>CM028132.1:1167362500-1172162500 GCA_016271365.2 Neoceratodus forsteri | reverse complement strand
CCTGAGCAAGTCACTTAACCTCCTTGTGCTCCCAGGTTACTTCTGTAAAAAAGCTTTCAGCTTAGTGTGCTATACCTGGTTAAACAACTAAATAAAAAAATGTCCATTAGGCGTGCCAGTGTTGCATGGCTATTGGTGGCCTTGTGCTGCCCGGGGAGAGGTGTGCACATGGCATCCACGGTGTGTGCTGCGATCGGTGCTCTCGCTCTGTGCCATGTGCCCATGCCCAAGCATACATGCGCCCACTGTGCAACACTGTCTGCCTGTCTGCACCACTGTTGTGTGCTGTGTGGATGGCTGGTGTGGCCCTCCGGGCACGGGTCCATTCCGGTCCAAGTGGTGTTTGCCCTCACTGTCCACTGCACGCTGTGGGTGGGCCGGGGTTCTTTGGTGCGTTTCACTGATTGCCTGTCCTGTCCCCTCTCCTAGGTGTCCCCAGGCTGGCATGGCAGAGGAGGGTCAGGCCGATCATCCATGCCCTCGGGAGAGTGATGGCCAATCAGAGGCGCCTGTTATTGCTGACAAGGTGGCACCTGCGGGCATCAGTCGCCATGTGGAGGGTCCTAGAGCAGCTGGAGGTGGCGGCCTGAAGACTGCCTTAGGCCCTGGTTGTCTATAGCCCCCATTACCCTCACCTGCCCTGTTTCCCTACAGTACTCCCTTCCCATTGTTTGGCCCCTGGTTAGAAACATAGAAACATAGAATTTGACGGCAGATAAGGACCGCTTGGCCCACCTAGTCTGCCCATTTTCCTACCTAACAGATAAGCTGCAGATCCTAGTTAACCAACAGCTTACTTCCTCCTACCCCCCACTAGGACTGCCTTATGTCTGTCCCATGCATTCTTGAATTCCCCCACTGTTCTTGACTCCACGACCTCCTCGGGGAGGCTGTTCCATCCATCCACAACCTTCGTGAAAAAATACTTCCTCACATTACCTCTGAGCCGTCCCCCCTCTATCCTGTACCCATCCTCCTCTTACCCTCCCCCATCCATACCCATTGTTTGTTCTTGTTTATAGTTCTACCTTTACATAAAACCTTTCTTTTGTTACATTCCTGTGTCTGTGTCTGCTTTGCTGGTGGCATATGGAACCATGCTGCAGGTGTCTGTTCTACTGTGCTTTGCCATGTCTCTGGTGTTCCTCCACCATCCCCCTGGGCCATTGCACCTGTGTTCACTGGGCGGGTGGATCTTTTCCCTGTCCTCATGTGTCCCATGGTGGCCTGTCCCTGCCCCTGTACCCTGTGCACTTGCCTACCTTGCCTATCATTTGCTTGTGATGCTGTGCGTCTCCAATCTGGGCAGTGCTGCGGTGCCCCTCCACACTCCAGCTGGTGCCCTGTGTGGCCTGTGCCTCACTCGGCCCTGGTTTCCTGCTCTATGTGTCTGCTTCATCACAAGGCACCTTGCCCATGCCGCCCTGCGGGCCTGCCTGGTGGGTGTCTGTTGCATGGCCCTGCCATTGGCATGGTGGTGGTGGCGGGGTTTTGGCCGGGTGATTATTCCATGGTTGGTGGACTGGAGTTGTCTGTGCACCATCCCCTGGTGCTCTGTGTTACCTCTGGGCCAGTGCTTCCGTGTACACGTGTGTGCCTTGCTGGCGGGGTCCTGTGCTTCTTTGGCTATGTGTCCCTGCAGCCTGTTGCTCCTGCTCTTCTCACTGGGTTTGTGTTCAGGTCTGCTCCGCGTATCCCTGGTTACGCTGGTGCATCTATGGATAGGCCATGGTACATCTTTGCCATATTCAGTCAGCTTACGCAGGAGCATTTCGAAGGAGCATCTTCTGACTATGACTCCCGTTTTCCCATGGCACAGCTGACTTGAGCTGCGCCACACTTGCGCCTGCCTTTGGCACATTTCTGAATATCCAGCTTTTAATGTATATATGTTCTGTGTTTTGTATTTTATTTACCAGTTTTCATTTTAATAAACGTTGTTTTTTCCTTAAAACGCTGCCTGAAACATGCTCATTTTGTGTGTGAATGATGGAAAAGTTTTAATATTCTAATACAGCTGTTAAATGCTTATTGTGTCACCTTATGCAACCACGCTAACAAGGTTCTGTGTAAAGATCCAGCAAGGTAAGAAAAATAAAATACCAGCGTCTCAACTGAGTCGGAAGGGGGTTGTGAGCCAGGCTGGTTGTATGCCCGCTGGGCCAAGTATATTGCGCTGCTTTCCCCGAAGAGAGTGTGATATTTGGACCTGTCACCTGGGTGTGCTAGCTAAAAAGGGGTCAGAATTGACCCCAGGACTCGAGACTGTAGTTTGCTCAGACCCAAAACAAACAGGAGGGTGTCCCTGTTTGTCCCCTGTTCACGAATCACACTTAAAGGTTAGGCACTGTGGTAGCAGAGGGCCTGGCCCCAAGAGTGGGTTTGTGACAGTGAGCACCGTAGCCAGTTTTCTAGCTTGGACACAAGGCTGTTACCAGAGCTCTGTCACACTGGAATGCCAGAAGGCTCAAGACCAGCACAGTAGGACAGAGAACATGTTTGAAAAATATTCCACGTTCCAGGGCACCCCATCTCTCATAGTGAGGATGCACAAGTTTGACTGGCCAGTTCTAATTCTTGTGGTTACAGACAGCTGACACCTGGGACCCCATGTTCATCAAGGACGTTTTCCAGTTTACAGATAACCCCTCCTGCCTAAAGATGAACTCCATTCAGAACAGGGAGCCTAAGGCTACATATCATGGTAGATACCAGCCTTTCTGGTCCCACTATTCACAGTTCTTTTTTGCTGGGATTTTGGACCAACCAGTTAGAGGCCCTACAGACCCTAACTTTCTCCGAGCACTGTTCTAATACTCACACCGAGTGATCACCCTGGCCTTGATCAGGTACAAAGGAAATGTACAGCTGGGCATTTGGAAGGCTGGGCCTGTAGTTCAATGGACAAGTAGCCAGCCACTCCCACTTCCTGATCTATATAAGCAGTTTCTCTCAGCCTCCTTCTGCAGCATTTTTTTTTCTTTGCTGGCCAAGGCTCTGTCGGTCTGTCCTCTGCTGCTGGCTGGGGCCTCCACCCCCACCCCCCACACCTCACCTTGCTGCTCCTGCTTGTCTCTGCTGGACTTCTGTGTTTGTTTTCCTGCTTCTGGTTTGTATTTTGCCTCTGGCTGTGTGTTTCTTTCTGTCTTTTTTCCCCGTTTTCTGTGTTTTCTGTGTCTTTGTTTTTGTTTTTTGGGGGGCTTTGTTTCTAAGCTCCAAGCATATTGTTACTCCAGAGCTCATACTACTTGCTCTCAGTTATTCACAAGTCTCAAATTACTTGCAATGCAACTGCAATCATTATCTGTGTGTTTCAGCTCAACCATAGCTGCTCTCCATGCTACACTTAATTGTTTTCACCTGATTCAGGCTCACTGTGAACCCTAGCTATACAGCTCAATCATGCTCTCTCAACTCGTACTACTTACCTCATTGCTGCCGTTTCACTACACTGCCTAGTGATAGCTGCTTCAGAGCATGGTGTCTCCTTTCATTCTATGTTCACTGATGTTTACAACTCATTGTACTTAATACAGATGCTTTCTATGTTTGTACACTCTGTTATACTCTGAGGTCCGCTAAGCTGCTGCTGATGCTGTAAACTAGTTTCAATAACTGCATGTGGGTTTCAGCCCTTCCATCACTCTTGTTTTTGCTATGGCGGGGACTTGGAGATGTCTGGGGAGTTGTGGCCCCGTGTGGCTAATTACTTATGTTCTAAATCCTGTCTCTGCCGCTCCAAAATCCTCAGAGTATTTGTCACCTTTATTGGCTTTTTGAATGCCTGGCTGGCTTGCCCCACTATTCAAAGTGCTGCTCCACTGCTACTACGTTTTGCAGACCCCGATTATTACTACTATTTCCTAACCTACAAGCAGGTCCGACTACTGCTACACTGCTTACTGACCTACGTGCAGGTCCACTCTTACTTACGCAATCATTGCGTCATGCTCACTACTGCATCCGACCTTTGCAAGGTCTCCGCACTTAACGCTCATTAAGGTTAGCACTCAATGCTCATTTCAGCTCATCAGTTTCTGGGGCATGCCAGCCATACCATTCTGGTGCAGGGCTTCCCTGCAGCCAACGGTCTCGCTCTGCACCTTGAGTCCGCTGCTTGAGCATGCCAAGCTTGGGGTGGGGTCCTTCTCAGCTGGCCCATAGCTGGGAATGTCCTCACTCTGGGTGGACCTTCAGCCATCAACTGTACCAATGGCACCTCAAGTTATAGAAATTAAGACTCAGCGGTGAACGGGTGGGCTCTCACAGGGGCTCCTTTAGCTGCCCAAGCGGGTTCAGAGTCACCCTTCATTGCCTTTCTCCCCATGACTGCCTCTGGTTCACCTGGTTTGTGTTCAGGGCAAGTAGGCCAGGTGAGTGCCTCAGCAGTTTTTGTTCTTCCTTCTCCCACCTTGAATGCCCATTGTTGTAGAGTAGCACTCGCAACCTTCCACAGCATTCCTGCTAGAGGGATTGAGCGAGAGCTTTCCACCAAATTGGAATATTTTCCACCTCTCTTTAATTGGGTTTCCAAATCGCAGCTGCAGAGCCGTCACTAAATAAAATATCCCAGCCTGGAGGGAAGGCATCCTAGGCCTTGGATCCCCAGAGATTTCCCCCTCAAAGGGTTTTTTTTCTCTCCCCATGCCTCAGGTCATAAATGTTAGTTAGCTGTAGTTAGTGTTTCCTAGTTCTTTTAGGTAGGTTCCACTGGTGGATGGTGTCCCTACTTGCCATTCCCTCTCTCCTTAGGAGGTCTCCCCACTCTCTAGTGCTACCCATCGAACTCATGCCATTGCTAACCTGTGCATCTCATTACCTTATCAAGCTGCCTGATGCCTCATCTACTACTATGCCTCACTGCTACTGACTGCTAACATGCTTTGTACACTACAATTCTTTTTGGGGTTCCTTCCTAAGGTACCTTTAGCCAAGGGAATCGTCCCACTGCACCTCTGGGAGTGGAACCCTCTTCGATGGTTCCTTGCCTTTGGTACCCCTACAGAGTGGTAATTCCTCTAGAACAGAGAGTGTGAATGGCCAAAACCAAAATAACACAGTTGCACAAGCATAACACTATACTGGCTGCGTAGGCCATTGAATTGGAAGGCTGGGCCTGTAGTTCAATGGACAAGCAGCCAGCCATTCCCACTTCCTGACCTATACAAGCAGTTCCTCGCAGCCTCTTTCTGCAGCATTTGTTTTGTTTGCCCCACCATCCTCCCCTCCTCCAGCGGCAGCACCTCTCTCCTTGGGTTCGTTCCTAAAGTACCTTTAGCCAACAGAATTGTCCCACAGCACCTTTAGGGGTGGAACCCTCTTCGAGGGTTCCTTGCCTTTGGTACCCCTACAGGGTGGTAATTCCTCTGGAATAGAGAGTGCGAACGGCCAAAACCAAAGTAACACAGCTGCACAAGCATAACACTATACTGGCTGCATAGGCCATTGAACATTAGCATAGCAAGGAACAGCAAGGTTATTTTACTTATAAGACACCCCATCCCAGGGGTTCTGGGTGCTTCACAATGTGTACAGCAGAAACAATGAACTTAAGGCTGTGCACAGTTTTAAAAGTAGATGGGATAGCATCAAGAGGAGAGTAAGTACAAATAGAAACAAAAGGGGGGATAGTCCCGGGGAGGGGAGGATGGAAAGGGAATGGGGGGAGGGGACAGCTGCAGGAGATGTAAACTGCGAGCTGCACACTCGGGCAGACTTGATAGATCTATAGGCCTTTTTCTGCCAGCGCTTTCATATGTTTTATGTTCGTAATAATGCTAAATATATAAACTTCACAAAAAATTACATCGTCACATCAGGCCCAGAACTCGTGTAGAGACGAGTTTTGAAAAACTTTTTAAAAATGGCCAGCGAAGGAGCACCTCTTACCTCCTGGGGAAGGGCGTGTCACAGAATTGGGGCCGCCGCTCCAAACACCCTATCACTCAAGGATTTCAAATGGGATCTTGGAACAGACAAGAGGTCTGCCTCCACTGACCAGAGGGAGCGGCTAGAAGCATAAGGTACCAGGAGATCTTTCAGGTAGCCTGGATCCACTCATGCAAGGCCCTGTATGTTAACAAGCACATCTTGAAGCTGATGCACCACCTCACTGGCAACCAGTGAAGAGCCCGGAGAACTGGCATGACATACTTGAACTAAGAGGTCCCAGAAACCCTCTAGACTGCCGCATTCTGGACTGCAGCAAATAACACAGCAGCCTTGCAGATAACCCAAGGTAAAGAGCATTGCAGTAATCTAACCTTGACATGACTAAGGCGTGCACCAATGTGGCTAGGTGAGTCAGTTCAAGATAGGGATTACAGGGTTTTAAATAATTGATTAGCAGTTTTTTGGGGGGGACAATGCTAACTGTACAGAAAGTATTTATATAGGTTTTCTAGAAGTGTTATGTTTGCCAAACACAATGAGGCAAGTGCTATGCATTTTCACAGTGTTTTAGCACTTTTATGAGCAAAACGCTAATCACTTTTTGGGAGTTAAATAAAACCCTGGGATTACCCAAGGAGATGTTTTGCAAAGGACACAAACCACTGTGGACAACAGCTGACATTTGATATTCTAAGGTCAGCTCGGAATCCATAATGAGCCCCAGATTCCTCATCCTCTCTGCAGCTCCAAGTGTCATGCCATCCAGCGAAGTTAGGAAGGTGCTGCTACTTACTGCTGCAGAACCCAACCGACCCGGCTCCACCAATAACACCTCAGTTTTCAATTCGTTTAATCTAAGCCAGCTGGCAGCCATCCAATCCTGGATATCCCTAAGGCACTCACTCAATTCCAAAACAACTGCACCATCACCAGGGACACAAGACACCAGATAGCAGTGAGTGAGACCTCACACAGTACATCTAAATGATCTCTCCCAAACAGTCTCATATAAACTGCAAAGACATGGGGAAGAAGTCAGATCTCAGAGAACCCCCATAGTCTAAGGCCACTGGCCGTGAAAAAGGGCTCCTGGCCACTGACTGTTCATGATTTTATGGAAATAATTTGTAACATGTAAGCGTAATCTGGTCATCCCCATGCATTTCTCAATTCTGCCCACCAACCCCATGATCTACAGTGTCAATGGCAGACTAAAAGATACTACAGTTGCGTAAGAACTTACCGTAACAGTAGATCTTCGAGAGTAGCAGTCATAATATATTGGATATCAGCCGCAGGCATCATTTTCTCCAGATGACTTCTCAGCAGTCAACCCTGGGACCTCCCCCCAACGTTACCACATGGTGTCTGCATGGCACGTATAAAAGGGGGAGGTCCCAGCTACTCCTCAGTTCTTTTCCATCCTAGCGACCGAATGAGAAACCATTTCTCAGGCCTCCAATGGGAACCGAGGAGGGAAATAAGACAGCAGCTCTTAGAGTCGTAAAAGGACAGAAGCAAGGAACCCTTCTGAAGTAACAGCAAGGGGGAAGGCAGGTGGAGCTGCATGACCTACTGCAAGAGATGCTCTCGAAGATCTACTGTTATGGTAAATTCTTACGCAACTGTACTATCTTCTTTTAGACCATCTCTTGCAGCACGTTATAACACATGTGAAGATTCCCAAGCAGTTACTATGCTTGGGGGGAGAAGGAAGTAAACTATCAGGATTTAGGACAGGAGGCCTTGTAAAATGGCCCGTCCAAAAGCAATTCGCTTCTCGGAAGCGATGTCTAAACTGTAATGTTTCATGAATGTACAATAGACCACATGGCGTCTTTGCAGATTTCTAAGGCAGATGCCCCGGAAACATGCCGTGGAGGCAGCCATGCCTCTGATAGAATTGGGTTTTACAACCCCTATGAGAGGTTTGTCATATTTTGTATAGATAAATGAAATACAGTTGGCCAATCATGTGGACAAGCACTGCTTTTAAACCTGAACGCCCTGGTTTCCAGGGGCGAAAGAAATAAAAAGTTGCTCAGTTTTTCGCAACTGTGAGGTGCGAAGAAGATAAAAGATTCAGTGTTCTATGAACATCGAGAGTATGAAACAGGGATTCCCTGGATTTGCAGGATTTGCATAGTACACTGGTAAGTGGATAGCCTGATTTAAAGTACATTCAGGAATAACCTTTGGCAAAAACAATGGGTTGGTGCATAAAGACACCCTATCGTTATGAAATTGCAGGTAGGGAGGTTTGCACATTAGTGCTTGTAACACCGAAATACATCTCCCCGGTGTAATGGCAACTAAAAATATAGTTTTCCAAGAAAGATAACGGAGTTTGACGGATTCAGCAGGCTCAAAAGCACTCATAGTCAATTTTTCAAGCACAAAATTCAACTCCCACAAAGGGACCGGATCCCAAATAGGGGGATGAAGGTGTAGAATGCCTTTTAAAAAGGTTCTGATCAAAGATAACTGGAACAATGGTTTGTTGCCCAGAGGTAAATGTAATGCAGCATTGGCCGAAAGGTGGACTTTTACAGAGGAATATTTCAGTCCACCCTCTGACAAGGAGAGCAAATAGTCCAAGATGCTCTGAAGGGATCACTCATAAGGATCCAAGTCCTGTGTAGATGCTCAAATCGAGAAGCGTTCCCACTTCATTGAATAGGAAGACCATGTAGACAGCTTCCTGGCAGCCTGGAGGACTTCTGCCACCTTTGGGGACACCCTGAAGCACAAGAGGACTATGTCCTCAGGACTGAGCCAGGCGTGCAGATGGAGGGAGTGAAGGCCTGGGTGTAGCAGGGAGCCTTGCGCCTGGGACTACAGAGCCCGGTAAATTGGCAGAGGTAGGAGATCCGGTTCCAAGAGCTGCAGAAGCAGAGGGAATCAAATTTGTCTTGGCCAGAACAGTGCTATGAGAATCATAGAAACCCCGTTCCAGACCAGTTTGAGTAGTACTCTCTGAACGAGAGAAAAAGGTGGGAAGGTGTAAAGAAATCTTCCTGTCCAGGAAAGAGATAACGTGTCCTCCCACACAGTTCCAGGACCTCGCTCGAGAAAGCAGTAAAGAGGCAGTTCTGTGTTTTGCGGAGAGACAAACAGGTCCAACTCCGGTCAGCCCCATTGGTGGAAGACGTCATTTAGGATGTCCGGTGAGATTTCCTACTCATGGACCCGTGCAGTGGATCTGCTTAGTGCATTCACCAGGGTGTTTGACATCCCGGGGATGTGGACTGCCAAAAGATGGATATTTCTCTGGAGCGCCCAGTACCAAACCCTCATTAATTCTCTGCAGAAAGGGTATGAATGGGTGCCTCCTTGCTTGTTTAGGTAGTGAACTACCACTGAATTGTCTGACTGCACCTGAAGGCAACCGGGGGGGGGGAGGGTCTCGAACGCCTGTAAGGCATACAGGACTACCCTCATCTCCAAGACAGTGATGTAGAGGGTTTATATAGGACCACAGAATCATCGACGAGTACACTAACATAAAACCCGCTGTGGTAAGGCCGGTCATCGACAAGAGGATCTTCAACGGCCAGAAGCCATCATCGATGGACGATGGCTAGAAACCACAGAGGGTGAGGCAGTGATGGAAGCTGCAATATCACCCAAGGACTCACAGTCGATGGTGAAGCCATCGACAAAGGAAGAGAGGAGCCAACAATCGTTGATGGGGCAGAAGATGATGTAACAGTGGCCACCTTCTCAGTACTTACCTTTCTGGCAGTGATCAGGGCATTTATCGTTGACAACAAGGGCACAGCATTAATGTGCTTTGTTTTGCTGGCATGTTTCTTACCAGAACCCTGTCCTTTCAACAAGGAGTGCTCACCTGCAGAGCGGTGAGACCCCGAGGAGGATGTCAGAGACTCCCTGGGCTTGGAACGTAGCTGCTGCTAAAAAAGGGCAACCTTTTGCTCCATGAGGAACTCATGAAGCTGCTGAAACCTTCAACGTTTTGTGGTCTTGTTGAACCACTTGCAAGGATACAATCCCTTGTGTCATGTTCTCCTGGACCAAGGCACCAAACACAGATATTGTGGAGGTCCTCTGTAGCGATTCTGTGACAAGTACACTTTCAGAATAGGGGCTCTGAAGACATCAGTAGATGAACCCATTTAGAATGAACGTTTGGTCGTTATAACTCTTCACTGGACTGGACTGGAAAGCAGAGCTCTGAAGGAGGATTGGTTTCATGCAGGTCAGGGTTAAAAAGAACTGAGTAGTAGCTTGGACCTCCCGCTTTTATACATGCCATGCAGAGACCATGTGGTAACGTTGGGGGGAGGTCCAAGGGGCAACTGCTAAGAAGTCATAGAGAGAAAATCACGTCTGCAGCTGATATCCCATGTGTTATGACCTGCTGCAAGAGATTGTCTCGAAGATGATCAATAATGATCACAGTCAACACATCACATCCATCCCTAACCTGCAGGAAATAATTAAACATGCTAATGAGGGTCATCTCTGTGCTGGGATGCTAACGGAAGATTGGAAAGACTTGAAGAGATTAAATGGATCCAGTCAATTCCCTAGCTGTACCGCAACCATCTTCTCAACTACCTTGCTACAAGTGGCAGGTTGGAGATCAGTCAATAATTTGCTAGATCATCAAGATCTAAAGACTGCTTCTTCTGGAGGGACCTAACGACCAAGGAGGCTAGTTATTTCTTCAAGGAGGCTGGTAACTGCTTCAAGGAGGCTGGTTAGACCCCCCCCGGAAGCATTGACAATACCGTCAATGACTGAGGCTAGTTTTGCAACCCCAGCCTTTACCAGATGGGTTGGTCCAGGATACAGCCTATAGGTCCTATAGGTGGTGCTGTGCAGCCTAGAGATCACTTGGATGACCTTGTCAGCATCCACCTGGTTAAACCCATTTCAGATCACTGGAATGTGCATACTTCTCACCCCACTACTCTGGGACCTACTGTCTAGTCAGGGTTTTAACCCTCATCTTCTCCCTTTGCTCCCGCCTTACTGCTTTGCCCCTGTGTAACTACTAAACCTTTTACTCAGTCCCAGCCATGTTTGAAACCACTAATACTTCTTGCACCCACCACCTGCACTGGCCAGTTGTTCCAAGGCTCAGCCACTCTTTGTGACCAAGGTACGGTACCTGAACACAGCAACGCCTGTGGCAGAGGACTAGGATCCATTGGCATCAGCTGTTCCATGGGTCATTTACCTGCCCAGCAGGATGATCCTGCCTTCCATGGGATGGCCGCTGTATTCACAGCAGCCCACTGCCCAACACCCAAGTTACACTGCACTGGTAGGCAGTCACACAATGTTCTGCATATGCTCATGCATATTCATGAGCAGCTAGACCCATGCACAACATGCCTACCCCCTCCTGCTACTGCCAGCGTCCAAAAGTCTGCATACTATGGTAGGTAGACAGTGCCCAGGACTACAATGCAGGTGGATATCAGCAGTCCAATCCTGAATCTAGCTCTATGTTTCCAAATCAAACATACTGGAAGGGACAACTTCTGGTAGTCTTTCTGTGGTCTAAATAAATGTCCCTATCCCCCCAGCTAGTTCCCCATTATACTCTGAGCAGATGTGAATTCCGATGTCTAATATTATGAATGAGTTACAATATATGCTTTGCACTGTGAGCTGTTTGAATTGTTTCACCCCTACACATCAGCAAAACATTCTGACCTCCCTAAATGGCCCATTCATAGAAACAGAGAAATTTGCCAGCAGAAAAGGACCCCATGGCCCATCCAGTCTGCCGAATACCCCCCAGTTCATCTTACACATTCTGGTCCATACCTTTTGTTTTATTTAGCCCTATGTAGGTGTCCCAAGCTCTTTTGAATTTGCTCACTGAAAAACGGAATTACACATTGGACGTTCCCTTACCACCAAAACACAGATAACGTATTGTACTAACTTCCAGCACCCTAGGTTAGATATTAGTTTTCATAAATGAAAATTACTTGGCTTAAAGTATTTTTCTCAATTTATCAATCAGGGAATCATTAAATCATTTGCCCAAATGACCACAGAATTCAATATGCTAAGAACAGATTTCTTTCAGTACCTCCAGGTAACATTGTTTCTCAAACAGTGGTCACACCTACAAGAGGTACAACGGGATCCACACCCAATAGTCTAGATCATATATCAGGCAGCGAAGGGCCTAATCCCTAATTAATTTATATCCATGCTGACCCAGGTATATGTACAGACACACACACGAGGGCCCCCCCCCGGCCTATCAGGAGGCGTGGGAGAGGGAATCCGGCACCCACCTTACACCTAAGGAGTGGAATCTGGTTTGGTGGGGGTGTCTTTTGTACATCTGCCTTGAACAACTGGAAAGAATTTAAATGGAAAGTGCTCTCTCACTGCTTTCTTACCCCTACCTGCACAAAACATTACTCTACACAGGGCTCAAATAGATGCTGGCATGGATGTGGGAGGAAGGGTACCCACTACCATATTTTTTGGGATTGTCCTATCATCCGTCCATTCTGGTCAGATCTAAATCTCAGATTTAAAAAAAACTAGCCAATATGACAGAAGACCCTGACTTCACACATCTTGTGTTGGGAAGGCCCCCCCCCAAAGGGAAAAGCAATAATAGGGAAGGGAACATTGTTTAACCAGGAGTAGCACACTAAGCCAAAGCTTATTTCCAGATGCAACCTGGGAGCACAAGGAAGTTTAGTAACTTGCTCAAGATGACACAGTATGCACCTAGGCGGCTGTGAGACTCAAACCCAGGTCTTCAGATCTGCCGATCACAGCCTTAACCCACTGCACTATACTGCTTCCTCCTTGCAGCCACAGAAAAGGCCATAGCAAAGAAAAGGCTCTTAACTAACCCATCAATATTGGTAGAATGGATGGTTCAAGTAAAACAAATATATCGGATGGAGAAAATGACAGCGGATCTTAAACTCCAATCCAATAAACTTAAAGGTATGTGGCTTCCCTTCATAGAGCTGCTTGAGGAAACAAAAGGAACACCCATTGTAACCCAACAGGCCCAGGGGTATTGAATTAATACTAAGAGTTAGAATAAGGGACTAGACCCACACACAGGTACACATAGAGGTAACAAAGACAGTGGATACTGTGTAAAATATTTAAATTTTTATTCCCTGTGTATTTTAACAAAAGAAAGAAAAGAAAATGCAAACAAGTTTTTATTTCTAAGCATTTTCCTTTATTAAGATTTGTATTTATAGAACTATAATTTATTTGAAGGTCAAGAAGAATATTTTTGCGGACAGTACATATTTTTTGTAACAGCCTGATTTATATATGATACTAAATGCATGTACTTGCTATTATCGATCATTAACAATAAAGAAGTTTAAAACAAAAAAAGGAATTTGCTCTACCCCAACCACCCATTCTGGCAGCCTATTCCATGGACCCACCACCCTCTCTGTGAAGAACTGTCCCCTTACATCTCCGCTAAATCTACCCCCCCCCCCAAGCTTGAATGCGTGTCCCCTACTGGATTTGTTGTCACTCATCCTGAATATGCTACCTTCCCTCAGTTTATTCCCTTCAGATATTTGAAGGTTTCTACCATATCCCCACCTTTCCCGCCTTATCTCCAGTGTGTACACGTTTAGTTCCTCCAGCCGTTCCTCATATGATCTCCCGTGTAGCCCTTGAATCATCTTGGTTGCTCTTCTCTGGACCCTCTCCAGCCTGTCCCTGTCACCCATTTCCCACTGTAAAAAAAATGATACGCATACACAAGTTGTATTGGTCAGGACTCTTTTCTACATATGATCTTGGGCTTAATAATAATAAATCCAGAAAAAACGCCTTTAATTAAATAGCTACTGATTGGTTCTAACCAATCAGAAGATATCCCAAGCAGTCATTTTCTCAAAGTAATGGACTGTTTTAAAATTCTCAAGCCAGAAAAGTGCCAAAATCCCCAGATGCCATGGAAATAGAGATGGAGATGTTTTTTGCAGAAGGCACTATGGCGTCAAGAGAGGAGCATGATGCAGCAACAGAGACACACAAGTAAAATAAGAAGCAAAACTATGAACTATATCACTGCTTGTTAATTATAGCAACAAAATATGATATGGGCCATTACTGTGAAGCAAAGATGTGTATCAGTGTGTCAACCTGAAGGTAATAATCGCTTTGCCAGGCTTTATTGTTTAAATAAGCACTGACAACCCCCCCAGAGGTCAATTTTGACCCTTTCTGAATAAAAGTAAGTGTGTGTGTGTAAAACATGAAAAAGTGCAAGGCTTCCAAATAAGGTTTATTTATTTTTTTACGTACTAACTGAATATAAATTTTTTAGCTTGACAGCACTACGGTTCAGTATCAGTATATTTTACATGCTGGATGTGTGATCAATACAACTGAACAGGGTGCTTGTATTTCATCGTCACTGCACTAATGTGGCACCCTGTGGATTTTACAGTAAGGTTTGTAAACTGAAGACCTTCTCCAGCAATCTTACACACAGAATCAGTTTCTGTGTTTAAGACACTTTAAAACCCCCCACTTTAGTTTCAAGAGGCCAAGGTTGCCCTTAAAATAAGTAACCAATAACACACAACAGGATATTTAAGCATTTCAATGCACACCCCAGAGTGTTGTGAGGCATGAGGTATGGCTGAATGACGAGTCATGGCTGAGTGTCTCATCCCCCTAGAATTTGCACTAAAATGTATTAATGCACTACTGGAGTGTGTTACTGCACTCATAAAATCGCTTGCTCTACAAGTTGGATTGTTCTGCTTAAAAAGCAAGAGTTAACACCTGTCCATGCATTAAAGCATTTTGACGAATAGTCATGTGATATGTTTCATTCAGTCATGTTAATGGATTTCCCAATGCCACTTTTAAATACATGTCTGCACAACAGTGGCTTACCAATACATGACTATAGTATCTATTATGCCTCATCATGCAACTACATCTGCCAGCTTCTCTCATCTGAAATACTGATTCACATGTTAAGATGACAAATTTTCATGACAAACACTAGTTCAAGAATCCTAACATGATGGCACCACAGTATCGGACAGATATTAATAACTTACTCGGCAGACCAACAGAGAAGATCAGGAGGCTGGGTCCTGATAGCAGCTTTAGTAAACTGCTTCAGAATCTCTGGAAGTTCGGGAGGAATGTTCACCTTGTTTTCCGGCATTCTTATTCCTATTAAATAAAATAAATAAATGTAATATTCACGTAACCATTTTTCCAAATATCATGAATATTTTTCTCCTATATTGCCACACTGCAAAATATTCTGCTGTGTGACAAACTTCGTTATCTCATCTTGAAAACTGACTGCTAGAAAGGTGGCAAGTTGAACTAAATGCAAAAGAATATGCAAAAAAAAAAAGTCACTTCATAATGACTGCGAAATGCGAATCCATTGCTTAGTACACAAATAGACTGTACTGCAAATATGACTAGTAATAAAGTTTGATACTGTAGTATTTCACAAAAAAAGCAAAAAAAAAAAAAAGCATAGATGGAGAGCTAAGGGCCAGATCCTCAAAAGGTTCCGGCCCCTCTGCACAAGCAGAGGGCCGGGAAGAGCCCAGCAGTGCCCCCTTCGCACAGGATGTGCATCACTGTGGCACTCTCCCGGCATCCACAACAGAGGACACATCACCTCTCTGTATCCGATCCCGGACCTCATGCCTCGCTAAGCAGGTGGGCAGGATGGGTATAAACCAGAGGGCATGGGCTGGTAAGAGCCCCATCTTTAAAACAAATTCCACAGTGCTGAGGAGGTGCCCATTATGGCTGCCTTGGTACAGTAGTCGTAACTCCCCCCCCCCCCGCCACACACATAAATTTTGGGCCCAATCAGCCCCTCTCTCTTCCAGCCCCAGGAGTTTCCCCAGCAGGCTGGGGCATCACCAGATGGTGATTTCATGAATATTAACATTAACAGGGAGAATACAACAGTTCTGAAGGACTAACATATCCCGCCATGCCCTGCACCCTGCATTGGCGGGGATCCACTTGCAGACCAACACAGGCATCTGACTGGGTGCACATGGTCCCAGCCCACTCCCCTGCAGCCCCCTGCCCCAATATGTGGAATTTACACCAATGGAGCGCAGTGGAAGAGGGCTGAGGATGCCACCCGGTGCAGAATGGTATCAGGAGGAGCAGGGCTATAGCTGTGATATACTCGATTCCAGCATATCCCAGGCACCAACAGTATGTGGATCGGGACCCTAGGGCACGCCAATTCAGCCTGCATTAACTGTAAACTAGCATAGCATACCAGTGCTACAGTAGATAGGGCCAGAGCTAGAGGTAGCGCTGGAAGAGTTAAGACAGAAACTTTTTGTTTTAGTTTACATGGGGCTCCGCCCCCACACGCCCCATTTTAAATAAGAAAGATTTGGGGCTGAGGGCAGTACCTTCTAGCTTAAATAAATAAAAAAAAATAAACATGCAACAGATTTAGTCAGTACCTCACGCTTCATATAAAAGCCAGTGCAACACAGGAGCCGGAGATTTTGTGTAGCTTTAATAGATTAGTGTTGCAGTGTTACCCCATATTCATGTTATGTGTATTGGGGCACTTATCCCTCTGTGATGAGCACAAATAAAACAAAAATTGATTGCTAGAAAGTTGTGTATGACCATATTAGTTTAGTCAGCACTACAGAATATAATGATCTGTTATGTTCTGCTGTGATAACTACTTACTTATCACTGTTAGCCATTGTAAATTTTTGCAAGTTTGTAAAGGTACACTGCGCTCGTCACTTTATCTGGTACTGCACTTTGCGTTGGTAACTTTTTATTTAGTTTAATATATATATATATTACCATCATGTAAATATACTGTAATTTATTTCTTTTTCAGAACTATATTCATTTAATCCATTACATCTCTTTGTACTGTATGACCCTCCCTCAGGACGCATCTGGAAACGAGCTCTTACCTGCTCAGTATGTCTTTCCTGATAAAACTTTTGACATTGGTAAATATACACTGTAATTCCCGCCTGGCCCTGGGAAGTGTGCCTTTCCCGGTCTGCAAATTGTCAAGAAACAAAAAAAAAAATAGGTAGTAGTTTGTAAATACGTACTGTATTTCTTCAAGCCCCAAAGATACTGTGGGTACAGCTATGAGGGTGGGATGCTGTTGAGAAAAAAGAATCCGCTGATTTTTACTTGATTAAAAAATGGGTAAATCTGAAGAGTACGAGAGCATAAATAGAAAGTAAGAAAAAGGGAAAACAAAATATTTTGGCTTTTTAGGATCCCCTGTTGCGCCCTTGCCACTAAGTAGACCACCACCTACCAAGCTAACTAATTTAAGCATTCCTAAAATACCAGGTACAGTACCTGTGAATGTACAAAATAACTGCCCCTCCTGCTGGCAAAAACTCGGCCCTACAACCGACGGGAAAGAGCTCAGGCCTCGGTTTCCAAGCGAGTTACATTAGCCGTCAATGTGAACGCGGAGGAGCGTCCTACCCTTTACCCGCGCTCACCCAGACACAGCTACCCAGCCGCCAACACGTTCCCGTTGCTAGGCGACCCCGTGACGCCACAAATGAATGATTTCAGTGCCCCCTCGTGATGGGTAACCCGGAGGGTAGTTTTGCAAAGTTTATATACAGCTGTCACACTCCGCCGCCTTATTTTTAGGACTGTTGTGAGTTGAAAAAAATGTTGACATCTCGAAGTTCAGACTATACGACACACAAGTTTAACTCGAAATTGCTTGCGTTGCGTTGCGTTCAGCGTTACGTCCGTTCTTTTCGGTTAGTTTCTGCGGCCTTCCAGATATTTGGAGATTTCTGTACCTGCAAGAAAACTGGCCCTTTATAGGCAAATCGGTCTTATAGACTTGCATTTGTTATACTGTAAAATACGGCAATTCAGCTTCCTTGAAAATAATGCAATCTAGGAAAACCTAGAGAATTTGGTCTTGAGTAACTGCGTCTTTTTACTACAGCTCCGGAAGGAAAACGCGAGTCATCTAGCTAGGAATACAGCGATTAAACTGGAAATGTTTTATGGATTAGTCTGGAGAAAGTAGGAGGTGGAACTCCATAGTCATCAGTGGAGCAAGCTGGCAGTGGGTGGTAGAACTGAGATCTTGCGGGTTCCTGCCCAGTTTAACCCCTGAATACAAGCATATTTATTTTATTATTATTTCGGAAGACACCTTTGAGCCAATATGCTTTTACAAAGGTTCCACGTCGGGGGAAATAATTAAACAATAAGGCATGACGGGGTGTGTTATGGTGGGATAATAGCCCACCTCGGGGTGAATTGAAGCACGAGGCGTAGCCGAGGGCTTACGCCACCCGAGAAGGGCTATTAGCCCACCATAACACACTCCCTGGAGTGCCTTATTGTGATTATGAAATGGGTCATTTTTTAGTAAATGTTATGCATTTCTAAACATAATACTTTCAGCTGGGCCATTGTGCTGGGATGACGGCCCAGCTGAAAGCTGCTCTCAGCCAATCAAAATTCAGCATTCTTTCTACCCATTTCATAATACAGAACATAGAACAATAACAAGTACAGTAGTTTTAAGCAGCCATAGGCTTTGTTCAGTACACTAAAGTTTCCATATGGAATTACTGTAATATGTACTGTACAATGATTTACAGTATGTATGTTAAGTTACAGTAATTTGTGTATATTAATCAAGAACATATGTACAATTAAAAAAAACAGTTGTAATATGGTTCACTAGAATACATTAGAAACTGCTAGGAGAGATGGTAGATACATGTAGAGGAAGCTGTGGGGAGAGAATATAGATAATAGTGGGGAAATAAAAAGGGAGGAGATATTGGGGGTAAAGGTGCGAGGGACTTAGAGGGGTGAATTGGAGGAAAGGAGAGTAAGTTTAGTTAGGAGGAACATTCACAGGAGGCCATTGTGACAAGGTGCTGATGCAGGTAGCACTTGAAAGTGCTCAGGGTAGTGTCATTGGTAACAGCAGGTGGAAGTGAGTTGTACCAGGATGAGGCTCTGTATGTAAAGGAGCGTTGTCCTTGGGTAGTGCGGCAGCGTGGAACAGAAAAAGTAAGATATTCTGATCTCCTGGTTAGGCAGGGGACCGTGGGGGTCCAGAAAGGACTGAACCCTTGATGGTAGGAGATTTAAGGTAATCTTTTTTGCTAGCATACAGGTCTGGTACTTGAGTCTGCCAGGGAGTTGGAGCCAGTTTGCTTGCTTGTAGATGTCACAGGTATGTGAGATGCATGGAGCAGAGGTCAGTAGACGACATATATACCCATTTTTATTTTATTTTTTGTTGAAGTAAAAACAAGGCACTGCATCAGCATGTGGTCTGAAAGCAAAGCAAAATGGTTATATTAAATGCACACTGAAAATAGAAAACAGTTAAAAATCTATGTTTCCACCTTAGATCTTCTTCAGGAAATATCTAAAACATCACCAAGGAGTTCTCATGCACCTCCATTAATGTGGTATATTTCTTTGCAGGAAGTGTACAGCTATTTACATCGGAGAGACTGGTAGACACCTTGCTGACCATTTCAGGGACCATTACAGAGCAGTCAGGAATGGAGACACTGCTAAACCCATTGTATCCCACTTTATCTCCAGGGACCACAGTGTCAGTGACCTTTCTGTTTGTGTCCTTCAGCAGGGCTTCTGGGATTCTGACCATAGTCAAAACATGGAAACCAAGCTGATCATCCACCTTGGTTCCCAGCAGCCCTCTGATTTAAAGGGACACTGTCAGATTAAGTCTAACGTTTTTTTATCTAGACTGTAATAAATCTGTCATGCTTTCAAATGGTGTGTTTCTCATTTTTGTATCTTCATGTGTAGTTTTTTTTGGAGAATTTGCCAAAAACACATTATTTTAAACTAAAAGCTCATTCAGAGCGGACTGCCGGTAATGCAGTTTACCCTAATATATGGACGCGCAGTGTCAATACAGTCGCACTCTCGTTGACAGTGGCAGTTCACAGTATGAACAAGCATGCTACGGACGAGCAAGCTCAGGATGGCATACATGGATGCACTGCAGCTGTCACGTAGTGCGAGCTGCATGCTCATAATAGGTGTCCAGTTGCTGTTTTACTGCCATGGCAAGTGGTGTGAACGAGGTGAGAGACATGAATTCAAACGAATGAATTCAAACAGCATTTTACTCTTAGTACTTTGTCTGAAATTGTACTTTGTTTTGGGTGGTGTGGGGGCACGGATTCACATATGGAGATCAGGGGCGTCATTAACCTGTGGTTAGAGGGCCAGTGCCCCATGTGTATTGCAGATGGACCTGGGATAAAGTACTGGCATCAGATCTTTTTTTTTTTTTTTATTTGCCAAGTACAGACAGGCAGTTCAGTCAGCCACAGTGTTTGCCTATTATAGACAGACTGTATTGCCAGCCACCGCATGGTTGCCCCATCCCCATTACGTTCACTGCTTGTCCACCCCCCCATTTGCCAAGTGTCAGCACAGCCCACCCACCTGATCCACTTATGCTTGGCCGAAAGTGCAGCTCTCTACCTTCTGTCAGTAAGCTTTCCAGTCACTCAGCAGAGTTGTCGCCTCTCCAGCACTGCTGTCAGTTTCTCTGTATCATCTTGCAGCGTCTCACTCGCTCATTCGACCCTTGACCCTTTCTGTTGTCATCATGGATCAGGCTTGGATGGCTCTGGCTGAAGGCAGCTGAAAGCTCTGACAGCTTAGGGTGCGTTGTGGTCACAGTGGTGGGCACTGTCTACTGTCTAGGAGGATTCTCCAGCCTCTGCCTCCCAGGCAGTCAAAAAACTACCCCCTGGCCGACATCGCCATTGTGTCCAATGGCATAGCCACTGATATGCCAATTATGCCACTGCGTATTAAACTCAGTAGCAGGGGGTAGCAGCAAGCAAAGAAAGCTGACTGCATGGCCCAGTGTCTTTCATTCAGCTTTGTTATTACGAGAGCAGGTGCTACTGTGCTGGGAGTGGGAGTCAGGATGGCCAGGGTGGGAAGGTCGGGACTCAGTGGGGACCAAGAAAGAAAAGCATCAGTGTGGGACTCCTTACATTGGGAATGGTAGCAAGCAGTCACTATCTGCAGAGATCACTGAAGTGGATGAGGGGTAAAAGAAATGGCTGGCTTGGGGCAGCGTTGTGTGGATCATTACCACCAGAACTGAGAGTGGCCGCGTCACGGCATACTGTGTACTGGCAATAGCTGAATCTGAGAAGCAGGACAGCAGTAGCGAGTGGCAGCTCTCTAATTTTAACCCCCCCCCTTACCAGACGGTGAAGTACTTCATTCATTAAAGATCTCTCTTCTCCCCTCTGTCCCACTCACCAGTATGGGCTCCTGTTGACTGTTTGCTCCCCACAGGTTGTGGTGTCTGGCTCAATGGGGCCAAGCAGGTGAAAGGGAGAGACAAACCTTTTACAGGAAAAAAATAACCATAAACTCAAAAATTCAGGAACCACTTTAACCTGCCCACATCTATAGAAAATACAGGTTTTCCTTGCCCATGTCTTTTTCTTGCTCATAGTTGCTGTAGCTCCCATGATCCTGGGAGCTCCACATCTCAAGCTAATTGGCAAGTTGAGCTAGCAGTCTTTATATTAATTGAGTATATTTTTGTGCATCTTAATCATTTATCCCAGGTTATAAAGCAGGAGTGAGTCCGCTCCCACCTTCAGTTTCAATTACTATGCTACTATGTCTCTGTTTTTGTGCTGTTTGTGTAGTGAGATGGGGGAATTATCTGATAGGGAACCATTTTCTTTCGAAAACTAAAGTCAAAAACAACAGATTTTTGGAGGCTGTTTTGGGGGTTACAACTCACCATCATCCATTTACACAGGAGCATGCCATTCAACCTGATAGGTGCTCCTGGATCCAGTATAAAAGAAATCACAGCAACAGCTATTCTTTTTTTGAAAGAAAAAGTGCAGAGGAGCGGGGTAAAGCATTTCATGACTGGTGGGGGGGTGTTCACAGAACAAACAGTTTGATGTTTGGGCACTAACAGCATTCCAGCTGTTTTTTTAACCATGAAGTCTCCATTGGGACAAAAGTCATTCGGTACAATACAGGCGGAGGAACTAATTACAGAACTTAACATAAATGGGTCGTTTTTAATTAACACGTTTTTGATAAAACCTACCTTTTATGTATAGTGCCCATTTTATAAGCACAATAATTAAGCAATAAGGCATGACATGGGGTTATGTTAATGGTTTGTTAATCACCCTGCAGGGGTGTAATGTAGCACGAGGCACAGCCGAGTGCTACATGCCTCTACAGGGTGATTAACTGACCATTAACATAACCTCTGGGAGTACCTTATTGCTATTATAATAAAAATGTTTTTTTAAATAGTGTTAAACCTTGTTCAGCATATGATTAGGCTGTACATGTATATTAATCAAAGATTAACATAGGGCTGATGGAATGTTTGCAGCCAATCAGAAAGCTGTATTTCTCAGACCCTTTTTGTAATGTCCTCCATGGTGGATGGTATTGGGAAATATTTTTATAAATGTAATTCCTCAGCCGTGGGTAATGCAGGATTTATCCAGGGTCATGTGACATGTTTTCACCAAGTAGGTTATGTGACACTTGGAGACATGGTTCTGATCGCTATATGATTTTTGTAAAATAAAAATGTAGTGTGATTGTCTGTCATGAGAAATCCTGTGCTCCTGGGATAACCCCCCCCCCCAAGATTTTTTAGCTACAAGATGTTAACCTGAAAGCCAGGAGATTAAAGACTAGAAGAGACATAAATTAAGGATCTCCTGTTTATCTGGATTAATAGTAGCTGCCAGCTGGCAGGATAGAGATCATAAACTTTTATGACATTTAGAGGAAGAAAACAGGTTATAGCACTTTGGTGCCAAGTCATAAATGTTCTTTGATGTCTTTGAAAAGCAGAATACTGCTCATGGATGAAAGAAAGAACTGAAAAATCAGACTTGATTGGGAAGTCATATGGGAAAATGAGTTTTTGCTGATGTCACCTATTTAAAATACCTCCTGCTTGATAAGACATCCTGGTTGTATAATTTTTAATAAACAGAGGAGGAGGAGGAGTTGGGTGACGTGCTGGAGAAGGCAGGTTCAAGACAGTTTTTAAATTATGCTTTGACTGACCTTCAGAGACAGATACATGTTTGGACTCTGAAGAAGAAACATCTACTCTAGCACTGTTAGAAGCTATACGTTAGATAGACAAGTCTAATTGTCTGGTGGTAGGAATTTGCACTTTTTAAAACCTTGTTCTTTTTAAGTGATTGTATGCATTGTGATATATTGTTCTGTGTTTACATTTTATATTTTTATCTATTTTTAAGTAAACCTCTATTTTTAAAGAGACTGCCTGGTGCGCCTTCGAAATTCTTTCTTTGACAAGTGAAGCATATGTGGTTAAAGCTGACACTGTGCATAAGCTTAATGATATACCAAACTGGGAAAAGGTAAGAGTTTATCTGAGGTCTTTCATAGAGTTTTTAAGGGTTCATTTTGTACACCTGGTCAGGTGCCTGAAGGCGAAAGATATCTGGCATTTCCCCAAAGAGCAGAATTATCTGAGCCTGTACATTGAGTACGCTAGCAAGAGGTTCACAGTTTGAATCCCTCCAGAACTTGAGACCAGAGGTTGATTCAAACCCACAAAACAGACAGGAGGGTTATCCTGTTTCTGTTACCTGTTCACAAGACTGCGCTCAGAGGTTGGCACTGTGACAGCAGAGGGCCTGACCTGCTGAGTAGGTTTGTGACAGATTGGTTGGCAGCGGTGTGGATAATTTTGGTATTCCAAGCTTTTATTGTTCAGTGTGTCAGCTTGATACTGTCCAGCTCACTTGCCAAGAAAGGGCAGTTATTTATTTTTTTAAAGGAAACAGAACTATATCACTTGGCTTACAGTCAAGTTCCTACCTGTTTTATTTTTTTTTTCTCTAAAGTGCTGGTTAGAGTAGCCGTAGTTTGGGAAGAAAATGTCTTCCACCTACAGTGGGCACACTGTAGACTACTTAAAGCAGTTGTGCAGGGACAGAGGAGTCCCGTACAAGGTGAAAGCCACCAAACAGAACCTTGTGAATGCCCTGATGGTAGCAGATGCCCAGAGTATCGAGTCACAGACAGTGACTGTAAGGGGCCGAACCTTGAGTGTGAAAGGGCTAGCGGCCAGTGCAGTGTCCAGATCTGATGAGGAGGGCAGCAGGGCCGGTGCCAACGAAGGGCCACAGCAGCAGGGGAAAGTCACCTGCATTCTGGAGCCAGAAGTACTCAGGCTGCAAATTGAGTTGTGCAGATTGGAGCTGGAGTTCCAGAGGGTGGCTGAGCAAGAACGTCGAGAGGCAGAGCGAGAACGCCGAGAGGCAAAGTGAGAACACCGAGAGGCAGAGCGGGAACAGCGGGAGGCAGACCGTGAGGAGTGTGAGCTCTAGGGGCAACATGAACTGGAGAAGCTACGACTCCAACCACCAGCACCAGAGCAGGTAAGTGGCTTGGGTTTAACTGGGACTACAGGACTGGGTTACAAATTGAATTCCAAATTGATAGCTGAATTTAAAGAGGGTGAGGATATGGATGCCTTTTTAAATTCTTTTGAAAAAGTTTATATTCAGGCTAAAATTCCTAGGGAGTCCTGGAGTTCCAGCTATCCCCGCTACTTACCAGGAAAGCTGGGGTGCATTGGGTCAAATGGACAATGAGGACAGTAATGATTACAGCAAATTTAAAGCTGCACTGCTAAAAAAAATTTGAATTAACTGCTGAATCATACAGCGCTAAATTCCGTAAGCTCAGGAGAAGCCCTGACATGAGCTACAAGAAGCTAGCCACAAAACAACGTCAGTTATTAAAACATTGGTGGGAAGGAATTGTAGCAAACTCTGTAGATAAAATTGAAAATGTGATTCTGTTAAAACAGTTTTTCTGAGCATGTCCAGCAGAGCTGAAAACCTGGCTGGAGGACCGAGATCCCAAAACAGTGCAAGAGGCTGCTGAACTCTCGGACCGCTATGCCAAAAGCAGACCTGCTCTGAGAGCGAATGGGGCAGGCACGGCAGCACAAAAGGGAAAAGCGTGCCTTCAGGGCAGCTAAAACCCTCATTGCCTCCACCAAAATCAGTTAGCCCCAGGTTTCAGAGAAAAGATTTCTCTGAGAAAAGAAATGAATATTGATTGTGTAAAGAAACTGGGCATATTGCCAGACAGTGTCCCAAAAGAATGAACAATACACAGGGTGGTGCTAGGAAGGAAGTGGGTTGTTTGTGTGTCCCCGGAAGCATGCCTGTGAACATGAGGGAACACATGCACCCAGTCATGGTGAATGGTGTACAGACACAACAGTTAAGGGGCACGGGCATCCCTGACATTGATAAAAGGGGATCTAGTAAAGCCTGGTCAGCTTATACCCAATAAATACATCACTGTACAGGACTTTACTGGTGAGGAGAAAACATTGCCCATCGCTAGTGTTCTTCTAGACTGGGGTGAAACAGGGGGAACTGTGCAACAGGTGGCTGTAGCCAAAACGTTAGCAGTGGATGTCATCCTTGGCAACAATCTCAAACGTGATGGTGTGTGCAGTTACACGTAGCCAAGCAGCACGGGAAAATTGTAGTTCCCTGGACCCCACAGAAGCCATTGTGAAAACTACTGGGAGGCTGGTTCCCCAGCCTGTACCTCCTGATATGGAGATGAATGAAAAGGGGGTAGAAATTTCCCCAGTAGCAGTTAACCACACAGCTACAGAGGGTTACACCAAAGAGGGAGGGGTGACCCATTGTCAGAGGGTTAAGGATGACAGTGATCCTGAGTGCTCTGAAGCTAGTGCTAGGAACCCTAGTTTAGAGACAGAAAGGGACCTGTCCCATGCCTTGGGAATGTGTGAGGAGTTGGCAGCTGCTCAAAGAAGTGACCCTAGTCTGGAGAAGGTGAGGGCTTGGGCAGACTCTGACGGAGCACAGGGAGGTGACAGCAGACATAAGGCTTATTGGGAACATGGACTGATGTATACTCAGGCTGTGCAGACAGAGGGAGAGGTGCTAGGCAGGCAGCTTATCGTTCCCCAGGGGTATCGTGAGCAGTTGCTCAAGATTGCACATGATATTCCCTTATCTGGGAATCACGCACACTACACAGTGGTTTGCTCAGAATTTCTATTGGCCCAACTTCACCCAGCAGGTGAAGGAGTATTGCAGGTCTTGTCACCGGTGCCAAGAAATAGGGAAGGCAGGCAAGAAAACCCAAGCCGCCCTGATTCCATTGCCCATAGGGGAGGAGCCATTCCACAGGGTGGGAATGGATATTGTGGGGCCTTTAAATACCCCCAGCTCCTCAGGGAAGAGATTCATCTTAACTGTGGTGGATTATGCCACCCGGTACCCAGAGGCAGTCGCCCTATCCTCACTGAGGACAGGCAAAGTGGCAGATACCTTACTTGGGATTTTCTCCCATGTTGGGTTCCCACAGGAGGTTATCACTGATCGAGAGGGTTCCTTCATGTCGGACCTGGTGAAATGTTTATGGGAGAAGTGTGGGGTGGTGCAGAGATGCATGACACTGTATCACCCACAAGCCTGTGGGCTTGTGGAAAGATTTAATGGTACCCTGAAGTCACTGCTCTGGGCGTTTGCTGAACAGCATGGGAGAGGTTGGGAGAAATACCTTCCCCACCTGTTGTTTGCATACAGGGAGGTGCCCCAAGAGTCGACAGGATTTTCACCCTTCAAACTCGTATATGGACGCCGGGTACGTGGGTCCCTAGACTTGATCTGGGAGGACTCGGAAGGCAAGCACGCCACCCAGGGAACTCCCATAGTGGATCACATCCTTAGGTTTAGAGAAAGGCTGAAGGAGCTTATAGGGACAGCCCAGAGCAATCTGACAGCTGTCCAACAGAAACAAAAAGTGTGGTATGACCGCAGAGCCAGAGCTCGCTCGTACATGGTGGTTCAGGAAGTCATGGTCCTTATTCCGGTCCAGAAAGACAAGCTGCAGGCTGAGTGGGCAGGACCGTACAAAGTAGTTAGGAAGGTAAATGACGTGAACTATATTATAGTTACCTGACTGAAGATAGACAGAAAGGATGTACCATGTCAACATGAATCCATATGCTAATAGGGCTAACATGGTGTTTGCAGTGTGTAGTCCTGGGGAGGAGACGGATGAAGGAGACCCTTTCTGGACTTGTTGGAAGAAAGCAAGCGGGAGTCCTCTGTGGAGGCAGTAAAATTGTCTCCACAGCTGGCCCTGGACAAGATCTGGGAAGTAAGGGAGGTTTTAGCAGACTTTGCCCCATTGTTTAGCGCCAAGCCTGGACTAAACCCCTTAGCGACGCCCGCTGTGGAGACAGGGACACAGACACCCATACGGCAGACAGCATATCGGGTGTCAGAGGCTGTCTAAAAGGACATTAGGAGGGAAGTGGAGGAGATGCTGGATTTAGGGGTAATCCAGAGATCCACCAGACCCTGGACCTCACCCGTAGTCCTTGTGCCCAAGCCAGATGGCTCTACTCATTTCTGTGTGGACTAAATGTAGTCACGAAGGCAGATGCCCACCCGATGCCCCGGAAAGATGAACTCCTGAACAAGTTGGGAGGGGCAACCTACCTTACGACCATAGACCTGACCAAGGGGTATTGGCAGGTAGCGTTAACGGACAGAGCAAGGGAGAGGTTGGCCTTCATCACTCCGATAGGCTTATTTGAATTTAAAGTAATGCCTTTCAGAATGAAGAATGCCCTGGCCACTTTCCAAAGTTTGGTGAACCAGGTGTTAAATGGTGCTAAGGAGTACTCCGTGGCGCACCTGGATGACATTGCCATCTTTAGTGCCAGCTGGGAGGAATACCTGTCCCACCTTAGGGAAGTGCTGGGCAGGATACAGAGGGCCGGGCTCACTGTCAAAGCTGAGAAGTGCCAGGTGGCCATGGGAGAAGTGGCATACCTCAGGCATGTGGTAGGCCGTGGACAGCTCCGTCCTAACCAAATAAAAATCAAGGTGATCCAGGCATGGCCCAGACCAGAAACACAGAAGTAGGTCAGGAGTTTTCTAAGGACATCAGGGTACTATAGGAAATTTGTACCCAGTTACAGTGCCCTGGCTACTCCCCTATCTGACCTGGTAAAGAAAAGGATGCCAAAGAAAATTACCTGGGACCCAGCCTGTGAGAAAGCCTTTACCAGACTGAAGGAGGCACTGTGCAGTGCTTCTGTTTTGATAAGTCCTGACTATAACAAACCCTTTATAGTTCAGACTGATGTCTCAGACGTGGGTATTGGGGCAGTACTGAGTCAGACATCCAGCCAAGGGAAAGATCGCCCGGTGGTGTAACTGAGTAAAAAGTTTACTTCCCAGGAAGAAGGCATACTCTGCTGTGGAAAAGGAATGTCTTGCCATAGTGTGGGCCCTGAAGAAGTTAGAGTCATACTTATATGGGCAGCATTTTGTGACTGACTACAACCCCCTGGTTTGGCTGACACAAATTGGAAAAAACAATGGTAGCTTGTTGAGATGGACTCTTGCTTTGTAAGGGTATGACATGACAATCTTACATAGAGCTGGAGCGAAAAATCAGAACTCAGATGGTCTGACTTATGTCTATGAGGAGTGAACTGATTTGAGAAGCTCATCCCATGCAGGGGATAGAGCCCCCAAATTCAGTCTAGGTGTGGAGGATTGTGACACTTGGACAACTGGTTCTGATTGCTGTATGATTTTTGTAAAATAAAAATGTAGTGTGATTGTCTGTCATGAGGAATCCTGTGCTCCTGGGATAACCCCCAAGGTTTCAGTTACAAGATGTTAACCTGAAAGCCAGGAGATAATTAAAGACTAGAAAAGACATAAATTAAGGCTCTCCTGTTTAACTGGCTTAATTGTAGCTACCAGCTGGCAGGATAGAGATAATAAACTTTTATGACGTTTAGAGGAAGAAAACAGGTCATGTCACTTTGGTGCTAAGTCATAAATGTTCTTTGATGCCTTTGAAAAGCAGGATGCTGCTCATGGATGAAAGAAAGAACTGAAAAATTAGACTTGATTGGGAAGTCATATGGGGAAATGAGGTTTTGCTGATGTCATCTATTTAAAATACCTCCTGCTTGATAAGGCATCCTGGTTGTATAATTTTTAATAAACAGAGGAGGAGCTGGGTGACATCATGGAGAAGGCAGGTTCATGACAGTTTTTTAATTATGCTTTGACTGACCTTTAGAGACACATACATGTTTGGACTCTGAAGAAGAAACATCTACTCTATTAGAAGCTATACATTAGATAGACAAGTCTAATTGTCTGGTGGTAGGAATTTGTTTGCACTTTTTAAAACCTTGTTCTTTTTTAAGTGATTGTATGCATTGTGATATATTGTTCTGTGTTTACATTTTACATTTTTATCTATTTTTAAGTAAGCCTCTATTTTTAAAGAGACTGCTTGGTGCGCCTTCGAAATTCTTTCTTTGAAAAGTGAAGCATATATGGTTAAAGCTGACAGTGTCTATAAGCTTAATGATACACCAAACTGGGAAAAGGTAAGAGTTTATCTGAGGTCTTTCATAGAGTTTTTAAGGGTTCATTTTGTACACCTGGTTAGGTGCCCATAGGCGAGAGATATTTGGCATTTCCCCGAAGAGCAGAATTATCTGAGCCTGTACATTGGGTACGCTAGCAAGAGGTTCACAGTTTGAATCCCTCCAGAACTTGACACCAAAGGTTGATTCGAACCCACAAAACAGATAGGAGGGTTACCCTGTTTCTGTTACCTGTTCACAAGACTGCGCTCGGAGGTTGGCACTGTGGGAGCAGAGGTCCTGACCTGCTGAGTAGGTTTGTGACAGGTTACAGGATTTTCATACACCATTTTATAATGTTATTTAACTTGTCCCTGGATACAGGATGGATACATGAAGACTGGAAGCAGGCTGACACCACGTCACTTAATGAAGGTAGCAGCAGGGAGGATGTGGCCAGTAGTCATCATGTTTATCTCACATTGGCTCTGGTAAAAATAATGGAAGTTAACAGGGTGGTTGATCATGGTGGGGCAACGGACATAGCCTTATGATTTGTGTATGACTTCAACAAGGTGTCCCACTGAAAAACGGTAAGTAAGTTGGTGAGTGTAGTGGTGTGTGAAAAAAGGATGGGTGGTGAGCTGGATGATGTGTATAGGTGGGGTTGGCAAATGGAGAACACTCTTTGGAGTCAAGGATTTTGAGTGAGGTCAAATTTTGGTTGGTGATGGGGCACATCCGGTTACACAGTTATGCCAGCTACATGACTGAAAGGCTTCAGGGGAAGGTCTGCCTTTAGGTGGATGACACAGATTTCTGCAACACTGTGATTTAATTCTCATATTTACCTCCTAATGCATATGCAGTTATTTTAAATTATATGACAGGTATCTGGTCTCAGCCAATCACAACACAGAATTGCTGTCAGTTATTATCCCACAAACTTCACCGGAGAACCCCAGCAGTCAGTTATTTACTCAAACCCCTTCCACAGTCGTTTAATCAACCCATAGCCATGCCTACAGTAGTTTAATCACCCTACAACCACAGCCACAGTAGTTTAATGAAGCCTTCACCAGTCTCAACAGGCACTTAGTTTTTCCCCACAGATAGACAGTCAACACACTCATATAAAAGAAGCAAATATAAACTAAATTTGTAAACATAACCTGCTCGGCAATTGTATCACAGGACCACTGGATGGTAGACTTTACTTCTGGTATCGATTCCCGACCGTACGACTCCACTGAAAAAAAAATGAAAATGCAAACTCCTGCCATGTGGTCTTCCCGCCTGTGTTACCGGACTGCAGAAAGAGAAAACAGCAAAAAGCACATCACTTTAAAATACCCCTGAATTCTAGGCACTCCAGAGAAAAACAAGGTATGTAGCTCCATCTTTCTAGCGAGAACAACTAACCCTTCGACTGATATCCATTGCATCCTGTGTTGTCGACAAGCACACATGACAGGGGCACAACAAACACAACAAGGAACTTCCGGGCAGTTGAAAACCTATGCGAGAAACTCCAACTCATAGAATAGTAATAACATCCAGCAAGATGGAGTATACTCACAATAACCAGCTTCTGTGGATAATTAAATTCCTTGGCTTCGACTCTGCATTTAATCATCCACAGAAGCTGGTTATTGCTTCGTATACTCCATCTCGCTGGATGTTATCACTTAATTCAATATATAATATATTATGTACATTTATTAATTGAGTGTTGCAACCTCTGTTTTCATGTTAACAATTATACAGGACGACAGTTTGTCTACTAGCTTGCAATACAATGATCAAGATTGTGAAGATTATGGAAAATCTGACATGCATGTTAATTCACTACCACCTAAGAAACAGTTTGGAAGTACAGATAAATACAGGGATAAAACATCAGGGAGACAATTGTGTAATTGTCCTAGCACAAGCACTGATGCTGATTTTACTATAGAAAGTCACAAAAGAAGAGGTAGAGGAACATCCAGAGTCAGAGGCAGTGGTAGAGGATTAACGAGACATAAAAAAAAAGCTTCACAGACAAACAGCAGCTGATTAGCACTACTGAAAACAAAATTCAGTCACTGACAGTATGTATTTACTCATGGCCTATGGCCTACATGTTCTGTATGAAATTTGTATTTGTTTTAATTTATTAAACATAGAAATATGACAGCATAAAAGTACCGCCATGGCCCACCAAGTCTGCCCAAGGTGCCTAGCAGAAGGCTAGGACTTCTTCCAATAATCTACTTCTCTCTGTTGCATCCTCTTCCCCTCTCCCTCCTGCTCCTGATTCCAGAGCCATGTGGCTGTCCCATGCTCTCTTAAAGCTCCTTACAGTGATCTACTCTATCATCTCCTCTGGGAGCTCATTTCATTTGTCCACCACCCCTTCAGAGACAAATGTATTCCTGATGTTTCCCCTAAATCTGCAACTCTCTGTCTGTGGCATATCCCCCCTGGTCCTCTTGTACCACTTTAGTTTAAAAAGTCCCTCATCTGGTTCTCTGTTTATCCCCTTCATATATTTAAATGTCTCAGTCATATTCCCCCTGTCCCTTCTGTGCTCCAGTGAGCACATTCCTAGTTTGTTCAATCTATCTTCATATATCAGGTAACTAAGCCCAGCCACCCTATTAGGCATCAATGTTCTGTGATTCAATAAAACAATATTAGTTGTTTGAATGTCTTTTGTAAACCTTATTGTATTTACTCATAGAAACGTGTGAATGATTTGAGCATGGATCATTTACAGAGGATATGCGTGGATATGGCAACAAAAATACCATTGTTAGTTTTCACGATTATGGAACAAGAAAAGAATGGCTCCCCCCACTCCCCGAACCATACTTTAATAAACCGAGTGGCACACCTGCATGGTGCATGTGTACAAAGTGCAGAGAGATGCCAACTGAACCTGAACGGAAATGCTGTGGATTTCCTCAAGATGCCTGTTTCGGTCTTACTGGTACTACACATGCATAGATTTTCAAAACTCAAAATAAATAAATGAATGAATGTTAAAGATAAGTTTTTTAAATGCATGCCAGTATACGAGATATAACCTCATATTATGTTACTGGCCATCTGGACTTTTGGTCCCCAGAGATAGGCTTACTGCATCAGGTGACGTATCACCTGCTATCTGTGTAATGTAATCACCACTTTTCCCAACCGGCTTCCTATGCCTCATCATATGTACCCCTTCATTCTGTTGTCTCAACTCACGGTCTTTTAACACTGTTTGGCCATCCAACCAATCTAATCACCATATGCCAAATTTTTGGGCTATCCAATGTATGTAACAGTCTGCTGTACTGGATAGTGTAAAGGGCTGTACAGAAAATAAGACATGCTACATCCTCTGTACTCTGTGATCTACCGCTCTGTTTACCAAATAAATATATATATATGTATGCACACAACAAAGAGAGGGAGAGAAAGACCTCGTGGTGGTGGTGGATGTCAAAATGAACAACTCAGAGCAGTGTAGAAGAGCGGTGGGACAAGCAAATAAAATGTTGGGGTGCATAGCCAATGGGATAACCTCAAGGAGTAATGAGGTACTCCTTCCACTGTACAATAGCCTGGTTAGACCACACCTTGAATACTGTGTGCAGTTTTGGCATCCCTACTTAAAGAAAGACATTGCGTTACTGGAGAGGGTACAGAGGAGAGTGACCGGTATGGTACTGGGGCTAGGGGAAAGGCCCTATGAGGAGCTCAACCTATACTCATCGTAGGAGAGAAGAGATGGGGGATATGATAGACATCTTCAAGTATCTCAAGGAGATCAGTAGGGGTAGGCCTTGAGGGGGTCCTTCAGCTGAGGGAACCAGGGAACACCCCATGAAGCTTGATGGGTGAAGGCTGAGGGGGGAAACGAGGCTCGACTTCACTGAGACAGTGGTGGAGTCCTGCAATGCACTGCCCAGGGAACTGGTTGCTGCTACTACTGTGAAGGAGTCCAAGAAGTGCTGGGATTGGTTCAGAGGGAGTGTACATCCAGGAGCCTCGCTGGGAAATAGGGGTCCTTGTTGTTATTTGACAACATGCATGCATTGTTGATTTTACATCAATATATAACATGAATATACAGATTCATTAAGTTATGTGCTGCCTAACGTGATAATTTTATTTGTTTTCTCATTGTTTCCTGTTGGATATAAGACTTTGACATAATCGTCCTTCATCAGGGTGTTCTGGATGTTGCTGCAGCATATAGGCGAGATGTTTTCACCATACCAATTGATGAGGATGAGAACAGAAGTCGAAGATTCACCGCTTACCACCAATTTGTGTTGTGCCGACATGGCTTACTTGGAAGAGGTGTGCGTGTTCTAATACCCAGCTGTTGTGTGTGGTGCATAAGAGACACATACCCTCATCCTTTTGGACAATATAGAGGGTTTGTGTACTCTAGATTATTATAAAGAATTTTCGTTTTAAAAAATAAAATTTTTTTTGTTTAGTTTAATACATTTAATACTGCACCGTGTATCATTTTCCAGTTTAGATTAGAGACAGCATGTTACATAATGTTAACAAAGAAACAGAATTCTGAAAAATTTCTGACTTCTGTATATTATTAGTTTTATTAATATATTTTGTATTACCAAACTTTTTTTATGATGAACCTCTCGTATCAATAAGATGCAAAGTTGGACATTGATCTCATGAATTATATAGATTTATAGACTAGGGCCCGGATATTCAGACTGCACCTGGCAATGGCGCAAGTGTGAGCGCAGCGCATCTGAGATGCACCGAGGCCAGGACCAGATGATATTCAATGGTGATGTGCCATGGCGCAGCACCATTGAATATGGCACAGACTGCGCGTGGCGCAGTGGCACTGCACCAGCGCAAGCAACAGATAGGGAGCACGGGGATGCACCAGTGCAAACGCAGTTGCGCTGGGCGCAGCACCCGCGATATTCAGAAGAGGGCATGCAAATGAGGTCATAAGATATGCATGGTGCAAATGGGGCCATTAGCATGTCAGTATGGCCCCATTTGCATGTGTTGCATAGGGCAGCCTAGCAAAATGCACCTGGCGCCTGCACAGACTGATGTGTGGATGAGGGGGTCCCGGGCATCCCCGCCCCATAACTGTGATTGCGACATGAAGAATGAAACACAAGCCCTAGTAGTCTAGTGGAACCCCCCTCCCTCCCTGTTAGCCAGATCGCGGCAATACCTGTGTAATATCCAGCCCTGGTAGTCTAAGCCCCCCTTTCCTGTTAACTCCATGGAGGGCAAAAGGTAACATTACAATCCCTGGTGGATCTAGTGGTATCCCTCCTCCCGCTTTGCCCGACACGCATCCATCAGATACATATATACTCCAGTGGGCCAGTGGTACCTCCACCCACAGAGGACCCCTGCCACCCAGCTCCTCCTCCGTCCAGCGGCGAGGTTGCACTTCACTCAGTCGCCCATCGAATGATAGCTGCATGATCCAGAGCCCATTGGTCCACAGTGACGACGGTTTATACCACACTGTGGAGCTCGGCTGCTGGCGTACGAATCTGTGAATGGGTTCACTCATGGATTCATGCTCGTGTAGTATAGTATGGTGTGTGCTCCATTCGTCCACATGAGACCAATGGGCTTACATATCATACTGTAAGCTGTCATTCGGTGGGCGGCCGGGTGGTATGCGGTTGGAGTGCAGCCATCCGCCAATAACGGGGGGGACTGGATGGCAGGAGTCCTCTGTGGGTGGTGGGGAGGGGGGTATCATTGGCCCACCGGGGTATATATATCTGACGGATGCCCGTGATCAGGCGAAACGGGAGGGAGGGGGATACCACTAGACCACCAGAGATTATACATTTACATATGCCCACAGTCGGGTTTATGGAAGGGAGGGGGGACCCACTAGACCACCAGGGGTTGTATTGTTACCTTTGCCTGCCATCAGGTTTACGGGAGGGAGGGGGGTACCGCTAGACTACCAGGGCTGGATATCACACAGTGTTGCCATGATTGGGCTAATGGGGAGGGAAGGGGTTCCACTAGACTACCGGGAGCAAATGGGTGCTTGTGGATGGTATTCTGCTGGGTAGGCGGGTGGCCACCATGGCTGCTTGACTGCATGTTCACCCTGCAATACAACGGCCCGCCTGTGGGTGGCCTGGATGTGTTCCTTGTTTTTGTATAATAACTTTGAGCCCCTATGCGGCGCAAAGCAGGGCGTTGTGCTAGCATAAGGGCAAGCAGTATCCCGGCTAAATATCAGGATGTGCCGCATATGCATGGGCATGCCCCCTGCATTTGCACTACATACATTACCACTGCACCCTGGCGCATCGGAATTTGCACATCGCAACTTGCCTCTTTGAATATCACGCTGGGGCACATTGGTGGGCTGCAAATGGTGCAACACTGTTGCACCATGCGCAACCCTTTTGAATATCTGGGCCTTTGTCTACAACAGTATCAGTAAAGTTGTTTTATATAACTTTCAACATTTATGACAATAAAATGATTTTTTGCTTAGCATCATAATTTGATTATTTATAACTGTATTAATTATAAATGAAATCAAAAACATGGAACAGCAATTTATTGTTAAATAAACATTTTAAATGTTACTAAATATAGTGATATGATCCCTTTCCTTCAACACCCACCCGTACCTCATATGCACAAGTTACAAATTACTTGGTCTGTTTGCTTGTTAGAACTCAGATGTGAATTAATCTAAATTAACAACACTAAGATGGACCAGCTTTGCTTGTTCTCACCATTTAACTGCCTGAATTGGATTTCTGCCTGTGGTACCGCTGAGCTTGGTTCAGGAACAGGCTTGGGTGTTGGAGACCTAGCAAGGGTTGGGGGGTGATAGCTTGAGTGTCAACGACCACCCACCTTATCATGGGAGAGGATGGTTCACATGTCAGTGTTTGCTGGCCTCTGGTGGAGGCCAAAGGCATGGTTACACATCGGCCCTCACTGCAGGAGGGAGTGTAGTGGACATCGGTGTGTGCCTTGACATTATGTGGCCCATCATACTCCAAAGAAAATTGGAAAACATCTGCTGGCCAACTGGAGGATGGGTGCTGGTCCCTCCATATGCCCGAAGCCCCAGACAAACGTGTCCATTCTGACCTCTTTCATGCCCAGGATACACCAGAAGCCCTTTGGGGCAATTATCCAACCCTGGTGACCTCCCACAGGGGTAGGGGCCCACCCAACAAAGGGTTATTTCAGGTTACCTGCTAGCACGGCAGTGGATGGCAGTTGGGACTCCGTAGCAGTGGTAGGGGGCATTGGCAGGCTTGGAGGAGTGTATGGTCATTGGGTATGTGGGGGAAAAACAGCAAAGCATATTAAGTACACTTATACACTTAACATTTTTGTTGAATCAGTCTGTTGGAAAACTTTTTGTTGCATCAGAGACTGAAACAGCATGTGGATGAAAAGGTGCAAATGATCCCATTCACCTAAATGGGGTGCTAAATGTGAAGTGTTTTTGTAAGTGGTAAGGCAATTTCCTCCTTGTGAACATCCTTTAATTCAGACTAGTTGTCATTCTAACGACTGAGGATTTTGTATGGCTCTGATGATTATATACTTGAATAAGCTAGTTAGTAGCAGTGATCCTGCGCTTAGCATAGCAGTCTACAAACTATATGCTCACATGCAAAGAATACAATAAATCTCTGACTAAAGTCTAGAAACAAACTTATAAAACACATAAAATGTATCTGACCGTATATCTTTATCTATACAAAATCATTGCAGCCCAAATAAATCTCAGGCAAATTACAGGGTACCCTGACTACTGTGTGATGTAGTAAACATATATTGGTATTTTTTTTTATATTCTTTGTAGATCTGGTAAGGCCCACAAGGCAGAACTGCTTGTTTACAGAGGTGACCCTGGAGTACTTGGGAGGTAAGTGACTTGCTTGGGATCACACAGTATGCAAGTGGAGGTGTGGGAATCAAACCTAGGTTGGCTGGATGTACCTAGTTCAATCACTGTTTGTTACTCTAACCACTCGGCTAACATGACAGCCACAATAACACCCAGATATGCTGTAATATATGATTTCGATAAGAATCTACAAGCGATCCAACTGGGCAGAAGACAGAGAAGAATATGTGAGGAAATCCAGAGAAGTGAGCAGGGAGGTAAGGGCAGCAAAGGCGACTAGGGAACGGAGGTTAGCACAGGGGATCAAAGAAGGAGAAAAGGGTTTCTTAAGATATATCAGAGAGAAGTGGAAGAGCAAGGATCAAATTGTTAGGACCAGGAGGGGAAGTGGGTGGGTATAAAAGGGGGAAGAGCAGGCAGAAGTACCTAATGAATACTTCTGTTCGGTCTTCACCAAGGAGAAGGATGGACCTGTACCTGAGAAGAAGGGCGAGGTGGGAGAGGGTGGAGGAGTAGCAACCACGGATGGGGAAATCACGGTGGAAAGGGTGAGGGAGGGCCTAAAGTCCCTGAAGGTAGACAAGGTACCTGGTCCAGACGGAGTCCACCCCATGGTGCTGAGAGAGTTGGCAGATATCCTGGCAGAGGCATTGGTGGACCTGTTCAATACCTCTCTGAACTCAGGGTGCATGCCCAGGGACTGGAGGGAAGTGCATGTGGTACCTCCCCATAAGAGTGGGCCTAAGGATGAACCGGAGGATTACAGACCAGTAAGCCTTACTGCAATTGTGGAAAAACTAATGGAGACAATCCTCAAGGAAAGACTGGTGCAATTTCTCGAGGATAACAATTTCCAGGACAGTAGGCTTTGGTAAAACAGGAGGAATGGTCTCACACTTGGCAGTCTGGTTCCAACGCCAAGAAGTGCAAAGTGATGCATCTAGGAGGCAAGAACCCAGGATTTTACGGGTGTCAGACACAAACTCTTTGAATATCTAGGTCACATTAATTACTATAATTGAGCTGTTAAAAAAGCTAGGTATGTCCTAGGTACGTACTAAATGGTAAGGGAGATATAAATGGATGAATCGCACGATGATGCCACCAAGTCACAAACAATCAATCAAAATCATGTTTTTTGTGTAGAAACCAGATCCTTAGTGTCTGGTGGAAGAATCCATGCAGTGTTCCTCTGTATCCTCCTGGGATCTTCAGGACGTAGTGGCAGAGGTTGTAGAACTGTGTTGTTGCTTTGAAGTCTGGTTTTCATGATTTTTTTTCAAGTAGGGTGGCCATGTACGAGTAATTCTTTGGTATTTTTTTTTTCAAAACAACAGTCCATCTACCTGACTTCTTGTTGAATAGTCTTCTATATCTGATAATCCAAAATAACAATTAAGAAATTGAGGAGCCGGAAATATAAGTACACATTGTATTGTATTTAACTACTGAATCATAGATACGGTGTGCATGCAGATAAGTGCTGCAGTCTCAGTTAAATCTATTAGTCTAAGTATACTGAGAAGGTCACTCAGAAATCATGTTGAAGTAATTAAGCAATAAGGCATGACCAGGGGTTAGATTAACAGCCTGTTAATCACTCCCTAGGGGAGTAATGTGGCACAAATCTAACTCCTGGGAGTGCCATATTGGTATTATAAAAAATTATTCCAAAAGAAGAGGATTAAAAGAATGCTTTTTGAATGTTTTCCTCGTTTAGAGGGAGATTCTCAATAAAATAGCTCTTCCACCAACAGTTTAAGAATGCTGGTTCAAAATCACAATGCATCATTCCAGTCATTCAGCAGTGCTAGAGGATGGATGCCGACAGAAAGAATCCATGTGCCATTGTGATCAGGCTGTACGTGGCAGTATAACGTGGAACAATGTAAGGCTGTTAGAATCCTAACAGCCAATCAGATTGCAGCATTTCTGAGAACCTTGTTATAATATCCTAAATGGTTTTCTCTACTGAGACATAGCTATCACGGCAGTGTAACTTATTTTGGGTCGATTGTATTACTAACTAGTGTCATTGTGCATCATCACATTTACATCCAACCTTCCTCCCACTGTCTCACAGGCGCATCTCTCACTGTGCCAAACTAACCTCCAAATTCTGGTTTGGGGGGCTCCCCTCCTATCTCTCATCCTCTCTCTACACTCCACCTCCCCCCACCCACTCTCTCAGATTAAATGGCGCCCGCACCTTGACAGTCCCTTGCCGCTCCACCTTCATCGGTCAGATTGGTTTTGCCCATCGTTTGCCTAATATCTGGAATTCCTTCCCCCCTGAAATACGACACTGCTCCTCCAACTACTCCCTTACCTCTGCCCTACACAATTACCTTTCCCTCAGCTGTTCCTGCTTTAATCCACCTTTATACCTATCCCCAGTTTCTGTCTTCCTACCATGACCTCCCTTGGCAGTGTTCTCAACATTCTGAATTGGAAATCCGGAAATGGCTACCCCTTCTCCTCATATTCAGTTCTTGCCTCCCCCCCCCCCTCCTCCTGCCCTTCTGGGTCACCAGTGTGCACAGCCTAACCCCATCCTTTGTACTCCAACAGCACTTGCATACTACCGCGAGCCTGCTCCCTGCACTATAAATGGTTCTATCACATTATTACTGTTTTGTACATTCATATGTTCTTTTGTATGATTTTGGACATGTAATTTACCCAAAGTTCCACTACTGTTTATGTACAATACCTTGTGTTCCAACTGTTGCACAATCTTACAATGTTGCATTGTTTGTACTACCCACATACTATTGTAACTGATCATCCTTCACAACCCTATGTAACCCCTTCCCCCAGGATGCACTGTGAGACGAGCAACTTGTTGCTCAGTGTCCTCTCCTGGTGAAACATTTCAATAAATAAATGAATAAACATGTAACATATATTAGTATTGAAAATTCACAAACATTTTGTCACCACACTTGTTTAGAAGATATGGTCAATGCACATGGTGATTGTAGTCAATGGCTGCCAGGTAGTTACGGGCCAGATAAACTGGGAAACTGTATGATTGTCTTTTCGATGCATACATGAGTATGTGCTGGTGGTACTGTTGCAAATCAGCAGTACTCCTATAAAAGTATCAAATGTGTTAGATGTGTTTACCATACTAATGTTTCAATGAAGCAATCAACAAAATCAGATTCATGCAGTTTGAAATTTATGCCTTCCCTTTAATGTTTGAAATGCGATTGATTGGCACTGATGCTTTTCCCCCTGGCTCTATTGTCTGATAGACACCCACTTTGCCAATGCAGTCAACCAATTAGTGCCCAGTGATTTCTAAGACCATTTTATAAGTTTACGTAACATACTTACTTTACTAAATAAATGCAATTTTCAATGTGGGAAAGACAGAGGGGAAAAAACAGGATGAATAAACCAGAAAATACCACACTATAAACAAATAGCTAAGGTGAGAAAAACAAACTTACTGTACATAGGCATTCCACCACCACCAAAAAAAAGGCAACCTGGAATGTTCAAAGTTTTGAACACATTTCAATTATGAAACAGTACTTGTATTGATTTGAAATGCAAGGCAACATTTTTTTCTTATAAAAATTAGTGCAACATATAGTTTTTGTTAGGGTTTTAAGTTTTTAGCTATGAATGAACTGGGACTAAAGAAAGCAAACATTTGATTATTATAATCTTTACCAGTTGTATATTGCACGATTTACACATGGCCATGTGACATATTTTGACCAGTTTGATTATAGAATTTATAATACCCATTTTGTAATGGACGACAACCTTGTTATGTCATGATCACAGGTTGTTGTAAATGCAGAATGTAGCCTGGTGATCCAGTGGTACCCCCCTCCCCACCTTCCCACAGAGGACCCCAGGCCACCTGGCACCCCCATCATCAGCGTGAGTAGCAGCACCCTACCCATTATTGTCACCCAGTTACCTACTGAATGATTAGTAAGAGCAGTATGATCTGTATTGGTTCACAGTGGATCATCGGGCTTGCAGACTACATGTCATAGGACAGATATGTGAATGAACGCGCTCATCTCCATATCTGGTCCTGTGTAGTACAGTATGGTCTGTAAGCTTCACTGGCCCACACCGTGACCAGTAGGCATACAGATCATACTACACACTGTCATTCGACTGGTGGCCGGGTGATGCAGGCGGGGTACTGCTGCACGCCGAGGACGGGGTGCCGGGTGGCTGGGGTCCTCTGTGGGAGGGTGGGGAGAGGGGTACCACTGGACCATCAGACTGTATTCTGCATTTACAACAGCCCTCGATCAGGCAGCAGGGGGACCGCTAGGCTATCAGAAAATGGTTTCTACTACTGATGCCCGCAATCGGGCAGTGGGAGAACCGCTAGACCACCAGATGATGGTTTTCTATTACTGATGCCCACAATCAGGTGTACGGGGGTATCACTAGACCACCAGGTAACTCTTTCATATTACAGCAGCCCACAATCAGGCGTACGGGGGGGAACCGCTAGACCGCCAGGTAGTTCATCTACATTTACAGATGCCCATGATCGGAAATATGGAGGGGGGGACCGCTGGACCACCAGGTAGTTCTGTACCTTTAATGGATGCCCGCAATCGGGCATATGGGAGGGGGGCTGCAATAGCCCACCAGGGAGATAACCCCTGATGGCAGCAGCTTGGCAGGACACTAGGCACAATTCACCAGGATGCCCAGCGCATCGCCTGCAAATGGGGCCATAATGACATGCAAATGGCCCCATTTGCACCTTGCATATATTATGGCCTCATTTGCATGCCCCCAGCTGAATATCGTGGGTGATGCGCCTAGTGCAACTGCACTTGCACTGGCGCATCCCCATGCTCCCTCTCTGTGGCTTGTGCCTGGTGCAGTGCCACTGCACCATGCGCAGTATGTGTGCGCCACCCTTGCTATATTCAATGGTGCTGAACCATGGCGCATCACCGTTGAATATCGCCTGGTCCTGGCCCCGGCGCAGCCCAGTTGTGCTGCATCCAGGCTTGCGCCACTGCCCGGCACAGTCTGAATAGCCGGCACTCCATGTCCATGGAGCCATTGGTGCTCATTTGTAACATGGTGGAGTGACCCAGATCACATATCCTAACATGAAGTAAGAACATACTATTTTATTGTCAAGTGAAACATGCTATTCATATGACCTCAGTAAATCCTGAAAGTGAAATGCTAAAGTAAACTAAGCTTGAATGCAAGAAACATTTTAAAATATACAGACAGGATATGCATCGACGACAACACTTATCAGCTATCATTGGCTACAGAATTTCTCAGAATTATGTCATTTCATAACATAACACATTGTATACCACCAACTCTGTGACTACCTGCTTATTGACCTCCAATCTAAAACCAATCTCGTTCATCATTAAACATTGCTGTCACATGCAATGTTTGCCAGTAATCTTAGCAAGACACTATTCATACAATGTTTTTAGGATTTTTTAATTAATTGAAGTTCTGAAAACATCTAGCATCTTGCTATCCTAATATACAGGAAGAAAATGTTAATTTTACTAGCCCTAACCATATTTATTTATTTATTTAGAAAATGTTTCACCTGGAAAGACAACATGCGCTGTAAACAGCTCTTTTCCAGAAGCGTCATGGGGGAGGGGGACAAGAGTCAGGAGATCAAGCAAACATATAGAAATACAAGTGCAATTTGTAAAACAAAACAGTGTAGTACAATTACAGATCTGAAACAACCCAAACCAACCTGCCAGGGTAAACAAAACCATATTCAGATATAGCATACATTGCAACAACCTAAGAGTATATGATCCAGTAGGGTAAAGGTTAGAAGATACAACATACCAAAAATGTTTCTAATGTCTTGCATTCCTGACAGCAGTACCAGAAGTGCTTAACGATGTCAGCTGCCCACTTAGCAATCAACTTGCACTCTTTCTGTTGCAATGCCTAGACATGAATAAATCATTCAGTATGCACGTATTTAACATTAACCTTTTCTAAGGAATGCACTTGGCCGAGATAACGAGACAACAGATGAACCAAGCTTGGTCTTTTCACTTCATCGGCTGATAAGCAGGTGGGCATTGACAGAATGATTTTTCCACCCGGAACTATTTCCTGGTGCACCCTTTCTGTCCATCTACTGTCTTCTTCCCCCCTCGCCGATCAGGGCTCTGCCCGAGGGAAACAGATCGCTTTGGGGAGCCACAACTCCACCCAACTGACCCTGCTGCCACCACTGAAAGGTCCAAAGCTGGAGGGGACTGACACTGAGGGAGCCATGGACACCATCCAGATATCTTTTCTTCTGGTCCATGATCCCCGCGTCCTCCACCCTCCTTACAATGCCCAGATGACCACTCACGGCCCTTTTGTATGGCTGCAGGTTGGGGAGTTGAAAAACTAGTGAGAGGACAAAACATTGCTGTAAAACGAAAATGTGTCTCATGTCGGGAAAAAGAGTCCCCCGTTTCTTTGTTGCCCCCCACCCACCCCCAACATTGGGGCACAACATATATAAGTACATTAGGAAATAGTTCACATATCAGTTTTCTCATTGTGTGTGTCAATTATTTTAGAAATAACATGAAAACATACTAGCTGAAGGCTAAGAAGATGAACATGAAATAGTATGTTGATTGATGCTTACCTTATTCTGATACAGACCATGACCAAATAAATACATTTGTAAAAAAGAACAAGACCATTAAATCTTATTAACATTTGCATCCATAGTGAGGTCATATAAATATACTGTAAAAGTAGGTTACATAACTATTATGTAACAATGATTGCTGAACTTCACTAATAAAAAAAATCAAAAATTCACAGTTATCAATCTTCTCATAAGATTCTTTGCTCCAGGCCACACATCGAATGAATGTTTGATCTATGTGTATTCTTTATCTGTAAATGTAAGTCAATAAATCATTTACTGTGTGACTTAACAACAGGAACACAAACAAACAATACATACAGAGTCAGGGAATACACACCCCGAGCATGAGGTGGTATGAAAAAAAAAAATACACAGTTGTATAAAAATATACAGCTGATGACATTCTTTACAACCAACAATATGCAATTGCCATAGTAAGGAGTAGTCTGGGAGTAGACAAGAGTCATCAGCAATGGATGGCAGCGGCGTCCGTGATGGAACGCTAGATAGCTTGTCCGCCTTCGGTGAGGCGGAGCTCCCTGTCAAGGGGCCTCCTGTAGAAATCTTTCAGGCCGAGAGATGGTTCCAGGAATCGGGGATGGATGGCAGCCCATCACATATCCCCTAATTATTTATATATATATATATTTACATATACATTGTACTTCATGATACATACTCATTGTAGACTTTGAGAATGAGTATCTGTCACTATTTCATCAATGACAATGTTTTGTCCAATGAGCTTATCCACTGATCTTTTGAATCCTAGTCACTCCATGTTTGTTGATTTTAGTCCCGTTTCCCTCTTGTCAATAATTTCTACAGATATTATTTTCTTTGTATCACTGTCCATGCATGTATACGTGCAGTATTGTGCAGAATGCCCCGGACTATCCATGTGTCCATCTCCTTCCTTTTGTTAATACAAGGGAAAGGGAAAAACAGTTGATAAATAAGATGTATGAATACATTTATATCATAGTATGTACCGTCGTCATGCATTAACCAACCGATCATATTAAATATAAAATAATGGTTGTATAATTTTCATAACAACAATTTACACGTAATGCTCTTTATATGCTTGTATGATAAAGAGTTAATGATCATACCTAGAATGATTAAATGTTTGCTATGTTTGTCTGCAAGAATTCTGCTGCTATACTCACTGTAATACTCTTTGATAGCTGGTATCACATAGTGACACTGTATTCGAAAGAATGAGGACTCAAATGTCATGGCAAGGTTAATTATTTTAGCTAACATTGATATTTTTCCAAAATTGTTGCCAGAGGAAATCACACCACTTGTTAGTGTTACATCCACTGCATTCATCCCATTCTTCAGGTGTGGCTGAGACGTCCAGTGATGTACAATATGTTTGAGCATTCCTGCATGAAGATTACAAAATAAATCAAAATTATATGTGAATCTGTAAAGAAAAACAACAGCTACTGTTCATATAATGGTGCATTGCTGCATGATTAAGCAAAAAAGGCATGACAGGGTGTGTGTCGTTATAACTGAGCAATGATCTGATTACCCATGTTAGTGTAAGTGCTGACCTACAGACACACTTTCTAATTTCATCCATATGGTGGCATATTTTGCAGTTCCTGATTTAAGGTCGTTTGCCAATGTAAATAAGTTGCGTAGATAAACTAGGAACAGACTGTCTGAAACAGTCTCATCAATGTATGATTCCATTTCATCACTAATGGCCTCTTCTTGAGCGATCTCACAACTGAATGCCATATCAACTTCATCTTCATTTTCCAGACTTAGCACATCCGGCATGGTTGACGCTTCCTGTAGATCTTCAACATCTTGTGTGCTATTAGGTGAAGGGGCAGAGTACTTTTCAGTAATGTGTATTTAACACTTGGTACGCTGATACACATTGAATGAATAATTACATGCATATACCTTAAATTAAACTCGGAGTTATGGTCATGAACATTATTTATTCTGCAATAGTCTCCATATGTGGGATCATTCAAATGTTGATCACTCTCATCAGTACTCCTTTTTTCCAAAGGTTATAGGAAGAAAAATTAAAAAAAAAATTATTTAATGTTAAACATTTTAAAAATGTTGTAAAACATATGTTTATTCATTATACTTTCAATGAAAACATATACAAATGGGCACATACTGTATATGAAGTGTTAAGGATGAATGCTGCTAAAGATTGGGGTGGGGGGGTGACCTTTCCAATGCTGTTTAGAAGTAATTTTCAGAACGGTCTCTCGCTGTCTCAAAACTGGCAGATTGAGTAACTGAAACAAGCCGGCAACCGTCTTCATCCAAGGGGAGCCAAAGTTAATCAAAGAGCCACTTGCAGCGCTCCTCAGTCCGATAGCCTGATCTCAGTATTAACTAGTAGTCCAGCTAACTACCCTCTTTTTAAAAATTACCCAAATAAGATACTAAGAAAGCATCTGCCAGTTTGGTGGAACTGCTACTACCGCTCCACAGCATCTTTTTAATGACAGGTCTCATCCTTGCTTCCCTTGGTAGGCAGCAGAAAAATGTAATCAACAGATTGTCAGTTTAAAAAAAAAAGTAATAAATAACAATGTAAGCGCAGTCTGTGTTTGTCTTGGTGGGGGGGGGGTCCTTAACCATGACAACAACTTTAAGTATAGGGAGGCTGAAATTCCTTACCCCCCCCAAAAAAAAAACAATGTAATGCTGGCAGAGAAACTATTTAATTACAAAACAAACACACAAAAAAACGTTTAATGCCTTAGCATGTCAATTATTTTTTTTTTTGTAACATAAAGCCAAGTTACCCATTTTCTAAGCACAATAATATCCTTCAGGGTGGGCAGTATTGTACAATACTGGACCTTCCAGGTGCTATAAGGCACTCCGCTTGCGGCATCAGTCTTGATTACACCCTGGGTGGTTGATATTGATAAATACCGCCCACACTGTTGGGTATTATTACTTTCATAGTATGCATTTAACAGAATTTAATTGCGAGTACATCATGTAACAGAACACAAGAGCAATGACTTACTGCGATGTTGGCATGAACAGATAGTCACTACAACTTCCTCATGTCTCTGTGTATCCATAAACAGTTGCAGTTGGGTAATCATCTATTGCATGATCTTCTATGCCTGACACAATATCTGGTGATTTGCTGATATTAAACAAAGATTACCTGTCATGAGTACATTTCATTCAATTTCAGATTTGCTGTAAACGGATACTAAACTTTAAAAATTAGCTCAGAAATTCCTATGTCCATATAGGATGACAACTGGTTCTACTTATTGTTGCGAGTTACAAAACTTGACAGAACACGTACCTGCCAACCTGTCCAAACATATCTCCTGGTTTCAAAAACAAATATGACTAGAGCCATTAATCATATGTAAAAAAACTTCAAATGAATTAAAAGAATATAAAAATGTCCATTAAACTAAGTAAATGAATTTACTAATGTAATGATATTTACAGTCATGATATTGTGTGTGATTGTCTACTATGGAATAGAAGAATCCAATGCTCTGCATTATTTCAGACATATGATGCTCCATTCCCCCCACATCAGGGTGTGCGTTTTTGGTGATTAATCCATGCTGTGTGTGGTGTATCAGAAAGCTCCACACATTGAATTAATCACACAAGAAGTGGGTAAATCACCCATTATACAATTATTTGTGACATGTTTTGACAAATAGGGTTTCAGGATTCGCACACACCATTATGTAATATGGCATAAATCATAACCAGTTGCTAGCCAGTATTGGAAACAGCTGTGAACTATTTATGGAGTTCTTATCATCACTTCAGCTTGTAGTAACTTTTGTTTTTTACCATAAATGTAATATATATCATAACGTAACTAACCTGTTCTCAACTGAAATATCGCTGATGTTTGACTAGCTACTGCCATCACCATGGAGTCCAGAATAAATGTTCTTTTGGGGGTCGATTGAATGGTATTTGAATTGTTTTCAAACTGCGCTACCTGTGCTACAGCTGATGTTTGCTCATAGCTAATTTTAACAAAAGAGATAATGTGAATTACTTAACTATGTGTGCTTGTAAAACTAAACTTAATGTGACAGAATTATACTATGACAGAAAGTGACGACAAAAATGGACATCGCAATCAATATAGTATGTCACAAGCCCCCCCCAACTCCATCCTACCTTACACCTCTGTTCATATGGCTTGCCCTTCATACCCGCACCATCCTGGTTGCCCTCATCTGGTCCCTTTCTGTCCAGTATACATCTTTGTGCAGTTAGGGCCTCTGAAAATGGACACTTTTTTACAGTATTACACCCCCCCCCAACCACCCTGTATACCTTGGCTTTTTCTCCTTCTTCTTCCTTGGCTACAGTGTATTCCCTCTATTGCTCTCTCCTCACACCCTCCTGACAGTTTCCCATATGGCCCATGTTCATGTCACTGACATAGCTGAGGGGCTACAGGGGAGGTCTGCCTCTTTGTGGATTGGAGGGTGGTGGGGAGATTTAATGGAAACGTTTTATGAAGTATTACTTTACAGAGATGGTGATTGAGCCCTGGGACAGACTGCCAGGGGGGATGGTGGGGGCGATCACAATGGAAGGTTTCAAGAGGGCCAGGGACAAACACAAAGGTGTGTCAGGGGGATGAGGGAGGCATCTATGAGGGAGAGGGACAAATAGGGGCTGGTAATGGGCAAACTTGATGGGTCAGGAGGGTAATTTTCAACCAACACATGCATATGAATCTATGAGTAGATGAATGTAAATAATGTCCTTACTTGTCAAGCAGGAACCTTGCCACTTCAGCGTGTGATATAAGATGCAAGGTTTCCTTCACTCTCAACCATCGATCAAATTGGATACCAATGGATATATGCATTTTGCCTCTATCTGAATCTCTTCTGTGTTTTGCCATTCTCCTGTCTGAGTCTCACAAAATAGGTGGCCTTCTACATTTCTTTTGTGTATTGCTAGACATTCTATACATAAGGAAGAGTAAGTTGATGCATGTGATAATCATCATATCCATGTAACTTGCAAATCATTAAATTCTGTGAAAATAATAAACATGTTCATTACAAAATTCACAAAAGAAAACTTATAAAATTTGACAGTGAGCAAATAGAGAAAATAGGTAGTGAGAGAAATGGGGCATATGAGCATACAAGCATATGAAGAAGTCAGCAGAAGAAGGCCATCTGGTCTATCAAGTCTGATTGTATTGCAGGGTCCACAGCTTGAACTAATGTCCCTGACCTCCCTCTCCACTCCTCCCATATTCCGTACCAATGATCATTACCTCCCCCCTGTGCCTATCCTAGCCTGTCTTACAGCAGCCCCCTTTTTGTTCAATGAGATGACCTCTTCCGGCAGCGCAGTCCAAGTGTCCACCACCCTCTCTGTGAAAAAGTGCTTCCTAACCTCCCTCCTAAACCTTCCACCCTCCAGCTTCAGACTGTGCCACATTGTGACATGGTTGCCACTCAGCTTAAAGAGACTCTCCTTATCAACCTTATTTGTCCCTTTCAAGTATTTGGAGGTCCCAAATGATGTCCCCTCTCTCTCTCTCTCCTGTCTTCCAGGGAGTACATGTTCAGTGCCCTCAACCTTTTCTCATATGCCCTGCCCTGTTGACCAGCTTTCATTTTTGTAGCCCTCCTCTGGACCTTCTCCAGCAGGTTAAGAAAGAAATAATACTCTCCAGGGTGTGCAGTATCATGCTATACCGGACCGTTCAGCGGCCTAATGAGGCCCAACACTGCAGACGGAGGGCATTATAGTCCATGAAAGGTCTGGTACAGCACAATACTGCCCATCCTGGAGGGTATTATTGCACTTAGAAAATGGTCACTGAAAAAAAACATTAATTTAGTAAAAAATGTTAATAATAAAATTAGTTAAAGTAAGTTTTGTAATAAAATAGTTCACCTGCCTGAATTTTGTTTTTGCTAGGAACGTGTCCGTAGCAGCTCTATAGTTCAGCAGGCTGGTCATTAGTAACCTTTTATAACTACAGAATGGGGCAAAGGTAGTAGCAGTTTGTTTTGCATGAAATGACTGAATGAAAATTGTGGTCTGGTTATCTTTCACTTTAAATTGTGCTTGAACTTCTGGTGCTCCCGCTCAGTCTTGTCCCTGCTTCAGAATGCCCTTATGTGGCTGCCAGCGATGGACGGAAGCTCCAAAAAAATTCTTTTAATGAAGGATGGCAGAGTGTAATGGGAAGAAAGGAACTGCATTAAAAAAATGGTAGATTGCAGTTTTGTCATTGGGATGGTGTTTTACAGGGATACTGGTAGTGAGCGGGCAGATTGTGTAAGCAGTGGTGGTCGCACAGTCACAGTGACCTGTACAAGGGCAGTATAACCTCCTCTCTCCTACTACTGATCCTCATAGCTATGCATCCCAGCATCTTGTTTGCTTTTGCTGCTGCTTTCTTGCACTACGTGGAGTTCTTCAGGTAAGTAGTGATCATCACTTCCAGGTCCTTTTCCTCCTCTGATTCAGGTACTCAGACTCCACCCAGGTAATACTCTGTCCTAGGATTCTTGGCTCCAATATGCATAACTTTGCATTTTGTGTCATTGAAGCCAAGCTGCCAGATCCTGGACCACCTCCCCAACTTTTTCAGATCTTCCTGTAGGTCCTGTATCCCTTCAGCTATGTCCACTCTCTCACAGAGCTTGGTGTCATCTGCGGATAGGCACATTTAGCCTTTAATGACACCGCCAATGTCATTAAAGAAGACATTGAACAACACCAGCCCCAGCACGGAGCCCTGTGGGACCACACTGGTTACCTCTCTGGTGCCAGATAGCTCTCTCCCCACCTCCACCTGCTGGGTTCTGCCCCTCAGCCAGTTTTCCACCCATCTGGCCATCTTTTTCCCAACTCCAAGATCCACCAACTTCCTGATTAACATTTTTTTCTAGCCTGTGGAAGTAGTGGAAACCTGTGCCATCAGATTTCCAAGTTTCCAGATCTATGAGATTCAGGGGCAATCTCCCCTGGTCCATCTGGACTTTGGAAGCCGTCTTTTGACATCTTTCAGTTACTACTTTGTTGGTAAAGGTAAACTAGGAGTACCTGCATTAGTTTAAAAGATGGATTCTCTGACAAAGGGACCCTGTCACCTGAGACTTCCTTTTAAAGTTTGTCTGCCTGCATTTGGAGTCCAGTATGTGACTTGTCAATGTGACAGAACTTTTATTTCTGACACCCCTGAGGCGTTTTGTAGAATGTTAAGTGTGATATACATTTAGGACAACATCTACAATATCTGTAGTTTTGAGGTGTTTGTTACCAGATGAATGGCTGAGTATGAACTAGGAAACAAAATGTGAGAGACCCCCCCCCAATCTGGAGTTACCAGTTTACAGATACAGGTTCTGAAGGGCACATATTATTTTCTTTCAGTGCATATGGCCAATGCCTGAGGAAAGTTTACCCCTGTAAGTGGATTGTTTTCATCCACTTTACCCCTGGATTGTGGGTTCTGAAAGTTTCTGATCCACAAGGGCTCTGTGTTGTCGTGTGTGCCACAATTATCCTATGCAATATATATATTTTTTTATTTAGTTGTTTAACCAGAAGCTGAAAGCTTTTTTGCAAGAGCGACCTGGGAGCACAATATGTGAAGTGTACTAGTACATGGCCAGATATGTCACCCTCCAATAGGAACCAGTGGGTCCACAAGTTCAGTTTTTTCTTCATCCTATGCTAAGTGGGAATTCAGGATGTTCTGTACCTCAGTAATCTACATTACAGTGTATGTAACCCCTTGGAGGTCCATCTTTGCTTTGTTATTGTTCCTTTGTGTGTTTAGAATAAAGCCACACTTTAGAATCCCAACCTGGTTTTGACAGTTATGTTATTGCTTCCTTGTGTCTGGAGTTACTTGGGTGCCCCTGTCCAGAAGTGCTAACCTAGCATAGCCCTGAGCAAACATTTTCTCCCAGGGACCTGAGTTGCTGACCGTTGAATTGGTTCCTACCAGGTGTGTGCCAGGCAGTATACACACTTGGTTGTCTGTGTTTTGTAACAGTCTTCTACATCTGGGAAATTCCACCTTGTATATGGTGGCAAAACAATGCTTCCCCAACCCCCCTCTTTTCCCCCAAACTTGGAGAAGCGCACCTTCTACATAAACAATGGGCCGGTGTGGTGGTTACATAATGACTGTGTCAGAACTACATGGTCACCACCCCACCCCACCCCTACCCCAACCAAACCACCAAACACCTTAAAAATAATGTACAATGAAACAGGGAAAAAAGAAACATAGAAGTATGACAATGTGGAAGTAATAGAGTAATTGGGACAAAAACCATTAAGAGGAAGGGAAAAATAAAATAGTCAGAAATAGAAAAAGATTGCCTGATAAGCTATCAAAACAATGGTAAGATTATTCAGTAAGGTAAATTGAAATAAGTATTAACAAAATAATAAAATTTCGGGTTGTTTTCCAAAAAAGAAAAAAGCTATTACTTACAGTAAAATGTATAGTAAATCTAATTTGCACCTTATGACATTCTAAATTACAAAATACATGTATATGTATATATACTGTATATATATATATATATATATATATATATATGTATGTATGGTTTCACATCAAAATATATAGAATAAGTTAATGCTTCCCAATATCAGTGTAAGCTACTTCATTTATTATTGCAAGGCAGTAACAAGAGTTTAAAAGTACAGTATTCAACATATGTAATTTTTATGTTTGCTTGCACGCACGGGCAAGAAACATAGTTCCACCATGTGAGTCTCCGTAGGTGTTGCACCCCCGCGTCCAATGCCCTCAGTGTTTTTGTAGGCACAGCCACACCACACCAGTGAATGTACCAGCTATCTATGACAGCAGTTCAGATTGCAGTGGCATGCAGTTGAAAGTAAACAACCGCTACAATCAGCGGTGATAACATGTAGGAAATTTGCATACTGCCCTGCCGTCAACAGCATGCAAACTGCTGCCACATCACCACTGCTGATTGTAGTGGTTGTATGCGTGCCCCCCCCCTTTGTTGTGTACCAAGGGGGTGCCCAATCCCCCTCGGCTCATGCACACTCCCCCCAAGCACATTGTATGTCCAACAGGGGTGCCCAATCCCCATTGGCTCCAGAGCCCCCTCCCCAAAAAAACAAACTTCCAGGTGCCACGCTGGGAACCCACCCCAGCGTGGCAGAAGTCCAGCGTCCTCAGGTGTTCCCCCCCCACACACACTGTATGGCCAACGGAGGTGCCCAATCCCCCATTGGCTCCACTGCCCCCCAAAACTTCCAGGTGCCATGCTGGGAGCCCACCCCAGCATGGCAAAAGTCCCACATCATCCATGTAAAATAAAAAAAATAAATAAAAAACCTATAACAAAAAAAGGTCCCTCATTGACTCTCCTGTCCCTCTCTCGCAACCTGCACCCACCCTCTGCATACCCCACCTCCCCACCCCCACCCCATACTTACCTGCAGAGGCTGGCATGACAATCTTCAGTGGAGCGGGAAGACGTCTGCACTCTTCAAAGCTGACCTCGAACTGAAGAAATGCTGGTAAGCTGAATAATGGCATAAATAGGTTTTTTTCAACCTTAGTGCATATCTCGGTCAGTTTTTTGAATTTTTGCACCAGATTTCAACATGGGGTTCTTGGGACCCCATCTCATGAATTCAGTGACTGTCATTTGGTTATTCAGTCCGGAAAGGTGATTTTGCGATCTCTGCACGGAATCACCTTTTGGGACCGATTTACGAAACAACAGTGTCACTGTTCATGAGGTGGGCTCTCAAAAAGCCTATGTTGCAAATTTGGTGAAACAAATTCCCAAAAATGACTGTGTTACGAGCATGCATTGCGCAGTTTCCACGCACACTCGCAAATTTGTGAATTTGTAATATTTTCACTCCAGATTTTGAACATCGGCATTTTTTCACACCTCCTTATGAACAGTACAGCCGTAATTTTTCACATCCTGGCCGAAATGTGTTTTTGCACTTTTGGCGCAGAATAACGCGGTCACTGTGGCAAATCAGTGTTCGGGACAGATTAAGAACATCACAGTGACACTGTTCATGAGCAGAGGTCCTAAAATGCCTATGTTGAAAATTTGGTCGCAAAAGTCCATAAAATTACCATGTTACGAGCGTGCATTGCGCAGTTTCTATGCACCCTCGTAACTTCACAAATATGTAATATTTTCATTCCAGATTTTCAACATTGGCATTTTTCCACACATTCTTATGAACAGTACAACTGTTATTTTTCACATCCTGGACAAAATGTGTTTTCGCACTTCCAGCGCAGAATAGCGCAGTCACTGTGGGAAATCAGTGTTCGGGACAGATTAAGAAAATCACAGTAACACTGTTCATGAGTGGAGGTCCCAAAATGCCTATATTGAAAATCTGGTGAAAAAAATCTCCCAAATAATTGCATTACGGGTGTGCATTGCACAGTTTCTATGCTCGCTCATGACTTCACCATTTTTTTTTATATTTTCGCTCCAGATTTTCAACATTACCATTTTTTTACACCTCCTCATGAACAGTACAACTGTCATTTTTCACATCATGTTGGAAATGTGTTTTTGCACCTGTGGTGTTAATGGCGCAGTCACTGTGCAAAGTCACCTTTCGGCTATTAAACTGATAGTATCACTGTTCATGCGGTAGGGTCACAAAAAGCCCATGTTGAAAACTTAGAGTAAAAATACTAAGACATGCCCAGGGCCTTAAGGTTTCTGACCATAATGCCCTACCCTGTAGGGTCTGACAGGTGTCCGCTCTACCCTGTAGGGACTGATAGGCGTCAGGAGTGTAACTTGGGATTGTCAACAGTAATGCTTACGCCATTCCACCCCCTCTGCAGCCAGTGACAGGCATCGAGGTGCACCTTGGACTCTTTGGTCCCAGAGTTCACACCATTCTCCTATACTGCACCCATTTCAGCATATTTCCTTATGGAATGTAAAGTCCGAACACCCCAAGGCACACCTCAGCACTTGTCAGTGTCTGCAGGGTAGGGTGAGGTGAAATGTTGTGACTGTTATGAGTGACGAACCAAAGGCACACCCCAATGCCTGTCCATCTCTGCAGGGAGGGGGTGGAGTTGGTGTCAGTTCAATACATCACTGCCATTCCTATACTGTATCTGTGTAACTCCTGCACTTCCACTGTTAATGCCAGCAAGCAAACATTCATTTATTTGCAAGAATAGGACAATATCATATCCAGTTAGAGTCTAGCCGTTATACATTGTTTAATTGGGAGGAAACACAGTGATTTGGGCCTCTAAGATGCAAATTTGGAGATCTGGATTTGAATCCCACATCCCCACGCTCATCCCCAGTGTCCACCACTCTCTCTGTGAAGAAGGGCTTCCTGACCTCCCTGCTAAACCTCCCACCATCCAGCTTAAGATGGTGCCCCCTCGTGTTATGGTTACCAATCAGCAAAAAACAAAATTTGATCTGCTTTAACACCATATCAGATACCTTCTTTAGATTCTAAACCATACAGCACATTCTGTTGCTTCACAAAATTTAACCAAAAAAAAAACACAATATTTCGGCATAGAACCAAAAAATTGCTGGAACAGTTTCTTTACTCTTTTCCTTTTTAAAGTTTTAGCAAATTACATGTACAGTTTTATTTTCCTTGAAAAAAAGAAGGAACATGCAGCCCCATAGTGCAGTGTTCAAATAAAAATGTACATTTGGTTTTGGATACATTCCAGAGATGCAGGACCAGGCTTGAGTATAACTTATAATCAAGCTTGTTCCTGCATTTCTAGAATTTATCTAAAACCAGATGTATACAAGTGAAGCATTTACTGTTACATTTACTTATAATGTATAAGTAAATGTAATTGTAAGTGCTTCACTTATATACCACTTAGTACTGCTGCTTCTTCAAGCAAGAGAAAATAGGGAACATGAAAGACAAGTTTCTTACATTTATACATTTACCCTGAATATACCAAGGGCTGGATATTCAAACTGCGCTATTTTGTGGCGCAAGCCCTTGCGCGGCACAAAATAGTTGCACTGGGGTGTGGCCGGGGTGATATTCAAAGGAGTTACGCTATTGAGCAACTCCTTTGAATATCACCCCCCGGCGACAGCCACTGTGCATGGCGCAGTGGAACTTGCACCACTGCAAGTGGTCAGAGTGGAGCATACAAGTTGCGGTGGCGCAAGTACCATTGCGCCATGCACAAATTTCCGATATTCAAGAGGTGACATGCAAATGGGGCCATAATTCATGCAAGGCACAGGGGGGGGCCATTTGCATCTATTTAGGCCCCATTTGCATGCCATTAGCATGCAGGTGCGCCGATCCCCGAGGACTTGCGCCTGGCGCCCTGCCAGGCAGCAGGCGTCGGGACGATGCCTGCAGCCCGATCATGGGCAAAGTGTAAAAAATCCCCACCCTTGACTGGCTCAATCGGGCAAAAGCATAAAATCCCCTCCCCGACTGGCCAGATGCGCGGCAAAAGCTTAAATAAACCCCCCAGCCCGATCGCGGGCAGCAAAAGTACCCCAGAACATATCCCTGGTGGTCAGTGGACGCTAAAGCCCAATCGCAGGCTGAAAAGTTAACCCCCAGAACATATCCTGGTGGTCCAGTGGACTGCTAAGCCCGATCGCGGGCCGCATAATGTGCGACACCCCAAGACCATATCCCTGGTGATCTAGTGTCCCCCCACCCACCCACCACCCACGAGCCCCACACCGCTCCCTCCCCAGCAGCCCACTCGCCTGCCGCCCGCCGCCTGCCGACTGACTGCCCGGTAGGGCTGCGCCCAGTGCTGCAGAGCCAAGCCAATGGGCATGCAGCCCACTGCCATAAGGCAGTCCAGATAATAATGAATGAATTCATTCATATCTGGACTTCTGCTACTCAGTATGGGCTGCACCGATAACTCTTGCTCTGCCAATGGGTGTGCGGCCACGGGCAGTCATTGACGAATGGCGGGCGGCGATGAGCGGGCGGTAGTGACTTTCGTGTGAAACGGGTGAAGACGCCGTCACCAGATGTGAAGTGTCTGTATGCAGCCGTGATCGATCACTGCGATCACTGGACCTGAGATATATTCTGAAATGTGCCACATTATGCAGCCTTGATCAGACCAGCGTCACTGAACCTGAATATATTCGAGGGAAGTGTCGCACATTATGCAGCCTGCGATTGGGCTTAGCGGTCCACTGGACCACCAGGGATATGTTCTGGGGGACACTTTAATGCCCGTGATCGGGCTGGTGGGGGTTATTTAAGCTTTGCCCGCGATCGGGCCAGTCGGGCGGAGGGGGATTTTTATGCTTTTGCTCGCGATTGGGCCAGTCGGGGTGGTGGGTGGATTCTTTACACTTTTGCCCATGATCGGGCTGCAGGGGGGGCACAGGGAGTAGGTTGAGGGCCAGCCACAGGTGGCAGCTGCTGTGTTGCGCCCTGCAATGCGGCAGCTCACCTAGGGGTGGCCCTCAACTTACTCCTTTTTTTTTTGGCTCAGAGTTGTGCAGGCACAGGTTGGGGTTGCACCACACAACTCTGCACAGCCCGCTGAATATCGGGCTGTGCAGTTTATGCATGGTTCCTCCCTCCAGTTCAGTATGCATAATTTGCACGCTGTTGCTCAGCTTGCCTTGGGGGGGCGCAACTGCCTCCTGCTGAATATCGCAGAATGGTGCAATTTTGGACTTGTGCAGGTGCAACCCTATTGCGCATGGCGCAACCCTTTTGAATATCCCACCCCAATACTCCACGACAGGTTCTGGGGGTGCGACCGGCCATAATTCTGCTCAAACTAAGTCAGTATAAGGAAAATGAATACCCCTACCAAAAAAAAAACTACAATTCAAATACTAGACAAGTGGATTTAGTTTTTGAAAGAAAATGGTTCCCTATCAGATAATCCCCCCATCTCACTTCACAAACAGCACAAAATCAGAGGCATAGTAACATAGTAATTGAAACTGAAGGTAGGAGCAGACTCACCCCTGCTTTATAACTTGGGATAAATGATTAAGATGTACAAAAATATACTCATTTACTATAAAGACTGCTAGCTCAACTTGCCAATTAGCTTGAGATTTGTAGCTCCCAGGATCATGGGAGCTACAGCAGCTATGAGCAAGAAAAAGACATGGGCGAGGAAAAGTTGTATTTTCTATAGATATGGGCGGGTTAAAGTGATTCCTGAATTTTTGAGTTTGTGCTTTTTTTTCTGTAAAAGGTTTGTACCTCCCTTTCATCTTCTTGGCCCCACTGAGACAGACACTACAACCTGTGGGAAGCAAACAGTCAACAGGAGCCCTTACTGGTGAAAGGGACAAAAGGGAGAAGAGTGATCTTTAATGAATTAAATACTTCACCATCTGGTAAAGGGGGCGTGAAAATCAGAGAGCTGCTGCTCGCTGCTGCTGTTCTGCTTCTCAGACTCAGCTGTTGCCAGTACACAGTAGGCTGTGCCCGGTCATGGTCACTCTCAGCTCTGCTGGTAATGATCCACACACCACTGCCCCAAGCCAGCCATTTCTTTTACCCCTCATCCACTTCAGTGATACATAGTGGACAGTGACTGCTCGCTACCATTCCCAATGTAAGGAGTCCCACACTAATGCTTTTCTTTCTTGGTCCCCACTGAGTCTCGACCTTCACGCCCCGGCCATCCTGAGTCCCACTCCCAGCACACTAGCACCTGCTCTCATAATAATAAAGCTGAAGGACTTCCGGTGATGTCACCCAGATGGTAGCAGCCTAGAGTAATGAGCTCCGGACTCCCCAGCTGTATAAAACTCATTTTCTACCTCATTTGACTAGGAAAGTGCTGAAGTCGACAATCGGGAGCTGTTTTAATGTCAGCTAAACAAATCAAGCCGAAAAGGTCAAGGCAAGACCAAAAAAGTTGTAAATTGAAGCAGCTCACTCTCCATAAAGGCACGGAAGGTTGAGCGACCATGTCGAGAATACGGTCCCCCTCGGTATCATCGATCGACTTCGACGAGGAAGACCCCCAGCCCGAGGTACCAATGGAAATAGCAGTGGCTAATATCCCCAAGTCTGTACAAAAAATTGAGATATCGATCGCAGATCTTAAGATGGAAGTTAAAAATATAAATAAGAAGGTCGAGGGAGTAGAAAAGCATGTAACCCAGACTTCGGAGAGACAAGATGCAACGGATAGATTAATTATTCATCTCTTACACAGGGAAAGGCAAATGCATACCTGAATGGAAGATTCAGAAAATAGAGCAAGACAAAATAATTTTAGAATATATGGGATGAAGGAGGGGGAAAAGGATGGTTATCCTACTACAGCAGACTTTATCCAACATGTGCTGAGATCGCTACTAACCATACCCTCAGACTTCTCCCTCACAATCGAGAGGGCCCATAGAGCTCTGGGGCTCAAGCCGACAGACAAGAATACCAGACCACGATCCTGGGTTGTAAGAATGCTGAATTTCCAAGAAAAAGATTACATATTAAAAGAAGCTTGGTGAGTTAAAAACCTCACATTTGCAGGGGGACAAGTGTTTCTGGACCAAGATTTCTCAACAGAGCTACAGTATCATCGGAACCAAGTCAGAGCAGTCATAAAGGAATTAAAGGACAAACACCAAATCAAAGCTCAGATAAACTATCCAGCAAAATTGAAAGTATATACGGGATCCTCATTCAAAGTATACCCGACTTTGGTGGATGCGGTCCCATTTTTGAAGGAGAAACAAATAGTGATCCTGAATCTGGATTGTGACCTATTAGAGCAAAAACTGATTGAAGGAGCATGGAGCCTGGTGAATCGAGGGAAGAAAAAGAGCCCCGCTTGGTCGTGACCTAAATATCTAATGCCAGATCTCACGAGGATGCTCAATGCGGTGGACAGCCAGGAATCAGAAAAACAAATGGAGGGGTGAGAAGGACATCTGTGAAGGAGAGGAGATTTGAGAGGACTCAGAGATGGAAATAGAAGAGACGGTCTGAAAGTTGGGGAAACTAAAGACCGGACTGGGGAGAAGCTCTTGGGGGGAATAAGGGGACACAGATTTCTACATATGAGACTCCGGACTTTTTAGCAATAGACTCAATAATGGTATGAGGTAAACATTGGCTAGAAGGCAAAATCAGCTTGGGGGGGGCTAAGGCTGGGCTGCTGCTAACTCATTCTCAGCTGAAAATTAGTTTTGGCTGAGAGCGTTAATACTGGGGGACTGCTGCCTTTCTTTTGAACAACCAGAGTGAATCCCTATTAAGGGATAGGCAGAGCAGTGGCCTAGTGAGCCCACCCATACAAGCTACTGGGAAATTAATAACAGTAGCTGTAATGCACAGCAGCACCTAGGAAGTATAAGAAGGGGGATTGATTTAAGAGGGGAGGCAAGCTCTGAGAAGCAGCTGCCGTGATGTTGAAAAGTTCTACAAAGTTGAAATATGTTAAACGATGTTTATTTAATGGTTTAGTAAGTTTACTTGTAAAAGCAGGATGGGGTTCCATGAGAAATTTACAAAGGAGGTTGAGAAGGTGGAAAGGGATAAATCAAGACAATGTTTAATCTTAAAATAATAACATACAATGTGAAAGGAATACATGCCCCGGTCAAGCAGATGAAAGTCTTAACTGAATTGAAACAAATGGGATGCGATGTTGCTCTTATTCAAGAAACACACTAAAGGGAAACAGAGGGTTTGAAATTAAGACGGTCATGGGTGGGAGAGGTATTTGCCTCACCGAGTAGAGATGGGAGGAAGGCGGGATTGGCGGTTCTGGTGAAAAGGGGGTGCCCCCTCATGGTCAACCGGACAGACACGAATAAAGAGGGGAGATATGTCAGAATATCTGGTACTGTTTTGGATGTCCCTTTCCATGTTGTCAGTCTCTATGCTCCAAATGTTAAAGGTGGCAGTTTTTTTAAAGAAATCCTAGACAAACTGATAAGACTGCCTCAAGGACGAGTATTGGTAGGAGGGGATTTTAACTGTGTGCATTGTCCATTTCTGGACAGATCATCAGGTTGTACCCAGAGAAACAGGGAAGCGACTTAATGGCTGAAGTGTTTGATAAGAAGTTTAGATTTTGTTGATGTGTGGCGAGCACATTCCCCAGGACATGGGATTATACTTACTATTCGACGATTCAGAGGTCATATTCTAGGATTGATTTATTTCTCCTTCAAAAGGCATATATGTACTGTATATGGCCTCTGGATCTTGAATACACTCGATCACTAACTCGGACCATGCTCCGGTTGAGACTGTCCTGATGGTGGAACAAGAAGAGAGACACCCTATTTGGAGACTGAATGTCTCCCTTCTGACAGACAAATCCACAATTAAAAGGATAGAGGATAGATTCAAAGAAATCTTTTATGCAAAACAGAATGAAGGTTGCCAACTTATAATCAGATGGATTACAGCAAAAGTAGTAGTTAGGGATGAACTGATAAGTATTGCTTCTAGGAATAAAAAACTGGCTAGTCGCCACTGGCCCGTCGGCGCAGCGGTGGGATTTCCGCTTGCGACGCCGGTGACCTGGGTTCGGGAATGGACCCGGATCGTCGGAGGGATGGCCGGGGGGAGAAGGATGGAGCGTCCGATGGGCAGCTCTCCTTCTCCAGGGGAAGGGTGTGGGCAACATTCGGAGCACTGAGGACTCCTGGCGGAGGCCGGGAGACCTCGCGCTACAACGTTCAGCAAGGGGAGGGAGGCGGGGCAGACGCTGGCGTCATTGCATGTCCCCGCCTCCTCTGGGGGAGAAAAGCCAGGAAAATGGAAGGCGGGCCGGACCACCCAGAGTATGAAGCCCTCCCCGGAGGTCCTCAATTCACCGCCGCCGCTGTAGGGACCCCAACTAGTCACAGTTCCGTGGCCAGCCCCACCCTCCGGGGGGTAAGCTGGGGGTGACCGAGGGTCCTCGACAGCAATAGGTGGCAGTGAAGGTCTCCGGGGGCCGTGACCAGGGCAGAAGTAGTCGGTGGTCTGACCAAGAAAAAAAACAAAAAAAAAACTGGCTAGTCTTACTCAGGAAAGACTCTTGCGAGAGGTTCAACAAAGGGAAATGGAACATAAACAAGATCCAAATGATGGGGAACGGTTAAAACAACTGGAATTAGCTAGAAAGAAATTAAATGAATATAAGGAGAAACAGGCAGAGAGATGGATAAGATGGCTGGGATATAAGTATTCAGAGGTGGGGCATAGGGCAGCTCATACACCGGCACTCAGGTTGAAACAACAGGAAGCAAACCGTACGATTAAAAACATAATAATAGATGAGAAAACAGGAGAGAGACGAAGTAAACCGGTGGATATTGCACAGGCCTTTAGGAATTTTTACCAGACATTATATACAGAGTCGATAGTTCCAGAGCAGATGGAGGAAGAGAGAAATCATTTTCTTAAAGATCTTGAGTTGCAAAAACTAAGTAGAGAAGATAGGATAGGATTAGGAGCTAAAATGATGCAGAAGGAAGTAGTCCAGGTAATTAGAGAACTGAAACAGGGGAAAGCACCTGGACCAGATGGGTTCAGCAGTGAATTATACACTAAATGTTGTGGAACTGTTGCCCCCATCCTGACTGAAGTCTTCAATAACTGTTTAGAGGAACAGGCCCTTCCCCCAACATGGTACTCAGCAATTCTAACGATGATACCAAAAGAGGGGAAGCCAAGGGATAGGTGCGCCTCCTACAGACCCATCTCCCTCCTGAATCAGGACTGTAAAATCCTGACCAAGATTTTGGCTAATAGGTTACAAAAAGTAATCACTAAGATAATTCATACAGATCAAACGGGATTTATTCTGGGGAGGCATCTGGCAGATAATATCCGGAGATTGTTGAATGTCATCACAGGAGCGAGAGAATTTAAAGACCAGGGACTAGCCATTTTTCTAGATCCCGAAAAGGCATTCGACCGCCTAAATTGGCAGTTTCTGATTGCTGTTTTGAGGGAGATGAGTCTGAGGGATGAATTCCTGAATTGGATAAAGTTATTGTATAATAGACCTATGGCAAGGGTGAAAGTAAATGGGGTAGTATATATGCAGATCCAGATACAAAGAGGGACCAGACAGGGTTGCCCCCTGTCTCCGTTACTGTTCGCAATCAGTATTGAGCCCCTGGCTCAAGCCATACGGAGACATCCTAAGATTACTGGTACAATGGTAGAAGGGGTAGTAAATAAAATATCACTCAATGCAGATGACGCATTAGTGTATGTGTCTAACCCAAAGCAGGCCATACCTCATCTTCTGACCCTGATACAAAAATTTGGCAAAATGTCAGGATATAAAATAAACCAAGAAAAACCGGAAATGAAATTAATCTCAGGGGAGTGGGATCAGGATTTAAAAGAAAATTCACCCTTCAAGTACACTAAAAAGCCAATAAGATATTTAGGAATTAAAATCCCATATGATATGAAGGATTTGTATAAATTAAACCATGGGGCCCTAAAAACACAGATTTGGAAAGACCTAGACAGGTGGAAACTAATACCGTTAGGGTTTACTCAGAAAATAGACACTAGTAGGATGAACATCCTGCCTCGTTGGTTGTTTCTCTTTGGCACCCTCCCGATAGACATACCCAGTAAAGATTGGAAAGATTTAGAGAAGGAGTTAGCTAGTTTCATCTGGGCAGGAAAAAAACCCGGATTAGGCAACAACTGTTGTCAATACCTAAAAAAGAAGGGAGAGAGGGTATGTCACATCTGCGGACATACTTTTATGCAGCCCAAATGATGCCTGTTCTTGAAACTCTTAATACAGGATGAACCCCCAGACTGGGTGGAGATGGAAAGGAGAGCCCATATAAATCTACCAGTGCAGGTTCTCCCGTGGACCATAACAAAAGCAAACCTGACCGAGGTCAGGAATTGCTGGACGAGACAAACTGTTGGGATATGGCTCCAGATCAGACAAAAGTGGGAAATGCCAGTACCGATATGGTGGAAAATTCTGCTGGAATACATACCATCTATAGTTGGCAAGAAGGGTTTTGTTTCCTGGAAGGATGGGCTAGGAAGGGAGTATTAACGCTGGCCCATTTGGTGGAAGGGGAAGGGGTGAAATCTTTCTTGAGTTTACAACAAGAATTCTAATTGCAACAGAAGGAATTATTCAGATTTTTCCAATGTGGAAATATAATAGTGGGGGAGATAGGAGTGGCAGAAGTAGCTCGCCCCCTAACAGAGGAGGTAGTTATGATACAAAGCAGAATGATGTTAAAGGATACAAAGGGGACAGTAGCACAAATGTATGATCTATTATACCAAGGAGAAGGCAGGGTATATAGAGAAAATATACAAGCAAAATGGGAAAAGGAGATAGGGTATAAAATCCAACTGGCAAGATGGGAGGTTGGGAGGGTATACAGAAAACTACCAGTCTACAAAATTGGAGAGAATTTAGATGGAAAGTGAGCATCAGATTTTTTAAGGTCCCAACAATAACCAAGCACTACAGTGGACATCATTCAGACAAATGTTGGAGAGGTTGTGGGGAAGTGGGCTCGCGCTTCCATAGTTTTGGGGGATGTCCAACATTAACTAAGTACTGGGCCAACTTGAAAGAAGGTATAATGAAAATGTTTGAGCTGCACCTACTTCCTCAGTTTGAAAATCTGGTCTTGGGCCTCTCCCCAGTAGATTTGATAAGGAAAGATCACAGATCAGAAAAAAGGTTTGTCTCCCCATACGACGCACAGGGGTAATGCCAAACTTCACCCAACAACTAACACACCAAAATCTGGCCAATGGAAAATCATGTACACAAATGCTCACAGCCTGGGAAATAAGATCCCAGACCTGCAGGCAATAATGTCAGAGGCTAAACTGGACATAGTAGCAATTAGTGAGACGTGGTTTACCAGTAACCACACTTGGAGACTTCAGTACCTGGCTATGTATTGTTCAGAAGAGACCGAGGTGCAAAAGGGGAGGAGTGGCCCTGTATGTTAATGAAAATATCAAAGCTACAGAAATTCAGAATACACATAAGGAGCCAGAAGAACTGTGGGTCACCCTGGAAACAGGAAATGGGACAGCCATAAGAACTGGGGTTGTCTACAGGCACCCAGACCAGAGGGAGGACATGAGACATTACTGTTAGAAGATATACAAAACATGACAGCTAGAGGGAGGTTCTGATAATGGGAGACTTCAACATGCGGATACAGATTGGTCAATACCAGCAGGAACATCTGCCAGAACTAGACTCATAGTGGATTCCCTGCAAGGGAGGGCCTCAAACAACTGGTACAGCAACCCACAAGAGACAGGGCTATCCTAGATCTAGTACTGACTAACAAAGAAGGAATCACAGATCTCCAGGTAGAAGGTCACCTGGGGCCAGTGACCATCACATGGTATGGTTCAATTTGGCTACTACATCTAAATCATCCCATTCCAAGGCAAAAATATGGGACTTCAGAGGAGCTAACTTTGATAAGATGGCCAACAGAGTTAAGCTAGCCCTGGCAAAAGAAACACAGGTGAGGGGTACAGGCAAAGTGGGCAAGCATTAAGGATGCAATACTTGAAGCAACATCCCATTGTGTCAGACAGAAAAGGAAGTCAAAAGAAGAAGGAAACCACTTGGTTCTCAAATACAGTAGCAGAAAGGTCAGAGCCAAAAGGCTGGCCTTCAGGAAATATAAAGGAACACAGCGGGATGAAGATAGGAGGCATACCAAACTGCCCTAAGGGAAGCAGGTAAGGCAGTAAGGCAGGCAAAGTCCCAAACTGAGGAAACACTAGCACGAACAGTAAAAGAAGGTGACAAGACTTTCTATAGATACATTAGTGAAAGGAGAAAGTCAGAGGGGGTATTGCTAAGCTTAATGGGAGAAAAGGGAGCATGTGGAGGAGGAGGACCCTGTAAAGGCATCTATTCTAAATAGATACTTTGCGCAGTATTTACTGAAGAGAAGGTAGGCAGGGCCCACAGCTCAGCATCATGGACACAGGGGAGGGAGGTGAGCACTACTCCCTTCACAAAAGAAAGGGTCCTACAAGAGCTTGCTAAGCTCAGGGTGGATAAGGCAATGGGACCTGATGGCATACATCCCAGGGTACTTAAAGGAGCTAAAGGAGGAACTAGCAGAGCCATTAGCAGAATTGTTTAGTGAGTCTCTGAGCACAGGAGAGGTCCCAGAAGACTGGAGAAGGGCTCATGTGATCCCGCTCCACAAGAGTGGTAGCAGGGAGGAGGCGGGGAACTACAGACCGGTCAGTCTTACCTCAGTAGTGGGCAAGATTATGGAGGCACTCCTTAAGGAAAGGATAGTGCAACACCTGGAATCCATAGGGTACAGGATCCAAGACAGCATGGGTTTACAAAGGAAGGTCCTGTCAAACTAATCTCATAGATTTCTTTGACTGGGTAACCAGAGTGGTAGACCAAGGGGAGCAGTTGATGTCGCCTACCTTGACTTCAGCAAAGCTTTTGACACTGTTCCACATAGAAGATTGATAAATAAGCTGGGTAGGCTCGGGTGGGTCAGAAGTTGGTCAACTGGGTGGCAAACTGGTTGTGGACAGAAAACAGAGAGTGGTGGTAAATGGTATACAGTCAGAAGAGATGCAAGTCACAAGTGGGGTACCTCAGGGATCAGTCCTGGGGCCAGTCCTCTTCAACATCTTCATTAGTGACCTTGCAAATGGACTAGAGGGTAAGGCTTGTCTGTTTGCAGATGACACCAAGATCTGCAACAGAGTAGATGATCCAGATGGGGTGGGCAGAATGAGAAGAGATCTGGATAAACTAGCAGAATGGTCAGAAGAGTGGCAACTGGGATTTAATGCAAAGAAGTGCAAAATCATGCACATAGGGAAGAGAAACCCTGAAGCCACCTATAGGCTGGGAGGGGAGTTGCTAGCAGTCACAAAGGAAGAAAGAGACTTGGGCATCATCATCACTGATGACCTAAAATCATCCAAGCAGACCTCTAAAGCAGTAGGTAAGGCTAGGGGTGTTAGGGTGTATTAGTAGGGGTATCACAAGTCGTAAGAGGGAGGTAATAATCCTCTGTACAAGACACTGGTTAGGCCCCATCTGGAGTACTGCGTGCAGTATTGGAGGCCACACCTTCACAAGGACATTAACCAAATTGAGGCAGTCCAGAGAAGGGCAACCAAAATGGTGCAGGGACTGCATCAGGGAAGACATAAGGAGGACAGATTAACGGAGCTCAATATGTATACCCTTGAGCAAAGGAGGAGAGAGGTGATATGATCGAGGCATTCAAACACCTTAAGGGCATAAACAAAGGTGAAAGAGTCTAACATGTTTAAATATAAGAAAAATAGCAGGACAAGAGGACACAGCATGAGATTAGGGGAGGCCGATTAAGGGGAATGTGAGGAAATTTTTTCACAGAAAGGGTGGTGGATGCATGGAATGGCTTACCACAAGAAGTGGTGGCTATGAATACAGTGCAGGGCTTCAAACAGGCATGGGATAGGCATAAGGGAGCAATACAAATGACTATGAATAGATAGGCCACTGACAGAGCAAAGGCCGATGGCACATTTATAAGGTAGAAAAAGAAATGGGCAGACTGGATGGGCCTTGCGGTCCTTATCTGCTGTCAACTTCTCTGTTTCTATGTTTCTAGATACTTATTTTATATCTGTGTGGCGGTGGCAACAAAAGCAATTACACAGAAGTGGCTTACACGGACTTCACCCTCAGCAGGGATCTGGGAACATAATATGGAAAGAATCAAGCAGTTAGAAAGCATAGTAGCAAAAGTTCAGTTAAGGATAGAAAGGTTTAATGCTAGATGGCTACCCTATTACAAATACACCCAAGAAAAAACACAAACTTCGATATTGGACCAATACTTAACGTAGAAGGGAGTAGGAGAGGAAGAGAGATAGTGATGGGAGGGAACAAGATAATAAATCAGAAAGAAGGAGAGTAAGATGTGAATGATGGGGGTCGAAAGACGAGGTATTCCGAAGGTTGATTGGAGAAGAGAGAATCACTCGTGGACACATCCTGCTGACGGTTATAAAGTTATAAGGTAAATATTAGTGTATTAGATAAATGGTAATTATTAATATACTTAAGTTTGAATATAAGATGTATAGACATGGTACAAAGAAAAGGGAGATTCCTAAAGATCCAGAGGCGGAGCAGAGAGATAGAAGGGGGAGACTCGATAAAGAAAGAAAGAGAGAGAGAAGATAATAGGTTAAAGTGAAGTAAATTAAAACCCTGGACTCCAAGGACACTATTGAATCGAATTAGGAATGATTTAGACAGGAAGAGGGTAAATAAATTAATATGATCTGGAAAGGATATAAGAAGATTGTAATGATTATAAGGATGATTTTAGACCTTACTTTCTTATTGTCTTCAGAATGAAAGATGTACCTACCTGTAATTAATAGACTATGTACCATGATTAAGATCTTTTAAATAAAAAGACAAGTTACAAAGAAAAACAAAGCTGAATGAAAGACACTGGATCATGCAGTCAGCTTTCTTTGCTTGCTGCTACCCCCTGCTACTGAGTTTAATACGCTGTGGCACACTTGGCGTATCAGTGGCTATGCCATTGGACATAATGGCGACATTGGCCAGGGAGGTAGTTTTTTGACTGCCTGGGAGGCAGAGGCTGGAGAATGCTCCTAGACAGTAGACAGTGCCCACCACTGTGACCGCAACACACCCTAAGCTGTCAGACCTTTCAGCTGCCTTCAGCCAGAGCCATCCAAACCGGATCCATGATGACAACAGAAAGGGTCAAGGGTCGAATGAGTGAGTGAGACGCTGCGAGACGATACAGAGAAACTGACAGCAGTGCCAGAGAGGCGACAACTCTGCTGAGTGACTGGACAGTTTACTGACAGGCGGTAGAGAGCTGCACTTTCAGCCACACATAAGTGGATCAGGTGGGCGGGCCATGCTGACACTTGGCAAATGGGGGGGTGGGCAAGCAATGAGGGTAATGGGGATGGGGCAAACGTGGTGGCTGGCAATACAGTCTGTCTATAATAGGCAAGTATTATGGCTGACCGAATTGCCTGTCAATACTCGGCAAAAAAATAAATAAAAAGATCTGATGCCAGTACTTTATCCCAGGTCCAATTTGCAATAAAACATGGGGCATTGGCCCCTCTAGCCACAGGTTAATGATGCCCCTGATCTCCACATGTGAATCCGTGCCCCCCACCACCACCCAAAACAAAGTACAATTACAGACAGAGTACTAAGAGTAAACTGTTGTTTGAGTTCATTTGTGTGAATTCATGTCTCTCACCTCGTTCACACCACTTGCCATGGCAGTAAAACAGCAACCGGGCACTTGTTATGAGCGCGTAGCTTGCACTACATTGACAGCTGCAGGACGTCCATGTATGCTATCTCGAAATGGAAATTGTCTGCGGGGAGGCATGCCTGCTCATATTGTGAATCAAGCCATCACAAGGAGAGTGCGACTGTACTGACATAGTGCACCCACATATTAGGGTAAACTGCATTATCGGCAGTCCTCTCTGAATGAGCTTTTAGTTTAAAATAATGTGTTTTGGGCAAATTCTCCAAATAAAAAACCTACGCACAAAGATACAAAAATGAGAAACACACCGTTTGGAAGCATGACAGATTTATTACAGTCTAGTTAAAAAATGTTAGACTTAATCTGACAGTGTCCCTTTAAATGACAGACTTATTTTCTACTAACATATTTCAGCCACCCCTTATTTTTCCTAAAGTCTGTTTGTGTCTGTACACATTTAATTTATTTTTCATTTTCACCGTACGTCTCCATCTCTGTCTCCTTCCCCCACATTTGTCACCTTTCAGTCTTCTTACTAGGCCCTGTTAATTAGTCCCCACCTGGGGACTTCTCTAGCTCTTTCACTCCTATTATGCTTTATCTTTCCCATCATCACTTTTTTGTTTTACAGATTCTCTCTTAATCTTGCCATTTATCACTTCTTCTCCCTGAGCCTCCCCTTTTTTCTTTCTCCACATATATATCCCTTATTTTACCTCCCCTCTACACTAACTTTGTTTTTTTCTCTTTTAGATATTTCCCGAAGAAGACCTAAGGTCGAAATGTAGATTTTTAACTCTATTTTCAGCGTGCATTTAATATATCCAGTTTATTGTTTGTTGGTTTTGTTTGTCAGTCTTTCCCGTTTGTGCTGGTAGAATGTCATATAGATAGCTCTGACGTACATGTTATTTATGTATTTATTTATACCAGGAAGAACACTCCATTGAGCAGTGCTCATTTACAAGGAGGTCCTTCCTGGTTAGGACAGGTAACATTACAGAAGGTAAAGTGGCAGTACACGTAATACAGTAAATTAATAATCAGTATACAGTATAAACAGACCAACAGATATAATCTAATACAAAGACTAGAGACAATAGAAGTGCCTCTACATAAGATTTGCAGCAGAATTGGAAATGAAAAATAAAAACAAGTGGAGAGACTTATCAGCTCTAATGTATTTTATTTATTTATTTTTTTATTTAGCATTTTGGTGACCGGGTAGGCCCACTGAGACCATAATGGTCCCTTTTTCAGGGGTGACCCAGGATTAATTACAGGCAACAATAGAATAAAAAGTAGGAACAATTCGAGGGAAATTGCGCAATACAGACAGACATTACAATCAGGACATATTGTATGATCACAGGCAGGTTAGGTACAATTGAGGATTAACATGAAGGGTAAAATAGTTTCACAAGAATGACAGTTACATAATGTTAATTTAACAGGACAATTTTATAAGAATTACAGTTTCAAGTGTCTCATCAGTGAGTAAGGTCCCAAAATGGTAGTAAAGGCATGTCAGGCGGCTGACAGTAGCTACAAAGGTAGTCTACTGTACTGATCCTCGGCGGTGGCATGCACAGAGGCTTAGCCACAACAAGTAGGTCTTGAGGCCTTTTTTAAAGCCCCCAAGGGAGATGCAGTCTTGAAGATTACTAGGAAGGCCATTCCAGAGGGACAGAATGTAGGTCATGTAAGACCGAAGACCTTGACATGTCCGGACTCTGGGGACATGGAGGAGTTGTCAATTAGAGGACCTTAAGGTTCTTCCAGGCTGTTTAAGCATTAAGGTGCAACTCAGACTAGGGGGGACATTTGTTTGTAGAAACTTGAAGGCTAGACATAGGGAAGCATACGTCAGCCTGCCCTCAAGGGAGGGCCAGTTTAGTAAGTGCAATACTTTACAGTGGTGTTCTAGAGGCAGGGCACCCAGGGCAAAGCATCTGACTCTATGATACAATTTTCCTAGTTTTCGCATCTCTGTGTATTGTAGTGAGTGTAGCACTGGGGCCCCATAGAATAGGGTGGGCAGGAGCATACCGGTGGCTACCCTTAACTCAGATGTCTGAGTGAGAAAAGGGGTCAGACGGTACAGGAGACCAAGTTTTTGGTTTAGCGTCTTGGTTGGTTGATCAACATGAACCTTGAAGGAACAATCTTGATCAGTATACACGCCCAGGTATTTAATGCAATCAACAACCTCTATAGCATGACCATTGGACAGACAGTAAGCATGATCTATCAGGGCCCAGCCTTTTGGGTCCAAATAGGATGGCTTTGGTTTTTTTCACATTGAGGACTAGCCGATTTGCCAGAAACCAGTTTTCCAATATGGAGAGGTCCTGGTTCAGTAGTTGATTTAGCTGTGCTGCATTCGGAACAGATCTGTACAGCATGGCATCATCGGCATAGAGGGTCACCTTGGCTCCTCCGCAGTGCTTAGGCAGGTTATTGATGAATAGGGAGAATAGGAGGGGCCCCAATATTGAACCTTGGGGGACCCCTTCAGAGATGGAGTGCTTGTCTGACTTCACCCCCTGCCATCTGACTATTTGAGATCTACCATGCAGGTAATCTATGAACCACTGTGCTGAGTGGTTGTCCAGTCCGAGAAATCTGAGCAGAGAGATGAGTAGTTATTGGTCCACCAGATCAAAGGGCTTGGTAAGGTCTATAAAGATCACACCAGTTAGTTGGCCTATGTCTTGGGCTGCGAGGATGTCGGATGTAAGGCTAACCAAGGCAGTATCAGTGCCATGTCGTTTTCTAAATCCGTGTTGTCGTGGAGTAAGGAGGTTATGCTGTTCAACATATTCCTGAACTTGTTGGTACACAATTCTGTCAAACATTTTGTTTAGTGTTCAGAGTATGGAAATCGGTCTGTAGTTCTCGACCAGCTCACTGGGCCCCCCTTTGGGGATGGGGGTAACCAGGGCAGTTTTCCAGGCTGTGGGAACTATACCTTCCATCAGTGACCTATTGAATAACCACGTGATTGGTGTGGCAATTTCTTGGTCTGCTAGTCTGAGTAACCTGGGTTCTAGTTTGTCGTACCCTGCAGAACCAGTGACCAGAATATTCCTGTTCAGCTTTAGGACCTCAGTTTTAGACACCAACTTAAGGTGGAAGTTAGGTGATGAGGGAGGATCCTCTGTATCATCAGAGGATGTCTGGCTAGGGCTGCAGGGATGAACCCTATACCTGTCAAGATCAGTGAGGAATACATTAAAGGCATTAGCAGCATCTTGTGGGTTTGTATGGTGTGCACCACCCACAACAATATCACAGGCACTTTGCGTGTGATGTCCCTTCAGGAGCGTGTTAATTTGAGACCAGAATTGTCTAGGGTTAGGGAGATTTTTTGATTGCAGGTTCTTGAGGTACTATCTCTTGGCCTGTTTTAAATCTCTTTTACATTTGTTTCTGAGCATTTGGTACAGGACCCAATCATTGGCCAATTTAGTGGATTTGTACCTGCCCCAGGCCCTGTCTCTTTCCGTCATGAGTTTTTTTAGATCACACGTCAGCCACCTGGACTGTTGCCCTTTGACCCTCATTTGTTTAAGGGGGGGGGCGTGCTTATTGGCAGCAGAGAGGAAATTCTTGGTGAAGAGGTCCAAGGCTGTGTCCAGGCAGGGGGTGGGTTTTATCTAAGCCCAGTCCATTGCCGATAGGGTACCCCAGAAGGAGTTAACGTCAAATTTAGAGTAGTCACGTGCCAGAAAGGTTCGGGGGAGTGGAGTTGGATAATCATTTTTCCATATACCAAAGATAGGGGCATGGTCACTTAAGGAGTCGGCAAAAGTGCCGGCCAGCTTGAATCTATTGGGGTTGGACACCAGGATCCAGTCCAGAGTGGTATGGTTCCCGGATTTCAAATTCAGTCTTGTAGGTTCCTGGATCAGTTGGGTAAGGTTGGCCTCTTGCAAATTGGACTTAATGTCACTTTTAGTCGAGGGGCCCCAGTGGAGATTAAAGTCACCCAGGATTATTTTCTCCTAGGAAGGCAGGTCAGGGATAAGTTTAGTAAGGGCCTTTAGTGTTTCCACTGCAGTCTTTGGAGGGTTGTATACATAGCCTATCAGTAAGGGCTATAGGTCCAGGATTAAATATACTGAAAAATGTTGGATGACACATTTCCTAATTTAAATTTTTTCACTCATTCAGTCACTTTTGGGGGTGCATTTTACACAGGAGTAGTCATTCTCCATGTTGCGCTGAGTCAGACTTTTAATTTCACTTGTTCCTCTGAGTTCCACCCCTTCCCCCCATTTCCACCACTACACATGAAGACGCCTTATTCTTATCTCGAAGAGGATCATTACAGATTTTGCATAATGCATCTCACTGATCGTAATGTACAGTGCATTTGATTCCACTGGGTGGTGGCAGGTGCATCATGTCAGGAAGATGTGGGAGGGGTTGCCTTTCTTCTGTGCTGCTAAACTTTCTTTTATTCTATATTTTCTTCTCTGGCCTGATCACCAAGGGTGGAAACTTTTTTTTTTTTTAACTTTATTTTATTCATAAATCATACATACAGATATACACGTACATTATTTTGGTCACAGATGTATAGTCATTTATCTTGTATTACAGACATCCTGATGCCATACGCCTAGTGATCTCCTCCTCGGTCCTCTCCCTTCTAGACTATGGCATTCTCATCTATAGTGCTGCCAGAGACTCAGCCTTATCCAGACTTTGGATTTCCCTCAACAAATCCTGCCGCCTCACCCTGGGCTGTGATCATCTAACCCACACATGTTCCCTGTACAATGCTACAAACTGGCTTAACCTAGATAACAGAATCAGGTTTCACACCTGGTTCATGGCCAAAAAGGTTTCCCTTGGTCTTGCCCCATTTGGTCTGTCCCCCCATACGACAATGGGCCTCACCCCAGCAGAACACCCATAGTGCTAGCGGACAACTCCTCGTGGTTCCCCGATGCCGCACCTCCCAGTTCCAAAGGTCCTTTATTTACCAAGCCCCATCCTGGTCAATAGCCTGCCAAACACCCTCACTAGCTTGAATAGACTTGGCCCCTGCAAAACCCACCTTAGGAACCACCTACAGTCTACGAATTTCTGTGACTGCCACCGAACCGGCCCTCCTCCCATTTTCCACTGACTGGACATTAGTTGCCCCACAAACTCCAGGATCCCTCATTGTTAGCCCTGCACAGGAGTTTTCAAATGCTCCCTGGACTCTGTGGCTAGCTCAAAGTATCACCGGGATCTAAATGTTAGCCGATTTAATGTATTATAGTATACTGCTTGCCTGTTTGTATTACTACTTCTGTATTTGATCTGAACCGTGACTAGCACAAAGTATTACCAGGATCTAAATGTCAGATGATTTAATGTATGTATGTATAGTATAGTGCCTGCTTGCTTGTGTTTCTGCTTCTATATTTGATCTGTACCGTTCTCCTATTGTGTTTACCTGTACTGACGTGGAACCTTTGAAAAAGAGTCTTTGACTCAAAGGTATTTTCTGAATCCTCAATAAAATAAAATAAAAAAACAATATACTCTGCAGCCCTTGTAGGAATAAAGTCCTTGAGTTTCTGCATGGACTTGGAGGTGGGATGTAAGGTAAGCCGAGAGGGAGGAAAGGGTGCTCTTGGTTATACAACTCCCTGTACTCAGAGGTTAGACAAGGGCCCCCCAAGGCAGTAAGAGGAATAGAATATCTCTAGCAGATATCAAGAAATTAGCTCACAGAAAATGAAATGGGTCTAGACAAAGTCTTTGTCACAGCAAGAAAATCCTATGTAAAACCACAAGGGTGGAAACTTTTTAATGATCTTTCTGATTCTTCTCTTTCTGCCCCCCCCAAAAAAAAACATAACTAATTCGCAAGGGCTGCTTTAGCACAATTAGGGTGAAATAAGGGCGTGTGGGATCTGGTGCTGTGTTCTCATGTCCCGTTAAAAATTACCATTTGCAGCCGGCCCAGTGGTGTAGAGGGTTGAGGCACTGGTGCCTTACCTTGACTCACGCCGGCGACCTGGGTTCAGGAATGGACTCAGGTCAGCCGGGAGAGGATAGGAGTGAGCATCCAATGGACTGCTCTTCTATCCTGGGGTGGTATTGGGGATGGTCTTGCTTGGTAGCGGCCCCCAGTGGAGACTGGAGGCACTACAAGAGTGGAGTGATGGAGGAACTAGAAAACCGGAAACTGCTCCGAAGATTAGCTGGATGACAGCTGCCAGTCCCGGGCACCTCTGAAGACTCCCCGGAAGCCTCAAAATGCCTCAGCAGTACCCAGGACCGAAAAATGAATAGTGTACTGGTCTCCTCCCGCTGGTGCCTGCTCTCTTGGAGGAGGGGGACCCACCCAGTGAAGGGTTACACTGGGCTACCCCGTGGAAGGCTGCAGATCTGAGGTAGGTGGCTGAGGGGGAGATAGTAGGGGGAATGTCTGTGGGTCATGGCAGCCTGAAGGAGAGGCAGCTCTGGAGCATGTAGGGGAGCATAAAAAGATAATTAAAAAAAAATTACCATTTGCAAAATGTAGTACCTGTGGTAGAGAGAACATACACAAATGCTATGAATCTGTTGTTGACCCTAAATAAAATATAATAAAATAAAACACAGAAGGTAATCCGCTAAAAACCACCTTTAGTTTTACATGTAAGCTAATTAAGGTGCCAGGAAGCTGGATGCTGTTACGGGGATAAAATGTATAAAACACGTTTTACAAACTGCCACAAACAATGCATTAGCAATGCCTTTTGTTTCACATTGCTGTTCTCTACTGTATTTTTCTGCAATTAAATTGAATATTTATTTGAGCACAAACTGCACACATTGCTATAGGTTTAGGATGAAAAATTACCTATTTATGAAATACCTGGCTCCATGTGCTTTTGGTTTTAAGGCCTCCAATTTTAGAAACATAGACTTTGATGGCAGATAAGGACCGCTTGGCCCACCCAGTCTGCCTATTTCCCTGCCTATTGGATAAGCTGCAGATCCTAGTTAACCGGCAGCCTACTTCTCCCTAACCCCCACTAAAATTGCCTTATGTCTGTCCCATGCAGTATTGATTTCCCCCACTGTTTTTGACCCCACGACCTCCTCAGAAAGGCTGTTCCATGCGTCCACCACCCTCTCCATGAAAAAATACTTCCTCACATTGTCCCTGAGCCGTTCCCCCTCTGTTTTCAGAGAGCTGCTACACCTCCCACGGTGACCAGTTACCTTGTTCTTGCATATCTCTGTTTCTGAAAGATGCTACCCTATTGGACTTTGTTGATTCCCCTTGAGGTACTTGAAAGTTTCTATAATGTCCCCCCTCTCCCTCCTTTCCTTGAGGGTATACATATTAAGCTCCTTTAGTCTCCCTTCATATGGTTTCGGGTGCAGACCCTGCATGGCTGCACCATTTTAGTTGCCCTCCTCGGGACCGCCTCCATCCTGTTTATGTCCTTGTGGAGTATTTTGTGGAATCGCATGGGTTCAAGCCAGCTGGAATCAGTGAGCTGTATAGAGCCCTGGCTTAAGGGAGTCTGGGAACGAGTTATAATGTATCTGTTATACAGATTTCTCTTCAGTTTTGGGGGATTATGTTCCTTGATATATTATATTTGTCACATCCCCTACTCCCAGGACACATCTGGAAGTGAGCTACTGTATTAGCAGCTCAGTATGTCTTTTCTGGGGAAATGTTTGCAATAAATAAATAAAATAAGAAATATGGGACTTCCTGCCTGGGAGGTCCTTTATCTGTTTTCTTTTTTTCCCTGTTTTGTGATTGTATAAAAGCAAGTCTGTATTAAAATGTTGTTTTTCATGTTTTGTTTACTTTTCTGTATAAACTTGCCATACATAAAACTGTTGCAAACATTTCACTAAAGTTAAGGTATGATTGACAGGTCATTTGATCTCTAGCACTATAAAAGAGGTTGGCTGAATAATCTGGCAGATGACATGAGATCTCACAGATAAACATACAAAGAAGCCAGCAGAATAATGTAATTTGGTCTATCTAGTCTGCTTGTATTGCAGGTTCCATCGTTTAAGCTACTGACCCAGCCCCCCAAGTCCTCCTATCCTTTCTATCCTCCCATCCCATGACCCTTACTTTCCCATTATGTCCATCTCAGCTTTTCTTGAAGCTGTTCACCATCTTCAACAAGACCACCTTTTCCAGCAGCACATTCCAACTGGCCACCACCCTCTCCATGAAGAAGTGCTTCCTAACCTGCCTCCTAAACCTCCCCCCTCCAGCTTAAGACTGTGCCCCCTCTTTTTTTGGCTGCCACTTAACTTAGAAATACCCTCCTTATCTGCCCTATTTATCCCTTTCAAGTACATGAAGGTCTCAATCATGTCCGTTCTCTCCTCCAGGGAGTACATGTTCAGGGCCACCAACCTCTCCTTGTATGTGTAACCCCTGGGCGGCGCCACCCCCAGTGTTACACCCCTGTCTACTACCCTGGACATAGGCTGAGGGGGTTGGGTTCACTAGCTCATAACATTTTTTAAAACCTCTGCGCAGTGCCTCCACTCAGGGTGCTTTACGTGGGTGAGATGGTACTGCGTGTAGCCCCCTGAGCTGCTACACCACCCACGGTGACCAGTTACCTTCCTCAGACATGTCCCAAGATACAGCTCCCCACATTTCAACATTTTGAATTAAAGGCTCTCTCTAATAATATGCTCACACAGGATTTCAAACAACAAATAAGATTTATATTTCAGGGGGATTAAAGGAGCTAGGAAAGGGAAACAGGAGGAGTAGAGGTTATCTTATCCTATTTATAAAATGTACAGAGATTATTTGGATTTTTGCTGGTGAACCCTCCAGCTGGGTGGCTACATATTAACAGGCAGACATAAATCACATTTTACCATTCAACTTCAGACAACCAGCTCCCTGGCTATCTAGCTGCTAACAAATCAGATGTTAAACATAATTATTAATACCCACACTGGTACCAGTCCCAGATACAGCAGAAACCCCACAATCTCAGACCATACTGGTTAAACAGATACCACAGTCCAAGATGTTGTAGGCCTGATGGAGTTGCAGCTGGTCGAGGTGGCCAGCTATTAATTTGAGGGTGGGGACAACTTGGAAACAGATTTTTGTAAAGCAGTAAATTACTATTTACATCCACAGCAGGGATTGCCCTGCACTTTAGTAGACATGGCAGGGATTGCCCTGCACTTGCAGACAAATCAGGGATTGCCCTGCATTCGCAGACTTCCGAACATTTCCAGGACAAGCTATGTGGAACTTACATCCAGAACATTCAGCACCATACTTGAAAGTCCCATCCGAATGCAATGTCAAGCATCCTAAACACAGTTTAACACGGTCACATCCAGTACTTTATATACCAAAAGGCATCCATCCAGAGTAAGTTGGCAACAATACTTTCATCAAGCATCCCATACTTTAGAGTCCTATCCAGCACATCTAGACATTGTACACTTATCCCAAGTGCTCTCAGATGAAATTCTGGTCAAACACAGGTACATTCTCTTTGATGTATCTTAGACATAATATGCTGTAGGGTCTCCTGTCTCATGAAGTGGCAAATGCATCTTGGCAGTCAGCTCCACGATGGCAGGACTCTAACTCATTGCTATACAACTTGCAACGCATTTACATGATTCACTATACCAGGCTTCTTGCTGCACCTGCAACTTAGCCATTTGAGCCACAGACAAGATGCATCCATTTACTTGAACTAGGCAATCTCTTATGGGGTTGGTAGCCCAGACTGATAACTTCAATACTTCACACTTAACAGCACACATTTCTCAATGGGGCTTAGGGCCCCCAAGATTACTTGTTTAGCTTCTCCCTCGCACCGGGGGGTACGAGGGTACTCATTCAGGTCCTCCACGGGTCTCATCCGCAATCGAAGGCATCCTGAAGACTCCTTCAGCTCTCTCACCGCTGAGGTACTTGGTCAGCACTCTCACCGCTGTATGATGTCATCTGGTCTGGTCAGCGCTCGCACTGCAGCTGGACATTTGAGCTTCGGTCCGCATCTTTCCTCGACTTGGGAGGGAAGGCTAGCCTCTGGAGGACAATATTAGCAACCTCCAGACTAGCTGTTGCAGAAAGCACAATTACTGTAACTAGTTAACTGTTAACTGAAGAAAATAACAAATGCCCCCTGAAGACTGAAAGGGCTTGAATTAAGTGGCCCAAGCCTGATGGCATGGCTGGAGCCTGAGCCCTTCCCCCATGGGGGGCTCCCAGCAGGCTGGAGCCTGCTCTGCTACTCTCTCTCTCTCTCTCTCAGCTCTGCATCTCTGAATCTCTCTGAATCTCCAGACAAACTGGCAACATTGTCTCTTTATAGAGCTCCTAGCTCGACTCTTGATTGGTAGCAGGGATGGAGTGACATGTCTCCAAGTTGCTGAGAGACCTGTCAATCAGAATGCTCGAGGCACAATTGGGTTGTGGAATTTGCACCTAAAATAATGTCCCTGTAAGCCCCCATAAGCACTTGGGTGCTTACCCATAAGATGCAGTGAATGTCCCACAAGTCCTGGCTTTCTATTTCTGCAATTCCAATTGGCTGTACTGCTGGCAATGGCTGCTTAACCCACTGTCCTTTATAGCAGATTAGATACAGTCCCTCCCTGATTTACTTCCCTAGTCACTCAATCATAAAAATATAGCAAATTCGTTTGACGTACCTTCCTGCTGTGAATCTATGTTGCCACAATTCCTGGGTACCCCTGGATTCCAGGTGTAACACAATCCTTTCTTTCAGCAATGTCTCCATGATCTTTCCCACCACTGAGGTGAGGCTGACTGGCCTGTAGTTCCCCGCCTCCTCCCTACTGCCACTTTTGTATAATGGACCCACATGTGCCCTCCTCCAGTCCTCTGGAACCACACATGTGTTGAGTGACTCCATGAACAGGCCTGCCAGAGGTGCTGCCAGTTCCCTTAGCAGCTCCCTTAATATCCTAGGGCGAATGCCGTCTGGCCCCATGGCTTTATTCACCTTCATAGAAACATAGACTTTGATGGCAGATAAGAACCACTTGGCCCACCCAGTCTGTCCATTTCCCTACCTATTGGATAAGCTGCAGATTCTAGTTAACCAACAGCCTACTTCCTCCTACCCCCCACTAGAATTGCCTTATGACTATCCCATGCATTCTTGAATTCCCCCACTGTTTTTGACCCCACAACCTCCTCAGGAAGGCGGTTCCATCGTCCACTACTCTCTCCGTGAAAAAATATTTAGTCACGTTGCCCATGAGCTGTCCCCCCTCTATCTTTAAATTGTGCCCCCTTGTTTGTGCACATCTCTTTTTCTGAAAGATGCTCCCTTCTTGGACTTTGTTGATTTCCTTGTGGTACTTGAAAGTTTCTATCATCTCCCCCTCTCCCTCCTTTCCTCGAGGGTATACATATTAGGCTCTCTTAGTCACTCTTCATATGGCTTCTGTTGCAGAAACCTGCATCACTTTAGTTGCCCTCCTCTGGACTGTCTCCATCCTGTCTATGTCCTTGTGGAGATGGGGTCTCCAGAACTACACGCAGTACTCAAGATGGGGTCTCACCAACTGTCTGTACAGAGGGATGACAACTTCCTGTTTTCTACTGGTGATGCCTTTCCCTATGCATCCCAGTATCCCCCCAGCTCTCCTTACTGCCCTCTCACATTGCTTGCCTACCTTAAGGTAATCCGATATGACTACCCCTAGGTCCCTTTCCATTTTTGTTGTTGTTCGTACCCCTCCCCATTGTCTACTCTTCACCTGGGTTTTTGTTTCCCAGGTGCATTACTTTGTATTTCTTTGCACTGAATCTAAGCTACCATATTTTTGACCATTCCTCCAACCTTGCCAAGTCCCTTCTCATTCTTTCCACACCCCTTGTGTATCAGCTATGTTGCAGATCTTTGTGTTGTTTGCAAAGAGGCATACCTTTCCTTCCAGACCCGCTGCAATGTCACTTATAAAGATATTAAAGAGGACTGGTCCCAGTACTGGTCCCAGTACTGAACCCTGCGGTACCCCACTAGTAACCCCTTTTTCTTCAGAGTGAATTTCATTTACTATTACCCTCTGTGTCCTGTTGTGCAGCCAATTTGTTGCCCTTTGTGAGTTCTTCCAGAACTCTCTCCACTGTGAATGGACTGGTGTCCACTTCTTCCCCCCCCATTGCCTCTGCTACCCATCTGTGGTCCTTGACCCTCCCCCTTCCTAGTGAGTACTGAGCAGAAGTATTTGTTCAGTAGTTCTGCCTTGTCCAGATCCCCCTCCTTACATTCTCCCTCCTCCCCTTTGAGCTTCACAATCCCCCAGTTTTCTTCTTCTTTTTTTTTAATTCTTTTTCACTCTGATCGCAGCCCCGAGGTCCTCTCTCAGGCATCCTAGCCTTGTCCTGCCCACCTGAGGATCCCTGAGCTAAGCCTCCTCTCTCCCTCCTCTCCGATGGCAGCACCCCCCTGGCTAACCCTATCCGAGGTGGGTCACCCCCTCCTACCCGGGTGCCCTTACGAGTCAGACTCTGTCATCGGACGAGGAGTGGATCCTGGAAATTGAAGGCCGCCCATAGAGAGCCCAGCATTGGGCGTGGTGGATAGGTGCCGTCGCCTGATCCTCGGTGCCAGTTTTTTTCATGTTCCTGGTTACCCCCTCGACGTGAGACGTGCAGTGCTGCACAGCCAGTAGCATAGGTGCTTCCCCCGCATCCTGAGGCAGCTGTCTGACGTCATCCCCTTACTGTATGAGCCCAAGTGCGTAGCAGTGCCGCTGGTCTCCACCAGGGGCCACTGCTGCACGGGGCTACTCCTGGATCCCTCCCCGAGAGAGGAGAGCAGTCCAGCAGACACTCAATCCTCTCTTACTCCTGCCGACTCCCGGTGGTCCAGGCTCGTTCCCGAACCCGGGTCGCTGGCGTGACACGAGGTGTGGCTTTCAGCACCTCAACCCTCAGCGCCACCGGGCCGGCCCCAGTTTTTCTTCTTTCGCTGATGTACCTATAAAATGCTTTGTCCCTTTTTTTCACAGACCGTGTTAAACCCTCCTCTGTCTGCACCTTAGCTCTCCTCCATATAGGTCCCCTTATATTTCCTGAAACTCAGTCTTCTAGCCCTGACTTTGTCCCCCACCTCTTCCACTGTGGGTACTGATCCATAAAGCAGACTACACAGTCCAGTCCCTACAGTATCTGGTCCATTGTGTTCTGGAAAATTGCTGGTGCTGTGGAAACTCCATAGGCCAAGCGATGATATTGGTAAAGTCCCCAGTGGGTGTTGATGGTTAGATAGGGTTCTGATTCTGGTTCCAATTCCAACTGCTGGTATGCAAAAGAGAAGTCCAACTTGCCAAAGAACCTTCCACCTGCTAGTGTGGCAAATAAGTCCTCCGCATTGGGTGATGGGTATGGATCTTGATCTATGCAACAGTTCACTGTACCCTTGTAGTCACCCCACAGCCTCACTGCTTTGTCTCATTTTGGAGCCCAGTCGCTCCTCTCTACTCGTGACATGATACCATGGCTTTCGAGATGGTCCAGTTACTTTCCTAGCACTTCCCTTCAAACGTAAGGTACTGATCGAGGCTTGTGGAAAATTGAAGTGGCTTCCAGTTGCACTCAGATCTTCACCATGAAGTCCCGGATTGTGCCATAACTGTCCTGGAAAATAGGACCATGTTTGTCCAATACTTTCTTGAGTGCATTTTGCAGTGCTTTGGTCACAGTATTTAAGCTGAAGATCTTTTACCAGTTCAACTTCATCTTCCTGAGCCAGTTTCTTCCTAGTAATGCAGGTCTTTCTCCTGGTACTGGGTCATTATTTCACAGACTAAACTGTGCATGAAGAACCGTGCGGTCTGTATTGCATAGTGCTTCAGAGCAACAGGGTTATATGAGCAATATGTAAGTATCGCTACCCCGTCACTCTGCACAAGAAGGGGAAGTGGATGTAACCACTGCAGGTTGGGTGCTCAGTTGAGCCACTCCTGTGGTGGAGTGGTGAGAGCACCCAACCCAGCAGTGGAAAGGTGGTGAGGGACAGGATTTGACTCCCTGCTAGGGAACCTTTTTACTTTTTTTTTTGTTTGTGCGCCAAGAACAAGTGCCGATTAAGATATTCTTCTTGCTCCTGTGTCCACCCCCTCAGAGTTGATTATAATAGTTCCAGAGGGTGTGGGGGTGAAGCCTCCCACCTGGGGAAGTGCAGGGGGTGAAGCCACCTGCAAAAACAAAGAGACCATTCAGGTGTGCGCTGTTTCTGTTGCTGTGGCATTATGTGCCATCGCTCTGTTGCCGCACGTTGTTTTCCATGCGCAGGTTTGAAGTGCACAGTTTTGTCCGTGACATTAAGACCCTGTGCCCTTTCTCCTTGCACTACTACCAGATGCAAGGTCCACATTCCTCCCTCGTAAGCGACTGATACGTGAGTCTCCCTTTGTAGAGAGATTTGATCTCCAGTGTAAGATGAGAGCTGAAGATGTGATGGTTGCAGTGGGCACTGCTGAACTTTCTCTATGTAGATGTGCTCTGCAACAAGAGATATTGATGCTCTGGTGTCTAGCTACATGCTAACCAGTCTTTCTGCTAACTCAGTTTGGAGGCAAATTTCTTCTCCACTGGCTTGTGTTGCATAGACCATGAAGGCGCAGTGTCCCATCTTCTGTTTCAGTGAGTGGAGTGGCATCTGTAACACACTGTGCACGAGCAGCCCTTGATAAAGTTTTGCTCACTTTCTGTATGTGACCCACTGTTCCATAGCCATGGCATTTCTTGTGTTGAAATCAGCATGTGCTAGCTGGCCCAGTGGTGCTGGAGGTTGAGGTGCTGGTCGCTACACCTCATGCCACGCCGGCAACCTGGGTTCAGGAATGAGCCCGGGTCACCAGGGGTCGGCAGGAGTGAGAGAGGATCAAGTATCAGGAGGACTGCTCTACTCTCTTGGGGAGGTGGGGTTTGTCATCCAGCTTGCTGACAGCCAGGGGGCAGTACAGGTCAGGAGGCATGTACTGATGCCCTTGCATCAGTAGGGAGGCGGGGTGGGGAGAAAATGGTGGAAAAGAGCTTTGCAGGCTCTGTGATGGTTTGCTGCATCCTGAGGGCTGTCTCCAGTTTCTGGATTGGGTCTCGGGGGGGAGAAACCGGCACCCTCCTCCCTGGCCCCACCACGGGGAATTTCCAGGGATCGGCAGGAGCAGGAGCATGTGGGACCAGAGAGTGAATCCCTCCACAAGGAGGGCCATAGCTACCTGCCAGAGCTCTAGGCAGAAAAATACAATAATTAAAAAAAAAAAGAAAAGAAATTGGCTTGTGTTTTGCTGGTGGTTCTTTCCACATCTGTAACACAGTTGTTTCGATCTTGTGGGAATGCCCTGTGGTGCTCGCTTCCTCAATGTTTGGGATTGTTGATAAACAGGTGGTGGACCACGTCGCGGTGTGGAATGGCCCTTGGGTTCCGGAGTATGGGTGATCTTGTGAACACCACTTCTTTATGGTTCAGAATGTCCCACTAACTCCCTGGTATGCTTCCGGGTTAGCTCCAATGTGAGTGCAATCTCACAGGCTTTTTTGAAGGTAAGTCCTTTTCTAGTACCAGGCACTAGTGATAGCCTTCTCCTCTCAGACCACAGACAAAGTGATCCCAAAGGGCCTCCTCTAGAAACTGGCCAGAGTCACAGGTGCTTGCCAGATGCTTCAAAGCAATGATGTAGTTGGCAAGTGCTTCCCCCTCCTCTTGGTTATGACAATGAAATCTGAAGTGTTCGGCAATGAGAATTGGCCTGGGCTTGAAATGCTGTGAAAGTGTCTCTGTGAGTTGGGCATAGCGCACGTCCACCAGTTTGTCAGGTGCAGTCAGATTCTTGAGGAGTTCATACACTGTAGATCACAAAACTGCCAGAAAGACCTTTGCCTTTTTGGCATCAGGAACTTCATTCTCCTCCAACCAGTGTTCAAAGTGTTCCAAGTAAGAATCAAAGTCCTCTTTTGATTTATCCAATTGTGGCACTCTTCTAACTGATGCCATGGCCCTGGCAGGTTGCTCTGTAGCAGCACCGTCCATAGAAGGAAAACATTTTTGATTGTAGGGAACAAACGTGGGGGTGGAGTGCTCCTATACTATAAGGCACGCTTAGACGTATCTGTCATAGGACACACTCCCCATACATCCCCTATCTGTGAGTTCTTGCATGCCCTCCTCCTACTAGGTAACACCAAAAAGGGACACCTGCTCTGTGCCTACAATCCTCCTAAGGGAGGAGTGCTTTGGCTCTCCTCCGTCCTTGACAGCCCCAGCGCCAAGGCTGGCACAAATGAGTTATTAGTCCTTGGCAACTTTAACCTAAACTGGATGGGTCGCTACGCCCAGCAATATGAGCCCCTGCTGTCTGGTCTCACCCTCAGTCAACTCATTACAGAACCCATAAGGCTCTCCTCCCACGGGGACAAAGGATCCCTCATCAACTGGGTGCTGCGCAACAGACCTGATAGAATTGTCTCCTCAGGAATTCTCCCTGATGTCATCTCGGATCACTCCCCCAGCTACTGTACATGGGGTATCTCCTGTTGAATTTGTCCAGGGGCCCCAGGGCCCAGGTCTATACAAGTTTAGTTATATAAAATTGCTGATAACCACCTGTATATATACAGTTGACCATGGCAAGGTGTACAAGGCTTGCAGAAAATACAAATGGCCAATGGATGACTGAATGAGGCCAACATATAAGTTAATATGGCTAGCTAGTCAAAGGCTGCAAGTGGCTAAGTAATGAATGATACCACCATGTCAGTTAATATGCATGTATGTGTAAGACTTTAAAAGGTTAATGGTTAAAACTCTGTAAATATAGAAAATAAAATAAGTCAGAACGCACAAAGCCAAGGTCTAACTTGGAATTACCCAGCTCAGCAGGAAAGTATTGTGTACCAAAATTTGCTTTTTTGAAGGTTACGGCTGAAATAAGAACACAGCTGCTGGTAACTGCGGTTGGCCTTAACTACTGAAGTTCCTCATCTTGTGATTAAAAATATGTGTTACAAGGAATTGATATAAAAAAATTATGAGATACGTAATTTGGCCACTGTCTGGTTTCTATCTGTAAGCCAGTTATTTAAAAAAAAATCTAAAACAGCCATGTCCCCTCGCATGTTTTCTGTATCCTAAAGCCAGTATTTTTGATAAATATAAAAGCCCCTAATCACTTGTTTTTCCATTTAAGAATGACCGTATGTCTCGGCAAAGTGTCAAAAGTATCTTATGACCAAGGCATCTTTTGGCCAATGTGTTTTTGAACCCGAGTCTTATGACTTGTTACATAACATGTTGTCTGGTTTAAATCTGCTGAGGTAGTTTTTGGGAAATTCCAGTTATGCCTTTTTAATGAAAACAGGTTGGGTATAAATATCAGGCCTAATTGTTAGGCCTACTGTCTCTCCGAGAGGAAAGAAGTCAGTGATATCTGACTGGCCATAGTGCTTGGAGACCCAGAGGAAGTTGAGTATTATTCCATTTTCTCTGAAAAATCTGTAGTCCTGTAATGCAAATATTACTAGCTGTTTAGATTGCATGTTAGAAACACCCCAATGGAATTGCTTCATTGGCTGTCATAACTAAATTGTAACAGGAACACCCAGGTAGTAGTGGGCTACCTGATGTTTAAAAATAATGTTAGTATGTATTCCCTTTTGTAAACTAGGATTACTAATTATGACAAGATGCATTCTTATTGTTAAGATAGGGTTATTCTGGTTTCTTTTCAGGTATTGGGTAAACAACAGTTAATTGGACCTTAGGTCTACAAATTATGCCAGAGTGTATCTCTTTTTGTGCACTGGAACTATTCATCCTGTCAGGGTGTGTTTTTATTGTTACAATAGGATTTTTCTGGCTAATTTTATTAATACTATCATAATAAAGTACAACTAATCTGGCAAAGAAATAGTGTGTTGGCTTTATTGAATTACTGAGAATTACCAACCAGGAACCTGTATAATTGGGTCCATTTTACATTCCCCTCCCAAAATCCCCTGCAAAGTGATCCAGATGAGGGACTACTCCAAGCTTAACATTGATGACTACCTTGCTGACCTACAACAAACAGACTGGTCCCAGGTCATTGCCTCAAGTGACCCCTCTGGGGCCCTTGACAACTTTCTCGCTGTCTTTACCCCCCTGCAAAGCAAACATGCTCCCCTCACTAAAAGGAGGATGAGGGACACTGTCTCCAAGTAGCTCCATGGCAGCCTATTTTCCCTCATGAAGCAAAGGGACAAATGCTGGGCGAGATACGAGGCCTCCCACACCAGTGCTGACTTCCTTGAGTATAGACAGCTGAGGAACTCATGCAAAAGAGCCATCTGCTCTTCCAAGAGTGAGTTCTGCCAATCTTCCCTGCTATCCTCGGCCAAGAACCCGAGGAGTTTCTGGCAAATCATCAAAAACATGGTTATAGGGTCCGCCAGAGCCCAGGTCACTGACATGCACATTGGCGGGTTAGCTGCAACAACCCCCTTCCAATTGTCCAATGTATTTAACTCCCTGTTCTCTGACCTGCCCACACTCCCCTCCCTGTCCCCTGACCCCAAGGCTCTAGGTCCCTCCCTTAGTGGGATAATCCCCCAACCTCCCTTCTTCTTAAAGGTCATCCCGTCATGGAGACCCAGAAGCTCCTTGCTGGGCTTTCCCCTCACACCAGTGCTGGGCATGACAGCCTTGAGCCCAAACTGCTTTGTCCGGGGGCATCTCTCCTAGCCCGGCCCATTGCCCATATCTTTTAACACTTCCCTAATCTCAGGAACCATCCCAGATGTATGGAAAATGGCCAAAGTCATCCCTGTCTTCAAACAAGGTGACCTGAAAAATCTCAAGAACTGCCGCCCTATAGCAATCCTGTCTTCAATCAGCAAGCTTCTCGAAAAAGTGGTTGCCTCACAGCTTACCCACTATCTACAGAGCTATGATCTACTCTCCCCAGCACAACACAGCTTCAGAAAAGAGCACAGCACTTCCACGGCCCTAGCCATGGTCACCTCTGAAATCAGGTCTGCTGATGACCAAGAAAAGCTGACCAGAGCCATCTTTGCAGATCTCTCGAAAGCATTTGGCCGTGTTGACCACTTGCTCCTGTGCACCACTCTTTGGTCCCGTGGCTTCCCTCCGCCCATGGCCAGTTCTCAAACTACCTTTCTAGCAGACAGCAATACACTAATTACAACAAGACTCTCTCTGATCCATCTCCAGTGAACTGCGGAGTCCCCCAGGGATCCATTCTCGGACCCATACTTTTTCCCTCTTCATAAATGAGCTTCCCTCGGCCCCGGCCCACGGGCACTCCACCCTGTACACAGATGACCTTGTCATCCTGACCAGCTCCCAGGACATCTCTGTCATAAATTCCAGGCTAAACTCCGATTTCAACCTAATTCAAACCTGGCAAAAAGACCACAAGTTAACTATCAACCTTCAAAAGACTCAGGCTATGCTCTTTGGCTCCCTAGCCAAGACTAAAGCCGTCCCTGCCCCCCTAAACATCTCTGGAGCTGATGGTTCCCCCCTACATGTTATAAATGCTGTCAATACCTGGGAGTAACACTTGAGCCACATCTGGACCTCACTCTGCACATTTGTAACACATGTAAGGCTACAAATTGCAAACTGGGCCTGGCATACAGAGCAGAAAGCTTTCTCACCCTGGCTGCATGACTCATCCTAGCCGGGGGGGATCCTCCTACCCATGCTCTGCTATGGGTTTGTCTCCTTGCCCATGTCCCAAAAATCAGTCTCTCAAAATAGGACACCGCATACAACAATGTATGTTGCTTCACGCTCTCTGCTCCTGCTCCTCACCTCACTCACCGCTGTGAGCTATACTGCCAGCTTGAGTGGCTCCCTCCAGAAAAGCACCACACATTTGTCCTAGGCAACTTCATTGACAACATTGTCAGAACTGCCACCCCTTCTGCACTCACCATATCCCTCTTACCTGCAACCTCCTCCTACCACTTAACATCCAGTGACTCTCAGGTCTTCCTGGTTCCAAAAACTCACACTCAAATGGGTGATTGGGCATTCGACACTTATGCGCCCAGGTTGTGGAACTCCCTCCCTGCAAACACTCGCTCCTCCTCCCATCCCTGCTTCAAAGCTGCCCTCTGGGTCTTCCTCAATTCAACCTCCTCCTGCCGCTGCACTTAACAACCCCCCTGCCCCGAGCCTATAGCCCAGTCCAATCTGGCCGCCTGAGTCGTTAAAAACCCAACTCGACTGTTCAGGAGACGGGTCTCCTGTTTATGATTCTGAATGCACCATATCCACTGGCGAGCTCACAGCTATTTCAGATGTATTAAATTGTATTGGGTCCTTTCCAGGCCCAACTTGTTCATGTAAAGAGTACATGTACTCTTCTATTTTACTGTCTATGGTGATTACTGTTGTCCATGCCTGTACTATGCTGTTACTAACCTACTGCTTGTAATGTATATGCCTGATGTTCTTGTATGTACCTTGTAATCTCCCGGGTCGCACCTGAAAATAGGCACTTGGCTTTCTAGTGTGCTCACCTGGTAAACAAAAGCAAAGACCGTGCTGGGTCTAAGAGAGGGGGGGTTGTGATTATTTATAAAAATCATCTGTCCCTCAACATCCTACCCTGCCCTGATTCCCTCATACCTTGTGAAATGCTGCATGCTACCCTGGCACTGGGTTCGAAACTGCTGCACATCGTATGTGTATACAACCCACCAACCAGTGGGCTGAGTGGTCTTCAGAACCTACTACAGTATGTCTCTCAGAATACAAAATCAAATGAGGCACTCCTGCTTGGGGACCTGAACCTTAACTGGCTGGGTCCACAGCACAATATTCTTGCATCTCTGATCCAGAAGTACAATCTCCATCAAATTGTACAGACTGTACCAGAGCTCGACTACTCACTCAGGGTCACTACTTGACTGGATCCTCACTAATAGACCGGACCATGTCTCAAGTGCTTCAGTGTTGGCTGATTCAATTACTGATCATTCCCCTACACTCTGTCACTGGCGCTCCTGTCCACCACCTCCTCCTCAACCACGACTGATCACTTTTACGAACTATGCTGCCCTGGATAAACAAGCCTTCCTATTGGATATCTCCTGTATTGACTGGACTGACATTTTCACCACTACCAATGTTGATACTGCCCTCAACTCATTTCTAACCAAGTCTGGTAATGTTCAAAGAAGCACCTCCCAAAAGCCAAAAGGAGAGTTAGAGGCCAGCACTCTAGATGGCTGAAAAAGACCTTCTGCACAAGTTAAAAGTCAGAGATAAGCAGTGGAGGAGATACAAACAGACTGGACTTCAGCCTGATCTCATTCTGTATAAGCAATACAGAAATGACTGCAAAGGTGCATCAGGCAGGCCAAAGTAAATACTGCCAAAACCTGCTGGTTAATTCCTCCCATGACCCTCGTAAGTTTTGGGGTCACATTAAGTCCTTCTTAGGATCTGCTAAAGATGTCACCCTCTGATATGGTTCTACATGGCGTACACTGCAATGACTCTACCACAATTGCTAATGCATTTAATCAACAGTTTTCGGACTTATCTGCCTACACAGCTTCCTTCAATCACAATCTCCTGCCTCACAACCTAACTTCTCAGCACCTGGCGAACCATCTCACCTACCTAACCCTTCTACTTCAGGGCAGTGTCTAGGCATCAAGTTCTCAAGCTGCTCAGAGCCCCTCTCTGACAACACCAGCACTGGCTCCAATGGCTTGGAACCAAGGCTACTAAAATGGCTTCTCACTACATCTCTGGCCCCTAGCAAGAATATTCACCTCTCTCTCTCCAATGGCGTTGTCCTGAAGTCTGGAAAGCAGCCAGAATCACTCCAGTATTTAAGAAGGTAGCAAAAATGACACATCTAACTACCGGCCTATTGCTATTTTGTCTGTCCTGAACAAAATCCTGGAAAAAATAGTATCAACACAAATCACAGAATACATTGAGAACTTCAATCTGCTCAGTCCAGCCCAACATGGCTTTAGAAAGCATCACAGCACCATGACTGCACTTGTAAAATTCTCTTCTGACATTGTCACAAACATGGATAGAGGGAAGTTAACAGGGCAGTCTTCATTGACTTAACCAAAGCTTTCAACCTGGTTGATCATACATTACTACTCTCACCCTCAGTACCTTGGGCTTCTCCCTTCCAGCAACTACCTGGTTTAAAAGCTACCTCACCAACAGAACCCAGGCTGTGAAGTTTAATTCAGCGATTTCAGACAGTGCTGTCATCAACATTGGTGTCCCTCAGGGTCCATATTGGCCCTCTTCTTTTTTCATTATTCAGTAATAACTCCCAGAGATGGTAACCACTGGTCACTCACTGCTGTATGCGGATGACCTGGTCGTTTATGCTCACTCTGACAATGTTCTGGAACTGAATGCTGCCCTCACTGCTGATTTCTCTCGGTGCAACACTGGCTGAACTCTCAACGCCTTGTTTTAAACACAAACAAAACCAAAGTCATGCTATTTGGCTCCACTCACAAGCTCAGATCATGTCCTTCGACTATCTCTGTTCCTGACATTGATGGGAACCCACTAGAACCTGTCACTTCTTTCCGTTACCTGGGCATCCACCTCGACCAAACCTTGGACCTAAAACACACATCCAGGATACTTGCAAGTCAGTCAATTTGCAAGTTAGGGGCTGCTTACAGAACCAACTACCTCCTTACCCTGCTGCTAAACTGGCAGTAGCTAGAGGTATACTGTTGCCAACCCTTACATATGGTTGTCCCATTCTGTCTTTGGCCAATAAATCTGCACTGCATCTGTGGGACACTACTTTCAATAATGTATGCAGGTATGCAGCAAAGCACCTCGACTGCAGCATCACTGCCAACTATATACAAGACCTTGGCTGGCTCTCTCCTCCTCTACCAGACAATACTACCCTGTACAATCTATCAGATACCATCATAAGGACATCCAAACCTGCTATCCTATCAGAACTCCTTAGACCAGCTATTCCCACACGGAACCTTAGATCTGCAGATCAGACCTTATTATCCATCCCCCTCTGTCGGACAAAAAAGGACATGGGCTCCTTCCATTATGCTGCTCCTCACCTGTGGAACCTGCTGCCTCAGGAACTAAGGGATGTCCCTACTCATGCAACTTTTAAGGGCAAACTCAGGACTTTTCTTACTGCTTTGGACAAATGTGTTTGCTTTGATCCTACCTGATCCTCTTGCTCTTAACCTGTTTTCCCCACTTCCTTATTGCTAGCACTTGTGCCTTTCCCAATGGTTGTTTTATGTGGTGTTTTACTATAATTGCTGCTTGAATCTGTTTGACTGTATGCCAAATATTAGCTTTTGCCATTTACAAGTTGTTTACTTCTGCCACCACTTGGCTTCCCCTTGATCCCTGTTCTCTTCTCCCCTCACCTCTCAGCCTTCCTTCACTCAACTCCCCTGCTCCTCTCTTCCCCCCGACCACATCTCCTGCACTCTCCTTTCCACACCCCTCTGCCTCCCCTTCTTTCTCTGCTTGCTTGCCTCGCCTTTACCTCCTCGAGTCACCCCTGCCCGTTCGCTTGTCCCACCCTCCCAGCTGAGCATTGTTCCCTATTACCTCACTTGCCGTAATACTCCTCCTCCTACCGACCTCTTCTTCCTGCCCTGCCGTCTCTGGTTCCACTGGCTCGGCTTGGCGTTGTTACCTTTTCGCTACTGCCGTAACTCTTCGCTTCTCTCCTCCTCTTACCGGCATCATCACCCTTGCCCTGCCGTCTCATCGGTTCCACCAGCCCAGCCACATTCTGCTACCTTTCGCTGTTGCCATCTTTTGCCGTAACCCCTGTCACCCTTTCTCCGCTTGCTGCCTTTCGGCTCCACCGACTAGGCCGAGGTTGGAACCTTGTATCAGCTGCCGTATTTGCCGGCTTTCTTTTACCCTCACTCCCCTCCCTCCCTCCCGGCCATCCCTCCTCTACTCCCCTCCCACCTCCCTATTCCTGCCACCGCCTCTGTCCTTATATTCTTAGCCATTTCTTTAGCCTCCCGTTTGGGCCCTTGCCCTCTATCCTTCCCTCTATCCTTTCCTCACCTCCTCACCTTCCCCTTTTGTCATTTCCATCTTGTTTCTGGCTTACCCCTACACTATCCTCTCCCCTTCCTAGGTCCTTCAATGCACTTTATGTATGCTCAATGGAAAATGTCCTTGAAATGTATTTTGCCTTGTATTTTCCTTTGTCATGCATTGTATCCTGCCATATGTATCTTCCTGTATTTCTGTGCATCATGTATTTTCGTTATCCTTACTGTATCGTTATGTTCTGTAATTTTACCTCCCGGGTCGTGCCTGAAAACAGTCACTTGCTGGCTAGTGCACTTACCCAGTTAACAAAAACTAAATAAATAAAAAATAAAAATAAATACATTAGTTTGAGTGCCTTTGCACTATTTGCTGTAATTTCGCTGTTATGCCACAAGATGCTGCTGTAGAGCTGCCTTTGCTGCTGTCTCTGTGCAGGAATGTATGCTATCTCTGTGCAGCCTGCAATGTTCTCCACTGGAGAGATTTACAGCCCACTTAAGTTTTGCATGCTTGGAATGATTTCTGCCATTCAGGTTCGAGACAGATCAGAAAGTTTGTTTTGTTTTTTTCTTTTGAACTCAGCAATTTAAATAGGCAGTTCACAGTGCTGGAGTTTTGTTTTTGGACTTGCCATATGTCTGTAGCTTAAGCAAGAGATTGCAGCTGGCAAATGTATGGTGTTTAAAGTAGCCTGGCTGGTAGGGAAGATTAGCAAGCCCAATGAACCAATGTGATTTAGCAGGGAGGGTTTATTGTGCACTTAAAGAACATGTATTAGCCTACATAAACTATCTTGCACCCATAGGAGTTGTTTTTCTTAAGATCCTCATCGCAAGTGTGATATATTCCGTCTTTCGGATGAGACGTTAAACCAAGGTCCCATCTGCCTGGATTGGTGGTAGTTCAGGTGGATGTTAAAGATCCCATGGCACTTAGTAGGGGAATTTCCCTGATGTCCCGGCCAAATTTCCCTCATTCAACTAAAAATACCACCAACAGCTTAATCTGGTTCTAGGTCAGTTGGCATTCATCTGTATCCCCCTCCCACGGGTTGTGCCTGAAAATAGGCAGGATTTGTTTAGTGCACTTACCCGGTCAACAAAAACTAAATAAAATAAAAAAATAAAATATTTGTGCACTCAGCAGACACTCAGACACAGCACATCTGTTCAGTAGTCAGCTTTATTCCTTCTCATTAGATACTGGTCACACAGAGATGGACACAGACAAAGGACACAGACAAAGGAATGTCCTCTGAGCATGACAGGAACTATACATTAGATAGGACTACAAATATATTTATTTATACCACAGGGTGAGAGCTTTCTCAGTAGGCTATCCTGTGTTATTTCCACTGCAGTGAGAATAAATCCTGAATATGACATTTATCCATACTCTGCCGATGTCACCAGAGTGAGAATAACTGCACTGCAGCTTGCACTCTAAAGGAAACTGCTTCAGAAAACACTTTATCTTTTACTAGAAGAGAAACAAACTAAGCTGAAAGCTAGTTTATAAGTGCAACCTGGGAGCCCAAGAAAGTTAAGTGATTTGCTTAGTATCACACGTGAGAGCTGTGGGATTCAAACCCAGGTTTCCAGCTCAGAGTCTTAACAGCTCAGAGCCTTAAGCCTCTGTGCTATACTGCCTCCTTAAGTTTTTTCTTATCTCTTTCCCACTGAAGCTTCAATTTACTCAATTAGCTTTGCAAATGACTCTCACCTGTGTCCCATTGTGTTTCTGACTTTCCTAGCCCATTACTGTGCTGATCTCAGCTTCAAAATAACCTGAATTCTAAATGAAACTCTTTTACAAAGCACTTTCTGTTTCTCAGTGCTACCTGCAGCAATGTGTCTTTCTCAGTGAGCCTCTGACTCACTCAATTAGCTTTGCAAAACACTGTCAGCTGTGTTTCTCACTCCCAGTCCATTCAAAACACACACACACACACACACACACTGACAGCACACACAGAATGAGCAGGAAACACACAGAATCAGAAAAAAAATGTTCCTAAAGCTCTCACCCCTGTGGTATAAATTGCACACATGATGGGCAGATCATGGGATATGGAAAATATTCTCACTCCTGCCTCGTGAGCTGTGTATTTTCACTCGTGCCATCAGCACTCGTGAGAATACACAGCTCACTCTGCAGGAGTGAGAATATATTCCATATCCCACTCCTGCCCATCATGTATCCCCTATATATATATATACATACATACATAAACTACTGCCCTAATGGTGCTCCCTATACTTTCTACCATCCTACCATATATATCCATGTATATACTACCTTATATATATATATCCATGTATAAACTACAATTTGCAATTAAGACATGCCATAGAACTTCTTATGTCCACTACTGATATGGGCATACCATGGAAATAGTGGGAATAGTTGAAAATATCCAGTGGGAGAAGTGCTTCAGGTAGGACATATGGGGTGGGATATTCAAAGGGTTGCGCCCGGCGCGATATTCAAAAGGGGATGTTGCACGCTGGGTCCTTATGCGCGGGTGCACCAGTGATGTATCTTGCGCAAGTGCGGGGGGCATGCCCATGCATATTCCGCACATCCCAATATTCAGCCTGGGATGTGCGGTGCATATGCTGGTGCAACCCCTACTTGCACCACACACTGGTGCTCAAAGTTGAGCCACAAAGAAATAGGAGCAAGGGCTGGCCACCCACAGGTGAGCTGCCATATTGCAGGGCGCAACACGGCAGCCACCAGCTGTGGGTCATCACCCGAGCCCCGGAGCCAGGACCTGTCAGCGTCGCACCCCCCCAAGCCTGATTGCGGGCATTGCACTAGAAATGAAATCCCTGGTGGTCCAGTGGACCGCTTCCAGCCCAATCATGGGCATAGGTAATAAATAATTCAAATCCAATATCCCTGGTGTTCCAGTGGACCGCTTCTAGCCCGATCGCGGGCATAAGTAATAAATAATTCAAGTCCAAAATCCCTGGTGGTCCAGTGGACCGCTTCCAGCCCGATCATGGGCACAAGTAAAAATAATTGTTCAGATCTTGGTGAAATTAGTGATCGCTTCCAGCCTAATCATGGGCATAAGTAATAACAATGTTCATTACCTCGGTGATTCAGTGACGCTCAGCCCAATCGGCATAGGTATATTGTACCAGTTGTGCTAACCCTGTGGTCCAGCGGTGCCCCCTTCCCCACCCGCCCACTGAGCCTCGCCACCCACTCCCCGGTCAGGTGGGTAGCAGCACTCACCCGAAGTCAACCAGCCACTCATGATTGATTTCACATAGTACGGCTGTATGACTATCGGTCCACAGCATGCGATGGGCGCATATCATACCGCTATTAAAGTCCAGATATGAATGGATCCATTCACATATCGACTGTGTAGCGGTATCGTTCGCACGCCCATTGGCCCACGCCAGAACCAATGGGCATACAGCCCGCACTGTATGCAGTCAATTGGCAGGCAGCTGGGCGCTTGGATGGGGTGCTGCCGCCGCTGACCGGGGAGCAGGGTGGGGCTCAGTGGGCAGGTGAGGAGGGGGGGTACTGCTGGACCACCAGGGTTAACTTTAACTGTTTTTAGTATATCTATGCCCGCGATCGGGCTGGAAGCAGTCCACTGGACCACCAAGGATATTGGTCTTGTTTTATTCATTACTTATGCCCACAATCGGTCTGGAAGCGGTCCACTGGACCACCAGGGATATGGGATTTGTTTATTTATTACTTATGCCTGTGATCGGGCATTGGGGCACTTTGCCGTACTATGCAAGGGGTGTCGGTTCCCGACGGCTGCAGCCTGGCAGGGTGCCAGGCGCAAGTCGCTGGGGATCGGCGCACCTGCATGCAAATGGGGCCATAATGACATGCTAATGGCCCCAGTTGTGCCATGCATGCATTATGACCCCATTTGCACATCCATCACTGAATATCGTGGTTCCTGCGCCTAGCACAACCGCACGTGCGCATCCCCCTGCTCCTCTCTTGCCACTTGTGCTGGCGCAGTGCCACTGCACCATGCGCAATGTGGGAGGCCATGTTGCCATATTCAGTGGTGCTGAGCCATGGTGCAGCACCGATGAATATCACCCAGCACACTCCCTGGTGCATCCCAGTTGTGCTGCACCTGGCTTGCGCCCCTGCCTGGCGCATTTCTGAATATCCCACCCACTGTCTTCTCATTCCTTCTGAAGCAGGCTCTTCCTCAAGCACTAGAATGAGATGGGACAAGGAATTAAAGATTGAAATTAGTGAAGAAAGGTGGGAAAATGATGGTCCAGTGCATGCAGGAGCTCAAAAGAAATCCAGGGTAGGGGAATGCAATTTTAAATTGTGCACTATCTCTACCAGAGATTATATCAAAATTTAAAAATGCAGCACAAGACAATTGTTATAGCTACAATGATAAGAACCCAGATTTATCTCACATATTATTCTATTGTCCTTATGTATCTAGAATTTGGAAAGAAATGTTAGATTTCTGTGCTAAACTACTACATTTGATTGTAAAATCTGATCTGCTACCTTGCATACTTTGTGATTGTAATACTGTAGCAGTTCAATGACTTCAAAACAAAATCAGCTATGGATTCTAGCTGTACGTTAAGTCCTTAAGAGGCTTATTTTATCCAGATGGAGAATCCCTTCTTTGCAGAATTGGTTTCATTACATGGGGAATTTAGCATTTAATGAATGGATTAGCCATATAACTAATTTTGATCAAACCTGGGCCCCCTTTCTGGAATACATTTCTAGATATTATTATTATTAATTTTCATATTACTCAAATTCATCTCCTAGAATAAATGTTAATTTTTTATGTTTCCTTTACAATATAATATATTTACAAAGGAAAACTTCATTGCTAGATGGAAAATCATTAATGTATACTACATAATTGAAAGTATGCACTATAAAATTTTAAGAAAGATTTATAAAGTGAAAAAAAAGCATGGAAGATGTGGCTGACAGCACAGCTGAGACAACGAAAGATCAAAGCACCCAGCCAGCTGCAGTCATCGCTCAAAGCACTGACACCCAGCAACCCATGCGCTGGTAGACCTGATGCTTTGCTGGTAATGCTGGCTGGGTTGAAGCAAGGTAGTAAAACTGGGGTTTGGCAGCAGGGAGGGATGACTCTTGGACCACAGCATAGGGGAAACATCTGCTAATAGTAGCAGAAGGTGTAGCCAAACCAGGAGAGCCAATAAGCCATGTCAGGGCTCCTGCTCAGGAGATTTCAAAAGCAGCAACACAGAATGAGTAAAATTCTGAAAGGACTGCGGGAGAAGAGGTTGACATGGACCTGGAAACTTTATTTGCTGAAGTAGAGAGAAGACCTGCATTAGGAGAAATTGGATTAGAAACCTGGCAAATAGCTGGGGTTTCAAGTACAAACCAAAAGAGCAAAGTGATTTCAGGGATACAGAAACAGACAAAACCTCCAGAGAATGTACGGGGGTTACAGCAAGACAGACTTTAAATGAACGGACTATTGAAAAGACACAGCAGAACAGATTGGCTCAAACTGAAAATGAACTGAATACGGTAGAGCCACAAAAGAACAGACTAGCTCAAACTGAAACTGAACAGAATACAGTAGGGCTACAACAGAACAGACAGACTGAAGTTGGAGAAGAATGACAAAATGCTGCAGTCCTTGAGCCTTCCACCTCTGGGCAGTTACCACGGTTACAGTAGCTGCACCCAGAGGGTGAAGCATAGGTGCGGAACCGAGAGGCCCGAAAAGGGCAGTCAGCCACTCCACTTTTATTTCTGTATGGCAAAATTAGTATAGAAAAAATGCCCTTTGTACCCTCATAAGTGCCCTTTTGATTCTCAGTCCCCTCAGCTTTTACCATCTTCCGGCACCCTTGGGGTGAAGGTTCAGGATGGAGACGGAAACAGAGGCAAAAACCTGTACCCTCTAGTTATGTGGGTTTGTTTCATCACCCTGTGGAGCCTGCTGAAAGTCAAAATGTGATCTGCATTACATTCAAAGGAGGCCTCGAGGAAACACAGGATGGACTCTTTGCAGGGGAAGGTTCTGATTAAACAATCAATGAACTTCATGGTGTCTGAAGTATATGCAATATTATACCATGGACCTTGGACAACAACAAATCAGAACGGCTGACTGGCACCTTACCACCATTGTAAATCCTCTGATAATCACCGCAAAAGGTGCCAGCCAGCCACATCTCTTAAAAATCATTCAACCCGGGAAATTCAAACCGGAGATCTGCCATGTTGAAACGCTCGCTAACCAGCGGTCTCCGATTCCCATGACATCCTATTAAGCAAAGCACATCGCATAACACCCCGAAGTGGATCTGCGCCAAAAAAAAAAAACACCACACGCTTGAATATATTTTCCCGTAACCGCTGAAACTGCACCCACCTCACCTCAGTGTCTGCTACGGTGTCTGCCTTCCATCCTGCCATAAGACTCCCTGCATCTCTCGGTTCCCTCGTCCTGTCTCCGGTCCTCTCTGTGTCTGCCCTCATTAGTTTACCAGCTACCTCACTCCTCCATATTAAAAAAAAAAATATGTATATTTAACGCCAACTCGGTCACTTCCTGCTCGTACCAAAAAGCCCAACCCGAAAGCACACACTGTGCTGTGTGACCGTGGGTCACTTCCCTGCTCAGACCAGAAACCCAACCTCAAACACGCGTGCTGTGCGCACCACGGGCGAGGCGGCAGTCGATAGTCATTCTCACAGCCGGGCTCATCAGTTCCAGTCTCTGCAGCAAGCAGTTTGAATTCAGTGCTTCTCAACAGCTCATATGAATCGGCTAGGGACTATTTTCTTTTGTGCAACAATATTTCTTAATAAAATGCATTTGTTTACACAGGAAAAAATAAAATAAAATAATTTCAACTTAAACTGTATCAAGATATCATGGCATAATCGCAATAAGCCACTTGAAATTGTGGGTTATCAGGGTTTACCACAGCAGCTGAGGATTTACCCACTCGGCTGCGCCTCGTGGGCAAACCACACCAGCCGTGGTAAATCCCCTGATAACCCACACCCCCTCGTGGCTTATTGCTTAAATAATCCACCCAGAGACCGCACATGTGACATCAGTTTTAAAACAGCTAAATCTTTGGAAAAGTTTTGGAATCAGTACCAGCTCCTGAAAGACACCCCAGTCTGGACATCTTTCATAGCAATTCCATTGACCACATCCACCTTCTAATACGTCATCATCCTGTTCGGGAGTGAAGGTGTCAACATCGCAGATACAGTTTATTGGCTGGAAAAATTATGTGACATTCAAAACACCCCTGAACCAATTATAGATTATGAGAATTTCTGGACGGGAGGATGGACATTTCGAATCAAACTACATCACATTGATTTTGGGATACAAAATCTTTCAGGTATTTTTTTTTCTTGGAAGAGTCAGGGGTATCCTTTTCTATCAAGGACAGCCCAAATCATGTTATAGGTGTGGGTTGCTACAACATCTGAGCAATGCCTGTGAGTATACCAAGTGTGGTCAGTGTTGGGAACTAGGACACTCCAGTTTACGTTGCACAAACACCCCCTGCTACAACCTTTGCAGAGAGGAGGGACACGCCTTCCACTTCTGTCCATAGGCCACCTATAGTAATTCAGATTTTTTTTGGAGCAGGACTACTATCTTTTACAGGCTCAGAAAAAAAAGACAACTAGCCTGCAGAGCCTGTCTTCACTCCAAGAGAGTACGTTCCATCAGCTGGCACCTAGGGAGGTCATGACACTGCCAGACAGAGGGCAACTGCAAACCTAACAAGCAGAATGACCCCCAGTAGCTCCCCAGATAACTCAGTCTCCTCCTGCTGCATCTCCATCAACAGGACCTACTAGACCATCTGAAGAGCCAGACAACACTGAGGTAGTGATCACCCCTGGAGAAACACAGAAAATGCAAGAGCAGCAGCCTGAGGTGGTGGCAGTTGAGAACACAATTCCAGAAATCCCCCCCACACACACACACACACACACACATTCTACAGAGGATGGATTCTTACCAGCCACCAGGAGATGTGGAAAAAAAGCACTACTAAAACTATTCAGGAGGAAGAAGTCCTTTTGGAAAACAAATATACACCTCTACAATCAGAATGATAGTGGGGAGACACAGAAGCAGATGAAGATTCAGATAACTCCTCTATATCTTCTTCACTCCCATCATCCCCAAATGGTTATCACCTGATACTGAAGATGTAAGTCCTCAACCACTGAAAACAAAAAGGAAAAAATGGAGAATGAGAGTGGATTTGAAGAAAAAGAAATCATAAACAGGACTGTGCATCTGAACCTTTTTTTAATAATACTCATGGTCAGGCCGGTCCAGTGGCACCGAGGGTTGAGGCGCTGGATGCCACACCTCGCGCTACGCCAGGGACCCAGGTTCGGGAGCAAGCTCGGTCACTGGGGGTCGGCAGGGGCAGGTTGAGTATTGAGTGCCCGGCAGGGTGCTCTCCTTTCCGGGGGGAGGGTTGGGGATTGCCCGGCATGCCAGTGGCTCCAGGTGGAGACCGGGGGCACTGCAGCACATAGGGCAGCACAAAATCAGCATGGCTAACACAAGGCAGGGTTGCCATGCACCGTTGTGTCAGGGCATGTGCCACTCATAGGGGGTGAGCACCAGAACAGGGAAAAACGCAGTCCACGGAGTAGGCAATGGCACCTGCCCCCATGTCCATAACAGGGTCCACCCTGCCTGGCCTTCCAGATTCCTCCACCCGGGCTCTTACACACATTTTGGAGTCTGTCTGTCTGTCTGTAAAGTGCGCCCAAGAGGATGGGTGGCCCCACCCCGGAGGGGTTAAAGAGCTAGTGTACTGCTTGAGATTAATAGTAATTTTCAGATGCAGTCAGCTATCACTTCCTATATCTCAAGTATTTTTTCCTTTTTTGTTTGTTAATTAGAAGATTTTCCACCTGGCAGTAGTGTGGTGATGTGTGGAGTAGCACTCTGTCTGGAGGGGAAAAAAAGTCAGTTCTGTTCCTCCCCATACATCATCAGAAATGAGACCAAACAGCTTGAGGCACCACAATCCTTGCAGTCTGAGCAGTGACTCTCACAAGCTACCAATCAAAATGCAGGAAATTGTGACAACATTAGTAACCAGGAAGATCCAGTCTCTGCTGCTTCATGTGAAAGTGAAACCTGGCAGGGAGAAATGGTTCTCATTGGTTACTAGTGATGTCATAGTCAGTGTGGTCTCAGTGTCGATGTAGTGGGAGGAACAGAACTGACTTTCTCCCCCCCCCTCCAGACAGAGTGCTGTTTCACACATCACTCCAGTATTGCCAGGTGGAAAATCTAATTAGTAAACAGAAAAGAAAAAATACTTGAGATATAAGAAATGATGGCTGACTACATCCTAAAGTTGCAATTAATTGCAGGCAGTTTCCAGGCAGTACACTAGCTCTTTAAGCTGGGGGTGCCAACTGAAGGAGGAGAGAGGAGGCCCAGGTAGGAGGACTTCATGTGGGACAGGAACAGGCAGGATGCCCGAGAGAGGCCCAGTGGACCGTGACCAGGAGGGAAAAATAGTTTAAAAAAAAATACTCATGGTCATTGATTTCCACCTGGTATGTGCATCTCTTAATGTTAAGCAACATCAAGAATGGAAAAAGATGAGCTACCACCTTTTCCATACTAAGTCAAATGAAGCATGACATCATATACCTACAAGGCACTAGACTTAAATCTACTGTTGATATCCTGGCCGCACAAGAAACCTGGTTATGGGGAGTCTCCTTTTGGTCCACTGGGGAGGAAGCATCCACAGCTGTTGGAATTTGCTTTAAAACTAGAACATCGTGGTCAGATGCTTAGAAGACATACAGCAAGCTGGAGTACTTTTATTGGACATAGAACTTCATACCCATAGCTTCAGACTTATCAATATCTATGCCCCATAATCAAAGCCAATAAGAACTGAATTGTTTAAAAACACAACCATATCCATATCTATTTACTTCATGGAACATTGTGTTTGGTGTAGACTTAAACTGTAGCCTTTCCAAAGCTGATAGAGGTGCAAAGGCTGATAAACTGTTTTGAAACTAAACCTTTCTTAGATGAATGCACCAGCAAGCAGGGTTAATTGATGCCCATGGTCAGTCAGGCAAAGTTCCAAAACATATTTATTCTTGTGGCACTATTTCCACTGGGATAGATTTTTGGCTCCTTACTGCATCCCATCCAATCTCGAACACAAGGGTGCAGTTGGTAGAAACTGCTGGCACAGACTGATTGGGGTTAGCACCTCAGATTTCAGAGATCCAAGCATGGTGGTGGTGGGGGGCATTAAATATTTCCTTATTAGAAAATCCAAAAGTACTTAGGAAACTGAAAGAGCTTATAGAGGCTTGGAAATCAGTAATCTGCTTGTATGATTCTCCAGTATCATGGTGGGAGGATAGTGAAAAGGACCTTAGATACATTTTCCAGTCACAGGCTAGGTTATTGGATAAGACAAATTATTACAAGTATTCAAATATGAGAGTGTAGCTATACAAACTGATTTCCCTTAAACATATGAATAAAGGAAACAATAATGAGCAGATCTAAAAAATGAAACAAGATGGGGGCAGAAACAATCACAGGATTTAAAAATGCATGAGATAGACATACGAGGAATTCTGGATGCCGGGTAAGGGGCAACAGACTTCTAGAAAAATGTAAACTTACAAGCTAAAATGGGCAGACTGGGTAGGCCATAGGCCCTTATCTGCCGACAGTGTCTATGTATCTATGTAGATATGAAAAATTACAAATAAAGCAGATATAAATCATTGGAAATGGAAAAAAAATTTAGGGCACAGGGTGGACATATCCAGGTGAACCCATATGCCAGTTGTGCAGACATAACATAAAATAAAATCATTAGAGATATTCCAACAAGGAATAGTGGCCTGGTCACTGAGAAATCAGGCATCTGTGAAGTCTGTGACACGCATATTCAGCAAACTCTCAGCACTCCATTTCCAGGTAGCTCCTCTATGGATGACTTAATGGTGGAAAGTAACCCACCAAGTTTATCAGTAGGTGATCAGGATTTCTTAGTTACCATGATAACAGGTGAGGAAATAGGGGCTACTATAAAGTCACTAAAGCTACGTCAGCTCCAGGTATGGATGGACTACTTGGGGAGGTATACAGTAAGATATGGGAATGGATGCCAGGGGAATTAATAAGAGTTGTACATTTCTTTAACGTTTCCTAGTTTACCAGGAGTTATGTATAAAGGGATCCTGATTTTTTTATGCAGAAAATAAAACAAAACATACATTGGAAATTGTAAAATATCTAAAAGAGAAAAAAAAACAAAGTTAGTGTTTTAGATATTTCCTGAAGAAGACCTAAGGTTGAAATGTAGAGTTTTAACTCTATTTTCTGTTTTCAGCGTGCATTTAATATAACCATTTTGTTTTGCTTTTAGACCACATGCTGACGCAGCACCTTGTTTTTGTTTTTTACAATTGGAAATTGTAGACCAATCACACAGCTAAGCACTGATTTTTACAATTTTAACCAAGATTCTTAGCAGAAGATTGGCAGTGACCATTATTTATTTATTTAAGGGAATCAGATACACCTTTGAGCCAGGGGCTCTTTTACAAAGGTTCCACGTCAGGTTACTTGAAACATTAGGACAGGCAGTGGTTTTGTGCAAAAGAGAAATAAACATAGCAGCCGGAGGGCTTTGTCAATTACCAAAACATCACAATTGTGCAAATCACTTCTATAACAATTTAAACAATATAGATTCTTATAGGTAGCCATCTGACAGAGGGAGGCGAGGCCAGAGGCTGGTGTAAAGAGGAGAAAGAGAGGGGTGAGGGGGTGGGTCAGGGGCAGGGGCAGCGAGGAGGTGTATGGAGGGAATAGAGGAGGAGGAAAGGAGCAGGAAGGGAAGGGTGGTGTATGGGAGTGGGGGGATAAACCATTTAAGTGTAGCAGTCGCAGGAAGCACAGGAGATGAGGTATTGACGCAGGCTAAGCTTAAAGGCACACAAGGTTGCTTTGCTGGTAACTTCTGCTGGCAGGGTGTTGAACCAGGAAGAGGCTCCGAAAAAGAAGGATCGCTGGCCTTGGGTAGTCCTGCAAAGGGGAATAGTGAAGGAGAGGTTGTTTGAATTCCTGGTTTGTTGTGGGCCGCTATATGGTCTCAGCAGGGCCTGTGATCCAGGGGGTAGTAGGTCCAGTGTTTGCTTTTTTGCTAGGATGCAGGTTTGACATTCAATTCTGCTAGGTAGTTGGAGCCAGTTTGCATGTTTGTAGATCTCGCAGGTGTGTGTAAGACGATTTGCAGATGTTTGGAGATGACATGCCTTGTTTAGCGCTGTGGCGATGCGTTGGAGAGCTGTGTCAGTGGCAGACCCGTAGATTACAAGCCCATAGTCTATTATAGAGATTACTGAAGTGTGAATGGCAGTGCTTAGGGCTTCATCCGTGAGGCAGTTCTTATGTCTATAGAGCAGGTCTATGTGGGTATTCACAGTTTTTGCAACGTAGTTGATATGTTCAGAGTATCCAAGTTTTGGGTCAAGAATCACCCCAAGATATTTAAATAGATGTACTTGTTCAAGGGTGGCCCCTTTAGCCAGCCTGGGAGTGGGTCCCAAGATGACAGCCTGGGTAAAGAATTGGCTGGAGAATAGGACACAGAGAGTTATAGTAAATGGAGTCCACTCAGAAGAAAGGAGGGTTACTAGTGGGGTACCGCAGGGTTCAGTATTAGGACCGGTCCTCTTCAATGTCTTTATAAGCGACATTGCAGGACTGGAAGGAAAAGCATGTCTCTTGCAGATGACACTAAGATCTGCAACAGAGTTGATGCACAGGGTGGGGTGGAAAGGATGAGAAGGACTTGGCAAGGTTAGAGGAATGGTCAAATGTATGGCAGCTTAGATTCAATGCTAAGAAGTGCAGTAATGCACCTGGGAAACAAAACCCAGGGAAGAATACACAATGGGGGGTGAGATACTAACAACAACAAGAATGGAAAGGGACCTGGGGATAGTCATATCAGATGACCTAAAGATGGGAAAGCAATGTGAGAGGGCAACAAGGAGGGCTGGGAGGATACTGGGATGTGTAGGGAGAGGCATCACCAGTAGAAAACAGGAAGTTATTATCCCTCTGTACAGACAGCTGGTGAGACCCCATCTGGATACTGTGTGCAGTTCTGAGGACCCAATCTCCATAAAGACATAGACGGGATGGAAGCTGTCCAGGAGGGAACTAAAATGGTGCAGGGTCTGCACCGGAAGTCATATGAAGAGAGACTAAGGAGCTTAATATGTATAGCCTGAGGAAAGGAGGGAGAGGGGGACATGATAGAAACTTTCAAGTACCTCAAGGGAATCAACAAAGTCCAAGAGGGTAGCATCTTTCAAAAAAGATGTGCAAGAACAAGAGGGCACAATTTGAAGATGGGGGGCGGCTCAGAGGTAATTTAAGGAAAAGTGTTCTTCACAGAGAGGGTTGTGGATGCATGGAATGGCCTTCCGGAGGAGGTTGTGGAGTCAAAATCAGTGGGGGAATTCAAGCATGCATGGGATAGTCATAAGGCAATTCTGGGGGGTGGGGGTAGGAAGAAGTAGGCTGCTGGTTAACTAGGATCTGCAGCTTATCCAGTAGGTAGGGAAATGGGCAGACTGGGTGGGCCAAGCGGTCCTTATCTGCCGTCAAATTCTATGTTTCTATGTTTGCTGTTTGAGATAGAGAGGTCTCTGTTTTTATGTTTGCTGTGGGTACCATGGAACACCATTGATTTGGTTTTGCTGTAGTTAAGAATAAGTTTGTAGGATTTAAACCATGCCTCTACATCAGTGAAGTTTTCTTGTAGTAGCAACTGAAGAAAGGAGGAATCAGAGTGGGAGGTGAAGATGACAGCATTGTCGGCATAGAGTAGGATTTTTTCTGAGCAAGATGAAGGGAGGCTGTTTAGGAAAATGCTGAAAAGCATAGGACCCAGGACGGATCCTTGTGGGACTCCTGATCGGACCAAGGGGGTGTTGAGGGATTTGTCAATTTTTACCTGCTGTGTTTGGTCACTGAGGTAGCTTTGAAACCAAAGAGTTGTGTCCGGAGATAGACCTATTAGAGATAGTTGTTGAAGCAGTAGTGAATGGTTGACAGTGTCAGACGCCTTAGTTAGGTCAATGAAGTTGGCGCCAACGATATCCCCTTGGTCCAGGGCATTGCGGATGTAGGAGGTAATCTCTAGGAGTGCCGTGGTCATGCTGTGGCCCTTGCAAAATCCGTGTTGTTCTTGACATAGCAGGTTATACTTAGTAAGGTATCTTATCAATTGGTTGGCAGCAGAATGGAGAGTGGTCTATAGTTGCTTGCAACAGATTTATCGCCACTTTTGTGGATAGGTGTCACCATCGCTGATTTCCATTTTGGGGGGAACTGTGAGAGCATGAGAGATTTGTTAAGGATTTTGGTGAGGGGGGTCAGGACTTCATCGAGGGTAAGAGCGAGGAGTTTCAGGTCGAGGGAGTCACTGCTTGATCTAGACTTTCCAAGTACTCAAAGGAGGTACTTTTTTGTGATGTCCTTGGAGACAGCTTTGAAGTAAAACAGCAGATTTCCCTTTAAATTTCTGACTTTGACTGAGTTAAGGGTATCTAGAGGGGGATCAAAGAAAGTTGGCGGTAAAACATGGCTAAGGTTGGGAAATGCTACATTAAAGGCATTTGCCACGATGACTTGATCTGTGATGATGTGGCCATTTAGGTGGACCATAGCTGGTGGGACTTTTGTTTTTTTTCCAGTTAGTTCCGTTAGGTTGGCCCAAAACTTATTTCCATCTTTCCAAGAGTTTGTTAGCACTCTTTTGTAGTAGTTGGCCTTTTCATTTTGAATCGCTCGGGTGCAGGCATTTCTTGCAGCTTTGAAGGCTTGAGTGTCTGTCCTGTTTCTGGTCAGCTTAGCACGTTGCCAGAAGTGATCCCAGGCCTTCATTTGCTCAAGAAGACCAAGGTTGATCCAAGGGTTGTTAACACCTTTAATCTTGCGTTTCATGAAGGGTACATGTGCATCACAGGCTGTGTTGAAGCTTTGGATAAAGTAGTCAAGTGCAGTGTCTACTTCTGGGGCTGTATTTATAGGTGACCAGTTGTGATCTCATAGGCATGTTTTTAGTGGCCACAGGTGGCCAGGCAGTAGTTTTCTACTGTTGATGATTTTAGATGGGGTCTTAATGAATTTGTTGGACCATGAGAGTAGGACTGGTGAGTGGTCGCATATACAGTCGGGGAGAACTACTGTATTAGTATTGTGTTCAGGGTGGTTTGTAAGAACCCAGTCCAGAAGAGTTGAGGTACCTGTTCAGTAGTTTACTCGGGTGGGTGTTTTAACCATTTGGGAGAAATTGGCAGCTGTCAAGGCATCTTTATACTTATGTGCACTGGGGGAAGACCAATTTACATTAAAGTCCCTGAGAAGGGTAGTTTCAGATTTCTGATCTAGGGAGCGAATGACATCCAATACGGAGTTCAATCCTTGGTTGGTGAGTTTGGGGGGTATGTAGACTGATGCCACCATCAGTGTTTTATGGTGGGTCCCCAGACATATTTTTGTGGCAAGAACCTGGATGTTGCTCGCAGGGTGAGGTATAGGTAGGGTGTGCCCGATTAGAGTGTCCTTTAGGTACAGGTCACAGCCTCTCCCCTTCTTGGAGCATCTGTCTTGCCTGAAAATGGCATAACCCAGAATTGTTATTGCAGTGTCGTGGGTCTTAGGTGATAGCCATGTCTCGATTACTGATATTATATCTGGGTTGTGGAGTGTGACTCAGGCAGTGAGAAGATCCAGCTTTTTGAGGAGGCTGCAGATATTGATGGTAGCCAGGCGGAGCCCCCCAGACCTGTCAGCACCACAGGGGCTAGACTGTTGGGGCAAGGGTTTGGGTGGACATTACCTGAGATGAGGATCAGCATCAGAATTAGGGACTTTAAGAGAGTTTTGATATACTTCTTTTGTCCCCGTACTGTTAATGTATTAGGAGCTTCTTTAAAGGGAAAGTGATTTGAGTGAGAGATTCCTGTTAATAGGAGAGAGATGCCAAGGAGCATGGGGACATGTGTTCTGGATGGGAGAGCCATCCATAGGTGAAGCGGTCTGGGTGGTGTGTTTTGGGCGAGAGTTAGGGAGTAGTTGTACATGATCGTCCTTGGGGTAGATAATGGAAATTCAATGGAGAGGTCGGTGGTATTTTGGGGTCGCAGTATAGCAGCCCTTCCAGAGTAGATGATTAGATTGAGAATAATAAGCAGGCTCATTTGTGGGAAAGTGGTTCCCATACTTAAGCATAGAGAGAGGTCAGAAATTTTGTTATCTGGGGCAAATGGTATGGGCTTATTAGGAGGAGGTGGGATAAGTGTACTGATAGGCAATAACAGTAGAGTAGATCAGAAGTGGGCGGTACCCTTGAGGATTTAATAGAGGTCGGGGACATGGTGGGTGGGCGTGGCTGGCAGTAGCCTGTAGAAGTGAGCTAGAAAGCCAGGGCAGGGTTTAAGTGTATTTAAACAGGATCGGGGGGGGGCTGAAAAACCAGGCAGCTAGGGCTCCCTTCCTGGAGGTAATCAGTCCCTGAGGGCAAGTCCATACCTGAGCTTCTGTGAGGGGCTGGTGGCTTCAGACCTGGACTGCAGATGGCAGTCTGGCAGGTCGGGTTCATCAGAGAACCACGGCTGTGGCTCTCAGACTACCTGAAAAGAGAAGGACAGAGGGAAATTAAATAAGAGAGGCCGGGGGTGGGGCTGCTCGTAGAGCTAAAAAGAAATGCAAAATGGCTTAAACAGGTGGGGTGTTGCAGACCAAAATGTTAGGCAAGGTGCCACAAGGTCTGAGAGAGCAAGAACAGGGCTATTTAAAACACAATACTAGAGTAAAAAGGCGAAAGGGGGAGTTCAAAGGACAGGTATTTAGATTAAATCAGCAAACTTCAACTATAAAATGCTAGCAAAACAGTATTAACAGAAATCATAATCTAGTACAATATAATTCAAGCATTAACAGTGCAGAGCTATATGGAGCCAATCGGAGTGCTCCTGGGGCTGACTGCAGCCAGTGGGTCACAGCAGTGACAGACTCTGGATTTAAACCCAGAGACAACTGTCCTCGTGTAAAAAAAAAAAAATCAGGCAGCTAGGGCTCCCTTCCTGGATTCCCCATTAAACATGCAGTTTGTCTTACACAGTCATTTTCAGTTCCAGGCCAGAAAATAAGTGGCACTTTAATACTTTTATGGGAAATTGTAGAAAGGAGTACTGATGGGAAGATGAAAGGTTATTTACTTGTGTTGGACCAGGAGAAAACCTTTGATAAGATGTCTCATACATTTAATTGTAGAAAGGAGTACTGATGGGAAGATGAAAGGATATTTACTTATGTTGGACACGGAGAAAGCCTTTGATATTATTTCTCATACATTTTTGTGGAAAACATTAAACAATATGGAACTAATTCCTCAAAAATGTATTGACTGAGTGTGACTATGTTGTGAACAGGCAAAAGTAACACCTTTGCTGAATGGCGGGTGAGAATAGAAAGATCATTGAAGAGAGGTGTACAGCAGGGGTGTCCCTTTAGCCCAGTTTTCTATATCATTTTCCTAGATCCCCTGATACATTTATTAAATAATCCTCCAGAAATTATTGAAACACCAAGGGCCAGATATTCAAAACGTTGCCCCTGGGCTAGGATAACACTGCTCGGTGGGCAAACGTAGCCCGGAGCACAAAGCAAGCTATATTCAAAAGGAATAGCCCGGGGCAAACAGCTACTGAATATAGCATGGGAATGGGGCCGTGCAAATTGGGCTGGGAGTACAGGGCAAACATAGCCCTGAAATAAGACAGCACTGAATATAGTAACCAGGAAGTGCAAACCACAACAACAACACAGTGCACAGTGACGTGAGGGTAGGTAGAGATGAACTACGTGGCCAATGTGTGTGCCAGCAAAAGCATAGATCCAGTATAGAATCAGAGAGAGCAGCAGATGGGAAAGAACAGCGATCTACACTGTATATTATTCCCCGAACCGTTAGCGTCGTGCTAACACTGTAGCGTGGCTCTAGTGCGGAGCTAAGCTGTTAGCCCGGTGCAAACATGTTAGCCCGGTGCTAAACTTTGCTATATTCAAAAGTGACATGCAAATGAGCCTACTTAGATAGTCTCTGAGCAAACAGCCACATTAGCATCTCATCATAACCTGATTTGCATGCAGTTTGCTCAGCGTTACTGCAGGGTCCCACAGCTCCACCTGTAGGTCAGTCTGGAAGTACAGGGGCTGGCCAGGTCCGACCGCAGCTCCACCTGTAGGTCAGTCAGGCAGTGCATGATGATAGCTGCAGGCTACAAGTAAACAGTACAGCATAGCATAGCATAATGTACCCCAAGGGACAACACAGCATATGCACAGGTGGTGGTGGTAGTGCATGCAACCGTCACACTGTAGGTCATGCCACAGTGCACAGCAGACACTACAGTAGCAAGGGGGCTGGTGGTGTGAGGGACACAGCAATGCCTATGGTATGTAGGGCAGTGATGACCACTGCACTGTACACAGTGACAGGCCCAGCTTGCAGGTAAGTACTGACAGTGGACAGTACTGTTACGCTGTTGTGCAATCCACAGATGCTGCACCTGTGGCATGGGATGCACACAGTGAAATATACACGGCCAGCTGGGTGTGCTGTGGCATCTGTACAGTTGTGAGGTATGTGGCTGGGGGACATGTAAGATCTGACAGGCACACAGGTGGTGTCATATTCCCAATACTGGCCCATGTGCACTGAGTGATGTGTCCCAGCCTTGTGGTCACATCTGGGCTGTGGTGAGGTCTGGCCATCCGTACGCCCTCCCCTCAATGGCCACCACGCCCACAGTGCTGCATGTGTGTGCTGGCATCTGTTAGGCACCACAGACATATGGTCTGCAGGTATGTGCTATATGGCCACACTACCATGATGTCCCCTGTGGGTCGGATCACCCCTTACTGTCTGTGCTTGGCTGGGACTGGTGGCAGCTGTTGGCATCATGGTGGTGCCATCAGTGAGCAGCATGTGTCCTCCATGTCTGGCATTTTCTAAAGTGTCATGCTCTTATGTTAGGGTCGCGCAAGCTGCGCAAATCCTGCGCAAACTCTGCGCGATGCACCAATGTCGTGCAAAGCTATTTGCCCAAGGTTAAGACCAGCTTTTCCTGGGTGGTAATTTGTACGGCACTATGGGTCACGCTAAGTCGAGCTAAACACCTTAGCGCGGCGCTAGTCGCTGAATATCTCATTGCGTCTGTATTCATGTTCACGTTGCCCCTTGCATATATTTATGGTTTTCCCAGTGCTAATGCGGTTTGCCAGTGCTATCTGGCCTTTTGAATGCAGCAGACCAGCACTAATCCCATGCTAAACCCACGCAAACTTTTTTTGCCCGGCGCAGAGCTTTGAATATCTGGCCCTAAGACTCTCGTCTATGCTCTTGTGCCTTCTAGCAGCAGATGAACATTCAAGGGCCAATGCTAATTTTTTTTTTTAATTCCTCAACTACAGGGACATAAATACATTTTGGTAAATGTTCTGGCCTCTGTTTGGGTAAACAGTAAGACAAGCCACCTCCTGAAGTTGTAGGGATCAAGTTGGTGACCTACCCCTGTAAAATGTTAGGAATTTTTTTTGGCCAAGAAAGCATGGCATAGTATAACTGGAAAATGTATCTTAAGGTTGCCATGGAGAAGTTAACCAATGGAAAAAATTACCTATGTGTAAAAAGGAATGGGTTTATGTTATTAAAACTTTTCTGTTACCTATTGTTTTGTACATTGGTTATGTTTTTCCCCCAACAAAAGTACTAGAAGCTAGCTTGTGCAGCTGTTTTTTTTCAGTGTTTATGAGGAAGCAGGGGTTATATACAGAGATTTGAAATCTGGAGGTTTACATATGCCAAGTCACTTAGCCTTCTTCTAGAGCATTTTTATAAAAGCACATTTAGTACCAGTTATACACGGATCTGGTACTTTGTTAATGCAGTGGGTGCTAGAATACCTTCAGGGACCAATAGTGGAGTGGTAGAACAGAAAGTTCAGACTGAAAAATAAGAGACAACATAAACTACTGAGTTATATGGATAACAGTTTAGCTAAAATAAAACAACGGGTACCATGCAGCAGCAGGTATTAGGCCTTCCTAGAAAGATGATGTATAATGATCTTTTAACTAGGACATTTTATGAGATACCTAATTTTCATAGAGACTCTGAAGGACAGATGCCAAGGATTACAAAAAATCTAATGGACCCCTGCATACCATTCAAACTATGGGACAATGTATGGTTGATTTGCCATAGGAGAGTAAATGTGAATAATAATAAAAAAACAAAAGGAATTAGAGGAAAAACTGTCCCTGATCAAGTTGCACATCCATACCGGAAACAATGGACATTTATACTTTAAATGTCCTTACGTCAATATCTTTTGCATGTTGGTGGCCTCTTCTTGGAGCATGCCATTGTTACTTACATCAGCATATGATATTTTTATTTTAGAACTTTTTACACCTGATTGGGAAAACTATAGCAGTAGTAGTGTGCATGTTATTTTTGCATGTTTAAAATATTGGGTATGGCAAATTCGAAGTAGGCTGGTACTACTACAGCAATTTTGTTGCTCAACAGGATTTATTAAGAACTATACAAGAGGAAACCAGAAATGTATATAACAGAGAATATGGGAAAAATACAGCAAGTTATGGTGGGCTAATATAGGCTGGATTTAATATACCGAACAGGACTATAAGGTTTGCTAAGGGGTGAGTTGGTTGTTTCTTTCCCTTTTTTTTTGGTGTAGGGTTTCAGTATATAGTTTTATTTAATATTAATTTCAAAAAGAATTGATAGAGTTATACAGTAAGTATGTAATAGTTTTATATGAATTTTTGTTTGTTGTACTTGTTTTGATTTCTTTTGCGATTAGTTTATTTGCCTTATTTACAACCAGGAGCTGCAGGTCCCAGAGAGCCTTTAGTGTTGGTGCTTTTTAAACATTTAGACTGCAGTGTTAAAACTGTTTTGAGAGTGGGTATTAGCCCATTCTCTTTTTACTAAGTGCACTGACAAACCGGGAGGCTGGTCTGATTACCTGAGTGGGATCAGCTGCTTAGCAAGAAAGCAAAGGGAAGGGCATTTAAACAGCAGAGACACACACAGCTAGCACATCTAGCACATGTTTGGCGTGTTAGCAGGTCAGAGGGGCAGACCCAGGTATTAGACATTATAAATCTAGTTGAGACCTAGTCAAGTTAATAAAGTAAGTTTTAATCGTAAACATGAAGCGTTGTGTAAAGTGTGTTATGTATGTAGAGGGGGAGGATCAGGGGGGCTTTGTGTGTAATAAATGCATCTTGATAGAGGCCTTGACAGATGAGCTAGACCAGCTTAGAACAAGATTGCAGGTACAGGCAGATATTACCTCTTTGAAGCAGTACATTGATACTATGGCTGGTAGTATTTCAGAGACGTCACAAAGGGCGGTTCAAGCAATAGCACAGCCTGAAATAAAGGATTCAAAAGCAGATGATGGTATGGATGATTGGTGCTTAGTCAGTAGAAATACTAATAAGAGAGGAAGAAGGAACATTGGGGGTTTAAGTAATGTGTTGACACCCAATAGATACAGTGTCCTTTCACCAGATGTTCATTCCAATCAGGAAAATCTATCACAAACTCAATCGGGCCCTGATATAGAAGAAAGATGTCAGGGTATAATAGTTGATCATAAGTGCACAAGCATTAACACAAAGGCAAATTGTGATACCCCACAGGATATTTTATTGATAGGGGATTCAATGTTGAAATACACTGAACAAACCCTTTGTAGAAATAGAAATGAATTCTCTACAGTCAGTGCATTACCAGGAGCTGGGATTGGGAATATCAGGCAATTATTGCCTGGTCTGACAGAAAACACTAGAAATCCAGTTACTGTCTTACATGTAGGGGTAAATGATATTGGTAAGAGAACTCTTACAGAAATTCAGAGGGATTTTGAATATGTAGGGTAAACATTAAAAGCCCAGGGATGCAATCTCATTATCTCTGGAATTTTACCTGTACCTAGGGCTAGTTTAGAATTAACCAGGGAGATCGAGAGATGTAACGGATGGCTGATATGTTGGTGTCAGAGGGAGAGGTACAACTCGTGATCACTGGCAGGATTTCGCCCCCATTTATTTTCTCTCAGGATGGGTTACACTTAAATAGAAAGGTAAACGCATTTTTGCACTCAAACTTAAACGTATACTGGATTTTCATTTAAACTAACATATGGGGGGGGGGAGGGGGCAGTAAAAAGAATATGGAAGTATATTGTAAAGAGCCCAAACAGTCAAAAATGTATTTTTTGTCCCTAAACGCCAGAAGTTTGTGTAACAAAATGGATGATCTACAGCTTGTTTTGCATGATCTGGATATACATATATGTGCTATTATGGAAACCTGGTGGAAGCAGGATGACAAATGGGATAAAAATATTCCGGGATATACCCTTTACAACAAGGATAGGGTGCAATCCAGAGGTGGAGGAGTGGCACTGTATATCGCAAATGGTATTATGGCAGAAAATATGGATACCTCCAATTGGGAGAATTGTGAAGTGATATGGGTGGCATTAAATCCAACTCACGCCAATAAGATTAATATTGGTTTGAGCAAGGTAATAACGACAAAAATAATCAGAAATACTTGAATTACAACACAACCTTTAAAAGTGAGTTCTAACCAAGTATTAGATAATGCAGTGCTAAGGTCACCGTCATGGAAAAGAACATTTAATTAGTTCCCTACCTTAGTGATGTTGTTACTAATATGAACTAAATGTGTATCCTTTCTCACTAATAAAGATTTGAGATTCAGTTTGAGTGGATCAGTATGTACATTGAACACTGGTAAATATTGTGCTATAGCATACAGATAGTCAGGATCACTATCGATATAATCACATTCTGGGGTGGGAACTGGGGTGATAACCATATGACCTATGATAGAGCATTCCTGGGGTATGAGCAAAACTATGGTAAGGGTATGTCACATGTCAAAGGCCCATAAGAGAAAGTCTGATGATTGGTCACAAAGCAGTATTGTCCATCAGAGTTGTAGGTCACATGAATTTGAGGAAGGTGCCACTTCATGAGCTGGACAGGGCAGGTAATGGAGGTGTCGGTGATTCTGCTGGTGTGGACATTGTCTAGAGATGAATCGCTGGAGGTGTTGAGGCTGGGTTGCACTTGACTCGAAGTGACGTCCTCTGGATCTGATGATGATGTTGCAAAAGTTGTTGAATTGTCTGTTAGGTCAGAGGAAATTGCAATGATCAGTCCATTGTATCAGGCAAATAACCACAAACTGATGTGGTCACATCAAAGACATCACATCTGCAAAGGTAGTGATATCCCCTCTTGGCACAACAGTCTGTATGTGGAGCAACCCAGGAGTCGAGTCGAGGATGAAACACAAGCAGTGGAGGAAGTTCAATGTGGTCTCTGTAGATGCTGCCCTCAAGATGGCCCACAGAAGGCCTGCCTGCCGGCATAGGGGTAGGGCTACCGCTCATGACGCCAGCGACCCGGGTTCAGGAACGGACTCGGGCGGCTGGAGGGCTGGCTGGGGGAAGGATGCTTGATTGCCCATGGGCTGCTCTTCTCCTCCGGGTGGGGTGGGATGCAGGTCCCGCTGAGATACCGCCACCTGGGTGACCACAGGTGGAGGTACAGCGAGACGGCATACAAGAGAGGGAGGACATCTGCCGGGAGCTGGAGCGTTAGCATGTCTTGATGTGCATCGCTCCTTGGCCCCCCCTTGTGTGCAGATGTCCTGTGGGCTGGGACCAAGAAAAAAAAAACAGAAAAACCCTGTGCTGGGCTCCTGTAGATGGGACCTGGTTGTTCCGAGATAACCCTTAACCAGGATCCACAGATGGGGCTGGAGACACCTTCCAACGCATACTTGAGGTGTGAGAGGGGGGCTAAGGGAGGGTCCCTCTCCTCCCCGCCCAGGGGGGAAAACCGAGGCAGGATGGGGAAAGGCTAAACCAGCACCTAGAGGGAGGTACCTGGGGCAGAACTATGGAAACACACAGCCTAGGGATCCTGGAAGAAAGGAATCTAGCACAGCGAGAAGGGGGCATAAAGAGAAAGTATTAAAAAAAAAAAGATGGCCCATGGAGTGGATGACTGCAAGCTTGTCAAAGACTGAAGAATCCTTGTTGAAAACTGGAAGAGAGACTGTGAATGTGACATACATGGTATCTTTAATGCTACAATGGTTGGTAGTGTAACATGGTCCTTGATTCGAGTGTAGTGTAACGTAACCCAAATTTCATGCAGTAGCCAGGGAAAATGAGACAGTTTTATCCATACACTTCACAGAGCAAGAGAGGGAAGTGCAGTGGGGGCAATACCACTTAGCCATACTCATAGCTTGGATCAAATTTGGGATCTGCCGTGATTCCAGATCCTGGAAGAGATTAGTGATAGTGTTAAGGGTAAAATTGCCATAAGCTGAACAAAGTATCTCCCTGCCTATGTGTTGCTCATTGGCTTCTTTATTATTCAAAGCAATCAAATGGTTACATTTATTACAAGTGTCAGCAGATAAACGTGCTATATCATGCATATTATGTACTGTAAACCTTTCTTCTTGTGAGAGACCATCAATACCCTGCAGCATCAATACCCTACCACATTTTCAGCTAATTTGGAGTTAAAAACATTATTATGCTTCTGAACATGGGCCAAATCGGCACAGTTCCAAATAGACATCCCTGAACTAAATAATCCTATAACAGTGCCTGCTGTGCCTGCTACTACAGCTGCCCCCAATGCTCACTTGTGTTGTTGAGGTCTGAACACGCCTTGGTGTTCAGTTGTGTGGTGCTCTGCGACTGGGTCTTGAGCCCTAACCTGATATGCTGCCATTAAATCTAACATCACAGAATGAAAATGAGACATGTTTGTGGATGAACAGTGGCCGAATTCAGTCATGTTCCAATGGGTTAAATTCAACACAAGAGATATGTGCATGTATTGCACATTATTAATTAACGTTCCAGGGATGGATGTAGCTGCCAGGCCACTCTCTGGGTGAGGCTCCAAAGTTGGACTTTGAAGAGGTGCATTTTTATTATAAGGTGTCACTGTGAGAAAAAGAGCAACTGAAGCAGAAGTATGGTTAAAACGTATCTTTCTAACTGTAATATTATGAAAACATGTGCAAAGTCTGTATTAATCTTTGCTTTAAGGTTGTAAAGTCCTGTCTGTTGTTGTTAACTTGGAGAATGCATAAAGTTCCACTGGAGCAAATGCAGGTGTTACGTCAACCTTTAAAAGTTCCTTTGGCAAGGCTGGTGACTGGAAGTTGCTGTCCTTCAAGGTTATCAGTTTTCCAGTCAATATACGAAGTTGATAAAGGTGGAGCAATAACCAAAAGGCTCTTCAATGCCAGTTCAACAATACTTTCATCGACCGGCATCACAGCGACAGGATTTATGTTGATCGCAAGTTGCAGTCGACATAAATCCCAATTGTCTCCTGGTCTGTTTTTCTATCAGGGGCTTCGTCCCCAGAACCCCCATGCAGGGGGCTGTGCCCCTCGTACCCCCCATACTAAATATAATCAACTTCGAGTCAGAGTTGATTCGAGGAGGGGGTGCAGGATCAGGAGACAGTGTGCCCCTGTCTCAGGTGCACCAACACAGTGCCCTGTTGGCAAACTGTCAATTTTGTTGATAGCAATGTAGGTCACTGTGTTGGTGTCGATGTCAGGGGGTATACCTAACCAAAACACTTAAATAAGCATCTTGTCCTTCTTGAACAGAAATATGGATAGAGGGTACATCAATCTTTATTCCTACTCCAGTTGGAGGGGTAAAATTGGGTAAAGGGGCATATGCGGGGTCATTGGGATTCATGGCATTGAGAAAGGCATGGTTGTGGTTTTCATATGCCTTAGTTTTCAGGATCATCTGGTGGTAGGCCTCACTCTACAGGAGCTTTTGGTGATGGGTTAAGCGGATCGATACCAGGTTTCTCGGCCACAGATCTAGAAATAGAAGTAGAAGGACCAGGTTCCTCCTCGAAGGTCCCATCTCAATTTACCAAAGTCTTCAGAATTTGGGTTTACAGGAGCTAAGAAAAGAAGAGCAGAAACAAAACAAAGTTAGGTAACAGGACTCCTTCCTCCTCAGATGGAGGAAGGAGTGTCTTCACATCTGCTTCCCTCCATCTTCGGTCATTTGGTCTTCTAGGCCAATCAACATTTCAGTTTAATAGAATTTTTCAGCAGCTGAGAACAAAAAGCAAAGAGACAGTTAAGCACACAAAGTGCTCCTTCCCCCTGGGACTGGAGGAAGGAGCAGTCTTACTGCATTTTACTATATGGGACTAATCACCTTTGTAGAGTTTCAGCTGGTCTGCATGGTACCACTTATCAAATGGCTTCCTTCTGCCATCAATGATTCAGACTTGGTACACAGCTGGACTCAATTTATTGATGATGTCAAATGGATCTGACCATTTGTTCACAAATGATGTGCTGGAGAGGCAAATTTCAGAATCACGACTCTGTCGCCTTCTTGTCAGTTGACTTATTTGACGTGTTTATCAAAGTACAGTACTTCTTGGACTGCAGTTTGGCTTGGCTCAAGTTGTTTGCAGCAAATAAGTGGGTTTTAGCAAGATTGTCTTTCAGTTGGGTGACATAGTTGTCTACTGACACTCTGCTGTAGGAGCATTGAGGTAAATCATCAAATGCTCTGGTAATCTTATCTGTCTACCAGTCATTACCTCAAAAGGGTTACATCGAGTAGATGCTGATGGGGTAGCTCTAATTGCCATTAGGAGTAAGGGCAACAAAGTATCCCAAGTCTTTCCAGTTTCAGTATCAAATTTACATAATGTTGCTTGTATGTGTCTGTTTGTTCTTTCCACCTGTCCTGATGACTGAGGATGGTAAGCTGTATGAAATTTTTGACTAACTCCCAATAACTTCATTGCTTCCTGCATAAGTCCACCTGTGAAAGTTGACATTTTGTCTGAATCTACCTTGAGAGCTAGACCCCACCTGGTGAATGCTTGCTCAACCAATATTCTGGCAGCGCCTTTTGTTGTGGAGGCCTTAACTGGAAAGGCCTCAACCCATTTCGAGAATCAGTCAGTGATCATAAGAGCAAACTTGTTTCTGGCTGTACGAGGCAATTGTTCAATGAAATTAATTTGGATGTTGTTCCAGGGACCAGAGTGTCTTTGAGGCAAAAGTTTAGCATTTTTTTTGCCTGGAATTGGGTTATTCTGTGCACAGGTAAGACAGCTGTCCATGTAATGCTGGACATCTGATGTCATACCAGGCCACCAGCCCATGGTTTTCACTCTCTAGACTGTCTTGTCTACCCCATGGTGCCCACCTGTAGGGGTATCATGGACCTGATAGATGACTTCAGATCAAAGTGATTTGGGAATTACCCAGAATTTCTGATCACCTGAATGATAGAAGATCAATTTTTGATCTTGGGACAGATGGCAATTATCTGCATGTTTTTTGAATGGATTATCTGCAGACATTTCTTTCTCTGTGTCTTTGGAGAGATATTGGTACACTTCCTTTATCTCTGGGTCAGCTAGTTGTAGCTCAGTGAGGTCCAAAGGAACCACTTTGGATATTTTGTTGTCAGCTGCCATAGGTGTTGCACTGGGAGAAGGCATGGTCCATACCCCCCCCCACCGCGATCTCCTTCTTTGGCTAAAAATTCATCTCGATCATTGTAGTGATGGAAGGATTCTGTTTTGGAATGGGCTTTCATTTTGTAAATAAACAGTTTGAACACGCACTGCTCAGCCAGGGTGACAATGTAAATGAACAAATCTCTATACTTGACGGGGGTACTTTCAGAGGAAGTAAAATCATGGGCCTTCCGGAAAGGAGGAATTCTGTCAATGACTTGCACACCTAAGATGAATCCAAAAAGATGATGGTATCTTCATTTCCTTTTCCATCTATACTTCTAAGGTGCTGGCAAAAGCTGCAAGTTCTGCATCTTGACTCAGTGGTGTCACCTGTAGAAACTAGGACCAAGACCCCAAAACCTGCTATTTGCACCCCCTCATCATAGGAAGAGGAGCCATCTGTGAAGACCCAATGCATAGTAGCATCGTTCAGAGCTTTTTCTGTTGCTGGGAGAAATGGACCTGGTTCAGGTAGCACCGGTGGCTCTAGGCCACACTCATGTGGTTTTACTTGGTATACTGGGCCATGTGCCAAGATGGAGGACATTTTGGCAGGAAGTACAGTGATGTCTCTATCTTGCAGTAATAAAGACCAATGTGTGAGTCTAGTGTTGGATACATTGCCGTCTTTGTTCCTATCTGTCAATAGGTCATTGGTAGGGGTGTGGTTGGTGTGTAGCATAATAGGACAAAATCCTATTATGTAAGCAAAATGTTTGACATCCCAAAAGGCTGCCAGCAGATTCCTTTCACACAGGGAATACTTCAACTCTACCATGGAGAGCATTTGGGAAGCATAGGCAATGGATCTCAGGGTGCCATTGGCCTTTTGAGCAAAGACTGCTGACATGCCTACATCAGAGGTGGCAGTTTCCAAATGGAATGGCAGTTCTGGGTTTGGGTTGACCAAGACTGAAGCAGAGGCCAGGGCCATTTTCAGGGAGGTGACAGCATCAGTGTGCTCAGGGACCCATTGCCATGGGACATCCTTCTTCAGGAGTTCATACAGAGGAGCAGCTTTCAGTACAAAATTGCAAATGAAGTCCCTGGAGTAGTTGTCCATACCCAGGAAATGTCTGAGGGTTGCCACACTGGTTGATATTAGCAAATCCTGTAGGCCCTGAAACTTGCTGAAGGCAGGGCTCCACCCTTTTCCAGTTATGTGCAGGCCCGGAAATATTACTTCTGGTTGGCACAACTGTACCTTTGCAGGACTGCACCTCAGGTCTGCTTTCTATAGCAGGGTAAAGAGCTCATCTAGGAGTTCCAGGTCTTTCTCCACAACCACAGTGGTCAAGAGGAGGTCATCTACATATTGTAGAAAGCATTCAGGGGTTGAAAAACCATTTATTGCATCCTTCATGTGGATGTAAAATAGTGAGGGGCTATTAAGGAACCCCTGTGGGAGCCAGTTCCATGTGCACTGGCATCCTTCAAATGTGACGGCAAATTTGTACTGGCTCTCCTGGGCCAAGGGTAGGGAACAAAAGCCAATGGAAATGTCCAATGTATTGAACCATTGATGTTCAGATTTGAGAAGTTTTAACACATTCGGTGCAGATGCCACAGTTGGGGCACAGCTGGGGATGACTTTATTGAGTCTACGATAATCAATGGTGAGTCTTCAACTATTGTTGGGTTTCTTTGCAGGCCAGATGGGTGAATTAACTGTTGACACACAAGGCCTCATGACTCCTTGTTGGACAAGTGAATCAATTGTGTCCTCAGTGAGGGTATTGCTTCTGAGGGAATGGGTGTTGCTTTTGGCAAGGTTGGTCCTCCCCAGTGACCTGGTTGAGGGTATACCTCCTTCCACAATCATGTTTGTTCTTGGCAAAGGCTTCTTGGTGCTCTTCCAAAATTCATTGGATCTGAGGTAGCAGCTGGTGATGATGTTGCATGACGATGATGTCATACTCTTTGTCATTGATGGTCACTACTGCCACCGTGTCACAATCAAGAAGGAGAATCATGTGGAGTTGACCTCCTATCCAGAGTAATAGCCTGTTGGCTAGGTCCACAATGCATCCATGTTGTGGCAAAAAGTCTATCCCTACGATACTTTGGTGATGTTGTAAGACCATGAGGTCAAAACGGTGTTCCACTGCCAAGGTACCAATGGCGACTGGTATGGGTTTGGACCAGTAGGTGGTGACCATGGTCCCCTTGAAGCTCTGGGCAGAAGTAGCTGTTCCTGTGGACCACTGAGATTGTTTTGGGTCATCCTGATGTAACACTGAGACAGAGGCTCCTGTGTCTAGAAGCAGTTCCTGTTGGTGGCCCCCTACCAACACTTCTATACATGGTCAGCTGGTTTCATCCGATACTAGGGTGGTGATGATGCATACCAGGGCCTGACACTATCATTCAGAGTCATCCTTCTCTGTGGTGGACTGGGCCTGTGCTTCGTGGAGCATCTGGGTACATTCTTGGTAAGGAGACACCTGTGCCTCCTCTACTGGCAGCTCATCCTGGTATGGAGGTGCTGATGGAGTAGCTTCAGGACCTAGGGCTCCAACTGGCTTTTACAAGAGAGTATCAGCCTTGGATTTCACCTGGTCCTCAAACTCTCTGAGCCGGTTACATTCCTTCTGCAACTTCTTGTAGCTAGGGCCTGGTCATTTCTGACTTTGGCCCTGGTAGTAAGAGTTCCAGTTCTGTTTCCCATCTCGTTTCTGGTTACCCAATTTCTTGGGGTAGTAGGCCTGAGCCTTTTGTTTACCTTCCACCACATACTACATAGTCGGCTCAGCACTAGGCTGCACCGTGGCCACCTTGGCCTTCTGTCTAGAACCCTGATCTCACACATACAGCTGGTATGCGTGTTCAGCTTTTTGCATAATCACCACAAAAAAAGGTCTGCTCTCAGTAAAACAGAAGCCTCTGTCTTTTCCACAGACAATTGGCAACATGTTGCCAACAGCTTAATCTGGTTCAAGGTCAGTTGACATTCATCTGTATCCCCCTCCCCCGGGTCGTGCCTGAAAATAGGCAGGATTTGTCTAGTGCACTTACCCGGTCAACAAAAGCTAAATAAATAAATAAAAAATGTTTTCCAAAAACACATTTTTGTACTCTGTTGAGTTTCTGTTTGCTGGTTCATTTGCCACATCCTTTCTAGTCTGGTATGCCATCCAGAGACAGCTGTCATACTGGGCGGGGGTTTCCTTGGTGAACTGCTTGACTTGGTAGGCCATGGACATGCCCACTAGGTTGGGACTGTGTGTGGCCATCAGGCCTGCTGCAATTTCACTGAACCCTGCCCCAGCATTGTTAGGTATTGCATCTAGCAATTTGGCCCAGAATGTAGGGTACACTGTCTGTTTCAAAACCTGTACTCTTTGCAGCCCAGTGGCACTAAGGGTTGAGGTGCTGGATGCCACACCTCGCCCCACGCTGGCGACCCGGGTTTGGGAATAAGCCTGGGCCATTGCGGGTCAGCAGAGGAGGACTGGGATTGAGCATCTGTCAACTGCTCTCCCAGTCCTGAGGAAAGCATGGGACACACACCATGCTCTGGCAGTCCCTGGGGATGCCCGGTGGTACTGTGGACACATGGGTGTCTGGAAGGTGGGGAGCATGGCGGATGTCTGCATGTTAGTGCATGGATGTTATTGCACATCCATGCTACCTTTGTGGAGAAAATGGAAAAAAGTCTGGGCTTGACCGAGCAACTTGATGGTAGCACCCTGCCGTGTGGGGAGGACTATCATGGAATCGTGCTGGGGTGGGTTCGGTACCGGTCCGGCTCGTACGGATGAGGGAGCCCTCCAGCAGAACAGCCACGGCTGTGCTGGACTCCCTCCATCATGTGAGTGAGCCTGCTGCTCTCCTGGTGGGCAGGGCCGGTGGCTGGATGCCCCCGCCAGTAAGGCACAGCAGCAGTGGAGAAAAAAAAAGAGCTGTGATAAAAAAAAAACTGTACTCTTTGCTCAACCAGCAAGCTAAGCATTTCATACTGATTTTTCACTCTGTCTAAATGACAGCTTAAATTGTAATTCGGCCCCATTCGGCCTATTGTGGTTGCAATGTGAGAGATGGCTTGGGTGGACTAGAGGATCTGGGGGGTAGGTAGGTAGGTAAAATTTGTATTTTTATATGGGATATGACCAGTCATTAGGGATAAAATCCCTGTTTACAAGACAAGTCCTGTTAGATGTTACAAAGAGCATAACGGATACATAAGATTAATAACATGCAAAATTTATACAAAATTAAAATTAAATACGACAATGTACACTATACAGAATACACATAGACAAAATTATCTAATGTCTCTAACATATAATATCTTTAATACAAGTGTGCAAACAAAGTAACATTGATACAAATGTACAAACAGATTTAAAGTACAAATTTCATTACTTAGACAGATGTTACTATGTGGAACAATTAGCAGACAACATCAATTAACTAACAATTACACACTACTCAGGAGGTTAAGTTTAACCTTGTACTAAATGATTTTGAAGATGCCACTCTCATTGAGTATGGAAGTATATTCCAGTGTTTTGCCACTTTATGTTTTAATGTTTTTTCACCAAATCTTGTTTTATTATGATTTATCCTTATTTTGTTTTCATAAACAGACCTGGTTAAGACCTGAGTAGGTTCAATTTTCTTTGTCAATGCATTAACCAATATGTAATGCTCTGGTTGTTTTGTGAAAAAATGATGCAATAATTTTAACCATTTCCCCATGTCTTTGTTCTAGGGTTGACTATCCCAGTGTACTTAATAATGTGCAATGGTGTGTTCTGCAATGGCAGCCCAGTACAAACCTTTCGAGCCTGTATTGAATTTTATCCAATTTGTCCCACAATAATTTAGGTACAACCCTATATATAATACTTCCAGAGTTAATAGAGGGCATCACCATCTGCTCCATAATAGTTTTCCTAGCTTTATAGTCCAGGCATCTTGATGTTCATCTGAGAGCTCCTAATTTTTTACTAACTTTATTTAGCACCTCCCTGGTATGTTCTTGGAAGTTTAGCTCTGTGTCAAAAGTTACACCAAGATAACAATATTCCATAACTTGATCTATTGGAGTATTTGACAAAGATTTTATTCCCAGATTTGGTTTATTTCTGTTCCCGAAATAAAGGACTTTTGTTTTATTTATGTTCATCACAAGCCTTGACCTGGTGAACCACTCTCCATTGCCACTGAAATCTTTCTGCAAATTAATTCTGAGATCTGCAGTATCCACCCCAGTTGCAACAAGTGCCGTGTCATTGGCATACAGTCGAATGTTTGATGTTTGTACTGCCTGGGGAAGATCATTACAGAAGACTAAGAATAACAAGGGCCCCAGTATGGATCCCCAGGGGACTCCTCTGTCCACTGATTTGATTGTTGACAGAGTCTGGGACATGCATATCCTTTGAGAGCTTCCCATTAGGTATGAGTTAATCCAGTCCCATGGTCACTCTGTGATACCATAGCCCAGAGTTTATTCAGCAGCAGGGAGTGGTCCACCAGGTCAAAAGCCTTCAACAGGTCCACAAACATGACTGCAGTCTTCATGCCTGCAACCAGAGAGGTTGCAACAATGTCATTAAATTCAATCAGGGCTGAACTTGTAGAGAGTGTCTGCTCCAGCTGGGCCTGCATGGTTCTCACCACCACCTCAGCTGTGGTGGAAGTCACACCCTGGAAGAGGCTGTTCTGGCCTAGCTCATCCTGAATCAGATCCACCATAGCCTGTTGGACTGCTGGGATGTTGGCCTTTTTGATCGCTTGATCGACTATGTCCATGACCTCTTCCCGGTTGCTTTTCCACAAGACGGCTATTGATGGTGCACTAGGCTGCTGCCCACCGAAGTCCCAAGGATCTCCATCTTGGGTTTCCTCATCATCATCCCCTTCATCATCAGGTGGTGACGTCATGTCGATGGGTGGAGTGTAAGGCAACGACTTCACGTGACCCTTCAGGAAATTAAATTGCTGACGCAACTGTGCATACCTCTGCCTACATCTAACATCTTTTACTTTTGCATCTACATTTTGTCCTGTACTAAGATGTTTCTGTAAACCCTGTATGCGGTGGTGACATCACGATTTTCACTTATCTCCCTATCCAAATCCTGCTGACACTTACCCATCTCTTCCAACAGTTCTTCATTTGCATCCTTCAAGGCACTGTTTGCATCTGTCGGAATACCATTTATCTGCAAAGCCTGCTTCTTATCCTGATACATTCTCTCACAATCTTCTTTCAACCTAGCAATCTCTTTGTCTTTCTCTAGCAGAGTGTTACATACTTCAGTCTGCGTCACATGCCTGTGACTTTCCATCTGCTTCTCCCAAACCTTCTGTTGCTCACCTTTGTCTCATAGCGTGGATTCCAGCTCTGTTTCCAGAGCCGACACCCTTGCTTCAACTGTTTGTAGAGCAACATACAATGTGGCAACCATTGCACCCTTACGGTTATACTTTTTAACTGTTAATTTTGTCTCTGAATACAGAGAACACACATACTGCAGTGGAGGATCTTCGAATGCTGCACTTTCTGCAAAATCACCCAACCTCCATTGAAAGCTAAAAAAGTTTGTGACATCTAGTTTCAACTCAGCCCTGATTGGCATTTTGACTGTCCTGCCCCCTTTTCTATACAAGTCAAAAAGCCCAGAGTGGTCCGGAACACCCTGCATGTTCCCTGCTACACAGTTACAGTTTTGGAGTCATGGAGCCCCTCGGACAAAGCCTTGGGGTCATTCCATGCAAATAAATAAACGGGAGGTCACGAGGGTTCAAACACTCAATCACCAAAGGCTCAGCACGGAAGGCAGAAGAAAGCAACTGCCAGTCTCTGCAATGAGCACTCCTTTGGTTGAGAAAATGTCTCTGCCCCTGAAAGTCCCTACTTTCTTACATTCCCAGAATTCATACACACCTGCAAATTACCCAAGTGGTTATTGTTTTATCACAATCAGGTCCTGCCACAGTCGCCATTTGTAAGATCATGCAGGAGATAACCTGACAGTAAAACACCACAAACACAGATGTGCAGAAAATCAGTCTATTTCTCCCTATTAATAGTACAAAGAACAGAAGCATAAGATAAATCTTACCAACTGGAACACAGAAACAGTCATACACCACATGTGGAAGCTGGGTGCTCCCGGATCCCAAGAGGTTTGGACATATGCTAACATTATATATTGGAGATAAGAATGTCCCATTACCAGAGTAATGGGCTCATAGATGTCAGTGCTTCTCTGTATTCAGGGTTCCATTGGAAAATACATGGGTGTGTTGCACCCAGGCTGTTACATATAGTTGCATCTTCAGCAATGTGCTGACTAACTACTTATTAGAACAAAAGACTTCTTCTCCTATAATTTGCTGACTAAAGCATCATGACTTTGGAACACAGATGGCACTGCAGACCACAAAATATATTATTATATCATGTTAGGCTGCTAATACCACATTTGTCAGTAGGTGTCATTGTAGACAACAAATACATATTTCTGTCTAATACATTAGGTGTCTACCTAAACAGGAGATTCCTGAATAGGCCCTAATACAACAAATTTGTCAGTGCATTAGTAATGCCATTAGTATACAGTATTACAGTATTATCCCTTGTCTGTTATGATAGCAATGTTGGTCCTCATATGGGACGGTAGGTCAGGCTGGTCTAAGATTGTGCACAGAACTGGGAAATGCAAGCAGCATATGTAAAAACAAAGAGAGGTGTAGTCGTTGTAAAGAGCAATGACATCCATTTAGATCCTGTTCATGGGCTTCCCACAATAGTGGGGATGAGATGAACATAACAGAAAAGGAGTTCTGTGTGAATACTGCCCAGAAATTGGGCCCAAGGAAAAAGGTAACCACCCTCCTAGAGCAAATTCCTCTAGAGGAACCCTGCCAAGGACAGAAGTGCACACTGCCACCCTCCCCCCCCGGAATCAGACTTAACTGAAAATATGGCCTCTACAGTCTCTCCTGTGCAGACAGCTCTGCTATCCCTAAAGGACTCTGCATGATGCATCTGATCAAGTCTTGATGGAAATAACAGGTACCTCTGGTCAAGAAACTAGTAGTAAGCAACCTAGGCAGAATGTGGCAATGGAAGAAGAGCAGGAGAGACAAGGTACTACAGGGTACTGAGAAAGAGCTTCTTATTTTATTTTCTTTATTTATTTATTTTATTTTATTTTGCCACAGAAACCCAAGAAAATGCCCCCCCCAACCCCTGAAACAGAAGAATTCCAAATGGTTACAAGACAGAGAAAGCTAAAAGACCAGTCAAAATACAAAATGTCCAGAAAGGACACTGTTGAATCTTTAAAGTCCTGTCTACTCACAGGGAGTGTGGAGAAACAGAGGAAAATTCAGATGCTTCAGCTGTTCCAGCCTCACAGTAGGATCCATCTTCTGGGGCAGAGGATGTTAGTACTGATCGAGGGACTACCAATAAAATAAAGTGTGTTAGTAGAGCTAGGAGTAGGAGACATGGGGAGGTTGAAGAAATGATGCTGTTTGTCAGTTTTCTTACCCTTTCTCTACTTGCTGTAATGAGTCAAATGCAAAATCAGGGATTAACTGTCATCACTTTGAATGTGAGCAGTATGTATAATAAAAAAAAGCATCTTACTACTTTTTCTGTCTCACAGAACCTGAACTCGGGCGTTGTATTTCTCAAAATATGAAGCTACACTCTCTGAGGGAGATAACTGCAGCACAGACATTTTGGCCCTACGGACCTTTCTTTTGGTCCCTGGGGGAGGATCGATGATCTGGTTTAGATATCTTATTCTTTTCTTTTACTGCTACAGTACACATATTAGTTGATCTGGTACCTGGTAGAATACTGATTATGGATGTATGCTATGCTGATTTGGAGCTAAGATAGTTAAATATATATGCCCCACAAACAGAAAGGGGGAGAACAGATTTTTGTACGATTATACACCCATATCTATACACCACAAAAGAGGTACTGTTAGGTGGTGATTTTAATTGTGGTTTTGCATTGGATGGTGGTGATTTTAATTGTGGTTTTGCATTGGATGGGAAAAACACACATAAGAAAATATAATGTGACTCATCTGTCCCATATGGTTGCATCGGCTCTCCATGTGAATGCTGCTGCCACCAAATATGGGGTAATTGACAATATCTTTTACAAGGGATCTTTGTCAACAAGAATATACTTTATGTTTTTATCTCCCTGGCTGCATACTAGGATTATACCATTAAAGACTTTGGACCAGTCAGCTCAGTGGTGCTGAGGGTTGAGGTGCTGGATGCCACACCTCACACCATGCTGGCAATCCAGGTTCAGGAGCGAGGTCGGGTCGGCGGGGAGGAGAGGTTTGAGCATCTGGAGGACTGCTCTTCTCTCCTGGGGAAGGTGGGTGGATGACTCCCCAGCATGATCATCTCCCAGCAGAGGCTGGGAGCGCTACAGCCTGGGGATCATGCTGGTGCAAGGGGAGGAGCCTCAGCGGACATCTGTGGGACGGGTGCGGAAGTGTGCCCAGTCGCACTGGACATCATTACATGTCTGAGCTCCTAAGGGGGAACTCTCATGAACAGGGAAACACCCATTGGCTGGGGGGTAGACATCACCTGCCCCCACCTCCGTCACCGGATCCTGCCCACTGGGGACCTCATGTCGATGTCACCTCCACCTGTGGAGCACCGGAAGAAAGCACCAAGGAGCAGAAGGAGGCCCCACTCTGGGGGTTTGATTGCGGGGGGATTGTTCCACGGGTGTGTCACGGGTGAGTAGAGACTAAGGTGCATATGGGAGGATTTCAGGTAGGAGAGAACAGGTAGGACGACTGAAGGGGCCCCAGCCAACAGTGATGGGAGGGAAAAATAGTTGGAAAAAAAATACTTTGGATTATAAGGCTGCCTATATAGTAACTGGACAAGAGTCTGAAGCTAATGTAAGTCCTAGTATGTGGAGATTGAATACTTCACTGTTTGTTTGTTTGCTTCAAATGTTTTACCTGGAAAGACATACTGGACTGGTAGCAGCACAATTCCAGATGCATACTGGTGGGACAGGGAAGGGAGAGTAACAGTGCAGTTACAAAAAATACAACATGAATAGAGAATAAAATACTATATATGCAAATACAACAATGAGCAATTACATAGACATTACTGCAGAGCAGTAGAAATATACAAACAGTAAAGTGCAGTGAAACAATAAGCAACATGCAACAATGCAGTATTAAGTACTGTATAGGAGGGAAGGCTAAAATTGAGGGAGGAAGTGTCTGTAAATGCAAGTTTAGGGTGCCTGGTTGAGGGCGGCAGGCAAAAGCCCAGGGTCCAGTGTTAAGGGCAACAGCAGGAGTAAGTAGTGAAATCACGGAGTACAGATTTCAGAGCATAATGAGAAGGAGCAGAGTGGATGGAAGGGGGAAGTTTGGTGAAACAGAAGGAGAAGGCAGCTTGCCCAGCAGAGGATTTCATTGGTGGAAGAATAAGAAAATGAATGGGGGTCAGAGGTTCAAAGGAGTAGAAGGTAGTGGGGTGAGATGAGAGAAGGGAAGCAAAGTAAGAGGGGTGGAAGCCAAGTCAGAATTAAAGATAAAGGACGGACAGTGAGCAAGGCACCTGGGCATCTAGGGAGAGGAGGGAAAGGGAGGTGTACAAAGAACAGTGATGAGTGTGATGGGAACTGTCCAGAGTGAAATGACAGGAATGGAACAGGAAGTCCAGTCTGGCTAAGGTCGAATGAGGAGCAGCACTATAAACTATGTCAGCATAGTCGAGGATGGGGAGAATTATCTTCAAGACAATCTCTCTGCAGGCAGGAAGCAGGATACTCCCCCTATTCCTGTAAAGTGCGACAAGCTGAGGGTGGAGCTTCTGGTGGATGGTGTTCACATGAATAAAGAAATTGAGGTGATGGTCCAGCCAGACTCCAAAGTATTTGAAGGAAGAGACATCATCAAGCACTGCACTATCAAGGGTAAGGAAGAACAGGAGTGTGGCGAGTTGAGCAAGCCTCTGCCTAGTGCCAAAGACTTTTTTTGGCATTGAGGGACAGCTGGTTGGCCAGGAATCAGCACTTAACATTGTTAAAGTCCTGTTGGAGCTGGGCCATGATGTTGTGGCAGAAAAGCCAGAGGCAAAGAGAAATGTGTCATCTGTATACATGTGAATTGATGCAGAACAGCAGGCAGCGGGGAAGTCATTCAAAAATATGGAGAAAAGATGGGCCCAGGACAGATTCTTGTGGGACACCTGAACAGATAGGGAGTGAGGGGGAGGGAATCTCCAATTCAGACAGTTTGTGACCTGCCCTCAGCAGAGGAGTGGAACCACCCAACAGAGGAGACAGAAAGTCCTACTGCATTAATCTTGTCCAGGAGGATGGGATAGGTGACGGTGTCGAAGGCTTTGGTGAAGTCGAACAAGATAACAGAGGTGACCAGTCCATGATCCATGACTGAAAGGAGGGGTTCAGTGAGTTGGAGGAGGGAGCTGGAGGTGGAAAGGGACTTCCTGAAGCCAGACTTGAAGAGAGTGAAGAAAGAAGATGAGTCAAGGAAAGGAGAGAGTTGGGAGAACAAGGTGCTCTTGGAGTTTAGCCAGAGTGGGAGGAGGAGGGATATGGGTCAAAAGTTACGATGGGAGGAGAGTTTGGTCCCAAGGGAAGGGGAATAACTGTAGCTAGCTTTCAAGAGTCAGGGATGGTGGATAAGGAGAAGGACAGGTTGAGGAGGTAGGTGACAGGGAGAGGGTTCATTCATGCTGCAGCAACATACATGCTGCCAATGCTGATTATGGTGCAGGCAACACGCCGCCTGGCATTACAGCACCAGACATTATGTCTTCTGGGAGTTACAGCATCAAAGCATGCTCCTGGGAAACAGTCAGCTTTTATGGCGGGCTTCATACCCTGCACCCCCCAAAACTACATATAACCTCCTCTGGGCGGGCATGCCACAAAGGGGGCAGAAATTGTGTGGGCGCAAAAGGTGAATTGAGAGAGAGGCACTCTAAAATCAAGATTGCCTCTTTCACTGTCACCTTTGTTGTGGCACCCTAATTGTGGTGGCAAATTTCAGTTGATGCATTAATGGTATACCCAGGGAGAGTAATGGCATAACCAGAGAGATACAGGAGTTTAGGTTCAAGGCCATCAGAGCTTCCACCTTCGGGGGAATTAGAGACTAGAGAGCCTTAACTGCAGCAGCTAGAGTTATAGAAGAGAAGGAAAAAAGGGAGATGGCGCTGGTGAGGGGGATATGGGGAACAGGAAGGGGAAGTGGAGGAGGAGGAGGAGGAGAAGGAGGATGGGAGGGTATGGGCACAGGAGGTGAAAAATGAGTTGAATGAGGAGGTGATTGCCATGTGATCTGAGACTGGAGGGTTGCCCACCTTAAAAATGAGTAACTGTGTACATAAATTTCATTTATGTATACAGTGCTTATGTCATCAGCTGTTTATCCACACAGTGCTTATGTCATCAGCCATTTATCTATACAGTGCTTATGTCATTTAAAATGTACGGCCTCAGTAGCAGTATTAACTATATTCAAATATGAATAACTTTAAAATGAAAAATGATAGCATGGTACTGTGAGCATGAAAGTTGTTCAGCACGGAAATATCTACAAAAAGAGTGGTGTTTTATTTATTGATACCTTTTAGATTTTTTGATAATTTGCAAAAACACAGCAGAAAATTTACATTGTTTTGTTTTTCATTTTGTCCGCAAACAAATGTAAATAACTTTAAAATGAAAAATGATAGTATGGTACTATGAGTACAAAGTTTATTCAGCACAGAAATATCTACAAAATGAGTGGTATTTCATTTATAGATACATTTTAGTTTTTTCAGAATTAGCGAAAAACAGCAGAAAATTCCATTTTTGTGCACTTTTTCATCAAACAAATGCAAATAACTCAAAAACAAAAAATAATAGTATGGTACTTTGAGCACAAAAGTTGTTCAGCATGAATGTATCTACAAAATGAGAGGTGTTTCATTTCTAGTTTCCTTTTAGATTTTCTATAATCAGCAAAAAATGGCAGAAAATTCCATTTTTATTCACTTTTTTGACTAACAAACGTCCCCTACAAAACCAAAAACAAAAGAATTTCATAAATGGAATATGCAATGAAAAACTTGTGTAATAAATTATTTATCTGCACTCGAGCAGTTTGATCTCTGACACCTCACTCATGGCCTATGCCACTCATGAGGTTACCTGAGGTAAAACTGCTCTTGTGCAGATAAATCATTTCTTACACTTGCGTCCATTGCATATCCCTTATTTATGGCACCAGCTACATGAACTATTATTAACAACAGAAGGGTCTGTTTTGGATTATTCTGCACAAATTACACAGGTTAAAAAGGGATGGCATGCAGGGCAAGAAAGGCCAGGTTAGTCCTTTTGATAATTGTAAAGAAAGAATTTTGAAACATGTTATAGAAAAATTAAGGATGAGCAAGAGAATTTACATAGTAACCTCATAACAGTAAATGAGATTGTTGACTCTTATGTTAAAGATATCTTTGTTAAAATGGATGAGAAATCCCAAATCCCATAAGAGGGAAGACACACAGATTCACAGAAGGTGACAGTAGATAAGGACTGTGTGGCCCACCTAGTCTGCCCCTTTTCCCTATCTAATGCATTACCGCAGACCCTAGCTGATCTGTGGCTTACCCTCTCTTCCCTATTGCTAGAGTACTTTTGTGTCTATCCCATGTATTCCTGAATTCCCCTACTGTTTTTGCCCCCACCACCTTCACAGGGAAGCTGTTCCAAACATCCACTACTCTTTCTGTGAAAAAGTACCTCCTCACATTGCCTTTGAGCCTACCCCCTCTAGCCTCATATCATGCCCCCTTGTTCTTGTACATCTTCTTTTCTGAAACATGTACCCTTCTGTGCTTTGTTTAAACCCCGATGTACTTGTATGTCTCTATCATATCCCTCTCTCTCTCCTCTCCTCTAGGGAATACATATTGAGGTCCTCTAGTCTTTCCTCATATGACTTTTGCTGCAGTTGGAAGAGTTCTTTCAGGGTCATTAGACTGCCACATTACCTGCTGATAAGTTTAACTCTCTACAAGTGGCTATAACCAAACTAGAGGTAATGGAAGCAGTTAAATCTATTAATACTAATACAGATCTGGGATGTGATGGGTTATCAGGGGAGCTGTATAAAATAAATGCACAGGAATTAATGGGCATGTTAGTACTAATACACAATGCACTACTGAAAGAACAAAATCCTGTGCAGACGCTACTAAAAGGGATTATGCTGTTTCTTTATAAAAAGAAGATAAAACTGATATTAACAATTGGAATCGCTTAGCCTGTTGGACATGGGTACAAAAATGTTGGCAGAAGTCCTCAGTAAATGTTTGTCAGCAGCAACATTCTTGCTCATATCTAGTTCCCAGACATGTGCATTACCTAGAAGGAAGATTTAGGCTAATCTGTCTCTAATAAAGGAAGCAATTTAAAGTGTGCAATGCAGTGCGGCCGAAGGTCTTCCCCTGTCTCCTGACAAAGAGAAGGCCTTCAAAAAGGTTCATCAGCATAATTACTTGTTTTTGTTTTATAGAAATATGGACTGCCTTCAACCTTTATATCATGGGTAATGCTTTTATGCCAACTTACTACTATGAATCCAGTAGTAAATAGGAGGTTAGGATCTGAGTGTAAGATTACAAGGGGAGTGAGGCAAGGGTGCCCTTTAAGCCTCATATTGAATGTCTTTGGCATATACCCAGTACTGAAAAAAAGAAATCAGGGTCTTCTGAGTACTGAAGTTGTTAGGATGTCTATGAGTCTGCTGTGGTGATTGGATTTAGGAGGATGGTTCGTCTCTTCTTTTCAAGGAGAGGCAGACACAACAGTTCCAGGTGCAAACAGCAAGCTTTATTGGGACTGCCACTGGTTACGCTGGAAAATAATTGATTATGTGAGTGCAAAGTACAAAGCACTTAACAGTGATTGTCATGCAGAATGCAATACTTAGTGATAGAAGGTAACAATACAGGTCTAGGTACAGTGAAGGTAAAAGTAAACAGTCATATATATATAACAACAATATGTAATGTACCTCTAAAAGGGTCACCTAGTGCCCTACCTCTGCAGATATCAATAATGATAACTAGCAATACCTAATCACCTTGGCCAAGGATAAGTAAACAGCACCGGTTAAGTCTGACAGTTGTTATCTAGATACGAGCTCTATAGTAAATAATATGATTCTTGTATGTCTTCAGTGTTAGCCAAGAAGCATTGTACACAAGCAGGAGTAATAATAATAGTTTATTATAATACTTACGTCAAGCATGTGACAGAGAAAATCACAAGGGAGATCAGTTTCTCACCACTCTCCTGAAGAATGTACATAATCTCCAGAATTACCAAGATCTCTGTACAGAGCTGGTTTGCACAAAGTTATATACTACAGATAACATCAGACAGTAGATATAAAGAACATGCTATATTGGTTCTATACTATAAACAAGATTGTATAAGACATTTTCCATTGGATAATGACTTAGGAGACAGAATTACTAATGAGTTTAATGTGAGACAAAGGATTTGTCTCTGTCAGCATAAAGCAAAAGTGCTGACTGGCTCAGACTACATGTGACATTACTTGCCTAGGTACAATACATAACAAAGTCTGTCTCTCTGTCAGCTTGCTTAGACAAAAAGAAGTGCTTACAGACTCTACTACATATGATTATATGAGAATGTAGGCCCAGATATTCAAACTGCACCAGGCTGTGGCGCAAGCCTGGGCACAGCTCAACTTGGCTGCGCAGGGGCGTGGACTGGGTGATATTCAATGGAGCTGAACCATGGCTCAGCATCGTTGAATATCACACCCTGGCCACCCAGAGTGTGCATGGCGCAATGGCACCGTGCCAGTGCCAGTGGCCATAGTGGAGCATGGGGATGCACTAGCTCAAGTTCCATTACGCAAGGTGCAACAACTGCGATATTCAAAAGTTGACATGCAAATGGGGCCATTATGCATGCAAGGCACAAATGGGACCATTTGCATGTCATTATGGCCCCATTTGCATGCAGGTGCACCGATCCCCAACAACTTGCACCTGGCGCCCTGCCAGACAGCAGCTGTCGGGGACCAACGCCCCCTGCAGCGCGGCAATGTGCCCCACAGCCAGATCGCAGGCTTCAATAAATAAATAGATTTATCCTATATCCCTGGTGGTCCAGTGGACCTGCCTGCCCATTCATGGGCTAAAGTAAACATAAAATGATCCGAATCCTATATCCCTGGTGGTCCAGTGGACTGCTGCCTGCCCGACCGCGGACTGAAGTAAACATAAAATGATCCAAATCCTATATCTCTGGTGGTCCCGTGGACCGCTGCCTGCCAGATCGCAGGCTGAAGTAAACATAAAATGATCTGAATCCTATATCCCTGGTGGTCCAGTGGACCACTGCCTGCCCAATTGCGGGCTGAAGTAAAATTAAATTATTCAAATCCTAAATCCCTGGTGGTCCTGTGGACCACTGCCTGCCCAATCGCGGGCTGAAGTAAAATTAAATGACCCGAATCCTATATCCCTGGTGGTCCAGTGGACCGCTGCCTGCCCAATCACAGGCTGAAGTAAAATTAAATGATTCAAATCCTATATTCCTGGTGGTCCAGTGGACCGCTGCCTGCCCATTCATGAGCTGAAGTAAAAAGAAGACGATCCCCATATCCCTGGTGGTCCAGTGGACCCCCTTCCCCACTCGCCCACTGATCCCCACTGCCCTGCTCCCCCCCGGTCAGCAGCGGGTGGCAGCACCCCACCCACCTATCGCCCCGCCGCCCACCGACTGACACCATAGGGTTATACGCCCATTGGTCCACAGTGTGAGCCAATGGATACATTCACAAATCTGGATTGTGTAGAGGAGGGCTGCACAATCTATTGGCTCATGTTGTGGACCAATGGGCGTACAGCCCTACCTACGGTGTCAGTCGGCGGACAGCAGGGCGGTAGGCGGGGTGCTGCCACCCACCGCCGACCGGGGGAGGTGGTGGGATCAGTGGGCGGGTGGGGAGGGGGTCCACTGACCACCCGGGATATAGGATTCAAATCATTTAATTTTACTTCAGCCCGCGATCAGGCAGGCAGCGGTCCACTGGACCACCAGGGATATAGGTGTCTTTAGTTTTTACTTCAGCCCGCGATCAGGCAGACAGGCCCACTGGACCACCAAGGATATAGGATAAATCTATTTATTTACTGAAGCCCGCGATTGGGTGGGCAGCGGTCCACTGGACCACCAGGGATGTGAGAGGTTTTATTTATTTTACTAATGCCCATGATCGGGCATGGGGGGGCGCCACCATGGAGATGCAGCTGGAGCTCGGGTGGCCACCCACAGGTGGCAGCTGCCGTGTTGCACCCTGCAATGCAGCAGCTCACCCGTGGGTGGCCGCCATTGCTCCTTTTTTGTTTAGCTTTGTGCGCGCAGGTAGGGGTTGCACATGCATGGCTCCACATCCCGGCTGAATATCGGGCTGTGCAGAGTATGCATGGTCATGCCGCCTACCCGCGCCTGCAGACATTACTGATGCGCCCGCCAAGACGATTTGTGCCAGGCACAATTCCTGTTTGAATATCATGCCGGGGCACATCAGTGGGTTGCACATGGTGCAACACTGTTGCGCCATGTGCAACCCTTTTGAATAACTGGCCCATAGTGTATAAAGTAATCACTAATATTCCCTCAGAGTCATCATATCAGTAATTAGGTAGATTATATATGGAATATATGTAAAAGACAAACATAATGCATTATAGTGAGGTATAATAATCATGCACGATATAATCCTATAAAGGATATAAACATTGTTACACTTGGGTTATGCCCCTATCGTCCCACATACACCTCACATACACCTCTCACTGTATTCCTGGTCTATTGTACTGTGATACTGCTATTTTGCACTAACCTATAGTTATGAGCACCAGTCATATAAGCATATGTGCTAGGAATGTACTTTGTTGCTAAGATATGCTAATATTGTCATGCATGATATATTATACCTCACTATAATACATTTATCTAGATTAGTTTGTCTTTTATAGATATTCCATATATTATCTACCTAATCACTGATAAGATGACTCAGAGGGATCATCAGTGATTATTCTATACTCATATTCTCATATAATTATATGTAATGTGTATTTTACACTCAGGCAGATATGCCTGTCAGCAGGTCTCTTTGTCAAAGCAAGCTGACACAGAGAGAGACAGCTTTGTTATGTCTCTATGTTTTATATTGTACTGTACATAATCAAGAAATGTAGTTTGAACTGTCAGCATTTCTTTTGTCTAAGCTATAATGCTAATGGTAGCATATTCTGTCTCATATGATACTCATTAGTAATTCTGTCTCATAAGTCATTATCCAATAAAGAATGACTTAGGACCAATACATATTGTTTCTGATATCTGTAACTATGTTGTAATCTCTGTTGCTATGCTGTTATCTGTAGTATTTAGCTGTCTGCAACCCACTGTAGCACACTTGAGACACTACTGTAGCTGCTCTAGAAGGGCAGAGAGCTGGAGCGCGGGGATAGATAGAACAAGATCTTAGAGAACCTAAGATCTACAATTCTGGAGATTATGTACATTCTTCAGGAATGGTGAGAAACCCATCTCCCTTGTGATTTTCTCTGTCACATGCTTGGCGTAAGTAGCATAATAAACTTTATTAGTACTCCTTACTTGTTTACAAATGTTTCTTGGTAGACTCTGAGACACAAGAATCTGTATTATTATTATTTTTATTGTTTACCCTACACACCAAGAGTGTTTAGACAACATAATGGCGACTGCAAAATGGAGTCTGGATGTTTTTGCCAAGTTTCATTTTAATTTCCTCTTTAAATTAAAACACTGGGCGAGAGATCCCCAGTAAAAACAAGCTGAAAGTGTCTAATGTTTAAAATTTTTCAGTCAGTTGTGTGTTTTCTACAGTGCAGACAAAACAATCTCTTGGCAGATATTCAATTTCTGTGTAATGAGTTGTTTTATTTTTGATTTTTTTTCCTGTTCTTTCTCTGTGGGAACACAGCTATAAAAGATCCAAAACAAACAGACAGCTTTCTTGTGCATTCAAATCCTGATGGTGTCCACATATGCCAAAGGCTGTTTGAGTGCTTTCATGAATTTTGGTTGCAAACAAAGTTTTTTTGATCCACAGACAGCTAAGGGTTTCTTATCTTAAGACATGTCTAAATATATCAGTACTGAGTTGTGGCTGGATGCCTTAACAAGCCAAACTGCTAACAGTAGTTGGCTTAATTTTGCTAAAGTAGCAAAATCCAATGATAGTCCTTTAAGGGATATCATAAAAGCCCATTATGGGGAACTGAAAAATGGTACCAATGATCCTGAAGGATTATTAATTGCAACATTGTTTAATTGTTTTGATGCTGTTCTAAATAAGATATCTGTTTTCAAAAGTGAGTATGATGCTTGCAAAATTGAGAATTCTGCCTACAAGCAGATTAGTCTGAAAAGGGCTTCTCATACAGAAAAAATAGCTGGACTACTGTATGAGCTACAATCTGTCCATCTAGAAAATAAGTCTCTTTTTAATGAGAGAAGCAACCATGACCTGCATGCCTTAAGAGATAACGCTAAAAAGGCAAAACTTAAAAAAAATGTTTTTCAAACAAATGGTGTTCTGGCTAGTAACACTGATTCCTTACGTTTTGAAAACAAGGAACTTAGAGATGATAAGTCTGAAGTAATTACTGAAAAGTTAACGAGCTGGTATTTCAACACCAGACCTTGACGGTACAGTATGATTCAATATGTTTTAATTACAGCAGACTTGAAATGAAGGTTTTCAATTTAAACTATGACACGGCTTCTGTTGATAATAAGCATGTTTTACAAGACGGGAATGTCTTGAAATCTGAAAACAAAGCACTTAATAGCGTGCTAACTCCTGTATCTGAATTAGAATGTAGGAGTAAAAAATCAGATATGGCGAACTTGTGCCATCAGCCAGAGGTATTGGCAGGGCATACTAACTTAATGTCCAAAGACCTTGCCTCTTCTGATGTTGAAAAGTTTGATTCTGAACACTCACAGTATGCTGTGGGGTGGACTAGAGCAAAGGCTAGCCACTTGTTTTTCTGTGATTCACAAAATGGAGAATTGTTAGAATCTCAAAATGGTGGACACACATGTCATCAGGTTGCATCCCCATACCATCCCCAAGATGGCTGCTCGTGGTCATGTGATGATGGTCATGGCACAGTAACCCATGATGCCCATGAGGTAATCCAAAATGGCTGACCACCATCTCACAGAGATTCGATCCTGCAGTCACAGAGACCTGTGATTGCTGCCATAACCAAACAAAACAAACCGGAGTTTTTTCGCATGATTAATAATGTCATCAGTAACACTAGTGTTTCTGAGGAACAGAAGATTCTCATTAAAAATGATGTTGATGTACTTTTGAATAAGGTTGATACGCAGTCTGTCATAAAGTCAGTGTCTGATGTTGCAGAAACAGCTGATGCTGTTAATGTTTGTTTTATTAGCATGGCCTTGGATAAAGAACAAAATGAAGTTAATTACATGAAATGTTTTTATTTCCTGTGCAATGTAACATCAGCCGAGAAGACTGAATGTACTGCTTTTCCTATGCAGTGCATTAATACCTTAAGCTGCAACATTAAAAACAATGTTGCTACCATCCAGCAACATTCCGGTGGGGAAACCCACTTTACATTTGATGGGGGAGGGGACAACCCTGATTCTGAAAGCCCCGTGGCTGTGATATTTTCAGCATCACAGGCCACATTGTGGGGGAGGATTACAGGTTTGATTTCTGAACCTGAGCTGACAACTGTCTCAGCACTATTTTCTCCACCCCTGATGGCTACTGAATCACAATCCAAAGCTGGAGAATTACGTGCAGCTTACACACCACTTTTCTCCACTGTGCAGGCACCCTTGATAGTGCCAGCACTGCCTGCACATAATGCAGAACCCCCTCCATCAGTGACACCTGGATCATCCCTTACTGTGACTGCAATGGCAGGTACTACAGGTAAGAAGGTACAAGGTATCCTAATACTGACATCATTGTCTTTTCTTTTGGGATCACTGACCATGGCCCCAGCATTGGTTAATCCTAACACAGTTTTAGGGCATTATTTTGAAACTGCTACATCAGATAAAGCAATCTCAGCAGTTTTAGCCCAAACATACAATGGACACATCAGACCCATTGCTTATGCATCCCAGATGCTTGCCACAGTGGAGCTGAAATACAACCTTTGTGAAAGGAATCTTTTGGCTACATACTGGGCAGTGAGATACTTTATGTACATCATTGGATATGCACCCATTGTGCAGCATTCCAATCATTTGCCAACTAACTTTCTGTTGTCAGACAGAGTAAAAGACGACTCTGTATCCAATGCCAAACTTACACACTGGTCTCTCATTTTATAATATTATGACATCATTGTCCTTCCTATCAAAACTTCATCCTTGTTGGCCCATGGCCTACAATTTACAGGAGAGAGCCATGATTGTTCACTCCAACTCACCGACCTATCTGTCCCAGTGCCCTTTCTGACAGAACCTCAGAAAGTGTTAAAAGATACCACTGTGTGTCATGTTTTGACTAATGACTCAGCCACACATACCAATGAGTGTCAGATAGCAGGGTTTGGAATTATATTACATTCTGGTGATGACAGAGTGTGCATGGCTAGTAATTGCATCATCGTATATGTACGATTCACAGGCAATGTTAAAACATGCCTGGCAAATAAATTGAAAAGTAGGGAGGAGAGGAGTCTCCTAATTACCACAAATATTTGTGAATGGTTTAGAGAGCTGGAACGTCCTTGAGAAATACACAGTTTGTGTTAAGAAAGGAATAAAAAGATTTTTTCCTTACGTAAAATGATACCAGCACTCCATGAGAGGGTTAAGTTCTGCCAGCTTCAAGAAATGTCCTTGAAATAATTACAGAAAGCACTGCAGACACAATGTTTTTATTACAGTTTCTAATTGGGACTGTTTCTCTCTAAACTAAATTTCTTTGGCAGAAGACAATCTTCTGTTCCAGTACTCTATAGTACTACTGAGAAATACAGTGACTTGCTTGTGTGCGTCACAACCTAAAAGTTAACAAATGCTGTACATTCATAAGGTTCAAGCATGTTGTATGTATATTCCTTAAGCTCCATAAGAAGGACCCTCATTTGAGAGCAATGTATAGGTTCCTTAATAAAGGAACTGAGTAATAACTTCCAGAAATAGCTCTTATAAGAAAGTGAAAATGACATTTACCTATCCAGTGATGGCCTACTCATTTGGCATCACTACTGTAACACTCATGAAAAGTTACAGGTAATTCCCGAACACATGAGAGCAGATTTTATATACTATACAAAATACATAGTACTCCAACTGGTGTACACCAGTGAGTCAGTAAAAACCCTAGACAGACTAAAATCCTCTGTTGTATGGCTACACATGAGAAATGATGTAGAACACTACATTAGTAACTATTTGATCTGTGCACAGAACAATCCTATACCAGCTAGGACAAATGCATTGTTACCCCACAGGCAAAGGCCCCGGAACAAAATTCAGTTTAACTACATTGGCCTTACGCCAACCACTAAGACCAACTAGTTTGCACTAGTGATCACCGACCTATTTTCCAAACAGTTTAAAGCTATCCCAAAACAGAACAACACGGTCAAAGTGACTGCAAATGTCTTGGTAAACCAGCTATTAACCAGGTAGGGTTTTACCCATAAAGGTAAATTCTGATTACAGGGATCTGGCTTTATAGCCAAAGTAATGTAGGAAATTCTGGATTTGTTATGGGTAAAACAAAAGTTTTATATCCCTTAGAACCCACAGTCATCAGGACAGGTGGAATGGGCTAACAGGCAGATCAAAGTTATGTTATCCAAACTTGTTCAGAAAACCCTAAAATGACTGAAATTCATTATTGCCTTTACTCCTTATGGCAGTAAGAGGGACATCCTCTGCAGGTACACAGTGTACCCATTTTTGAAATCATGACCGGACGGTCCATGAGACTCTCAGAATATTTACTTCTGGACCTGTGTACTGCCACTGCTGATAAAGCATCATATGTTAAATATCTCAAACAAGACATCCAAAAAGGTACACTTGTTTGCTTCACAATATATGGGCAAGGCCCAAAAACATGCCCTATCCCATTGTAAACAAATGCAGTCCTGCAGGCTACCAAGTTTGACTGCCTCACTATAACAGTCATTGATAAATGGCTATATACCAATCAAATGAACCTGTTTAAAGGAGATTACATTACTTTTCCATACCCCAATGAGTGGAATAGTACTAAACTATGTTTTTCTTTTTCTCTTTTCTTTTAGGTTCCAGAGAGAGAGAGATGCTTGCTTTTATGTTTATTATTCTTTTTAAAAGTATGAGTCTTCTTACAAGCCCAAAATGTACATTTTATTGCAGATAATAACCAGTGACCTAATCCTAAACAGATTGTTCAGGCAGAATACCTCACAAGCCCACATGATTTAATTGCATCCTGTAGAATTCACACTAAAGTCCTAAAAGACATGTTCATTGTCCAGAAGGGTAGTGAGGCCCTACTGAATGTTATGATCATTGCTTTGGATCAGTTCTAGCAGCTAGACTTAATCTGGACTCCTGTTTACATTTTACTGATATCAGGAATTTTGCATCCAAATTTACATGGCAATAAAAGCCATTAGACCTCAAGGTTTTTAACCCTATGATGCTTCATAATTTGTGACACTTAATACTGAGTGCCCAAAACAGAACCCTGACCCAACCAGTGGTCTAACAGCCATTTCTCAACCAGGTACCCTAGTTAATAATGTGCAGCTTATGCACATCCCAGTAATTTTTAAATCTCACCCTTTAGAACTTGGAATGATTTGTTTTATGTTTCACAACAAACATTTCCCACATTCTTTTTGTTTAAATAATGATGTGATTGAATACCCTAGCAGCATACTAGGTACTCATTAATGACTCCCTATACAGGGACTGATAGCACCACACATACACACACAGTTAGGATTTTCACATCCTGACTGCTAGTGGTACGACCTATGATTGTAAACCTACCCAAACGCACTAGGCATTTTGGTTTTGTTTTGTTTTTCTTATTTATAAAAAAACATAGGTTTAGACCCAGACCTATTTGGTTCTGACACATCTATTTGAAATAAGGCTGATATAACCATTATTCAAGCACATATGTTAAAGGTTCATGATAGTATGAAATATAAGGAGTTGGCCGAGGACTCTCCTGAAGCCACTGTTGGAATACTGGATCCTACTGCTTGCTGATAATAAATTAGAGTCGGGGGTTGAATATTCGGTCCCTGGTTTCCTGGATTAATCTTGGATTTACCTGGATTAACTTGGATTATCTTTGCCTCACTCCCGGATTCTTGATCTGACTGTGAGTTTTGATTCGCTAGCTCACTCTGGGCCTGCTGGTTTTAACTGAGTACATTTGAACTGGATATTTTATAAGTGTTAATTTGGTTGAACTATCTCATTATGTGAGGAGCGATTCCTTCACTGGATGATAATTTGATGAAACTGTGACTGTTTGGACATTTTATCTAATTTTAAAGTTATTGTTTGTTTATAATTAGTTTAGTTTATTAATTTTAGGTATATTTATTTTCCTCCCAGTGGTGAGAGGACTGGGTGGGAAGTAAATTAGAGTTTTGTTTTATTTGTTAGTGTTTTATATAGGTTTGGAGGGTGAGAGGTTTTGTGGAATTATTATTTAGGATTGATTTTTATTTAGAAATAAGGGTGGGTTAAATAATTTTAAAATTTAGGATTATTTATTTGATATATATTAGAATTGTACAAATGTGTCGGGATAGTATGAGGACAGTTGGGCGTTATTCCCCCTCCGAACTCAGAGACCTTCATCCTTTTTCCTGTCCCCCCTTATCAGTAGAAGTTTATAGGCGATGTAGGGCTTTAGGGATTGCTAGAAGAAGGAGGAGGACGGGGCCTGGGTTTGGAGAGGGAATGGAAAGGAGCGGGCGGATAGGGATAGTGGGGACAAGGAGACGCCCTGGGGTGAAATGGGCCCAGGAAAGGGGTTCTCCCTGCCTGGTTCCCTTACCCAAGGGTTCTGACTGTGGTCAGCAGGTAACACGGTCATCCTCGGTGTCTCATCCTACTCGGGCGGTGTTGTGCAATGCCAGGTCTATTAGAAACAAAACGGCTATTATAGCTGATTTTGTCGGGACATCAGACCTGGCGTGCATCACTGAGACCTGGCTGGATGAAAATGCTGGACCAGTTTTGGAAGCAGCAGTTCCAGCTGGGTACTCGGTGATACACCACCCGAGGTTGGATCATAGGGGTGGGGGTGTTGCCATCTGTTTTAGATCAAAACTGGGCCTGGTGGAGGTACCGGTGGGAACTACCAAATCCTTTGAATGTATCCTGGGCGAGGGTGTGGGGTGCAGGATACTTCTCGTATACCGTCCACCAGGTGATGGGAATGTATTCCTGCAGGAAGTCACGGACCTCGTTGTCGACCTGACATTGGGGTCCCCCAGATGGTTGGTTCTGGGGACTTCAATGCCTGTTGACGATGAGGTCTCGCAGTTTGGTCAAGACTTCCTCCAGTTAATGATGTCACTGGGCTTCACACAGGTTATTTCCTCCTCGACCCATATTGGTGGTCATTCACTGGATTTGGTGTTCCTTCTGGGGATGGAGATATCCGATCTGGTGGTGGAACCAGTCGGATGGTCTGACCATCACTCCATTGGGTTCAGTTTTGTGGCCACCCCTTGTAGGCCGGCCCCTACGGAGATGGTCCGGTATCACCCTTTAAAGGGTGTTTCCCCTGACGGCCTGATGGCGGTGCTGGACCTATCGAGTTTACCGAGAGATTGCATGGATCCAGGTGAACTGGTACTTGCTTATAATGAGGCAGTGGCAGGGGCTCTGGATTCCATTGCTCCTGTTCGTGTTCGTCCTCTCACTCTTCGACCTAAGTCTCCCTGGTTTGATGAGACTTTGAGGGAGTTGAGGAGAGTTGGACGATGGTTGGAGAGGTGCTGGCTGGAGGTCGGGTCAGGATTGTGACAGACTTAGATTGATGGATCACTATGTGATCTATCAATCAGCAATCTCTCTAAGAAGGCAGAATTCCTGTCCAGAGAGATTGCTGCTGCCAGAATAGACCAGCTCAGCTCTTCCGGACTATGGACAGATTGTGCAATCCAATCTGTCTGCAGCACCCAGAAGAGTGTTTTCTCAAGAACGTGTGAGGAGTTTGCTCTATTCTTTTCAGATGAGGTTGCCACAGTCAGATCAGACATCCATCTAATCCTCTCTAATGGGAGTGGTGATGGTCGGCAGGAGATGTCGGACACCCAGTTTGTGTGGTCTGACTTCAGCCTTCCTACAGTTGAAGAAATTGTGATGATCATACAATTATTGCGTCCGACCAACTGTAGTTTGGATCCTGGCCCCACACGTCTCTTAGTGGGGTGTGTGGATAAAATCGTCCCCATCCTAGCTGAGATAGTCTGTAGGTCCTTGAGAGGGGATTTTACAACCTCTAAAGGAGGCGGTGGTTCAGTCCCTCCTTAAGAAATCCTCCTTGGACCCGTATCTGTCTGGCAAACTACAGGCCTGTCTCTAACTTACCCTTTGTTGGTAAAGTTATTGAGAAGGTGGTTGCTCTGCAGTTAAATGATCATTTGACCAGCCACAATCTCTCGATTCCTCAGTCCGGTTTAGAAAAGACATAGTGACCGAGACAGTTCTGGTTGGTGCTAAATGACCTCCTAATAGCGAGAGATCAAGATCATGTTCCATTCTGGTCCTTCTTGATCTCTCTGCAGCATTTGATACTGTAGACCATGGTGTGTACTGGAACGCTTGTAGTTCATCTGTGGACTGTCTGGTACAGTCCTCAGCTGGTTTCGATCTTACCTCGAGGGTAGGACGCGAGAGTGGTGTCTGGGATTTTCCTAAGCATCAATCTCCCTATCCTGTGGGTACTGCAGGGTTCCATTTGGCACCCATGTTGTTTGCAGTATATATGCTGCCTTAGGAGCGATTATTAGGCGCACGGTCTGAGTTTTCACGCGTTATGCAGATGATACTCAGCTGTACATGTCCTTTGCGCCCGTCAAGATACTGCCTTTTCGGTCTTTAATATCTGTCTTGCTGAAATCCAGGACTGGATGAATGTGAGTTGGCTGAGGTTGAACCCTGTTAAAACTGAGGTGTTGGTTGTGGGCCAGGATGGCGGAGGCGAGGTTCATTGGTTGGATCACCCTCGGGTTTATGGCTGAGGATACTCCGCTAATTACCTCAGACCGAAAGCGGAATCTGGGCGTTAATGTTGATGACCGCTTGACATTTAAATCTCAGGTGTCAATGGTTGTCAAACCTCTTTACCATCTGAGGAACATCGCTCGGTGAAACACCTGGTTCCCCCGACGATCTGCCTACTTTGGTCCACGCTGCTACCTCCCGCCTTGACTACTGCAACTCGCCTACCTAGGGCTTCCTGGGTTGAGATTCGCGCCTGCAGCTAGTGCAGAATGCGCATCCAGGCTGTTGACTGGCTCATCTAGGGCCAGTCATATAACGCCCCAGCCCGTGATCTGCACTGTTGCCAGTTTGCTGGCTAATCACCTTCAAGGTCGGTTTGCTGACCTATAAGGCCCCACATGATCAGGGACGGTTTACCTGAAAGATCTCCTTCATCCTACTGTCCCCCGCCTCTCGATCCACTGACGAGAGGGATTGCTAGAGATTCCCAGGTTCGTTTAAAACTTCAGGGCAAGATCATTTAGTTTTATGGCCCAACCCTGTGGAACTCTCCACCTCTTCCAGGTGCGGAAAGCCCTACTGTCCATAGTTTTAAAGAATCTTTAAAGACTCACCTCTTTAGGAAAGCATTCAATGATTTTTAATATTGTTGCTTATTGTATTTGTAATTGTTTTATCTAGTGTTGTACATGTTGTTTATTGTATTTGTAATTGTTTTATCTAGTGTTGTACAGGCGCCTTGGTTTTTAGAAAGGCGCCTTAAATAAATAAATAAAGATTGAGATTGAGATAATATGATACCCCCCCCCATTGCATGGTATACATGATTTTGCTCATAAAGAGTGATTTACATTTACAATATTAAGGATATTGTGAAGGGGTTTGACCTGACAAACGTTCATGTTCATCAATTAATTTCTGCTCACATTAAGGAAGCAGATGAGCATCACATAGCTAGGAAAGTCTTTTGCACTGCCTACAGTTATTATGTTTCTACAACCCTTTGGTTATCTCCTCCAGGATCTGGAATTAGGATATATCTTGATCTCATACATGACAGACGTATGGGTCAGTGACATTGCCACATTTTGCACTTCTATTGCATGTGTTAGCAAATGTTTATTTGAATCTAGCACTAGTCCCTTGTCAACGGCAAAGAACCTTGGATATGTCACCACACACACCTGTATTGCTCCATGTTTCGAAACGTATTCCTGCACAATCCAGGAAGCCATGTTTATGACTCTCACAGTGTCATTGCCACATTTATATCCGCAACATCCATCTCTGATTGTCTGGCAACTGTCCATTCTATTGATCATCTTGATGGAAACTTTTATCGTGAAAAGGTTGAAACTACCTCCTTTCCTTGTTTACCATGAGGTCTTGGAATCGTGACTGACTCTGAACTTTGAATGTCGTACCTGAAAGGAACATCACCTTTTATGCAGATGTGACATCTTCCAACTTGTCTTACCAACTTGTGAATACTGGCCTAATAACTGAAATTAGGCTTCAATTGTGAACTTTCAAATAAACTGTATTCAGTCCAGCCAATTAAGATTCTACAATCAAGCTCATTGTTATGCATACCATGAAGCTAGTCTGGGGTAAGGGCAATCCCCTAGCTCAGCAAGAAGACTCTTCTTCATTTGATCTACAATCAAGAAATCCATTTTCTTCACTGCTTGTTTTCCAAGCCTGGTTGGCACCTCATACAAACTGAGTACTGTTATAAACTTTTACACTTTGTGCAGCCGTGTGATCATCTTCAACTGAATGCTGTTGCTATTCCATTGTGAAACTCAATGTGCAATCTAATGCACCCCCTGCTGAGGCCTATGAAAATACTGCTGCCTCCTGAACATTTTGATCAACCTTTGGAAAATCTGAATGCATCAAATTTGAACTATGAATCTTCATCTAACACTTGAAGAAACCCTGGATTTATCCTTGGAACTGTTTGTAGTTTATGCCTTGTGGACATTGACATTTTGTGTCCTGTTCAGCTTACCAACTGAAAAATGCCATCCTTCAAGGTGGTATATTCTGCAGATGTGGAACATTGTGTGGTGACCAACTATACAGTCTTCTAATATGAACTAAAAGTTATGCAAAGTGAACTTTTCTCATTTCTGTTTTTATTCCCTAAACAGGTAATAGGTTATACGGTAATCACACCTGTTCCCATCCCGGAACCAGATATCATTAAGTCTAGTCCTAACTATCTTGATGCTCTATCTCAATTTTTACTTATTTTTAATATCCATACAGGCAATTTAAGTTTGTCTCTTCAATTTCTTCCCAATAGGACAGATACACACCTGATACATATCAGTATTTACTGATTGTTTTGATATTGGAAAACCCCATTGTGAAGTTTTATTCCAAATATTTATAGTAATACAAGGTTTACTAACATTTTCCCTTATAATTACATTTTGTTGTTCAAGGAAAACCCTGAAACACCACCGTGACGAGTTAAACTTCCTCTATCAGGCTCGTGCCTTGGGCCTGTAGACGAATGGTGCCTAACCTCCATCTTTTTGTTGTGTTGCCACTTTTGCAATTAGGGCAACCAAGAGGGGATTGTTACGCTTGGGTTATGCCCCTATCGTCCCACATACACCTCACATACACCTCACACTGTATTCCTGGTCTGTTGTACTGTGACACTGCTATTTTGCACTAACCTACAGTTATAAGCACCAATCATATAAGCATATGTGCTAGGAATGTGCTTTGCTGCTAAGATATGCTAATATTGTCATGCATGATATAGTATACCTCACTATAATACATTTATCTAGATTAGTTTGTCTTTTATAGATATTCCATATATTATCTACCTAATCACTGATAAGATTACTCAGAGAGATCATCAGTGATTATTGTATACTCATATTCTCATATAATTATATGTAATGTGTATTTTACACTCAGGCAGATATGCCTGTCAGCAGTTCTCTTTGTCTAAGCAAGCTGACACAAAGAGAGACAACTTTGTTATGTCTCTATGTTTTACATTGTACATAAGCAAGTAGTTTGAACTGTCAGCATTTCTTTTGTCTAAGCTATAATGCTAATGGAAGCATATTCTGTCTCATATGATACTCATTAGTAATTCTGTCTCCTAAGTCATTCTCCAATGGAGAATGACTTAGGACCAATACATATTGTTTCTCATATCTGTAACTATGTTGTAATCTCTGTTGCTATGCTGTTATCTGTAGTATTTAGCTGTCTGCAACCCATTGTAGCAAACTCGAGACACTACTGTAGCTGCTCTAGAAGGGCAGAGAGCTGGAACACGGGGAGAGATAGAACAAGATCTTAGAGAACCTACAGTTCTGGAGATTATGTACATTCTTCAGGAATGGTGAGAAACCCATCTCTCTTGTGATTTTCTCTGTCACATGCTTGGCATAAGTAGCATAATAAACTTTATTAGTACTCCTTGCTTGTTTACGAATGTTTCTTGGCAGACTCCAAGACACAAGAATCTGTATTATTATTATTTTTATTGTTTACCCTACACACCAAGAGTGTTTAGACAACAACATTAGTATATATTAGCTGCAAAGTACATTCCTGGCACTCATGCTTATATGATGGGTGCCTAAATCTACATGTTAGTGCAAAATAGCAGTATCACAGTATAATAGACCAGGAATACAGTGTAATGTGTATGTGGGATGATAGGGGCATAACCCAGGGGCAACAGTCCCCTCTTTGTTGCCCTAATTGCAAAAGTGGCAACAGAACAAAAAGACAATGGTTAGGCACCATTCATCTACAGGCCCAAGGCCTTAGCCTGATAGATGAAGTTTAACTGGTCACAGTGGTGTTTCAGGGTTTTCCTTAAACAACAAAATGTAATTGTAAGGGAAAATGTTAGTAAACCTTGTATTACTATAAAAGTCTGGAATTACATTTCACAATGAGGTTTTCCAATATCAAAACAATATCATTACTGATATGTATCAAGTGTGCATCAGTCCTATTCAGAACAGATTGAAGAGACAAACTTAAGTTACCTGTATGGATATTAAAAATAAGTAAAATTGAGATAGAGCATCAAGATAGTTAGAACTATACTTAATGATATCTGGTTCTGGGATGGGAATAGGTGTGATTACTGTATAACCTATAACCTGTTTAGGGAGTAAAAATAGAGTTAGAAAAGTTCCCTTTGCATAACTTTAGTCCATATCAGAAGAATGCATAGTTGGTCACCACACAATGTTCCACATCAGCAGAATATACCACCATGAGAATGGCATTTTTCAGTTGGTAAGTTGAACAGGACACGGAATGTCAATGTCCACAAGCCATAAACTATGAACAGTTCCATGGATAAATCCAGGGTTTCTTCAAGTGTTAGATGAAGATTCATAGCTCAAAATTCGATGCATTCAGATTTTCCAAAGCTAGATCCAAATGTTCAGGAGGCTGCAGTATTTTCAGAGATCTCAACAGGGGGTGCATTACAGTAGCAGCCACAGACACTGCCAGATATTTCCCAAAATTTCTGTGATATTTCCAGAAACATCTCATGCTTTCTGCATTTCCACAGTAGGGGCAGCAGAGAGAATCTCTTCAAAAATTTCACGAAATATCTGGAAATAGCTAGCAATGTCTCTGGCTACTACTGTAGATTGCACATTGAGTTTTACAATGGAATAGCAATGATGTTCAGTGGAAGATGATCACATGGCTGTACAAAGTGTAAAAGTTTATGACAGTGCTTAGTTTGTATGAGGTGCCAGCCAGGCTTGGAAAACAAGCAGTGAAGAAAATGGATTTCTTGCTTGTAAATCAACTGAAGAAGAGTCTTCTTGCTGAAGTCAGGGGATTGCCCCCACCCCAGGCTTGGCTCCATAGTATGCATAACAATGAGCTTGATTGTAGAATCTGAATTGGCTGGACCGAATACAGTTTATTTGAGAGTTCACAAGAGGAAGCCTAATTTCAGTTATTAAGCCAGTATTCACAAGTTGGTAAGACAAGTTGGAAGATGTCACATCTGCATAAAAGGTGGCGATCCTTTCAGGTACGACAATCAAAGTTCGGAGTCAGTCACAATTCCATGACCTCATGGTAAACAACAAAAGAGGTAGTTTCAACCTTTCACAATAAAAGTTCCCACCAAGACGACCAATAGAATGGATGGTTGCCAGATGATCAGAGATGGAGGTTGCCACATGAAAATGCAGCAATGACACTATGAGAGTCACAAACATGGCTTCCTGGATTGTGTAGGAATACATTTTGAAACATGGAGCAATACTGGTGTGTGTGTGTGGTGACATACCCAAGGTTCCTTGCCATTGGAAAGGGAGTAGTGCTAGATTCAAATAAACATTTGTTAACACATGCAATAGAAGTGCAAAATGTGGCAATACCACTGACCCATACATCTGTCATGTATGAGATCAGGGATATGTCCTAACTCCAGAACCTGGAAGAGATAACCAAAGGGTTGTAAAAACAGCTGTAGGCAGTGCAAAGGACTTCCCTAGCTATGTGATGTTCATCTGCTTCCCTAACGTAAGCAGACATTAATTCATTAACATTAACCTTTGTCAGATCAAACCTTTCAGAATATCCTTAATATTGTAAATGTAAATCGCTTTTCATGAGCAAGACCATGTATACCATGCAATAGAGGAGGTATGATATTATATTTTATAAAATGGGTAAAAGACATCCCTCACCCTGATTGGTCAAAAGGCGTGTCCTTACCTGTCAACAAACTGAAAGGCGGCACTACTTTCCTAATACCTTAACCTCCATAGGTGAAAGAGCAGCAATATCATTGAGCAAATATCTTCCATCAGTCCCTCTGCAACCACAACTGATCTTCCATCACAAACATGGCTGCTACCTTTGCACTGTAAAAACCTTCAACTGGGCCCTACAAATAAAACTACCTGAAATAAAAATAAAACTAATTAAACATTGTTTCCCTGATCATCACACTCTCCTTACACACATAAACAAATTAGAAACATTAAGTATTGTTTATAGTTTTCATTACAACTGTTTCTTTACTAACAGTGAAAAATCCCCCTTCTATCTTTACCTGCACATCATGGAAATCTCTTCTGCTTGCCTTGACAGTAAGATAATTGAGTCACTGGCTCTAAAACAGGCCTTTGGTGTCTGTGTGTACAGTATGTTGGGAGAGTAACATTCTACCAGCGGAACTGAGCAGAATTTTGAATCCCTGTATTCCACGGTAAACATTCCATGATAAACATTCTGGCCCAGATATTCAAAAGGGTTGCGCCATGCGCAACAGGGTTGCGCGTGCGCAACTCCAAAAATGCGCCATTCTGCGATATTCAGAAGGGGCCAGTTGCACCACCGAAAACATGCTGAGCAACAGCACAATGGAAATGAAGGCATGCAACCGGAAGGGGCGGGTCCATGCATAAAGTGCGCAATGCGATATCTGAACACTTGCGCAATGTGCAAGAGTGGCTCAGCCGGAAGTTGCGCAGTACCGGATTTGAGCCAAAATAAAAGGCTCAAGGAAGCGGCGCAAGAACCCTAGCAGGCCGCAAACTGGGGAGAGAGACAGAGAGAGAGAGAGAGAGACAGGAGCTGGAAGGCAGAGAGGGACAGTGGGTCCAGGAGGACAGAGAGACCAGTGGGGGTGCCGTGCAGTGGAAGCAGCAGTGGGGGCAGCGGGGTAACACAGGAACAGCAGCCGGGGCAGAAGCCAGGAGATGGACAGTGTCAGCTTCCACATGGAAGCTGTAATGAGGGGTGAGACACCATGCTGCAGGGGGCGTGGCATGAGGGGCCTGTCCGTATGCCCCGACAGGCGGTATCGTGCCTGCATCAGCTTCGAGCTGTACACAGACGCCGAGATTGGGCCCGGCACTGCCTGAACAGGGCAGTACTGGAGATGGCTCTGCGAGCTGCAGTGATGTGATAGGCACCCTCACGACGGAGTCATGCTCTGTCCGTGGAGACCAAGATGACAGCCTGCATGTGCCTGCTCGCCACGGGCACCTTCCAGAGGCCGACAGGGGACACCACAGGCATTACACAGTCGGCCACATCACGCATCCTCACCCAATTCCTCAGCGCACTGCTGCCTCATGCTGCGGAGCACATCCATTTCCCCAGCACCGCGGCAGAGCGTACAACAAACATGCAGGAGTTCCACAGGGTAGTACATATGCCTGGTGTGCTAGGGGCCATAGACTGCACCCATGTGGCCATTCACACGCCACCTGGCCCCAACGGCCAGGCTTATCGGAACCGAAAGGGCTTTTCCAGTGTCGACTGCCAGGTGGTGTGTGATGCCACTGGGCGCATTATCAATGTCTGTGCCACACACCCTGGTGGAGCACATGATGCCTTCATATGGCACCAGTCTGCACTGTGCCATCGATTTGAGAGTGGGAACATCCCCACGGGTCATCTAGTGGGTGAGTACATGTATGGAATGCAAACTCTGTGCAAGGGTGGGAATGACACAGGTGCCATGGTAGTGGCACACAAGGATATGGGCAATATGGACCTGACATGACACTGATCTCCACTATCCACACAGGTGACTGCGGATACCCACCGTCCCTGGCTGCTCACACTGCATCGGCGCCCCACGACCCCAGCGCAGCTTATGTTTCAATGAGGCACATGCCGCACACGTAACATCATAGAGCGGTGTTTGGGATGCTCAAGCACGCCTGATGCCTGGACACGCCGTGGAGCTCCTACAGTACAGCCCCCAAAGGCCTGTGGGATATTCCTGGCCTGTTGCATCCTGCACAACATGGCCAAAGACCATGGGATAGCCGTGACAGGTCCAAGAGGGGACAGCGATGGGGACGCCAGTGGCGCCAGTGATGTGGGTGATGAGCAGCCCCTAGGACAGAGGGACCCCGACTGACCCGGCAGGCCCAGCTGCACCGGGACACCATTGCAGAAGAGCACTACGCCCAACACAGGTAAGGCAAGGGACATGTGCAGGCAACACTGTCCATGCCAAACCACAGGCACACAGGGAACACACCGTGCATGAAGGTCAGGGGAGTTGAAGGTTCCAGGCATACCAACACACCAGCAGAGGGTGAGCACTCATATGGAGACACACACACACACCCAGGCAGCATACATGGGCAGCAGCACAGCATCGGAAATGACATTGCCAACACACAGCACCACCAACCACCCCCACCACCTGGACTGTCCACGCACGTGTGTCAGGACCTGGGCACCTTTGCACCTTGGTGTACAGTGCAATGCAGGCATCATCATGCACACGCACCTGTGGACAGCAGTTGGGAGAGTGTGCAGGTGGTCCGTGTGTCAGCTTGGTGAGCAGAGCACCCAGCAGTGCACTGCCCACCATGACACACATTGCACACAGGGCAGCACCAGACAGGGCCTGCACTGGGAGACAGCTCAGTCAGGTAGCACTGTCCCACGGCTACCACGGATGCATGGGCGGCCCCGCCGTGGCCCAGCAGCACTGGCAGGCTGAGCAGGGGCTACATTGGATGGCGCTGGTGCACCACCAGGGGTCCCACTGCGCAAACGCGACCTTGCCCGCACAGGGGTCTGCATCCTGCCAAACAAACTTGCACCAGGGGTTCTCGGGATGCCCACAGCAGAACCCGGCGTCGACAGGCCTGGTGTCGCACGATGCCGGGAACGGGGAGTGGAGAGCGCACTGTGTGGGGCGTGTGGTACAGGGGCACCTGACAGTGTGGCCAATGTGTCCGCGACAGAGACCACTGCCTGGGTCAGCCTGTCAATGGCAGCGGTCACATCCATCCACATAAGGACCAGCTCGGCTCGGTCCCGAGCACACTCCCTGCTATGCCGCTCCACGGACACAGATAGTGCCTCCACGGACCTTGCAACCCACCCCTGCAGCTGTACCGAGTCCTGCAGCAGGCGGGTGTGCGCGTCCAATGGGTACTGTGCCCCAATGGCATCGTGACCCCCAGGGTGTGGACGGTCCTGGTGCACAGCACCCCTTGAGGGTGGGCGCTGTTTGCCAGGACCAGGTATGGGCGGATCAAAGGGCAGTGGACATGTGCCACTGCTTGACACTGTACCCCCAGACCTGGTGTGTGACTGCTGCTGCCGCCTCTCCAACTGCTGAGCCCCCAGGTCCACCTGTTCCACCTCCATGCTGACAACAGTGCCAGACACCTGCACAGCCACTGGTGCTGCCCACGGTGCTGACAGGCACAGCCTGGGACTGTGCCAGCATGCTGGTACACAGGTGTGAACCAGGAAGGCCCAGGGGCACGTGCTGGCCTGCCATGTGTCCGTCATGGGACACACACCTATCACTGCCCATTGCAGGCCTGCTATCATCAATGGTGCAGGTGCGCCACTGCTATAGGCACAGCATGCTGGCATACCTGCATGCCAGACTGCTGTGACACAGGCTGTGCACCCCTGCACCCGTATCACTGACACTGGAGTTGTTGGCCCAGCCTGCATGCTGCTGCAGTGCCTGCAGGCTGGTGGCGGAGGTGGATGGTCCTCCTCCACGTCCAGCAGGTCTGCCTCACTGTCTGGACCCACCACCACCACCGTCTCCTGCAGACGAACAGGATCTGTAACAGAAAGAGAGTACATGTGAGTGCATGTGAACAACAGCCCCCCCCCAACAACACCACCATGTCATACCATGCAGTGATGGGCTTCCACCTGTCTGGAATCCTCCGCCTGGTACGCCCGCAATGGCACTCGGCTGCATGGCCACGACCAGTGTCTCCTCTGTAGGGGTCAGCTGCAACACCACTGGTGGGCCCCCACCAGTGCCAGCATCGCCGCCCTGAAGGCTGCCACCTTCTCCTTCAGCCTCCTGCGGTCAGTCCCCATCTTCTTCCTGCATTCCTGCACAGAGTGCTGGTGGCTTCCGTGCAGGTTGACGGCCCGAGCTACCCCCTCCCATGCAGCTGCACACTCCTGAGGGGTGCCCCTCCGTCCACTCAATAGTGGCTCATCCTCCAGGTAGGCCTGGAAGAGGGCCTCTGTCTCTGCAGCGGTGAAGTTCGGCCTCCTCCTACACCCGCCGTCCACACCCTCAGCTTGGCTCTGGTCAGTCATGGTGATCTGTATGGGTGGAAGTGGACACCTGTCACTGTGCAGTCGACAGCATTACCCCATGAGCATAGCTGCCGGCCCGGGGCAGAAGCCCCCCGTTTCCTCTCCGCATGGCAGATACTGATAGAAAGGGTGCCCTTTGTCCCTTTCTAAGTGCCCTTTTCATGCTCAGCCCCCTCAGCCTTTATCATCCTCCGCCCATGAGCATTGTCCTGAGCATCACACAGCATGTAACTCACCTCTCACCTGCAGTAACCAAATCTGGCCAGCACAACCCACTGTCGCATTTTTATAGTGCAACACATGCAAATGAGGTGTGGCGCAACTTTAATGACATGCTAATCGCTACCACCGCGCTTTGAATGGCTGATCGCATGATTTGCATATGTCGGCTGAATATTGTTGGTATTTGCGCTAGCGCACATGGAAGGTCCGCGCTGAGCCAATGGCGCAGGTTTGTGGCTGTGCTACACTGCATTGAGCATGCCCAGACAGCGACGCGATGCGCCTATCGCTGCAGACCTGCTGAGCGCGAGCAGGATTCAGACCATGGCCACCATTGTGCCAATGGCGCTACAGCACTGGGCACTATATGGCGCTGTGGCACTACCGCGCCGATAGTCCACTGTGGCACTGGTGCTCAGCTTTCAGTCGCCATTGGATGCCTATACGTCCTATGGCGCCGTCGGCTCTGTGTCATTGCCGTGACCTTGTGTATGCCCTCTGACCCCTGGCGCTGTTGGCATGCCATGTGTATTGCCTATTGCGCTGTCTGTGACAGCGCCATGTAGGAAGTGACGGCGCTTGTTCGAACAGCGATTGGAGCCTGTGGTGGTCTATTGCGCAACAACTCCACGTCGGGTTACGGGCGCAGCGGGCGCCATATTGCCTGCTGTAAAGTTGGTGCCATGGCTAGGAGGAGGGCAGGTCCTGAGCCAGCTTGAAGTGGCCAACCTGGTGGCCCTGGTGGAGCCCCACTGTGAGGCACTGTATGGTGAGCCCCTCACCATGCCTAGGACCCACGTGTGGCAGCAAGTGGCCACTGACTTGGTGGAGGTCACTGGCCGGGGCCGGTCTGCTGAGCAGTGCCGGCACCGGTACAGTGACCTCCGCCGGAGGGCGCCGGAACTTTTGACGCGGCTGCGGTCGCATGCCAGGCGGGGCGTAGTCCCTAGGCCAGGTGAGTGTACCATCTATGCACCTATATTCTCTGTAGGGGTGTGTGTGCTTGGTGGCTGTGCATAGGTGCCGCTCGGACACGGTTGGCTGTGTCAGTGTGTGCAGCTGTGCGATGGATGGTTATGGCTGTGTGGGCAGGCACCTCACTGGGGCAGGGGCACTCTGCTTTTGAGTCACACTGATGTTTGTCTCAACATATGTCTCCCACAGGCCAGACTTTGAGGACGTGAGGCCGAGGCTGATGTGGGCCATGCCAGGGCCCAGGTGCCGGGGGTGTTGTGCCCAACAACAGCAGCAGCAGCGCAGCAGCAGCAGCGCCAGACCCAGCTGCTGGAGGAGTGTGAGTATCATTACTTCATGGATGCTATTGCATGCTGGGGCAAGACCACCAGCCATGCACAACACAACCAAAGGTGAGGTCATAGGTCCACTATACAAGACACTAGTGAGGCCCCACACTGGAGTACAGTGTACAGTTCTCGACCATACCTACGATGGACATGGACTGGGTGAGAGAGGGTTCAGAGGAGGGCAACACGGATGGTGCATGGATTGCATCACAAGTCCTATGAAGACAGGTTGACAAACCTGAACATGTACTCCTGGAGGAGAGGGGAGAGGGGATATGATGGGGACATACAAGTATCTTACAGGGGGAACAGAGTGCAGGACAACCTATTTTTAAGCGTAAGAGATATTCCAGGACTAGAGGGCATGGGATGAAGTTGGAGGGGGGATGATTCAGAGGACACATGAGACAGAATTTCTTCAGAACGGGTGGTGGACAAGTGGAACACCCTGCCAGAGGAAGTGGTGGGGCTGACTTGGTCACGGGATTTAAGAATGCATGGGATAGCCATAAAGGAATTCTGGAGGTCAGGGTGAGCAACAGACTTATCGGAAAACAGAGTGAACTTACAAGGTCAAATGGCAGACTGGGTGGCCCATAGGCCCTTATCTGCCGACACTGTCTATGTATCCATGTATGTAGGCACGACACAGGTGACATGCATCACAGTGCAGTATCACAGCACGCCTGTGTATGCGTCACTGGTGGTCCAGGCATGCACTGGGCACATAGCTGTGTAACTGGCATCGCGCCTGCGTTGCCACTCACTTGCCAGCCTAGTTTGTACTGTGATTGACGTGGGCAGTGTGTGTGGGTGGTGGTGCGATAGCTGGTGCCGCCTGTTTGTGATGGCCATGTGCATGTTCACTGTGGGTGGGTGTATGCCATCACAGGTGCGGACATTGGGCTATATGGCTTGCAGGTTGGGTGGTGTTCAGGGTTGTGGTCAGTCACAGCCATTGACTGTGTTCCCATTTTCCTAGGCCTCGAGGTGCTGCGGAGGATGAAGAGGGATGTCAGGGCCATCCGCCAACTTCTGGGGCAGAACGCAGATCCTGCAGTTTATCCACCGTCATGGTGTGCAGAGGAGGCACAGACCTGCAGGACACCAGCAGGAAGATGGGCAACCAGCTGGGCCATGAATTCTCCACCTTTCCACTTCTCCCATCCCTACCACCCTGCCTTCCTCTCCAAGTTTGTAATCCCTACCCTTGACCAACCTAACCTTGTACCCATCCCCCTTGTAAATAGTTGGACTTGTTTCTATACTGTTTGTTGTTGTTTAATACATTTTTATATGTTTATATGAATAATATGTTGGTCTGTGATTTGCAGCTGCCTATGGGTGCCCAGTTGCAGGGTGTACATGCCATCTGGGCTGGTATGGTCCTGGTATGTGTGTGTGTGTGTGCTGTGTGTGCATGGGGAGGTATCTCCAGCATGGCAGTGACTTTCGGTTGGTCTTGCCATCTGCTGCCACCCACTGCTGGGTGCATAGGGTGTGTCTGACTTGTAGGCTTCTGTGTTGCATGGTGCTGATGAGTGCTGGGGGGCTGCATGGTTTCCTGCAGTGCCAGTCACTGCACATGGGTGGTGTCTTGGGGTCACAGTGCAGGGTGTGCTGTGCGTCCGGGGGGCTGATGTGCACTGTGGTTGTCAACCCCCTGTGTGTGGCACTCTCCACCTGCCAGTGGTTGTGCTGGGGTGTCATGGCTCTGCTTGCTTTTGTTGGCTTGTCCCCATGGGTGCGTGATCATCCGTCCCACCCCAGTGATGCTGTGCTTGGGGTGTGCGGTGTGGTGTGGGTTCTGCAGTGTGTTCCTGTGCCCATGTGGCATGGCTGGCGGTGGGCCCCAGCCTGCCTCCCTGGATGTGCAGTTCCATTGCTCTGGGGGCTGTGCTTGCGCTATGGCAGCTCTGGACTGCTCAGCTGAGCTTCCCTGGTTGCGCCATAGCAAGCATTTCGCTCAGCTTCTCCTTCCTGGTTGCGCATGGCGCAGTATGTGCGATATTCAGACGCTGGTTGCTGCGCAATTTGCTCTGCTCCATGTTTGAATATCGCACCCAGCCGCACGGCGCAACTGGTTTGGCGCTGTTCCCTGCTGTTGCGCCAGTTTTGAGCGCAGTTTGAATATCCAGGCCTCTGTGTCTTGAATGAGGGAAAAAACAGAAAAAAAACAGGATGAAGAAAGTAGGCAATGCAATAATACTTTATAAACAAAAAGAAAAGGTGGGAAAACGCAGTTACAGAGGCAGACCCAAACTGCTCAAATAATACATTGCTGTCGCTCCAACTCACTGGTTTAGCATTTTTCAGTGAGTTGCTGTTCAATCAATTTTACTACTCCTCTGCCAAGTCTGGGGACTATTTTTCACCATATTCAAATAAAATAACATACTATTATTAAATCTTTAATAATGTGTCCAGATTTTTGTTTAATTGTTATAGAAATAGTTGTTACCCATTTTATAAGAGCAATAAGACACTTCAGGGTGTGGGTTGTTGATTGATAAGAGCACTACCCAGCTGCTATAGTCACTCGGCGCAAGCGCCTCATGCCTAACAATGCACCTGGGGGTGTGCTCTTATCAATCAACAACCCACACCCTGTCGTGTCTTATTGCTTTCTCATACTATCATGAACCTTTAACATATGTGCTTGAATAATGACTACGTCAGCCCTATTTTCAAATAGATATGTCAGAGCCAAATAGACCTGAGTCTAAACCTGTCTTTTTTTTTAAATAAAACAAAAACAAAACGCTTAGTGCATTTGGGTAGGTTTACAGTTATAAGATGTACCACTAGTGGTCAGGATGTGAAAATCCTGTGTGTGTGTTTGTGTGTGTGCTGCTATCAGTCCCAGTATAGAGGTCATTACTGAGTACCTGGTATGCTGCCAGGGTATCCAATAACATCATTATTATAAAAAAGTGGGAAATGTTTGTTGTGAAACATATAACAAATCATTCCAAGTTCTAAAGGATGAGATTTAAAGTCACTGGGATGTGCATGAACTGCACATTATCAACTAGGGTACCTGGTTTGGAAGTGGCTGTTAGACCACTGGGTGGGCCAGGGTTCTGTTTTGGGCGCTTAATATTTGGTGTCACAAATTCTGGGGCATCATAGGGTAAAACCTCAAGGTGTAATGGCTTTTATTGCCATATAATTTTGGATGCAACATTCCTGATTATCAATAATATGTAAACAGGAGTCCAGATCAAGTCTAGCTGCTAGGATTGATCCAAAGCAATGATCATAACATTCAGTAGGGCTTCACTACCCTCCTGGGTGATGAACATGTCTTTTAGGACTTCAGTGGGAATTCCACAGGATGCAATTAGATCATGTGGGCTTGTGAGGCACTCTGTCTCAACAAGCTGTTTAGATTTAGGCCACTGGTTGTCATCTGCAATAAGATGTGCAGTTTGGGCTTGTAAGAAGACCCATACTTTAAAAAGAAAAATAAGCAAAAAGCAAGCATCTCCCTCTCTCTGGAATCTAAAAGGAAAGAGAAAAGAAAAACATAGTTTAGTACTATTCCACCCATTTGGGTATGGAAAAGTAATTTAATCTCCTTTAAACAGTTTCAGTTGATTGGCATGTAACCATTTATCAATGACTCTTATTGTGAAACAGTCTGACTTGGTAGACTGCTGGGCTGAGTTTGTTTAAAGTGGGATAGGGCCTGTTGTTGGGCCTTGCCCATACATTGTGCAACAAACAAGTGTACCTTTTGGATGTCTTGTTTGAGTTATTTAACATGTTTATCTACTGATGCTCCATCATCAGTGGCAGTACACAGGTCCAGAAATAAGTGTTCTGGGAGTCTCATGGACCGTCCAGACATGATTTCAAAATGGGGTACATTGTGTACCTGCAGAGGGTGTCCCTCTTATTGCCATAAGGAGCAAAGGCAATAATGAATCCCAGTCCTTTTGGGTTTTTCTGAACAACTTTATTATAACATAATTTTGATCTGCCTGTTAGCCCATTCCACCTGTCCTGATGACTGTGGGTGGCAAGGGATATGAAACTTTTGTTTCACCCATAACAAATCCAGAATTTCCTGCATTATTTTGGCTATAAATCTGGCTCCCTGTAATCAGAATCTACCTTTAAGGGTAAACCCCACCTGGTAAATAGCTGGTTTACCAAGACAGTTGCAGTCACTTTGGCTGTGTTGCTCTGTGTTGGGATAGCATTAACCCATTTGGAAAATAGATTGGTGATCACTAGTGAAAACTTATTGTTGTCCTTAGTGATTGGCATAGGGCCAATGTCAATCTGGATGTTGTTCCAGGGGCCTGAATGCCTCTGGGGTAACAATACATTTTTCATAGCTGGTATAGGATTGTTCTGTGCACAGATCAAACAGTTATTAATGTAGTGTTCTACATCATTTCTCATGTGTGGCCACCAGACGGAGGATTTCAGTCTGTCTAGTGTTTTATCGACTCCCTGGTGTTCATCAGTTGGAGTATCATGTACTTGGTACAGTAGATAAACTCTACCCTCAGGTGTTCAGGAACTATCCGTAACTTTTCATGAGTGTTATGGCATTGATACCAAATGAGTAGGCCATCACTGGATAGGTGAAGGTCATTTTTCACTTTCTTATAAGGGCTTATTTTTGGAAGTTATTCCTCGGTTCCTTTATTAAGGAACCTATACTCTGCCCTCAAGTGAGGGACCCTTTTTTTTTTTTGGAGCATAAGGTTCACGTTTACAATATGCTCGAACCTTATGAATGTACAGTTTGTATTTAAACTGGTTAGGTTAGGATTATGATGTACACAAACAAGTCTCTGTATTTCACGGGGTTACTATTATAGTACTGGAAGTTTGTTTTCTCCCAAAATAAATTCAGTCAGAGAGGAACAGACCCAATTAGAATCTGTAATAAAAAAAAAAGTGTCTGCAGTCTTTCTGTAATTAGATCAAGGCCATTTCTTAAACTGCAGAACTTAACCCTCTCGTGGAGTACTGGTATCATGTTACGAAAGGAAAATCTTTTTTATTCCTCTCTTAACACAAGCTGTGTCTTTCTCAAGGACTTAAGCTCTGTAAACCATCCACAAACATTTGTGGTGATAATAAGGAGACTCCTTGCCTCCCTGTTTTACATTTTTATTTCTTGCCAGGGGTGTTTTAACAATCCCTGTGAATCATACATATATGATGATGCACACTCTGTAATCACTAGGATGTAAAATAAGAATTCCAGCCCCTGCTATCTGACCCTCATTGGTATGTGTGGCTGAGTCATCAGTCAAAACATGACACGAGCCGGCCCACCAGTGCAGCAGTTGGATTTCCGCTTGCGATTCTGGTGACCCGGGTTCGGGAACAGACCCAGGTTGTCAGAGGGCCGGCTGGGGGGAGAAGGACTGAGCGTCCCTAGACTGCTCTCCTTCTCTGGGGAAGGGGGAGGGTGTGTGATCGGTGTCTAGTGACACCCAGCGGAAGCTGGGGTGCTGCAAGCACACCGACACCTGGACGTTTCAGGGACGGGGCAGATGCTGGTCGTCATTGCAGTCCTCACCCTTCCTTACAGGGGGAAAGAAAAATCTGGGCCAGGCTCATCTTCATGACGCCCTGCCCCCAGGCCTCTATTGCCTCTGATGCTGGCTTCCACCAACCAAATACCAGAATTGTGGCGTTAAGGACCGGTGCCGCAACCCCACCCTCTGGAGGGCAAGCCAGGGGTGACTGAGGAAGAAGCACAGGCTATGATCAGGGGTGGAGGTCCCAGGGGTCCGTGACCAGGGCAGATATCCCGACGGCCAGGTACCACCAAAAAGTAATAAATAAATAAAACATGACACACAGTGGTGTCTTTTAACACTTGTCTGAAAGGGCGCTGGGACAGGTAGGTCAAGGGATTGGAGTGAACAATCATGGGTCCCTCCTGTAAATTGTGGGCCATAGGCCAACAAGAATGGAGTTTTGATAGGAAGGATAGTGATGTCATGATCCTGTAAAATGAGAGACCAGTGTGTAAGTCTGGCATCGGATACAGAGTCATCTTTTACCTGTCTGACAACAGAAAGTTAGTTGGCAAATGATTGGAATGCAGCACAATGGGTGCATATCCAATGATGTATATAAAACTTCTCACTACCCAGTATGTAGCCAAAAGATTCCTTTCACAAAGGTTGTATTTCAGCTCCACTGAAAGGGCATCTGGGATGCATAAGCAATGGCTTTGATGTGTCCATTGTATTTTTGGGCTAAAACTGCTGAGATTGCTATATCTAAAGTAGCAGTTTCAAAATAATACCCTAAAGCTGGGTTAGGATTAACCAAAGCCGGGGCCCTGATCAGTGATCTTAGAAGAAAACACAACAATATCAACATTACAATACCTTGCACCTTCTTGCCAGAAGTGTCTGCTATTGTATGTACTGGGAATAGCCCAGACTGTTCCTGGCTTGTGCCTGCTATTGCCTGTGCTGGGAATAACCCAAACAGTTCTTGGCTTGTGCCTGCTATTGCAGCCACAGTATGGGATGACCCAGGTGTCACTGATGGAGGGGGTTCTGCATCATGTGCAGGCAGTGCTGGCACTATCAGGGGTGCCTGCACAGTGGAGAAAAGTGGTGTGCAAGCTGCACATAGTTCTCCAGCTATGGATTGTGGTTCAATAGCCATCAGGGTGGAGAAAGTAGTACTGGAACAGCTGGCAGCACAGGTTCAGAAATCAAACCGGTAACCCTCCCCCCAACATGGCTTGTGATGCTGAAAATATCAAAGCCATGGGGCTTTCAGAATCAGGGTTTCCCTTTCCCCATCAAATGTAAAGTGGGTTTCCCCACCAGAAGGTTGCTGGATGTGCCCAATGCTGTTAGCATTAGGAAAAACAGCACATTCAGTCTTCTCAGGGAAAGCTGATGTTAAATTACATAGGGAAGAATCACATTTCATATAATTAACAATGTGTTCCTTAGTCAATGATGTTCTGGCATAGTAAACTTTGCTAACAGCAGCTGTTGCTGCAGCGTCAGATACACTGACTTCATGACGGGTTGCATACCAGCCTCATTCAAAAGTATGTCAACATCAACATAGAAACATAGACTTTGATGGCAGATAAGGACCACTTGACCCACCTAGTCTGCCCATATCCCTGCCTACTGGATAAGCTGCAGATCCTAGTTAACCAACGGCCTATTTCTTCCTACCACCCACAAGAATTGTCTTATGTCTGTCCCATGCATTCTTAAATTCCCTCAGTTTTTGACCCCACAACCTCCTCTGGAAGGCCATGCCATGTGTCCACCACCCTCTCTGTGAAAAAATACTTCCTCACATTGCCCCTGAGCCGTCCCCCCATTATCTTCAGATTGTGTCCACTTGTTCTTGCATATCTCTTTTTCTGAAATATGCTACCCTCTTGGACTTTGTTGATTCCCTTGAGGTACTTAAAAGTTTCTATCATGTCCTCCCTCTCCCACCTTTCCTCAAGGGTATACATATTAAGCTCTTTTAGTCTCTCTTCATATGGCTTCTGTTGCAGACCCTGCACCATTTTAGTTGCCCTCCTCTGGACTGCCTCCATCCTGTCTATATCCTTACGGAGATGGGGTCTCCAGAACTGGATGCAGTCCTCCAGATGGGGTCTCACCAACTGTCTGTACAGAGGGATAACAACTTCCTGTTGTCTACTGGTGATGCCTCTCCCTATACATCCCAGTATCCCCCAGCCATCCCTACTGCCTTCTCACATTGCTTGCTAACCTTTAGGTCATCTGATATGATTACCCCAGGTCCCTTTCCATTTTTGTTGTTGTTACTACCCCCCCATTGTGTACTCTTCCCCTGGGTTTTTGTTTCCCAGGTGCATTACTTTGCACTGCTTTGCATTGAATCCAAGCTGCCATACTTCTGATCATTCATCCAACCTTGCCAAGTCCCTTCTCATCCTTTCCACCCCCCCCTTGTGTATCAACCCTGCTGCAGATCTTTGTGTCATCTGCAAAGAGGCATACTTTTCCTTCCAGTCCCTCTGCAATGTCACTTATAAAGACATTAAAAAGGATTGAACCCAGTACTGAACCCTGTGGTACCCCACTAGTAACCCCCCTTTCTGCACAGTGGACTCCGTTTACTATTACCTTCTGTGTCCTGTTGTCCAATCAATGTTTCACCCAAGCTACCACCCTGGGGCCCACTCTCAGGCTGGCTAATTTATTAATCTTTTGTGTGGGACTGTATCAAATGCCTTGCTATAGTCTAGGTAGGCCATGTCCACAGCCCCTCCCTGGTCTACAACTTAGGTCACCCAGTCAAAGAAATCGATTAAATTTGTCTGACATCATTTTTAATGAGAATCTTCTGTCCCTCAGAAACACTAGTCTTACTGATAACATTATAAATCATGGCAAAAAACTCCGGTATGTTTTGTTTGGTTATGGCAGCAATCACAGGTCCCTGTGATTTCATGATCCAACCTCCATGATGTGGTGGTCGGCCATTTTGGATTACCTCATAGGCATCTTGGGTTACTGTATTATGACTATCATCACATGACCATGAGCGGCCATCTTGGGGATGGCATGGGGACTCAATGTGATGACATGTGTGCCCTCCATTTTGAGAGTCTAACAATTCTCTATTTTGTGAATCACAGAAAAACAACTGGTTAACCTTTGTTCTAGTCCACCCCACAACACACTGTGAGTGTTCAAAGCCAAACTTGTCAGCATCAGAAGAAGCAAGATATATGAGCATTAAGGTGGTATACCCTGAAAATACCTCTGGCTGATGGTGCAAGTTCACCGTTTTTGCCTTACAATTTATAAGATCAACCTCAGATTTGGTATCACACAAATTTTATATAACCTGTTTCTCCAAGTTTCTACACACGGTGGTAAGTTGGGCATTTATTTTACTCCTACATTCTAGCTCCTCACAAACATGAGCGAGCATGCTGTAAAGTACCTTAATTTTGGACCATAAGACTTTCTCATAGTGTAATTATCGCACGCCCAAGCGTGTTATTGTTGGCTGTGAGGCAGAGGTAGTTCCCAGGCTGGCCTCGCCGGCCGCCGCTTTTCCGGACTCATCAACACTTTGGACCGCCACCTGGTCCCTACTCACGGATACATAGCCGAAGATCACAGAGGCTTCTTAGCGGCGCACAGCACAGGGAGGCAGAGGGGGTTCCTACAGCCGTCTCGCCGGCTGCCGCCTTTTCTGGACTTATCAATGCTTTTGGACCATCCGCCTGGTCCCGACTCACAGACACATAGCTGAAGGTACGCCGCTGTTTGATTTAGGAGCCAGGCTACTCCAGCGGATCTGTCATTGGTCACTGCGTATTTCGAACGCTCCTGATTGGGCCACCCACGAGGAGCATAGCTCCCAATTGGTGCGCCTTTGTAGGCAGCTTCTCTGCAGTTCCAATTACTCGTAGCTCTCTCGTGCCTGTTCTTTTGCTGTAATGCTGCCTCATTGTACTGTTTAGATGCGGAACAATTCCAGATTTAAAAGCTAGCCTGAATGTTGCAGTGAATGTTAAAAAAAGTGTAACATTTCCTAATTTGTTTAGCTAGCATAAATGTTACAGTCTGGTGTACTGCCTAGATGTGGAACAATTCCCAATTTGAAAGCTAGCCTGAATGTTGCAGTGAATGTTAAACAAGCATTTGTCAATGCCAAATGTTTGATTGCTGGCATTGGCATTGGTAGTGTAGAAGTTACAGAGCTGCATAATAGGAACGGCAATGAAGTATTGAACTGAAGCCAACCCCACCACCACCCTGTAGAGAGTGACAGGCATTGGGGTGTGCCTTTGGGTCGTCAGGCATAATGGCCACGCCATTTCACCACACCCTACCCTGCAGACACTGACAAGTGTCACGGTGTGCCTTGGGGTCTTTGGCCCTTATGCGCACCCTATTCCATCAGGAAATACGGTGAGATGGGTGCGGTATAGGAGAATGGGGTGAAGTTTGGGGCCGAAGAGTCCAAGGCATACCTCGATGCCTCTCACTGGCTGCAGGGTGTGGAATGGTATGAGCATTACAGACAAGAATCCCAAGTCACACCCCTGATGCCTGTCATTCTCTACAGGGTGGGCGCCATGGTTGGAAACACTAACACCTCAGGCATTCGTTGGTATTTTCACTCCAAATTTTTAACATGGATTTTTGTGACCCCCACCTCATGAACAGTGGCAATATCAGTTTGTTAGCCGAAAGCTGCTTATGCACAGTGACTACGGCATTTAGCACCACAGGTGCAAAAACACATTCCGAACAGGATGTGAAAAATGACAGCTGTACTGTTCATGGGGAGGTGTAAAAAAATGGCAATGTTGAAAATCTGCAGTAAAATATTAAAAAAATGGTGAAGTCACGAAGGTAGTATAGAAACTGTGCAACGCACACCGTAATGTAATTAGTTTGGGGATTTTTCCAGCAGATTGTCAACACAGGCATTTTGGGACCTCCGATCATGAACAGTCTCACTGTGATTTTCTTTATCTGTCCTGAACAATGATTTCCCACAGCGACTCACAAGATCTCGCGCTGAAAGTGTGAAAACACATTTCGTCCATGTTGTGAAAAATGACAGCTGTACTGTTCATAAGGAAGTGTGGAAAATGCCACTGGTGAAAATCTGGACTGAAAATATTACAAAGTCATGAACTTACAAGGGTGCGTGGAAACTGCGCAATGCTCACTCGTAACACAGTCATTTTATGGACTTTTGTCACCAAATTTTCAACATAGCCATTTTAAGACCTCTGCTCATGAACAGTGTAACTGTGATTTTCTTAATCTGTCCCAAACATTGCTTTCGCACACCGACTGCACCATTGTGCGCTACATGTGCGGAAACACATTTTGGGCGACATGTGAAAAATGGCAGCTGTACTGCTCATAAGGAAGTGTAATAAAATGGCAATGTTGAAAATCTGGAGTGAAAATATTGAAAATTCGCAAACTTAACAGCGCAGTATAGGAACTGCGAACGCACGCCGAAAACAGTCATTTTAGGAATTTGTTCAAATTTTCAACATAGCCATTTTAAGACTTCTTCTCATGAACAGTGTCACTGTGATTTTCTTAATGTGTCTCATACATTGATTTCAAGACACCCAATGCGCCATTCTGCGCCATATGGGCGAAACACGCTTTTGGGCAAGATTGAAAATGACAGCTGTACTGCTCATAAGAAAGTGTAATAAAATGGCAATTTTGAAAATCTGGAACGAAAATATTGAAAATTCGCGAACTTACGAGCGTGCGTAGGAACTGCGCAACGCATGCTCGTAAAACAGTCATTTTTAGGATTTTTTTCACCAAATTTTCAACATAGCCATTTTAAGACCTCTGCTCATTAACAGTGTCACTGTGATTTTCTTAATGTGTCCCATACATTGATTTTGCACACCGACTGCACCATTGTGCGCTACTACAGGGGCGGAAACACGTTTTGGGCAAGATGTGAAAAATGGCAGCTGTACTGCTTATTAGGAGGTGTGGTAAAATGGCAATGTTGAAAATCTGGAGTGAAAATATTGAAAATGCGTGAACTTAAGAGCGTGCTTAGGAACTGCGCAACGCATGCTCGTAAAACAGTCATTTTTACGAAATTTTTCACCAAATTTTCAACATAGGCTTTTGAGAGACCACCTTATGAACAGTGGCAGGTCATTATAAGATTATGTCCCGAAAGGTGATTTCAGCACAGTGACTGCGAAATCACCCTTCGGCCCGATTAACGCCATGACAATGAGAGCATTCATGAGAAGGGGTCCCAAACCCCATGTTGAAAATTTGGTGCAAAAATTCCAAAAAATGCCTGAGATATGCAGCAAAGTTGAAAAAAACCCTACCTATCCCATTATACAGCTTACCGGCATTTCTTCAGTTCGCGGTTGGCTTTGAAGAGTGCAGATGTGTTCCGGTCCACGAAGATCGCCACGCGGAGTCCGGAGGTAAGTATGGGTGAGGGTGTGAGGAGGCAGGGTGCGTGGGTGGGGGCAGAGACAGCGAGGGACCGCTTTTGTGTTTCAGGGTTTTTTTTTTTTTAAAAGGACGACGATGGGATGCCATACGCTGGGTGGGCCTCAGCATGGCACAAGGACGGCTGTTTGGGGAGTGGAGCCGATGGGATTGGGCACCCCATCGGCGATAGCATCTGTTGCCATGCTGGGTGGGCTCCCAGCGTGGCACCCTGTACTCTCTGGGGACAGTGGAGCTGGCGAGGATTGGGCACCCCGTCCGGCTGCTCAGATGTGTAGCCATGCTGGGGTGGGCACCCAGCGTGGCATTGAAACTCTGTTTGGGGGGAGCGAGCACAGCCGATGAGGGATACAATGTGCATGGAAGCGATAACGCAGTATGCGCAGGCGTGTGTGTGTGTGTGTGTGTAGGTGGAGCGTGCATGAGCAGGCGATATCTTATCGCTGCTCACTGAAGCGTAGCTCCCCCTTTCAACTGTACTCCACTGTATTTTCGACTGCTGTCATAGACAGCTCCAGTACCCATTGGAGAACTGCAGCCGCACCTGCAAACACACTGACTGAATTGGAAGAGGGCTGCCACACCTCCGAAAACTGGGATGATGGCACTATGTTTCTTGCACGCGCGTGCAAGCAAACATAAAAAGTGGAAAATTTCCTAATTTGTCGAGCTAGCCTAAATGTTACAATCTGGTGTACTGCCTAGGTGCACCTAACCAAGTGCATTTATTGAAGTCTTGACACTGTGTGATCCTCTGTACCTGCTCAAACCCTGCCTGTCCTGTCTACACTTTTATTCTCTTTTACATTTGCTCTCTCTCTCTCCTACGTGACTGTAAACCTCTCGCACAACCTGTTCCAAAGTAATCCCTGCAAATCTCACTCTACTCAGCTCGAACGTGAACCTGCTCTTAACTCCTGCAGCAACCTTACACCCCTGTCTCCTATCCTCCCCCCTCTTGTTCCATTCTGACCCCACCCTCCCCAACACTTAGCTGCTCTGCTTTTGTCTTACCCTTGATCACCCTCACCCCATGCTGACAGTCTGTTGTCAGCCCCCAACCCCCCAGCGACTCCTGCTCGTCATGCACTATATTCACCTCTGCCTTCTCTTTTCTCTACAGATCACAGTTCCCTGAGTGGCGCCACAGCACAGGGAGGCAGAGGCGGTTCCTACGGCTGTCTCGCCAGCCACCGCCTTTTCCGGACTCATCAACGCTTTTAGACCGGCCACCTGGTCCCAACTCATGGACACATAGCCGAAGGTACGCCGCTGTTTGCTTTAGGAGCCAGGCTGCTCTGCCGGATCTGTCATTGGTCACTGCGTATTTCAAATGCTCCTGATTGGGCCACCTGTGAGGAGCATAGCTCCCGATTGGTGCACCTTTATAGGTAGCTTCTCTGCAGTTCCAATTACTCATAGCTGGGCACTCGTAGCTCTCTCATGCCTGTTCTTTTGTCCCACCCCCCCCCAGGCCACCTTTAAATACTCGTTCCTGCTCCTCCCACCAGAAAATCCCACCCCATTGGCTCTTCTCTCCTGCCATCACCCCTAGACCATGGGCTTCTAGATTGGGCTGGACAATCGCCTCAGAACTATAAAAACTTCCCTAGCCTACTAGGATTAATCAACTTAACTCACCTCTCCACACAAACTGCAATTCTAGCCTCTCTCTCTGCGGTTCCCACCAGGCATTTATCCCCTGCCTGGATCACAGAACGCAACAACTTACAACCTACTCTCTGCCCTCGACCAGTCTGTCCAACTTGCAATAATGGGCAGCCTATATTGGTCAGTCTCCCTGGCTTGCCTTTTTGCGTTAAGCTGGTATATGGACTGGGTGATAGCTGGGGCACTCCAACACCCTGCAGGTGAAAGTTCACCTCCCCCTCCAGTCCACGTTGAACCAGAATCCAGGACAATACTTCTCTACATCCCCTGTCTGCCTAAACAAGATACAGCTCGGCTTGGTTACTGGCTACACAAATGTCTCCTTGCTCCCAATGCTACCTCTGCCTATGGTATCCTCTCTTCTAGCACCTTGCCCTGGGTAACTGTCTCTACTCTCCTCCTGCTGCTCCAGGCTGGGGACATTGAAACCAACCCTGGACCTGCTCTTCACTCTCCCCCTACCCAATCTGCAGCACATGTACCTACTATGAAAGGACTGAAAATAGTACACATTAACATTCGCAGCCTATGCCCCAAAATGGCTGAATTGGAAGCCTGGACCATACAAATGTCTCCTGACATCCTGTGCGTAACTGAATCCTGGCTAAAACCTGCTATCAGACAGCATGAGGTGTCTCTTCAAGGCTACGACATCTTTAAACTTGATAGGATAGGCAAAAGGGGCGGAGGGGTACTGATCTACTATAGGACAGGCCTCAACGTCACTGTACTCCCCACGTCTGCCTCCTCACCAGCTCTAGTTGAGTCCATTTACATCACCCTTATGCTTGGAAACATTAAAAAATCATCATAGGGTGTATCTATATGCCCCCCAACCATGCCACCGCTGGCCTGCCTCCTCTCCTTGAATCTTTAGGCAGCCTCCCAAAGCATGACCTCATCCTATGTGGGGACTTCAACACTGACTGGCTGCACCCCAATATTGGTAATGTCTGTGCTTCACTTGCTGATGGCAACCTCACTTAGTTAATCCATGGTCATGCATGAGTCAATTCAAAATCTGGCAATCATACCCTGCTAGACTGGACAGTCACTAACTGCCCACTTAAAATCAGATCTACTGGCACACTCTCTGACTGCATAAGTGATCACTCTCCCACTTTCTGTGTGTGGAGTAACAGCTATACCAACCCTCCTCCTAAGATTTCCCTGGTCCGGGATATGACCAAGTTCAACGTAAACAGGTTCCTATCATCCATTAACTCTGCAGACTGGGGCCCCATTAATACACTTCCTGATATAAACCTAGCCCTGGACTTCCTAATCTCCACTCTCACCAAAAGAATCAATCAGCACGCCCCTCAGAAGAAATGCAGATCTAAGGGTGTTAAAGCCCCGTGGCTCTCCGGGGATATCAGATCTCTCATGGCCCTCCGGGACAAAGCATGGAAAACGTACAGGCATAGTGGACTCCAATCAGACTGGCTTATCTACCAACAGCTCAGGAATCAGTGTAAAAACTTTGTACAAAAAGCTAAGCGATACCATCTCAAATCTATTCAAACAGAGCATCTAAATTACCCAAAGGAATTCTGGAGACAAGTTAACACCTTAGTGAAAGGAAAGACTGCAGAAAACCCAAGCTCTATTTCTGTCAATGGCACCACCCTTGATGACCCACTATCCATAGCCACTGGATGTAACAATTTCTTCACTGACCTCCAAAAGTACACCTCTATCTTTCATAAGGCTCCCTCTCTTCCTACAAGTCCCCTGCCCAATCTAGGGGGTCGTCCTGAATTCCACTTGAAGCTAGCCACGCTCAAAGAGGTGCAGCAACTTCTATCTAATCTAAAACCTGAGGGCTCCCCTGGATATGATTCATTGGAACCAAAATTTCTTAAGCTGGGTGCCTCTGCCCTAGCTTGCCCCATCCGCAACTTGTTCAACCAGTCCTTCCTCTCTAATACTGTGCCAGATAAGTGGAAGGTGGCAGTAGTAGTCCCGGTCCACAAAGGAGGACCAAACTCCATCATAGAAAACTTTTGACCTATATTCCTACTTTCTCACCTGGCAAAAATCCAAGAGCGTATAGTCTATAATCATCTCCAAGACTACCTTGACTCTCATAAGCTGCTATCAGCCTGCCAGCACAGCTTTAGAAAGAAGCACAGTACCCTCACTGCATTCATAAAAGTAACATCTGACATCTTCCATGCTATGGATAGGAGCCAGGCCACTGGGGCCATATTTGTGGATCTCACAAAGGCATTTGAACTTGTGAACCATGGGCTGCTGCTCCACCAGCTACATCTACTTGGCCTGGACTACAATGCGTTGCATTGGATGAAGAGCTAACTGTCTGATCGATCCCAGAAAGTTAAGTGGGATGGCTCCTAGTCGGAATAGAAAACAGTTTCCCATGGTGTCCCGCAAGGCTCAATTCTGGGCCCCATGTTATGTTTGCTCTTTATCAATGACCTCCCCAACTTCTGTGGGAGTGCCACTGTTCATCTATATGCAGACAATGCCATCATCTACCACTCCTCTCCAGACATTGACCAAATCAGTCGGAACCTTGCCTCTGACTTCGCCTCCCTGGAAGCATGGTTCCGACGGAATCATCTTGTTCTCAACTCAAAGAAAACAAAATGCATGGTCTTCACCCATCGGCATGCAAAAAAGCCTAACCCACCTACCCTTAGTATTTATACTAACAAGGGTGACCCACTAGAGGTAGTTCACTCCTTCAAATACCTGGGTGTTACCTTGGACCCTGCCCTATCATTCAACTCCCATGTCTCTAGCACTATCAAAAATCTCAATCAGAAACTTGGACTCCTATATCGTATGCGCTCACACCTCACTCTTGCCTCTTGCCAAAAAATTGCTTCTGCATCCCTCCTTCTCATACTATCTTATGCTTCCCATACTATCCTCCTCTTCCTCTACACTAACTCCTCCTCCATGTCCCCCCTCTCTCAAGCATACCACAGGGTAGGTCGTTTTGCTGTGGGGGCATCTACCCGTTCTCACCACTGTGATGTTCTTGCCTCGCTGGGGTGGCCCTCATACGGGGCAAAACTGAGGTACTCCACCCTGAGCCCATGTTCAAGCTTGTTCACAAATCACTCCTCCCTGCCTCAGGGAACTTATCCACCTCAAACCAGCACCACACACACTCCGCTCTACCTCTCCCCCTTCTCATTGTCCCCAAAATGTGTCTTGCCATATCCAGATGCTTCTTTTCTTATGCTGCCCTAGCTGACTGGAACTCCTTCCCTCCCTCCATTCTATCCTGCTCCGCCCTCTCACAATTTCAGTCCCAACTGTTTGCCTTTCTGTCTTCCTCTGCCACCTGTTCCTGCTTTTACTGAAGAGTGCCTACCCAGAAACTCCCCCACCTTACCTACGGCTGCCTCCTCCTGCCTTATTCTTTTCCTTCTCCACTACTACTGCACCTAGCATAATGGGAAACTAATATGTATAGAAGTCTCTGGTCCTAGCCACTCCCATGTATATTATTAGTATGCTTACTATGAAGTATTGTACTATAAGTGCCCTGTATGTAGCCCATCAGGCATTCAATTTCATGCACTACTTGTCAAATCTGTTGTCAGTTGCTTGTGTACTTGCAAACATTGTTTCCTGATCTGTACTCTGCCTAATGCCATCCGTGTACCATGAGAGCTGAATTGCTTGTTGCACTTATACCTTCGTGGTTGATTCTCAACCCCGGGTCAACGCTAAAAAAAGGACTGTAATTGTCTCAGTGGACTTACCCAGTTACCAAAACTCAAATAAATAAATAAAATAAATAAAATTAGCCTCTTATCAAGAGAAGTTCTATCACATTTGATTTTCAAAGCATACACTTCACGTCTACTATTTTCATAATTACTTAGTAATGAATCACATTGCTTAGTCAAGGTCTGGTGTTGAAATAACAGCTTGTTAACTTTCTCAGCGAACTTGGCATTCAACACATTCATCCTTTTCCTGTATGCAGTGTAATCTGATTTCAGAGTATCACATTTTTTATAGAAAATTTTAAGGAAGCGAATAGTGTTGCAACTAGCACATTTTCAGGAATATTTTGCTTGGTACCATGTTTCAATTCACTATAGTGTTCAGAAACCCTCACGGGATTGTTTCTGTTTTTTGCCACATTGGCAAAATCATCCAAACTACCGTAAGCAGCTTGATTTTGTGAGGCATCCAGCCTCAAATTCAGTACTGATTTTTTAGACATGTCATTTAAAAAATGAGAAACCCTTAGCTGTCTGTGGATCAAAAACTTTGTTTGCAACCAAAGTTCTTGACAGTACACAAACAGCATTTGGCATTTGTGGACTCCTAGATGAGTATAGACACACTAGGATTTGAAACCACAAATGAAAGCAGTCTATCTGTCTGTTCAGATCCCTTTGCAGCTATGTGTTCCCACAGAGAAAGAAGAGGGAAAAAACAAACAAAAATAAAACAACTCACTACACAGAGTTTGAATATCTGGCAAGAGCTTTGTTTTGTCTGCACCGGGGAACACACAACAGACCAAAGAGATTTAAACAGAAGACGCTCTCAGCTGCTTGTCACTGGGGATTTCTCACCCAGTGTTTTAATTTACAGAGGAAATTAAAATGTAACTTTGACTAACACCCAAACACCTTCCACAGTCGCCATTTTTGTTATCTAGATATCAGCTCTAGAGTAAATAATAAGATTCTTGTATGTCTTCGGTGTTAGCCAAGAAACATTTTACACAAGCAGGAGTAATAATAATAGTTTATTATAATACTTACGCCAAGCATGTTTTGATTTCATTGATTTCATCGATATTACAGAGCATTTTTAAGACCGTAGTCCATTAGCTCGCCTTTTCTTTTTTTTAAAACCTACTGATATCCTTTAATTCCATTTCCAATTAAATAATGATCCAACATTAATTTCAATTCTGATATGGTTTTACTTTCAACTACCTCGCCCAGCAGGGAGTTCCAGATTTGAGTTACTCTGTTATTAATCCAGTACCTCCTCTTATTTGTATTTGTTCTTTCTTTAATTAATTGATGGTTATGTGCCCTTGTATTATGAATATGATCCCTCTGATTCAGCCCCATGCTGTCCCAAAGAAAAGAGTCTGTATGGGCCTTATATATCAGACACATATCCCCTCTCATCCTACAATACTCCAGTGAATACAGTCCCAATGAATTCAACCTTTGATCATAGCTCTGTCCCTCTAATCTTCTAATCATCTTTGTTGTCCATCTCTGAACCCTCTCCAAAGTTTCCACATCCTGTCTTTTGTAGGGTGCCCAAAACTGCACACAATACTCCAAGTGGGGCCTCACAAGTGCAGTATAGAAGGGGACTATGACTTCCCTTTCTTTACTATTAATATGTTTTTTTATACAATGTATAATACTACTGAATTTTTTGACAATCTTATTACAGTGTGCACTGAAGTCCAGATTATTACTAATATTAATATCCAAATCTCTCTCGTCCTGTGTTACTTTTAATATTGTGCCTCCCAAGTTATATTTAAGGAGTTTATTGGTTTTACCAAAATGCATAACAGAACATTTATCTGTGTTAAATATGGATTGTTTTTGAATTGCCCATAATTCCAGGTTATTAAGGGCTATTTGCAAGTTGTTATGTTCTGCCATATTGTTCACTGGACCCCCTAGCCCCCTAGCCTAGTATCGTCAGCAAATTTGGCTAACCAAACCTCCTTGTCAGCCTGCATTGTTGATATATAAAGGTTAAAAAGGCATGGTCCCAGGACTGATCCCTGGGATATACCACTGGTCACACAGGGTTTGCCTGAGAATTCTACCCTCATGCATACCTTCTGGCTTCTGTTTACCAGCCCATGCCTTAATCCACATTGCAGTCCAGTTTGGAAGTTCCATCTGTAAGATAACTTTAACTAGTTCCACATGTGGGACTTTATCAAAGGCTTTAGCAAAGTCTAGGTAAATAACATCAACTGGGATACCCCTATCGAGGGACTTGCTGACCTTATTATAGAATTCCAGTAAGTTTGTCTGGCATGATCTACCTTTCCTAAACCCGTGCTGGGATCTATCTTCCTTATTAGATTTTTCAAGGAAGTCAGTAATAAAATCCTTAATTATTCCTTCCAAAATTTTCCCCAACACCGAGATCAGGCTAATAGGCCTATAGTTGGAAACTAGTTGTCGTGATCCTTTCTTGTGTATAGGGATTACAACAGCTTGACGCCACACATCTGGTACTTCCCCCCTGTATCTATAGATCTTTGAAACAAGTACATCATGGGGTCCATCAGAACTTCTGCTAATTCCTTCAGCATTCTAGGATGGATTCCATCTGGTTCCTGTGCCTTATTGTGTTTGACTTGCTTAAGTCTCGTGAGTACACTGGCTCCGTCTATCTTATAGCTGGATCTACACTGTAATGTAGTAGTGACATCTTGATTAGATATTGAACAAACATTAAAAACTGTAGAGAAGTAATTGTTGAATTCCTCAGCTAGTGCCACATTATTGGTTAAATTAACCCCGCTGCTAGTTTTGAGGGGACCAATAGATGTATTTTTCCCTTTTTTGCAATTTATATAAGTATAAAAAGATTTGTAATTATCTTGAACTCTTGCAGCCAAAGTATACTCATAATTTCTTTTTGCTATAAAGATACCCTTTTTTGCTGATTTTTGACTTTTTTTCAATGACGCCCAGCTTTCCTCAGTATTAACCTTTTTAGCATAATGATAGCATCTATATTTCTCCTTAATTAGTGCTTTAACTAAAGGGGTTAGTAACGGGTACATACCTTTCAACTAGATTAGTTAGTTTGTTAGTTAGTTTACCCCATATTTTGGCAACTGATTGTGAACCAAAATCGGTTTTCCAATCCCAGTGTTCAAGTACTTGCCTCATGGATTCAAAATCGGCCCTATTATACCTCTGGAGTACCGTTGTACCTGTGCATTTCCCACTTACTTGTTCATACTGGAAATTAATAATAGAGTGGTCACTAGATCCTAGTGGGGGGTTTATTTTACAATCCGTGATGTTTTCTCCCAAGTCACTTAGCACCAGATCCAAAATATTATGTCCCCTAGTGTTGGAGACAACAATTTGGTCCACATTTACCAAGTTAAAAGTTTCCAGATATCTTGATTCTATACCTGAATTTGCCTTTGTTTCCCAGTTTATTCCTCGGAGATTGAAGTCACCCACCAAAATAACATTTCCCGAAAGGCAAATCTGCTTAATGAATGCTAGGATGTCCTCATCTACTATCAGTTTGGTAGATGGTGGCCTGTACATTACTCCAAAATTTATTGTAGCTGATTTAGGGGGACTAATCTTAACCCAAAGGGCTTCTAAATCAGGCCAGCTAGTTATATCTACTTGTTCTGTAATTATTGTGTCTTTAATATACACTGCCACCCCCCCTTTGGTTTGGGTTCGATCTTTATTAAAAAGTGTATATCCTTGGATATGTTTGTACCATGTATCCTCGACTTGCCACCATGTTTCTACTATTGCACAGACCTGGATATCTTGACTAGTTAATAACACTTGTAACTCATCAAACTTATTATTTAAACTACTAGCATTTAGGGACATAAAATTCCATTTGGTTCTTAACTTGTCTGGGTTTTGTACCCCCCATCCCCTTCTTGTGGAGTTTAAATGATGGTGAATGGTCTCTGTGATAGAGAAAATCACAAGGGAGATCGGTTTCTCACCACTCTCCTGAAGAATCTCCAGAATTACCAAGATCTCTTTGCAGAACTGGTTTGCACAAAGTTACAGTATATACTACAGATAACATCAGACAGTAGATATAAAGAACATGCTGTATTGGTTCTATACTATAAACAAGTTTGTGTAAGACATTCTCCATTGGATAATGACTTAGGAGACAGAATTACTCATGAGTATAATGTGAGACAAAGGATTTCTCTCTCAGCATAAAGCAAAAGTGCTGACTGGCACAGACTACATGTGGCATTACTTGCCTGTGTATAATACATAACAAAGTCTTTCTCTCTGTCAGCTTGCTTAGACAAAGAGAAATGCAGACAGGCTCTACTACATATGATTATATGAGATATATATATATATATATATATATATATATATATATATATATATATATGTGTATATATATATATATATATATATATATATATATATATATATATATATGTATGTATTATATAAAGTAATCACTAATGATCCTTCAGAGTCATCATATCAGTAATTAGGTAGATTATATATGGAATATATGTAAAAGACAAACATAATGTATTATAGTGAGGTATAATAGTCATGCATGATATAATCCTATAAAGGATGTAAATATTAGCATATATTAGCAGCAAAGCACATTCCTGGCACTCATGCTTATATGATGGGTGCCTAAATCTACATGTCAGTGCAAAATAGCAGTATCACAGTATAATAGACCAGGAATACAGTGTAAGGTGTATGTGAGATGATAGGGGGCATAACCCAGGTGCAACGCAGTCCAGTTCGAGGAACAGTCTTTTTGGTGCAAAGCAGATGGTGGCTAGCTAGTTTGAAGAGTGGGTACAGTATCTTAGTGACCGATCAGTCTTGTTGGCCAGCAGGAGGGCTGAGGACAACAGGCTGGAGATTAAGATGAAGAGGATGAAGAGGATGAAAGCTGGTCCAGAGCTGAAGATGTAGGTGATGAGAGGATGGAGGATAGTCGAGGCAATGTCCTTCTATGGCCATGGCGGGTCATCTGGAAGGCTCCTGATCAGTTGCCAGGGAAGGTAGCTATGGCCACCTCGGAAAAGCAAAACAAAAACAGGGCAATTTCCTATTTGCGTACTGCAGAGGGAACCTCACTCTCATGAGCCGGGGTGGCTCCTAAGCTGACTATACTTGGGGGGGACCTGACTACCACCATGCTAGCTAATGCAGTCTTTCTTTTTTTTTTTTTTTTACTTTTTATTAATGAAATTTTCTGATTTACAGCCAGCTGTATGTCAAAAATACACATCAATTAGTGAGGTACACAGACCCCTTAAGTCAGATACAGGTATTATGACACTTGTCTAAGGTACAAGATACTTTAGTCCATGACCTGGGGGAGGCCCCTTAGTCGTTTTAACAGGAGAAAAGTTTGGGTTTGACTTCTTGTAGAGCAATGATCTTCTCACCTACAACTGTCCAGAATAAACGTAGTGTCCAAGAAATTAACCACTTTGTAGAACTTCAAAGTGGGGGAGGTATGAAACACAAAGGGCCTAAATTCTGCAGGTAAATACACAGACTGCCTGGGCTCAATTAAGTTATGTTACCCTCCGCCAGATTCTGGTAGGCATGGCATCCTACTCTGGGGGAGGAAGATATCAAAACCGGATTTTAATTTAGTTCACAAACAGAGAGATGCTTATTGCATCAATCTGTAAGTTACAGCATAGACCTATTATATTAATTATAGTAACTTTTAACATATAGCGACAAGAGGAACAACAGTTATTTTATCAGCTTCTCCAGCAACATTTATTTTTCTACCCTTTAGGTAATTACATTTGGTGTGTTATAATATAAACTCCAAATGGCACTATAAGGCCTTCAGCCCTCATCATCTGAACACTCCTCAGTCGGCTTTAGACTTTGAATTAGCTTTTCAGCAAAAATAGTAGCTGCAGCTGGGTCGACAAATACATAAGTTTTGGAAGCATGTTTTACCAACAGTCTCGCCGGAAAGTTAAGTTGAGCTACAATAACGTTTTGAAGGAGTTCCTTCTTAATCAGCTGCAGTTCTTTTTTCCGGGCTTGAGTTTGCGCCAATAGGTCTGGAAAGAAGGAGAGACGGTGTCCTTCCTAGTGAGTCTCACCTCTGGAACGAGCGGCCTGCAAGAGAGCAATCCTGGCATCTGAGTTAGAAAGCGTGACAATCGCAGTGCATTGTTGCTACGTCCCATCTCTGGGTTTCTGGCGCTGAGGGATCGAGAAGGCTCTCAAAACAGCGATCCCCGAGTCTGGTGGCAGTAATTGTAGATCCCGAAAGATTAGTTTAGTAATAGCAGGTACCAGTTCCCCCGATCCAGCATATTTGTTAGGAAATACCACAATTCGGATATTAGCCAGTCGTTGAAAATGTTCTAGATTTTCCATCTTTGCCCTCATCAAGTTTAGGTTCCTTACACATGCTGCGTTATACTGTTGCTGGCGCTCGCCTTCTGCTTTGAGCTCTGTGACTGCGGTAGTATTTTCCTGGATCTGACGATCATTTTCTGTTAGTTTAGCTTCGACCACAGCTAGGCGTTTATTCGTTTCGTCGCCTGTTGCTTGGATCTTAGTCAGCATGGCCAAAATTTGTGAGGTCGGTAGCTCCGTTGAGGGCTGCTCCTTAGTCAAGGTAGGCCCTGCATTACTTGTCACCCTGTGGGAGGACACATAAGAATCTAAGTTCTGGGATGAGCGTTTAGCATCTTTTTTGGGGCTCATCTTAGCGTAGGAGTATTCAGGCATACACCACCACCAAAAAGGAGTCTATATTTTGGGTTTTTCCTTTCTATTTTAGGCTTTTTCCCCTATAACAAAGCTGGAGCTCTCTCAGGATGCTGTCTCCATGTTGCTGCTCAGTAGTGCCCCCCGCTAATGCAGTCTTTCGGTGTCTTTGGGGGTTGCTGTCAGGCTGGGCGGGAGACACTAGATGCTTGGCCGGTGAAAGGTGGATGACCCCCAAACTCAGGGGTGCAGGCAATTACAGTCTTTGTAGGGCAATTAGGTTAGGTGGTGGGACTACCATAGTTGGGCGGTTCGTCCACTCCCCCACAGCAACAGCACAGACGGGGGGGAGGAAAGAGAACTGTCATGGCTCGATGCACTTGGTGGTGGGGCAGGCAGTTCAGACCCCTTTCAGGACAGCTCAGGAACAAATTGGACAAGGTGCATGGCAGGCAAGTTCAGGCCCTGTTGCAAATACAGTAACCCCTCGCTATAATGAATGGTTTGGGAGCCACGTCTGCTGTTTGTTATAGCTCCTCATTTGTTTAAGCAAGTGACTGTACTACTGTATCAGCACTGTATGCTAGTGTTAGTTCTCCTCCCCCCCCCGATCTGTTGCTCGATCTCTCTCTCTTGCTGTGGTCAACATTTCCCCTCCAAATCAGCTACCAGGAAGTGAGTCAGGCAATTAAGTGAAAGGGTGGGCTCTCTGTGTATTGAAGTTCCGACGGCGGTGTTCTGGTTCGTTCCCTCATGGTCTCCGGGGTTGAACTGACTGCAAAAAAGTGACGGGAGAGACTGCATGACTGCACAACTGAAAAGGCTCTCTTTCTGCAGGCAATTCCTTTATCATACAGTATTTAGCTGGGAGGGTGTTGGAAATTAAGGGAAAGAGTGGGTTCTCTGCATCTTGAAGTTCCGACGGTAGCGCTCTGATTCGGTCCCTTGTGGTCTCTGGGATTGAACTGACCGCATAATAGCTATGGGAGAGACTGCATGACTGCATAACTGAAAAGGCTCTCTTACTGTTGGGCAATACATATATCGTACATTACTTAGCTGTGAGGGTGTTGGAAATTAAGTGAAAGGATGGGTTCTCTGCATCTTTAAGTTCCGACGGTGGCGCTCTGACTTGGTACCGCATGGTCTTCACGACTGAACGTCTGACAGTGACAGCAATGTGAGAGACTGCAAGACGTGGCAGAGAGAGGCAACAGTAGACTGAAAGGTTGCCTGCTTCTGTTTGTTTACAGAACTTCATTATGGTAGAAATTAATATTTGCTAACATTTTGCCATATTTGTTGAAATCTCTGCCTGGCGAGCACAGCACTGAGTACAGCAGCTGATAACATCGGGAGCCACAGTCCCTATTCGTTACACCCGAGCATTCACTAGAGAAAGGTTCGCTATAGCAAGGGGTTACTGTAGCTTAGTCAGTTGGGGTCAATAACGTCGCAGGGTGGAACCCCAGGAAAACACTGAAAATTGCAATTTCACCAAAGTTATACCCAATTTCTTCAGCAGGTACTGGGCTGACCTGTGGCCAGGGTCTGGGTGGCAAGCAGTACAGTGCAGCATAAGCCTGGCCATCCCCTTGCTCCACAGTTCACACCATCATCAGCAAGCAGTCTGGGGGAAAAATAAGGTGGCCGATAGGGGGTGGTCGGGGCTCCCAGTGAAGGGGTTAGGGCCACTGGGGAGACTTGCTCCGAAATGAGATGCTGCCCCTTTAAATCCCAGGGGGACCATCTCTTCATCTTGCAGGCCTGAAGAGGATTGCCTAGGCCTGGCTCACACCCTTTGTAATGATGTAAGGGGGTGGCAGCTGGGTTATGCCGTGGGTCCATCCTTTGTTCCGCCCCTTGTGAATATTTACATTTGGGGCTGTAGCCTACTCTGCAGGGCCTTTGCTTTGGCCAGTTAATGCCCCTCCTCTTCAACCCACATTAATTCCCCCTCCTTTTCCATCCTTCTGGCTGCCTCTCCCTCCCTGGGGTGCCATTCTGGCCCCAAACCTTCATCCTGGGACTCATGCCACGCGGTGACCTTTATCCATCAGGTGGGTGCCTTGCCCACTTGGGTTGCATTTCTTTTTTCCTCCTGTCCTCTGGTGCCTTGTCCTTTTCTAGGTGCCCCTGGCGCTAAGTAAAATAAATGTTTGGGCTTATAGTCCACTTACCGTCTGGCCTGGGTTCTCTGCTGCCCAATGAATCGTTGGTGGTGTTTGTGGTGGGGGTCGGGGAGCCACGCTCTCTCTCTCTCTCCCCCGGGACCAATCTGGACATCATGAGGCTGCCGGGTGGAACACTAGCTGTTCAGGTGCTGGTTTCTGCCTGGATGCAAAACAGTGCCACACACTGCAGTCCACCTCTAGATGCAGTCCTCCCTTCTCCCTGGTGGTTACCCTCATGGACTTCAGCCACACCAGCGGTTGGCGGGAGGGAGGGTAAACAGCTCGGGGAGGGGTTCCACCTTGCCACCAGCGCTCTCACCATAGGCCCCCAGCAACCACCAAAACCGGCTCTGGTTCAGTTGGGGTGAGTTCCGGGGAAAACGAGGAGATGGCCAGACTCAGGAAAACACCCACACAGCACCCAAAAGAAATGAGAACAACAAAATAGAAACAAAAATGGATGGCAGGCATGGGGGTTTCAAGGATGTATAAAAAAAACAAATAGCCCGGGTGCAACCACCTGCCAGCGTGCCGCCAGTGCCAACACCAGTCCAGGGAGTCATGGACAAAGGAGTACCAAGGCAGGAGGGAAGGGAGCTGCAGCAAACAGACCATGAGAGGAGAAACAACGAAAAAAGGGACAAATGGACCTGATCCAACAGACACCGGAGCAGAGGCAGGGAGGGCTCAGCCACCATAACCATGTGCTCCAGCCTGCATTACAACCCCAGGAGGAAACCCGGGAAAAGGGGAACCCCCACAGACTCCAACACAGGTGACTTACCCAGCTGCTGCCGGCTGTCAAGAGGACCCCTGAACCTGCTGTAGAGTGGAGCTAGGAGATCACTGCTGCTGCTGCTGAAGACTCCAGAACCCCTGGCCACAGAGGAGCAGCCACCAAGGAGCTATGGACCTGAACTTAAGGTAAGCCTCCAGGCATCCATGCTCCTGTGCTGTCCCCTCTGTCAGCCACCCAGTCCAGCACTGCCCTCTGGCTAGCAGGGGAGACCCTTTACTAGCCTGGGGGTGGACTTGGCTTTTGGCCAATTGATTGGGTCCCTGGGGCTTGGATCAGCCCCTTGGGCTGATTTATGGCCCCTTTAGGTGTTGGCCGGAGCCCTGGCCTGGCCAGGACAAGGGATCCAGCCCGGGAAAAGTGCAAGAGGAGGGAGAGGGATAGGGACAGGAAGTGGTCAGCAAGCCGGCTGGCTGTGTATGCGGTGAGTGGGGGGGTTAACCCTTTCCCTCCATGAGGTTTTCCCTAGTCTGCTTGCAGATGAACTTTGGGTGCGGCCGAAGGTCTTCCCCATCTCTTGACAAAGAGAAGGCCTTCAAGAAGGTTCATCAGCATAATTACTTGTTTTTGTTTTATAGAAATATGGACTGCCTTCAACCTTTATATCGTGGGTAATGCTTTTATACCAACATACTACTGTTAATCCTGTAATAAATAGGAGGTTAGGATCTAAGTGTAAGATTGCAAGGGGGAGTGAGGCAAGGGTGCCCTTTAAGCCCCATATTGTATGTCTTTGGCATAAGCCCAGTATTGAAAAAAAGAAATCAGGGTCTGAGTACTAAAGTCGTTAGGATGTCTATGAGCCTGCTACCCCCTAAGACCCAGCTCATGCTGCTGATATTTCTCTAATAGTGGGGGAATCTGTAGCTTGAACAGTAGTGCTGGGATACAAGAGTATCAGGGTCTAAATGAAATATAAATAAAAACATAGGGACGGTTTTAAATAATGCAGACCCTGCTTCTATTAATCAGTTGGAAGGTTTTATGTTTATCAAAGAGCCAATTAAAATCTTAGGAGTTTGAGGTCAAGACATAGTGGAATATAATTGGAAAAGGAAGCTGGATGGGTCCGAGTCCCAAGTAACTAAATGGTGTGCGCGGCCCACATTCAAACTAAAAAGAGTATATATGGTTAAAACATTTCTGATCCCTATTTTCTTGTTTCTGAATTTTGTTTTGCTACCCCTTCTTACCTTGAACCTAAACTGTAAAGTGTGTTCTTTCAGGTGGTATGGTCAGCTGAATGAACCCTATTATAAGTGGTCATACTTTTTGGAATATACAGGAAGGAAGCCTAAAAATGGAGAACCTGGTAGTTTTTTTCATTGTGTGTTTATTAGTTTTAATCTGAAGCCTTCTGTTGTGGATCCTAAAATTGTGAGAATAACCTTGTTTGTAGACAGCTGTGCCTCACTTATACTGTACATGCACTGGGGAGAGAGACACCCTGAAGGCAGTAAGGGGAAAGGGGAAACTGGAAGCTAGCTATTTACGGGGTTGTTGTTTAAAAGTTAAGCGGTGGCACCTAACGTTGGCACAGGTGCTGAGAAAGTCAGGGAAGAAATTATACGAATAGGTGGTATCCTCTATATTTAATGTTTCTGCTGTTTTCCCCACAATATGGGGCAGAGGAAAAGGTCATCACTTAAAATTATGTGGTGGGAGAATCCTAAGGACAATGTGGGATATAGTATGGCTGAGAACCCGTGGGCATTGAAATGTAAAAGGAAATGGTAAACCCAAAAGTGTGGAGGAAAGATTTTGTAACGGGGCAGGTTGTCCTCATTCTGAGGAGAGCATGGAACATTTCTTTCTTTCTGTGTTTGTATATTGTGGATTTTTGGCCCTTACTTTCCAGAGAGTGGAAGGCTCCTGAATTTAAACATACCACTCATCAGAACTTAATATTAAGGGGCTTGGACACCACCTGGGCAAAATGGACAGAGAGCACTGTTTTGATCATTTTTGCTTGTATTACATGGAGTACTTTGCTTTGCAGGCTCAATGTCAATATGTCCTACGAAGGAAAGGCATTCCATTGAGGACACTACTTAATATTGTAGAGTATGAATATACTAAGAAATATAAAAGAAAAAGAATTTGGATTGCTTCTCAGGGCTTTGTTTGACAGTTTGTGGAAAGGGGTCAATGGGGTGACATAAACTAGTTCTGAAACAGAGGCTTTGGTGAAGGGTTTTTGCTGGGTCTCACACTTCTTTGTTTCCTTTACATGTGTTGAGTGATTGATAAAGGGGCTGGATTTTGTGACATTCTGAGTGCCTAATGTTCAGTCAGTATGGTTAGGAATAGTAGGTCAGAGTAGGCTGGATTTGATGTTTTCAGTTTTTGTTGTTATTTTGATTTACAATATACTGTACTGTAACATGTTGATATTGTCTTTCAATAAAAATATTCCTGCTCTTTGACTTGTTAACAGAGTGACATGATGGGGCAGGCTGAACCCCTCATGGACATGAAGAAAATTTGGACAGGAGGTTGGAAATTTCGTGTTCATCTGAAACTGAGACAGGGGCTGTTCACCTTCCCAACAGCTTCTTTATGGGCAGAGATGGGGGGGTGTCTGCTTTTATGCAGGACAGCCAAAAGCCTACTACAAATGTGGTACCTAGACACACTGAAGTAGTACGTGTGAGCAACTGAGATATGGCCTCTGCAGAGAATTCAACCACGTTAGTATGACCTGCCAGAACACCTTCCAGTGTAACCTCTGTGAGGAACAAGGACATACTTTCCAGCATTGCCCTTGAGTAGCAGGAAACAGGAGTGATGGCTGTGATCAAGAAAATATTCTCTGGAAAGCTCAGCAAGCCAGTGCAGTAGATGCATCTTCAAAACATGCCCTCAAGAAACTTCACCTTTGACTAATCTCAGCCTTTGACAGAAAACACCTCAGAATGATCAGGGACATTCCCCTATCTCTGCACCCCCAGGCTATGGAACCCCCTGCTTTAACCATACAGACAGAAAGCCCTGGATCAGATTCCATTTCAGCACAGGAAATGGTGGTACCTGAAACCCATCTTATCCTCCCCCCCCCCAGTATGACTTAAAACTTACAAGTAGAACAGAATCCTATGCTCACCCCACCTCCACCCCAGCCATGATGATCTCCAGACAAAGGACCAAATCTGCAGTAAAATGTCTTCAGGAAGCTTCCCTCCGCCCCAAGTATGTTTCCAGACTTGCAAGTAGCATAGGACCCTTTGCCCCCCAGCCCCAGGCATGATGGTGGCCTCCAGACAAAGGACTGAATCTGTGGTAAAATGTTTTCAGGAAGCTTCCATTCTTATTGAAAACAAATATAAGATCATCCAGACACACAAAAAGGTCTGGGGTGACTCAGACGCTTGTGATGTGGACTCGGATGCATCTTCTCATATGCCTTCATCAAAATGATCACATACTCTTCCTTCTTCTGGAACTGATGATAGTAGTTTCACAGGATCCAGGAAACTCAGGAAAAAGAAGGAAAAGTCAGAAGAGAGTCAAAGTGTCACCTAGCAAGACCTAGGAAGACTCTAGTTTCTCTTTTTCCTCAAAAACAATCTTATGCAGCCCCTCAAACTGGTGTCTCCGAACTCCTACAGCACAAAAAATGCTGTAAGACCAGAGACAATTTTCTCCCATTTGAATCATGCGAAATTTGACATCCATTTCTGCAGGAAACACAGTTAACATTCCTTTTTGATATATCACAAACAACAAAAATGTGGGTATGGGGACTATCTTACTGGACATTTGGGGAGGACTGGCTGATGGATTAGAGATCTTGTTCAGAGGAACACATTTTCATAACCACAAATTCATGGACATATTAACAGGACAGGATTTACTCTTAGATGTTGAATATAAATCTGAAAAGTTGAGCTTGATTAATGTTTATATACCACAGTTTACATTGCCAAAGTTGCTTTATTTGAAAAACTTGGGCCCTATCTTCATATGGCAAGGAAAGTAGTTTTGGGAAGGGATTTTAATTGCCAGTTTGATAGTAAGGTAGAGAATACGCTGAGAAAAACAGTGTATTGTGATGTACATGCCTTACATCAGGTTCTTCGAGTGGCAGGCTTAATCAATGCTTACAGAGCCCTAAATTGTAGGTGGGGAGACTTATTTTTGAAATCAGATATCCACTAGAAATTGCCTCCCTCCACACTTACACAAAGATGGAGATTAAATGCCTCCTTATTAGGTTCAGCCTCTGTCCAAGCAGTAGTTAAGCAACTATTCTTATGCCACTCCAACAGCACTTTTTTTTTTTTTTTTAAGTTGTTTAACCAGGAGTAGCACACTAAGCTGAAAGCCTTTTACAGGAGCGACCTGGGAGCACAGGGAAGTTAAGTGATTTGCGCAGAGTCACACAGTGTGCAAGTGGAAGCTGTGGGATTCAAACCCAGGTCTGGTCTGCTGGATATCACCAGATTTGCAACTCAGAGTTTTAAACCACTGCGCTATACTGCCTCCTTAGACTGTGTATCTATGATGTCTCATACAATGGCAGGATAATACAAAAGCGGATTTAAAAGAGTTGTTTTAAGATTTTGGGAAGAAAGAAGTGCAATCTGATTACATGCATTATTTGGCAATAAGGGATCAATTATATAAAGTCTTAAAAAAAGCAGCTCAGGGGATTGGTAATTATTAATCTCACACTGAAGCCTTGAAAAAAGACATGGCAAAATTTCAGTATGACAAAGCTGCATCTTTGGTGACTGACTGATTTGGTACCCAGAAAATGGAATGTGCACAAAAAGGGACTATTACAGGTTTTACCTTATTTCTAGACCTTGAAAAGGCCTTTGACAGGGTTTCACACTGCTATCTTTTTATAGTTTGTGAGCATTATGGAAGCAACAATTTATTTTATGAATAAAATGGCTTTATTCAAAGGCCTCGGTAACACTGACAATGAATGGATTTTTGGATCATTCTGTCTCAGTTAGAACAGGAGTCAGCTAAGGCTGCCCGTTAAGCCCCCTGCTTTATGTCTTTTCTTTAGATCCCCTAATAAAACAGATTCTGTGGGATTCCAGAATAAAGGGGTTTACCCCTTATCTGTTAGATAAACAGTTAAATATAGCAGTCTACGCTGATAATGTTTGATTAGTTCTCAGTGATATGCATTCTAGTTACTCTGCTTTTCCAGTCTTGGATACTTTCTCTGAAGTATCAGGCTCTTGTTTAAATAAGTGTAAGAATCCCCTTTTTGGGTGCTTGCTATATGGCTTTCTCCTCCCCCTTTTCCTTTTATGACCTGGGGCCATGGCCTGCCTGTGGGTTGAGTGGAGTCTCGGATCCCAGGAGGGGATTTATGGGGTAGTTTTGGTCTTCTGTGTGGCTCATGGGGCAGAAGTACTGGGTCTGGATGGGTTGTCTCATCCCGGCCCGGTCTGGAGTCTCAGCGGGCATTGTGGAGCAGTTCACCTGGGTCAGGCAAGGAGTGGAGGATGGTGTTGGAGCTGTAGTCACCTGTGCAGAAAGTTCTGGGACCTTGCTGCTATTTTGTGTGGGAGCCGCAGCTTGGGGAGCATGGAGGGTCTGCCTGCAGCATCGGAGTGGACCGGCTGCAGGGTCCAGGCATCAGGTGACTGGTGGTGGGGCAGCACGGTGGTGGTAGCCCATGTCATGGGGTAGGGTGGCAGCCCGCAGCCCCTTTCCGGTGAGGCACTCCTCCAGTCACAGTAGGTAGGCCAACTTTGCAATGTGGGGAAACTGATAAGTCTCTGGGATCACCTTGGCCATGAATGTGCTGTGGATGCTTGGAACTCAGTTTGGACTTGTGAAGCGGAATCAGCCAGTGAGCTAGGCCGGTGCAAGAGGAGTGTGAGAGCCACATTAGGAGGACAGATAGCACTGAGCCTGGTGTTATGGGGAGTATTAGTGGACCAGAGAAGAAGTGCTGCTGCCATCAATTGGAGCTTGTTCTGGCTCTGTGAGACCCTTGCAAAATTTGACCACTCAGTTACAAGTCTGAGCCATGGCCCTCTGCCACTGTACTACTGTTGCTGCTTTCTGTACTTTGCCGTGCCCCCTGCTCCATGGAGTAGTCTGTTTTATGTTTTATTCCTCAGCATTAAATTGATTTGAGCAGAAATCTTTGGTGTGGACATTGACCTCGCTAATGAACTTGCACTGTGCGCTATAAGTAAGCAATAACCCATGACAAGGTATGTGGTTATTGGGGATTACTCAACACCCCAGGTGCATTGTGAGGCATGAGGCTGCAGGTGAGTGCCCTCACAGCAGCCAGGGTGTTGATTATTTAAGCAATAATGCATGACAGGTTGTGTGTCGTGCTGGGATAATGTCACGCCTGGGGTGGTTGGGTACGTGGCCACAGGCCAAGTGTGTCCAACGCCCCAGAAGTGACATTATTCCAGCATGACACACACACCTTGGAATGTATTACTGCTATTATACAATGGCTCGTTTGAAGAAAAATAGAGAAATATTACAAGAAATATGTTTAAAAGTATTTTTTAAATGAATTTATTGTTGAGTAGGTGCACGTGTAAAAAAAAAAGTAGTGCTAACTGTATTCTATTTGGCCAGTATGTAGTGTGATGGTGTTGGTGGGGGGGGGGGCAGTATGTGCTTCCTTATCTCCCTCCCAGACAATATAGTTGTCTGTGTTTCTCTTATGTGTGCCTTCCAGACCCTCCCGAAGTTGCATTGACCCTGTCCCGCTGCCTGCCCTGGAGCCTGTGGAAAAACTGTGAAGTGTGCCAAAAACCATAGTTTGTATACAAAGCTGCCACAGACTTCCAGGTTTCCGTTCACAGACTGCCGATCGCAAGTTGGCAGTACAGGTTGCTAGAGTTGGGGCTAGGGACTGAATATTGTATCAGTTTAACTGCTAATTTAAAATGGAGAGGTTCTGTGCAACTTTCATAAGTAACATCCAGGCGGGGAGTACTGAAGCCGCGTGGTCCTGTAGTGAAGTGCTGCTTGTGTCAGAAGACCGTGCTTTGTGAATTGGGAGCTTCTTGCAGTTTTCTTTTGAGGGGAATGTGTCAAGAAAAGTCTTGGCTGCTGCGATCCCACTACCTATGCTGGGATCGATAAAGTGTGTCTGTTTTTTTGGTTACTGTGCCATGAATGAGAGACCGGGGATCAGTTTGTGAGGAGCGTGTGCCTGTACGGAGTGTGCCTGGAGCAGAGCGGCAACGTTTGAAGGCAGTCACAGTGGCAGTTAAAAAAAATGTTATGTGACTTGGCGTTGGTTTCAGCAGTATATTGAGGAGCTCAAAACTTCTGGGGTACTGTGGGTAATGTGCTCTGTTTGATGACCAGACTGATCAGTTGTAGAAGGATGACATCGGTTGGGGAGGCGGGGACAGCATGGAGTGATTTCTCTTATTTGTGGTGTGGTCAGGAGTGCCCAACCTTCATACAGTGATATTATACTGACATAACATCACTGGTGAAAGTGGGCACTGACCAGTTAGAGCCCAGAATTGTTTCCTTGCCATTGTATAATAAAGTATTACGTGTATTATATTTTTGTTACAAAGTGAATTGGCACCTGTTATTCCATTTAAACCACCTGAAACAAGCAAAATTAGATACAGGGTGCGTAGGTGCCATATTTCCCCACTATCTGACAAGAAGCCTCAAACTAAAGCTGAAGAGTAGGGGAATTTTTAGTGTTTAACAAACCAAACAGAAAATAAAGACAAACCATAACATAAGGAGGCAGTATAGTGCAGTGGTCTAAGGCTCTACGCTGCAAATCTGGTGATATCCAGCAGACCAAATCAGGGTTTGAATCCCACAGCTTCCACTTGCATACTGTGTGACCCTGAGTAAGTCACTTAACCTCCTTGTGCTCCCAGGTTGCTCCTGTAAAAAAGCTTCCAGCTTAGTGTGCTATACCTGGTTAAACAACTCAATTGGAAAAAAAAAAAATGAATAACATACTGTACCTATCCCACTAAATCATCTAGTATCATATTTTTAACCTCTCCCTTAGTCTCAACCAATTCCCAGACACATGGAAAGCTGCTACTGTTACGCCAGTCCACAAAAATGGGGATAAGACCAACCATGGAAACTACAGCCGTATCTCCATACTCCCTCCTCTCTCAAAGTCCCTGGAATGCATAGTGGCTGACCAACTTACAGACTTCCTGGAAAAATACAACATCCTATGTCCTCAACAACATGGTTTTAGAAAAGGCCACAGTACGTCATCGGCCTTACTGGAATTCACTGGAGAGCTACATACCACACTGGATAAAGGTCATCTAACCGGGGCCGTTTTTGTCGACCTGACAAAAGCGTTTGACACTGTCCATCATCGTCTGCTGATTGAACAGCTCCGGTCTTCTGGGCTCTCCCTTGAAGCTACAGACTGGTTCAATAGCTACCTAGAAAATTGGTCCCAAAGAGTAAAAATCACTGGGGTTCTCTCTGATGCCAGACCAGTCCACTCTGGAGTCCCCCAGGGGTCAATCCTGGGTCCCCTACTATTCTGCCTCTTCCTGAACTCCCTTCCCCAATCCTGTTCCGAGTAAATCATCCTATATGCTGATGACGAAGTAATTTTCACCTCTCACAAGGAACCTGAACCACTTCAACACAATCTCCAGCAAGGCTTTGCCGCTGTAGAAAGCTGGTTTAGTAGGCACAAGCTGGTCCTAAACCATAAAAAACACAAGGTTGTGCTTTTCAACAACCATCACAACCAGCACAGGTATCACCCCCTCAACATCACAACTAGCCTCGGAAACACCCTTGAGCAAGTTCAGTCATTTAAATATCTTGGGATATCTCTGGACCTAAACCTATCATATGGCTCCCACATTGACTGTGTTGCCAAAGCTGCTAATACTCGACTAGGCCTGCTATATCACCACAGAAGTCATCTTACTCCGGAAACCTTGAGGATCGCTGTCCAGAGCTCGGTGGTCTCCATTATAGATTATGGCCTAATCATCTACGGTTCTGCATCAGCCACTGCGCTCAGACGAATATTGACATCTCGCAACAAGGCTTGTAGGCTCAGCTCTGGTGCCCACCGTCTAACACATAAATGTGACCTTTATGTGCAAACCGAATGGCTACAGCTCTCCAACCACATAAAGTATCTAACCTGCACTATGGCTAAGAAGGTTTCTATGGGCCTCGCACCTCCTGGTGTCCAAGCACTACTGCGGCCAAGCCTGAATACTCGTAACACCAGGCGATCTGAAACTCAACTCCTCCAGCTTCCCCATTGCCGCACCTCCCAGGGCCAAGGATCCTTTGCCTATAGGGTGCCTAAATGACTAAACGATCTCAGTCCTGACATCGCCTCTATGACTAAACTCGGCCCTTTCAAAGCCAAACTTCGCCTTCATCTCATTGCTGCCAGCTCATGTGACTGCTACATATAACCAGCCCCCAATCTTCTACAAATCAGCACCATGCACTGATCCCACTGGCGACTCCTATATATAACCAGCCCTACCTATGCTCACCCTCCTCTACTCCATGCAATATACCCTACCCCCCTTCTCCCATCCCCTTTCCCCACATCCTTTCTTTTCCCCCTCTTCCCCCTTCCCCACTCTAGCACTTCCCCCCACTCTGTTCCTTACATGTCACCCTCTATGCCCCCACTGCATGTTTGACAACTGCCTTTGGCTGCTCTCTCCTCCCACAGTATCCACCCTCCCCAATGTATCCCCTTCCACTTTCCACTTTTTCTTCCCCTATGTGATCTCACTATTGTACAGCTTATCCTAACCTCAACATTATATTTCTCCAGGTTGTAATTGTGTGTACTGTAATTGACGTGGAACCTTTGTAGAAGAGCATTGGCTCAAAGGTACTTGTAATCCTAGACTTAATAAATAAATAAATAAAATAAAGTAACAAAAACAGAAAAAAGGAAAAAAAAATTCCATACTGTCTATATGTATTGTGTATTCCTGCCTTGGGAAGTAACGTTCTTCCAAACTTTTATGTTTCATATTTCCTTTTACTCCTATGCGTCCATGAGAGGAAATCCAGACAATGTCCCATATTTTCCTTGGGATTCTTCTGTCCAGTAATTGCAAAAGGGCTAACTGAGACGTGAAAGAATTGTAAAGGGGAAATTCTGATGTCTGTATATGGGTTCCATTTAATAAACTCTTGGTATAAATGTTATCTATCTCAAGTTAACACTGTTTATTTATTTTTTTAGTGCTGTAAGTGTATAAGCTGGAACCACCAAAGTTTTCACCAGCCTAGGTACTGTTGAGTCCCATCTAGCTTAGAAAGGCTGCATACTTCTAAGAAACCAATCTTTCCACAACCATCGCCAATCAAACCTGATTTAAGAGTGGCATGAAAAAAGGCACCCTTAGGAGCTACCCATAAAAGCTAAAAAGGGCAGACTTAAAATTCTGGTCCCAGATATTCAAAGGAGATGTGCCCAGCATAACTGAGTTGCACCGGGGCATCTCCGAAATGTGCCCCATGGCTATATTCAAAGGGCAGGGATGCACCGCGCAATTCCAGATGCACCTTAGCACAAACATAATGTATGAGGCACATCCGGTGGGGGCGTTCCCTTGCATATGCAGCACATCTCAATATTCAGCCGAGATATGCTGTGCAGCTGCCCGCACATCTTAGAGATGTGCCACAGAAAGTTAGGCATGGAAGAACCATGCCTAAATCGTAGCCACCCACAGGTGGGCTGCTGTACTGCACAGCACAACACAGCAGTCACCAGCTCCTGGGTGGCTAGCCCCCCCACCACAGTCCCCGATTGTGGGAAACATGAACCCACACCTGTATCCCTGGTAGTCTAGTGGCCCCCCCCACTCCCATCCTTGATCATATCAAAAATGAAATGTCACTCCATATCCCTGGTAGTCTACTGTCCCCCCACCCAGCCCCGATCATAACATGAAAATAAATCCCACAATCTACCTGGTAGTCCAGTGGACCCCCTTCCCATCCCCGACCCGATGTACGAAAAACATCCTGTCCAAATTACCGTGGTAATCTTGTGGACCCCCTCCCAGCCCCGATCGTAACATGAATATAAATCCCAAGATCTCCCTGGTAGTCCAGTGGAACCCTCCCCACCCACTGAGGTGCCCACACCCCATCCCGCTCCCACCATCCCAGCATGGCCTATGAGGCCGGTGGGCAGCAAATCCACCGCACCTTCTCGGTTGACGGTCCGACTACGCTGTCACTGAATGACAGCAGCTTACAGTAAGCACCGCAATACCATTGATCGACACTGTTGATCATCGGCTTGCAGTGTGTACTGTAGGCTTTCATTCACAACTTTTATGTCATTCATTAAAGGTGGAATGAAAGCTAGTACACATTCTGCAGCCCATTGGTCGGTTTGCAATGCCCACTCAATGGTATTGCAGAGCTTATCGTAAGCGTCATTCAGTGACAGTGCAGTCAGAGGGCAGCTGTGGAGGTGTGCAGGTGGGTTTTGCTGCTTGCCAGCTTCAATGGCCATGCTGGGACAGGGAGAGCGGGTTGCAGGGTGGGCGCCTTGGTGGGGGGGTCCACTGGACTACCAGGGAGAGCTTGGGATTTATATTCATGTTACGATCAGGGCTGGGGGGGTCCACTAGACTACCACAGTAGTTCAGATCAGACGTTTTTCATACATTGGGTTGGGAACAGGAGGGGGGGTCCACTGGACTACCAGGGAGATCGTTGGATTTATATTCATATTACGATCAGGGCTGGGAGGGGGACACTAGACTACCAGGAGGATGTGGTGGTTTTTTTTAATGGATCTTGCAGGGCACCCGGCGCATTCTGCCGGGTGCATCCCAGTCCCAGACATGCAAAAGGGGCCATAATGACATGCAAATGTCCCTATTTGTGCCATGCATGGCTAATGGCCCCATTTGCATGTCGCGTTCTGAATATCTGGAAATTGCACCCGACATATCCCGAGGACGTGGCGTGCATCCCCATTCCAGGTATTCAGACCACTCAGGTGGATGCGTCGGCACATCCTCGGTGGCCCCCATTTGCACTGCCTGCACCTTTTGCTATATTCAGATGGGATGTGCGTTGCGCATCTCGTTTGAATATAGCAGGTTTGCACTCTGGTGCAACTCAGTTGCACAGCTCACACACTTACATACTGTACAAATATACATACGAACATATGAAGAAGCCAGCAGCAGAAGAAGGCCATTTGGTCTATCAAGCCTGCTCGTATGGCAGGGTCCACAGCTTAAGCTAATGTCCCTGCCCTCCCTCCCAACTCCTCCCATCCTACCTACCCATGATCCTTACCTTCTCCCTTTGTTTATCCCAGCCTCTCTTAAAGCTGCCTACTGTCTTTAATGAGATGACCTCTTCCGGCAGCGCATTCCAAGTTTCCACCACCCTCTCTGTGAAGAAGTGCTTCCTGTCCTCCCTCCTAAACCTCCCACTCTCCAGCCTAAGACTGTGCACCCTTGTGTTATGGTTGCCACTCAGCTTAAAGAGACTCTCCTTATCAACCTTATTTATCCCTTTCAAGTATTTGAACATCCTAATCATGTCCCCCCTCTCTCTCTCGCTCCTGTCTTCCAGGGAGTACATGTTCAGTGCCCTCAACCTCTCCTCATATGCCTTAGTCTGCTGACCGGCTATCATCTTTGTAGCCCTCCTCTGGACCTTCTCCAGCAGGTTAATGTCCTTTTTGAGGTGTGGGTTTACTAGGTTTACTAGGTAAGTGAGGACAAAAGGAAGCTATGAAGCCTATCTTGATTGGCCCCCACATCTGTGGGAAATTACACTTTGTTGAAGTTTTTGGATAGCCAATGATATACGCCCTTTTTAAAGGATTCAAAGGTATTACAGTCTACTAGCTCCTGTGGTAGCTGGTTCCAGAACCTTGGTGTTCTTACCAAGAAGAAATGAAGCCTCCTGTTTGTTTTTGCTTTACACACCATTAGTTGTTGATTGTGAAGTTTAGGTACTATTTTTCTTTGTGTTTTAACAATACCACATTTGTCCATCAGAGAGGGCGATTTGAGAATGTTATATAAGAACAGAAGATCACCTCTGGAGCGCCTAAACTCCAATGAGTGTAGGCCTGTTTTTTGAAGCCTCTCTGGATATGGTAGTGATGCTAAATGGGGCACCATTTTTGTTGCCCTTCTCTGAACTCTTTCAATCACTTGAATGTCCCTGACCGTGTATGGACTCCACACTGGTGCCCCATAATCTGTATATGGTCTGATGTATGCTTTAAACAATGGGATAATACATTCATCTGTCTTAGATATAAATGTACGGTTAATGCGCCTACGTAGTGAATTAGCGGTTTTAGCTACATGATTACAGTGATTGGAGGAGGATAATTTGACCTCTATCAGGATGCCCAAGTCTCTTTCACATTTTGAAGATTTAATGATAATATTGTATAGTGTATACGTTTGTTTGGGATTATTTAACCTAAGTGGAGAACAGAACATTTGTCTGTATTGAATGTCATTTTGTTTTCCTGTGCCCAATGCTCTAATACTGAGAGGTTATTTACTAATAAGTCCATATTATAGTAGAAATCCACCCTACCACCTAATTTTGTATCATATACAAATTTTGAAAGTATGTTCCTGGGGCTAATCTGCATGTCTGAGATGAAAATATTGAATAGCACTGGGGCCAGAACTGATCCCTGCGGCACACCACTGGTCACACCCATATTACTAGAATAGGCACCATTGATCCTAACATGCTGGGTCCTGTTGGTTAACCAGCAATTGATCCATTTTAGTATGTTACAAGAAAAACCTAGGTCTGATAGCTTAGGTAGGAGAATATTGTGAGTAACCTTATCAAATGCTTTGCTATTGTAACCCCTAGGTGGCGCTATCCCAAGGGCTAGTACCCCTGCCTGCTTGGCTAGTAGCAGGTTAAGGGGCCTGAGTTCTGAAACGGGTGCCTCCACCCAGAGTTCAGGGTTGGTAGTGGTCAAGTTAACCTGGGCACAGCCCTCTGACACTGTAGCCCCCCCTTCTTTCCCCTCTAGTGGCCCGAACACTGTACAATAATCACTTTCACAATACCCCTGGTACACCACACAAGTACCCACACTGTTTGCACTTACCACCAGGGCTGGTTCCTCTGGCTCAACCCTGGGGACCCCCTGTAAAACAAGGTTAAGCACAGCAAATAGCAACAGTACAGTACTTTGAGTACAAACTGGAACCACAATCAGATTACATGCAGAAAAAGTTAGATCTGATTTATTCAGGGGACTTGAACAAGGGAGGGGCAAAATCAGGTTAATTAGCTTAAAGGTTATATTAATCAAGCAGTTATGCATGCACTTTGAGTCCCCCACACAGTCCACCTCTGGGTACCCAGGTAGAGAAGAGATGGGCTAGCCAGGACAGTTGCCCGGGGTTGCAGCTGGTTGGGGCCCTGTGATGGAAAACACAACATGCACAATACACAATATTTGTAATCCGGAGCCAGAGGGCTCAATTCATAAAGGAAATGAAACAACAAGACAATCAGATGATACACTCAACTTAAGCTGTTGTTGTAGGGAGCTACCCTGGTATTTACTCACGATACCCAAGACTGGACAGAGGCTGGACGAAAATCAAGACTGCAGGTGGTTGATCTGGAATGCTAGTGTAACCCCCAGAGGGTGCTATCCTAAGGGCTACTACCCCTGCCTGCCCTAACTGTAGCAGGATGAGGGGCTCAGATCTGTTGGCGGGTGCCTCCACCCAGAGGTCAGGGGTAGAACAGTCGAGGTCGACTCAGTCACAGCCCTCTGGGTCACTGCAACCCCCCTTTCTTCCCACTAGTGGCCCACGCAGTTCAATTTCAGAGTCCTTACTATATACACTTACCCCCCCGGCTCGGACCAGTCAGCTCGCTCTGGGGACCCCCTGGAAAGCAAGGTACAGTTACACCACATTCACTATGCAGTATTTCACCATTAATACACAGACTAGCCAGTGTACTTTTGCAAAACAAACAATCTGATTTATTTGAGGGGAGTTAACAAGGACCAGGGGGAATCAGGTTGATTAGCTTACCACTACCATATATGAAAATCTACCTAGGGCTCTGTGCACAGGCCTAACCTTTTTAATTACTGTCTATGGGTGCCCAAGCCCTAACGGCTAGTTCCTCAATGCAGCTGGTTGGGGCCCTGACACAAGCGAGCATTTAATCCCTGAGAAGATCAGATGGAGCAGAAAGCTCAATTAGTGAAGTCAGCAATATAACAAAATGATTTTTTGCCACTGTTTGTAAGCTTCAACAGGGAGCTACCCTGACCCAGTACTCACAACTCCAGCAGATAACCACTCCTTCACCACTTGCAGGGCTGAGCCTGAGCTTCAAAGACTTCTTCACACATTTGTATGGAAAACAACAGAGGGGTACCATACCAGGCAGCTGCATCCAGGACCCAAACAAACTCACAGCAATTGCGGGTGTTACACTGCAGCTTCAACGTCCTGACAGACCGAGCGCGATTCAGCAGATTCTGTAGTCCTCTTCAGGTGAAGCCTGGTAGGTAGCTGTGTTTATACACAGCCTCCTCTGACCGCACGCCGGTGGATTTAATCCGAAGCTTTCTGGCTATGCAAACACGGTTGCCTCCGGCCTTTCACACGCTTCCTGCGCGAACACTCAATGGCGCAGAAGCTCAGGGCTCCCTTCTCTTCTACAGTCACAGCGCATCTGCCCCTAACAGCATGGGGCAATCCTCACAGCTCGGGCGCTACCCGATCTCATAGGCTGGCCACACATGCCAGTCATTTACTTTTGCTCTCAGTGGTGCAAATAAAAATGCCATAGCCCATAATGCCACTTCCCAGCATTACTAGCTGTATCTTCATTGGTCAGTCGACTCCCTAGAGCATCCTCACGATTCGATTGGTCCAATTCAACAGTTCAGGACCAACATGGTGGGGCACAACAGAAACAGTCCAGGCTGCAAGAAAACAGGTTAGAACAAACTGTATCTTCATTATCACTTTTAACAATTCCCAGCAAGTAGTTACAGCTTTATAACGTGCTCCCTCTGCGCAATCAGCGACAGCAAAAACAGAGCACTTAGGCAGCAGCTCAAGCGGGACTCGAGCAGGGGAAACACACAGACCCCCCCTATTCGAACTAATTATAACAACAAGCAGGCAGCCCTTAAAGGAACAGTACACAGAGGCTCTAAAAGCACTCACAGCATTGCCATTTAAAACGGCTTAAACGCTGAACGCCAACCACCAGGGGGAACACTTAGGCAGCTCCTAGGAGGCTTTTAGGAACCCCCATTTATAGGGGGGTTACACCCTTCCTGGCCTAGAAAGAACTTGGGCGTCCGCATCAAGTAGTTACCCTTAAATTACTTTAAGGCAAACATCTTAATCAACATTGTGTCACACTTTAGATCACATGCATTACTACTGTATTTACAGTTTACTACAGTTTATGCAACATTACACACACACATAACCTTTTCCTTTTCAGATCAGGTCATTACTCTCTGCCCATGACACCTGAAAAGAGGGGGCCCTTCCCTATCAGCTACTGGCGGGCTAACTGGGGTTGGGGTACCACACTCGAAGGGCAATACTAACAGGCTGGAGTTACCCCCCAAGGCTAGCTTAGGCAAGGAGCTCGGGGACACATACACCCCTTTATGGACCACATTCAAGGGTAGGTCCACAGGCTGACCCAGAGACTCATAACTCAACTTTACTACAGGCCGTACTTCTCGGCTGGAGCGTCTAGGGGTCTCGGAAAACTCTGCTACAGGCCCCGATTCCATTTCAGCCTCATTGAGATTAATAGGAGGAACCTCCACAGGGGAAAAGGACCCAGTGCTCATAGTACCTTCCGGGGCATGACCCTCTACATCAGGACCCACACTACTTGGCTCAGCTGCAGATCGTTCAGGCACTAGTGAGGAACCATTAGGGCACTCAAAATATTCTTCAGGTTCCGGCATATCACCGGCTTGTTCCCCCACATCACTTCCTTCTTCTGAAAAGTCAGATAGTTCAGCCAGGCCAGACAGTTCAGCCAGGCTCAAGGATCCCACCCCTTGGGCTTTGCTGCTGCTCCCTTCATCCTCTGGGAGCATTGGCTCCGGAGACAGAGCTGGGGGCTCAGACAGTCCAGAAAGCCCAACTTCATCTCCAGAGTTAATGAGGGAATTGCCCTGAAACAGCTGGCTCAGTTCATAAGAGGGATAGTATTCAATATTATTTTCATTGCCTTCAGACACAGAGTGGCAATCATCTTTATCAGAGGGGTCTAGACAAGGCCCTCTCATTTGGCTTTCTGAAGAATCAAGTGGTCTGGGTTTTTTCTTGGCAGCAGATCTAGTCATAGGCCTGGGGGGCCATTGGGAGGTTCAGCTTCAATCAAGATTTGCCCGATTGGCAGCAGATGATTTCTGTGTATAGTTTTCACATCTTTTGAATTGTTTTCAGGCCGCACTTTATATACAGGTAAATCTGCCAGTTTTCCCACAACAATATGAGGGAGGTGATGCCATCTGTCAGCAATCTTATGTTTGCCATGCAGTCCCAAATTCCTCAATAGCACTCTATCCCCTTCTCTCAGTTCCATTGTTTTCACTTTCTTATCATACCTCTCCTTGTTGGCCAGGTTTCGTTTAGCAGCCATGGTCTGGGCCAGTTGGTAGGCATGGTTCAATTGGGCCTTCAACTTCTCTACACTGTAGATGATTTTCTGCTTGCACCCCATCAGGGGAAACCCCGAAACACACATCCACTGGCAGTCTAGCTTCTCTCCCAAACATCAGCCTGTACGGGGAAAATCCAGTGGCATCACTTTTGGTGCAGTTATAAGCATGAACCAGGGTGCTAATCTGCTGGCTTCATCTAGGATTGTCTTTGGGTTGCAGTGTGCCCAACACATCAGGCAATGTGCAGTTAAACCTTTCAGGTTGGGGATCTCCCTGGGGATGGTATGGGGTGGTTCTTGATTTTCGTACTCCCCACAAAGATAGCATTTCTTTAATCAGGCAGCTCTCAAAGTCCCTCCCCTGGTCGGAATGGATTCTCTGGGGGGCCCCATAGTGGACAAAGAAGTTCTCAACAAGTATTTTAGCCACCGTGGTTGCTTTCTGATCTTTAGTAGGAAAAGCCTGTGCATACCGGGTAAAATGATCAGTGACTACCAATATGTTACTGATGTTTTTTAGATCTGGTTCTAAACTCAGGAAATCAATGCAGACTAGTTCCATAGGGGCACTGGTAGTGATATTAACCATGGGGGCAGCTCTCTGAGGTAGGACTTTTCTTTGCAAACAACGGCCACAGGTCTTAACATACTGCTCTATAGCTGCACTCATTTTTGGCCAGTAGAATCGGGCCCGTACCAGGTCAAGAGTTCGGTCTATGCCAAGATGCCCCATGTGATTATGCAGGGACCTCAAGACTAGCTCTCTAAAAGCAGTGGGCAGCACCAGTTGTTGTCTGTCTACCCGGCCTTCCTTATCCACAGTCTCTCTGTATAGTAGTTGGTTAATCAGTTTTAACTTTGACCCTTCTTTGTATAACAAGGCAGTTCTCAGGTCAGTGGAACGCAACTTGGACACGTCCCTCCTGGCCTGCAAAGCCTCCACGGCAGTTTTTATCAGGGGATCTCGGGATTGAGCCCATTGGAGACTATCATTGTTGAATTAGGGCAGCGAACTAGTGTCTAATGCAGAAAAATGACAGTAAGCAGCAGGTATGCAATTCTCGGATGGCCCCCCAAGCAATCCACCATGCAGTCCACAGCATCAGGACACACCTGTTCCTCCCCGTCAAACTTTTGGCAAAGGGTTCTTATGTCAGGTCCTGACAACCTGACCCAGTCAGTTTGTGACATAGGCCTCCAAGAGAGAGCATCCGCATCTATATGGTTTAGGCCTGCTCTGTACTCAACAGCATAATCGTAGGTGGCCAATGCAGAGAGCCACCTATGGCCAGTGGCATCCAACTTGGCTGAGGTCTGCACATAGGTCAGAGGATTGTTATCAGTCTTTACCAGTATTTTGGCACCATACAAATAGTCATGGAATTGATCAACAATGGCCCACTTCAGGGCCAGGAATTCTAGTTTGTGCACTGGATAATTTTTTTTCTGAAGAAGTCAGACTTCTGCTGGCAAAAGCTGCAGGTCTCAACCCGTTCGAGTGCTCCTGATATAATACAGCCTCCAATCCTTGTAGACTGGCATCAGTATGGAGAACGTATGGCTTGGCCGGGTCAGCATAGGCCAGCACTGGGGCATGGGTAAGTTGATATATGATGTCATAAAAAGCTTCCTCACACTCAGTAGTCCAGAGGTTTCCAAACACGTAATTCGGCCAAAAATATTTGTTCTCTGTCTCAGAGTGCACAACTTTCTTATACTTTTTGTGCATGGGAGGGTACCCTTGAGTAAGGTTGAGGAGGGGGCAGATCACTCGAGAATAATCCTTGACAAACCGCCTGTAATATCCACAAAACCCGAGGAACCGTTGCAGCTCTTTCAAATTCTTTGGTTGAGGCCAAGTAGTCAAAGCCTCCACTTTGCTGGGGTCAGTCTCTATACCTTCAGTGGATACTATGTGGCCCACATACTTCACTGAAGTTTGGAAGAATTGGCACTTGTCTATAGATAGCTTGAGACCAAAATCCTCCAGCCGATCCAGGACCTTGAACAATCGGCGTTCATGCTCTTCCAACGAGCGGCCAAACACTATGACATCATCTAAGTAGACCAAACACTCGAGCAAATTCATGTCCCCCACAGCACGTTCCATCAGGCGCTGAAAAGTAGCTGGGGCCCCTGAAATCCCTTGAGGCATCCGGATGAACTCATAGAAACCTAGGGGGCAAATGAATGCAGTCTTCTCTCGGTCCTCTGGGGCCATCGGGATCTGATAGTACCCACTACGGAGGTCTAACACAGAGAACCACTTACTGCCATTTAAACAATCCAATGCGTCCTGTATGCCTGGCATGGTGTACTGGTCTGGAATGGTCCACCAATTCAAAGTACAGTAGTCTACACACATCTGAACTGCCCCATTCTTTTTTCCTCACTACTACGATGGGGGAAGCATAGGGGCTTAGGGACTCTTGTATCACACCAGCAGCGAGCATCTCTTGCAAATGCCGCCTCACATCGTCTATGTCAGCCGGGGCCAGACGCTGAGATCTCTCTCTAAAAGGCCTGTCATCATGCAGCCAGATGTGGTGCTCAGCCCCTTGCACACATCCCACATCCCATTCTTTTAGGGAAAATACCTGGTCCCTGGTGGCTAGCTTCTCACTGATCCTCACTTTCCATTCAGCAGGCAATGGGGAGTCACCAAAATCAAACAAGTTGGGAGTCACTCTGTCATCTTTCCTTGAACCCTTGCTATTGGGCAGCACTGCAGTATCTGCACAATGGACACTTGCCAGGGTGCACCCTCTTTTTTATTCGAATCTCCTTGTCGGACACATTATGGACTTGAACCATCACCCTCTTGACATAGGCGTAGGCCCTAGCCGGCAAGATACTGGGTTTGACCAGCAGTCCCTCAGGCAATCTTCCCTCCCCGGGTGCATCCAACATCAACAACTTATTCTTAACATCTGTTCTCAGTCGGACTTCCCCTTGCAAAACATACTGGGTATTCGGGGCAAGTATCACCGGTGCCGGATCCTTCTTCCATACTACACCCACCGGCCTTCAGGTTCCTCCTGGCCACCCTTCTTCTGAGCTTCAGAGACCTGCTGGATCACAGCGGGTGTTCTTAGGGCTCGCCCGGTTCTAAATGCTTGCTTTTCTGAACACAATTGGGCTAATTGTCCAAACATATGAGCATTTGTCCCAATCAACAGGGGTACCCCATCTTATAGTCCAGTGGGGGGGCAGACTAAAGCCAAAGTTTCCACCTGTTCGTCCACTCCAGCCACAGAAGTAGGAAATGACAACCAGACCCAGATATACCCCAAATATGGATAAGTCTTGTCACTTAGCCCCCATACATGTAGGCCATCCAAGGGTTGCAGTGGCACCTCAGGTAGGTGTGTCTGATACCAGTCCTGAAACCTGATGGTTACCTGGGAGCCACTATCTAATACAGCTTGGGTGGGAATCCCATTTACTCGCACTGGGGCCTCCATCGATGGGCAGACCACATCAGACCATTCAGAAGGCACAGCCTTGACAGTTGCTTGGGCGTTGGCCCGGGTCACAAAACCCTTCCTGGGGGGTCGAACGTGGGCCCTGCAATGCCAAGTGATCAGTTTACTGTTGACCTTCCTTAAATTCTCTGGCAGCTGGCACTCAGGCTGAAAGTGTCCCTCCTCCCCACAATGGTAACAGAACTTGGGGTCCCGGGGGTCTCTATTGGGAGGGGAGTACTTTGTCTGCTGGGGGTCCTCCAGGGGGTGAGGGGGTTCCCCGGGGCTAGAACACTGGTTTCTAAATGACTCAGGTTCCCCAGACCTAACAGGGTGGGTAGCAGACCGCCTCAAATCCCTCACCAATTCTCATAAGTTTCTAACCTCGGCCCTCAACTCGCTTTCTACGTGGGGGTCAGAGGAAATGGCACGCACCCCCACATCACCTTGGAATTCTGGGGACGCATCAGGCCTCCCTGAAAGGTGGGTCTCCTCAAGTACACTATACTCAGGGGTTCGGCTTGGGTTCACAGCTCCCAGATAGGGTTCCCACCCCTCCTCATCAGTCTCCACTTCTCTAATCTCCCTCATCAATTGGCAGTATTCAGGCGGGGCAGCCCGTCTACCATGTAATTTAAGTTTTAACAATATCACAGCAGAAAATTTAGCAGACTTCAAAACATGTTCTAACCTGACCTGGTTCAAGGCCGTGGCTGTGATCCCCCCTTTTCGATAGGCCTTTTGCAAGGCCCGCTCCACCCTAGTAACAAAGGCGGACAGTTTCTCATTTCTCCGTTGCTTGGCAGACTGGAATTTCCATAATAAGTCTTCCCCAGTCTCTGTACTCCCAAACACTCCCTCCAAAGCAGAAAGATACTCTGCTGCGGTGGCTTCCAGGTTAGTGGCCCGCAAGAACCTAATGGCTTCTAAAGCAGGACCCCGCAGACTCTCCATCAATCACTTTCTTTTCTCCCCCTCAGAGCATTGCCACTCCTGAACTAAGGGGGTGGCGTAATCCATCCACGCCTCCAAGTCATCCTCCCCTGAAGGCACCAGCACTGTGCCAGAAAAAAAGTTTCAGCCTTCGGTAAGAATCGAACTGTATAGGGGGAACCACTAGGGATAGTGGAGCCAAAATAGAACTATTGGGGGGACAGGGAGAGGTGCCTGGGGAAACCTGGGGGGTGGTGTCACTAGAGAGGTCCAATGCTTGCAGCAACTCCTGGGTAGTCCTTCCCTCCACAGCCAGCAATTTAAGCAGTTTATCTTTGAAACTATTAGTCTGGGGGGACCCCCAGGAGTGACTGACCCACTCCGAATGTGAACAAGCCTCCACCCCTGTGGTGCACCCTCCGGGTAAATCACTGGAGGTACCCTCTCGGGGTCGATGGCCACACTACACAAAAGTAGCACCTGCAGGGTCTGATCAAGCAGGTCAGCTATACGCCCCTTCACCTCCACCTTGCCCAAACATTTAACACGCTCTGCAGTAGAAATAATGTCAGCTGTTGGTGTTCCCAGAGGCACGTCTAATAGTAACACAATCCTCTGGGAGTCTAGCTCTTCAGCTTCGCCCCACCCCATCAATTTGTGTACCATTGTTTTAATAGGATCCAGCTTAATTTTTGCCATAATATCCGCTTCCAGTTTCCCCGTCAGCTTTTCCATTTTTATGCACGTTACCCATTTGGCCACTAGGGGATGCTAATCCCAGCAGTGCCTCCAAGTTGTAACCCCCAGGGGGCACTATCCTAAGGGCTACTACCCCTGCCTGCCCTAACTGTAGCAGGGTGAGGGACCCAGATCCGTTGGCGGGTGCCTCCACCCAGAGGTCGGGGGTAGAACAGTCGAGGTCGACTCGGTCACAGCCCTCTGGGTCACTGCAACCCCTCTTTCTTCCCACCAGTGGCCCATGCAGTTCAATTTCAGAGTCCTTACTATATACACTTACCCCCCGGCTCGAACCAGTCAGTTCACTCCAGGGATCCCCTGGAAAGCAAGGTACAGTTACACCACATTCACTATGCAGTATTTCACCATTAATACACAGACTAGCCAGTGTACTTTTGCAAAACAAACAATCTGATTTATTTGAGGGGAGTTAACAAGGACCAGGGGGAATCAGGTTGATTAGCTTACCACTACCATATATGAAAATCTACCTAGGGCTCTGTGCACAGGCCTAACCTTTTTAATTACTGTCTATGGGTGCCCAAGCCCTAGCGGCTGGTTCCTCAAATGCAACTGGTTGGGGCCCTGACACTGCTGAGCATTTAATCCTGAGAAGATCAGATGGAGCAGAAAGCTCAATTAGTGAAGTCAACAATATAACAAAATGATTTTTGCCACTGTTTGTAAGCTTCAACAGGGAGCTACCCTGACCCAGTACTCACAACTCCAGCAGATAACCACTCCTTCACCACTTGCAGGGCTGAGCCTGAGCTTCAAAGACCTCTTCACACATGTATATGGAAAACAACAGAGGGGTACCATACTAGGTAGCTGCATCCAGGACCCAAACAAACTCACAGCAATTGCGAGTGTTACACTGCAGCTTCAATGTCCTGACAGACCGAGCACGATTCAGCAGATTCTCCAGTCCTCTTCAGGTGAAGCCTGGTAGGTAGCTGTGTTTATACACAGCCTCCTCTGACCGCACGCCAGTGGATTTAATCCGAAGCTTTCTGGCTATGCAAAAACGGCCGCCTCCAACCTTTCAGACGCTTCCTGCGCGAACAATCAACAGCGCAGAAGCTCAGAGCTCCCTTCTCTTCTACAGTCACAGCACATCTGTCCCTAACAGCATGGGGCAATCCTCACAGCTCGGGCGCTACCCAATCTCATAGGCTGGCCACACATGCCAGTCATTTACTTTTGCTCTCAGTGGTGCAAAAAAAAGTGCCATAGCCCATAATGCCACTTCCCAGCATTACTAGCTGTATCTTCATTGGTCAGTCGACTCCCTAGAGCATCCTCACGATTCGATTGGTCCAATTCAACAGTTCAGGACCAACATGGTGGGGCACAACAGAAACAGTCCAGGCTGCAAGAAAACAGGTTAGAACAAACTGTATCTTCATTATCACTTTAACAATTCCCAGCAAGTAGTTACATCTTTATACGTGCTCCCTCTGCTAATCAGCGACAGCAAAAACAGACACTAGGCAGCAGCTCAAGCGGGACTCAAGCAGAAACACACAGACCCCCCCTATTCGAACTAATTATAACAACAAGCAGGCAGCCCTTAAAGGAACAGTACACAGAGGCTCTAAAAGCACTCACAGCATTGCCATTTAAAACGGCTTAAACGCTGAACGCCAACCACCAGGGGGAACACTTAGGCAGCTCCTAGGAGGCTTTTAGGAGCTCCCATTTACAGGGGGGTTACACTAGGAGAAGCAGGGCCCACATAAGTCACAGAGGCGTCGTTTCTGTTCAAGCGTGGAGCAGGGGGCTGATCCCCAGGCAGGTCTCTCGTTGATGGCTTCTCTGTGCTGTGGGTAGTCTGGCTGGGCCAGTCTGGCAAAGCCCAGACCACATGGAGACAAGTTTGGAAGCAGTCCGTTTTGGGCTGGATACAGCTTCCAGCAAACAAAACACAGTTCACTTCACACAGTGGGAACTAACTCACAACCCACTAGCAGCTCCCTTTTACATTTACATATGCGGAATTCTACTGTACCAGGCAAAGTGCTCCCCGGGCACAATTGCAAAGTCTCTGCACACACCGGGAGCTTAGGGGTAACTGGAACTCCTGACAGGCCGATCGCATTCAGCAAAAATATTCGGTCTTCTTCAGATTGAGCCTGGCCCACTTCAGTAGCTGACTTTAGTCACACAAACTTGGATTTAGTCCAAAATAATTCTCTTCTCCCCCTCTCAGGAGCAGCACATTGACATGCAGGTCAAAAACTTAGCCTGTTCAGAGTTCTGCCATGCGAATCCACTCAAGATTGCTGCTCAGAAACACTTCAGCTCCTTCTTGCTCAGCTTCCTGCTTAGTTCTAACTGAAAACTGCAAGCAGCCCGGGACTTCCCCAAGATCCAAAAGATTTGGTTGGCTGATTTGGCTGTCAGTCAAAGCAAGAGCTCCCCCTTCAGTTGCAAAAAAGGCGCAAAAAAAACTCCAAACTAAAGTTCCTACAGATTTTGAATTCAGACAGCTCCTGTAGTTTGGCTACATTTCAGGTCCCACCAGTACTGTTTGGTCCAATTTGCAGTCCAGGACCAAGATAGTGGAGACAAACAAAACAGTCCTTGCTACAAAGAAAGCAGGTTAGACAAACTACATTATCATTATCACTCTAAATGATTTTCAGTAAATAGTTACATCTTTCAACAGCGCTCCCTCTCAGATGACTTAAGTTGCAATTAGGCAGCTCTTAAAGAGACAGTACACAGAGGCTATACAAGCTCTGGTAATCACATTTAAACCACTAAAACACAGGACACCAGCCTGGCAGTGAGCATTTAGGCAACCTCAAGGAAGACTTTTTGGGAACCCCCATTTGTAGGGGGGTTACACCCTTCCCTGCCTGGGAAAACTTGGCATCCGCTTCAAGTCTGTACCATCATAACATTGAAAATGCAACATATACAAGATATTTATACCATTAGCATGCTATACAGGTACTATCTGATTCCTCAACTGGCATGACGTGTCACTTTACTATACATTTCAATGTACTCCACTATATAATTTCCATTCTGATACTACATTTTGCATATTTCACACAGGTAAATTGAACATTACTATACAGAATCAGGTAATAACTACTTGTACTCTATTCAATGCAAGAGGGGGCCCTTCCCTATCAGCTAACATGGGGCTGGATGGGGCAGGGGCACCATGGTGAGAGGGCAGAACAAGTAACCTGGAATGGGCCGTCAAGCTCAATTTGGGCAGTGAGCTCTGAGAGACATAAACACCTTTGTGGACTACATTGAGAGGCAAATCCACTGGCCTCCCGGGAATCGTAACTGAAGCGCACCACTGGCTTGACAGCTCGGCCAGTCTTTCTGGGGTGAACAACCACAGTCTCTGTACTTTCAGCAATGGTCTTGGAGCTTTCATCACTTGTGAGGGGTGCCTCTGCATGAAGAGAAATGTCCATGCTGTGAGCACTGTCAGCCCCTTGCTCTGTAGGCTCTGTTTCTACAACACTTGGCTCATTTCAAAGACACTCTGGCACTGAAGGAGGGTTTTCAGCACTCTCGTAGTGTTCCTCAAGTTCTGGCATGTCACCAGAAAGACTCATACCATCAGCCTCTCCTTCAGGCAAATCATACATTTCCATGATACACAAAGACTCAGCATCCTCAGACGTGATGCTTTGCACTTCACCTTCAGGGAACATTGGCTCCAAGGATAATGCCGGGGCATTAGGCAGTCCAGAAGGCCCAGCTTCATCCCCATAATTCAACATAGGATTTCCATGAAACAACTGACTCAGTTCATATGATGGGTAATAAGCATTATCACACTCACTGTCATCCCAGTTAGACTGGCAGTCACTATCATTCTGGACCTGCTGTGGGGAAAGTCTTAAATCGGCAACCATGGGGGCAGGCTGACTCTGTTTCTTCCTTGCAGCAGCATGAGTCACTGGTCCAGGGGAATCAATCTAGGTGGGTTCAGCCTCAACTATAACTTGACCAATAGGTAGCAAGTGGTTACGGTGCATGGTCTTGACAGCTTTGGAGTTATTCTCTGGGCACACTTTGCACACTGGCAAATCATCCAGCTTTCCAACTATGACATGGGGAAGATGGTGCCATCGATCAGCAATTTTGTATTTACCATGCAATCCTAAATTTCACAACAACACACAGTCTCCAGGCCTAAACTCCTCAGCCTTTACTTTTCTATCATGTCTTTCTTTGTTGGCTAGATTTCTTTTGGTGGCCATTGTCTGGGCCAGTTGATAGGCATGGTTCAATTGAGCTTTAAGTTTTTGTACATATTGCAGCTAATCTTCGGCTGGGACCCCATCGGGAGAAACCTCAAAACAGACATCAACAGGCAGCCGGGCCTCTCTCCCGAACATGAGGCGGTAGGGAGAGAACCCAGTAGCATCATTCTTTGTGCAATTGTATGCGTGTACCAAGGTGCTAATCTGCTGGCTCCATTTATGCTTATCTTTTGGGTGGAGGGTGCTGGAGAAGATTCTCAACCTTCGGTAAGAGTCGTGACTAATGGCAGGTACAGACATAGGAGCCAGCATTGGTACGGGCACAGAAGGAGGGGCAATAACGGGTGCCGGAGCGGGAGGGGGTGTTGGGGGAGGAACACCCCCAGGTGACAGGAATAGTTTCTTTAAGTCCTCCACAGTTTTCCCTTCCTCCAGCAACAACTTAGCACATTTCTCCTCAATAGTCTCAGATAGTGGGGGGGGGCTCATTCTCCCCGGGGTCTCTACTGTCTTTAGTTATCACTCTCCAGGCAGTGAGGGCTCCTTCGGGGGTGATAGTCTGTGGCACTTTGGAACTGTCTACTGGGTCCTTACACTCTACTAACACCATGAAACTTTGTGTGAGCAGATTAGCCTGTCGACCCACCACCACAGGGTTTTGTAAACATTCAACCTTGGAAAGTATTCCCTCTACAGTGTCCTTACTGGTACCCAGGGGAACATCCAGGATAAGTATAGCATTTTGGGGGTCAATCTCCTGCCCAGTATACCACCCAACCAACTGGTGTACAGCCACTTCTGTTGGGGTAGCCATTTATGTTTGACAATAATTCGTAGTTTCGGCCACTAGAAGACACAAAATCCCAGTGGTGAGCCTCCAAGATGTAACTCCTAGGTGGTGCTATCCCAAGGGCTACTACCCCTGCCTGCTTGGCTAGTAGCAGGTTAAGGGGCCTGAGCTCTGAAACGGATGCCTCCACCCGGAGGTCAGGGTTGGTAGTGGTCAAGTTAACCTGGGCACAGCCCTCTGGGACACTGTAACCCCCCTCTTTCCCCTCTAGTGGCCTGAAGACTGTACAATAATCACTTTCACAATACCCCTGGTACACCACACAAGTATCCACACTGTTTGCACTTACCACCAGGGCTGGTTCCTCTGGCTCGACCCTGGGGACCCCCTGTAAAACAAGATTAAACACAGCAAATAGCAACAGTACAGTACTTTGAGCACAAACTGGAACCACAGTCAGATTACATGCAGAAAAAGTTAGACCTGATTTATTCAGGGACTTGAACAAGGAGGGCAAAATCAGGTTAATTAGCTTAAAGGTTATATCAATCAAGCAGTTATGCATGCACTTTGAGTCCCCCACAGTCCACCTCTGGTACCCAGGTAGAAGAGATGGGCTAGCCAGGACAGTTGCCGGGTTGCAGCTGGTTGGGGCCCTGTGATGGAAAACACAACATGCACAGTACACAATATTTGTAATTCGGAGCCAGAGGGCTCAGTTCATAAAGGAAACGAAACAGCAAGACAATCAGATAACACACTCAGATTAAGCTGTTGTTGTAGGGAGCTACCCTGGTATTTACTCATGATACCCAAGACTGGACACAGGCTGGACGAAAATCGAGACTGCATGTGGTTGATCTGGAATGCTAGGAGAAGCAGGGCCCACACAAGTCACAGAGGCGTCGTTCCTGTTCAAGTGTGGAGCAGGGGGCTGATCCTCAGGCAGGTCTCTCGTTGATGGCTTCTCTGTGCAGTGGGTAGTCTCGCTGGGCCAGTCTGGCAAAGCCCAGACCACATGAAGACAAGTTTGGAAGCAGTCTGTTTTGAGCTGGATACAGCTTCCAGCAAGCAGAACACAGTTCACACAGTGGGGAACTAACTCACAACCCACTAGCAGCTCATAGCACATTTACATGTACGGGAATTCCACTGTACCAGGCAAAGTGCTCCCCGGGCACAATCGCAAAGTCTCTGCACACACCAGGAGCTTAGGGGTTGCTGGAACTCCTGACAGGCCAATCGTATTCAGCAAAAATATTCAGTCTTCTTCAGGTTGAGCCTGGCCCACTTCAGTAGCTTACTTTAGTCACACAAACTTGGATTTAGTCCAAAATAATTCTCTTCTCCCCTCTCAGGAGCAGCACACCAGCATGCAGGCCAAAAACTTAGCCTTTTCAGAGTTCTCCCATGCAAATCCACTCAAGATTGCTGCTCAGAAACACTTCAGCTCCTTCTTGCTCAGCTTCCAGTTTAGTTCTAACTGAAAACTGCAAGCAGCCCGGGACTTCCCCAAGATCCAAAAGATTTGGATGGCTGATTTGGCTGTCAGTCAAAGCAAGAGCTCCCACTTCAGTTGCAAAAAAGGTCAAAAAGCTCCAAACTAAAGTTCCTACAGATTTTGAATTCAGACAGCTCTTGTAGTCCGGCTACATTTTAGGTCCCACCAGTACTGTTTGGTCCAATTTGCAGTCCAGGACCAAAATAGTGGAGACAAACAATACAGTCCTTGCTACAAAGAAAGCAGGTTAGACAAACTACATTATCATTATCACTCTAAATGATTTTCAGTAAATAGTTACATCTTTCAACAGCGCTCCCTCTCAGATGACTTAAGCTGCAATTAGGCAGCTCTTAAAGAGACAGTACACAGAGGCTATACAAACTCTGGTAATCACATTTAAACTGCTAAAACACAGGACACCAGTCCTGGCAGTGAGCATTTAGACAAGCTCAAGGGAGACTTTTTGGGAATCCTCATTTGTAGGGGGGGTTACACCATAATCCAGGAGGATGACATCCATGGGAATCTTATTGTCTAGTTCTTGGTTGACAGTATTGTAAAAGGCTATTAAATTGGTAGTGCAAGAAAAGCCTTGCTTGAACCCATGTTGTGAGTGGTCGATAATGCCTAGAGTTTGCATTTTTGCCTCTAATATGCCTTTAATAATTTTTTCCATTACTTTACATAGAATGGAAGTAAGGCTAATGGGGCGGTAATTACTCACTATGGAACAGTTACCCTTTTTAAGTATAGGCACAAGTGTAGCAGTTATCAATCAGATGGAACGGATCTTTCCGCTAATGATTTATTAAAAATAATGGAAAGTGGTGCGGCAATATTTTCAGCTGTTTCAACCAGGGTACCAGTACAGAACTCCGTACTCTAGATGCAGCCTTACCAGTGACCTGTACAAAGGCAGTATAACCTCCTCTCTCTTACTACTGATCCCCCTAGATATGCATCCCAGCATCTTCTTTGCCTTTGCTGCTGCTTTCTTGCACTGTGTGGAGTGCTTCGGGTCACTAGTGATCATCACCCCCCGGTCCTTCTCCTCCTCTGATGCAGATACTCAGACTCCACCCAGGTAGTACTCTGTCCTGGGATTCCTGGCTCCAATATGCATAACTTTGCATTTCTTGGCATTGAAGCCAAGCTGCCAGATCCTGGACCACCTCCCTAGCTTTTCCAGATCTTCCTGTAGGTCCTGTATCCCTTCAGCTATGTCCACTCTCCCACAGAGTTTGGTGTCATCCGTGAATAGGCACATTTTGCCCTTAATGCCATCTCCAACGTCATTGATGAAGACATTGAACAACACCGGCCCCAGCACTGAGTTCTGTGGGACCACACTGGTTACCTCTCTGGTGCCAGATAACTCTCCCCCCACAACCACCCTCTGGGTTCTGTCCTTCAGCCAGTTTTCCACCCATCTAGCCATCTCTTCCCCAACCTCGAGACCCACCAACTTCCTGATCAACCTTTTGTGGGGCACAGAGTCAAAGGCCTGGCTGAAACCAAGATAGAGGCTGTCTACCACTTGGCCCCTGTCTACTGTCTTAGTGACACAGTCAAAGAAGTCAATCAGATTTGTTTGACATGATCTCCCCCCATGAACCCACGCTGCCTATCATCCTGGAGACCATGCTCCTCTAGATATTCCACCAACCTTTCCTTTAGTATGGTCTCCATGAGCTTGCCCACAATGGAAGTCAAGCTGACTGGTCTGTAATTCCCTGGGTCATCCTTGGGACCGCTTTTGTGGAGGGGCATTACATGTGTTGTTCTCCAGTCCTTTCTGAACGCAGTTTGAAAATCCTGGCCCTGGTTTCTAAATTACTAGTAGCAGAAAACATGACTCAGGTAAAGAACAAGCTTTTGTCAATGCCGAATGTTGTCTTGCTGGCATTGGCATTGGTAGAACAGGAGTTAGAGAGATGCATAATAGGAATGGCAGTGAAGTATGGAACTGAGCCAACCCCACCCCATCCTGCAGAGACTGACAGGTATTGAGGTGTGCCTTTGGGTCATCGGCCATAACATTCATGCCATTTCACCTCACCCTACCCTGCAGACTCCAAGTGTTGCATTGTGACTTGGGGTCGTCGGGCTTTACGCTCACTCCATTCCATAAGGAAATACGTTGAGATGGGTGCAGCATAGGAGAATGGGGTGAACTTTGGGGCCGAAGAGTCCATGGCACACATTGATGCCTGTCAATGGCTGAAGGTTGGGGTGTGGGGGTGGAATGGCATGAGCATTATAGCTGACAGTCCAAAATCACATACCTGATGCCTGTCAGTCTCTACAGGGTGGGACGTTATGGTTAGAAACCCTAACGCCCCAGGCGTTTGTTAGTATTTGCACTCCAAATTTTCAACATGGCTTTTTGTGACCCCACCTCATGAAAGCATTTGGGACCTCCACTCATGAACAGTGGACCTGTGATTTTGTTAATCTGTCCCGAACGTTGATTTCCGACAGCGACAGCACCATTCTGCGCCAGATGTATGAAAACACATTTGGGGCAGGATGTAAAAATTACAGCTGTACCATTCATAAGGAGGTTTGAAGAAATGGCAATGTTGAAAATCTGGAGTGAAAATATAAAATATTCTCGAAGTTACGAGTGTGCGTGGAAACTGTGCAATGCACGCTCATAACACAGTAACCTTTTGGAATTTTTTCACCAAATTTTCAACATAGGTATTTTGGGACCTCCGCTCATGAACAGTGTCACTGTGATTTTCTTAATCTGTCCTGAACTTTGATTTCCCACAGCAACCGCACCATTGTGTGCCAGATGTGTGAAAACACATTTTGGGCAGGATGTGAAAAATGACAGCAGTACTGTTCATAAGGAGGTATGAAAAAATGGCAATGTTGAAAATCTGGAGTGAAAATACTACAAATTCTCAAAGTTAAGAGCGTGCATGGAAACTGCACAATGCACACTTGTAAAACAGTCATTTTGGGGAATTTTTACACCAAATTTGCAACATAGGCTTTTGGGAAGCCCACCTCATGAACAGAGGCACTGTCATTTCATTAATCAGTCCTGAAAGGTGATTCCATGCAATCACCTTTCGGGACCAAGTAACGAAATGACAGTGACTGATTTCATGAGGTGGGGTCCCAAGAACCCCATGTTGAAAATTTGGAGCCAAAAGTAAAATAAATGGCTGAGATATCCATCTAAGTTGACCCCCATTTATGCCATTATACAGCTTACCAGCATTTCTTGATTCGCGGTCGACTTTGAAAAGTGCAGACGTGCTCCCGCTCCACCGAAGATTGCGGTGCCGGACCTCCGGAGGTAAGTATGGGGTGAAGGGATGTGGGGAAGTGGGTGGAGAGAGGGTGGTGCGGGTTGGGGAAGGGGGTGCCGCAGACAGCGAGGGACCATTTTCTTGTTTACAGGTCAAAATAAACAAAACAAAAAAACACTTCATGGGAAGGTTTTCACTTTTTCAGGTAGTACATTGGGCACGCTGTAGTGGGCTCCCAGTGTGCCACCTGGGTGTTTTGGGGGGGACTGGAGCCAATGGGGATTGGGCACCCCGTCGGCAAAGAAAACATGTCTGTGTTTGGGGGGGCATGTTGCCGAGAGAGACTGGGCACTCCCCTTGTCAGACAAATTAAAGTAGGGGGACATTATGCCAATGGGGATTGGCCACCCCCATCAGTAAACAAATTGAACTGGGGAGGGAGCATGCTAATAGGGGGATTGGGCACCCCTGAAGTCGGCTTGCTGGGGATTGTGAGAGGCGGACGGTGACAGCCACCGCCATGTTTATTGAAATGTTTCATCAGGCAAAGCACGCCCTGCAATGATGGGGCGCTCCCTCATTGCAGCGGCAAAATTCTTTCAAGTTGGTGACACGCTTCTGAGCTGCTGTCATAGACAGTGTGCTCATTCACTGGTGCCACACAGACCAGCCCAAGAAAGCAGTGGCACCATTGACCCCAACACGGCCGCACCTCCACAACCTGCTATTTCTCCAAGCTGTCACAAAATGTTGCTTGCGCTGCGCGCACAAGACAACATAAAAATTGGTAACACATTTTTTTAATTTTATGGACTTTCTTGGTGTTGGAAAATCTCCAAGACGTCCACAGGTTAATTTTGCCCTCCAATTTAAGGAGGCTAAATTCCCTCTACCAAATTTTATCCCCAGAATTTTATTCAGCACTTCAGAGGTATACCTGCCACAGAATATCCTATACCTAGCTGTAAACCCATTCTATTATGCTTATGTAAAGGCCCCCTCCCTGATGTTTAGGGGTGTGATGGTAAGTGTCCAGGGGGCAGGGGGCTCTTTCTTGCACAGAACACTATCCAGAGAATAAAATAAGATTTCAGCATTACCTGGGTGATGACTATGTGCCAGATTGTAACTCCAACATGGGGGGGACAGCTTATTCAGGTACAGAGTGCTAGAGAATGGCAATTAAGGTTATAACATGGGGTAGTAAAATGCAGTCATCTCATTGGTAGATGAGCATCAGGTGACTGTTGATTAATCCCTGATATATGTACAGTTGTCGTGAAGTGGTGTATTAGAGATCCCTGGGCAGACCTGCACTCGTTATGTGTGGGAAATTCAGTTGCAACAGGCAGCCACTAAAATATATACCAAAGCGGGTGACAGTTTTCCAGCACAGGAGAGAGCTGTAGCGCACAGTAAAACATACTGCAGTCAGAGCTGCAATCGTTGTTTATATATCCCTGAGTTCGTGAAGTGCAGCAGGGACAAGCCGAGTGTGTCTGAAACCTCTCCCAGTGCTGCAAGCAGTCTGTCCTCTCTTAGGTGTTCTCTCCCCCCAAAGATATCGGAACACTGCACCCCACTGCAGAGAGTGAGACCAAGAGACAGGCAGCTCTGTGCTGCATGACAGTTTCCCAGAGAGTACTGTACCAGTACATCAACAGAAGGAGAGAGAGAGAGAGAGAGAGAGATGTGAGAGACAGAGAGCCAGGTGAAGCTCTTTGCCGGTTCCCCCAGCCTGTACATTTTTCCTGGGTGTGGAGTTCCCTGGACACCTGTCAGTGACAATGTCTGCTGTCTTCTCTCTCTCTCTCTCTTTCTGCACTCTATGTGTTACCTTCAGCAGTTCTCTCCATGGTAAAGCTAGAGAGAGAGAGAGAGAGAGAGAGAGAGTGAGTGTGTGCTGGGAAAAAGGCCTCTGGAATCCCTTCCCCTCCAATCTACAGTGCAAGAGCGGAGCACCATCAGTATCTCCTTGAAGCACAAGTTGCACAAAAGATTTGCAGACAGCAACATGAGTGGTAACATTTGAAATCTGCTCCTGACTTGTAAAGGAGACATGTTCCCTTCATTGTCCACTACATTCCTGATCTTGTATATCGGGCAATTTCCCAGTTGTCCCACATTCCATATAGTGGCATGGTGCTAGACAAGAGAGTAAGAGTCAGAGAGACTGTCAGCAGGTTAGACACAGCACAAAAGTCATCCTGATAGTTATGTTATAAACAGCAAATGTCAGAAATCATGGAAATATTATGTTTCTGTCATTCGTGTGTTCATAACATAAGTGAGGTATGCATGACTTCTTGGGGACTACTTTTTCAGTCGGGAGGGTACAGTGGGATTTCTTTGATTTCAGGAGAAATAAAACCATTTCTGTGAATGACTATGTTGTTCTGGGACACCCTATGTTATAAGCGCAATAACTCACTCCAGGATATGGGTTTATTGGGGATTATGCAATGACAAGAAAAGAATCTTGGGCTCTGATTGGTCAGTGCCCACCTTCACCAGTGATGTTATGTCAGTATAACATCACTGTATGAAGGTCAGGCACACCTGACCGCACCACAGATAAAAGAAATCACTCCATGCCATCCCTCCTCCCCTGATTGATATCATCCTTCTACAACTGGTCAGTCCGGTCACCAAACAGAGCATATTAACTACAGTACCCCAGAAGTTTTGAGCTCTCCACTATACTGCAGAAACCAATGCCAAGCCACATAACATTTTTTTTAACTGCCACTGTGACTGCCTTCAAATGTTGCCGCTCTGCTCCAGGCACACTCCATACAGGCATGCGCTCCTCACAAACTGATCCCCAGTCTCTCATTCACGGCACAGTAACAAAAAAAAAAGACATACTTTATCAATTCTAGTGTAGGCAGTGGGACCGCAGCTGCCAAGACTTTTCTTGACACATTCCCCTCAAAATAAAACTGCTAGAAGCTCCTGATTCGCAAAGTGTGGTCTTCTGACACATGCAGTGCTTCACTACAGGACCATGCGGCTTCAGTACTCCCCGCTTAGATGTTACTTATGAAAGCTGCTCAGAGCCTTTCCATTTTAAATTAACAGCACAAGTGATACAATATTCAGTCCCTAGCCCCAACCCTAGCAACCTGTACTGCCGACTTACCAATCAGCGATCCATAAATGGAATTCTGGAAGTCTCTGGCAGCTTTGTATACAAACTATGGTTTTTGGCATACTTCACAGTTTTTCCACAGGCTCCCAGGGCAGGCAGCAGGACAGGGTCAATGCAACCTCAGGATGGGCTGGAAGGCACACATAAGAGAAACACAGACAACTATATTGTCTGTGAGGGAGAGAAGGGAGTAGACACTGCCCCCCCCCCCCACCACACTACCTACTGGCCAAATAGAATACAGCCAGCACTATTTTTCATATGTGCACCTACTCAAAAATAAATTCATTTAAAAATACTTTTAAACTTATTTCTTGTAATTGTAACCACCCAGTCCCCTGGGGTTACTAGAATCCTGTCAGTATTATTGTTAGGAAGGTAGCAGGCAGCGGGTAGGGAGCTCATTAGGGGCTTCTTACATAATGACATCATTGTTTACTCAGCTAGCCTGAGGGAAGAATGATTAGGTCATTCGTAACTCTCGCAGCAGCAAAAGCCACACCGTGTGGATATCTGCTCTGGGGAGCTTAGAATGTTCAGTTCTCAGTGGACTCAAGGGGCAATCTCCTGAAGTTTCTGTGTGTGTTTCAGCTGCCTTGGAAAGGAATTTTGAGAGACTGTTTGATCTGCTACCCAGGAGAATGCCTTCTTTTTGTTGTTCCATACCCAGTGGACGGGACAATCAGGTTGTAAGTACCGTTCTAGAAGACAAGATCTCCACATATTTAGGGGAATCAGAGTCTATGGTGATAAGTAGATAAGGCTGGATCGTACCTGTCAGTGCCCGTAGTTCACCCAGGAGAGAGAATTTTCTGTTAAACTGTTCACCCAGGAGAGTGCAGTTTATTCTTTGGTCACACCAGTGAATGACAGATTTAAAGTGTGGGACCTCTAGCATTTCAGTGGGAAATGGGGGTTTCAATGGTGCAACCTTGAAGAATGACAGAGACAGTCGGTTGGGGCCAAGGGTGGGAGGAACACCATCTAAGAGCTTACAAGTGTAAGCCCTCACCCCTGCCTTTTTGCAAATGACAGGTGGTATGCTGTTGAAGCTGACAGCCGTACCAGGTGGGGGACTGGGTTCGGGGAGGACTAGGTTACTCGGCACAAGGGCTAGGTTTGGCTACTCTGCACAGGGGCACCCAAGTAAATCCAAACACAGGAAGCAATAACTGTAATGTCCAATACCAGGAATGGGATTCTAAAGTGTGGCTTTATTCATATCCAAGCAGAACAAAACAAAGCATAGACGGACCCCCACAGGGCTACACTTCTGGTAATGCAGATTAAGAATCAGAACACTTCCTCAACACTTCAGCCCTCAGGCTCTGAACCCACCAGGCACACAGCCCGGACTTGCATGCTGCTTTGGGTACACAGCCCGACTTGTACAGTATTTGGGGATTTCCCTGGCTCGGCTCCCCTGCCGGCCACTCGAACACCTTCCATTTGACATGGACATATTTTCTGGTGGCTCCCTAAACCACCTAAGAGCCTTCGACTCCATAAGGGAAACTTTCTTTTAATCCCACGTCTGGGTACTTTCCTCAGCACTGGCCAAGTGCCTGAGGGAAAGTAAAAGGGCCACAGAGCAAATCCGTAGAGGTGAATTTGGTTACTACTGATGGGAGGTCTCCCACCTCTCGCTTCCACAATTCATACCCGGCCATTTCTCTGGACATTAAACATCTCTTTCTGAAAAGCTTGGCAATGTAGATTAAAGGGTAAATGCTTGCCACATTTCCTCTACATGTCTTGGCTTTCCCTTGTGCTGGACTTGAAAATACTTTTACATGGCTTAGCCCATTACTCTAGGCCTCCCACTGATTAAGCAGTCCAATCCCCACTTCACTTTACTCTTTGTGCTGGACTTGAATATACTTCTACTTGGCTTAGCCCATTCCTCTAGGCCTCCCACTGATTAAGCAGTCCAATCCCCACTTTACAACAGTTCAGGTGAAATATAGGCCCCATGTCAGAGCAGACTCACCCTTTGGTTGCAGGTGCCCCACAGGCGATTCTTCACAGGAATCTCTTTCCCACAGATTGTGGTGCTGCAGCACAACTTAGAATAAGGCAGCTTCTTCCCTAGCCAGAACCAGGAGGGTTGCCCCTGGAATGACAGGCAACCTTTCCACCCCCGTCCCCTCAGGGATGGGGCACAGGGATCAGTAACAACGGTCTCCACCACTTCACGAACAGCTTATAGTGTTCCTCTTTTGGCGGAAACACACACCTTCCCTTACAGTAGCTCTATATCAGAGCTTTAGGCTCCAAGAGCCTGTGCACAGACTGCTGTGCTCCTCTCTTCAAGACTGCTCACACACAACTCCCTTCAAAAACTCCCAACATTCTAACCTAATTTCCAACTGCAGATTCCAATGTGGCTCATGCAGCTGCGAAAGTTCTATGGTGATGTCATCCCTCAGTCTCAGCTGAGACTGAGAACAGAGTGAGACAGTGTGAAATCCATTTAACTGGAGTTTCTAAAGAAGCTGCCTTCCTGCCTACCACTAGGTCTTACTGGAGTTCTAGTAACCCCGGTAACAGGGGAGGTTACATTAAGCCCCTAGGCAGGAAAATGACTGTCTGCAGTCATTATTTACCCGGCTGAGGCCATCTCACCCTATGTGCTACCTGCGGAGGGGGGTGATCAGGCCCCCTCCTACCATGTGCTAGCACAGGCAGGCAACACTAAGGGTCTAGAGGCCTTCGGCTGACATAATCAGCCTCTACTCTACCCACTAACTATGGGTGCCTAGTGGCTCCAGTAGAACTGTCCAGAGCATAGCCCTAATAGATCAGCACTGCAGTCCGTATGGTAGTTCAGGACCACAGCCTGTCTATCCCCCCTAGCCCTCTGGGCACAATCTGTCTGCCTCTAACGCAAATCCCAAACCAAAACAAACCAGGGACCTCCCCGACCTTGGGCACCATGCAACCACACACCAAGAGCTGATACCATACCATTACATTACTCCCTCATTCCCCCACAACCATACCTGTGGAAGAAAAGGGTTACTACACAGTAACAACAACAACAACAGTACTTTAAATACTACACACTAAAGTACTAGTGAGGAACTCCGATGAGCCCCTCCTCCTCTTCTTGTCTTCTCTTCTATCTTCTTCAGGAACACCTGCAAGAAAAAGAAAGACAACACACACTCCTAACCTGCATACACAGTCTATCTAAACCCCTAGCATCAAAATACTGGAGAATCCCAAAAATATATATATTTTTTTTTTTTTAGAAAAGGTAGAAAAACAGTACATACATTAGAAAACAGTAGAAAAACAATGACATTATTTACAATACACATTTGGAGGGATGGAGAGCCCTAAAAGTCCCATCTAGTGACCACAATGCCCGAAGGGTAGCCCATGAAAGAGTCTCTCCTGGGCCGGAACCCGGTGAAGCACAGTTCTAGCAGGCCAAAGTCCTGAAGTGGAGAGTCCTTGAGGACAGTTCACACATCTGGAGTCTGCTAGTGTAGGCTAGTGTAGGGTGTGTACTGCAATGTCATAAGGATAGAAAAGTTTGGACTTACCAGCCCCTTGTAGAATGAACAATGGCACCGACCTGCTCCTCGACCGAAGACTCTCCCTGGCAGCATTCTTCCGATACAGTGGGGCAGACATCTTCCGGGCACTACAGGAGGGCACATCTGGAAACTGCTGGGTGGATGTCATCTCTGGAGATGGAACCTTGGAACAGGAACAAAAAAGGAAAACAGCTGGTCTGACGTCATCCGATTACCAGGCGATGGATCAGGACACAGCTGGGCTGGCGTCCTCTCTGGATCTGAAGTCATCTGGTGGGCCAGTCGATGGATTCTGGAAAGTCAGTACACTGTAGAACTGATGAATGTGGGGCACCTGAGTCCTGGATGTCCATACTGGCAGAACAACAAAGGCACTGCAATGGCTGATGTGGCAGCATTGACTACCACTGCTCTGCTTTCCATCTGGTAGGCATGGGCACATTTGCAGGGAGGTCTTTGCATTGAGGCCAATAGTACAACGGGTCAGGAGCTTGAATTATTACCCCGTCTGGGCACACATAATTCACACTGTGAAAGGTTTCACGTCCCTCTCCATCCACTATTCGAACAGTGTCCATAAACAGTGTCCTGCCTCTTTTCCATTGGCTGTATTTTTCGTGAAACATTCTGTTCCCGACATGCTTGTTTGCACCAGGATGCACACATTTCATTGCTTCAGCCCAAATCCAGGATTTCCTGCTGTTCTCAATCTCCTCCCAGACTCTATGAGGAAAGGTAGGAAAGGACATCCCATAGATTTCATTCGCCTTCCTACGAACCAGTCTCTCCTCTTTACTAGCTTTGGTCAACCTGAGACCGCTGGCCTGGCCTGGGGGCAGCCAGTCCTGGTTCTTCCAGCTACGCATTCTCAACGAGACAAAAAATGGATCCCTGACTTCTTCTTCTTCTTCTTGCACAGCCAGGGCAGTGGCATCACCACTCTCTTCCATGCACTCCTCTGAGGCAAGAGCTTGAGGCTGTGTACCCGTTCCTTTTTCGCAAGGCCACAAAGGTTCCCCCTCTTCTTCTTCCTCCTCACTGAGAATCTGTGCCCAGGAGTGAGCAGTCATCCTCACTCCTGAGACTATCCATTCTTCACTGGGCGCAGAGGTCGATACCTCCCATTCAAAGGCCTCCCTCATCTCATCTTCTCCTATGAGACTTGGGCTAGGCCCCCCTCTCCAAGGATCTACTGATGCTCTGTCTGAATTGTCTCTCTGCGATCCAACATCTGAAACATCAGCATACTGTTCTGTCTGCAAATCTGCACCCTCTAGCTTTGTGCCACACTCCCCCAAGGGGCCTTCTCCAACAGGCTCCACCTGGTGCTGTGTGTTGCCAGCTACAAATTCCTGAACTTTTGTCCATGTGGGAGCCAAATGAATCTTGGGTGCTTTAAACAAGCCGTATTTCTCTAAGCACCCCAAACAGTGAGGTACCATGAAGACGTCCCTTCCAGCATTTAAGCATATTAAACACACTTGCACTGGGTATCCAGGAATCGCCACATGAGAAGGCAGTTGTCCTTCATAGTAACACCTCTCAATGTCCCTTAACTTGTTTACTTCTGCTGCTAAAATAGCCCGGGCATGATCCAGGTAGCGGGCTGGTCCTGAGGCCATGACTACAGGGAAAAACAAACAAATGCTCACTGTTACTGAAAGTCCCACATCACTGAACACTTTCTTTTACTTTTAAAATGGCTCCTCTGCTGCTGTGTTTACATTACTACCCCACCCTGTAATGGCGGCGGCAGCACTCCTGTGCATCAGCATTCTGAAATTGGGTCAAGCCATTGCGCATCCGATTTACACACACTACTGATAACTTTTGCTCAAACTGCACAAACTTGTACTGTTCTTTTTCCTAGCACATTTATATGATTTGCCACAGACTTTTCACTTGCTGAAAACATTTCTTTAGCTCACAGTCCCTTAAAGCCTCAGGATTTCAAGCACAGGATTGCCTGTAACTAGTGCTGCATAAATTGCTACAATTCACAGTCTCTCTACTGGCTTTGAAACTTTATTCTGACGCTGACCCATAACTATGCTCACAGCCAATGGCTTAACAGACTTGCTCTTGCTGGTAAAACTTGACACATTCTTTATTTGCAAAGCGACTATACTGCTGCACACAGATTCAGCTGGCTTTTGGCAAAAATCACTTGTTTGAGCAATTATTACTGTTGGTACTCACAGTTATCAGTAGCTGTTTACTGCGATGGAAGAACGGCCTGCAGCCAGTCTTGGAGGCCTCAGAAAGGAAGCGGGTTGGCAGTCCTGCCGATCGTCTCTCCGATCACCACACTCACAATCCAGTCGATCGAGATGCAGGTTGAGCCCAATTTTAAACAGTAAAATCTGCTTTTTGAAACTTTTACAGTGCTTTTTAGTCACCGCGATGCTCCTCCACTAAACCAGTACATGCACTCCACTCACACTCCCTCTCGAATGCTGGGCAGTACTGTAGAGCTGGCTTGGGGGCGGGACTGATTGCAGCCTCACCAATCACATGACGCCATGCAAATGAGCCTCTTTCCCTTGCGAGTGCTCTTCTCCTCACGGCGATCGTTGAGCAGGTAAATTTAAACTGCAGAAACCACCTTTTTTTTCTGCTAACTGACTCCACAGCGGGAGCCCATTTTACCCATTTGTCATGGCCATTAACACAGCAAGTCTTGCAGTTTACTAAAAAGCATTTCCAACGTCTAGGGCACAATTTTCCTGTTGCTACCCCTAGTTTTCCACACTTTTCTTTATCACAACAGTTTTTTTAAAAGCTGGCAAAACGCTGTAAATATTTGATGCAGGACAAGGGCATACTCTTTCAGCTTTACTGCTCCTTGGTAAACAGTTGGCATTTTTTTTTTGTATTGTCTATTTTTGCGCCCCGTACTCACTGGTCCTCCACTCCTTCAGGCTCTGCCAAGTTCCCCCGGACCTCTCCTGTCTTTGCCCGGCCCTTCTCTAGTCCACAGATCGCAGCCGACCCCCGGGATATCCCGGTGTATCCCTTCACCAGGTGGGTCCCTCTCCTCCAAGGGGGGAGGCACTGGGGGGGAGGATAGCCCCAGCACATCCTTCTAGGGCCCGGGGATGCTGCTGGGGAACAGGAGGCACCAGGAAGGCACTGGAGGCTCTTCGGAACAGAGGGACGTCATCCAGAGGGCCAGCAAGTGATTTTTCCTGGCTTTCTGTTGGGGGCAGAGTAGTGACGTCACGGCATACGCCGATGTCCGCTTCTCCCGCAGTTAGTATTGGGCCGTGCGTCCTGTGATACTCCCAGCCTTCGCTAGGAGCCAGCAGGCACCGGACCAGTCCCCTACCCTCCCCCTGGAGAAGGACAGCTGTCCCTGGGATGCTCAATCCTTCTCACCCCGGCCGGCCCTCCAGTGACCCAGGCTCATTTCCAAACCCGGGTTGCTGGCGTCGCAAGCGGAAATCCAACTGCTGCGTCAGTGGGCCAGTAACAGTTGCCATTTTAACAGCAGCATATGGACAATAGCACACAGTGACAGACTAGTTAACCTTGCTTCAGCTTTTTGGGCTACCCACTGCCAGATAACCAAAACACTGGCCCCTTGCCAAAGCACCTTTCCTCCCTAATTTAAAATCCCAGCAGTGCCTCCATTTTGTAACCCCTCACCCCTGCCTTTTTGCAAACAACAGGTGGTATGCTGTTGAAGCTGACAGCCGTACCAGGTGGGGGACTGGGTTCGGGGAGGACTAGGTTACTCGGCACAAGGGCTAGGTTTGGCTACTCTGCACAGGGGCACCCAAGTAAATCCGAACACAGGAAGCAATAACTGTAATGTCCAATATGAGGAATGGGATTCTATAGTGTGGCTTTATTCACATCCAAGCGGAACAAAAAAAAGCATAGATGGACCCCCACAGGGCTACACTTCTGGTAATGCTGATTAAGAATCAGAACACTTCCTCAATACTTCAGCCCTCAGGCTCTGAACCCACCAGGCACAGAGCCCGGACTTGCACGCTGCTTTGGGTACACAGCCCGACTTGTACAGTATTTGGGGATTTCCCTGGCTCGGCTCCCCTGCCGCCACATGAACACCTTCCATTTGACATGGACACATTTTCTGGTGGCTCCCTAAACCACCTAAGAGCCTTCAACTCCATAAGGGAAACTTCCTTTTAATCCCACATCTGGGTACTTTCCTCAGCACTGGCCAAGTGTCTGAGGGAAAGTAAAAGGGCCACAGAACAAATCCGTAGAGGTGAATTTGGTTACTACTGATGGGGGGGGGTCTCCCACCTCTCGCTTCCACAATTCATACCTGGCCATTTCTCTGGACATTAAACATCTCTTTCTGAAAAGCTTGGCAATGTAGATTAAAGGGTAAATGCTTGCCACATTTCCTCTACATGTCTTGGCTTTCCACTTGTACTAGACTCGAACATACTTAAACATCTCTTTCTGAAAAGCTTGGCAGTGTAGATTAAAGGGTAAATGCTTGGCACATTTCCTCTACATGTCTTGGCTTTCCCTTGTGCTGGACTTGAACATACGTTTACATGGCTTAGCCCATTACTTTAGGCCTCCCACTGATTAAGCAGTCCAATCCCCACTTCCCTTTACTCTTTGTGCTGGACTTGAACATACTTCTACTTGGCTTAGCCCATTTCTCTAGGCCTCCCACTGATTAAGCAGTCCAATCCCCACTTTACAACAGTTCAGTTGAAACATAGGCCCCATGTCAGAGCAGACTCACCCTTTGGTTGCAGGTGCCCCACAGGCGATTCTTCACAGGAATCTCTTTCCCACAGATTGTGGTGCTGCAGCACAACTTAGAATAAGGCAGCTTCTTCCCTAGCCGGAACCAGGAGGGTTTCCCCTGGAATGACAGGCAACCTTTCCACCCCATCCCCTCATGGATGGGGCACAGGGACCAGTAACAACGATCTCCACCACTTCACGAACAGTTTATTGTGTTCCTCTTTTGGCGGAAACACACACCTCTCCCTTACAGTAGCTCTATATCAGAGCTTTAGGCTCCAAGAGCCTGTGCACAGACTGCTGTGCTCCTCTCTTCAAGACTGCTCACACACAACTCCCTTCAAAAACTCCCAACATTCTAACCTAACTCCCAACTGCAGATTCCAATGTGGCTCATGCAGCTGCGAAAGTTCTATGGTGATATCATCCCTCAGTCTCAGCTGAGACTGAGAACAGAGTGAGACAGTGTGAAATCCATTTAACTGGAGTTTCACAAGCTGCCTTTCCTTCCTACCATTAGGTCTTACTGGAATTCTAGTAACCCCCGGTAACATGGGGGTTACACAAGGCAGGGCTTCCTCGTTAGTAAAGGGCACCAGTCATACCTGAGCTAGGGCCAGTGCTGCAGGTTTAGGTGTGTGGCTGAGTTTCACTTAATTGCACCTATGTTCATAGAAGCGTGTGAGTGTGTGACTGAGTTTCATTAAATGACACTCATGGGAGGAAAATGTTTGGGAGCGTGGCCAGGTGTGACGTGTCCACTAAAAACACCATTGGGAAATGGAAAGAAGATGTTCTTTTGTGTGTTCATGAACGGTACTGCATGCAAGGAGAGTTCATGAAATGTACCTGTCCTGCCTAGGCCGACCCTTGGGGGTCCACTTCTGCTTTAAATATCCATCTGTTGAATAAAGCCATACTGCACAATCCCAGTTACTGTTCTGGACTTTCCAATTTTTGCTTCTGGTTGTTGGATTTACTGAGGCCCCCTCAGCAGGTTAGATCTAGCATATGCCTAGCAGCCTCCACCCAGGACCTGGGTTGTAATGTTAACACAAGGTTCACGTTGTTTTGTTCTTGTACCCCCATCCCTCTCTTCCTCTAGAAAATGAGGCAGGTATACATCCTAACACTAAGGGTGGTACCCATCTTTTGTAAAGTAAGTGGTATGCCAGTAAGTGGGTACCAGTGTTTCAGATTTTTAATGGGGGGTGTGCTAACTAGTTAAAAAGTGGCTTGGGGGTTACATAATATTTCTCTATTTTTCTTCAAATGAGCCATTGTATAATAGCAATAATGCATTCCAAGGTGTGTGTCATACTGGGACAACATCACTTCTGGGGCGTTGGATGCACTCAGCCTGCGACCTGGTACCCAACCACGCCAGGCATGACGTTATCCCAGCACGACACACACCCTGTAGTGCATTATTGCTTAATTATACAATGGCAAGGAAAGAATCCTGACCTCTAATTGGTCAGTGTCCACTTTCACCAGTGATGTTATCTCAGTATAACATCACTGTATGAAAGTTGGGCACACCTGACCGCACCACAAATAAAAGAAATCACTCCATGCTGACCCCACTCCCCCGACCAATGTCATCCTTCTACAACAGCTCGGTCCAGTCACCAAACAGAGCACATTAACCATAGTACCCCAGAAGTTTTGAGCTCTCCGCTATATTGCAGAAACCAATGCCAAGCCACATAACATTTTTTTTAACTGCCACTGTAACTGCCTTCAAACATTGGTGCTGATCTCCAGGCACACTCCATACAGGCATGCGCTCCTCACAGACTGATCCCCAGTCTCTCATTCACAGCACAGTAACAAAAAAAAAATTTTTTTTTTTTAGTTGTTTTACCAGGAGTAGCACACTAAGCTGAAAGCTTTTTTACAAGTGCAACCTGGGAGCACAGGGAAGTTAAGTGACTTGCTCAGGGTCACACAATATGTAAGTGGAAGCTGTGGGATTCAAACCCAAGTCTAGTCTGCTGGATGTCACCAGATTTGCAGCTCAGAGCCTTAAACCACTGCGCTATACATATTTTATCGATCCCAGCATAGGCAGCGGGACCACAGCAGCCAAGACTTTTCTTGACACATTCCCCTTAAAAGAAAACTGCAACAAGCTCCCAAATCACAAAGCGTGGTCTTCTGACACATGTAATACTTCACTACAGGACCACACGGCTTCAGTAACCCCTGCTTGGATATCACTTATGACAGTTGCACAGAGCCTCTCCATTTTAAATTAACAGCACAGCTGATACAATATTCAGTCCCTAGCCCCCACCCCAGCAACCTGTACTGCCAACTTACTGATCGGCGATCCATAAATTGAATTCTGGAAGTCTCTGGCAGCTTTGTATACAAACTATGGTTTTCGGCACACTTCACAGTTTTTCCACATGCTCCCTGGCAGGCAGTGGGACAGGGTCAATGCAACTTCAGGAGGGTCTGGAAGGCACACATAAGAGAAACACAGACAACTATATTGTCTGTGAGGGAAAGAAGGAAGTACAGTACACACTGTTCCCCCCCAACAGCACCACACCACACCACACCACCTACTGGCCAAATACAATACAGCCAGCACTATTTTTTTTATATGTGCACCTAACCAACAATAAATTCATTTATAAAATACTTTTAAACATATTTTTTGTAATATTTCTCTATTTTTCTTCAAACAAGCCATTGTATAATAGTAATAATGCACTCCATGGTGTGTGCTGTACTCAGATACCGTCACTTCTGGGGCGTTGGACGCACTCAGCCTGCAGCCTTGTGCCCAACAACCCCAGGCATCCTGTTGTGCATTATTGCTTAATTATCTAAAGAATTGTTTGGATTATAGCCTCCCTACCAGTAAAAATATATATGTTTACCCAGGAATAAATTCCAGCTTTACTAGAAAGGATTAGTTAGGATTGTCTCAGGAACCAAGAGTGTTGGGATTGGTCGAATATTTCTTCTTCTCTTCTCCCAGAGTTTTACTTTACTTTTTCTTCTTCATTTACTCTTACTTAGCACTCTTTTAAGTTTTTAGTTATCTTTTTTATTTTGGTTTCTCAAATGTTTTGATTTCTTACTACCAGATTGAGTGGCATAACTAATTTTTGGATTATTTTGCATGTATTGACTTTCTACCATTGTATTATTTCAATAAAAAATTCCCCTTACTCTTTGCCAGAGAGCGCTTTGTCTGATTCCTGTTCAAGATGGTGGAGGCCGAGGAGAAGAGTGATATGGAAGACTAGGTGAAGGAAAAAGCTTCCTTCCCCACCATGAGTGCTGAGGAAGCTGCTATGGAGGTTTACAAACCACTGGTTGGTAGTGGAGTTGGTAATGAGGCCAGTGAAGTGATATGTGAGAAAATGCCTCTGTAGGTTTGTCTTCATGTGTCACCAAATTGTGAAACCACCAGGTCAGCTCAGCTTGCAGAAGAGCGCTTAGAAACATAGACTTTGACTTTGATGGCAGATAAGGACCGCTTGGCCCACTCAGTCTGCCCATTTCCCCACCTATTGGATAAGCTGCAGATCCTAGTTTTACCAACAGCCTACTTCCTCCTACCTCCCACTAGAATTGCCTTATGTCTGTCCCATGCATTCTTAAATTCACCCACTGTTTTTGACCCCATGACCTCCTCAGGAAGGCCATTCCATACGTCCAGCACCCTCGCCGTGAAAAAATACTTCCTCACGTTGCCCCCTGAGTATTCCCCCCTCTATCTTCTTAGAGTTGGACTTACAGGAAAAAAGGAGATACCTTTTAGCCATGATTGCTGTGGAGGAGGCAATATATACTGCTGAGAAACAGAAATGATGGGTGAGCCACTCCCCTCACATAGCGCTAATGACAGCATGCGAAGGATCTGCGGCAGTGAAATCTGTCAGCACAGGAAGTCACATGTCACAGTCAAACAGCTGGGTAGCTGTGACTCACTAATATGGTCATGCCTTGGACTTAGTGTTCTCACTGGGGCTTAAGGTTAATGACCTCAGGACTGATCCAGTTAGTTGGTCGGATCATTGCATGGTGAGCTTCTCTTTTGGAGCCTCCCCATAGTCCACCCCCCTATGGAAATGGTTCATTAACACCCTTTAAAGGGGTTGTTCTCCAGAAGGACTCCAGGTGGTAGTGAATTTCTCGAGTGTGTGGGCTGCTTGTGTGATTGGATTGGAGGAGGTGGTTATGACCTATAATCAGGCCACTGCCTTGGCCTTCAGTACAGTCACACTGGTCCATACACAACCACTGATGCAGCGCTTGAGATCCCTATGCTTTGATGAGGGGCTCGGGAAGCTTATGATATGGGGTTGGAGGTTGGAGCGCTGTTGCAGAAGATCCAGGTCTGACAAGGTCAAGCTGGCTTTGAGGACTCCCTATGGTGAGTATCAAAGGGCAATCTCCATAAGAAGATAGTATTCCTGTCCCGGGAGATTACTGCAGGGAGGAACTAACCAGCTCAACTCTTCCGGGTGGTGGACAGACTTTTAAATCCAGTCTGTCTACAACTGGTAAATGCTAATTCATCCACACAATGTGAAGAGTTTGCTTGTTTTTTCTCGGACAGAGTGTCCTCGGGTTTAGACCAGCTTTGATGGAAGAGGTTTGTGGGGTGATCTCGGAGCTGCAGCTCACCTGTTGTGAGCTGGATCTAGGCTCAACTCTGCTAATAATAATATCACTCTGTTGCAAGATCTGGATAAATCTTATAGACCCCTAAAACCACTTTCCTCCTCACAATTGGCTATGAGGAATTTTATAGACCTACTGGGTTTGTGTGACCCATGACATCTACTTAATCCCACAAGACAACTATTTTCTTACTACTCTTAGGTACATAAGTCGTGGTCCAGAATTGACCTAATTTTGGTTAGCAATAACCTTTTGTCTGGAGTGCTGCAGTCGGGCATTGAGCCCATTGTAGTATCAGATCACTCTGTGGCATGGATTTTGGTTTCCCCGGACCCGCAGGTCCAAAGAGATACCTGCTGGAAACTAAACACCCAGCTCTTAAAAGAAAAGCATGTAGTCTCCCATATTAGATCTCTAATCTCTTCCTTTGTGGAGACCAACTCAGGCTCAATTGGGAGGGAGGACTTGTTTTGGTGTTCCCTTAAATGTTTCATCGGGGGGAATTTATTAAACTCGCATCCAGAAGGAAAAAGCAGAGGGAGGTTAAGATCATGTCGTTGTCGAATCAAATTAAGTTGGCGGAAAATAAGTTATCCTCCTCATCTTCCCAAGCAGATCTGGAAGCCCTAATGAAACTTAGAAATGAGTATTCGGACTGGGTAAGGGATAAGGCAGAGTACGCCCTCCTCAAAACTAAGGGGAGAAGTCTGGTAGGATGCTGGCTCTTCGCTTGAGGGTAGTGGAGGGATCGAGATGGATCCCCTCTTTATTATCCTCTGATGGCTCGCTTAAAACCTCTCCCAGGGATATTTTATGAGTTTTTGAGTCCTTTTACAGGGACTATATGGCAGTGGTTCCTCCCACTTTTCTCATTTCCATGTGGACCAATTTCTGGAGGGTCTTCCCCTTCCCTCCCTGCAGACTCACCAAGGGGAGGCTCTGATTGCCCCTATCACAGTGGCGGAGGTGGAAGAAGTGATCAGAGAACTAACTCCGGACAAGGCTCCGGGGCCTGATGGTTTTCCTTCCAACTTTTACAAAGTTTTTGGTAAGGAACTTGCTCCCCTCTTAATGAAACTGTTCGAGTACATGTTTACTTCTGATATCCTGGACCCTTCCCTGTTAGAAGCCACTATTGTTTTGATATTGAAGCCAGATAAGTCTCCAACGGACCCATCTAGTTACCAACCAATCTCACTACTAAACTATGATATTAAAATTCTAACGAAAATCCTAGCCCTTAGAATCAAATGGGTCTGGTCCAACTTGTTAAGTCCCGAACAGGTAGGGTTTGTCCAAGGCAGATCCTCAGTTGACCACCTGCGCACTCTCTCACATATTTTCCAGGCCGCCCAAGACTCCCAAGCTCCTATGGCTTTAGTAGCATTGGATGCGGAGAAAGCCTTCGACAGAGTTCACTGGGAGTTTCTCTGGATTATATTGGGGAGAATGGGCTTCCCGGAGACTTTCATCCAATGGATTAAGTCAGTTTACAAATCTCCTACTGCTAGAATCTACTGTAACGGAGTCTTTTCTTCTCGATTCCCGTTATTTACAGGCACTCGGCAAGGATGTCCCCTGTCACCTTTCTTGTTTAATTTATATTTGGAGCCTCTCCTTCTCAGTATCAAGAACTCACCCCTGGTCACAGGGTGTTCCATTCAGCAACAGTCTCTGGTTCTTTCGGCCTATGCCGACGATATTCTCCTACATCTGACTAACCCGGAATCGCCTCTAACACACATATTGCATATTATTGCCCAGTTTGGCCAGGTGGCTAACTACAAGCTGAATTTGGCTAAATCAATTATATTTCCGCTGAATGTCAACACTCCTCAGGTTAACTTTACCCAGTTTGGCATGAAATGGGCCCCTTCATCCTTTAAATACTTAGGTATTTATCTTACCAAAGACCCTGAAGTTTTCAGGAGGCTTAACCTGGATGACTTGTGACTAAAATACAGTACGACCTTCAGAGATGGTCTGCTCTTCCCCTATCTTTGTGAATAGTAAATATCGTCAAGATGAATGTTTTGCCTTGGGTTTTTTACCCACTTAGTTTAATGAATATATATCTACCTATGTCCTATTTCCAACACCTCCATAGGTTTATTTCCAAGTTTATTTGACAAGACAAACAACCCAGGAAAGCCTTTTTAAAGCTTAACTTACCTAAGGAAAAGGGGGGGCTTCGCCTTCCCAATTTCATGCTATATTACTGGGCAAGTCACATGTCGAAAATCAGGAGGTGGTATGACTCAAGAGCAGATGATTATCTACCAATTTGGTTACAACTCGAGAGAAAGATTTTAGTTGAGCATGGTCTCCAGCCATCTAGAATTATTTACTATACTTTTTCCATATTACCTCCCCCTCTACAAGGAAGTGTCATAGGTACCTCCATTGAAGTGTTGAATCAATGCTGGAATTTCTTCAACCTCTCTCCTAGGAAAGACACTACCCAGCCTCTTACTCTAAACTTAAATATTAAGATCGGTGGTCTCCTGCTCCCCTTAGACTGGCTACCTCAGCTGAGGGATTGTTGTGTCGATGATTTGTTCCTGAATAATTCTCTTTTATCCTCGGGAGAGGTTATGGCCAAATATAACATCCCTCAGAAGTTTATTTTTCGTTGTTAAAGATTTTATTGTTATTTCACACAGGACACACAAAACAGGTATATGATATTGAGATGTTATATGCAACCATACCGCAACATTGGTACGGACATCAGAAATACAAACATGATGGATACCAAGAATGGAAATAAAAAGCACTGTCATTGGCAATGAGAATACTCCCATACACACAGTATAACATGGACATGCCTGAGTAGGGAAGGAAGTAGGAAAAAAAAGGAAAAAAGGGAAAAGAAAGAAAGACAAAAAAAACTCGGTATCCAAGGATTATCCAAACCAACCTAGGCCCTCCCACCCAAAAGAGTGGAAGCCATGGGTTATTAACTGACGGAACCCAAAAATAACAATAGCATGTAGGGCCCAGGACAGCGTATGGTAAACAGAGTTGAGTCCTGGATCAGGCCTAATACTAATTGGAACTATATACACCATAAACAGGAAAACAAAAAGGCAAACTGATTCTGAGATAAAAGAAAATACCTTGACAAGTATTGAAAATAAAACGGGAAAGCCTATAAACTCCAGACAAGATGGGGCCTCACGGGAATTATAGACCACCTAGGATTGGACATCGTGACAGTACTTGGAACTGAGATATGGTTGCCAATGTTTGTCATTGAACCAGTGAGCCCCCCTCAAAACTAGAAAGCCTCTCATATATAGCTCCTTGGGCTAATGCCTGAAGGAACTCTTGGAAGGATGGGACCTCTGGGGACCGCCAACTCATTAAAATAAGCCTTTTGGCTATCGCCCCCACATCTGTGACCCACTGGGCCCCTGGACAATGCTTGGGTGTACGAGAGTGGGCACAACCTAAAAGGAGAAGAGGGGGATCCAGTACTACTTGAGGGAACAGGAAAGCACACATATCTTGAATTGCTGTCCAGAAATGCTGGAGATTGGGACACTCCCAAAGTATATGAAAAAGGTGAGCACCTTGACTGCCACATCTCCAGCAGGTGTCATGCTGGAGGAGCCCCATCTTTTTGAGTTTACCCGGATCCCTGTACCACCTGTGGAGGGTTTTGTTCATAATGAGACAGGTGCACCCATCCCTACACGACATATGTAATCTCACCCAAGCATGGTCCCATTGGAGCTCGGAGATAGGAGAATGAAAATCCTTTTCCCATTGGGCTCTAGCTGACAAGGTAGGGTTTGCAGCGGCACCTCTAAGGGCATTATAGATCACACTAGCTCTGTTCCTGGGGTGCCATAACCAGAGTGTAATAGGATGTGATCTTGATTGCGACCCTTTGTTTTTAGGAAAATTGGGTAGGTGGGTGATGGCATCTCTAATTTGGAGATATCTCCAAAAATGTGAAGTCAGGAGGTGGTATCTGGATCTTAATGCCTCAAAAGTATCCATTGAACTAAAATCTGGGAGCAATAAATCTTGAACTAAAGAGATACCCTGCGATTCCCAAGCTTTCCAGCGGATCATACTACCACCCACTACCAAGGCATGGTTGTTCCATAGCAGCATAAACCTCCAAGGAGTTAAATCCTGGCCTAAAAGAGTTAGAACTCTTTGCCAATATTGAATGGACACTAGAATGGGGAGGAAGATTTAAGGGGAGATTTTTTTTACTGTACAGCGCCACCGCAGGAGAAGGGGCCTGTAATAATGATGCCTCCAAAGGGAGCCAAGTAGGCGAGGTGGGACCAGTGTTAGAGAACCATAAAGTGGTCTGGGCCGAGACAAAGGCCATGTGGTACCCCTGGAACCATGGAAGTCCCCAACCCCCCTACTCCAATGCTGACAAAGTTTAAGCTTACTAAACCGTGGTTGAGAGCCCTCCCCAAAGGAAATTTCCAATGACGGCATCCAATTTTTGAAACCATTTCGAATGGATAGGTATAGGGAGATGGGACAACAGATATAATAACTTAGGGGCCACCATCATCTTGATGGAGTCTATTTTCCCAGCTAATGAGAGCCTTAAGGCTTTCCAACGAGCCGTGTCCTCTTTAATCGACTCCACCATTGGAGAAAAGTTGGCTGTGAGCATTTTGGACAAATTAGGGTGTAGGATGATACCCAAATACTTAATACCATTAGGGGACCATTTGAGACCGGAGGCCTAGCGTCTATACCAGAGGGTACCGAATTGAGAGGGAGGACCTCAGTTTTGGTATGGTTGATCCTAAGGCCTTATATTCCAGAAAATACATTCAATATATGTAAAATAGATTGAATCACCTGTGGGGTGCATTCTGTAGTGACCAACAGATCGTCAGCATATAAAAATGTCTTAAAGGTGATGCCTCCCATCAGTATTCCAGGGATAGAGGGCACTTCGCGAAGCGCAATGGCCAGGGGTTCAATGGCTAAAATGAACAGGAGGGGGGAAAGACGGTAACCTTGTCTTGTACCTTTCTGCAATTGGAAATGCGTCGATAGATTGCCATTAGTCAAAACTCTAGCCAGGGGAGAGGCATATAATAGTTTAATCCAGGAGAGAAAACCGGGTCCTACCCCCATTGAGGAAAGGGTATGAAACAGATATGACCACTCTACTGAATCAAACGCCTTTTCAAAGTCAATGGCTAGAGCAACAAGGTGTTGTTTTGACAGTTTGGAATAGTGCATTATTGAGAGGAGAGTTCTGTGATGATCAGACCCCAGACGCCCCTTTACAAAGCCAGCTTGGGAGGGATGAACCAGCCCTGATAAGAGAGGCTCTAGTCTGCTGGCAAGAACCTTGGCCAGGATTTTGGCATCCGCATTGATGAGGGAAATGGGATGATAACTACCCGGGGAAAGAGGATCCTTCCCCTTCTTGGGGAGTACAGTAATAGTGGCTTCCCTTAGGGATGGGGGTAAAATTCCTGTGAATAAGGAATGCCTAAACCTAAACGGACTAAATACGGAGCACAGTTAACACCTTGGACCCTGTAGAAATCAATGGGGAGTCCATCAGTCCCAGGGGCTTTACGAAGATTCATGGATTGAATAGCCCTATCCACTTCTTCCACAGTGATCAGGGCTTCCAACACTTTATCTTCAAATGGATGGAGCTTGGGGATGGGTAATGAATCCAGGAATTTTTGAATAGAGGGCAGACTAGGGGGGCTAGGGGAGGCATATAACTGCCTATAAAACTGAGCCATAATGTCATTGACCCCTGCGGTGGAATAACACGGGACCCCGGTATGATCCCTTAAGGCATGTATCCTCTTGGACATTTGCTGCTGTTTAAGGCGATATGCCAAGAGTTTACTAGCCTTTTCCCCACCCTCCCAGTAGGCGTGATGAACCCGCCTAAGATTCAGTTCAGCCTGGCGGGTTAGGTGAGCATTCAGGGAAATTCTGGTACTCGCCAGTTGTGCGAGTAGAAACTGAGGTGGAGGATTGTCTTGAAAAGATTTATACTGAGTTTCCAGGAGATAAAGTTGTTTTTCTAAAGCCCTCTGTTGTGCCTCCCGCCGGCGTCTCCTAGCTGAAGCAAAGGCCATTATCCCACCCCTTATTGTCGCCTTGAAGGCTTCCCATAGAGTAGTATCTGAGACCTGCCCATTATCATTGTTAGTCCAATATTCGGCAATTGCAGGGCTCAGCCACTTCTGAAAGTCCCCGTCCTCCAGGAGAAGGGGGTCCAAATGCCAGGAGGAGGAAGAGGGGTGGTCCTGTCCCAGTTTAACCTGAATTTCCAGAGGGGCATGGTCTGAAACATAAATGGGGTGCATACAAGAGGTAGACACCTTGTCAAAGAGTCCAGTAGAGAGTAGCCATAGGTTAGTCTACTGGATGAACCATTGTCTGCGAGAAGCATGTATAACCCGCACCCAGGGTGTAAGGCTTTCCACGCGTCCAGCAGACCATGTTCATCCATTAGCCTCAGGAGGGCTTTTTTTGCCTGCCTATGTGGTTCAGGGGCCTTATTGCTTCTATCAAAGGAATGGTCGAGCACCAGGTTAAAATCACCCCCCAATAAAATTGGGACTTTGTGAGTGTTAAAATTGGTGAGGGCCTGGTTAACCATATGGAAAAAAAGGGGACAATCCTGGTTAGGAGCGTATAAATTAACTAGGACTAACGGGCCTTCTGGCGTCTCCATTTCAGCCAAGATCCATCTCCCTTCTGCATCGTGGGTATGTCTTTTAACTTTCCACCCCAGGGTTTTATGTAGAAGTACAGAGACCCCACGCTTGTGAGAGTCTGCCACACTGTCTAGCTCTTCCCCTACTCAGCCCTGTCTAAGCTTCCTCGCTTCAGCAGAGGAGAGTTTCGTCTCCTGAAGGAGGACTACCGAAGGTCGGAGCTTTTTCAAATGGAGCAAGACTTTCTTCCGTTTAATGGGAGAATTAAGTCCTCGGACATTCCAGGAGATAAGATTAGTCTCCATTTGACCTGGGTGGGATCATGGCAGAACCAATATGTATCCAAAAGCACCAAGGCCAGAGACACAATCCCCCAGGATGGGAACCCTTTCTCTTAAAACAGCCTTGATGGAAGTAGGTCAAAATCTTTCAGAATGCCAAAACTACTAACAGCATATATAACTACACATTTCTGAAAAGGGCCCAATAGGCCCTGAACATTAACTACAAACAGCAACCATAACTTTGAATAACCACAAATGTAAGAGACCCTCTCCCCCTCCCTCCTCCCCCTCCCCAAAACCCCTCCCCCCTAACAGATCAGCTTCTGCTGCACACATTGACCGATTTACGGCCCAGATACCGGCAGGGATCGCTGGGAGGTAGGTAGTTATCTAACTACAGAGAGAGAGAAATAGGACAACCCACTGCCCAGAAGACTCTCTACGCAATATCCCACCAGTACACAATATCTGCACCATCAATTCGACTAAAGTAGCAAACCTCTGCATTAAATTTAGTTCCCAGTCATATGAGGGACTAGCCTCCCCTGCCCCCACCAATCACACCATACAGTAATTACAAACTGCAGGGCTGTAGAGGGCTAGAGGGTCAACAGGGAGAGGCTACCACATGCTGTGCATGACTAGCTGTCACCTAGTCGCACCCGCTCAAAGGAGGGATAAAATAAATAAACGACCTGAGAGGAAACCATTTCTCTGAATCCTCTCCCCCCCGGCCAATAGTCCCAGGAATGCCCAGGTATAATGGGTACATACCAGAGGACGGAGAGCATGGCTGACCGCCAATACTACTATAACGAGAGAAAAAAAAAACAGAGAACAACAAGAAACTGTCCCAGTCACATTCAGCCCGCAGATTTAGCGGGGGCTGCTGCAGAGCAAAAGGGTGTTGGGTAGGTGGAAGCAACATCCATATCAGTGGAGGCCTCAGGAGCGAGCGAGCGACTCCGCAGCATCCGCCCAGGAGAGGGAGCGTGCAGCATGGGGATTTATTACCCTAAGGAGACAGTCTAGGAGGCAAAGGTGGGTCCAGCTGAGATCCATCTGTCGGAAGGTCCATTAAGGCTCGAAATTGATTATTGCTCATGTCTGGCTGTATGGAGGAGCATGAGGCCAAGGAATCAGGACTGGCACTGCGACTCCAGGAATGGAGCCAGGGGGTCTTATCAATATGGGGCCCATCAAGACGAGCCCTCCTTCTATTTTTCTTTTTGTTCCCCGGGGATTTCTGAGGGGCAGAGCGAGAAGGGGTCCTGGGCTGTGGGGCTACAGGTTGAGTGGACCCGGGGGGGGGGTTGTAGATGCTAGCACAGAAGTCTCCATAGCTGTGGCCCCCGAGTCCAGAGATTCCCTGGCTACACCCCGATTTAGCTTAGGAGCCTGAGATGCCAAGAATTTCTCAGCGGCTGACGGACTGTCAAATAGTCGCGCGATCCATTCAAAATAATGCGGAGACAAGCTGGGTATCTCAATGAATATTCTAACCCCAAGTCAGCGCAGGCCTGACGTGCTGCAGTGAAGGCCCTGCGGCATGCAGTTAGCTCCTGGGAGTAATCTACGAAATCGGAATCCTATGGCCTTTCCACATAAGTTCTTTTTTTGGCGTGCCAGCCTAGTGATGGATTCCGGTCCTGAACTGGAAAGCGGCCAGTATGGTACGAGGATGATCTCCAGGAGCGATGGGTGCCAAAGTTCTGTGAGCCCTATCAATTTCTGGAGGGTTTCAGAGTGCCAGCCCAACGGGGATCTTTTTGTAAAAAGCAGATAACATCAGGTCCTTCACATCCCTCAGGAAATCCCACAAATCTCAAATTGTTCCGTCTACTACGGTTTTCTAAATCCTCCACCCTGGCCCATAGCTGATGAATAAGTCTGTCTTGGTCCAGCACTCGTGCCACGGTTTGCCGGCAGCCGTCTTCTGCCTCTGATAGTCTGTGTTCCGTTATACAAGCCCGCTGCGATAAATCCACTATATCTGTGGTGTTTTTCCGTGTAGCACTATCCAGATTATCCATGCAATGCAAAATTTCCACGAACATCTGCCGTATTTCTGCCAGGCCGCCCTCTGAATGTGATGCGGAAGGAGAAGGCTCCATTTTAATGGTAGGCCAGGCCGCCAGAGGGGTAGAAAGGCGACGGATATACCAGGTACTTCCTGAGCGGGCCGGGGATCCAGAACGGAGCTCCCAGAGGGTGAAACACTCCTTTAGCCACACGGAGCAAGAGGGGTAGCTGAAAGCAGGTATGAGACGGGTTTAACTAGGGTGTGCGGTGGGGATTGCAAGCGCTCCTAGCTCAGGCATCCATTAAGCTCGGCGGTTGGCCACGCCTCCCCAGAAGTTTATTTTTAAAGTCTTCCAGCTAAGACACCTATTGGCCTCCAGTTTTGGGTCCACCCCCACATCGTCTCAAGTTAAGCCCTTCTTAGACCAGATACAAGAACATGCAAATAAGGCCCATAGTATTTCCAAGATTTACTCCTTCCTATTGGACACTAAATTCCCTAACCCCCTTATTGGTTCTAAATGTCGGTCCTCTCTTCTGCCAGAAACCCCTCTAGTCTGGGATCAGATTTGGGTAGACACGTACCGGTATCTCTCTCAGGATAGGCATAGGCTCACCCAGTATCATATATTGAATAACTTGTACTATACCCCAGTCAAGTTGGCTAAATTAGGTAGACTACCTTCAACTCTTTGTACAAGGTGTGGCATGGTGGAAGGGAACCTGGTACATATTTTTTGGCAGTGTGACAAGGTGGCTCCACTATGGCGGTCCATCCAGTCCAACCTAGACCCTCTTTTGGTTCTGGGAGACTTATTTACCATAGAAGTATGTATTCTAGGGATGTTCTCCAATATACAGGTTATGGAGCGTAGATTCCATATGGCTTTAATTTCTATAGTTGTTAAAAGATTGGTCCTCAGGCACTGGATGGACCAACTGGTTATATCGTATGCAGAATGGATCAGTGAAATTTCTCTCTGCTTTCGGACTGAAAGATTAATAGCAAGCTCCCGGAATCGTTTGACCTCATTTGATTGGAAATGGGATAAACCGTATGCTCTCTATTTGAACTAATGTCTTTACGGGAACACCTCTGGCTCCTTTAGCTGTTATTAGCTCATTGTATATTCTTTGTCTTATATAGGTTACATTCTAATGTATGCTATATGTAGTAGGGTTTGTCTCTCTTTTAATAAGGCACATCCTGGGGTGGGGGGACTGGGTATGGGGATAAGGGGATGGGGGAGGGGTTCCTATTATTTTATAGGACTCAATGATTCCTGCAGAATTCTGTTGTCTCTTACTGTTACCTTTAAGTAATTACTGTCATTCACTATGGTTTGTGTTCCCTGCATTACTCACTTATTTTTTATCTTTCTATAAACTAATAAAGAAATTAAATTTAAAAAAAAACCAAAAAAAACTCTGCTAATAATTAGGTGTGTGGGGTTTTTGGGTCCAGTGTTCACTGAACTGTTCTCTTGTGGAGTGGGTCTTTCCTGGGGCGTTGAAAGTGGCTTTGGTGAGACATCTTCTGAAAAAAACATCTTTGGACCTGGATAGTTTGGCAAATTATAGACCCATCTCAAACCTCCCCTTTCTGGGTGAGGTTATAGAGAAGGATGTGGCTCTGCAGTTCGAGAAGCACCTCACTGCCTTTGACATCTATGAACCTCCCCAGTCTGGGTTCAGGTCTAGGCACAGTACCAAGACAGCTTTGGTCAGGGTGCAGAATGATATGCTCAGGGCTAGAGATTGAGGGGAGTGGTCAAGTCCTCATTTTCCTTGACCTCTCTTTAGCATTCAACACTGTAGACCACGGGTTATTGTTGGATCATCTTATGGAGTGCTATGGACTCACCGGCACTGTCATCCATTGGTTTGAGTCCTACCTTGGAGACAGAACTCAGAGGGTGGTCATGGTGCTGCATTGGGCATAATTACGGAAAATGAGAAGACACCATTGCTTGATACTAAATATATTGAAATAAGGCTTAGACACATTAATCCAGGCCTGGATGGTGTTCATCCCAGGATACTTAAAGAATTGGCAAGCATTTTGGTAAGTCCTGTCACAAGAATTTTTTTAGGTATCTATCAATACTGGCATGGTAATCAGTTCCCAAAGAGAGGCATTTGTTACCCCAATACTTAAAAAAGGAGTAAAAAAGCTGGCCCGGTGGCGCTGAGGGTTGAGGCGCTGGATGCCTTACCTCACGCTACGTCGGCGACCTGGGTTCGGGAATGATCTCAGGTCATTGGGGTGCCAGCCTGGGGTTTGGGAGGGAAGAGCAGGATTGAGTGGAGCCGTCAGGCTGCTCTCCTCTCCTGGGGGTGGTGGGTTGTTGCCCTCCCGTAGTTCCGCTCCCACTGGGTGGAGGTCCAGAGGGAGAGTGTAGGTGAAGGGGGCGGCAAGGATGGGAGGTTGGAAGGGGCTGAGCTGGCGCCACGGTGTACGTACGTGCCTCCACACACATGTACAGCCATGTGCTGGGGCCTCGGTTGGGGAAGCTACCTACAAAGAAAAAAACATAAAAACCTATATAAAAAAAATGGAATGCAGGAACTACAGACCAGTAAGCCTAACTTCAATACTGGCTAAAGTTCTTGAAGGATTACTTAACGAGAAGATATAGATTTTTCTAGAAAATAATGGTTTGTTGTACGCTACTCAGCATGGATTTACCAGTGGGAGATGTTGCCTGACAAATTTAATGGAATTTTATAATAAGATCAGTATGGCACTTGATACTGGTAAACCTGCAGATGTTATTTATCTGGACTTCACCAAAGCTTTTGATAAGGTTCTACACAAGGAACTGATTCAAAATCTGCTTAAAATAGGACTAGACAGCTGGATAGTTGGATAGCAGCATGTCTTACCAAGAGGAAGCAAGCTGTAAGCATACGTGAAGACATATCACGATGGGCACATGTTACCAGTGGTGTCCCACAGAGGTCAGTGCTGGGACCCTGCCTTTTCAACATTTATGTCTCATCCATAACTGGTACTTCTAATGTTTGGTTTTCCAAATTCGCTGACGATGTTAACTTGGGATCAACTGCAAGCACAAAATCAAACAGGGATAAGTTACAGGTGGAGCTAACTTACCTTGAAAATGTGGCTACTACATACAGTACAAATTAGAACTGAATACTGAGAAGTGTGCAACTGTTCATTTAGGAAAAAATAATCCAAAGGAAAATTATTTAATCAGGGAGACCACCGTTAGATCTGTAGATGAGCAGAAAGATCTCGGAATTTGTATAACAAACTGGAGTTCAAAAAACATTGTAATACAATGGCAACATGTGCTAATTCCATATTAAATGGTATTAGGAGGAATATCCAATGTAAAGATAAAGAGGTTATACTCCCCTTCTACACATCACTGGTTAGGCAACATCTGGAATTCTCTGCCCAGTTTTTGGTTTCCTAGTACTAAAACAGAAATTAAGACCCAGGAGAGCATTCAACGCCAGCCAACTAGGATGGTCACAAACATAAAAGATCTAAGTTACGAGAACAGATTGAAAGAACTTGGTTTATTTTCTCTTCAGTATAGAAGACTACAGGGAGATCTGTGTCTGGTCTTTGGGGCACTTGAAAACCATGATTTATGGGATTGTTTGGGTGCGAGGTTGATGGATTCAAACTGTGAGACTAGATCACATACCTTGCAGTTAAGGGGTGATAATTGTCCTAGTAGTAAGAGAGCCATATGGGGTAACCAGAGGGTGATATCGTTCTGGAATACTCTGCCACTTGACACTGGAGGAAGTATAAACATAACTGATTCTAAAAACAAACTTGTCAAATTTTGTTTATCCTATGATATACGGGGATATCACACCTAAAATGTTGACCATCCCCTGCTTCTCTCCACTCTCCATAAATTCCATTTCTCTACCCCTGTTGTGGACTGGTTCTGTAGCTACCTGTCAAACAGGTCGCAAGCTGTCAAATTTAACTCCTCCCTGTCCAACACGTCTACTATCAACCTTGGGGTCCCCCAGGGCTCTATCCTTGGGCCCCTTCTGTTCTCAGTTTTTATCAACAATGCAGCTGAGGTCCTGGAATCCTGCTCAGCTATTCTCTACGCTGATGACCTGATCATCTACACTAGTTCTTCTAGTATTGCCTGCATAAACATATCACTTACTTCAGACTTCAATAAGGTCTTAGACTGGCTACTAGACCGTAAGCTTGTACTAAATGAAAAGAAAACGAAAGCCATGCTCCTAGGTTCTGCACCGAAGATTAAGACCTGTTCTAGTTTGCTGGAGGTTCTTCACCCAGGAGGATTTCCACTTGAAAATGTTACTTCCTTCAAGTACCTTGGGATCCTCCTGGACCAGTCCCTGGATTTTAATCTTCACATTCAGTCCTCGTGCAAAGCTGTAAACTCGAAACTAGGAGTAGCTTACAAAGCAGGCTACATGCTTACACCTCGGCCAAATTAGCAATTGCCGAGGTATTCTGCTCCCAACCCTTACCTATGGTGCCTCTATTCTTACCTCTGCCCATAAAACCTCCTACTAAAATGGGACGTAACTTATAATAATATATGCCGATTCGCCTCTTATCACCTCGACTCAAACATCACTGCCTTCTTTATAAGGATCTGAATTGTCTCACCTCTGCCAGTAGACAATACTACCTTGGATCACTAATGGACTCGATCATCCGGGAAAAAAACCCGTCCCAGCTGGCGGCGTTGCTGGTCCCGCAACCATCCTCCCATGGCCTGCGATCAGCTGACAAATCCTTGCTCTATGTTCTGAGATGTCGGACGACTAAAGGCACAGGGGCCTTCCAATTCTCTGCTCCCAGGCTATGGAATGCTCTTCCACTCAACCTCCGGCTGTCTCAGTCTCAGTCTCACTTTGGATTTAAAAGTGAATATTGTCGTTATCTATCCTTAGCTGATGCTTGTACATGCTTTGACCCAACCTGAAGCTCCTGAGACTTACCAGTAATGTCACCCCTGCTCTAATCCAGCTCCAAGACTGTCTCCTCTTCCGCTCCCCATATTTTTCCTTCTCTTTGTAAATAACTTCTTGACTACTAGCTCTCTTCCTTCTTGAACCTTGATGCTGACCATCCACTGTTGTTTTGCCAATTACCACCCCTGACCTTCCTTCTGTCAGTCTTTCTTGTTATATTTGAACATTCTTCACATTTCTCTCTATATAACCTTACTATCTTGTTAACCCTTTCACTCCACAGTTCTGGTCCATGGTTTCTGCACTTATTATATATCTTACTGCCATTATCTGTATAATGTTTGCCATTATTTTTTGTTGTTTCTACCCATTGTATTTTTGTAGCACTGCTGTACTGTTTCCTCTATTTGTACTATTGTACCCATGTTGCTGTTGTTCAACTGTTCTCCTTTTGTTGTACTCTCCCGGGTCGTGCCTGAAAATAGTCATTTTATGGCTAGTGCAGCTACCCGGTTAACAAAAACTAAATAAATAAATAAAAATAAATAAAAAATTCTGGCAAGCTAAAATGGGCAACACCTTACACAGCTTGTAACCACCTATGATACCTATGATATGATGAGGAGTTTCTTCTCGCTCTCAATGCCCCTACTCTGTGGAGGGCCCCAGGGGTCAAGCCTCTCTCCCTCACTGTTGTTTGTGATGTATGTGCTGCCCCTGGGAGGGTTCATTGGATGATACAGGCTGGGTTTTCATTGCTAAGGAGATGATACCCAGCTGCATCTGTCTCTTGCACCCAGGACACCTGGTGCCATCAAGGTAATAAATTCATGCCTGGCTTAGACGCAGGACTAGATGTCACCAAGTTGGTTGCCACTCAGTCCGGACAAGATGGAAGTACTGGTGATTGAGCCTGGATGGAAAGGAGGTATAGAGGCCACTGATGGGGGGATTGGCTTATGGCTGTGTCCATCTGAGTTGGTGGCTTCTGCTAAGGTTAAGAATCTGGGGGTAATTCTGGACAAAAGGCTGACACTTGAGGCTCAGGTGTCAGCTGTAGTCCGGAGTGGCTCTTATCATCTTAAGAACACCACCCAGTTTAAAACCTTGATCACCCGTGGCCCAGTGGCATGGAGGGCTGAGGCAGCAATGCCGTACCTCCTGCCACACTGGTGACCCATGTTCATGGTGTGAGTGGGTCATCAGGGGCCGGCCCAGGTGGGAGAGGTTCGGGAACAGAGGCTGGCATTTGCCTGACACCTAGCGGAGGCTTGGTGTTGGCATGCCTGGCCCAGTATGGTGGAGCACGGAGGTGGAGCAGCTGGCAGGTGTGCTGCGTGTGGACACGTGCATGGCACACCCACTGTTGGCACTGCACACTCCACCGCTGACAGAAAACAGGGAAAACTGGCAGCAAGGGCGAGCGACTTGATGGACGTCCGTCGACGAATGCACCTTCTCCAAGGGCACCGCCTGTACTGGATCCAGTCCCGGTGGGGTGTTAGGGGGCTCCCTGCCACCCCACCATGGGGGGGGTAAGCTGTGGGGGTAGCAAGGTGGTGGCCCAATTTGGAGACAGATAGAAACATGACATAGAGTATGACGGCAGATAAGGACCACTTGGCCCACCCAGTCTGCCCCTTTCCCTACCTATTGGATAAGCTGCAGATTCTAGTTAACCAACAGCCTACTTCCTGCAACCCCCCGCTATAATTGCCTTATGTCTGTCCCATGCATGTTTGAATTCCCCCACTGTTTTAGACCCACAACCTCTCCAGGAAGGCGGTTCCATGCGTCCACCACCTCTCCGTGAAAATAATTTCCTCACATTACCCCTGAGCCGTCCCCTCTAACTTTAAATTGTGTCCCTTGTTCTTACACATCTCTTTTCTGAAAGATGCTACCTCCTGGACTTTGTTGATTCCTTGAGGTACTTGAAAGTTTCTATCATGTCCCCGTCCCTCCTTTCATCAAGGGGTATACATATTAAGCTCTCAGTCTCTCTTCATGGTTTCTGATGTAGACCCTGCACCATTTTAGTTGCCCTCCTCTGGACTGCTTCCATCCTATCTATGTCCTTGCGAGATGAGGTCTCCAAAACTGCACGTAGTACTCCAGATAGGGTCTCACCAACTGTCTGTACAGAGGATAACCACTTTCCTTTTCTACTTGTGATGCCCCTCCCTATGCATCCCAGTATCCCCCTGGCTCTCCTTACTGTCGTCTCACATTGCTTACCCACCTTTAGGTCATCTGATATGACTACACCCAGATCCCTTTCCATTATTGTTGTCGTTAGTTCCTCCCCTGTTATTGTGTACTCTTCTCCTGGATTTTTATTTCCCAGGTGCATTACTTTGCACTTCTTTGCATTGAATCTAGGTTGCCATATGTCTGACCATTCCTCCAACCTTGCCAAGTCCCTTCTCATCCTTTCTACCCCCTTGTGTATCAACTCTGTTACAGATCTTTGTGTCATCTGCAGAGGCATACCTTTCCTTCCAGACCCTCTGCAATGTCACCTATAAAGACGTTAAAGAGGACTGGACCCAGTACTGAGCCCTGAGGTACTCCACTAGTAACCCCATTTCTTCAGAATGTGTTCCATTCACTATTACCTTCTGTGTTCTGTTGTGCAGCCAGTTTGCTACCAGGCTACCACCCTGGGACCCTCCCAGGCTGGCTAACTTGATTATTAATCTTTGTGGGGACTGTGTCAAATGCCTTGCTAAAGTCTAGGTAGGCCATATCCACAGCCCCTCCCTGGTCTATTACTTTGGTCACCCAGTCAAAGAAATCAATTAGATTAGTCTGACATGACCTTCCTGCTGTTAATCCATGCTGCTTTGGGTCCTGTGCCCCTCTGGCCTCTAGGTACTGAACAATTCTTTCTTTCAGAAGTGATTCCATCATTTTCCCCACCACTGAGGTCAAACTAACAGGTCTGTAGTTTCCTGCTTCTGCCTTGCTCCCACTTTTGTGAAGGGAATCACATCTGCCCTCCTCCAGTCCTCAGGTACCACCCCATCTTCCCATGATTTTGTTAAAAGTGTGGTTAGTGGTGTCACTAGGTCCTCCATAGCTCTTTGGATTCTAGGGTGAACTCGTCAGGCTAACCATTGCTTTGTCCACCTTAAGTTTTAGGAGTTCTTTCAGGACTGTTTCTTCTGTAAATGAACTGGCGTCAACCCCCCTACCCAGAGTGCTTCTACTGTTTGGTTTAGGTAACTCCTCCTCTTCTTCTTTTGTAAATACTGAGCAAAAGTATTCATTCAGTATCTCTGCCTTTTCACTGTCTCCCTCTGCCCGCCTCCCCTCTCCTCTCGTTTATCAATCTTCACTATCCCTCCCTTAACCTTTCTATGCTCCCTAATGTACCTATAAAAGGTTTTATCCCCCTTCTTAACTGAGTTGGCTATCTTTTCCTCAGTTTGGGCCTTTGCTTTTCTGACTGCCTTCCCCACTTCTTTCTGCTTTAATTGATACAGTTCCCTGTCGTGCTCTGTCTGTGATTCCTTACACTTTTTGAATGCAGCCTTTTTCTCCTTAACCTTCCCCGACACCTCTTTTGAGAACCATAGTGGTTTTTATTCTGCTTTGTTTTCTTTATTTGTTTTCACACAAAGGCTTGTTGCCTCCATGATGGCAGTTTGATTTTCTCCATTGTTCTTCCACCTCCTTTCTGGCCATTTGCTAATGCATTCCTCAGGTATTCACCCATTATGCCAAAGTCAGCCTTCTAAAGTCCAGTATTCTTGTCTTTGTATGGCTTGTCTCCATGGCTGTGTTTATTGTGAAGCACACTGTGCAGTGGTCGCTTGTTCCCAGATGTCTACTGACTTCTAAATTTGTGATCCTCTCTCCATTTGAGAGTACCAGGTCTAATATTGCTCCCTCCTGAGTGGGAGATGTGGGATGGATGGCAGCCAGAAGAAAATAGGATGCCCAGAACTAAGGAGCCGACTGGGTGCCAAGGGGAGCATAAAGAAAAAGTAACTAAAAGGAAAAAAAACCTTGATCACCCTAAGACCTGCCCTCACTGGTACATGCATTCATCACCCTAGATCTGACTACTGCAATGTTTTATACCTTGGGGTGAGTGGAGGTGTCCTGCAATGTTTGCAGCTAGGGCAGAATGCCACAGCCTGGTTTTTGATGTGCCTTTCGAGGTCATGTCATAGTCATGTCATATGACCCCACTCCTGCATGAACTGCACTGGCTGCCGGTGAAGTGATGGATCACATTCAAGATTGGTTTACTGACCTGTAAAACCATGTACGTGCTGGATACTGGATACCTGTGTGACCTACTGACCCCTCACCAGACCTCTCGCTCCCTCCACTTCTCTGAGGTGGGCCTCTTAGCCATTCCAAGGGTGAGGCTGAAATCTTCTGGTGATAGAGCCTTTTCATCTGCCAGTCCTGCTCTTTGGAACAGGCTTCTGAGGGCTTTGAGAGAGGCCCGCTCAGTGGAGGTTTTTAAAAGGGGACTAAAATTCTTCCTTCAAGAGACTTTTGGCACTCTTTAATTACATAGAAATATAGAAACTTATGATTTCTTTTGGAAGTGGAACCTTTGTAAATGAGTCTCTGACTCAAAGGTATGTGAAATTCCAAGACTGTAATAAATAAATAAATAAACAAGAAACTGAGGGCAGATAAGGGCCGCTGGGCCCACCCAGTCTGCCCATTTTAATTACCTTAATTTTTGCTGCAGACCCTACTTGAACTACAGTGCTGTCTCCCCCTTCCCCAATGATTCCTTTGTGCCTTTCCCAAGCATTTTTTAACCCTACCACTGTTTTCAGCCCCACTGCCTCTGCTGGAAGGCTGCTCCATGAATCCACCACCCTCTCTGTGAAGAAGTATGTCCTCACATCTCTTCAGCTTCATAGCATTTCCAATTGTTCTAGAGCATCTTTTTCTCTGAAAAATACTCCCCACCTGTACCTTGTTAACCTTTGTGAGGTATTTAAGGGTCTCTATCATATCCTCCCTCTCCCTCCTCTCCTCCAAGGTGTACATATTGAGCTCCTTTAGCCTCTCCTCATAGAGCTTTTGATGCAGACTCTGCACCATTTTGGTAGCCCTCTTCAGGACCTCCATCACTCTGTCTATGTCTTTACTGAGATGTGGCCTCCAGTCTCCAGAACTGGACACAGTACTCAAGGTGGGGTCTTACTAGTGATCTATATAGGGGCAACACCACCTCCTTTTTCCTGCTGGTGATACCCCTACCTATGCACTCTAGCATCCCACTAGCCCTTCCAGCTCCCTTGTCACACTGTCTGGCCATGTTTAAGTCATCCAATATGATTACCCCAGGTCTCTTTCCTGCTTGATCATTGTCAGTATTATTGCCCTTATTTTGTACTCTTATGCCGGAAATTCACGTACTGACTAGCACTGCATTATTAGTTTAATAGTTATGATTTATAACTTTATTTTAATGTGGCTGTATATTGTCAGTGTTTTACTTCTATACTTAGTTGTTTGGAATTTTGTGTAGTGCTCGGGGCCTTGGATTAGGCGCTCTATAAGCAAAGTTTACTACAACTGCAACTACTACTACTGACGGATGATGTACATTAACGGATGGTGCGCCACTTGTGGCAGCATGGAAATGGAGTCAAACACTCAGAGCCTGAGATTTCCACTCTTAGTGCAGAAGAGGGCTGCCTAAGTGATGGCTGGGTTTGGGAAAGACAGGGAGGTAACTGAAGCCCAGGACACATTTTGGAAAGTAATACAGGTAAAATGATGTGCGGCATAGAGAAGGCACCTTATATTAGTGATTTGTGGGCAAGTACAGTACTAGAACTGCTGCCAGAAATGTAGTTCATTCAGAACCTCATATTATTTAAAGAAACTGGGGTATCCTCTGGTATTTCTTCACTGCCTGCTACTGAATCACAATACACACACCCACACACACACACACATATGGAACGGAACACAAACCCTGGGCCAGGGCAGACAAAGGATACGTGGCCTTGGAAAATATAGACCGTAGTGCTCCTCCTCCTGCAGCTCAGCAGGGTGCTCTATACAACATGGTGAGCTGCCTTCTTTTAATACAAACTCAGGCCATGAACCCTCTGCCTTGGAATGGGAGCTCCCTTCCACTGACACCAGCTCAAGCCATGTACTCCTGTTCCTGAAAACTCTAGCTCCACCCAAGCTGGACTGGAATCTAGACCTGACAGGCCCAGAAGGTTTGCAGACCTGTCTCACAGTCCCCTGCTACCAGCTAAACATTACATTAAGAGACTCAGGTATAAGGGGCCTAGAAGAAATATCACATAGGATCTATATTGCACACAAACTGCTCAAAGACTGGATGTTGTTTTATGCAACAGAGATATATGCCCTGATTCATGTGGCATGGGAGCCCATCTATGATATTAGTTTCAAGACTTTAGGGACTCCACACTGCTTCTGGCAGAAATGTCACCTTCTGAAGAGTACACCCCTGTGGACACTTTTTTTGACCATCCCACAATTCAGACCTTCATATAAAACCACCACTATATTTCTCAGACATGAGGAAGTGAGTGTGAGACATCTTGCATTGGTTGAGTCAGAGACGTACAATTTTAGGGGATCCTGACCCTACTACTAGTGCAATAGTAAGGCATTTCTTTGCACCCGGGGCAACCCACACATTTTGTGTCTCCCCATCTTGTACAGAAAAGAAACTTTACTTGCATCTTGCATGCAATTAGCTTAACCTAGCCAAAATATGTCTGCTCTCTGTTAAGAGTCCAATCTTCTTAAACAAAAACAGTTTTGTATAACAGTGCTCCATCTGTAAGCCATTATTCACTCCTGCTGGTCATTCCTCTTCAATAGACTGCTGACTTCACTAAAAGGCATCAAAATGTGCAGGTAAACACACATAATGGTAGTTAGAGAACCTCTTCTGAATAAGAGAGTTCTGGTTTAGTTAACTTTGTCTTGAACAAAAGTGGGAAAAATTGTAGCTTTTTGATCTGACACTAACAAACCATACTTATTTTCACTGTGAGAAAGCAATTAACCTAGATAACATCAATTATATAGATAAAAGTGGATTAATAAAATTCTTGAAAATTACTATAAACAAACAGAAAACTAAAATAATTAGTGAGCCTTGGGGCAAATATCTGTGTTGGATTGGGTGAAATTGTTGTAGCAGAAACACTGCCTTCATATGAAGTGCCTTGATTTGTTTTTTTTTAAAGGTGGTAACAGTCGTGTATGCAAATGACGTCACCACGTTCTAAGGACGTGGGTGTAATTTAGCATGAGCAGCAATGGAGTAAAGATGTTGGAAGCCAACCTCTGAGTCCGTGTATTTGTTCAATCAGGTATTGAATGGCATGATAAAGTAGAGAATAGAACAATGGCGACGAGGATGGGATCAGTGAAATGCTGATTAGATCCGAAACACAGCAAGCTAAAAAAAAAAAAAAAGGAAAAGAGAGATGGAAAGCGCTATACCAAAGTTTGATTGTTATAGTGAACCAGCCATGCTTGGGCCGAGATGGACACAATGTCTTACGTCCTTTGAACTGTTTGCTGATGGGAAAGGGTTGATACTAGCTGACAATGTGAGTGCAGCTACAAAACAACGGAGAAGAGCTTTATTGCTACACCATGCTGGGACAGATGTACAAGATATTTTCTCGACGCTCGGGGACACCGGAGGGCCTACGGACTACAATCTGGCAGTAGCAGCGTTGAATGCCTACTTTGTGCCACAAGTGAATACTGTGTTTGTGCGGCAGCCTTTTACCAGTTGAAACAAAAGACGGGGGAGACCGTGCAGCAATTTGTTACTCGCCTGAGACAATCGGCTAAAGACTGTGACTTTGCAGGCGATAAGGACAATTAGATAAGGGATGCAATACTAAGCAAGTGTAATTCTGAATATGTACGCCGCAAGTTGTTAGAGGAGGGGCCTGGGCTGACATTAGCGAAATTACTTGAGCTGTCCGCACAGTGTGAGAGAATCGAAGTGCAAATGGCCGCAATGCACGTGAGCACAGAGGCCCAAAAACCTGAAACAGTTAATCGCGTATTCAAAAGTGAGAAGAGACATCGCAGAAGAAAGCCAAAGGGAGAAGAAGGAAAAGATAAAAATGAGAAGGTGTGTTACCGGTGTGGCCACGCAGATCTTTTTGCAAAGGACCCTACTTGTCCAGCGCGAGGGCAGACGTACAAGAAATGCAACGGCAGAAATCATTTTGCTAGAATGTGTAAAACTAAAGGGAACGTAAAGCATACAGTTAAACGTGTTGATTCAGAAAAACCGGACAGAGACTATGTATTTGTGATAAGGGGAAAAAGCAGCACGGACAGAACGATGTTCTCGTGGAGGAGTCGACTAGTTGATGCTGATTGACTCAGGGCTTTAGTAATATTGTGGACCAGCAGACCTGGGAAATGCTGAAGAGCAAACAAATAAAGTGCCAATCATCAAAGACCAACAAAACTGTAACATATTCAGCAACGAACCACTGGCAGTAAAGGGGTCTTCACATGCAAGTCATATAGGCAAGCCGCAGTACACAGGCCTAATTCAAGTGATATGTGGACATGGAACCGCTGCTGGGAAAAGAGACTGCTGTAAAGCTGGGTGTACTTAAGCTGGGTGTTAATGTGGCAGCAGTGACTGATGTCGGAGTGCAGATAAGGCAGCAATACCCTGGATTGTTTAAAGGAGGAAAGCTCAACATGAAGCAAATCTGCTTCCACATCGATGAGAATGGGGACGGGTGGCACAGCCCATTAGGCGGGCACTTTTCACCTGAGAGGAGCTGTGGAGGCCAAGATCAAAGAACTATTGGACATGGACATAATCGAGAGGGTTGTTGGTGCCACACCATGGGTGAATCCGGTAGTGATTGTGCCAAAACCAAACAAAGAAATCAGGATGTGCCTGGATATGAGACAAGCTTAATATGGCAATCAGATGCGGCAGGTACCCAATTCCTACAGTGGACGAACTGTTGCAAGGCATGAATGGATCTGCCATGTTTAGTAAATTGGATCTTAAATGGGGCTACCATCAACTGGAGCTGACACCAGAATCAAGAGGCATAACAACATTTGCAGTACATAATGAGACATACAGATATAAACGACTCATTTTTGGGGTTTCATCCACCAGCGAGCAGTATCAGCACAAAATTGCAACAGCACTGGCAGGCATTGAGGGAGTGGAGAACATTTCAGATGACATCATTGTCCACGCCCCAGATAAGGAAAGCCATGACCGGCGACTGCATGAGGTCCTTAACAGATTGGAGAACTCTGGCCTGACACTTAATCCAGACAAATGCCAGTTCAACATGGACAAGTTGGTTTTCATGGGCATGTTACTCTCACAAAAGGGCATAGGTCCCACAACTGAAAGAGTAAGAGCAGTGGTCAAGGCCAGGGAGCCTGAGACAACATCAGAGGTTCGCAGCTTTTTGGGATTAGTGGGATACAGTAGTAGGTTTATCCCTCAGTTCTCTACACTCACGGAGCCTCTGCGGAAGTTGACAAAGAAGGACACAGTATTCAATTTGGGCCGGAACAAAAGGTAGCATTTCAGGCACTGAAGAATAAATTAGCTGAAGCGGCAATGTTAGCCTACTTCGACAAGGATGCACCCACTAAAGTGATAGCAGACGCAGGACCAGTAGGCATAGGAGCTGTGCTGGTGCAGAAACAACATGGAGAGATGGTTCCAGTCTGTTATGTGAGCAGGAGTTTATCAGAGTGTGAACGCAGGTACTCACAAACAGAGCGTGAGGCCCTTGCAGTAGTTTGGGCTTGTGAAAAACTTCACCCATATGTGTATGGCAAGAGATTTGACTTAATGACTGATCATAAGGCTCTCGAGGCTATCTGTAGTCCTCGCTCAAAGCCATGCGCTCACATCGAACGATGGGTACTGAGACTACAACCTTATGACTTCCGGGTCGTGCACATACCAGCGAGACACAATATAGCAGACCCTTTGTCTCGTCTACTGGGAGAGACGGCAATGAAGGAATCTCACACACATGGAGCAGAAGAGTACATACGGTTTGTGGCCGTCAATGCAACTCCAGGTGCGCTGACCACAAGAGAAGTCGAGGAAGCATCGGCCGTCGACGACGAGCTGAGAGAGGTGAGAAGTGCCATTCAGACGGGGTGCTACGAGAAATGCAGGACATACGCACCCATAGCAAGTGAGCTGTGCACAATTGGGCAGCTAGTTCTCAGGGGAACGCGCATTGTGTTACCCCATGGAATTCACCAGAGAGCTTTAGCCTTAGCCCATGAGGGACACTTAGGTATTGTTGGCACGAAACAACACCTCAGGAGCAAAGTATGGTGGCCGAGAATGGACAAGGCTGCAGAAAAACACGTCAAGTCATGTCATGGTTGCCAGATTGTAGCACGACCAGACATGCCGGAACCATTGAGACCAACGATGTTACCTGAAGGACCATGGCAGGACCTTGCCACTGACTTGCTGGGTCCACTACCAACAGGACAGTCAATATTGGTAGTTGTCGATTATTACAGCAGGTATTATGAATATGACGTGATGCAGTCTACCACTGCAGAAAAGGTGATTGATAGTCTGGAGAATATTTTCAGTCGTCATGGTCTTCCCATAACGATTAAGTCGGACTGTGGTCCGCAGTTTATGTCAACTCAGTTCCAGAATTTCTGTCGGGAGAACGGAATACAGCACGTGAAGATCGACATCAAAATGGGCACAGGCAATGGTGAGGTGGAGAGGCAGAATGCCTCCTCATGAAGAGGATTCAGACGCATGCTGAGGGGCTAGATTGGAAACCAGAGCTACGTAAATATGTCACCGCTTCAGATCCATTGATCACTCCACTACGGGCCGGAGCCCGGCTGAGCTTCTTTTCAAGAGAAAATTGAGGGGGAAACTTCCAGATATAGTTACGCTGCAGAGTGATCTAGAGACACGAGACCGGGATGCTGAACGGAAAGGGAAGTACAAAGCTTATGCAGACAACCAGCGTAGAGCCAAACACTCAGATGTGACGTTGGGGATCAGGTTCTCTTGAAACAAGACCAAGTGGATAAGTTCACAACACCTTTTAATAAGATACCACACACGGTGGTCAGTAGAGAGGGAAACCGGGTGGTCGTTAAGTCACCAACGGGAGCAAAGTACTCCAGGAACACAACGTTCGTGAAAAGGTATATGCCTGAGGAGACCACTCTACAAACGAGTGAGAGTACCCAACCCGAGGAAACTGGAGAACAGAATCCTACGATACAGAGATCGGGTGAGTCCACCCAGGAGTCACCACAAAGGCCTCCAGTACCAAGAACAGACAGGCCTCATAGGCAAACTAAACTACCCCAGAGACTTGAGGACTTTATTATTAAGTAGCTGTACTATAGAGTAATTATATATAAAAAAAAAAAAAAAAAAAAAAGGGAACAGAAGTAAAATACATAGATTAAGGGAACAAGAGATGTGTAACAAGTTTAAATCCAAGTAAAGGGGGGATGTCGTGTATGCAAATGATGTCACCACGTTCTAAGGATGTGGGTGTAATTTAGCACGAGCAGCAATGGAGTAAAGATGTTGGAAGCCAACCTCTGAGTCCGTGTATTTGTTCAATCAGGTATTGAATGGCATTATAAAGTAGAGAATAGAACAGTAACCCTAAAGCCTACTAGTGCCACTTTGGGGTCTGATGCCTTTTCCTCTTCTAGTTGTTTTAACCAGGAGTCAGACCGGTTTGGTCCCTCTCCAAAATCGACTGCCTTGCTGTTGCTGAGCAAATGACTGAAATATGAAAATATATATTAAATTTGAAATTTACTTGCTACTTAAGCAGAAAATTGCTTGCTAATTAAATTCATAGCAAGAGTGGGAACACGGAGAGGTTCCCTTGGCAAGGAGTTGGCCCGTGTATTTTCCCCACAGTGGATTTGAATCTATAACACACTGTGTAATGCAAGTCAGACCTGATTGTCAGTCGCACATTCATTTTAAACAGACAAAAGATGAAAAAACTTACTGATGATGAGAGCAGAGCAAGGCAAGGCAGCAAACAATTCTTTCTGGGCTTCTGGACAGACTGTGGCAGAAGCAGAGTCAGAGAAAAGCAGGACAGCTCAGCAGCAGTCAGTGAGCGGCAGCCGCAAGCCAGCAAGCAACAGTTAGTGCAGCAGCAGTGAGACTCACGAAATTTTAGAGGACAACAAGCAATATGCTTTCAGTTTGCACTTTGCAGCCTGTGATTACTCTGCAGTGCAGACTGCAGACAACTTGGACAAGTGAGAACAAACGCTACCTCTGGTTTTGGTTTCAATTGTTTCCCATGGATTCAGTGGCCAATCAGGAATCTGTTTTTCTGCAGTTATGCGGAAAACCAGTAGTGCATTGATGGTGACTCAGGCTGACCTGACAGCTGACACATTCACTCAGTGGAGGGTGGCAGCCACGGGGGGGTGTCACGGAAACACAGAAAGTAAGCACTCTCTGGGAGCTTACTAGTTAACTTCGGTTGCCAAGTGCAGTTACGCTGTTGCTAGGTATAGCTAGGCAGGAAGAGCTAGTGGTGCCAGTAGGTCTGGGATTTGGGCTTGCTTGCTGCAGGCAGGGGGCCCCATCCCTAGAGAGTATAAACTGGAGAGAGATTGGATTCTAGCAGATTCTTGGAGAGGAGAAGCTTCCAGAAGAAGAGAGAGAGGAGTCGGGGGTGTCTGGCCTGCAGGTTCAGCCAGAGGGCCGCAGCAGGGCCGGGGTGGGCCATTTGCCACTCTGGCCCTCCTCCTTTGAAGACCCGCATATGGAGAAGTGGCGGTTCGGGCAGTAGAGAGGGGGAGCAATGGAGCACAAGTTCGTGGGCCTGTCAGTGCAGTGTGGGAGCCGGAGCCCAAGAAGCAATCAGAAGGAGGCCTGCCAAGTGATCTCTGGCATCTTGGTAGGGTAAGTACCAATGGTGCCCCTGCATTTTAAGTAGTCTTGCCCATGGGCGAGTGTGGCATGGGGGTGAGTGTGTGTCCTGTGAGTGGGCCTACTCTGCCAGTTGGGGCCTGGGGCATAGTTCAGAGGTGACAGCCTGGACTGTTATGGATGTATTGGTGGCAGCACTACCTCTTTTCCCCTGGCTAGTGGCTGCTACAGTGTTGGGATCCTCAGGTTGGGCAGCCCGTGGAAGCAGGGAAAAGTCCATGTGGGGAATGGTTGGTTAGGACCCCGGTGGGGTGGCAGACTGTCCGGGTGCTCCGTGTGGCATAAGCAGCAGTCCCCTGGGTGAAGGCAGTCCAGAAACTGGAATTGCTGCATGAGCGGAAAGTGCCTCTGGGTCTCTGTAGGTCCAGGAGTGTGACACTCTGCAGGGGGGTTTTAGTCCCTGTAGATCCAGGAGTGGTCAGCACTCTGCAGGGGGGAACAGAAGGTCCGTGGCATCAGTGAATGGATGTCCGGAAGGTCTTTGGTGGTTCGGTTCTTGCTAAGACCACCAATGTGACTGTGTAAGACCTTGAAGTAAAGAAAATGCTCCATGTATTGTAAGACACTCACCCCTGGTGGAGAAAGCCTAAAGTAAGGCCAAGCTGGAAATGGATTGGGACAGTAGAAACGTCTCGTACTGTCATAGTCCCCAGTGCATGCCCAGTTTTGAGAATCAGAGAATGAAAAGTAAGCAAGTGACTGTGTAAAGATTAGATTGAAAAGAAAGAATATGAAATGGAAGTGCTGCCAAGTACAAACTACCTCTAAGTGTGGCCTGATTCGGTCCACCGTATTGCTGCTGTCAGGAATGTAGCCTTTTCAGGTAAAGGGAATGTCTGTATGCAAGCTGAATCAGTCTGTTGCCAAAAGAGACAGCTGCAAAAGGAATGTCAGATGCCTACCTGTAAAGTAACTGTACCGTGAACTGTTTACCCCCCGCTTCTGCTGCATGGAGTGACTGTTCCTGTTTATCAACTGTTCATTAAATGGGATCCCCTGTTTCTGCAGTTTTGGTGTTTGCCTCATTTGTTGGAGAAACTGTTTTGCTGTTAAAAGAAGTTTGCCTCCACAGCCAGCCACCAGTGTGTTCCAGGGTTGGATCCCATAGAACCATGAGAGGCCTACCTGGTGAAGACTGTCTAAAGGCCTGCGGGCGAAGTTGGCAAGACCAGGCAGGTGAAGGTCTGTGTCATCCCACAAGTGCACCACCCCTGCATAGTTTGGCGGTCCAGGGGCACCCCAGATGGAGCTAGTCCACCACCAGCATTCAATTTATGTGAGAAAAAAAGGCATTTCTATCACAGCTGCCCCTGGCTGGCACACAACCAGTCAAATCCCTCGGATCAGTTGGAGTAGGGTATATATGTGACTTTGACACAAAAATCAGACAAGAAAACACAGGCCCACACGTTGTCATTCTCCTTTAGAAATCAAGGTACAGAGTAATCAAGGTAGGATCTTGTGGAGATGACAGACCAGCCTCAAAGCACAGTAGCCTTGAGGAACAGCTGGTAGAAAAGATGAGTGGGCCAAGATCATTGGCCAACATGGCGAGAATAAGCCAGGGTGAGGGCCCAGTAGTTGCAACAGTTCAGAAGATAGTGCCCTCATCAGAGGCAGGCGAACCTGGGGAGTCCCTGAGTATGCCTATCCCACTTGAACTGTTGTCTACAGAGACACTCCCTCCATCTACCCCAGATACCAACAAATTATAAATGGTGACTCAGAGGAGACGGAGCTGGAGACAGCCTAAACAAAAAGTCCAGAGGAAGAATTTGGTGCAACTGTCAAATAAATATGATGTGCCCGGGGGCCTCCCAGGGGCACACCCACAAGTCCCTACCCCTCTCTACCCCCTGACTATCTTTCATTTGACTTCACCTCAGCTATATGTAACCATCTCCCTTCCCCCACCTACCCTGGCATAGTTGTCTCTTTCTAATTCTAGCTGTCGTTGCCCCCTAGCTCTTTCATTGACTCACCCCCCCAGCAATAACATACCACTTCCTCCTCCACTCCCCTGCCCCAACACTAGTCAACCCTTCCCCCTACTTTTGCACATCGTTTGTGACCTTCTCCTATCTCTTATCCATCCCCATACCCTTGCTCTTAAGTAATTTGCTTAGACATCATCACCCCTCTCTATACAATGCCTACCTGCTCTCACCTCTACTCTGGAAGTCTCCCATAACTACCCTACTCTCTAACTCATTGTATCCTCAACCTCTGAGAGTCACTGACAAGGTCTTCCTCTCTGACCGCTAATACCAAGTGTAAATTAACTGTACCCCTGTAACTCATGTAACCTAGCAGCACTTACTAAGCACTTATTATATATTATATGTAGTTAGAAACATAGAAACATAGAATTTGACGGCAGATAAGGACCGCTTGGCCCACCCAGTCTGCCCATTTCCCTACCTACTGGATAAGCTGCAGATCCTAGTTAACCAGCAGCTTACTTCTTCCTACCCTCAATTGTATGTATCATGTATTATTTGTAACTTGTACACTCGTTTTGCCCTTGTACCATGTAAACCTTGTACCCTTTGTTTCCTCTTTCCCTGACTCATGGAGTCTTTGTAAATGAGCCACTGGCTCAAAGGTGTAATTCTGAGACTTCAATAAATAAATTTATGCAATAGGCGTGGGCATAAATCTTATGTGATAAATGCGAAATTTTTCATTTATACACATAGTAGACACAGCATCACAGATTTATATACATGGGGCCAGCTATTTAGACTGCGCCAGGCAGGGGTGCAAGCCTGGGCGCAGCACACCTGGGTTGATCCAGGGCATAGTCCAGGCAATACTCAACAGTGCTGCGCCATGGCTCAGCACCATTGAATATGGCACTGAGGACGCACGCACTGCGCCAGCGCATGTGGCAGCAGGGGAACAGTGGGCTGCACCAGCACAAGTGCGGTTGTGCTTGGTGCAGCAAGTGCTCTATTCAGCCGTGGGCATGCAAATTAGGCCATAATGCATGCAAGGCGCAAATGGGGCCATTTGCATGTCATTATGGCCCCATTTGCATGCGGTGCGCCGATCCCCTGTGGCTTGCACCTGGCACTCTGCCAGGCTGCAGCCATCGGGGACTGACACCCTGCTGCCCCTCGGTGGGCGCCGCACCCATTCACCTGATCGCGGGCAAGATTAGAAGTACTCCCTGGTAGTCCAGTGGACCACTCATCCCCGCCCGATTGTGGGCATGTATAGATTATCTGAGGTCTAGTGATTGCTATCCCCGTTTGAACATGGCATGGAATATCCCTGAGGATCCAGTGATTCCATCCTCGCCGCTCGCATGCATCGTCTCTCTCCGAACCAGGCCTCACTGACGTGAATCCTCGTTACCTCAGTATTCCAGTCAGGGCAGGTGGCAGGTTCCTCGCCTTAGGCCACCTGCGGTTAGCCGGCTGACGACAGCGCATAGGGTCGTGAGTCGTTGTTCACTGCGTTTATGGTGTAGTCCATACTTACTACCCAGTTCTCATTTGTGAATGAATGCTCATTCACATATCAGACTGTGTAGCTAGTATGGATTACACCCATTGGCCCACGCGAGTGGACCAATTGGCTTACAGTCTTACTGCACGCTGTCAGTCGGTGGGTGGCCAGGGTGGCTTGGTGGGAGGGGAGCTGCCGCCTGCCGCGGACCGGAAGATACAGGATGGCAGGGATCACGGGCAGGTGGGGAGGGGGCTACCTGACCACCAGGAGTTTGACTAACCACTGAGCATGGCTAAAAGATTGGTCCACTGGACCACCAGGATTATTTTAATACATGCCCACGATCGGGCAGGGGATAGTGGTCCACTGGACCACCAGGGAGATATTTAACCTATGCCTGTGATCAGGCAAAGGGGTATGGTCCACTGGACCACCAGGGCTTCATTATCACATGCCCACGTATGGGTGAGGGGGGCACGACACCCCCTGGGCAGGGGGCTCGTGGACTGTGTCCTGGGAGGTCGGGTGGACACCCACAGCAGGTGGCTGCTGTGTTGCACCCAGCAATACAGCAGCTCGCCTGTGTGTGTCTCTGACTTGTTCCTAGTTTTGACGGCTCAACATTGCACCCCCCCATGTGGCGCAAGCCGGGTTTGTGCCTGCATATGCGCCGCACGTCAGGCTGAATATTGGGATGTGACACATATGCATGGGCACGCCCCCCACTCTTGCGCCGCATACATTACTGGTGCGCCCCAGCGCAGCGCAACCCACCCGACTGAATATCACACCACAGCTCATTGGTGGGTTGGCATGGCGCCTTTGAATATCCCACCCATAGTAGATATGTCACAGTTACTCAAGAACTCATTTAGAATGTTCAGCTTCAGTACCAGTACTAACTATAAACAAATGTAAATAACTTTAAAATGAAAAAGATAGCATAGCGCTGTGAGCATGAAAGTTGTTCAGCACAACATTATCTACAAAATGAGTGGTATTTCAATTATAGATACCTTATAGATTTTTTTATAATTAGCAAAAAAGAGCAGAAAATGCAATTTTTTGTTAACTTTTTTGACAAACGTGCAAAAAAAGATAAACAATCAAAAGCAAATGTCCCTGCACTGACAGACAGCATCCCTATTTCATAAGTGAAATATACAATAGTGAACTGTCAGATAAATGATTTATTTACACATGTGCTGTTTGACCTCGGACATCTCACTCATGGCTTATGCCACTTGTGAGGTTACCTGAGGTCAAACAGCACTTGTGTAGATAAATCATTTATCTGACAGCTCACCATTGTATATCCCATATAAATACAATAAATAAATAAATACTATAATGAATAAATAAATGTGCTCTAGTCAGACAAACAGTGGGGTAAAACAGAGAACAAACCTTGCCTGTTCTTTGTGTTGTTTTCTCAGCCTGCAGCTTCTTCAGAAGAGAAGCCCTTGGCAAATCTCGTCATAGTTAAACAAGCATTTGTCAATGCCAAATGTTTGCTTGCTGGCATCAGCAGTGGAAGTGCAGGAGTTAGACAGATGCAGTATAGGAATGGCATTGACGTACTGAACTGACGCCAACTCCACCCTCACCCTACAGAGATGGACAGACATTGGGGTGTGCCTTTGGGTCGTCACTCATGACGGTCACGACATTTCACCTCACCCTACCCTTCAGACACTGACAAGTGTCGAGGTGTGCCTTGAGGTGTTTGAGCTTTATATTCACCTCATTCCATAAGGAAATACGCTGAAATGGGTGCAGTATAGGAGAATGGGGTGAACTCTGGGGCCAAAGGGTCCAAAGCGCACCTCGATACCTGTCACTGGCTGCAGGGTGGGGTTGGGGGTGGAATGCCATGAGCATTACTGTCGACAATCCTAAGCCACACCCCGATGCCTGTCAGTCCCTACAGGGTAGGGCGTTATGGTTGAAAACCCTAACACCCTGGGCGTTTCTTGGTAGTTTTACTCCAAGTTTTCAACATGGGCTTTTTGTGACCCCACCACATGAACAGTGACACTATCAGTTTGTTAGGCGAAAGGTGATTTTGCACAGCGACTGTGCCATTTGGCGCCACAGGTGCGAAAACCCATTTCGAACAGGATGTGAAAATGACAGCTGTACTGTTCATGAGGAGGTTTAAAAAATGGCATTGTTGAAAATCTAGAGTGAAAATATAAAACAACTGGTGAAGTCTACGAGTGTGCATAGAAACTGGCGCAACGTGACAATCTGTAATGTAATTAGTTTGGGGATTTTTTACAGCAGATTTTCAACACAGGCATTTTGGGACCTCCACTCACGAACAGTGTCACTGTGATTTTCTTAATCTGTCCCGAACACTGATTTCCCACAGCGACCACGCTATTCTGCGCCAGAAGTGCGAAAACACATTTCAGCCAGAGTGTGAAAAATGACAGCTGTACTGTTCATAAGGAGGTGTGAAAAAATGTAAATCTTGAAAAGCTGGACTGAAAATATTATAAATGCATGAACTTACAAGGGTGCATGGAAATTGCGCAATGCACGCTCGTAACACAGTCATTTTATGGACTTTTGTCACCAAATTTTCAACATAGCCATTGTAACACCTCTGCTCATGAATAGTGTCACTGTGATTTTCTTAATCTGTCAAGAACATTGATTTCGCATACTGACCGTGCCATCGTGCACTACATGTGCGAAAACACATTTTGGGCGAGATGTGAAAAATGACAGCTGTACTGTTCATAAGGAGGTACAGTAAAATGGCAATGTTGAAAATCTGGAGTGAAAATATTAAACATTCTCAAAATTACGAGCGTGTGTAGGAACTGCACAATGCACGCTTGTAAAACGATCATTTTTGGGAATTATTTCACCAGATTTTCAATATAGGGTTTTGGGGGGCCTACCTCATGAATTGTAGACATTTCATATCCGCAAAAGGTGGTTCCACGCAGTGACCGCGAAATCACCTTTTGGGACCAAATAACAAAATGACAGTGACAGAGTTCATGAGGTGGGGTCCCAAGAACCCATGTTGAAAATTTGGTGAAAAAATTGCTAAAATGGTTGAGATATGCACCAAAGTTGAAAAAACCCATTTATGCTATTATACAGCTTACCGGCATTTCTTCAGTTCGTGGTTGGCTTTGAAGAGTGCAGACATGTTCCTGGTCCACTGAAGATCATCGCGCTGGCCTCCGGAAGTAAGTATGGGGTGAGGTGGGGGTGTGGGGAAGTAGGGTACGCAGAGGGTGGGTGCAGATTGGGGGAGGAGGGCAAGAGAGTCAACGAGGGACTGTTTTTTTCTTATAGGTTTTTTTTTTTACAAAGATGACGCGGGACTTTTGCCACACTGGGGTGGGCTCCCAGCGTGGCAACCTGGAAGTCTGTTTAGGGGGGCAGTGGAGCTGACGGGGGATTGGGCACCCCCCTCAGCCATATGGACTTTTGCCACACTGGGTGGGCTCCCAGCATGGCAGGCAGAAGTCTGCTGGGGGGAGCAGGAGCCAACGGATTGGGCACCGCTGGGCCATACAGTGCGCGGGGTGGGGAGGCATGAGCATGCTCGCGGGCTCCCAGGCATGGTACTGAGAAGGGGGGCGGCACTGAGCCGACTCAGGATCGCAAGAATAAAATGGAGCTGTCTATGACAGCAGTTCAGATGTAGTGTTGCCGTGTCGGCAGTTTGCTTTACTGCCTATGGCAGTATGCAAATTGCCTGCCAACGGCAGTATGCAAATTGCCTACATGTTACCACTAGTGATTGTAGCAGTCTTTTACTTTGAACTGTACACCACTGCATCTGAACTGCTATCATAGACAGCTCGGGCATTTATTGGTGCGTTGGGGTCGCGCCTGCAAAAAGGAGCAGGGCATTGGAAGCGGGGGTGGCACACCTATGAAAACTCATATGGTGGCACTATGTTTCTTGCACATGCGTGCAAGAAAACATAAAAATGCAAAAGCAGGACTAAGAAGTGTGGGAAATAACCATATAGCCATTGTATAGGAGTTCTTGATTCATCTGTTTTATTCACCTCATGTCAGTCAGCCTAACCTTGACCTAGTTTACAAACAGCACCTACGAACACCGTGAGGCACATTATGCCCTGGTTGCTGTCTCCCTTCTCTGTTAGATCACTGCTAAGGTACAGAAAACTCCTGACTTTTACTCTTGTTTCACCACTGACATCCAGTACACCCAGTGTTTGATCCTTCACCTGTGTAATCCCCATCCTGGCTTTATCATCAACACACTGCATCACAGTACACAACTGTTAAATTCTATCCCATTCAATTGCAGAAGACTGGCTATCATGATAACTCTCACAGTCATCAGCATGCTTATAATCTCCTGTCCCTGCACCCTGGATATCCACATCTTGTCCAGCTCGGTAGAATTGAAAAATGTGTCAAATGTTACCACTAGGGGGAGCTATTACCACATTATATAGTCTCCTTGGAACTGTTTTCATTTAACTCAGCTTTTAGCCATGGGTATTACAACTGTGGCTCTGATACCTTCAAAAATGGATTTAACATTAAAGTATCTGTTAAAGTTAGCTCCAAAATGAAGACTGGCTGTTGTGTTCATAGCATATGAAACATAACAAGCTGAAGTGTTTTCAGCCAAGTGATAAAAATGTTATCCTAAAATTTGATGAGTTGACTACCCTCTCAAAATCCTGATGGCGATAAATATTATGATACCAATAGATATGCCTCTATTAGTGTCTGGCCACGTTGGTACTATAGCACTGTTAGATGAGTATAGATGTCATACCATTGAATATTTCATAGTATCACCGTGGTAACAAAGCATTTATCAGACTTGCGTCCATATTGCTTGCCAAAAAATAAAAGCCATTTTTCAGTATTCTCTAACCTTGTTATTGCTGAATTTATCCAGCCATAGTTTAAATGTTTCCAGTGTTGGACTTTCTACCACCTCGATTGGAAGCGTGTTCCAGTGTGGTACCACACGCTGGCTAAACCAGAACCTTCTTTTTTGCAAGTTCCACCTCTGTAGCTTAAGTTGTTTACTGTGAGTTCTAGTATCGTAACTTTTCTGCTTAAGTTCTAGGCCCAGATCTAACTATCTGTAGTCTGTTGTCTTGGAAGGACTTATAAACCATGATCATGTCACCCCTCCATCTTCTATAGGCAAGTGAATACAGGTTAAGATCCTGCATTCTGTCCCCATAGGATCTATACCTCATCCCACAAACTGACCTTGTTACCCTTCTTTGTACACACTCCAATCTGTTTATCTCTTCCCTCATATAAGGAGCTCACACATGGGAGCAGTACTCCAAATGGGTTCTCACCATTGCCCCATACAAGAGGATCAGAACCTCCCTACTTCTACTGGAGATATGCCTCAGTATACAATGTAATGCTTTGTTTGCATTTTTTATAGCCTGATCACAGTGAGAACTAAAAGCTAAATAATTTCTAATTATAATTCCCAAGTCCCTTTCTTTCGCTGTTTGTTTTAATTGACTATTGTTTATTCTATATTTGAAGTACAAGTTGTTTTGCCCATATGTATTTATAGGTTGATTTCTCAGTATGAATTAATGGAATGTTTACCATGACTGAGAATTTCCATGCACGGTCTTACACAAACGGTACATGAGAAATAATGCACTTTTTTATTTACATATTCATTTTTTTATTTATGTACAAATTGGTGACCAGGAAGTGCATACTTAGCCAAGTCTCATTTCCAGGTATGACTTGAAGGAAAGGCACAGAGGGTGATACAATCCAAAGGTACAGGAAATGAGCAAAACAATAAAACAATTCAAAAAGACCAGTAGTGCAAACCAATAGGAACAACGGGAAAACACTGAGATAGCAACTAACCAATTAGAATGATGGCAGAGCAGCACATATGAGCAGGAGGGGGAAAATTAATCTCTGAGAAGATGCTTAAAAGCAGGTTGGGGGGTGAGTAGGAAGGCTGCTTCAGATAGTGGGAAGCAGACAGAGATGGAAGCCTGACCCATGGAATATGGGGTAACAAAGGATGGAGAGTCAGAAGAGCAGAGAGAGGACCAGCTAGGTGGCATAGGGGTAGGGCTTCTGCTTGATATTTTGGTGACCTGGGTTTGGAAATAGGCTCGCGGCGCAGGGAGCCAGCAAGAGGCAGGAGCAGTGAACTTCCCACTGGACAGCTCTCCTCCTTTGGTTAGGGGAAGACTTTGTCCTCCGCTGTCTGACTGCTGCCCAGCGGACAATGGGTGGCAGCACAAGCAGAGAGTGCCACAGTGTCAGGACTAGTGCAGAGGCTGATTCATAATCACACATAACTGCGCACGTGCACATCGCGTTACTGCATACTGGCAGCCCAGAAGGCACAAATCATGTTACTGCATACCAGCAACCCTGAAAGAGAAAAATGATGAAATGACCACGGAAGTGGCAAGATGACAAAACAGGCCATCGCAGATTAAACACCATCAACCACGAACCCCCTCCCTGACCAGATCCTTCACCTGACTGGAAGGTTGTGCTCCCTGTGGACTCTGTTATGGGGGAAAAGCCATGGAGGAACTAAGGAGGTTGGGGTAAGCACCTAGGGATGGCAGGAGACAGGGCTAGAGAATATGGTCAGATGGGGCTGCCTGGTAAGTCCAAGCAGATCCAGAAGCAATGGTTTGATATGTTTTATTGGACCAACATAGATGGCTTAGCAAGTCTCCGAGGAAGGACTTGGTTGGTCCGAAAGCTTAGACATTGTTTTCTTTTTGTAACATCTATGTTGGCCCAATAAAAGGTATCAAACCATTTGCTTCTGGATCTGTTCTTACAAGGACCAACATGACAACTAATCAATTTCTGTATGGTAAGTCAGAATAAATACAGAGTTGAAGAATGGAGAGAAGAGTGAGTATAAGGGGGCCATGGGAGAGAGGAGAGAGAACAGATGGGGGGGGGTGAAGACAACCAGTTATTGGAAGGAAAAGAGGAGCAGTGAGTGTGACACCTGGACTCCAGGAAGTGGAGTGAAAGGTTCAGGTAGAGGGAGCAGTGACGGGTGAGGGACAGAAATGAAAAGTAAAGCAACAGAAGAGTGGAAAAAGTGGGTGGTCCAGTCTGTCTAGGGTGGATTGGTGGGGTACCATATACCACATCCACGGAATCAAACATCCGAAAGATCGTTTTGAGAAGGATCTCACAGTAGACTGGGAGTGGGAGGTAGGATTTGTCCTAACAGAGGGCATAGTTTGGGGTGGAGCTTTCTGCAAATGTATTTATTTTATTTATTTATATCTCAGATGACAATATCTTTGAACCAGAGGCTCTTTTACAACAAGTTCCATGTCAGAAAAACATATGAATAGAATGGCATATAAAAACAATAATTTTGACGTACAATTCGATAAGTGAATGCCACTGATGTGTGAGGAGAAATCAAAGTTTCTATCCAGCCTAACACCGAGGTATTATACTTCAAATGAGAGGCCACTTCAAGGGAACCACAAGTCAGGGTTTTCAATGTGGCAGAGGAGTGGAGCCTAACAAGTTTTGCCATTGACAAAAGACATAGGCACTGCCTTTTTGGCATTGAGCACCAGCTGGTTAGAGCGGAACCAGTGCTGGACATTGCTGATGTCACATTGTAGTGAAGATTCTTGTTTTTCTTTTTTTTTAACTCAGCTTTATTGCATATTGCACAGTCATAGCAATATACATATAGTGGAGCTGAGGGGGACAGTACCCCCTGCTCCAGAAAATGCTGTTCACAATAGTTGTAACTGCTTGCTTGAAAAAAAGTGCAATGTGTCTTTCAAAAATGAGGCTTATCCTGTACCTACATACCAATATGCAGTGTGGCTAAACAAACATTGATAACTTTCCTAACACTGGCATAACTGCACTGATATGTGATAGTGCTGTTCTGAATTTAAAGCATCAGTGGGCTATACTGTGATATGTGAGCTGGATGTGTCTACAGTGCAGGGCTTCCAGCCATGTTCAATACCCTCCTTGCTAATCCGTGGGCCTATCACCACCCACCTTCCACCAGCCATTACATTACACTTCCGCCATACATCCATCTCAGCTTGACCATAACTCAGTGTGCTTGCCCACCATCAGTCTGAGGGAGGCCATTATCCCCTCCATTCTGTTTATCTCATTTACTCTATCTGCCCAAGACGCTAGTGATGGGACTGTAGTTTACAGCCCTTAGATAGTTATTCCCTTCATGGCTGTTGTGAATACTGTCCTTAATAAGCCTTGTTGTTTGAGGTTTCCCACCTCACTAGTCTTGGTTCCTAGAATTAGATTCTTAAACTCAAAGGGGGTGGTGCCATCTCACAACCAATCTAGCACCCCATAGATCTGTCTCCAGTACAGCTGGATAATGGGGCAGGCCCACAAAATGTGGAAGTGGGTTCCCTATTGCCTCCAACACAGGTTTGAAGAGCCCATACCAAAGTGATGTGTGATAACAGGATTGTGGGAAAAAGTTTGTTATACACGTCCATCTAAATTCCTGCCAGGTAGGTGACACCGTCATTCTCCACCCTTTCTCCCAGACCTACTGTGATGGTGATGCCAGATTCCTTTTCCCATTGGGTTCTTAAGAACACAGATTCGGGGGTGGTCATTGCCTTAAAGGGCTTTTTATGCTCAACAGACTGACCCTTCTTCCTGTAGCATTGCCGCCCAATTGAGAGAAATTCCTCCAGAGGAGTAAGTTCTCTATTCACTTTAGTAAGGAGGTTCTCAGAGGTGATTAATGTTGATTCTAACTCAGAAACTGAAGCACCAGTGGCATAAAGACAGAGAAGAGGATGAGGCTTACAGTGGAACATTGGAGAACCCCAAATTGGTGTCAGTAAGTGAGATCAGAGCAGAACTAGTCGATAGTAGGGTCAGCTAGTCTTGCTCCCCTCAGTTTATCAAGGAGGAGGAGGGCCACCATACAAAAGTCTTTGGCAAGGTCAGTGAACGCTGTAACAGTGCAATGGCCCTGATCCAGTACCTTCAGAATGGAATCAGTCACACAGAAAAGAGAAGAGACAGTGGAGTGGTTCTTACGGTAGCCAGACTGGAAAGGAGAGAGGAAGTTTGAGGTCTGTCCTAACCAGGACCTCCTTGAAAATGAGCACTGCTCAGTGGACTTTTTTCCTGGTAAAACAAATAAAATAAACAAACAAAAAAGAAGTAAGGAAGAAAGCTGGGAGAGGAACAGTTTCTCCTGATGTTTGGCCAGTGAAGAAATGTAGGCAGAGATGGTGATCATTTTTCAATAGTTTATTGGTTTGTGTTATACTGCGTGTGTTGAATTCCCTTACCTTACTGTACATGCCTCTGCTAGAACTGTTAGCCTGGAAATGTCAAATCCCATGATATTTAACTTAAAGAACCCATATAGATCGGAAAATACTGGTCAGCAATTATGCAAATGAATTTCAGGGCTAAAAAAATGAATACATAAAGGTGCAATTTGTCATTGAAAGAAGTGTTTATTTCTTTTAAGAAAGTTAAAAATGAAGCTACATTTTTTTTGCTAAAATAAATACTTGGGATTCTCAGTAATTTGGATTTTCTGGCATCACAAGACCAGAACTCTGTTTCTTTTTACTAACAATTTCAAACATTAAGGTAGTCTGGATGCCAATGTATATAATTATTGTTCCAATTGGCATTGGTTGAGGTTTGAATGTAATGCTATAATAATGTATCAAGATTGTGATAAAAATGGACCCCTGTATGTGTTATACATGGTATACTTGGAAAAAAAAACTTTAAGTTAAATAACATGAAAAGTAAAGGTACAAAATCACTAATTTCACTGCAAACATAAAGCAATAGTAAAAAGTTGCACGTCTTTCACGTAAACATTAAAACACAAAGTACCAATTGTACTAAAAGTGCCAAATAAGGGCTGTAAAGTGTAAAGGATATAGGTATTAAAAATACAATATACTCTACCCACCCAGTATGGTGAATAAATTTCACCCTGGAATTTCCCCCATATGTGCAAAATGTGGTTGAGCCAGGGGTACAATGATGCATTACTACTGGCGCTGCCCGGGGATGCAGAGATACTGGAAGGGGGTCACAGCTGAGATAACCAGGATGGAGGGCCAACCCACGGAATTTTCCCCATGCTCTCTGCTTCTTGGGGTGATCTCCCGGGGGGGGGGGACTGAGACCTCCATCCCAGGAGATTTAGGGTCTTATTGCTTGTAGCTCGACAGGGTATACAGAATTTATGGATATCCAGTAAAGTCCCCACAGTGGAGCAATGGAAAAACCTAGCCTTATGAGCACTGGTGGTGAACAGATTAACATATGTCCTCAAGGGGAAAGAAGAAAGCTTTTTGAAGGTATGGGAGACCTTCCTGAGGACATTATCGGTGGGGGAGGCAACAATTTTAAGAGAGGGATGGATGGCTTATATTACTTTTAGAGAGCTTTAGGAACCTGGAATAGGCAGTGTAGGGAGACCATAACCATGACTTTCTTGGTGCTTTACCTGGTTTCCTCTGCTCAGTGCACAAACATCTAAGAGATAAGGTGTTTAAATCAATGAATACTCAGACCAAGGCATATTTTGTTTTTATCACTTTATTATGTTTTAATAAATTGATTGGTTATTAACTTTTTAAAGAAGTACTGTCTCAAATGCTTAAAAATGCTGTTAAAGTACTTCTTTTACAATAGTATAGTTTTATAATTCTCTTTAAGCAGTACCACAGAGGAGCCTATGACGTAATGTATTCTAAAGTGTTACAACTAGAGGTGAAATAGCTCTGTACACTATCTGTAAGACATTACAGCTTTTCTATGACCTGTTTGTACTGCATTTGGAAAATCTAAAAAACATAATACAAAACAAATACAATATACTGTGTGCTTACCTAGATTCAAACCACTAATCATTTGTTTGCTTAGTGAGCACTCGTTCAGTGTGCCACTGAGGAGCAGGTATGAGAATGGCAGTTTTTGTGGAATAGAGGTTAAAGGGGCACTGTCAGCTTTGTTTCTCATTTTTCACGAAACCAGTTTTTAACCATTGTGCCTCTAGGCACATACATGTAAAGCAATCACAATGGAATGTAACAGTACAGCCCAAAAACAAGGTTATTACCCAATTCATTTAATATTTACATTTATCTTGTTTCAGTCGTCCCAAATTAAACTATGATGTCCACCGGAAGCATATTCACAAGCAGAACGCGTTTCTGCTCCGGAGCGCAGTCCCAAAGTGCACTTTTTGGCATGCCCATCGAGAAAGGACATTTACCCAACACATCTGGCCATAATGATTGTTTCCTTGCATCTAAATTAAAACGCCAAGTGCTAGTAATGCCACAAAATACATTTTTAAGTGAGTGCCGAAATCACGCACATGTGGAACAGCTACAGGATACAAAATCCCACGTATGCGCAAGAGCAGCACACTCTTGCACATGCGTGGGATATTGGCACCAGCTGTTCCGCATGCGCGTGATTTTCAGCATTCACTTATAAATGTATTTTGTGGCATTACTACTGCTCAGTTTTGTAATTTACATCCAAAGAAAGAATCATTATGGCCAGATGTGATGGGTAAATGCCCTTTCTCGATGGGCATGTCAAAAAGTGCTCTTTGGGACCGTGCCTCCTAGCAGACGCATGTTCTACTTGTAGATATGCTTCTGGGGCACATCGGAGTTTAATTCAGGACAACTGTAACAAGATAAATATAAATATTAAACGAATTAGGTAAAAACCTTGATTTTGGGCTGTACTGTGACATTCCAATGTGATTGCATTACATGTATGTGCCTAGAGGCACAATAATTACTCTTTCATGAAAAATGAGGGACAAAGCTGACAGTGCCCCTATAAGTCACAGTCTGGAAACCAGGTGACTGGAGAGCTCATCCCAGCAAGTGATTTACCTCCACAAATTTATTTATTTTTATTTTATTTATTTAGACAGCAGTTTGGAAAACCTTTGAGCCATAGGCTCATTTACAAAGGTACCTTGTCACAGTAAGACAAACGAAAATACACAGTATAACACAGTATAACAGTAACTTAAGACATAGATACAAACAAGCTGGTACAGGTAGGATTGATGCAAACAATACGAGAGTTATGTTGTCCTTAGCAGCTTAGTAGTAAGCTTTGTCATAAGTATTGAGTACGGCTTTGACTAGTGGCAATTACAGCTTCGGGTGTTAACAAGGTGGTTCCGTAAGGACGTTTTGAAGCATGATATAGTTGGAGCTTCGGAGATGAAGGGGGGAAGTGTGTTGAACCAGGAGGGGGCCCTAAAGCTGAAGGCTCTTTGACCGTGACAGGTCCTAGCTCTAGGGATAACAAGAGAGGTTTTCCCAGAGGTCTGAGTATGAACTAGTGGGACAGAGCGGTGGATGGTGGTGGTCAATCCTGGTGGGGATAGCCCAAGGAGGGTCTTTTTTGTAAGGGTACAGGTCAGATATTTGAGGCGCTCATCAAGATCAAGTACCAGCGCTTTAGCGTACAGTAGACAGGTGTGTGTTAGCTTAGGTGCCCCAGTAATTAACCTGCAGGCCTTATTCAGAGTAGTGCGAATTTTATGGAGTGCGGTCTGATCAGCAGCACCATACACCGGCAGTCCATAGTCCACTAGGGACAGGATAGAGGAGGTGACTGTGAGTCGAAGAGCCTCCGGGGGGAGGCAGTGTTTATACCGATGTGAGATGCCCAATCGGATATTAGTGGCAGTGGCTAGGACAGCGATGTGTCCATGGAAGGAGAGGGAGGGGTCAAAATGGATCCCTAGGTATTTATAGGAGCAAACTTGTTCAAGTGGGAAAGAGGACCCAGAGTGAATGAGGAGTTTGAAGTTGCAGGACTTATTTTGAGGATGAGTGAAGAACATGGTTTTTGTTTTTTAAGATTTATCACTAATCTATGTTCCATGAACCAGCCCTCGGCAGTGAAGGACTTCTGCAGCAGTCCTGGAGGGCAATAGGGTTATGACTTGAGGCAAAGATGACTGCATCATCAGCGCATAATAGAATGTTCCCGAGCAAGAGCATGGAAGGGTGTTAAGGTAAGGGAGAATAGTAAGGGCCCAGAATGGAGCTCTGGGGAACCCCAGAAAAGATGGGACAGATGTCTGAGTAGGTCCCATTAATTTTACACGCTGTGAGCGGTCAGACAGATAACTGGTGCACCAGGAGATAGGCCCAGCAGCAAAACCAGAGAGACAAAGGGCATCAAGAAGGAGGGGGTGGGAGACAGTGTCGAAAGCTTTAGAGAGGTCAATAAAGACCACACCAGCCAGAGAACCAGTGTCTAAGAAGGAGTGGAGAAAGTTGGAGAACTCTAGGAGGGCTGTGTTGGTACTGTGGCCCGCTCGGAAGCCATGCTGCTCAGGACATAGGACATTGTAGGTGGAGAGGTAGTGAGAGATTTGTTGCTCTTAGCTAAATTTGCTTCTCGTGTAATTTACTATTCCAACTCCACACCACCAAGAATTTGCCACTGAAGTAACTTTCCATCTTGCAAAAAAAATGTTGAAACAAATGTTTAAGTCCTGGCAGGATTCAAACTGTGTTTACCTGGATTCAATCTGCTGATCCTTTGTCTACAAAACAAATACACATTCAGAGTATCACTGAGTTACAGGGGAGTGAGTTGTGGTTCCTGAGGTGTAGAGGTATGTCACAACTTGCAAAACTGGTGACTTGGGATCTAAACCCAGCAGGAGATATACCTTCACAAATTGTAGTTCTTAGCTAGCGCTACACTTCTCATATAATTTACTTTTCCGATTCCACACCACCATGAATAGCCACTCAAGTGAGTTACCATTTCACACATCTTACACAAAAAATTGAAATAAATGTTTAAGTCCTTGCAAGGATTTGAACCACTGATTCTTTGCTTACCAAACAAGCATATATTCAGCGTGTCACTTTGCAGTTCCTATGGTAGAGAGGTTATGTCACAACCTGCAAAACAGGTGACTCAAATTGTATTCAAACCTAAACAAGCTTCAGTTGGGACTAATTTAATTGACTAGAACATACTGTAGAACTAATTAAGTTCAATTATCTAAAAGTCTGCTGTTTAGCTCTGCTGAGACCCTTCACTATATCTGCAATGACATCTAACAGTTTCCTCATACAACAAAAACTGTAGTGAGAAAGACAAATTATGCAATGTGGGGGATCAATCCTAGGCTTGTATACGTCTGAAACCTTATGCCTAGACCTGAAACCCCTATCACTGACATTATCAATGACATCATGCAGCCAAATCACTCACACTGAATGTAGCCTGAAACTTGACTAAATGCACAAAAGAGTATGTATAACCACAATAGGTGCCAACAGCTATGCTGTTCGCACCTAATAAAACAGCCAGGGACCTATATAATAGAAGTGAATACCTGCTCCTTAGGCACAGCTTGTCCAACCATGGCATCACTTCCAGTCTGAAGTTTCCATAGTATGGTACTGTCTTGTTCTAATTTTTGGCTAGTTTAGATATGCATATCTCCAGAGTGCTGAACGCCTACAGTTAAGCCCAATGCAATTTATGAATGAGCTTCTCATGTGCTTTCAGAACTTTAAAAGGGTTGTTGCAAACTTTACTTCCCCCTTAATATGGTAAATTATAACTGAAATATTTTGCACAGGTGCAAGTAAACCTTATTCATGAAGGGGTGAGTGCCGTGAATTGCATTTTACCTGAGTAAAAAAGCTGCAGCTTGAAATTCAGAAATCTTTTGACAGCTGGAAGCTATTTTTCTCTTGGCACATCTCCAATGAGTGCAGGTGCTGCTAGGGTGGTTGCTCACCCCTCGCCACAACCTGTCACCGCTGTTGCCCCAGCACAACAGTGCCATGACTACCCGTCATAGTGTCATGTTAAGGGACAGAACCTGGCACTTTTATTTCTATTGAATCTCTGCTTGGAAAAGCCTTTTGGGAAATAGACTCAGGGTGCAGTGAGCCAGCAATGGGGAAGGAGCCACCGCTGCAAAAGTAAGCTGGAACCCACCTTGGTAGAACATTCATTAGGCAGACTGACATTGTGGCCTGAACAGCCCCCAATTCATATGTCAGGTTAAAAATGTGAGCGTCCCTTCATAGGAGCCAAATCCCTTATCACGCAGCTCCCCCAGTTCCCTCACTTGCAGAATGACTGATGGAACTTTGCCAGGAATGGTTATGTTTATTTAGTTTCTGTTCCCATCAACCCCTGATCTACCAGTCTGGATACTCCATCAAAGTAGCACAAGGCGAGAAGCGCACAGCTGACAACGGGTGCTAGCTTAAAAAGGACGAAGAAAAACACAAAAAGCAAACCGCAAACTGGCGGCAGTAACAAAACAAATCAGACACAAATAAATTGCATAAATGCAAAGGCCCGTAGCTACCTTCCCAAGCGCTTGGGTCTAAATCATGACCCTTTCTCAAGGGAAAGGTCATGATTTCTAGACACGCTGGGAAAAAACCAACAGGGCTCCTTCATTATATTATTATCAATTATTTTATTTACCGCTCAATTACTGCTGCACGAGATTTCTAGACTCCATCAGCACCATTACTGAGTGGCAATGTACCTGCATGGATGCAATAGTAATAAAAAAAAGGAAAAAAAATCCTTTACTTTCCCTAACACCACAGTTGGTAGATAATTACTATATTTCAGGGGGTTAAACTGGACAGGCACCCACAGGAACCTAGTTATCCCTCCTCTTTTAAGCTTGTATGAGAGTTCCTGCTCATCTGTCACTTTTTCACATAGAATACAACTGGCAAATTCCACTTCTAGAGATAGTGGTTCCTCCTCCTACAACTCTGGAGATGAGAATTCCTCATATTAACATTTCTGGTCTATCTAAAGTAGTAGCAGTAGTAATAAGTATGTACAGTATACTACACTAACGGTGAATTAATTGGGTAAATAGTGTTATTTTGGTAAAAAAAAAAATATTTTCACTTAATGATCCTGGTATTTCTCTTGGAACATTGTATTTACACTTAAAATCTAGAAACAGAACTCAGAAAACAATAAGCCAGAAACAGAGTTTGCAATGAAAAAAAAAGGCAGTTTTAGTTAAAACAAGGTAAACACTAACAAAACCATTACAAATAGTGTGGTAGCCGAAGGTGGCTAGTTGGGTGGCTTGCTTGCTGGGACTGGAGGACCCCGGGTTTAGGGAGTGGGAGACCAAGGGAATCCGGTGTGTGGGGGATTTGTACTCCAGAGAGGGCTTATGCTCCTTTGTAGATCTGCAGAGGTGTCTGGGATTAGATTAAAAAAAATTTTTTTTAGGTACCTCCAGGTCCGGGCTTATGTTGGAGAATGGGGAGTCTGGGACCCCTGTGCTGGAACCAGTGGAGCAGTTGATATACTGGGCCAAGAGGGACCCTAGAGGTATTATCTGGAGGGCAGCATGGGCAGGGAAGCAATATTTCCCTGACCTTATACAAAAAAAAACAGGATGCTATGGGAAGGGGATATGGGTTTGCAGAGTAGTGAAGACAATTGGAAGACGATGCTAACCCTGCATATAGGGATAGTAGTATGTAATAAATTTAAAGAGTCCTATTACAAATTTGTTAACCGACTTTACTGCCCTCCCTTAATAGTACACAAATTCCATCCGACAGTATCCCCTAACTGTGGTAGATGTGGTAGGGATGTGGGGTCCTATTATCATTGTTTTTGGGCCAAGCCAGTCCTGCAAGATTTCTGGAAAGTGGTTACGCTGGACTTGGAAAAGATGGTGGGGAGAACATTCCTGCTGGACCCTCTCCTATGTTTATTTGGGTTGGAGAATCTTGATGGGGAAGAGTGGGTGCCGCTCCCTAGATTGACTAGGGTTCTCCTAATATTGGCTCGACACTGTATCCAAAACGCATGGGCCTCGAATGCACCACCCACATTGAACCAGTGGCGCACCTTGTCTATACAAACCCTTGCATTGGAGAAGCTTACACTCATGGTCAGGAGTAGGGAGGAAAGCTTTCTCCATACTTGGGCACCCTACCTGGCTTCACTGACACCAGCAAAAACCCAGGTTATGCAGGAAGGCCTGGAGGGATGAGAATCCTGTGTGGATGGTGAATCCCCTTGAGGAAGGCTGGCTCTTATAGGGGACAATCCATTTCCCATCCCTAGTTAAGGGAATCGCTATGTACTGAGTCACACCCAAATCAAATTAAATCAACTGTAAATGTTAATATGATGGTTTTTAAAGGAGAAATTGTGCACCCTTGGATGAAATGTATGAGAAACTGTTCTTTTGTTTGTTTTGTTTGATTGTTGTTGTGTACATGCAAAATTTAAATAAAAAGATTATACAAAAAAAAAATAATGTGGTAAAAGTCAAATACCCAATGAGTTACACAGAAGCATTGAAGCTGTCAGCAGAAAAGGACCACTTGGCCCACCCAGTCTGCCCAAATGTTACCTATTTATTCTACCTCAGCAGACCCAATTTGGTCTCCAGCGACCCTCCACCACTCTGCTTCTGTTGTAACATACCACTATATTTATCCCATGCATGCTTAAAGCTCCCCACCAGTCTAGCCTCCACCACTTTGGTCGGCAGTCGGTTCCATGTGTCTACCATCCTTTCTGTGAAGAAATATTTCCTCACATCCCTCCTGGACTTCCCCCACCAGCTTCATCATATGCTCCAAGTCCTAGAGCTCATCCTCAGTTGGAAAAGGCTCCCCTCCTGAACCCTGTTCACCCCCATGAGGTACTTGTAGGTCTCGATCATGTCACCTCTTGCTCTCCTCTCCTCCAGAGTGCACATGTTGAGAGCCCTCTGTTTCTCTTCATAGGGCTTCCCTTGCAACCCCTGCACCATTTTGGTTGCCCTCCTCTGGACCACCTCCAGCCTGTCTATGTCTTTTATGAGATGTGGTCTCCAAAACTGGTCACAGTATACCAAGTGGAAGTATACCAGAGAGCAATACAGTGGTAGCACCAACTCCCTCCTCCTACTGGTGATGCCTCCAGCTATGCACACCTACGTCCCACTAACCCTATCTATAGCCTTGTCACACTGCCCTGTCACTTGAGGTCCTCTAATATTATAACCCCAAGGTCTCTTTACTGTCTAGTGACTGCCAAGACCCTCCATTCTGTACTCAGCTCTGGGGTTCCTATGTCTTAGGTGCATGATTTTACACTTTTTGGTATTGAACCCCAACTGCCATGTCTTTGAGCGCTCTTCAAGCTTCCCTAGATCCCTGCACATTTTCTCCACGCCTTCCTGGGTGACCACCCTATTACAGATGTTGGTGTCATCTGCAAAAGACATACCTTTCCCTCCAATTCCTCTGCAATGTACCCAGTGAAGACATTAAAGAGGACTGGTCCTAGTACCAAACCTTGTGGTACCCCACTGACCATTCTCCTGTCCTTAGAGTGCATTCCATTAACCATCACCTTCTGCCTCCTATCCATCAACCAGTTTTGAACCCACTCTACCAACTGCAGGGTTGCAGTAGAATAACACATGTATCACCACACATGAGAAGTGAGATCTTTATAATTAACTCATGGCTTTGCTACTTGTGAGGTATTGCTCTTACCACTCACTAATAGAGATAAATATGTTATTCCACTCCAACACAACCCATTATGTGTTTCCTATATATTTGGAGAACAGCCCAAATGAGCTAATTGTTAATATTCAAAGGTTTCCATTCAAAGGTCACTTTTGGTGTCAATGTACATAACAAATGATAGTTATTAGAGGTGTTCTACATATTGAGTAATTACTTATTTAGACATTGCAAGAATATTTACTTGCCTTTAGTGTCTGTACCTGTACTTATAACGTGTAAGAAAAATCGAGGCATCTGATTGGGTAAAACATCAATACAGCCATGGTAATTATCTGCCCATAATTACGTGCCCGCACTTCTCTCAAGGTGCCAGCCTGTGTACTGTAGAAAAGATTCAAAATCTCACTACATTGTTGTGAACCCATTTTCTCTATCTAGTCCACCACAGTCATGAGAACTGCAGCAGCCCTCAATACTCATACTGGCACTGTTGGGTCTGAGGCAAAATCACAAGTTTAAAAAAAAGAGTAAATTAAACCTCTTGCTTACTTGCCTCCAGCTCAAAATCACGGTTCTAGTATGCCTCCGTATGTCAGACTGCACCAACATCACTCACCATCATCCTTCATGGTGACATGCAAGTAGAAAAAAGTAAAGCTCACTATTGTACCTGCTGTACCATGCTAGAAATAAGCAAAAAACAAAAGTACCTCTTTCCTGTCTCACACACCATGCTCTCACCATGCCAGACAGGACCTACTATATATTTTTACTGGATTTTTTTTACAGATGTGTAATAAGGCACTTCAGGATGTGTGATTATGGTCAATAATCACACTTCTCCCTCATGTGTTTAAAGGCACTCAGCACATGTGCCTTGTGCCTAACAACACACTCAAGAAACGTGTGATTATTGACCCATAATCACACACCCTGTTGTGCCTTACCGCATACTTAATGTTCATACACTGTTCCTCTTTTGCACTACTGTATTTTATCAATTACAATAAAGCTGTCTTCAAATAGAAGCTGCACGTGAAAAGTAGTTCTTTTTTTGCCTCCATAGAGATTTTTCTGCCCAGCCGGTAGCTCATTGGTACAGGGATATACACTTTTCTCAGGGATATAACCTGGTCAGGCCGAATCCAGTCATCATACAGATGGCAACCAGGTTTTTCCTCCCCCTTTAATTTGTTCCCTCCTCCCCTGGCAGGAACAAATGTCTATAGTGATCCACACACAGTCACAGCATCCTCCATGCAGCAGGAACAAGTTCCCTGGCCCAGCTGCAGGAGTTGCTGTGGTGGTGGGTTCCAACGCCAACCCTCTCAGATCAAGACACACTTCTGAGCAGCAGCTATCTTCATCATGGCTGCTCACAACGCAACTTCCGGGCACGTGGCTTCCAGACCGGGTGCGTCAGCAGCAGTGCAACACATTGCCACTGGACCATCGGAGTGGCCTCAAAATTAGTTTATTTTTTTCTGTATACATTTTCTGTTCATGTTCACCCCAGCAGCCCCAATCCAATCAACCCCCAGCCTCCTCACCTAGCTCCTCTAGTATTTACCTGACCGTGTCCTCTGCCACAGGACAATGGCCGTGCCCAGCCACTGGTGCGGAGCCTGCGGGGAGGTCAATCTTGATCCCACTGCCTAGGGAGATTTTTCTGCCTCACTTTCTCCCATTCCCTCTCTTTTGCTGGGGTGAGACACATCAGCATGCATACATGGAGGTGTGCACACGCTGCTGAGTCCCACTGCACTCTCCCTTCATTGGCATCCCCATCCCATTCTACCCTCAGGCCTCTACCTGGGGGCAGTCATTCGGCGGGACTGCCAAACCACCCTCACCAGGAGAAAAAAGCTGTCCTCTGGATGCTCAGTCCTCTCCCTCCACGGATGACCCCTTGCAACCCGCTCACAATGCAAACACGGGTTGCTGGCATGGCAGGAGGTAAGGCATTATGCCTCAGCCCTCCACATCACCGGGCTGGCTTCAAAAGTAGTTTCTTAAAAGAAGTCACCCTCGATTACAAGTCATGGCTTCTAACTGAGGGCAGTGTATGAATCACTGTAGAAATGGTAATCTGCAAAACAAACAAAAGTGCCAACCTCTCACACAGCGCTCCTGCACTTGCCTCATGCCTTCAATTTATTCCTGACTATGATTTTCAGTAAAAGGAAAAAGAACTGAAATTGTATGTGACAGTACTGGAAGGTTTGTTGTTGTATTCTGGTTGCTGTGGCTCAGAGATCTCACACATAGAGTGCCTGCTCCTCCACTCATTGATTTTTGGATATAGTAGAAGAGGCAGCTTCTTGTTGCACCGGAGGGTAGGGAGAGGGAGCAAAACTGAGGGATTGCCTACATAATAGAGTTCTTCACTGTCAAGTGTCCATTGGGTTGGGCAAATCAGTGCAAATCAGGAGACGAAAATACTTACGGGAGGGCAGACATAAAAAAAGGCCACCTTATTTACTTGCTGCCCCCGATTAGAAGCTACAGCTGAAACTGCTAATTGCAATTAGAAGCCATGGCTTCTAATCGATGAAATACGGTACATGAATGTCTGTCTTAAAGAGCTACTGGGCTTTTTTTGTTTCTTTTTTTTTTTTTACATAAGGGCAGGCAGGTCACGCCTGGGTGCTACCTGTCTCAGGTTCTAAATAAGCAGTTGGAAAAAAATTGATCACAGAGAAATAAATTAGATAAAAACCTTTGTAAGGCTTGCAGGGACTGGGAAAGCAGTGCTATCAGCAGGAAAGGGACTTGAGTAACCATTATGGTTAGTCAAGGAGCTTGTCTCCTCTACAGATTTCATCCGTGTGCTCGCAAGGCATGACATGGCATGGTCTGGTGCCTAATGGGTGGTGGGAGGGACAGTAGGACTGGGAAGGAAACAACAGAAAATCCATATCTCCAAGCCACCAGTATGATAGTTGCCAGTACTCTCAGGCCCACTCATTGTGGACTCCACTGGCTCAAACAGAGCAGCTGATGGGTCTGGGATGTCACCAGTCTATGATCTGAAGTCAGACGAATAGTGCCAGTTCAGTAACAAAAAAACTATAAATAGGGAGTCCGGTCAAAAATACTACATTGCAGAATTAGAGTCGGCCTTCTCCCAATAAATCTCATACCAAAAGTTAGGTTTCTACGTTACTTCATTTTAAAGTTATGAGCTGTTTTATAACTCTGATTTCACTTCCTGTTCAAAAAGCCAGTTTCAGCGAAAAGCCACTGATGATGTCACAACCAGAACTCACAGACTAGTCCTTCCTATCAGCAACCTTGTAGGATCTATTTCTTCAAAGTTATCAAAACTGTAGCTGTAGTATTTATTTAAAAAACAAAAACTGACACAGGGTTGCCTGCAGTGCTTGTATTTCTAGAATGTTCAGACGCATGGTACTGTGCTTTAGAACACATCAGGAGGTAGTTTTGGAATGCAGTGCTGAACCAAGGTATAGACTGTCAAAGAGGTGCACAATTTTAGAAAGTTGAGGGGGAGGAACATGTAATCTCGGCATGTGGCAGGGATGTGCCTTCTCGCAGTGCGGTGGGACACTCAATCTCAGAATGCAACAAGGACACACGTTGAAGAATTTAGTGGGGACTGGCAATTCTGGAATATAGGTAATGATGTACACTGTCAGAATATGGCAGGATACACCATTTTATTTTGAAACTGCATGTCCTTGTCACATTCCGAAACTGTATGCTTCCGCCACATTTTAAAACTGTGCATCACATCCCTACCATAATCCAACGTTGTGCGTCCCAGCTATATTCCAAAATAGCACATTCTCACCACATTCCAAAATTGCACATCCACACCAAGTTCCAAAGTTGTGTTTTAATGCTATATTCTGAAACTATCACCATCACATTCCAAAACTGTGTCATTGCCACATTCTGAAATTGTGCATCACCACTACATTCTGAAACTGCGCATCACCGCCACATTCCAAAATTGTGCGTCTCTGCCACATTCTGAAACTGAGTGTCACCACCAAATTCTGAAACTGAGCATCACTGCTGCATTCCAAAACTGTGCATCACCACTGCATTCCGAAACGGTGTCACTGCCACATTCCAAAGTCGTGCGTCACCACCACATTCCAAAGTCATGCGTCACCACCACATTCCGAAGTCATGCATCAGCGCTGCATTCTGAAGTCATGCATCACTGTCACATTCCAAAGTCGTGCATCACAACCACATTCCAAAGTTGTGCGTCACCGCCACATTGCCACATTTCAAAGTCATGCGTCACTGCCACATTCTGAAGTCATGCATCACCGTTGCATTCTGAAGTCATGCATCACAGCCGCATTCCGAAGTCGTGTGTCACCACCACATTCCAAAGTCGTATGTCACTGCCACATTCCAAAGCCGTGCATTACCGCCACATTCCAAAGTCATGCATCACCGCCACATTCCAAAGTCGTGCATCTCCACCACATTCCGAAGTCATGCGTCACCGCCACATTGCCACAATCCAAAGTCGTGCATCATTACCAGATTCTGAAGTCGTGCATCACTGCCACATTCCAAAGTCGTGCGTCACCACTGCATTCTGAAGTCACGCATCACCGCCACATTCTGGAGTTGTGCGTCACTGTTGCATTCCAGAGTCATGCATCACCACAGCATTCTGGAGTCACGCATCTCCGCCACATTCTGGAGTCGTGCGTCACCACCGCATTCCAGAGTCGTGCATCACCGTCACATTCCAGAGTCGTGTATCACCACTGCATTCTGGAGTCATGTGTCACCATTGCATTCTGGAGTCGTGTGGCACCACCGCATTCTGGAGTCGTGCGGCACTGCTGCATTCCAAAACTGCAGGACTGTGCATCACCACCTCATTCTGAAACTGCACGTCATCGGCACATTCCAAAACTGTATGTAAGCATCACCACCACATTCCGAAATTGCACGTCATTGCCACATTCTGAAATTGCACGTCATTGCCACATTCCAAAATTGTGCATCATTGCCACATTCTGAAATTGCACGTCAGCCACATTCCAAAACTGCACGTTGGCCACATTCTGAAATTGCATGTCACTGCCAGATTCTGAAATTGCATGTCACTGCCAGATTCTGAAATTGTGTGTCATCACCACATTCTGAATTTGTGCATCATCACCACATTCTGAAATTGTGCATCACCATCACATTCTTAAACTTGTGTCACCACCACATTTCAAAACTGAGCGCCACTGCCACATTCTGAAATTGTGCATCACTGCCACATTCTGAAACTGCATGTTTCTCCTACATTCTAAAAATGTACCTGCATGCCACATTCTGAAATTGTGTGTAAACTTCCATGCTCCAGTATTGTCTGTCATTGTCACATTCTGAAAACGTGCATTCCCACCATATTCTGAAACTGTACATCCCACCACATTCTAAAGATGAGTGTCACTGCCACATTCAAAAATTGCATGCTCAAGTTACATTCTAAAATTAATTTATCCCTACCTCATTATGAAATTCCATGTGGCTACCAGATTCTGAAACTGTGTCACTGCCACTTTCTAAGATTTCATGTCCACACCACATTCTGAAATTGAATGTTGCTACCACGGTATGAAATCAAGCATACCATTACATTTTGAAATTTTGCATCACTACACCACATGCCAAATTAATCCATCCAAGACACAATACGAAATTACATATCCCTACCACCTTCCACAACTATGTTTGTTTGCTTGTTTGTTGAATTTTGTTGACCCGGTAAGCCCACTGGGCCTAGAAGTCCCTTTTTCAGGGGTGACCAGGGGGGAGGGGGAATACAGATGGTAAGTAACTGAATTTGAACCAGATTAAGCTGTTGGTGGTATTTTTAGTGAATGAGGGAAATTTGGCCAGGGCACCGGGGAAATTCCCCTACTCTGTGTGGAGAGAGTGCTGCTGGGTAATCCGGAGGGGTTGCTCAGTAGGCTCTTGGTCAGGCATGGAATCGGATGCTGTGTTGTCTGGCTCAGTGGAGCCTACTACGGAACGGAGACCAGAGCAAAATACCTAGAGGAGAACGGAGAAGTGCTTAATATCCAGGAGAAGCCTCAGACTGAATCGCGGTCTGAATCGAGCTGCAACTAATTTATTTTCGATATCCAAGTTTTCTTTACCTGTGGAAATCAGCGATGTCAGCCGGCCAGGTGACTGATTCCGTCGGGCCCTTTTGCAGACGCACCGCAGGAATACAGGAAGGACTCATTTTGAAGCGCACCAGACATTGGAAGCTGCATTGGACCTAGAATACTACCGCTGGACCCTTGTTCTACACCTCACGGCCTCACAGATTCTAAAGCAACAATTTGGCTTGCATAATAGAAAATCATCCTACCCTACTATGGACTGGTCATCGGAGGAGGTTTTACAAGATGCTGGATGGACAAAATCACAAACAGGCATATGGATCCCAGACCCTACATGGACGGACAGTTCTCAGTCTTCCACCATGCATGCCAACGTTTCTACAAACCTGAGCTCAGGTATGGACATTCAGACTTCTGGGGTGGAAACTATTAATGATAATCAGAGTTTGAAACCCGCCCTTCGGCCATACCTGGGCCGAGTTCGGGGTATAGGACTTGTACAGGATTTAGCTCAGACAGGGGCACAGGCTGGCTTGCAAAAACCCAGAGCAGTAATGTCTGACTTGTTTAAAAACAAATTAGAACAGGCACCTAGAAGAAACGCTGTCCGTTTACGTTATAGGGGTGGCCTTCAAACCCACCCGGATAGATATTATATTGCTAACTCGCTTTTGAAAGGTTCCATGAATTTTCTTCCTGTTGATATTTTTGCATTAATTCACATCTCAGGGGAGGATTCTTATGATATTAGTTTTAAATCCTTTAAGGGCTTAGAGAAATTTTGGGATAGATACTCCATTTTGAAAAATACCCCTTTGTGGGTTCCATTTTATGCTATCCCCTTACTAAACCAGTGTTTCGTTACATTACAATCATGTTTAGGAATGAAGGTGTCAGCGTGAGGTAATATTTACCAATGGTTGCAAAATAAATGTGAGGTGATGGGACCCCTGAAGCTATCTTGGACCTAGAAGGTATTTGGACAGGGAGCTGGAAATTTAAAGTGAAGTTACCCCAAATAAATGGTGAAATTATCCATTTATCGAACAGCTTCTTTCTAGGGAAAGATAGAGGGTCTGTTTTTATAGTGGTCAGCCTCGGCCTGTTATAAATGTGGAGCCCGTACTCATTTAAGTAGCTCCTGTGACCTTTTAAAATGTCCATTGTGTGGAGGGTTTGGGCATGTAGCAGAAAGATGTCAAAACATCTTTCAGTGTAATCTTTGTGGTGATAATGGCCATGCCTTTCACCAATGCCCATATGGGCCTCTCATAACAAAGCTGGGGGCTGGGATTCTGATGCCCTAATTAACAAGGCTCAGGGAAAACAGTGATTGATCCTGGATCCTTCACACATCAGGTAGTCAGGCTGATCCTTCACCCCTCTTGGTGGACAAGCCTTCCTCCTCAGAGACTGAGGTGACTCCTTTGGTTGCAGATGTATCTATTTCATCTTCTCCACCTGATATCTCTGACTCTCAACAGGCCTCTTCTTCCATGCCCCCTTTGAGATAGTGGAACCCCGTGGGTTTACGAGAGCTTCTAATAAAGCTTCCTCTACTACTCCACTCCAGTAGAAAACTTTTTCCCTTTGCAACTGGAAGGTAGGGACTCAGATTTAGAATCTGATACTTCCCACCTATCGAATTGATTTGGAAGAGGAAGATAGCAAAGCCACAGACTTAGAAAAGAAAAAAGGAAAGAAAGGGAAGAAGAGAAAAACTAGCCATTCCCAGAAGTCTGGAACTTAATGGTACTATCTCTGCAACATGGCGACCCTGAAAATAGCCTCCTATAATGTCTGCAGTATAAAGAACTTTAAGAAGAGACTTGCTGTCCTTTCCTTTCTTGGTACTTTAAATGTAGACATTATTCTTTTACAGGAAACTAGGTTATCCTCCCTGGCTGAAATCAAACAAACACAGAAAAGATGGGTGTGGGGCCTTCCTTTGGACTTTTGGGCCTGGCGCAGCTGATGGGATTGGGGTTCTCTTTACTTCACGCTTTAGAGTTCCTAAACTGGTCGACATCTGTCCAGGACGTGCCCTGCTCCTAGATTTTTCCTGGCATTACTTTGATTATAGATTATTAAACATTTATGCCCCTCAAGTTAAAACTGCACGTATTAAATTATTTGAGGATGTTAAGCCCTTTCTATATACTCAAAGACACGTTATCTGGGAGGATTTTAACTGTGATATAGATACTAAATTTAAAGGGAAGTCCAGAAAAAATATATTGTGATTCTTTAGCTTTAAAACAGATTATTAAAAATGCTGGACTATTGGACGTTTATAGGTCATTACATAGTACAGGTGGTTCTTCATATCACAGGAACATATTTTCTTCACGTATTGACTATCTTTTGTCTCTAAGTTTCTAAAACCTTCCTTACATATATTACACCAACTGAGTTCTCAGACCATCACCTTTTAATTGGGGTTTTAGTCTAGAGATATTCCCCTAAACTATATTCAGCTAGCCCCAGATGGCGTCTAAATGTGTCCTCCTTGGAGGACAGTGATTATATTCGAATTACAAAATCTATTTTTGCCGTCATTCTACACTTTGTTGTTATGAGAACCTTTTTCTGGTGGAGAGACACTAAAATAGAGATTAAATCCTTTTAAGTTCTAAGGGGAAACACAAGGCCAATTCACGATATCTTCAATACCTACATTATCGGGATCAATTTTACAAACTGATGTCACTACCATCGAGTGACAAACTCCCTTTGTTGTCTCAAATCTCAGAATTAAAAAAACAGATGGTTGAATATCAGTACAGTAGAGCTATATCACTAGACATGGAATTTAGATTTGGGGTACAAGCCCAACCAACTTCAGATCCCTATTTGGCGTGTAAGGAACGCCTTGACCGGACTGTAATGTCTAAATTAACCTCTTCCGAAGGTAAAATAGTAACCTCCGAGAAAGATATGATGTCTGTTGTACAGCAATTTGTTTCGGATACCTTTGGGGGAGAACCCGAGCTTAGTGGGAATTTGCCTGAGGACTTTTTGCCTTATCTTCCAGTGATGGACACCACATTTCAAGCTCAATTATTGAAACCCATTTCTCCATTGGAAGTGGAAAAAGTTATCCTATCCCTTAAACTTAAAACATCCCCTGGTTTGGATGGCATTCCAAATGAATTTTATAAAACCTTCATTTCGTACATGTGTCTTTTTCTTCCTCTTGTGTTCAATTTTATCTTAACCTCCACCTCCAGGTTTCCAGAATTTAATGTGGCCTTGAAATTTATTTTTAAAAGGATTCCTCCTTACTTACTAACTGGAGGCCGATAAGTATCCTAATAGTGACTATAAGATCTTTGCTAAAATCCTCACAAATAGATTGTCCTTAATTTCTGAGTCCCTTATTCATCCCGCTCAATCCTGTGCAGTACCACATAGGAAGATACAACATAGTTTATATTTGTTAAGAGACTTATTTGACAACAGTGATAGGGGAAAAGGGTCGGTTTTATTATTGCTTTGGATCAGGTTAAGGCCTTCGACAAAGTATGTCACTCTTACTTATTTAATATACTATTAACCTACAAAATTCCTAAACTCTTTGTATACTGGATTTCGATTTTATATTGGAAGCAGTGATACATCCTTTAGTGAATGGAAGAATGGGGCTCATGTTCCTGTAGTTAGGGGAGTTCGGCAGGGTTGTCCCTGAGCCTCTTTTGTATGTGTTTGTTTTGGACCCTATTATTTGATATATTCAGGGCATTCCGAGATTATGGGTTTGACCCTGATGTATCCTTGCCAAGGGTTAAAATAACCGCCTATGCAGATGATATTACACTTTACGTTCAGGATAGGCCTTCCTTCAGAAAGCCTTACATTGTTTTCAGATTTGGGGAAAATCTCTGGATCTGAACTTAACGTTTCAAAAGTTTTATTTTTCTTTACATCCTGAACAGGATACTCTCTTTGATACTGGGGTATTCCATTCTCATCACAACCTAATAAAATTCTAGGAATTTGGTTTGGGTTAGGTGATATAGCTACTTTTAACTGGAAAAAGCAGTTAAAATAAGGGGAATCTAAAGTGAATGTCTGGAAACAATGGAAATTTGGGAAGCGGAAAAGGGTTTCTATTGTTAAGCAATTTTTGATTCCATATTTTATACCTTAGTTATTTATACCACCACCTGTTTCATTAGAAACACGATTGTACAGCGTCTTTTTCAGATGATTTGGGGAATCGTTTAAATCCAGTTAGGGATTTCCTTTACTTACCAGTTAAGAAAGGTGGATTGTCCATGATAAATCAATTGTTTTTTTCATTCCATTTTTGTTTAATTCTTTTAGTTTCCTTTGGAATCACACGGTTCCTTTGGCATTCATGGTCTTATTTTCTATGGAGTCCTTACTTCCAGAAATGGACAACGTACCTCCTAAATTGTTGAAACAAAATCATTTGCCCTGTATGGAATGCCTTCTTTAAAAATGTAGGCAGTGGAATTTATTATTTAATGACCTTATTTCACATACTAGGAAATCTTTCTATAACTATATTGTTTTACTGTACAAGGCTCCATTTTGCTTTTCCAGACTGTGTCCAACAAAATGTCCTTTGCTTTCGTAAATTAACTGACTATAGAATACCATCTTCTATATGGGACATTGTGTGGATATCTTTACATGGGAAATTGGGGGTGCAGGGGAATCTTAAATACAAACCGACAACTGAAAGATACTGTTTAAGGTCTTCTTGTAACTCTATTGAAGAAAGTTTATCTCACTTTCTTATTGATTGTCAGTTCGCAAAAGAATTTTGGTGTAAGGCATCTGATCATTGGGGGGTTCCGATGCTGCAGCAGATAACATATAATGCTTTGGTCTTAGGGGATTATACAGGTATATGGCAGTCTTATCATCCCAGCACCTTGAATGTTTTTTTTGCCTTTATTCAATTTTATCTTTGGCAGGCCAGATGTCAATTTATTTTTCAGCAACAATTAGTTCCTATTTCTATAATTTTGTCACAAGTGGAGACTGGTTTATCCTCTGTTAAAGTCAAAGATAAGCAAAATGTTCTGCTGTTAAATTTGCTTCTTTTTGGAAATCTTTTTTTGTTTGACATATATATTTCTGTGTACAATTTTTGTATTTATCTGTCTAACTGGTGATGTTATGTTCTTTTCAATAAAAACTTCCCCTACTCTTTTCGATAGGTGCCGTGGGATCTTTAACATCCACCTGAACTACCACCAATCCAGGCAGATGTGTCTCCTGCATTTCAAAATTGTGTATCTCTTCCACATTCTAAAACTATATGACACTGCCACATTTCGAATTTTAGCATCCCTGCCAATTTCCAAAATCTCATCCCTACACTATTATAAAAATTGCACATATTTTTGTCATTCTAATGCCATGTTTGCCACTGTATTCCAACCCCTCCCCATCACATTCCTAAGCACTGTACCTTGCATCTGCACATTATGGCAATACATGACCTGACACACCGATTGTCACCTTTTCTTTTCCAGATGTTTACTACAACTGCGGTTTTATGTAATGTGGGAAAAATAAGTTTTGTAAGGTAGTGTACAAGAAGGACTAGGATGTGAGTTCTGGTTGTGACATCATCAGTAGCTCTTTACTGAAACTGGCTTTTTTGAACAGGCAGTGAATTTAGGGTTACAAAATTACTTGTAACTTTTAAATAAAGTGACTTAGAGATATCGTTTTTGGCATGAGGCTGACTGGGGATATGCTGATCCAAATTCTGAATTTACTGATGCTAGAAATTTTGGCCAGACTCTCTCTTTAAAATTAAAAAACCTATGTAAGGCCAGCTTGTATTCAGTAACCTTTGAACTTGAGTCTTAAGCTGTAGCTCCACCTTAAAACAGCATTGTGGTGATGATGCTAAGTGATATACAGGGCTATGGTATGTTCATTGCCAAGTGTAGTATAATGAGGAGGGGAGAGATATACATGTAGTTACCTTATTCAACTTAGCAGGCCACCTTTCCGAGGGGGAGTAGTATCATGTTTAAAATACTATTGAATAAAGTTACTATAAACAGCCCCCCCATTCTAGATACCTACATAAGTACATATAATTTTTTGGCAGATAAACACCCAGTGGGCCCTCCAGTCAGCTCAATACCTGCCTGACTCAGTGTCTGACCTAATGCAGGACTGGAATTCACTGAGCTGGTTGCACTAATGGCATCTCAGTACCCCCCCCCCATATGTATGTACTGCCCCTTCCCATGGACCTCACTATCTCCTTCTGACTGACCATTTATGCTCAAACCCTGTCACTGACTTGGCTTCAACTACTTCATTGGGTAAACTGTTCCATTCATCCACTGCCTGCTCCATGACAAAGAACTTCCATACATTCCACTTGAATATCCCCCTCCACCAATTTCCATCCATTCCCCTGGTTACATTACTTTCATACCTCATGCACAGATCATGGCAGTCTGCTTTGGTTGTTACCCTCAAGAACCTGTGAGTCTCTATCATGTCCCCCCTCTCCCTCCTGGCCGCCAGAGAGTAAATGTCGAGACACTCCGATTTCTCCCCATACATATTCCCTTGCTACCCCTTGATCATTTACATAGCTCTTCTCTATACCCTGTTGAAGTGGTTCCTTAATTTATTTTGGTGAGGCCTCCTCAACTGTGCACAGTACTCCAGGTGTGGTCTCACCAGGGACCTGTGCAGGGGCAGCGTCACCTTTTTCCTTCTGCTAGTGATTCCCCCACCAGTACACACCAGCATCCTATTTGCCTTCACATATTCCTTATTGCATAGACTTGAGGTTGTTACTGATAGTGACTCCCAGGTCTCTTTTCTCGGAGGTTTGAGCTTCCCACGCTGCTCTCCCCATCCAGTGGTCTGTTCTAAGGTGTTTATTGCTACACTGCACTTTCTACTACACTTTGAATTTCCACTACACTTTAGAACTTGCTGTAGCCCTGTGACCAAACATCAACAAAATGCTGCCAATTTCGTGGGCTGAGCTACAGTTTGAGATTCCAAATGGAACTGAATCCAAGTGGGTCCTACAAAGGGTTTTTTATCTAATAAATTGCTATATAAAAAAATGAAACACTGCTAATTTGGACCCTAGGGCTTGTAGCACCCTGGTGTGGTTTTCCTGCCCCGATCACATCAGCTGTTCTTTAAAGCAGCAGCTGATGTTAAAAATAATTTATTCTTGATTCTGTTCTCCCTTTGATCCCCCACCTTGAGCCCTACTATTCAGTTTTTCCACATTTATCTATATGGTGTCAGGTTTCATTCTGTTAATGCTTTTTTATTTTGCTACTGTACTATTTTAATTTGTTGAATTCCCCTCTGATACTATAACCCCTTCCCCCTGGATCACATCTCATTTGTTCTTTTAACTGGGCGGAGGTCTGGATCACAAAAGACCAAATTTTCAGCAAAGGTAGTGGTAGAGAAGAAGATAAAGAAAATCATACAAAACATAGAATAATGCATATGCAACTGTGTGTTATGAGTTTTTTTACACACCCGAGGTGTGTGATGTACCATACATCTCAAGAGTGAAGCTAGAGAGATTTATGCAGTCATCATACACCGTGAGTGCGTATAAAATACTCTTAAACATGTAGTTAAATATATTCCATATTTTTATAATAACTGGGGCTTGACGTTTAATAGGAAAAAAACTTTTATTCCTCTTATTTATTTGCTTTTGTTTACCAGGTAAGCACACTAGACAGCCAGGTGCCTATTTTCAGGTGCGACCCGGGAGAATACAAGGTACATTTGGAGACATCAGGCAACATCAAGGTACATACAATAACATCAGGCATATGCATTTCAAACAGAGGATAGATAACAGCATAGTACAGGCATGAACAACAGTAAACAACATATAAGACCAGCCAACTCTTTCTCCCTCAGCATCAGGAACTTGAATAATTAAAAAATAAGATCAGCTCAGCTTTTGACCTAGTTCCTTACATGCAGGGAACTTTGAACTATTTTTGGTCCCTAAGCCAGGGAATGGATGCCTAGCTAGGAACCACAAACTCTCTAACTTTAAATAAAAATATGGGCAGGAGGTCGGGGGCGCTGTTGAGCAGCCTTCTGGCAAGACGTGCCTGAGAGGAGCTCCTTACTTCAACTGTAACAAAGCTTTTTAAAAATTACTTAACAAGTTGAAAGAAGCAAACTTTAAATACAGTTTTGTACAGACAAAACCCGCTGGACTTTAATGATACTAAACTTGAAATATGGGGAGGACGCAAAAAATGGCCAGCAGCGGATCGAAGACTCAACCTACGGCACCATACCAGGCCGCAACCACATCAACCTCTGGTGGGTCAGAACCTCCATGGAAAGCATTGCAATCAGCCATACAAGCCATCGACATTAAAGTTGAATCAATACTTCAGAGATTTGTAGAGCAAGACGCTAAAATTGAAACGGCAAATAACACTGCTACATCGGCGGAGAAGGTGGCTACTCGCGTTGGCAACTACTCTCTAAATTGGTTCAGGAAAATGCCCAGTTACGCTACAGGCTCGAGGCACTGGAGAATTCTAATCGGCCTCCCATATTTGTATTGTGGGCCTCACGGAGGAGCCGAGGGAGCAAGAGCTTATTAATTTCTGAAAGTCTGGCTTCCTTGAGGTATTAAGCCTTTCACCAGGAGTATTAGTGGATAACTTATGGAAAGCTTTCAGAATAACACCCCGGGCAGCGGGTCCACGCGGAGACTTACCGAGGGTGGTCCTCTTGGTTACTGCTAGCTCTACAGTTCGGGACATGATGTTGCAGGCTGCAAGATCCGCAGAGGGACTGTCCTTCGAGGGGAATGTGGTGCACTTGTTCCTGGACCTTTCGTTTGCTACGAGGGTGAGACGGAAGAAATTCGACTCAGTCCGAGCTAGACTTAGAGCCTTGGGGATTTCCCACTCACTGTTGATGCCAGCCAGACTTAGGATCCATTACGGGGGTCGCCTGTATCAGTTCAATGATCTGATGGAAGCGGGGAAAAAAGTCGAGGCCATTAGTAGGGAGTTTCAGGCTTCAGAGGCCCATCGACCCGAGGACTCGGATGATGAAGACACTTGATAACATTTTGAACTCGACCATGCCTGAACTTAAATACAATGCTTAATCTGCTATGTTTTCTTCCCACAGTCAACCTGATAGACATCGTTAACAGGATTTTTATTACAAATTGGAAACTTTTCTTTCTTTGGGATAGTCAGGTTTGAAATTTTGTTAAGGGGTTCCTCAATCAATGACTTGTTGATATAGATTTAATGAAGAGGGAGCTGCTTATAGGGGCACTTAACATGTTAAGGTTTCATATTATAGCGTTGGGGACATATCAACACTGGATGTTAAGGTTAAAATCATTTTAAAAGGACACATTTTGGTTTTGTACCCCAAAAGCCTTAGATGGCTGTAGCCTTTCTTAGGTATATTACGGTATAATAAAGTAATCTGTATTTTCCCCCATCTCCTAGACAACTCTGTATAGGTTTCTATTTAAGCCTGAAGTACATTGGATGTATCTGTGCAGCATTTGATGCCTTACGGATGGATGTAAACTAAACTTGTTGTTTAATTAAAACAATAAACATAAAGTTTAAAAAAAAAAAAATATGGGCAGGCATGCTACTAGCCGCTTATGCTGCTTGCGAAGAACCCCAGGTTTTTTTTTCCCCATTTTTGTGTGGTTCCAAAAAACATCTTCACTGTGGTCCACAGCAAGTATGGTAATCTGTACTGTAGTGCTGTTATAGGTGGGATGGAGGTTAGCAGAAAAGATTTGTTTATTATATGCAGGCTGACAGTCTTCAAATATCACACAATTTCCCTCAGCTGTGCTTTAGCGCAAGTCAGCAAGTTGGGAAATGTCATAATAACTGGCTGTGATATCACCCTCAGTGGTATCATATTAGGATACTGAAGCTCAGAATCCCGACACTCATGGGAACGATTTCAGTATCCCGACACACACTTGCCTAAAAGTTGCAGAGTCCTGACAGACGGAATGCCGATAGCGGTAAGGTAGCGGATGTGATGTACCACTACACTACCCTTTGTCAGGCACTAGAAGACAAGAGAGGATGCAAGACTGACTGAGGTGCTCCTGTGGCGTGCAGGGCTGGGTTATTAGCAGCTTGGCCAGCATGGCTGCATGGAGCTGGGTTCTGTTCCCAGTCACGACAACTTGTGCTCCCCACCATTCCACCCCCCGTAACTATTTTTTAACCCTGAGGTCTGCTCCCCCTCGGAGTTGGTTATTTTAGTTATGAGGGGTGCGGGGGGTGTGGGGGCGGGCAAAGCCACTCACATTAAATGCAAGTCCCTTGCGGGATCCTGCATTTCAGTCTGGGGCACCTATCAGGATGCTGAAATTCAGTCTTCCGAACTCGGTCCTGTAGAGTTCGGGATCCTGAGTTTCGGAATTCCATAGGTAATCCCACTAAGTAATAAAGGCGCTTGAAAGCAACCAAATTCAGGTTGATAAAGGGGAGCACCAGTTATTATACTGCAATAAGTTCTATCTCAAGTACAATCTTTTGCCAAAGACATAGCTACATTCAATATACAACAACTACATGTTCAAATACAATACTGTAACCGATAACATGCATACAGTTTGTCAATATCCTATATACAGTACTTTCCACCTGGAAAAAATGTCCCTGCTCAGTGTGTCTTTCCCTGTCAACAAATTCTAAATAAATATATTTTATTTTCGCCTTGTGAGAGCGGAACTTTGGCGGCTGTGAGTTGTCCTTGATGTTTCCTGTGCCCCACTAGAGTAGGGAGCAGTTTCTGTTGTATGCTAGTTCATTTTATTCACAAGAAAAGTGACATTAAACAATAATTCTGAGAACATTTATGAACACCTAGGGGCAGTCAGATTTAACAGAGATCTCCTTTAATTAAAATAAAACAATGGGAAAGCAGATCAAAAACATTAGAAAAGGACATCTTACAAGACAGGAGAAAAGGGCAATGTAAAATGGAATAAAAAGGTACTGTATGTAAGTACAAATTTGTCACCATAACATGAACTGCTATTTAATCAATCAATCAATCAATCAATCAATCAAAATCTTTATTTATTCAGGCGAACATCATTGAGCATAGCTCATTTACAAGATGGACCTGAGTGGTCATAACAAAAAAGGTTACAGAGTGTATACAAAAACATGATATTGAAATAGCACAAATACAAACATTTATGAGTGAGATAGATGTACAATTATTTACATATATACAAGGCAAAGGACAGTAAACCAAAACCTATTAAAGGTGAGAAACAAACAGTCTGGTAGGGATAAGGCTTGGATAATGGTACATGGGTGGGCATATATGTTTGAGGTTTGATGTGGAAAGGACCAGAGGAATGATAGAAGAATAGGGAGGAGCTTTAGAAGGGGGGGGGGTGGGAGAGAGAGGGTGGGGGGGGGGTGTGGGAGGACTAGGCCTTGTGGAAGCAATTGCATGAATCTGGGATTAGGCTGGTGTACAGCTTTTTGAAGGATGTAAGGGGGATCAGTGTTTCCATTTTCAATGTCTTTTGGATAGAATTCCAGATAAGTGCCAGGGAATAACTGATTGCAGCTCTTCCATACTGGGTGCAGGTGATAGGAATCTTCAGCAGGATCAGTTTGTTGATCCTCAAGGTGTAGGGCCTGGATGTGATCTGGTTGAAGCAGTCTGAGATGTAGGAAGGGAGTTTGTTTGTCAGAGCTTTGTAGATCCAGGTAGCAGCATTTTTCTTCTTCTATGTTGCAGGGATGTCCAGCTGACTGCATTGTGAGAGAGCAATGATGGTGCTAGAGGAAGGTCAGTAATGAATCTAATAGCTCTATGATACAGGGTGTCTAGTTTGTTTAGATGGGAGAGAGAGCAATGACCATAGAGGAAGTCAGCATAATCAATGAGGGACATGAATGATGCAAGGATTAATCTTTGTTTGGAATCTTTGGTCAGGTAGTGTTTGATTCTATAGAATAGACCAAGTCTTTGTCTTAGCTTTTTCAGGAGCTCTTCAACGTGGGTAGTATAGTCTAGTTTATTGTCTATCCATACTCCTAGGTATTTGAATTTGTCAACATATTCCAGATTTTCACCAAGGATGGTGAGAGTTGTGGGAGGGTGAATGATGGGATAGTGGAAGAACAGTTCTTGTGGGCAAAGAACATAGCTTTGGTTTTCTTAGCATTTAGTAATAATTTCTTTTTTAATAGGTTATGCTGGAGGAGGGAGAATTGAGACTGTAGGAGCTCAATGATGGAGAACAATATGAGATATCCTCTTTTCCACAGTATGTGGAAAAATGGACTTCTTCTTTTTTTATACTCCCCCCACGCTCCCTGACTGGCCACTCCTTCAGGTCACCTAGGTGCACCCCTCCGGCACTCCATCCCGCCGCCAACCACCACCCACCACCCACATTACAGCCTCCCCCCCCAGGTTACCCAATGTTTCCCTTTGTTAGACAGGTCCCCCACCCAAGGGGAAGGTGCCAGTGGGGGCAGCCAGCGCAACTTACTTGGCCCGGGTGCTGCTGGGATTGGTCCAGTCTGTCCAGGGCTTCGTGGCAGTGGGGGATCAGCAACTGTCATCCGGCTGGCCAGTGAGCCTTTCGTTGGGTTTTCTTTCAGGGAGCGCAACGTGCCAGGACGTCAAGGCATGAGCAGATGTCCATCACACTCCCTACACAGCAGGACCCAATGTGCTGCCATGCCTCTGGCCTCCATCAGAGGTTAGCAAACACTGGGTCGCATACCCCCTCTCCCCCAGGAGATGGCGAGCCATAGTGGGACACTCGAGCCATCTCCCCCGGCTGGCCCTCCGACACCCAGGTCTATTCCCGAACCTGGGTTGTCTGCGTCACAAGCGGAAATCCAATCGCTGCGCCGGCGGGCTGGCAAATGGACTTCTTAGTGATAGAATGAGGGCTCTCCTTCATAATGACTTTAGATGGTATAGCAAGGAGCCCTAAATGTTCTTCAAAACCAGCATGGGAAAGGGCATCAGGGATTCTTGTACTAAGCTTTAACCGTGCCCCCCCAACACTGAACTGTAACCCCCATTAAACTGTAAATGTAACCCCTGAACTGTGTTACTTCCCACCAAACTGTAATCCCTTGAACTCTAACCGCACTGAACAGTAACTCCCCTGAACTGTAACCCCAATGAACTGTAAGTGTATCCCCCACTGAACTGTAACCCACAGAACTGTAGTGTAGTCCTCCCAATGAACAGTCAGTGTATTTCCCCACTGAACTGTAATCCCATTAAACTGTAAGTGTAACCCCCCATGGAACTGTAAGTGTACCCCCCCACACACATAGAATGATACCTCCTGATCTGTAACGTCCCTGCTGAACTGTAACTGTAACCCCCACATTGAGCTGAAACTCTCAAACTCTAATTGTAATCCTCTACTAAACTGTAATTCTCCCATTGAACTGTAGCTGCATCCCCCACACAGAACTGTAACTGTAACCCCCATAAACCGTAACTGTGACCCACACTAAACTGTAACCGCTGAAGACTCAGAGGTGATCGCCTATTCACATGGGACATTATTCAAGATCCTTATTTATCAACAGCATGCCGCCTTGATTTCAAGCAGGTTCAGGTCAATACTAGAGGCCACCCATTACAGCTTGCCAGAATCATATGCAAGACAAAAAAAGTGCCTACTTCTTCTCTCAGAGAGTGGTCAGGCCTTGGAATATGTTGCCCCTGGATGTCATTGTTAGTAAAAACAAGACCATTTTTAAAAATAAACTAGATAGTTATTTGAGATCAGGATCCAGTTTTAATTACTATATGTAAGGCATGAATCTCCATGGACTTTGCAGCCTTTGTTGCTTCTTTCCTATCTTAGTACGGTTCTTAGTAAGTGTACCTGTAACCCCTCATACTGAACTGTAACTATAACCCTCAAGGAAGTGTAACTCCCCCAAACTGTAACCCCCATAATGAAATGTCACTATTCCACTAAACTGTAACTGTAACACTTCAAACTGAACTGTATCTGTAACCCCTGCTAAACTGTAACCCCCACTGAACTGTAACCACCAAACTGAATTGTAACACCCACTAAACTGTAAACGAAACACAGAACTGTAACACCTACTAAACGGTAAGCCCCACACTGAAATGTCATTACCCTCACTTAACTGTAACCCCTCAGAATGAACTGTATCTGTAATCCCTGCTAAACTGTAACCCCCACTGAACTGTAACCCCCACTGAACCATAACACTCATTAAACTGTAACCCCTACCGAACTGTAACCCTCCACTGAATCATAACACTCACTAAACTGTAACCCCCACACCGAATTTTAACACCTTCTAAACGGTAAACCCCACTTGGAACTAACACTCCACTGAACTGTAACCCCCACACTGAAATATCACTACCCCCACTAAACTATAACCCCTCAGACTGAACTCACTGAACTATAACCCCCACTAAACTGTAACCTCAACTAAAATATAACTGTAAGTAACCCTCGTACTGTACCCCCCCAACTGAAGTGTAACTCCCCCACTAAACTGTAAAAGTAACCCACTGATCTGTAACACTCCCATACTGAACTGTACTGTAACCATGGGCGTAGGCAGGCATACTCAATATACTCCATGGTGTACAGTTTTATTGAAGGGGGCAGCAAATAGACCCTGAACTGCTTCCTTATTCCATAGAAACAAAACAGAACCAGCAGAACCTTTCTGTAAGTTTATTCATATTAGTCAAAACCAGAAGGATTGGTCGCTGATACTGTCTTTGCATCCCAAGGACTATACAGTCTTGCAGGGTCTGGGCTGGTATATTGGTGTCTTAAGCAACAATGCATGACATTTGTATATACCCTTGCATGGGGGGGGGGCAGCAACCAGTGTCATGGGGTACAAAAGTTGTATTCATTGTGTCAAACGGGGCAAGAAATACAGTCCTGGTATTCATATTGTCTGGCTACACCCCTGGCTGTAACCCCACATGCTGAACTAATACTGTACCCCTACACATACACACTGTAGCACCAACCCTTACTGAACTGTTACTGCATAACACACACGCGCGAATCCAGCTCAGAGCTCCGGGTGGGCCACATCACTACATGAGCTGCAGGCAGGACTCGCTGGTGTGAGGGAGCTGCCAGGAGAAGAGGAGGAGGAGGAGGAGGGAAAGGAGTGCAAGGACTGAACAATAGAGAACGAAAGCAAGAGAGCGAATGAGCACCCCCCAGACAGTCAGTCACTCAGCCAGCTAGCAGCGCTTGCTTTGTGATCGAAGGGACGGAAACCGCCGAGCAGCAGCGAAGAACTGCGACCAGCAACCACGAATATGGAGGGGATCCTGCTGCACGCAGTTGCCTGAGAAGAGCAACCACTGGATATTATAATATAGCCAATCTCTTATTTATTGAAACACAAAAAAATAGAAACCCCGGGGAAGATGAATTCTGCAGAAGGGGCAGAGGAGGCGTTGAATGATTCGGACGTGGATGCCTTTTTCCGAACAGGTAAGGTGCTGGATTCATTTGTATTGTTATGTGGCTCAGTGTGTGTTGCGTTCAGTGGGAGGAAATGATTTTGTAGCATCCTGTATTGTTGGAGAGAGGACTGATGGATGGGGGGCTGCTGTTTGCTGCTGCCCTTCACCAGTGTACAGTAGCAGCAGCAGTAGGTACATGCAATAAGTGTCATCGGTAGGCAGAGAATGCACCGTTACAAAAATGTCTTGTGTACAGTAGGTGCCGGTGTAAAGGATAATGTGGTGGGTTGTTGCTTCAGGGAAGCGATTGGAATCGAACTGTTGGGATTCTGAGATGACGTGTGTATAATCAGTTCGGACTTGATTGTATAGGAGACTTTTCCGTTCCACAGCGCAGCCCCCGCCGCATGTGTTACTCACCCATTGTGTGTGTCAGAGGTTAAGAGAGGGGCAGTGTCTGCGATGCCTTTGGTTCTTGTTTTGTTGGTGTGTAGGGCAGGGAGTAACATTAGCAGGATCTGAACAAGAGGGGTCCTTGCACTCGGATATCCATAGTGATGCTGTTGCGTTCTTGTCTGGATAGTGTTGTGAGGGATCAGATAGACCCTTCAGATGTCCACTGGTGCTGGGGGACATAACACGAGTTAGTGGAGGACCCCAAATGATAATCTTAGTTTCTTATTATACGTGGGTGTTGGTGTGTCAGTACAGTGTAATTGCCAAAGGGGTTGCTGTCTTCTTATTGTTCAGAGATGCTCGCTGATGGTGGGGAACCAAGCACCGAGAGCAGCTGGTATACAAAAAGGAAAAAAAAAAAAAACACTTAGCATTTGGTCCCTGCACACACGCCTTCAGTCTGGCTTGTAGGAGCCTGATGGAGCCAAAGGGTCAGCCCGAACCAGTCTACTGCACATAGCGCATCAATTCTCCAGTTTTTCCTTCTTGCTAATTATTTAGTAGCAGCAGCAGCAGCAGCAGCAGGCGACACCGTCGGTTCTCCACGTCTGTGTTTTTTTTTTCCAAAATGTGATTTTTAGGTGTATATGTATGTTTCATTAAGTCATTACAAAAATTCCAAGAAATACAAACCAATGAATTCTTTCCTATTCTCTTAAATCTCCATGATGTTAATGTGTTGGTGGGGATGTTTGGTGTCTCAGCATACCTGGAAAGATGGAGTGACAGCCATTCTCTGGTTCCAATTCCAAGTGTATATTTACACACCAGTCTATGACTGGGAGAAGGATATTTTGTAAAGACACCTGTTTTACAGGATAGTTAAATTCCTGCTTAGGTACAGCTTCTCGGTCATTGGCTTCTGGGGTGAAATTACCCTCAAAGTTGTTGATGTGTAGTTCTCTGTATTTGTTTTGGTCCAGAATCCCCCTCCAACTGACCATGATTGCATAACAATACTCATGCTGTTTGTTTTATGTGACCCCACTCTGTCAGCTTGTGTAGATTACTGTTGGGATGTACTGACTTTTAGAGCCTGTTTGTTTTTCCTGTGTGTATTTTAGCCTGTATGTAACTGTTCCTGCTGGACCATATTAACCTGCTGATTGCTGCTATTCTCCCCGGGACCCCCATGAAAATGAGATGCTGCATCTAATGGGGTTATCCCAGTTGGAATAATTTCAAATACATAAATAAATGAATGCAGTGGGTTGGCAGGGGTCATTGCCAGGGCCACAACAATCATAGAGGTGTGATTTAGTCAGTGAGACAGATTGTAAGTCCAGTTTTAAAAGTGAGATGGTTGTGGCCTTCCCGCAAGACTGTATGCCATTTGTTTACCAGAATTTCACAGATTAATTGGTTACCTTTAACCCATTTGGCAAACACCATGCAGCGGGTCAGTCAAATTCTTTTGGGTGCAAGTTCAAAACTTCCATAGGTCCAGACTTGAAAGTCATCCCAGGTTTGTGGACATTGAAATACATGCCAGGCCCCAAATTACAGAAGTCTTTGTTAGAAAAAAGATCAGTTTTTGAAAGTTAATATGGAGAATAATGGGTTCCATGTGATAACGATGATTGCGGAAAGGCGATCACCGTTAGGGTAGAGTCTGCATCACCGAAAATCAGTTTTAGTGATGTACACTCCTGGCCTTACAGCAAAGGGCACTTGAGGGGACTTGTTTATGCGGGGGGCTGACCCCCGCACCTCTAATAAAGAATTCTCAACTCGGAGGGGGTGTAAATCGTAAAAAAAAAACAGCAGGCGCACAAAAGGAATGTGCACCCGGACCCGAACCTGGCACCCTCACAACCCTAGCCTGCCACCCTCCCACCACACCACAGGGCCAGCTTGGCAGCCCACCACCGCACTAACCTCACAAACCCTTCCTCCCCTTCCTCCCGTTGCTCTGCATGCTTGCTCCCCCCTGCACCCGTGTATATATAGCGACATCCTGTCGCTATATTCTCGGACGCCCCCAATCCAGTCACCCTCCCTGCCCGATAGCCCTGTGGACAGGTGCTGTGACTGAGTCGCCCTTTTTGAAACTGCTCAGTCGCGGTCGCAGTTGTCACGGGCTACCGTATAATACATATGTAACTGTGTGTTCTGAGTTTTTTATGCACACCTGAGGCATGTGATGACCCATAAACCTTGAGCGCAAAGCTCAAGAGGTTTATGTAGTCATCACACACTGAGGGTCTGTATAAAAAAAATTCTTAAGCACACAGTTTTATATACTATATTTTTTATAATAAGTGGTGCCACAAATTTAAAGAATCGTGGTCAGGTGTGGCGCTACCTGCCAGTGGTGCTTGGGAAGGACATCAACTTTTGGCTGGTTCTATGGGGTGGCTGACCGCCGCCCTCAGTCCTGCTACTAAATGGAGTCGGTATCCAGTGAGCAAGTTTTTTTTTTTTTTGCTGGCCAAGGATAGTGTAAAAACAATTTGAGAGCAGTCCTTGTGTGACTGGATGCCGCTTTCAAATCTGACAAATGATCTCAGTTTCTTACTTTCAGAGCAGATCAGGGAGAGTGCAAATAAAGAAGCTACATCATTCCCACTTATTACGGCATTTGGGAGGACTCAAAATTGAGTTGTTGTGAGTGTCACCAGTTGTTACATAAATATTACTAATAAAATGCTTCTCCTTTCTGCAAAAACAGCCATTTTTTACTTCCATTCCTGTAAATTGGATGTCACTGTACCATTTTCCCTTTTGTGTCAGTAACTTTGTCCTCTTTATTTTTGGAAATTTTTAGCTTATTTTGGAAGCCAATACTTACAAAACAGAGTTAACTGAACCCCTGAAAGCCTACTGTACATTGTCTGATAATGTTGCTTCCCAGCAGAAAGGCAGAGCAAGCTAGAGGGGAGACTTCAACTCTGAAACTATAATACAGTATACAGCTCTTCATTTTTCCCATAGGAAAGGAAGGAATCCAAATGTTTGTACAACAGCTAGGGAAAAAAAACAGCTATCTAATTGGCTGAAACAATTGTCTGGTGATGGTGTTAGTCTGTCTCAGCATACCCCAAAAGTTCAATTTATAAGTGTCTCAAACAGTTTATATTTAATTCCAGCTGTTTCAGAAGTGTAATCACGTGCTTAATGGTGTTGGGGTGTTTTGAAAGTACAAGGTCAGCGTGGGTGTTTGAAGGCACTTGGCTGTACCTCAAGCCTCACAACACAACCTTGGTGTTTGTATATCTCAGTGCTCGTCTGGACATTGTTGGATGTTATTACTGCAGGTATTGATGTGACATTACAGCATTGTGAGATTGTGTTACATTAATAGTATAACAATTTTTGACATATTAGAATTATTCAGTTTAGATAAGAGAAGGCTGAGAGGGGTCAAGCTGATGGTGTTCATAATATGAAAAGGGACAGACAGGGTGGAGTATACATAAGAGATATGACATGGGCTGACATAAGATATCATTTTTATCTTCAGGAGAGGGTTTTGGTAGTTGATATCTCACAAGTGATGAAGACGTGAGTGAGATAACAATAGACCAGTACCCTGAAATGAAGATAAATATTACATCTTACGTCAGCCCCTGGCATAGTTTATTTATAAAACAAGTATTTAGGTGTTCTTTAATAGAAATAATAAAAAGCTAAAAAAGTAAAAACAAAAATCTGCATATGCTACTTTGTAGTTCATCAAAAAATAAAAAGCATTTAATATTTCATTCATTTATTGAAAAACGTTTTACCAGGAAAGGCCTAGCTGAGTCATAATAGTTCATTTTCTTAGGTGTCCTGGGGAGAATAAATGGAGCTGGTCACTGAGCATACGCTGAAATGTATCTTTACATGTGAGGATACATTTGTGAGCATGAGCAGTGTGACAAACAATGAGTGAGATACACTTCTGAGCATGCTCAGTGACCAGTTTCATCTATCTTGCTCATATTGCCCAAGATAACATGTTTATCTCAACAAATATATTTTCACACCTGTTGTATAAACATAGGATTGAGCTGGTGAGTGCAAGCAGAACTAGAGGACATGCCATCGAACCGAGGGGGGGGGGGGATGAGGGGAATAAGGGGAAACATTAGAAAACAGTACTTAGCACAGGGGTTGGTTAAAATTTGAAACAGTCAAGCCAGTGTGGTTGTCGAAGCCAGCTCTATTCAGGAATTCAAAGCCAGACTAGACACATTCCTGACGGAGAATGGCAGTAAGTGTTACACAGCATGAAGAAGTTAGTCATAGTGGGCACAATATCTGCCCTACAGCATAAGGGCAAACAAGATGAACCCCAAGTGCTTTCCATCATCACATTACTTCTTTGAGTTAAAATGTATGATACTATGTTACTATGAAGACATTTGAATCAGGATACTTTAGACTGGCTTAGCATTTTGAAAACATCACCGTTCCATTATAAAAAATATTATAAAACTGAATCCAGTAATCTATACTTCTAATTGACTGAGACCTATGTGAATACCACACTATTCTCAGAGAGTACACATGCCCTGCTGTTGTCAGCTGAAGAGGCGTGTGGGCTGTGGAGCTGCCAGTAATTGTTTTATTTTTAAACTTTAAAAGAGCCTCAGTTCCTTACCGCATGTTCTATAGTAGTAGTAAGGCCACTGGAAAGGTGGTAGAGGTGGTGTTACGATCAGTAGTCCTACTCCCATGCCAGACCGATTTTCCCTTTGACTTGTGCTGCTTGATGCAGGAGATGGGGGAATTTCCTGATGTAACCTATCCCCCGTCATGCCTTACTGCTTGCCATAATCCTCCGGTAAAAAAGGCTGTTAGAGTACACTGGTGACATCATAAACCGTTTCAGCTTTACTCTCGTGGTTTGTGATGTCATCAGAATGCTTTGATTGGATTAAAGCCCTGTTTCTAATGGTGTGTTACATAGAATTCTAGGTATAAATATGCAATAAAACAGTGATCATAAAGCGGTCTATTTGTAGTAGGAGAAAAGCACAAGTATCTCTACTTTGGGGATGGCACAAAAATACATATAGGAACCTCTTCAGTATTCCATTCTTTTGCTGCACACCTTCCTGATGTACTTGCTGCTCCTCTCACTATTCTGTAACAGGTCTTCCTCATCAGGATAAAGCTACTTGAGAAGCTGCCTGTTGCTCTCAGAAGGGTCCTGGTGGGCCATAGGATACAGACTTAACTTACATTGCACGTTAAAGCTGTAAAAGTTTACACCAAGATTACTGACGTAATGTCACAAAGTACAACGCTAATTGAAGTTTGATACGTCATTTTGCTAGAGATGGGTTTTTATCCCTTACAAATGTCATTTTGCTCAAGAGTATTTCAGAAGGGTGGTATAGCTTGCCCCAAATTGAAATACCGTACCTTTGTCCGGTAATTTTCAGGATGTTTTGCATTTTAAAAAACAGAGAATTGTTAGACCTAAGACTATGGAAGGATGTGGATTTGCATTGGTGCTTGCTTGAGTAAGGTGGGGCTGGAGAATATATGCATTTGAGAAGAGACTGGTACCGGTTTACCAGTGTTACTGTGAAAATGAAATATAAAAGTCTAAAAAAGTGTTTTTCAAGTTATTTTGTTAAATAATTCATTTTGTGATAATAATAAGACCCACTAGGTTATACTGCTATTATAAACAACCGTCACAATTAATAGCATGAGGTAAGCTACCATAACAGCTTCCATGAATCATAGGTGGGGTCTTGTTGTTCATGGTGTTTCAGTTCTGATTGCAGTGGCATGGCTTCATGGCTTCTGCAGTGGCATTTGTTCATTTCTGCGATATGAAATATTCACCAGTGGGGCAGAATGCAAGCCTGCCACTGGCTAAAATAGGATGTGATGTCGTTGATGAGAGCATGTGCTCAGCATAGAGGAGGGGCTTCAGGAGAAACTCAGAGAGGCCGGGAGCCAGGCACTATGGAGAACTGCTACATTTTAATGAAAAATCACCAAGGACAATTAATTCTGCAGCACAACATATATTCTGCATCAGGTTGCAAGTTATATGGCAAATTCCACAGCCGTAGACTCGCAGAATTCCAGGGGCCTTGATCCATGAGGTCCACAGTTGAGCAATTCGAAAGTGCACGGAAGGCCCACCTTTTCCAGTTGGCCTTCTTGGAATATTGATTTAATTTACTTGCTGTACTTTATTTGTTTGTAGTTAGTCCTGTGTTTGTTGTATTTTACTTCAAAATGCTTCACCTTTTGGAAGGGCCACTACATATATAGAATAATGCACAGGGGGTGGTGTTTAAAGAGGTATTTGTATATGCCCGAGGTAACTGATGGACTGTAAGAATGAAGCCTGAGTGGTTGTCTGTATTAGCGCCACACACTGAGGATGTGTAAAAAAATAAGTTTCAACACTGCCTGTGTTTTATTTGTTAAAATCACTGGTTTCTAAATGATGTGTTTTGAAAATTGTGTGCTCTCCTGTGAGGAGAGAGTGGACGTGGTTTTGTAAGTTGGCGGTACATGCTCTCCATTATGCACACCTGTTTATACATGGGCATGTATATGGAGAATTCTAGTGCTAGATTCCAAGCTGTAATCAACCATTGCCAGTAGTTATAGCAAAATAAAACTGCCTTGCCTAAGTGTTTCGATATGATGCAGGGGGCCACATACCTTGTTATGTCTAACTGTTCAATTAAAAAACTTATACTCAGAAATCCTCACTTAGTATACAGCGTTCAAATATGTAATCCACTGATTCCTCCTCCCTGCCTCCCAAAATGAGGAAATGAGTCAAGGGAAGCACTCTCTTACAAGGTCTGTTGTATGTATTCAGGTTCTGCACACTACTTGAAATGTGGGCAGATTAACATAATGAATTCTTTTCATAGGATAACTGGGAATATGAGCTGATGGCATGACCTCCCTTACAGAATAACATGTTCCTCTGAGAATGCAGCATCAGAGCCCTGAGGTCAAGGGTTGTCAGGAGGAGTTATATTCCATTTGTCATCTTTTCAACCTATTCACTTTTAATTTCTCTTGACCCTACACGAGAAGTGAGGCTCTGCTCCAAGGTGAGAGGTTAGACCTTTAAACAACCATCTAAATCCATTGCCAATACAGGTGGATTCTGGTGCTTGACTACAGTTATAGTGTAGATCCAACACATCATTTCAGGGGTTCTTGTCTACACAGATTCAAACGAAAACCTCCCCATCGAGGCTTTTGTTACAAGGCCCTCCTTGACTTGCTTCAACAGAGGATGGGAAGGGGGTAAACTGTAGGCTTTTCAAGGAGTGGATGGTAAGAGGAGGGTCATGTCTGCAAAAAAAAGGGAGGAAAACCCAAGTCGGGATGCTCCGAACTGGCCAGTTCTAATCCAGTTTTTGGCTTGAGGAATTTAGGAATTTTTGAATCATAATCCGAGTCTGATTCAAATCCTAAAAGGACCTTAAAATTGGATTCGGATTTGAAATCCTAAATCTGGAATTCCTGTGTAAAAATAGGTTTTAGGATTCAGTTTAGGACTTAGGACTCCTAAGAATAGGACAGGACAGCAATCTTAAAAGTCCTAAATCTGAAAATAAGATCGGAATCTAATTCCGTTGGGCAGATTCTGGGCAGCCCTGGGACCAAAGGTAAACGTGGAATGTAAAAACAACAAAGGACCACAATAGATTTGTGAGAAGTATCTGACTGTTATTGAAAAATACCATTACACAAAGTCAGCTGTAGCCTGTCAGGCTGCAGATTTTCCTTTATGCCAGTCAGTAACCACAATTTGTTCAACTCTGGGATGTTTGTTTTTAGAGCAAAGCAGAGCAGTGCAACTTAACTCACTGTTAAACCGTATGCGTCGCTTCTTAAAAATTCTACTCTTATTTCCCTCTCACTTGCCTGGGATGTAGCTGCCTACGGCCTCAGTTCTGCAATTCCTGCTTGGGGGTGGTGTAGGGGCTATGATGCCTCTGCAAGCTTCTGAACAGTAAACAGTGCCCTGTCCATGCAGACCAGGACTGAACAATAGGTACTGTGCATTGTAAGCCCCATGCCATCTTTTACAAACTATTACACCAGCAGCCTGTCTGAATTCAGTTAGTTTACAAAGCCAGTATCAGTTACTGACATCTTTTACATAGCAACAGGATGATTGTTTTAAAAAATATATATATATATATTTTTTTTTTTTAATTGCTATTTAATTATTGATTTGCTAGCATGCATCAAAAAAGATGACTGCAAGCCTCTCTTTTGCCAGCTGCCTTCCCAGATGTATATGTTACCATGGTGATTGGTGATGTGCATACATGAATAACAGCTGACGAATTTACTGACAGTTGCTCTTCGTGAATATGCAGCGTCATAGTAACATAGAAGCATGGTGTGAACAAAGGGGAGGGATGATGCTGGAGGTCACCCTTTTCTTTGCATATTGATAATTCAATAAGTAATTAAATGCAACAGCAAAACTATATTTGGAAAAAGAGATTACCTCCCTACGGCCATGTAATGACATTCAGTGATTTTGATTTTGGCTTCAATTCCAATGCAATATAGCAGGACAAATGTGACAAATACTGCTACCTCAAATTAAGAATACTTTACTTTTAGGGTGATGTAGTATTTAACAATATATCCTTCTATAGTGTGTAACAGTTTTCCAGCAGTGGTATGTCTGTTCATTTAATACATTTCCAGCTAGTCTTGCTAGTGGGAATTTGATGATGCTGGATATATTTCAACCTATAGGAAGTCTTTTATTTTCCCCTTTGGGTTTATAATATCCTCTTCAAAGTCTTGCTGATGCTTTGCTGATCCTGTGGTGAACACCTTTAGAAGAGAGCTGGACTGTCAGGTAAATGTAGAATAAAACAGCAGTGAAGCCCCAAGGGAAAACAAACTTCTGTTTTGTAAATATGGGCATATTGAGTGACTAAATCGTTTTATTTAATTATTTAGTTTGTGTTGACCGTGAAAGGAGGACTAGGTCATGGGAGGGGATTACAGATGGAAACCTGCTGAAATTGTAATAGATTAAGCTTACATAGAAACATAAAAGTTGATGACAGATAAGGACCTCAGGGCCCATCCAGTCTGCCCATTTCTTTTTCTATCTTATAAATGTGCCACCGTCCTTTGCTGTCAGTGGCCTATCTATTCATGCTCATCTGTATTGCTCCCTTATGCCTATCCCATGCCTGTTTGAAGCCCTGCACTGTATTCATAACCACCACTTCCTGAGGTAGGCCGTTCCATGCATCCACCACCTTTTCTGTGAAAAAGAACTGCCTCACATTACCCCTTAATCGGCCTCCCTCTAATCTCATGCTGTGTCGTCTTGTCCTGCTATTTTTCTTATATTGAAACATGTTAGACTCTTTCACCTTGTTAATGCCCTTAAGATGTTTGAATGTTTCGATCATATCACCTCTCTCCCTCCTTTGCTCTAGGGTATATATATTGAGCTCCGTTAATCTGTTCTCATACGTCTTCTGATGCAGTTCCTGCACCATTTTGGTTGCCCTTCTCTGGACTGCCCTAATTTGGTTAATGTCCTTGTGAAGGTGAGGCCTCCAGTACTACACGCAGTACTCCAGATGGGGCCTAACCAGTGTCTTGTAAAGAGGGATTATTACCTCCCTCTTACGATTTGTGATACCCCTACTAATACACCCTAACATCCTCCTAGCCTTACCTACTGCTTTAGAGGTCTGTTTGGATGATTTCATGTCATCGGTGACGATGATGCCCAAGTCGCTTTCTTCCTTTGTGACTGCCAGCAACTCCCCTCCCAGCCTATAGGTGGCTTCAGGGTTTCTCTTCCCTATGTGCATGATCTTGCAATTCTTTGCATTAAATCCCAGTTGCTACTCTTCCGACCATTTTGCTAGTTTATCCAGATCTCTTCTCATTCTGCCCACCCCATCTGGATCATCTACTCTGTTGCAGATCTTGGTGTCATCTTCAAACAGACAAGCCTTACCCTCTAGTCCATCTGCAATGTCACTGATGAAGATATTGAAGAGGACTGGTCCCAGAACTGATCCATGAGGTACCCCACTTGTGACTTGCATCTCTTCTGACTGTATACCATTTACCACCACTCTGTTTTCTGCCCGTCAACCAGTTTGCCACCCAGTTGACCAACCTCTGACCCACCCCGAGCCTACCCAGCTTGTTTATCAATCTTCTATGTGGAACAGTGTCGAAAGCTTTGCTGAAGTCAAGGTAGGCAACATCAGCTGCACTCCCTTGGTTTACCACTCTGGTTACCCAGTCAAAGAAATGCATGAGATTAGTTTGACAGGACCTTCCTTTTGTAAACCCATGCTGTCTTGGATCCTGTGCTCCTATGGATTCCAGGTGTTGCACTATCCTTTCCTTAAGGAATGCCTCCATAATCTTGCACACTACTGAGGTAAGACTGACTGGTCTGTAGTTCCCTGCTTACTCCCTGCTACCACTCTTGTGGAGCGGGATCACATGAGCCCTTCTCCAGTCTTCTGGGACCTCTCCTGTGCTCAGAGACTTACTAAACAGTTCTGCTAATGGCTCTGCTAGTTCCATGCTTAGCTCCTTTAGTACCCTGGGATGTATGATATCAGGTCCCATTGCCTTGTCCACCCTGAGCTTAGCGAGCTCTTGTAGGACCCTTTCTTTTGTGAAGGGAGTAGTGTTCACCTCCCCCCCCCGTGTCCATGGTGCTGAGCTGTGAGCCCTGCCCTACCTTCTCTTCAGTAAATACTGAGCAAAATTATCTATTTAGGTTAGATGCTTTTACAGGATCCTCCTCCTCACATGCCCCCATTTCTCCTTTGAGCTTAGCAATACCCCCTCTGGACTTTCTCCTTTCACTAATGTATCTATAGAAAGTCTTATCACCTTCTTTTACTGTTTGTGCTAGTGTTTCCTCAGTTTGGGACTTTGCCTGCCTTACTGCCTTCCCTGCTTCCCCTAGGGAAGTTTGGTATGCCTCCTTATCTTCATCCTGCTGTGTTCCCTTATATTTCCTGAAGGCCAGTCTTTTGGCTCTGACCTTTTCAGCTACTGTATTTGAGAACCAAAGTGGTTTCCTTCTTCTTTTGCCTTTCCTTTTCTGTCTAACACAATGGGATGTTGCTTCAAGTATTGCATCCTTAATGCTTGCCCACTTTGCCTGTACCCCCTCACCTGTGTTTCTTTTTGCTAGGGCTAGCTTAACTCTGTTGGCCATCTCATCAAAGTCAGCTCCTCTGAAGTCCCATATTTTTGCTTTGGAATGGGATGATTTAGTTGTAGTGGCCAAATTGAACCATACCATGTGATGGTCACTGGCCCCCAGGTGACCTTCTACCTGGAGATCTGTGATCCCTTCCCTGTTAGTCAGTACTAGATCTAGGATATCCCTATCTCTTGTGGGTTGTTGTACCAGTTGTTTGAGGCCTTCCCCCTGCAGGGAATCCACCATGTGTCTAGTTCTGGCGGCAGATGTTCCTGCTGGTATTGACCAATCTGTATCCGGCATGTTGAAGTCTCCCATTACCAGAACCTCCCCTTTAGCTGTCATGTTTTGTATATCTTCTAACAGTAATGTGTCTGTGTCCTCCCCCTGGTCTGGGGGCCTGTAGACAACCCCAGTTCTTATGGCTGTCCTGTTTCCAGAGTTACCCACAGTTCTTCTGGCTCCTTATGTGTATTCTGAATTTCTGTAGCTTTGATATTTTCATTGACATACAGGGCCAGCTGCTGCTGGAATTCTTAGTAAATGGGCCCAATGTGGCCAGGACACCAGGGATATTACCCTGCTCTTTTCAAGAAGTGCAACAGGAGTTTTAACGTTCACTTGAACACCCACCAGAACAGACAGAAGGGACCTCGGTTTAAAGTCTTATCCGAAAATGGCACCTCAGGAATGCAGCACCCCTCTGATGCTGCATTATAGTGTTAGTGTTGGGATTCTGCCCCAAATTCCTAGAGTAAGGCTAGAACCCATAACTTTCTGATCTTTTGGCCTCAGAGGCGAGTGTGCAATCTGCTGAGCCACTGACTATAAAAAGTTGATTATGCAATCTATTGGATCAGTCCTGTAAGTTCTGATTAGAGGGTATACGTACAATTTCACTAGTCAGTGTTTTTGAAAGGACAGTTTCTGATAGAGATACACTATAGGGCAGCAACAATGGTCCCAACTTTACATAAGCACTAACACACAACGGGGTATATGTTAAAGCATTTTAATGCATGGCCATGTTTCAGCCAATCATGTTTGTGGATTTTCCAGTGCCATTTTATAATGAAGTTTTAGGTGCCATCAGCATCTTGAATGGAGCACTGCTTCCTCACCTAGTGCGCAAAATAAAAAACCTTTAAGAAGACACTTTCGTTCGCCTGTATGCATCTGGAAATGTTAGTGCCTTATGTTTTGATTTTTTTTAGTAGCTTAGTGTTGTAGCTCTCCACTGTATGCACTGCATACAAATGGTGGTTTTTTTTGTTGTGTGTTTTTTTTTGTTACCTGGAAAGCATCCAAGAGAGCTTGTCCATTGTATCAGATACTTGGTATCTGGTTGGCCACTCCGGGACTGACTAGCTTTGTACTGTGATATTAAAAATGGTGAATATAGTAGACATAGCTGTTTCTTGTTACGTAGTGTGATATTTTGGATGTCATTCTGTTTGCAAGGCAACATTTTAAAAATGACTAATTTCTGCTCTGTGAATTACCCAAATTGGAATCTGATACTGAGCCATCTATCAGGTCAGTTATCTGGTATCCAGGATACCAACATAAAGGCTGTCAGTTTGTCCTTCTTTGTTAGGTGGGCCCTAAATGGTGCGTGTTTCTTTCATCTGCCTTCTGCATACTTGATGCTCATTGCTTTTCATTTCTCACCAGGAAATTTGCAGCCTTGGCACTGATATTTCTAGGTGACTGGGAATAGGCAGGTTTGATGGTCAGTGTTATGTTTTGAGTTTGTCTGCAGTTAGAAGCCCAGTCTGTTACTCTGAACTGATAAATTGACTCAATATGCCAGTCACCGGTTATGTGGATGTACCCTCATTGTCCAGCTGATGTCTTAACTTGCTTAGCTTGGCAATCAGTATTTTAATATTGAACTGTATTGTTGTTGATCATTTCTTTTTCTGGAGTCCAGTACAGAAGGAAGAAAACCTTAATGTTAATGTTTTGCGAATAGCTCATAGAGGAATTGTTTTGACATACAGTTGTTTAATCCAAGATGTGTTTCTGTGTATATATGTATACATAATATATATGTACACCAACATGTATATATATTGCAAAAACCTGTTAACCCATCAGTTAGAGCTCAACTTAACACCACAAAGGTAGGGAAATGTGAGGTTAAGGCAACCAAATGACAATCCCACACAAGCAACCACTGACAGCCATCATTAGGTAAGACAAATAACACACAACCGCTTTCAAATGACACAAAAAAGACAGCTATCATTAGGGATCAGTGCTTCTGCATTCATGAATAGACATGCACGCTGCGAGACATACACACACACTTCTGGCTGAAGAAGCACAGGCCTCAGTGGGGCCTCTCATTCTTCAGCTGCAGACACAAATCCACAATGCTCAAATTATACTACTTCGGGCTGCACAAGTGCAGGCCCCAGTGTGCACAGTGCTTCTGCAGCCTCAGATACAAATCCCCATTACCCTAATTATACCAGTACTTCTGGCTGCAGAAGCACAGGCCCTGCAGGGCGTTAAGTTGAGCCCTGCCTGGTGCATTAACTCAATTTTTGTAATGAATTTCCTTTCTGAGAACGTTTTTTAAACTCAAATTACAACACTATTTCTGGCTGTAGAAGCGCAGACCCAGTGGGTCCAGCGCTTATACAGCCACGGATACACATGCACACTGCAAGACATACAATCCTGGTTCTGGCAGCAGAAGTGCAGCCCCGCATTATGTGGGTGTGCGATTTGTATACAGCAACCTTATGTGCTGTAAATCAGCTGAATGTAGGTATGGCCCATACGTTCGTACACAGTTTGCATAGTGCCTTTCAGTCCCCATGCAAATCCCTTTCCATGAGGTTCCATGCATCTTCAGAATTTGCGTAGGGCCCTTAACACAAATCCTGCAGTGTAGCATTACATACTAATATGTGCCAGCGCTATCGTACCGCACCACCCATCTCATTTTTCAACATCTGTGTCCTCAATTCTCAGACATCATATTTTAAGCCTCTTTGACCTCCACAGAAGTCAGAGACTTTCAATCAGACCTTTTAAATAGGGTTTATGATGTTACACGGCAAAAAAAAACATTTCATGGTAGACGTGAACTTCTGACCTACTGTGTTCGTCCAGGGGACTTAAAAAATAAGATTGTTGAAAATTTGATAGAAAAAGTTGTTTTTTGAACCTAAGTACACATTCTCATGTCACAAGCCTATTCTTTGGTTGCAGCTTCTGACACCTAGAAATTCTCGGTTTGTGACATAAAATTCTTAACTGGCACTAAGTACACATTTTATGTCACAAAGAATTCTTTGTAGATAGTTTCTGACCACCTACAAATTCTTGGTTTACGACATTAAATTCTTAACTGGTATGAAGTAGAAGGTTTTATATCACAGACCAAGAATTCTTTGTTCGCAGTTTCTGACTATCTACAGATTCTTGGCTTGCAATATAACATTTTTTTTTTTTTTAACTTTATATTTTTCCCTCCTACCTCCCACCATCTCTGACTCTTTGGGCACCTGGGAGTCATCCCTCTGCCAGCCACCCTACCTACAACCTACTTTGCGCCCAATAGAGCCACGGCTATCCCCCTGGGTGGGGAACGAGGTGGGGCCCATACACCCCGTACACATCTGGTTGCGTCGGGCAAGGTGGCCTAGGTGGGTGGTGGCACATCGAGGGCATGCTCCTGGTACCCCGTCTTCCCAGAGATGGAAGGCTTTTTCCTCCGGTGTTTCTCCCTCGCGTGGTGTGCACCCTTGATGTCAAGGCGCTGTGCGCCGACGTCCACCACGCGTGTTGGCCAGCTCATCCTGCAAGCGGGACTTGCTGTACCCTGAGCCTTCACTCGGGGTGAGGCAAGCTGCGGGCCTTGGCCCCCTCCCTCCTCCCGGAGAAGGCGAGCAGTCGTGGGACACTCAAGCCTTCTCCCCCAGTTGGCCCTCCAGCGACCCAAGTCCACTCCCGAATGCGAGTCGCTGGCATCGCAAGCAGAAATCCAACCACTGCGCCAATGGGCCAGCCACAATATAAAATTCTTAACCTGTACAAAGAACACAATTTTATTTTGCAAACCAAAAATTCTTTGTCCGCACTTTCTCGCAATCTAAGAATTCTTAGCTCATGACACAAGAATCATTAACCTACAATCAGCATGTGACCTAAGATTTTTACGGTGCCCCAAAAATATATTTTCTGGGTAATTTTTCATCAGACAAACTCCAGACTCTAGGTAAACGGGTCCTGTTTAGCTCAGTTCAGGTGTTTATTTTTTGAAAAAGCATAATTTGTGTGGTTTCCACATTTTTTTCACAAACAAAAAGAAAGAAGATGGCGACACTCACAACCTAAAAACATTTCTCACGACCTAAAAAAGAATATTTCTCCCAAACTAAAAATGAACTCAAGACCTAAAATTCTCAGGTGGAACCAAACAGCTATCCTAAAAACCCTACTGAGCATGCTCAGAAGCCAGATTGGAAAAACCCAGATCTTGAGAACCGATTTAATTTTTTCCCAGATCCTCAAAAGGCACCTCATTGGACCAAGCTGCTTCTACCCTGAACATTTTGGAACAAAATTCCAAATCAGTTTCACTGTGGTCGCAAGCAGAAAAAGGCCAGCAAGTGTATTTTTTTAGTTTTTTTCACTCCTTGGAACTCAGAATCTGGATAAGCAGCCATCACTAAACTTGCAGATCTCAAGAACCTGGCATCCTGATCGTGCATGCAAAAATATACAGTTTCATCAAATGGTACCAAAGTTACTAAGGTTCAGAAATTAAAGTTTAGCAATAAACACTGTGCTGTTGGTGTTTTTGAGGTGGAAGACTAGGTTTGCTGGCAAAGGCACCTAGCTTCACCTGAGTTCTTTTTTTCTAGGTTTGCTCGTAAGGACAGAGCAAGGAACAGCATTATCAGAGCAAGGAAAAAGATTAAGGCTTCTTTTTGCTAGGCAGATTTACTGTATGTTACTATCTTCTTTTGTGCTCACAAGGTTTGATACTATTTTTTGCTTACATTTTACTGCTGTAATCTTCTCTAATTCAAATTGCTGTTGCAGGGTATACTTTCTGCTGCATTACTGCAGTTTGTGCCTACAGGTTTGTTGCCGTTTTGTGCTTACAGAGTACTGCTATAATCTTTTCTGATTCAAAATTTTTTTTGCAAGGTATATCTTCTGTTACTGCTTTATTTTTCTCTGTAGCAAAGTGTTTTTTTTTTTTGCAGGGTATATCTTCGGTGAAATTGTTACAGGTGGTGCTTACAGGGTTTACAGTTTTATCTATCATTAGGCTAAGCTTTCAGTGCTACTGCATTTGTTTTTGGTTGATTGTTTCTGCTCTTACCGCCTTGTTTCTTTTGTCCGTGGTTCTTCTTTTTTGGCAGGGGAAGGGCCCAGCCACCAACCCCATCCTCAACCACCCCATGCTACACTCCTTTTATAGAGTAGCACAATCATGACATTTCCTGTAGCAAAGCAGGAAGGGGAGGGTCAGAGCGGTATCCACACAGTGACCTCACTTACAGGGGCACAAGTAATTTAACTTGTTATAACAAGTTATATAAAAACAAACAAAAAAAATCAAACTTTTGCTTTCATTTTCCTCCTAATTTCTCAGACAAGGTTATAAACTCGGCAATTCAACTGGAATGGATAATTATTAACTGCAGGCACTGCGGGCCACTTTCCAAAAGGGCAGTTATACAGGATTTAGGACGCTGTCCTACATGCTGGACCATTGGAGATCTAAGGGCTCAGCTCCAGGCAGCATATGCAGAGATTGCACGCCTCAAATCACATATTCAGGAGGAAATATAAGAACCACCTGCCATTTCCCCAACATCCAACTGAAGCACCTTGACTGCAGAGGGTAGTTGGTCTGGGAGGTTGGCAGGTGGTTAGGAGGGGCAAATCGGGTGCTCCATTTCTCAGTGGTCTTCAACGTATCACCTTCAGAAACCATATAAAAACCACAAACAGGTATCTGCCACTATCTCCAAAATCAAACAAAGTTGTAGAGAACACTGCAGAGCAGGACACTGCTGCAAAGGAGCTAACACTACAAAACTCGCCCAAAACAGGGTCCAAAAAAAATAAAAGCAAAAAGGAAATCCAAAACACTTCTGATCATAGGAGACTCCATAATTCGGGTAGTTGATACCTACCTCCAGCCGGGGTTATTGGTCAGATGTCTCCCAGGTCCTACCGGATCATAATGTCACACACATAATAGCGTACGGCATTATGGCTAACCCGGACTTGTGTGCTCCCCGAGTTAGACCGCCCCCGGAGTTGAGAATCTTTAGTGGGAGGGGCCTGAGGCGCAAAGCCCCCCCCCCACAGAACAAAGACATATGCCTCAACAAGATTGTGCCATGCAGTATAATGTCTTGCGACATTTTGACCCCGTGCCTTCCCTGGTACATCAGCGTGGAGAAACACTGACCACATTGCTAAAATCATGCAGGAAGCAGGAGAAAACATCAATGTCCTGGTACACATAGCGACTAATGATCTCGCCAGCCAGTCTGTTGTGGAGACCAAGGAACATCTGACCAGGCTGGGAGACAAACTGTGATCCATTTCGTCCGGCATCTCCACCTCTGAGATCCTGCCAATCTGGGAGAGGGGGGCAGACAGACAGAAGGTCAGAGAAAGGGAGATAGGGGAGCTAAACATGTGGCTCAAGGGCTGGTGCCAGGAAAAAGGACACAAATTTGTAGGTAACTGGCAACAGTTTTGTGAGCGAAAGTTCTTTAAATTTGATGGTTTGCATTTGACTAAGGAAGGGGTCAGTGCATTGGGGCAGAAGTTTGACGTCTTTGCAGAATATTTAAACTAGCCAATGGGTAGAGAGGTGCAGCACCCGATACTTCGAACGGGAAGAATACCCCTCCCCCTTAGCTAGTGATCAGACAGGAGTTCATAATGTTTGTAGTTCATTTGCATCACCAGGTAGAAAAAAGGTCCAGCTCCCCATACAACGCACAGGGGAAACACCGGACCTCACTCAACAACTAACGCACCAAAATCTGGTCAATGGAAAATCATGTACACAAATGCCTGCAGTCTGGGAAGCAAGATCCCAGACCTGCAGGCAACAATGACAGAGGCTAAACTGGACATAGTAGCCATTAGCGAGGCATGGTTCACCAGTAACCACACTTGGGAGACTTCAGTACCCAACTATGTACTGTTCAGAAGAGACCGAGGTGCAAAAAAGGGGGTTGGGGGAGTAGCCCTTTATGTCAATGAAAATATCAAAGCTACGGAAATTCAGAACAAACTGGGCTTGTCTACAGGCCTCCAGACCAGGGGGAGGACATAGATACATTACTGTTAGAAGATATACATAACATGACAGCTAAAGGGGAGGTTCTGATAATGGGAGACTTCAACTTGCCAGATAAAGATTGATCAATACCAGCAGGAACATCTGCCAGAACTAGAAACATAGTGGATTCCCTGCAGGGGGAGGACCTCAAACAACTGGTACAACAACCCACAAGTGATAGGGCTATCCTAGCTCTAGTACTGACTAACGGGGAAAGGATCACAGATCTCCAGGTAGAAGGTCATCTGGAGGCCAGTGACCATCATATGGTATGGTTCAATTTGGCCACTAGAACTAAAGCATCCCATTCCAAGGCAAAAATATGGGACTTCAGAGGAGCTGACTTTGATAAGATGGCCAACAGAGTTAAGCTAGCCCTGGCAAGAAGAAATACAAGTGAGGGGGTGCAGGCAAAGTGGGAAAGCATTAAGGGTGCAAAACTTGAAGCAACATCTCATTGTGTTGGGGAGAAAAGGAAGTGCAAAGGAAAAAGGAAACCACATTGGTGCTTAAAAACAATAGCGGAAAAGGTCAGAGGCAAAAGATTGGCCTTTAGGCAATATAAGGGAATGCAGCGGGATGAAGATAGGGAGGCATACCAAACTTCCCTAGGGGAAGCAGGGAAGGCAGTAAGGCTGGCAAAGGCCCAAACCGAGGAAACATTAGCATGAACAGTAAAAGAAGGGGACAAGGCTTTCTGTAGATACATTAGTGAAAGGAGAAAGTCCAGAGGGGTATTGTTAAGATCAAAGCAGATAAGGGGGAGTGTGTGGAGGAGGACTAAGGAAAAGCATCTATCCTCAACAGATACTTCTGCACAGTATTTACTGAGGAGAAGGTAGGGCAGGGCCAACAGCTCAGCACCATGGGCACACGGGGAAGGGAGGTGTGAACAAGTCCCTTCACAAAATAAAGGGTCCTACAAGAGCTTGCTGAGCTCAGGGTGGACAAGGCAATGAGACCGGATGACATACATCCCAGGGTACTAAAGGAGCTAAGGGTAGAATTAGCCGAGCCATTATCAGAACTGTTCAGTGAGTTTCTGAGCACAGGAGAGGTCCCAGAAGACTGGAGAAGGGCTCATGTGTTCCTGCTCCACAAGAGTGGTAGCAGGGAAGAGGCAGGGAACTACAGACCAGTCAGTCTTACCTCAGTAGTGGGCAAGATTATGGAGGCACTCCTTAAGGAAAGGATAGTGCAACACCTGGACTCCATAGGAGCACAGGATGCAAGACAGCATGGGTTTACAACAGGAAGGTCCTGTCAAACTAATCTCATAGATTTCTTTGACTGGGTAACCAGAGTGGTGGACCAAGGGGGTGCAGTTGATGTCGCCTACCTTGACTTCAGCAAAGCTTTTGATACTGTTCCACATAGAAGATTAATTAATAAGCTGGGTAGGCTCGGGGTGGGTCAGAAGTTGGTCAACTGGGTGGCAAACTGGTTGACGGGCAGAACACAGTGGTGGTAAATGGTATACAGTCAGAAGAGATGCAAGTCACAAGTGGGGTATCTCAGGGATCAGTTCTGGGACCAGTCTTCTTCAATATCTTCATCAGTGACATTGCAGATGGACTGGAGGGTAAGGTTTGCCTGTTTGCAGATGACACCAAGATCTGCAACAGAGTAGATGATCCAGATGGGGTGGGCAGAATGAGAAAAGATCTGGATAAACTGGCAAAATGGTCGGAAGAGTGGCAACTGGGGTTTAATGCAAAGAAGTGCAAGATCGTGCACATAGGGAAGAGAAACCCTAAAGCCACCTATAGATTGGGAGGGAAGTTACGGGCAATCACAAGGGAAGAAAGAGACTTGGGCATCATCACAGACCACTAATACAGTAGGTAAGGCTAGGGGGATGTTGGGATGTATTAGTAGGGGGTATCACAAGTCATAAGAGGGAGGTAATAATCCTTCTTTATAAGACACTGGTTAGGCCCCATCTGGAGTACTACATGCAGTACTGGAGGCCGCACCTGCACAAGGACATTAACAAAATGGAGGCAGTCCAGAGAAGGGCAACCAGAATGGTGCAGGCGCTGCATCAGAAAACATATGAGGACAGATTAATAGAGTTCAAAATGAATACCCTAGAGCAAAATAATAATAATGATAATAATATTAACTTTATTTGTTTAGCGCAATTCGTAAATATCAAAGCGCTGTATAAGCATCCAACTCTTAAACATTTAAAATCAGCATCTAAAACTTAAAAAAAATATTAACATAAAATACAAATCAGTAATATCAAGACTTCACAAATCAGGAAAAGCCAACATATACAGATAAGTTTTAAGAGCAGTTTTAAAGCTCTCCACTGTCTGGCACTCTTGTATCCGATGAGGTAGAGAATTCCACAGGGTAGGGGCAGCATAACCAAAAGCCCGTGCTCCTGAGGTCTTCAAATGCACCCTAGGAATCTCTAGCAATCCCTCGTCAGCTGAGCGGAGTGGTCAGAGGGGGCAGTAGGGAATCAGAAGCTCTTGCAAGTAACTCAGACCCAGACTGTGTAGGGCTTTGCAAGTCAGTAAACCGACATCAAAGGTGATCTGCCACTGAACAGGCAGCCAGTGCAGAGTGCACAGCACAGGGGAAATATGGCTGGATCGAGCTGACCCAGACAATAACCTGGCCGCTGCATTCTGCCCCAGCTGCAGGTGGTGGACATCTACCCCAGGAAACCCTAGGTAAAGGCAGTTACAGTAGTCAAGGCGTGAAGTCATGAAAGCGTGAACCAGGGTTGGAAGATCGCCGGACGGAACAAGGTGCTTAATCTGGGCGATGTTCCTCAGATGGTAAAAACAGGACCATGGCTGACACCTGTGAATGAAGTGTCAGCCAGTCATCAAGTACCACCCCCAGATTCCACACCCGCTCGGAGGTCGAGAGCTGAGAGCTCCCAAGCCAGATCCTGGTAGGCCACCCAGCAGTCGACCCCTCTATCCGATGACACGGTTCCCCTACTAGCACCTCTGTCTTGTTGGAATTCAGCTTTAACCAGCTGGAATTCATCCAGTCTTGGATTTCTACAAGACAGTTGGAAGATACTGAGAGCGCACTATCCTGGTCAGGCACTAAAGACAGGTATAGCTGAGTATCATCTGCATAACAGTGAAAACTTGGCCCATACCATCTCACAGTGTCTTCTAATAGCAGCATTTACACTGCGAACAACATGGGGGACAACACTGAACCCTACAGGATCTCACATGGCATGGAGAACGTGTCAGAGGAATAAATCCCTGATACTACCCTCTGCAACCTGCCAGTGAGAGAAGAATGGAACCATCTGAGGACTGTTCCAGACAGGCCACAGATAACCCGCAGGTAGTCAAGAAGCACACTGTGGTCCATGGTGTCAAAAGCTGACGAGAGATCCAGAAGGACCAAGATGGAACGGCGCTTCTGGTCTCTGGCCATAAGGAGATCACTGAGTACCCGAACCAGAGCAGTCTCAGTACTGTGTCTCTAATGGAAACCAGACTGGAGAGGATCATAGATAGCATGGATGGTAAGATGGTCCTCCAGCTGTTGGGCAACAACTTTCTCAATAACCTTCTCTATAAAGGGAAGGCTAGAGATCGATTTGTAGTTTGCTGGAGAATCTGGGTCAAGAGATGTTTTTTTCAGAAGGGGGGGGTTACCACAGCCTCCTTCAGGGAGCTGGGGAACTCCCCTGACTCCAATGAGCACCAGATTAAGTCTGCTAAGACCAGGCTGATCACATCAACATACCCTATTAAAAGGCGAGTAGGACCCTGGTCTAGACTACAGCTAGTTGGTCGCATACTCCGGAGAAGCTGCATGATATCCACGATCTCCGGTCAGTCAAACTCGACCCAACAAAGCAGAGGATTCATGACTCTACTCTGACCATCAGCAACTCCTGTAGGGCATGACAGGTGAATTTCCGACCTGATGTCAGCAATCTAATCAGCAAAGAAATGGGCAAACTCGTTGCACTTAATTTGCGAAAAAGCTTTCCGAACTTATAAACATGCTGGATTGCACATTCTGTCTCCTGTTTTGAACAGCTGAACTGGTCGGTTCTGTGCTACAGCAATCTCCCTGGACAGGAACTCTGCCTTCTGACGAGAAATTGTTGACTGATAGTCCCTATAATGCTCTATCAGTCTAAACTTGTCAACATCTAATGCCAAGCACACTCTAACCTTCGACCCACTCGCTTCAACTCCTTCAAGGTCCTACCAAACCATGGGGACCGAGGACGAGAGTGAGCGGGTGAACACGGAAAGGAGCAAGGGTATCCAGAGCCCCATCACTGCTTGATAATAAGCCTGAAGTAGGTTCTGCAGACCCTCACTTGCATCCGGCATTCCCGATAGATCCAACACCACCAAAGGGCCATCAGGGGTCACACCTTGCAAAGGGCGGTGTCGGACTATCTTCACAGGAACAGGCCTATGGGGGGAGCACTAAAAATTGAACCTTATGATGTGGTGGTCAGACCATCCAACTGGTTCCACCACCAAGTTGGAGGTCTCCAACCCCAGGAGGAAAACCAGGTCCAAGGTATGACCAGGATTATGTGTCGCAGAGGTAACTACCTGTGTGAAGCCCAATAAACTCATAAGTCGGAGGAACTCTTGTCCAAACTGTGAGAGTTCATCGTCGATCCAGGCATTGAAATCCCCCAGTACCATCAACCTGGGGGACTCCAATACCATGGTGACGATGAAGTCCGCGACTTCCTGCAAAAATTGATTCTCGCCTCTGGGTGGACAGTAGACGAGAATAATTTCGCACCCCACACCTGCGGCCACGGTACACTCAAAGGATCAGATGTCCTCAACTGCCACATCAACAAGGCCCAATTCAGATTTAAAACAAATTGCTAACCCCTGCCCCTGTGATCCGACCTAACTTGGTGTATCACTGAGAAACCAGCTGGAATTGCTGACTCCAAAATGGGACCAGCATTTTCATCCAGCCAGGTCTCGGTGATGCAGGCCAGATCAGATGACTCAACAAGATCAGCTATGGTGGCCGACTTGTTTTTGATAGATCTGGCATTGCATAACACCGTGCGGGTCAGGTGAGAGTCCAGAGCAGTTTGAGATACCGGCCAACTAATTGTGAAGCCTTTGTAGTATGGGCATTAAACAGGGAGAACCTCATTCAGTGCTCCATTTCACCCCAGGGCATCTTCTGGTCCTTACTAAAACAATCAGACACGCTCAGCTCCCCCCCGGACCCCCACCCCTTCTCCTCCTCCTCCCCACTATTCCAAGGACCTGCAACGGCCATAAATGGCCCCAGATAGGTGGGGCAGTTAAAAGGGTAGAGGTCCCAGAGTTTGGAGGGGGAGTAGTGCCTGACAGGGAGAGCCTTCGTCCAACACATCCTGAGAATCATAATGGCTCATAAATAAGCCAACCAGTAAATATTAGAAAAAACACTAACCCAAAATAAATAAATACTTCCAAATAATCCCAACACTTTCACAAAACTCCAAACAATACCCCACCCCCACAAAAGAAAAAAATGCTAGAAAATTAAAAAATAAAGTAAATCAGAAATCAGAAAACAAAAACAACAGACTAATATGAAATAAAAGAAACTAAGGAAATGCAGCAGCTTTTCTGGGCCTCTCACCTCCAGTCAGCAAAAATAAAAAAATGTCCAGTGGTTGACAGTCAAAACAAAGGAGAGAGAGGGGGGGTGATGTGATCAAAACAGTTAACCATCTTAAGGGCATTAACAAGGTGAAAGAGTCTAACATGTTTCAATATAAGAAAAACAGTAGGACAAGAGGACACAGCATGAGATTAGAGGGAGGCCAATTAAGGGGTAATATGAGGAAGTTCTTTTTCACAGAAAGGGTGGTGGATGCATGGAACGGCCTTCCTCAGGAAGTGGTGGATATGAATACAGTGCAGTGCTTCAAACAGGCATGGGATAGACATAAGGGAGCAATACAGATGAGTATGAATAGAGAGGCCATTGACAGAGTACAAGCCTATGGCACATTTCATAAGGTAGAAAAAATGGGCAGACTGGATGGGCCTTGCGGTCCTTATCTGCAGTCAACTTCTATGTTTCTATGCTGAAGACTTACTGTACAGGTGCGACCATGCCTCCATGCCTGTATAATATTGAATGCATACATTTATTTATATATATATATATATTTTTACATGTATATATACTGTATATATATATTTATACAACTTATGTGCTGGGATACATTCCAGTATAAAAAGTAGTATCTGTAGAAGCCAGTGAAGATAACACTGTTATCTTCATGTTCCTATACGTCATCATGATATCTTCACACTCCTGTACGTCATCCTGTTATCTTTTATATTCCTCTACGTAATTTGTAAGACATCCTATTGGCCCCTCAAGAAACTCATCTGTTAGAAGGCTCTGCCTCTTAATTACCTGACCCCCGTCCCCCTACCATCGTGACTCTTACATCTGGTTGACCCTGCCATTAGTTTAAAACCATGATTGATAAAAAAAAAAAACTTATCTGGTTGATCCTGCCGTTTCTCCCTAGTCTCATCAAAACAGTTTAATTCCCAACATCCTTTATTTGTAGTGTGACCGAGCGGCTTCAGTACACTCGCTTGCACTTACTTTCACTTCTCTGAAGCTGCCGACATGCCGAGTTGCTCACTCTCTGTTCGGTTTAAACTGCAGCCTATTTTTTACTTTGCAAGCCCAAGAAAATTAATAAAAAGGGACTTCATTTCTATGATTTTAAAGAGTCAGTGGTTTGTTTTAGATGGGTGTGAGGTACTCACAGTAAGGTACTGAAGCCATTCGGTCACACTACAAATAAAGGACGTCTGGAATTAAACTGTTTTCGTGACACAGGGGAGAAATGACAGGATCAACCAGATAACGTTTTCAACACCTTAATAAATTTCTAAAAGCCACAGAGCTTTTTGTTAATTTACAAAGAGAGTTTTTTTCTTTTAAATGTCTGCCCGCTCCTCACTGAAAACCCTTTTGGTCAAGCTCACATTTATACTACAACTCCTCAGTGAGACCTGGAGGAATAACAATCAACCAAATAACTGATTTTTAATAATCATATCTTTACTAATTATAACAGGACCAGTGCAGGGGAGGGCGCTCCTATTCCTGCCTTATAATTTATTTGCAGTACTGTTGTAAGTGTCCGATGTGGTCAGTTCTACGGGGAGTGGGGCAAAACATATCCGGGGTCATGTTGGGGGCCAGCACATAGTTGTATAAACAGAACATGACATGGCCTGACTGAAGATATCATGTTATCTTCCTCGAGGCCAATGATGAAGATATCATGATATCATTGGCCTCGTGAAGATAAATGATATCTTCAATCAAACCATATCTCTCTATATATATATATATATATATATATATGTATATACGTATATATAATATAAATGGTCTGATTCAAAATATGCAGTTTATTTTCATATGTAAGGGGGGCAGGACTACAGCTCTCAAGTGACAGAGGTACAATTGGTTAAAAGCTCCTTTGTGACCCACTTTAAATGTAAATAAATGTTGATGATCCATCTAACACTGAAATAACTGGTTTTATTTTATTTAGAATGATTCCATGGCTAAAATTAATCATTCAGTCTCTAAACTTTGACTCTCACCTCCATTGTATAAATGTATCTGTGTATATCAAAATATGTATATACATATATATATATACACAAATATAAATGCATATAACCAGTGTAGGGATAAATTTACAAAGATAATTAGTGATATCTGTGAAAAACAGCTATGATTAAAAATATCAATATGTTACCTAATAGGTACATTACAGTATCAACATATCACCTATTAGATACATTGTAATTGACCAGTTGACAACTGGCAAGCGGCAAGAGGAATATCACATAACCTCTGGGCCAGCGTCAGGGAGGGTGTAAGGGATGCTACTGCACCAGGGCCCAGCGCTTGGAGGTGTCCAGAGATCCTTCTGTCAAAATTTGCAAGTATTATTTTAAAAATCACATTTGTTGGCCATGCCCTCCAACAGTCCTCCTCCTGTCCCCACGACCCGACTCCACCCTGCACCCGTCCCTGCCTGCCAGCTCAGCCTCATCAGTAGCCCCGCCATTTAAATTGATTATTTTTCATTACCATAAATTAAAATATCAAGGTGGCACTCGTACCTGCTGGTACTGTCTGGGCAGCTGCAGCTGGCTAGCTCCTCCTGTGAGTCCCGATGATGGACCTGACCTCTCGTGCTGGTGGTCTCTTCCTCCCCGAGATGGCCCACAGGCTGCTGCTGGGGTAAATCCTCCGCTCTGCCTTCGGTGTGAGTATCAGCATGGGGGGGGGGACAGCAAACTGAACAGCGCTCCTGTGCTTGCGCGACTGACAGAAGACACCGCAGGCAGTCACCTGACCATCTGCTTTGTAGTTCAAGAAGTGGCTGCCTCAGGAGTGTCTCAGTCTCACAAGATTAGTCACAGTCTGAGCAGTCGAGCAAGGAGGTCAGACTGTGTGTGACTGGCTCTTAAAAAGTAAAAGAAAATACAAAATAAATGTGTTTTCTATGCCCAAAAGTGTTTGACACACAACAACACACTTAGAACTAAAATAAAAAAAAAGTACAGATGTGCGGCGGTGGTGCAGTTACTGAATTGATCAGTGGGAGGGTGGGAGAATACGAAGGAGAAGGCCTGGCGGGGGAGAGAGGAGGCCCTGTGGTAGTTTGGGAGCGAGTAGTGCGGGGAGATCTGGATTGGTCTTGCCTTCTTGGCCTAGTTGTGATGACTTGAGGCTGTAGTGTAGTGTGATATTTCACAGAGCAGGCAGGGCAGCATGTAGAGGTGAAATTAAGAAAAACTGATGAAAACCAAAACATGGTGTGTGTCATGGCGTGGCGGTGGGTGTCTAAGAAAAAAAAAATATGTTTCTCCACTCTGGGGAGAGGCCAGAGTGCCAGGGCCCACTTCACAGGGGTGGGGAGGCGGGGGAGCAGTTCACAGTCTTGCACCAGGGCCTAGTAAATCCTGGAGCTGGCCCTGCATAATCTAATCACTATGCTACCTTGACAGTCATTACTTCACACATACTTCAGAGGCTTTCCATCTGGGCATTTCATCCTAGAAATGAGTATGAAAACCATGCTGTGAAAGAAGAAAACTTGTTTATAGCTTTAATTGTGAAACTTAATGGTTCTGTGGTATATATCAAATATAAGATGAGCTAATGTAAGATATCAGAAATATCTTCTCTCATGTTACTTGACCTGTTATGACCTCACATTTGGCTTTGCCATTCATGAGGTCAGAGGTCAAGTAATAGGATGGGGAGGAAGGAAGGGGCAGCAGCATTATAAGGTACTAGCTGCGCACTCGCGAAAGCAGACCTCGAGCAGACCATGGGGCCCGTTTCTACTGGCATTTTCATATGTCGTATGTAAGTACAACTTAAGATATTTCTGATAGATGAAGAGGTGTTTCTAGTAGGGTAACTGGGTAACTTTGTGGCTAGCAAAGAGTTGGAGGCTCTTTCACCTCTAGGTCGCTGGTAATGTCCAAAAGTCATTATCAGCTAGCAGCTGCTCAGTGGCCCTTGTGAATCAAGTTGTGTTTGCCTCAGTCCAGTTCTTAAGTAACAGGTGTCCAACGTTGCAGACTCACCTTCACAGCTAGCTTCAAGTGACACCTTTGTTAGATGTCTTATAGGAGAGGCCTAGAATGTAGTAGGCACAGAGTGTGAACCACTGCACCCTCTCTCTGTCAGTAGTGGTGGCCCAACCATGACATTGTTGAGGCACATTTGCATGGTAGTGTGCAAAGGCTTGCACTTCCGCCAGCATTGGCACTAGAAACCAAAAATAAGTAGTCATGTGGTCCCCCCCACCATATTTTTAGTCACCGCATCTTTTGTTTTATCTCTGTTCTCAAATAGACATCTGCTAATGTGGAAAAAGAATGAATAAGTGGCTAATTAATTTTTTTAGAGACATTATTACCAAAAAGCCATATGACTTTGTGGTTAATAAATAAGTTTTTACTGCAGTTACCTATCCGATACTTGTTATGTGGTTCTTGAATAGAGGACGTCAGTCTCTGTTGCTGTGAATCTGGCAGCTTACAAGGACACTTAGATTAATTAAATACATTTTGTAAAGACGGTGTTTCTGAAAGAATATAATGTGGACTGCATTTCTGTAAAGTTGGGGGGGGGGGCGACAAGATGCATTATAAAATGGCAAGAAAATCTAGAAATCTCATTGGCCAAGACAGATCAGCTGACCGTACATTAATTCTCTGTATACACACAGTCATCCTGGTCCTAAACCACATTACACAATGAGCAGATCGGTCCTCCTACAACCAGAACTGATCTTCCACCACAAACATGGCCACTACCTTTACACTGTAGAAACCTTCAACTGGGCCCTAAAATGAAAATGATCTTAAATATAAAATAAAGCAAATTAATTAAATGTTGTTTACCAGATCGTCACACTCTCCTTACACACATAAACAAATTAGAAACATTAAGTATTGTTTATAGTTTTTTGATTACAATGGTTTGCTTGCCAACAGTGAAAAATCCCCCCTTCTATTTTTACCTACTCATCAGGGAAATCTCTTCTGCTTTCCCTGACAAGTGAGATAATTGCGTCTCTGGCTCTAAAACAGGCCTTTGTTGTTTGTGTGTATAGTATGTTAGTAGAGGAACATTATGCTAGTAGAACTGAGCAGAATTTTGAATTCCTGCATTCCATGATAAACATTCCATGATAAACATTCCATTTCTTGAATGTGGGGAAACACAGAGGGAAAAAAACAGAATGAAGAAAGTAAGCAATAATACTATATAAACAAAGAGAAAGGGTGGTAAATGACTCACCCTGCTGTTTATCTTTTAGGACAGAGCGAGCAGTTCATAATGCTGTCAGTGAGTGTGGCAGTTTTGAACCATGCTCATGCTTGCAGCACTGGGGAACTGAGAAGCCTCTGTTATGGCTTCCTTTTAGTTTTGTCTACAGAGTGAGGAGAACGAAATAAAATAAGGGGGCTATGTGTCATACTTAGAATGAGAAAAAAAAAATTTATGAATTGTTGTGGCTGGCAGGGGAATATGAAGCTTAAGTGGGTAGGGAGGCACACATGTATAACACTACTTTAATCTAGCACCAATAGGCGGAAGGACTATTTTATGTTAAAAGCACAGATTCACTTACATTTTTACTTCTTTAAAAATGTGTTTAAAAATAAAAAAACTGCTTCTGAAAATAAAGGGGCATTTTATAAGTGCAATAAGGCACTCCAGGATTGTGCATTACGGTGTGATAACCACACTCCCAGGGACGACCGGTACTCAGTCTTGACCTCGGAGCCTAACTCGCCCCTAGAGCATGTGTTATCACACCGTAATGCACACCCCATCGTGTCTTATAGCTTACATGAATCACATGGCACACTAAACATGAAAAACTTAAAAGAAAAAGGAAATGCAATAAGAAAATATGAGTTTAAAAGTAAGGCACACATCAGGAAACAAAGGACAAAGCTAAGTGGGAATAGTTTTTTGTGCAAACCCATCTCCATATTGATAATGTTGCATGTGTATGTGTTTATGGTTTTTTTTTTGGGGGGGGTGCTTTTACGTCTTACTCCTGTTCCCTCATTGTGGAGCAAAACCTGCTGTGGAGGTGTAACTAGACAGTGATTGTGTTGGAATGGGGAGGCCCAGTGATGGATAAGGGAAAGGGTGCTGCACTGTTTTTAGAAATTAGGAGAAAGCGGTTTGAGCTGAACAGTGCTTCTGTAGGAACTTAAAGGAACTTTCCGATTTAGGGCAGCTACTCACACGTTGTGGTAGCTGCCCTCAGTGCTAGTTAATCAGCCTGGTTTAAATAATAAATTCTGTCCTGTACCTTTGTATTTTTACTCATAATTTTGTATTTCTCGGTGCAGCCCAACCGGTTCTGAAATTCCTGGTAATCATGACACGCCTAATGAAGGACACCGCTCGACTAACAAGGGTCATGTTAGTCAAGCGGTGTCCTTCATTAATCTTTAGGTGGTCATTCTTGATCGTAAAACTGAATGAAAAATCCAGCCCCATTCATTTCAATGGGGTGCGCCCCCGCGCTTTCCTTTGGTCACACGTCATTACGTGCTCGAGTGCGGGGGCGTGTCACGATTACCAGGAGTTTCAGAACTGGTCGGCCTGCATTGAGAAATACAAAATTACAATAAAAATATAAAGGTATGGGACAGAATTTATTATTTAAATCAGGCTGGAATAACTAATGCTGAGGGCAGCTACCACAATATGTGAGTGGTAGCTGCCCTCAGCTAAGTCGGAAAATCACTTTAAGGTAAATGTTGTACTTTGTGTTAATCATACAGCTACCAACTTGCCAAGGCATAAAACTGGGACAGGGTCCATCTTGACCCCCCCCCACCATGTCACTCCCATGGGCACCGCCGCAGACAATGCTGCACATAATCAAATTTTGCTGCTTGCTCTAGCCATGCCACCCCACAGCAACACCAGTAGTAAACATCCAGATTAAAACAATACATCATTCTGCTGCAGCAATTTCCAAATCATGATGTACTGAAAGTTCATTAGAAGCAAACCTGCGTTAAATCGTGTTCAGACATTCGAACTGCATGTATTGCTCCTCCTCCTGACAGTCCCGTCTGAACCCGCTTACATTCCTCTCATTTGATGAGCAAACTTCACTTCAGTGACTCCCACCACCACACCAGATTGTTTTCACACACTTCCCTGCAGCTGATCAGGTTCGGGTACCTTAGTTCACTGCTGCCAATCTCTTTGGTCTGGAGTCCCTCTCCACTGCTGGCAGGCAGATGTCCACATGCACTTGTTTGCACTACTACCCAGTCTAACCTAACAGGAAGGAACATGCTCTACTGTGCTTCCACTGACATGCTTGCGGTACAACATAGGCGAAGGGGTTGATGTTGCAAACTGTTGCCCTGCTCGAACAGCAACACAGTGGTGCTGAAATAACTGTCACTCATGGATTAGCAGTTAGCAAAAAAAAAAAAAAAAAGGACAAAACTGGGACAAGTAAGCAAAAACCAGGACGAAAGTGGCATTTTGCAAAACTTGTGGGGACACTGGGACATGCTGCCTAAAATAGGGTCCGTTCTGGGAAAATAGGGACTGTTGGTAGCTTTAGTTAATCAACCTGTATAAATGTAAAGGCCAAGTATATGTAGTAAATTAGTAATATTCTACCTTCTACCCTTGAGGGAAGGAGGGAGACGGGGGACATGATAGAAACTTTTAAGTACCTCAGTGGAATCAATAAAGTCCAAGAGGGTAGCATCTTTCAGAAAAAGAGATGTGCAAGAACAAGGGGACACAATTTGAAGATAGAGGGGGGACAGCTCAGGGGCAATGTGAGGAAGTATTTTTTCACAGAGAGGGTGGTGGACGCATGGAACAGCCTTCCTGAGGAGGTTGTGAGGTCTAAAACTGTGGGAGAATTCAAGAATGCATGGAACAGATATAAGGCAATTCTTGTGGGGGGGTAGGAAGAAATAGGCTGTTGGTTAACTAGGATCAGTAGCTTATCCTGTAGGTAGGGAAATGAGCAGACTAGGTAGGCCAAGCGGTCCTTATCTGCCGTCAAAGTCTGTGTTCTGTTTCTATGTTTCTTCAGATGCCAAAATATTATTCTAGTTTAGGCCTGGTCCCATTGGACAGAAAAAAATTCTAAATTTTCGTGCAGGGTTTTTATGCTTACTGTATGCTTGCAGTCTCTTACAGCTGGCATGAAGAAGCACTTAAATCCAAACCAAATGATCACAGTGGAAAACAGAAACTGGATATGTTAGAGGGAAAAAGGTTAAGGATCCAGTGTGATTAGCTCCTGTCATCCAGGCAGCCGTAAAATTCAACACTGTGTTAAAAATATATTGGAAACCACTGCAAACTGTCCCGGTGAATTAAATACTGTATCCGCTGTCCAGCAGTGTTGTTCTCCATAAGGAACTGATCCAACTGGAGCTTAAAAGAGTTAGCACTCCCCAGCTTGCACTGCTTTTTATGGGAGCTTGTTCCATAGGTTTACCACTGACTGGGAGAAGCAAAACTTCCTTCCATTACCCCTAACTTTATCCTACCTTCCTTAAGGGTATGATATACCCTTTATTTCAGCTGTCCTTAACAAGTGGAAAAGGTACCCCGCATTTTTTAATCCCTTTAAAATGCTAAAACCTGAGGTGACGTCACCGCTTGCTAGCCTTCTTTTTCTCCCTGAAAAAAACATACCTAACTAGTATAAAAATTCTTCATAAACTCAACCTCTCCATTCCCTTAATCATTTTAGTTCCTCTCTGCGGTACTCTTTTGATTGAAACATAGAAACATAGAATTTGACGGCAGATAAGGACTGCTTGGCCCACCCAGTCTGCCCATTTCCCTACCTACTGGATAAGCTGCAGATCCTAGTTAACCAGCAGCCTACTTCTTCCTGCCCCCACCCCCTAGAATTGCCTTATGACTGTCCCATGCATGCTTGAATTCCACCACTGTTTTTGACTCCACAATCTCCTCCGGAAGGCCGTTCCATGCATCCACAACCCTCTCTGTGAAAAAATACTTCCTTAAATTACCTCTGAGCCGCCCGACATTGCTGCAGTATTCATTTTTATACCACCCAACCAGAACTGTACACAGTACTTCCAAGTCTGGAAATATCCTGAAAAGCAAGGAGGGGTACGGAATAGGACTGGCAGGGAAAATGGGCACACTGGATGGGCCAAAGGGGTTCCTAGCAGTCATCAAATTCTATGGTTCTACATTTCTATGTTCTGTGAAGCCCTTCTTTGTAGAGACATTTAAATGTATTTCACAATTCAGTAATTCATTTTTTGGGACAAGTCGATGCACCTGGTCCCAGTTTCTGAAAGACAGAGGGGGTCTACCAAGTTGAAAAATGAATACCTTTTTCATTTACAATAAGAGCAGCTGTTCCCTGCCCTTCTGGATATGAAGTTTGGCAGTACAGATCACTTTCATCAATTTTGTTATGAAGCATTTGAAAAGATAGAGTTTTTCTCTTTGAAAGGGAATACATTACTATATATTTTTTTAATTAAAAGGAAATGCAGTACGTACAAGTAGTGACACTGAAAATTAATACGTCAACATGGTGTGCATGATGAGAATCTTTAAGCAGGTGGAGAGATATTTTTATAAATAACCCATGGTTTATTCACAGAACTGTATGGATTATCCTGAGACTTGAAGCAGAACATGATCAGGCTGTGTAACTGGTAAAAGTTTTGAGAAAAGGAAGCCCAAATAACTACACAGGGCAACCCACTTGGTACTAAACTAATATGTACTGTCAGATTTCTTTTTCAGAACTATGCTTTCTGTTGCCTGGATTTGTTTTGTTTGTATTAAGTATAAAACAAGTTTAAAATAAGCATGCCTGCAGTCCTCAAAATTTCCACCACCTAATTTCCTATAGATAACGATTCACTGTTTGAAATCGGGGGAGCCCAAGGGCACAGGGTGACTCCCTGTTAGAGAAGTGAGGGGTCTGCTACCTCCCCGACCCCCTTGGCCTGCTGCTGCTCTGCTGTTAAATAGATCCCTGGTCAGACTTGTGCAGATCTGGTATCCAAATCTGGAGAAAGATATTTATGTGATTGAGAAAGCACAGAGAGTGACTGAGGGCCTGTGGACAGAACTGGAGCAGTTATCCATAAATGTTCATTATGTACCATTTCGGTGTCTCTTACAGCTATACAAGTGCATTCTCAAGTTCTTTGGGTGGGAGAACTGGGAAGTTAAGCTAAGCAGTTTTGGTACATAAAAGACTTGAAAAGAAACTCTTATAATCAGGAGACACAGGAAATGTATAGTTTAACATATTATAAATCATGTTAAAGACCTTTGTTTAGAAAAAATGAAATCTGACTTGAAAATCTAAATTTTTTTACTATATAGACGATTACAGATCAAGGGAGCACTCCTGACCAATCAGAGTGCTCCTTTTCCCTGCATGAGAGGCACTCTTATTCTGTGAAGAGCATCTCACGTGCAGATGCCCTGGAAATGGGTACATTCCAGGACAGTTAAAAAAAGAAATAACATTGAAAGCCCCCACAATCTATAATATATTATTATGCCCCTTGGAGCCATTCGTTGCGGGTAAGAGTGGTTCCATGGCGCGTTCTGCTTGAGCTAGAACAGCTCAGCTTCGCTTCACTGTTCTCTTTTGTGCAGAATGCGCGTGAAACCACTCTTATCCCACAATGAGTGGCTCCGGGGGAAGTGATCATATATATTGGAAAATCCCCTTTGCGGGAAATGGACTTTGCCAAGTAAAATTAGAACTTCAGAATTTTAGAACTGTGTGTGCATGAGACACTCTATTATGATTATTATAAAGCAGTGTAACTGCCCAAAGTTAACTCTCGCTTTGGCAGGGCTGCTGTAAGCTTTACACTGTCTTCCTTGTGGAATAAATTGCAAAAAAAACTGAAACTGAGGTCACCCATCGGCATCTCATCTTTCAAGCTCTTATATTCACGTCTCAGAAATTATCAGTGCAATTGTTTCCCATGACCACGAATTGTCATCATGATAACCTGCACCATTTAACCATGAAAAAATTACTTCTAGTGCTTGTCTCCTCCTTGGCCCTGGTCTTTCATCATGCTTTCATGTAACACCTTGGTGCCTCTGTCCTCCCTTTGATACTGGTCTATCTTCCCGCATTCTCCAGCCTTCTTTTCACAACTCTATACTGCACTCATCCACAATCTACACGCAATCGTACTATAAAGTCCTAACTCCCTTCCCTCTCCCGTAGGCCCCACCGCCCGCATCAGTTCTACCGCACCTATCCTTGGGACTTCACTTCTCACAATGTTTATCCTTCGCTTACATATTACATACCCCTCCTGGTACCCCATCTGCCATTAGTTGGTGGTTCTTCAAGCCATTTTCATGGCTAGTACTAGTGACTGCCCCTGGTAAATGAACTAACTGGTACTTCTATAAAGAGAACATGGTTTATATACAGTTGCATGGTTTAATGGTGGACCTAACCCCTTGTATTTGAATCCTCCTCTGTTATGGCTTGCCTTGTCTTCCTTTTATCATTTGCCTCCCCTATTACTGCACCGTTGTGCTTGTGTTCATATACTTATTTACATGTATTTATATGTTTTTATGATGAATGTTACCCGACCCTGTTCTAACCAGGTCCATCTTGTAAAAGAGCTCTGCTCAATGATGTTCGCCTGGATAAATAAAGATTTTGATTGATTGATTGATTGAGATTACTGTACCTCTTATCCAGCGTACAGTGTCATCTCGCGCTGCTCCCTGCTGTCCTGAACATACGCGGTCACTTCTGCCTGGACAAATAAAATTGGGAAAAAAAAATTTGAGAAACTACATGCCCGAGAGTAAGCAGTATGCCACTGAATTATCCCATTTGAACCCGCCACCATTAACCACTATGCAAGCGGGGTTAACGTCCTCCAGGAAGTTACCATTATGTGTGTGTGGAGGGGGGAGATGGCAAATCAGAAACTAAATTAAACTTCTCAGACTCTTTCCTTCAGTAGAGGCAGTTATACTGCTTCATAATGCATTACGATATGTGGCGGTATCTCTTACGAGATAAGAAGCTTATCTCGTGCTGGTTTGGGCTGACAGAACCGCTCAGCTTCACTCCGCAGTCCTCTCACCCAAACCAGCACGAGATAACCTTTCTATCTCATAAGAAACACCGGCTGCCATACGTATTAATATATAGAAGAGTGTCTGGAATGTTGAAATAAGAATAATTTCATGATTTATAATGTAGAGAAAAAATATGTTGCAAGTGATACCTTTTATTGGACTAACAAAATTATTTCTAAGGCTAGCTTTCAAGAGATAGCCTTAGAGATCTAGAGATAGTCTTAGAAATAATTTTATTAGTCCAATAAATGCTATCCCCTGCACCATATTTGTTGTTTTTTTCCTCTACATTGTTGACTGGATAACACGGCTACCACATTTCTTTTTTTCAAACATGAGTTATGATGGAAAAGAACAACAAGAGGGGACATTATCCTCATCTTCATATGCCTGAAAAGAATAACACCATCAGGCTGAATGCAACTCTTCATTATTTATTTTTATTTATTTTTGTTTCATTTTTGTTGACCGGGTAAGTGCACTAGAAAAATCTTGCCTATTTTCAGGCACGACCCCGGGGAGGGGGATACAGATGAATGGCAACTGACCTTGAACCAGATTAAGCTGTTGGTGGAATTTTTTAGTGAATGAGGGAAATTTGACCAGGACACCGGGGAAATTCCCCTACTCTTTTCATTAAGTGCCATGGGATCTTTAACATCCACTTGAACTACCACCAATCCAGGCAGATGGGACCTCGGTTTAACGTCTCATCCGAAAGACGATTATATACAAGGACAAAGTAACACAGGGGCACACAATATCTTTGAAAACAGAACAGTGCAAGGGAACAATCAGAAAGAGTTATTTCACAGAATGAGAGGTGCACACTTGGAACACATCTCCAGATCAAGTGGTATTGGCTGATACTGTAAGGAAAGACCTTCAAGCGTAGTCTCAGCAAGTGCCTAGGGAAAAAAAGGGGCGACCGTGTGTTCCCACTGAGCTGGTGGGTGGAAGGAACATGGTGCACAATGGTCTTCTTTCCGCCATAAAGCTGTATGTATGTACAGTGTATAATTTGTTCAGTGGGGTAATAAACGCTATTGCTCTTCATATTGGAATGCTAATACTGGATATTGGTATCGTCTGACTTGGAATTGAGCAGGTTAACTATCTGTTACAGTATATGTAGTTTTATACATGGTGCCCACGTTTAAAGGAGAACTGTGGGCTCACCTTTAGTAACAATACTGAAGCGATTGGAGCTTTAGTAACAGGATCTCCTGTGCAGGTGCAAACTTCATACCATCAATGTCGAACTGGAGCCCTCGCAAAAACTGCTAATACAGTTGGCAGACATTTCATTCTGTACCTCTTGCTGCCCTTGAGGTCATGCTCGACGAGAGCGGTGATACCATGATATGATGATGCACGATTGCCCCTTCCACTGCAGTGCTCTATGTATGTAGATTTTTCATGTTGTGTATATCGTGTTCCTGTCTGTATTTGCCAAGATAAAGCCTAAATTCTACGTTGATGATAAGCATAAATATGGCATTTAGGTGAGGTGTTGGCAAATACAGCAGGGAATAGACTAGAATATGCACAGCATTTAAAATCGCCATACATTGGGCTCAGTAATGGAAGAGGCACTCACTTATCATCGTATTGTACTATTACCACTCTCGTCCAGCAAGATCTTGGAGGTGGCACAGGCACATCATGAAATGTCTGTGTACTGTATCTGTATTGGTAGTTTTTGAGAAGGCTCCATTTGAACATACATTGTATGAAATTTGCACCTGCTCAGGTGATATTTCTACTTAAAGAAGAACAGCGCTAAATCTGTAAGTCATTTTTCCCAGTAGACGCTATTTTTTAAATACTGTTTCGAATTCTGTTATTGCTGTAGCTGTCAAGGCTTTTTAGCTATCCTAGTGGGTGTTTCTGATTTACATGCCACTAGTAAGAACCATTTTAGAACTGTATCATGCAGTTTATATCCCTGTTCTGCGCTTGCATTGTTGGCGCAATGCATTCATATTCTGCTACAGAACTGTGTGGTTAAGGGGAACATCATACAGTTCTAAAATGGCACTTAACACCAGGTTGTAAAGCAGAAACACCCACTGAGGTTACTAAAAGGACTGTATATATGGAACAATAACAGAATGTTAACTGGTAATTAAAAAACAGCTTCTATTGGGAATAATTACTTACAAGTTCAGCCCAGTTCTCTTTTAAGCCCAATCTCTTCAGTAAAGGCCATTTAAGGTGAGCCCACAGTTTTCTTTTTTTTTTTTTTTTTTTATTTACTATGCTTGTCTTGCTGCGCTGGCTGTCGATATCCACCCTGGTCACGGCGCCCTGGACTTCCACCCCCCATATGGCCTGCGCTTTTCTGGTCACCCCAGCTTACCCCACCAGAGGGTGGGGTCATGGCACTGCCTCCCCAAGTACAGTGCCGCGAAACTGTGTCTGGTTGGGAGAGCCAGCTAGGGGGCTAATTGAATCCTGGAGCAGGGCTTCATAGAGATGGCCAGCCAGCTGCAACGCTTTTTCTTCCCCTTGTAGACTGGGGTGGGGACGTGCAGTGATATCCAATGTCTGTCCTGCCCCAGAGTTGAGTCGGCGCCAGTGCTGTGCAGCTACTCAGCCTCCGCCAGGTGTGGCACCGTGCGCATGCAAACAGATGAAATCACTCCCCTGGAGAAGGAGAGCAGTCAAGGGGCGCTCAATCCTTCTCGCCTGGCCAACCCTCCATCGACCCTGGTCTAATCCCGAACCTCGGTTGCCGGCGTCGCAAGCGGAAATGCAACCACTGTGCCAGCAGGCCGGCTTCACAGTTTTCTTTTAAATCATCATAATGTACAGTATATATTCAAATTGATGTGTTCCTTCCAACATATGTACAATTGGCTAAGTACTGCTTTTAGCATCTTTCACACTGAAAAGTTGCCACATAATTTTTTCATTTATTAAAATTCACAGACTGTGTCGACGATCTTCATTTTTCCAGTGCACGGTTACCATCATTGCCAAAATTCAGGTTGAACACGACTTGAATCAGCTTCCCAGTATCATGTACCTTTTTATAGAATAAACACCCCCCAAGGATAGTTAGAATCACAGACAAGCCTGATATTCAGACAAGCTCAACCAGAAAACCATACGTCCGGGTTTACCTGTAATTGCTACTGATATAATCTCTGGCTACTCACAGAGGGTAAAGGTCACCACAGCTGTCAGTAAACATGCAGTTTGCCTGTTGCTGGCCAGCTGAACTTTACACAGTGATGCTTCATAGCATGCCTAGCATGTCGACAGCATTCGCTGCCACTCGCTGCCCCCTCATGCTCATGTGGAGTGCAATGAAAGGATCAGGTGGCCAGGAAGGATTAAGTTTCTAACCGTGTTTCTCTTATCTCCATCCTTTTCTTTGCCTACCTAGGCCTGGGTTCTTCCTGAAAAAGGTCCCAATTGGATTAGTGTACTTGCTGGGCCAGCACATACATATATACATAAATGAATGAATAAATAAAACTGAGTTGGACCCCAGCTCAAATAGGAAACATGATCTAGCCACTCCGTAGATCCCCTGGTCCACATCCCACAGGGATCCTGGGATATGGCAGTCGCCATAGTGCACTCCCATATCCCGTTAGGACGCAGCCTCATTTAATTAATAAAAAATGTCTAGATTTGACCATCCAGTGCTCACAGCTCCATGGAGAGGAGGTGGACTGAGTATGGGCCAGCATTTATAAGTCAGGGTTTTACCAGCCTCTGGGAGTGGAGGTGGCAGGCTGCAGTGTGTGCAGAGGCACTTATGGCAAAATTCACCGTGGGCAAGGTATGCAGCACTCAGGCTGATCTCAGCCACGTACAGTATATGTGGCTTCTTGAATGCCATGTTATGTGGACACTAACCCCAACCCAGCTGCATTCCTTACTCTGCAGAGCAGATGGGATGGGATGGGAGGGGCACATGCTGAACCACAGTGGATTGGTAGTGAATGCTGCAGGGGACTCTGTGGTTCCCTTTCACTCTGCAGTAGAATATAAGAGCGCCTACGCGCTGTGTGTTAGCAGCACGTAGGTGTAGTAAATCAAGCTCATTGTTTGTAAAACTGTATGAAAATAAAACAACATGTAAACTTAATGTGCTAGTTTCTAATTTATGGCCTAAACATTTTATACTGCTGCTTTTATCCATCTTGCGCAAGAAATAGCTCAAAATAGGATTCTGTCTCGGCCTTCCTTACTGGGTAAACAATTATAAACCAACAAACCACTATGGGCTTTTAACAAAGTTGAGGCACTGAATTAGCTAGTCCCAAATTCTATTAGCCAGAAAGCATTTATCATCTGACATCCTGCAGAAGGAATTTTTGACAGGTCTTCAGCGAGCTGTTAGACTTCAGTAGTCAGCAGCACCAGATAATGTAGCAGTTGGCTAATTGGCTAATGCATAGAGTGGTCCCTGAAAGAGAGAATGAATCTCTTAAGCTGCTAATTTCATTCAGGGCAATTACACCGGGTCCTCCTGGCTGGACAGGTGTGCTGCCCTCCATGGACATGTGCGGCCTAAATAAAGGGTTTGTTATTGCAGCTGCCGTGACCTTGTGCTCCCCGAGGAAGTTAGATATAAATGTGGTATAAATGTGGGGCGGCAACTTTAGTGCTCCTGTGTGACAGATATACTGTGCACTGCTACTGACAGGCATTCTACAAGATGATAAAACCAGAAGAAATTGCTAGCTGTGCCGCCTAGTGCAACTGTGTTTTGTTTAAGGATAATGTACTGACACTAGAAGAAGAGGTTATTAATGCTCTTCCAGCAAGTGAAAAAAGCTCCAAGGAGTCGTGCATTCTGCTTCCAAAAATAGGAAGACTGCAGAAGAACAATGGAGCCAGTTGCGTTTTGCATGATGTGATAAGCCTGCTGGTATACACAGATCACAGCAGTCCTATAAGTAGATTACTGGGAAAGGCTTTAAAACAAATTGAAAAATCTGTATTTTGTTTTTGGCAAAGGTTGTTACTTTTTGCCAGAAGGCTGTCAGCAGTTCCTCAGCTGCTTTTGCTGTCACGGATTGCCCAATGTGTCCCAAGCCTTTTGGTGTAACATGGAGTATGAAGTTAAAAGAAATGTACTAAAATACCGGGGCCTGTATTCAAACAGCAGTGTTCAAGGGCGCTGAGTTTTATTTTAACCCAATACTCATGAAGCACTTTCACAGTTTTATCTGTACTCTTCTTGAGGTTTTACTCCACTCCAGGGGGTCGGAACAGACACTAGCCAACTAGCCAACTGATTGTAGATTTTGTATTGGGCTAGTAAAATTTTCCCTTAACCACCTGTGCTAGCTTAAGAGAAAGTATAGTACCGTGCATCTGAACATTCTGTAAATGCATGCTTTGAACCCACTCTCTGTCAGTTTTTTTTTTTTCAGATGATTACTATATCTGCAGTTTCTTAAAGAGCTGCTCACGTCTTTGGGAGAACTTTGGAAAATATAATATTTAGACAAAATTAAGCTTGTCTTTCATATATCTTCTATAGATTTTTCTCTCCATTATTTATTACTGAAGAATTCTCACAAACATGACATTTTTATCCCTTATATTTCTTCTGCCTCTATAGCTTACCTCCCCATTATTAATTACTGAAGAATTACATAGAAACATAGACTTTGATGGCAGATAAGCATTCTTGAATTCCCCCACTGTTTCTGACCCCACTACCTCCGCAGGAAGGCCATTCTATGCGTCCACCACCCTCTCCATTAAATATTCTTCCTCACATTGCCCCAGAGCCATCCCCCCCACTCTAGTTTTCAAATTGTGCCCCTTGTTCTTGCACATCTCTTTTTCTGGAAGATGCTACCCTCTTGGACTTTGTTGATTCCCTTGAGGTACTTGAAGGTTTCTATCATATCCCCCCTCTCCCTCCTTTCCTCGAGGGTATACATATTAAACTTCTTTAGTCTCTCTTCGTATGCTTTCTGGTGCAGACCCTGCACCATTTTAGTTGCCATCCTCTGGACTGCCTCCATCCTGCCTATGTCATTGTGGAGATGGTGTATCCAGAACTGCACGCAGTACTCCAGATGGGGTCTCACCAACTGTCTGTACAGACACAGAGGGATGATAACTTCCTGTTTAAGACTGATGATGCCTCTCCCTATGCACCCCAGTATCCCCCCCAGCCCTCCTTACTGCCTTCTCACATTGCGTACATTTAGGTCATCTGATGTGACTACTCCCAGGTCACTGTCCATTTTTGTTGTTGTTAGTACCCCCCCAATTGTGTACTCTTCCTTGGGTTTTTGTTTCCCAGGTGCATTACCATGCACTTTTTAGCATTGAGTCTAAGCTGCCATACATTTGACATTCCTCTAACCTTGCTAAGTCCCTTCTCATCCTTTCCACCCCACCCTGCGCATCAACCCTGTTGCCGATCTTTGTGTCATCTGCAAAGAGACATACTTTTCATTCCAGTCCCTCTGCAATGTCACTTAGAAAGACATTAAAGAGGACCGGCCCCAGTACTGAACCCTGCGATACCCCGCTAGTAACCCCCCTTTCTTTGGAGTGGATTCTGTTTACTATTACCCTCGGCGTCCTGTTTTCCAGACAGTTTTTTACCCAGGCTAACCCCCTGGGACCCACTCCCAGGCTGGCTAACTTGTTTATTAATCTCACTGACAACAGTTTTATCCCTTGGAGTTCATCTATGCTCTCTTGTGACATCACAGCTTGTTGCCACGGGAGTAACTGTGATTTCACAAGCAGAGTATTTTTTTTTTCCATATCATGCTACGGCTGGCAGAACTCAGTAAAGTTCTGTGAGTAATAAGTCATAACAAGGTGTGCATTTTTAGAGATTTAATACATAGTCAGGTGATGTCTCTTGGCCAATGAAATTTCTAGATTTTTTTCTTGCCATTTTATAAAAATATTTAAATAAATATGTTAAAATGCATAATGGAGCAAAATCTGTAGTATTCAACACAGTAGGGCAAAGGGAATATGTTTACATGAAAAAGAACTGCTAATAAAGAAGACAGGTCGGCCTGGTGGTGCAGAGGGCTGAGGCACTGGCACCTTACCTTGAACCATGCCGGCGACCCGGGTTCAGAAACAGACTCGGGACACTGGGGACTGGCAAGGGAAAGAGAGGATCGAGCGTCCATAGGACTGATCTTCTCTCCTGGGGTGGGTAGTGGGATGGCATCATGCTGCAGCGGCCTCTGGTGGAGACCAAGAGCACTTCAGATGCACGCAGTAGGGAACAACACCAGAAAAGCGAAAATACTGCTCCACATTCAGTCGGATGATGGCTGCCTAGCTCTCTGATCCATCCCTGTCCCTGCCTACTATCTCAGCAGCACCCTGGGGCCAAGTGTTACGTTGGTCTCCCCCCCCCCCTTGGCTGACACCTTCCCCCTCAGAGGAGGGGGATCCATCTGGTGAAGGGTTACGCCAGGTTACCCTGGGGGTGGCTGCCATGTGAGAACAGAGGCTGAGAGGGCAGATGGATCGGAGGAGGCCTTGGTAAGCCCGAAGGAGGGGCTAATGTGGTAGCATGTAGGGGAAAAAGAAATAATACAAAAAAAAGACAGGCAAGCAAGCAGAGACCCACTAGGAGTGGAGATAACAACAAGGACACAAGCAGCACATGCTGTAGCAGCATACAGTAGTTCCATGGTGGCATCTGTCTCTCTCTCTCTCTCTCTCTCTCTCTCTCTCTCTCTCTCATCTGCTTCATCATGAATCCCTTTTTGTTGCTAGTACTCTTTTGTGCACTCATTTTACAGTGTATCACAGGCATAGGCAGCCAGCATCTGATCTCCGTCTCTCGCCTAGATCAGTATCCTTCTGTAGCGCTCTCTGCTGCCTGGCCCATCTCCTTCAGCCAGCAGCACTACCACAGAAAAACTCACAGTATTTAGTTTGGCCTTTTCAGGAGAAAGGTTTTATTTTTGCTCTGCTTTTCTTTCTCCCATTGCCCTTTACCACAAGCCCACTTGCTGTCTCTCAGCGATCCCCTCGGTACTCACTCCCTGCTGGTGTGCCTTGACTCTTGGTCTGACTGCCCAGGTTGCACACTAAAGCAGGGATTTTTACGCCTCCATATTTTTTTTTTCAGCCTGCTGGCAGGCACAAGTACCACTGTGCTTATGCATTTTTTTTTTGGGGGGGGGGGGCAGCCAGCACAACATCATCTGATCTTGCTTTCCTGTCTTACACTCCGTCTCCCTAATCAGCTTTTTTTTGTTAAATCCCTTTTGCTGCCAGTATTGCTATTTTTGTTGTGCTTCTGTATTTTTTGCAGCAGCCAGCACACTCACCATCTGATGATGCTTCTGATTTTTCTCTCTCTACTGTAGTCTCTGCATGCAGTAGCTCTAATCTATTCTGTTTCTTTTGAATCCTTCTTGTTGCTTCTGTCTCTCTTCTCTGCAGCACAGCAGACTTGCATAGTAGAAGCACACACAAACCACACAGACCTTCCCTCCCTCCTTGACGTTCAACCAGGAGCACTTCCACACAAACAGAAGCACTTAATGCTCCCGACCACACAGAAGGCTAAGCCCCTTTTTGTTTATAAGGGCTGGGTTTGGATTTTTAGGGCTTGTTTTCCCCTCTGCCCTTGGCTTTAACCACTCATGTGCCTGACATCTCCTTTTCTTTCTACGTGGAAAGCACTTCCACTCTGTCCTGTCTTTCACTCGCTCTCTGCCGCCTTGCAGAAAAACCAGGGAAGGGAGTTGTGTCACATGACAGATAATTGCTTTCAGATTGTATTGACTGCTGTGCTGTGTCACGAAGATCCTCCCTGTGAGATTTGTGATGTAAGTCACTGCTGAACGTATGATCTCACACAACCTCCTCTCACCAACTCAACTGAGTCTGCACTCGCCCACGTTCCACATCCCACCATACCCCACCAAGCCAGAGTTAAAGAAGGAGTCTGCATGGAGGACAGGAAAAGCCAGCTCAGGACTGCATCAGTGCAGTCAGGAGAAGGGGGAGGAACACGCACATGTGGATTGCATGTCTGATAAGTGAAAAAACACAGAAACTTACATGTGGACTCGAGATCAGACTCATTCAGGCGAGTCCATATTTATCCGAGTCAATGGGTAAGCACTGGATCCGGGGGAAGTTCTGATTTGTGGCAGAACATCCACCCAGCCCTAATTATGACATCAAGTTAGGAAGAAGCAATAGGAGCTGATAAACTCTCAATGAGCAACTATCTTTTTTTCATGCATGTGACCTCAGCAGTAAATAATGGGGATAAGAAATATAGATCTGATGAAAAATGTAAGCTGTTTTGTGTCCAAATATTATGTTTTTCAAAGTTTTGTTTATTTATTTCAAGTTTCGGAGACAACCTTTGGGCAGGGTGCTCTTTTTCAAAGGTTCCATGTCAAAGAGAGCAGTTCCCCTGGAAGTGTCGTCGGCTCTTTAAGCATTTGAGAAATAAATCCTGTCAGGTTGCTGACATGGAGGGCAAGGCTGTGAGTGCTGGAGCTGACATCATCAGCAGGTTTTCACTGAAATCGACTTTTTTGAACAGGCAGTGAAATTAAGGTTACAAAATGGTTTGTAACTTAGATTTTAAACAAGTGTTGTTTCGTTTTCAGCAGAAGGTAAAGGGAATGGGGATGATACATACTTGTTGACAGAGTCATTCAGTAGCATTATATGCTTCAGGGCGTATGCGTCAGGGCATTATAAAAGTTAACATAAAACGTCAATGATAGAAAAGAGGTTATTGTGATTTCTGTCAATTTTAACAAAGTAACTCAGTCATCTTATTTTTGGCATGATGCTTATTGGGGGATATGCTGATTCTGATTCTGCAATTTAGCACTTTTGGACTGAACTGTCTTTAATTTTACCCCAGATTCCTGACGTGGCACTGACCTTTAGGAGTGGAGTAAAACAACAACAAGAATGAAATAAAGCCAGACAGAGACAAAGTAATGCTGTAGGGGCTGCATATTCAAAAAAAAAAACCAGAGCAAGCGCAGTGCAGCCATTTGCACTGTGCGTGCCCCTACACGCCTCTATCTCTTGTGATATTCAGACAGATAGTGCTTGCCAATGGAGCAGTGCTATCCGACTGGATATCAGACCATTTCAGCACAGTGCTAAGTGAATCTACAGTACCCTGACAGGCACCTGGGCTGCATATGGTCCACAGGGAATAGTACTGCCCAAAATAGGATAGCGCCAAGTCCCCTGTGGGCTGTATCCAGCACGACCATGCAGTGAGGCCAGAGCATGCAAGGCATTAAGAGGCCATTTGCATGCACATAATAGGCTCAATTGCATGGGTTGCAGCAGCTCCGTAGTGCCGCTTTGTACATGAAAGGACAGCTCTGCTGGTTAAGTAGCCCACCCCCCAGTCTCTCGTTGCTGTTAATACAAGAGCATCCTGGTGATCCAGTGGTCCCCCTCACCCCTCAATCCCCCAGTATAATGTGGTATAGCACTCCCTGGGGGTCCAGTGGTCCTCCCAAGCACCCCTTTTCTGTATTTTAGTTATTCCCTGGTGGTCCAGTGGGTCCCCCCCACTGCTCGATCTCTCAGGATATTTGTTTCTACACTACACATGATCACTGACAGTTTGTACAGTGGCCGGCCATGGAGGTGAAAGGAAGGTTGTGCCAGTTGCTGTACATAGCTGTGAGGAGTACCGAACACCTGGGTAAGGGGGGGAGGTGTGGGGAGGTGGTATGTGAGCGGGCAGGTCAGCTTGAGGGCTGGTCGGGGGGGACACCGGACTATCAGGGAGGAAGAAGAAGAATCAGCATTTATGTAGCGCTTTTAATACACGTTGCATCCCAAAGCACTTTACAGGCAATGCTAGACAGGTAGTGAAGTAACTGAACCTGTAGTGTCAGCCATTTTGCATGTCAGCACCTACACACTGACTTGGACTATTGCATGAACCAGTTTTATAGGAAGGGGAATATTGGCCAGGACACCGGAGAAAGTCCTCTGCTCTTTGAGAAAAGTGTCTTGGGTTCTTTTACTTCTACCTGGACACCCACCAGCACAGCACCAGGATGGGTAGAAGGGACCTCAGTTTAATGTCTCATCTGGAGGACAGCACACCCCAACAGTATAGCACCCCTCAATACTGCACTCGGATGCCAGCATTTACTGTAGGTATGAGCCCAATCCCGGTGTGGGACTAGAACTCACAACCTTCTGGCCCAGAGATGGATGTGCTACCAACTGACCACGCTGACACCAGTGGCCACTGGACCCCCGGGGAGTGCTGTACTAATATATACTGGTGGATTAGGGGGGTGGGAGGAACCATTGGACCACTACAGAATATTAAAACATAGAAAACAGGTGATTGGGGTGTGGGGAACCACTGGACACCAGGAAATAAACATAGCAAACAGGTGATCAGGGGGGCACTGGACAACCAGGTAGCCCTGTACTACATTTATATGGAGGGGACCACTGGACCAGCAGGTTGACATTTCATTAACGAAAATGGGAGATCGGGGTGGGGAACCATGGGGTTGGCCCTGCAAGGAGGGCCATGCACTGGATGCACACCATGCCGCAACCTGAGTTCGGGAATGGAATTGGGACGCCGGGGATTGGCAGGGGAGAGGAAGAATTGTGCTTCCCACGACTGCTCTCCTTCCTCTGGGGAGGGTAGGGGCACTGCAGCATACTGTAGCGGCGACTGGCGGAGGCCAGCCACACTACAGTAGTGGGCACAAGTGGGGGGGAGCGCGGTGGGCATCAGCACATATGTGCTCAGATGCCATTGCACGTCTGGCTCCCTGGGGGAAGTAAAATAGGCAGAAAATAGTGGGTGCGTTTTCGGCAGCTGATGGCCGTGCCCGGTGTGCCCCCTGGTCCAGAGAGGATCCTGCCACAGGGTGCATGAGCGATGAAAGGCCGGCTCTGTGGGGTGCCAGATCGGGTCCAGAGGGTGCAGGTGCTGGTGGCCAGAGATCGTGGGGATCCGCTCCACCGGGAGGAGCATAAACAATAGTACGACAAAAAAAGGGCAGGGAACCATTAGACCATCAGGGAGTGCTGTACTACACTGTACTGGAGGATCAGTGGGCAGCTTGGCACAGGGGTGGGGCGGCTGCAGTACAGCCACCCTGCCTTTGGTGGAAGGGGGTGAAAGCTTAGCACCCAGTTAAGAGATGATTTTTGGCAGTGGCAGACAGCACCACTTGGCAGTTTACTACCACTGCAAACATTTGAATATGTTGCTGCACTGGTATGCATGAGGGAACCCCCTGCATTTGCATAGGCACAGTGGTATTTTATTGCCTTGGCGCTGTTGGGTTTTGGCGCACACCCAGGGTTTCTGAATATGGCCATGCCCAGAGTGCTAACACAAACTGGGGTTAGTGTACACACTAACCATGTCAGCGTGAGTACTAACCTTTGAATATTGGGCCCTAAATGCATTCCATAAAAAGTGGGGTAAAATAAAGCTAAAGTGCTAAGGGCTTGATTTTCTAATGCTGTGGCACAGTTTAGCCTCATAGCGCTATTTGCTCCAAGACGTTTATACAATTGGAAAGGCTTTGCCTGAAGTTCGATGGCCAAGCAGCTAGCCACTCCCGCTTCCTGAGCTATATAAGCACTTCCTCTCAACCTCATTGTGAAGCACTTTTTCTTTGCAGCCAAAGGCTCTTTCCATCTGTCCTCTGAGCTGGTTGGGGGTCTACACCGCCCCGGCTGCTCCTGCTTGTCTGCTAGATTCTGTGTTCCTTTTCTGCTTCTGGTTTATATTTTGCCTTCAGCTGTGTGTGCTTCTCCTGTCTTTGTTCCTTGATTTCTCTGCGTGTTTTTTTTTTTTTTCTGGGGGGGGCTTTTGTTTCCAAGTTTCTAGCATATCGCTCCTGAGCTCCTACTGTTTGCACTGTTGCTGACAACTCTCAAACCTACTGCAATGCAAATGCAATCACTATCTGTGTGTTTCAGCTCAACCATAGTTGCTCCATGTTGCATACTCAATTGTTTTCACTCTGCTTCCAAGTATTACTGTTTCCCGTGCTACGGAATTACTTGCTCCCCATGCTGTCAAGTCTGATTGTTTTTACCTGATTCAAGCTCTGAACCTTGCTGTGCAGTTCAGTCGTGCTATTCCCTGTTTGTACACTGCTGTTTCACTCTGAGGTCAGCTAAAGTTCCTACTGAGGCTGTTAAACTAGCTTTAATATCTGCATGTGTTTCTCAGCCCTTCCATCACTTTTTTGTTTGTGCTACGGCGGGGACTGGGAAGTGTTTGGGGAGTTGTGGCCCCATGTGGCTACTTATTTTGTTTTACATCCTGCCTTCACCACCGAAAATCCTCATAGTATTTGTCACCTTGATTTGGCTTTTACATGCCTGGCTGGTTTGCCCCACTATTCAATGCTGTTTCATTGCTACTATGTTATGCAGACCTACATGCAGGTCTACTTGTTACTACTCTGTTTACTGACCTATGTGTAGGTCTGCGCTTGCTTACGCACACTTGTTGCTCATTGCTTATGCAAATCATTGCTTCATGCCTACTGCCATCCTCTCGGCTTCAGCCTCTGGGATTCTGAGGCACTCAATTCTGCATTCGACCTTATAAGGTCTCAGCACTCACTGCTCATTACGATCTCAGGACACCAGTGCTCAATCAGCTCGCCAACTTCTCAGCTCTCAGTCTACTTTGGGGCATGCCAGCCATTCTGTTCTGGTGCAGGGTTCCTGCAGCCGATGGTCTCACTCTGCATTTAGTCCACATCTTGAGCGTGTCCAGCTTGGGGCGGGATCCTTCTCACCTGACCCATAGCTGGGAATGTCCTCACCCCGGGCTTGGCTTTAGCTGCCTGCTACACAACAGCAGCTCCTGGTGTAGAAATTAAGACTGCTGGTGAAGGGTGTTTACTCCGATCTCCTTTGGCTCTAGTGTTCCACTATAACGGTTATCCATTGGCTTTAGTGGTTTCCCTAGTGAGGCACCTTCTTCACATTCTCCCTACGACTGCCTCTGGCTCACCTGGATTGAGTTTAGAGTGGGTAGGCCAGGTGAGTGCCTCAGCAGTCATTGTGCTCCTCCCACCTTGGTTGCTCATATTGTTGTAGAGTTTTCTCACAACCTTCCACAGCGTTCCCGCTACAGGGTTTGAGTGAGAGCCTTCCTCCAAATTGGAACATTTTCCACCTCCCTTTAATTGGGTTTTCCAAATTGCAGCTGCAGAGCCGTCACTAAATAAACTATCCCAAGCCTGGAGGGAAGGTGACCTAGGCCTTGGATCCCCAGAGATTTCCTCCTGAAAGGTTTTTTTTTGTCTCCTCCGTTGCCTCAGGTCATAACCGTTAGTTAGCATAGCAGTGTCCTCTAGTTTCTTTAGATAGGTTCCGCTGTTGGATGGAGGTGGATGGTGTCCCCTGCCGTTCCCTCTCTCCTTAGAGGATACCAATAATTCTCAACATAAACCATCAGTATCATGCTACACAACCTGAGCATTTCATTACGTTATCAAACTGTCTATGGTTCTCTACTACTACGTCACAGTTAGTGCTACTACGTCACGGTTACTGTTTGCTTATGTGCTTCGTGTCACCTCATTCTTTTTGGGATATGCTTGCACTGTATTTCTTTTTGGGAATTCCTAAGGTATCATTAACCACGGGAATCATCCCGTGGCACCTCTAGGGGTGGAACCCTCTCTGAGGGTTCCTTGCCTGTGGTACCCCTACAGGGTGGTACTTCCTCTGGAATAGAGAGTGCCAATGGCCAGAACCAAACTAACACAGTTGCACAAGCATAACACTATACTGGCTGCGCAGGACATTGATTTGAAAAGGCTTTGCCTGGAGTTCGATGGCCAAGCAGCCAGCCACTCCCACTTCCTGAGCTGTATAAGCAGTTCTTCTCAGCCCATTGTTAAGCACTTTTTCTTTGCCCCACCATCCTCCCCTCCTCCTCTAGCGGCAGCACTTCTCTCCTTGGGGGATTCCTAAGGTACTTTTAGTCATGGGAATCATCCCATGGCACCTCTAGGGGTGGAACCCTCTCCGAGGGTTGCTTGACTTTGGTACCCCTACGGGGTGGTAATTCCTCTGGAATAGAGAGTGTGAACGGCCAAAACCAAATTAACACAGTTGCACAATCATAATACTATACTGGCTGCACAGGACATTGAACAAAAAAGGTGGTCTAACTTCTTGACACAATTATTGCAAGATATGCATCAACAACGATGCATGTGTGATTTATTTTTTTCCTAAAGTGAGTAACGTGCTCTAAATGCATTGTAATGTTTGAAAGCCATCCGTAGACATTCTGGCGCATTTACAGGAATGCAGCTGTGTAAGTGCTGCTTCAACACTTCTGAGAATCCATGCTTTGTGAATATCAAACGTTTGTGAATATAAGCGATTTTCCTATATTTGTTAATCACTGGATTTCATGACGCATTTAGTACTTTAGATTTATTCTACCCCTCTTTTCATGGAGCACTTCCACAGCAGCACTTAGACGTTATTTTACTGTTGTTTAACTCTACTCCTAATGTACAACACCGTATAAGGAGTAGAATAAAATGATGAGTGAAAAAAAAATGAGAAAAGGCTTCCTGAATAGCAGGGCAAATAAAACTTTTCATAAATAATAATTTAATAATAACTGTTTCGTAAATGAAAGAGGACAGGAAATTATTTCTGATTGGCAGTCTATAATGTTTGTGCTTCTGAAATGATACTCATATCCATAAATGATCCATAAGTCACCATACCTGAATATGAAGTGATGAGAAAAAAATGTATTTTGGATCCTTTTGTTTTTATGGGCAGCATTATGTTACAGTTTTCTTTATGGAACTAGTGATCTGGAGTTTTAACTATGTCACAGTTTGTGCACAAAACTCGAAACATGGTTCTTTTTTTTTTTACTTTCTATTTCTCCTCCTTCCCCACCCCGGAGCTACACTTCTTTGAGAGACACCTAGGTACCACCCCACAACTTGCCTTACCTGAATCCCCAGGGGTACCCCATGGAGCCATGGCTATACCCCCAGGCGGGTAAAAGGTGGGGCCCTGACACCTCGATATCTTTTGAGTTTTGTCGGGTCCCCTGGTGGTCAGGCAGGCAGTTGAATAAGGGTCAGTACTGGTGCTCCGTCTACCTTTGCTCCGGCGGTGCCTTTTCCTCCTTTCTCTTCTGTGTGGTGCACACCCTGACATCAAGGTGCTATGCACCGACTTCCACCTCACGGCTCCCACCAGTCCCTCCTGCAAGCTGCAGTATTTGCTGTACCTCGGGCCTCCGCCTGGGGTTAGGCAAGCTGTGGACCTTGATCCTCCCTTCCCCTCCCCCGGAGAAGGCGAGCAGTCCCTGGGACACTCAAGTCTTCTCCCCTGGCCGGCCTTCCAGCGACCCGAGTCTGCTCCTGAACCTGGGTTGCTGGTATCACAAGTGGAAATCAAACCGTTGTGCCAACGGGCCAGCTCTGAACATGGTTCTGATAGGCCAACAGCTCACACTTAGCAGTCTGTACACAAACCATGACATAGTAAAAACTCCAGATCATCGGTGTAAGTTAATTCCACTGCCAAGACCACTCTTACGGTTGCAGAAGTGGTCCCACCGGCCCGGTGGTGCTGAGGGTTGAGGCGCTGGACACCACACCTCGCACCACGCCGGCGACCCGGGTTCAGGAACGGACTCAGGCCGCCGGGGGCTGGCAGGGGGAAGGAAGGATCGAGCGTCCCGCGACAGCTCTCCTTCCTTCGGGACGGGTGAGGGGTACAAGCGAGTGCTACAGTGACACCAGCAGAGGCTGGGTGTCTGACGATGTGGCGCATCTGATAGAGAGAAGCCCGGCAGGCGTCTGCATGTAAGTGCGGCGGACGTCATTGCGTCCGGCTCTCCAGTGGGCCATACTATATAAGCAAAATAGGGACCTCCACCTCTGAAGCCCTCCCCGGGTTTCCTTGTCCTATGTCGCCGATCCCCCAACTAGTTACAAGGATCGTGGGCTGGCATATGGGTGCGCCAACTCCGCGGCCCCATCCTCTGGGGGGAAAGCCAGGGGTGACCGGGGGATTACGGTCAGCATGGAAGGGAAGACCGTGGGTCCGTGACCAGGGTGGATACCTGGTGGTAGGATTCCCACAAAAAAAAAAAAAGTGGTCCCATGCACATTCTTAGGGTATAGGAACCACGAACCCCTCCCCCCATGCTGAGTGGTTCTGATTCCGTAAGGATGCACACAAGACCATCCTTACAATAGTAAGAGGGATCTTGACAGCAGTACTAATGTATTAAACGTTTATTGAAAAACTTCCCTGAACATGCCTGTTTCCAAAGCAGCTGCAAGTGTAATGCTCTTCATAGAATAACAGTGTCTCGCACAGAGGAAAGGGGCCCTCCAACTGGTTAGGAGTAGTCGTTTAATCTATAATTCCATAAAGAGAACTGCAGAATGTTGTCCGTAAAAAGAAAACAATTAAAAACACAGTTGTTACATTTGTGTTTATTCAGGTACAGTTAAAGAGCAGTGGACACACTTGCAACAGGCAACTCATACTAAGGAGTTGCCTACTGGAGGAGTTAATTTAGCTATAATTCAGATTTGTTTGTCCACTAGTAAAATAAATATTTACCTTATTATGCTTGGCTCTTAGCTTCCATGTTTATTTATTTATTAGATCATCGGTTTACAGTTCACATGTTTGCGGTTTACATGTATGAGTCAAGTGACCACCGAGCGCCGCAGTCCCGCTTCTAAAATAAGCTTTTTTTAAAACATGAAAGTTTATTGACACTATAATATAAAAACTACAGATAGTTATGCCATAAATCAAACATATGAGATGTGATATTAAACTTCATTGTTACTATTATTCACCAACAAATAACACAATTTTTTTTTTTAACTCTTTCCCTCCAGTCACCAGAATGCAGGACCTCCCTCAGGTGACCTCACTCAACTGGCTTCCTACCACCCTGCCTGAGGCCCTCCCGACCAGGGAACCAGGTACTGGATCTCCCCTACCCCACTGAGCCCTCGACCAACCCCCCCTGCTGTACACCCCCCGAAGCGGGGCCACCTTACTCCCAACCTAATGCCTTTTCTACAATCTAGCAGGTCGTGTCTCAGGAGCGGAGAGAGACCCAGGAGAGCTGGACGGGTAGGGTCCGTCAGTGGGCGTGTCGGCCAATTTCTCGAGGCACCATCATCATTCTACATTCTGGGGTTTTCCACTGTTCTTGTTGCCCCCACCAGGGCATGGATGTACAGTGACGTGCAGCGTGTGGCAGGCACACTCCCGCACCCACCTGTAGGACGTCTGCCGTCACTCACCCCATCCATGGTCTGCAGTTGTTGTTTTTTTTTGTTTTTTTGTTTTTTTTATTTATTTTTTGTACTTCCCTGCCACCAGCCTCCCGATACCTTGGCCAAGTCACGGACCACGACTTCCACCTCCACAACGGCCGCAACCCTCTGATACCCCCTGGCATATCCCCCAGGACGGGGGTGCGGCACTAGACTCTCCCAGTGCCGCACACAGTGGGATAGGTCGGAGGGCCAGCCTGGAGGCTAATTGAAGCTGTGGCAGGCTTCATCTAGGGCAGCCAGCAGCTGCTGTTTTTCCTGGTTTTCTGGGGGTGGGGACGTGCAGTGATGTCCTGTGTCCGCCCCACCCACTGAGGATTCTCAGCACCGGTCGCTGCACTACCCCCAGCCTCCGCCAGGGGTCTGTTGAGTGCCAGACACACCCCCCACCCTCCCCCGGAGAAGGACAGCAGTCCTCGGGATGCTCCATCCTTCTTCCCCCGGCCGGCCTTCCAGCATCCCGGGTCCATTCCCGAACTCGGGTTACCAGAATTGCAAGCAGAAATCCAACCACTGAACTGACGGGCCGGCCCTGGGTCCACAGTTGTTACCGTGCTTCTAGTCTCCACGAGGAGCTGCCAACAGGGCAGAGTGGAGTTCTCCCTCCCTCCCAGGAGAGGAGAGCCATCCTCTGAATGCTCAATCTTCACCTCCCCAGCTGACCCCTGCTCTCTGAGCTTGCTCCCAAACACGGTCGCCAACATGGCACGAGGTAAGGCAGATGCCTCAGCCCTCAGCGCCACTGGGCCAAATATCATATGTTAACTGGGTAGAATTAATAACAGAGATTTAACCATATAATAAAACAAACAGTAACCAGAAGCATCACCATTTAAAACCTGTTGCTGAAAAGTCTGTCAGTATGTTGGACAACAGCGGAAAACGGCATGAGGGTACATAACTTTAATGCTTTAAGCTTCTTAATCACCTGTGTGACCTTCTTCGGCACCAAGTAAGACAATATGAGAAACTGGCCCCTGAAGGTACTCAAAATTCAGCTCGTCTGTAGCAACTGCATGCAGGGTAGCAGATAGTGGGGATGGGTTCTATGGCTAAACAAGGACGGGAGCAGCTATTGCAGCTTCTCAAGGGTAGCAATTCCCTCCATTTCCTCTTTGTAATCAAAGTATGGAAGCATCGTGCACTGTATTTGTTCTTACACAGTCTCAGGAGAGCTCTGATAGCCTCCATTCTAGGTATGGATTGTATGTTCTGGTGCCATTGAGCAATGGGGCATCCAACATTGTGTAATTACCTTAACTGCTGCTGCTGTTACTAAGATCAAAAATAAATAATTTTTTTCTGCTTTGTGTGCCCCTTGAGGGGGGAGACCCAGAACCAGGAGGGTCATAGTTAAGGGTGAAGTTAGCTCTAGGATGAGGGTTATTTGTGGAGAGACATTAGTCCAGAATGGACATAGTGTTGGGCACTCCCAGCAAACATGAGTGTGAATACCCTTCTCTCTGCAGTGCCTCCAGCACAACTTGGAAGAAGTAGTAACAAAATTGCAGCATAGCTATGGAGTGATAAAAAAGCATGTGGTTACTTTCCATCTGAACTCTCTCCAAGTACCAGACGCTGTAGTCTTATGGACATTACCACAGATAATGGACCACTGTTTCGTAGTAATTGTTAGATTGGCTTCACTAGTCCATTTCCTTTGAATTCTGGTGATGCTTTGTTCCCCAACTTCCCCCTCAGGATCTGCTGTAAGTTGGAAATAATTGTATGTACCGGGTTGTGCTTGTATGTCTATAAATGTTAGGACCAGAGTGAGAGCTGCCACCAGACCTTGGATACCTGGACCTTTAGTAATAAAATCTCTGCATTGAAGGTATCTAAACATGTCTGAGGTGGGCAAACCAAACTCCAGTTGCATTTATGAAAAACTCTTAAGAGTGTTTTAATCTAGTAAGAACTGAGAGAAAAGCCGGCCCGGTGGCGCTGAGGGTTTGGGAGCAGACTGAGGTTGTCGGGGGTTGGCAGGGGAGTGGAGGACTGAGCGTCCGGAGGACTGCTCTCCTGTCCTGGGGTGGGTATCTGGGGATGCACCACTCTGCAGCAGCCCCTGGTGGAGACTGGAGGTACCACAGTAGCATGCTACTTACAGCGGTGAGGCGGCGGATGTCATCCAAGGGTATGTCCTTAGCATAGACCTCATTGCACGTCCGCGCCTCATTGGGGATGTAACCAAGGTGGAAAACCCTGGTTTCCTGGAAGGCGATGTCGGGGCTTGAGTGGCTGAGCCCACATGCCCATGCCAACCCCAATCCTGACTTGACTGTCCATGGTCCCCGCCTCTCCCATTCAGGGCTGCGGGGGGGGGCCGGGATCCCAGCACCCGATTCCTCGGTCAGGGAAGGGCATGGTGGGCGGTAGAGGCGATGCCGAGTGGGTCCCCACCAGAGAGATGCCCAGGATGCTGGTGACCAGAGCGAAATAAAATTGACAAAAAAAAAAAAAAAGAATTGAGAGAAAAAACAGAGCTCCCAACTTATGCCACCGAGCATAAACTCAGTCCAGTTGTGCTGGATCAAACCCGGGAGTCCACAAGATAGGAAGTTGGTGCCATATTGCCTTAGTTTGGCCCCAGTTAGATCTTACGAGATGCCAGATAATAAGAGAGTGTCTGGTCCATTGGTTGGAAATATCTCTTACAACCAGATTCTCTTATGTCCATGGTAGATATCATAAAGGAATATATGTGTGTGCCCTGTGTTCAAGATGTGTCCACCAAATGTTTGGGGAGTCTGTGATGATATCTAACAGGTTCCAAAGTTGAGCTGCTTCATTGTACATTTTGAAACAGGGGAGACCCATACCCCCCCCACCCTTAGGTTGTGTAAGAACTGACCAGTGGATTCTGAGTCTTCTCCCTTCCCATATGAATTTAACCAAATGTTTACAGAGTTCCTTCCAGTCCCCAGTAGGGATGGGAATGGGTAGAACTGAGTATAGAAAAAGAAAGCATGGTAAAATATTCATTTTTATGGTTTCTAGCTTAGCACGAAAGGTTAACAATAAAGATTGCCAGCTATGTAGCTCGGCAAAAACTTGCTGTTTTAGGGGGTGCATAGTTAACAGTATATAAGTTCTTAAGATTAGTAGGGATTGGTATGCCTAAATATCGTTTTTTTTTAAGTACCCATATAAAAGGGAAAGTGGCTTGGAAGGGTGATGGTAATGTGCCACATATGACCATTCCTTCAGTTTTGGCAGGGTTAATTTTGAATCCAGACACTTTGCCAGTCTCAGAGTAGAAACATAGAAACATAGAATTTGACGGCAGATAAGGACCGCTTGGCCCAAACAGTCTGCCCATTTCCCTACCTACTGGATAAGCTGCAGATCCTAGTTAACCAGCAGCCTACTTCTTCTTACCCCAACCCCCCAGAATTGCCTTATGACTGTCCCATGCATGCTTGAATTCCACCACTGATTTTGACTCCACAACCTCCTCCGGAAGGCCGTTCCATGCATCCACAACCCTCTCTGTGAAAAAATACTTCCTTAAATTACCTCTGAGCGGCCCCCCCCCTCTATCTTCAAATTGTGCCCTCTTGTTCTTGCACACCTCTTTTTTTGAAAGATGCTACCCTCTTGGTCCATCAAGGTTGGCAATGAGAGTTGAGGGTTCCGGAGATGTTGCCACATATCATCTGCATAAAGGGAGATATTGTTGTCCACCCCATTTATGACAATGCCCTGAATATTTGGGGCCTGCCGAACTGCCACCGCCAGAGGCTCCATACTGAGTGCGAACTAAAGTGGTGACAGGGGACCCCGATGAATACTAAAGGGATCTGACAGGGTGCCATTAACCCTGAGCCTGGCAGTAGGGCGACCATAGAACATCTGAATCCATGATAAGAATTGCTTTCCAAAGCCCATCCCCCTCCTAGTTTCCTGTAAAAAAAGTCCAATTGAGGCGATCAAATGCCTTCTCTGTGTCTACGAAAACCATCATGTGGGTTATGTGGTCTGGGCCTGAATGAGATATGATATTGAGCAGTCACGATAAGTTGCTATTTAAATGTCTTTCTGGTATGAAACCAGTTTGATCTGGGTGGATTATAGTCAATTTACTGTTTGTAGACTATTAGCTAGGACTCCATAAACATTTTTAAACCTTGGTTTAAAAGGGAAATAGGCTGATAGGATGTGCATTGGAATTTCCTCTTACCAGGTTTTGGCAACACTGAAGTAAGGACATCATTCCATGAATCTGGAACAATATGTCTTCCATACACAGATGAAAAACTTTCTGCAGAGTAGGCACCACACCAGCAGGTTTTATAAAAATCTGTATTAAACCGTCCGGTGCTTTGTTTGTACGGAGGCTATCTACTGCATGCCATATTTCTGTCTGCTCTCTAGGTTTATCAAGAGGTGCTTTAGCCTCTTCTTAGAGTACTGGCAACTGTGGGGGGGACTAAAAACCTAGCAACCTGTATTCTCATCTGGGCCATATCTCAAAATTCAGCATAAAGGGCTGAATAGAATTTCCAAAAACTATTCATGCCGCCCTCTGGAGTAACCCAAAACATGTCTGAGTTGTGGGGGTCTTGGATTTTAGCAACAGTTCTGCCAGCTTCATCTTGCTGAGTTGGTAAGCTGGTAATTTGGTGGCTTTGCCTCCTATCTCATAATATTTATAACTGGAATAGCACAACTAATCCTCTGTCGTTGGTCCATTATTTCATTGAGCTCTTGTCTAACATGCTCTAATTCTTCAAGAGCCCTAGGATGTGCCTGACCTTCTTTATGTAGGCATTCTGGTTCCTTTAGTTTACTTTGGAGTTTTTAAATAGTTGCTTTGGATTGCTTTTGCTTCGCTGAGGCAATACCAATGATGTGACCCCGAATAACTGCTTTCAGGGTATCCCAAATAAAGAATTCAGAAAACTGGCTAGATGCACTAAAGTCATATGTTTCTTGGATGTGTTTAGTAATTATTTCTTTGAAACCTGCATCATTTAAAAGGGAAAAGTTCATCCACCATAATGATCTTTTAGGAGAGGAGCCAGACGAAGCACAAGCAGTATGGGGGCATGGTCTGACTGTGTGATGATGCGATAGGGAGGATATCACGTCGTTCAGTTTTATACAGGTAATTCCGCTGAGTAATACATAAATGCATGAGTAGGCACAATGCGCTGCAGATTAAAAAAACTAATCTCTCTCTTGAGTATGTAGTCCCCTCCAGATTTCTTCCAGACCCAGTGCTGCTAAGTATTAGGAGCATACGAAATTGCCAGCAGATAAAGGCCCTATGGTCTATTGAGTCTGCTCGATTGTGCAGCTAACAGCCCTTATACTGCAGCTGGCCCTTCTTCCCCTCCCCACTCCTGTGACCCTCCCCTTTACCCTGTCCCATCCTTTTTCGAAGCAGCCCACTGTTCTACAGGATACTACTTCCGCAGGCAATGCATTCCACTCAACCACACCCTCTCCGTAAAAAAGTGCCTTCTCATTTCCCTTCTGAACCTACCTCCCTCCAGTCTCAGATCATGGCCTCAAGTATCCCTCTCCCCCAACCTGAAAAGCCCCTCCATTCCTGTCTTGTTTATTTCTTGCATGTTCTTGAAGGTTTCAATCATATCTCCCTTATCTCTTCTCTCCAGCATATTCAATTCCCTCAGCCTGCTCTCGTAGGGTAAGTCCCCCAGCCCGTGGATCATCTTTGTTGCCCTGCGCTACACCCCCTCCAGTAACCTAATGTCTTTCTTCATGTATGGGTGCCAGTATTGCACACAGTACTCCAGGTGCGGCCTAACCAGTGACCTATACAGTGGCAGGATCACCCCCCACTTGATATACCCCTGGCAATACGACCCAGCATCCTGTTTGCCTTTGCAGCTGCCTTCCTACACTGTGCTGAGTTATTCATTGAGCCTGTTATAATCACCCTCAGATCCTTCTCTTCCTGGGTCGTGGTTAGCTGAACCCCACCCAGCTGGTAGCTTCTCTTTGTGTTCTTAGCTCTGAAATGTAGCACCTTGCACTTTTTGGCATTGAACCCTAGCTGCCAAGTGCCTGACCAGGTCTCCAATTTTGACAGATCTCCCCCTGCAACCCCTGCCATCCTCCTGCATCATCCACTACTGCTCCCATCTTGGTGTCATCTGCGAACAGACTGATCTTGCTCTTGATGCCTGTTGAGATGTCTGCCATGAATATCCTAGTATTCTTTAACTATTCTAGCGGTTACTGCATTTGTGGTCAGATTATTACTTGAGCTGTCCAACATGGGTTGCAAAGCACAGTTAACGTCTCACCCAGTAATCAGTTGCCTTTGTGGAAGTTTTATCTTGTCAAAAACTTTCCAAAGGAAGCCTGCTGCCCTTGTATTGGAGCATAAGGATTAATTAAATGGTATGCCTCACTCTGTATAAAGCCTGAGATAATAATGTCCCCTCTAAACCAGTTTCATCTTCTAAACCAGTTTCTTGAGATGTAATGGTAAATGATAACCTCCTCCTGGGAAGTATACACACTCCTACCCACTTAGCTATACCTGCGTAAAATACGCTTTATGATGACCTTTAGTAGGGATTGGGGCTCCAGGCACTGTATATACATTGTAATAGGATGGGGGGGGGGACTGTCTAAATGTACATATTTATTTATTTGTAATTTATCACCAGGAAACACACACAAAGATGTGATAGTTGTACATTTAAAATTTATTGTACACATGGTTCTGTTGCATAATCAAAATAAGACACTCCGGCACATGGGTAATTGGGGATTACAGATTTTGGCTATGCCTCGTGACAGACCACACAAGCTGTGGGTAAATCCCCAAATAACCCATGCTCTGTCTTGCCTGTTGTTACATATCCACTATTGATGGTTTTCCTATTTGGAAAATTAAAATATGTGAAAAAGTTAGAAAAATATAAAAATAAACCCAGTGGGTCCCAGATGGCCAGGGCTAATGCCTTGGCCGGCCCTCTCATCTAGCACTGCAGGTTAGGGAGGGAGGTGGCTGAGCTAGCCAGGATTGTGACTTAAGCTCCCACCAAATCAGAGATTGGGGGTCAGGAGGGGGGGCCCACCTGTTAAAAAATGTAGCTTTCAGGACTGGGGAAGTGTTGGACTAGGGAGGGGAGGTCTTAAAAGTGTCAGTGGCTCAGTAGGTAGCACACTCGCCTCTGAGGCCGGGAGATCAGAGGGCTGTGGGTTCAGTTCCCACATCTGGCACTTGGGTTAATATCCCAATACTGACACTGTAGTGCAGCATGAGAGGGGTGCTGCACTTCTGAGGTGCTGTCTTTCGGATGAGACGTTAAACCGAGGTCCCATCTGCCTGGATTGGTGGTAGTTCAGGTGGATGTTAAAGATCCCATGGCACTTATCGAAAAGAGTAGGGGAATTTCCTATGTCCTGGCCAAATTTCCTCATTCACTAAAAATACCACCAACAGCTTAATCTGGTTCAAGGTCAGTTGGCATTCATCTGTATCCCTCCCCGGTCGCGTGCCTGAAAATAGGCAGGATTTGTCTAGTGCACTTACCTGGTCAACAAAAACTAAATAAATAAAATAAATAAATAAATAAAATGACGGTATCAGGAGCTGGCAGTTTTTTTTTTTGTTTTTTTTTAAATCAGTCTTTTTTTTTTTTTTTGCCCCAGAGCCCTGGTCAGACCCGCCCATGCCCAGGCTTACCCCCCTGGGCGGAGCCGCTGGGAGGGCTCCCCCAATGGACACTGTAGGTGAGCCCCAACTTACCCCCTGGGTCAGGGCCACAGGAGTGGGACCCCCCCAGCGGATGTCAGAAGGCAGCGCAGGTTGTCATGCCGGGGGACCGGCATTTTTCAAAGCTTGCTGGATCCTGGGGGTGGGAACGTGCAATGGCGTCCAGCGTCCGCCCCACCCTCCTAAGGTGATGGCGCGAGCTGCAGTGGTACCCACAGCCTCCATCAGGGGTCCAGAAAGTGCTGCACACTCTTCCCTCCTCCCCCTAGAGAAGGAGGGCAGTTCTCAGGAAGCTCGATCCTTCTCCCCGGCCTGCCCTCCGACTCCCTGGTCCATTCCCGATCCTGGGTCATCGGCATCGCAAACAGAAATCCAACCACTGCGCTGGCAGGCCGGCTTTTTCAATCAGTCTGAGAGAACAGGGGAGGAGATAGAGGGCAGGAAATCATTGGGATGAGAAAGGGGTGGCCGAGGGAGTAACCCTGATCACCTGATAAGGGACAGTGTTTTTTTTTTTAATTTATGCTCCAAATACGAGTACTGAATACCTAGTATTTTGGGGTGCCATGTATAAATACAGTACTTGCTGCATATTTGAAAATAGGTACTCTCACTCTTCTAGGTTTTTGGTGTTTCATTGCCTACACTGGATGATTTTCTGAATTTCTACTCCAAGATTATAAATCAGTGAGGGAGTATCCTTGAGGGGAATTGTATTGTTTTGTTCTGTAACTTAAAACTTGTATGTACAGTATATGTGATTTATCCCTAAAGAATTGAATTGAATTAGTTTGGCTTTGCAAGGTGAAATGTTTATTCATGATGGATCCTATACACAACAGTAGGCCTGGTATGTGCTACATGTTGGCCCAAACAAGCATGCATGGCGTGGCATTCACTAATCCCTTTCACCTGTCCATGGCCCCATCCCACATGCGAGTAGGAGCGCGGTGGGGTCAGGGGGCAGGACACAGGTGTAGCAGAGTACTCCAGCAGCCCTACAGTTAGATACCTATCTTGTCAACAGACTGGATGCCCTGCACCACGCGAAGCTGGGGATTGTGGGTATCAGTGTATGATACTGTCGTACAGATACTGACTCATATAGTACAGTACCACCAGTAGCTCCCAGCCCTTGCTGCATGGTAGGAGAGGTGGGAGCAGCAGGATTGGGAGGGATGCTGTCCCGCTGGTGCCATGATCCACCAGTAGGAGGAGCGTAAAGCAGCTACAGCAGGGTGCCTGAGGGTGTAGCGTGTGTTCCCCTTCACCAGCAGTATGCACCATAATGCATGGGACATAGTCTGACCTCACTGCAGGCACAGACCCCTGAAGCTGGCGCACTATGCTACCCACGGCTTGGTGAACCAGCGCATCAGTGGTGGGCACCCCTTTTGTGCATGCCGCCAGGGCCCTGTTGGATATCCATTGCGTGGCTTTATGTCTTAGTGATGTCTACGCACTGTTAATTCGGTATATAGGTACAGTGCATAGGCCTTATATTTTTAATGCAAAGATTGTTAAGAATGAAAAAAATTAAGTAAAGCTTCATTCTTGTGGAATTCTACAAAACATCAGTGGGCGTGTCAGTAAATAATGTTTGGCCTTTTTTTTATTATTTATACTTTCACATTAAAAGAACCTTCTTTATTTTTATATAGGTATTTATGCTCCTTCTCCAAACTACCTCTTTCTATTCGACCCCCAGCCCCGTCACCCAGGTATCTAGGACGTCACTTTCAGCCCGGTCGTCGGGTACGAAGCCTGTGGAGGGTCAGGCGTCATGCTGCAGCCGGGGTTTTTCCTCTTTTTTCCTCCCATTCCCTGTTGCTGGAGCGTACACAGCCAGACGAGTGTGGAGGCGCGCACATGACAGCGGAAGTCCCGCAGCACCCTCCCTTTCTTTGGCACCTGACAGACTCGCACCACCCTCAGGACTCCACCTGGGGGCAGTCATTCAGCGGGAGCACCAGTCCTCCCTCCCCAGGCGAGGAGAGCTGTTCTCCGTACGCTCAATCCTCTCCCTCCCCAGCTGACCCCCGCTCACACCACAAACACGGGTCACTGGCGTGGCAGGAGGTAAGCCACAGATGCCTCCACCCTCCACGCCACTGGGCCAGTCTAAAAGAACCGTCTTAATCAAACAGGCATCCCTTTCACATTAAAGGAATTGGTTTAAACAGCATCACAACAAAGGAAGTGGTTACTTTTTTATGTGATCAGATTCCACTTAAACTCCTAATGGCATTCCATAGTACATTAACTCCAGTGTGCCAGTAATTAATAACTTCGAAATGGAAATGTTTTATCATGTGGAAAAAAAGGCCAGATGCTGTAAATTCTGCTTTTACTGCCCAGTAACCCAGTGACATCCATTTCCTGTCTTGCCTGCTCCTATGTAAAGCTCTGTGAGTAGGCACACGCGGAAACAGATGCACACGGAAATGGATCTTTCTAGGTTAAAGAGTGGCAGCGGCATGATTTATAGAATGCAGCCAAAGTCTTATCTTATTTACAGATGCAGAAAATAACAGTGTCCCAGTTTTAACTGAAACGTGATGGAGGCCTGATCACATCAAGAAAGGAAAGAACCCCCCCCCCCACAGCTGCTTGAGGAAAACACCTCTACAGGCCTTTACAGACCTTGAAATGGATGGCCCTGTCCTAAGATTGAAAATCTGTCAGTATAAACTGAGCTGCCTAGAGTGTAAGGAAATCCTGTTCTTGTTGTCAGTGGCAGGGTTGTTCGTAAGGAAAAAATATTGGTGAACCCGTGCACCAGGGAATGGGGTGGGTGACATTTGCCTTCTGTAGTTTTTTGTAGTACCATAGAAATTTAAGGTCAGAAGGGACTTTAGGTCCACCATGACCATCCCGCTAACCCCGTTGCTTTACAAGCAGAGATGAAATGAGTAGGCTGTTCAAACAAGTGCCAGTTTATAGGGATTCCTTATGCACTCTACTACCCAGGGTATCCGGTGATTCCCCTGGTAAGCAGAAATTTGTTCAGGCTCACCGTGCAGATCTGTGATATACCAAGTTAGTTTGTGTGAGTAGACTTGATTAGTGTAAGATGAATATAATGGTTCCTATTTTTTAGTTAAGCTCAGATTATAAATAAAAATAGTTCTTTTTATTTTGCATTTGCTTCCACAGCGGCAGTAGAAATAAGCAATAAAAAATACACTCGATCACAAATTGACATAATTGATTTCCGCAATAATTAAAGGTAGGAAGGGACTCTACTGTAGCTCCATCAGACTTATCATTTTGGTGTTTCAGGGAACATGAGCCACTTTATTAAAGGAGAAGAGAAAACAAAAAAAAAACAGTTTTAAGGGATGAATTCATGGAGTGACTGCTATTCAGAGGACCCTGCAGAAATGAATATCAATTGGTCAGTAGTGTATTTTTAATGTTTTTTATCTATTGCAACAATGAAGACCAATGCAAAAAACCTTTTTTTATTTTAAATGCATTGAGCCTTATTACAAAATAGGGAATATTCTGTTCATTTTACACTAATCAGATCTATTTACAGTATGCTAAGAATTATAATAATCGGGCATAGATATGTTTACCAGGAGCTAAAGTGCAATAAAAAACAGGGCGAAACAGCCTTTATCGGACAGTATCAGTTCCAATTTATTTTGAGGCTAAGACTAAGAGCATGGCAAAATTGTAGTCTTAAGTGAAAATATGAGCTTTCAAAGACAGTTGTCAAGCACCAGAAGAGCAGACTGCATCAGTGCATTGAGTGTATCTGTTTGGTGTATCAGAGAACATGAGGTACATTACTAAGAGAAAGGAAGAAACAAACCCTGTAAGTGAAATTTATGGAGCAACTGCTTTTCAGGGGACCCTGCTTACCTCTACCAGGTTCTTGGCTTATAAATTTGGCTCTGGTTACCTACAGTATACTGTAGGCACAGCAACACCCAGAAGGGTGGCTCCTTCATATTGCTGTCAAAGAGCAGCTGACGCCTTTGGAAAACACAATATTTAGACACAAACTGACTTGTATTTCATATATCTTCTATAGCTTTCATATATCTTCTATAGCTTTATCCTCTTCATTATTTATTGCTGAAGAAATTCTCACAAAAACAAGATCTGTATCCCTGAGAGTTCACCTGCCTCTAAAGCTTATTCCCTACTTGAAATTGTAATGCTCTGTTGTGACATCACAGTCTGTTGCCATGGGAATCACGGTGTTGTCACAAGCAGAGTAGTGTGACATCAGATTGGGAAGAGGCAATATGAGCTGATGAACCCTCAAGGAGCAGCTATCCTGTTTTCATCCATATGACCTCAGTAATAAATAATGGGGATAAGAAATGCAGAGCTAATTCACTAAAAATACCACCAACAGCTTAATCTGGTTCAAGGTCAGTTGGCATTCATCTGTATCCCTCTCTCTCGGGTCGTGCCTGAAAATAGGCAGGATTTGTCTAGTGCACTTACCCAGTCAACAAAAAAAACCTAAATAATTGGAAATATAAGCTGCTTCATGTCCAAATATTATGTTTTTTAAAGTTCTTCTCGAGGCTTCAGTGGCTCTTTAATGATTAAGCAATAAGGTATGACTTGAAGGGGTGCTGTTATGCATCGGGTGCGTTATGAGGCACAGCAGAGTACATTCAGCCACCTGAGCAGTGACATTAACTAACATGAAACACACTGTGGGGTGTCTTGTTGTGATTGTCAGATACTGTAGGATTAAGAAACAACTTTTAATGTCGCCCTACTCCTTGAATTAGTTTCAAACCATGATTTTGTAGTGAAATAACATCACCACTGGAACTGTCTCTTGACCAATCAGTAGTCAGGAATTTTTCTATCAGTTTTATGAATTGGATTATGCACAGAAGGGAGCCCTAAATCCATTCTGGTCTGTACAGTAGCTGCCCCTGCTGCAAAAACAATCATACTTTAGCTGATTGCCCCCCCGCTGAATTTGTTAGCTACAGTTCTGTTCATATTCTGTTTGTGAGACTGGATATTGCTGGAAGTATCACAGACTGAGTTCAGCTCACTCTTTGCCTGCCCACTTGCATCCTCCTTTGTGTGGCTGCCTGGTGGAGCCTCCCCTTGAAAAATAACCCTGTCACATTCACCAGTAACTGCACAGAGCTTGCCTGCTCACAGGAAAATCATCATAACCTGAACAGTCAAGAGGTTAACACTAAACCATTTTAGATGATGCTCCTGTTATTAAATGTCTGAGGATGGCACAGACATTTCTATGCCATTCTGCTAAATGCATGGAGTACGTGTCTTTTGAAAATACAGAATAAAATAAATTAACTGAGATACTAAGGTTCTTTTTTTGTCTGATGGTCTCAGGATACCTTTTCAGCAGTGTGTATTCAGTTAATAACCAAGCACAGGAAATCAGGAAAGCACTTGCTGTAGTCGAGAATGGTAGCATTCCCTGTTTCAGTTGCTCCAGTAACTGCCAGTCATTGTGGGTCAGCTCGTTTTTTTGTACAGTTCCTATCTGTTTAGAATTTATAATGCTAAACAGGACCTTCCCCAGTACTTTTGACTTTCATGCATAAACTACCCCTTCTTGCATTGATTCTGGGACCGTATTTCATTATTGTCCGCTGCAGTTAGTTTTTGCATTCTGAGCTGCTAAAAACAGCAGGGTGTACCAGAGCTTCTATAGCAAGCCTGGTGTTGCTGTGGCCCAGGATTGTACTGCTGACATCACTATAGGGTAGTGTCAATTTCACACACACAAAAAAAAAAACATACTGACAAGGCATTTGGATTTTGGCATAGTGCATTACTAACAGGGTAGCTGAGTGATTGCTTTAATTTTCCTGTACAAGTGCATAAAGTTACTAAAAAATGGCATTTTAAAAAGTCCCCATTGACTTGTGGTTAGGCTCGCCTCACTCTCCCTGTCCACATGTCACAAAATCTGAGAGTGCGGGGGCGGAAGGGCGGAGCGGAGGCACCCGGAAGCTGGAAGGAATCGACTGGCTGTAGGTTTGGCACCAGTTACAATCCCTTCCCATTGTAAATGGTGTCACTTTTACATTAAAATATTCAACCCAATAAGCTCTCGCAGGCATAAGGTTTTGGGCTATGAAGCCCAATACCTTATGTCGGAAATTTCCTTTAACTGATGAAAAACAGCCCCTGAGAACTGAAGACACCAGAGATGTAAGTGTCATTTGCATGTCAAGGACAACTCCTTGGCTGCATACCTCCCATGCAGCCATCGCCTTCACCTAGTTAAAAATGAAGAGTCTGATGGACCTTTCTGAAATGAACAACTGTCTGTCACTCCTCACCAGGAGCAGTTCAGCTCTCGCTCCTAAAGCTGGTCTCTAGGTTCATCACTTCTGGGAAGTCCTTCGTGGTACCACGTGACAGGCAGGATGCGAACAGACTTCTGCAGGACGGCGATACCCTCCCGCTCGTTTTCTACAGACGTCAGTTTACTTCCTGCCTGTCTAGTGGTAGGAGCTCTGCAGGACCTCTGTCACAGGAGTGACAGCAGAAGACTTCAACTGTGAGTGTGTATTGATTTCTATTTTTGGACAACTAGCAGTGCTTTGGAGCGCTAGCACAGTGACCCCTGTCTCAGCCTTGCAAGCTGCACAGATGGGCTCCTTGGCCCCTCTCGCTTTCCCGCGCGTGGTGTCCCCCCCTTTTTTAGCCTTGGGGGCTCGGGTCTAGCGGAGCATGCCTTGAGAGAGCCGCGCCCAGGCCGCCTTTCCTCCATGAGGAGCCCCCAACCACGCAGCAACCGAGTAACTGCTCGGGGTTGGGGCTAGCAGATTAGCACTATGTCAGCCCGGGCCATCTTCTCCGACAGCATGTATCAGTTTTCTCGTCGATGAGCCTCTCAGGACTTTTGACTCATCGACGGTGTCGGAGGGACGGAGCTTTTCTCTTCCGTCAATGGCCACAGAATTTAAGGACTTCGACCATCGACCCACCTGCCAGCCGAAGAGCCGCAGAAAGGGGACAGAGTGCTCGATCTCTCCGATGCTAGAGGACTGGCTTTTGAGCATTCTCACTCTTTTGCAGGTGGAGAGGCGGGCCATTCACAAGGAGGAAAGGGGCCAGAGCATTATGCTGCTTGTCGAGCATCGCCTGGTTCAGCTCATCGACGGACCTCTCCAGGGAGAACCCAGATTTTAAAGACTTGTTTTTTGCAGCATTTAGTCTGAAACTCAGGAAAAAATACATTTCAATTAATATTATGAGCATGTCCTCATCAAAATTGGACAGCCCCCCCCCCGAGGCAGAAAATGCCACAAGTGCAGAACACCTATGCTGGCCACATTTGCAGGGTCTCTGTGTATCAAACGTGATAGCACAAGGTCACCAACCATGGACGAGGCAGACAAGGCATCCGCCTCCGAATCTCAGGACGTCCAAACACAGCCCATGGGTCAGGGGCAGTCCTCCACCTCAGAGGGGCACTGCCACTCAGCTAGGGCTCTAGCCCTGAACCTGATAGAAAGCCGAACAGGGTCTTCACCCTCAACCCATCATGTTTTGATGTTCCTCTGCAGTCCACGGAGCCTCGAACCCACGGGAAAGCCTCCCACAAGCGCACCCCCTTCCCATCTTCTGACAAGGAGACTGCCCACTCCTCATAACGCGACAGGAGGAAGAGGGCCAGATCCAGGAGTAGATCCAGATCCAGGGACACCACCCATGGGAAGCACAGACAGCACAGGTCGCCCTCAGGGTCCGGCTGTTCATCTCCAGAGGAGGGGGAGCTCCCAAACTTGGACTCTGGCTCGGGCTCCTCCCCAGTCAGAAACTTTGATTTGGATGACCTAGATTTTTTTATCAAACAAGTGACAGACGAGGTCCACCTGAATCCATCTTCCCCTGAACCCAAGCAAACAAAGTCAGATTTCAGGCTCGCGTTGGCTTCAAAGCCATCAATGGCATTCCCCATTCCTCCGGCCATTGAGGACCTCTTAAAGGAAGAATGGCAGGGACCGGAGCGTTCTTTCCCCGTCCCACGCCGCCTAACCACGCTACTGAAATTTGACAAGAAACCTGCAGAGAGATGGCTAGACTGTCCCAGGATTGACCCTCTAATCTCAAACCTCACTAAAAAGACGATTATCCCGGCAGAGGGCAGAGCCTCCCTGAGGGACCCAGTGGATAGGAAAGTGGACACTTCTCTAAAGAAAGCCTTTCAGTCCACTGCAACCTCTCTCAAGGCGGCTACAGTCAACCTCTTCTCAGTTCAGGCTCCTCTCTCCTGGGCAACTGATCTGGCATTCCAGCTAGCTGATGAGCCAGAGAAGAATAAATCCATTTTACAACACCTGCAGCTAATGGGGCTAGCTTTGGCCTATTTGGCCAATGTATCGGAGGAGGCAGTCAGGTGTGCAGCAAGAGCTATGTTTTACCAGACCTCAGCTTGCCTCAACTTATGGCTACGGGCATGGCAGGCGGATGCCTCCTTTAAGATGCATTTGGGAAACGCCCCTTACAAAGGAAGGCTGCTTTTTGGATCAGCTCTAAAGGAGGTGGTCAAGGAGTCTGGGGAAACAGCAAAAGTGCAAATGCCACAATCCTGAGGAAGGAACAAACCCTGGGCTTTGGGATCCAGCCAGAAGTTTCGTGCCCAAAATTATTCCAGGGGTCAGAATAAGTCAACTCCAGGCAGACGATCCTGGTGCACCTCATGCAACCAACGCGGCTTCTGGGGTTGCAGGGGAGGCTCCCGAGATGCTGGGGTGGCTCCAGAAAATCACAGTGAAGACTCACAGACCCATCCTCATGTTGGGGGCATGCTTTCCACCTTTTTTGAGGAATGGGTCCACGCCACCATGGACAAGTGGGTGTTAGACTTAATTTGCGAGGGTTACTTCATCGAGTTCGACTCCAGGCCCCCCTGCCTCACGTAGTACCCTCACCAGTCTCAAACAACCCAGAAAAAAGACCACGACCCTGCAATTGATTACAGGTCTTGTACAGGTAGCAGCGATCGAACAAGTTCCCATTCAAGAAAGGAACAGAGGAATGTACTCCCTCTTCTTCATAGTGCCAAAATGCTCAGGAGGTTTCCGGCCAGTGGTAGATCTCAAGTTTCTAAATGGTTTGTTCGTCACAGAACATTCAAGATGGAGACCCCTGCCTGCCATCATCCGAGAAATCCATCAGGGGGACTTTTTGGCCTCAGTAGATTTACAAGATGCTTATCTGCATATTCCCATGCGGAAGGCACACCAGCAATTCTTCAGGTTCAAAGTGGAAGAACACCATTTTCAATTCACGACACTGCCCTTCGGCCTGTCCACTGCCCCCAGAGTCTTCTCCAAAGTCCTGGTGACAGTGGTCCCTTATCTCAGAATGCAAAGGATCCAGCTCTTCCGATACCTGGACGACATTCTCATCAAAGCCCCACTGTACGATCAAGCAGTCCAGGCAGTGACAGAGGTCACTCAGTGCCTCTTCTTTCTGGGGTTCATAATCAACCAGAAGAAGAGCTCCCTGCGACCATCACAGTCTCTGAATCATCTGGGGGTGAATATCAACATGATCCAGAACAAACTTTTTACCACAGAGTCGAAATTCAAGGGACTGAGAGCAAACATCAACAAATTCCAAGCGGCTCAATCGCTGCCAGCCCGATCCTTCATACAACTCATAGGGACGATGGTATCACTGGCAGACTCAGTCCCCTGGGTGCCAGTCCACATGCAACCTCTCCAGTCAGGCCTCCTCCAGCAATGGTCCCAATCAAGGGGCGCAGTGGACCAGAGGATTTGGGTATCTCGCCAGGGTAAATATATAATGGACACAGCAGGGCAACATCATGAGGGGTCTCAAAGTGGGACACCCTCACCAGATGAGAGTCACCACTGATGCCAGCCTCCGGGGCTGGGGGGGAGCATTCGGAACAGCTCTCGGCACAGGGCAGGTGGTCACTGGTGGAGTCTCGCTACAGCATCAATGTACTAGAGATGCGAGTAGTCCGCCTGGCACTGCAACAGTTCAAGATATAGCTTTCACACTGGGACGTTCTCATCCTCATGAACAATCAGACAACAATGGCCTACATCAACCGCCAGGGAGGCACCATGAGCTCTCGGATGCTGCAAGAGACTCTCCTTCTCTTTCTGTGGGTGGAAGACAACCTGAGGAGTCTAAGGGCCAAGAAAATGTCACCGTAGATTGGCTAAGTCGAAAGGACATCCTGCCAGACGAGTGGGAGCTCAAGGACAGCACCTACCAACTCATCACAGCATGGTGGGACCACCCGCAGGTAGATCTTTTTGCCTGCCAAATAAATTGCAAAGTTCCACAGTTCTACTCTCTCATCAAGCACAAGAGAGCCGAAGCATAGGATGCCTTCTCCATCAACTGAGGACAGTTCGATCTTCTGTATGCCTTTCCTCCAATTCCAATCTTATCAAGGGCACTGCACAAGATTGCCCAAGATCAAGCAGAGATGATTCTGGTTTGCCCACTCTGGCCCCACAGACCATGGTTTCCTTGATTAGTCCAAATGTCTCTACATTCTCCTGTGGTGTTCCAAGAAAGCCCAGACCTGCTGCATCAGGGACCGGTGCTGCACCCTAGTCCTTGCAATCTATCCCTCTCGGCAGGGAGATTGAGCGGGAAACTCTCAAGGAGTTAGGTTTCTCTGCACCTGTCATTGAAATAATGATTCAATCCAGACGGGCCTCGTCCTCCAAGGTTTATTATAGGATCTGGAGAAAATTCCTGTTCTGGTTATGAGCCACCTCTCTACCAGATGACTCTGTGTCCCTGCCTACCATCCTTTAGTTCCTTCAGGAGGGTTTTGACAAGGGCCTCCAACCGGCTACCATAAGAGTCCAGGTTTCTGCTTTAGAGGTGCTCCTGTTGGCGGCATCAGGGGAATCTTTAGGAGCTCTCTCTCATGTTCGACGATTTCTGAGAGCAGCAACGTTGAAGCGTCCTCCAATAAAGCCCGTAGTCCCACCTTGGAGGCTTAACCTGGTACTCAAAGCACTCAGCAAGACCCCTTTTGAGCCCTTAAAAGAGGCATCCTTGCTTCATCTCACTGTGAAGGCTGTCTTCTTACTGCAATCACCTCAGACTGCCGCATCAGTGAGATAGGAGCCCTGTCATCCAATGAACCTTACACTGTTTTTCATCAAGACTCAGCAGTTATGCGGACAGATCCCGCCTTCTTACCAAAGGTGATGTCTCCTTTTCATTGCAACCAAGTCTTGAACCTTCCCTCATTCTGTCCTCATCCTGAGAACGAGAAGGAGAGAGAATTTCACACGCTTGATCCAAGGAGAGCTCTCAAGATTTACATTAAGAGATCTGACACAGTCCGTAAGACGTCAAATCTATTCATCCTTACATCAGGCCCGAATATGGGTAAGAAAGCATCAAAGGACTCTATTGCTAGGTGGATTAGTTCCAGCATCACCTTGGCTTACCAGGAGACCGGGGCCGACCTGCCGGGACCAGTGCGAGCTCACTCAACCCGAGCAATGGCTATGTCCTGGGAGACTTCAGAGAAGCTTCTCCGGCAGACTTATGTAGAGTGGCTATGTGGTCATCCATTCATACCTTTGCGAAGTTCTACAAGTTGGATGTTTCCTCCTCGGCTGAGGCGTCCTTTGGCCGCAGGGTCCTCCAGGCAGTGGTGGACCCATAAGGGACTATGAACATTCTTCCCACCTAGGAAGTGGAGGGATGTACTGCTTTAGTATATCCTAGAAGTGATGAGCCCGGAGATCAGCTTTGGGAGAGAGAAATAGAAATTTAAATACCTGTAAATTTTCTTTCTCTGACTGCTGGTCTCTGGACTCCGTCCCTCCCAGAATGCTGTAAGGCGGCCTCCGGCTGCAAGTTACACTAACCTTCTTTTGTTTGTTTCCAAGTTATGTGTTTCCTCGGGGACGAATGCTATAGAAGTACTAACATCTGGAGGAAACAAGTGGGAGGGTATCGCCGTCCTGCAGAAGTCTGTTCGCATCCTACCTGTCACGTGGTACCAGGAAGGATCTCCCAGAAGTGATGAGCCCGGAGACCAGCAGTCGGAGAAAGAAAATTTACAGGTATTTAAATTTCCATTTTCCTGGGGTTCAGAGACAGCTAACTACTGGAAGCCATCCAAGACCCTGATCTCCCCCAGGCTTTGCTCAAGATGCATCACTGATGACACCCTGTCAAGTGCGAAGGACAGGTACAACTTGATATCATCTGCATAGCAGTGAAAATCCACACTGTACCACCCAATGATCTGTCCCAGTGATAACATATGCACTGAAAACAGCACGGGGAACAGCACAGAATCCTGAGGAACCCCACAGTCTGTGGCACTTGAGGGTGACCGAACAGATCTGAGCACCACCGATTGCTCCCTCCTGCTGAGGAATGACCAGAGCCCTTTAAGCACAGTACTAGCCAAACACGCATAATCCTCGAGTCTGTCCATGAGCCCTGCATGATCCACAATGTCAAAAGCCAAGAAGAGGTCCAAAAGAACTAAAACAGTGACCTCAGTCCCAGGAACAGGTCACTGCAGGCTCTGAGTAAGGCCATCTTAGTGCTGTGTCTCCTGTGGAAGCTGACTGGAAAGACTCCAAGGTGTCATTTCTTTCAAGATGGTCTACCAGTGGGGTCACCACCACCGTCTCTATGCTTGTCACCAAAAAGGAAAGATTGGAGACTGGACAATAACTGGCCAGGTCGTCACGATCTAATGGTGCCTTCTTTAGTAAGGGTCACACCTCTGCATCCTTAAGGGGAGCCAGTAGGGAGCCCTCATGAAAAGAGGCATTGACGATACTTGCCCAGACTAATTCCAAATGATCTTAAAAAGAGTCACACTATTTTGATAAAATTCTAGCCACAGAAATGGACCGAAGCCCATTGCAAGGTTACACCAAGGCTGTCTTAAGCATTTTGTTCAATAAAATCAATACTGTGGCAGAAAATTCAACACTTATTCTCAAATATAGCCTTTGAAGATGGCCTTTCATTGACATCTTTTTTGATAGACTGCTTTATCGAAACGTGATCAGGTTTGTCTCACGGCATTATTTTTTGTAATTTTTTTTATTTACTGTTTCCTCCCCCAATTTCCAGCTCATGCCCCCTTCTGCCCGCACCCTCCAGCCTTCACCAGTCATCTCTGGGACTTACCCTGGTCTTCATTAGCCTGCATGACTCCCCCCCCCCCATGATGGGGCCATGAGAGGTGGGGGTGACAGGGAACTTCCTCTAAAGACCTAATCCAGTGCAGAGACCTGTAACCCAGTCAATGGTGCAGGGTCTGTGAGGACTCGGGTGTCATCCTGCCTTGGCCAGCTTTTTCTTTTATGTTTTTCTCCCCTTTCCAGAGACAGTGGCATGAATTTGTATCTACAAGCTCACTTCAGGCCTGCGCAGCAGTAAGCCAGCCCTCTGTCCCTTTCACTGCTGTCCCACATTGTTGCTCCATCTGTGGTACCCCAGGTGGCACTAGCACATTGGGAACACACAGCTTTCCTCCCTGGAGAAGGCAAGGGTCCATTGGGACATTCAAGACTCCTTCCCCCTCTTCTTCCCAAGGCTGTTCTTGAACCCAGGTCACCAGCATTGTGAGCGGTAAATCTACCACTGCATTGACAAGCTGCCCTTTGACAAAATTGTTCATTATTGTGCCTTGGAAGGAGGAATTTACAAAGGTTCACGGATAGAATACTAGATGGTTAACAGTGGGCAACGAGTGTGTTCCCATCAAGGGGATCTGTGTGACATCCTAAACCACGAAAACGAAGCTCAAGTTGTCAGTGATGCCACAGAGATCCCCAAGATGGTAACACAGCTTTTTACATTGTTAGACCATTACCATTTGGTATATTTATAATCTAGGTCTGATCACATTTAAGTAACAAAACAAAAAAAGGACTTTTAACTGTCTAGATTTGTAGTGCACCTGTTTCTTTCAGTTTCACTCTGTAAAAGTAACAGTTTGATTTAAAACTTTGTATGACAGTGGCTGATGCCAGGATGCCATTGTACCATAGAGCTGACAGAACTATGATGCAGAAGCATCCTGGTGGCACAACGATAGTGCAACAGTTGTCCTCAGTGTTTAATTGCTGATGTTCTGTAGGGATGCACTGGTGTACCTAGTGGTTTGAGTGCAGAGCAGTGAGGCTGAGGATCTAGATTTAAATCTCACACCATTCATGTTTCCACTTACAGTTTGATCCTGAGGAAGCCACGTGCTTAACATCCTCTCTGTCTCTCTCTCTCTCTCTCTCTCTTTCTCTCTACCTACCAACCCCAGTGCTTGAAGCAATGGTGTGACCTTTGTACATTCAGTTTTGGGCTTCATAGCACATCACCCAGCTGCGGCGATAGTCCCTCTGTAGCAAAATCATAAAGTTTGCTGCTGTCCTGTAAGGGAGGGAGAGAAGGGATCATAACTCTGGCTGAACTGCCGGCCAGTCGATCCCGTCCACTTCTCGTTCCGCTCACCATGCCCCCGGGCTCAGACGTTTTGTGACATCCTACCAGGGAGAGCACAGGGACACGGCCAATTGAATCCTATGGTGGGAGATTTTCAAACCCGTACTATGCATCTTTATACTGCCATCAATACAAATCAAAGCCACTGCTCGACTAATAAGGGCCCTGTTGATTGAGTGGTGGCTTTCATCTGTATTGATGGCAACTTAAAGATGCATAGTATGGGTTTGAAAATTTCCCCCATAGGATTCAACAGGGCACGCTCCCACACCTCTCTGTAGGATGTCACAAACGCCCGAGCCCGGGGCATGGTGAGCGATTCGGGGCGGAAGGGATCAGACTGACTGGCAGTTTGGCCAGAGTTACGATTCCTTCCTCCCTTACAGGACAGCAGTGAACTTTATAATTTTGCTACAGAGGGACTATCACCGCAGCTGGGTGACAGGCTATGAAGCCCACAGTGAATCTCACAACTTCACTCTAACCTCTCTGTGTTTTCCCAACTATCCTTCAATCCTAGTTTCTCTCTGTGTGCTTCTCAACATATTTGCCTAGAAATGGCTAACAGAAATTGACAAATGCTTTGGCAAATGTTCAGCAACATTGACAAATGAAGCACACTTCTTGATAAAATGCAAACATTGTCTTCCCAGCACCAAAATGAAAACATAATTGAAAAATGTGCATTATTTGCTGATCTTTCTAGAATAATTCTTTTAACAAGACATTCACTGATGGTTGTTGAGATTTGTCAAAAGCTAGGTTTATGAGAGTGCAGGGCTCTGTGTAGTTTTGGTTTTTTGGGGGTATGGGATGCTGGAAAAAAAAAAAACAACATAATTGTGAGGTCCCAGACCAAATTCTGAAAGTTCAGCAGTATTCCTTTGGATCTGCTTTGGCACATCCCTCTACAGTGTGGGTGGGCACTGGGCAGCAGCTTATGCATCCTGAGAAGCCAGCAGTGCATCCTGGGAACCCTCCACGCTAAAGAACACGTGTCCTAATGGGCTGCTGGCATGTGGACACAGGAGTCATATCCCCAAGAGCCCTGATGAGGGTACACATTTTTATAAAATTCCTCTAAAGAGGAAACTATTAAACATTTTTTTATATTCTTTGTTTATGTCTCTTCCAACAAGACCACCTTCCACCTGCCTCCCACAGCCCTGTCACCCACCTTCTCTGAGATTTACCGCTCATTTCCCTTCTGCTCCAGTGGTTTACCCCAACAGAGGGCTCTGTCATCCGGGTCCCGAGGCGGGCTCCTCAGAACCCCTCAAAGCAACTCAAGCCAGCATTCTGGTTTGAAGGAGTCGCGATGAGCAACCGCAGGTCCTCTGAGGAGAGTAGTTCATCCTGCATAGGCGGTGCATTTTGCTCAGTTTTCTCTCTGAACCCCTCGTGACGTGGGCAATAATAAAAACTTGCCAGCAAAAGTTTATTTTATGTTAAAAACTCTTATTTTTCTTACGTTCCTAATTGTCCCCGCCCCCTTGTTCTGATGACTGGGACTAGGACAGCACCTATCCTATGGCCAGTAAGGCGGGCAAAATCTTCCTTCATGACTGATGCCAGTGCCGCAAATTGGCAGTGCAAAATACCAGATGGCTTACATCCTCCCTCCAGAAGAGTCGAGCACCTTATCTGTGCAACGTGTGTAGCCCCCAGTGCAGGATTCTGGGACTAACAAACCACAGTCTCTATGCTGAAAGCATAATGTGCTGCTTAGACAGCTCTGAGCCAACCATTCATTTATTTATTAGCTTTTGGTAACCAGGTAAGTGCGCTAGGCAACAGACCTGCCTATTTACCTTTGTTACTGTGTTGTTAACAATATGCAGTACTGGCCATAAAAAGTTCCATCTTATTGCAGCTTGCCTTAAAGCAGCAGTACTACGGAAAAAAAATTTGCGCTTTTTTGACAGTTTATTCCCTGTGCCTTGCTAATCATATACCTGGTGATCTTTCTCGTCGGCATTGTACTATCGCCGAGTAATTTTCTCAGTTATTCTCTGCTTTTGTTTACATTTCTGACACTAAGCATGTTGCACTGGAACCCCCTCTGCTGCCAACTGCACATGTGCATGACTAGCAGGGACATCGGGAATGGTCAGCAGAGGGTCCCTCTGCTGTTGTCAAAAGACATGATGTGACCTGTAGAAAAAGCGCAGCTGAAAATGAGTCAGCTGCCATATTTGTTGTAGTGCTACAACACTTCAAATAAATTGCAAATATCTAAAAAACTAAAGACGACTCGAAAAAAACATTTACAGGTATGGAAATTGGAACTTTGGCCGCATGCTTACAGCTGAAAAACAGAATTTTGATAGCTCACTTCCTGATTTCGTAGTACTGCTGCTTTAAGGTACCTCAGGCTAATGGGATTCAGTTCCCATTGAAAACAATAGGTTGTTGCAGTATGAGGTACCACCACACTTTCTGCAGCATCCCACAGAAGTGGAGACCTTTCTTGTGGCCGCCACTGTAGTCAGTTCTGGTTTACAGTATGGTTGATTGATAAGCAGCTACAGTATATCATGATAACATTGTTGAACTTAAAAATAGAGTTAGGAAAAAAAATTGCAGCTGTAAGAAAACCAAAAACATTCTATTTCATGTCATGTCAGAGCCATAAACCACTTTATAAAATGAAAGCATTGAAAATTCCTATAATTTCATTGGCCAAAAGCAATTACATGAAGGGGTGTAATTATTTTTGAAGGACCGCACAGCTAGGAACATTTTGGATGTGCACAGACTTACTGCAGTGAATCTCTCTCTCCTCCCACCAGACTCTCCAAATTTGCAGCCATTTTCTCCCCAGCACTTAGCTCACCAGCGCACCTTACCCATTTTAGCTGACCAGCACATGCAGCTGAGTATATGCACCACTGGCCACGATTTCCAAAGCGCCTGACGTGGCCCAGGGACTAAATCCTGTTACGCAACTCTCCAGTGAGGAGAAAAAAATCTCTGCACCAGAAGAAATGCTATTTTCAACATTTTATGCGCATGGGCAGCAGACATAGCTGCAGAGGAATGTTACACCTGTAAATACCAGGCATAGCATTTCGGCTCAGGCACACATGGAAACCAGCTGCTAGCTGCTGTAACTGTGGCACTGGTCACAAAACAGCTCCGTCTTTGAAAATTGCATGCATTGTACTCTTCCACAGAGGACATCTCTGGGCAATAGGGTATTGCGCCCAATTTACAGAACCCTAAATGAGTTAAAAGAACAGCTAAATGCAGCATGGGCAGAAATCTCCCAACTGCAGCACAAACTGTACAGAGACAGGGCATCACACCCTCCCTCTCCAAGAGCGCAGATCCCACCTGCAGGACCACTCCCACAAAGGCAATCAGGTCAAGGTGGATGGCAGGTGTGGCACGAGGGAGGGGTGGGAAAAATCAGCAGGAGTGTTCAGATGAACTTTTTCCATGCCAGTCCCATTCCGACAGCAAATCGCTTTACACCTCTAACCAAGCAAAAGGAAAACAGCCATATGAAGGGGGAGGACAAGCCGATTGAGGAGGCAGAATGGCATCCCGAAGGGACAAGCAGTGGCAAAAGAGTATTAAATGATAAAACAAGGACAGGAAAAATACTTACAGTGGGTGACTCCATGATAAGGGGAGTGGAAACCCACCTAAGGGACTGCGTACACACAGAAATGATGGTCAGATGCCTCCTGGGTGCCTCAAGAAAGCGAGACATCAGTTGCATCGGGAAATTAGTGGAAAGAGCAGGGGAGGACATTATAATCTTGGTGCACCTTGGGATGAATGACCTGGGAAGCCAGTTGGTTGAGGAGGCCAGGCAGGACCTAATTAAACTAGATGAACGTTTGGCAACTCATTTGTCATCCCTAGCCTTCTCAGAGGTCCTCCCTGTGTGGGGCAAATGCGGCAGCATGCAAAAGATAACAGAAAAGGAAATTGAGGGATTCAGCACATGGCTATGAAACTGGTGTCAGGCTAAAGGCTACAACTTCCTTGAAGCATGGGGAGACTTCTGGGAAAGGAAGTTCTTCAGGTACGATGGCCTACACCTGACAAGGTAAGGAGTACGGGCACTAGGGCAGAAGTTTGATGTCATCATTGGGCATTTAAACTAGGAGGAGGGAGCCTGAGGCTGACGTTCCCAACGAGGAAGGGAACCTGGCCAACACTCCCCCAAAAGCAGGAAGTTCTCACAGTCGGCAGATAAAGATGAGTGGAAACACAAAGGGGGTCATGGAGCCCAACCTGCAATGGAAGAGGAAAAAATGCCTACTGAAAGTGGTAGCAAAAAAGGACAGAAGAGAATACACAGGGGCAAGGGTGAAAACACTGATAGGAAGGGAAGTAAGACTTGGAGATCCATGTGTGCAAATGCCTGTAGCCTGGTGAACAAAATACCAGACCTAACAGCCTTAATGGCTGAGGTGGAACTAGATATAGCTGTCACTGAGACCCGGTACATGGAGAGCCATGCCTGGGACATCACAATACTAGGGTATGCTGTATTCCAGAGAGACATGAGTGGAAGAAAAGGGGGAGGTGGGGCTAGATATATTAGAGAAGGAAGTAAAGCGACAGAGATACAGGGTTGCCACGAAGGGGTGGAGGCTGTGCGGGTCACGTTGGAGACAGGAAATGGGGTAGCACTACAGACAGGAGTGGTCTACAGACCACCAGGACGGGGAGGAGTTAGGCAAGGAACTAGTGGAAACCATATACAAAATGACAGATGGGGAAATGTCTTAGTTATGGCAACTTCAATATGCTAGACATCAATTGGGGCACCCATACTGTATCCACAGCAAGGAGCAGAGCCATCCTGGAAGCTCTGCAAGGGACAGGACTCAGGTTGCTTGTGATGGAGCCCCCCCAGAGAGGGAGCTGTTCTGGACCTGGTGCTCACCAGTGGGGAAAGTAATAAAGATGTGCAGGTGGGCAGCCATCTGGGGTCCAGTGATCACTGTATGGTGTGGTTCTCCATAGAAACAGTGGATGAGTACAGCCACACAAGGGTTAAAGTCATGGACCTCAAGAGGGTCGATTTTGCGAAGATGAGGGAATGTCTAGTAAAAGCATTACGAGGAAGGAAGGGGGAGGGCGGCAGATATACAATGGGCAAATGTAAAGGGTGCCATAGATGAGGCTACTAATATGTGCATTAAGCAAGTAAGCAAGAGTATGAGAAGGAAAAAAATGCTATGGTTCAACAAGGAAGTAGCCAGGAGGGTAAGAGAGAAAAGGATGGCATTCAGAAAATACAAAGAAACACAGAGGGAGGAAGATAGGGAAACCTACATGGAAAAACTGAGGGAGGCCAGAAAAGCAGTTAGAAGGGCCAAAGCACAAACAGAGGAAAGGATAGCACAGTCAATTAAGAAGGGGGACAAGACCTTTTTTAGATACTTTAGTGAAAAGAGAAAGACCGGGAAGGGATGGTGAGACTAAAAAGGGAAGAAGGCGGGCTGGCTGAGGGAGACCAGGAAAAGGCAGAAATCCTGAATAAATATTTCTGCTCGATGTTTACGGAAGAAGGGAAGGGGGAGGGACCACTATTAAGAGAAAAAAGAAGACAGAGGTACGGGGTGGATACCAGTCCATTCACATAGGAGAAAGTCCTAAAAGAACTTGAAAAACTCAGAACAGACAAAGCAATGGGACCAGATGGAATTCGCCCCAGAATATTAAAAGAATTCAGGAATGAACCGGCAGCACCACTGGCAGAACTATTCAATAAATCATTAGAGACGGGGGGTGGTCCCAGTGGATTGGAGACAGGCAAATGTTGTCCCTCTCCACAAGAGTGGGAGTAGGGAGGAGGCTGGTAACTACAGGCCGGCCAGCCTAAGCTCAGTGGTAGGAAAATTGATGGAATCATTACTCAAGGAAAGAACTGTGGAGTACCTAGAATCCGGCGGGCAGCAGGACCCAAAGATACATGGTTTCATGGCAGGTAGGTATTGCCAAACAAACCTGATATATTTCTTCGATTGGGTAACCAGAGTGGTAGATCGGGGGGGTGGATGTGGCCTACTTGGATTTTAGTAAGGTCTTCAGCACCATCGCTCATAGAAGATAGAAGGCTAGTAAACAAGTTGAGCAGCCTAGGAGTGGGGCACAGGGTGGTAAACAGGGTTAGAAACTGGTTGGGTGGGAGGTCACAAAGAGTGGTAGTGAATGGGGCAAAATCCATGGAGAAGGAAGAGACAACCGTAGTGCCCCGGGGTTCAGTGCTGGGACCAGTCCTCTTTAATGTCTTCATAAGCGACATTGCGGTGGGGCTGGAGGGGAGGTGTGTCTATCTGCAGATGACATGAAGATCTGTAATAGAGTCAGTAGTTTGGAGGGGGTGCGGAAAGAATGACAAGGGACCTACGTAAGCTTGAGGAATTGTCAAGAGTGTGGCAGCTGAAACTGAACGCAAAAAAAAAAGCAAAATTATGCACATGGGGTGTGGAAACCCAGGGGAAGAGTACTCATTGGGGGGGGTGAGGATTGCTGACACCCACCAAGCAAGAAAGGGATCTGGGGGGTGAGTATAACAGATGACCTAAAGGTGACCAGACATTGTGAGAAAGCGAAAAGGAGAGCCAATGGAACATTGAGGTGTGTAGGGAGGGGTATCTCCAGCAAAAATACAGATGTGGTGATACCACTCTTCAGATCACTGGTGAGACCTCATCTGGAATATTGTGTCTAGTTCTGGAGGCCGCATCTCAGAAAAGAAATAGAAACAGTGGAGGTAGTCCAGAGGAGGGCTACAAAGATGGTGCAGGGGCTACACTACACCAGAAGGCATATGAGGAGAGGCAAATAGACCTTGGCATGTATTTACTGGAGATGAGACAGGAGAGGGGGGGGGATATGATTGAGACTGTTAAATACCTCAAGGGTATTAATACGGTCTAGGAGGGGAGCCTCTTCCAGAAAAAGAATGCTCAAAAACTAGGGGTCACGCTATGAGTCAGGAAGGAGGTAAACTCAGGGAATGTGAGGAAGAACTTCTTCACAGAAAGGGTGGTTGATGCTTGGAATAGCCTCCCCACAGAAGTGGTAGGAGTGCAAACAGTGAATGCATTCAAAAATGCATGGGATAAACATAAGGGAACCCTAGTGATCATGAAGAAAGTGTAAACAAGGGACAGTTGGGGGGGTAGGGTATATGGGCAGAATAAATGGGCCAGGCAGTCCTCATCTGGTGTCAGATTCTATGTATCTAGGTATCTATGCTTGTAGAAAAACTTGCAAGTGGACAAGGGAAGCCCCAGTTTGTGTACAGTTTCTGCTACCCGTGAATTTTTTTAATGTTTCTTGGAACCCCTCTCTTTAGTGTCTCAAGTGGATGAGCAGGGCAACTAAATGTGAGCAGGGGAGTTTCCCCAGTATCATTGCCAATGTTTCCGTTAATAAAACAGGTCCATGTAGGGACCGGCCTGTCGGCGCAATGGTGGCACTATCTGTCGTGATGCCAGCGACCCGGGTTCAGGAACGAACCTGGGTCTTCTATGGCTAGTTGGGGGATAAGGCTTGGGTATACATGAGAATGCTCTCCTCCTCCTCCTCCTCCTCCAGGGAGGGCGGGCTCTCATGCCACATTCTGTCACTGCCACCTGTGGATGCAGTGGAAGTAGTGCAGGCGTCACAGTGTAGGGAGGGGGAGGATGCCGTTAGGCACTTTGTTGAGGTGTGCATTAGCATGCTGAGCGCTTGGATGTATGTCCTTGTGCCAGCATCCTCAGAGGAGGAGGGTCTGGGGAAACTAAGGGCTGAATCCTCTTTTACCCATAGTAGAGTGAGCGCTACCAGACTGTGGCGTGAAGACGGTATATCTGTCACATCATTGATGACGGGATGCAAAAAAGCAAAACAAAACAGATCCATATAACCCACCCCATAGGAAGCTGAGGAGTTGGCAGGGCCACTGGCAGACCTATTTAATAGTTCACTAGAGTCAGGCGTGGTACCGCAGGACTGGAGAACAGCACATGTAGTGCTCCTCCACAAAAGCAATCCCAAGAATGACCCAGGGAATTACGGACCAGTCAGTCTGACCTCTATTGTGGGCAAGCTCATGGAGACCAAACTAAAGGAAAGGTTGGTGGAATATCTAGAGGAGTATGGTCTCCAGGATGATAGGCAGCATGGGTTCATGGGGGGGGGGATTGTGTCAAACAAATCTGATTGACTTCTTTGACTGTGTCACTAAGACAGTAGACAGGAGCCAAGCAGTAGACAGCCTCTATCTTGATTTCAGCAAGGCCTTTGACTGTGCCCCATGAAAGGTTGATCAGGAAGTTGGTGGATCTCGGGGGTTGGGGAAAAGATGGCCAGATGGGTGGAAAACTGACTGAGGGACAGAACCCAGAGGGTGGTTGTTGTGGGGGGGGAAGAGTTATCTGGCACCAGAGAGGTAACCAGTGGGGTCCTGCAGGGCTCGGTTCTGGGGCTGGTGTTGTTCAGTGTCTTCATCATTGACATTGTGGATGGCATTAAGGGCAAAATGTGCCTGTTCGCGGATGACACCAAGCTCTGCGGGAAAGTGGACACAGCTGAAGAAGTACAGGACCTACAGAATGATCTGGAAAAGCTGGGGAGGTGGTCCAGGATCTGGCAGCTTGGCTTCAATGCCAAGAAATGCAAAGTTATGCATATTGGAGCCAAGAATCCCAGGACAGAGTACTACCTGGGTGGAGTCTGAATATCTGCATCAGAGGAGGAGAAAGGACCTGGGAGTGGTGACCACTAGTGACCTAAAGCACTCCACACAGTGCAAGAAAGCAGCAGCAAAGGCAAACAAGATGCTTGGATGAATATCTAGGAGGATCAGTAGTAGGAGAGAGGAGGTTATACTGCCCTTGTACAGCTCCCTGGTAAGGCCTCATCTAGAGTATGGGGTTCAGTACTGGTGCCCACACCTCAAAAAGGACATTAACCTGCTGGAGAAGGTCCAGAGGAGGGCTACAAAGATGATAGGAGCTCAGCAGGGTAAAGCATGTAAAGAGAGGTTGAGGGCACTGAACATGTACTCCCTGGAAGACAGGCAAGAGAGAGAGGACATGATTGGGACCTTCAAGTACTTGAAAGGATATATAAGATTGATGAGGAGAATCTCTTTAAGCTGAGTGGCAACCATAACACGAGGGGGCACAGTCTTAAGCTGGAGGGTGGGAAGTTTAGGAGGGAGGTCAGGAAGCACTTCTTAACAGAGAGGGTGGTGGATAATTGGAATGCGCTGCCAGAAGAGGTGATCCCGTTGAAGACAGTAGACAGCTTTAAGAAAGGCTGGGATAGGCATAGGGGGAAGGTAGTGATCATGGGTAGGGAGGATGGGAGGTATGGAGAGGGAGGGCAGGGACAGTAGCGCAAGCTGTGTACCCTGCAATACGAGCTGACTAGATAGACCAAATGGCCTTCCCCTGCTGGCTTCTTCAAGTGTTCGTATGTACTTAGAAAAAAAGCTGTCGCAGCCTAGTGTGCCTTTCCGGGTGAAAAATTACAAATAAATAATAAATTTAAATCCAGGAAGGAGTTGCATGAGGACTGAGGTGCTCATGATTCAGGCAGAAGACTAAACAGAGAAACTCGGGCACTCACCCCTCTGCAGTAAAAAAACGACACTGCTCTGCCATAGTCAGTAGAAAATGTGGTTTATTTAGTGCTCAAGCAGGTGCATAACAACGTGTGACAAGTGCGTTTTGTTATGTATCTGCCTGAGCACTGAATAAACCGCATTTCTGCTGACCGTGGCAGCGCAGTGTTGTTTTTTTACTTCAGAGGGGTGAATGTTCGATTTTCTCTATTTAGTAAATAATAAACTGTTTAGCCAAAGTACCTAGGGGTTTCTTTGTTTTCTTATATCTGCTCTTGGAACTCTAGTAACTACTAGGAAAGACCACCTGATTACAGTTAAGGATATGTATGACAGGGCTTGCTCTGGCTTTATATAGTTTTGCACCAATATCTTCGCCCAAATATTGGGCTCTGTTCATCAGTGGGGGGAAGTACACATCATAGAAGCGTACCCCACCTGCACAGCTCTGCACCTGCGGTATTCACTGTCGCTGGCCACCTGTCCGCGGTTCCGTCCCTCCGCTGCGCAGGCTTGCGGGGCCTGATGGGTGCTGAGGGGTGGACCAGGGCAGGCATCAAATCGGATTTCTGCCCCGGGTCCCAGAGTGGACCCCTTGTGTCCTGGGAGTGATGGTGCATGGTAAGGCATGGATCCCACTTTCAACAAAGTATAGGCACTCACCCAAACGGCTGCTCCATCGCTTTCCGTCTGCCTAGTGGACTGGGGCAACATCTCATCTCCCTGTTCCGCCGCAGTCGGTGAGTGTTAACATTGGGCATGCGCACCTGGTTTACGTCAGGGTCCCGAGCTGCTGTAACTTGTGCCCCCCTGTGCCTGGCACTAAACACCCAAACACGTGGGTCCAGATTTTCAAACATTTGGAATTGCCACAAGCTCCAGGGTGCATCAGATATTTGGCGCACAAGGCTTGTGACAATCTAGTGTGACTTTCTGTCTCATTCTTCAAATTGACACTTATAAAACCAATTTTCTTTAGTCTAGCTAGTGTCATTCCTGGGGCCCACTAACACACAGCTTGTTACTGAACTTTTCTTCAAGCTGCTGTGTAGCAGGTTGTCTGTCTCAACTTTGCCCAAGATTATAAAATTGGGTGCAGTTGCAGTATTTGGCTATGTTGCAGCTGTGCACTCTATGAGTTTGATGCAGGGCTGGAAGCAAGCATGCATCACTGTTTAAAAATCGGGTGTTGGATTTTCAAAAGAATCCCTTTTTGGCACTCTTGCGGAAAAAAAAACTTGTGGGTCTGCAAGGTTTTTCCCTGGGAGCGGTATTTTCCATCATGGAACTGTTTGCAACTGGCTCTGAGATTAATGACAGCTTGTGGACATTTTTTGGTGCAGCTGTGCCAAAATGCTATCCCTGGTACTGTAGTATCATTTGTAGCATCCGGTGCAAGACAGGAGAGGTCTTGGGGGGGGGTCCAGTTGACCCCCCACAGTGTGACCCCCATCATGGCCAGGTTGGGCCCCTCCTTCTTATCCCAAATGGCTGACTCATGTATGTTTCATATAGAGTGTAACTGGGACATGAACTTCAGCCTGACCTGGGGTTGTCAGAATTTCAGAAGCTGCCCATGTGGAAGAATGACATGCTGTTTGTGCAGAGATTTTTTCCTCAACAATGGCTGCAGCATGGGACTTAGTCCCAAAAACCCCTGAAAAACTGGCCCCTATCCCCTAGACTTGTTTTTTGGAGTAGCCCATTTTTTATCCTTAAGTTGCCAGCTGAAAAATAGACCTACAGTACCACACACACACACACTAAAAAGGTGGACTGTTGAGGTATCGCGTTGGGCAGAAAAAAACAAAAATCTGCATTCAGTCACTAAAACTGCAGCACTAACATACAGGAAGAAAAAACATTCTCAAGGGCTCTGCTCTTATTCAGAAATCTGGCTTGGTACCAGTCCCAAACTCTAGAGCACACACTTGTACCCCGCTGGTTTAATCACAACTGGCGGCCCGTACTCTAAGCATCATCATCAGTGGGGAACAATGGTGTCTGATTTTTGTTTGTCAGCTGGAACAATGGCCCTGCTGACGGGTTGTGGTGGAGGGGAGTGGACTCCAATTGTGCGGCATTACAGGCATGGCAGATGGCTAATTGGACATGATAAACCACTGGGACAATCAGAGGAGAGGGAAAAAAAGGTTTGCAGGGATTACTGAATGTTGACCTGGTCTACAAAGAAAGAAGGAAGTTCCTCGTCAACACAGTTGACTTCAAGTTGCTGCCTGACCATATGTCATGTGTGTGTGTGTGTGGGGGAGGGGGGAGTATTGTTTGTGAAGCTACCCGAGCTAGTGAAGTGTGGTTTATTAGTTAATAAACTACATTACTGGAAAGGGGAGTAAGAGCAGAAGATTCTCGAAATGAGTTTGAGTTTCATTTAGGAGAAATCAAGGTTTTTCTGTTGCTTTTTTTATTGCATGTTAAGACAGTCCATTGTGATTTTCATTTTCATTGTTATTTTTTTTTTTTTTTTGTTAATGAGATTTTCTAGTTCTCAGCCAGAAATTCTGGCATTAGCAGAACTTGGACAGAATTCCTCCAAAATGTACATTTCTGCACCTTGTATGTTTTTTCTTTTTATTTCTGAAGACATTTCCCTGGAGAACATACACAGTGTTTAACATACTAACATACTAGATGCCAGCAGAGTAGGCGTATTGGTCTGTCAAGTCTGCTCGTGCTTCAGCACTCTGAGTGGGTACCGTAGCACTCTATCTGCCTTCTTATCTGTATCAGTATCTTATAAGTATCTGGGTCTTTGGCTGTATCCAAACCTATTGTATTATGAACACCAGAGCTGTCACAACCCAGAAATTCAGCATTGTTAACTCGAACCAGAGCTGCTGAGGCATGAGCACCGAAAAACTGCTACTAAAGCAGTCACTACTGCTTGCCCTGGAGTACAGTCAGTGGTGAAAGCTATAGAGCATCGAATTATACTGTGCTTCATAAACTGCAGCTTTAAGATGCAACATAGATTTGCTCTTGGATATGTCAGGAACACCTATCACTGCAGTCTATGTAACTGTCTTGGGCTCCTCTCGCCTGCCAGTCAGAGAGAGTTCAAATTGTCTTCCTTTGTACACAAATGCATGCAAGGTCTCTATCCTGAACGCCCGTGCAAGCATCTAACAAGACCACCTTAGCCCTATCACCTGAGATCCATGTTGAGAGAGACTTCTTCCATATGCTTAGGGCATACAAATCATTTGAAACAAATGTGTTTAGTATAGACATTCAGACCACCTGGGATTCACTGCCTACCAAACTCAGAGAAATATATCACACACATGCCTTAAAAAGAGCACTGTTCAATTATCTCCTTAGGCCATGCAAATGTTAACATAGTGGACTAGCCTGTCTGATACTCAGTCTTTTTACATTCCCTTCACCCTAGTTCCATCTGACCTTAAAGGGGAACTTTCATGATGGTCCAAAATGTTACAGCTTGTAGTCTTTATATGCAGTACTAGACCCGAAAAGGTGTGTGCATTTGTTATTTTTGGCCAAGGTTTACTCTGCCTTCCATAATTTGGATTTGTTTGTGAGCCCTGCTGCACTTACCTTTGCTGTTCTGCTGCTGGGATGCTGGCTCCTGATGACATCACTGTAGGGTAGCGGAGTGACTCACACTGTGCAGTACCATGCAGTTGCAACAATGTTGCAAGGGAAACCTACCAGTATTCAGTGTGCATACTGTGTTCCCCCTTCCCCAAGACACCCTGTTAGCAATGCATTATGCCAAAATCCAAATGTCTTGTCAGTATGTTTTATTTTTTTGTGAAATTGACTCTGCCTTATAGTGATGTCAGCAGTACAGCCCTGGGCCCACAGCAACACCAGGCTTGCTATAGAAGCTCTAGTACACCCTGCAGTTTTTAGCAGCTCAGAGTGCAAAAACTAACTGCAGTGGAGAGTAATGAAATACAATTCCTGAATCAATGCAAGAAGGCGTAATTTATGCATGAAAGTCAAAAGGACTGGGGAAGTTCCTCTTTAATTTAGCATCTTCACTCGACAATCTGCATTGGCTACACCCTCCCCCATCTCTTTATTACCATCCACACAGTGTAGCTTGTAATATTTATATTGTATACTTATTATTTATGGTATGCGTTTTCTAGTTCAGTTTGGTTATTAGTGCTAAAACCTGCACAGAGACTGCTGTGTACTTGCTCTGCTGAAGTATCCAGTCCCTCCAGCACCCACTTGAAAAATAGAACTCATTTCTAGAGTTGCATTGTGTGACCAGTGGGGTGATAGTTCATCTATTGTCATAAAAATGATTCTGGTGTCACAAGTCAGGGATGATTATCTTGATCCACAAAGGGTCTCTGCATGTATGGAGGGCCAGCCTCATCAGGGAGAACTCCATGGTGCCCACAGCATGGGCTGCACTGGCTGTCCGTACCCTATTCCGACATTGCCAGGCCTGTACACATGTGGTCTGATTGGGGAAGGTACGCGGGAATGAGCAGACTTATGCAGACCCACAAACAGTCTTAGGTGGAGCAGAAGGCTGGCAGAGGAGGTAAGCAATGCATGACAGGGGACCCTGTTGTAGTGACTATGGGCCACTTACCTACAACTATCAGGATTCCTCTGAAGGACTGCTTGGCCCCTACACCCTGACCCCACTCCTCCGAGCTGGCACGCTTTTTGTTTTTCACAATGTGCCAAAGGAGATATGGCAGTCCTTGGAAGACTGCCTTATCATGCCATCCCTTACTCCCTGTGGAGGAAGGGAGCTGCTGAGAAGGTGACCAGGAATCCCGTTGGATGTCTGCTGCCTGGCGGAACTTGACTCCCTTCCCCCAAGGTTCCCTGTCCTCATTTGAAGCTCCACTCTCGCGGACACTGGTCAACAAGGGTTGTGGATGACATCAGGGTGCAGCGCTCCATGCTAGGATAAGCACAAATCAGTACCGATCCCAACCTTTTTGTGGGTAAAGCCCTATGACTTCAAAAGTAGCAGAGACAGTTTTTTTTGTAATGTTTGGATGTTGGATCTGGGAAAACTGAACTGAAATAAAAGTAACATTAGACTTTGCCGATTTAGTCTGAAGGTTTTGATGTAATGTGTTTTTTTGAAGTAAGAGACAGTATAGCGCAGTGGTCTAAGGCTCTGAGCTGCAAATCTGGTGACATCCAGCAGACCAGACCTGGGTTTGAATCCCAGTAGCTTCCACTTGCATACTGTGTGACCCTGAGCAAGTCACTTATCCTCGTTGTGCTCCCAGGTCGCTCCTGTAAAAAAGCTTTCAGCTTAGTGTGCTATACCTGGTTAAACAACTAAATAAAAAAAATAAAGGGAGTTTCCATGCTTTACTGCCTTAGAGACACAGACTTCTCTTTGGGAATGATTCAGCCAACCCCTTCCCTACAAAATATTGTCTTAAAGAGCTACTGTACTGACTGAAATTAATATTAACTTTCAGAAGTTATGAACTACTGCTTCTTATATCAAAACTACTTTTTTAACTAATTATAAGATGTTTCTGTCTAACAGTACTTGGTGTGATGTGTGGAACAGTACTTTACCTGGAGATTAACTAACTTCATACATCATCAGCTGTATGACCTCACTGTTAATGACATCATACCTGACCAAAATGAGCTGATCACCTGCTGCCAGATGACTCACTTGTGATGTCACAATAAGAGAGATTACAGTGCTGATGAGATATGAAGAGGAATCTGGAGTCTTGTCAGATCAGTGGTGGGATCTTCATTGGGGTTGTCAACCCTAATACTCCTCCCCCCAGCCTGTAGCCTCCAATCCAAAGCACAAGGTACAGCTCCAAGCCACTTCCTCATAGTGATACACTCTTCAAGGGCAGAGAAGTATATCTCACCACATGTTGCCAGCACAATTTGTTGTAGCCTTCTTCATGTAGGGCCCTGCGTGAAGAAAGGAGATCACATCTCACCTTGTTTGCTCAGAGAATGGGGTGGGCATTAGGGTTGACAACCCCAAGGAAGACCCCACACTGATTCACCAAAACTCCAGAGACCCAAAACCCTAATGTTTTTTTTTCCTTTTACTGCTTGGGGTATAGGAGTGGGGAATTAGGGCTGGAAACCCTAATGCCACATTTCCCTACTTTTGTGGTGTTAGAGTACCCTAACTGGTGCATTAACAAAGTAGGGCTGTGCGAATGAACCGCTAATAGTTCTGCTTCATGAATTTTATGGGTAGAACTGGAAAGGTTCTGCTTGGTTCTACGAGGTAGCACTGGGTTCTGCCTGTTTCAAGCCAAACAGTACAAGATGTAGAAGTTCTACATGGTTCGGCCAGGCAAAACCAGGTTCTACTTGGTCCAAGCCACCCAGCACATCATAAACCTTACTCCACCCTAACCCTTCCCTTACCAGACTGAAGTCTTCATAGGCACAGCACAGCAGCATTGTGGGCCTCCATCATCTGCCCTTCCACCTCTGTATCCCAGGGGGAGCCTTAACTTTCTACCAGTGTCTTCCCAGCACTTCCCTCTGGTCCCTAGAGTGTCTGTTGAACTATAAAAAAATGCACTGGGCCAATCTTCAGTGGGTACAGCTGTGTGTGTCCCCATCCTTCATTACCCCTGCCCTAATTGTCCAAACTAGGCTACCCTGATGGCATCTGTTATGTGGGGGAAGTAGAAGCTTGTTATCAAGCACAAGACCACTGTTTCCATATGCTGTGCAGAGTGTGAGTGAAAACAGTGCAGTCTGGTGTGGGACCTTTGTCAGGGTGTTCCACTGCAAGGGGTGCCCTGGTGCAAGTCCCACCACAAACTTCCTTGTCATCACTTATCAACATGGCATACAGAAACTGGGGTCCTGCATGGGATGCCATGCTTTTCCTCCCTCCCACATAATGGGGCATGTTGGGATTCAGGCTTGCATCTTGGTAGTGACAGTAGGGGATAGGGGAACAAAGCAGTTATGTGCTGCTAAATGTTTAACATCCCACTTCAGCCGTCATCTACCCCCTCTCGGCCCTTCCCTCCCCCACCCCACAGCTTTGACCTGTCTCCTCCTGGCCTTGGCTCTTGCTCCCCCAGCCAGCAGAATCCTGTATCATTGACACTAGTCACAATATCAGCAGCAAATCAACATTTTTAGCATAAAATACAAAGGAATTTGTAATACAGTATGGTGACATCGTATCAATTTTAAGCATTTATTTGGGGGAGAAAAGGGCACATCAGTTAGCATCACCCAGAGTTAAAAATCCAGGAATGACTCAGTCATGCTGCCTTAGCTAGGCTGCTCCCAGCCAGCTCATGGGGGCGAGGTCATGTCCAACACTCTAGCCCATACTACAATCCACTATTATCTACCCTGACTGCAACAGAAGGACCCCCACCCTGCCTCAGGTCGGTCAGTTACCAGCAGCTGCTTGCATGGAAAGCTGGAGGATGATGCTGCATGCTGCCTCCTTTTTCAGGTTATCCCTTTCCACTGCTGCTCTGAGACTGCTGTGGTCCTGTCTCTCAGGCCTGCAGCCCAATGACGACAAGGTCTGACAGGGTCAGGACTCCAAGTTTAACCAATCATCGTTGACCTGATGCGGCAGTAGAGCCTTACTGTGCCGTACTGCTGACAACAGCGGCATGCCATGGCCTTTGAAGACAGCAAAAGGGCTCTTTCGGTGCAGACTGGCAGTACCATCTACCGCACCACATTCATTCACTAGTGACTGTTGGGGGATGTGTCGGGTTGGGTCAGTGGGGGTGGCTGTGTCCACCAAAGTGGAGAGTTCAGGAACTGGGCGAGTGTGCTAGGACAGACACCACACGTGTCTCTCTCTCTCTCTAAGCGGCCCTCCCTCACCTGCCTCACAGCACTACCTAGAGTCATAGGCCATTAAAAAAAAGTTGTGTTTTTTTTTTTTATAAAAAAACAAGTGAACCAACGTCCGCACAAAATAGCAAAAGGTTTATGGGTATTCTCTCCAGTGCAAACAGCTGAGGTTCGACCTTTTTGGGGTTGGGGTCAAACCAAACTTGCAGCCCTAATAGATATATAAATATATATATATAAGATATTGGATAACTTATAGATTGAGTGAGTGCTCCCAACCAACTGAAGCGCTCCTTTCCTTTGCATGTGAGACACTGTTGTTCTTTGAAGAGTGTCTCATACACAGCTACCCTAGAAACGGGCACGTTCAGGTAAGGTTTTTAAACAAATTTTTGTATCGTTGATCAGGCTTGATCAATAATATGTTAATACCACCACAGAGACCACTGTCACGTTAAGAGTAGTCTCACAGTCTTAGGGTATCAGAACTGTCATCTGCAGTTCTTAGTTCTCGTACACTAAGAATGCATGTGAGACCACTCTTACAATTGTTAAGAGTGGTCTTGGTGGCGGTATTAACATATATAATTGATTTAATAATGTTTTCATATAGATTTCATTTTGTTACTATTTATTTACCCAAGATTTCCCAAATGACTTGAGAGGCAACATCTTATTTTCAGTAAAGATCCCTCTTCTACTCAGGCTTACAGCTGAGAGGATGACTGAAGCACGAGGCAGTTTAGTGACTTGCTCAAGGTCACACAGCAAGTGACTCTGGTGGGATTTCAGCCCAGTCTCTTGGTTCCCAAAGCCTGTGCCTTAAGCACTAGACCACACTGAAACATGAACACCAGTTTCTTTATTAAAGCAGCAGGGCATGTAATGGGAAAAGTTTTGAGATACACTTTTTATTCCATTTTGTATTATCTTTTACCCCCTGTCTTGTATGATACTCTTCTTTCCCCCATTTTGAGTCTGCTTTAATGATTTTTTTTGCACTTGAAATCGTAAAATTAGCACTCTTTATAATATGGCTCAGGCCAGGTTTTCATCAGTATTCTTAAGATTTTTTGGATACCTGTTGTCCCATAAGGTTAGGGAGCAGTGTCTGCTGCATTCTAGTTCATTTTAGTTACAGGAAAAGTTATGTTAAACAGGGGGCATTCTAAAATAACAGAGAATACTGATGAAAACCTGATATGAGCCATAATAAAAAGAACGCTCCTATAGTTGCTTCGAGTGTAAAAGAAAAGTAGTAAAGCAAATGCAGAATGGGGGGGGGATATTATACAGTGCAGGGGTAATCAAAAATGGAATAAAACAGTATAGGTCAACATTTTCACCTCCATCATGCACTGCTGTTTGAAGTCTTTATTACAACCGCAAGGGTTACCAAAGTATAAGCAAATTCTCGATAATAACATTTTGACCAAGTCCAACTGCCAGTCATGTCACTTAACCTTATCCATGTGCAAAAACAGGTGTGCAGTGGCCATGATTTAATCTTCTAGTCAAAACTGTTGTTTTTTTAGGAAACAAAACTGTCTTGGGCAGACTGTATGGACCATGGGCCTTTCTCTGCCGTCATTGTCATTGATTCTATTTAAGCGAATCAAAAACTTGTAAAATGGGTGCCAAAAATACTGCATTCTGATTGGTCAGTTAATACCATGCGGTGTGAAGTTAAGAGCATAACCCCTCAGTTAGGCACTTTCTCGGCACTCAAGGAACAATTTTATTTCTTTTTATCTCTTTATGATTTTAAACTAAAACACAGGTACTAATATATACAGTTTGTTTTTTTAAATGATTCTTTCTACCCCATTTCTCACCTCTTTGGCTTTTTATTTTTTTATACCCCTTTTCTCACCTCCCTGGCCTTTTGCCTGGCAGCCTCAGCCCAATCACCCACCTTCTCTGGGGCTTTCCTGTTGCCTCCATTCCACGGTTAACCCTTCCCCCACCATGGAAAGGTCATTGGTGTCTACCAAATCCCTCCAAAGTCTAAATATTGGCGGAGGAAGATGCCAAGCCAGTTGGGGGGGGGAGACTGGCTTCATCCTGTTAGGTTGGGGTGTTTTTGCTCTTGTCTACTCTTCTGGCACACTTAGGATGCTAGGATGCTGGTAGCTAGGGTGCACATGTGCGCACAGATGAAGGCGCATGGCACCAGCCAGTATCACCATTTTCTGTAGGTATGCCACTTTCCTGCTTCTCCATCCATGGTCACCCAGGTGTTCTTGAGTTGCACGGGACAACCCCCAGAGAAGGAGAAAGTTCTGTGGGATGCTCAATTCTTCTCCTGGCCAGCCCCTAATGAGCAAGTCTTGTTCCTGATCCCGGTTGCCAACATTGTGATTTTAAGGGCTACCACTGCACTGATGGTCTGGTTTCATATACAGTACAACGCCATTTATGTGAATGGGTCCAGGGACATGGAAAACGTTCAGATAAATGGGAGTCATGTAAAAAAAAAAAAAGTAAAATTTAAGAAATTACACGGGAGACATAGCTGGAAATCATTGGAAAATTTAATTAGCAGTTACTAAAAACACAGCACACAATTCACAGCACATAATTCTAGAAGTAAATAAATAAGTTATTTAAAAAGCTTTAGTACTGTAAACGGCAGGAGGTGTTGTGCGGTCAGTAAAGTGCAATTTAGTACAGTACAGTACCTTAAATCATTAGATCGTTGAAAAGTATTGGGGAACTGTTGTTTGCTTTTGTCTGTCATGCCGCTGCTGTACTGCTTTTGTCCGTAACTGCCGCAGAAGCAGAAGCTTCACACCATCAGCATCAGACTGTGTTTCCAGCCAGACTATGCATTTCTGAAAACAGTCTGCGGCTTCGGCATCTGAGGGGATATGTTTTTTCATTTCCGCCACCTCCGATTCATCTTCATCCCAGTCCCCTACTTGTTCAGCTGGCTCATTCATTGCTAAAGCGATAACGTCTTCATCGGTCATCTCCTCAAACCCTGCATCTGTGGCATCTGCTGTGGCCCATTCTGTAACAATGTCCCTGCTTACATCTAAGTGCTCAGCAGCAGAGTATAAAGCTGCCATGACTTCGGCCATCTGATTCATGTCTTCGCTGTCAGCAGCAGGTGTGTCCAGGAGCTGTGATTTTTGCCACACTTTTTGATGGTGTCCTGCTTCACCTCCCGCCAGGACTCCGCCAACATAAGCAGGGCATCCTTGACATTGATACCCTTAATGACATCTACAAAAGATCTGGAGTCATTCTCTTCAAACAGCACATTTGTTAAAAGCTTGCTTCTGTAGATGCGCTTCACTGTCACAAGAGTGCCCTGGTCCATTGGCTGAATTGTTGCTGTGGTGTTCGCAGGTAAAAATTCGCAGTGAATGCTGCCATCATCTGTGCGTAGAATTTCAGCACTAGGATGAGCCCCTGCATTATCTAGCAGTAGAACTGCTTTAAGAGGCAAACCAAGATCATGGAAATGACTCCAGACAGAGGGCACAAAATTTCCAAAGAACCAATCCTTAAAGATTTCAGCGTTCATCCGGGTGCTTCATTGTGCTTTGTAAAGGGCTGGAAGGCTGGCCATGTTAACGTGCTTAAAGCACCTGGGTGAGCGAGATTTGCCAATCATCCAGATGCGTTAGAGGTAGCAAGCACAGTGAAACAGTCTTTATTTTTTTTAAACCCGGGGCATTTTTTTCAACAGAGGATGCAAGAGTCTTTTCTGGTAGGAGCTGCCAGTAAATGCCAGTTTTGTTGGCATTGTATAAAGTGTGTAGAGACAACCCTTCCCTTTGCATGATCCCACATAATTTTTGCCTAAAAGGTTCAAAGCTTTCTGTGCTGCTAGACATGATTTCACCAGTGACGGCAAGCTGGCAGATTCCGTGTTGACTTTTAAAACAATCAAGCCAGTCCTCGCTGGCCGAGAAGGGGTACTCAGAGTTCATCTGACAAAGAAAAAACAGAGCCTTCTCCTTAAGGATTGTGCCCAAAATTGGTGTCCCTTCAGATCAGTTCAGGACAAACCACAAGAAAACCGCTTTGTCTAGTGCATCATCTCGGCATGAGTGCATCGTTTTTCGTTTCTTGTGTGCGATGCTGCAATCCATTGTAGCCTCAAAGTCTCTTATCTTCGATTTTGCTTTTTTTATGTCATATATCGTGGCATTACCGAGCCCGAACTGGCGAGCTACGTCAACAACTGTGCCCCTTCTCTAGGCATTCTATAATTTGAAACTTCTGGATGATATCGAGAACAGATCTCTTGCGTTTCACCATTGCTAGAGAACACAAAGCACAAAGGGAAGATAGCAAAGGCTGATAATGATCTAAGTACCTTCCCGTGCCTCAGCTAACAGTTGTAATTCATTTGCAGTCCATTTGCTACTTAAGCAGCTGAGTAATTAAGCTCCTTAAGGCTAGTAATTTTCTGCAAAACAGTATTAAAGTTAAACGGCATTGGTGTACAATTACATGACAGCAGTTTGAGTGGGGGACATTGTGTGCATTCTGATAATTGAGAGATTCGGATTGTCGGGGTTCGGTTAAACAGGGTTGTACTGTACCTGTTTTATAAACCCAATAATACACTCTTGGATTTACGGGTTTTGCTTGTGTAACCCACTCAGTGGTTGGTTGGAACCACAAGGTGAACCCTTATGGTTCTGAGGCCCCCATTTCATGGATTAATAGAGCACAAACCAGACTCTGTCTCATGTTATTGCTTCCTTGTGTAAGAAATTGGTTTTGGTTAGTCAAGAGTTTATTTTTTTAATCAGATTTTGTGCCCTTCCCCCCACTACCTTACACCTGCATCAGGTGTACCTGGATCCCCAGTCCCATCTGCCACTCCCCCCACTATTACACTTGGGGTGGAACCCAAGAGTATCAGTGCTGTGATAAACAATGGCCAGTACACATAGTTTCCTTTTCTTAGATTTCTCCCCTTAACCCCACCGACCTCCCTCTTGGCGTCAAGCAGCACCCTGGCAGGCCACACAGGCACATAGCATGCCTCTGTGGAGGAGGTAATCTCCCTGGCTCACCACAGGGGTCTCTAGTTCTGTAGAACCTGACATTTTTATTTATTTATTTATTTTATTTATTTAAAATTTGATGACTGGGAAAGGCACACTGAGCTGAGACTCATTTCCAGGTGCGACCCGGCTACAGTTTGCACTGAGAGTAACGATAGTTGAGGAATATAGACAGTTTGCACAACATTTTTACAAACAGTTACAATACATTGTTCGGCAGTAAACAGCTAAACTGCGTGTGGAGTGGGAGAATGGAGATGAGGTCAGCTAGGAGTAGGCGGCTGGGGTAGGTGAGTGGGGACTGTGTGGTGCATCGGCTATGCGCTAGGACCATTGAAGCATATAGGGCAGCGCGGGGTGGGTTGAAGCCTGAGGAGCTGAATAAATGCAGAACAAGAAGGGGCCAGGCAAAGGTTGGGGGGGAGGTTATTCCAGAGAAGAAGGAGGCGGTATGAGAAGACAGCTTGGCCAGTAAGAGTGCGAGGGCAAGTGGGGTGGAAAGTGCGGGGTCCCTGTGGTGAAGAGGGTAGTTTAGGAAGGTGGCTGAGGTGAGGTGAGAGGTGAGATGGGGGGAAGGGACCCAAACCAAAATTTAGCTAGGAAGCAGGCGTCGTGGATGGTTCGCCTATGGGAGAGCAGAGCCAGAGAGAGTGGAGTGTAGAACAGGCAGTGGTGAATGAGTGGGGGTGAGGCAGTGGCGAAGCAGCAGAAGGAGTTGAGAAGGATGTCAAGTCTGGAGAGAGAGGAGGATGGCTGTTCTATAGACTATGTCGGCATAGTCTATAACTGGCAAGATAGTTGTACGTACAAGCTTGCACCGGGTTGGGATTGGTAGGCTAGATTTGTGGCAATAGAGGATGGAGAGTTTTGGCTGGAGTTTGGCGCAGATCACCTCGACGTGAGTGAAGAAATTGAGGTGGCTGTCCAGCCAAACTCCCAGGTATTTGAAGGCTGAGACTAGCTCCAGAGGAGAGCCATCCATGGTTGTGATCATGGGGGGGCTGGGAGGGTGGCCAGCTTCTGTCTGGAACCAGAGACCATTGAGACCGTTTTTTTTTGCACTGAGTGTGAGCAGGTTCCCAAGGAACCAAGACTGGACTCTTTTGAAATCGTTTTAGAGAATGGGGAGAACACTGTCACAGGAGGGGCCCGAGGCAAAGATGACAGTGTCATCTGCATAAAGATGCACGTTTGAGGCGAGGCAGGAAGAGGGAAGGTCATTTATGAAGAAAGAGAAGAGAGGGGAGCCAAGAATAGAGCCTTGGGGGATGCCTGATACGATAGGAAGAGGAGAGGAGAGGAGACAGTGTCGCCTACTTGAACTGATTGTTGCCTGTTGTGGAGGTACGAGTGGAACCAGGCGATGGCAGGTTGGCGATGCCGAAAGAGCTAAGTTTACTGAGTAGCAGTGGGTGGGAGACAGAGTTGAACACTTTTGCCAGGTCAATGAATATGGCGGCTGTGACTTGGCTATTGTCCATGGCAGTGAGGATGGAGTCAGTTACACTTAGAAGGGTGGTGACGATGGAGTGGTGTTTTCAGAAGCCAGACTGAACTGGTGAAAATGAGTTGTTGGAAGAAAGTCTGACAGTTTGGACAGCACGAGGGATTCCTGGACTTTGACTAGGAAGGGGAGGAGGGAAATGGGCCTATAGTTTCCTGGTTGGGAGGACTCACCGCCTTTGTGAAGAGTGATGATTTTGACCGATTTGCAGGCTTTAGGAACAGTAGCTGTTGTTAGGGAGAGGTTCAGTATGTGGGTCGGAGGGCAACAATAGCTGCTACAGAGATGTGGAGCATTTTGGGGTGGATACCGTCAGGGCTGAATTTGGACGAGTTAAGGGAGTAGAGCGCGTTGTATACCTCCAGAGGTGTGATGGGTGGAAAGAGGAAACCGAGGTCAGGGGAGGATGGATTAGCCGGGTTGGGGAGGGAGGGGTGGAGTTGGGTAGGGCACAGGAGACAAAGAACTTATTGAATAGCACAGCCACGGAGGCGGGATCCGAGATGGTTTTACCATCTATTGTAATGACATTATCCCCTGCCACCTGGGAACACCTTGCCCTACCCCCTCCCCCGTACTGGTCGGCCAGCTCCCGAGCACACTCCTGAACTCGAGTCACCAGCATGGGAGTGCAGCGTACTACTCTCTGGGCCACCGGGTGAGCCCTGGTTAGACAATAATTTTAATTATAGAAACATAGACAGTGACAGCAGAAGAAGACTAAAGGTCCATCTAGTCTGCCCGAGTTCCCTGTTTAGCCCTGGGACCTACTATTCCTCCAGGGTCCTAGCCTCCCCACCCCCTACTCCGCTACTCCACAATTCTGATGCCCTGTGCCGCCACTATACTCTTCATGCTGTCCCAGCCATGCTTAAGAGCATAAAGCATAAAGCACAGTTATACAGTTATATTGTTGATGGGGGATCTGAATATGCCAGATATTAACTGGCGTGCATTTGCTGCAGCCACATCAAAGAGCGGGGTCATTCTAGATGCCCTGTAGGAGGCATGCCTTAGACCACTAGTATTGGAACCCACTCGGAGGGAGCAGTCTTAGACCTGGTACTCTCAAATGGAGATGGAGAGAGGATCATAGATGTAGAAGTGGGTAGCCATCTGGGAACTAGTGACCACCAAACAGTATGGTTCACGATAAACACAGCAGTAGAGTCAAGCCATACAAAGGGAAAGGTCCTGGACTTTAGGAGGACTGACTTTGCCAAAATGGGTGAGTGCCTAAGGAATGCACTACCAAATGGGCAGGAAGGAGGGGTGGAAGAACAATGGGGTATAATCAAAACTGCCATCACTAAGGCAACACGTCTTTGTGTGAAAAAAAACCCACTATGGTTCTCAAAGGAGGTGGCAGGGAAGGTTAGGGAGAAGAAGACAGCATTCAGGAAATACAAGGAATCACAAAAGGAGCAGGACAGAGAACTGTATCAGTTAAAGCAAGGAAGGCAGTCAGAACAGCAAAGGCCCAAACCGAGGAAAAGATAGCCAACTCAGTTAAGAAGGGGGATAAAACCTTTTATAGGTACATCAGGGAGCGAAGGAAGACCAAGTGAGGGATAGTGAGGCTTAATAAAGGGAAGGGGGGGCAGAGGGTGACTGTGAAAAGGCAGAGATACTAAACAAATATTTTTGCTCACTATTCACAAGTGAAGAAGGGGAGGTACCTAAACCAAGCAACAGAAATACTCTGGATAGAGGGGTTGATACCAGTCAATTCACAGAAGAAAGAGTTCTGAAAGAACTCTTAAAACTGAAGGTGGAAAAAGCAATGGGGCCTGATGGGATTCATCCCAGAATTCTAAAAGAACTAAGGGTAGAGCTAGTGACACCACTGACTACAGTCTTTAACAGCTTATGGGAGGATGGGGTGGTACCTGAGGACTGGAGGAGGGCAGATGTGATTCAAACTTCACAAAAGTGGAAGCAGGGCAGAGGCAGGAAACTACAGACCTGTTAGTTTGACCTCAGTGATAGGGAAAATGATGGAATCACTTCTGAAAGAGAGAATTGTTGAGTACCTAGAGGCCAGAGGGGCACATGACCCAAGGCAGCATGGATTCACAGTGAGAATGTCATGTCAGACGAATCTAATAGATTTCTTTGACTGAGTGACCAAAGTAGTAGATCAGGGAGGGGCTGTGGACATGGCCTACCTAGACTTAAGCAAGGCATTTGACGCAGTCCCACACAAAAGATAAATATGCGAGTTAGCCAGCCTGGGAGTGGGTCCCAAGATGGTAGCCTGGGTAAAAAATTGGCTAGAGAACAGAACACAGAGGGTAATAGTAAATGGAGTCCACTCTGAAGAAAGGGGGGGGTTACTAGTGGGGTACCGCAGGTTCAGTTCTAGGACCAGTCCTCTTCAATGTCTTTATAAGTGACATTGCAGTGGGACTGGAAGGAAAAGTATGTCTCTTTGCAGATGACATAAAGATCTGGAACAGGGTTGATACACAAGGTGGGGTGTAAAGGATGAGAAGGGACTTGGCAAGTTTGGAGGAATGGTCAAATGTATGGCAGCCTAGATTCAGTGCTAAGAAGTGCGAAATAATGCACCTGGGAAACAAAAACCCAGGGGAAGAGTACACTATGGGGGTGAGATACTAATGGCAACAAAAATGGAAAGGGACCTGGGGGTAGTCATATCAGATGGCCTAAAGGTGGGCAAGCAATGTGAGAGGGCAGTAAGGAGGGCTGGGGGGATACTGGGATGTATAGGAAGAGGCATCACCAGTAGAAAACAGGAAGTTATCCCTCTGTACAGACAGCTGGTGAGATCCCATCTGGAGTACTGCGTGCAGTTCTGGAGACCCAATCTCCGCAAGGACATAGACAGGACGGCGGCAGTCCATAGGAGGGTAACTAAAATGGTGCAGGGTCTGCACCAGAAGACATATGAAGAGAGACTTAAGGAGCTTAATATGTATACCCTCGAGGAAAGGAGGGACGGGAGAACATGATAGAAACTTTCAAGTACCTCAAGGGAATCAACAAAGTCCAAGAGGGTAGTATCTTTCAGAAAAAGAGACGTGCAAGAACAAGGGGGCACAATTTGAAGATAGAAGGGGGATGGCTCAGAGGTAATGTGAGGAAGTATTTTTTCACAGAGAGGGTTGTGGATGCATAGAACGGCCTTCCTGAGGAGGTTGTGGAGTCAAAAACAGTGGTGAAATTCAAGAATGCATGGGACAGACATAAGCAAAAATTCTAGGGGTTGGGGGTAGGAGGAAGTAGGCTGTTGGTTAACTAGGATCTGCAGCTTATCTATTAGGTAGTGAAATGGGCAGACTGGGTGAGCCAAGGTGTCCGTATCTGCCGTCAAATTCTGTTTCTATGTTATTGTACAATTGTATAAGTATAAAACATCCCTTAAACAAGGGCATCAGACACATCCGGGAAAGAGCTCTTTTTTTCTGGAACGAATTTTCATGTTAAATTCATGCATCAGTTAGTATTCCATTGGAAGGACTTTCCATGTGGTTATGGGCTGAATGTCAAAAGCTATGGTTAAAAACCAGGGAAAACAATATATGATATCCTAAAATGATTATAGTTTCTTACTGAGAGAATTTATAGCTCGCATATCTAAAGCAAATCCCCAAATAGTTCCCAAAATAAATAGAATTGAATCTGAATTTGTACAGTTGTGTCATACACGAAGCATTTCTAGGCACTTTAAAAATCAATGAGTTAGAGACTGGTAGCATACAAACTGTATGCAGCCCTTACAAGCCTAGCAGTGGTCCACACACACAGTTACAGATCAGTGAACTAGAACTTGCTTTTCTGCTGGGGGGGATATCAGCCAGAACACCTGGATAATCCCCTGCTCCTTTTGAAATGTGCCATACAGTGTTTAACTTCTAATTGGACAAGCACCAGAAAGGGGCTTAGGAATCTTAGAAATGTAGGCCCATGTCCTTTATGTGCTGGCAGTACACGGGACTCGACTTGCGTCGATAACTGCACCAGAATGCAGGATCTGGTGCTTTGCATCCACCGACACTGTAACAGGACACAGTTCAGCACTGTGCATCAGAAGAACTCTGCAGGATTTACAGATTTTCAGTCCAGGACCCCCACTTTTTTGGGAAGGTGTGTGTCTTCCACTAGTGGTTACTGAATTAACGTGACTCTGTGGGGCCACCCGATCGCCCAGTGGAAGTGTGCTTGGAGATGGGACAGCCCACCAGTGTGCGACAGAAGTACTGGTTGTGGTGCAAGTGGTCTGGGTTTGCACCACAAGCCTGGGGTGGCTGGAGAGTGGGCAGACAAAGAATTGTGCATCCTGGAGGCAGCTGTTTTCCTTGAGGGAGGGTATCTAGCGCTGCAGTACTGCCACGTGTATGGCTACAAGTGGCAGTGTAGCTGGGAAAGCCCTTGTGTTTTGCATCAGGATGTTTGCATATGCCTCTGTGCCCTTGGGAGTGGAGATTGGGTAGTACACAGAAAAGGGAGGTCCCATCTGCTAGATGAACTACCCTACCCATTGGCCACTGTTGGTGTACACATATCTCAGGCTTCTTCCACTCCTAATAGAGACTCCTGCTTAAGGAACGTAGCAAGATGCTAAAGACTGCCCCTGGGAATCGAGGACCTACCTGGATTGGATCACATCCAGGATTGAGGGAGAGTTGGGGCTGACAACCTGGGGCTAGTAGTAGTGCTCCAGTGGTGTAGTCAGCCAGGGCAGTTTGGGGCAGGCAGAAGGAGGTTCAAGAGGTGACCTGTTAGGCAAGGTAAATATTCTGGAACAGTAAATCAATTGTGATTCTCTCCCTAAAAATTCTGGGCAGGCATCTTTCTTACAACACTTGCATTTTAGGGTTTGCACAACAACCAAATGACATGTGGCGCTTGATGGTTGAGTCATTTTAAGCCGTGTTTACACGGCAGTAGTGCTTCAAATTCTGAGCGCAGCAGTGCACTTCCAACCACTGGTTGACTCGTGGTCTGCCTGTCTACACGGCCCCTCTCTGCACCACTCCAGTGTGCGCTGGTGAGAGGCTGTGCATCAGTGGGGCCGAACGGCAGCTCAGTGACGCAGGCAGTGATGTAACTGTGCATTTGAATGCGCATGCCTGAAATCACGGAACTATTAGTTCTGCTCAACATTTGGCAGTGTTACAGCCCTCGGTTTTTCGTAGCAGCTACTTTGCTGCGTTCAGGGGACTGTCTTCTTCCGAGACACCTGCTCTGCTTACAGCACTTTGGAAAAATGTAGACTTATTCATGCACCAATCTATGTCACTAGTAGTGCACGTGCCGGATCCACCCCCTGTATCATGAGACGCACAGGAGCTGAATAGGTTGCTGTGGCACACACTGTCCACACGGCACTAAAAGCCACTGTAAGCCACTCACTGCACTCGGCATTCCCAGCTGCTAGGGAGTCCGGGAGCGTGCTAGTGAGTGGCTTAGGATGATCAAGTATGTGTCTACACAGTCACATTTACACTGGAGCAACCTGAATTCTTGGGTTACTCCAGTGCAAATGTGACTGTGTAAACAGGTCTATAGATTACAGTAAAACCTACTGTATTAAAGACTCTGCATCTTAAAAATTACCAATTTGTACACACACAAAAAACATGAATGCCTTATCTCCCTCTTAATCAGACAGTCCTAGTGTCATCATTTTTAACTGTGAATCAAAAGGAAAGAAAAGATTGATATTTTGACTTTGAGTAGCCGTCAGTCCAATCCCTTCCCCTTCACGGTCTGACAGCCCTGCTCCCATTCATGCCAACATAATCTGATGTAGGAGTTTGGCAAGTGCTGCAACACGAGAATGGGGGGTGTCAGACCGTAAAGTCTTCAGGCTCGGGGCTTCAGGCTCCTCAGAGCCAAACTAGGATTCCTTCCCTTCCTGCTAATGCATAATTATAAATTATGCTACTTGAATTACCTGGTTAGGAGGGAGGTACAATACCGTTATACTTCTGGGGGCATAATAATGTAGGTGTACTTCAAGGAAATCATGATATTAAATACATTTCTTGTGAACTTGACTGTAATTTTGAAAATATTGTGCAACCTGCATATTGAAGGACACACTGATTACACATTCTTTGCTCTCTATTATGCAGGTCTGTGGTGCAGTGTTAGGGTAGACTAGAATGTAGTGTTTCAATAATAGCTTTTATTAGACCAACCAAAAGCTGTTTTCACTCACAAGCTTTTGTGACCAAAATGGGTTCCTTGAACAGACCTTAGGGGTCTTAAAAGTGTATGGAAAAAGTTAGTGTATTGAAAGGTTATTGTTGAAAACTCTTCTTTAGTATCTATGGTATTCTTAAAGCAGCAGTACTACGAAAAAAAAAAATTGCGCTTTTTTGACAGTTTATTCCCTGTGCCCTGCTAATCATATACCTGGTACTCTTTCTTGCCGGCATTGTACTATCGCTGAGTAATTTGCTCAGTTATTCTCTGCTTTTGTTTACATTTCTGCCACTAAGCATGTTGCACTGGAACCCCCTCTGCTGCCAGCTGCACATGTGTATGACTCGCAGGGACATCGGGAATGGTCAGCAGAGGGTCCCTCTGCTGTTGTCAAAAGATGTGATGTGACCTGTAGAAAAAGCACAGCTGAAAATTAGTCAGCCACCATATTTGTTGTAGCGCTACAACAATTAAATTGCAAATATCTAAAAAACAAAATATGACTAAAAAAAAACATTTACAGGTATGGAAACTGGAACTTTGGCCGCATGCTTACAGCCGAAAAGCAGAATTTTGATAGCTCACTTCCTGATTTGGTAGTACTGCTGCTTTAATAGGTTGTGATCATTAGTGGGGGTTCATGCAAACAGTTCTGAAATTCTGGAAGTTCTAACTTCAGTTGGAATAGTCCATTTCCCACATGGGGGCTCTAATCTTGTACAAATTAAAACATTTTCATTTTAAAACTCCAAGCTCCATTTTTTAAAAACCTAAAGTCTTTAACATGATTCATATGTTTATATGTACAGTTACGAGGCATCTCTTATGCTTCGCAATTCTCTCATCCAGAGAACTCAAGAAGGCACTCGTAACCATAACAGATGCCAAACGTCACATATCAACAAATCAAGGCACACCAGAAGCATTTTTAAAAACCTGTGAGAGGGCTGAAATGCATACCTGTGTTTTCAGGCAAGAGATTGTGAGAATTGTATTGGCTGCTAACATGTCAAGCCTTTTTTTTTTTTTCACTTTGTGTTATTTTTTCAAGTACAGCAAAGTATACTGACAAAAGGGGAAAAAGTCATACCTTTGAAGTACGTACAGATTACAGTAGTATAGATGGTTAGTATCATTTTGCCATATTTTAGGGGATAGTTAGAACACAATTAGGGTTCAGAAACATACAAATATTCATGACACTGTAGCAAGGACAGCCAATAAACTGGTACCTAGTAAAGGCAAAATTATCGTGTCATAAAATATTGCCAGTGTCGAGCATCTTAGGGGTTCATGTGCTCACCTTACACTGTCGTCTTCAATTCACTTGTACCTACCACACATTTGATCAGCTGAACTTGAAATTCACTTTGTGCTGTTATATGCAGGCTGCATTACTAACAAGAATTCAGTGTTATACATCTGGGCCTGGATTTACAAGACTTTACCTGGCGCAAACCCGAATTTGCGCACGCAAGCTGGGTTTTGCCCTAAGTTGGTATTCACAGAAGTCCAGTTTGTGCGCTCAAACCAGGTTTGCACTTCGGCAAACTTGGAGGGTGTCATAATGCAAATGAGGGGAAGGGGACCTGAATATCAGCGCTGTGTGATTCACAGAGCATTTGCTCCATGCAAGGGCCTTTTGTGGGGTCCCCTTTCACGGAGAAAATACTGCCAACCGAGACCTTGCCTTATCCCTTGCAACCCTAGTGGTTGGCAGCGGTACTACGGCAGTGCCCCCCCCCCCCACATGATCGCTAGCCCAAGTAAAAAAGAAATAAGTGTCCCTGGTACCAGTGGTCCCCCCACCCGTTATCGCTGATCATTGGCCCAAGTAAAAACAAATGTTTCCCTGATGATAGTGGTCTTCATCATCCCCCACGATCGCTGGCACAAGTAAAAAAAAAAATAGTTTCCCTAGTGCTAATGCACCCCCCCACAACTACTGATCACTAGTTCAATTAAAAGAACATAAGTTCCCTGGTGTCCAGTGGTTCCTGCCCAATCTCTCACCCAAATATGTGACAGCATATTCCCTGGTGTCCAGTGGTCCCTCCCCAATCCGATCCCTTGTCTGATATGTAAAAACATATTCTCTGGTTTCCAGTGGTCCTTGCCCCCACCCGATCCCTCACCCAATATGAAAACACACATTCCCTGGTGTCCAGTGGTCCCACCCTTCACCCGATCCCTCACCCGATATGTAATAACATATTCCCTGGTGTCCAGTGGTCCCATCCCCCACCTGATCCCTTGCCCAGTATGTAAAAACATATTCCCTGGTTTCCAGTAGTCCCTCCTCCCACCCGGTCCCTCGCCCAACATGAAAAAACACATTCCCTGGCATCCAGTGGTCCCTCCCCCCACCCGATCACCCACCCGGTGTCTGGATACTGTTTCCCTGGTGTCCATTGTATCCCCCACCATCCCGATCCCCTGTACATGAGAGTTAAAGCATTTCCTGGTGTCTAGCGGACCCCTCCCTATCCCTGATCCCCTTTATAATATAGGAAAAGCATTTCCTGGTGTCGTGGGGGGAGGAACTTCTGTATACCAGGGAATGTGCTTTTCATAACAGGCGAGGGATGGGGTGGGGAGGGACCACTGAACACTAGGGAAACGATGTTTTTTAATCGGCCGATGACCAGCAATCGTGGTGTGTATGGGGGGACCTACTAGCACCACGGAAACTATTTTTTTACTTGGCCGGCGATCGTGAGAGGTTGAGGGACCATTAGCACTGGGAAACATTTGTTTTTTTTACTCAGGTTGGCGATCTGCCGGGGGGCACTAGATGCCAGGGACACAGGGCTGCCTCTGGGGCAGGAGCTGGTGGGGGGTGCTCTAAACTCCGGTACAGCCTATGTAAATGAACCCACAGTAGGCATACAGATGGCCATGTAGCACCTTCCATGTCCAATGGGCTCATATACACGGCTGCATTTGTGAATTGCGAATAGCGCACCTGTGCTGTGCACTGCGGAGCCATACTCCTTGCTGCATGTTGGGTGGCATGTCTTATCTCTGCATCTCCATAGCTAGCACTCAGATCAGTTTGTAAGTGCAGTGCAATAGTGAGTGTGGAAAGTTTTAAAAGTCTAAAACGGGAAGTAGTTTTTAATGGTACTTTCAGCACCAGATCAGGGATTCCTGATAAAGTCATTTTCACAGAAAGCCACATACAGTGTCCTGTACTAAGTTGCTCAGCACTGCCTCTCTCTGTCTGAAAACATAAGTCGTGATTTTGTCTTTACTCGAAGCTTGACTGGAAAAAAGTGTTGAATGGGATGCTAAGCTCTCTTAATTTATATTTTTCCCCGTCAAATCTTTTTTTTTTCATGAAGAAACTTAGATCCAGGATGAACTGGACGTACTCTTTTCCATTTTCACATTCCGAATTCAGTGAACTGCTTTCAAAACAGCATCTTCCTGTGCTAAACATACAAACATAGAAACATAGGATTTGTCAGCAGAAAAGGACCACTTGGCCCACCCAGTCTGCCCAGCCACAAAAGAAACATGTTGGGGATAATCTCTAGGGTTTGCTGTGGTGTTATCCAATACAGGCAGCCAATGGTTATTGAGAGGCAGCACCCCAGTCATTCACTACATTATCGCCTTTTAAGTTGATGTGCCCTTTAAGCCGTCCGTGAGGCCATTAATCCATTCATTTTTATTCTCAGAGCTGGTTATCCACATGTTTCAAACTTGAAAGTAACTGTAATCCCCCCTGTTGGGGGCTTACCTGATAGCCCCCGAAGTTGCTTCCATTTACCCCGTCTTTGCCTGTAGTTTCCCCGTTCCTGGATGGCCCTCCGGTAGTCCCCTGGATCCTCCCCCAGGCACCCTCAATGTTTGTTTTGAAAGAACGGTGCCCAGAGAGCTGTAGCACAGAGCCACTGCCCATTTTGTTGCACTCCAGTGCCGGGCGACATTCCGTGCATGCTCAGAAGCGCATATCTGTTATGGCCATTCAGCAGAATTGTCTTCTCCAGTGGTCCCATTCCCGATGGGCAGCAACAGAGGGACTGGAGACTTTGGGCAGACCAGAGAGATGGCAGGAGAAGGAGAGTAACATTGGTGAGTGCCAATAGTGCTTGAGAAATCGGGAGCCACCTCATGAATAATAGTGAGGCGACTCATGAATATTAATGAGACAGAGCCTGTCTGGTGCTGGGGCAGAGCGAAAATAGCATTAGTGTCAGAAGAACAAATAAAACGTGTAAATGGTCAAATGGGGGTTCAAAGGCAGAGATAATTCTACAGTCCTCTGGGAATTAAGAAATAAAAATGTATATGTTTGGGCTGTAATAAAGGTTTAAAAGGGGAAACTATAAGAACTGCCATGGGACTGTGTGTGCTGCCTAGGGGCAATCCAAAATAGCCCCAGCAACTGAGAGAGGGCTAATTAGAATTGTTAGACAGTGCACTTGCTTAAAAGGACACAGGTGGCTACCAAATGGTGGGGTATATGTAAAATAAAAGTAAAAGGTTTGGCTGCTGTATCGACTTAAACTTGGGACACTGTATAAACTGTGATGGAACTGTTTTGCCGGCAGCCACGATAGCCACCATGTAACCACCTTACAACCAACCACAGAACCAGGAATCGCCAGGAGGATTATGGGGTTTCAGAAAAGACTCTTGGGGGGGAAAAATTCCGGGGAATGTTTGGGCGCCCTTTTGAGTAACCAGTGAGGCGTCAAGGGAGCCTCATACATATTAATTTTCTTTTAGGACATTGGCTCCAGCCAATGGGGAGCTGCCAGAAAGTGTCCAAAAGAGAACTTTTGATTCTGAGTTCAGTTTGGCAGGAGCCTCTCCACAGGGAAGGGGGACTCCAACCCCTGTGAAGAGAATGGGGCTGCAAGGCTGGGAAAGGGCCTACCAGAGGACTGCTAACTATCTGTCCCCCAGGGCTGGGTGCCATCTGGAGAGAGAAAGAAGTGATTTTGCAGGCAGCTTTGCAGAGAAAGAGAGCTGCAGGGATCCTGATGCTGTGGTAGGAAGCTATGCCACAGTGGCGAAGATGTTAAGAAAAGGATATTTGAAAGGAAAAAGGGATTAGGAAAATGGACTGATCCTGAGGAGAAGAGAGCCTCCTGGTATTCATCTGCACCTGTACGGTGAGACATGAATAATCTGAGAAGTGAATGGAAAGTTGTTTGAAAGTATGGAAAAGGCAAAAGGTTCTGTCTGACCCTGGCATAGACAAAATCGTTTTGGGAGATGAGGGCAAGACACAGATCTGAGGACTGGTGGTAGCATGGAAGAATGGCTACTGGAAATTGGATGGGAATCCGGATTCTGAGAACCTAAGAGAGAGCCTCTTCTGGTGTTGTTACACACATACAGGGTGAAGAAAGAGACTTTCTGTTTTATGTATTGCTGAGAAAGAGTTCTGGAATTGTGTGTGGGCCAGAGCAAGAGTGATTGCTGTGTTAAAGTTGAGAGACTGTGAAAGCAGAAGGATGAGCAAGTGCTGTCTAGGTGGGTACCTGCTGTCTGCTTCTGGAATACAGCTGAGAAAAGCGACTGTTGTGATGAACCTGTAGTTTAGACTCTGCACCACACCTGGAGTCTGTGAGACAGGGAAGAAACAGAGACTGCACTGGTTACACACCATAGCTGGTTTGATTGAAGAAAGAATGTTGACTTACAGCTTCCATCCTAAATCCAGAGCCAGGTGGGGAACACGCTAACCCCCATCAAGTGGGATCTGTTGGCAGCAGTGGATCATGGGTTTATTCCCGAGTGCTAGGGCACTCTGACCTGTGAAGGAGTCAGGCCATGGGGCCACTTCTAGGTCTAGCTCCCTTGTGGCTGGCAGGCCTTGCCATGTGCTGTGCAACAGGCCTCAAAAGCCGAAGGGGACGAGTTGCAAGACCTTCTATCAAGCTAAAGATCCAAGCTGCAGTTTTCTTGCCCCTTCAGGTTTGTTCAAGCATCGAGCCTGGTTCTGCATCTGCTGATGCCATTCAACCCCATGACTTCAGTCACCTGTGCCACCTGTGCCACCTCAGGAATGATTCTGCAGAACCATGAGTACAAGCAGGAATTGCCCTGCAAATTCTGGAGTTTTATATAGTTGTCGAATTTGGTGCCCAAGGGCATGGGTCAAGATAAAAAGATCAAGAGGAAAATGTAAAAAAGTTAATTTAATTCAGTAAGCGTGCCAACACCGGCCGACCAGCTGCACCTCAGGCCTGCATCTAACATCTGGGTACCCAGGAATGGAATGTGGGGCCTCATTCTTCTGGAACTGGTACCAGAGGGTCTGGGTTTTGGGAGCATCTGCAGCAGTCAGATAGCTAGGTAGAAAGATGTTGGCTGCATTGAACAAAAGGTTTGGGTTTGAATAATAAAAGAGCAAAAATGATTGTTGGAAAATGCAAATCTTTAACATGCCAATTCAGATGTTTTGTTTGACCTCTACTTCATCTTACCCCCTCCTAACCCTCCCCATGTAAATAAATTATGAGGTTACTGTTTCAGAAAAGTGATGGCTCAAGAGCCTGATTTTAGTGAGTATATTATCATCTGAAGTTAAGGATGCCAACTGTTTAAATGTGGGGAGATTTGAGTCTGGGAAGTCTATGGCTGGGGCAACTGGGGGAGGTGGGTTAATACGACATCCCAGGGGGTTGTACTGGTAGAGATCAGACCCACTATATGTACTGTGGGTGGAGGCATCACCATTTTATGCTAATCTTAGGAAAGGACCCCAGTAACAGCTGTATGGGAACCCAGGCCCCTCAACCTGTATCCTAGGTAGCAGGCAGGGGTTGTGGCCCTCTCTAGGACGGCACCAGAGAGGGACTACGCAACAAAAAAAGTTTCTTTGATGAGGCCCTAGGTAGTTAGGAGTGCTCACCCTGCTGTCGAAGTGGGCTCCGCCACCGTTCGACAATCTACAGCATCCTTTGTGCAAAATTTCACATTTTGTGTTCAGGTAGTTCCATGGGCTTGCCCCAGGTGCCTCCGCTGCTTTCTGTGCATTTCAGCTTCCTGACTTCAGTTTTAAAAAATTCTGAGAGGAATTTGGCACATCTCTTGGTTTTCCATTGTAGTAAAATGTCCAAATGAAAACTGATGTTGATCAAAAAAGTTATAGAAACTGCACAAGTGCTGTGGAAAAAGTCAAGTTTAAGGTCTATTTTATATATAATTGGCCCATCATGTGCTAGGAGCTCAAGTGGAACATGACTGCTCATGCCAGTTGCTGGCCACATCTCCAATGACCCATTCTTGTGAGGCAAGACAAGCTCATTTTTTTGGCTTCTTAATTAATTCTATAGAATCCCACCAGAAATAAAGATACTTCTGAGAAATATGCTAACTTTTTTAGAATTTTTCAGTTTATCTCACTTCACTACCAGTCTAGCATTGCTTGTAGAGCGCTTTGGGATACATTGTGTATGAAAAGCACTGTATAAATGCTGCTTCTTCTTCTTCCTGTATCATCGACAGCTGTCTTGTCACTGGCGTAGTTGTTGGCAGTTATAAATTGGTCTAGACTCACCAATGCGCAGATCCAGCCTGATCCGACACATGCCTCTCAAGCGTCTTAGCCCCAGATTAGCAAAGCATTATAGGCACCAAGAGAAGATAAGTGCAGTAAGGAACTACAGTTTTATTGATCTTGACTCGGGTTCGATTTACCAGTCCATGGAACAGACTAAGTGGTGAGCAAATGACCCATTGACTAGTCAGTCCTCTTAACTGCTTTTCATTTTCTTGTCAAAGCTTAATATATCCTCTGAACGTTTTCCGGGCCCCATTTTTTAACCAGCCCCATCAAAATGGTTCCTGGCTTACTTTGTAGTCACCGTTGCCAGGAGGCTACACACATGTAGAGATACAGCTCTCTGCATAACCAGTGCCTGCAAGGATCAGCTCTCAGGCCTTTTATATATAGTAGGTTCAAGAATTGCTAGTAGTATAGAACCCCCAGGTGTCATGCTGGAGTGGTGGTAAATAGATTGTGATTCAGTAAGAGCCTTGTGAAAACCATCATGTGCTGCTATGGAATATATTTGTGCTTGTTATTCACAGAAGATACCCTCCATAAGCAGGTGAAACCTTTGTTGCCGTGTTCCCTGACATCAGACTGGTTGGTGTAAGGCAGTCAGCAGCAAACGCCTCAGGCTACTGGTTTTCTATTACTGAGTGTTGGGCCATAAAGTAAACAAAACCTGTTTTGGGCTTCAGGTTGTTCTGAATGGTTTAACTACTAGCCTGGTATCCAGTCACCCATGTCGGTCTGTATTTTTTGATGTTCCTTCTTAGAGCAAACAGAAATTATTTAATTTCTCTCAAGCTTCTTGTTCTATCCAAGATTTGCATCCAGGGGCTGTGAAAATCGATAGAACAGGAAACTCTTCAAACTCATCAGATTGGTTCTGCTGATTCTTGCCAAGGCAACACATCCCAGGCTTCATGTGACAGAAAACGTTAAAGCCAGCTAGTGAAATATGCAGGCGGATGCCCTCTCTTTAGGAAGTTCTCAATTTATTTTAAGTGTTTTGCAGTCCAGTATAGTTAAAGCAGGCAGTGCATGTCTTAGTTCAGACCCAAAGATTTAATGACAACTGAATTGAATGAACCAGTTGCAGCTGTGTCTTCTGTTGACTTGCATTGTTCAAGGATGGCAGTCTCTACGGGTACCCTTGATGAAATAAAATTAGGTTTCTAATTTATGCCACATAATGCTCCTTGACAGCTTTGTGCAGCAAGGTTGTAACGTGATAACTCCGTTTTATTTGCAGTAAAAACCCTCCCTCAATCATGTGACTTTTCTCACAGCAACTCCAGGGCACTTTGGTCCTGTATGATCTCTTCTCACTTCCGAGGAACCATGCCAGGAGCTGCCCTGTTGCTTAGTACGCCAAGGCCCAGAAGCTCACTGTAATGATGACATATTAGAATCTGATGTGACTGGCAGTGGCAGGATTCAGCCTTCAGGCCCTTTCTTGGTAACTGAAGAGCTAGTGTTAAAGATCACGCCTGATTGGAAATGTTAAATTCTGTTTGATAGACAACAGGTATATAACTATGGCAAGATGCCCATTTATAATAAACAATGAGATGTTAGATACCAGATGAGTATAATTTACCTCTCAATCTCCTGCCTTGCAAAGCAGGGAAAGAACTTAAAAAAAATTCATGGACAGATGGCCAAAATCAGGAACTGATCTTAAAACAACCATATGTCAGTGTTGAATGTTCGCTGCTTGCATTGCTGTTGAACTGGGTCTTGCTTGTACACATTTATTTATTTATTTAGCTTTTGTTGACCGGGTAAGTGCACTAGACAAATCCTGCCTATTTTCAGGCATGACCCGGGGGAGGGGGATACAGATGAATGCCAACTGACCTTGAACCAGATTAAGCTGTTGGTGGTATTTTTTAGTGAATGAGGGAAATTTGGCCTAGGACACCGGGGAAATTCCCCTACTCTTTTCGATAAGTGCCATGGGATCTTTAACATTCACCTGAACTACCACCAATCCAGGCAGATGGGACCTCGGTTTAACGTCTCACCTGAAAGACGGCACCTCAGAAGTGCAGCACCCCTCTCATGCTGCACTACAGTGTCAGTACTGGGATATTAACCCAAGTGCCAGATGTGAGAACTGAACCCACAGCCCTCTGATCTCCCGGCCTCAGAGGTTCTAACTATATACTTACCCAAGATAGACCAGATGAGATATGTCATTTGTAGTAGGGTCCTGATTTTACACAGTTTTATACTGCATTTACCCGGAATAGTGGAGATGACATGTGATATCTCATTTTTAGGGTGGTCCTGCTTTTATAATGTATTTTTTCTAGGACAGATAATTTTAGATGCAGCATCTTCTTTTCAGTGGGGTTCTGTTGCAGGGTTCTATTTTTACACAGTTCTGCAATATATTTACCCAGGATAACCCAGCTGAGATGCAAGATCTCATTTTCAGTAGGGTCCTGTTTTGACACATCTTTGTTCTGTGTTTACCCAGGACAGCACAGCTCAGTTGCTGTCTTGTGTTCAACTGAATCCCGACTATTATTCTGTATTTACCAAGGATAGTGCAGCCAAGATGTAATATCTTGTTTTTTGATGGGGCGCTGCATTTACCCTTTTCTTTTTTAACACTTTTTTTTTAATCACCTCCGTTACTCCCCTGAATTCTCTCTGACTGCCCTAACTTGCCGGTCCGTTCTACCGCCTACCGTGGCCTCCATTTCTCACCAGCCAGGCACTCCCTCCAACTCTGAGCCCATTGGGGTGGCACTGCCTAACCCCTTCTGGCACTCTATCTACAATTTAGAGCACCCAGCTGGCTTGGCGAGATGGCTGAAGGGGCGGAGTTGGAGACCCAGTGTTAGGCATGTGACGGCCGGCCCTGTAGGGAGCCGTCGCCTATCAAAGGCGGAGGGGGGATTTTCTTTGTATAGGTTCTGTCCCCTGCGGAGCGCGGCTGGCAAGACAACGTTATGCCATTGCTCCGCTCCCTGGCAAGTGCCTCGCTGCTACATTGGTGCCTACGGCCACCGCCAGAGGCTGCTCTACGAGCGGGAGCTCCCTGGATCCCTCCCCGGGAAGAGAGAGTAGTCCCCCAGACACTCGATCTCTTCCCTCTCCTGACGACCAAGGCTGGCTCCCAAACCCAGGTCGCTGGCATGGCGCGAGGTGTGGTGTCCAGTGCCTCAATCCTCAGCCCCACCGGGCCTTACATTTACCCATTTTTATAATGTATTTACCCAGGATAGCCCAGCTGAAAGGCAAATCATGTTTTCAGTGGACTCCAGCTTTTACAATGTGTTTTTCCCAGGATAGAGCATTACAGATGCGCAGTTCACTGGGGCTCTGGTGTACTGGGGTCCTGCTTTTACACATTTTTATTAAATATTTACCCAGGATAGACCAGATGAAATGCAGTATCGTTTTCAGTGGTGCCCTACTTTTACACATTTTAGATTGTATTTACACAGGACTGGCCAGCTAAGAGGCAGTATCTCTCATTTTCCATGGGCTCTCACATTTTGACCCCAATTTCCAGCAGTCCTTGTCAGACCTGACATGATTCAGACAGGTGGAATATTTTAAATCCCATCTGAAAGGTGGTTTCACAGTGTGACTATGAAAACATGTTTTACAGGGATTTGAAAAATGACACATGTCCCGTTCAGGAAGTTGGGTAACATGAGGGATGTAGTGAGTATTAGAGGGGCCAAAGTCTGTAGCAATAAAGTTATGAGTAAACACTGGAACAGTTCAACGTTTGCTCATAACTTAGTTTTTGTTTCACATTTTGACCCCACATTTTCAACAGTCTTTTTACGACCCCTCCTTCTGAATATGGCAAGTGTCATTTATAAACTGCTGACTGAAACTTAATTTCACCCCACAACTACGAAAACTCATTTTGTCCAGGATTTGAAAAGACAACACTTGTCACGTTCATGAGGTAGTGTGAAAAAATGGCCATGCTGAAAATCTGGGGTCAAAATATTAATTATTTTAAAAGTTATGAGCAAGCACTGAAAAATTTTAACATACATTTTAACATTGTTGTTTTTCTAATGCTTTAAGCCTGAATTTTCAAGATAGTATTATGACCCCACTTCATGAACCTGATAGGTGAACATTTTCAAATTCCACTCGAAAGGTGATTTTGCTGAGTGACTGCAAAATCATCTATTGGACTGCTTTGAAGGATTCCACCACCCTTATTTATGAGGTTGGGTCCCAGAAAGGCCATATTGAAAACCTGGGGGGATATTAAAAAATGACCAAGTTATGAGCAGTTGTTCAAAAGGCATTGAGATGCATTGAACCACATACCTGATTTCCTATTCCTGGTCCGACTTTGAAGAGTGAAGATGTGTCTCTGGTCCAGAGAGCATTATGGGGTTGGACCCCAGTAGGTAAGTACGTAAGGTAGGGTAGTGGATGCTGGGGTGGGGGCAGTTGGGAGGAGGGCAACCGCTGTGGGGGGGGGGGGCTCAGCAACTGACATAGATGGACCATTTTCTTTATTTCAGGTACTGACACTGGGAATTGTGCACCCCAGTGTTGGTTTAACCTATATGGGGACGGGAAGCAACAGGGCGGTGGGAGGAATACTTAGCAGAGGGTGGTATTACTGGAATTAAAAGTAAATTAAGACTACGGAGGATAGTTTTCTTTATTTCAGGTACTGATACTTAGGGATTTGGCACCCCAATGTCAGTGTTATGTTTGCAGCACCAGGAGTGGGTTCATTGGTACTGCACAGTGAACAAGGGTGAGGTGTGTGTGGGGGGGGGGTACCAGCGATTGGGCTCCCTGGTGTCAGAAAATTAAGAAGGAAGGGGGAAGCAGTGGGAGGTGGGAAGGGTACTTGGCAGAGAGTGGGAGGGATAGTTTTTACATTGGGAGGTGGACCACAGCAGGCTGAACATGACGCTGATCAGTTTTGCTTGCTGGGCAGTGTTATGCAGATCAAAGGAAAGAAACGCCCTATGATTTGGGCAGCTCTTTTCTTTGAACTTCATGCAGTTTCCACCCAGCAGTCTCAAAAGAGTGTCTTAATCAGCTTGGCTGATGATTGTGTGACACCATCGAGCCCCTTGCAGAGTGCTGCTGTGCACTGGACTAACAGCGACACACCTCTAAAAATCCACTCTTGTACCAATATGTCCGCCCTTGCGCAAGGGCAAGCATAACAATGGGAATTTCAACTCAAGAAGCCTCCTATGATATGTGGCTTAAAGTAAATACATTTCCCAGATGGAGAACTAGACTAGTTTAATGTCTGGCAGCATTTTATGCTTTAAATCCCTACTTTTCAGTGACAGCAGCGCCATTTGTTTTGGAGGGATGGGATGTTTATAAGGCAAAATCAGGGATGCCCCTGAAACACAGGGACTGTTGAGAGGTATGCGGATGAGACCAGCCCTTCAGTGCAGTGGCAGGGCTGTTGCCTCAGAGCTTTTCTCTGTGGGAGGGAGGGTTGTTGACTCCACTATGCTTCTGATACCTGGGTGTCTACAGGTAGCAGTCCAGCTGATGCAGCGCTGGCTGGATCCACTGTGACATGTGTCTCTGTGCACTTACATTGGAGCCCCTGCCATCTGCATCCTGTTTGTATTTGTGTGCCGGGGTGGGGGGGGGAGTGTGTGTGTGGGGATTGGCTAGAAAATGGGAAACACCCAACTTGGCAGGATGAAGCTTATGTTGTTCACGAACCCCATGTTCCTGCTGGGGAGAGTTCAGTTGGATTCGATCTCCAGAGGGAGTCATGCTTTGAATGTTCCAGTATGAGGGAAAGCCATGGGGAACAAAGACCTATTGGTATGGTGGTGTTAGGGCTGGAAGGTTTACTGAGGTAGAAGAAGGAAAGGACTGGCCAAGGAGGAAACTAGAAGTAAATCACACAAAGAAACAAATTATACAGATGGTAGAATTTTAAACATTTTTTTGGGGGGGAGATCGCATAACCATTATGCAGTGGGACTGTCCTTAAAAGTGAAGTGATCCAAGCCTGCCCAGTTGCCATGCCAGTGACCCAGGTATCCTGAGTCTAGGTGATTGTGGTGGACTGGAAGGAGATGGATCTGAACATGCTTTGGCTGCCGTGCAGCACTGCAAGGTTGGTGTCATGCAGCCCTGTGGCACAGTCTGATTGCAGGAGCTTTTACCATATTAACAAGACTGGGAGTATGACAGACCCCACCAGTACATTAAATAATGCTGTACTGACCTCAGTGATCTGCCCCCGAACTGTGGAACTTACTCCATTGGAGCACATCAGAAAATGGGGTAGAAAGAGTTGACAAAAAGTTAAGTGATCACTTTGGTTTTATCCCACTTAAAATATCTGCTGCGCTTGGTGAAAAAAAAAAAAAACATAATGGGATATACTGTAGTCAGCAGGAAGCAAATAACTTTGATATCACTGCTTCTCTGTTTAATTTTTCATTGTTAGCATAAATGCTTCTGTGGTGTATTTCAAGCTTGATGAAACCTGTATTTATAAAAGCTGTGGCAAATTCCAGCTAGTGTTGTAGCTGTTTAATGGTATATTATTAGTTTGCCAACTTTTTGATTCCTGCTCTGCACCGGTAATGTTTGGTTCTACCATTGAGTAAAGAGACATTTTTTGCATCACACATCAGCCGAGAACAGCACCAGACTGGCTTAGGACTGCAGTCCCTTGGCCTTTATACTGTATTAAGGCATTGGTTGATAACATCAGAACCCTGTCTGACACCAAGAGAGTTTAATCAGTTGTGTAGAACACCAGTTGATGCCATGCTAGTTTGTGCCTGAGCCCGAGAGGGTGTTATTGGATGTCCAGGGGATGCTTTGTGACCTCCCCTGGGGTGTATGTTGGGCGCTACTGTGCCATGTACAAATGAGCTGATCCAACTGTACGAGTGTTAACTTAAGCACTTTGCACGCAACATATGGATTGTCTCAAGTGTCTCAGACGTGACTCCTGCCTGGCCAATGGGCTCTGCATCACTTCAGCAGCTGCTACAAGAGGTTCCCCTCACCATAATGCCAGAAGAGAATCCCCTTTATCTTCAGTCCCACAGCCACCTCCTAAACCTCAGTCCCAGCAATCACTCCTCACCAATCTCTAGTCCCACAGTCATCCCCAGTTCCCACAGACTCCAGTAATCACTACCCCCCATCCATATTCTAACACTTATTGATTTTCTCCCCTTCAGTCTCTTGCCCAGGAGTCACCCCTGATCACTGGTTCAGCAGTCACTGACATCGCCCCCCCCCAACTGCAGATCCCCTCCCTCATCCCTCATTCATTGCCTTCCCAACCCTATCTCTTGTGTCTAGTGGGGAGCGCAAGACATATGTTTAACACACAAAGAAAGACATCTCCTCACTGCCAACAAAGTGAGCTTGGAAGACCAAAAATGGGTCTGCTCCCCTATTATAACATGCTAAAAGGAAGCATTTCCTAATTCCAGTTCAGTTTTTGGTAAAGCATAAACTGAGTTCTTTGGGGGGGGGGGATCGGATGTTCATTTTTACAAATGGGAGAAATGGATACAAAATCTCTTGGATCTGCTTTGTTAGCCTATCCGTCCTCTGTCCAACCCCAATTTTAGGTCTTTCACTCCAGCTCCATTGACATTGGGGAAACATGTTTGTAAATGAATTAAATGCTGGATGTCAAATGTTGATAGTGACTATTATAAGTGAACTGGGCTGATAATTACTGTTTGTCAGTAAACATCAGCTTAATTTAAGGAGCTAGTACACCCCTACAGGACACTGTTTAATGCCAGTAGAATGTCATTTGGCACTTACAGAACTCTCCGTCGTTGGGACACCAGTGGGCACCCCTGTTTGTAGAGCTCCAGTTAGAACTTTCTGAATACTAAGCAGCCCTGGTTGGTTCATAAATTCAGTGGCTGTCTAGTTGAATTGTCTCCAAAGACCCTGCACATTTTGAAAATGCTTGAACATTGCCAAACCAGCCACAGACATTTGGAACAGCAGTTGCCGGGTGAACTCGTAAAAACATTAATTTAGTAATGCATGGAATGAATGTATTCTGCAGTTTTTCAGGATTGCTTACAAAGATGAAATGGTTTTGGCAAAGACGGAGGGAAATATTTTCATGCTGAAGCTTCTCTATTGCCTGCTCGCTTTGTCTGGTTTACTTTAAACATTTGTTTAAAGATCTTAATAGAATTAAAACTGAATTGTGCGCATGGAGAGAACTCTCAGACTCTTATAAGGGGGCATGTTGAGCAGGGATGTGGTTTGGTAGTAGGAGGAGAAGGCATCTTGAAAAAATCAACAACCGTATTTTAGCATGGGAATAGGTGCACTGTTCTATAGATAATTTTTTTTTTAGTTGAACCTGTTCAAGAGCTCACATGATGGTTGAGGGGAAAATCTCCACCATGTCAGATAAATTTTAGGCTAAGCTGGAGTAAGAGGTGTTCCCTTGTATTGTTTTCACTTGTGAACCTAACCATTTAGCTTACAAAATCAAAGAGTCATGTACTTTCAAACAATACAGTGTTGACGAGTAGAGTTTGTCTAAGCTATTGCACTTATTGGGTCCCTGGCTTCAGTGCAGTAAAAACAAAGGGAAAGCAGGAAAATTAGTCTTTGGTTCCATTACAGATCGTTTAACTTTTCATAAGTAATAATGCACTTTCCACATTTTGGATTCGTTTTATGAAACATTTGTGGTTAACTGTCTGTTAGATGCTTTAGGCCAGTGCTTTTCTGGCGTATCAGACAGTTTATGTATTGACAGTTGCACAGCTGGGCACATAAAATGATCAAAGTGGATAGGTGTAAGCAGCGTGCAGTAGGTGCTAAACCAAGAATCTGGGGTGGTGGGGTGGATACAGTCCAGTTCATGTTCCGCAAACAGAACTGCAGTGCAAAATAAAACTCTAACTCTGGATTTATTTACTTAGCCGCAGCCATCATGGTTTCAGTGATTCATGGCCATGCGACATGAGTTTGCTATGTAAATCACAACTTTGTTGAGCCCAACAACCCATTGCAAGTCCTGAAAATCTAAAGCCAATGGCGGGTGGAAGGGGGGAGGTTATTTTCTGCTATTGCAGATCTGTTTGCACTACATGGAGGCAGACACTATTGTACCCCCAGGCTCTGGGTTCAGCTTCTAGTCTACCTAATTACCTGATTGTTTTTTAATTTATTTGAAACATATCTTACCAGGCAAGCAAGCAGAGTCCAGATGGGCTTGTTTCCAGTTGTGACCATGGGAGGGGAAACAGGGAACAGCATGGGTAATGAATTACAGTAGTACGTTTTACACATAAATTTGCTGTGATAAATGTACCGTATACAGAGGCAGAATTTACAGCACACATGAGCAGAAAAATTGCCTTAGGTAAAACACAGGAGACTAAGTTGATAATTAACAAAATATTTTATATACATTGTTAATTCTCGACACAGCATTTGTAATACAAAAAAAGATTTGTTAGACTCTCAATGCCCTTCTGTCCTAAGCCCTGTTTCCTAACTGGCTCTGTAGAGCTGATAATAGGACAATTAACTAAGTGAACTGAATCGTCTTCCATACAGATTTGAATGGCAAGTCACTTATGTGATGTCACATCCTGAAGGCCTAGACCAGTGCTGAAAATCTTGATTGAAAAAGGTGTTTCAGCACTGGAGGCTGTAAATATCTGGCTGTGTTTAACTGCAGTGCTTCGTTTTAATACAGATCTAGAAGTATTTTCAGATTTTCAGATGAATATATTGTATTTAGAGAAATGAACAGTGACATAATAAAAGGCACAACAGGCTACCCAGCAGACATAATAGAAAGGCACAAAGTAATCGGCCATTACTGTGGTAACCTCCACCCTGCCTGAATGGTTGTTGATTATTGCACTGGAGTGCACAGTCCCAATGAAGAAGAAAAAGGGTTGCATGTGCAAAATATCTGATTTGTATGCATTTCTGTTTCCTGACACTGCATGTGTAATACAGAAAAGGCTTGTTTAAACTCTTAATGCCACTGGGATTGGCTTGGTGGGTTCCGGTCGACTCGGTCTGGTTCTCATCTTCTAATCAACTCACTGGCTGAGAGTTTTCAAACAAAATTGTTTAGAAGCCAGTGTGCAGCAGAACCATCGTCTTTGTGCTGTTCCAGCAAACCTTTATGGTGAAAACAGGCAGATGTATGCAGTGTGTGACTGGATGGCTGACAGACATGACCTCACCACTTCCAGCACTAAGGATAAGTGCACTGTCATTAATGGAAATGCCATATACAGTATGCTGGCTTATGGATCAGAGCTGTAATTTGCATCTTCATTTCTTTATGGGTCATTTTATGTTATGTATGGATACAGTGAATCACATCCAGGAATGGTAAATAAGAGCATTATGTTCCAGACGTAGCCTTAGTTTTACACACAATGTGTAGTATCACTGGTTTAACTTGACAAAACAACTGAAGCCTTATGCGGGAATGGCAGATCGTGCTTACACACAGAATCATTTGTAAAATTAATTACAGTACATATTGTTTTTCTGTAGCATCTTTCATAGTGCAGCAGACGTATCTCAGAAAGCTTCACAGATGACCGATATAATAGTAAAGAAATGAAAGAAAACTGAAAAATAATAACGTAAAACATTGAATATTGCACTGACATCTTACAGATAACTCCCGCTGAATAGGTGAATTATAAACAACTGCAGAGATGTGTGGTGCCCGAAGCTCCTAGGGTATAGCATTCTAGGACATGGCCTTGTTGTGTTAGAAGGACAAATGATCATATAATGAATTTGAATCCCTCTCTCTACATTTCCTTTCCCATTAACAATATTTATGTTGAGGTCTATCCAGTCTGATAATCAAGTGAGGTGGTTTAACACATTTTATCATTCCAAATGTAATCGTTAGTCATATTTTAGTTTGTTGTTGCTCAGGTGATAGCTAATTTAATTCTTTATACATTTATTTATTTAGTTATTGTTCACTGGGAAAAGAAGGCTAGACACTACTGCCTATTTTCAGTTTTGTCCGGGGTGCGGGGGTGACCCAGAGTCACTTCCATAAAGATGCATACATGCAGAAACATATGACACAATGGGTTATGCAGATCTAACCACACATCCAGGGACATAGTAAGTAAGCCATGATTCCGCAGGCAGAGTGTCTTTAGTCTCTAGAAGTGTGGTCAGAGCAGCATAATGCACAACCTGAAGTGTCTTATTAGCTTATTGCACTTATGAAATGGGTATACTGAGAAAATAAAAAAAAAAGCACAACTTTTTTAAATAAAAACAAGGTATTTTCTTTTGTTAAAAGTAACTAGCAAAAAGTAGTGCCTTCCCAGCTGTCGAGCATCTATCTAGCCACACATTCAATAGATGGATTAGTTGTTTATCATGGAATGCTGGATTTAAAACTTCTGCAGAATTCTAAAGCAAAAAGATAACACCCTCACCAGAGGCTGTTAATAACCTTTTACCTGCGGTAAAAAGCGAGGTAGTACAGGCTCCCCTATGTATCACCCTACATGCGGGACTTCATCACTAGGCACTCTGATGAAGCCTCATATGTAGGGTGATACATAGAGGGGCCTGCACGACATCTTTCTTTACCTGCAGGTAAAAGTTTATTGATTGCCGCTGGTGAGTACATCCCTTCTTTTGTCTTTTTGTTTTACTGTTTTGAGTTATTGAGTGGCGGCACCTTCATAGTTCAGTGTGCTGATTTTTCTTTTGTTTTTGTTTTTATGCAGAATTCCACTGGCTGAATGTTCACCTCTTCATACACAAACACTTAGAACTATAAGGTCTAGAATGGCAAAGGATGACCTACCATATGCGATCAGCAATGATGATGTTACCTGGCACGTATGGTTCAATTGTCTGCTTTTGCTTTTACAGCGGACATACAGCTGCTAGGTTTAAATGGCATGTTTAGGGTGGAGATTCAGTGTATTTGTGCATGTCACGCAGACACAGGTTTGCTGTTCTAGTACTTGTAGTTCTGTGCACAAACACACAGAACAGAAGGCCTCAGTAAAGCCAGGGATTCATATGTGTCTTTGCAGGGCAAGCAGCAGAAAGTTCCCAGGTAGGCAGGTAAGGACTTGGGGTGGGGTGGGGGGCTCCAATGTCAGTAAAGAAGGTCCGCAAAATAAAACTGTGAATAGTGCTTTGTTGCTTTTAACTGATGTAGGTAAGAAGGGAGATATAAAAGAAAAAAAAAACTTTTACTCATTTTATTCTTTTTATTTTACTTTTAGGGCCTAGATGATTTTTTATTGAATACATGTGGCAGCCATGTTTGTAATGGCAATCAGGAAATTTTGAAAAAGGCATTGATATTGTTAGTGCGCTGTGTCCTGATTGCTAGCACTTTTTTTTTTATCTATGCATTAGATAGACCTAAGACAAAGATGCCATCCAACCACAATGCAGGATTTTCCCTACCTATTTTATAAAACAAAATAATGTCATGTGGCTTACACAAGGAATACAGTAACAAGGGCATTAGTTACAAGATTATCAAGCCAGGGAATGACTACAGTAGCAGGATTTACAGCGTATGAGGATCTGGGAGCAGAACTAAAGAACACAGCTCCCCGTAACCCTGGTCAACAGAAGTGGTAGAGCAGTTTCATATTCTACAAAATCAGGACCAGAAATAAAATAGTAAAATGTGCTTTTTTTTTATGGAAAAATCAGCCAGTTTTGACTTCCATAACCAAAAACTGAAAGTCACTTTACTTTCTATTTTCCCTTTATTTTTGAAAGTTTTTGCCCTGTTTTGAACTCCAGTACTTCCAAAATAAAGCTAACTGAAACCTCACGGACACATATGTTTGGCTGCTTACAGCGCTAGCCAGTTTCCTCTCTGCTCACTGCTACTTGCGGTCACTCAGGTGACAATATCTCAGTGGATCCTACTGCTCTCCCTCCCTCCCTGGAGGAGGAGAGCATCCTCTGGGATGCTCAGTACTGCTCCCCCCATCCGGCTTTCGAATCCTGACATCCTGGGCTTGTCCCTGAATCTGTGTCACTGTTGTCACGAGCAGTAAAGTAACCCTATCCTCTTGGCGATTTTACATTAAAATGTAGAGTTTTTCCATGGTGCCTGGCTCCTTCTCCTCCCTGTTTATCTCGAAGTCCCGCTGCAGTGCTCAGCATGTGTTGTCATTGATGACATCACACCATATAGTAGCCAATAGTTTGGCTGCATTTTGCCACAGAAACAAAAAATTCATGTCACGGGACCGAGCAAAAGTGTAGACGCCTCAGAAAGTATGATCAGAAAGGCCTTATCTGACTTCTTTCAGGACCAGCAGACCCAGAACTGGAGCAATGGCAAAAGATTCTGGGATAGTGTCTCAGAGCTCCTTGGCAAGAGAGTTAAAACCTCTCCTCCAGCGCTTATGGTGGAGGGTCAAGAGGTCATTGATCCTACCAAAATTGCCAGTTACTTCAACACAGCCCTTTTTTTTGTGGCCGGCAACCCCGGCAACGTCTGACCCAACTGTACTGGATCTCGCCCTCCCACCACAATGTCCACAGCCACTGACCACCCTGGCTTGCCCCCACAAAGTGGGGCCACTGATGGGGCCCTTCCCCATGGACACTCATCCAGATTACCGGTAGCATCACTGCCGCCAACAGAGCTCCCTGGGGTTACCCCCCCCCCGGTGGGCCCGCAAGAGTGAGCTAACTGATGGAACACACATCTTGGCCATGACTGGGAGGTGCTGCAGGAGAGAGTGAGTCTGGTAGTGGGCATCATTGATGAGGTCATCAGCCATTTTTGCTGATGCTGTAGCTCCCTGGGGGCAGGGATGTGCAATGATGGCCAGTGTCTTGGGTGACGGCGCCGGCAGCAGCAATACCCCCAGCCTCCTCCAGAGGTCCACAGAGTGCAGGACACCCCCCACCCCAGAGAAGGAGAGCAGTCCCAGGGATGCTCAATCCTTCTCCTCCCGGCTGGCCCTCTGACTCCCGAGTCCGTCTCTGAACCCGGGATGTCGGTGCCGCAAGTGGATGCCTTGCCACTGCACCAGTGGGCCAGCACTTCAACACAGCTTTTACTGACCTCAGTTCTGTCATCCCCACTGAGCTTGCCCAGACCTCCTACAAGGATCCAGGTCTGTAAGCCTCCCAGTTGTTGGAGTCTGAACCAAGGTACTCTAAATTCTACTTTAAGGCTGTTTCAGTCAAAGATACTTTGAAATACATCAGTAGGATACTTGGCAAAAGTAGGTGTTTGAGTGATTTGGTGGATATGAAACTTCTTGCCCTGGCAGTAGAGGAACTTTCGCACCCCATTTGTAGAATTTTTAACTTTTCCCTATGCTACTTGCAGTTCCCGGAGAAATGGAAAACCACACTGGTTTCATCAGTTTTCAGAAGCGGAACCTGCCCTAGCCCTGCCAAGGCCCTTAAGAGAATAGTCTCTGACCAACTCGTCACATACTTCAAACAATACAATGTCCAGTGTGTACAGCAGCATGGCTTCCAGAAGCTCCATAGCACCAACACAGCACTCTGGGAATGCAGCAATTTGTTCATGAAGCCCTTGACAATGGTGACCAAGTCAGAGCTGTATATATTGACCTTACTAAAGTCTTCAACCTGATCAACCATAAGCTCCTACTTAGTAAACTCATTGGCCTGGGTTTGTCACAGAACACAGTTGACTTGTTCCACAGTTATTTCACCAGTCGCTCCCAGCGAGTAAAGATTGACAAATCTTTGTCCGACATATTGTGTCCCCCAGGGCTCTATCTTGGGCCCACTCCTATTTGGCCTCTTTATAAATCAACTGCCCAGTGCTTGTCAGACAGCTACCCTACTCCTCTCTGCTAATGATGCAGTCATCTGTTCCAAAAACACTGACTTTGACAACCTTACTGCCACTCTTCAAAGTAACTTTAGATCACTTGAAAGCTGGTTCTCCAACAACGAACTGGTCCTTAGTTACAAAAAAACAAAAAAAACAAAGACCATGATGTTCTCTAGACTTCCACAAAAGAGGGAAGTTCCACCCTTTGTCATCATAAATGGTCAAAGACATAACTTTGAACAGGTGGGGACCTTCAAATACCTTGCTTGGAGTAACCCTGGATGACACCTTATCTTTTGCACCCCATGTGGACAGTCTGGTGGCCATAGTTAACAGAAGACTGGTTGCCCTGTACAGGAAGAGGAACAATCTCACTGTGGATCTTAGACGCCTTATTGTGGCCAGCTCCATTCTGTCACTCGTAGATTATGGGCTCCCTGTCTGTGCAACTGCCTTTGACACAGTGCTACAGTAAACAGAGTAAAACTGATCTGTAACGAGGCATGCCGCTTCGTACTTGGTGTAGATAATCACACTCGTAGTTGTACCCTTTAGGCACTCACTAGCTGGCTAGTGATACGTGCAGCTGCTTCTAAATCCTAGCTCACTGCTCTCACCCTAGCCCACTGCTTCCTCTTACTTACCTAGAAATTAGCTGCCTTGATACTCCGAAACAAGCACTTTGTACCTTTTTTTCTGTACTTGTATTTTTCTCTGTCATTGTCATTTTTATGCAACATGTTAATGCTTGCCCATAATTCTGTACTTGAATTTGTACTGTTTTTTTCGATTATGCAATCTGTAACTACCTGTCCATGTCAAAGGACCTCCTAGTGAATGAGCTTGCTCAACGGAGTTTTCCTACAATGAACTTGAACATGGCTACCTTTACGCATCACAGTAAAGCTCCAGACTGTTTGCTAGCTAAAAAGGCACACTTAGACCTAACACCCCTTGCTTTAACAAATTGCTTCCACACAGCTTCAACCTATACAATACCAGGAACATGACCAGGAATGCCCTCAAGCCTCCTTTCAGGAGTACTCAGCTGGGCAAGCGGTCATTTGCTGTCAGGGCCGCTAACTGGTTAAATGAACTGCTTGACACACTGCTGACTCTCCCCAAGTTTAATCAGTTTAAGAGATCTTTGCAGCCTGCCTTTGCAGTACAATGCCATTGGAACCATTAAAGAGTTTATTGGGTTTCTATCTGTATATCTCCCATGACTTTTATACAGTGAGCCGAGTGGATTTTTTGTTGTTGTTTGTTCAGAACTGTATGTAATTGTTTTGCCTGAAGTGAGCTGACTCAATCACAAGCTTTAAGAATGCGTGCGACAGGCACAAGAGGATTCTGGTAAATTGGGGAGGGGTTCTGGCAAAGGGGTATGGCTGGGATATATGGTTTGGTCGGGCTAGGTTGGTCAGACTGGGTGGGCCTTGAGGTCCTACTCTGCCCACATTGTGTATGTATGTATGTATGTAAGTGCTTTGAGCCTGACTCGACTGCATTTCCTCTGGAACTGCTTATTGTACTTGTAATGTTTTTGTGACTATGTATTTGTTGTGGAACCTTTGTAAATGAGCACCTGTGCTCAAAGGTAATTCTCCAAAGTTTTCAGTAAACAAATAAAATACAATAAATAAAGTAGGACTGAAGTATGGCAGAGAACTAGAGGCCATGCTACAGATCAGTAGCAGTGCAGTCACCATTGCTGATCATGTAACGCTGCCAGGAAGAAGTGAAGTCATCCGGCAGATAATATAGTAACTAAAAACATGGTAATTTAAAGGGAAATGCTGGATACAACAAAAATGGCAGCAGTTGCTGCAAAAATACCCGATTAGGGCTTTTAGCCTTAAAGTAAATTTCTTCTTTACCTGTGTAACATGTTATTTGATCTCCAAAGGCCCGCGCTAACTGTCATATTGGCCAAGCTACCCACGGGCATCTTGCACATACCAGGTGGCTTTTGGCACACAAAGTATGCTAATGAGGGCTATCAACCCTTCCATTAGTTGATAGCCCTCATTAGCATACCTCAGATGCTGGAAGCTGCTTGGTGTGCACGAGATGGCTGTGGGTGGCTTGGCTGACATAACGGTCGGCGCAGGTCTTTGTATATTAAATAATATATTAAATAGGTACAGAAAAAATGTAGTTCAGTTTAGTTATTAGGGCCCACATTTTCAAAGGAGATACGCGGCACATCCTGGCCCAAAACAGAGATGCATGGCGCATCTCAGAAAATGCGTGGAAGCACGATATTCAAAAAGGGAGGGATGTGTTGCCCATCTCCGAATGCGCCAATGCGCAGAAATAATGTATGTGGTGCAAATAAAGGGGACGGCACCATGAATATGCTGCACACTGCAATATTCAGCCAAACTGTGCGGCGCATCTGCTGCGCAACCCAGAAATGAGCCGCCCAAAGTTAGGCATGGAAAAGGCATGCCTAAATCGGCCAGCCACCCACAGGCAGGCTGTGGAAGTGCAGACAGGTACACAGCAGCCTGCCAGCCCCAGTAGTCTAGTGGTACCCTCCCATCCCCGATCCCAGATCCAAAGTAAAATAATGCCCGATCCCCTTTTCTGTCCTGTAGTGGTACTCCCCATCCATACCCAATCCCCGATCGAAAGAAACATATGCCCGATCCCTTTCCCATAGTGCAGGGCACCCCCCGATCCCTGATGTCTATAATAAAACAGATATCCCCCCAGTATTTCCATAGGGTAGTGGTAACCCCAACCGATCCCCGATCCCCAATCGAATGATAAATAAACCCTGATCCCTTTCCGTAGTGCAGTGGTACCCCCTCCCATCCCCGATCGAAATAAAAATCAACCCTGAACCCTTTCTGTTGTGTAGTGGTGTCCCTTCCCATCTCAGATCCCTGATCAAAATAAAAATAAACCCCAAACCCTTTCCGTAGTGGACCCCCACCCATGCCGATCCTCGATGTCGAGAAATAAAAGAATAATCCACCACGTATTTCCATAGTGTAGTGGCCCCCATCAGGACAGGACCCCCCCACCCTACCAGAGCGTGACTGGCCCAGCCTCCGTACACCACCACGGCCAGATGCCCACTGAACTGTCAATGAACTATATATAGACATACAGAGCATACCACACGTAAAGCATCATGGGCCGTATATGCAAATCACAGAATGTTATGCTGGTCTAACTTTAAGCAGAATTGCATAACATTCTGTGGTGATTTGTATATGCAGCCCATGATGCTTTGCATTGTGGGGCATGTGATTTTGTATTTTCTTGAAACTTGGCTTCCCAGCCAAATGCCCTTTGGGGTAACCCTTGCCTCAGTGTTTGCACACAGAGGTTCTTTGTCTTTTATTTATAGTACATGCTGATTGGTTGAATGAGCATGTACTATGTACAGTACACGTTCACTGACAGTTCAGTCAATGGCTGGCCATAGGGGTGTGCGGAGGGCTGAGCCAGTTGCTGGGGAGGGAATGGGGGTCCTGTCATGATGGGGTGGGGGGCCACCACACTATGCAAATATTTGTGGACCATTCTTTATTCGAGACATTGGGGATTGGGCATGGGTGAGGGTCCACCACACTACGGAAAGGGCTCGCTTATTTTATTTTGATCTGGGTGGAGGGGGGTACCCCTACACTACAGAAAGGGATCGGGCATACTTTACTTTCAACTGGGGATCAGGGACGGGAGTGGTACCACTACACTATGGCAAGGGATCGGGGCATATTTTACTTTCGATTGGGGATCAGGGCTGGGGGGGGGGTACCACAACACTATGGAAATGTGTTTCGGGCATATTTATCATTCGATCAAGGATCAGGAATGGGAGGGGGGCACCACTACACTACGGAAAGGGATCAGGGCTTTTTTTTTTATTGTGGGTTGGGCATGGGTGGAGGAATCCCGCACTATGGAAAATGAAGAGGGATGCTGTTGGTATACATTGGGGCTCGGGGATGGGAGGAGGGTACCACAGGACTACTGGGACAGGCAGGGGTTTTATTTATAGTTCCTTATGCTTGGGGCTGGGAGGGGGCTGGCCCGGCACATTCAGCCGGGCGCAGCCATGCTAATGAGCTGATAATGAGCTTGCATGGGGCCTGGTTGCACCATGCATGCCTAATGAACTCATTAGCATTTTTTGGCTGAATATCACCCTTAGCAGTCTTCAGCCCCGAACCCTAGATGCGCTACACCAAATATGGCGACTGCCTGCTTTGTGCCCTGCATCCAGGGTCCGATATTCAAAAAGGATGCGCGCTCTGTTGCGATCATGCATTCTGTTTGGATATCGGATCAGAGTCGGTCAGCCCATTTTTTTGAGCAGCACATTTCTTTGCGCTGGTCATCCACCCGGCTCTGAATATGGGGCCCCCAGTTCTTTTATTATTTCAAATGTAAAAAAAAAACCAAAGTGCTAAAGCAGACTCAAAATGGGGAAAACAGACAGGAGATAAGGGACAGTCTAAACTAGAATAAAAAAATGTAGTTACAAATTTTCACAGTTAACATGCACTGCTGCTTTAAAGGAAAGCTATCACAAATGGATCCCCACCCCACCTTGCAAAGCCTTATCCATTGATTGACTTTTGCAAGCCCCAACATTATTTTATCTCTTTTAGCTTAGTTTAATTCCTCTTTGTAAAGTCCGTCATGAGGGAACATAGCGGATGCTGTGCAGTACCATTTCATGTGACAGTGTGGCATTGCACCACTCGCTTAAATGCTTTGCAATACAAGTGAGCGGTGTATCACCACACTTTCACATGAAATAGCACCACGTGGCATCCGCCATATTCCCTCATGCCGGACTTTACAAACAGAAATTAAACCAAGTTAAAAGAGGTAAAAAAACATGTTTGGGCTTGTAAAAAGCAGAATCGTGGGGTAAGGCGGTGGTGTGGGGGTGGGGGGAGATTTAATTCATGACAGCTTTCTTTTAATATGCAGTTACCCCTGCTGCTGTAAGTGTCCCACAACCCTCATGAAAAATAGGAGTGTCACCTAAGTGAGACTATGCTGGCATGCAAAACATTTAAATAAACAAAATAAATATTATATTTTAAAACGTTTTGCAGGACAGTGGAGAATAATGGAAAATTGCTTTCAATATGTAAGCTTTTAATGACTTCTAAAGTCTCTTAAAGGGGAACAGTCATCCCTAAGAGCTCTACAACTAAGTGTGGAGCTGGTCCGAATTAGCACTTTGTGGGCAAAAAAAAACAACTTTTTTTTTTTTTTACTTAACGTTTACTGCAGTATAGTAGATCACATCTGGCTGATCCTGCTGACTGCCACCCCTGACATTTGATGTAACCAGAAATCCTAGACTCCCCCGTGGATGATGCCAGAGCTGGGCTGCAGCAGTGGGAGATACAATATCCTGCAAAGCACGTAGAGCTTTTATAAGCTTCAATCGGCTGTTTGCCGGTCCCGCTGTTCTTCCAGGGCCAAGTACCATTCTCTGTGACTGTACTTAGCCCTAGGAGGGCAGCAAGCCCAGCAAACAAAAGATCAGTGATTATAAAAACGCTAACATGTACTTAAGGTTGTTAAATCGTCCAGAGCTGCAGCCCAGCTCTGATGTCAGCTGCAGGGGATTCTGGGATTTCAGGGTATAACAAATGTCAGGGTGGGAGTCAGCAAGATCAACCAGATATAATCTAATATACTGTAATAAACAATAAGTAAAAAAAAAATTGTGCGCAAACTGCAAATTGGGACCAGACTCACACTTGGGTGCGCAGTTCTTAGTGCTGGCTGTTTTCCTTTAGTTAGGGTTAAACAAATACTTGATGAAGGGATATTAGATGGAGACCGTACCAATTGTTCTAACTACCGGTCCATCTCCATACTCCCACCCCTTTCTAAGGCACTAGAAAGAATCGTCAGCGACTAGTTAGTTGAATACCTAAACAAATACAAGCTCTAATGCCCAGAACAACACAGCTTTAGGAAGCTACATAGTACTTCTTCTGCTCTTATCAAGTTTACCAGTTTCATCCATGTAGCTCTAGACCAAAGCCATATGGTTGAGAATACGTTTATTGACTTAACGAAGGCATTTGATACAGTCAACTATGGGCTCCTGCTTAACAAACTGTCCTCAATGGGTTGATCTACTGATTCTGTTCAATGGTTCAAAAGTTACCTCACTGATCGCACACACAGTAAGTGAAAATTCTAAGCACCTACTCTGACCAGTGTACTGTTACAACCCGGGGTTCCCCAGGGCTCAATCCTGGGCCCCCTTCTCTTCAGTTTATTTCTAAATAAGCTTCCAGTGGCCTTCCAAGGCCGAACTCTCCTTTACGCAGATAATGCTGTTCTGTTCTCAAGTATGCCCAACCCTACTGAACTAGAGGAACAAATGCAAAATGCAATCCAACTTCACAAGTATTGAAACATGGTTTCAAAAACTACTACTAAACTACAAGAAGACAAAGACTATGCTCTTTGCCACCCCCCAGAATAAGCACAGATCCTACCAACTGTAAATTCATAACAACATAAATGAAATACTAGAAATGATCCCCACTTTCAAATATCTAGGGGTCACCCTCAACTGCCTACTATCCTGTGTACAACACATAAATATGGTTTCAAAAACTGTCAATGCTAGAACTGGTGTCCTGTATAAACACAAGCACTGTCTTACCGAAGAAGCCCTCAGGCTCGCTGTGTCCAGCTCTGTCATGTCGGTAATCGACTACGGTCTCATAGTATATGGTGCAGCAGCCGACACAGCCCTGCTGAGAATTAAGATGGCTCTCAATAAAGCCTGTAGGCTCCTATTAGGGGCCCACAGGCTAATGCATACCTGTGAGCTCTATTCACATACAGGACTGCTCAACTTGGATTGTAGAATCCAATACTGAACCTGCTTAATTGCCAGAAAGTCCACCATGGGCCTCACCACCCCTGGGGTACTCTGCCTCTTACTTCCCAACAACTGTAACAGGAGTACCAGAAGTGAGTACAGTCGGGGTCTAAAAATCCCCTTCTGACAGACCTCACAAGGTCAACGATCCTCTGGTTATCAGGCCCCTAAATGGTTAAACTCTTTTTAGCCCTGAACTCCTTTCTTGTACCAGACTTGGTCAATTTAAGTCAAACCTGAAGATTCACCTAGAGAATAACCATGCTGAGTGTGACTGTGGCCTTTAACCTTTCCCCTCCCTCGCCCTGAAAATGCTAATCTTTAGCTGCTCCATACCCCCCACCCCCACCCCACCATGCAGAACCTGGACAAGGCCTGTCTCAAGCTGCGCCTGCTACAGTTACCTTCTCTTCCCTAAAAAACTGCTCAACAAACTTCCTATTGCCTATACTCACAAACTGAATAAAGTGTTATCTAAAATTTATGATCTACGAGTTACTAATATGTATTTTAGCTTAACTGCTGTCTATTGTTATTCAACATTTTATGTGTTCTCTAAAGTAGAACCTCTGTATCTGTACTTCCTGCTGATTCAACCTCAAATACGTACTGGACACTGTTGTATATGCTCCATGCACCATGCATTCCTGCTTAAAGTTGAACCAGCATATAATTTTGTGGTGATTTGCATATATAGCCTATGATGCTTTGCATTATGGGGGGGATGTGTGATTTTGTATTTCTTTGAAATGTGGCCTCCCAGCCAGTGCTCTTTAGGGCAACCCTTGCTTCAGTGCTTGCACACTAAGGTTCTTTGTTCTTTAGCTTTTTTTTTGTTTTTATTGGGCTCACCACAACCCAAACCTGATCGACTAACTTAGGGTAGCTGGTTCATTCCACTGGGGTTTCATACAGAGAAGGCACACTGATGAGTCCTAGTAGGACGAAACATGTGTCTGTGTCTTTTGTTGGCACCCTGCATTCCTGCTTAAAGTTGAACCAGCATATCATTTTGTGATGATTTGCATATACATCCCATGATGCTTTGCATTATGGGGGGTTGTATTTCTTTGAAACTTGGCTTCCCGGCCAGTGCCCTTTGGGATAACCCTTGCCTCAGTGCTTGCGCACTAAGGTTCTTTGTCCTGTTGTATATGCTACTACTTGCACATCTAAATTGACTGTAATCTAAAGTATACACTCACTGAGTTACTACAACTTATTGTCTGTAGTTATGTTTCACTTTGTCTGTTCTCCGATGCAGAATCTATGTAAATGAGCTTCTAGCTCATAGTTTGCATATGCTAGCCATCAATAAATAAATAAATAGATGTCTTGCAAGTGTCTTTTAACTCAATAAAGGTATATTTACCTAACAAATTCTTCACAGAATTAAAGTACCCATGGTCTTTCAGCATTCAGAGGGTTAAGAAACTAAATCATTGCTTTGTTCTCCACCAATACTTTTTCATTTCTTTTGTCTTGTGATGTGATGGTGGGAGCCAGATTCTCTGTCTGCAAACCACAGATCTTCGCCAGCTAAATAACATCTCCCAACCATTTGGGGTCTCTGTGTTTCACAGTATACTGTAACCAAGGTTTTAACTCTGCTGTCCCTGATATGGGATGTGGTAGATCCCATCCACACAAACCTGACTGTTCGTAGTTTGCTGTCCCTGCCTGTTCAACCAAAAAATGAGGCACATACCTGAGTCTGGGCTGACATTAGGGAAGTGTGTTGGTACTAAGTCTAGGAAACGGCTGTTATATGCAACTCACTTCTTTTTCCCATTGTGGCATAGTGTCAGATGAGTAGTCATAGGTACCATTTAGCAGTAGTCACATCTACTTTAAGCAACCTTGCACATTTTTCCTGTAAAGAATATTACCTAAATCATATTTGGAAAATTATATTAGAATTATCACTTTTAAGCTTTTGTGCATTTAAGTTGTTATAGACACTGCCATTTGGTGTCCTAACTATGGAGAGCTATAACACTTCATAGACTTTGACGGCAGATAAGGACCACTTGGCCCACCCAGTCTGCCCATTTCCCTACCTATTGCAGATTCTAGTTAACCAACAACCTACTTCCTGCAACCCCCCACTATAATTGCCTTATGTCTGTCCCATGCATGTTGGAATTCCCCCACTGTTTTAGACCTCACAACCTCTCCAGGAAGGCGGTTCCATGCGTCCACCACTCTCTCCGTGAAAAAGAATTTCCTTGCATTACCCCTGAGCTGTCCCCCCTCTAACCTTAAATTGTGCCCCCTTGTTCTTACACATCTCTTTTTCTGAAAGATGCTACTCTCCTGGACTTTGTTGATTCCCTTGAGGTACTTAAAAGTTTCTATCATGTTCCTCTGTCCCTCCTTTCATCAAGAATATACGATTAAGCTCTCAGTCTCTCTTCATATGGTTTCTGATGTAGACCCTGCACCATTTTAGTTGCCCTCCTCTGACTGCTTCCATCCTGTCTATGTCCTTATGTGATGAGGTCTCCAAACTGCATGCAGTACTCCAGATGGGGTCTCACCAACTGTCTGTACAGAGGGATAACCACTTCCCTTTTTCTACTTGTGATGCCCTCCTATGCATCCCAGTATCCCCCTGGCTCTTCTTACTGACTTCTCACATTGCTTACCCACCTTTAGGTCATCTGATATGACTACACCCAGATCCCTTTCCATTATTGTTGTTGTTAGTACCTCCCCTGCTATTGTGTACTCTTCTCCTGGATTTTTATTTCCCAGGTGCATTACTTTGCACTTCTTTGTGCTTTGTATTTTGACTACTTAGATTGTACAATAACAGTGAAAAGGTTGGCACCAACTTCATGAAGCCCTGCTTGCCTGTCCTTGTCTTGCACCACCGAGAAGGACCACCGACCCGGTTCTGGATGTGAGTCTCTGGGTGGAGGTGGGGGAATGCATTCCCCCTTCCTGGCTCCGCCACGGGGCAATCTGTGGGGGGATCTCAGGAAGGTGAATCCCAGGGAGGTGAGTGCCGGGCGGGTGAGGCAGGGACAAGGCTGAACAGCCTGCCTGCATTGACCAAGGGGGTGAAGAATTTCTATGGCAAAAAAGACATAATGTGTGGTGGTCTCAGACCTGTTGCTAGTGAAGGGTGTCTACATTATACAAACACCAATATAATTAACACTCCGGAAAGTATCTCATGTAGAGCCAGTGATTTTCCATTTTCAAAAATGGCCAGTTTGGTTTGGTAAAATCTTAATATCTGTTTTTGCCATTTTTTTTCCAAACCAAGGGCAAATCAGCATGTTTTGTACAAAAATATGGCTTAAAACTGAGGGGTTTGCCAAAAGAAGCTGGTGCAGAGTAGGGTTTTTCATGAAAAACTGACACTCAAGTGCTGTTTCTTTTTTTTTTTTCGTATAGGTTTTTTTATTAGCTATCCTGCAGCTATTCCCCTAATGGAGGGACTCTCTCTCGTCCCACTGCGGCCCGCACTTGCCGGGTCCCCGTAATTCTCCGCAGATTGCCTCCCCATGGTGTAAATAGGAAGGAGGTTTCGCCAGTTTCTCCGCCCTTCCTGGAGAACCAATCCAAGCGGGGACAGCCTTGGGAGTGGCAGACAATCCACAAAACCTGCCAGGCTCTTTTCCACCATTTTCTTCCGTCCCCCTCCCTTCTGATGCAAGGATGTCGACTGTACCACCCCCTACCTGTTCCTCCAGCCACTGCCATAGGGCAGTCAACGAGCGGACAAGTCTCCTTCCCCGAGAGAGGAGATTAGTCCTCTGGATGCTCAGTCCTCTCTCCCCCCCCCCGCCAACTCCTGGTGGCCCAGGCTCGTTTCTGAACCGGATTACCGGCAAGGCGTGAGGTGTAGCGACCAGCGCCTCAATCTCCAGCACTACCGGGCTGGCTTCCGAGTGCTGTTTAAAAATTAGAAATTCTGTTTTTTATTGGTGTTTTCCATTGCAAAACAAAAAATCATTGACCCTACTCAGCTCATGAGAGGCCATAGGTTGAAAGGTCATGAATCATGAGCCAGACATTTCAATTTTCAATTTCAATTTTCAATTTCAACTTTATTTTTAAAAGGTGCTTTTCTTAAATCAAAGCGCCTGTACAGATAAACATGACAATAAATATAATAAATCCAATCAACAGAAATCCTTAAAAGCTATATTAAAAGGTGGGTCTTCAACTCCTTTTAAAACTAAGGACGGTCGGGCAGTCTCGCACCTGACGAGGTAGAGAGTTCCACAGGGTAGGTGCCATAAAACTAAATGATCTAGCACCAGATGTTTTCAGACGTACCCTGGGAATCTCTAGCAATCCCTCGTCAGTGGATCGGAGGGGGCGAGAGGGACTATAGGGGTACAGGAGCTCTTTCAGGTAGGCAGGTCCCAGATCATGTAGGGCTTTATAGGTCAGCAAACCGACCTTGAAGGTGATTCGCCAGAACACCAGCAGCCAGTGCAGTCTGTGGAGCACAGGCGTTATGTGACTGGATCTAGAGACTCCAGTCAACAGCCTGGCTGCCGCATTCTGCACCAGCTGGGACAGCCCTTGGGAGTGGCAGACAATCACAAAGCCTGCCAGGCTCTTTTCCACCATTTTTCTTCCGTCCCCCTTCCCCTTCTGATGCAAGGATGTCGGACTGTACCACCCGACCCCTACTGCCCTCCAGCCACTGCCATAGGGCAGTCAACGAGCGGGACATGCCCTACCACTTAACTTGAAGCACTCCCTTTCTGGCATGTTTGAGGCAGATTGGTTGGATAGTGAGGGGAAACTTTCACTGCATCCAGTCATGTAGATCAGCTGAGGTCGTTGCTCTCCAGTGCTGTCAGTCCTAACACTTTCATGAGAACCCCTTTCCCCCCCAAAAAATGGACTAGAAAAATTAAAATTCATCTAACTTTTCTTGAATCAAGTGGATTTAGGATTTTAGTTGGGAGGGTAACCTATTGACTAGTGGGACACAAGTGCTAAAAACAAACTGCAGTTATTCCTGATGTGGTTGTGAATTCTCTCCAAAAGCTGTAGTCTGTCTTCTAGGTTTTGGGAGAAGGGGTTTGGATGCGATTTGGCAGTGGGGGAGATGCAGATGAGGAATTTTTAATATCCACCATACTGAGAGAGAGAGACTGTAGTAATAGGGAAGCCTGAACTGAACATACAGACGTCTATCTGCTCATGGAACTTATGTAACCCCCTACAAATGGGGGTTCCTGCAAAGTCTTCCTTGAGCTTGCCTAAATGCTTACTGCCAGGCTGGTGTTCTGCGTTTTAGCAGATTAAATGTATTGCCAGAGAGTGCCTGTATAGCCTCTGTGTACTGTCTCTTTAAGAGCTGCCTGGATTGCAGTCTTAATTAATCTAAAAGGGAGCTCTGTTAGAAGTTGGGCTTGTTTGCTGATCATTTGTTACAGTAGTAATAATATTGCCGTTTGTTCTAACCTGCCTTCTTTGCAGCAAGGACTGTTCTGTTTATCTCCACCAACTTGGCCCGGGACTGTCAGAATGGGCCAATCAGTACTGTTGGGACTCTAAAATGGAGCCTGCCTACAGGGGCTTGGTGGGGTAAAAACTTGTAGGAATTGTAGTTTTTGTATTTTGGGGCCTAAAATAACTTGGAGGGAGAGCCCTTGTTGTGGCTGACAGACAGATCAGCCAACCGAACCTTTTGGATCTTGGGGAAATTCCCAAGCTGCTTGTAGCTAGTTTCAGTTCTGAGTTGGGAATTGAAGAGATAACAGCTTGAATGATTCAAGCAGCAGCCCTGGCTTAGATTCGCATGGGAGAACTGTGGAAAGGCCTGAGTTTTGGCCTGCATGCCTGCCTGCTGTCCTGAAGAGGGAACTTGTGCCTTTTTCGTACTGAATCCGAACTTGGAGAGCAAAGTGAGCCACTGAATTGTGACCAGACTCCTACCTGAAGGAGACCAAAGATTTGCCAAATGCGATCGGCCTGTCTGGACTTCCAGCCACCTCAGAACTCCCGGATTCTGCAGAGACTCTGTAATTGCGACCGTAGAGCCTTTTGCCTGGTACAGTGGAATTTTCTTACATGTGAATGTGTTGTGTGCTTATAGTGGGTCGTTGATTTGGTTCCCCACTGTGGTTTGAATTGTGTTCTGCTTGCTGGAAGCTGCATTAGAATTTCCTTATGTGTAAATCTCTGCTATGCTGATGATACCCAGCTGTACTTTTCCTTTGCCCCTGGAACATCTTGTGCAGTAGAAGTGCTTAACAGCTGCCTTGCTGAAATCAATGACTGGATGGCCTCCAGCTGGTTGCGACTTGACCCCAGTAAGACGGAGGTACTGGTGGTCGAGTCGAACAGAGGACGTGATAGGTTGGCCTCTGGTGCAGAGACAGGACTTTGCCTTGGCTCTGTACCATTGAAGGCCTCTTCTAGGGTGCGTGATCTGGGTGTTATTCTTGACAGTGGTTTGACACTTGAATTTCAGGTGTCTTCCGTTGTCCGTACTAGTTTTTATCATCTGAGGAATATCGCCAGGATCAAGCAATTAGTTCCACCTCTGGACCTCCCCACTTTGGTGCATGCCTTTGTGACGTCCAGGCTTGACTACTGTAATGCACTCTATCTTGGGGTCTCTGGAGGCACCCTGCGCTGACTTCAGCTGGTGCAGACTGCGGCGGCGAGGTTGTTGACAGGACAATCTAAATACTGTCATATTAGCCCGGTGCTGCATCATCTGCACTGGCTGCCGGTTAGGTGGAGGGTCCTCTTTAAGGTGGGTTTGCTCATCTTTAAGGGCCTACACGGCCTGGGCCCTGGCTACCTGAATGACCTTCTTACACCTGCTGTCTCGGTCCGTTCCCTACGTTCCTCTTCTCGGGGCCTCCTTGCGATTCCCAGGACGAGGTTAAGAGCTGCAGGCGACAGAGCATTTAGTGTCGCCGCTCCCGTCCTGTGGAATTTGCTTCCTTTAGTTGTTAGGGAGGCCCCGTCTGTTGAGGTTTGTAAGGCCCGACTCAAGGCATTTTTATACGATCAGGCATTCCTGGACTATGTTTTATAGCTTATATTGTCTAATTTTTAAGGTTTATTTTAGTTTTAGAGAATGAAACAAATTGTGTAGCAAATTATGTTTTAATTGTTTGGAGTTGTATATTTTATTGATTGTTATTGTGCTGTGTTGTTTTTATTTGATTGATGTACGGCGCCCAGAGCCTCCAGGATGGGCGTCTTTTTAAATAAAATTTGCCTTGCCTTGCCTTGCCTAAATGTGCTGTGTGCTGCTAGTGGGTCTCGATTTGGTTCTCCACTGTGGTTTGAACTGTATTCTGCTTGCTGGAAGCCGCATCCAGCCCCACAGACTGAATCCAAAATCATCTCCATTGGGCCTGGGCCTGGGCCTGGGCCTGGGCCTTGCCGCACTGGCCCAGCCCAACTACCCGCTGCACAGAGAAAGCCATCGATGAGAGACCTGCCTGGGGATCAGCCCCCTGCTAAACACTTGAACAGGAACGACGCCTCGGTGATTCGTGTGGGCCCCGCTTCTCCAAGCACTCCAGCTCAACAGCCTGCAGTCTCGATTTCATCCTGCCTGTGTCCAGTATTGGGTATCGTGAGTAAACATCAGGGTAGCTCCCTGCAACAACAGCTAAATCTAAAGTGTTGTCATCTGATTGTCTTGTTGCTTTTTCTTTCACGAACTGATCCCTCTGGCTCCGGATTACAAGTAGTGTGTGTTGTGCATGTTGCTTTTCTTCCATTACAGGGCCCCAACCAGCTGCAACGTTCCTGGCTAGCCCACCATTTTCCTACCTGGGTACCCAGAGCATGTGACTGTGTGGGGACTTAAAGCGCATGCATAACTGTTTGATTAAAATATAGTCTTTAAGCCAGTCAACCTGATTACACCACTTCCTTGTTCAAGTCCCCTGAATATATCAGATCTGACTTTTTTTGCTGCATTTAAATTAAAAATTGGGGTTCCAGTTTGTGCCAAGAGTACTGTACTGTTACTATTTACTGTGCATAACCTTGTTTTACAGGGGGTCCCCAGGGTCGAGCCAGACGAACCAGCCCTGGTGGTAAGTGCAAACAGTGTGGGTACTGGTATGGTGTACAAGGGGTACTGTGAAAGTGATTATCGTATATTGCTCAGGCCACTAGAAGGGAAAGAGGGGGTTACAGTGTCCCGGAGGGCTGTGCCCAGGTTAGTTTGACCACTACCAACCCTGACCTCCGGGTGGAGGCACCTGTTTCAGAACTCAGGCCCCTTAACCTGCTACTAGTCGCACAGGCAGGGGTAGTAGCCCTTGGGATAGCGGCACCTAGGGGGTTACACTTACATTACAGTTGATTTAGTAATCTACATAGCTCGGTGGGAGGAGCAAACACAGACTTTATTCAAACAAGAAATTTCATTTGCTGTGCAGTCACAAAAAGGCTGGTAAGAGGCAAGCTCACAGTTTTGATTTAAAACTGGTTGTCATAACAATTGCTTAGTTTTCAAATTTAAAAAGCTGATTTTTATGACTGGAATACTACTTTAAAGGGACTCTCAGGTTTGCCAGCCTACATAGGCTCTGTCCTTGAGTTATTTTTGGAGCTTAGGGAGGTAGCTTACTTAATAATGAAGCTTATACTGGTGATAGTCCCTCTGCATAACTGTTAACAATTTTTCTGCAGCCGTTATTGAATGGGAAGGCATTGTACTTTGATCCTGACAAGGTGGCCAGCCGATCCCTTCCACTTCCTGATTGATTTCCACCCCCCTGCGCTCAGGCACGTTATGATGTGCAGCAAGGGAGATTGCAGAGGGGCACCCCACTGAAATCTGGGAGTATTTTTTTATTAGCATTTTATACATTAGTATGGCAAATTAGAGATTAATGAAGGCCAGCGCTCGACTAACAAGGCCTTGTTAGTCGAGCGGTGGCCTTGTTTAATCTCGAACTTGCCATCATAATGTACAAAATGCTAATAAAAAAAATACCCCCATTCATTTCAATGGGTCATGCCCCCATGTTCTCCTTGCTGCACGTTATAGCGGGGTGTGGAAATCAATCGGGAAGTGGAAGGGATCGGCTGGCCACCTTGTCAGGGCCAAACCACGCTCCTTTCCCATTCAGTAATGGCTACAGAAAAATTATCGACATATCTGCAAAGGGACTACCACTGGCACAAGCTTCACTTTTTATGCAAGTAATGCACTTCATTTTGAAGTGCACAAACTCACTTTACGTGTCCATTGATGAATAAATAATAAAAATGCTAATTCTTTGCTTCCTATGTAGATTTACAAATGAGTGCAATAATATTCTTTATGTATTTTTAATAATCTGTTTTTTCAGAAGTTCACTCAAATTGCAGACTGTGTGCACTTGCAACCAGATACTGCTCCAGGCTGCATCCGGAGTTGTTACATGAGCAACTGCTGCAGTAATTGGCAACCACTCACTCCTTTCAGTGTGCCCTAGGGTGGAAGCAAGTCAGGTTTGTGCTCAGTCCACATTTCATGCAGATGACAGAAAAATACAGGCATTATTTAAAGCAAACAAACAAACAATATGGCTTCCATCATTTTAAACCCTTGCAGGACCTATGTAGTAGTAGTAACTTTATTTATAAGGCACCCTTCCCCAAAGTGTCAGGACATCATACATAAACGACAGGCAATTTAAAACAATACAGTGAATTAATAAAGAGATAAAATACATACACAATGTAAAAAAACATAACGTATCCCACTGAAACACTCCAGCCCGTCTGTGCATTGGCAGAGTTACTGCTCGCAATACCGGTGACCTGAGTTCAGTAGTGAGCTGGGGGCGACAGAAGACTGGCTGGGGGAAAAAGGAGTATCGAGTATCCAGAGGACTGCTTTTCTCCTGGGGAGGGGAGAGATTTGCAGTGCCTGTTGCACACCTGACCCCTAGCACAGGCTGGGGGAAGGTACCCATTTCTGCCTTGTAACTGGCAGGAGGGGCAAGCAGATACTGATGTGTGGCACGTGGGTGCATAGGCCTCCTGTCATGGTGTCATTGCATGCCATTGTACGCCGTGCCCCTTGGGGGAAGAAAACGGAGGAAAACTCTTGGCGGCAAGATGGTGCTCGGACCCTCGCAAGCCCTGCACCCAACTAGCTGGTTTCACTGGTCCAAATACTCTATCCAGTGTCTCGACAGAGGATGGGCAGCCCCGGGTACTGTCCGGCAGTAGGCCTCAACAGATGTCAGGGTGACAGGGCTGGGGGGGTCTGAGCAGATAGTGGCCAACTGGGACGAAGGGGAATAAAAAGAGCAGCAAAAAATAAAAATAAAGTAGCTGAAACACAGGGAAACAAAGAAAAAACATTAGTCTTTGAAGGCCTGTGATTTTTCTTAACATTAGACATTGCAGGAAAGGCTTAAATAACCCCCCTAAAATTGACACTCTTGAGAACTCCTGTAATGAGGTCCAGTTTGTGTCTTGAAGTAGGTTGGACCTCAGAAAATTACTTTAAAGGACAAAATCCATTAAAATGTTATACACACAAAGCTGGAATAGGGAACAGTCTCCTTATCTGTTTAAATGCACAGCAAATGGTAGCACCTACCTGTCTGATGCATAGGTTTATTTTACTGATTTATCATTCTGAACCAGGAATGGCACGCTGAACTGTGATAGCTCGTGTCCAGGAGCATCCTGGAGATGTGTTACATGGACCTGTTATTGATGGAGTAATGTTAACCATGACACTGGGATTCCTCCATGCTGTTTTTCAACACGTGCCATGGTATCTTTAACTTCCACCTAGACAGAGGCCAGGGATTAGCAGAAGGGACCTCTGTTTAACCTTCCATCTGAATGATGGCTCTCAACAGTGCAGCACCGCTGTACTGCACCTCAGTGACAGTTAAGGGCATTACCCCAAGTACCTGGTGTGGACCTAGAACCCACAACCTGCAGATATTCCTGGCCCAGAGGCAAGAGTGCTGCTTGCTGAGCCAATGACACTGACAGATAGTTTGGAATGCTTGAAAAGGTCTCCAGACATGTAGCTCACGTGTATTGAAATCTTGGGTGCGTGTGCAACTGGTCACTTTGCAAATAACTAGCCCTGAAGTTCGGGTCACCTGGCTCAACTCTGTCTCTCGTGGTATGTTGCATCAGAAATCTCACCCTGTCTGTATGTTAATACCACTGCCAAGACCACGCTTATGATTACAAGTGTGGTCTCACATGCGTTCTCATGGTATGAGAACCATGAACCGAACATGAACAGTTCTGATGCCCTAAGAATGGGAGTCCACTGTTACAACCAAAGAGAGTCTTCGTGCTGGTACTATATTACTATGGTGCCGGTACTATATTACTATGGTGCCGGTACTATATTAATATGGTGCCAGTACTATATTAATATGGTGCCGGTACTGTACTAATATGGTGCCGGTACTATGTTAATATGGTGCCGGTACTGTACTAATATGGTGCTGATACTGTATTAATATGGTGCCGGTACTATATTAATATATTTATTGATCAAGCTCAATCAATAATATATTCATTTTTTTAAAAATGCTTACCCAAGTGTGCCCATTTCCGTGGCAGCTGTGCGTGAGACACTCTTCACAGAACAGGAGTGTCGACACTCTTTACAGAATGAGAGTGTCTCATGCAGAGGAAAGGAGCACTCTGGTCAGAGAGCCCTTCCATGATCTATAATATTGCAGCTAGTGCCCCTGGCCAGTACTGGCACTCATGACTATGAGCTGCAGTGGGAACTGATCAGACCAGTGTGAGCTAGTCTAATAGCAGGTGTTTCCTAGTGTCTGTTTTAAAAGATGTTTAAAAAAATGTGCTTTATAAATACTATCGATGATCGTTTCAGTGCCCCCTTTGACAGGCAGAAAATTGAACTCTTTGAAAAGTACCTTTTGCCTTTAATAGCTTCAGAATTCTAACAATACAATATTTTCTAAACTTCCAAAAAAGGAAAAGACCTTTGCCCTTATATCAGTATTTTAATGGAAGTTTTTTTTAGGAGGCCGTAGGGAACTCAAGAGATTATAAAACATGGACAGCACAAGGGCTCTTGGTGTGTAGTCTTTTTGTGGACCTTAAAAGCAGCAGTGCAATTAAAAGTGTGTAACCCCCAGGTGGCGCTATCCCAAGGGCTACTACCCCTGCCTGCTTGACTACTGACAGGTTGAGGGGCCTAGGTTCTATGGCGGATGCCTCCACCCAGAGGTCAGGGTTTGTAGTGGTTAGACTAGCTTGATCACAGCCCTCTGGGACACCATGACCCCCTTTAGTTCCCTCTAGTGGCTCACACAGTACACAGGAGTTACAGCCCCAATACCCCACTTATACACACTGTTCACTCATAAAGCACCACTTACCCTCGAGACTGATTCTGCAGCACGTCTCTGAGGACCCCCTGTAAAATAAGGTTAAACAACGTACACAGCAACATACAATACTGTTTCCATAAGTACCAACACCACAGACAGTATATAGTATAACAACAACAAATCTGATTTATTTAGGGACAGTAACACAGGAGGGGAAATCAGGTTAATTGGTGGCATTAAATCACAGTACTGTGCACACATACAGGGTGTGAAAAGTCACACTCTGGGTACTCAGGTTGGGGGCTAGCCAGGTCTGTTGCCCAGGGTTGGCCGGCAGGTGCAGATGGATACGGCCCTGTAGAAGAAAATATATGCACAACACCCAGTTGTAATCCGGAGCCGGATGGCTCAGTCCATCAAGCAGTGAAACAACAAGAATTAGATGACACACTTGTGATTGAAAACAGGCTGCAGGGGAATACCCTGATTTGTACTCACAATATCCAAGCTGAGAACTGAATGGTGGATGTTCTCTGGATTGTCAGAAACAACAGGGCATGGAGACAAGGTCCTTGTGACTGGACCCCACTGCAGTTTATAGCAAACGGATTTAGTCTGAGACAAGCTGGGGTTTGCTTCCAGCTTCAACACACAGCACACAGCACAGAGGATTGGAAATAATGATTCCCCACAAGCACTACGCACATTCATATGTGAAAGGAAAGTACTATACCAGGCAGGCTGCTCCTCGTTCCCGATCGCACTTTCTGCAAAATACCAGGGAGCACACACAGCAGCTTCAGTTGCTGACAGACCGAGTGCAATTTAGCAATTTCTCCAGTCTTCTACAGGGTGAGCCTCGTTTCCACACTTCTGGTGCTTCTTTCTCCTCACAACTTGGGTTCAGTCCAAACTGGCACTCACAATGGCTGCAGGCCGAAACTCAGGCCCTCACATGCGCTTCCCACGTGAAACTATACACCGCAGAAGCACAGAGCTCCTTCTCTCTTCACTGTCACAACTGATCTGATCTTTCCAGTCACAGAGCAGGGCATTTCCTTTAGTTCCACACCATTCTGTTGGCTGGTTTGGCTGTCACTCACAATAAGACTCCGTCTGTTGGTGAAAAAAGGTGCCAAGGTCAAAACTACATTTCTCAGAGTCACTGCCCATACAATCCCCTTGTGGCTGGCCCAAAATTGAGAGTCCAAGTTCCAATTCACCCACAGGCTCCATTTAAGGAACCCCTCCCCATTGATTGGTCCATTTCAGCAGTTCAGGACCAAACTGAAAGAGCTACACTGGAACAGTTCGTGCTGAAATGAAGACAGGTTAGACAAACTACATTTTCCCAGTCACTCCAAATGATTTCTGGCAAATAGTTATATCTTTCAACAAGGCTCCCTCTGCACATGTAGCGATGGCAGAAACGGAGCGAATTGACAGCAGCTTGGTCGGGATTCGAGCATTAAATACACAGTCCCCCCATACAAACTAATTAAGTCTGCAAGCAGACAGCTCTTAAAGAGACAGTACGTGGAGGCTCAAATAGCAATCACTTGGAACCACATTTAAATAGCTCAGATGCCGAACACCGTCCAGACTTGAAGCATTCAGGCAAGCTTTTGGAAGACTTTTGGGAACCCCCATTTGCAGAGGGATTGCAAGTGTGTTTCCAAAAAGCTAGTTTCCGCCATAGTTAATAAAAATACTTTTCTAGGTACCTCCTATGCTGTGCACTGTATGTTTTTTTTCTCAGTCCTAACCCTACATTTTTAATGGCATTTCTAAGCCAGATATGGCAGCTATCTTTTTATTTCTTAGGGGGAAAAACTGAATTAAAACATTTATAAAATTCTCAGATTGTGGTGGAACTAGAAGATTTTACCACCAAATAAAACTGGAAGATGCCTGGAATCTTTTTATAGTGAAAAAAAGGGTGTAATGTAGACTTGCACGCTGTTTGGTGGGTACAGATGCCTGGACTGGCATCTTAAAAGTCTTCATTTTAACTCAGACCTGTGTACATGCTTCAGAGTTCCCTCTTCTAGAGAAGGCAGTTCCATCATCTACCAATGGACTGTGCTACTTGCCGCTTATACTGATCTATGACCACTCCCCATTGTTGAAGCTATGTCATGCTGATTCCTCCTGCTGATCATTTATCTTATGAATTCTGCAGCCCTTATGCTGCTTTGGTGTTTGAGGATATTATTGTAACTTGTAAATCTTGTAAATTCCATTACTGTGATTCTTGTACAGTGTTATTTTTATTGTAGTTAGGAACATAGGAACATAGGAAAGTGACATCAGAAAAGGACCGCCAGGCCCACCTAGTCTGCCCATTTGCCTAGTATCTCCTAGGCTTGCTCTGATTTCCTTCCCCCTCCCTTCAGCAGCCCTCTATGTCTGTCCCAAGCCCTCTTGAACCCCCCCCCACTGTATTCTCACCCACCACTTCTGTAGGCAGCCCATTCCAGGTGTCCACCACCGTCTCAGTAAATAAGTATTTCCTGATGTTACCCCTAAACTTACCCCCTTCGAGTTGGAGATCATGACCCCTTTTCCTGGGACAGCCCTTCAATTTGAATAGTTTCTCAGTAGGCACTTTGTTGATCCCTTTTAGGTACTTAAAAGTCTCTGTCACGTCCCTTCTCTCCCTCCTCTGTTCCAGAGAGTACATGTCAAGGGCTCCCCATCTTTCCTCATACGGCAAGTGGTCGAGCCCCTTCGCCATCTTGGGTACCTTCCTTTGTACCCGCTCCACCCTCTCCACATCCTTTTTTTGGTAAGACCTCAAGAATTGGACCCCATATTCCAGATGAGGCCTGACCAGCTGGGTGTACAAGGGTATCAGGACCTCTTTCCTCCTGCTGGTGATCCCCCTCCCAATACAACCCAACAAACTGCTGGCTTTTGCCACTGCCCTCCCACACTGCTCAGCCACCTTCAAGTCTTGTAAGATGATGCCCAGGTCCCTCTCTTCCTTGATCACTGCCAGTGGCTTGTTCCCCAATCTGTATTCCGCTCTCCCATTTTTTCTGCCCAGGTGCATAATTTTGCATTTTGCCATGTTGAGCGATATCTTACACTTCCTGGCCCACTTCTCTAGTTTCCCTAAGTCCCTCTGCATCCTCTCGGTTCCATCCAGCATGTCCACTCTATTGCAGATCTTTACATCATCCGCAAACAGGCTCACTCTTCCCTCCAACCCCTCCGCTATGTCTCTTATAAAGATGTTGAACAGCAGGGGTCCCAGCACTTGTTTTATTTTTGCTACTTATTTATTTTGCTTTGATAATTGCTTGTTGCATGTACTCCTATAAACTCTTGTGCAGCACCCAAAGTGACTCCCCCAACCCCCCAAAACTGGAAGCATGCTTTCCTGGGCTCTGTGGCTCTGCTTGGTAACCTGGTAAAATATGCTTAAAGGAGAACTCCAGTTAGCTGAAGCTTCCCACCCTCCGAAGCCAGACCACCCAATTAGGCTTTTCACAATAAAAAACAAAAATGAAAGGCCCTCACTTACTTGCTGTTACGCTTGTAAACTCAGCCGGCAGGCAACATAGCGGGTGCTGCACGGTGCCATTTTGTGTTAGAGTGTGGTGCCGCACTGCTCGCTCGTATTGTAGCATACAAGTGAGCAGTGTGGTGCTAACATGAGATGGCACCATGCAGTGCCCGCCATGTTGTCTGCCGGCGGAGTTTTCGAGCGTAACAACGAGTAAGTGCAGGCACTTAATTTTTGTTTTTTATTGTGAAAAGCATAATTGGGTCGTCAGGTTTCCGGGGGGTGAGGAGATTCATCTAACTGGAATTCACCTTTAAATACATAAACAAGAACTATAAGTAAGAAAACACATAAATAACTAACTAAATAAAGAAAGAAAGCACATCATTCCACAAAAGGAGATGGTCAGTGTTACTATTTAAAAAAGATGGTTTGGTGTGACCTTAGACATAAATATCTAGGAGTCCATTATTACAGCCCTACTGAAATCCTTGCATTAAAATCATGTTTTCATTTTATTGGAGAGAGTCAGATGCCCACATCCGGTGGCGTTTTTGACATTTTTGTTTCATGTTACCTTGATTTAGAGCTCTAGCAGAAGCACAAGATGGAGAGCACTTCCCGGTGCATTTTGAGCTGTTTCACTGTAAAGGTCCTTTTACACTGAGCCTGCGTCACATTGTTGCTGTTTTAGTCTGCTCACTCTGCTTCATCTGCGCCAGTCTCTTTTCCTTTTACATACAGCAGCCCTGCACTGCTCTTGTGGCTCTTCTGGCATTTTTACTATCTTTCTGGCTAGCCAAGAGCCCGAGACCTTTGGTTATAGAGTTGGGAGGAGGGGTGCTAGATCAATTGTTTTCTTTAAATAAAAACACTCAGACTTATTGTACCTATAAACTTATTAACATAGGTATTTAAACTAAGATTCAGAGTCTGATTACGCAAACTGCTGTATTTCCCATCAATGGCAAGTACAGTAATTTGCCATAATCCAGATTTTCAAAGATCTTAGTTTAAATTCCTGAGTTAAATAAAGTTTATATGTACAATAAAGTCTGAGTGATTTTTGTTTACAGTTGTAACACTTTTCTATGTTTTTTTCACATGTATTCCACCGGCCACTTACCCTCGAAGAGTCACAATCTTCCTGTCTCAGCTTGATACTAAAATACGTTAAGAGGCACAGTTAACTCAAAGAAAAGATCGCAGCTGTTTGATTACACGGCAGCGCAAAATAGCAAAACATAACTGTGAACCTAGGAAAACAGGTAATATGTGGATAGCGAACACTCACCTCTGATGCAGTGCGGGTCACCTTTACACGCAAAAAAAGGTAAGGTTCTAACTGCTGTGCACCGCTCTCAGTTATGCAGAGCTGCTCGTGTAAAAGGGGTTTTAGTAAGAGTCATCGAATCTCATTCATAAGGACCCATCAGAAGAATATTCTAAAATAGTTCTTTGTGGTTAGACAAAGGTTTTTACTATGGAGGTTACTCTTTGGAGTTAACCCTGGGCTGATGGAGAAAAAGACAGCTACCCAAAATATATAAACCACAGACTTATCCTGCATACAGTAGTTGTATTGAGTTGTCATATGGAATTATTCTGCACTGCAGCTCAGCTTTAATTAGTGTAACACACACACACACACACACACGCACACACACACACACACAGTTTTTTATCTTAATGAAAACCAACTTCCAGGAAATAATTGTCAAAATGTGATGTCTGTGGTTGTTTTGTAGCAGATCTGTATTTTTTAAACTGTATGCACTGTTTAAAGTTGAACTGGAGTGCCATATGGAGTTATTCTGAGTAAATGCTATATTCAGCTTCAAACAGTGCAAAACAGAAAAAAACACATGAACTGTCCGGATATCAATGTCAGAGCCTTGCAGTGATTTCCTGATGGGCAGGATTCAGTTGAAATTTGTTTTTTTCTTGGTGTTGCTTGTATGCACTATTCATAGTTAAGACAGGGTGCCATATAGCTTTACTCGCTGCAGTGCTTGGTTTGTCTAAGTAGGGTGTGTGTGTGTGTGTTTTTACAGGGCTACTGGTTCACAGTTTGGACCCTCAGATATTGAGGTTCTGTATATAGGGAACGCCTGAACAACTGTGTGTGTGTGTGTGTTTACAGGGCTACGTGTGTGTGTATGTGTTTACAGGCAACGTGTGTGTGTGTTTACAGGGCTGCGTGTGTGTGTGTGTTTACAGGGCTACTGGTTCACAGTTTGGACCCCCAGATATTGAGGTTCTGTATAAAGGGAACGCCTGAACAACTGTGTGTGTGTGTGTGTGTGTGTGTGTTTGTATGTGTGTGTGTGTTTACAGGGCTACGTGTGTGTGTGTGTGTGTGTGTGTGTGTGTGTGTGTAAAACAACAATTTGGACTTCCAGATATTGAGGTTCTGCATAAAGGGAACGCCTGAACAACAGACTTTCATAGAACAGTGTACATGCTGAGTGGATAAACTGTAAATATTTTTTTTTTGTTTTTGGATGGAGACTCCCATCTCTTAATGGTTAAGTGAAACTGCCATCACCAGGAGGTAGAACTCTTCAATAGCATTCAGAATGGTGACAGCGAGCAGTATTTATAAGTAAACATTATTTTGATAGTAGGTGTATTAAATACCGGGACCGCCCAGGCTTAATGAGGTCCGACGCCACAGGCTGAGGGCCTTATAGCCCTGTAAGGTCCGGTATTCCCCAATACCGCCCACCCTGGAGGGTATTATTGTGCTTAGAAAATGGGCACTGTGAGAGAATATACGTTTTATAAAAAGTATAAATTTAAGAAATAGTTTAAACTACATATTTTTAATAAAATAGTTCCTCTGCCTGCATTATAGTACACTATATGTGTGTGTGTGTGTGTATGTGTGTTTTTTTTGTTTTAGTTTTTTTTTTTAGAGACTTTCATTGTATACATTTATGTAAAAAATGAGCACCTACCTTGGAGTTGCTTCATGCCATCACCCTTCCCCATCAGACGGGAAGTGATGGCTAGAAGGTCGGGTGATAAGGCAGCAAAAAGAAAAGGAAACCTGTAAAAACAGGTAGATATTTTTGTTTTACCCTGGTGTTGCTGTTCAGTTTGGAACGGGGGTACTGAGCAGGACAACAATTTTAAAAATGAAGGGATCGGGGAATTGGGCCAAGGACTGGTGGTGGCAGTTCCGTAAAGTTTGTTTCCATGGAGATGAAGATGCGTTTCCCGCTTGCTTGATGTACTAGATCAGCAGGATATTACACCGGCCTTTGGGGAATTGTGACACACGAGTAACTGACATTAGAGCACTATGCTGTGGATAAAAAGGTTATCTATTCAGCCCATAGAGTTTATTTGCTTATTTAAAGTGATGTACAGCTTACTGGCGACTTTGCACTTGCTCTCACGTACGTGCGGTGCCTTGGTCAGCACTTCCGTGTTTGCTCGTGAATTAGGAGTGGCAATGTCTCTACCAGGAGCAGGGGGGAGACGGAGTTCCCTTTGAAAGAGCTGCAGTGAAAGAGTAGGCAGTTTTCAAATTTTTTTTCTATTTTATTTATTTAATGTAAATTAAGACAGACTTGGGAGGGGAGGGAGGGGTTGTTCGAATGGCAGCTCGGTAAGTTGTTAAGTTGCCTGCTCAGCGATAGAAAAAAATGGTGGAAATTTGAAATGGCAAAGAGCGGTTTTACCCAATTAGACAGCAGGCTGGGCACCAAGATTCTGGTGATGGGGTTGGTTGGGATGGTACTTTTAATAGCTGGGCATCTGTTGTCTGATAGATGCCCAGCTAGAGAAGTCCCTCAGCCAGTCAGAGGCTTGGAATAGTTTTACCCATTTTCTAAATGCAATTTGTACCTGGAGGGAAAAAAGTTCTATCCAGTTTGACCTCTTGTCCTGCAGATCTGCTGCTGTTTAGGATCCACTAAGGCTTCCATCCAAGAACGTAAGCACTTTCTTGTTCAGAGTTGTTTGACTCTTTCTGTTTGACTAAGGTACTGTTCCAAGAACAAGGATGCAAACACTGAACCCAGTGTATTTTGAGCGGGATGTTCTGATTGTGTAACAAACTCAAAGAAAAATCTGTCTTACAGTTACCCAGCAAAGTAAACTCAAAAGTCATTTCAGGAATCATTTGTTACATGGATTCAAAATAAAGCCATGGCTGAGTTCGATCCTTCATCATTTGAACTCAGTCCCCCATCAAGGTGACTATAGTAGCTTAGTCCTGATTGGGTCTGTAATTATAACATGACAACGTGGGGGACAAATCATGGGCTAGTAATGGTTAAAATCGCAAAACCTCGCTTTACTATATGTACGCTCTCTTTGTGACTACATTTGGAGGGTTCACCCATCTCATGGCATCAAGAAAAAGGGCAACCATCATGAAGACTCTAGCACAATGCTGACGGCAGACATCGCTCTTGACCATTGTGCCACCTTTAATTCATTGCACTGAATGCCTCGGGGCACATTATGGTTGAAAGTTTGGTGAGGGGCTGTACCGCCCCCCTGTACTACATTATAATTACCTCAACGTTGAAGGTGTATGGAGCAAGGGGCACAACACCCCTACAGTGCTATCCTTGCTGAGCACCGCAAAATCCAGATCGCCAGCATTAGAAGCAAACTGCTTGTGGTGCCCTAATCGCGTTGCGCACATAATGGTATATCCATTTGGAGAGAATCCAGCAAGGAGGACCACAGACTATCCTTGATCTCCCATGGCCCATAGGTAGTAGAGCATACTTACTGCCAAATGCAAATAGGTTACCCTTTATTGCATGCCTATAGGTCCCGTATCATTAAAATATTAATGTTTGGTTGGGGAATGTCTTTATGGACACACAAAGACCACATGTATATATATTGCATTACCATCTAGAATCAGCCCACACAACAAAGAAATTTTTTGTATCTGTATCTTGCATGTTGAGCTAGTGACCGTTCCTTGCATATTCAGTGTTTACTTGTATACCTCAGCATTTTGTGTGCCTCTGTACTGTTTCTTCAATACTTTCAGTAAAACATTTAACAGTAAAACGTGGCAAATGTCATAGCAACACAGTAAACATTTTTGGAAATCATGGACATACAGTAAGTTACCCAGTGATTCTTTAGTACTGTTTACATGGCCGCCTCCAGACACAATAACTGGTCTCTCTGGTGCTTCTGAGATCTCCTGCACCGATTGCATTGTGTTTAGATGGTCTGTCTTGGCACCAGTGCAAGCCATGACGGAGAGGGGCCATGAATGTGGGGAAGCAGTCTGTTGTGTGGCAGCACCAGCTGGATGTGTCAGAGTGAGCGGTGTAACTTGTCCACATAGCTGCTTACACAGCTTGCTCCAGAATACATCCCCAGCTCTGTAGCGTCTCCAGGAGAGGGGTGAGGACCGACTTATCACAATGGGGTAAGTGTGCACATAACCACATTTGCACCACAGCTGCCCAAGTGCTTGGGTTGCTGCAGTGCAAACTTGACCATGGAAACAGGGCTTTTGACTGTAATTTGCTGCAGTGCAGGACAGCAAGGTTCTGGACTGACCTCTCAGGCATGACATAAACCAGACATATCACGAGGTGAATCATTTGCTCCTGAGGGAAGGAGGAGATTTTTTTTTACTGTTTTTTTTTTTTTTTTTTTTTTGCCACCTTGTCGTCCTGAGAGCCCCTTTCTGACCAGTCCTTCTGGCCGTGTCACCTGGCTTCTCCAGGGCTTACCTTTCCTCCACTGTCCTCTGCCACAGTACTGTGGAGGGTGCCTGATCACCAGTGCAGGCCCTTGAGGGATCGGGCCTTCATTCTAAGGTCAGGAATTTTTTGCATCATGTTTTCACCCCAGGCTCATCACGCGTGCAGTGGGTGTGATGAGTGAGCTCCTCCTCCACGGAGACATCCCCAGCGCTCTGCATGTGGGGTCCCTCCCCCCCTGCATGGTCTTGCTACGCTGCTACCCAGATGTCTTCAGGTGGCAGACGAACAGTAGGACACATTCACCCACCTCCCATGGGAGGAGGGCTCTCCTAGGAATTATCAATCCTCTTTCCGCCAGCCAGTCCCCGAGTGACCCAAGTCTGTTCTCAAACCCAGGTCACCGGCATGGCAAGAGAAAAGGCGCCCAGTGCTTCAACCCTCCATGCCACTTGGTTAGCTTGGAGAGTGAGATATTGTGCATCCCACTTGGGCATTTTCACTGGTAATGCTGAGGACCTGGAAATCCTAGGGGAGCGTGAAGATGTCAGGAAGATGCTGAATCCTTGCCTTTTCATTTACAATGTCAAATATCATGGCTTTGGTGACTTGCATAGAAACATAGAATTTGACGGTAGATAAGGACTGCTTGGCCCATGCAGCCTGCTCATTTCTCCCTACCTATGCTGTTACCGCAGACCATGCCCAGTCTACGGCTCTTTCTTCCTACCCCCTTTCTTTCCAGTATGATTCCCCTGTGCTCATTACATGCATTCTTGAACACCACCACTGTTTTCATCCCAACCACCTTTGCTAGAAGGCTGTTCCAGGAATCCACCACTCTTCTGTGAAGAAGTACTTCCTTGCATCACTCCTGAATCTACCCCCCCTCCCAGCTGTATAGTATGTCCCCATGTTCTTGAGCACCTTTTCTTCTGAAAATATTGCCCTCCTGTGCCTTATTTACCCCAGTTGGGTATTTGAAGGTCTCTATCATATCTCCCTCTCCCTCTCCCTTCCTCTGTTCCAGTCAGAGGGTACATCTTCCATGGCTGGAGTTCAGTCCTCTCCTAGTGTATGCATGTTCTAGAAAAGTATACTCTTAAACAGAACATTCTCTGACCTTCTACGTATAATTTTGCTCCAGATTGTTCACACAATTGCAAAGCCCTTTCCAGGTTTTATTGGCATCATCGAAATTCTGTTCGCCCACATAAAAAACATCTTCCTAGAGACTAGTTACTTGAATACAGTTTAGCAAGAAATGTGTTGTGAATTAGTTTTGTTTCAGAATTTTTTTTTTCTTTCTGCTTCCACTGTGAATATTCTCTTGAGGTTTCAGACCCACTTGCCAGCAACGTAGCCAGTGTCCTACCGTTTAGAACAGTCCATTTGTCCTGCAGTTTGATACCACCCAATTATACTTGTGCCTTAGTTTCAGCTTGCGTTATTTGTTGACAGAAAGCTTCTGTGCGATATCTTATCACCAGAGCTTAAAGCAGCAATTGGCACCCAGTACAGTTTGAGGCACACTGATAAGAAACTCGTCCTTATCTCAAGCCCATCTGTGTTTTGTGTCTTTCTAAGTTTTAGGGCATTCTGTGAAAGATCCTGATTTGTTTGTGAGACCGGGCCACTGAGATGACTATTGATGTGCAAACTCATTCCACCCATGAGACAACCATAAAAACGAGGCGCATGACCACTTCAGCTCTTGAATCATTTCAGCCATGTCAGTCTCTTCTGCTCTGCCTGGAGTGTGGCTGCAAAAAGATAATATGCTTTTTCCTTCTTTCTTTCTTTCGTTCTCTCTTTCTCTCTTTCTTTCTTTCTTTCTTTCTTTATTTCTTTCTTTCTTTCTCTTTAAGTTCACTTGGCTTTTGAATGTATTTACTGCTGAGATCCTAAATGGGAAGTTATGGCTTTCAAATCCCTATAGGTATAAGGAAATAAGCTAGCGAAACTCAAATGAAAGCATCAATTTAACATGCTGCTTAGCTTCTTCTGAAGCTTGTAGGGATGTTCCCTACAAAAAAAGTAATCAGTGCTGTGACACATGCAGTTTTTTCTGAATGCAGTCCTGTTTCAGTACTCCTACATGTAAGGCTGAGCCCCCACTTCTAGAAATTACAGTTTCAGCAAACTCCACTGTTTCTCCTTAGCATTTTGTTTTTGATAGCGCTGCCCATGGGGTATAAATGTCACCTCTTCAGTCCTCTCCCTAGTCGATTATGGGCTCACTATCTACTCCGCTGCTGACCACACAGCCCTTAACAAAATCCACCTGGCCATAAACAAAGTGTGCAGACTCCTCTACAGGGCAGACAAGCGTACCCATACTTGCACCCTATATGCCCTGACAAATCTCCTTACCCTGGATGAAAGGCTATTTTATTAAACATGTCTCCTCACAAAGAAAATACAGCTGGGGCTTACCCTTTTGGGGGTTTCTGCCTCTCCCTATCCTCCCACACCTCGGTGAACACCTGCACTGCCAACTGACAGGTGTGGTCCATCCTGAGGGTTAAAACCTCCTTAGCCCAAAAGTCATTCCTACACAGGGCCCCAGCCTGGTACAACAAACCCCCCTCCGATGTCACCTCCATCTCCAAATTAGGACCTTTCAAGTCAGCCCTCAAAGAGCACATTCTCGCTTCACGGCGCTGTCAATATACCAGCTAGTGCTGGGTTATCTGTCTGTCATCTTATGGGACCAGCCCACCACTGAGCTCCTACCAATAGGGCTACCAAACGTTACCTATTAACAATGCCTCCTTTGGCTGCACTCACAAGATATCTGTCTAATTCTCTACTGCGCTGTAAATATCAAACCTGTTACTCCCTCTCTCTATCAGCAAACTTATTGTTCTCTTGATAACTGTAAAATACAGCTCTCGGTAACACGTTCAATGCAATGTATAGCTGATCTTGATTCTGCAATATTGTATAACTGAAAAAACTGTATGTAATCTTTAGCTGCCATTCTATGTCTATATGTATTAAGTGTTTATGTTTGTTTTTTCTGACGCGGAGCCTTTGTAAATGAGTCTTTGACTCAAAGGTTGTAATCCTAAAGTCTGTTAAATAAATAAATGCACTCGAGCAGGTTTGCTGTTGGACTCCTGAAAAAGACTGAATGCTCAGCTTGAACAGAAGAACTCCATTTTCAGAAGCATTTCACTTACACAGACTGGCCGTTGTGTGAGTTCTTCCTAAGAGCTCTGATTTTATTCTGAAAAATGAGTGTTTAAAAGGTTTCAGTTTTGCTCTAAATAAGGAGAAGGAGGCACCGGGTGGTTATTTCAGGCCAAGAGAAGGCAATGTGCTGCAACCCCAGTGCCAAGGGAGGAGGTTGCCTTTTAATATCTAGTTAGTTAGCATTTATTTAGCCACAATTGCCCAACTCAGGTGCATGTTTTATTAACAGTAGCTTTCTGCAGTATTCCAACTGGGAGAACTGGAGTACTGAGGACACAGAGCGATGCAGTGGCTAATCTGGAACTCAAATTAGGATCTCTCAATTCAGTCCTTTGGTTCAAATGGCTGTAGAGCTGTGTTGACTAACATCCCAAAGTTAGACCATGCAAACACAGAATTTTGAATCAGGCAAAGTTCCCAGTTGTCTGAATTGGTTCATAGTTCACAAGGAGGAATTATAAGAAGACAAAAAAACTCAATTCCTTCCCAGGTGGCCAGGGCTAGTCCCTTGGCCACCCCCTCCCCTAGCTGCAGTCACGTCCCACTGTCCACCCCCATTCCCATCCTCTCACTCACATACTGTACATAATCATTAAAAACATTGCCAGGAGCCAACATTTAAAAAAAAAAATCCTCCCTCCCTAGCATCCTTGGCCCTAAAGCACACTTATTTCATAGTGGTGCATTACCTTCACCTTAGAGCCATGATGGGGGGGTGGGAGCAGTAGTGGTAAAACCGCAGGCTAACTAGTCAGGTTCCCCCTGCCTAGTCCTCCCATATAGGAGCTTAGAAAAATTGCTGACTCCTCATGCTACGCCAGGAGACAGCATTCTCTTTAAATTCAACCTTCCCCCCTTACCCCCTGACCACTAAATATGTTTATTTAGTAGAGGGCCCCCTGACCCCAGATCCATGACTGGGGAGGGGGGCAGTAGAAGTACAACACTAGGGAGGGCCTGGTGAACTTTCTAAAAGGGAACAGTCTACAGGACTCCAGATGGCGTGGGTTCACAAGGGGAAGGTCTTGCCAGACTAATCTAGTCGAGCTCCTCAACTGGGTGACTATAGCAACAGTCAAGGGGCAGGCAGTGGATGCAGAATACCTTGACTTCAGAAAGGCCTTTGACTCAGTTCCTCCACAGGAGGCGGGTCAGAAGGATAAGGATCTTGAGGTAGAGGATGGGATGGCAAACTGGGTAGACAGCTGGCTGGGGATAGAACACAGAGGGTGGTAGTCAATGGGGAGTTTTTAAAGGTGATGGAGGTGATCAGCGGGGTACCTCAGTGGTTGGTATTCTGATCGGTCCTCTTTAATATTTTCATCTGTGACGCTGGTGAAGGTATCAAGGGTGGAATCAGCCGCTTTGCAGACCATACAAAGACTTGCACAATGGTAAATGCAGAGAAAGGGAGAAGAGAGCTAAGTGAGGATCTGGGCAGGCTGGAGAGCTGGTCCATGATTAGGCAACTGAACTTAATGCTAAAAAATGTGAAGTAATGCACATTTGGAGAAGGAACCCAAGGGTGCAATACGATATGGGGAGGTGGTGCTATGTAAGAAAAGGATTTAGGGATGATGATATCGGAGACCCTAATAAGCAGTAGAGGGCGAGAGGTGATCTTGCCATTGTACAGGTCACTAGTATAGCCACACCTGTAATACTGTGTATGATACTGGAGTCCATACCTGAGGAAGGACTGCAACAAGGTGGAGGCAGTAGATTGCAGTACAGCTAACATGGTCTACGGCTTGGGGATAAGATGTACGAAGACAGCCTGCAGGACTTAAACGTGTACTCCCTTGAGAAAAGAGAGAAAGAGGTGACATGATTGAGATACAAAAATACTTCCATAGGGTAAATAGAGTAGGCACCAAGGAACTATTCACCTTGAGTTCAGACACAGAGACAAGAGGGAATTACTGAAACTGGCAGGAGGGAGATTCAAACAGGTCATCCATAAACACTTGCTTCTTCATGGAAAGGGGGATGGATATGTGGAATAAGCTACCTGAAAAAGAGATACAGGCCAAATCAGTCAGCAGCTTTAGGCAGGGATGGCACAGGCTGGTGGGTTAGAAAAAGGGGGACAGTAGGAAAGGAGAGGATTGTCACAAGGGCAAGGCAGAATAGTTAGGTAGAGTGGGAAGACTGGATGGGCCAAGAGCCTTTTTCTGCCGTCAACATCTGTGTATCTGTGTACCAGGCTAGCTCAGCTTCCTCCTTCCTGACCCACAATGAGTGTGTGCACCAGTCCCGTTCACTGTCAGTAAGCACATGCCAAGGAGGGGGCGGAGTGGTCCCTATCATCGACGACACTAGGCAGATCGATCAACTGCCTGGAGTTATCACTGTCGCTGACCTCCCCACCACCTGCCTCCCTCCTGTTGCACTTACTGACAGCGAATGGGACTGTAGTAGTAGTAGCAGTTGAAGTAATAGTACTAGTGGAATTTATTGCAGCTTAACCTGAAGCAGTCTTAATACAGCATGTCATTACATGAATAACACACATAACATCCATTCTGTAGAGTTAATCAACATGTCACAAAATACACAAATTCCATTCTTAGTAGACTGCTGTGTATGCAGCAGGAAAGGGGGGCTTGATTGGGCTAACTTGGCAGTGGACTTCTGTTAACCCCCCCCAACTCATGCAGGGATCGGGGGGGCTAATTAGTAATAATATTTGGGGGTCTTAGGAGTGGGCTAGAGTGGGGTGGAGGGTTGAGTATAAAGATGGTGCAAGAAGCCAGTGGTTTTTCTAAACTAGTCTATGGGAGGATGGGGGGAGGGGACCCTACTAGGTATCCTGGCATTTTATTACTGTCACCACCTCACTGAATCAGTGGTCAGATTGCCCATCTAGGAAATAAGTGTATTTTGGGGCCATAAGGGAGGGTGGGCTAAGGAAGTAGGATTTATTAAACAGTTGGTGTCAGCTCCTGCTATAGGGCCATCAACTGGCATTTTTTTTAAATGTGTGTAGGTCTGGTTGGAGGGTGGGAAAGGGGCTGGAGGGTGGGTTCACCACATTAACAGTTTGACAGGTTAACGCCAGCCACATCAAAAGTTCAAATTTGGCTGCAAAAGTTTATGAGAGGCCACTAAAATGAGCACCTGAAGTTGGAGGCCTTCAGTTCTCCATTAGAACCGAACTTGCAGCTGTGGTTCTAACGATTGAACTTTTTTTTTTTAAATATTAAACCTGAGTACTTTTTTTATAAAGAATTTTAGAGTTTTATTTGCATGTTTATATTGTTCAGTTTTGCCCCACTTCTTTGCCATTCCCCATCTTTGAATTTGCTGTACATAAGCGTCACCTACAGTAGTGATGTCAACTGGTAGAGGCTGGGACTGGAGTACCCACCGGGCTTTCCTTTCTAACAGATAACGTCTGTCGCTACCTGCTCATGGATTAGGAACATAAGTCCAGAGTCAGCAGTGCTAGGGCCACATGCATGTTCTCTGTATCATGGACGAGCAGAACTCCCTCAGCTCGGCATGACCAAGGTCTGGCAAGCTGCCAATCTGCACATGCAATCAAATCCCAGACCAGCTGGTGCAGCCAGGCTGCGAACTCATGGCTTCAGGATACACTTGTGAGCTGGCTTTCCAGACAAAACAGTGTTCGAGTTGCTCTCTAGGGAAGGGTAGAGTACCTCATGAATATTACTGAAACGAAATTGATTGCATAGTTACCTTGGTTTAAAAATTCATCTGTGCCCCACCTACGGTTCGAGTAATAGCAGTATTAACACAATATCATCACATACATGTTTAGCCCTGTCCCCCTATAAATCGGATGCCACGTCTTAAGGTGATTATCCTACAGTTACAACATTTTCATAGAGCTGAAGGAGGCTGGAGGGCCCATTTTAACTGCTTACCACTATTAAGTAGTAATATTCCATATTAAGTTATTCTAGTGCCGTCTTATCCAGATAAGCTGTAAAGCTATCCTTGTCTTTGCTTGACACAACAGGGCATGAAGTAAGCCAAAGAAACTGATTAGCAGCTTGTCACACAAAAGTGCTATTCAGGTGTGAAATTGTATAGCACTTGGTACAGACAGATTATCAAACTTTAGAACAAAAATGTTGTTTTATCCAGGTAGTCTTCTGTGCCATGGAGTTGCTCAAAAAAAAAGTTTATCTGTCTACTGCTCTGCTGTTCTGGAAATGGTTAACATTACCCCCTGTTTTGCTTACCATTTTCCTATGCTATACCAGCTATTAAATACCCTGCACAACATGGAACGGCAACTTATTTCAGACTCCCCCTACTCTTTGAGTAAAGCAATGCTTCTTTTCTCTATTCTAAAGCAGTTTCTCTCAGTTTGGAGGCAGTGACCTCTGGTACTCACATTATCCGGTTTCATTTCAGTGTTTAGTTTTACCGCAGGTTGCTTCTCAATAATAAGATTATACAGTAGAAGCAAATCCCCTCTCATACGCCTTTGTTGTAGTGTCATGAGATTTAATTCTTTTACTCGCAGTTCATATGGTAGTTTGCAGATTCCTGCCATTGTTTTAATATCCCTCCTCTGTACTTTTTTAGTTCTGAAAACATTTGTCTGGGTATATGGTGACCAGAATCGAGATCCATAGTTGGGGCTTGGTCTCTTATGCTGTAGGCTCGATATAGGGGTGTGATTACATTTTGGCTTCTGCTTTCTATTCCTCTCCTTAGGCAACTCATTGCCCTGCTTGGTTTTGGTGCAGCTTCCTTGCACTTCCTATTGTATTTGAAACCTTTCCTTGTCATAATACTTAGATCTTTTTCGACCTTGTGTATTTGAAGCTTCTTCCCTTGTAGGTAGTCATTGAGCCATGTTGTTCTTACCACCTAAATGCACTGTTGTACATTTGCATGTTTATCCTGGTGAAGTAACTTCAAGTAAATAAAAAATGAGATGGTATATGTGATGTTTCAGTGCACTTGCTTTGCATGTTACTTTATTATCGTAGTAGTAACTGGAAACATGTTGTGGGAGTGTAATTGTGTTCTGTATTTAAAGATGTGCACAAGGCTAAACATGAAAGTTGAAAACACCAACACTGGTGATTTCAGAATTCTATTTCAGTAATAATAACTTTGGGGACATTCAAGTGGAGCATTATTTGTGTTGGGTGGGGTGGGGGCTGTCTTACAAATGTTCCATACAGGGGGACCTTCTTTAAGTGTTCTGTCTTGCATGGCTTATTCCCAGCCCAAGTCCTACTGGCATAGTTTCCAGAACAGCTCTGTCAACTACTGATAACCTCCCAAAGACCCCGGCCTCCTTTTGAATCCTGTCCCAGCTTGAGCCCTTAGATATGTATGGCACTGCAGACCATACATTCAGCAGGTATGAAGGCAACTCTGATTTTGAATGGTAAGAGTTTGATTTAAAAGAGTCCGAGCTGCTTACTGTGTGTGCCTGCAAAGTCATCCTCCCACTGAAGGCTTATGTCAAGACAGGAGAGACTCCTCGGGTACTTTGTAGGGCAGGGGTTCTCTGGGAAGGTGTCAGCAACTAGTGATAGTGTGTGTGGGGGGTGTTAATAAACTATTTCAGTGCTGGCCAAACCAAGATGCAGCTGGTCAAAAATTGCAAATAAATAAGTAGCTCTGCAAGATGAGGGGGTTGGAAAAAAAAAAGTCTCTCTGCAGGAACTGTTGAACAGGAGCCTGGGATGTGTGTAGAAATAAGACCCCCCCCCAGCAGAATTGACGAGGGTTTTGGACTTGTGGAAGGCTGACTTAGTAGGATGGGAGAAATTCTAGTAGGGCACCTTGCTGGGACCAGTAAGGAGATGGAGGTCGAACAGAACTGGGCCATAATAAAGGAGGGACTGATGGAGGGCATCAGTGAGTGTGCCAAAACCAAACGCAAGAAATCTAAGGCCAGAAGGCCCAGCTGGTTCAGCAAGGAGGTGGCAGATGCAGTAAGGGACAAGAAGGCAAGCCTACCAGAAGTACATATGTACACAGGAAGAGGAGGATAGTGGGAAATATTGTGCTAAATCAAGGGAGGCAAGCAGAGTGGTTAGGGAGGCAAAGGTTATAAGGGAAGTACGGCTAGCACAGGGAGTAAAAATGGGTGAGAAAGCCTTCTTCAGATATATAAGGGAGAAGAGGGACTTTAAAGATGAGGCTGTCAGATTAAAAAAGGAGGGGCATCAGGCAGAGGGAAGTGAAGAGAAATCAGAGGTACTTAGCAAGCTGGGGCAGCTGCAAGTTGAGGAGTTAGCTGCACAATCGAGCAGACTTGATAGACCGTGAGGCTTGTTTTTGCTGGCATTTCGTATGTTGGTATGTAACAAGTACTTCTGCTCAGTCTTCACTAGGGAGAAAGATGGGCCAGTGCCATAAGGGAGCGGGGGTGAGGGTGGGAACTGGGATGGGCGGGAGTCATGGATAGTGTAATACAAGTGGACAGGGTGCTTAAGAGCCTGAGGGCCATGAAAGTGGATAAATCCTCAGGGCTAGGAGCATGCACACAAGGGTCCTAAGGGAACTGGTGAAGGTACTGGTGAGCCCTCTGGCAGATCTCTTCAACCCCTCTCTGGAGTCTGGAAGTGTTCCCTGGGACTGGAGAACTGCACATGTGGTGCCTCTTCATAAAAGTGTGCCATGGGATGAAGCAGGGAACTACAAGTTGGTAAGTCTGATGTCAGTAGTGGAGAAGCTGATGGTGACCAAACTGAAGGAAAGACTGATGAGATTTCTGGAGGAAAATGGGCTACAGGATGACAGGCAGCATGGATTTGTGTCTAGGAGGTCCTGCCAGACTAATCTAATTGACTTCATTAACTGGGGACCAGGACAGTGGACTGGGGACAAGCGGTTGATGTTCTGTATCCAGACTTCAGCAAGGTCTCTGACTCTGTACCTCATAAGAGACTGGTCAGGAAGCTATAAGACATGGTAGTGAGGGCCAAGCTTACGAGATGGGTCAAAAGCTGGTTGCAGGACAGAAACCAAAAAGTGGTACTTGGGAGGGAATTCTTGGAAAGCTAGGTCAGTGACCAGTGGGGTCCCACAGGGCTTGGTGCTTGCTCGGTGTTATTTAACATCTTCATCAGTGACAGAATGGATGGGACCAAAGACAAAATCTGCCTGTACACAGACACCACAAAGCTCTATGGGAGGGTGGACACATAGAAGAGGACACTGGAACTCAGGGAATACCTGGCTAGGTTAGAGAAGTGGTCTAACATGTGGCAACTGGGATTCAATGCTAAAAAGTGTAAAGGTATGCAGTTGGGGGCGAAGAACCCAGAAACCAATATAGGTTGGTTGGTGTGCAGGTAACCAAGTAAGTGGAAGAAAAGGACCTGGGAGTAATTATCATGAGTGACTGGAAACACTTAGCACACTGCAGGAGAGCAGCAGTCAAAGCAAATCAGATGATGGGCTCCATAGTCAGAGGGATTACCAGCAGGAAGGCGGATGTCATACTGCTGCTGTACAGTTCACTGGTGAGCTTTGACCTGGAGTACAGTGTGCAGTATTGGTGCCCTTATCTTAAGAAGGGTGTCAACTTGCTGGAAGCAGTCCAGAGAAGGGCAATCAAGATGATCCAGGGCCAGCAGGGCATCACCTACGATGAGAGGCTCAAGGGGCTCCACATGTATCCTCTTGAGAACAGAAGGGTGGGGGGACATGATCGAGACCTTCTTTGGAGCGGGAAGACATGATCGAAACCTTCAAGTACCTTAGAGGTATTAACAGAGTGGGCACTGAGCGCCTCTTCAGTCTTAGTGGGAACAAGTCCATTAGGAGGCATAGCCTAAAACTAATAGGGGAAGGATTCAGGAGGGAGATGAGGAGGCACTTTTTCACTGAGAGGGTGGCGGCCGAGTGGAACGAGTTGCCAGAGGAGGTGGTCTCCCTGAACACTGTGAATAGCTTCAAGAGAGAATGGGACAGAGTGAAGGACATTTGCTGGTGGAGAAGGAAGGGGGGGATACTCGAGGGAGGTCATGGTGGGGGGTCGGTCCATCTGGAAACACGGGGGACCTGCAAACTAGACAGACTATAAGGCCTTTTATCTGCTAGCATATTCATATGTTCATTTGAATTTGATCCTGGACCAGTAACAAACTTAAATATCAGGGCCCCAGATCACTGCCTAACAAATAGGCTGTGTGCACCCATAGCTGCAGGATCTTTGCTTCAAATGCACAGTACAGAAGGATTTTTTTTTGGACTTCCTGACCCTGTTTTCTGAGCACTGAGCAATGCATGTAGGCCTTCTAGGCTTTATTACTAACTTAAACAAAGGGCTGGCAAACTTACAGATATTCCATTTAAAATAATACGAAACACTTGAATAATACTTACAGTAATGCCAAAAGTAAACTGCCATCTGCATTTAGCTTCACAAAATCAAGTCAGCCAGCCAGTGCAAGGACAGCTTTACCAGGGAGACAACCAAATACCACAGGAGCTGGCTCCTAGGATGCTTTCAGGATGTCGGGCAGTTCAATGTCCCAGTTTCATAACAATTTTGACTGTTACAAATCAAAGGTAGTTCTGAAGGTCCTTTTTACCCCTAATTGGAAGGCTTCTGAAGATGTTTGTTATAGTGGTTAGAAGGAAATGAAGAAAGCTGCTAGTGACTTTATAGCAACATCTGGCAGCAACGTAGACAGTGATCGGAGGAATTCCGATGTTCATTTTTTTCTGGAGTGTGTTGCAGCTTGTGACTGGGAACCACAAGCTTCCTGCTTTGAAACAAGGAAGACTTTTTTCAAAGCCTCACAGGACAGTGTTTCTTGTTTCCCTTAAAAAGATCGCCAAGATGTCCTGTAATTAACCTTACTCTGCTATTACAATTTAGGTGCATGTAATCCATTCTTGGCCAACATATCCATGAAACATAGAATGTGACGGCAGATAAGGACCGCTTGGCCCACCTAGTCTGCCCATTTTCGTATCTAACAGATAAGCTGCAGATCCTAGTTAACCAACAGCTTACTTCTTCTACCCCCCACTAGGACTGCCTTATGTCTGTCCCATGCATTCTTGAATTCCCCAACTGTTCTTGACTCCACAACCTCCTCAGGGAGGCTGTTCCATGCATTCATAACCCTCTCTGTGAAAAAATATGACGATTTTGTTTTTATTTATTCATTATGCTTCTGTTCTTCTCTCCTCCCCCTCAGCCCTCGGCAACTTTCCAGTTATGTCATCCATCCCCTGCCCATGGAGGTTACTTCCTGCGGCTTACCTTGCACTTAAATGTGCTTGACATAGGCATTACAAAAGAAATTAAGCTAGGACCTTTTAAATCTAAACTCCGTACAGCCCTAGCCTCAAACCGCAACTGCGATTGTGGGACCTGATTCTCCCTCCCATCTACTCTCCTCTCATCAGTCTTCCACCTTCCTACTTGCCCTCTAATCTTGCCCCTTTCCCCGCCCTACTTTCTGTGCTACCCCCCTGGCTCTCCTCCTCCTTTTCATCTCATTTCCCCCCTGCTCCACTCAACCTCTGCTGTCCTGCATCCCAGTGACACTCCTATTTCCCTCATCCCCTCTCCTCTCCCTCCTCTGTATACCTCCTCCCTGTTTCCTTCCCTTCCCTTTGTTCCCCTTCCTCCCACCCCACCTCCTCTCTGCCCCTGGCTTTCCCTCTCCCATCCTCCCACCCCTCTCTGCCCATAATCATTCCTTTGCCCCATAATCATTCCTTTGCCCTCCCTCCACCCTCTCCACCCCTCTCTCCTCCCCATTTTCTCATTTCCCGACCCTCCCCATCTCCTCAGTTTTCTCTTGTTCATTATCTCCCACATTTTTACTTTTGTTCACCTTCCCCTCTCACTCGGGTAAGTCACCTCCCACATAGGTATCAGGGTCTCTGCCTTGTCACTTCTCACCTTGGTAACATGGGCCCCCCTGCTGTCTATTCTTATTAGCACTTCAGACAGTAGAACTGATGCTGTAACATGTTCTGGCAACCTAGGTAAGTGTTTTCATAGCTTACTTAATTTTAGTTCTGATGCACACTGTGTTTCCTGAAACATCCTAGACTGCTAACTGCCTTATTTTCTTAGCTGGGCCAAGTGACCTTGTCCTGGTCGTAGCAACTGTTTATATCTGCAAAAGTGCATAACTTTACCAACTGAACCTGCTCTAGCATTTTCTGCTCAGTATTTTGTACTCCTCGTTTGATATTTTTACTAGTTGTAACGTTGCTTTACTGTAAACTGAACATTTAATGATTGTGTATATGAAACCTCTGTATTTTGAATTTGTACCTATGTGATTACTATGACGTGGAACCTCTGTAAAAGAACCTTTGGCTCACAGGTACTTTCCTAGATAATAAATAAATAAAATAAATACCTCCCACAGCAGAGTTGTGGCACTCAAGCCCCTTCATGGAGTGAATCCAGTGCTCTGCCTGGACAGTCGGTGGTACAGGCCCTGGGAGTGCCATTAGCATCATACTTGGGCATTTCCTGTTTTCATCCCTTCTTCTGGAATGTCAGCTATGAGGGCTCTATGGCAGAGGCATGCAAGCTAGGCATGTAAGGCCCTCTGTCGCCCCAGCCACTCCGGTTGTTGTGGTGGATTCAGACCCACCCCCAATGATGCACGCATCCTCTGGGTTGTTCAGTCCTCCTCTCTCCAGTGGCCCTCCAAACAACCCTGGCTCATTTTCGAACCTGTGTCATCAACATCGTGAGCAGTGACAAGGCCACTACACTGTCGGGAAAGCGCCGTCAAATCAGTGTAATCAACAAGGAGTTTCTAACCTCCTACTATGTTTATTTGTATATTGCAGTCAGTTGTCATAGAAGGACTGTGATGCCGTAAATTGCAGAGGTGGGGCAACTATTGGCAAGCTGGTGTTCTCCATAGCAAAGCTTTCATTTTTGTGGTCTGCAGTGAGTCCTGATGCCCACAGTGTACGTTCAGAGAACTGTGCCTGTTGCATGCTACTTCATCTTAGTTACAAGATGGGTGATTCTAAATAATAGGTGCTCATAAACAACAGTGAATATTGATGAAAAGCCAGGGCAGCTGTATTGAAAGGAGCCCATGTTTAATTTTTTTCAAATCTAAAAATAAATGATAAAGCAGACTCAGGATGGAAAAAGAGCGCTTACAACACAGGAGGAAAGGGCCAATTTGAAATAGAACAACAGCTACAGGTACAAGAGACTTACTGTAACATGAACTGCTGACACATTTGTTGCTTTTGGTAAAAATATTAAATACAAAACATACTGTCACAATTCAGCTTCCGTTTTATACACTGCATATAGTTTCCATCTGCATTTCTGCATTTGTAGGCATACAGAGTTAGTCTTTGCTATACTGGTCCTTGTAAGAATAGATCCAGAAGCAAATGATTTGACACCTCGTATTGGACCAATTGTTCTTTTTGTTACATGTATGTTGGTCCAATAAAAAGTATCAAATCATTTGCTTCTGGATCTGTTCATTTGTAGGTTAATTTGTATGGAAAAAGTATCCCTTTCCTCTAGAGAGCAGCTGCTTCTGAAATCATAATGAAACCATAATCCTCTGTATGTGGCATCAGTTTCCTGCTGTGGAAATGTTTATGATGTCACAAACAGAGGACTGTGACTTCAACAAAGGGTTATACAGCAGGAGTGGATGGGCTGTAGAGGACAGGGATCAGGTTTTCATGCGAATTATCTGTATAATGAAGGAATGAAAGGAATAGAACATTTAAAAAATGTATAATAGTTAAGCAGAATTGTGTCTAAATATTGTGTTTTGAAAAGTTTTTCCAAAGTTAAAAGCTCACTTTAAGATCAGATTCTTGGGTTCAGTCAGTTATTCCTAAGGCTTGGATGAATCTAGTCCAGATACATGTAGTAATATAATAACTCTTCTGGGCCATTGCTATGATGTTTGCTGCCTCCTAATTCGAGACCTTTAACGCAGAGGTATTAATTCTTTCTGAAAAATAAAAAATGTTGACTGCTGTCTTGCATCTACCTAGAAACATCTTCGATGGTCAGTCCTCCTCTCCTTGCTGAAGCTCCAAACAGCCTTGGTTCATTCCGGACCTGCGACACATGCACAGTCATTATGGGCATCAGTGCCTCCTTCTGCTCTTACCAACCGTAGTATGAAACCATGCAGTATGTAATGTTTTAATCCTGCAGATTGGTTCTGTCTTGTGGATTTAAGTGAACTGTGACTGAATGCTTTATTGCATGTCTATACATAGATACCGTACCTTGTTGTTAACTGCGTTCTGTGCTGCTGCTGCCATCTGCTCTGACCCTTCCCCCAGTTGTAAATGAGCACTGGTTCAATGGCAGATGACTTACCTGTAGTTATCAACAAGCAAATACCTTGAAGTCACTGCAATATACAGTGCATGTGGAGTGGCATTTAGGAAGCAGGACTCCACCATTCCCAAATATGGAAGTTGTTTAAAATGTCAAATGTGTACTGCGTCACACAAACTGGATGTCTTGTCCAGTAGTACTTAAAAAAATGTAGCATTCTTTATGTGGCATGTTACCAAGTGGCATTGTTCCCTGAACTCTGCTATGCAGGCATTACTCATCTGCCTCTGCTGTTCCATGTGTTATACAGTGCGCTCTGAGCAGTTGCTTTCTCTTTGTTTTTAATTGGCTCTGACACATATTGGGTTTTTGGTAGGGTTTAATGCCTCTGAGACAAAGGTAGACTATAATGACTCTCCTACTGCTGGTCTGATTTCAGACAAAGGAGTGCTTACCACGTGGCACAGTGAGCTTTGTGCATTGATTCATGGGTGTGTTGAGGTGTATGGAAACACCACAGTGTGCAGCTGGTCAGTTTTTATGCCCCTCTCCCCCTGCCATTGGTACTATTGCCAATGATAAAAGCAAACAGGTATGGTACTTTCTGGTGTTGTGTACTGCCTCATTTCGATTACATGATCAGTGATATAATTGTGAACAGCAGAGAAGTACTAAAGATTTGTAGGAGAACACCAGTATCTTTGGTCAGAATTTTGGCAGATTTTATTTTCACGTCAATCTTTTGGCAGTTAAAGAAACACTGAAACAGAGAAAATGTCGGCAGAGAAAGACCATCGGTACAGTCAGTCTGCTCTGCCCTGTTTTGTTGCTGTGCTCTGTTTTTGTTTTGCCCAGGACTTTGTGAGTGTGGGGAGAGGGTAATCACCCACCTAATCAATGTCACTTCAGCTCCCCGCCCAAGGAGGCGCTACATCAGTGAAGTGAGCAGCTCTCTCCCTCTGGAGTTTAAGATTCCACCGCTCTGATGTGCAGGTTGGGCTTGGGACAGGAACCTGGGTCTCTTACAAGGTACTGTACTGCCACACACTATACCCAGCAGCATCACAGGGCTGGCCATATGCTCCTTGTTGAAACGATTTTCTGGGGTTTCATTGTGTACTGTTGTCCCTCTTCATCCATCTGCTCTTGAAAGTCGAGAATTGTAATGTTACGAATGATTGGTATAATTATGGGGAACAGACCACCTTCCAGTACTGCCTCAGCCAAACAGTTCCCCAAGCAGCATTTTATATCCTACTGTGACTGCACCTGACATTGTATTGGTCCAATGTTGCTCCAGCTATGCTTGATGTACCTCTCTGCTGCTGTTACACTTGTAAATTTGTAATCAGTGTACTGATTTGTTTGTTGAATTGTTTTTGTATATTTGATGTGTATGTGTACTTCTTCCTCTCCCCTTCCCCCCAGGTCATGCCTGTAAATAAGATTATTTTTGTATCTCTGTATTTTTACCTGGTGAAATAGTTTCAAATAAATAATTGGAAGACAAGGTTGTGTGGTCACGTGACCGAGAGTTTACAGTTGGGGCTTGCTGAATCATAAAACAATGTAATCTTAAGCAAACAAAATAACACATACGAACATACAAAAATGCCAGCCGATACAGGCCATACGGTCTATCGAGTCTGCTCAAGCGTGCAGCTCCCAGTCTAATCTACTGCAGCTGCCCCACACCGCCCCTTGGTAGTCCATCTGATTTATCGCCCCTTCTGCTGACTCCTTTCTCACCAGCTTCCCTCAGTTTTGTCCTTACCTTTGATCCTGTCTCACCCCCTCTTAAAACTACCCACAGATTTCAATTATATCACCTTCTTTGGCAGTGCATTCCACCTCACTACCACCCATTCTGTGAAGCAGTGCTTCCTCATTTCCCTCCCGAATCTTCCACCCTTCAGTTTCAGACTGTGTCCCCTTGTGTCCCTTCCCCCCTTTAATCTAAACATGCCCTCAATACTAACTCTATTCATGCCCTTTAAGTATTTGAAGGTCTCAGTCACATCTCCTCTCTCCTCTCTCCTCTCTCCCTTCTATCCTCCATGGAATACATGTTGAGCTCCCCCAGTCTTTCCTCGTATGGTTTGTCCCCCAGCCCAAGGATCATCTTGGTCGCTCTGCGCTGGACTCCTCCAGTAGTTTGACATCCTTCTTTAAACAGGGGCACCAGAACTGCACACAGTACTCTAAGTGAGGTCTCACCAATGACCTATACAGTGGCAGAGTGACTTCCTCTCTCCTAGAGGCGAGTCCCCTGGCAATGCAACCCAGCATTTTATTAGCCTTGGCCACCTCCTTCCTGCACTGCACTGAGTGATTCGTGTCCCCTGTGATTAATACCCTCAGATCCTTCTCTTCCAATGAAGTGGATAACTGCACTCCCCCAGCCAGTAAACGTGGTAAACAAATTATTTTATAACATGGGGTAGAGAGAGGGAGCTAGCTGATTTGTTGATATGGGTCAGGTGATGGTGCATTAAAGCACCCTTATCGGTATAGTTAGGGTGAAGGGGTTTGAGGAAGATCCCTGGGCATACTTGCAGTTGTTGTGTAGGGGAAGATTATTTTGCAAAAGCAGCCATTTGCAATCCTCGCTGAGGGACTCCCACTGTAACTGTAGAACACAGAGCTGCCCTTGCAAAGTTATTGTCCTCTACAGAAGACGTGAAGGTGTGGTGTAATGTCAGACACGGGGTTCTGTCTAGCCCTGTTGTGACACCTGTCCAGTATTAGTTTTGTCCTCCCCACCCACCTCGCCCATGGATCACTGCAAGCCACTAAGTCTGCAGGCTCCCATGCAGCAGTCACTAGGAGCGGTAGTGGCAGTACAGCAGTGTGCTGGGAAAAAGACAGGGGAGTGCACATAGCGACAGAAAGTGATGGGGAGAGAGAGAGAGAGAGAGAGAGAAACAAAGCTTCTGGAGTTGTAAATATAAAGTGGTGCAGTGTCCCCTCTCTGTCTGTCTCTTATCTCTCTGTAAAATTGTCTGTCTTATCTCTGTAAATGTTTATGGTTGAACACCTTCTGTCCCAGGGATGAGCGAGTGACACAGACAGGGAGAGAGACCAGTGAGAGTGACAGACAGAGAGAGGCATGGAGAGAGCAAGCAGTAAGCGCGATGTTTAGTAAAAAGGTCTCTGTGTTGTGTCTCCCTATACAGACATCACCAGGTACATGCCGCTGTGAGAAAGTAAACATCAGGAGTGAAGGGCGACAGTTGGTACTTGTCACTGGGTTCCCCCTGCACCCCAGTACAGAGCAATGTGGTTGGGTAGTAGCTTCGGCAGCGATGCAGGACTTAAGACTTTTCTCTCTCTCTCTCTCTCTTTCTGAACTCTGAGTTGGCAGCTCTATGCCATCTCCTGCCTGCATGTACATCAAGCAGCCTGTGTTTTTCCATCCCAGTGGGTGAGAGTGAGAGAGAGAGAGAGAGAGCACAAGTGCCGTTGTTTTGGGGCTGTTGAGAGCAGAGCTCAGTGCTTAGATAGAGCGAGACGGGGCAACAACAGTGAGTGAGAGGGCCACCGGGAGGCAACGTTGAAGGGACAATGTGTGCTGTGTCTTCTCTCTCTCTCTCTCTCTCTCTCTCTCTCTCTCTCTCTGTGGATCTCAGTTTGTTAGGGAGCGCCTAGCAGGGAAGCAGCACATGCAAGTACCAATTGCTTGTGTGTGTGTAATTCCTCAGACAGAGACACAGACAAAGAGCATGGGGGTGCACAGGAACATCGTTCTACGTGGCGCCACAGGATGAGGTGAAAAAGAAATGTCACAGATCACCTCAGCAGTGCATCTGTGACATTTCTATGTGCATATGTGCAGCAGACTTGTTTTTTGGTGAGGGACTTTTTGCAAGGTGGCAGGATACAGTATTTGTTTTGCTGTTTAAACAGCAAAAAAAAAAAACCTTTTGATTTTTTTTTTTTTGCTTTTTAAACATAACCCATGTTATAAATGCAATAACCCACTTCAGGGTGTGTTGTTATTGGGGATTAATGCACACCTGAGTACTGTGAGGACACTCGTCCTGCGGCCTTGTGCCTCACAATGCACCCAGGTGTGCGTTAATCCCCACTAACAGCACACCCTGTCGTGGGTTATTGCTTGCTTACTGTGATATGGTGTGTTGATTTTAAAGTCACATTTATCCCAGCAGAATTAGAATGTGATTTTAAAAACAGAAATCCTTAAAGCAACAGTATTTGCTAGTATGCAAAAAAAAAATCATATGTTTTTTTTAAGCAAAAATATATTTCTGTCATCCTAAGATTCATGTTCAGTATATTTTGAATTTTTTCTGATATTGTTAACACAGCTTTTACAGCTAATTTTGTAATATGACTCACGGCATTAAAGATAGCTGCCACTTACAATTTAGAAAAATCTCTTTCAGCGAGGTTACCTGTTGAGTGTACCTGCAAGAGTCATACTGCATATGTATAAGGATGGTGCTTCCACATGCTTCTGATGGTAAATGGCACAACATTTTACCAAAATTTTCAAAGCAGCAGTATTAGTCAACCAGCAAAAAATATTATCCACCCTCTTTTTAGCACCAGTGTATGCCTGATAGTCTTAGATTCTTCACTGGGGTATTTGAAATTCAATTCAATCTGCTATTGTTAAGATCATGTTTAATTACAACTTTTGTAATTTGTGGAATCTACAATAAAGATGGCAGCCACCAGCAACTTTTAAAAATCTTCTCTCCAAAGATCGCACACTAACTGCACCTAGTGTATTTATAATGCAGATATGTCAGGGTGTTGCCAGCACATGTTTCTGATGGCCAGTAGTACAAGTTGTGGGGTATAAAACTGGGGGAGAATTCAAGAATGCATGGGACAGACATAAGGCAATACTTGTTGGGGGTAGGAAGAAATAGACTGTTGGTTAACTAGGATCTGCAGCTTATCCAGTAGGTAGAGAAATGGGCAGACTAGGTGGGCCCAGCGGTCCTTATCTGCCGTCAAAGTCTATGTTTCTGTGGTACTAAAAACACTGCTGCTTTTAAAAAACTGAACAGGATAAGGTCCCTTAAACCTTTCAGATTTCAGGGAGCCCATTGGTGGTGTTCCTCCTGCTTTCAGATAAAAAACCTGACTACCAGGAGGTGGATCAAGAAATGTTTCTTGGGGGTACCGACTTTGTCAAGGGGGAAATACTTTACCAGAAAAATTTAAAATGTTCACTTTTAAGATTCACATTAAGGTAACATAATTGTACTACTGAATGTCGAACCGTACAGGCTTAACACCCGGGAGCCCGACACCAACATCTCGACACTCGGAATTCCGACTATCGAGAATTGCCCTCGGCAGAGGTTTTCACCATGTTTCTGGGGGCTTGGCCCCCCGCAGCCCCCTTACTATCGATTGTTAACTCTGCCGCAGGCAGTTCTCGACAGACAGGAGTAACTTTCGACAGTCGGGATTCCGAGTGTCTAGATGTTAGTGTCAGGGTCCCTGGTGTCGAGCTTGTGTGGTTTGGTATCCTGTAGTGATACCGGTAACATAGTGGTATGCAGTGAGGACGGCAATTGAATATGAGCAGCCGTCAAACGGCAACTCATATTCAGCGCTTTCCTTCTGGGCTACCCTGAAAGGATAGCGCCCCTACATGAATGCGAGGGTACTACAGGGTGACAGGAAGGAAGGAAGGGATAGCGAGGGGACAGGGAAGGACAGGGAAGGGGTTTTGGGGGACTGGTGTGCCTGCTGCTGCCAGGCTAGCCATGTGGTGTGGTGTGGTGGTGTAGGTGGCTAGCGCAGGTGCAACAGGTACAGGGTTCAGGACTAGGTGTGAGAAAATGTTGTCACTGCCTGTGGCTATGGCACTTGATTTGTTTAGATGCAGGGATTTTGCCCCTTCCCCAACATGCACCCCTCCCTGGAGTTGAGAATCCTTATTCGGGGTGCAGAGGCTAAGCCCCAAGAAGGGTGGTGGGGGCACAGCCCCCCTGCAAAAACACTTTTTTCTTTTTCCAGATGTCGGGTCACCTTGGAGTGTATATCGCAGATTTGCTTTTCAGCGATATAGACATGTCATAATAGCGATCACTATTTTGCGATAGTTATTATGACATGGAATGGAACCTAACACAGCTAGTATTTGCGGGCTTAAGGGCAAGCTACATAGCTGGATCCACTAGTGCTACCTACCCCATGCTAGGTTTTCGGCATTCCCTAAGAAAAATGGTTTTTAGTCAGCACTCCAGATAACGTTGGTATTTGAGAGTAATTTGCTCACCAGTTTTTTGTAACAAGTGAGTAAAATATAATTTGGATGAGTAAAAGCACCTTAAACCGTGAACATATTGCTAATTTTTAAGCAGCTGTGGAGCATTTCCAAATGTTGGGATGAGTATTAATACTCATTAAAAATTCATTTTAAAGAGTATTTCTTAAAAAAAAACAAAAAAACTGGCGAGGGAAAAAGGCCAGTGCTCACTTTATCTTTAGCACTGGTTTTAGTTATGAAAGAAAGGATAGCTGTAGCCCTACCGAAGTTGATTACTGCTGTCTCACTGAAGCCCAAGTTACTTTTCAGTATTAAACATATTAAAAGGTGATAGATAAATAAAGCATCACTTTATCTCTTTCATTGGACTACGTGATGAAAGCAGCCCACAAGTAGTTACACTACTGTATGCGCGCGCGCACACACACACACACACACACACACACACACACACACACATATTTAAGGTCATTCCAAGGCAATCCCACATGGATCTGGCAGGGGACCAACAAAAAATAGGATGTTACCTCTCAGCATGGAACACGTTCCCCATTAAATGTCCGTATTTGGGACGAAATGGGTAAATATTTATACATCAGGAATTTGAATGTCTCTTCCATCACAGACAGCATATGTGCAGAGACTTGAAACTGTAATAAACTTGAGATCCCAATTAAATTACTGTTACAAAGCAATGAATCTCGGAATGTTTATAGTTACTGGCAGATTCATTGAGGGTGTGAGGTACGCAGCTATTGTCTCTCTATGTTTTTTACAGAGCTTAAGCATGTGTTAGGGCAATAGCTCTCAGACCTTGTCACAGTGAGCCTCCCCAAATCCATGGGAAAGATTTTGAGCCTCCCCCAAACATTGAAATAATCTTGGGCCTCCCCAAAGAAAAATAACATACGGTACTTTGCGCAGTACACCATGAATAAACTGAAACCACTTTGAGTACTTGGCTCATGTTCAGTTCCTTGTCTTATACTGACGTGGAACCTTTGAAAAGAGCTCCTGTGCTCAAAGGTGTCATCTAGATAACAAATAAATAAAATAAACAAATATTATTATTCAGCTTATTGTAAACCTCCCCCAGGCCAGCCTACTTGTCTGCTTATTTTCATTCTTGAACCATTGTTACCCCTTGTTGCAATACCGTCCATGGGTCAAACTACTTTCTCTGTTTCCTCTCTGTATGAAATAACCTTCCTACATACTTTGCCTCTCCCCCTCCTTCCCTGCTCCTAAGCAACTTCTCTGGGATTACTTTGCTCCTTCCTGCTATTGCTCTTAGCACTTCTTTGCTCAACCCTTGTATTTGGGCTGTTCTGCCATCAGTCTACAAATTGATCAATTACCAGCACTCGTTATTAGTTTATTGTTCATATTTGTTTGCCCTATTGTTCACTGTGTATTTCTTGATTGTTTTGCAGTTGCCTTTTGAAATGTATTCACTACCTACCCTTCCCCGGGTACACCTGAAATGAGCCTTGGCTCATTCACCTTCCCTTGTCACCTATTAATAAATAAATACATAAAATTCACCTACTGTTATTCTCTTTCAGTTTGCTTTATCCCTTCACATATATAAAACTCAAAATTTAAATACAGTACTTTTTCAGACTTGCTTGAGCCTCCCTTGGAACAGGTTGGGGCCTCCCAAGGGAGGCTGGCCTCACCATTTGAGAACTCCTGTGTTAGGGTATAGCAGAGCTGTTGCATCTGCGTACCGCTGCCTGATCACTGACATGTTGAGTGGGATAGGAGGTTGCCTGAGGGGAACGTTTTGCCTTGTTGAACTCCTTCTGCATGTGAATGAGGTGTAGAAACAGTTCAAGGAGTCTTTCTGTGGTGTTCCTGCTCTTCTGAGATTTCAGCAGGCGGTCGGGTTTGAGATGGAGGTTTGCAAAACATGTTTTTAGCTTTGAGCAAGCTTACCTGTCTCTTTAAAGTAATGGAAAGGGTGGAAGGGGGAGGAGCAGAACAAGATGACTGCAGGTGCTTAGAGCTCTGCTCACTACACAAGAAAACTTGTGCTTTAAACTGTTCAGTTTATACAGACATTCATTTTTATGTTATTTTTGCTTTGATGTTGTAAAGTACTCTGCGCCCCAGGGTAATGGACGCTATAAAGATACTACAACATTCATTTTGAGACATGTATATTCGATTTATACATCAGTCTACTAGTTACAGCTTTCAAAGTTGCTGTTTGTATGGAGATTCAGCTGTTTCTCTTTGATTTCAGCTGCTGGCTTCAGTACTTCACATGGTTGTTGTGATGTCACCAGTATTGTGAAAGCTGCTCTCTGATTGGTTCAGATGCATTGTGACATACCCAACTTTGCAAAATGACATCTTGCTATGTTGGGTCAAAATAACACATTTGATCTTGCTGTTTCTTTCTCCTGAAGCTGGTCGCAGGGCTAAGGTACAGCTGGGAGGTCCACTTCCTGTAGCGGACCGTCAGGCAGGAAACAAAGCTCTGCAGCAGGGGTATCCTCACCACCTCTTCCGGATCCTGCCAGTCTTTTTCCTGCCTCGCAAGTGGCAGGTACTCTGCAGCAGAAGCTCTGTCACCCCATGACAGAGCAGCCGTTGGACTGGTGTTTTTTTTTTTTTGTCGTCGTGTATCCTGTTTCAGGAGAGAGAGAGTTTCTCAGTCTCCACAGCGTGCAAGTCAGTTGATGAGGGCTCCAGGCTCAACCGTGCATGCAGCACAGTCTGCCCCCCTCCCCCAGCCGCAAGTAGAGCTGCAGAGAAGTTGTGGGACAGCAACGGGGCAAGAATCAGCACTCCCGGGCCCTCCTTCTCCCAACTGCATCTGGAGCCGATATCAGTACATGCATGTTGCATATGTAGGCAGTAAGACATGACAGGGTGTAGGTGGCTGCCTGATCAGAAAAGCCCCAGGTATGTTGTATGTAGTGAGGCACTAGGCATTTGTGCTGAATGCCATTAGAACCTGGGAAGTGCATTTAGCAGGTAACTACCCAAACTCCAGGAGTCTGTTGTTGCTCTTATAAAATTGGTTTCAGAAAAAAAAATATAATATGAAATGAGAAAAAAGTTAAAAAAAAATCAGAATATTTTGAAAAGCATTGCTTTTTCTGTCAAAGTGGTCCATATTGTTTTGTTGTAGTGGTTTGCTGTGGTGGTTCTGTACCACTGGAGGGACCTGTGACAGCCAGTAGAGGGCGCTTGCTCCACTATAAAGTAATATTTTTTCCTGAGATTCTGCTTTTTATTATTGTTGGTGTCCTCCTTCTCCCTTCCCCTCACTATCAGTGATAACTCAAGTACTCTGTTGCGCAGACTTTAAAATGTTGTCCCAGGTAAAATCTTTATTAAAAGTGAGAGCTGTACTCTGTCATGGCAGATAGAACTGCAGAAACCAAGCACCTGATCACGACTGCGATTCATTAAAGCAGAACTGAGATGTCGGCTTTCAACTTTCAGACTCTCAAAGTGAAGGTCAAAAGTCGCCAGCTCCGCTTTCATGAATCATGGACATGTTTAGGTGCTTGCTTTTTGCAACTTTGCAGCTCTGTTTACCGTGACAGAGTGGAGTACTTGCTTTCAATAAACGTTCTGAAAGCCGTCAGATGCCAGGACTGCATGAACAGAAGCAATCTGCGGAGGGAAAGGACTACGATTCGTAGTGGTGGCAGCATGGGGGTGGGGGCATACCTCTCAACCTCTTGCCTCATAAATCAGGGACAAGGCTTAAAAAAATCAGGGACAAAGGACCAAAATCAGGGACACATCTTAAAAATTAGAGAGATCCACCCAGAAAGCTGGTAAAATATGGGGCTTAGTGCAAAATGCATTTTCTAAAGAAGAACAAGTCTGTAACTTTAAGGCTTGACATTGTTTTATGCTTACGGTTGCCACTGTTGAGCCACAAAAACACAACTTTTAGGAGGGACACAGTAAAATTTTGAGGCAAAATCAGGGACGTCCCTGAAAATCAGGCACACTTGAGAGGTATGGGTGGGGGTGGGGGGCACAGGCAGCTGCAGAGGCAAACACAATGCCAGCCACTCAGGGCTGTGGATCAGAGGCCTGACAAAAACAAAATGGTAAGAAAATGTTAAAGAAGGTTAGTTTGTTATGAAAGACATTCTTGTTAATTTGATATGTGTGCCTTACTTGTGGGGTTGATGTGGCTATTTCTAAAGGTAACTGAAAATGTCACATTTTGGTTAGAGCAAGTTATGGGTATCGAGTTTTTTTCACAGCACTAAAATGGCGACCAGAAATTTTTTTCAACAGTTTCTGGCAAGCATGGATATATGGGCTGTGCTGCGTCCAGCTTGCCCAAAATGGATCCCCTTCATGTTTGTTTCATATAAGGACATGAATCCTGACCATTCAGGACACAGAAAACACTCTACCCAATTTGTATATATATATATATATATATATAGATGTAACCCCTAGATGGCGCTATCCCAGGGGCTACTACCCCTGCCTGATTTGCCACTAACAGGTTGAGGGGCCTGGATCCAATGGCAGGTGCCTCCACCCAGAGGTCAGGGTTTGCAATAGTTAAACTAACTTGGTCACAGCCCTCTGGGACACTGCAACCCCCCTTTCTTCCCACTAGTGGCCCACACAATATATCAGAATTACCTTCACAGTATACACTTACCCCCCAGGTCTGTTTCGCACTGGGACCTCCTGTGAAATGAGATACAGTGCAACAATCACAGTACAGTACTTTAACATAGACAAATACCTCAGGCAGTATAACTTTGCTGAAACAAGCAGCTCTGATTTATTTAGGGGATATAACAAGGACAGGGGAAATCAGGTTAATTAGCTTATCACTCTAATAATCTACCTATGGCTCTGGGGACAGGCCTATCCCTATCAGTTACTGTCCCTGGGTACCCAAGCCCTAGTGGCTAGTCCAAACCGTGGCAGCTGGTAGGGGCCTTTCACACAGAGAAAAGGAGAATTAAACAGTCAGCAGTACAGTAATTCCATTTGGATTTAATGTGGCAATTCAACAGGGAGCGACCCTGAATTAGTACTCACGACCTCCAAATAAGATAGGGTCCTTCAATGTCAGCAGGGCTCACTTGAGGTACACAAACCTCTTCACATCCATATAAAAAGCACTATACCAGGCAGGCTGCATCTGTATCCCGATCGCAATTACTGCACAATACCGGGAGAACACACACAGATTCAGTTCCTGACAGACCGAGTGCAATTTTCAGCAATTCCTCCAGTCTTCTACAGGGTGAGCCTGGTTTCTACTCTTCAGAGATCCTTTGATTCTTTTCACAGGACGGATTCAGTCCTAACAAGCTGTTACACAAGCTGCAGACCGAACTCTGGGCCTTACACACGTTTTTGACTAAAACTGCACACTGAAAAGCACAGGGCTCCTTCCTTCTTCACTGCCAAAGCTCAACTGAAACTCCAACCGACAAAACCGGCACTTCCTTTGAGTTCCTCCCAGTTCTTGACTGGATTGGCTGTCACTCACAATAGACTGCTGCTGTTGGTCCAAAAGGCACTGAAGTCTAAACTACATCTCCCAGAGTCACTGCCCATACAATCCTCTTGTGGCTGGCTCAGATTATGAGTCCAAGTTCTGATTCGTCCAAGGCACCATTTTAGAGCTAGCTTACCCCACACTGATTGGTCCAGTTCAGCAGTTCAAAACTAGAATGGGGAACTAGCAGACACAGTTCTGACTGCAAAGAAAGCAGGTTAGACAAACTGTAATTTCGTTATTACTCTAAATAATTTCTGGCAAACAGTTACATCTTTCAGATAGGTTCCCTTTGCACTCCTAGTGACTGCAAAAATGAAGTGAATTGGCAGCAGCTCGAGTGGTACTCAGAGAAGCACACAGTCCCCCCATACAAACTAATTATGTCTGCAAGCAGACAGCTCTTAAAGACAGTACCAGAGGCTCTAAAACACTCACTGATAAATGGCTTAAATGCCAAACACCATTCAGGCTTGGAGCATTCAAGCAAGCTCCTGGAAGTCTTTTGGGAACCCCCATTTGCAGGGGGGTTACATATATATATATATAGTTCTATAACATGCATGTGTTGATATGAGGCCTATGTGTTTTATGTCAGTGGAATTCTGCAGAATTTTGAATTTAAGTGTTCTGTGTGTAAACATTCATTGTGTGTATGGATGGTGGGGCGTTCTACTAGTGGAATACTGCAGAACTCTCGAATGCTTGTACTCCATGGCAAACAGACCCACCATTTATTGAATATGTATGTAGAGAGAGACAGATGATTGACATGTCAAACCATCTGTGGAGGGACTATTTTACATTTCATTAGCAATATTTTAGTTTTTTGTATCTTTTCAAACATGTAGAGCTTTTGTATTTTTAAAATTTCCCTATATAGTGTACCTATTTTAGAAGCGCAATAAGACATTTTGTGGTGTGCATTGTGCTGAGATAAACACACATCCAGACGCTGAAGGCACTTGGCCTATAGCCTTATGCTGTACCATTCTCCTGGGTGTGTTTAATCTCAGCTAGATGCATACCTATCATGTCATATTGCATACATATCTTGGCCCAGTATAGCAAGATATTATGTCACAAAGTGGTGTATGTCGCAATGCATACTGGACCAATCAGGAAGCAACTTTCTCAGCTCTGATGACATCACAATAGTAATGAGAAGCACTGAAGCCAGCAGCTGAAATGAAAGAGAAACTGTTAAATATTCATAAAAGCAGCAGATTTTAAAGCAATAACTAGTAAACTGAGCTTGCATAAACAAAATATCTAATGGTCTAACTCAAAATAATGCAGTTTATCATCACTTCTGCAAGCCTCAGTTCTGGGGTGGCAGTTGGGGGAAGGTAGTGATGGGCACAGGGGCACTAAGTTGGGGAATATCCCCACCTGCAGCGCAGAGATAAAAATAATTTTTTTGGGGGGGAGCTATTGCATATCACTTATACATTACAAGGATGGGTCTTTTCTCCATAGTTAGCAGTTATTTCCCTGTGTATGCATTCGCGATCAAAACTTGCAGTAACCATCCAAATGTATTTGTATAAAATAAAGATTGGTACGTCTGCTGTAAACTCATCAAGGGTGCTAACCAGATTGGAGGAAACGTCCCCCTCCTGAAGGAGGAATAGAAGGTGCCGTTAGGGTAAGATCTATAGATGGGAGCGACGGTGACGAATCTGAATGGCGGCCAGAAGGCCAGAAAGGTAAATAGAAAGTAAAAAATAAATAAAAAGGAATGTGTTTGTCTGCCTGTGCTTGAGCACTGAGAAGAAACAAAAGTTCTTAAAGAAAAAACTTTTATTGCTGAGTAGGCCTGTTTTTTTCCTGGCATTTTGTAAGCCTTCCTGTTATAGTATGCCAAAGCATAAATTTGTTGGAATGTAAACCATAATACATCAAACCAATCAAAAGCAGTTCCTCCAGTGTTCCAGAAATCGTCATGTAATTTTACATTCCTGTTAATGAGTGACACTTCTGATTGGACGTAGTGCACTTCTGCATGGATCTGCACACTTTGCAACGCTTGCCCAGGGTCTCAAGCACGTGCTGTATGCAAGGACTTCAGAACGGGATGTGCAATGCAGTAATTTCATACATCAAAATATAGGTATTTTGCCAGTCTTGTGTGTAGTAACTTGAACAAAGAAACACCACTGCCCACAATTTTTTATGCAGGCGTGAGATCGGAGTATCAGCCCTCTAACACGACACACTGAGGCAGACCCAAGTGCTCCTTCCTGATGGGACTGCCGAGCAGTGCCCCGGGTTAATCTTCGACTATAAGAGCTTTTTGTTCCTGAACTGAGTTCCTTTAATGTGGTGTAGGACTAGCTCACCTGGATAATGGCAAATTTCCAGGTGGCTCCCTCCTCAGTTGGGTACCTACCCACCTTCCAAACTCTAAAAATCTTTGCATAGTTGTTCCGTTGTCTAATGCTGATATGAGTGTGCCACCCTGGTCCCCCCACTAATTTTCAAGGTAGGCCTCATTGTCAACTTTCCAGGGTGGCCCTGTACCACAGTTTGACACTGCATTAAGATTTACTATTACAACACCACCCTTGCCATACATCACCACTGAAATGAAATTTGAGGGTTGGCAAAATGCTTAAACCTGACAAGGTACAATTACAAGGTGACTATCGATATAGATGATGATGTGAACATAAAGTGCTAAGTTTAGACCTTAATCTTAGGTACCATATAATTTCAGTACAACAAACTTGATGACGTGCATGAATTACCTCATCTCGTTGCACGTACAGCACGGTCATGGGATCGGATCGGCACAGTCAGGCTTAAGCACTTCCTGATTACCAAGGTTTTAAAAAAGCTTGCCAAAATGGTATAAAATCAACAACTGTAAGGTACCTTCTTATATTATTTAAAAGTACTTCCATTGGGCTACATTTGCATGGGGGGTAGGAAAGATGCATGGTACAAAAAGACTGTTTTTACTTCTTTTTTTTTATTTTCTAACTTTCTTTTTTTATCTTTGCCTTGGTACTGCCCCCATCTCTCCACTCTCTCAAACCTCTACAGTGCTCACACATTCCCCATGTCACAGGGTCTGCCCCTAGAGTGCACAGCACAACTCCAGTAAATCCTTGATGCCCGGATAACCCCCCCGGGTGGGGTGAGGAGAGGTTCCCACTTACCTCTCTCAACAGCGGCTGAGGAGTAGGCTTGCACAGTGGAGTCTGCTCTGTCGGCCGGTGGGTGTGCTGCTCAAGATGTCATCACCTAGCAGAGACGGAGGTGTGTTTCCACTGTTCCTCTGCCCCCTGAACGTCAGTGTGCAGTGAGGGCCAATGAGCTAGAAGACACGCTGAGATGTGCCTCGTGCTCCAGCCCTCTGCCGACGTCTAGCCTGTCCCAACGCTACTTCCCACTTTACTGCACCTACCACCCGAGTTCCCCCAGGTGGCGCTATTGCAGCAGGGGCTTGCAGATCCCCCCCTCCTGGAGAAGGAGAGCAGCCGTCGGGTGCTCTATCCTTCTCCTCCACTGCCGACCCCCGGCGGCCTGTGCTCGTTCCCGAACACGGGTCGCTGGCATGGTACGAGGTAAGGTGTCCAGCGCCTCAGCCCTCAGCACCACCGTGCCGGCCCTGTTTTTACTTCTTAACACTTCCCCAAGTTACCATTCAAGCTTAAGTGTGTTTCTCAACACAACTGAGTCACTGTTTACTACATTAGACAAATCAATACAGAGCGAATATGCTTCCAGTTGCAGTGAAACAAATAAGTTTTATTTACAGTTTGTGTATACAGGCATTAAATCTGATCACTCATGAGATGGTATAGTCGACAGGGCTGGAAATAATGACCTTGAGGGGAGGGTACATTTCCTTCAGAAGCATATGTGTGGGGGGGGGGGCAGATAAATTTCCTGGGCTAAAGTTACCTTTACACATACTAAATGTTTCCCCAAGTCAAGAAAAAGAACTCCTTATATTTTTTTAAGCCCTTTTCATCTGCCATGGTCCCTGGGATGATTCTGTGTAAGAGATCCCCTCCCTGAGATAATTTCTTCCCCACCACTGCAGCCTTATTTGTCCCCGTGCTCCTTTTTCTCCTACCACTGCTGCCAATATGTGTCCCCCTCCAAAACAAACCCCACAGGTATCCTGTGATATAAGCGAGTCAAATTGAGCAACTCAGTTTGATCGCTTGTAAGAAGACTGAGTGGTAAAGTGGAGGAAGAATGGTAATAGCGAGTGTAAAGGGCAAGAGCCACGAAAGGAACAGTATGGCAACTGTGAGAGGGAGGTATAGTTACTCAGGATATGGGAGGTAGTCTGGTCGGGTAGTTCCCAGCTGGCCATTTGGCATTGTGCTAGGAGTGTATGCCTGCGGTGTGAGAGGCTCTGGGTTTGGAGCTAGCTGTGTGTGCGTAAGTTTAATTTTGTGCTGTTTGAGACTTAATTTTGTATTCCGGGTTCTCGATCATCCGAATTAGCGCTATACAGTCCCCCATCCGCAGGTTGCCCCCCCTAGCATTCTCTCCCCGATGACCTATAACCCCTCTAATAGCCCCTCCCAAACTTTTCCTGTACCTCAGTGTCAGCCCCCCCTCCCGAGTTGATTATAATTATAATGGGAGATACAGGGGTCAAAGCCCCTCTGCTTAAAAAAACTGTAGTAAATGGCAGCTGTTTTTGTTTTTGATGTAGTGCACATCACCGTTGTTTTCGGTGATGTGCACTCGCTCATGTGTACTTTGCTATTGTGCTGTCGCTCATATCACATGGAACCATCCCCACACGATCTCTTTAGTTTTTTCAGAACCCTGCAAGATTTTTTGCCCCTGCACTGTTAGAAACGCATTTAAAGAGCAGCTTTGTAGTAGCTGCCTCCCCTAGCTCATTTGATGGCATATTTTCAGAAGCTATTCATACGTTTATACAAAGTTATTTTCACAAAGATATATCCTCGTAAGCTTAGCTGACAGAAAACACAGACTTTCAGGGATAACACGCTTCAATATCGCCCATGTGCAGTTTTTAGCCAGGATAAAACAAAATGAAGGCTGCATGATATTGCCTCATTATTTTCTATAAATATTTTCAGATATTCGATATGCCTTTGCTCGCTGGTAGTTCATCGTGCCGATTGACCGCCAATTGGGTCCCACCAGTTGATCGATCGCTTGATAGAACAAAACCCAGCACCAAAGGGTATAAAATATCTGAAAATAACCGCCCATAGAAAGTAATGGCGCGTGCACCGCAGCCTTTTCGTTGTGCCATCACAAACAGGGCCGCGTGGGCCGAGTGAAGGCGTGTTTGTCCTACCAGGATGTCTGTGGTTTTTTTGCCAGCTGAAAGCAATTTTAAAGTTTATTTAGGATGTATCTTTTTGTAGGAAACGGCTTTTTGTGCCAAACTTCGTGAGATTACTTCTGGGAAGGTAAGCCATCAAACGGGCTGGGGGAGAGCCAAAACACGGATAGTCGGAAGCTGCTCTTTAATTGCAGAGCATGCCCACAGATATCCTCTCTGTGTAAAAGCTCACTATGGCAGAGCACGGCAAATTGAAACAACTCTGTCCAGTCAAGACTGAGCCAGAGTGTCATGTGGTCTGTGCTGCAGAAAGTTCTGTTAAGGACCCCAACGCTGCCCTGTATGCCTGTTTCCAATTACCAGCAGCCTCTTGAGTTTCTGCTCACTGCCCTGGCCAGAAATTCAGGTACGCTGTCTGACAGTTGCCCACGTGGCCACATTGTGAATTGATGAAGAGTAGCAATGCATTTCCAGATGGAAATGCTAGGAACATGGTCACATTTCCTGAACCTCTTCTGCATTTCCTTGGAAATGCAGAAAGGCTGTATTTTGAGCCCTGCAGTCAACTCAGCGATGGCACTCAGGGTACCGTCTCTCCATAAAGGTGCATAAAAAGAAAGGCGTTCTTTGGAAATTCATCACTACGGCTTACGAACTTTGACTCACTGCCTTGTTGATGATTGCCTGATGTCCGTATTGGGCTACGAAGAGGGGACACTGGAAAATCCCCTTGCTACTCAGGCTCCTGCAACAGGGACAAAAACACTTAGTTAAGGGAAGGTTAATCATCATCTAGGCATTATTTGACCCCTTTCTGCCTGGTACAGTTCTTAATCGCTGCTCACCTTCTCTCCCTTCAGTCTGTATTGAGCATGAAGCACTCTCCTTATTTCAGAGTACCTTACATAGTACTACTAGCACCTGGTGGCTCTCTATATGCTCATTGGTCACTCTTTCCCCTTTACCCTTGGGTGATTATCACCTGAATATGGTCCTATACTGGCAACTTACTGGGTAGCCAGGCTTGCAGTCTGGTCTTGGCTTCCATAAACATTCACTCCACAGTAACCTGCATCAACCTTAGCTGGCTACTTTAGATCTGGAAATCCAGACTCTTGTGCTAGGGGAGCATGCTTAAACCTTAATCTGCACCTGGTCCCATGGACTAAACTGGAGCTGCTGACTTTGGATGGCACAAAATCAGGAACAGAACAAGGATACAGCCATCCAGATGAACCCCTTGAGGGGAACCCCTCCTACAGACTCCTCAGCAATCCCTCCAGTGTCACCTTTTTGTGTGCAGGTCAGTTTCCCAGAGACTGTACCAGTAGGGAGACTTGTACCACATCCCAGACTCAGGACCCATATTGTCCCCCCGAGTCTGGCAAGTCCCCCTTGCTAGTCACAGCCAGAGCTGTGGGCATGATTGAACCCCATAGGTCTCTGAGGATCCTACTCCACTTCTTATGCCTTCCTTGATTTGGAACTTCCCCTTTGCCATTCATGCCAAGTGCTTTTACATCATCCCAGAAGGCCAAGCCCAGCTGCAGGGAATATTCAGGATCCTACCAACAACCCTACCTGGGGGTTACACCTTGATAACACAGACTCTGAATAGCTATAGAGTATCTACTCTTCGCTTGTGTATATGCTGTAGTTTTCTTATCCTTGCTAGAATATTATAATATATGGATAACAGCAATAATATTATTTACGTTGTCCATGTTGTTATATATGGATACAATCAGTAATACTATTAAACAGCATACAAACTTAAAAACAGGAGCAATGCCATTGTTCAGATCTTGTAATGCTACCGTTAGAGCTGCAACAATAGTATTACGAGATCTTGTAATGCTATCGCTGAGAGCTCTAATGATAGTATAATGAGAAAATAACTTTCCTGCATGCCACTGTATTCCTCGTGGTGCGTGTGAGCTGGCTTTCTTGCACAGTAAAAGCTGTCTTGCTGTGCAGATAGCTGGACAAATGGGCAGACTCGGTGGGCCTTGTTGGTCCATTTCTGCCATCACACTTCTATGAATCTATGATGCAAAAACAACTTAAAGTGGCACAGTGTGCCTGGATGTTACCCGCCCCACTGTGCAATCTCTGGGGGCAAAAAAGATGTGTATGTGAGCAGCTCACACCACGTCATTATGGACGCTACTGACGCCAGAAAAATTCCTCCCATACCCTGTTGCTTCCCACTCCACTGCTGCCTTGCTCTGGGCGGTGAGAAAATGAAGCATGTGCGCAGCTCACCAGCCTTTACTGCCATGGCACATTAAGATGCCAAAAAAACTGTCCTGCTGGTATCCTACCATGTCCTGACTTCAGTATAGGAGAGGGTGGGGAGAGCGGAGGAAACAAGTGACTTTCAGCCACAAAAGAAGCTGTTCGGGGCGGGGGAGGTTGCTGGTGATTGCAACTCTAGGAAGAAACATAGAGGTAAATTCCTATCTGGGGAGGATAAAGTAAAACCTACATAGATCAATATATTACAAAAATACCAGGTAAGGGAGTGACATGTTGGAACCTCTCAAGCTTCACTGTCAAGATTCACATGCTACCAGAACCTCTCGATGGTATTATAGCCTTGTAATACACAGTCCCCCATCTATTCTTCTTTCTGTAAATTACATCTTAGAAAAACATTGAAAATTGGCTTTTCTGAATTGTCCTTTTTTGTACCACTAAACATATTAAACAACACCACCACCGAATCAAACACCACTAGAGCTATGGAAGCAGGCAACAGCATGTATAACATTTTACACATATTCCTGTGCTTCTTAGCCCTTTTGGGAGAATAATGCAACTAACAAAAAACAAATGAAGCACAGAAAGAGCCAGCTACAATGATTAAGCAGCATTTAAAAATATAAAATACCCACATAACACTGCAGGACAAACACTGCTAAATAAACTGACTTTGTTGTCATCACACTGATTACAAAACCTAGTTTATAAATAATCAGCTGTTAGCCTATGTTTATATTTTGGGGCCCCACCTAGGTTGCTTATCCCTTTATCTGGCCCAGCTCATCAGTGTGGGCTGGTTGTTGTTGGTCATGTATCCTGTGACTGCCTTGTGTTTTAGTTGGACTGTATCTTAGTGAGTAATTTCATGACAATGTGATGTCTCATCCCAAGCCTCTGCTCAGCCCAGTAATGCTCTTTCAGTGCTAGTTCAGCATGACTGCTTTTGATGTGTGTGATGCATAGGGACAGGTATCTCCAGCAGAAGGAGGAGGAAGGTGGTATTGCCACTGTATCACTGGTTTGTGAGACCCCACCTGGGGTATTGTGTCCTGTTCCGGAGGCTGCCCACAGAAAGCACATAGGCAGGGTGGAGACGGTCCAGAGAAGGGCAATGAAATGGTATATGGGTTGCATCAAAAGCCCTGTGAAGAAAGACTGAGGGATCTCAACATGTTCACGTTGGAGGAGTGGAGAGCAAGAGGGGATATGATAAAGACACATAAGTACCTTTGGTAGTGAACAGGGTGCAAGAGGGAAGTCTCTTTCAAATGAGAATGAGCACTAGGAGGACTAGAGGGCATGTGATGAGGCTGAGGGGGAGTTAAGAGGGATGTGAGTAAGCACTACTTTACTAAAAGAGTGGTGGATGCCTGGAACAGACTACCAGCGGAAGTGCTAGAGGCAAAAACAGTAGGGGACTTAAAGCATGTATGGGATGGACATAGGAGAATATTAGTAATCAGGCAGGGAGGAGAGAAGGTCGCCAGGGACCAGTTAGGGTCTGTGGAGACAAACTAGGCAAGGGCTAACTGGGCAGACTGGGTGGGCCAAGTGGTCCTTTTCTGTCAACAGATTCAATGTTTCCACAATTCTATGATCTCTTTTATTATCCAACCCTCCCCAATGGTGCCCTGTCCCCATTCCTTCAAGCCTGCTATAGACAGTGAACCCCACCTGCCCACCAGACTTGCTCACTGTTGTCGGGATGTGCCTTCTGGCTTCCCGCAGTACTCTGCTGCTGCGGATCTGCAAATCTGACTTTAACCCTGCTGGAATATTCCCTGTCAGAGCTCACTGAGAAACAGATGCTGTTTGGTGGGCTTGCAGTGGCTGTGGAGGCAGAGCCAATGTGCTTTAGGATCAGTGGTGTGATAGTAGCCCTGGAAGGCAATCATTTGGTGTGCCTATTGGGTATTTTGTATTTTGCTCCTGCCCATCTCCCCAGTGTGTGTGCAGGGTGATGCCTTGGGGGGGCACCTGGCAGTCTGTTCACCCATGCTGCCAATGGTGCCACCACTAAGCCAGCCCCCAGGAACCACTACAGGGTGACAGTACACATCTCTCCCAATCTGGGAGGAAAGCGTCTAAAGGGCACTCATAATTCAGCATGCCAGCATGGTCCCGTACTGCTTGGTGACATAAGGCGAGCAAAACAAGACTTCTTTAATTAACCTTTAAACTCCTCAGGCTGGGTGGCATGTGAGACAACCCAGGTGCACCAGACATTGCTGCTGTCTGTCAGACCTGCAGTCCCTTCTTTATGAGGGTGCCCATCAGCCTATTGTACCTCTCAGTCTTCTATCTCCAAGTCAGGCTTAGTAAAGTCCTCTTGTTTTTCAATTCAGCAATTGTTTATTGATCCAGGACAGGGTAAGTGAAATAAATGATAAAATACTAATAGTGCTGAGAAGTGTCAGTCTGCAGAAGTAGGACCCCAGTGGAAATGAGATGTGGCATCTCAGCTGGGCTGTCTGATGTCAATAAATTGTATGTAAAGCACTTTGAGATGCAGTGTATGAACTGTACTACATAAAACCTACCCGTTATGTAACTGTGAAGTTGGAGCCGGCCCATCGGTGCAGCGGTAGGATTTCTGCTTGCAACGCCGGCGACCCGGATTCGGGAAAGGACCAGGGATGTTGGAAGGCCAGCTGGGGAACAGGATGGAGCGTCCCCTAAGACTGCTGTCCTTCTCCGGGGAGGGTGGGAGTGTGACCCGGCGCTCAATGGACCCCTGGCAGAGGCCAGGGGTTATGCAAGCGACCGGCGCCAAGAACTGCCCAAGGGGTGAGGCAGACGCAGGACATCATTACACATTCCCACCCTCCAAGAAAACCAGGAAAAAGAGCAGCTGCTGGCCACCCTAGATGAAGCACGCCACGGCTTCAATTAACCTTCAGGCTGCCCCTCCAATCTATCCCGTTGTCTGCGGCACTGGGGGAGTCTAGTGCCGCAACCCCACCCTGGGGGCTAAGCCGGGTGGTATCGAAAGGTCGCGACCATTGTTGAGGTGGAAGTCGTGGTCCGTGACCGGGTTGAGCTACTAGGCGGCTGGTGTCAGGGGAGGAAAAAATAGAAAATTAAAAAAATACAAAAAACTGTGAGGTTACGATAAGTGTCCTGGGAGCATGTTCAATCTTTGCTCAAACTGTTCTTTTTTTCTCCTACTAAGAGCCACAGAAGTAAGATGTGGAGTGCCAAAGTGTTATGCTGTGACCTCCACAATGAGGCCAGGAGATGAGCTGTTGCATTTTGCACTAGCTGCAAGGTTCAGATCTGGCCAGAGAGCAGTCCCTTTTAGATCTCATTACAGCATTTGAGGCACTAAGTAACCAAAGCCTGCACCGGTGTTATATTCAAGAATGGGATGCAACCTGACTGTTGCAAACAGCAGCACCTAGCGAGAGCCAATTCCTGGGATCTAGGGATACAGTATTTCTAGATGTAAGCTTTTAATAACATAAGCTGAATCTCATACTAAATAAATCACTGGGAGCATAGAACCAGACACAAAGCACTATATATACATATATATATATATATATATATATATATATATATAAAATCTATATATATCTATATTCATTGCAAAACTTTGTTGATGCACCATTAGGGTGAACCATTACAAGTAGAAATGTAATTTAGGGTTCCCAAGCATAAGACCCCTCCCAGTGTGCATTCCACAAACAGGCGTGAGGTGACCTTAGGCGTCCCAACCTCAACACCCACCCCACCCTTGGCTTTCATCGCACTCACCCCCCACACCCTGCAGGAACAGGTGTGATGGTAACCTCAGGTGTTCGAACCCAATGTTCACCCCATTCCAAGACCAAGTAAGGTAACATGGGGCAGAATAAGAGAATGGCGTGCACATTAGGGTTTGAAACACGAAGGTACACCCATCACACCTGTTTCTGCATGCAGGGTGGGGGTGGGGTGTTACAATTGGAAGCCGAGGGTGGGGGTGGGGTGTTGGGGTTGAGAAGCCTAAGGTCCCTTCATGTCCAGTCCTGCTTGCACAGTGGGAGTGAGACCTTACACTTGGGAACCCTAAGATTGTATTATAGAAACATAGAAACATAGAAGTTGATGGCAGATAAGGACCGCAAGACCCATACAGTCTGCCCATTTCTTTTTCTACCTTATGAATGTGCCATCGGCCTTTGCTGTGTCAATGGCCTATCTATTCATACTCATCTGTATTGCTCCCTTATGCCTATCCCATGCCTGTTTGAAGCCCTGCATTGTATTCATATCCACCTCTTCTTGAGGTAGGTCGTTCTGTGCATCCACCACCCTTTCTGTGAAAAAGAACTTCCTCACATTACCCCTTAATTGGCCTCCCTCTAATCTCATGCTATGTCCTCTTGTCCTGCTATTTTTCTTGTACTGAAACATGTTAGACTCTTTCACCTTGTTAATGCCCTTAAGGTGTTTGAATGTTTCGATCATATCACCTCCCTTTCTCTTTGCTCTAAGGCAGTGGTTGTCAAATGGTGAGGCCAGCCTCCCAAGGGAGGCCCCAAATTGTTCCAGGGGAGGCCCAGTCAAGTCTGAGAATTTTAAGTTTTGGCTGTTGTGTGAAAGGATAAAACAAATTAAATATGGATAATTGCAGGTGAATTTCTTTACTTATGCACAAATGTGTGACCAGGAAGTCCCCATTGAGCCAAAGCTTGTTTATAGGTGTGTTTTTATATGTAAATTAATGCCTGGAGAAGGCATGCGGCGTCATGGCTGGTTTCTATAATAGGTATTTATATGCAAACTGGTGACTCGGAAAGGCACACAGAGTCAAGGCTCGTTTCTATGGTAGGTGTTTCTATGTGAAATTAGTGACTGGGAAAGGCACAGTGAGCTGATGCATGTTCTCAGGTGTGACTTGAGGTAAGGGTACAGGAAGTTGCTTAACATGGTAAGAGAGGAAGAGATGAAGTGGCTAGGTTAGTTGTTGCAGATAGAGAGGAAACAGAGTAACAAGGGCACAAGAGTCAGAAAAAAGGAGTGACAAGTATAACCTGGGGTGCCAGGTTAAGGGTGGAGAGCAATAAGTTGAATAAAAAGAAAATACACTCAGTCAGCTTTATTAGTTTCACTTTATTCTTGGTGTACTGTGCAAAGTAGGATTTTTTCTGTGGGGAGGCCCAAGATATTTTTCCAAATTTGAGGGAGGCTCGAAATCTTTTTCATGGCTTGGGGGAGGCTCACTATCATAAAGTGTGAGAATTAATGCTCTAAGGTATACATATTGAGCTCCGTTAATCTGTCCTCATATGTTTTCTGATGTAGTCCCTGCACCATTTTGGTTGCCCTTCTCTGGACTACCTCAATTTGGGTAATGTCCTTGTTAAGGTGTGGCCTTCAGTATTGCATACAGTACTCCACATGGGGCCTAACCAGTGTCTTGTAAAGAGGGATTATTACCTCCCTCTTCTGACTTGTGATACCCCTACTAATACACCCCAAAATCCCCCTAGCCTTACCTACTGCTTTAGTGGTCTGCTTGGATGATTTCAGGTCATCTCTTTCTTCCCTTGTGACTGCCAGCAACTCCCCTCCCAGCCTAAAGGTGGCTTCAGGGTTTCTCTTCCCTATGTGCATGATCTTGCACTTCTTTGCGTTAAACCCCAGTTGACACTCTTTTGACCATTTTGCCAGTTTATCCAGATCTCTTCTCATTCTGCCTACCCCATCTGGATCATCTACTCTGTTGCAGATCTTGGTGTCATCTGCAAACAGACACACCTTACCCTCCAGTCCATCTGCAGTGTCACTGATGAAGATATTGAAGAGGGCTGGCCCCAGGACTGATCCCTGAGGTACCCCAACTTGTGACTTGCAATTCTTCTGACTGTATACTGTTTACCACCACTCTCTGTTTTCTGCCCATCAACCAGTTTGCCACCCAGTTGACCAACTTCTGACCCATCCCAAGCCTACCCAGCTTATTAATCAGTCTTCTATGTGGAACATTATTGAAAGCTTTGCTGAAGTCAAGGTAGGCGACATCAACTGCTCCCCCTTGGTCCACCACTCTGGTTACCCAGTCAAAGAAATCTGTGAGATTAGTTTGACAGGACCTTCTTTTGTAAACCCATGCTGTCTTGGATCCTGTGCTCCTATGGATTCCAGGTGTTGCACTATCCTTTCCTTAAGGAGTGCCTCCATAATCTTGCCCACTACTGAGGTAAGACTGACTGGTCTGTAGTTCCCTGCCTCCTCTCTGCTACCACTCTTGTAGAGCGGGATCACATGAGCCCTTCTCCAGTCTTCTGGGACCTCTCCTATGCTCATAGACTCACTAAACAGTTCTGCTAATGGCTCTGCTAGTTCCACCCTTAGCTCCTTTAGTACCCTGGGATGTATGCCATCAGGTCCCATTGCCTTGTCCACCTTGAGCTTATCAAGCTCTTGTAGGACTCTTTCTTTTGTGAAAGGACTAGTGCACACCTTCCTCCCTCCCCATGTCCATGATGCTGAGCTGGGCCCCGCCTACCTTCTCTTCAGTAAATACTGAGCAGAAGTATCTATTTAGGATAGATGCTTTTACATGGTCCTCCTCCTCACATGCCCTCTTATCCCCTTTGATCTTAGCAATACCCCCTCTGGACTTTCTCCTTTCACTAATGTATCTATAGAAAGTCTTGTCATCTTCTTTTACTGTTTGTGCTAGTGTTTCCTCAGTTTGGGCCTTTGCCTGCCTTACTGCCTTCCCTGCTTCCCTTAGGGAAGTTTGGTATGCCTCACTATCTTCATCCTGCTGCGTTCCCTTATATTTCCTGAAGGCCAGTCTTTTGGCTCTGACCTTTTCTGTTACTGTTTTTGAGAACCAAAGTGGTTACCTTCTTCTTCTTTTGCACTTCCTTTTCTCTCTAACACAAGGGGATGTTGCTTCAAGTATTGCATCCTTAATGCTTGCCCACTTTGCCTGTACCCCCTCACCTATATTTATTTTTGCCAGGGCTAGCTTAACTCTGTTGGCCACCTTATCAAAGTCAGCTCCTCTGAAGTCCCATATTTTTGCCTTGGAATGGGATGATTTAGTTCTAGTGGCCAAATTGAACCGTACCATGTGATGGTCACTGGCCCCAGCTGACCTTCTACCTGGAGATCTGTGATCCTTTCCCTGCTAGTCAGTACTAGATCTAGGATAGCTCTGTCTCTTGTGGGCTCTTGTACCAGTTGTATTTCCCTACTTGTAATGGTTCAACCCTAATGGTGCATCAATAACATTTTTTGCAATGAATTTCCTGGGGCTGGGAGAACTGACCCTTATTAAATAAGAGGCAGTATAGTGCAGTGGTTTAGGGCTGTGAGCTGCAAATCTGGAGACCTGGGTTTGAATCCCACAGACCCCACTTCCATACTGTGTGACCCTGAGCAAGTCACTTAAAGCATCAGTACTACGGAAAAATAATTTGCACTTTTTTGACAGTTTATTCCCTGTGCCCTGTTGATCATATACCTGGTACTCCTTCTCGACGGCATTGTACTATCACTGAGTAATTTGCTCAGTTATCCTCTGCTTCTTTTACGTTTCTGTCACCAAGCATGTGGCACTGGAACCCCCTCTGCTGCCAACTTCACATGTCTATGACTTGCAGGGACATCAGGAATGGTCAGCAGAGGGTCCCTCTGCTATAGTCAAAAGACGTGATGTGACCTGAAGGAAAAGCGCAGCTGAAAATTAGTCAGCCGCCATATTTATTGTAGTGCTACAACAATTAAAACACATTGCAAATATCTAAAAAACTAAAGATGACTGAAAAAAAATATTTGCAGGTATGGAGACTGGAACTTTTGTCGCATGCTTACAGTCAAAAAGCAGAATTTTGATAGATCACTTCCTGATTTGTTAGTACTGCTGCTTTAACTTCCCTATGCTCCCAGGTTGCACCTGTAAACAAGCGTTCAGCTTAGTGTGTCTCACCTGGTTAAACAATTGGAAAAAAAAAAAGAAGAAGAACCGGAACATGGTGAAGTTCTGATTAGTTTTGATTTATTGACAGATATTTGATAGTTCAAGTTCAAGTTCTTTATTAAGATAAATGTATAAAAAACAAGTTTGTTACATTCAGCATTTTTCACAAACTGACCAACAGTTTATACCATATATAATTTACACACAAACAAAAATCCAAACATTCTACAATCGATTTTGAGTTCATAATTACATTTTAAAATAGGCAATATTTAGCAACCCCATATATTACCCTTACTGAATCTAATTTAAGTAAACATTTTTATACTGTATGCTGCTTGAAATAAGGTGCTATGGCATTAATTTGGAAAAAGTTCTTTCACGCTGCTGATCCCAAAGTTTGCACTCAAAGGTCATATGCATAATATATAATTCTGACCTAACAGAGCATTTGCAGACAATTTTAAACATTTTACAGTACCAGTCATTCACATTGAAATAAAAATTTCCCAAACATGCCAACCTAATTCTGGCTAACATATTTCTATGAATACCATTTCCACACACACAATCAAATATTTCTCTATGCCCCACCTAGATTTAATACTTGAATACAACCCCATTGAGTCTAACTCATGTATTCTTTCAAAATCCTGTTGTATAGTTACATCATTAATTCTTTGTACTATTTCATTCATATACCCCTCTATATTACCAATTACAAAGCTGTTCCAAAGATCAATACAGCCAAACCATTTCAGTTTAATATCCAATTTATGAAACCATGTCATAAATTCACTTTCTGTATTTAACTTAGTTATACTGTCTTCCCAACATAACCATGGCAGTCTGTTTTTATCCATTTTTAATACTCTGGCCCAAAACTTAATTGCCCTATCCAAATCCTTGCTTTAATTTGTATAAAGCCAGACTCTAATCTTAAAAAAACTTTGATGGACAGTTGCGAGGAAGATTTAGAGTAGATCTCAGGAACTGGTTTTGTAAGCATTCTACATTAGCTTTTTCAGCATACATGCCCCTCCTCTCACTTGCGTATAATAATTGATTTATCAGTTTAGCTTCGAAAGTTTTTTCAAAGAGACAAAAGAATTGCCAGCAAATCTTGACGCAAAATTTCTTATTGCTCCCATTGTTTTATAAGAATTACTTTTTACATTCTCCAGATGTTGGAGCCATGTCATTTTACCATTATCACACCTACATATTTAAATTTCTTAACTACATCAAAATGACAACCTTCAATTGTCCAGGAGCTCTCTCTTTTTTTTTAACTTTATGTTTATTCTTTTTTTTTTTGTATTATTTATTTATAATTTTGCAGTACAAAAACAACAAAATCATTGCATCATAGGAGGAGAGCATCCAGTAATCACAGATATGACAATGCCTTTCGACATAAATCTGCCCCTCCCAAGTAGTTACCACAAAGGGGGAAAAACCCACATATTTCTCTATAGCAACGTTTCCCCAAGCATACAGCTTAAGAAGCATATCAGAGAACCAAGACTAGCTTGCTTATCATACCCTCACAGTCAGACGACCCAGCTTAATCTACTGGTTAATGTGGTTCCCCAGGTAATTATTCCTCTTTATTATTTTAACAAATATTCTCCCATCCTCCCAGAGCCTTCTATATCAAGACAAATCGAAACGAAAGACAGAGATTACCTCATGAGCATAGTACCTAAAGGCACGAAAAACAAGCCAGTTACTGTCCAATATACAAGTCCAGCCTGTGCCCAAGTCATCCTTATATATCAAACTAAATGATTCAGCTTACGATGATTGGAGTCCAGCTTATAATTCTTAACTAGAATTAAACCCCTGCAAATAGCTTTACTTATTCTGTTTAGCAATATCCCCTTACTAGGCAAGATAATGTTCTAGCCCGCACTCACGGACCTTGAGCAAGCTCATGGTTGTGATGAGTTCAGGAGTCCTTCCTCCAATAAATCGACCTCTTCTTCTTCTGCCTCCATCTCCATGTTTATTCTTTTGTTAAGACAAACACACAGTTTATACACCTTCATTTGACCATTCAGATGTATGACACAATGAGGGCGCCACTCCTCTTAATATACACAGAGTCTGACAAATGATATAAGATACGTCATAAGGGAGGATTACAGTATAATTATAAAGATAGTTGTTTATCCACTTGCTGCATTAGAGACCAAGAGCTGCATGGTTTATTAGAAAAAAAAAAACAGTCCACTGTTGTAGTATAGTCCATACTGCTCCCTAATTTAGGGAGGTGAACACCATGCTATCCCATAGTAAAACACTATGTATAGTGTAATAAAGTAAATTAAAATCTCAAGAGCTCCCCCTTTTTTTTTACATCACTATTTTAAATTTATGTATATTGTTCTTAACTCAGACATCTACTGGCGCTTAAATTAGATAATGTCCTACAAGCTTATAAGAAAGTAGCATCAAATTCCTTATATAGTGGGCCTTTCTAAGTCATAAGATGCATTAAGGAGGGGGGGTATTTATTTTCCTTGACCCCGTCACACTGTCAAAGTCCAGTCCAGCTGCGAATTAGTAGAACTAAAAAGGGAATTCACTCACATTTGGGGTCTAAATTTTACAAGATTTTAAATAGTTTAAGAAAAAACAAAGAAAAATAAGAATGTGTCCCCTCTTTCTAAAGTCCAGGAGCTCTCTTTTCTATTTTTTCCTATAATCATGATTTTTTATTTGCTAACATTCAGCTCAAAATCCAGATCCTTTAATGTACTCATGATGTTAGAAATACCTCATTTAGACCTACTGGGGTTCTAGAAATGAGTAATGCATCATCAGCATATAATAATAATTTAATTTTTTCATTATTTATAACAGGTGCAAAAGTATCAATCTGGCTAATATTTTTAGCCAGATTTTCTATGTATAGGTTAAATAAAGTAGGCACCAGCAAGCACCCTTGTTTAACACCAGCTTCGATAGCTAATTCTCTTGAGAGTGCTCCGTCCCTTCCATACTTTACCTCAATCGTTGTGTTCTGATGTAAAAGTTTAAGAATCTGCAAAAGCTGTGGCTCAGTATTACGAACTGCCAAATTCTCCCACAACATAGCTCTAGTCACTGTAGCAAAAGCACACTTTATACCCAGAAAACCAAAATATAATGTGCCTTTTTTAGATTTAATGTATTTGTCTACCAAATTATTTAAAGTAAAAATCAAATGTAGAGTACTATGCCCTCTTTTGAACCCCCCTTGAAATTTAGAAAGCAAAGTATTTTCTTCAGCCCAAGCCAGCAACCTATTTACTGTTAATCTTGAAAATTGTTTTTGAAGAACTGGTAAAAGTGTAATAAGCCTGTAGCATTTGGGATCTCACTTATCTCCCTTTTTAAATAGGGGAAGAATAATCCCTTTATTCCAATTTTGGGGCAAAATCAGATGTTTACATATTGTTGAAAAGATTGGAGTACAAACTGAAGCCCAGAAGTCTGGGTTGTTTATCAAGACTTCTGCAGGAAGTCCATCAACCCCTGCTGCTTTATTTCTTTTTTGTGCTAAAATAGCAGCTTTTACTTAATTTAATGAAAAATCAAACAAATTGTCACTTAAGTCCCTTGGATAAAGCCCGCAAACCGGTTCTGATATAATATTCTGATTAAAATTAATTTTATGTATCAGACAAAAATGTGATACCCACATTTGCTCACTTATCATGCCTGGTAAATGATAAGTAATATTGTCCTCACTACATCCTAATGCAACCATATTCCAAAAAGACTTTGTGTCATTTGTCAATATACACTCCGGAAGTTTTCCCCACAAATCATTCTTATAACTTCTTTTTTTATAATCCAACATTTTCCTATACTCCAATTTCATATATTTAAAAGCAACAAAATAGAAAGTGGAGGGGCCTTAACCCTCAGTTTCCCTACTTTTTTTGATTTCATTCCTCATCATATGACACTCTATATTAAACCATGGTTTTTGTTTACACAAAACAATTTGCCTTTTGGGTCTTTGCCTTCTACCAAGTTCAGATGAGATAAAAACTACTAATTCAGTAAAGTTTTTAATTTGAAGGTCCACTCCTAACTGACTATTATTCCAGAATGTATTCATTTTTTTTCTAATAGCTGGTCAGACTTAATAACACCATCTGATACCTCTTTTGAATAGGAATGCCATTTAATTGTTTTCCCCATACTTGATATACATATGCGAATCAGCAATAAGTTCAGCTTCTTTATCTAATATTCATTTATTAAAACCTAAAGCTATAGTGCGCATAATGGGAAAATTATCACTATCCCAAGACTTAATTACCTTAAATTGGCTGACTAAAGGAAAAGCCAGAGCTTCTACCACACACAGATCCAAAACCCCTCCTCCTTTTACTGTTGGAAATGTAATATTCCCTTCCCTGTCCCCCTTTGTCCTACCATTCAAAATTCTGTAGTTATACTTTCCAAAAAAGTGTGTAATAAGTTTCCCTTGTTTGGATATTTCTTTATCTTGAGGTTGTCTCACAGGGATATTTAGTGAATCATCAGTACGCCACTCATTTGTTTGTTCCTCTATAAGACTGCCCAGATGGGCATTAAACTCCCCTGCTAACAAATTTTTTATCCCTGGGAACCTTGATTTTAAGGATTCAATACTACTTCCTACCATCTCGGTAATCTTGGTATAGACTATTGCTTTTATTCCTGGAGGAATATATATATTGAAAAAGGCCCACCTAGTATTATTATTCATAATGACAACATACATGTATAACTCATTATAAGTACTTACTTCAATAGTACAAACATCCAAGTTAGCACTAATATAAACAGCTGATCCGTCCTTATATTGGCCATGAGATTTTACTTTATATGCCGGAGATAGCCAGGCAGTAAAGCCATCCAGCAATTGTTCATGTATGTTTTTTAACCAAGTTTCTTGGACAAATAAAATTGTGAAAGATCACAACCATTGATAACACTGCTTGTCCATTAATTTCCCCCTTAGCCCAGCTACCTTCCAGCATAATATGTTAATTTCCTTATTATAAGAATGACTAACAGACTGTCAAATGGTATCATCCTCCAAACTTATTGTTGTATTAGAGCTAACCTCACTATTACAGTTTCTGCCAAAGAGTTTGAAGTAAAAAATTCATTACTTTCCTCCTCCATTATAATACTAGTATTAATCCTTGTTCCCATCTGTTTCCTTCTGCTTTTATTTAAAACAATTTTTTCATCACCCTTTAGGTTATGCACTAGTTCACTTGGTTTAATATAAGCTGTAATCTGAGGTTGTTTAACAGTAGCCCGTTCTTTGGTCTCCCATTCTTTTTCTCCAGACCTCCCAAGGACTCACTTGCTTGATTCCTAATTGTTACATCTAGTGTTACTCCTGTATCCATGAACCTGTCCTTCAGTAAAATCACTTTTGATCTTGTAGTAGCATTTTTAAACACTACATGTACCCAAACTTTGTCAGAACCATCTTTATACCTATATGTAGATTTAATATCTTGCCAACCAATTTTTTGGCCCTACAAGTCCTTTAATCAAATTATATGTAGCTAATTTTAGAATGTAGTTATTCTCAGATTTGCTTTTGGGTAATTCTTTTATAAATAAAGTTGGTAACATTTCTCCCATATTAATCAAGTACTCCTTTCTTTCTTCTACTGTTCCAGCTTCCATTTTGTTACTTTCAGTAGCCTTATTTTCTTTTTCTTATTTCCCTTTATACCTTTTGCAGCTTCTGTGCCATGTTGAATTATTTTACTAGACCCCGCTGCATTATTTAAACCTTTCTCCCTCTATTCCAAAACCTTGCTTTCCTGACAGTTTTGTTTTTCGCTATTTCTCACTTTTTTCCCTTTCCTTTAATTTATCTTCCTTAACCAGCAATCTCTTTCTTTCTTCAAGTTCTTTCACCAGATTTTCTATTTCCAGAACTTCCTTATTAGCTATATTATCTGTAATGGATCTAATACTCCCGTTGACCCTAGCGTTTTCTAAATCTCTAGACAAAGGTATATCTTTCTCAAACTCTTGTTGGACAGTGTTCAAACATTGTCTTTCATAATTGGGGACCTCTGCCTGGACAGTTGTAGTGTTTAAATTAGTATCCTGACCATTATGACATTCCCTATCTTTCATATAAGTTGTTACAAAACCTCTAAGCAATGTAACCAGTTCCAGGAGCTGCTCATTACCAAAATTTATTTCGCTCTTCAATTCCTTAAATAGTACTAAAAGTGGACTATCAATAGCATAATCTTTAGGGGATTGGTCTCTTGGTGTTACTCAAATTAACATCACCTTGCTCAACAGATATTTGAAAAAATTTTAAAAAAATGCATATAAGTGGACAGGAAAAAAAGAAACCTTTATTTTGGATTTCTGGGAATGTTAAATATCTTGTGCCCCTATCACAATCTCTCTCTCTCTCTGTCCTCTGGATGGCACAAGTCAAAGATTTATTTTGCCAGCCTGCCTTTGCCCTGTAGTACAACACAACCAAATGGAGGCCAGAGAAAGAAAAACCTTTTTTATTGGATTTCTGGGACTGTAAAATTTCTCTTGGGCCCCCAGTAGTTTCTCTCTCTCTCTCCTTTGGATCTGGAAGGCACAAGTCAAAGATTTACTGTGTGCCCATCCCTCCGTAGATGCATGACCAAATTATCAGCATAGTCATCTTATTACCCCAGCACATGTAGCCAGTAGACAGAATTTTCAAGTTCATGCCAAAACATAATTCTGAGCAACTAGAACGCCATTCCATGCCACAAACACAAATTTTTGACAGGATTTGAAAAATGACAGCTGTGACATACATAAGCTTGGGTAATAAGAAGGCAAAGTTGAAAATCTGGGGTTAAAATATGTAAGATTCCTGCAGTTATGAGCATGCATACCAAAATTGCAACAAATGGGCATAACTTTGTAATTCTTTCATATTTGGACCCACAAATTTGAACATAGTCTTCTTATCACCTTGGCTCATTTTATTTATTTTTATTTATTGAAATGTTTCACTAGGAGGGCACACTGAACAACAAGTTGCTCATCTCACGGTGTAACCTGGAGGGGTGGGGGAACATGAGGATAGATTACAGAGATTGCTACAATAACACAGATGTTACAATACATTGCGTACAACAAGAGACACGTAGGTTGTATAAGTAAACAATGACTATAAAGGGTAGATAAGCAAATGGAGTAGCTAGATGGCAGTGCATTGAAATTGGATACAAACATTTTTTTGGTCAGTGGCAGCTGGTATTTAGAAGCATATGGCAGTGCGATAAGCTTCTGCACAACAGAAGTACAAATATTCAACAAGTGTGAAGGAGATGTAGGGGCAAGCAGTTTAGTACAACGTAGTGGAGGGGAGGAGGAGGGCAGTAGGGGAGTAGAAGGTGAGGGAAGAAGGGGAGGGGGAGGGGAAGGGAGGTGGAAGGCATACCAAGATCTGACCTCTTCAAGATGCTGAGAACCCTGCCAGGGGTTGGAACAAGGCAAGAAAGAGGTGGAGGAGAGAGGATAATAGAAGGAGAGAGTCATGCCAAGATCTGGCCCCTTCAAGATGCTGAGAAACCTGCCATGGGGTGGAGCAAGGCAGAGGAGGGAGGGAGAGAAGCTAATTGGTAAGAAGGAACAGGAGGGGGAACGCACACTAAGATCTGACCACTTCAGGATGCTGAGAACCCTGCCAGGGGTCGAAACAAGGCAAGAAAGAGGTGGAGGAGAGAAGCATGCCAAAATCTGGCCCCCTCAGGAGCTGAGAACCCAGAACCATGTTAGGGGGTGGAACAAGGCAAAGGTAGAGGAGGAAGAGAAGCTAATATGTAAGGAGGAACAGGAGGGGGGGAAGAAAGAAGGGTAGGTAGCGGAGAAGACAGATTGTGGCAATGGGAAATAGTTTGACAGATGTGAGCTGTGGGGTGAAATAACCTGGAGCAGAACTAAGGAGGAGGAGGTTAAGGTGGATTAAAGCAGGAGCAGATAGAGGAGAGGTAGTTGTGTAGGGAAGATCCAAGGGAGTAATAGGAGGAAGAGTGACATATTTGGGGGGAGAGGTGGTTCCAGACTTCAGGGAAGCGATAGGAACCCCATAGGTGAAAAGTCTGAAATCCATGGGAAGATGTTATTCTGCGCCAGAGGTGCGAAAACATGTTTTGGGCAGGATATGAAAAATGACAGCTGTACTGCTCATGAGGTGGTGTGATAAAATGGCTATGTTGAAAATTTGGAGTGAAAATATTGGAAATAACCAAAGTTACATGTGCACTTACAAAATTTTTAACGCCCACTTGCAGCTCGGCCATTGTTAGGAGTTTTTTCATCAGATTTTCAACATGGTCTTTTTGGGACCCCTGCTCATGAACACTGCCACTGTCATTTTGTTCATTGGTACCAAATAGTGATTTCACACAGCGACCATGCTGTTCTGCACCACAGGTGTGAAAACACATTTCGGACAGGATGTGAATAATGACAGCTGTACTTTTCATGAAGTGATATGAAAAAATGTCAATGTTGAAAATTTGAAGTCAAAATACCGTAAATTACTAAAGTTATGTGCCTGCGAAGAAACTGCATACCACAAGCTTGTAACACAGCAATTTTTAGGAATTTTTTCACCAAAGTTTCAACATGTGCTTTTTGTGACCCCACCTCATGAACACTGCACTGTCATTTCGTTATTCAGTCCCGAAAGGTGATTCCGCGCAGCAACTGTGAAATCACCCTTTGGGGCCGAGTAACAAAATGACAGTGACAATGCTTATGCGGTGGGGTCCCAAAAAGCCCATGTTGAAAATTGAGTGCAAAAATACGTACAAATGGCCTAGATATCAACATAAGTTCAAAACGCCATTGACTGTCATTATAGGGCACTTACCTTTATTCTTCAGTTCGCGGTTCAGCTTTGAAAAGTGCAAATGTGTCCTGGTCCACAGACGATGACAGCAGATGACCACCAGTATAGGGTAACGGGGAGTGAGGGGAGGTGGGTTCTCAGTGGGAGGGCGTGGATGGGGGGAGGTGCTGAGCAGCAATGACGAGGGTCGGTTTTCTTTGTTTCAGGGAAAAAGATAAAGACGTTGCGGGATTGTTTTCTTCTTTTCAGGTAACTGAAAAACTTATTTGGGGACACTGGGAGTGGGCTCCCCAGTGTTCCACAGTACTGGGGGGATAAAATAATATAATTTATGGACTCTGGGAGTGGGCTTCCCAGTGTTCAAAAGTAGCTGTGAGGATGGGAGGGTGGGGTTGCGAGTAAATGCCAACATGGGGATTGGGCACCCTGATGTCGGCAACTATGTCACGGAATGGTTTTCTTTGTTTAGGTTAAAATATATATATATAATTATTATTTTGGGACACAGAGTGGACTCCCCAGTGTCCCACAGTGCTGGGGGGGGGGATAAACCAAAACAATTTGTGGACACTGGGAGTGGGCTTCTCAGTGTCCAGAAGTAGTTGGGGGGTGCATGTAAATGCTGACACGGGATTGGGCACCCCAATGTCATCAAGTACGTCACGGGACTGTTTTCTTTTTTTAAGGTTAAAAAAATATATATACTAATTATTTTGGGACACTGGGAGTGGGCTCCCCAGTGTCCAGTCCACACATTAAAAGTATACTTAATTTGTTTCTCTCACTAAGCGGAAAACGAACATGGCTGGCAGCATAATGTGTTTGACCTAGAGTCCCACATCGCAGTTGCTGTTACGACATGGGATCCTTCATTGTGCTAGATATCTATTTTTCCCCCATACGAAATAATGGGAAATGCAAAATTTAATAACTTTGGAATGGATTAATATTCTTCCACCAAACCTTCAAAAGGCACATCTCTGGGGCGAAGGCTTTCTACTCTGAAAATTTCAGCCCAGAAGCTATAGCTGTTTCTGAGATACAGGTGGACAAAAAAGTGCAAAAAAAAACAAACCTTCTTTATTTTCAACACTCTGGATCTTGGCAATGGCTAAAGCTATTGATACAAAGTTTGCCACATACAAACACCTACACGAGGCAATTATGCATGCCACATTTCATAGAAATCATTTCAACCATTACAAAGTTATTAATGTCCAAAAATTGCCCTTTAACATTAATAAACACCCTCATCAACCCTAATATACTGTCACTGTCGTGCCAGTATAATATATATAAGCAACATCAACAGACCTACCCCACAAAATTATGCATGCAAACTTTCATGCATATCCGTTAAACAGCTGCAAAGTTATTAAAGTGCAAAGTATGCAAAACTGGATGACTGTTTGCGAAAATGGGAAAATATGACTGCGAAAATGGGAAAATATAAATTTAGGGATATTTGAGACACAGTATCTTCAAAACCACACAAACAATTCAGATGGAATTAGACACATCAACAGACCAACCCTACGAAATTAAGTGTGCAAAATTTTATGCACAGATTTATTAAAGTACAAATTATGCAAAACTGGAAGACTGCTAGTAAAAATGAAAAAAAAAACATGTAAGTGTAATGATGTTTGAGATACAGTATCTCACAAATAACACAAGAGGCTCAAATGAAATTTATTACATCAACAGACATACCTCCTGAGATTACGCATGCAAAATTTCATGCACATCTGTTTGAGGGTTCTAAAATTATTAAGGTGTAAATATGTGAAACTGAAAGACTGTGAAAATGGGAATAAAACATGTAAGTTTAAGGATGTTTGAGACACAGTATCCAAAAAAAAAAGGAACAAAGGATTCACATAAAATTTACCACATCAAGAGATCTACCTCCAGAGCTTACATATGCCAGATTTCTTGCAAATTTGTTGAAGGGTTGCAGATTTGTTAAGGTGCAAATTATGCAAAACTGGTTGACAGTCATAACTCCTGCCATGCCAGCGACCCATGTTTGTGGTGCGAGCGGGCCACCAGGATCGGCCGGGGTGGGAGAGGATAGAGCATCCGGAGGACTGCTCTCCTCTCCTCTCCCAGGGAGGGGTGGGGATGGAGTCCACTGCATGATTGGCCCTGGAGGTGGCTGGGGGCTGGCACAGTGGACCCATAATGTAGGGGGTGGATGCGGGGCAGACACCCGGCCTGCTGCACACGGAAGCATGCGCGGCTCGGCCATTGCCATCATTGCACACCTTCTCTCTGTGCTCGGGGTCAGGGAAAGTAAATCCAAGAAAATCCCGACTGGCGGGTTGATGCTGACCCCCCGCAGGCACTGCACCCGGCCATCCAGCACCTCGTGAAGCAGAGGTGAGTCCGGCGGACGCCGGGATAATGGGGCTGGGGGGGGGCCAGTGGAAGGGGGCTAGTTGGAAGGAGAGAGAAACAAATTAACAAAAAAAAAAAAAACTGGATGACAGTGTGCGGAAAGTACTTTCACTTTTACATCTATTTTTTTCCCCATAGGAAAAAATGGGAAATTAAGCATTTAATAACTTTTGAACGGATTCATGTTTTTTCACCAAACCTTCAAAAGGCACATCTGTGTGGCCGAGGCTTTGTACCCTGAAATGTTCAACCCCCTACTTAAAAGCGTTTCTGAGATACAGGTGGACAAAAAAAGTGCCCCAAAGCCCCAAACCACCTTTATTTTCAACACTCCGTGTTTCTGAAGCGGCTAAAGCAATTGAAAAAACATTTGCCACGCACAGAGACCTACCCAAGACAATTATGCATGCCAAATTTCATGCAAATCACTTCAACCATTACAAAGTTATTATTAAGGTCCGAAAATTGCCTTTTAACATTAAACACCCTCATCAGCCCTAATATACTAGTGCTATCACGCCAGTATAATATATATGTGTGTGTGTGTGTGTGTGTGTGTATATATATATATATATATATATATATATATATATTTTTTTTTATTCTTAACAAATTGTGGCTGGGAAGGCACAATGAACCAAAGCTAATTTCCAGGTGGGTCCCAGGAGCAGAGGGCAGTTAAGTGACTTCTCATGGTCATGCATTATGCAGCTGAATGTTGTGAGACTCAACCCCAGGTCTGCTGGTTGTACTAAGCTTGTTTATAACTCGTTGCGCTAATCTCAAGGCTATACTGCCAGCCAACCACAAGAAACCATTCTGCACTTGTGGAACGTGAACAGCTGAACAGCATGTGCTAAGTTAGTCCAAAGTAAGTTGCTGATCATTTAGAGTCAGGAGTTAATTAGGTAGGGGAAATGGGCAGACTAGGTGGGCCAGGCGTTCCTTATCTGCCCGTCCCAGTCTATGCTTCTATAGTGCTTAGTTATTGGTACCAGTGGAAGACGCTCGACAGAAACCCTTCTGCCCTGGCACTTCACCCCACACTGGGCCTTCATCAGGGGTGGGTCTGATACTGCCAGTCTATATCATGCTTCTAGTGAGCAGAAATAGATACAGTTATTGAAATAAGAAGGCACAAGAACAGTATGCAGGATGTATGAATGGTGCAAGAAGACAGATAATTTCCCATTTTTTGTGTTTCTGTGTTTTTTTTAAACTTTATTTTATTGTTTCATATGTTATGACACAGATAAATCCATATCTGAGACAAAGTCAAGAACAATTGGTTATATCACCAGGGAGACTTACTGTCCCCTTAATCAAATGATACGTGCATCTCTGACATTTTGATAGCTCATCGGGGGGTAAATGCTATAGTAATCAGAATACAATATTTCCAAATATTAGCTATGTTATGAGCCCAAGAGCAGTATAACTATTTTGATACAGAAGTCCTTTTTTATAACTGTCCAACAATTCACGCCCGGCATTGGGGTAAGCGGCGTCAAACTATATTTCTAAGGTTAAGCATGTTATATGAAAAAAAACCAGCAGCAGTATTGCTTAAGTAGAGATTTTACTTTCCCAATGACATTTAAGGTTGGAGGTTATCATTCTAGTAAATTCACACAGTCAGAATATATCTTTTACCCCATCCCGAACTACAAAACCAGCAAAAAACAACTGGAACAGTGTTCAGAGTCACCTTTTCAGCTGCCATAATGTAATAGACAAGTCGATTACTCTTACTAATAATCAAGACTGGGCAGCAGACAGTCGAAAAAAAGGAAACAGCTGTGGGGCAGCCAATGAAGTATATAAAAAAAAAAGGAAAATTAAATGTTACAGTAATTATGTTTAAGCTCCTTCAGCTGTCTTTGTGATCCTCCAAATCTTCAGCTTCAAGTCCAGGGACTTGATTAGAACTACCACGATGTGAGACAAAATGAACAGCCCATTTGCTTGCCTCCATGGGGTCAGAAAAAGACCCATACTTTCCTCTGATGAACAATGCGTAGTCAGGCTGGGTAGACAATGGCATGCGGGATACTGGCTTCCTTTAGTTGTTTTTAAGTGCCTTCAAACTTCTTGCGGTGCATCTGTGTGGTGTAGCTTATATCTGGAAAAAGGAAGACCGCCTTCTCATCTTGTGTAAGTGGGCCAGCTTGTCTGGCAGTCCGCAAGATCTTGTCCCTAGTGCCGACCCTGTCCGTTACCAACAACAGAGTACGTGTGGCATCGAAATCCTCCCAATAATAACCCCAGGGTGTTATCCGATATACCTTTTGCAGGCCAAGTTGCATCGATTTCCCTTCTATCACCAGTTTCTCCTCCAGCCAGTCTTGCAAAAATATAAGGGGGTGATCCTCTTCAATCCCCTCAGGCAAACCAAGAATCCGAACGTGGGAGGATCGAGCTTGATTCTCCAATGACTCGAGCCTGGAGCGAAGGTGAGTATTTTCTTTCACCACAGAAGCGGTAGCTGCTAAGGTAGATTCCAATTGTCTTTTTAAGTTGGACATGTCTACTTGAAGAGACTCTACTGATTGTTCCACAACAGTCACTCTTGTATTGAAAGAGTCTATTTTAGTATTCAGATCTGAGACAGAGGAAATACATTTTTTGCAGTTTTGTTCCAAACGAGGAGATAGTTTCTTCAGATTCTGGCACCGATGCGGCCTGCGTCTCGGTGCCATGCCTTATGGGTTCAGAAAATCCTGACGATTTTCCTCCAGTGCTTCCTGCTTTATCTTTCTTAGGATTTCCCATATTGTATTTTCAAAGTTTCTCTTTCCAGTGGTAAATTTATTTTCACCCAAACTAAACTGCAAGAGGTTGATTTTATAGGAATAAGGCATAAAATTGGAGAGCTTCAAAGTTTGCTGCTGATCAGCCTGGCTCCACAGCCCCCTCCCACCCCATTTTTGTGGTTTTGTTAAACATATACAATCCAAGGCATGAAACCCAGCACACTTCATCATGGGTATGCAAATCTATGAGAGTTAGGCCAAATAGAAAACATCTCAGCTGGTGCTACATTCTGCCAAATGTGTCACTGTGCAGACCACACCATAGCTGGACCACACACACACACAAAAGGTAACATTACTCTTTGTAACATGCACCGTTCTTTCTCCTACTACAGTAAAATCCATGAGAACAAGATGCAAAGTGCTGGAATTAGGAGACAACCTGCACAAGCTTATAGCTATCTGATTTGGCTAAGTACACAAAATTACAGTGTGAGACTACTTAGAGCCATGGTGCTGTTTTCACACCTTCAGCTTTCAGCGAAACCCGGCACAGCCAACACCTGCAATTCCAGGGTCAGACTTTCATGAAGTGCTACTCTCAAATTGCTGACACCTCTTTTTTTGCCACAAAGATAAATCCCATATAGGATGAACAGCTGCTGTCGTTTCAGTTCACTTGGTGATTAGAAGATAGAAGCAGATACATTTGAACTCTATTTATTGTTATAATGAGTGGAAATAAGTGAAGTAATTTACATGCTGATAAAAAGGAAAAAAAAACATAGGATGCATAAATTATACAAGAAGACAGATACTGTCCAATTTTTGTGGTTCTATACACACATGGTCAAAAGCCTCAAACACAGCAGGAAGCATCATGGGTATGCAAATCCGTGTGTGTGTGTGTCTGTCTGTGTAAATTGACTAGGAACTGTCTCAACTGGTACTACATTCTGCTTGCATGTCACTACTTAGACCTCACTACAGCCAACTCACACACTAAATGTAACAATAATCTTTAAAATCTGCACAAAAGAAATGTATGACTCTAAGAGGCAACCCCTTAAAATGTCAAACACTGATGATGCATGCTAAGTCTAACTGCCTCTGTGCCCCCAGGGATTGCTGATGTCCATAACTGTGTTTGCATTTGTATACTTTATTAAAGATGAAGTGCATTTAGGGCTCAGTGTATGTGCTTATGTGTGGGCAACAGGGGATTCACGCCATGACCCTGACCCACTGCACTGAGCTAGCGGGGGAGTGCAGTAGAGGCAGTGATCTCATACTCTTGGGGAAGGATAGTTGTGCCTATGCAGCCCAGGTTCCTTCTGTTGTTGGCTCAGGGCAGCCTTAGTTATCAGGAGTGACCACACAATGTCCAGCCTCCCCCAGGAAGGCATGGCATCAAATGCAGTGTAGAGTGGGAGGATCTCCATAGGGGAGTAAACAGCCTGGTTAGCCTCCCCTCCCACATATGGGTAAAGCCCCAACATAGTTGACCTACCTTCTTTCCAGTGTCCACCTGACAGTACAGGTTGAACATCTGCCATTGGGTGCTTTCCCACAGGGTGGGTGGATCACTGGACTGTCTTGTAACAGAAGTGGAGGCACAGACCTGTGTGCAAGAGAGGAACAGGATGGCCAAGAAATGAAGCAGAAGATCGGAGGCCATTCAGGTGTGGAACACAATTTTTTAATTTACTCTTTGTGCTGCTACTAAGCCCTGTTGCCACCTCAGTGTAACATCAAAGCCCCATCACCCAATCTTATGTGAGACTTACCATGCCTTCAGAAGAATGGTGGAGCTTTCAGTGTGGACCAGAGCCCCTCAGGTGCCCAAATCCAGCTTGGTTATTGAAGCAAGCACAGTCGGTGGTGTGGTGAGGGTGCAGTGGTCAAGCTTCATCCTGCTGATGGACAGATTTTTCCTTAGTGTTCCTCCGTAAGATGGCAGTGCAACATGTCTCCAGCGTGGACACCCAACAGGCATGTTCAGAGGCTGGCCAGTCATCCCTCCTTCACAGTGCGGCTGATGTCAGGCCCCATTGGTGCACTAGGAGGCACTTAGGCAGTAGACACCTGACTTGTACCCACCCCAGAGGAGGTAAGCATCCGCTGTGATGCTCAGATTCCCCCCCCCATGCTAGACACCTGGCAGCCTGCGTTTATTTGAAAAAAAAATGTAAAAAAGCATCAAGTCATTAGAGAGGTGGGTTCCACTGAGACAACACAGTGGCACATTGATGAGGCTGTGTGGGGATGGCTACACTGTGGCCTTCTGTGCTGTACCTAGTTTTGATAAACAAAGGATATAGGTCTCTGGTGCCCCTAGTCTGGTGCCTTCCATTAGGGCTAATACAAATTCAGTACTAACATTTTTAAAAATAAAGTGAGTTGTTTCAAGTAAAACATTAACAAGCAGCATAATTATTTCGATATTGAGCTACTTTATTTTTCATCTGTTTTCCTGGATACGGGTTGGGTGCCTATGGACTGGAAAAGGGCAGATGTGGTGCCACTCCACAAAAGTGGCAGCAGGGAGGAGGCAGAAAACTGCCGTCCATTCAGCCTCACCTCAGTGGTGGGAAAGGTGATGGAGGTGCTGTTCAAGGAAAGGGTGGTCAGTTACCTTACAGACAGTGGACTGCAGGATGACAGGCAGCATGGCTTTACCAAAGGGAAATTATGGCAGATGAGCCTCATCAAATTCTTCGATTGGGCGACCAGGGAGGTGGATCGGGGTGGACATGGCCTATCTGAACTTCAGGAAGGCCTTCGACTCCATCCCTCACAGAAGGCTGGTAAGTAAGCTGGAAAGCTTAGGGGTGGGACCAAAAATAACTAAGTGGGTGAAGAACTGGCTGAGGAACAGAAGCCAGAGGGTGGTGGTAAATGGGGTGCATTCTGGGGAGGAAAGGGTGATGAGCAGGCTGCCAGGTCATGTCAGATGAGTCTAATAGATTTCTTTGACTGGGTGACCAAAATAGTAGATCAGGGAGGGGCTGTGGACATGGCTTACCTAGACTTTAGCAAGGCATTTGACACAGTCACACACAAAGGGCTGGGGGGATACTGGAATGCACAGGGAGAGGCATCAACATTAGATAACAGGAAGTTGTTTTCCCTCTGTACAGGCAGCTGGTGAGACCCCATCTGGAGTACTGCGTGCAGTTCTGGAGATCCAATCTCTGCAAAAACATAGGCAGGATGGAGGTAGTCCAAAGGAGGGCAACTAAAATGGTGCAGGGTCTGCATCAGAAGACACGTGAAGAGAGACTTGAGGAGCTTAATATGCATTACCCTCGAGGAAAGGGGGGACGGGGGGACATGATAGAAACTTTCCGAGTACCTCAAGGGAATCAACAAAGTCCAAGAGGGTAGCATCTTTCAGAAAAAGAGATGTGCAAGAACAAGGGGGCACAGTTTGAAGATAGAAGGGGGACGGTTCAGAGGTAATGTGAGGAAGTATTTTTTCATGGAGAGGGTTGTGAATGCATGGAACAGCCTTCCTGTGGAGGTTGTGGAGTCAAAAACAGTGGGGGAATTCAAGAATGCATGGGACAGACATAAGGCAGTTCTAGGGGTTGGGGGTAGGAGGAAGTAGGCTGTTAGTTAACTAGGATCTGCAGCTTATCCATTAGGTAGGGAAATTGGTAGACTGGGTTGGCCAAGCGGTCCTTATCTGCCGTCAAATTCTATGTTTCTGTGCCCCAGGGATCAGTGTTAGAGCCTATCCTTTTTAACATTTATATCAGCAATATAGCAGAGGGACTGGAGGGGAAGGTGTGACTGTTTGCAGATGATACCAAGATCTGCAACAGGGTGGACACCCCAGGAGGGAGTAGAGGTAATGAGGGAGGACCTAAAGAGCCTGGAGAGGTGGTCAGATACATGGCAGCTGAAGTTTAATGCAAAAAAGTATACGGTAATGCACATGGGGCGTAAGAACCTGCATGCCAGTTATGCACTGGGAGGGGAGGAAATAAAGACAGCAGAGCAGGAGAGGGATCTGGAGATTATAATTTCAGATAACCTTAAGGTGGGGAATCAATGCAGCAAAGCAGTTGGCAAGGCAACTAGAATGTTGGCATGCATAGGGAGGGGGTTTAACCAGCAGGAGGAAGGAGGTGCTAATGCCCCTTTACAAGTCCATGGTGAGACCTCACCTGGAGTATGGAGTCCAGTTCTGGAGGTCTCACCTGCGCACAGATAAATATAGGATGAAGAGGATTCAGAGAAGGGTGACTAAGATGGTGCACAACATGTATTGGAAGCCCTACAAGGAAAGGTTGAGGGAGCTGGACCTATACCCACTGGAGACTAGGAGGGAGCGGGGGTATTTGATAGAGACATTTAATTATGCAAAAAGAATAAATAAGGTGGGAAAGGGGAGCTTATTCATAAGGAAATTATGCGACAGAACAAGGGGTCATAGTTAGAGATTAGAGGAAGATTTAGGAGCAGTGTGAGAGGGCGCTACTTCACCGAGAGGGTGGTGGACCCCTGAAACAGACTGCTGGAGGTGGTGGGAGCCGTAACCGAGGGTTTCAAGTGGTCATGGGACAGATATAAAGGGTTGGACAGGGAGCAGAAGGGGAGGTACCTAGACTTAGAGTGTGAATAAGGGGGAGGGGGGTTATGGGGCAGACTCGATGAGCCAGGAGGTTCCTTTTCTGCTGACAGATTTCTGTGATTTCCTAGCTTATTTAACTTACCCAGCTTATGCCTGAACCTTTGTAGACTATTTCTTTTTAAGCCTAACCATGTTAATACATTAAAATTCCAGCCATCTGAATACTTGCTCTCCATTTTGTCAGCAACTTACAGCAGCCAATTACCACTCATTTATTTCAGAACAAAGTGAGGTGATGTAAATACCCTGTAATTATCACACATTAAGACAGGGGTTGTGAGTAGCGACATCACTTCAGACTCCTTCGTGAAACACGTAATGGTACACTTTTGATGCTGAGGCTGGTGCTAATTTAACAATTAGTTGAACAAAGAACAACTGCAGAATTTTATGTGGTGCATTGAGCTGGAACTCTGATTAATTATTGTACTTTCAAGGCCAAATGTTTGGTATGGCTCAGGATATCATTCTTACAGTGTGATTACTCTAGTGTATGGCAGTAGTGGTGATTATGGAATGGAACTAACATGCCATTCAGATGCCTGTGTGGGCAGCTGGCTGGTGAAAAGATCAGTGAATTCCAGTAGAATAGGGGTGGTGTTTTTTGCCAACCAGCAAGTGGAGTTGTGGGTTCAAACATTGGCGTCATCAGTGTAATCATCCCTTAAAAAAAAAAAAAAATCGAGAGGAAAATATATTCAGCATGAAGAATTTATGAAACTTTGTTTTTGATGGTCAGGCTGCCTTTCAGTGATAATTGGTGTAGCTTTAGAGCCATCGCTTTTAGAGTGTCCATAGGCCTGGAGGTCCACCACCCCATACTATGGATGGAACCTAAGCCACAGATATAAATCAGTACATATTAAGCTGTGATGCTGGCACGCTTGGATATATCACCCAGTTTAAGTGTCTTGGCCTTCTATTTGACCAACACTTCTGTTTCTCCTCTCACATTGAAGTTCTGTCTGCAAAACTCAGTCCTAAACTGGGGGGTGCTTTTCTGAGTGAAAGGGCTGCCTCACCTGTGGTACATGGAAGCATTTACTGCACTTGAATAAATTGTTCTTCCTACCCTGGATAATAGAGATATGTTATATGGGACTACCAGTAAAACACTTCTTGCCAAGCTTGATACTCTTGACAACATTTATTTATATATGTATTAACAGATTTATTTATTGAACATTTTGGAGAATATCTTTGAGCTCAGGTGTTCTTTTTTTTTTTAGTTTTTTTATTTTCTTTTTATGCCCCCTTCTCACCTTGGATGCCGCTTTCTTCAGGGGATCCGATGCTTGCTTTGCCCTCCCCCGGTACCTGTTGGGGAGCCACCAGGCCCAACCTCATACTGCCTCGGCCTCCCCCCCCCCGGGCGGGGAGGAGGGGGACCCCGGGACTTTTCCCCCTCCAGTCCATTAGAGTGTGTGCCGGTCAGTCTGAGCAGTCTCCCACGGGAGCCGGGTTATGGTGTCTGGGAGCAAGATCCCTGTCTACGTCGGCATCCAGGGGTCAATTTTTCCCTTGTTTTCTGGTGTCATCCCCATGGGTGTCGACATGCACGGAGAGCCTAGGGGCGGAGCACGTCATGATGCACTGATGCTCAGACTCCTGGCTGATGTTCTTCCCTCCCTTACAGACTGTCCCGCTGCACCACCACCACCCATGGTCACCCAGGTGGCGGTAGAGTAGCGGAGCAGGCAACCCACCCTCCCCTGGAGAAGGAAAGCAGCCTATGGGCGCTCAGTCCTCCTCCTCCCCCAGCTGACCCTCCAGCCACCGAGTCTATTCCTGAACCTGGGTCGCTGGCGCCACGAGTGGTAACCTTACTGCTGCAGCAGCCGGCGAGCTCAGGTGTTCTTTTACAAAGGTTCTATGTCAGCAACAGAGATTACAGGGTAACATAAATACAAAAGGGAAATCCCAGTGGAATGTAGTCAAACAAGGACACAATGGTCAAACAAGTACATAATAAGCAGGCTAGATCAATTGCATAACAATTTTACAATAAGGCAGGTAAACAGGAACAGTGTAGAACAAGCTCAGTAATGGTACATGGCCTCAGAGCCAGAGGCTAACATAGTACAAAGTGTACACTGGGAGGGACGTAGTTAGGATGATTAGTGGTTACAGTTGCACTGAACTGTTAGGGTTGCCCGAAGTGCTCTCTTAAACTGGTCAAACTTTGATTTAGCAGGGCTTCAGCTCATTTAACCCACCTGCAGCCCTAACAGCAAATGAACGCTTGCCCAGCTGAGTATGATGAAAAGGCAGTTCGAGTGCATTCCGAGCCGTGCTCCCGGTGTTGTAAAGATTGGCAACAGGGCAGAAGCAGTGACTTAGGACCAGGGGGGTTAGGCCCAGTAGCTCCTTCTTGGCTAGCAGACAAGTGAAAAGCCTTTTTCCAGATCAGATTTATTCTTCTGAGAATTGAATCACAGGCAGTTGTGTAGACAGGGAGGTCATTGTACACTAGTGACAGTACTGAGCTTGCCACTATGAGGACATACAAACATACATATGAACATACGAAATTGCCGGCAGAAAAAGGCCCCAGGTCTATCAAGTCTGCCCGATTGTGCAGGTCTTAGTTTCATATCACTACCGCTACCCCACCACCACCCAAACCTCTCTCTTCCTCCTCTTTTCTGGTCCTTCCCCCCCTTTGAACAGTCTAACATCTGCAGTGAGGTTGATCTGGGACCGGTTATGGCACAAGGCACCGAGTCTTCTGTTTACTGCAGACAAAAGGTGGTCAGCATGTGGAGCAAAAGATAAATTATCATCCAGTGTCACCTTGCGGTATTTCAAGGTTTCCACCTGTTCAATTGTATGTCCCAGGTCATTGTGGATGACAAGGGGGTTACCTTTTTTCTTCCTCTGCGGGCTTGTGAAAAGTATAGTCTTAGTTTTTCTTGTTATTTTGAACCAGTTTGTTATTGGAGAACCATCTTTCAGGGACCTCAGAATTACCCTGAAAGACAGAGGTGAGGCTGCCAAGGTCAGGGTTCCTGGAATACATGACAGCATCATCTGCACAAAGAAGTATATTTGCAAACTGACAGGCATCAGGCAGGTGGTTTATGAATAAGCCAAATAGTAAGGGGTCCAGAATGGAGCCCTGAGGAACACCAATGGATACATTCCTAACGTCTGACTAAGAGCCCTGTCTCTTCATGCGTTGAGTATGATTAGTGAGATAACTCTGGAACCAGGTGACTGTGTTTAGTGACAGGCCTAGGCCATGGAGTTTGCTAAGTAGGAGCTTATGAGATCAACCAAGTCAAAGGGTATTGTCAAGTCAGTATAGATGGTGCCAGCCTTGTCTCCATTGCCAAGGGCCTCAAGGAGGAAATTGGAGTACTCAGTGTCGTATATTGGTGCAGTGTTTTGTTATTTTCTGAAATCCATGCTGTTGGGGACACTGTATTTCACACTTTTTAAGGTATCAGTCAAGTTGATTGGACACTATTCTCTCAAGGGCTTTGGACAGTGGGAGAGTATAGAAACTTACTTGCTCATACTGTACATGATGGACTGTCCCTCTTTATTCACCACTGTTCCTTGTAGGAATAACTGCACTGGCCTTTTCTGGAATGTAGACTCCATACACTGCTGCTTCTCTTAGCTCTAAATGCTGTACAGTAAACTTCCCTGCTACCTAAGATCCTTGCTAAAGCTACCTGTAACCAAGCCTGCCTTCTAAGATTTCCAGTAGCGGATTCCCAGTGTCCCCCTCTGTAACCTGCTTCTTGCACAGTTCATGGTGGTTCTGTTTAATGTATCCATTTTCACTCTCCATGTGCCTTACTAGTAGTTAATGTAATAGTTTATACAGCAACCTATTTCTAATTTAATTGTTCTATTATCATATTTTCTTTCTCCTCCATTCTTTTTCTCCACAGGTCACGGTTGTAAATGAGATTGTTATCCCTGTGTTGCTTACCTAACTTACATAAATTATAGATACATAAATACATAATCTCTAGAGCCACATAAAGAAAACTGAGAAAATACAGGCCACATTACAGTATCTATGGAGCTATTGATGAAAATAGCATTACTTATGCTACAGTGTGATGAACACAACTCCGGTTACGGTATGTTACCCTACGATCAACACAAGACTTCTTATTCTCTTATTCTTATTTTTGTCCACTTTAATTTCTAACAGAAATCATTAGTTGCACGTATTTATGATGGGATTCGCTTTAGGGCCCTACTCTGGTAAAATTCCATCAATGACAGTGTCTTTGTTATGACCAAAAAGCAACAGGGATTCATAAGTTGTAAGTTATATAAGTTTCTCTTGCTGCCACATCTACTGTATGTACTGGTTAACATGTGGAATACTTCACCAGGTGATATTGTGGAAGCTAACACTAGCCAGGCTTTCAAAGCAGGAATAGGCAGATCCTGTAAGGAGAATGCTTTTGAGGGGTGTCACCTGGCATGATTAGGGGTAGAACTGTGATAAACTTGGACGCGTGTCCATACTCAAATTGGGTATAATCACTATCATGCAGTTGGAGGGGCAGACAGGATTGCCCCTACGTCTCATTCATCACCACAGCACTGTTCCTGCAGACACTGCTGCAGGGTACATCAAGATACTGGTCACTGGCCAGCCCAGAAGTATTTGTCACTGCCATCTGTGAAACAAGGGTTCTTATTGGACTCTGGTTTGCTACACTGGGACTAGTGGAGGTGAGGCATTCTTTTTTAATTTATAATGCTTCCCTCACTGGGAAAGCTCCTTACCCGGTCAGCAAAAACTAAATAAATAAAAGCTACACTTAGACAATCACCTAGTTTGTGCTGGGGTGCCAGCAACAACAATCATCACACAAATTCAAATGGAAGTTCTGTGATAGTTTTATTATATTATACAATGGCTATCTAATATGTAGAAATCTGATTGGCTGACTGGATCTTTTATCTGTGAGTAAATCCTAGTATACTGTATATCATGGATAAAGATCCAGTCAGCCGCATCCGAGTTACCCCTGTTTTTAGAACCATCCGTCCCCCCTAGAAACACTGCCATATTTAACTCTCCGCTAACCCGCCACTGAGCCCCAATGGTAAAATGGGAATTTCAAAATAGGCTACTGTTCTGATTTATACTGCGTGACAACACCAGCCTTAAACCCACCGTAAACAGCACAAAGTTATTTTTTCCTTTTTAATCAATTTAGAGCAGTTATGGACCATGTACCTCCAAAGCAGTACAGGCCAAACTCAGACTGCGGCTTTCACTATAGGTAATCCCACGCTCCCCACGAGATCCTCAGCTGTCAGCTCCTGTGATAGTCACTCCCTCCTGCTTCTGTGCCAGTACCTGCTGGCTCCCGAAACATTGACTCTCTCCCGCCTCCATGGCAGTGTATTTAGTTCCCAGTCCCATTGTACAAGGCAGATTGATTTAGTTCCCGGTCCCACTGTACAAGGCAGATTGTCTCCCATCCCGTTAGCAGCCTTGAAAAAAATCCCAAAAACTCAGCTCACAGTCGAGCTGCACAAACACCGCTGCTTCGTACACTATCCCAATTATAATCTGCAAGCTGCTCTTCTTGACTTCACGGATGTTGTGTCTTGATGTGGGGGCGGGGGCACTGCAGCAAGCAGACACAGACTGTGTGTGTGTGTGTGTGTGTGTGTGTGTGTGTGTGTGTGTGTGTGTGTGTGTTTAGTGAGGAGGACTGCCATCTCTAGCAACAGGGGACTATTTAACATACAGTGTAAGGATATTACCTACAAAAAAAATAATTAAAACTATTTATTTTCCAGTAAAACCACTTTAATCTTTGGAAAAAAAAATGATTGGGAGGGAGACATTGTATAATCGCAATAAACCACTCCAGGGTGTGGGTTCTGCCGGGATTTACCCACTTCTGGTGTGGATTTGGTCACTCGGCCGCACACCAGGCTTGGGTAAATCCCAGCATAACCCACACCCTGTCATGGTTTATTGCTTAATTAATATACATTTGACTACCAGGGGGAAGGTGTAGGCTGCCTATTGCTTAACCACCCTCTGCTGGCCAACCAGGGAACTGTATTTGTGTTATCTCTGAAGATAATCACTCACACACTCACCTGGCTGGAGGCAAAGGTGTGACCATGGTGAGCCTGATGATCAAGGTGGGAACAGAAGGAAAAAGAGTGAGTGGGTTCTGTCCCACAAATAGGTGCTGGTTTCTTATCTGTAGCTAAGACCTGGAAACAAGTTTTTTTGTTGCCCCCCTCTTTCTGGTCCCACAGACAATCCACAACCTGTCCGTTGTACTTGCCACTTGCTGACTTCCCTTGCTATACAGACACCCCCAGAAAAGCCCCAATGCCTATCCCTCCACAACTCTGGTATATCCAAACTGGAGTGGGGACGGGGGGTGTGGGGTTTCCCTGCTCTCACCAGAGAGGAAGTGCTTCTGGAAATGGAGAGAAGACCGCATTGGGGGGATGCCCCATGGGGTTGAGTGGCATGGGTGCTATGAAGAGGACCTTTATCCATCACACCTAGGCAGGCCATCTCTGTTACAAGGATACACATGTCAAGACATCCTGGGGGGATTCATGGTGGTACATGGTTGTCTACGCCACCAAGGGCACCAGCTCTTGGCCTCCATCAGGTGCTGCTTTAGGCAAGGCAATTATTTTTATATAGCATCCCATCCAGTTAAGTCTTGGAGTGCTTTACAGAATTAGAAAAAAATAAATTACAGCAAAACTTAAACAAAATACAGAATGTCAGTAAATAAACTAAATATGCAGGCTATGAGAAATAAAATGCTGGGACCATGCCCTGTCTATAGGTTGTAGGCTACAGTAAATAAATAAATAAATAAATAACTTTTCAGACCCTTTTTTAAATGTCTACACAGAGGGGCAGGAACTCATAAAACAGAAAGGGAGGGAGTTCCAAACACATAGGGCTGCCACTGAGAACATCCTTTCACCAAGCAGTTTAAGATGTGCCCTTGGGATGGCCAGAAAAAGACCCTCAGTGGAGCGGAGTGGTCTCTTGGGAGCATACCAGGGTAAGAGACCTTTAAGGTAGTCTGGCCTCAACCCATGCAGGCTTTGTAAGTTAACAACGCAATGTTACAGGTAGTGCGCCAGTGCACCAGCACAACTGCTGCAGCACAGGCATGCCATGCTCCCTGTCGGTGAACAAGCAGTCAGCCTGGCTGTGGCTGTATTAGTGGTGTGTGCCATGCCCTCCCTCTGGGGAATGAGAGTGTCTGAGGTGGACACTCCTTACTCTCCCTGCTGGTCTCTGCCCCAGTTATCCCTTGTGTGGGGCATGAACACAGGTTGTTAGTGTACCGAGCAGGTGCCTCACCGTTGGGCACCACGGAGTCAACCAATACCCAAAAAACAGTTTCGAGCAGTTCTTTCCAAAACACAGTTTTGCCAGTGTTCTGTTTTACTGAGGAAAGAAAAAGTTTCTATATGGGGCTCGCTTTTCAGGCTGTTCCATCAGTGCAGCAGCAGGGCTGTCTCACTGTGTCCGTTATCTGGATGTAGGAACAAGCTTGGGTCGGAGGGCTGGCAGGGGGAAGAAGATTGAGCTTCCCAAAGGTCAGTCACCTCCTCAAAATTGGGGGAGTGAGGGCTGATCCCACTGCAGCAGCACCACCTGGGGGTCCACAGTTGAGCATGTGGGTATGTATGGCAGTGGGAGGGAGAGACATTCAGCTCAGGTCACTGTAGCCGACCGGGGAAAGAAGGATTGAGTGTCCCATGAACAGCTGTCCTCTTTTGGTGGGGGGGGGGATAGCTGCACTCAATACCACAACCATCAGTGAATGGAGGCTGGGTGGTATTGCAGCTGTGGCCACTAGACAGGGAGGGATGCTGCCAGATGCTAGCAAGTCACAAACATGTGCCTGCGTGTCACTGGACGGTTGGCATTCCCAGAGGAGAAAACTGGAGGGAAACAACCCAGTCCTGACAACCCCTGCAGGCTCATGCACTACTGATCTGGCGGTTTCGGGCAAGTGGAGGGCATGTTTCAGCCCAGGAGAAGGTAGATAGCAGGGCTGAGGGGTGCCTACATGGAGGGATGGAGTGGAGGACAAGTGGAAAAAAGGCTTAATTAAGAAAAAACCAAAAACCACTAAATCAGAAAACCATGACTCGCACGTATGACTACAGTTTACTCTGTGCTTATTGTAGCATGGCCCTTTGGGGGTGAGGTACACTGTGTGTTCGACTGTGGAGTGTAGAACAGTGAAAGTATCATTTAAATAAGCATTAAGCCACGGCAAAGGAGGGTTCTACTGGAGAACAGGATTTCATGTTTAGCAGGATAGTGTTGCAACTAAAGTTACAACCATTACATTTAGAACATACAGTACTGTATCCAGTCAGAGGTCATAGAAAAGGGAGGAGGAGAGCTCAGAGGCTGTCAATCATGGCCATGGGAGTCTGATTCCTACTGCACAACTGATTCCAAGGATTAAAACTGGTATTGATTATTTAGCGGCCTTCTCTTTTTTTTTTTTTCATACCTCTATTTTCTCCTCCTCTCTGCAGAGCGGCCTGAAGGGTCATCCAGCTGCCAGCACCCACACCGCAGGACCCAGGTCCGTCAGCGACTCGCTCTCCCTACACAGGTTGGCTCTCGAAGTGTCCCTTCCCCCACGGGGGACCAGGTTCCAATACCTGGAGGGCGCACATCTCTGGATTTTGGGGTGTAGCGCATGGCCATCAGTTGCAATGACCACCATCTGTCCTGCTCCAGACCCCTTTCTAAGCGCTGCACTTGTAGAGCGCCTGACTTCCATCAGAGGCCGCAACAGAGTGACGCATTCCCCATAACCCACCCCAGAGAGGAGATGTTGCAGGATGCTCGATCCTGTCCCTCCCCCACTGACCCCCGGCAGCCCGAGTCCATTCCCAAACCCGGGTTGCCAGCATGGCGTGAGGTGTGGCGTCCAGCGCCTCAACCCTCAGCACCACTGGACCAGATAATGGCCTTTTCTTACTAGACATTCCCTGTGTTTAACCCTTGGCTTTAATTGTTTCTAAAGCTAAATGGGAAAGTGTTTCATAAAGACATAATTTCTGTCGGCCCAGTGGCCCTGAGGGTTGAGGCGCTGGACGCCACACTTCGCGCCATGCCGGCAACCCGGGTTCGGGAATGGACCTGGGTCATCGGGGGTCCGCAGGGGAGGGAGAAGATTGAGCATCCAGAGGACTGCTGTCTTCCAGAGTGGGTTGCTGGGGATTCCTAGCACAGTAGTGACCTCTGGCAGAGACCAGAGGTGGCACTAGCATTGGGATGCAGAAGGGAATGGAATGTTGGTAGGCTCCGGCGGCGAGAGGCGAGGTACAACCACGCAGGAAGCCATTGCACGCTGTGTCCCGAGGGGGGAAACCTTAACAGGAAAAAACCCTGCTTCGGTGGTAGGCAATGGGGGGATCACTGGCCAGGCCCCATGCTCAATGCCGGGCTCTACCATCCCATGCTCCCGGTCTTCCTCCTCCTCCTCCCCCTCTGTCGCTCTACTAGATAGAGTGCCAGGAGGAGATGGCGGTCCCGCCCCGGGGGGCTCAGAGCCAGGGGGTTGTGTGGCTGGGTGAGGTTGGAAGGAGACGGGCCCAACCGGGGTGTGAAGAGTTGGGGCCTTTTGGCGGGCAGCAGAGCTGGTGCTGAGAATCCACACCCAAGAGAAGGCCACCAAGGTAGGAGATAAACAGAGTTGGAAAAAATAAAGACATAATTTCCTTAACTCAAGTCTGCTAGTCCATTCATTTTATTTTTTGATTTATTTTATTTATTTGTTTTGTCACACAACCCTGGTTTTGTTCATCACCCTTCAGGTCAAGTAATTTGGGTTCTAGGGACATGGATATGTTGTTCATCCACACTTACTGGCAGGTTCCTTGCCGCTTTAAATCTTGCCGGAAGGTCTTCAAGCTGGCTCCTCCCACCCACTCGGGTGGTAGAACTCTCAGCTCCACCCCATGACGTCAGATCTTCCTTACCGCTTGGAAGCTCAGGTTCCCTCCTTAGCACTCTGTGTTTTTCGACTGGTTCCTGATTCTTCGGTTTGTCCGAATTTAGTTTTGAAGTTTTCTAAACCTCGGTCTTCTTTTCCCTCGCGGCTGCGATGGACAATTCATTTTCTGGCTCTCGGAGGCGCCCTGGCAGGCAGAATATCTCCAGGACTGATCCGCACTCCACGTGCATATACTGCCTCGACTTGGACCACGACCTGCAAGTCTGCGAGTTGTGCCTTTTCGACCAACGTCCTGGAGGATCATGCGGCCCGATTGATGTTTGGGCACCCCGAGGAATTTTCCCGGCCGGTAAAATCCATAGAGGCTCGTCGGGCGGTGTCCGCGACGGCTGAGCAGCTCGAGCACTCTATCGCCCTGGAGGAGGCGGCAGCCGAGGCCGCATCTCCCTCCTCCTCGGTCACGGCATTTATCCCACTCTCTCTGAGTTCCTCTCATTCAGCTTTGTTCAAGGAGCTTCACCAGTCCCTCTCCACGAAGGGAGAGGGGCCATCGGGTCTTGCTTCTCGGCCCAGGTTGAGGGAGTCGCAGGGTAAGTCCCATCGTCGGTGTTTGTGGGAGTGGGAGAGCTCTCCTTCCCCGGACTGCCGACCATCGACTTCGGTCGAGGTTGCGGCTCAGGCCGTTGGCTTCACGGTGTCCCCATCAGGCCAGCCGGCCCGAGACTCCCGTGAAGCGCGGTGAGTTTTCTCTCGGCCTGTCTCGGGTGGTCGACTGGAAGAGCCCGTCAACCCTTCGCCGCTTTCCCGGTGGAGGCCGAGGTTCTGCCTGCACCTTCGGGGTGGCAGTCCTTGGTCAAAGTGTCCAAGCCGAGGGAAGAGCAGGTGTCCCCTGCTCCTTCCCAGACCCGCCCTTGGTTTCACTGAGGATCTTGGTCTCAGTCTCGGTCTTCTTCTCAGTCAAGCCGTTTCCGCCAACTTCAGCGGTCTTGGTCGGGGCACCGAGTTAAGTGGCAACACCATTCCTCCTCGGATGAGGAGAGGCTTTGACGCAAATGGCGTCAATGTTACAAGGAGTTTATGTGGCAGCAGTTGCTGTTGTCCGGGAATCAATCGACTCTGATTCACTCCCCGTCTATCAAGCGGCTGCCGCCTGAACGGCTAACGCAACCGCTCACTGCAGTCGAGGTGCCCACTTCCGGGCAGGTTGTTTGACCAAATCTTGCTGCCCCACCGATTGTGGTGGAACCTCGGTCAGGTCACAGCCTGTCCCACAGGTTGTCGGTCACCCTCACTCCCGCCCGCCCTCGGTGGGTGGAGAGAGGCTCAGGCCTGAGGCAGCTCTTAGCAGACCCTTCGGAGTCCGACGATGACTCCTCCGTGTTCCCCAGGCAGATGGGCATGGAGTCCTCCCTGGACCGGTCTTTGGACGACAGCCCATCATCCTTCCTGGGTCTGCTTAGGCTCATCTTGGAGTTTACCAGGATGCAGCTCGAGCCCGTGTCCAAACGGGCCTGTTTTCCCCTGATGGAGATCCTAGACCAAGGGGATTCACCCTCGGAGGCCTTCCCTGTGGCTGAGGCCATTGTCGGCCCAACCTTGGACTTTTGCAGTGGCCTACTTCCTGTCCTGCCTCGGCCAGGCTGGCCAGGAAGTATGCAGTCCCCTCGGTTCTTTGCCCGGTTTCTGAGCACCCTCTGCTGGGGATTAGTTACGAAAAGTCTTCCAGCATTCCCGTGCGCTCGGGATGTGGATAGGCCTCCTGACAAAGAGTCAAAAGGATGGACTATGTCGGGCGCAAGGTTTACGCCGCGTCCTCCCTAGGCCTCCGACAGGCCAGCTCTGCCGCGCTGATAGCACACTTCTCCCACGCCCTCTTGGGCCCCCTGGATGAGGTGATCCCTCATCTCCCGACCAACCTGCGGACCACGGTCTGGCAGGTGCAGGACCAGGGTAGGGCAGTGGCTAAACAGCAGCTTCAGACTGCTCTGGACATAGGTGATTCCTGTGCCAGGTCAGTAGCGGCCGCGGTGGCCATGTGCCGCAGGGCATGGCTGAGAATATCCACCTTCTCGGCGGATATCCAGCACAAGTTGGCGGACATCCCCTTCCTGGGGACTTACCTCTTCGGCCCTGGAGTGGAAGGACACCTCCAAGGGACTGAGAAGTCCAATGCCACTCTGGACTCGGTCACCCCCGCCCAGAGGGACAAGAGCCGTCAGCAACCTCTGCGTAAGCCCCTTCATCCTTCGGCCCCTGCGGCACGACTGGCCCATCAGCAACAGCAAGAGGGCCAGCAGGCTTGCGCTTGGCATCTTGAACCTAAGCCAATGGCTTCCTCTAAGGGGAAGCAAGGAGGTAAAGGCCCAGGAGCTCCCTCGGCCAGTCCCTCCTCCAAGCCTGCTCAATGACGGGCTGAGGAGCATCGCCCCCGGCCTCGTCACCCCTACCTGGGTCCCCCCGTGGGGGGATGGCTCTGCCACTTCCTTTCCACCTGGTCCGCTATCACCACGGACCGCTGGGTGTTGGAGGTGGTAGGAAACGGCCTGCCTCTGGAGTTCGAGCAGGCCCCACCCTTCCGAGCCATCGCCCTTCAGGGGGCCACGGGGTCCGCAGCCTCTCTGTCAGCCCACCGAGCCAATATTGCCCTGCTCCTCGAAACAGAGGTGATCAGGAAGGTGGCGGATCCTCCTCCAGACCCGGGGTTTGTGTCCAGGTACTTCCTGGTCCCCAAACGGACGGGGGGCTGGCGCCTCATTCTCGACCTGAACAAGTTCCTAAGGTCTCGGACATTCTGGACAGTCACTCTGACTCAGATATCCCATCCTTGGAACGAGGGGTGTGGCTCTGTTCCCTGGACCTCCAGGACGCATTCTTCATGTTCTGATTCATCCGTTTCTTCAGAGACTTCTCCGCTTCAGAGCGGAGGGATCTCTTTACGAGTTCCGAGCCATACCCTTCGGCCTCTTCCCAGCTCCCAGGGTCTTCTCCAATGCATAGCAGTGGTGACAGCATTCCTGCAGCGCCTGAAGGGTCTGGGTGTACCCCTACCCGGATGGCTGGCTGATTGCAACCCCCTCCAGAGCAGAGGTGGAGCGGTCCGGAGTTCTGGCCCTCTAGGTTGCTCTCAGATGGGCCTCTCAGCGGGCCAAGTCGGAACTCGTGCAAAGCAGGTGATTCTTTTCATCGGGCAGAGCTTGACTTTTTGAGCCAGAGCTTGGCTCCCGGCGGACAGGGCCGAGGTTCTTCCTCCTTTACCCAATCATGTCTGATTGGGCAATCGCGCCCTGCCCGGGACTTCCTGCGCCTCCTGGGCCTTGTGGTGGCCTGCACCAGCGTGGTCTGTTGGGCCCGTTGGTACATGCATCCCCTTCAATGGGGGCTGGCCAGCCAATGGTCACAATGCTGCTATCCTTTGGACCAGCCCGTGACAGTGACCCAGGAGATGTGGAATGCTCTCCAATGGTGGACCGTTCCAGCACATCCGCAGGAGGGCATCCCGTTCGTCCACCCCGAGTCAACGGTCTTCTTCGACCAATGCATCTCTGATGGATTGGGGTGCCCATCAAGGAGAGCACAGAGTGCACTGCCTCTGGTCCCCTTGGGAGTCCCAATGCCATTTCAACCTGCTGGAGCTTCATGCGGTCCACCTAGCTCGCACCGCCTTCGCTCTGTTTATACGGGGTCAAGTGGTTCAGGTCCAGGCGGACAATACCACGACCATGTGCTACCTAACCTGCCAAGACCGGACACGCTCCTTGCCGTTATGTAATAAGGAGGTTCTCCGCATTTGGTCTCGTACGCAGCCTGGAGGCGGTTTTCCTAGCCATTTCGATGGTAGGAGCCTCCAACACCCCGGCCGATGCCCTAAGGCGGATAGGGGCTGCGCCTCATGAGGGGTTCTCTCCTGCCGGAGGTAGCACAAGATCTTCCTCCCACTGGGTCACGCCTCGGGCGGACCTTTTCCCTCAGGGAGAATCGGCCGAGACTGTTTCATGCCCGCCCCTCAGCAGGGGCTCGGCTGTAGGGATGCCTTTGAGGCCGTGGGACCTAGGCTCTTCTGTGCCTTTCCCCCATTTCCCTTGATCCACAAGGTGCTTCTTAAGGTGAGGAGGGACAAGGCGCAGGTGATTCTGGTAGCCCCAGGCTGGTTCCACCAGCTCTGGTATCCAGCTGTCCTCAGTCTCAGCTCCAGGCTCCTGAGGCGGCTTCCAGCCCTCCCGGACCTGATCTCTGTTATCAGGGGAAGGTATTCCATCCGGACCTTCAGTCCCTGCACCTGATGGCCTGGTTCCTGTGCGGCTAGTTGCTAGGCCTTGGGTCTTCCAGCGAGGTCCTCAACGTTGTTGAGGCGTCCCGTCTGGAGTCGATTAGATGATGCTCGCTTCAAATGGAAGAGTTTCTCCATTTGGTGTTAGGGTGGGCCTGGTCCCTTCTCCTGTTCCTCGGCAGCATTCCAGACTACCTGTGGTCCTTTCTTCTTCTTCAGCAAGGGCTTGATCGATGACCCTAAGATGCTCCTGGCAGCCACCTCTGCCCTCGAGGCGCGGGCGGAAGGCAGTCGTTAGTGCAGGAAGGTGGTCTGGTGCTTTTCCAAGGCCTTGATCACACTTCCCTCCCGGTCGAGAATCTCCACCTCCGTGGGATCTACCGCTGGTACTGGCTTAGCCCATGGGCAAGCCATTCAAATCAATGCACAGGTGCGATTCTCCCACCTCTTGTGGAAGAACACCTTCTTGGTGGCTACCACGTCAACCAGAAGGATGGGAGAGCTCCAGGCGCTTCCTTCAAGTCTCCCTATCTGGTCTTCCACAGGGACAAGGTTGTCCTGCACCCCACCCGAAGTTCCTTCCGAAGGTGGTGTCGGAGCTTCACCTTAACTGGGTGTTGACTCTGCCTGTTCTACCCCATTCACACCTCGGAGGCCATATATAGGCCCATTTGGACCCTAGTTGAGCGCTCGCCTTCTCAGGGAGCGTGGGGCTGGGCCCCGAGGAAGAGGTTCGCCAGCTCTTTGTCATCTGCGCTGAAGCCACACCTGGCAGACCTGCAGCCAAGCGGACGATGAGCGGGTGGGTCACCTCCTACATAGATCTCCGCTATAGGTGGGTGGGCATGGAGCCTCCCAGAGGGATAAGAGCTCATTTTACCCGCCATAACGCTGCATCGGTGGCTGCTTCTGGGGATGTCCCTATCCAGGATATCTGCAGGGCTCCTACCTGGAAGTCGGCACATACCTTATTTACCCCCTACCACATCAAACTTGGGTCACGCCGGGATGCTAGTTTGGGGCCTCGGTTCTCCAGTCTTTATTCCCTAAGTAGGGGGTGTGCGCCTTGCCTCCCTCCTCCCGGAGAAATGCTAGGAGTCTGCCAGTAAGTGTGGATGAACAACATATCCATGTCCCTAGAAATACAGGTTACTCACCTGTAACAGGAGTTCTAGGAATGGTATATGTTGTTCATCCCCATGATTCCCACCCGACCTCCCGGCCGGACTTACAACCTGGTTTCCAGCGGGCTAGATCTGGCGTCATGGGGCGGAGCCGAGAGTTTTACCCCCCGGGTGGGTGGGAAGAGCCAGCTTGAAGACCTTCCGGCAAGATTTAAAGCGGCAAGGAACCTGCCAGTAAGTGTGGATGAACAACATATACTATTCCTAGAACTCCTGTTACAGGTGAGTAATCTATTTATTTATGTTTGAATGTTCTTTCTTCCTGTGAAATCAAAACTTCCCTTAGTAGTAGTAGTAGTAATAGTAGTTGCAGTAGTAGTTCCTCCCAACTAGGCTGAATCAGTAGGCAAGATCTTTGCAGATGCAGAGTTTTGCAGGTTAAATGCAGTATTTTTGTTTTGTCTTTTTAAACAGAGGAGTCTGGTCAACAAGAGGCTGTGCTCTCATGTTCTTATGTGGGGCTCATTGTACTTTTGTCTACTGCTGTACACTTTTGGACAGATTTTCAAAGCTTGAAATTTGCTGCAAGTCCAGGGTGCATCAAAAATACGGTGCAGTGGACCTGTAGCAAAAAAAATGGGATTTTCTGTTCTGTGTGTCATTTAGACTCCAGCTAGATCACCTTTCTGTGTCTGGCATGCGTCAGTGCTGAGGTTTCTTGTGTGCTTCTAGATGTAAGTTGCGGCCAGTCTCTGCCTCAAGCTGCCGTAAAGCAGATCTAAGTGTCATAGTTGTGTCCAATATGAGAAAATTGAGTGCAGTTGCGACATTTAAATATAGAGCACTTGTAGCGACACACTGCGTTACCGCAATGACTGACACATGCACTGCTTCAGTCTTTAAAAATCTGTCCTTTATCTTTTAAACAGATGTTAAAGGGTACAGTCCCTGCACTGCCAGTGTCTACTTGTTTCTTTGTAAAGCACTTTGGAACACTGTGTGTATGAAAGTGCCATGTAAAATCCAGTTCTGTTCTAGTCAACATTTTAATTAGCAAGTGGCTTTGGATAATAGTCACGGTGATGTTTTCCATTTTCATTTAAAGGTAAAGAAAAGAGGTAGTATGATCAGGCTACGTAACTCGTCTCTATGCTTGAAATGAACATGCTTATCACTGTGTAGTATGCAATGTTCTGCATGGTGTGCGGGTTCCAAAAGCCGAACTTGATGCTGATCAAAACGTATAGCTAAAAAAGGAAGCATGGCTCATAAAAGATCTTAAAAACATGGACAGTCTTCTAAAATGAAGGGTAAGTGGACCACTGGTAGTTCTTTCCTCTTCATCAGCCATTCTGCAAATGTAGTTGCCTTCAAGGAAGACAGGTGGAATAAATAAAGAAAACAAATAATGCTTTTCCAAATGGGACTGCTCATTCAAATTTGCATTAAACATAGCACACCATTCCTTTTTTTTGTTAGTTTTTATTCATTAACTTTTGTGGTCAGTACAGTACTATTTCACACAGCAGATGTTCAGAACTTTCACAATGGTTATATGAATGTACTCCATTTGCTAAGTAATCTGAAATCACAATCTACAACTTGAAAATGGCCTTTCTCCTCCCTTTAGGGACAGCTCAGAGGGAGAGGCGTTAACCTTTGTTGATAATGGTCACTAGTGAAAATATGCAAACTGTATCAATAGTCTGAGCTACAAAATCTAGCTGCCCTGATGTGTCGCTGAGATGGGGTGAAGGTGTGCGCTGGGGGTGGGGGGAGCAGAGCCACTTGGGTATCTGTCCAGGGATCGCCTCTTGAATTCCACATAGCGCACCTTCATAAATTTTGCCAGCTACTGCTGCATCCTAGGAATGACTTTACTCATCTTCCATGACTGTGTGCTGGTTTGTCAGAAGAGAACCTTATACAGTACATTGTAGTAGGCAGCACACCAGGAAAAGTGAAACAAAATCAAGAGTAGCATAATTCCCAGGAGAGGGCCTGCCTCAGCGATGACTTGGGATGGGCCATTTTGCCAGGAAAAGAAACTACAATATGATTGAAAATTTCCATTTCGGCTTTCTTTAATAAGCTCTCAGACAAGATCTGTGTATTGTTAATGGATTAAAATGAAAATATTTCTTTATTTTTTTTTTCTTTCTTCCCCCTTACACACAGTTACACCCAGACACAATCTCGTGGCTTTTTCAGATGAAGATGCTATAGCTTCACATAAGTACCCGTTGCAGCAAGAAAGTATTGATCCCCAAGGCATAGGGTTTTACTTGGCATCTACTTATATCTTCAATCACAAGGGTGCAGTGTGCACATTTATGGAACCCAAACAAACAGAAGAGAGAAAGAAATAAGTGCCTTCACTGGGACTTGAACCCAAGCTGCCCAGAATACCGTTCCAGTTGTGCTACCAGCTGTGCCACCAAGGCAACTGGAAACTGGGACATCCCAAGGCCCTTTACTCCTTCTTTAATGCACAACCTGATGCTGCACAGTTACATTTTCAGTCACAAGAGTGTGATGTGCACATTTATGGAACCCAAACAAACAGAAGAGGGAAAGACAGAAGTGCCTCAGCTGGGAATTGATCCCAGATTGCGCCGCGAATATACTTGTATCCCTAAAAACTGCTGTGAAGGAAATAGTTAATTATTAACAGGTGGTTTGCCACTATCGTGCATATGTATTTCCACTGACCCATCCAACACTGCAAACGTAATGTTTCGTAGACTCACAGGGGTCACTCTTTGAAAGGTTTCTGCTGGAGGATGTAAAGAAGTAACCAGCAATTGAGAAACAACCTTCATTGCTGAATGTGTAGGTCAACTTAAAACACAGTGGAAAAAACATTGCCTGATCTTTCTACTGGTTCTTATTCTTCTTTGAAGAACACCACCCGCAGTACTGAAGAGTGTAACCTTTGCCTGAAGACCACAAAATCCTGGGGGATTTTGTTGGATGGAAAGCAGAATTGAGGACTTAAGAGCCAGGCAAGTTAATAACAAGCATTTGTCACTGCCGAATATTTGCTTGCTGATATTAGCATTGGATGTGCAGGAGTTAGAGCGATGCAAAATAGGAATGGCAGTGAAGTATTGAACTCACGCCAACCCCACCGCCACCCTGCAGAGATGGACAGGCATTGGGGTGTGCCTTTGGGTCGTTGCCCATAACACTCATGGCATTTCACCTCACCCTATTCTGTAGACACCGACAAGTGTTGAGGTGTGCCTTGGGGTGTTCGGCTTGACAGTCACCTCACTTCATAAGGACATATGCTGAAATGGATGCAATATAGGAGAATAGGGTGAACTCTGGGGCCAAAGAGTCCAAGGCCCACCTCGATGCCTGTCACTGGCTTCAGGGTGGGGAAGGGGGTAGAATGGCGTGAGCATTACAGCTGGCAATCTAAAGGCACATCCCTGACGCCTGTCAGTCTGTACAGGGTGGGACGTTATGGTTGGAAACCCTAATGCCCTGGGTGTTTGTTGGTATTTGTACTACAGATTTTCAACATGGCATTTTTGTGACCCCCCCACCTCATGAAAGCATTTGGGACCTCTGCTCATGAACAGTGGCACTGTGATTTTGTTAATCTGTCCCGAAGGTTGACTTCCCGCAGTGACCACACCATTCTGCGCCAGTTGTGCGAAAACACAGTTCAGGCAGGATGTGAAAAATGACAGCTGTACCATTCATAGGGAGGTGTGAAGAGATGGCAATGTTGAAAATCTGGAGTGAAAATATTAAAAAATGCTCGAACTTACGAGAATACGTGGAAACTGCGCAACACACACTCATAATACAGTCATTTAGTGGAATTATTTCACTAAATTTTCAACATAGGCATTTTGTGACCTCTGCTCATGACCTCTGTCACTATGATTTTCTTAATCTGTCCTGAACGTTGATTTCTCACAGCGACCACGCCACTGTGTGCCAGATGTGCAAAAACACATTTCGGGCAGGATGTGAAAAATGACAGCTGTACTGTTCATAAGGAGGTGTGCAAAACTGACAATGTTGAAAATCTTGAGAGAAAATATTACAAATTCTCGGAGTTACAAGTGTGCATGGAAACTGCACAACGCACACTCGTGACAGTCATTTTTTGAATTTTTTCACCAAATTTGCAACATAGGCTTTTTAGGAGCCCACCTCATGAACAGTGACACTGTCATTTCGTTAATCGGTCCCAAAAGGTGATTCCACGTAGTGACCACGAAATCACCTTTCAGGACCAAATAACCAGATGGCAGTCACTGAATTCATGAGATGGGGTCCCAAGAACCCCACATTGAAAATTTGGTGCCAAAATTCGCAAACATGGCCAAGATAGCCACATAAGTTAGAAAAACTCCATTTATGCCATTATACAGCTTACCAGCATTTCTTCAGTTCGCGGTCGCTTTGAAGAGTGCAAACGTGTTCCCGGGCCACCGAAGATTGTTGCGCTGGGCTCTGGAGGTAAGTATGGGGTGAGGGAGTGTGGAGAGGCTGGGTCGTAGAGGGTGGGTGGGGGTTTGGGGAGGGGGCACCGGAGACAGTGAGGGACTTTTTTCTTTTACATGGAACCAAAAAAAAAACGCTGGAATGTTTCTTTTAACAGGTGGTTTGGCACACTGGGGTGGGCTCCCAGCATGCCACATGGGTGTTTCTTGGAGGGTGGGGCTGTAGCCAATGAGAACTGGGCACCCCATCAGCACATACAGAGTGCTTGGGGGGCACTTGAGCTGAGGGATTGGGCAACCCCTCAGCACACAACAAATGGGGGCATTATGCCGGCGAGTTAGGCTGCCGTTGGCAAATGAACTGGGAAGGGGGATGCCGATAAGGGGACTGAGCACCCCTGTTGGCTGTCATGGGGACTGAGAGGCAGCTGACGACAGTCGTCGCTTGACGTCAGTATGCAAATTGCCTACACGTTACCACCGCTGATTGCAGTGATGGTTTTCTTTCAGCTGCATGCCACTGCATGTGAACTGCTGTCATAGACAGCTCGGCCATTCATTGGTGCGATGTGGTTACGCCTGCAGACTGGATCAGGGCACTGGCACAGTAGGCGTACACCTCCAAAAAGTCGATAATTGTGTATTTCTCTTAAGCATGCACGCAAGCAAATATAAAAAATGAAGGAATCATTCATAGAGGCTAAGAGAAAGGAATGCTGTGGTAGCTGGATTGGGCAGCCTTTGCCGCAATCTGAACCAGGCTCCTTTCTAAATGCAGCGCTGCCAATGTTTCAGTGCAGCTTCTTTCCTCCATTGTCCTCAGTAACAGTAGAGCAGAGGGAAAGAAGCCTTAGCAACTGATGGTTTAACAGCACTTTTGTATGCATTGGCAAGTGGAAGAAACAAAAAAGGTGTTTACAGTATGGTTTTCCATAGCTCAGATTAAGACTATTGATGCTGAAACTGGTGTTAAATACTGTTGACTTCCTTGCTTTTTTTTGTCTTGTGAAATACAGAGTTGTGGATTGCTGCTTTGTATAATGGACAATAAAGTAAAGGCAGTTTATTTTTTTGGGGTGGGGGGTGGTTGAAAAAAAACAGTATAAAGTATTGAGATAGTGACCCGCAAAGAACTGTGTCCTCTTACGCAACTGTGTGTCTGAGTCATAGAGAGGTATGCTGGACACAGTATGCTAAAGCTCTGTCCAGTGTTAACAGCTTTCCGGTATACTTTCTATGAATGTTGCCGAAAGCACTCAAGGCAAGGCAAATTTTATTTTTTAGGCGCCCACTCCCAGATGCTCTGGGCACCATACAAATACAAAATACACAACACAATAGCAAAGATAAAACAAAAAAATAAAACCAGAATAAATATAAAACAGAAGGCTAATAACAATAGTTGCAATACTGTAAAATCCTGAACAGCAGCTAATAAAGGCTAACATTAATGCCTAGAGGAGTAGTTCTGGGAAGGCCTGACTGAACAGGTGGGTCTTAAGGTGGGCTTTGAATGCCTCAACTGAAGGGACCTCCACTAGTGGCCGCTGCACTCCAATCTCTCTACCCAACCCGTGCAAGCAACATGCTGCTTCTGTTTTTCACATTATGCCTGCTTACACCCCTAGCTCACCTTCCATCTACCTCCCATCCTAAAATGCAGCCAAACCCAATCTCATTAGGCACTGATGCTACACTCCCTCCCCATCATATTACATCCACCCCAGTGCTGCAGTAGCATCATTACTCCCAAATCAACTGGCTTCTAAGTGCCTCCATCCTGCCACCCTCCTTTTATGTAGGTCTATCTGTACTAATCACCTCCCCTCAAAATAGCTCCCTGCAAATACCTAAACAAGTTCCTACCCACTGCAAGACCCTATGGGGCTTGTTTAAATCTAAACAATTGTCAGTGTTGCTGCTCCTCCTGTCTGGAGACATTGAACTCAACCCTGGTCCAAGCCTCCCCAACTCCTACCCACCTACCACATTACCAAGGGGTCTGCAAATCGTGCACCTCAACATTTGTAGTATACTGAACGAAATCACAGCCCTGCAACCTATTGTTTGTTCACTTAACCCAGATGTTATGATTATCTCCGAGATCTGTCTGAAGCTCCACCATTTGGACACAGATGTTTCTATACCCGGCTACTCACACATTCGACAAGATCACCTGGGCAAAAAAAGAGGGAGGTGTTGCCATGTACATCTCCTCTATGCTCCAGTTTACCCCGGTACATTTCCCCAAGCCCACTTAGTCCATCAACTCCTTACTAGTCAAACTCTCACTCCCATACTCTATTCCTCTATACATTGTTGGGTCCTACTGCGTCCCCAACATATCCCTACACGACGTGCTGGAAAATCTGGGTACCCTAAAGTCAACCGCTTCAGGGGGCGAGCTACATGTTCTAGGGGATTTCAATTCAAACTGGCTCGCAAACAACAACTCTAAACTTCGTGGCCTAGTCACTGCCCTTAACCTCACCCAGCAAATTTCTGAACCCACTCGCCTAAATCACAAATCACAGAACCATTCCCTCTTGGATTGGGCACTTACCTCACACCCACATTGGATCATCGAATCTGGACTTCTCCCGAACTCCCTAAATGATCACCATATGATCTGCGTGGTAAGGAAAATATTCAGACCCAAGGCACCTCCACCGCGGACACTGCTCACTAGGTCATACAAAGCCCTCAATCTTGAAGCTCTGCTTAGTGACCTGACACATATTGATTGGTCTTTCGTCCCCCAGGCACCTTCCCTCGACTCGGCCCTAGAATTCTTTAAGGATACTTTCCTTGCTGTATGGAACACCCACACGCCCCTCAGAAGGACTCGGTTAAAGGGTGCCCACCTGCCTTGGGTCTCTGCCAATATCATCGATCAATTCCATGCAAGGGACAAGGCATGGAGAGCGTACAAGGTAATTGGCACCCAGGCGGCACTCCAGTTTTACCGGTCCCTTCGTAGTTCCTGCACTAGTCAAATCCGTCAGGCCAAAGCAGACTACTTCAAGGCATCCTTCCACACAAACCTAAATCACCCTATGAAATTCTGGAAAACAATCAAATCACTTTTCTCTCCTCCAGCCCAACCACCCACACCCTCACTAAACGTAGATGGCTCCATTGTCTCTGAACCAGGGGAAGCGGCATCTGTTTTTAATATTGTACCTTCTTCACTAGTTGCGCATCCTCTCTTCTAGCCTCTCTACCGCACCCTTCCAAGTATGCTGCCCCCTCGAAGACTACATCCTCCCAGGCTACCAGCTTCTCTTTCCACTGGGTTACTCCAACCATTGTGCTGAAAGCCCTGCGGTCACTTAACCCCTCCAAAGGTGAATGCCCCTCAAGAATTGATTCTAAAATGCTACACCTATCTGCCCCAGCTATTGTCACTCTGCTGGCCTCTCTGTTCAATCTCTCATTTTCACTTGCTGACATACCTTCTGAATGGAAGCACGCCACTGTCATCCCTCTTCCGAAAGGGGATGAACCCTCCTCTCCAGGTAACTACCGCCCCATCTCCCTACTCCTCATCCTAGCCAAATTACAGGAGCATCTTGCTGTAGAACAACTCTCTTCCTTCCTTGACTCCTCCTCTTTCCTTCACGCCCTACCAGTCAGGGTTCAGGAAATCACACTCCAGTATTACTTCCCTGCTAAGGCTCACCAACTCCATCCTCACTGGCATGGATAAAGGGCACACCACCTCAGCCATCTTTATCGACCTCGCAAAAGCTTTCAACACAGTCTCCCACTCACTCCTACTCTCCAAGCTCTCTAGTGCTGGACTCTCGGGTGCTACCACTAGATGGTTTCATTCTTAACTGGTTGGTAGATCACAATCAGTAAGAATTGGACCACACACTTCCACACCCTTCCCCATCACTACAGGGGTCCCCCAAGGCTCGGTCCTTGGCCTGTTACTCTTCTCTATTTTTTTAAATGACCTTCCCTCGGTCTGTCCTCACACATCCATTCATTTGTAAACTGATGACACCATACTGTATGCATCAGTCCCCATCTCCACGGAAGTGACCTCTATACTCCAGAATGATTTCAATGTGGTACAGCACTGGTTTTGCTCCAACCAGCTTTTCCTTAACTCCAAGAAAACAGTTTCCCTAACTTTTGGAATGAGACAAAGGATCTCCTGGCTCCGTTCTACCCCTACATTCCTCACCATCGAGGGGACTCCTCTAGAAACTTGCACCTCCTTCAAATACCTCGGGGTCTGGCTTGATCAGCATCTCGACTTTTCCACTCATATTGACTCGATCCACAAGAAACTGCACCCAAAACTAGGAGCCTTATATCGGAACAAGGACAGCATCCCTCTGGCTACCCGTAAGGAAATTGTTCAGAAGATGATCCTCCCTATACTTGACTACAGAGATATAGTCTACAGCGCTGCACCCAAATCTGCCCTATCCAGACTTGATCCGCTTTTCCACTCCTTCTGTCACTTTGCCCTTAACTGTCCCCCTATGACTCATCACTGCGACCTCTACAAGTCCCTTAATCTAACGTCACTCGAGGATCGTAGACACACCCACTGCATTAGGACCACAGCAAAATTCTGGGCAAAGTCTCTTCCCCCCTACCTCGAATCTGCCCTCTCAGCCCTGTCACAGCCTGCTTACTCCCTCAAGAGTGGAAACTCTCGGCTTCTCCATGTCCCACTCATTTCTATTGCCAAGGGCCAAGAAGCCTTCAAATACCTCATGCCAAAGCTTTGGAACGCACTACCTGCAGGCATTCGGGAGTTTACAAGTACTTCCCATCTAAATCACCTTCTCAAGTCACACTTCTCCTCAACATGCATGTGCACATAGGGCCACCGATGGGCTGGTGCCCCAGCTCCACTTTTCCTATTTTAGGGCCTCTTAGCTGTGCAGCACCCTATGCTACTTGTCTAGTGCTCACAGCACTCTGCCCAATGCTAGTAATTACTTCTAAGCTTATCAGAATTAGGGGTGTCACATGCAGTCTTCACTCTGTACTGTGGTAATTTTGGTTCTCCTCATTTTTGCCTCTGTATTTTAATTCCTTTCTGCAACATATTGTATTCTCCACCATACATAGCAATGCAAATGACCATATTGTTGCTCCTGTACTGTTGCACCCTTGTATGCCCGACTGTTTTTCCTGCATCTATATATACTGGCTGTATTTCATATTGCCTGTCACTATCTGTATATTATAGCTACCTACTATTTGTATTATATCTGTACCTGCATACCTTGTACATTTACTTCTGACTACTATTTGTATGCTCCATGTCCCCTTCCCCAGGACACGTCCGGGGTCGAGCGGTACACCGCTCAGTACGCCTTCCTGGTAAAACTCTTAAATAAATAAATAAATAGCTGGAGGAAGAGAATTCCACAGGATGGGGCCAGTGACACTAAACGCTCTGTCACCGGCAGTTTTTAACTTCATCGTGGGAATCGCTAGGAGGCCCCTAGAGGAGGAGGGAAGGGAGTGGACCGGTGCACCAGGTGTGAGAAGGCCTGACAGATAGCCAGGGCCAAGACCATGTAGGACCTTAAAGGTGACTAAGCTCAACTTGAAGAGAACCCTACACCTGACCAGCAGCCAGTGTAGTTCGTGCAAAACCAGGGTGATATGACTGTGGTTAGGCTGTCCAGTCAACAGCCTAGCAGCCGTGTTCTGCACTAGCTGCAGCTGACAGAGGGCCCCCCCTCCAGAACCCGAAGAGGAGCTGATTACAGTAGTCAAACCTAGACATCACGAAGGCGTATATCAACATGGGGAGGTTCTCAGGTGGTACTTGGGGCTTAATCCTAGTGACATACCTCAGATGATAGAAACTGGTACAGACAATGGACTACGCCTGAGATTCAAGTGACCACCCGTCATCGAGAATAATGCCCAGCTCACACACCCTAGAGGAGGCCTTCAGTGGAGTACGCCTCAGGAATAACCCTGTTCCTGCACCAGAGGCCAACCTATCACACCTTATGTTCGACTCCACCAACACCTCCGTCTTATCGGGGTTCAGTCGCAACCAGCTGGAGGCCATCTAGTCATTGATCTTGGCGAGGCAATTATTAAGCACTTCCACTGCATTGGGTGTAGCAGGGCAAAGGAAAGATACTACTGGGTATCATCTGCATAGCAATGAAAACCCATGTTATACTACGTAATGAGCTCACCCAGGGGCAGCATGTATATGGCGAACATTGGTGACAGGTCTGAACCCTGAGGTACCCAGCAAGACAGAGGGCTCAGGGAGGAGGAGCAGTTCCCCATCACCACCCATTGCCTTCTGTTCATGAGGTAGGTAGGACTCGAATCAGCAGATGACTGTGCCTTTAAGTCCACAGTACTTTCTCAGGTGATTGAGTAACACACAATAGTCCACCGTATCAAAGGCTGAGGAGAGATCAAGGAGAATGAAAATTGAACCCTCTCTTTGATCCCTCACCCTGAGGAGGCCATGGTGCGCCTGAACTAATGCAGTCTCAGTGCTATACCTCTCATGAAACCTGGACTGGAGAGGCTCGTATAGATCAAAGATCACAAGGTGCTCCTCAAGCTGCTGCGCCACAGTCTTCTCAACAACCATTCCTAGAAAAGGGAGGTTGGAGATTGGACAGTAATTAGCCTCGATGTCAGGGTCTAGCGATGGTTTCTTCAGAAGGGGTCTTATCAGTGCCTCTTTAAAGGAATCTGGGAACACCTCCAATAAAGAACACCGGACAATCAAGGCAAACACCGGGCCAACAGAGTCGACACATCCCATCAAGAAACGTGTCGGCACTGAGTCCAGTTTACAATATGTGTGCTTCAGCTTGGAAGCAATCTCAATAATCTCAGCCACTTCCACTGGTTTAAACATGCCCCAACTAGGCAGAGTACCCCCCTGATGTTGAAGGTGACCACTGTCGGCCATATTCTGGCTCACTGGTAGAATTCCCAGATGGATGGCTGACACCCTGCCAGAGAAGAATCGAGCAAACTCTTTGCATAGGGCATTGGAAAAGGCTTTTTTCAGCTGCAAACAGATTGAACGAAGTAGCCTGTTGACACTCCAAAGGAGCACTGTTGGTCGATTCTTACCTGCAGCAAGCTCCCTGGAGAGGAACTCTGCCTCTTATGGTTGATTGTCCCTGGTACTCACTATAATGTGCAAGCAGGGCCAGGTTTTCCTCCTCCCACCCAGTCTTCCATATTCCAACTTCCAACCCATAATCTTCATTGCCTTGAGCCACCCATCAAACCATTGGGATCTCAAGTGAGAAGGTTTGGGCCGTACACGGACCGGTGTGAGGGTATCGAGCACAGCAAACATCACCCTGTTATAGGCAGCAGCCGCCTTGCTTGGTCCCCTCACACATGCAGTACTCACACTAGATAGATCAGCCACCACCAAGAATCCTCTGGGGTCAACCCCTCAAAGGGCAGTAGCTGACCATCTCTACAGGGGAGGGCTGTCGGTCGGGGGACCGAACGAGAACTCCACCGTCACTGATCAGACCAACTGACCTGATCAGTCTTGAGGTTGTTAATCTCAAGCCCCAGTAAGAACATGATGTCCAACATGTGGCCACCCTGATGGGTCACGGAAGAAACTTCTTGTAACAGGCCCAGAGATTACATTGTCTGGAGGAGGTTAAAACCTAGCCTAGAGGATTCATCATCAGCCCAAACGTTGAAGTCCCCCAGAACTAAACATCTGGGGGCATCCAACGTCTCACTGACTCACTCATGTGGGAACCCATACCACATCAGTGCAGGCAGGTGGGACATTTTGGGAGGCACTAAGCTTCTAGCGCTGTAGTGCTTGTGTCCTGTATGGGCAGAATGGACCTTGGTTTAACATCTCATCTGATGGATGACGCCTCAGTGGTGCAGCACCCCCTTAGGGCTGCACTGCAATGTCAGTATTGGCTATTATGCCAAGTTCCTGTTGTAGGACTACTACCCACAGCCTTATGATCTTTCAGCCCCAGAGGCACATGTGCAAACCTACTGAGCCACTGACCCTGCCAACATCATTTTATATTTGTATCCTCCCTATATTATACAACTACCCCTGTGCTGTGTCACTTACTGTAAAGTAATGTTGTCCAGGTACTGTCCATTAAGTTTTGGTGTGTACAGATGGTGTTAACTGTTGACAGATCTGGAACAAATAGTGCATTCACCAAATCCATTGATCAGGTTAAATGGATTGGATACATCTGGAGATTGTGTGGTCCAAGCATTTGGGTATCTTGAAAGATTGGATAACGCGCTATCTGCAGTGCCCTGCTTCACACTCGTCCATGTACCTATACAACACAGAAAGGGGTCTGAAGGAATAACGCGCCTCTGTCTCTCATCACCATCGTTTTATATTTTCAGGCAATGGGGAAGTCTGTGTCAAGAGAAAGCCAGGACAGAGGGGTATGGTAAAAAATGCAAAGAGGAAGCACAAAGAAAAATCTACAGTAGATTAGACTGGCCTGTTTGTAGCAGCTGGTCTTTTCCTGGCCCCCAGATCCTTATGTCTTTGTGAAAAGCAGTGCATGTACAGTGGAGTACGCAGCTCTCAGTTTCTGGGCAGAGTGAGGGATCTCTTGTGGAGTATACAGGTCTCAGTTTTTGGACAGGGTGGGGATCGCTTGTGGAGTATACAACTCTCAATTTCTAGGCAGGGTGGGGGACCACTAGTGGAATATATAACTCTCAGTTTCTGGGCAGGGTGGATGACCGTGTGTGGAGTGTGCAACTTTCATTTTCCAAGCAGTGTGGCGATCACTTGTGGAGGATACAGCTCTCAATTTCTTGGCAGGGTGGGGGACCTTTCATGGAGTATACAGCTGTCAGTTTCAAGGGAGTGTGGGGGACTGTTTGTGGAGTATACCGCTTTCAATTTCTGGGCAGTGTGGGGAACCATTCATGGAGTACACCTTTATTTTAGATAGATAGATAGAAGATAGATAGATAGATAGCTAGATAGATAGATAGATAGATAGATAGATAGATAGATAGATAGATAAAAAGCGTTATTGTTCGACAGGATATAACTTTTAGGACTGGAAAGCCCTGTTGACAACTTTCAGTTTCTGGGCAGGGTGGGGGACCACATGTGGAGTATTCAGCTCTCCATTTTTGGGAAGGGTAGGGGACCACTCATGGAGTATACAGCTCTCACTTTTTCTGAGCAGGGTGAGGGACCACGTGTGGAGTATATAGCTCTCACTCCATGGGCAGGGTGGGAGACCATGTGTGGAATATACAGCTCTCACTCTGTAGGCAGGGTGGAAGACCGTGTGGAGTATACAGCTCTCACTCTGTAGGCAAGGTGGGAGACCATGTGTGGAGTATACAGCTCTCACTCTCTGGGCAGGGTGGAGGACCACTTGTGGAGTATACAGCTCTCACTCTGTAGGCAGGGTGGGGGACCACATATGGAGTATACAGTTCTCAATTACTGGGCAGGGTGGGGGACCATGTATGGAGTATATAACTCTCCATTTCTGGACAGGGTGGGGAACCACGTGTGGCGTATAAAGCTCTCACACCCTGGGCAGGGTGAGCAACCCCTCATGGAGTATATAGCTCTCACTCTGTGGCCAGGGTGGGAGACCATGTGTGGAGTATATAGTTCTCAATTACTGTGCAGGGTGGGTGACCACATGTGGAGTATACAGTTCTCAATTTCTGGGCAGTGTGGGGAACCACTTATGGAATAAACAGCTTTCAATTTCTGTGCAGGATAGAGAACCACTTGTGGAGTATACAGCTCTTGCTCTTTGAGCAGGGTGGGGGACCATGTGTGGAGTATACATTTCTCAATTACTGGGCAGGGTGGGGGACCACATGTGGAGTATACATTTCTCAATTTCTGGGCAGGGTAGGGGTCCACTCGTAGAGTATACAGCTCTCACTCTCTGAGCAGGGTTGAGGGAACACATGTGGTGTATACAGTTCTCAGTTTCTGGGCAGGGTTGGGGACCATGTGTTCAAGTTCAAGTTCAAGTTTATTGTAGGAAAACTCCATTGAGCAAGCTCATTCACAAGGAGGTCCTGTGTGGAGCTTTAAATTTCTGGGCAAGGTGAGGGACACTCACTATCCATTGAGATATTGCTTACGATAGTGATACATATGTTATCAAGGGGACTATACAAATCTACTGTGTATGTGTGTGTTTGGGGGGGATCTGCCCCATGATTTTCCCCTATGTGTGCTGGCAGAATATTTGTAAAGCCAACTAATGGGAATATAAAGCATAAAGAAGGATTCAGATGTTTAAAGTTGATTTGCTGATTTAACACTTGGTTGATATATGAAATGGCTGGCAACTGTTTGATTTGGCAAGGCAAATGTGTTTGTTATTCACCCATCCCAGATGGCTGTGGATACTGTACAATAAACAACATACAAACATGTAAAGGTCGGAGGGTTAAACAATAAAGTAAAGCAAAACAATACTGACTTTGAGCCGGCCCAGTGGTGTGGATGGTTGAGGCTTTCATGCCTTACCACCTGCAACACCAGCGACCCGGGTTCAAGAACAGATGCAGGTTACTTGAGGATCATCTGGTGGAGAGAGGATTGAGCATCCTAGTTGATGGCTCTCCTCCCTCAGTGGAGGAAAGTAGTGTGACCTGCTGCTTGTCTGCCATCTGGAGGGGTGTCCAGTTGGTGACACAGCCTGGGCGCACAGCAACGACCAGTCACGGGCGTTTGAGGATGTCTCCATGGAGATGGAGCTTGTCATTATGCCACTGAATGTTGTGCGGTTGCCACGGGAAACAAAACCAGGAAAAAGCCTATGTACCCCTGTTACCATATGTGACATCCCTTGAGGGACTCCCTGGCCCTGCTCCATATGGAGCCCTGCTGGCAAGATAGCAAGGTGAATGGCTGATGGCACTGGGAGACCCATGGTACAGAGACCAATGACAAGCGTAGGTGGCAGTGGGCAGGCTGAAAGCTCTATAGAAAAAAACAAACCAAAACAATACTGATTAGAAAGCTGGTCTGGTAAATACTGTATTTAAAAGTTAGCTGGACCCAAAAGCTAAGCTAAAAAGATATGTGTTTAATACAGCCTTAAATATGGAGCATCAAATTGCCAGCCTCCTCTAGGTGTATCCTTGAAGTCTGGTAGGATTATAGACCAACAAGAAGATGTGATGATCTGAGACAGAGGTGTCAAACAATACAGTGTGCAAGGGAACCATGGACTGCTAATTTTGGCGCTGTTCAAGGATCAAATTAAAGCAGTTTTTAGAGGGGGAAATAAAATTGACAGCTTTATGTAACCTGATTTCCACTACTAAGTGAAGAAAAAGCCCAATGTTTTTTTTCCATGGAAGCTGCCAAAGTTTTTCTCCTGTAATGGAAGCAGAGTCCCATAATTATAGCCACTAAGTGTGGCTTTAGTTTGAGCTAAAGTGATTTGTCCTGAAATCATATTACCTGAGGCATAGTACTGTAAGTGCAGTTTAGTAATTGCTCGGAATTGGTTTAAAATAATATGTCCAATAAGGAATATTGGAGAAGAAAAAAGGAAGTTGGGTTAAAACAATATGGACACATTGCTCGTTGCAGAGTCCCTTTTATTCAAGCAGCAGTGCAATGAAAAATTATTTTTTCCAAAATGGCAAGTTTCAGCTATAATTACAAAAAAAATATTAGCATACCCATCATATATACTTTTCTAGGTACTTCCTATGCTGCGGTGAGCATAGTTTCGTTTTCTAATGTACTTGATTGTAACCCTAACCAGGTTTACAGTGGTATTTCTAAGCCAAATGTGGCAGGCATTTTTTTTTCGTGATAATGCTGAACTTTTGCTGGACCTAGAACATTTGCCCACCAAATAAAACTGGCAGATGCCTGGAATCTGTTGTAGTGAAAAAAGGCAGGGTCCACTTTTTTGCCCCTTTTTGTTGCAGTGCTGCTTTAAATATGCTGAACCAAACCTTTTTTTTTAAAGAGCAATGGCATTTTAAACCGATTTTCCAGTTTTCTGCAAAACACATGTATGACAGCTCAAATCTTCCATTCTTTGCTACTGAAGACATTTGCTGAAAATCAGACCCTTTGCCTCAATACTTCACTTGTTCTGCTGCTTTTCCTGCCTTGAAGTCATAATCCTCTTCAACTGTGATGTGACATCATAGCCTGTTGCCATGGAAATTATTCTGATGTCATACATCGAGGGCTGTGACTTCAAGGCAGGAAAAGCAGCAGGAGCAGATGATGTCTAAAGGGCCAAGAGACCTTTTTCATGCAAAATATCTTAAGTAATAGAAAATGGAAGGTCCAGAAATTCGGGGTGCTTATGTAACAGAGTTCTGCTTATTCCAGCTGCCAATCTTTTACCGGATATTAGAAAAATTCCTCAAAATATAGTTTATTTTTTTTATTTCTAGCTTGTTGTAGCAAAGGTTTATCGTCTTGCACATTCGTATGATGAAACAGTGTTGAAGTAAAATAAAAAAGGCAATGTGCTTTTTTTCTTAGGTGCGCTTTTCCCCCATCTCAGAGGCTATACTACTTTGATGATGTCATCCTAGCCCTTAGTCTTTAATTATTTGTACTCCAGTCTTGTAAATGAAGTTGCATTTATTTTAACAAAAAGAAATAACATATACATTTATAGTGACTAGACTGATTTTTATGTGTCCAAGGTAGTTCAATATACCTGTTTTTTAGCAAGAGGCAACTTTGCTGTGACTAAAATGACATCATGCTGTCATGGAATGTTGTATCTCAGAGAGTTCAAAGCAGATAGCAGTGATAAAAACACAGTTCACTAGCACACTTCAGCATTATTTTTTTTAAATAAATAGTCTTATAATACATTCATGGATGGGACTTTTTCTCCAAATAAAAGTGGTTAACAATTACTGTTATGTCCCTGTATACCCTTCTCCTGTACACAGAATCGCAATTCAAACTAACTGTAGCCATTCAGTTGTATTATATATAATAAACAAAAGACAACTGTAGTATACTTGTGAAATCTACTACCGAGGGAAGCTCATGAGGTAATTATTGCCACTTGCCCTTTGGGCTCGTTGTCACTTAATGAGCAGCTTCATACTTCCTGCCCTTCCAGACCTCACAATAGCTTACCTGGCCCCAAGCCGTCTGCTTTTAAAAGTTCCATTTATTTCTGCCTTGTTTAAAAATTAATGAGCACGTATCTGACTCCGTGGAGCTGACAGCCAAAACACAGCCACTTCCTGAATTGGCCGACTCGACCCCACGCTGACACATTTTGTGATGTCAGAAAATGAAGCGCATTGATGTGTGCTCCATACAGCTAAATGGGGCTGGTTTTTACATGGATTTTGTTACAATTTAGAGTTCCGATTATTAGAAGTCAAGGCCACCACTCGACTAACAGGGTCCCTTTTAGTCAAGCGGTGGCTTTGATTTCTTATAAACGGAACTCTAAATCATTATAAAATCCATGTAAAAACCAGCCCCATTCAACTCTATGGTGCATGCCCCCACGCTCTTCATTTTCTGACATCACAGAACATGGGGGTGTGATGGCGAATTTGGGAAGTGGCTGCATTTTGGCTGTCGGCCTCAGAGCCAGATACAATCACTTGTATTTTTAAAACCAGGCAGAAATAAATGGAATTTTAATAGCAGGCAGCTTGGGGCCAGGTGTCATTGTATATGTTTGGGGTGGGGGGTTAGAGAAATCGGAAGGTAAGAACCTGCTCTGTAATCTCGTGTGCTCACCTCAATGGTATAGTTCCTTCTACAACACCGTTGCCCATCATTTAAAAGTTTCAGGGTAGAAATAATAACTGTAATCACACTGAAGCTCTGAACATTTCTTTCAGGCATCTCACGGGCCCATTAACAGAGTTATCCAACCAGTAATAACTCACCCCTGAATCTCTATGTCTGTAAGTGATCACCTGTGGAGAAATGCTCAACCATCCATGGTGAGCAGTACTAGTGTACTGTTGGGAAATCAGACAGATCTAAATGGGGACTGATTGCTCATACGGCTGTAGCTGGTTATTTTTAATAACCCGCCTACAGTAAATAAGAGCAGTTCCAAAAACCTGGAGCTTAGAGACGCAGGTAATTGTTTCAGGCCCCACACATACTGTCCATCTAGACAGAACACTTGCGAACTAGTGTCATTTGGGAAAACAGTTTTGTGTGCTGCAGCTTAATGGGAGATGTCTAGCATTCTGTGCGTGACACTGGGTGAAGGGGAGTTCAGATCCTTGTTTTGGTTCTGAGTGCAGGTGGCCTTTCAGGTCTGAAGTGGTCAGAGCAGAGATTTGGCCTGTCTCTTTAAAATGGCACAGCTGCTTTAGTTGAAACAGATGAGTGTTGTAATTGTCTTGCTGAGAGCTGATAGTGGAGTAAAGTTGGAAGCCTTGGGCAGAACAGGGTACTTGTGTAATGCATGGGGAGGCGTGGGAGTTTTCGGCTTTCAGTTCAATTACAGTCCTGTCTTTCTCTCCCTCTCTCACTTTAAAATAGGGAATGTTGAGCCGATTAATTCTACCGATCCTTGCATTAAAATAACGAATTAATTGTACATTTCAAACAAATGACTACACTTGCATGTTGGCTCTGTGCAATTTTGACAGTTCTGTGCTAGAAGTATCCCAGGCCTGATACAATGTTGTTAGTTATGTCAGAATTAGGGCTTCCAGTGTGATGAGTAGGTTTCTCCTCCACAGGGAGAGGGAGGTAGAACCTGTAAGGATTAAGCAGAGCCATCTCTGATCTAAGAATCAGGCCTATGCCACCATACAGGGAAGCACAACGGGATTTTGAAATAACAGCACAAATTACAGAAGCAGAGAAAGATGCGAGTGCTTGTTCCTGCAGGCCAGATTTGTAAGTATACATTTTTCAGTGCAAAACAATGTTGTCTTATGTTTATACTGTACATACCGTAGACACGTAGATGATTAAGGGCAGAAGAAGCCAATGAATCCATCCTGTTTGCCCAGATGCTGTGCCCCTTCAGGGCTCTAACTATGCGCAGTCAATTTCCCTCGTCTGGTGCATCACTTCATCAGCCTGCTCATAGTACCTACGCTTTAAGATCTACTGTGTATGCCCCAGTATCCATCCTAAAAATGTGCACAAAACTAGGTCACATAGTGTTCTCCAATTTTGCCCCTTGGCTATGGAATCCTATTTCATCTGAGCTTTGATTCTACCCCATAATCCATAATGGTTATCGTGGGTACCTACATAGTGCAGTTACCTGCTTTTCCACTTAGTTGTGTTGGTGTACTGGAACCCTGATGCTGTGTAAGTTCTATGTTAATGTTATAATGTACTTTATTTGTTTTAAGTTTAGGATTAATACCTTTGCGTCAAGGACTCGTTTTCAAAGGTTCCGAGTCAGTTAAACGAACAGATACAGACAAAATAACACCTAGCACACCAGTGGATTACAAAATAAGGTTACAGAGGGTTGCACATACTTTTAAGTTTAACTAATACATAGGAGTGTAGGTTTCACTAGTACATAGGAGTCAAACATTGTAAGTTTCACTAGTACATAGGAGTCTTAACATTGTAAGTAACAGCACAAAGTGCGGGCATTGCAGTGTTAGAAACAGGAAAGAGGGGGTGAGGCAAGGGATTGAGTCTCCGCTGGGTAGTACAGGGGGCAAGTGGGGGTGAGGCATGGATGGTTGCCAGAGTGGTAGGCTGAGAACACCAGTGGTGGTCAGGGGTGAGACTGGGGGGTTGGAAGCAGCCCAAGGTAGGCATTGTCAGATGTTCCGTATGTAGTTGATGGAATAGGCAATCTGGGGGGGGGTGTTGATAGTTTATTGTAGTGTATACTATGCAAGGTAGGTATTTTGCGGGTAGGGGGATTTGTTGAAGAGAGCAGGGGAGGAAGAGTGCAGGGGGCAGTGGTTGGATGGTTAGAGCCAAGGGGTGGGTGGGATAGCCTAGTGGTCCTGAGCATGGGCTAAGTGCGGCAGACATAGATTTTTTTCGGCAGACACAGATTTTTTTAGTTCTAGCTGGGAATGAAGCCCAATTTTTAATTCTCAGGGCTTGGTGCATTGTAAGAGTGCGGTAGGCAGCTCATTGAACCACTTTGGGCCCAGTAGGTGAGTGAGCTCTGTGCCAGCTTAGTACGCTTGAATGGCACCTGGAGTCCCCCTTTTGCAGCGCTCCTAGTCTGCTTAAGGGGTAACACCTTTGTGAAAAGCCTGTTAGTGGACTCAGGCATAAGCCCTAGCAAGGCTCTTTTGATAAGCATGCAAGTTTGAAGTTGAGCTCGGAGGTGGAGTGGGAGCCACCCTGTCTCACTGAAGAGGGTGCAAGTGTGGGTAGAGAGATCAGCACCCAAGGTTAAGTGATAGGCCTTGTTTAGGAGAGTGCTGACTCTCTTGAGGGCAGTGACAGAGCCTGCTCCATAGATTGGGAGCCCATAGTCAATGGTGGCTAGTACCGAGCTACTTATGGCTAATTTCGGAGCTGCAGGTGGTAGGGAGTGCTTGTGGTGGTACAGAACACCCAGTTTCATGTTACAGGTCTTGATGACGTGGTCAATATGGCTGGAGAAATTGAGAGTGTCATCGAGGTAAATTCCTAGGTATTTAAATACGGAGACTTGTTCAAGAGGACCTCCCTTAGGGCTCAGGATTTGCAGTGGGCTGAACTTCTTTTTGTTTTGGGGTACTGTGAACAGCATGCTCTTGTTTTTTTTTGTGGTTGAGCAGGAGCTTGTTCTTGCAGAACCAGGATTCGAGCTTATGGGAGCTGTCCTGCAGTTCAGTAGTGATGGTATGCAGGTCTCTGCCTGGGACGGAAATGACAGCATCATCAGCATAGAATACAACGTGTGCAGGGCAGGCAGAGGGAAGGGTATTTATGAACAGACTAAAGAGTAGAGGGCCGAGGATAGATCCCTGGGGGACTCCTAGGCTCACCTCCTTTGGCTCCGAGTATGTGTCTCCTATTCTGACTCGTTGAGTTCTGTGGGAGAGATAGCTTCCAAACCAAGTCACCGTGCTTGGAGATAGGCCAGTTGATGACAGGCTGCTAAGGAGAAGATGGTGGTTCACTGAGTCAAAGGCCTTTGTGAGGTCTATGAATATAGACCCCACTGCCATCCCTTTATCCAAAGCGTCATAGAGCTGGGAGGTGTATTCGACTAGTGCTGAAAGTTTTCAGTGTTTTTTACGGAAACCGTACTGTTGAGGGCCGAGCAGATTATACTTCTCTAAGCACTCAGTGAGCTGGTCTGAGACCATCCTTTCCAAAGCTTTCGAGGGTTGGGGGATGGAGATTGGCCTGTAGTTAGATGTGTGTCTTCTGTCTCCAGTTTTGAAGATGGGGGTGACTAGTGCCAGCTTCAGGCATCTGGGAACACACTCGACCTAAGGGAGGAGTTAAAACCTTAGTGGGGGGGTCAGCTATCTCCTCTATACTTGGTTTGTATACATTTATTACTATGTCCTGTGAGTTGAAATATCCTCTTGTATACATTTCTGGTCGTTTCACTGTATTTGTAGCTCACTGGCATTACCATAATGAATGTATTTGATGTTTCTGTTATTTACTGCAGTGTCAACTCTGTTGTAGCCTCGCAGGTTGTGCCTGAAAATAGACCTTTGACTGCCTAGTGCACGTGCACCTACCTGGTAAATACAAACTAAATAAATAAACTCCTTGGAAGATGTCCCTCTGTGATTTGAGCCCTGATATATTGCCAGCATTGATCATATTACTGGATTACCAGAGCACCTATCTAACGCCCGCTCTGTAAAGAAATACTTCCCGATTTCCTTCCTGAATTTCTGCCCCTTCCAGCTTAAGGTTGTGCACCCAGGTGGTTGTGCTGTTCCTTAACTGAAATGCCTGCTACGTTAATGTATATAGTTATAAATCTATGAATTTTGTTTTATCATCACTAGCGTCAAGCTGTTACCTTTGTACTAGCGCCAGGGTTTCCCCTATCTACATACTCACTTTTATTTATTGAATGTTTTGTATATTCCTAATCTATTTGTGTACACACTGGTATTTCAGTACAACTTTTGCCCATGTGGCTCACTTCTGCCATACTCTGCTACCTTATTGTATATAGTTATAAATCTAAGAATTTTGTTCTATCATCACTAGCGTCAGGCAATTACCTTTGTGCTAGTGCCAGAGTTCCACCTATGTACATGCTTGTATTATTCCTACTGTATTTCTGTATAGTGTTATAGTCACCATGTTGTTTATAGTACCTGTGCTGTGTATCTTATTTGCCTACTTATGTATTTTCTCCCCTGGTTGCACCTGGAAATGAGCTTCTGCTCAGTGTGCCTTTCTCGGTTACCAAATTTTTAATAATTAAATAAAATAACCCCGTGAAGTCCAGCCTATTGTGTTCTTGCATGGACAGTATTTGTTTCTATCATGTCCCCCTTTTGCCTCCTGTCCTGCAGAGAGCACATACTGAGACTGTCCTGTCTCTCCTTGTAGATCTTACTCTGCTGCCCCAGGATCATTTTCGTAGCCCTCCACCTTACAGTCTCTAACGTCTTTCCTCCTCCGTCCTCTCTCAAATGCAGGTTCTAAAATTGCTTACAATGCTCCAGGTGTGGCCTAACCAAGGACCTGCAGAGTGGCAGTATCACGTCCCTTCTGCAACTGGTAAAATCCTACCTGATACCGTTATACAGACCCTTTACAGCATGATAAAAGAGCAAGAGAAAATAATAAATATATCTCCTGAGTCAGTTTGAGAATCATGGTGCTTTATTGCAATTTTTTCCTAATTCTCAAATCGCAAATAATATGCTCACGTGTTTACTAAAGAATTTCTGTAACACCTGCTTAATAATCACCCTTCCCCCCATCCACTTTTAGTTGCTATAGGGACTGCTGTAAGAAAGCTTGGGGACATGTCACAGTCATACAGATTTCTGAGGGGACTGGAGGTGTAAAGAAGGCAAAGGAAAGCTGAAAAACTGTGCCTAACAGGTGTAGTGAACAGCAGGAAGATGGCCGCCTTGGTAAAATAGTTGTTGGCATCCTGGCTAGTGAGAAAGAGACAATTTGTGAACTAGGCTATCTATTGATTCCTCACCAGAGCCAACATATGATCAGTAGTTACTCACTGCTTCTATGGTTTCTCAATATGTTATATGGGGAGGAGAGAGATAGGATGTGGGGACTGGGGCTCTACCATGCCGGTTCGACATCTGTAATGTTAACCAGCGTTACAGCAACAGGAATCATGTCGACCGGAAATCACGGTCAGCATGATTCCTTGCAGACTCATGCTGCTGTTTTTCTATGGGGGAGCTCCGCCCCCTGCACCCCCCGACTAAAGGATTGTTAACTCCAGTCGGAGTTAACTCGGGGCGGGGGTGCAGGACCGGGAGACAGCATTCCCCTGTCTCGAGCACACCAACACAGCGACCTGTTGGCAAAGTGTCGATTTTGCTGATAGGAGTGTATTTCGCTGTGTTGGTGTTGCTGTACGGGGGGCATACCGGAGACTGGTGCTGCTGGGAGATGCAGGTGAAGAATCACAATTGCAGTGGCAGTACAGTTTCACATTTCGACATGCCAGGCGAGAGGGCTAATTTCTGGAAAGAACAGAGAATCGAATAACTAGAATTTGGTTTCATACAGTGCCTTTCATCTGCAAAATATCTTAAGGCACATTTCAAAGTCACGAGTAAGATGCTGATAGTTCACGGACTGAATGGAGAAACAGTGAGCAGCCATGACGCATGTAACAACATACAGTGCCAGACAACTGAATTATTAATTTGTTTATTATTTATTTAAGAAATAATGCACAACAGGGTGTGCGTTGTTGTGGAATTTATTCTCATTGTGTTTTGTGTCACAAGGTGCAGGCGAGTGACTAGCCACACAAGAAGTGGGTAAATCCCACTACTACACAAGCCCTGAAATGCATTATTGCGATTATAAAATGAATCTGTTAAAAAAAAAAAGAATTAGGTTCAAAGAAAGTAAGCATTTGATCAGTGAGATCTTTACTGGTTGTTTGTTGCAGGATTTACTCACGGTCATGTGACATGTTTTGACCAGTGAGGTTATGGGATTTTTGTGACCCATTTTAGAATTAAAATTAGCAACCAGGAGAGGCACCCTGAGCCGAGGCTTGTTTCCATGTGTGACCCGGGAAATTAGGGACAATAGAGACAGTTTAACTAGGAAGGAAAGTTGTAAGTATGGTATGGTATGGTAACAATTTATTCTCATTCATATCAGTATGAACAGGTACAGGATAAGCTCCTTTGAGTATACACTCATTTTCAAGGAGGTCCAACCTAAAATCTAATACAATTATAAATAAACGACATTTTACAATTGGATAAACACCATGGTATAAAATCCAACAACATTAACAAATGGGTCATTTGCCAGGTAGACGACATACACGCAAATAATTAGTTACACATTACTACGCATACGGCCCTGTTCACAATAGGAATCTTAAAATGGTTTAACTGCCTTAAACCGTTTTAAGGTCCCAGAACATGGTTTGCGTTCACACTGTAACACGGTTAAAACCGCAGCTACACCGTGTTCTTAAAACCGCGTTAAAACCCTGCTAAGAGGCGGTGTCTTTAGCACGTTTTTAGCTAAACACGGTTGCCTTTATCCGTGTTAACAGCAGTGTGTATGCAAACCATGCTGTAACATGAGTTTAGGCAACCCCTCCGGTGAGAAAATCCATTTCATCAGCCACAGAATTTTAAAAAATGATACGTTACAGGCACCATTGTGCAGTGAAAGAATCCCCTATTCTGCCCATATATTTTTGTACCAATCGGTTTTGGTGTGCATTCACGGGTATCCCGTCATGCACTGCGGCACCAACCAGAACCCATAATGCTTTAAGCTGGTGCCGCAGTCATGCCTGGGATCCCCTTCCACCTGGCACAGTTGTCTGAACTGAGTGTGAACGCTCCAACAACCGTGCTATGGACCGATTTCTAAAACGTTTTTAGTAACGTTTTATAAATGGTCCCTAGTGTGAACAGGGCCTAAAACACATAACAATAATAACAATTTTGTTCATCCAATAATATTAACAATATTTGTTCATCCAGTAATAATAATACATAATCCTCCGAAAAAATATAAACACTACATCAAAATTTCCATTCTCGTTATAGTTCCCACATATTTATTTTAAAGTACCTAAGCTAGATTCACAATTTACAGCATACAATTTGCTCCTTTAAAAAGGAATAACTCCCTCTTGACTATTATTTACAACAAATTGTTACCGGTAATCTAGTCACTGGTGAGGCCAAGGGGCTCTGGGATTTCTGGATTACCCCTAAATCTAGCATTTCCTCCACTTCCCTCCTAATGCCCTTTTGGATGGCCTCTGACAGCTGTTAAGCTGTTCGCCATATGGGCACTTGCTTCCTCATATCTACATCATGTGTCGCTAAGGGGGTTGGTCCAGTTATGGCATTAAACAATGGGGCAAAGTCTGCTAAAACCTCCCTTACTTCCTGGATCTGGTCCGGGTTCAACAGGTTCGACACTTTGATTGCCTCCACAGAGGACTCCCGCTTACTTTCTTCCAGCAGGTCCAGAAGGGGTCTTCCTTGTCCATTCCCCTCCCTAGGACTACACACTGCAAAGACCACATCAGCCCTATTTGCATATGACTTCATCATGTTAACATGGTACATCCTTTGGCTATGTCTCGTGTCAGGCAGTTCTACAACGTAATTTACATCATTCACCTGTCTGACTACTTTGTATGGTCCTGCTCACTTGGCCTGCAGCTTGTCCCTCCGGACTGGGATTAGGACAATGACCTCCTGACCCACAGTATTTGAACGAGCTTTGGCTTTGCAGTCGTACCATACCTTTTGCTTCTGCTGGGCAGCTGTCAGGTTGCCCTGGGCTGTTCCCATAAACTCCTTCAGCTTTTCCCTAAACTTAAGGACTTAATCCACTATGGGAGTTCCCTGGGTGGCATGCTTGCCTTGCTAGTCCTTCCAGATCAAGTCTAGGGGCCCACGCACCCTGCGTCCATATAAGGGTTCGAAGGGGGAAAACCCTGTCGTCGACTCTTGCGGTACCTCCCTGTATGCGAACAACAGGTGTGGAATGTATTTCTCCCAGTCCCTCCCATGCTGTTCAGCAAACGCTTGGAGAATCAGTTTTAGGATACCAGTAAAGCTTTCCACAAGCCCATTGGCTTGCGGGTGATAAGATGTCGTGTGCCTCTGTACCACCCCACATTTCTCCCACAAACTCTTCATCAGGTCCGACGTGAAGGAACCCTCTCGATCGGTGATAACCTCCTGCGGGAACCCGACACGAGAGAAAATCCCTAGCAAGGCTTCTGCTACTTTGTCTGTCCTCAGTGAGGATAGGACAACTGCCTCTGGGTACCCGGTGGCATAATCCACCACTGGTAGGATAACATCTTCCTGGAGGAGCTGGGGGTATTCAAAGGCCCCACAATATCCATTCTTACCCTCTTGAATGGCTCCTCCACTATGGACAAGGGAATTAGGGCCACTTGGGTTTTACTATATGCCTTCCCTATATCTTGTCATCGATGACAAGACCTGCAATATTCCTTCACCTGCTGGGTGAAGCTGGGCCAATAGAAACTCTGGGCCAATTGCTGCATAGTGCGCGCAATTCCCAGATGCCCAGACATGGGGATATCATGAGCAGTCTTGAGCAACCGCTAACGGTACCCCTGGGGAACAACAAGCTGCCTGCCCATCACCCCTCCCTCTGTCTTTACGTCCTGCGTATACAGCAGTTCATTGTCCCAGTACACTCTATGTCTACCGTCACCTCCCTGTGTCCCATCAGATTCTGCCCAAGCCCTCGCCTCTGTAAACTAGGGTAATTTTTCTGAGCAGCTGCAAAATTTGTACACATTCCCAAGGCATGGGACAGGTCCCCTTCACTTCCTAAACTAGGGTCCCTAGCTCTCTGACAGTTGGCTACCCTTCCCTCCTCAGGGTAACCTTCGGTAGCTGTTTTGTTAACTGCTGCCTGGGGAATTTCTACCCCCTTTCACTATTCTCCATATCAGGAGAAACAGGCTGGGGAACCAGCCTCCCAGTGTTTTCCACAGGGGCTTATATTGGGTCCAGGGAACTACAGTCTGCCTTTGCCACCTGATTGCGGGTAACTGCACACACCACCCCCTTTTGGAGATTGTTCCCTATAATCACATCCAGGGCAAGATTTTCTGCCACTGTAACTTTTTGCACAGTCTCTCCTGTCTCACCCCAGTCCAGGAGAACACTAGCAAGTGGCAGAGTTTTCTCCTCCTCAGTGAATCCCCGTACTGTAACAAACTGATTAGGTATAAGCTGTTGAGGCTCAACCAAATCCCCTTTTACTGAAGTAAGGGATGCCCCCATGTCTCTTAACCCATGGGTGTGCACCCCATTTACAGTAACCAGGTGAATGTGCTCCCTCATGTTTCCTGGCATGCTTTCAGGGATACAGAAAAAAAACACCTCTTTCCCAGCACCACTTTGTGCACTCTCTGCCTTTTTAGGACACTGTCTTGCAGTATGCCCAGGTTGTTTGCAAAACCAACATTCATTTATTTTATCAGGCAAATCCTTTCTTTGTAACCTGGGGCTGCCCACTTTCTGGGGAGGCAGTGAGGGTTTTAGCTGTCGTGAAGGCACGCTTTTCCCTTTCTGCACTGCCACACTCGGCCCACTCCCTCTCAGAGCAGGCCTGCTCCTGGCATAGCGGTACAAGAGCTTGGCAGCCTCCTGAACTGTTTTTGGATCTTGGTCCTCTAGCCAGATTTTCAGCTCTGCTGGGCAAGCACAAAAGAACTACTCCAAAAGTACAGCATTCTCAGTTTTCTCTGCAGAGTTTGCTGTTACCCCTTCTCACCAACATTTCAAAAACTGATGTTTGTTTTGTGGCTAGTTCCTCGTAGCTCATGTCAGGGCTTCTCCTTGAGCTTACGGAACTTAACTCTGTACGCTTCAGCAGTGAAGTCATACTTTTTTAGCAAGGCAGCTGTAAGTTTGCCATAATCATTACTGTCCTGATTGTCCATTTGACCCAATGCATCACAAGCGTTCCCAGTAAGCAGTGTGGATAGCTGGAAGCTCCAGGAGACTCTGGGAATTTTTGCCTGAATGCATACCTTTTCAAATGAATTTAAAAGTGCATCCATATCCTTCCACTTTTTAAATTCAGCTATCAATTTAGAATTTAACTTGTAAGCTAGTCCTGGAGTCCCAGGCTCACCCATGCCACTTACCTGCTCTGGTGCTGGTCTTTGGAGTTGTAGCTTCTCCAGTTCAAATTTCCTCCGACGCTCTCTCTCCTCTCTCTCGGCCTCTGTCTGAAGCTATCGTTCTTTTTCCCTCTGTCTCGCTCCGAAGCAGGTTTTCTCTTTCTTGCTTCTCCAGCTCCATTTGGAACTTCCTCTGCTCAAATTTCAGCTACATTTTCCTCAACACTAGCTGCAGCCTGATCCCTTCTGGCTCCAGTGTTGTGACCGTCCTCTGGTACTGTGGCTTTCATTTCTCACTGGTCTCGCTGCCTTCCTCCCTGGGACTGGACACTGCGATAGACTCTGGCACCACCATGTTCAAGATCTGGTCCCTTTCAGTCACCGACTGTGACCCAAGGTCCTGGGCAGTTGTTTGTGCATCGGCTGCCACAAGAGCCTCCACGAGGTGCTGTTTGTTTCGCTCCTCGCTCTGGACTCCTCTTTTCCTGGCACAACTTCCTCAGGTATTCCACAGTGTACTCGCTGTAGGTGGAAGCCATCTTGTTCTCCAATCTATGGCTACACTACCTTGCACATGGAAAAAAAAATAAAACAGGTAGGGAACTTAGACTGTAACCACAATGATATATTTTATTTCATTTTTTTTTTTAAATCACTGCCTTGTTTGTGTGTGAACTGCTACAGTTTATCAATCCGGCACACTGGACTGTTAATGTTCATGTCACCAAATAACTTACACTATGCAAACAAATCTCTTTGATCGTAACACTGCAAACCAAATATTTTAGATCGCACCACTGCCAACCAGATCTGTCACAAACGCACTCCAGGAGTCAGACCCCCTTCTCCCACAGTGCCCAGTCTCAAAGTGCAATATGTGAACAGGAGATGAACAGTGACACTCTCCTGTCTGTTTTGGGTCTGAGCAACTACCAGTCCCGAGTCCTGGGGTCAAATATGAACCTTTTTTCGCTAGTACGCCCAGGTAACAGGTCCAGATATCACACCCTCTTTGGGGAAAGCAGTGCAATACTTCACCCAGTGGGCACACAACCTGGTTCACAATCCCCCTTCTGACTCAATTGAGATCTAGGTATTTCCTTACCTTGCTGTATAAAAATGTCTCAAGCAGGATTAAGGAAACCAAACAATTTACTAAAATTAAAAATAGCAAATAAATACAAAACACAGAACATATATACATTAATGTTACAGTTGGAAAAGTATTGGAAATTACAAAAACAAAATGCCTTGTAGCTGAATTTCAGTTGGGTGTTGCCTATTCTTGACAGAATTGCCATTAAGTCCAGAACACAAGTGTGTGTGGTATTTCAAAGTTGGAATAAGAGTGAGCCACAGTCCCCCCAGACTGCTTGGCAATATTCAAAGTTAACGTCCCAACTTCTTTGTGATGTCACAGGACAAGGTCACTGTTAGTCCTATAATTAAACTGTAACCTGACCAAGTATGCCCAAAAGAGTATCATCTTACTGCTTGCTTGAAATCTGCAAAAATTGTAATATTAAATTATAACAGATAGTCTCTTTCCTCATCAGAGCATTCCCCCTTTGATCTTCAAAAAAACATCCTGAAAAACATTTCTCTTAGCTGTGTGAATTGTCACAGGCATCCAACAGAACTGGCTTCCCTCCTGTTGTCGTAAAATTGCAGTCTTTTATGGCTAGTTTCCTAGGTTCAAAGCAGTGGCTGGTTATACAACTTGTTACAACCTGGTGTATAGAAACTAACACAGGCTCTTGACGGGTAAATGTCAAAAGGAAGCTCTTAATTAGTTTATCTACTGGGTCAGTTTTACTACAGCCAGCTGTTCCAGCAAGCAAGGGCCTTTGGGTCAAAAGGTCAGACCCCTCTAAAAGCTAGTCTTCCAGATGGGCCTGCTGACCCTGCAATGTCTCATAAGCAGAAATTAAAAAATAAAAGTATTTATCAAAATTATACACATAACTAGTAGATGGGTATTTTACGGCGTTCAGTATCTCAGGTGTGCTTTGCAGGCATGAGATTGCCCTCTGGGAATCTGCTCTGAATACTCTCTGGTCATCACTGGTAGATGTGCAGTCTTTCACAGCACAGCTCTCAGCAGCGCTTGTCTATCCTGCTCGATCAAGATCTCACTCAGGTCTTCCATGGGGGCAGCTTAGTCCCTGCTGTTCAGGGGAAACAGCAAAGCTGATTCGTTGAGCAGGTTGCCAATTAAGCCATGCAATCTTTTTCTTATTTCCTCCCCTCCTACAGCTGGCTTGTCTTTAGTCCTTGCCTCTCCCCCAGCCCCTCCCCCCGGACTTATCCAGATGCCGTTTTACTCCCTGGCTTACCCACCATGGTGGGGCTGCTGGAGGGGACACTGATTCCTCTGGCAAAATAGAAGCTCAGTGTCTGTGCTGGCACCCAGTCAGCAGTGCAGAACCTGCAAGAAGAGATAGGATGGTGGCGCCGCGGTTGTATTTCTGCTTGCGATGCCGGCGACCCAGGTTCGGGAACAGACTCTAGTCATTGGAGAGCCGGTGGGGGGAGAAGGATGGAGCATCCTATGGACAGCTCTCCTTCTCTTGGGGGGGGAGGATGGGACTGTGTCCGGCACAGCGAGGACCCCTGGCAGAAGCCGGGAGTCACTCCCGCTACTGGCGCTTGAGATTCAGGGAGGCGGGGCGGACACTGGCGTCACTGCACGTCTCCGCCTCTGAGAAAAGCGGAAAAAGAACAGGAGGGGCGAGCCCTCTGTCTCAGTGAAGCCCTCCCTGGGGCTTCGATTAGCCTGCCATCACCACACTCGCCAACCAGATACAAGCCCACGGCTCAGATATGGGGGTCCGATGCCGTGGCCCAGCCCTCCTGGGGGTAAGCCGGGGGGTAACTGGGGAGGAAGCGGCAATGGATGGCAGGTGGAAGTCCCAGGGGCCGTGACCAGGGCGGAAGACCGACAGAAGGGCTCACCAAGGATAAATGGAAGAAAAAAGAGAGATAGGATGGCATATGTGGGCAGCTGTTTTCCTCCTTTTCGCCTCACCCACAGATGTCGAAGGAGGCCCTTTGCCTGGCACACGCCAGACATGCAGCACTCCAGAGAGTGTCAGCATCCCCCTCCTTGATCCTTTACCTCTGGTGGGAGGTAGAAGACTTGGTTTGCTGGCCAAGGCACCTAGCTTCACCTGAGCTCTTTCCTTCTAAGACTGCTTGAAAGGCAGAGTAGAGAAACTTACCAGAGCAAGGGAAAAGGATTAAGACTTAGTTTGGCTAAGCAGATTTACTGTGTGGTGGTGTTTTTATTTTTAACTCACAGGGATTGCTACTGTTTGTTGCTAACATTTCATTGCTTTATTTTTTCTCTGATTCAAGTTGTTGTTGCTGGTATACCTTCTTCTGCATTATTACAAGGTGTGCCTACAGATGTGTGCTAACAGATTACTGCTGTAATCTTCTGATTCAAATTGTCTTTTGCAAGGTATATCTTCTGTTACTGCTTTATTTTTCTCTGGAGCAAAGTGTTTCTTACAGCGTATATCTTCTCTGAAATTACTGTATTACAGGTGGAGCTTACATTTTTGTGACTTTTTTATCATTGGGCTAGGCAAAATTACTGTTTGACACTGTGTTTTATTTTATTCTTGTTTGTTGAAAAGGTTTGTTGTCTCAGAGGTGTTTCAGTCTCCTTCGCACATTGAAGGAGCTAATTGCTTTTCCTCCCACAGCTCTTCCAAAGGATTAGGTGTGTATGTGGGGGTGGAGCTGGCAAACTGTCAGTAATTTCCAACAGAAAGAAGGGTTAAAAAGTCAGGTTAGTTGATATCTTGGAGGTAGAAGACTTGGTTTGCTGGCCAAGGCACCTAGCTTCACCTGAGCTCTTTCCTTCTAAGACTGCTTGAAAGGCAGAGTAGAAACTTACCAGAGCAAGGGAAAAGGATTAAGACTTAGTTTGGCTAAGCAGATTTACTGTGTGGTGGTGTTTTATTTTTACTCACAGGATTGCTACTGTTTGTTGCTAACATTTCATTGCTTTATTTTTCTCTGATTCAAATTGTTGTTGCTGGTATACCTTCTTCTGCATTGTTACAAGGTGTGCCTACAGGTGTGTGCTAACAGATTACTCCTGTAATCTTCTGATTCAAATTGTCTTTTGCAAGGTATATCTTCTGTTACTGCTTTATTTTCTCTGGAGCAAAGTGTTTCTTACAGCGTATATCTTCTCTGAAATTATTACAGGTGGTGCTTACAGGTTTTACAGTTTTATCTAACATTAGGATAAGCTTTCAGGGTTACTGCATTTGTTGTTGACTGATTGTTTCTGCTCTTACCTCCTTGTTCTTTCATCCGTGGTTCTTTTTTAGGCAGGGAAGGGCCCAGCCACCCACCCCCATCCCCAACCACCCCACGCTACACTCCTTTTATAGGGTACCACAGTTGTAACATTTCCTGTGGCAGAGCAGGAAGGGGCGGATCAGTGGGGCCTCCACAAGGTGATCTCATTTACAGGGGCACTAGTAATTTAACTTGCTATAACAAGTTAAACAAAGCACAATTAAACCATTACTTGCATTTTTTTCCTTTTTTTCTCCTTCTAATTACTCTGACTAGGTTACAAACCCAGCAACTTATTTGGAATGGATTTCATTAACTGCAGGTACTGTGGAACAATTTTCAGAAGGACAGTCTTACAGGATTTAGGACACTGTCCTACATGCTGGGCCTTTGGAGATCTTAGGGCTCAGCTCCGGGCAGCATGGGCAGAGATTGCACGCCTCAAATTTCATATTGAAGAGGAAATACATTATAAGAACCACCCCCATTTCCCCAGCATCCAACAGAAAACCTCGACTGCAGAGGGTAGTTGGTCCAGGAGGTTGGCAGGTGGTTAGGAGGAGCAAATCAGGTGCCCCATCACTCTCTGCTCTCCAACACATTACCTCCAAAACCATATAAACACTACAAACAGGTATCTGCCTCTATCTCTGAAATCAAATAAAGAGGCAGAAGACACTGCAGAGCAGGACACTCGTGCACAGGAGCTAGCACAACAAAACTCACCCAAATCAGGAACCAAAACAAAACAAGCACAAAGGAAATTCAAAAACTCTGATCATAGGGGACTCCATGATTCGGGGAGTTGATACCCATCTCCAGCTAGGGTGATGGTCAGATGTCTCCCAGGTACATCAGCATGGAGACACTGACCACATTACTAAAAATTGTTCACAAAGCAGGAGAAAACATTGATGTCCTAGTACATAAGGACTAAATGATCTCGCCAGCGGTCAGTTGTGGAGACCAAGGAACACCTGACTAGGCTGGGTGACATACTATCATCTATTTCTGCCTGGCATCTCTTCTCTGAGATCCTGCCAGTCTGGGAGAGGGGAGCAGATGGACGGAAGGTCAGAGAAGGGAGATAGGGACCCAAACACGGGCTCAAGGGCTGGTGCCAGAAAAGGACACAGATTTGTAGGAACTGGCAACAGTTCTGGGAGCGAAAGTTCTTTAAATTTGATGGACTGCATCTGACTAAAGAGGAGTCAGTGCATTGGGGCAGAAGTTTGACGCCTTTGCAGAATATTTAAACTAGCAAATGGGAGAGGGTGCAGCACCCCACGCCGAATGGGAAGAACACCCTCTCCCTCAGCTAGTGGTCAAACAGGAATTCAGCATGTTTGCCGCTCATTTGCATCACCAGGTAAGAAAAAAGGTTTGTCTCTCCATACGACGCATAGGGGTAATGCCAAACTTCACCCAACAACTAACACACCAAAATCTGGCCAATGGAAAATCATGTACACAAATGCTCACAGCCTGGGAAATAAGATCCCAGACCTGCAGGCAATAATGTCAGAGGCTAAACTGGACATAGTAGCAATTAGTGAGACGTGGTTTACCAGTAACCACACTTGGGAGACTTCAGTACCTGGCTATGTATTGTTCAGAAGAGACCGAGGCGCAAAAAGGGGGGGAGGAGTGGCCCTGTATGTTAATGAAACTATCAAAGCTACAGAAATTCAGAATACACATAAGGAGCCAGAAGAACTGTGGGTCACCCTGGAAACAGGAAATGGGACAGCCATAAGAACTGGGGTTGTCTACAGGCCCCCAGACCAGAGGGAGGACATAGACACATTACTGTTAGAAGATATACAAAACATGACAGCTAAAGGGGAGGTTCTGATAATGGGAGACTTCAACATGCCGGATACAGATTGGTCAATACCAGCAGGAACATCTGCCAGAACTAGACTTATAGTGGATTACCTGCAGGAGGAGGGCCTCAAACAACTGATACAGCAACCCACAAGAGACAGGGCTATCCTAGATCTAGTACTGACTAACAAAGAAGGGATCACAGATCTCCAGGTAGAAGGTCACCTGGGGGCCAGTGACCATCACATGGTATGGTTCAATTTGGCTACTACATCTAAATCATCCCATTCCAAGGCAAAAATATGGGACTTCAGAGGAGCTGACTTTGATAAGATGGCCAACAGAGTTAAGCTAGCCCTGGCAAAAAGAAACACAGGTGAGGGGTACAGGCAAAGTGGGCAAGCATTAAGGATGCAATACTTGAAGCAACATCCCATTGTGTTAGACAGAAAAGGAAGTGCAAAAGAAGAAGGAAACCACTTTGGTTCTCAAATACAGTAGCAGAAAAGGTCAGAGCCAAAAGGCTGGCCTTCAGGAAATATAAGGGAACACAGCGGATGAAGATAGGGAGGCATACCAAACTGCCCTAAGGGAAGCAGGTAAGGCAGTAAGGCAGGCAAAGTCCCAAACTGAGGAAACACTAGCACTAACAGTAAAGAAGGTGACAAGACTTTCTATAGATACATTAGTGAAAGGAGAAAGTCCAGAGGCGGTATTGCTAAGCTTAATGGAGAAAAGGGAGCATGTGAGGAGGAGGACCCTGTAAAGGCATCTATCCTAAATAGATACTTTTGCTCAGTATTTACTGAAGAGAAGGTAGGGCATGGCCCACAGCTCAGCATCATGGACACAGGGGGGAGGGAGGTGAGCACTACTCCCTTCACAAAAGAAAGGGTCCTACAAGAGCTTGCTAAGCTCAGGATGGATAAGGCAATGGGACCTGATGGCATACATCCCAGGGTACTTAAGGAGCTAAAGGAGGAACTAGCAGAGCCATTAGCAGAATTGTTTAGTGAGTCTCTGAGCACAGGAGAGGTCCCAGAAGACTTGAGAGGGGTTATGTGATCCCGCCTCCACAAGAGTGAGTAGGAGGAGGCAGGAACTACAGACCAGTCAGTCTTACCTCAGTAGTGGGCAAGATTATGGAGGCACTCCTTAAGGAAAGGATAGTGCAACACCTGGAATCCATAGGGCACAGGATCCAAGACAGCATGGGTTTACAAAAGGAAGGTCCTGTCAAACTAATCTCATAGATTTCTTTGACTGGGTAACCAGAGTGGTGGACCAAGGGGGAGCAGTTGATGTCGCCTACCTTGACTTCAGCAAAGCTTTTGACACTGTTCCACATAAAAGATTGATAAATAAGCTGGGTAGGCTCGGGGTGGGTCAGAAATTGGTCAACTGGGTGGCAAACTGGTTGACAGGCAGAAAACAGAGAGTGGTGGTAAATGGTATACAGTCAGAAGAGATGCAAGTCACAAGTGGGTACCAGGGATCAGTCCTGGGCCAGTCCTTCTTCAACATCTTCATTAGTGACCTTGCAGATGGACTAGAGGGTATGGCTTGTCTGTTTGCAGATGACACCAAGATCTGCAACAGAGTAGATGATCCAGACGGGTGGGCAGAATGAGAAGAGATCTGGATAAACTAGCAGAATGGTCAGAAGAGTGGCAACTGGGATTTAATGCAAAGAAGTGCAAAATCATGCACATAGGGAAGAGAAACCCTGAAGCCACCTATAGGCTGGGAGGGAGTTGCTAGCAGTCACAAAGGAAGAAAGAGACTTGGGCATCATCATCACTGATGACCTAAAATCATCAAGCAGACCTCTAAAGCAGTAGGTAAGGCTAGGGGCTGTTAGGGTGTATTAGTAGGGGTATCACAAGTCGTAAGAGGGAGGTAATAATCCTCTGTACAAGACACTGGTTAGGCCCCATCTGGAGTACTGCGTGCAGTATTGGAGGCCACACCTTCACAAGGACATTAACCAAATTGAGGCAGTCCAGAGAAGGGCAACCAAAATGGTGCAGGGACTGCATCAGAAGACATATGAGGACAGATTAACGGAGCTCAATATGTATTCCCTTGAGCAAAGGAGGGAGAGAGGTGATATGATCGAGGCATTCAAACACCTTAAGGGCATAAACAGGGTGAAAGAGTCTAACATGTTTAAATATAAGAAAAATAGCAGGACAAGACACAGCATGAGATTAGAGGGAGGCCGATTAAGGGGGAATGTGAGGAAATTCTTTTTCACAGAAAGGGTGGTGGATGCATGGAATGGCTTACCACAAGAAGTGGTGGCTATGAATACAGTGCAGGGCTTCAAATAGGCATGGGATAGGCATAAGGGAGCAATACAAATGACTATGAATAGATAGGCCACTGACAGAGCAAAGGCCGATGGCACATTTATAAGGTAGAAAAAGAAATGGGCAGACTGGATGGGCCTTGCGGTCCTTATCTGCCGTCAACTTCTATGTTTCTATGTTTCTATGTTTGCACCACCGCCTAGAGTCATCTAGGTGGCAGTAATGCAGAAAAGAATGAGAGCCCTCCCACCTCTGAAGAGGTGAACATCCCCTGGGATGCTTCACTATTCCTCCCCCAGCTGGCCTTCTGGTGACCCAGGCTCGTTCTCAAACCCAGGTCACCGGTGTCACGAGCAGTAGGGCTACCGCTGCACAAACTGGGCTGGCTCCTTAGGCCAGGCAGTCTGCACAGCAGGCAGTCCTGGAGGTCTGTCACGTGACAGGTGATGGGTGGCTTGAAAGGTGCCTGAAGTAATGATGTCCATCTGTAGTCCATCAGCCCTTGTGACTCCCTGAGCTGGCAGTTTGCTGATTGGGTGGCACTTCACCCTCTGACCCTGTCGTCAAGCAAGGCAGGTCAAAGGGCAGAAACATGGCTACTGATTTGTAGTCCCAATGGTAGCTTCAGTAAAAGTCCTGATACACACAAAAAACAAAATCCAGACAGAATTCAGCTCCCAGACTGGTCCTACGAGTGTAAGCACATTTCTGGCTAGGTTGGCACACATATGTGGTGATTCGTGGTCCAGTCTGTAACACAGCAGTGTTGGCTGCCTCGGCAGTAAACACCTTTGGTGTGCAAGTAGTAAGGGAGTCTTAAAGGCATAGTAACCCAGAGTGGGTTTATAGTGGTTTATTACTTCAGAGCAAGAAAAGTAACAGGATCAGATGATGCCTAATGGACACAGAGCCTGATTTCATGCAGACATGTTTAGTAATAAAGAAAGGAACGTCCTGAAATTACATTTTTGGTGCAGTGTTACGAGATGTGAGTCCTGCCAATGCCAGCTGTCTCTGTTTTGTGGGAAACTGAAAAAGCGCTATTAAAAGTGTCTTTTTGAGTTCTCTATTGTGGTTTTCATGTACTCGAGGTCTTTGTGATATCATCACCATTACTGAAGTTGCTTCCCATTTGTCCTGGTCAACTACAAGACTACCATGTTTATTGGCCTGTCCTAAGCCAAAATAACATGAATCATCTTGCCACATGTATTACCACTGGTGTTGTATAAAATGTTTCTGTGGTCTTGCATCTGTGCCAGGTTACAGCCCATTGCACTGAAAATATTCTTGTAAAAAGAAAAAAATACTTCATTGTGGTTAGAATTGTCATGGCTTAAGTGAGTCTGTTGAAGCTGGTTGCAAGTGGGAATAAAAATCTGAATGTCTGGCACATTCACTGAATGTACTGGCACATGTCAGTCACTATAGTGGCACGTGCTGATATTTTCCAAGTAGCTGGCAACAGCAGGTCTTTTCCAGGGCTATGAATTGGGCCCCAGGTACCCACTTCAGTTAGAACTTTCATAGACACCTTTATTCTTTGTCGTTTTTTTTTACTGAGAAATCAGTCTAGTACAGTACAGATCAATATCATGAATCAGAAAAAACAACAGAATATGTGCAGAACATATAATATTTATCTGTGCACGTCAATTCAAAAATGAATTAACATAAAACTTTAAAATATCCAGACCATTGCAGGAATTGACTTCGGCCACCGAAGCGGTTGGCTTTTCTTGGACATTGATTGGGACTGATGTGAATCCCCCCCCACCACACTCAAATTGTGCAAGAATGTAAGAAGTTTTGTGTACTCCATATATTTCTCTACTCTCTTGTGTGGCTGTATTAGTTACTGATCTCTTACATGAGGAAGTACTGTGTATTGTTTTTGTATGAAAACAATTAACAGAAAGTACCAAAGAAAAAATCCAGACCATGAGAGTAAGTGGGCCCCTGGAACCCCAAGAGAGTATCCATAGTCGTACATACAATTATATTAAAACTAAGCTGAAGATCCACTGGGATGAAAGGCTCGGGAATTGGATAAAGCAAACAGAGAGAGACACTGTACGGAAATAAAAAGCTTAACAACTTTAGGTTTACACCAGTTGTGTTTTAACTTTATTGCTTTCTGTTTATTTGTTGTTGTTTTTTTATTTTCCCTTGCTGTTGTTCTACTAAACATTGTTCAGAGTGCAGTACTTATTTCACTGAGTCTTTCAAAATGTATCTGACTCTCCCCCTGATGTCCAGATATTTGTTGTCTGTGACATCATAGTCCGTTGTCATGGTGAGCTCTGTGATGTCATAAACAAAGGCAGTGTGAGATTAATAGGGGAGAGACAATTTTTTTATGCAGACTTTCTGGATAAGATTATCAAGATGTGCTGTAAACTTTGGAAAGGATAATTGAAAATGAAAAAAAAAATTCTCTAGTAAATTGTAATAGCTGAAACATCTTACTTATGAAAGTACATGCTGAAGTGCAGGGTGAGACCAAGTATCATAATACTTATCCAGTTTCCCTAATCCCATTGTAACCCCTAGGTGGCGCTATCCCAGGGGCTACTACTCCTGTCTGCTTGGCTAATAGCAGGTTAAGGGGCCTGAGTTCTGAAACTGGTGCCTCTACCTGGAGGTCAGGGTTAGTAGTGGTCAAGCTAACCTGGGCACAGCCCTCCAGGACACTGTAACCCCCATCTTTCCTTACTAGTGGCCATAACAATACACAATAATCACTTTCCCAATACCCCTGATACACCACACAAGTACTCACACTGTTTGCAGTTACCATCAGGGCTTTCATCTGGCTCGGCCCCGGGGACCCACATGTAAAAGAAGGTTATACACAGCAAATAACAGCAGTATAGTACTCTTGCACAAACTGGAACCACTGCCAGGGTAAATGCAAAGAAGAGTTAGATCTGATTTATTTAAGGGACTTGAACAAAGGAGGGGCGTAATCAGGTTAATCTGCTTAAAGGCTCATCAATCAAACAGTTATGCATGCATGCACTTCAGGGTCCATAAACAGTCACACACTCTGGGTACCCAGATGCAGAATGGTGGGCTAGCCAGGAACATTGCAGTTGGTTGGGGCCCTCTGATGGAAGAAAACAACATGCACAACACACACTGTTCATAATCTGGAGCTGGAGGGCTCAGTTTGTGAAAAGAAAACAAAAAGTCAGATGACACACTTTTAGATTAGGCTGTTGTTGCAGGGAGCTACCCTGATGATTACTCACGATACCCAAGACTGGACACAGGCTGGACGAAAATCGAGACAGCAGGCGGTTAATCTGGAGTGCCAGGAGAAGCAGGGCCACACGATTCGCCGAGGCGTCATTCCTGTTCAAGCGTGGAGCAGGGGCGGATCCCCAGGCAGATCTCTCGTCAGTGGCTTTCTCTGTGCAGTGGGGTAGTCTGGCAGGGCCAGCGTGGCATGGCCCAGGCCGAATGGAGATGAACGCGGATTCAGTCCGATTAGGCTGGATAAAGCTTCCAGCAAGCAGAACACAGTTCACACAGTGGGGAACCAAATCACAACCCACTTTCAATACACAGCACATTTACATATAAGGAAATTTTACTGTACCAGGCAAACCGCTTTCTGGTAACGATCGCAAAGTCTCTATACAAACTGGGGATTCAAAAGCAGCTCAAAATCCTGACAGGCCGATCGCATTCAACAAAATCTTCGGTCTTCTTCAGGTGAAAAATCAGTGGCTTACTTCATTCTCACAAACTTGGATTTAGTCCCTAAATAATTCTCTTCTCTCCCTCTCAGGGGCAGAAGGCAGACATGCAGGCCACAACTCAGGCCTTTCCACAGTTCTCCCGCGCGAAACCACTCAGACGGCTGCTTGACTGTCTCAAGCATGTTGCTAGTTCAGCTCCCAACTTAGATCTGACTCAAATTGCAGCAAGCCTGGGAATTTCTTCAGAATCCAAAAGGTTTGATTGGCTGATCTGTATGTCAGTCACAACAAAGGCTCACCCTTCAGGTGCAAAAAGGCGCCAAAAGCCCCAGACTACAATTCCTACAGATTTTGACTCCAGACAGCTCCTGTAGTCCTGCTCCATTTTAGGTCCCACCAGAACTGATTGGTCCAATTCACAGTCCAGGACCAGGATAGTGGAGATAAACAAAACAGTCCATGCTGCAAAGAAGGCAGGTTAGACAAACTACATTATCATTATCACTCTAAATAATTTTTAGCAAGTAGTTACATCTTTCAACAGAGCTCCCTCTCGATTACTTATGACTGCAATCCAGGCAGCTCTTAAAGAGACAGTACACAGAGGTTATACAGGCACTCTCTGGCAATCACATTTAAACTGCTAAAACGCAGGACACCAGCCTGGCAGTGAGCATTTAGGCAAGTTCGAGGAAGACTTTTCGGGAACCTCCATTTGTAGGGGGGTTACACCATATATGACATTCTGTCCATATTAGCTAGGTGACCCACATCCTGGAGCCATAAACACCATGAATGCTCGTACATTATTAGCACCTAACTTCCAAACTGAGAGTCATCAGTAGTGTGGTCATGAGGGAGGGCTGAAAGCTACTGTCAAAATGTGATGAGAAAAACTTCTGTTTTAACCAGAGTCAGAGTAATAATGTGCTGAAAATAAACTGACTGCATGCATACATGGTAGGGCTTTTGCCGACTTAGTCTAGTTTTAGACCGCAAGTCCTGTATTCATGTATTCTGTGTATCGATACAGACCTTATGTGGGGAAGATGGTGGCCGATCAGGGAGAAGAATAGAGGGTAAGTGCTGGCTGCCATCAGGGAGGAGGTTGGCAAGAGGAGGTTGTCAGGGGCTTCTGGGAGGGAGGAGGGACCACTGGGTACCAGTTCTGTGTTAGACGTGGTACCAGTGCTGTGGGGGTGGGGTGGGGGATAGAGTTTGCACAGCACTGTGCGTATTACTAAAGGTAGTGTTTGGAAACTGTTAAAAAGTGCTGCCCAGGCAGCCTTTTAGGGCTTCCAGATCCTTTCAAATATGTGTTACTTATAAAGATATAAAAGAGGACCATTCACAGCACTGATCCCTGAGGCACACCACCGGTCACCCTTCCTTCCATAGAGGGAACTCCATTTACCATGACCCTTTGTTGCCTATCCCCTAACCAATTTCTTACCCAGATTACAGCCTTCGGGCCCACTCCTAAGCTGCCTAGCATGCTTAGTAGACTCCTGTGTGGAACAGTGTCGAAAACCTTACTGAACTCTACGTAGGCCACATCCACTGCTCCACCCTGATCTAATTCCTTGGTCACCCAGTCAAAGAAATTTATCATATTTGTTTGACATGACCCCCCCCCCCACCTGAATCCTTGCTGCCTCGAGTCTTCAAACCCTTTGTAGTCAAGATATTCCACAATCCTTTCCTTGAGCAGTGTTTCTGTTAACTTTCCCACCACCGATGTCAAGCTGACTGGCCGCTACCACTTTTGTGAAGTGAGACTACATCTACCTTCCTCCAGTCCTCTAGAACCACTCCTGTTTCTAGTGAACTGTTAAATAGGACTGTCAGAGGTGCAGCCAGCACCTCCCTGAGCTCCCTCAATACTCTTGGATGTACCTCACCTGGCGCCATAGTTTCATCCACTTTCAGATTTGAGTTATTTCAGGATTCTTTCCTATGAAAAAGGACTAGTGTCTCCTCCCCCAAGCTCCTGTTACTTTTTTGTGCTACCTCCCCTTCTCCTTCCCCTGTGAACACTGAGCAGAAGTATTTCTTCAGGATGTCTGCCTTTTCCTGGTCCCCCTCTTCACAGCCCACCCTTCCCTTTTTAGCCATCAGTGGTGGGAAAGTTATACCTCTCCTGATCTTCCTGTTTTTGCTTATATAACTAATAAATGTCTTGTTCCCTTTTGTTACCACCTGGGCTGTTCTCTCTTCAGTTTGCACCTTGTGCTTTTTACTGCTCTTCCGGCTTCCGTCTGTTTCCCCCAATATACCTCCCTGTCCTCCTCCTCCTTCTGCATCTCCTTGTACCTTCCGAATGCAACCTTTTTAGCCTTTTCCACCACCTCTTTTGAGAACCTCAGTGGTGTTTTTTTCCTCTTGCTTTTGGTCACTTGCTTGATGCAGAGGTTTGTCGCCTTAACTATGCCCCTTTAGCTTCAGCCCACTGTTCCTCCCCCACCCAGGTCATCCCCCTGCCATGTCATCCCTGGAGGCATTCACCCATCTTTATAAAATCTGCCTCCTGAAGTCCAGGACTCTTGTGCTTTTTGTCTCTTGATTCTGCAGTCCTTATATGGAACTACACTGTATGGTGATCATTGGTCCCCAAGTGGCCTTCCACCTTGACATCTGCAGCACTGTCCCAGTTAGTAAGTACCAGGTCCTGTATTGGCCCATCATGAATGGGTTCACTGACTAGTTGCCTGAGGATTGCCCTCTGCAGGGAGTAGAGGTATACTTTAGATATTTAAAGTTTAAGGACTCTAGACCCTTCTTACATGCTGTCACCAAGGGAACTCCTACAGTAGGATGGCAACGAGTGCCAAATAACTGGGCCACCACTGAAAAAGCATGATCACTGGTTTGTTTAAATTAACGCAGGATCCCGGGACTGCAAATAAAGACTCCTCGGTGGAGTGGAGTGGGCAACCAGGAACATAGCAGGCCAAGAGATCTTTTAGGTAGCCAGGGCACAATTCATGCATGAGCTTGTAAGTTAATGCAGTCTTGAAGGAAGAATTTGGAGTAGCTGTGATTAACAACAATCTTCGGTGGTAGTTGGGGGCCCCATTACACCAGATGCAAGAAAACAGGGGCGTGGTCACTGATATAGTCAGGAAAGGATCAACAAGTTATAATCTGCACATGCTGTTCTGATCTATTGCTTACTCTAGTAGGGGACCTTACAACTTGCTCTGGATTAACTAATTTAGAATATGTGCCCGTCAGACCAGTTGAGGTTGAAGTCACCCAGAACAGTTTGCTCAGTGGATCCTGAAGTGTTGACCATATAAGCATCATCTCTGAGGCCTCACACTTCACTTGCTGGAGGATTGTAGACGCAATGTGTTTGAACTTTTTTGAGTGAACCAACCATAGTTGCACAGCCATTCCCAGGTGGAACCATTGAGGGGGTGGGGGGGAGGCAACCTCAGTAGAATTAGGTGATTTTTAATGTAAAACATGACATCGCCTCCCCTTTTTGTTAATCTTTCCCTGCATGATACACTGTAATTGGGAACCTCAGTCTAAGGGTTGGGGGTAAGAGACAAAGTGAATTGGATCACTTACACATTACAATGGGAAATCATCGTGGAGAACAACACCAGGGATCGGGAGCTAAATCCAAAAATGCTTCCGTCCCCCAAGTCACGCAGTCTGGACTAGGCCACACCAAGAAAACATGTGGGCTGTTTCCATAGTAATCAAAGAAAGCTCCCAGTTGAAATCTAGAATTGAGACCCTCGAAAAGCAAATCTGGGCCCCAAATGTTCAGATCCTGGGAATGCCAGAAGGCTGCGAGGGAGATCATTTGCTGTTTTTTCTATGGGACTGGTTCGAGCAACAACTTGGAGAAGAGGCTTTAATTCAGGGGCACCGCTTCCGAAAGGCCTATAGAGTGACTCAGCAGGGGTGCCCTGATAACCCAGAAGCACCTCGGTCAGTACTGGTCACTGATGGGGCCGGCACACGAGATTACCTACTAGCTCAGGCTCAGCAGAAGGGAACACTGTTGCAGGATGGACTACCTATTAAGCTGTTCCCCGATATTAGCTACAGTACATGGCCAAGCAGAAGAGAAAGAAATTTAATGGAGTGAGGGCCGTATTATGGGAGGCCTCCATCCTGCATGGTATAATTTTTCCAGCACAACTTTGAATAGCTTATCAGGGGAGAATTTTCCTGTTCAATGACCCCGCCGAGGTGCTGAAGTGGAGCCAGAAGCACACTACATCCAAAGCTCACACTGAAACATTGGATCTGCCATTGGATGAGGATGACATCTGAGCTACATGGGCTTGTTGTGGTTCCTTTGTGGAGTGGGTGACCTAGAAATGCCCAGGTAGGCCCAAGTTTATGTTTGTTCTAAGGGATTAATCAGTACAGTACAAGATGTTGGACCTGGGTTTTGGTTACCACCTGCTGAGAACATTATCGGGATCAGACATTTTGCTATGATTTATTAATATGGGCCAGTTTGATCCATTAATCACCAAACTCAAGTTAAAGTTATTCAATGTCTGTTTTCCCTGTTTCAGTGTAATAAGATATATATGTTGGATATTAGAAAATCTCTCTTTCCTTTTTTGAAGCAATGGGTCCGACTGATTTATATACCGCATCGTTAGCCTTATCAAAAGTTATGTTTCTGGTTAAATTTACTGTGAAGAGATCTAATTTAAGATTTTCAGCGTTGTATAAGAAAATGTGTAGTAGGTCTACCAAATAAATGTAATGTATTACGTGCACACATGTGCACATAATTTGGTGAAGCATGATGTTTTTCTACCCTCCTAGATGGAAGGGATATTCAGGACTTTATCGTTAAGACTTTATGGGCACAAAATCATGCAGCTCAAGGGCTCATTAAATAGCCCTTTTGGTATTCATTTTGTAAATGTACAGTTGGATATTTCCCCCAAGGATGTATCTAAAAGCAATTGATGGCTAAACTGTATGTATTAAGAGGACTGGCGCCCTCACAGAGAACAGATAATGTTGTGCAATGCCATTGCTTGTTTTATCAAACTATTTTTTTTTTGCATTATTTATTTTTCCCCTTTACATGCTTCAGAAACCGCCACTCCTTCAGGCCGCCATGGTCCCCGAAAACCTACTACTACCCCACAAGTCTCCTTACCTCATAGCGCGAGCCTCCTCAGGGTAACCTGACGTAACCCTTTGCCAGGTGGGTCCCTCTCCAAGGGGGAAGGCACCAGTGGGGACAGCCAGCACACTCTTTCTCTTGGCCCCAGGGTGCTACTGAGGTGCATGTGGCTCCTATGGGAGGTTCGGAAGCATCGGTGGACTAGCAGCCATCATCCGACCGATCCTGAAGCGGTTTTACACTTTTCTGGTGTTTTCCCCCAAGTTGCAATGCTCATGCAGTGCTCCCGGTCTCCACCGGGGGCCGCTGCAGAGTGATGCAGCCCTGCTACCCACCCTAGGAGAGGAGAGAAGTCGTATGGATGCTCAATCCCTCTTCCCCCCTGCCGACCCCCGCGCCCCAGTCCATTCCCAAACCTGGGTCACGCCATGGAAGTGAGGGGCACCAGCACCTCAACCCTCTGCACCACTGGGCCAGCCTGAATGTTTATTTTTATAAAACAATAAACATAAAGTTTAAAAAAAAAAAAAGAAAAGTCAGAGGCATACTCATTAAGAGACACATGTGAACTGTAATTCCTGGTCCATATGCATGTTGATTCCGAGAATAATTGCATGACACAGCTCTGCTGTAAAATTGAATATCTGTTTTAAGTGACAGCTTGGTGGGTCAAGAAAACCGTCTGTCTGGGCTGTGAGTTGAGTAACACAATCTCCTTCTGGATTTCAGAAACTGTGTGGTATAATCTACATAAGCTTTTGACTCTGTTGAATTCCAGTAAGCTGCTTAGTGACATCTGAGCTATTGTTTTAACACAACACGGTTGCAGAGCTTGAGTTATCTACTGCAGAAACCTTTCAAAGTGAACGTTTACTGTAAACAGTGATGCTTCTGAAGTGGAGTCTGACTTTATTGTTCTCAATAGCTTTGTTCTAGTACAGCGGATTAGCTGCAATTGCATTTAAGGCTGAAAATGAAGATTTGGCTGCAGTACCAAAACCTTTGCAATCTGAACGCTATCCATGAGGCTCTTGGCTAAGTACTGTAACAGAGAAGTCACTAAATCTCCCATCAGGTATCTGTTCATTATCATCATCAGTTTTGCCTTAACAGGACACCATTGCCAACAAGCTCTGATTAGAAACATAAGACTATAGAATTTGCTGGCAGATGAGGACTGTTTGGCCCACCCAGTCTCCCCAATTTCTCCCTGCCCATGGTGCCTCCACAGACCCAACCTGATCTCTAGCTACTCCCCCCCACCCCCACCGCTTTCCTACCAAGATTTCTTTGTGCCTGTCCCATGCATGCTCGGAGCCCGCCACTGTTTTTAGCCCCCCACCTGTGCTATAAGACTGTTTCAAGCATCCACCACTCTTTCAGTGAAGAAGTACTTCCTCACATACCTCCTAAATCTCCCCTCCAGCCTCATTGCATGCCCCCTTGTTCTCGTGCACATTCTCTTCTGAAAAATAGTCCCCTCCTACACCTTATTTACCCCCATTAGGTACTTGAAGATCTCTTATCATGCCCCCTGCCAATTCCAGGATGCACATATGCTTAATGGTTTTTATCCTGAATAAAACTGATCAGATATCTGTAGAGGTTCTTCAGATTTTCTTCTCCAGTAGTCTAAGGGGTGAGGAAATTCCCTGTGGATTATTTGTGTGTGTGATTGGGGGGTAGGATGTTGCGGGTCCCCACTGGGGAGTCAACACCAATCTTAGTTACAGAGATAAAAATAAGATGAACCACTGTTTTAACATCAAAGGCATGAATTATGGTTTATAATAATTGGGGTCATTCTCCAACAACTGTGCACATTTATGGGTGTTCCAGACTGGGATTTGTGTTCGGGGAGAGGAGTATTATCCCATGGGTCATCACTGTGTGTTGCTGCTGCAGTTTTGTAATGAAGGAAATAATAAAAAAAAAAAAAAAAAAAAAGACTGAAGGCTTCTCCTGGAAATCCTGCCTACATATCGAGATACTAGCACAATTCCAGGTCATGCCTGAAAATAGTCAATTTTGTCTAGCGCACTTACCCGATAAACAAAAACTAAATAAAATAAATGTTGGCGAGTGTCCCTTTTATTGTAGAGATGCCACAGGCTGGGCTGTTCACCCAAACAGCATTAGGTTCTCAACATGGCTTAGGCCCTTTATAAAGATTCACGCAACTGGCAAGATGACCCAGCTGCAGCACTGCATTGCCACCTGGCAGAGCAGGGTTCATATGTCAGCCCCAGGATCCCACACCACTGTCTGTTGGAGGACAAGCATACCCTGAGGGAGGAAAGCCGCTTGGTTCCCAAAGCAGATGCCCCCACATTTCTGCACCCCTGACAGGCAACCAGGGAGCACCATTTTTATTCAGGTGTGAAGGCAGACATTCACCTCGTTGGCTGGAGGATGGATACAGCCATGAGGACCTTGATTGTCGAGGGTGTGTGAAGGGGGTAAGAGGAGAAGAAATTACAGCCATGCTGCACTTATGGAATAAGGCATGTCAGGGTATGGATGCGTAGGGGACTTACTCATGCCTTGTGTGGCATGTCACGAGGCGCAACCGACTAACTTAACCACATGACCTGGCATGCCTTACTGGGATTATACAGTGAATCCATGTGTAGAATAAATTTAAAAGAGCTGGCCCAGTGGCACTGGAGGTTGAGGTGCAGATCGCTACACCTCACGCCACGCTGGCGACCTGGGTTCAGGAACAAGCCCGGGCCACCAGGGGTTGGCAAGGGGAGAGAGGATTGAGAGTCTGGAGGGCTGCTCTCCTCTCGGGTAGAGAGCATCGCTGTCCAGCTCACTGGTGCCCTCTGGTAGTGACGGTGGGCAATGCAGGTCAGGGAGAAGGCACTCTGATGTGATTACGTCAGTGGGGAGGAGAGCCGGGAGAAAACAAGAGGAAACGACTGGCAGGGCCCCATGATGGTTGCCGCACTAGGGCGACCGGGGTTCTGGATTCAGTCTCTGAGGAGGCGGTGGAAAAATGCATATGGAAAAAAAAAAAAAAAAAGAATAAATTTAAAAACTAGTTTTTTTTTTTATAAAAGCTGTTTCTTAGCCATGGGTTATTGCAGGATTTATTGCCGTCCTAAGCTGACCAATCAGGTTACAGGATTTTTGGTGACGATTGTATAATTGTAAATACCCATGCTTCTACAGCCAGCCCAGTAGGATGGTGGTAGAGCTGCTGACCCAGTTTCAGGAGCAGACTCTGTTCACATGGGGACCGGCTTGGGGGGGGGGGGTGATAGAGCATCCCATGGACTGCTTTTCTGTCTTGGGAATGGGGGACGTGTCGTACTGCTGTTTGCCTGCAGCCGCGTGGCAGCACCGAGAGAGCATCCACGCAGGGCAGGGCTTACATTTGGACGTTGTTACACACTTACCTGCCTTTTTATGCATGTGCGGTGCAGCATTGTACATTATGTGGCCCTGGGGAGAAAAGGAGGAGGAAAACCCCTGAATAAGCAAACTGATACTCCAGTCCACTGCAGGCCCCACACCACTGACTAAGATCCTCCTCTGGAGCAATCTGAATTTTGCTCCGAAGGGGCCTGGCCAGCCCCAATGGCCTGCCATAGGGGGTAATCTGTGGGGGACTTCGCCAGAAGAGAAGTAACCCCTAGAAACGATAGATGACAGGGCTGGAAGGACCAGGTCAGCTAGGGTCCAGTCATTAAGTGGAAGATAAAAAAAAACCTTGATTTAAAAAATAAGCATGTTTCTAGTTAGAAATCATTTCTTGAGAATAAACACAATAATTTTTGAAAAAGAATGCCTCTATTTTGGGCACACTGTGCAAAGAATGGAACAGTGTCTTGTTTTTTATTATATGTGGAGGCCTGAGATTCTTTTCCTGTCTCAGGGGAGGCTCACTGTGTCTTGAGAACAACTGATCCTAGACGGACTCATTTTAACAGTTAAACCAGTTTATTTTTCACCTTTCCCCTCTCCCCTGCATTTGTATGTAGTAGTAATTGATTTAGGTAAAAACGTTCTACATCTGGATGTTTACAGTACTAATGCTGTTTTAGGGTCAGCCTTGTTTATTTATTTAGAGACCTTAAGCATGAAACCTTCCATGCATTGAAATGAAAATGTCAAGTTTCTCACGTGTTGTCCTACTGTGTGTCCCAGGCTGCAAATCTAAGCTTGAAAACAGGATATGATACTCTTCTAGTCAATACATTTATTATATTAGGTATTCGCAAGCAAAAAGCACACTTTCTTGCATGGTTGATGGAGGCGTGTCATAGCACGTTGCCCCTGGACAACTAATGGGCTGTGTGTGCAGCATTTTGTAAAGTTTGTCCATTTCACTCAAAAAACACAGCGAGACCTCATGAGCTGGAGTCTCATTTGTGGAGCTGTCCTGTTAACTCGTACTCCCTGCAACTGTGTTTGCAGAAAAGCTCAACCCGCTCTTGCTTCCGACATTTGTGTTAGTGGAGAAACATCAGTATCTGATGGCAGATAAGGGCAGCTTGGCCCCACTAGGTCATACCCCTGCATCTGTATTAGCAGAAAAGCTTATTTGACTCACGCTCCATGCATCTGTGTTTGCAGAGAAGCCCAGTTCGTAACCGCTGCCTGCGTTTGTGCTAGTAGAGGCCTGTTAGCTCATACTGCCAGTGCCTGTGTTAGGCGAGCAGCCCCGTCATTACCCCCAGCTCCCTGCATCTGCCTTTGTGTAGAAGAATATTTACCTCATGCTCCCTGCATTTATGCTAACGTGGAAGCTGTGTTAGCTCATGCTCCCTGTATCTGAGTTGGTTGAGAAACCCTGTTAGCTCATGCTTCAGCTTGCCTTAAGTGCTTTTTTCCTGTTCCGTTATACAGTTAGCAAAATCCTTTTCTTTTTTTTTGCCAGTTTACTCCTTACGTGGAGATAGCACTGCTTACAGACTCAGTTAACCGCCAACATTTCAACCCTTCAAAGCATCAGATGTCCCAGAACCTGCTTTTTGGAAACTATCATAAAAGAATTATTTGACAAGACAGTTTATTGTCTTTGTTGATGAATGCCTAAAAAGCGCCTTTACTGACTTGTTTTGAAATTTCCCCCAGAAACACTATAGGTGCCTCACCTGCTCCAAAGTCCATTGGAGCCAAAAGTACAGTTTTAATGTGGCCAGATTTCGGGATGGAAGGGATCGTAATTTGGCTCTGTGGAGCCGAGCTGCAGATCCCTTCCACTTCCTTGTCTTCAGCCTAGCATTTTTTTTAATGTATTTACATGGAGAGCGCTGTGGGGCATGCTACATAGACTACTATAGGGGCTGACTTTTACATCTTTTTTGAAGTAGTTCAGGGTTCTGATCTGGATACATCAAGGTCATCCCTTAACTAACAAGAACTTGTTTATCTGAATTGGAACTCTGGACTATTAAAAAAAAAAAAAGAAGTAAAAATCAGCCCCTATAGTAAGTAATGTAAGGAGCACGTCCCCACGCTCTCCATGTAATACATCATAATAGGTGCTAGCGTTGGGGTGGCGCTGAAGACCAGGAGGTGGAGCCAAATTAGGATCCCTTCCATCCTGAAATCTTGCCACATTAAAATTTTACTTTTGCCTCTCATGGACTTTGGAACAGATAAGGCTCCTCCAGAGTTTTTGTACTGAGCACCAGGAAAGAAATGGGCAGTCTGGATGGGCCAAGCAATCCTTATCTGCCATCAAATTCTATGTTTCTATGTTGCCTGTACGCACAGCAACCCTAACAGGATAGTTTAGTCCCTATGGCATTTCAGTCCGTTGTCTCATTAGTGAGGCTGTCTTAAGTGTCCTGGCCCGTTGGTACAGCTGCAGGGCTAGCGCTTGTGATAATGGTGACCCAGATTCAGAAACAAGCCCAGAGCTTTGGGGGTGGAGCTAGATGGGGAAGAAGGATTGAGGATCCTACATGATGCTCTCCTTCTCCAGGGAAAGAGGGTAGCAGGGTCTGCTGCAATACTGCCACCTAGGTGACCCTAGGTGGAAGTGCAGTTGGGGCTGTTTGTGAGCAGGCAGATGTTGACTTATGCTAGAGCCAACATGCCACACCAAATAACAGAACATCCTATGTGTGTGTGCACATGCCCATTGCTCCATGGCTTCCATGTGTCAGTCCTGTATTTGATCTTTAAAGGAATGGTCTTCAGCCGGCACAGTGGCACTGAGGGTTGCGGCGCTGGAAGCCACACCTCATGCCACGCCGGCGACCCGGGTTTAGTGATGGATTTGGGTCACCAGGGGTTGACGAGGGGGAGAAGGATTGAGTGCATGTTGGCTGCTCTCCTTCTCCAGGGAGGGGTGGGTTTGCTTCCCCGCCGCTATATCGCCACCGTCTGGGTGACCATGGACAGTGCTGGTATGGAAGAGAAAGCAGACAAGTAGGGAGGGACCAACGTCGGCTGAGGCCTGGAGCAGATGCATGTCTCAATGCGCATCCATCTCATTGGTCCTCCTCCTCACATGCTGACATGGGGGGGGGTGGCCCAGAAAAACACCTCGCAGCCAGTCTGGGCGACGAGCCTCCGCACTGCACATCCACAGTAGGAAACTGGGGACAGACTCCAATGTGCACACTCACCTGAGGTTCGGAGGGGTAAGTGGGAGCCTCCTTTGCCCCACCCTGGGGGTTAACCAGAGCTCTAGAAGATAATGGAGTGGGGCACCCTAGGAGCAGACTCCTTGGTCCTCTTGGTGGAGTGCAGGTGCTTGGGGACTCTCAGAGTGGACCAACTGGGGTAAAAAGGCAAAATAGTTAAAAAAAGGAATGGTTTGCTCCTCCTTCCCTCCCTCCTCCCTTCCTTCCTGCTTATCCTCCATCCCTGAGTGGTCTTCTTCAGCCTGGCCACTGCCTAGACCAGTCATTCCCTTTTCTGTTTCTTAACCGCCTTCATGTGGTTCATGGAGTCTCTTCTCCTCTTCTTGGTCTTCACTGGTGGATACTGTTTGGGTCAAGGCAGCTCCCCTCTCCAGTCCTCAGGTATGGAAGGTGGTGATTAGTCATGATGGGAGGCTCGGGATTGCTGGTATCATGTTGCTGCACCAGCTGGGTTTTCCCTCATAAGTTTCGTCTAGCTCTCTGGACGCCATCGGCTAGGGCACCCAGTGCATGTGTGCATGCAGTATCATGTCACCAACCAGCGTCCTCTCCTCTCACAAGCCACACCAACAGCACTGCCCCCTGTGGTCACTCAGGTGGCAGTTGAGCAGCGGAGCCTGCTGACCTTGCTTCCTGGAGGAAGACAGCATAATTTGGGATGCTCAATCCTTTTTCTCCCAGCTAGGAATGGTCTTCTGTTTTTTCATCCTGTTTTCTTGCATTGCTCTCCTCTGTTTGCTCCCTTCTGCCATGCAAGCTCCCAGTCCCAACACCTACTTTCTCAAGACTGTACCCCACCACTTGTCTTGGACCATTTGATGAGGGAAGGGGTGCCAAGGTCAGTAGTGCGGTGCCTGTAAAGGGGCCAGCATCATTCCGCCTGCTTTTTTTTTTTTTTTTGCCCCTCCATTTTACCTATAGACTGCCGGAGTGCAGTGATGCTCACTTCCACCCTTGTGCACGGTCATGCTAAGCATCCAGTGGCATCCCTTTCCCTGACTGTCTTCAGCTGTGTTATCATCTGTCGCCACCAGGTGGTAGGCTCACTGTGGAAAAAAATTTTCCTTATTTATGAAAGAGGAGGGCTGTCCCTCATATTCTCAGTCTTCCTTCCTCTGGTCGACTCCTGACCACTCAAGCTTATTCCCAAACTTGGGTCAGGAGCATAGTGAGTGGAAGCAATACTGCTGCGCCACCAGGCCATGGGAATGATCTTCTTTTATATTGTTAGTACTGTACTACTGTAGCACTGTATAACTGTACTACTGTAGCATTGTACAACTGCACCACCATACTACTGTACTACTGTAGTACTGTGCCACTGTACTACTGTATTACTGCACCACCGTACTACTGTACTACTGTAGTACTGCAGTACTGTGCTACTGTAACACTGTACTACTGCACCACCGTACTACTGTACTAGTGTAGTACTGTACTACTGTAGTACTGTGTCACTGTAATACTGCACCACCATACTACTGTAGTACTGCTACTAAGATACTGTGATACTGTATTGCTGTAGTACTGTACTACTGTAGTACTGTACTACTGTAGTAGCAGTAAAATCCCAGAGCAACGTCTGTAGTTCCAACAACAGTGCAACTCTTGCATGACTGATTTCACTGGGAGCCAAGAGTGGTTCGGTTCACAGAGTCACAGTTGGCTGTTGCCTGAAGTGTACATGCAAACTGCAGTAACCTTGTGGTTACTGCCAGTGATGTATGTAGCCTAGAATCCATTAGTTTTCTTCTTTGAACTTTGTTTTACATTTTCAGTTAAAGTTCATTTTAAAAATGTGCGGAATATGGACACGTCCTGGAATTACATTATGAAAGATTAAGGACATTAATTTTCCGTTGTGTATTGGTTCATTATTTATTTGTTTTTTTCTATAGTCTGTTTTCTTTCCAGTAGCCAATCTGAAACATTTCTGTAGACTTGCATTCTGTATATTATGTATTTAGAAGTTTTGGCCAAGTATGGAGGGTGCTGAGACAATGCAGGATGGGGCTGTGCAGCAAAGATATACAGAATAAATACAATGTGTACTGTCATGGATGCTTGATACAGCACACAGAGCAATAATTATATAAAAACATATGCAGAACTGTACTGATGGAAACATAAAATGGTCAACTAAAGTGAAGAGATGCAGAAGCCAGCACTGGGCACTCAGGGAGAGGGAGTTGTGAGACGCCAGTGGGGGAGGTGCTGACAAGAGGACGAGGAAGGAGGTCTCCATTCCGCTTTGTATTACAGAAAAGCTAGGCTGGGAAGCCAAGAGGACTCCTAGGTTTAAGGATCCAAGGAATGAGTATCTTGGGTGCTTCTGTGTTGTCGACAGTTCCAGTGCTCTGGGGACACAGGCCCCATGCTGGCACACAAATACTGTATTTAATAAACCAGAACTGGCTGTGTTTGAAATGCAGCTGTCTTCTCTCCATTGTAATGTTTATAACAGAGCTAGATGCAGCACATGAAAATTTGGGAGCATTTTTCCTAAGTTAACTTAAGCTAGTCATATCTTTACAAGAAAATTGTAACTTTCCAGCGGTTGTATGTAGACATCCTTATTACTAACAATTTATACTTACAGTGCCTTCAGAAAGTATTCACCCCCCTTGGATTTTGTCACATTTTGTGATGTTGCAAACTCAAATTAAAATACATTTATATGGGATTTTTTTTGTCACGTATCTACATAAATTACTCTTATAATGTCAAAGTGGAATGAAACTTCTGGAATTTTTTGTACATGTAATTTAAAATAAAAACCTGAAATGTCTTGAGTTGATAAGTATTCACCCCTTTTGCTATGACACTCCAAATTGAGCTTGGGTGCATCTAATTTCCTTATGAGAGCACTCTAAAACTTGAATGGGGTCCACCTGTGGTCAGTTCAAATGGTTGACATGATTTCAGAGGAAATACACCTGTCTATGTAAGGTCCCACTGCTGACAGTGCATGTCAGAGTAGAAACTCTACCATGAAGACCAAGGAGCTGTCCATAGAACTCCGTGATAGAATTGTGAGGAGGCATAGATCTGGGGAGGGGTATAAAAACATTTCTAGGGTGTTGAAAGTTCCCAGTAGCACAGTCAAGTCCATCATTAGGAAACGGAAATATTACAGAACCACCCAGACTCTTCCTAGAGCAGGCCGTCCTCCCAAACTGAGCAACCGGGCAAGAAGGACCTTGGTCAGGGAAGTGACCAAGAACCCAATGACCACCCTGACAGAACTACAGAGTTCCATGGTTGAGATGGGAGAACCTGTCCAGAGGACAACAATCTCTGCAGCACTTCACAGATGTAGCCTTTATGGGAGAGTGGCTAGACGGAAGCCACTCCTGAGTAAAGGCTATATAATAGCACACCTGGAGTTTGCAAGAAGGCACGTGGCAGACTCTGAGACCATGTGGCAAAAGATTCTCTGGTCTGATGAAACAAAAATTGAACTCTTTGGCCTGAATGCAAAGCGCTATGCCTGGTGCAAACTGAACACAGCTCATCACCCGTGTAACACCATCCCTACCATGAAGCATGGTGGTGGCAGCATCATGTTATGGGGATGCTTTTCAGCGGCAGGGACTGGGCACTTGTCAGGACAGAGGGAACAATGAATGGAGCCAAATACAGGCACATCCTTGAGGAGAACCTGCATCAGTCTGCAGTAGACCTTGGACTGGGGCGAAGATTTACGTTCCAACAGGACAACGACCCAAAGCATACAGCCAAAGCAACACTGGAGTGGCTTCAGAACAAGAAGGTGAATGTCCTTGAGTGGCCCAGCCAAAGCCCAGACTTGAACCCATTGAGAATCTGTGGAAAGACTTAAAGATTGCGGTTCACTGACGCTCCCCATCCAACTTGACAGAGCTTGAGCAAATCTGCAAGGAAGAATGGGCAAAAATCTGCAAAGCTGATACAGACATACCCAAGAAGACTCAAAGCTGTAATTGCTGCCAAAGGCGCTTCTACAAAGTATTGATTCGGGGGGTGAATACTTAAGTAAACAAGATATTTCAGTTTTTAATGTTTCAGAAATTTTTGTTACACAATACAAATATTTTTGCCCCTTTAAATTGTTGAGTATGCTGTGTGAATCAAGGGAGGAAAAATCATTTCAATGCATTAAAAATGCTGGTAGTAACACAACAAAATGTGACAAAATCCAAGGGGGGGGTGAATACTTTCTGAAGGCACTGTATGTTATCTTAGGGCACATCCTAAAAATATATATATATATTTTTTTTATAAAAACATTGAAAAAGCAAATATTGCAGGTCATAGAGGTGTCTCTGCCACCCTCCTCCCAAATGAAGTACGTTATGGTACGAAGTGCAGGTGCCACCAAATGCCATTTTTTTTGTCTTTCCCTGTATTGGTCGCAATCCTAGGCAATGTGTAAGTCCATCTAGGTGATTTGGCAGAGACATAGCCCACTCCTGTGATTCACAGACTTTGTATGCGACAGAGACTTTGCAGGTGATGTAATTTGCTGGCTGTGTGGGTCCCTGATGAAACTCGAGAGGAATTAAGCAATGGGGCTGAGCGGGCAGCCTGGACCAACACACGGCTAACAGTATGTGTTTTTTCTTGCCATTATTTACACCTTTACCCTTATGTTTTAGCACTTACACCTGATAGAACGCAGCCACTGATGCTTGCCTGCACTAGACTACTTTGATGATAGCGATCTGTAAGCATTTTCACACTTTACTTGAGAATTAGTAACCAGGAGCGACATACTGAGCCAAAGCTTGTTTCCTGGTGCAACCCGGGAGAGAGGGAGAGGGAGAGGGAAAGGGAAATACAGAAATAAGAGCATACTCAGTATTAATGAAATATACCATGTGAAGTACAAACAGAGTACTAAACAGGTACTACATATCTAGAGAGGGATGTCATGCTCCTGGAGAGAGTCCGGAGGAGGGCATCAAAGATGATCTGTGGAATTGGAGAGAAGCATTATGAAGAGAGGCTGAGAGGGCTCAACATGTACTCTCTGTAGGACAGGAGGGACAGAGGGGACATGATCGAAACCTTAAAATACTTGAAGGGCATCAACAGATTTAGCAATGCGAGTTTGTTTGGGTTGAAGGGGGAAAGTAAAGGCAATGGTTTCCACAGTAGTTTGAGCTTGCATCTCCATGTTTGAAGACGTGTCCCTCATTCTAAGGCCAGTGTTCCACATTGTCCCTTATTTTGAGTGCTGGTGTCCCTCATTTCAGTGACAAAAAGTGGAGAGGTATGGCAGGGAGAGTCAGGAACTCCAAGCCTGGGCTTGCTGTGTACATTACTCCTGTAGGGAGAGTCAGGAGATCCAAGGCTGAGCTTGTTGTGTACATTATCCCTGCAGGGAGAGTCAGGAGATCCAAGGCTGAGCTTCTTGTGTACATTACCCCTGCAGGGAGAGTCAGGAGATCCAAGGCTGAGCTTGTTATGTACATTACCCCTGCAGGGAGAGTCAGGAGATCCAAGGCTGAGCTTGTTGTATACATTACCCCTGCAGGGAGAGTCAGGAGATCCAAGGCTGAGCTTGTTGTGTACATTACCCCTGCAGGGAGAGTCAGGAAATCCAAGGCTGAGCTTGTTGTGTACATTACCCCTGCAAGAAGAGTCAGGAGATCCAAGGCTGAGCTTGTTGTGTACATTACGCCTGCAGGGAGAGTCAGGAGATCCAAGGCTGAGCTTGTTGTGTACATTACCCCTGCAGGGAGAGTCAGGAGATCCAAGGCTGAGCTTGTGCACATTATACCAGCAGAAGAGTTAAGAAATCCAAGGCTGAGCTTTTAGTGCACATTACCTCTGCAGGGACAGTCAGGAGATCCAAGGCCAAGCTTGTTGTGTACATTACCCCAGCAAGGAGAGTCAGGAGATCCAAGGCTGAGCTTGTTGTGTACATTACCCCTGCGTGGAGGGTCAGGAGATCCAAGGCTGAGCTTGTTGTGTTCTGTACATTATCCCTGCATGGAGAGTCAGGAGATCCAAGGTTAAGCTTGTTGTGTACATTACCCCTGTCAAGGAGATAAGGTTGAACTTGCTGAGCACATTACCCCTGTAGGGAGAGTCAGGAGAGCCAAAGTTGGGTTTGTTGAGTACATTATACCAGCAGGGTGAGTCATGATATCCATGCAGGGCGTAACATGTTTTTTACATTTACACCAGCATAGAGTCAGGATAGCCGATGCTGAGCTTGTTACATTATAGCAGCAGGGAGAGTCAAAGATCCAAGGCTGGACTTGTGTACACCAGCAGGTAGAGTCAGGAGATCTGTGGGCTTGTTGTGTATATTATGTATGCAGGGAAAGTCAGGAAATCCAAAGGTGGGCTTACTGTGTACATTACAGGACCAGTGAGAGTCATGAGATGCAGAGCTGGACTTGCTGTCTACATTACAGGAGTGGGCACAGTCAGAAGATCTGGGACAGGGCTTATTGTGTACATTACATCAGCAAGGAGAGTCATGAGATCAAAGGCTGAGCTTGTTGTATACATTACCCTTGCAGGGAGAGTCAGGAGGTTCAAGGTTGGACTTGCTGTGTACATAACATCAGCAGGGAGATTCAGGATAACCAAGGCAGGGCTTGTGAACATCACATACATTCACAGTTTTGAAAACTATGCAAATTGCTATATAGCAAGAAATAGCAAACCAAACATGTACAAAAAACATACACTCAAGTCTAATCTATTGGATTACAATGGTCCTGCATATACTCCAAGTCTGTATTGGTGGGGTTGGGGGGTCCACAATGGTCTTTTGTGCCTCCATACTGGTAAAATCCAGCCATTTTTTTTCGTACACCTCCATTCCACGTTGGGTTCTATAAATTATCTTTTCAGGGGTGGTATGTTATATCATGCAAGGGCTAGACTTAATATGTACATTACAGCAGCAGGCAGAGTCAGAAGATCTAAGGCTGGGTTTGTTGTGTAGCTAGATTACAGCAGCAGAGAGACTCAGGAGATCCAAAGCTGGGCTTGTTGTGTAGATAGATTACAGCTGCAGGCAGAGTCAGAAGCTCCAAAGCTGGGCTTGTTGAGTAGATAGATTACAGCAGCAGGGGGAATCAGGAGATTAAAGGCTGGGCTGGTTGTGTAGCTAGATTACACCAGCAGGGGGAATCAGGAGATTAAAGGCTGGACTGGTTGTGTAGCTAGATTACAGCAGCAAGGGGAATCTGGAGATTCAAGGCTGGGCTTGTTGTTAGCACCAGGGAGAGTCAGGAAATTCAAGGCTGGGCTTGTTGTGTAGATAGATTATAGCAGCAGGGAGAGTCAGGAGGTTCAAGGCTGGGCTTTCTGTGTACATTACAGCAGTGGGGGGAGTCAGGAAATCCAAGGCAGGACTTGTGTATATTATGTCTGCAGGTAGATTCAGGAGAGCCAAAGCTGGGCTTGTCACATTCATTTTTTAAATCAGGCAGAGTCGGGAGATTCTAGGCGGTACTTTATGTATACATTACAGCCGTAGGGAGAGTCAGGATATCCAGCACTGGGCTTTTTATGTACTGTATATTACTCCAGTAAAAAGAGCCAGGAGATCCAAGGCTGGGTGTGTAATCTACATTACAGGAGCTGGGAGAATCAAAACGTCCAAGACAGGGCTTGTTGTGTACATTACAGCAGCAGAGAGAGTCAGGAGAGTCAGGCAGGGCTTGTGTACATTATAGTAGCAGGGAGAGTTGGGGGATACAAGGCAGTGCTTGTCGAGTATATAGTGTATGGTGGAACGTTGTTCTAACTTGTTTTTATCTGTGCCAAAAAGCTGTTCAGCCACAGATAAAAGAGAACACTGTTCAGCCCATACATTCAGACAGCGTTCTACTCATTCAAAAGCTAGCAAAAGATACCACGAGCCAAACACAAATAAAAAAAAAAAAAAAAACATGAAGCAACAGTCTGAGCAGCAGACCCCGCAGGGTCTACCAAATAGAACAATGCGCTATGGCAACAAAGTTTAAAAATATGCAGACTCAACCAGATATATATTCAGAGCTTGAAGTACTAATAATGAAGTTTCTTCCTCCAGTTAGTTTTGTTCTCGCTAAGCGAGACGTTTCGCCACAATGTTTTGTTTCTTGGAAATCCCTCCCACACTAGAGTGACAATCAATGGGAGTGTGCACTGCTAACGAAGGGATACCTACTCCCTAGCAACCACACAACTCGCCATATCAAGAAGCCATAGCTCCCGAAATATGAAATGGGAGACAAGTTTCTTTTTCAGTGAAAACAATATATAAAAATCCAAAACTAGTATTTAAATAATTTTAGGGGCACCATACACTATAAAAAATACTAGATGGGCAACCCTGTGCAGAACCAGTGTGTTCTGCCACCTTGGGTTCTGATTCCCATGGACTTCTCGAGCTTTGCTCTCGAGGTCACAGGGAATCAGACCCCTCTGGGGCAGAACACACTGGTTCTGCATGGTTGCCCATCCAGTATTGTCTGTATCATGCAGGCAGGGAGAGTCAGGAGATCCGGAGGTGGGCTTGCTGTCTACATTACACCAGCAGATAGAGTCAGGAGAGCCCAAGGCTGAGCTTAAGGTGTCTATTACAGCAGCAGGGAGAGTTGAGAGATCCAGGGCTGAGTTTGCTGCATGCATTGCTGTGTAATTGATTTACATGGAGATCAGAACCTTGCCACCTACAATAGATCTACTTTTACTGTTTAATACTTTGCCAAAGTCACAATCGTTTGTGTGGGATATTATAATCATTTCAACAGCAACACATTGTAATGTCACAACCAGAGGATTATGACTGCCAGCTGCCTCAACTCATCATTCTCTGACCTTAGGGCAGTACTCCCAAATAACTTATTCGACCCCACTCCTGCAACCTCACCCCCTAACACCCAGCATCCGCCCTTCCATCTCAGGGTGATCTCTACGAATGAGGCAAGGCCTTATCTCATTAAAGCACTCAGTGGCTCTTGTTATTGCAAAGATTCTTTTGATATGAGAATCTTACTCTAGTACTAGATACAGTCCTCTCCCCACTGACTGACCTCATTAACCACTCCCTAAGTTTGGGGCAGTTCCCTGCAGTCTGGAAGACTGCCACAGTCAACCCAATACTGAAGAGTGATGACAGCACCTCCTCCAATAACTACCATCCCATATCCATTCTCCCACCACTCTTGAAAGTCCTCTAAAAAATTATAGCCACCCAACTCACTGAGTACCTGCTTGCTCATAACCTACTTTGCAGGGAACAGCATGGCTTCAGATCTGGGCACAGTACAACTACGGCTCTTACTGAGTTCTCTAATTTTATTCACTCTGCCCTAGATAGAAAACACCTAGCTAGAGCTATCTTCATCGACCTGTCAAAGGCCTTTGATACAGTCTCCCACCCCCTTACTCTTAAGCACACTCCGCCACATAGGTCTGTCCCAAGGACCCGTCTCCTGGTTTACCAGTTACCTCACAGCTAGATCACAATGTGTCAAAATAAACAACACCCTCTCAGCCACCCTGCCAGTCTGCTTTGGGGTTCCCCAGGGCTCCATCCTCGGCCCTCTATTATTCAGCATCTACCTAAACACCTTGCCCAATTCCTGCTCCGGCAACCTACTACTCTATGCAGACGATACGGTTCTTTTTGCCTCGCACCCAGATCCCACAGTATTGCAGTCCTCCCTCCAACACGCATTTAACCAGATTGAAAACTGGTTCATAGACCAAAGGCTTGTGGTAAATGTAAAAAAGACAAAGACCATGCTCTTTGCCCACCGACAGAATAAGGCCAAGAATGTGCAGATAACAATCCTCTCCCACTCTCTCCTTCCTCTAGAACAGGTCCATACATATAAATACCTGGGCCTTGCATTTGATTCCAGCCTCTCCTTCCATTCACACATTGACACTCTATCAGCCATAAATGTTCATATAGGCCTATTGTATCGACACAAGGATTGCCTACCTCCGGAAGCCCTTAATCTGGCTGTCACCTCCTCAGTCCTCTCCCTAGTTGATTATGGGCTCACTATCTACTCGGCCGCTGACCACACAGCCCTTAACAAAATCCACCTGGCCATAAACAAAGTGTGCAGACTCCTCTCCGGGGCAGACAAGCGTACTCATACTTGCACCCTATATGCCCTGACAGATCTCTTCACCCTGGATGAAAGGCTATTTTATCAAACATGTCTCCTCACAAAGAAAATACACCTGGGGTTTACCCCCTTGGGGGTTTCTGCCTCTCTCTGATCCTCCCACACCTCGGTGAACACCCGCACTGCCAACCGACAGGTGTGGTCCATCCCAAGAGTTAGAACCTCCTTAGCCCAAAGGTCATTCCCACACAGGGCCCCAGTCTGGTACAATGAACTCCCCTCCGACGTCTCCTCCATCTCCAAATTAGGACCTTTCAAGTTAGCCCTTAGAGAGCACATTCTCACTTCACGGTGCTGCCAATGTACCAGCTAGTGCCGGGTCATCTATCTATCATCTTACGGGACCACCCCGCCACTGAGCTCCTACCGATAGGGCTACCAGACATTACCTATTAACAATGCCTCCTTTGGCTGCACTCACAAGATATCTGTCTAGTTCTCCACTTTGCTGTAAATATCAAACCTCTTACTCCCTCCCCCCATTAGCAAACTTATTGTTCTCTTGAAAACTGTAAAATACAGCTCTCAGTAACATGTTCAATGCAATGTATAGCTGATCTTGATTCTGCAATATTGTATAACTGAAAAAAAACTGTAACCTTTAGCTGCCATTCTATGTCTATATGTATTAAGTGTTTGTGTTTGTTTTTTCTGACACGGAGCCTTTGTAAATGAGTCCCTGACTCAAAGCCTGTTAAATAAATAATTAAAAATAAAATGACCTCAGCAAAGTATTACGCAGCAGAAGTAGATGAACTCTAGAGAACATGCAAATTAACCCTGTAATGGAAAACAAAAGGAAGAGAAATGCAGATAATGTATAAAAGATAAGCTAAATTGTGTCTAAATATTATGTTTTTTAAAGGAAGTGACAACTGCCCCCTTGAAGGTACTTTCCGATTCATCATTTCCATGAGAAGAATGGATTTGCTAAGAATAGGACCCTTACAGTTTTGTGTGCAGTCCCTCTAAATCTGTAAAGAGCGTCTCAAACTCTGTCCTCACCTCCACAAAAAAAAAAAAATCCTGAAAGCTCCTTGTTTGAGTTCTTAGTGATAGGCTCTGATCTGTTAGCACACCAGTGACCCTGAAATTATCAAGTTTTCACAGTGGGCGGTTCTACCGTTTATATGTAGCTTTTGAAATAGAGCCAAAATAAAGCCATAGAAATGGATATTCTTCCCTTTGAAGATAAGTGGCAGAATGTTTACACTTAATAGTTTATATTTAGAACATGAAAATTGCAGCTAATTTGAGGAATGCCATAAGACCAAAGCACGTCACTTTAACTGGTAGAAGCAGCAGTAACATTTAGCACTGTTGTCGCTGCTGCCTGCCAAACGTGTGGTGAAACTGTAATGAATCATATTTAACTCTTCCTATTTCAGGCAGTGTAGCCTAGTGGTTAGAGGGAAGAGCCATGAACCAGGATCGACAGGTCTGAAAGCCACTGCTGTCACCGCCACTACCTACTCACTGTGTGACTATTTGGAAGCCATTTAACATCTCTTTGCTTAACTTTCTCTCTTCCTCCACTTACAGAGCAGCTCTTCACTATCGCATGCATTTTCTGTTTCAGCTATTACAGTTAATACATTTTTTTTTGTTATTTTCAATTTTGCTTTCCAGGATTTATAACATATTTTTGTGGCCTGCCGAATATGTGCGAAGCATCTGACTGCCCCAAACTGACATCATAGTGTCTCTCTTTACAGAATGATAGTGTTTACAAATCACAATGACAACAGACTATGAAGTCAGAGAATGCAATTGTGAGGTCAGCTGGGGACAAGGCGGAGGCTTTTTGAAAGGCACAGTGAAATAAGTCTTGCATTATCTGAAATTGCTAGTTGACCAATAACAGGAAAAGTCAAAATAACTGGAAAACACAAAAGTTAATTGCTGTAAATATTATAGGACCTGATCCTCAACGGCACATTTAGATACACATGATGAGTCCATCTGGGTGAATTGCCTCTCAGCTGGTGGTGCCGGTGCTCCTGCCAGCATCCACAGCCCCTTCCCTCTGCACTCCGCTGCCGTCGAGCAGGGGTGTGCAGAGTGGGTTCAGATCACAGCCATCCAATCAGATGCCTGTGCCAGTCTGCCGGTGGATCCCTGTCTGTGCAGAGTACAGAGACCAATGAGATCAGTCTTCAAGGACTGCTGTATCCCCATCAGCAAAACCGCAATTTAAAGATTTAAACCAACCGGTGATGATATGTTCCCTAGGACTCACTAGTGACTCATAAATATTGCAAACTATTACCTATATTAATGATGCCCATAAATTGGGTCTAATTGCGTTTTCGTCTTTAATATAGACAATATTTTGGCACTGTTTTCTGCCCTTTCTGTGTGATAAATTCACTTAATTAAAACAGAAGAGCATTTGCTGTATATTTTCACACACACTGGAAAATAGTTCTTAGGCATTGATGAAATCAAATCTGTACTGATATTATGTCTGATGTATTGTTCTTAATGTTTCACTCATGTTTTGTTTGTATTTGTTATACTGTATTTTTATTTTCCCGAATCAAGCATGTAAAAGGGCCAAGTGGCCCAGCGCTTTTTTACCCGGTTAACAAATAAATGAAATGAAATATGTTACAAGGGCTCAGTGTCGGTTCCTTTACAGTTTTGCCTACATTGCATGTAGCACTGTCTCATGGTTTTTGGCTGTCCAACTTACCTGAGCTTCACTAGACATTCTTAGGGCCAGAGTATGTGGAACTGGCAACCACGGTAGTATTTCCAAAAGAAAAGTGACATTCCTAGGGACATGGATATGTTGTTCATCCACACTTATTGGCAGGTTCCTTGCCGCTTTAAATCTTGCTGGAAGGTCTTCAAGCTGGCTCCTCCCACCCACCCGGGTGGTAAAACTCTCGGCTCTGCCCCATGACGCCAGATCTTCCTTACCGCTTGGAAGCTCAGGTTCCCTCCTTAACGCTCTGCGTATAAGACTGGTTCCTAATCCTTCGAGTTTTCGAAAATCAAAAGTTTTTGCAAAAAAGACTTCAGTCTTCTCCCCTGGCTGCGATGGACAAATCGACTCGGTTTCTCGGAGATGCCCTGTGAGCAAAGGTGTCTCGGACGGATCCGCACTCACGTCGTCTCCTGCTTAGGCCTTGAGCACGACCCACAGGCTTGCGACCCCGTGCTCTTGATTTTCGACCTCGTCTCGAACCGTGCTGCCCGTTTACAGCTGGGGCGTCCGAGAAAAGATTTCCTCTGGTTAAGTCTAAAGAGGCCGGTTAGCGGTGTCCGCGGCGCGTCGCTCAGCGGATCAGCTCGAGCAGATGATCGCCCTCGAAGAGGGAGGTGGCGAAGCCTCCTACCTCGGCTGCGGCATTTGTCCCACTCTCTCTCGGTGCCTGATTCGGCTTCTTTTAAGGAGCTTTGTCTGACCCTCTCGACGAAAGGTGAGGGTCCAACTTCTTCTGGACCTCTTTCTCGGTCCAAAAAGAGCAAAAGTAAGTCTCACCGTCGACGCTCTTGGGAGCGAGAAAGATCCCCCTCCCCTAGTTGTCGACCGTCGACTTCGGCCACTGGCTTCACTGTCAGGCCAGTTGACCGAGACTCCTGTCAACGCGGTCGAGATTTTTCTCGACCCGTTGGACGGGTTGTCGGCTGGAGAAGCTGAGAATCCCCTCTCCCCGGTTCCCCCGGTGGGAGTTGAGGCTCCCGTCGGCTCGTCTGTGCCTCCAGTTCCGGAGCCTTCGTGGAATTGTCTCGAACTGAGGGAGTGCGATTCCAACACTCTCTCGATCGTCCCTCGGCCCAGCCGGGTTCTCGGTCTCGGTCTCGGGCGTCTTGGCAGTCAACCCGTTCCCGCCATCACAGGCGGTCTCGGCACCAGCCGGCAGCGTCGCCGCTCTTCCTCTTCCTCCTCCTCGGACGAGAGGAGGCTTCGGCGCAAGCTGCGTCAACGGTATGAGGAACTCACGTGGCAACAGCTCCTTCTGACCGGGAATAAGCCGACCCAGTCGTCTTCCCCGGCCATTAAGTGGCTGTCACCGGAGCGGCCGAAACAACCCCTCGTTGTAGCTGAGGAGCCTGTTCCCAGGCCGGTTGTTCGGCCAATTCCAGCTGCCCCACCGATTCCGGTGGAACCTCCGCCTCCACAGCCGTTATTTGGGGCTCCGACCAAAAATTCTCGGTCGGCTCAGGGACTGCCCCATAGGCTGTCTGTCACCCTCACTCCCGATAGACCTCGGCAGGTGGAGGGTGGCTCAGGCCCGAGGCAGCTCTTTGAGGACTCTTCCGAGTCCGAGGATGATTCCTCCCTTTTCTCCAAGCGAATGGACTTGGAGTCCTCAGGAGGACAGTCAGTGGACGACAGCCCTTCGTCCTTCCTAGGATTGCTCCGGCTCATCTCAGAGTCCACCGGGATGAAGCTTGAACCCGTTTCTAAATGGGCCAGGTATCCCCTCACGGAGATTCTGGACCGAGGGGATTCCCCTACAGAGGCCTTTCCGGTGGCCGAGGCCATAGTGGGTCCGGCCTTGGAGCTTTGGCAGCGCCCTGCTTCCTGCCCTGCACCTTCGGCCAGGATGGCCAGGAAGTATGCGGTTCCTACCGGTTCCCTGTCCGGTTTTTCGGAACACCCCTCTGCTGAGGGGTGGTTACCGACAGCGTTTTCGGGCGCGCCGGGAACGCCAGGGATGTGGACAAACCTCCCGACAAGGAATCCAAGAAATTGGATTATGCCGGGCGAAAAGTCTATGCTGCGTCCTCTCTCGGCCTTCATCAGGCCAGTTCGGCCGTCCTCATGGCACATTTTTCTCATGCTCTGTTGGGCTCCCTGGATGAGGTCGTCCCTCATCTTCCCGCTGATCTGCAGACTACGGTCAGGCAGGTGCAGGACCAGGGCAGGGCAGTGGCCAAACAGCAGCTCCAGACTGCTTTAGACATCAGGGACTCATGTGCCAGGTCTGTGGCGGCCGCAGTGGCCATGCGTTGTCGGGCTTGGCTGAGGATATCCACCTTTACCTCGGATACCCAGCACAAGTTGGCGGATGTTCCCTTTTTGGGGACTGACCTCTTCAGCCCTGGGGTGGAAGGTCACCTGCAGAGGATCGAGAAGTCCAATGCTACCTTGGACTCGGTCTCTTCCGCCCAGAAGGACAAAGGCCGCAAGCCACTGCCTAAGCCCTTTCGTCCTTCTGCGCCCCCGGTGCATCCGGCCCAGCAACGTCAGGGCCAGCAGGCTCGGGCTTGACATCCCAAACCCAAGCCGTCGGCTTCCTCCAACAGGAAGTAGGGAGGTAAAGGCCCAGGAGGTCCCTTGGCCGGTCCCTCCTCCAAGCCTGCCCAGTGACGGGCTGAGGGGTGTCGCCCCCATCCCCGTCACCTCACCCCTGGTTCCCCCCGTGGGGGGACGGCTCAGACACTTCCTTTCCGCCTGGTCCATTATTACCACGGACAGGTGGGTCCTGGAGGTGGTGGGAAAAGGCTACCTCTAGAATTCGAGCAGGCCCCGCCCTTCAGAGCCATCGCACCTCGGGGGGCCTCGGGACCCGCAGCCTCACTGTCGGCTCGTCGAGCCGACATCGCTTTCCTCCTCCAAAAGGAGGTGATCAGGGAGGTAGCGGACCCCCCTCAGACCGGGGGTTTGTGTCCAGGTACTTCCTGGTTCCAAAACGGATGGGGGGCTGGCGCCCCATTCTCGACTTACACGACCTGAACAAGTTCCTAAGGTCTCGAACCTTCAGGATGGTCACTCTGGCGCAGATAATACCATCTCTGGAACACGGCGTGTGGTTCTGCTCTCTGGACCTGCAGGACGCGTTCTTTCCGTCCTATCCGTCCGTCACATCGGAGATTCCTTCCACTTCCGGTGGAAGGATCCTGTTCGAGTTCCAAGCCATGCCCTTGACCTGTCTTCAGCTCCCAGGGTCTTCACCAAATGCATTGCAGTGGTGACAGCTTTCCCTCTTGTGCGCCGAGGGTCCGGGTGTACCCTTACCTGGACGATTGGCTGATAGCAGCCCCCTCCAGACAGGAGGTGGAGGCGGTCCAGAGATCTGACCCTCCAGGTTTGCTCTCAGGTCAGCCTTCACATCAACGGGCCAAGTGAACTTGAGCGAGCAGGTGATTCTGTTTATGGGGCAGAGCTCAACTCTCTTGAGCCAGAGCCGGCTCCCGGCGGACAGGGCGAGTTCTTACCTCCTTTGCCCAATCATTTCTGGTTGGGCAATCGGCCTCTCCGGGACTTCCTGCACCTCCTGGGTCTCATGGCCTGCACCAGGCGTGGTCCGTTGGAGGCGGCTGGCGCGTGCGCCCCTTCAGTGAGGACTGGCCGGCCAGTGGTCATGGCGCTCGATCCATTGGACCAGCTAGTGGTGGTGACCCAGGAGATGTGGGCGCTCTCTGTTGGTGGACGTTCCATCTCATCTGCAGGAGTGTACCGTTTGTCTGCCCGAGCCGGCGGTCTTTCTGTCGACCGGCGCTCTCTGATGGGTTGGGGTGCCCATCTGGGGGAACACGGCGCACGGCCTCTGGTCCCGCGAGTCGATACCACATCAACCTGCTGGAGCTCCAAGCGGTCCGCCTAGCTCTCACCGCCTTTGCTCCGTTTCTTCGGGGTCAAGTGGTCTGAGTCCAGACGGACAATACCACGACCATGTACTACCTAAACCGCCAGGGCGGGACGTGCTCCATGCTTCTATGCAAGAAAGCTCTCCGCATTTGGTCACTCGTGCGCAGCCTGGAGGCGGATCTCCTGGCCATACATGTGGCAGGAACCTCCAACACCCTGGCCGATGCCCTGAGCCGGATAGAGGCTGCATCTCACGAGTGGTCTCTCCTGCCGGAGGTAGTACAAGATCTGTTCTCTCACTGGGGCACACCTCTGGTGGACCTGTTTGCCTCCAGGGAGAACGCGAAGCTGAGGCTGTTTCATGCCCGCCCCCCTCAGCAGGGCTCGCTGCAGGGGGATGCCTTCTCGAGGCCGTGGATCCCGGGCCTCTTCTACGCCTTCCCCATTTCCCTTGATTCACAAGGTGCTTCTCAAAGCAAGGAGGGACAAGGCGCAGGTGATTCTGATAGCCCCAGACTGGCCCCGCCAGTTCTGGTACCCAGATCTCCTCAGCCTCAGCTCCAGGCTCCCGAGGCAGCTTCCAGCTCATCCGGACCTGCTCTCAGTCAATCAGGGGAAGGTGTTCCATCCGGACCTTCAATCCCTGCACCTGACGGCCTGGTTCCTGAGTGGCTAGAGTTCCAGGCCTTGGGTCTTTCCGACGAGGTCCTCAATGTCGTTGAGGCGTCCCATAAGGAGTTGACCAGAAAATGCTATGCCTTCAAATGGAAGAGATTTTCCATTTGGTGTCAGGGCAAGGGCTTAGACCCTTCCTCCTGTTCTTTGGCAAGCATTTTGGACTATTTATGGTCCCTTTCTAGTCAAGGGCTTAGGTCGACGACCCTAAAGGTGCACCTGGCAGCCATCTCTGCTTACCGGTGCGGGCCAGGGAGCAGTCGGTGGCGCAGGAGAAGGTGGTCTGGCGCTTTTTCAAAGGCTTTGATCACATTTCCCTTCCGGTGCGAGAACCTCCACCTCCGTGGGATTTACTGCTGGTACTGGCAAAGCTCATGGGCAAGCCATTCGAACCAATGCACAGGTATGATCTCTCTCACCTGTCGTGGAAGACCGCCTTCTTGGTGGCTATCACGTCAGCCAGAAGGATGGGAGAACTCCAGGCGCTCTGCATTGATTCTCCTTACCTGGTCTTCCACAGGGACAAGGTTGTCCTGCGCCCCCACCCGAAATTCCTTCCGAAGGTGGTGTCGGAGTTTCACCTTAACCAAGTGTTGACTCTGCCGGTGTTCTACCCCAGTCACACCTCGGAGGCCGAATACAGGCTCCATACTTTGGACCCTAGAAGGGCGCTCGCTTATTATAAGGGCCTGCAGCTGAAGTCGGGAGAGGTTCGCCAGCTGTTTGTCACCTACGCTGAAGCCGCACCTGGCAGACCTGCAGCCAAGCGGACGATAGGCAGGTGGGTCACCTCCTGCATAGATCTCTGCTATCGTTGGCGGGCATGGAGCCTCCCAGAGGATAAGACTCATTCTACCCGTCCTACTGCTGCATCGGTGGCTGCTTCCAGGACGTCCCTATCCAGGAAATCTGCAGGGCTGCTACCTGGAAGTCAGCACACACCTTTATTACCCATTACCACATCGACCTTGAGTCACGCCGGATGCTGGTTTGGGGCCTCAGTTCTCCAGTCTTTATTCCCTAAGTAGGGGTGCGCCTTGCCTCCCTCCTCCCAGAGAACTGCTAGGAGTCTGCCATAAGTGTGGATGAACAACATATCCATGTCCCTAGAAATACAGGTTACTCACCTGTAACAGGAGTTCTAGGAATGGTATATGTTGTTCATCCACACAACCCTCGACCTCCCGGCTTCGACGCACTACCTGAGCTTCCAGCGGGCCAGATCTGGCGTCATGGGGCGGAGCCGAGAGTTTTACCACCCGGGTGGGTGGGAGGAGCCAGCTTGAAGACCTTCCGGCAAGATTTAAAGCGGCAAGGAACCTGCCAATAAGTGTGGATGAACAACATATACCATTCCTAGAACTCCTGTTACAGGTGAGTAACCTGTATTTTCATAACACCATGGATGAGCAGATTAGCTACTGGAAGAGGTTGCCAGATGAGAGCCGTGGAGTTCTGCACTGCTAGTAATAAGCACGTGCTTTGCTCTAGGTAGATCCCACAACACAGGCTGATATATGCACTGTCCTTGTCTGACTGTTTCTGGAGGTGTGTAGAGGAAGTGTTTTAAAGGGAAACTTCGATTGAGTCCCTCGGTGCAGCAGCAGCTGCAGAAACACCCAGTTAGGGCTTTCAACATAAAATAATTTTTTTTTTTTAGTACCTGGTGCCCTGGAATTTTAATAGAAAAGATCCGCTTACTCCATCATGGTGACAGACCCGCAGGCAGACATCTCACGCACCTCAGGTGACTTCCGCCGTGAAGGTTATGCTAATGAGGGCTACCAACAAATGGCAGATGTTGGTAGCCCTCATTAACTTCTCTTCTTCTTGGAGTCACCAGTCTTGTGGGGACAGCCCGCAGTCTGTCACCATGATGGCAGTCTTTTCAATGCGTCGGGGCCTCAAATACTAAAAATTATTTTGTCGAAAGCCTATTAAGCGTTCTGCAGCAGCTGCTGCCTGAACTCAATCGAGTACTACTAAACTATCACATATAACTCCTGTGGAGCTGCAGCAGTGGAGGGAAATATTTTTCAATTAGAAAAGACTCAAGATGTCCCAGAGTTTTCAATTGGTCCTTTAATTGGTGGGGCATACAGTATGAAATATTTACTGTTTCTTCTAAGCTGGCTTAACAGCATTACTGTTTGGTAGCCCATTCATGGACCCTTCTACTTTTGAGATTTGGTATAGACGGTATTGCCTCATGTGACACCACACCCCCTTTCCTGAGAACATCACACACAGCCAGTTCCTTATTTGGCAAAATGGAGTAAATTCTATATTTGCAGTAGCATAGGTAAAGAGTGGGGACCCAAGGTCTTTTTGGCTGGTAGGATGTGATATTATGTAATGCGCCTGGGATATGTTTTTAGGATTGCCATGTTCCCATTTCCTCAGTCCCTCATGATAATGGTGCAGTGTGAACAAACTTATAAGCCCTGATGCCGCTGCTCCCTCTGTAGATCATCCTGTTAAACTTACATGTTCTGTGGAAAGCCTAGCTTGACACTGCTGGAATGACTTGGTATCTTGGGTAGGCTCTGGCTGGCTGATAATGTTTGAATCAGTGATGCAGGGATATCTGACATTCCTGACATAATAGCTGAAATTTGCATTGTTAGAGAAATGGGATTGACAGCAACGTTTTTTAGAGTCCTCCACACTTTGGAGTACGTAGCCCCTATGTGAAAGACATAATTCATAGATCTCACCTTTTTTTAATTAGTATTTTCTGCTCCTGTCTGCCAGTCTGCCCCCATCTGAACCGATTTCCCCAGCCCCATCACCTGACATCTCTGCATCTTACTTTACCCTAGTTCCTGCCACAGGATATGTCGGATGTGCCCAGTCGCCAGTGAAGGCTTGCGGGTGACTGAGCCGTCATCCAGCCACAGTGATGTTTTTCAACCATTTTTCTGCCCCATGGGCCACGTGTGTGTGATGATGCGATCTGCAGGCTTTGCCTCTATAGAGACGCCAGCGGCATCTGAGTGCAGGATTCCTTCCCCTGTGTGCAGGGCCTCGCTGATCACTGTCCAGATTCCTCCAGGCAGCAGCTGAGCAGCGGGATGTGGTAATTCACCTCCTCAAAAGAGGAAAGCCAAACATGGGACTCTTAATCCTCCCTCCTCCTCCCAGCCCCAGAGTGGCCTGAGTCTCTTCCTGAACTTGGGTCACTGGCGTAGTGAGTGGTGGCGCTACCAGGCTGACTCATCCCACCATTTAAATACTTAAGTGTATGACTGGGGAGGGAGATGCGAGGAACAGGAAATGCAGACAAGGAGTGATTTACGGCAGTTAAAACAAGGAGGATCCAATTTCACATATCAGTGCTGCAAATGGCAAAAACTTCCCTGCAATATTATAATAAAAACATGTGTTTCTACCTTACAGTAAGTTGTCTTAGACCCTGTTCGCACCAGGATTCTTAAAATGTTTTGAGAGCCTTAAATCGTTTTAAGAATCCTTAACACGGATTGCGCTCGCACTACAACACAGTTTGAAACCATGTTTAAAAACCATGTTTAAACCCTCCTAGGAACCTAGGCTTAACACCGTTTTTAAACACAGTTTCAAACTTAAATCATTTTACCTTGAGGTGCGGACGGGCGATCGATCAGTGCTAGATCTGCAGTTGCTAGAAAATCATGCTAGATGCCGCCGAGCCAGCCATTCTTAAAAAAGTTACTGGCAACAAATGCGGATGGGAGTTTACCGTGTTACAGCACGGGTACAATATGCAGAATACCAGTGTGGATAGGCGACCATAGTGAGTTTAAAACCATATTTTAAAATGTTTTTTAAAATGTTACTGTAGTGTGAACAGGGAATTGCTCTCTCATTTGCTGAGCTTGGCTTATGGTTTCTGGATTGAACTCTGTCTGGTACTGTAACTATAATTATACTTCACTCCCAATGAACACATGATGTTGAAAACCTTTTTTATTAACATGTTTTATGCACAGGTTGCAGAGTTACAGACTAGATGAACATGTCAAAAAAGGCACATAGCTAAAAGGGTAATCTGTTTCTGTATTTTGGCATTTTGCGAGTAAAACAATAAAATGTGAAAGAAAATGGGGGGGCGCTGTGGAGCACACCTACCGACCAGACGTTCTTTGGCAGAGCTCTGTTACAAAAGAGGGCTTTTTACAAAAAGAAAATTATTTTTCTGCCAATTTCTGAGATCTACAGTCTTCCAGCAGATTCTCCTCATTGTGCTGAGTGTCAGCATATAATTTTTATCATGGGTCGCACAAGCAAAGCGGCAGAAGGAGGCTCGAAAACTCAGCAGTCAACCACCTACGCGGGCTGAATTACAACCACTATCAGGGACGGAACCCCCCAGGAAGGCTGTGCAGAAATCAATGCAGGTAATAGATGCAAAAGTTGAATCTATCCTCATGAGGTTTGCAGATCAGGACACAAAGATTGAAGTAGCTGCTAAATGTTCTGTTTCGGCTGAAAATATGGCCACTAGGGCTATGGCTAGTGTGAACAGAATGGCGCAGGAGAATGCACATCTGCGCTATCAACTTGAGTCCATGGAAAACCAGCAGCAGGCCACCAGCGTAAGAATAGTGGGCCTCCCGGAGAGTTGTGAAGGAGAGGAGGGCCTGCTGGAATTTCTTAGCGACTGGCTACCTTGCCATCTACATCTTGAAGATAAAATATTTTCGGAACTCTTTTTAAAGGCCTACCGCATCTCTCCCAGGGCTGCAGTTAACCGGAATGATTCGCCCCAAAGAATTCTGTTGGTCACATTGCGAACTACCACCAGGGATTTGATATTACAGGTGGCAAGAGGATCAGGTCAGTTGAACTATAAAGGGACAACCATTCATTTATTTCCTGACTTGTCTTTTGCCACACGGGCGAGGAGACGAAGATTTGATGGGGTGTGGGCTAAATTACGAGGCCTTGGTATTGCGCATTCACTGCTGATGCCCACAAGGCTGCACATTCAGTATGGAAGACATTCGTTTCAATTCATGGATCCTGAAGAAGCCGGGAAAAAGGCAGCAGTAATAGAAAGGGAATTTGAATACGCACACGCTGGTGATTCCTCTGGCTCTGATGAGTCTACATGAAATTGTCCTCTGAAATAATGGGACTTAATAAATGTTAATTATATATACTTTACAAGTTTACAAGTTTCTGAAAGTTAATTAACAATTTACTTAAACAGTAATTGAGCTCCAGGGTTTGGTAGCTTTCCGTGGTGTTAGATGCCAGACAGTTTAGTCACCACACTGTGAGGTTAATCAATTATCAGAAGTTGATAGTGAGATTGTGGATCTCGGTGTTGGTAATAGGGGAAACACATTAAAGTTGAATTATATCTTAATGGGGAAAATCTTGGTTTAAAAAACTTATTATATTTTTCTTTTCCTTCTTGTAGAAATAACAGTGCTTTCTTCCAAGGAATTTAACATGCTGTGGATATACTATTTTCAGAGGGGGTCACATCAACACTGGTTGTTGATTTCTAATATTTGAAGGTGTTTACATATTTGAGATTGACCACTCATAGTCTTGTAGGGTGCAGCATATCCTTGATATTTCAGTTGGATATCTAATACTGATATACCCCCAAATTCGTACACAAGATTGCATAGACTGGTATTATACTGTTACATTGAATGTATTGATTGAAAACTGGTGATCTGTTGCATGAGATGGTTGGTTGCTATTGTTTTTACTTTTAAAAGCTATAACATCTAATTAAAAGAATGTGAAAGAAAATAGTTTATACAATAAGCATGTCATCAAAACGGTACAGATGGGGGCGCTGGCTGTGGAGCACACTTACCAACAAGTTGTGTGAAAGGAGAGCTCCTGGAAATCGAGGCTATAAAGCTAAATAAAGTCCTTTTTTTATGGTTCAGCGGTACTTTGGGCGACAGAAACAGAATCTACTAGCCAAAAGGAGTCAACTGATACCAGATTTCTGCGATGGGTTGCAATTCTAAAGCGGCGGGAGCCACCGCCAAAACTCAGCCACCAGTAGATGCGACCACATCGGGAGAATCACAGCTCCAGTCTGGGCCTGAACCACCCTGGAAGGCCCTCCAGAAATCCATGCAGGCCATAGAGAGTAAAATTTAATTGGCCTTAACCCACATGGCAGAGCAAGACATCAAAATCGACACAGCAGGAAAAACAGCTGGAGTGGTGGAGTCGATGGCTACAAAAGTCCTGGCTTCTACATCTAAAATGACCCAAGAGAACTCCCAACTGTGATACTGACTGGAAGCCCTGGAAAATGTGCAGTGGGCCCAGAATGACCAAATAGTCGGGCTGCCGGAGCATAGCGAGGGGGAGAGTCTGCTCAAATTTCTAAGTACCTGGTTACCTGCAACTTTAGGCTTGGAATCTGACCTCCCGACAACAAACTTTTTAAAAGCTTATTGCATCACTCCCGGAGCTGCCGTCAACCAGGGAGATGTTCCACAGACCATTCTGCTTCATACAGTGGGATCAGCCACATGAGATATAATTCCATAAGCTGCCAGGGGGAGCAGGGTCTCTAATCTACCAGGGAAAGACTGTTCACTTGTTCCCTGACTTGTCTTACGCTACCCATGCTCGAAGGAAGAGATTCAGTGGTGTAAGGGCTAAGCTTAGGAGTCTGGGTGTCGCACACTCTCTTTTGATGCCAGCCCGTTTGAGAGTGTTCTATGGCGGCCACATGTATCAAAATACTGATCAAGCGAAGGCCGGAAAGAAATCTGAATCTATCAGTAAGGAATTTGATTGACATAAACTGGAGGAATCAGAGTCGGAAGAGGACACTTGAAACTGTCTGAGCTGGCTGGACTTGCTTTTCTGACTTACTACTTAAAGTTTGTCAGTTACAACCAACCTGCAGTGTGATTCTGGGTGGCGAATAATTAAATTATAGCCACGAGGTTAAGGCCCAAAAGTAGATGTATCTGTTTTACATTATATAGTTGGATGGGCTAATGTTTTGTGGTGTGTGTGAACTTTCCTACTAAAAATCAGTTAAAAAAGATTCTAGGGCAGTTTGTGCTGATGATTACTGCAAAATGTTGATTTCTGCTGCGTGGGGGATGCTAGAAGCAGTGATTTTCACTGCACAGTTACTATCACACTGTTTACCTATGCTCACCAGGACCTGGTTTCTACTCCTGGCTTTATAGCTTTGAATTTTAATAATATGTTTATACAGCATAGATTTGCGTATCTCGTTGATCACATAAAATGTTAAGCAGTACCATTATTGGAAGGAGGTCATATCAGCACTGGATGCTGAGTCACTATGTTTGAATGCACATTTTTATTTTGAAACAACCACCCATAGTTCTGTAGGGTGCAGCATGTCTTGGACTATATGATTCTTGGACTTTAAAGTTAAGGGAATGCCTCCACATTTGTAATCCTGATTGCATAGACTAGGTATACTGTATACATTTGATGCATCGTCTGCTAAATTGCTGTGATCTCTTGTATGAGACGAACATATGTAATTGTTTTTATTACAAAAGTAATAAAATATAAATAAATAAATGGCACAGGTAAAAGTGGCATCCTGCTCGTCGAAAAACCCAATTCCGAAGATAGCATTTTTATCTTATGAATGGGGTTCGTTACAGTAGTTGTCTCCACAATCATGCACACAACAGAGTGGCTTTGGAATGGCAGAGCTGTACAACAAAACAAAGTAGGTCATCAAGCCGAGACATAAAACAAAAACAAAAAAATGATGAATAAAAAACCCTTGTAAATCTGTGCGGTTTTGATGACACGCTTATCGTATAAACCAGATACGTGATGTGTGACTGAGTCATATGTTTTTTTATCTTCATTCAAGGTTTGCGACCTCGTTAACTTCACATGTGGCAATGCCACTCGTGAAGGTAAAGCGGTCGCAGACTTCTCATGAAGATAAAAACCGTATGACTCAGTCACACATCATGTATCCCCTATTAAAACATGAAGTATAAATTGTTTTTCTTGCAGTTATTATAATAAGGGTAAATATTCACACATTTCCCAATTTCAGAAGCAGAGTTTGATGTTTCATTCTTCTTCTTTTTTTTCTTAATTAGTAATGTATTGAGACAGCAGAATTATACATTACAGCAGATCAAAAGCATCTTGTCAGACATGACAGGTCATATACAGACTAGAAATTATTATACCTGTTATACATAGTCCAACTGGTTCCTTGTCATATGGACGAATTTTCTTCGGTGACTCACGCAACAGCGAGTACAGTTTCTGAATGCAAAATCGGTATTACACCCACCTGGATGACTCCCAATACGGTGACCTACCTATGTCCAACAAGCAGACGTTAAAATTAACATTTAATGTGGGGGCTATGCCCCAGCACCCCCCAAATTAAAATAATCAACTCCGGGGGGGGGGCCAACAGTAGGTGGGGCACCATCAATCTGGGGAACACCAGGGGATAAAAAAATTGTAACAGGCAGGACAGTTAAAATAACAACACTGTCCTACAAGCAGTCCCAAACCTGGGACCATTGCCAGTGTAGTCGGTGACCCTGTCCGCCACACCAGGTGGACAGCTGAGCAGCAGGCTTCACTGCTCTATTTGACCAGCATCACTGTATACCTCCCTAAGTTCCCTATGGTTCACCCTCGCTGTTCTATCACTCCATAATCGTAGTTCCTTCACATCGCTATCCCTGCACACTCACTATTCTGTTGGTCAGCCAAATTGAGTCGCCCCGAGCCGGCCCAGTGGCGCTGAGGGTTGAGGTGCTGGATGCCACACCTCGCGCCAGTTCAGCAGCCCGGGTTCAGGAATGGACTTGTGATGCCGGGGTTCGGCTGGGGATGGAGAAGATCGAACGTCCGGAGGACAGCTGTCCTCTCCCGAGGTGGGTTGCGGGCTTCGTTCAGCTCCTTAGTGGCCCCTGATGGAGATTGGGGGATCTACAGGAACCGGCGCTGTAAAGGGGTGGAGTGATGGTGGACATCAGCAGCGTGCCTGTGCAGACATCATTGCACATCCTCGCTCCAGGGGAAAAACACGGAAATGCCAGAAACATTGGTTCTCCCTAGGCCCTGACTCGATCTCACGGTCATCCCTCTAATTTCAGATAGGTCACCAAAGGAGGGTGGGCCCTCTCCTGGGGGGGTGATCCAGGAGGCTGGACAAACCTTGGGATCAGAAGGGAAACCAGAGAGGAGGTTTCAGGCTGGGAGTAGCGGCAGCAGTCGAGTGGGTACTCTGGAGGGATGCCCTGGACCTCCGGAGCAAAAAGAGAGTTAAAAAAAATAAAATAATAATAATTGAGTCACTTATTTTCGAGTTGCTCACTTTGGTTTGCCCATTTGACATGATACCGTCCCAACTCTGACTGACTAATATTGTATAATACCCAAAACAGCACAGCCATAGAACCACCATCCTCGGTAAGGCCACACCAGGAGTACTGCACCCAGTTCTGGGGTTCTTACCTCAGGAAGGATAGGGATAGACTCGAGATGGTGCAGTGTAGGTTAACAAAAATGATTCAGGCCAGCAGGGCATATGCTATGAAGAGCATCTGAAGGCACTGAACATGTACTCACTGGGGACCAGAAGGGAGAGGGGAGAGATGATAAAGACCTTCAAATTCCTAGAAGAAGTTAACACGGTGACCTGCAGTAACTATTTAACTTGAATACCAGCTTGTGGTCACGTCATGAGTGGAAGCTAACAGGAGGGAGGTTCAGGTGGGATGTGAGGACATACTGTTTTACAGAAAGGGTGGTGGAGCCATGGAACAGGCTAGCAGCCGAGGTGGTGGTTGCAAAACCGTTAGTGATTTTACGCATGGCTGGGACAAAAGGAGGGGTATAGTGGTTGCTCAGGGCATCAGAATTGGGGAGGAGAATGGGGGGGCTTGGACCCTGGAGGAACAGTAGACCCCAGAACTAAAAAGGGAACTCAGGCAGACTGGATGGACCTTTTTGTCTTTTTCTGCCATCATTGTCTATGTTTCTATGGTCTTGTGTTGCAGAAGGGGCAGACAGAATGGATCCAGAATCCTTTCTGACAACACAGTACTACAGAACATTATTATATCGCTGGTGGCTAACTATTTATAGTTGTGTTATGTGCAAGATCCCGAGCTGTGCGCAGTTCTGCCGCCACGGCTGACCGCAGAATTAACCACAGAAGTTATGGCTGACCATGGAAGTTATGGCCAACTGTGAAAGTTTATGTCTGACTATGGAACATGCAGCTGACGGTGGAACTTGCTGACAAAGTGGGACACTGTGACCCACTTTGAGCGGGACTGCCAAAAGCAGATGCATCCTTTAGTGTAAAAACCCACTTCAAGTGGGAACAAAACAGTTACTAGGGATATGAGTAATTTAGTTACCCCTAGAAATTGATAACATTTTGGTGGGGCAGAAAACCAGCTGTACTGTCTATACAGATAGTACAGGAATCTGTAACTACTGTTAAGATGTAGTGATAGTATACTCATAGAAATTAGAGTGCAAGCATGTATCTCACCCTCCCCCCCAAAAAAGTTTGCAAACTTGCTGCAGCAACTAAACTGAGCATGCATGTTCTGAATGCCTGACTCACCATGCCCATCTCCCCCTTTCCCATCCTCTACCTTGGACCACCCTCTTCATCGCAAATTGAAATGGAATCCAGATCATGGTTTACCATGTCTGGTGCACATACCCAAGGGCACTACTGAATTCAGTAGGCAGATGGGCCTGACAGCCTCCGAGGTTCGTCCAACTCGGGCGGTGTTATGCAGTGCCAGGTCCATCAGGAATAAGACTGCCATTATTGCTGATCTTGTTGGCTCGGTGGACTTGGCTTGCATCACCGAGATCTGGCTGGATGAAAATCCAGGCCTCACGTTGGAGGCCATGACTCCGGCTGGGTACTCGGTGATACACCGTCCGGGATTGGACCGCAGGAGTGGGGGGTTGCAGTCTGTTTCAAGACTGAACTGGGCCTCACGAATGTACTAGTGGGAGAGACTGAGTCCTTTGAGTGCATGGTGGTAGCAGGTGTAGGTGTTCGAATCATACTTATCTACCATCCACCCGGGGATGGGAAACATTTTGTACAGGAAGTAGCAGGCTTCATGGTTGACATGTCATTTGAGTTGCCCAGATTGATGGCTCTGGGCGACTTTAACGCCTGGGTTGACGATGAACTCTCACAATTTGGTAATCACTTCCTCCAATTAATGACTTCTTTGGACCTTACACAATGTGGTTTCCACTGCTACCCATAAATCTGGACACTCTCTGGACTTAGTCTTTCTCCTAGGGATTGATACATCCGATCTGGGGTTGGAACCAGTGGTCTGGTCAGACCACTACACCATGAGGTTCAGTTTTTGCACCCCCTTGAGAAGGCCCACCCCTGTGGAGATGATTAGGTACCGCCCTTTACGGGATATTGTGCCCTGTGTTGGCGAGCAGTAGTCCAGAGACCCTGGTGTCGGCTTATAATACGGCTGTTACGGCGGCTCTGGATTCTATTGCTCCTGTCTGTGTGCGCCCCCTGTCCCTTCACCCCAAGTCCCCCTGGTTTGATGGGACATTGAGGGAGATGCGGAGACAGGGGCAAAGGTTAGAGCGGTGCTGGCGCAGGTCCGCCCTTGAAGCCGACCACCTTAGATTGATGGATCATTATTCTGTCTTATCAATCTGCAATCACCTGTAAGAAGGCAGAATTCCTGTCCAGGGAGATTGCAGTTGCTCGGAATCGACCGGCTCAGCTTTTTCAAACTGTAGACAGACTGTGCAACCCAGCCTGTCTGCAAGTTTGAAAAGCCTTTTCGCAATTAGAGTGCGAGGAGCCTGCTAGTTTCTTTGCAACCAAGGTGGCCGACATCAGAGCAGATCTGCAACCAGCAATCTCTAGGGTGGACGCTGTTGAACAGTGTGAGTTCACAGTACCTCAGTTTTCTTGGAGTTCCTTCAGTCGACCTGACTTCGTGGATGTCATGAGGATTATCCACAGTGTGCATCCTACAAGCTGTAGTTTGGACCCTGGACCGACCTCCTTAATTCTGGGTTGTAGTGATATCATCGGTCCAGTCCTTGTGCAAATAGTCTGCTGCTCCTTGGAGTCAGTGAGTTCTCTAGCTCCCTGAAAGAGGTGGTGGTGACACCTCTTTTGAAGAAAGCTGCCTTGGACCCAGACTGTTTCACAAGCTACAGACTTATCTCAAACCTGCTTTTTACCAGGAAGGTGATTGAGAAGGTAGTGGCAGCCCAATTGAAGGACCATTTAACCATCCATGACATCTACGAATCCTTCCAATCAAGTTTTCGTAAAAGACATAGCACCGAGACTGTGCTGGTTCGGGTGCTTAATGATCTTCTGAGGGCAAGAGATCAGAAGAGACGCTCCATCTTGGTTCTCCTTGATCTCTCATCAGCCTTTGACACTGTGGATCACTTGATGTTGATAGCATGCTTGAGGCAGATTTGTGGAATATCGGGAACCGTCTTCGATAGTTCACCTCATTCCTCACTGGGAGATCACAAAGAGTTGTGTCTGGGTTTTTTTCCTCAAGCTCAACTTCTTTGTTGTGTGGGGTGCCTCAGGGTTCAGTGCTGTCTCCCATGTTATTCGCGGTGTATATGCTGTCCCTTGGAAACATTATTAGTTAGTATGAGCTGAGGTTTCACTGCTACGCAGATGATACCCAGCTATACCTGTCTTTTGCACCTGACCAGGATGGAGCTCTCTCGGTGTTTAACAACTGTCTGAAGAAATCCAGGACTGGATGGATTCCAGTGGATTGAAGTTGAACTCAGAAAAGACAGAGGTTTTGGTTGTGGACCCAGGTTGTCAGATAGAGAGGTTGTCTGTTGGTACGCCCTCAGGAATTTTTCTTGGCAGCGTTTCACTCCTGACCTCCGAACGGGTGTGTAACCTGGGGTTGTCTTGGATGACAGGTTGACACTGCAGTCACAAGTGTCAGCAGTCGTCAAGACTTCCTTTTACCATCTCAGGAATATCGCCAGAGTTAGGAACCTTGTTCTGTCTGACGCTCTGCCAACGTTGATCCACGCCTTTGTGTCCTCACGTCTGGACTACTGCAACTCCCTGTACTTTGGGCTTTCTGGGGTTGAAATCTGCCGCCTACAGCTAGTGCAGAACATAGCAGCCAGGGTTTTGACTGGAACAAGTAGGTCCTGTCATATTACCCTGGTGCTGCGCGAACTGCACTGGCTACCTATACGGTGGCGGATCGCCTTTAAAGTCAGTTTACTGACTTTCAAAGCCCTTCATGGTCAGGGTCCGGCCTATCTGGAAGAACTTCTGGTCCCCTACTGCCCCGGCCGATCGCTCCGCTCGGCCAATGAGGGGTTGCTAGAGATTCCAAGAGTGAGTCTTAAATCATCAGGTTGTAGAGCATTTTCTTATGCTGTGCCCACTCTTTGGCACTCCCTACCCTGCCAGTTACGGGAGTGTACCACCGTGGAAGAATTTAAAAGGGGTTTGAAAACTCACTTTTGGCAAATGGCCATCTTGGAAAGCTGATTGTATTGAAGTTATTGATTATGTTTTGGCTTTTATCTGTGTCTAATATTGGATTTTAATGTTTGATTTGTCCTGTTTTAACTTGTACAGCGCCTTGAAAAATGAAAGGTACTTTATAAATAAAATGTATTGTTATTATTATTATTGTTATCATACATCACCCACATCTGGAGGTCGAGCTTAGCCACCATGATTGCCTTTATTTTTAATCTTCCCCCACCGCTTGTCTAAGCCTCATTTTGCAGTGGGACTTCAGTCAGTGTGCCGTCCTGGGCTCAGCCCCGCTCCGAATGGAAAATTTATGTAAAGAAAAGAGCTCTCCTGGGATGAGACCCACTCTGAGCAGGAATATCAAATGACAAAAAAGTGCAGGTTGAGCGACCCTGCAGAGGCACCCCATCCCCAAATTTGGAAATATCCCCAGTGTCACCCTTGGTCCTTTAGGTTTTTTACCTGCTCGGAGGAAGGCATTTACGTAAAGAAAGTAGCCCAACTGGGCTGAGACCTGCTCTGTGCAGGAATATTTGATAAAGAAAAAACCCATCCCGTATCAGAGGCCCTGCAGAGACCCCACTGACACACATCCTGAAATTTTGAAATCGCCCCCAACACTGTGACATGGGGTGCACAATCCCCAGTGCCATCCTTGATCCTTTACTTTTTTTTTTTTTTTTTACTTTTAAACCGGAAAAGCAGAAAACTGTCCAATGATCTCTCTTGTGGCTTTGCATTTAACCCCCACCCACCCCATCCCAATCCCCAATCAGCATCCACCACCACATTCCCCTACACCCTCACTCACCTGGAAATGGTCCAACATGACTCTTCCACCGAACACGTCCTTCTTCTTCAATGCCTATCAGGAACTGAACAAACAAGGTATGGCCAATGTATTTTCAGTGCGTTTTGAACTTTTAACCATAACTTTGTCATTTTTTTAATATTGTTTCACTAAATGTTTGACATAGCCTTTTCTGGACCCCACCTCGTGAACAAGTTTAGTGAAAATATTCATATTGGTCTGAAAAGTGATTTTGCAGTTGCTAAGCAAAATGACATTCTGGGTGACATTTGGACATTTTCGCCTACCAGGTTGATGAAGAAGGGTCATCATAAGGCTATGTTGAAAATTTGCTGTCAAAATATTAAGAAAACAAAAAAGTTATGAGAGTACATTGAAAATTTTCAACACATGCTCATAGCTGTGGTAATTTTCAGTATTTGGACATTTCAACATAGCCTTTTTTTCAAACCAACTCATGAATTTGACAGCTGTCTTTTGTCAAATCCTGGCCAAAATGTCATTTCACACTTGTATTGTGAAATTACATTTTATTCAGTATTTTATTTAATGACACCTGTTGTTTGGAAAGAGGGGCCATAAATAGACTCTGTTGAAATGTTGGTGTCAAAATGTCATAAATTATACATATATGTATTAAGTAAGGCTGTTTGCAAGGATGTACTATTGGCCCAGAGGGGACCACATTGCCTTCCTCTGCCAGTGACCTGAGTTCGGGTGCGAGGTCAGTAAGCCAGCTAAATGAGGCCGAGGCTGGGGGAAGGCGCTGCAATGTGCTGCACCAGCCGCAGCCTGGTGAGGGACTGAGCAGTGTTCTGGTGCATACATGACACCTTGTGGCAGGGCAGGAAGCCATCCCTCACAAGGTGTTGACATGCCTGTCAAGGCCTGATGGGCTCATGCACTACATCGGGATTATTTGGGACTTGTGTGAATGAGGCTACGATTTGACTATCCAGAAAAGAAGGGAAATTAATTGCAAAAAAATATGTTAATGCTGACATATGGGATAAGAAATGGGAACCTGTATGATACATTATTTATCTATACTAATGCTCTTTGACCTTGGGTAACCTCATGAGTGGTGTAAATAGCATGACTATAGATAAATCATTTCTCATACAGTGTCCCCTCTGCATATTTCATTTATGCAATAGGATAAGACCTTTGTGAACTAGTGGTTTTGTGCATTCCCCCATCCCGGTTGCCATAGCTGTTGCCATGGATGCGGTGTCAAGACAATGAACTGATGCTGCAACGTGACAGTTCATTGTTGCCTCAGAAATTACAAACCACCACCACAGAGGTTCGGTGGCAAACGGTAACCCTGCCACAGAATTTGGCCCCAAAGTGCCACATGAAAATTGGGGTCTTGGTTATTTGCCACCCAGTTCACTCAGTGCAATATTTGCTGAAGAAAGCCGGCAGAGGTATGTAATAAATTAAAACGGAGTCCAGAGGCAGGCCCATCAGCACAGCAGTAGTGTTAATCTTATGGTGCTGGCGACCTGGGTTCAGGAATGAGCCTGGGTCATCAGCCAGCCTTGGGGGGATGAAGTGTCCCATACAATGCTTTCCTCCTCCTGGGAGAAGGGTCCCATCCTCCATCCCAATAATGCCATATTGGTCACCATAGGTGATAGTGCAAAGAGGGCTGAGGGTTGGTGGGTCATCACAGACACTGGAATGTTCCCTTGGCAGCCATGCATGTGACATCACAGGGGTTCAGCTGGAAATGTGGGAAACTGTCCAAGCACCAACAGCAGTGGACCCCATTATATCCGTGCCATGTACCACTGACTAAGATGCTGCCTAACGATTGCTAAGACTCCATGGTAAATCCACCTACCCTCATCCCTACGTGGGGTGGATACCCAAGCCTCTGTGGAGGAAGGTACTTAAGGTAAGAGTACAAAAGTACAAGGAATTAGGTACACCATGGGTGCTCCTGAGGGAGACTGGTGCTAGAGACAGGAAGGGGCATAAAGAGAACATGAAAAAAACAAAACACAAAAACTGTCTAAGGGACACTGAGAAGCAAAAACATCAACGTATCACATGAACCATTTATGCCTGGAGAGCAGAGAGGCTAGGCCAATTGGCTTCGAATGCAGATTGGCAAGCTTGTGACGCTTGCAAGAACCATGTTGCCCAGACCTTAAAGAGCAGGTATTTACTTCTAATAAGTAGAAAACTGACTATTTTATTTATTGTATTATGATGTGTTAGTAATTACTTTCCACTTTTGTAATAAAATATTTGTTAGTGCAGTGAAACAAGTGGATTTTCACCTTTGCTTTTTATACTGCTAGTAAAAAAGAATTCAGTAGAATTCTGGCATTGTGATTTCAAAAACTGTGAGCTACTTAACAGCCCAATGTATTTCAATGAGAAAATAAATATATTTTTCTTTTTCAAAAGAAATTGATACTTATTTCAGCAACAAACTTTGCCTTTTATATGTTTGCACTACTGTGCTCCATCTGAATGATTTTACATTTTTAAAACCAATAATTAGCTTCGCTTTCCTTCTTTTCAAGTAAAATCTGGTTATGAAGAAAATGTCACCTGCTAAGTTATAACAAAATATCACATGTTAGGCAAAAATTACATATTTCTGTTAAATGTATATAATATTTTGTTGGCAAGAAGTGTTATTTCGCCATAAAAATCTGAAAACAGATTTGCAGATTCCCATTGAAATACTCTGGCAGCCTTGCTAGTAAAGAGTTTCTGACATCATAATACAAGGATTCTATTGGATTCTTTTTCACTAGCAGTTGGCAAAATACAAATAAAATGTTGATAAAGTAAGTAAAGAAATAAAAGCAAAGTGAATGATTGCAGAGGCATCTAAAGGCACCAGATCTTCATTCTTTAAGATATACACCCTTACTAAGCACTTGCTCTTTAAAGAGAGAGTTTGAAAATGCTTGACACTACAGGGTATGGGTATGGGTAGGATGAAGTACCGGGGAAAAAAATGAGGGGACCTTATGCATAATGCAAGACTGTATTGGTGTGCTTGATAACTGGTTGCAAGGTTCCCACTCTCATCCTACAGCTGACACAAGCAGCTGGACTAGTGGTTGACATTGGCGGAGCTCCATTGGGCAAACCCAGCAGAGGCATCATAGCGTGTCACCAGCAGGGCACCGAAGAGGACAGAGCTGATAGGGGGTTGGGGGGAGGGAACACATATCTCTGGGCATTACAAAGTGCTATTTTCTTGTGAAATAGTTTGCTGAACTATCTCCTAAGTAGCTATAGAGGTTTGCTTATCCAATGCTGCTGATCGTAGAACTCTTGGTTCAGACTTTGGTCTCTAGATCACAGCTTCAGGTATCCTTTTTGTCATCTCAAACTTGTAATTTACACGCTTTTGTATGAATTGTGACATATTTTCCCGCTTCACAAGAGTGGCGACAGGGAACTCTAGACCAGTCAGTCATCTTACCTCAGTAGTGGGCAAGATTATGGAGGCACTCCTTAAGGAAAGGATAGTGCAACACCTGGAACCCATAGGAGCACAGGATCCAAGACAGCAAGGGTTTACAACAGGAAGGTCCTGTCAAACTAATCTCATAGATTTCTTTGACTAGGTAACCAGAGTGGTAGACCAAGGGGGGCGCAGTTGATGTCACCTACCTTGACTTCAGCAATGCTTTCAATACTGTACCACATAGAGGATTGATTAATAAGCTGGGTAGGCTCGGGGTGGGTCAGAAGTTGATCAACTGGGTGGCAAACTGGTTGGCGGGCAGAAAACAGAGAGTGGTGGTAAATGGTATACAGACAGAAGAGATGCAAGTTACAAGTGGGGTACCTCAGGGATCAGTCCTGTGTGGCCAGTCCTCTTCAATATCTTCATCAGTGACATTGCAGATGGACTGGAGGGTAAGGTTTGCCTGTTTGCAGATGGCACCAAGATCTGCAACAGGGTAGATGATCCAGATGAGGTGGGCAGAATGAGAAGAGATCAGGAAAAACTGGCAAAATGGTCTGAGGAGTGGCAACTGGGGTTTAACGCAAAGAAGTGCAAGATCATGCACATAGGGAAGAGAAACCCTGATGCTACCTATAGGTTAGGAGGACAGTTGCTGGCAATCACAAGGGAAGAAAGATACTTGGGCATCATCATCACTGATGACCTGAAATCATCCAAGTAGACCACTAAAGCAGTAGGTAAGGCTAGAGGGATGTTGGGGTGTATTAGTAGGGGTATCACAAGTCGTAAGAGGGAGGTAATAATCCCTCTTTACAAGACACTGGTTAGGCCCCATCTGGAGTACTGTGTGCAGTACGGCAGGCCTTACCTGCACAAGGACATTAACAAAATGAAGGCAGTCCAGAGAAGGGCAACCAAAATGGTGCAGGGACTGCATCAGAAAACATAGGAGGACAGATTAATGGAGCTCAATATGTATACCCTAGAGCAAAGGAGGGAGGGAGAGAGGTGATATGATCGAAACATTCAGACATCTTAAGGTCATTAACAAGGTGAAAGAGTCTAACATGTTTCAATATGAGAAATATAGCAGGACAAGAGGACACAGCATGAGATTAGAGGGAGGCCGGTTAAGGGGTAATGTGAGGAAGTTCTTTTTCACAGAAAGGGTGGTGGATGCATGGAACGGTCTGCCGCAGGAAGTGGTGGATATAAATACAATGCAGGGCTTCAAAACAGGCCTGGGATAGGCATAAGGGAGCAATACAGATGAGTATGAATAAATAGGCCATTGGCAGAGTAAAGGCCTATGGCACATTCATAAAGTAGAAAAAATGGGCAGACTGGATGGGCCTTACGGTCCTTATCTGCCATCAACTTCTATGTTTCTATATTGGTGCCTGCATATTTTTGAAGGGGGCCTTGTATGCCTCCTAAATATTAACCCAACGAGAGCCCTGATAATGACACTGAGATAGCATAATGGAATAAGCCATTGAAAAGAATCAAGATCAGATCCTCAGCTACTGTTAAGTATTTGCATTGGATGACTCATTTAATAGCATTCAGATGCCTGCATTTGCATTTCAAGGAAATTAATTAGTTATGCTTTCCACTCTGAAACCTGATTCAGTGAAGTGATGCAATTGATCATATTCTGAAAATGATCCTGCTTTCAAGCCTTTTTCATCCCATGATTCTCCAGCCCCCACTGTCAATCCCCTGGTCTTCCTTAGACCTGTCTCTGATTTCACTCTTTTTCATTTTGAATGCCCGATTACTTACGAGTTGTGCCTTGATGTGTCACCTCATTTTGAGTGCCTTAGGCAGCTGCTGCTAGTGACTCAGAAAGCCACCAGAGCTGTATCTCCACACTTCTAGCTCATCAGCTCTGAAAACACAGGCACACTGTTCCTGTCAACCTCTCCCCCCAGCCCCCTGCAGGGCAAGCAGCCTCATGGGATTTTTTTTTTCAACATTTAATTTAACGCTACCCAGGACACAGTGAAAATAAGACATAGCATCTGCTCTCTTGGGTAAAAATAAATTGAAATAACGTCATCTAAAACTTAACACCAAAGAAAAGAAGGTAAATTATTCTGTGCTGCTGTATTGCATGTTAACCAGTACAATGGGCCATTGCCACTATAGCTGGTTGTCGTCTATGGGATTAGAATAGGTTCTGGAGGTAACCGATAAACAGGACTCGGAGACACTTTCCTGCTGTGTGCCATCAGGCAGTGCACTACCAGCACAGCAAGCATTAGGTCAGGCTATGAATGTAAACAAGATATGCATTAATAATGCCTGTTGTAATTTTGTTGTAATAAAGTGGGGTTTATTTTACACAAGTTGATCATGGTGCCACTGAGCATAAGCGCCGGACACCAGGGTTGCTCGGAATCTGCTGAATGGCATCGGATTTGTCAGTTTCCAAGTTTCCAATCAGATTTTCGGGTTTAGGAGTTTCAGACTTATTTATTTTATTTATTTGTTATTTCTCGAATTGCAATACCTTTGAGCTAGAAGCTCATTTACAGAGGTGCCACGTCATTAGGATACAAAAAAAATTTAGATGACATACAGTCGTTTACAAGCATAACATACAGATCTTTGATAGTTGTAGTAAGCAGTATTAAAACAGAGGGACAAGCAAAGACATTAAAGAACAGAGACATAGCTGCTTATGGTGGTGAACAGTGCTTTAGATACAATCGAGAGGAAGGGGGCTATAGAGAAAATGATGGGATAACAATGTGGAGAATATCCATCGCACGGGCTTTGTCCTAGGCAAGTGGGATAGAGGTGAGGTGATGGAAGAGGGACAGGGTTGATAGGATGTGGGAAGCAGGGAGGAAGGAATGGGGGTCTAGTTGCGTGTAGGTAGGGTGCAAGTGCATGGTTTGTACAAATTTCCAGTGGCACACTGTGATTATTTAGGAACTGCAGTCACAACTACTGAGTGCTATAAGGTGAGAGCATAGTTTTGTTTTGAAGGGACTAAGCTTTGTTTCAGCCATTTCGTCACCTTGGAGAAAGTTGAGCCAATTGGGTGCCCGGTACCCAAAGGACTGCTGACCTTGTGAGGTGTGGCGGAAGGGGACTTTAAATAGACTGCAATTAGACCCTCTTGTTTGATTTACAGTCTGAAAATCCTAAATCCTAAACTGAATCCTAAAACCTAGTTTTACATCACATTTTAGGATTTCAAATCCAAATCCTAAATCCAATTTTTAGGTCCTTTTAGGATTTGAAATTGAATCAGGTTAGGATTTGGAAGTTCCTACAATCCTAAATCTGATAATTGGATCAGAATTGGCCAGTTCTGAGGATCCCTACCGGACACTTGAACTGTGAGATGCAACATCATATATCTTAGTGATGCAAGGAGACTACTGGGGAAGTGAGTGCTTTCTGTTTCATAATGTTTTCTGCTTTTTGAGCACTGTAGGGTAATATCAATATGTAGGTGGCTGCTTCTGGATCTCTGGTATTCCAGATTAAGTAGCCTAATATAACTTGATCATCTGAAGTGATGCTTACAGCATTTTGACAGCTCTATATGTTGCTTATTGCCAAGAACTAAACGTAACTGCTAATGACATCTATATTAACTGAAATCAGTTCTGGTGGTTGTAAACGTCATGGCTGCAGGACTGTCCTCAGTGTTGGGAATTTCAGAATCAGTGTTGGTAATGCTGGCATCTGTTACTTATATTCAGAACCATAGCAGATTTAAATATATATTTGGCACTTTTAACAATAGGGTTCTCCATTTGGAATTCAGTGCAGTGGAGGCCAAGCAAACAGCCTCGGAAGTACACAGGGTGGCAGTGAAGGCCAACAGCTCATTGGCAGACCTTACAAAGTAAAATATGATCCTGAAGTTCAGGCTGGTTTGCCAGATAGCCTAGAAGGACTGTACCCATTAGATTATGTGCAGCAGTGGAGGGGCCAAGAATGGAATGGTGATAACAACAGTCAGGCACTGAGACTGGAAAATGTGTACTGTATAACTCCTAGATGCTCACCACTAAAAGGAGGGAGTCCCTTTATTGCGAGGATGCCAGGATCAGACTTTTCCCTGCCCTCAGCTTTGCATCGAGGCAGTGTTACATAGAAACATAGAATCTGACGGCAGATAAGGACCGCTTGGCCCACCCAGTCTGCCCATTTCCCTACCTACTAGATAAGCTGCAGATCCTAGTTAACCAGCAGCCTACTTCTTCCTACCCCCACCCCCTAGAATGGCCTTATGACTGTCCCATGCATGCTTGAATTCCACCACTGATTTTGACTCCACAACCTCCTCCGGAAGGCCGTTCCATGCATCCACAACCCTCTCTGTGAAAAAATACTTCCTTAAATTACCTCTGAGCCGCCCCCACCTCTGTCTTCAAATTGTGCCCTCTTGTTCTTGCACACCTCTTTTTTTGAAAGATGCTACCCTCTTGGACTTTGTTGATTCCCTTGAGGTACTTGAACGTTTCTATCATGTCCCCCCTCTCCCTCCTTTCCTCGAGGCTATACATATTAAGCTCCTTTCGTCTCTCTTCATATGTCTTTCAGTGCAGACCCTGCACCATTTTAGTTGCCCTCCTCTGGACAGCTTCCATCCTGTCTATGTCTTTGTGGAGACTGGGTCTCCAGAACTGCACACAGTACTCCAGATGGGGTCTCACCAGCTGTCTGTACAGAGGGATAATAACTTCCTGTTTTCTACTGGTGATGCCTCTCCCTATGCATCCCAGTATCCCCCCAACCCTCCTTGCTGCCCTCTCACATTGCTTGCCCACCTTTAGGTCATCTGATATGACTACCCCCAGGTCCCTTTCCATTTTTGTTGTTGTTAGTATCTCACCCCCCATTGTGTACTCTTCCCCTGGGTTTTTGTTTCCCAGGCATTACCTTGCACTTCTTAGCATTGAATCTAAGCTGCCATACATTTGACCATTCCTCTAACCTTGCCAAGTCCCTTCTCATCCTTTCCACCCCACCCTGTGCATCAGCTATGTTGCAGATGTTTGTGTCATCTGCAAAGAGACATACTTTTCCTTCCAGTCCCTCTGCAATGTCGCTTATAAAGACACTGAAGAGGACCGGTCCTAATACTGAACCCTGTGGTACCCCACTAGTAACCCTCCTTTCTTCTGAGTGGACTCCATTTACTATTACTCTTTGTGTCCTATTCTCCAGCCAATTCTTTACCCAGGCTGTCATCTTGGGACCCACTCCCAGGCTGGCTAACTTGTATATTAATCTTTTGTGTGGGACTGTGTCAAATGCCTTGCTAAAGTCTATGTAGGCCATGTCCACAGCCCCTCCCTGATCTACTACTTTGGTCACCCAGTCAAAGAAATCTATCAGATTCGTCTGGCATGACCTTCCTGCTCTGAATCCATGCTGCCTAGGGTCCTGTGCTCCTCTGGCCTCTAGATACTCGACAATTCTTTCCTTCAAGTGATTCCATCATTTTCCTATCACTGAGGTTAAACTAACAGGTCTGTAGTTTCCTGCTTCTGCCTTGCTCCACTTTTGTGAAGGGAATCACATCTGCCCTCCTCCAGTCCTCGGGTACCACACCATCCTCCCATGATTTGTTAAAAAGGGTAGTCAGTGGTGTCACTAGTTCTACCCTTAGTTATTTTAGAATTCTGGGATGAATCCCATCAGGCCCCATTGCTTTGTCCACCTTCAGTTTTAAGAGTTCTTTCAGAACCTTTTCTTCTGTAAATGGGCTGGTATCAACCTGTATCCAGAGTGTTTCTACTGTTTGTTTTATGTACCTCCCCCTCTTCATTTGTAAATACTGAGCAAAAATATTTGTTTAGTATCTCTGCCTTTTCACAGTCTCCCTCTGCCCACCCTCCCTCCCTTTATTAAGCCTCACTATCCCTCCCTTGGTCTTCCTTCGCCTCCCTGATGTACCTATAAAAGGTTTTATCCCCCTTCTTAACTGAGTTGGCTATCTTTTCCTCGGTTTGAGCCTTTGCCGTTCTGACTGCCTTCCCAGCCTCCTTTTGCTTTAACTGATACAGTTCTCTGTCCTGCTCCTTCTGCGATTCCTTGTACTTCCTGAATGCTTTCTTTTTCTCTTGCACCTTCACTGCCACTTCCTTTGAGAACCATAGTGGTTTCTTACATCGTTTGTTTTGTTTATTTGCTTCACACAAAGGCTCGTTACCTCTGTGATGGCAGTTTTATTATTCCCCATTGTTCTTCCACCCTCCTTCCTGCCCATTTGCTAGTGCATTCTTAGGCACTCACCCATTTTGGCAAAGTCAGCCCTCCTAAAGTCCAGTACTTTTGCTTTTGTATGGCTTGATTCTATTGCTGTGTTTATTGTAACCATACTGTTTGATGGTCGCTAGTTCCCAGATGGCTACCCACTTCTACATCTGTGATCCTCTCTCCATCTCCATTTGAGAGAATCAGGTCTAAGATTACTCCCTCTCGAGTGGGCTCCAATACTGGTTGTCTAAGGCATGCCCCCTGTAGGGCATCTAGAATAACTCCACTCTTCGAAGTGGCTGCTGCAACTGCACTCCAGTTAACATCTGGCATATTCAGATCACCCATCAGCAATATCTCCTTTTTCTGCCATTCTAAGTATACTTTCTATCATTTCCTTGTCCATTTCTCTCCTGAGAAGGGGTCTGTATTAACCCCTGCGGATTGTGGTGCCATTGCCGGTCTCCAAATTTACCCACAGTGCTTCTTCTCCTCCCTGTTTACCCTTTTGTTCTGTTGCTTTTATTCCTTCCCTTATGTAAAGAGCTACTCCTCCTCTTTTACCCTCCCTGTCCCTCCTGTAGATAGTGTATCCTGGTATGTTTACGTCCCAGTCATGGTTTTGTGTGTACCATGTTTCTGTGACTGCCACGATATCCAGATGTTCCTCCTCCATCAAGGCCACTAATTCAGGAAGCTTGTTACCCAGACTACGGGCATTGGTACTCATTGCTCTCCATTTTTTGATGGCTTTACCTTCTGTTGCAGCATCCCCCACTGACCTTTCTACCTCTGTCTTTTCTCATTTAGTACTCTGTTTTGTAGGGAGGCTGGGATTTTCCTGCTGCTATCAGTGCCCCTTGACTAGTTTAAAAGCTTGCCAATGAAACATTTAAACCGATTGCTCAAAGACTTGTTCCCTTCCTGGACAGATGCAGACCATCCTGCCAGTATAGGCTGGTGTCCCTCCAGGTGGAACCCCAGTCCCCAATGAAGCCAAACCCCTGTGCTCCACACCATTTTTTCAACCATTCATTAAACTGCATGGTGCTAATTACCCTCACCTCCCCCATGCCATTGACAGGTAGCACCTCTGAGAAGGATACTGTGTGTGCTACTTGTCTTAGGCCCTTCCCCAACTCTGCAGTGTCCTCCTGCACTGCTCTAATCTCATGATGAGCCAAGTCATTTGTCCCTAGGTGGACAATTACGTCCAGCTCAGACTCCTTGCAACTGTTCTCGTGATCCTGAGGATGCTTCCTGTCCCTCAAGCCATGGCACCAGGCAGGCACCTCCTTCAGTTTTCCCAGCTCCCCAGTTCTATCCCCTAATAATTGAGTCCCCCACCAGGAGCTGCTTCCTTTCCCTGTGCTGTCCTCTGCCTCCTTCCTGTGGGCCTCCCTTGTGACAGTTGTCATCAGTCTTTTCATGGTGCATTCATAGGGGAGCTATGCTCCAGAATGGTGCATGGATTGTGGAGGAACAATTGACTGGGTGTGCCTCTGTTCCACCATCCTCACCTCCCTGAGCCCACTGTGGTCCAACTGCTGTGCTTTCTACGCAACCTCTGAGGTAGTGGTGGTGGCGCTAGTGCTCCCTGGATGGGGGAGGTTCCCTTCCTACTGTCCAGTGTGGCCTGGGGGAAGGTTTTCTTACTACTGTCCAGTGCGGCCTGAAGACGGGCAACTTCCTCCCTCAGGGCAGAGAGTTATCTGCAAATAGGGCAGCATCTCAGCCTCCAGAAAGACTCCCGGAAGACTGCTGCCCCACAGCCATTACATTGCACTACTCCCCACATGTTTATCTACTTTTTTTTTGTTTGTTTTGTGTGTGTGTGTGTGTGTGTGTGTGTGCGCGCGCGCACGTGTGTGATTGGTTTGTTATATAGAACTATATATATTATACAGTGTGTATGCTTATGTTGTCAGTGCAGTGTGCTAGAGAGGATATGACAGTGATATGCACCTTGCACTCTTGAGGAAACGATGTCAGAACCTCAGGTATAAAGGAACTATTTCCAGGGGTGGGTGGGTGAGGGTGGGAAGGGGTTGGGCCTAAACTGTGCCTCACAAAACAATCAGCTAAAAGCTCTCACCCACCGCTGCGATGAGAGCCTTCCTGTCAGCAAGATACCTACACAACAATTTGACAGAGAAAATACCCTGCTAATCAAACAGAGAAAAATCCAAACATCCAAGTCAGACACAGGGAAACCTCTCCAGCCCCAAAACAGCCTGGTGGTTTGTTAGCCACAAAGGAAAAACAAATATGCAGTTATTTCAGCCCTTCTGAAGATGCTGACAGGATAAGCAGTTTTGAAAACCCCCTTCCTGAATTAAAAATTAAAATAATTAAACACAAAGCAATACCGATGTAAAAGTAAGGAAAACTTCTCTCAGATGTAAGTAAGAGAGAGAGATTAGTTACAGATATCTAGTCCACTGTAGTATATCCCATGCAGCTTCTCAGTTGTTTCAAAGCACACCCAGTACACAACTTGGAAGAAGATGGACTTCTGTCTGAAACAGGATCACACCAGTAGTTTATAGTAATTGATCAATGCTGAAATGGTCAAGCTAGAACAATTGGCTGTGATGCAGACCTCTCTGACTTGTGAAGACAATTTCCCCCACCTCAGGCTATGTCTGGCATCCAATTACAAACTGCACCCTTTGCTATTTTAAATCACACAACCACCACCAAATATTGCAAAATATATTGATGCAGATTGTCACAGAATTCTAGTAATCAGTCCAATTAGCCACAAAGGAAAATCAAATATGCAGTTATTTCAGCCCTTCTGAAGATGCTGACAAGATAAGCAGTTTTGAAAACCCCCTTCCTGAATTAAAAATTAAAATAATTAAATACAGTGTAAGAAGGCATTTGATAGTGTCCTACACTGATTCTTGGTTTAGGAGGTCAGCACCTCCTACCAGCTTCCAGTTCCCAGAAAAACTCAAGGTGGGGTATGGTGGTAAAACCTTTATCTTTACAAACACATTGGGCACCAGCAAGCTAGCTTAAAAGATCACTGAAAGAAAATCACTTTAAACAAGCAACTTTGCTGTTGCCTCAAGGGCTCCAGAAGTGATAGTGGCTGTAATAGAGTTGTTCGTAGGGTTCAATCATCATCAAATTTTGGCAGGTTTTTTTTCTGTATGAAAGAGAACTATTGATGCAAAAGTAAGTACTGTATACCATCTCTTGGTAAGTGCTTTGCTGTGGTTGAAATGCAGTTTGCCATAAAGGTAAAATGGAGCCTGCAGGAGCCCCCGTTTGCATAGAAATCTTATTTTCAGACAGGATATGAACTGCTAGGACCACCATGGGCCTATTTTCAAAGTTGTCCTGTGATTAAGTACGTTACAGTGGCTTTGACACTTACAGTAGGAGGGCACTGTAATTTGTTCCTGTTTTGTATTTATGGCTAGCTCTACCCAGAGGACTTATGCATAGAAATTGGAGTAAGAATTGCTTAATATGTTTGCTGTACCTGTTCTCTTTAACTTTACTGTACAGACTTGATCCTAGTATGTGTATGCAGTAAGAACTCGGATTTATGAACTGATTTTCATAAGTGTGACTTGTCTGCACCATTTAAATGTTACTATAACATGGGTTAGCTGAGGTAGCTGATGTGATTGGTAGAGAGCTGTCAGCTGTCCGTGGATTAAATTTGCTATCTAATCCGTGGTTTCTGTGCCTGATCTTGTTGCTGTGAGTGGAGTAGACTTGATCACACCGTGGAGGGATCTACAGATTCTGCTCAGCTCGTTTTTGCCAGCAGCCATTGTTGTTTTTCGTCTTAGCGAGCAGAGTACACTGTAGCCTCCACAGTGAAATGCAAGCACATATATATATATATATATATATATATATTTATATATATATATATATATATATATCTGACTGTTTAATTAGAAACTCTGTAGTTTGAAACTTCATTTTCATTCATCTTATGCCCATAATCACAATGCAGACATTTCCCTCTCCCCTCTCGTAACCCCTACTCTTCCTAGCTTTCACAGGCTTTGCCTGCGAAAGTATCAGAAAGTAAAATTATGATGATAACTAACAAATGTTGTTACCCACACTGCCTTAACTACTGAATGGGGTATGTGGAAATTTATTAGTCTGTCCTCCTGAGAATGTATTATGTTTTCTAGTATTACAAAACAGATCAATTTTATATGTGTGTATATATATATATATATATATATATATATATATATATTATGTACAGTATATACAGGTATATTGTAGGGGCACAGACGCGCCCCTATAGTTAGGGTTCAACCTTTACTTCTGTGGGGGTTTTTTGTACACTTTCTTTATTTGCTGGCTTACTCCGTATTCTCTCCAGCATGGACTCTTGGTGCAGCTGTTTCTGCCCACCTGAAGCCTCCAGCATCCCCTCTCCGGTATGGGCCCGTCTCCGACTCCACCTCACCTAGTCACCTGATCCCCCCCGGCTCTGAGCCCCACAAGACAGGACCGCCGACTCCTCCTGGTGCTGTATCTGAAATCTAGAGGAGTGACCAGGGAATTGGAGGGAGTACCGGAAGCAGGGCTGGAAGACCCGGTATTGGGCGTGGGGGCCAACCACTGGACCTGCCTTCGCCTACCGGGAACCAGGGTTTTTCCTTAGTTACGTCACCATGGTGTGGGTGTGCAGTGGCGTCAGCATGTGGAAGGTGCACTCCCACCCCCTCCCACAGACACCCGCTGACATCATTCCCCCATTGGCTGTCCCCACCCTGGTATGAGGTGCCCCCAGCCTGCACTAGGAGCCGCTACTAGGTAGGGAAATCCTGAGGAACTCACCCCAGGAGAGGAGAGCAGTCCATCGGACGTTCAATCCGCTCCTCCCCTGCCGACCCCCCGAGCTTGCTCCTGCGTGCGGGTCACCGACGTTACATCCAACGCCTCAACCCTCAGTGCCACCAGGCCAGCTTGCCCTTATTTCTATGTTAAACTTGAAATTTTGAACTTTAATAACTTTTCAACTGTGTTAATCGATTTGCATGGTATTTCACATGCACCATCAGGGATCTAGGATCTCTTGATGTGGCAAGTTTTGATCTGGTCAGATGTGTGAGTACAGAGATATGAAGTGTCAAAAACTTTGAAAATTACCATTTGTTTTGTCAAATTCTTTGTGACACTGCTGTGCAAAATGGCTTGAAATTTTGGTCTGAAATGTTTAGGGTAGAAAGGCCTTAGGACACAGATGTGTGTTGTGAAGATTTGGTGAAAAATATTAATCCATTCAAAAATTATTAAATTTTAAAGTTTCCCATTATTTTCAATGGGAAAAGTTAGATACCCTACTCGAAAATGGATTCTTTGTCACAAATGGGGAATCTTTTTTCATGCTGCTGCCATTTAGTTTTTTCTTAGCGAGGCAAACAAAGTTAAAAAACAGAAAATGATGTTTTCTGAAGTAACCAACACATGTGTTCTGCTAATCAGGACCTGTTCTATCAGATTCTTGATTTTAGTTTTTTTTATAAATCACCTGGAAATGTTTTTTTTTTTTGTTTTTGTTTTTTTTTTAAGATGCCGAAATCCTTTTTTGCAAGTTGCGAAAAAAGAAATCATGAGAAAGGATCATATTTTGCAATTTGCGAAAAACGAAATTCCAGGGGGACCAGCAGAGTACCAGGGAATAATATATTGTTTTACCTGGGGTCAGCAATCAGTGAACTGGGGAGGGTGAGGGACAACTAGACTACTAGAGAAATATTTTTTTATATGGGGACAGTGATCAGACATTGAGGGAGGGGAGAGGGACCACTAGACTACCAGGAAATAATTTTTTACACAATGGGACAGCAATGGAAGAATGGGTGAGGGGGGAGGGACCAGTAGACTACCAGAATTATTTTTACAACAGGACTGTGACACTGGGAATGGGGGTAATAATGCTGGAGAGACAACTGGGTCACATGCTTTACTGACTTTGGCAGCAGGCAAATATTGGGAGGGTGGGGAGGGACAGTGTTTTTGCGATAGTTACTGTACACCCGCTTTGAAAGCCAAACTTTGTGTAATAATGCTGTACATTGTAGTTTCTGCCCTCAATTGTCACCGGCCGCCCAACTGATTGAACAATCTGGTAGTCTCTCTCCCACTATTATTAGTCCCCCCTCCAACACATTCCCAGTGTCATAAATATATTATTTTTTCCCTGGTGGTCTAGTGGTGCTATTCACGATGTACAGTGTTCTGAATGTTATTTTTCTAATGTATTTCCTGGTGGTCTAGTGGCCCCCTCATTCACCTCCTTACTCAGACAGGTACTGTCCCACCCTGCTCCCCCCGTCTTGAAATGGAGTGAGCCACCGGCATACAGCCTCCACTTCTTTTCACTCTTTCCATTAGCCGGCAGCCCACTGATATTTCAGTGAATGAGCTGCAGGCCAGCGCGCTCATTCTTTGAAATGTGAGGGCTGCCGCCATGGAGGAGAGCAGAGGGTTGTGCACTTGGGCCGCACATTGCCAGGATGGGGGAGCGGATGGGACTGTGCCTGTCAGGGAGGGAGGTGGGTGATGGCGGGGCCACTAGACCACCAGGAAATAACTTTGAAAAACAACATACACAATGTGAATAGTACCACTAGACCACCAGTAAATAATTATATTCATGACACTGGGGATGTGGTTTTGGAATGGGGGAGCAGGGTGGGACAGAACCGGCCTGAGTATATAGAATGGGCAGTAGGGGGGCCACTAGACCACCAGATAATGACACTGCAGATGCGTATCATACCACTAGACCACCATGGAAAAAAATATGTATTAAATTATGTTCATCATAGCAGTGATGCCTATGGAGGGGGGAGACAATGACTAATCATACTGGGAGGGACAGTCTGAGTAAGGAGGGGGCGGTGGGGGGCCACTAGACCACCAGGAAATGACACTGCAGATGCGTATACTACGAGTAGACCACCATGGAAACAAACATATATTAAATTATATTCATTATACCAGGGATGCCTATGGGGAGGGGGGACAATGACTAATTATCCTGGGAGGGACGCTGGTTCTCTCTATTCGCCGCCAGGCGACAGTGGGGAGGGGGGCACAATGTACAGCCCTTCCATACTTAGTATTACTTTCAAAACAGTAGCATGATACAGATCACAAACATTGTATCCTGCAGCAACAATCCACCCTGTTTGTTAGAAAAAAATGGACTATTTCTGTCGCAGAAAAAAGTGCTGTACCAGACATCTAACTTTTTTCCCATAGGAAATAGTGGTAAAAACAAAAGTCTATAGCTTTCCAACAGATTATTCTTTTTTCTCAAAACCTTCTAAAGGCCCTTCTGTGGCACCAACTCAGTCTACCCTGAACATTTGAAACTCATACCTACAGCCATTTCAGAGACATGACAAAAAAAAGGCAAAAAAAGTTGGGACCTACCAGAATTTTAAACTGTAGTAACTTCTGAACTGTTCAAAGGAATCACACCAAATGTACCACGTCAACAGACCTACCCCAGATGCTCCTTCGTGCCAAAGTTTGTATAAATACCATGCACGGTTCAAAAGTTATTGAACTTCAGAAATTTGGCTTTAACATTAAACTGCCCTCTCACCCTAACTACCGCACCAGTATAATATACTGTATATATAGCTATATAAGCACAAGGAACATAACCATAGCATTTGTGACTCTGCGGGTTTTGCATTTTTTGTCTTAGTATTTTTTTCTGTAGTGTAGTGGTGTTTTTGGTGCATGGCTATGGTGTTCCATTCTTTGGAATGACTTGAGTTTGGAGTCTGGAGCGACATATGAGCTGCGGGGTTTGAATAGTTGGGAGCGGCTGGAGTCGGGAGTGGCTGTGAGTGACGTAGTGTGTCCAGTTTGGATCATCCTAGGCATTGTAGCAGCACAGAGAACCTGGCGTCTGAAGAGAGAGCGGGTGTAGGGGGACATGGCGATTTTGATAAGATATGGAGGGAATTGTTAGGTTAGTGTTAGGTTGTAGGCTATAGTTTTTTAGGTTTAATTCTGAAAGGGTTTTTTTTAAGTCTGTTAATGTGTGTTTTTGGTAAGCATCTTAATTGGTTTAGGAGATATGTTGTTGATGCATGCTTTGATTAATTTGGTAATTAGAGAAGGAAAGGGAAAGGGAACGTTGTTTAACCAGGAGTAGCACACTAAGCCGAAGCTCGTTTCTTGATGCAACCTGGGAGCACAAGGAAGTTAAGTGACTTGCTCAGGATCACACAGTATTGCTGTGGGATTCAAATCCAGGTCTCCAGATCTGTAGCTCAGAGCCTTAACCCACTGCGCTATACTGCTTCCATAAACCATAGTTGTAATTATTGTGGCAGCACAGGGTTTTAAGCATTGCTGGTATACACTTTCATTGTTTAATTAGTGTAGGTATATTACTTTTCATTAATCATTTGATTGATAGGTATACAGAGAAGTAACTGCTAACCAATTCTGTGGGGAAATGGTCCCATCCATGTATTTTACACATATGAATGTGAGCTCCAAGTTCCACTCCATGGGCTTGATTTCATGCCTAATTCTGACAATGTGATGAGTACTAAGGAACTGCAGTCTTGTTGTAGGTGCCTTCTTTAGATGAGGCCTTCAAACAAGGTTCTATGCCCATCTCAGGTGTTTGCCCAGGTAGAACTAAGATCCTGTGCCTTTTTTTGTGAGAGTAGAGGATACCCCACCCCCATACCTCAGCTAGCATTCTTTCTGTCCATGATGTGTGTGGATGTCAATCACAGACAAAGAATGCGGCACAGTACATTTTACTGGATCAGCATGTGCATGTCAGTTGACAGGCTTTTAGGTCTACATGGGACCCTCCTTCAAGTGATGATGTCAAGCACTTAAAGGGACACTGTAAACCCACTTAGGTCTCAAATTGTCCCTAGTTTAAAAAACACATTTTTATGATTCCTGCCATTCTTTAGAGATTGCTGATGTAGCTGGTTGTTTGATTCTAATTCATTGTTTCTTTTTAAAGTGAAAAACAGACTGCCCACCATACTGGTGTTACCACACAAAAACATGTTTGTTTACATTCCCTGATTAACTTCCGCTGCATGGTTCCTGGACTTGGGAACACAAACCAAACATAGTCTAACCACTTATGATGCAGTGGGAGGAGAGGAAACTATTGCATCATGAGTGGCTGCACTGCTTGAGAGTGTTTGTAATGTTTTACAAAGTATGCAACAGTAGAAGTTCAAGGATTTGAAACAAAACAAAGTTTGGTATAATTAGACCATTGCCATGCTTTTCAGTTCTACTAAGAAAGGAAGCAGAGAAAACAAACAGCAACATCAGTGAATTTTAGAGAAGGTGAGCAATCATAAAATGTGGGTTCTCATCTAGAAATATTATGATGAAAATGGTTGACAGTGTCCCTTTAACGACAGCCCCTACTGTCCCAAGCATCACCACTTTCTAACACGTTGCTTTGTAAATCAGTTTGAGATACATTATATATACCAGATACTATTTAAAACAAAAGTGTGTTTTTATTTATTTTATTTCGTTTTTGTTGACTGGGTAGGTACACTAGACATAGGGATGCCTATTTTTAGGTACGACCCGGGAAGATTACAAAACAAGATTACAGGACAAGCAACCAGTGAATACAAAATACAGTAGTGGTCCAAAACAGGAAAAACAGTAATGGCAAAACATAGTTGTACCAATAAGAGAGATAACAATACAGCAGTGAAGCAGGTAGTGTGGAGTAAGGCTAAGTGCAATTGCTCGAGAGAGCCTTCAAATACATAATAGAACAGACGTGATCTGGCAATGAGGGAAATACTGTACACAAATGAAATGTGTACATTTTCCATACTACAAGTATGGTAGTAGGGAAGGCAGCAGCAGGGAGAAACAAATTGCAGGAGATACACAGAGGATAAATACAGGGACCTGGGCAGATGGTGCCAGTGGGCAAGCGATTTAGGGAGCAGAGTTGTAAAGGCATAAGAGGTGGAGAAAGAGGGGGGTAGGGATGGAGAAACAGTAGGAGGAAACAGAGAGAAGGACGATGTGAAGTCAGGAAAGAGGCAAGTAAGAACAGGGAAGAGTAGGGTGTAGGGAAGGGAACAGAAGTGTAACAACCAGGTAGAAACAAAGTAGGACTAGGCAGTATGGGGTGTGGGGAGTCGGCTACGGTGGATTAAAACATAGGCAAGGAGCAGGTTAGGTGAAGAGAGTTCTAAGTTCATTCTTGAAGAGAGCATGACTCGGGCATGTTTAAGAGCCAAGGGAAGGGAGTTCCAGAATTTTATTTATTTATTTAGTTTTCTGTTTACTGGGTAAATACACTGGATAAGAGTACTGCCTATATTCTGGCATGTCCCAGGAGGGTACAAAAAAGGAGAACAAAGTACAAACAAGAGAGACAATGTTTGTGGCAACAACAGAAAATGAGAATAAAACATAGCAATGACTATAGACTAAGAACAATTCATTTATTCATTAATTACTCATTCACGTTCTCTGCATGCACTGTTCACTGTGGGAGCGATCCCCCTCCATGTGAGACAGAGGGGTTGGGAATGGTAAATGATAAATTTTCCTCTTTATTTTGGACAGGTAAGTGGTATAGGTTATAACCACAGAAACCTGTGTCTGGTGGCAGTGAATCCTTCCACACTAAACCTCAGACAGAGTTCCCTTTATTGATGAATCCTTCTCAGCAGAACTCTTTACAGTTCACACCATTTTGGTTTGTTGATATTAGCTAAACTGTTAACATAGTTCAAGGTCATTTGATGAATGCTGATTTTTTTTTAGTGAGACAAATGGCAACATTAATTTAATGAGAAAGGGAGGCTTTGGGTTATATGTTCACAGAAAAGTTAGTAAATCCCACATGAATAGTTGTATCGTATTTCAACCCTTTCCTTTCCGGTCGCCCAAATCTGTAAAAGTTTAAAGATACTGCAACTGCAAGCAATGTTGGTATGATTTGGACTTCTGATTCTTCTGGTTGTTCAAATCAGGAAATGACAGACAAGTATAAGAAGGTACTGATACACTGACATCTACATACTGTATACTGCTTTAGGAAGCTTCATGTGGACCCATTGCTGGTTAGGGCTTAGTACTGTTCTTGTGTTAAGTCAGTAGCATTCACGAGTGCTAATGTGCTGATACTAAAAGTGCCTCTCACGTTTAAAACCTGTACAGCTGTAGCTTGGAATCCTGCATTCTGATTTTTATGTGGTCTTGCGCACGCAGCTCAAGCAACATTTTGTGACCGCTTGCTGGAGTAGCAGGTTGTGGAGGTGTGCCCGTGTTGTGGCCAGTGGCGTCACTGCTTTCTTGGGCTGGTCTCTGTGGCACCAATGAATGAGCACGCTGTCTATGACAGCCCTTCAGAAGCGTGCCACCAACTTGAAAGAATTTTGCCGCTACAATGAGGGAGCACCCCGTCATTGCAGGGCGTGCCTTGCCTGCTGAAACGTTTCAATAAACATGGCGGCAGTCGCCATCTGCCTCTCACTGTCCCCAGCAAGCCGACTTCGAGGGTGCCCAATCCCTCTGTCAGCATGTTTATAAATCCCCCTCAAGGTTGTGTGGCACACTGGGAGCCCACCCCAGTGTGCCTGCGTGTGTTCCGAAGCTGACCTCGTTGGCATATTCCTGCCCCCGCCCCACCAACCCCCATTGTGTGCCACACTGGGAGCTCACTCCAGTGTGGCCAACATAACCCTTCCAAAGTCATGGGGCACACTGGGAGCCCACCCCAGTGTGCCCAACAGTTGTTTGAATTCACCTGTAAATAAAGAAAGCCTTCCCGTGATATCCTTTCCTGAAAATAAGAAAACGGTCCATCATTGAGTGGGAGCGCCCCTTCCCCCAACCCACACCCACCCTCTGCACACCACCTCCCGCACCCCCCACCCCTACTTACCTCCCGAGCCCAGCGCAATGATCTTGGTGGAGTGGGACATATCTGAACTCTTCAAAGCCGACCGTGAACTGAAGAAAATCACGGTAAGCTGTATAATGGCATCAGTGTGGGGGTTCAACTTAGGTGGATATCTCTGCCATTTTTGTGATGTTTGGCTCCAAATTTTCGACATGGGGTTCTTGGGACCCCACCTCATGAACTCAGTCACTGTCATTTCATTATTCGGTCCCAAAAGGTGATTTTGCGGTCACTGCACGGAATCACCTTTCAGGATTGATTAACGTAATGACAGTGTCACTGTTCATGAGGTGTGCTCCCAGAAAGCCTGTGTTGCACATTTGGTGAAAAAATTCCACAAAATGACTGTGTTACGTGCATGCATTGCACAGTTTCCACGCATGCTCGTAACTTTGAAAGTTTTTAATATTTTTACTCCAGATTTTCAACATTGCCATTTTTTCACACCTCCTTATGAACAGTACAGCTGTCATTTTTCACATCCTGCACGAAATGTGTTTTCGCACATCTGGTGCATGATAGCCCGGTTGCTGTGGGAAATCAACGTTTGGGACAGAGTAATAAAATCATAGTGACACTGTTCATGAGCGGAGATCCCAAAATGCCTATGTTGAAAATTTGGTGAAAAAATTCCACAAAATGACAGTGTTACGAGCGTGTGTTGCGCAGTTTCCATGCATGCTCATAACTTCGAGAATTTTTAATATTTTCACTCCAGATTTTCAACATTACCATTTCTTCACACCTCCTTATGAACGGTATAGCTGTCATTTTTCACATCCTGCCCGAAACGTGTTTTCACGCATCTGGCACAGAATGACGTAGTTGCTGTGGGAAATCAACATTCGGGACAGATTAACAAAATCACAGTGCCACTGTTCATGAGTGGAGGTCCCAAATGCTTTCATCAGGTGGGGTCACAAAAAGCCCATGTTGAAAATTTGGAGTGCAAATACCAACAAACGCCCGTGGCGTTATGGTTTCTAACCATAACGTCCCACCCTGTAGAGAATGACAGGCGTCGGGGTTTGACTTTGGATTGTCAGCTGTAATGCTCATGCCATTCCACCCTCCACCCCACCCTGCAGCCGGTGACAGGCATGAAGGTGTGCATTGGACTCTTTGGCCCCAAAGTTCACCCCATTCACCTATACTGCACCCGTCTCAATGTATTTCCTGATAGAATGGGGTGAGCGTAAGGCCCAATGACCCCAAGGCACAATGCGACACTTGTCGATGTCTGCAGGGTAGGGAGAGGTGAAATGGCATGAGCATTATGGCCAACGACCCAAAGGCACACCTCAATGCCTGTCAGTCTCTGCTGTTATGCATCTCTCTAACTCCTGCACTACCAATGCCAGTGCCAGCAAGACAACATTCGGCACTGACAAATGCTTGTTTGACTTACTTTCTCCAATCATTGGTTATCAGGCCATATTTGAACTTGATTTTGTATAACATTCTGTATACATATACAGCAGCAGATCCAGGTTTTGTTGAAGGGGTTAGCATTTTTGTTAAGGAGTAGCAGTTCCCCACAAAGAAAAAAAACTCACATTAGAGTGAAACAGCTGTTGTTTGCTAGCCTGAGGGGTAGTGAGTACTACTCTGCAGCTGGATCTTCTTGTGTTCATCCACACTGTATTGCAAAGCACTTTACAGACAGTGAGCAGTTGCAGGAGCTCAGGGTTACTACCTCTCCTGATTTTGTCAGGACAGTCCTGGTTTTGGGGACTGTGTCCTGCCCAAAAAGACAGAAAGAAATGTAAAATGCCCCCGTCTGAAAGTAGAAAAAAAATATTTCTAGGGGCGTGGATATGTTGTTCTATCCACAGTGTCTGGCAGGTACCTTGCCGCTTTAAGATGGTCCGGAAAGTCTTCAAGCTGGCTCCTCCCACCCACGTGGGTGATGAAACTCTCGGCTCCACCCCATGATGCCAGATCTTCCTTACCACTTGGAAGCATCAGGTTCCCTCCTTAGCGCTTTCGCATTTTGCAGGCATTGGCTCTAAAAACTTCTGATTTTTTTCCTAAACTTACTTTGAAACTCGTTTGAGTTCAGTCTCACCCTCTTCCCTCACGGCTGCAATGGAGGAGAGGACCATCCCCGGGTTCCACCAGTGCCCCTACGGGCAGAAAATGTTGTGCACTGACCCCCACGCCTCGTGCGTTTAATGCCTCGGGCATGACCACAATCCACAGGCTTGTGAGTTGCATCTGTCCTTTTCTCAGTTGGTGCTCGAAGATCGCGCTGCCCAACTCCAGTTGGGGTGACCAGAAAAATGGTACCCGCCAGTCAAATCGAAGGAAGCCCGTTGGGTGGTGTCTGCAGCGGCGGGCTCTGCTTAACAACTGGAACAGCTTGAACAGCTCACAGCCCTCGAGGAGGAGGTGGCTCAGGCTGCGGTGAGTTCCTCTTCAGCTTTGGCCTTTATTCTGCTCCAACTGGGCCCTTCTTAACACGGCTTCCTTTCGGGAGCTGTGCCAGTCCCTCTCGACTAAAGGGGAGGGTCCTTCTGGGTCTCACACCCCTCGGTCCTGGAAGAAGGATCCGAAAAAAGGTAAGACCCACCATCGATGCTCTTGGGAGTGGGAGAGATCTCGTTCTCCGGACCGTCGGCTCTCGACTTCAGTCGATGTTGAGGCCCGGGCCGCTGGTTTCATGGTGTCCCCATCAGATCAGCCGGCCAAGATGCCTGTTGATGTGGCCAAGATTTTTCTCGAGACTACCGACAGGTTGTTGACTGAGGAGTCCAACAGTTCTCTCTCTCAGACACCGGTGCTTCCAGTGCCTTCCGAGGACTTGCCTCAGATCATTGAGCTGAAGTTCCCGGCCCAGGACCCTGAACCGGAGGGGCAACGGGTTTCCCCCGCTCCTTCCTTGGCCCGCCGCCGGTCTCAGTCTCAGTCCTCCTCTGGTTCGGGGAAATTCCGCTGATGTCGGCAGTCTCGGTCCCAACATTGCGGAAAGCGGTGCTGCCGCTCTTCTTCCTCATCCTCGGCTGAGGAGAGGCTCCAGCACAAGTTGCGTCAGTGCTATGAGGATCTAATATGGCAACAGCTCCTTTTGGCCAGCAGCAAGCTGACGCTGGCTTCCACACTGGCAGTTAAGTGGCTGTCACACGAACGGCCGAAGCTGACTCCTGCCGCGGGTTCCCTGGTCGAGGACCCAGTCCTGGCGCAGATGGCTCGGCTAAAACTGGTTGCTCCACCCATTGTGGTGGAACCACTGCCTCCCCAGCCGAAGAATGGGGCGCTGACCAAGGATTCTCGGTCAGCTCAAGGTTTGCCCCATCGGTTGTCGGTCACTCTCACCCACGATCGCCCTCGGCGAGTGGAGAGTAGCTCAGGCGGTCACCAGCTGTACGCAGACTCTTCAGAGTCCAAAGACTCATTGCATTCCCATCCAGTCAACCTGGAATCCTTGGGGGTCTTTCTGTGGACGACAGCCCCACCTGATTTCTTGGTATCCTTCGGCTCATTTTGGAATCCACCGGGATTCTGCTGGAACTCGTGCAGAAATGACCAGATATCCCCTTATGGAGATTCTGGACAAGGGGGACTCCCCCACGGAGGCCTTCCCCAGCGTTAGAACTCTGGCCAGCCTCCTGCCCAGTGCCATCGGCCAGGATGGCCCGCAAGTACGCTGGCCCTACTGCCTCTGTCCAGTCTGAGCATCCCTCGGCCGAGGGCTTGGTGGCAGAGTCTGTCTTCAGCTGCTTAGGCAACACGAGGGACGTGAACAAGCCCCCAGATAAGAAGTCCAAGAAATTGGACTGCTCAGGGAGAAAGATGTACGCTGCCACCTCTTTGTGCCTTTGCCAGACCAGCTCGGCTGTTATGATGGCACACTTCTCTCACGCCGTTTGGCTTCCTGGATGAGGTGCTCCCTCATTTCCCAGCCAACCTCTAGACCATGGTCAGGCAATTCTGGGATCAGGGTAGGGTGGTGGCAAAGCAGCAGCTCCAGATGGCTCTGGACATTGGAGACTCTGGTACCCATTTGGTAGTGGCTGCAGTGGCCATGTGCTGCAGAGCTTGGTTGCGGATCTTGACCTTCACAGCAGACACCCAACACAAGCTCGCAGATGTTTCCTTTCTGGGCACCAACCTGTTCAGGCCCAGTGTGGAGGGCCACCTCCAGAGAATTGAAAAATCCAATGCCACCCTAGATTCAGTCACATCTGCACAGAAGGACAAAGGCCGCCATCAGCAGCGTAAACCTTTTTGTCCCTTCACTCCTGCAGCAAGACCTGCCCGGCAGCACCAGCAGCAGGGCCAGCAGGCTCAAACTTGGCACTCTGGAGCCAAGTCCACTGCTTCCTCGGTCAGGAAGCCAGGAGGGAAGGGCCCGGCGGCTCCTTGGCTGGTCCCTCCTCCTCCAAGCCTGCCCAGTGATGGGTTGCAGGGTGCAGCTCCCAGTCTCGTCTCACCTCCCCTGGGTCCCCCCATGGGGGGGGGGTCAGCTCAGCCACTTCCTTTCCGCCTGGTCCGCTATCGCCATGGACCGCTGGGTGCTGGAAGTGGTCAGCAGGGGCCTGTCTCTGGAGTTCAAGCAGGTCCCTCCCTTTCAAGCCCGCACCCCGGGGGGGGGGGCTACCGGGTCTGCAGCCTCCCAGTTAGCTCTCGGAGACGACATCGACCAACTCCTCTGCAAGGGGGTATTCAGCAAGGTTGTGGATCCTTCTCCATGCCCAGGGCTTGTTTCCAAGTACTTCCTGGTTCCAAAACAGACGGGGGGGCTGGTGCCCCATTTTCAATCTGCACAACCTGAACAAGTTCCTAAGGCCGCGCACCTTTCGGATGGTAACCCTGGCTCAGATAATACCATCCCTGGAGCAGGGCATGTGGTTCTGCTCCCTGGACCTCCAGGACACGTTCTTTCACATCCCAATCCATCTGTCTCATAAGCAGTTCCTCCGCTTTCAGGCAGAGGGGACCCTCTACGAGTTCCAGGCCATGCCCTTCGGCCTCTCATCGGCTCCCAGTGTCTTCGCCAAATGCATCACAGTGGTGGAAGCATTTCTGCAGCACCGAGAGGTCTGGGTCTACCCTTACCTGGATGTCTGGCTGATAGCAGGTCCCTCCAGGTTGGAGGTGGAGCGGTCCAGAAATCTGGCCCTCCAGGCTTGCTCTCAGCTTGGCCTTCTCATCAAAGAGGCCAAGTCGGAACTCGTGCCCTCACAGGTGATTCAGTTCATCAGGGTGGAGCTTGACTCTCTCCGAGCCAGAGCCCGGCTCCCGGCGGACAGGGCCGAGGTCCTTTTCTCCTTTGCCCAGTCATTTCTGGTAGGGCAATTGCGCCCTGCCCAGGACTTCCTTCGCCTTCTGGGTCTCATGGTGGCTTGCACCAGCGTGGTCCATTGGGCTCGCTGGCATAGGCACCCCCCTGCAGTGGGGGCTGGCCCGCAAGTGGTCTCAGCGCTCAGGTCATCTAGACCAGCCAGTCTCTGTGACCCAGGAGATGTGGGACAGCCTGCAGTGGTGGCGCATCCCAGCTCATCTGTGGGAGGGAATCCTATTCGTTCACCACGAGCCGATGGTCATCCTGATGACCGACGCCTCTCTGATGGGTTTGGGTGCCCATCTGGGGAAGCTCAGAGCCCATGGACTCAGGTCCCCTCAGGAGTCCCAATGCCACATCAACCTGCTGGAGCTCCGAGCAGTCCGGCTAGCCCTGACCGCCTTCGCTCTGTTTGTTCGGGGTCAAGTGGTCCAGGTCCAGATGGACAACACCACAGCCATGTACTGTCTCAACAGACAGGGTGGGACACACTCCTTGCCTCTGTGCAAGGAAGCTCTTCGCATTTGGTCTCTTGTGCTCAGCCTGGAGGCAGATCTCCTAGCCATTCATGTGGCAGGAGCCTCGAACAGTCTGGCCGATGCCCACAGCCAGATAGGCGAGGCATCTCACGAGTGGTGTCTCCTGCTGGAGATAGTACAAGATCTGTTCTCCCACTGGGGCACACCTCAGGTGGACCTGTTCACCTCCAGGGAGAACACCAAGCTGAGGCTGTACCATGCCTGCCCCCCTCAGCGGGGCTCACTGCAGGGGGATGCCTTCTCCAGGCCATGGACCCCGGGCCTCTTCTGCACCTTCCCTCCTCTGCCCTTGATCCACAAGGTGCTCCTCAAGATCAGGGGGGACAAGGCACAGGTGATCCTGGTAGCCCCAGACTGGCCTCACCAGTTCTGGTATCAAGATCTCCTCAGCCTCAGCTCCAGGTTCCTGAGGCAGCTTCCAGCCTGCCAGAACCTGCTGTCCATTAACAAGGGGAAGGTACTCCATCCGGACCTTCAATCCCTGCACCTGATGGTTTGGTTCCTGAGCAGCTAGAGTTCCAGGCCTTGGGTCTTTTCGACGAGGTCCTCAATGTCATTGAGGCGTCCCTCAAGGAGTCAACCAGAAAATGCTATGCCTTCAAATGGAAGAGATTCTCCATTTGGTGTCGGGCCAAGGGGTTGGACCCCTTGTCCTGTCCTTGGCTAGCATTCTGGACTACCTGTGGTCCCTTTCCCAGCAGGGGCTTTGGTCGACAACCCTCAAGTTGCACATGGAAGCCATCTCTGTTTACTGGGTGCGGGCCGGCAAGCAGTCCGCACAGGAGAAGGTGGTCTGGTGCTTTTTCAAGGGCCTAGATCACATATCCCCTCTGGTGCGTGAACTACCACCTCCGTTGGATTTACTGCTGGTACTGGCCAAGTTCATGTGCAAGCCATTTGAACCAATGCACAGGTGTGACATCTCTCACCTGTCATGGAAGACTGCCTTCTTGGTGGCTATCATGTCAGCCAGAAGGATTGAGGAGCTCCAGGTGCTTTTCATCGAAGCTCCCTACATGGTCTTCCACAGGGACAAGGTTGTCCTGCGCCCCAACCCGAAATTTCTCCCGAAGGTGGTGTCAGAGTTTCACCTGAACCAGATGTTGACTCTGCTGGTGTTCTACCCCAGTCGCACCTCGGAGGCCGAGTACAGGCTCCATACTTTGGACCTGAGAAGAGCCCTCGCTTACTACAAAGCGTGTACGGCGGAAGTTCGGGGAGAGGTTCGGCAGCTGTTTGTCACTTACACTGAAGCCGCACCTGGCAGACCTGCAGCAAAGCAGATGATTGGCAGGTGGATCACTTCATGCATTGATCTCTGCTATAGGTTGACAGGTAGGGAGCCTCCCGTAGGGCTTAGGGCTCATTCCACCCATCATACCGCTGCGTCGGTGGCTGCTTCTAGGAACGTCCCTATCCAGGAAATCTGCAGGGCTGCTACCTGGAAGTCGGCACACACCTTCATTTCCCATTACCACATCGACCTTGAGTCACGCTGGGATGCTGGTTTTGGAACCTCAGTTCTCCAGTCCCTGTTCCCTAAGCAGGGGGGGGGTGTGTGCCTTGCCTCCCTCCTCCCGGAAAACTGCTAGGAGTCTGCCAGACAGTGTGGATAGAACAACATTTCCACGCCCCTAGAAATACAGGTTACTCACCTGTAACAGGAGTTCTAGGAGTGGTATATGTTGTTCACCCACATGGACCCACCCGACCTCCCCGGCGCACAACCTGGCTTCCAGAGGGCTAGATCTGGCATCATGGGGCGGAGCTGAGAGTTTCGTCACCCAGGTGGGTTGGAGGAGCCAGCTTGAAGACTTTCTGGCCCATCTGAACGCGGCAAGGTGTGGATGAACAACATATACCACTCCTAGAACTCCTGTTAGAGGTGAGTAACCTGTATTTCCTTACATTCCTCAAGATGTTGTGGAAAACTTTAATACTATAAATAACATACCTCAAAATGAACAGAAACAATGAAAATCAATATGAGCAATTAAAAATCGAAGACACTTAGTTTTAGTTTTGATTATTTAGAGTAAAGAAGTCTGTTTCATTGGTTAGGGGGCATATTGTGCTGCATGGAAGGATGAGGGGAGAGAGAGAGAGAGAGAGAGAGAATGTTAAGCTCGGGAGTTAGAAAATGAGTTGGGAAAATAATAGATCCTGAATGGCTGGTGGTATTCTGAAGTCACACATTTATTTACAAACAATCACTGGCAAACAAAAAGTCCAGTGGCAAACCTCTGCACATAGCCAGCATAGTTGGGGGAGGGGTCTAGGGTGCCCAGAACCCTCCCGTCTTGCTTCCATTATGTTTTCATAAACAAGTTAGTGCACACCGGGACAAAATAATGGGATCTCTTTGGTGGTAACCCCCTTTTCCCAAATCCTGTCTAAGTTTGTGTATCAGTGGGCATCGCCCAAATTTCCAATTTCAAAAATATGGCTTTTTTTTTCAGATCCTGCTTGCTCACACAGTCACTGAGTCACTCGCTTCCCAGTTTACTTCTTTTGCTGCAGCCTGTAGCTGCTCCCAACCAGATCACCTGTCTCACTTCACCACTCGACCCCTAAATTTCATTGTGGGGCTGAGGAACACTGCACCATAGAAACATAGAATTTGACGACAGATAAGGACCGCTTGGCCCACCTAGTCTGCCCATTTTCTCTACCTGTTTCATATAACCGCAGATCCTAAATGATCTGTGGCTTACCCTCTCTTTCCTATTGCTAGGGTTCCTTTATGTCTGTCCCATGCATGCTTAAACTCCTCTACCATTTTTCCCCCACTGCCTCTGCAGGGAAGCTGTTCCATGGTACCACCACACTTTCCGTGAAAAAACATATTCTCACGTTACCCCTAAGTCTACCCACCTCTATTTTCATATTATGGTCCCTTGTTCTTGTACATCTTTTTTTCTGAAAGATGCTATCCTCTTGTATCTTATTTACACCCTTGAGGTATTTTAAATTCTCTATCATATTCCCCTCTATCTCTCTTCTCCTCCAGGGAATACATATTGAGAGCCTCCAGTCTCTCTTCATAGGACTTCTGGTGCAGCCGCTGCACCATTTTTGTCACCCTTCTTTGAACTACTTCTACTCTGTCTATGTCCTTCCAGAGATGTGGCCTCCAGAACTGGACACAGTACTCTAGATGAGGTCTCACCAATGTTCTATACAGTGGCATCACCACTTTCTTCCTTCTGCTGGAGATACCTCTCCCTGTGTACCCCAGCATTCTACTGGCTCTCCTCACAGCCTTCTCACATTGTTTGGTAACCTTTAGATCATCAGATATGATTACTCCCAGGTCCCTTTCCCATTTGTTGACTGTCAGCACCACCCCCCCATCATGTACTATTCCCCTTCATTTCTCTGCCCCAAGTGCATGATCTTGCACTTCTTTGCATTGAATCTTAGCTGCCACACTCTTGACCACTCCTCAAGCTTGCTTAGGTCCTTTCTCATTTTCTTTACCCTTCCTGGAGTGTCAAACTTATTGCAGATCTTTGTGTCATCTGCAAAGAGACACACCTTCCCTTCCAGCCCCTCTGCTGTGTCGCTTATGAAGATGTTAAAGAGGACTGGTCCAAGCACTGATCCCTGCGGGACCCCACTGGTCACCCCCCTCTCTTCAAATTGAACTTTGTTTACCACCCCCCACCCCGTGTCCTATCATTCAGCCAATTTTTGACCCAGTTTACCACACTGGGACCCACTCCTAGGCTACCCAGCTTGTTTACTAGCCTCTTATGTGGGACGGTGTTGAAGGCCTTGCTGAAATCCAGATAGGCCACATTTATCCTCTCTCCCTGATCTACCTCCCTAGTACCCAGGCAAAGAAATCTATCAGATTTGTTCAACAAAATCTTCCCACTCTGAATCCATTCTGCCTTGGATCCTGTGCTCCACTGGATTTGAGATACATCACAGACCTCTCTTTTAGTAGTGATTCCATTAGTTTTTCTACCGCTGAGGTCAGGCTGACTGGCCTGTAATTGCCAACATCCTCCCTGCTCCCACTTTTGCGGAGAGGGACTACATTCACCCTCCTCCAGTCCATTGGTACCATACCTGTTTCCAGTGAATTGTTGAACAGGGCTAAGGCTGTTAGTGGTGCCGCCAGCACCTCCCTGAGTTCTCTTAATATTCTGAGAGGTATCCCTCCTGGCCCGATTGCCTTGTCCACTTTCAGATTAGCAAGTTCCTTTAAGACTCCTTCCTCCTTAAATGGACTAGTGTCCACCTGCCCCTTAATGGTGCTTCCGTCGCCTAATATTAGTCCCTCCCCTTCGCCTTCTTCTGTGAATATGGAACAAAAATACTTGCTTAGGATTTCTGCTTTTTCTTGGTCCCCCTGCACACTTTCTTCCTTCCCTTTTGAGTCTCACAATCCCACCCTTAGTCTGTTTTCTTTCACCAATGTACCTGAAAAAGTACTCGTCCCCTTTTGATATTTCTCGGGCTATTTTTTCTTCTGTTTGCACCTTTGCATTCCTGACTGCTTTCCCTGCCTCCCTCTGCACCAAGACAACGTTATCTCCTGGCTCCCTACAGAAAATTACAGAGGAACTGAATGCGCATTGTACCAACCGACTAAACCAGTACATGGGCAGAAGCACAGCAAACATCGCAGTCTACACCAAAGGAAAGTAAAGTAATCTATAGCCAGCTCAAACTATCCCTTCCTCACAAACTTAAAGAAAAACATCAATCAAATAAAAAAGACAACAAACATTGCTCAAAAAATAGCTGTCAGTCATAGCAAGACACTAGTACTGACGCCAGTACTCTCTAGTGACAGTCTACCAGTGGGAGGACTGTTTTACCAAAAGTCTTTTCAATATTTTAATATATTTTTACATGTTATTTATTAAAAATAGAACACAAAGCATTTCTAAACACAGTAAGGCACTCCAGGGTGTGAGGTCTTGGGGAATACCTGCACTTTTAGGGGCTGTAAGGCCCTTTGCCTCCGGTATCAGGCCTCACTTTGTCCCTGGGTATCCCCAGCATCCCATACCCTGTTGTATCTTATTGCTTACTGCCCAAGCTGGTGTCGGTAGGTTCCAAGTCTTGGTCTCCGGATTCACAGCACTGCACTGTTACCGCTAGGTAGCTTTAAACAACATTGCTGCACTCACACTACATCAGTAAATAACAGGATTTGTGACCCTGTGCTGGAATAATGTCATATGTAGTGTATCTGCATTTTTATCAGGCGGCATAATGTCACAATTTGATGTTCTTTCATGCTTAAATACATTTGTGAAATCAGACTTTTGAATTGTACAGCCTTATGCACAAAGGTGCTTATTGTAGTAGGTAGCTAGAATTCAGTTCCCAAAGATTTAAGAAGGTATGTAATTAAGGAAAAGGATTGGGGGTTCATGTAGCGCCTTTCATGTAAGTCTTTTACAAGCCTAGAACACTTGCAGCAGCCATTATGGAGATCATGGATGTTGAGGGCAGGGAAAGAGAAGAGTTTAAAAATGGGAGGTCACGTAACTTGCTCAGCATCACACAGTTATGTAGGTGGTGGGATTTATACTTGGGTGTACAGGTTCACAGCTGCACTGCACACTCTAACTGCTAGACTACACTGCCTAGTCAGTTTTCTTTTTAATAAAATGAGAGATTTAGATAGTTTACTGTTCCATGAAGGTACAGTAAAGAATTCCACTTGTATGGAATCTCCCTTAATTAAACAGCTGGCAGTCAGTGGTAAGTCCCTAAGGCTTGCCTGTTCAGCGATTCTGCTAAATATTGGTTTTGAAGAGTTGGATACCCCCACCTTACAGATTTTCATAGACCTCACAAAGAATATACCTTATTTGTATGAAAAAGATACTTCAGAATTATCTGAACCAGCGGAGGTGAGTAGATGGTGCATCATGGAACCTACTGCTTCAAGACATATGAGCAGAAGCCGGCCCAGTGGCAATGGAGGTTGAGGCGGTGGTCACTACACCTCGTGCCACACTGGTGACCCAGGTTCAGGAACGATCCCGGGCTGCCGGGGGTCGGCAGAGGGAGAGAGGATTGAGCGTCCGGAGGACTGATCTCCCCTCTTGGGGGGAGGGTGCCATGTCCCACCTGCTGATCGCCCTCTGGTGGTGGCTGGAGGGCGATGCAGGTCGGGAGGCATGCTCCGATGTAACCACATCGGTAGGAAGGGGGGAACGGGAGAAAAGGAGGAAAACTAGTCTGTCAGGGCTCCATGACAGTCTGCCACAACCGAGGGCTGACCCCGACTTCTGGATTGGGTCTCTGGGGAGGGGGAGCTACCTCACTGGCCCCGCCATGGGGGGCAAACCGTAGGGAAATCATCGGGGTCAGCAAGTGCAGGAGTGGCAGGACCCGAGAGAGAGTCCTCCTCTGGAGGGCTGAAGTCCCTGCCAGGGCTCCGGGGAGAAAAATCTGAATAGAAAAAAAAAAAAGACATATGAGCAGAAACCAGGGGTTCAGCCAGTCTTACTATGAAATGCTGCTGCTACTGTATGTTATCATCATTGCTTGGAGCAGTGGTATCAGAAATCCTGGAAATAAAAGGTGGCCCGCCAGCACAGTGCTAGGGCTGCCACATGCGTCACTGATGACCTGGGTTCGGAAGTGAACTCGGGGCATCAGAGGGCAGGCTAGTGGGAGGAGGATCAAGAATCCAAAGTACTGCTCTCCTTCTCCATGGGGGAGGGTTTGCAGAGCCCAGTGATTGCCTGGCCCCTAGTGGAAGCTATGGGAAAACACATCCAGGACTACCAAGAGAACAAGGGGTGGCATGGCAGATGCTAAACTGCGGTGTGCAGGAGTGTGTGATGCACATCATGGCATCATTGTACACCTCTCGAGGGTGAAGAAAACAGGAAAAGTACAAATAGCAGCAGGACGTAGGCCCTGCACCCAGCCAGCTGTGCCTGCCAGTCGAAAACTGGATCCTGTTCTCAATGGGGGTAGGGGAACCCCCTCGACTCTACTGAGGGGGGCAAGCCCGTAGTGAAGACAGACTGACAAGGTAAGTCATAGTGGATGTCGTGGTATCCAGGCTGGGGTGTCTGACAGATGGGGGCTGTCCAGTAAAAGGGAGAAAAAGATTAACAATTTATAGAACCATTCACCTGTAGGTCATTGGTTCATATTCCAGCCCAAGTGTGCAATGGTTTGCCACTGTAATTCATTTTCATTTATTTTATTAAACTAGCAAGCTAACTCCTGAGGTCAGACAACTTCATTTTCAAGAGAGTCCTGGCAGCAAAAGACACAATACTATATTATAGCATACACATAGTTAAAATGAAATTTCTACAAAGTCACATACAGTGAGCTAATCTCTTTGAGGTGCACTGTTTGAGTTTGATGTCAAAGACCCCATTAGACCCGGTACATATGCACTGGAGGCTTCATTTTCAAGTTCCAGATTGTGATCAATATAATCTCTGATACTTTATGGCACTTCACTTATAATACCTTCCTGCCAGACTACTCCTGCTGGCTGCTAGCCTGCTACTGATTAGAGACCATGTGTTCTAGTGGTTAGAGCACCAGTTAGGAAGTTGTGAGAGAGTGCACAGGGTCAAACCTTGCGTAAGCCAAATACTCACTGTGTGACCTTGGGCAAGTCTCTTAATTCTCAGTGCTCCAGTTCAACCAGCTTCAGAAACAAGTAAAAGCAAGACCCCACTGGAAACAAGATGTATCTCAGCTGGCTACTCTGAGTAAATAAATTGTAAAAAAAAAACAATATCCAGCTGCCCAGTGACCCAGCAGGTAGTGCATCACGCTCCTTTGCAGGTGACCCAAGCTCAGGAATGAGCTGAGGGAGGTGCCTGTGCTGACTGGGGGCTGGAGGAGTGCTGCAGCTCAGAAGCAGTCCCAGCATGGGAAGGGATGTCATCGGGTTCTGCCACACAGGCAACCCTTTCTTGGCTAGGGAGCTTGCAGGGGATGCCAGTGGCATGTTGAGGCCTGCAGGGGCTGCACCCGACAGCGGGGAGGTGGGAGGGAAAAATGGAAAATATCCAGTGGCAGCAGGCATAGTGAAGCCTCGCTTGCCTGTCTCCTGCCTGGACCCCGCCGTCTGGATGTGAGTGTGAATGTGGATGGAAGGGGGGCGGCCTCCCATTCCTGGCCCTGCCACAGGGGGTGATTTGTGGGAGATTGTGGCAGGGTCCAGGAGGGATGGCAGGATGATCAGGAACTCCAGGGACAGAGCAAGAAACCGCCTGCACCACAAACCCAGTAAAAGGTAAAAAGCTTTTTGGAAAAAAAAAAATCATCTCCAGGTTTTTTCTTTGCTAGGTACATGCAGTACAGTCTTTTTTTACTCACAGGGCAAACTGGTGGCTACTGACTGGTTGCCCATCTCTACAGACAACAACATAAATACTGCCCTCACATATTTCAAGGTCAAATTCACGTCTTCCTGGATCTGCTTGCCCCCATTAGAAAAACAGGGCTAGAGTTTCCCACTTCTGACAGATCTCAGCAGAGTTGCTGCCTGCCTCCAGGCACGTGATGTTGCCTGGTGAACTCACAAGTCCTGTAGCTCCCATGCCAACCTAGTAAAGTACCCGACCCATCATAATGCCTGTACCAGAGCTACCACGTTGGCCAAGTCTGAATACTTAGCATCCATGTTCCAGAACAACCTGAATCACCCCTCTAAGGTCTGGAAGGTCATAAACACCCTATTCTCCCCCCAAACCAGTCCCCTTTCCCCGGCCTCAGGGTGGGTGACACTCCTATTTCTGACCCCTCTTCTCTCGCCTAAGCTTTCAGCTATTTCTTTACCTCCTCAACCGGCTCTCTCCTCTCTTCCTCATCCTCCACTACTTCCCCTTCCCCCTTCTACCACCATGTGCCTCCTCTTCTTCTTCTTTCCTGTCACTCCCACTGCTTCCCTTAAAGCCCCCTTGGTTCAAAACCTCTACAAGGGTGTGAGCCCTGATGGTCTTGAACCCATATTCCTGCATCTCTCCACCCATTGCTCTACCTATTGCTTCCCTTCTCAACCTCTCCTTCTCCTTAGTCGCTGTCCCTGATACCTGTAAATAGGCTACAGTCATCCCCTTCCCAAAGAGGGTGATTCCATCTCTCCTGGCAACTCAATCAATCAATCAGTCAATCAAATTCTTTATTTATCCAGGTGAACACCATTGAGCAAGCTCATTTACAAGGTGGACCTGCATTACACAAGTCAAGTAACACTGCATTTATATACAGACAAATAGACAGTAGATGCAAGAGTACAACAGTACAGGTAGGCCTGCAATAGACAGGATAAGTAAAAAATACATTTGGGTTCAGGTAAAAGACAGTCGGTAAGGGTATACATAACAATAGGGTAGTAAGTCAGTAAAAATGTATACCAGATACCACAACATACATGGTTTAGTCTTCCTGTAAGATAAAGGCATTATAGTCCAGCGAAGAGATTAGTTGAAGTGGATGCTACGAGCGAAGATACATACATAGTCAGTTTAAAAAGACCAAGGCGTATCAAGGGGGAGACGTATCGGGAGAAGTGGGCAGCCGGGGGCGGTGTCTGGAACTGGGATAATACTAGGAGTTAAGGAATGAGATGCTGTTGGTATACAAGGAATAGGTGGGTGAGGGAGGGTGAGATTTAGGGCGGTAGATAAGTACGTGGCTCAGGGACAAGTTATGCACTGATACAAGAAGGAAGGAGGATGGGAAAAGCAGGGAGGATGTGGAAGGGGGAGTAAGTAAGCTAGGATCATTGGAAGCAGTTGCAGGCTTCTGTAATGTATTTTGAGTATAAGGTCTTAAACACAGTGAGACTAACAGGAGTCCTCAGTTTCAGTGATTTCTGTAGCACATTCCAGAGCTAGGATCATTGGAAGCAGTAGCAGGCTTCTGTAATGTATTTTGAGTATAAGGACTTAAACATAGTAATACTAACAGGAGTCCTCAGTTTCAGTGATTTCTGTAGCACGTTCCAGAGTGATGGTAGTACGAATCCTATGGCAGCTCTCCCAAAACGCGTTAGGGCTTTGGGCACTTTCAGAGAAATCAGTGAACAGCTTCTTAGGGCATAGGTTCCAGGCATATTGAGAGTCAGACAATCAACAATTAACTGCGGAAGTTTGCCAGTGATAGCTCTGTATGTCCAACTACCAAGCTATCTCCCTGCTCTCAACTCTGGCTAAGATCTAAGAATACCTTGTACTGTCCCAACTCTCCCCCTTCTTTGATTCATCCTCCTTCACTCCTTTTTATGTTTGCTTGCATGCATGTGCAAGAAACATAGTGCCATCATACGAGTTTTCTAGAGGTGTGTCAGCCTCTTCCAATTCAGTCAGTGTTTTTGCAGGCACGGTCGCAGTGCGCCAATCACTGCTGCAGCTGTCTATAATAGCAGGAAAATGCAGTGGCATACAGTTGAAAGGGAGAGCTCCACTTGAGTGAGCAGAGCTCCCCCCCCACACACACGCAAGCACGCATATTGCGTGCTGATGCGCTCCCCCCCACGCACACACTGTGTGGCGACGGGGGTGCTTAATCCCCCGTCGGCTCCACGCCTCCCCCCCCAACAACAGCTGTCCAGGTGCCACGCACAAGAACTGTCATAGCCAAAGGGGTGCCCAATCCCCCATCGGCTCCACGGCTGCATACCACCCCCAAAAAACTTTCCATGTACCACGCTGGGGCCCACCCCAGCGTAGAGCACAAACATGGCCGACGGGTGCCCAATCCCTGTCGGCTCCAGCCCCCAAACAGTTTTTCTAGCTGCCACGCTGGAGCCCACCCCAGCGTGGCAAACGCCCCTGTCGCTTCCAAAACCTGTAAAGAAGAAAACCTTCCTCGCAGTCTCCTGCCCTCCACAACCCGCACCCACCCACTGCGCACCCTGCCTCCCCACACCCCCCCTCACCCCATACTTACCTCCGGAGCTCGGCACGATGGTCATTGGTGGACCGGGAACACGTCTGCACTCTTCAAAGCCGACCACGAACTGAGGAAAGACCAGTAAGCTGTATAATGGAATAAATAGGGTTTTTTTTCAACTTTGTTGCATATCTCAGGCATTTTTGGGAATTTTGGGCCCACATTTTCTACATGGGTTTTTTGGGACCCCTCCTCATGAATTCTTGCACTGTCATGGCGTTAATCGAGCCCAAAGGGTGATTTCGCAGTCACTGTGCGAAATCACCTTTCGGGACCCATTAACGAAACAACACTGCCAGTGTTCATAAGGTGGGCTCTCAAAAAGCCTATGTTGAAAATTTGGTGAAAAAATTCCTAAAAATTACTGTTTTTCGAGCGTGCATTGCGCAGTTCCTACGCACGCTCATGAGTCTGCGAATTTTCAATATTTTCACTCCAGATTTTCAACATTGCCATTTTACCACACCTCCTTATGAGCAGTACAGCTGTCATTTTTCACCCCTCACCCAAAATGTGTTTCCGCCCATGTAGTGCACAATGGCGCAGTCGGTGTGCGAAATCAATGTACAGGACACATTAAGAAAATTACAGTGACATTGTTCATGAGCAGAGGTATTAAAATGGCTATGTTGAAAATTTGGTGAAAAAATTCTAAAAATGACTGTTTTACGAGTGTGCGTTGCACAGTTCCTATGCACGCTCGTAAGTTTGCGAATTTCAATATTTTCACTCCAGATTTTCAACATTGCCATTTTACCACACTTCCTTATGACCAGTACAGCTGTCATTTTCACATCTCACCCAAAGCGTGTTTCCGCATATAGCACAATGGCAGGCGGGTAAGCGTAAATCAATGTACGGTACACATTAAGAAAATCACAGTGACACTGGTCATGAGCAGAGGTGTTAAATGGCTATGTTGAAAATTTGGTGAAAAATTCAAAATGACTGTTTTAGGAGGCGCGCGTTGCGCGGTTCATACACCGCTGCAGGTTTGTGAATTTGTAATATTTGACACCAGATTTTCAACAGTGCCATTTACCGCACTTCCTTATGAGCAGTACAGCTACCATTTTTCACATCTCGCCCAAAATGTGTTTCCGCACATGTAGCGCACAATGGTACAGTCGGTGTGTGAAAACAATGTTTGGGACAGATTAAGAAAATCACAGTGACACTGGTCATGAGCAGAGGTCTTAAAATGGCTATGTTGAAAATTTGGTGACAAAACTCCATAAAATGACTGTGTTATGAGTGAGCATTGCGCAGTTTCCACGCACCCTTGTAAGTTCATGAATTTGTAATATTTTCAGTCCAGATTTTCACCAGTGGCATTTTTCCACACCTTAGGAACAGTACAGCTGTCATTTTCCACAACATGGCGAAATGTGTTTTCACACTTTCAGCACAGAAATGCGGTCGCTGTGGAAATCATTGTTCGGGACAGATAAAGAAAATCACACTGACACTGTTCATGATTGGAGGTCCCAAAATGCCTGTTTTAACAATCTGCTGTAAAAAATCCCCCAACTAATTGCATTACAGATTATCGTTGACTGATTTCTCATGACGCTTGTGACTTCACCAGTTTTTTTAAGATTTTCACAGCAGATTTTCAGCACCTCCCCATGAACAGTACCGCTGTCATTTTTCACATCCTGTTTGGAATGTGTTTTTGCACCTGTGGTGCCAAATGCCGCAGTCGCTGTGCAAAAGCAGTTTTCGGCTAACAAACTGATATTGCCACTGTTCATGAGGTGGGGGTCACAAAAAAAAAAACATTTTGAAAATGTGGAGTGAAAATACCAACGAATGCCTGAGGCATTAGGTTTTCCGACCATAACGCCCCACCCTGTAGAGAATGACAGGCATCAGGGGTGTGACTTGCGATTCTTGCCTGTAATGCTCATACCATTCCACCCCCACCCACACCCTGCAGCCAGTGAGAGGCATCAAGGTGTGCCTCAGATTCTTCGGGCCCAAACTTTACCCCATTCTCCTATACCGCACCCATCTCACCGTATTTCCTGATGGAATGGGGTGCGCATAAGGGCCAAAGACCCCAAGGCACAGTGACATTTGTCAGTGTCTGCAGGGTAGGGTGTGGTGAAATGGTGGTCGCATGTCGACTGTCACCCAAAGGCATATCCCAGTGCCTGTCACTCTCTGCAGGGTGGTGGTGGGGTTGGCTTCAGTTCAATACTTCGCTGCCATTCCTATTATGCAGCTCTGTAACTTCTACACTACCAATGCCAATGCCAGCAAGCAAACATTCGGCATTGACAAATGCTTGTTAATCTGGATTCTAGAAGCCCCACTTTACCTACACTTCCCTCCCCTGGCTTACTGACTCCATTCTATTTGGCATTGATCACAACCGAGTCACCTCTGCCATATTATTTTAATTTACATTTTGTTGTTTTTTTCTCCCCGACCCCATTCTGGGACATGAGTACGCGTGTGTGGAGGCACACGCACGCTGTGTTCCGAGACCTCCCGTCTTACTGCCCTCCTGGCTGCTGCCACGGGCCTCTACCCGTGGCAACAGAACTAAGGGGGTAGGGCGATGACCTCCCCTGGAGGGGAGAGCTGCCGTAAGGCTGCTTGATCCTGCCCCCCCCCAATGCCGGCACCCCAATGACCCGAGATTGTTCCTGAACCTGGGTCACCAGCATAGCATGAGGTGAGGTGTACAGCACCTCAGCCCTTAGCGCCACCGGGCCGGCCTCACCTCTGCCATTTTTGTCATCTTGGCCAAAGCGTTTGATCCTGTTGCCTATCCTGTGCTCCTGAACAAACTCAAGGCAGCAGGACTGTCTGACTTCTCAGTTAGTTGGTTCCACTCCTAACTAGAAGGCAGATCTCAAACTCAGTTGGTGAATACATATTTCCCCCACTCCCTATAAGTTCAGATGTCCCGAGTCCATCATTGGCCTAGTACTTTTCTCCATCTTCTTCCATGACTCCCTGCTGCTTTCTCCTCTGTGTCCATCATTATGTGTACAGATGACATAGTACTCTTTGCCTCCGTCTCCTTTGTCTCTGACCTCATGGCCAGGCTCCAAATGGACTTTACAAACATCCAGCACTGGTTCCTGGATAATCAGCTGTCCCTCAGCACCAAGAAAATGGTCTCTGTGACCTTCAGCACTAGGCAGAGGCTTGCCAGGCTCACCCCTCTCCCCTCCTTCCATACCCTTGATGATGCAGCAGCTGAGGATGTCCTGCCATTCAAGTACCTTGGGCTGTGACTGGACCAGCAACTCAATTTCTCTGCGTATGTGGATGCCATTCACAAGAATTTGCACCCCAGAATTAGTGCGTTTTACAGGAATAAATGGGTATCCCGCTTCCTGCCCATCAAAAGATAATCTTGAAGATGATATTCACTATCTTTGATTTTTGTGGCATACTATACAGTGCTGCTTGCAAGTCCACCCTAGACAGACTGGACCCCCCTCTTTCACTCCTTTTGTCACTTTGTCCTGGACTCCCCCCCCAACACCACTGCTCCCTGTACTCCTCCCTCTCCTTCCCCTCTCTTCAGACCAGACACCTTGCCTATTGTGCTTCTTTCATCAGCAAATACAGACTTGGCATTCTCACCCACCATCCTTGCTTCCCTCCTCACTTCCCCCCCACCACCTCTTATCACCTTCACAATTCTGGCTGTCACTCCCTTGCACTCCCAAAAAGAAAATCCACTGCTGGTCAAGCTGCATTCTCCTTCCAAATTCCACAGTCTATAGGGTTCTCTCCCCCTTACCGTCCACTCTGCCTCTTTCCACCTCCCACTGTCCTCTCTCCTCCATGACTTCATTGCTCATGCTTGCAGTTGGCCCTGACTCTGTTCACTGTGCTGCTGTCCATCACCCTCCTATCTCTGTGCCCCCTTTGCCTACCTCTACACTAGGGCAGTCCCCTCTTCCACCCTCCCCAATCGACAGCCTTTGCTCCCACCCTGAACTTATTGCCTGTGCATATTGCAGATGTTGTTATCTTCTAGCACATTACTGTTTAGTAATTGCTTTTTTTTGCTCCTCCCCTGCTCCCTGACCTGCCACTCCTTGGTTACCATCCTCATCCCCTCTGCCAGCCACCACCCTCTTTGCCGGATAGGTCCCCCCCTCCAAGGGAGGAGGTGCCAGTGGAGGACTGGCCAGCACACTCTACTGTTGGCCCAGGGTGCTGCTGAGGTGGTCCAGCTATCCTGGGCTTTTTTTGTGGCGTGGGGCGGCAACCATCATCCGGTCAGCTGGGGAGCATGTTTCTTCTTTCTCCCCATTGAGCATGATGTGCCACTGATGTCACAGGCATATGCTGACATCAGCGTCCATGCTTCCTGAGCAATGAATTACCGCATTTGCTGTTTTCAACCCTCCTCAGGAGTCAGCAGTGTGCTGGGCTGCAGACCCTCCTCCCCTGGGAGAAGGCGAGCAGTCGCTGGACGTTCAAGCCTTCTCCCCCTGGCCGGCCCTTCGACATCAGAGTCCATACCTGAACCCAAGTTGCCGGCATCGCAGCAGTGAATCTTTCCACTGCACCGGTGGGCCGGCCCTGTAACTGTTTATGTTGTTATCCATCACCACTTTATTGTATTGTTATGTACTGTACTTCACACAATCCTTGTCTTTGCACAATTGCTATTTATGGTACTTCTTTACCTATTATTGTATTGTTCTTAGTGTTCCTCATTGTCTTCCCTTTCCCCGCCCCTGACGCATCTGGAAACAAGCTGTTGCTAGCTCAGTACGTCTTTCCTGGTGAAATATTTGAAATAAATAACACACACACACACACACACACACACACACACACACACATATGTACATACATGCACCCATAGTGATCCGAGGGAATGTTATTCTTATTTATGCAGTACGTTCCTTAATGCCATTCTCCCTCAGGAATCTGCCTAGTCCTGCTTTGAAAGCCAGAACAGAACCAGTTTCTATACCTTTGCTACACAGGCTGTTCCACAGTTTAACCTAACTCTGTGTGAAGAAACTTCTTCCTCTCACTCTTTCATGGGAGATCCCTGCCTTTTTTTTGTCCTTCCCCATTTTCCACCTCACGTGGTGTTCCAGCAGCAGAGTAATGTCAAAGCAAGGATGCTGTGCTAAACAGGCTTGTAATATTTAATAATCAAGACACGTCTGTTTGAGAACAACATGATATTTACAAGTGTGGGTACTTCACACAACAACAGGATACTTGCCTTTTATAGATCAAAAGCTTCTGGGACATCAAAGTTTTTATCTTGTACCACTGATAATTAAAGCTACAAAATGTCAAACATAGCCCATTTCCTCATTTCAGCCTGATTAAATATTTCAGGCAGTGGAATTGTTGTTGTTACTTAGTGTGTTTCTGTGCAGAAAGGCAAGAAATGTGTTGAGGGGTAAACACCCCAAGAACGACTAAAGCATGGAGTTTTTCTTATGTGGCACCTATGGACAAGACTGTTGCTCTCATATTGAACTGCCCCGCTTTCTTATAGTATTTTTTGGTTTGACATCTACATGACAGTCCAAAACCAGTGCTGTGCAGTACTGGTAACATATCAGGTGTCAGTAGTCTGGTGGACTCAAGGCTTGCGTTGGGGAGAAATTCAGTGAAAAAATCAGGGCTCTTTGTACTTTCTGCTCTGTGGGGGTACTGGATTTTGAGTCTGGACTCAAATCTCATAAATCCAGCCAAATCACACTGGCATCCTTTTCAATATTCTGCTACACTGTGGGATGGTTGTCTCTCCCTGTCAGGTGTGCTCAGAGTGGCAACGTATGTGCTCCTCAGGAGTGGCTAAATCCATCCGCAGAATGTGCAAGGCAAAACAGAGGGCATACAAAAGAAATAGCAACCCTCTGGAGGCTACCCACACTCCTCAGCAGCTTTGAGCCTCTCCGGTTCTTCATCAGGGGCTATTTTGGTGATGTGTTATCCTGCTGAACTCTGCACTTTTTTTCTTAAGTATTCTAAGTACTTTTTCAGTTTTTCTCCCCAATCCTGACCCTCTACCTTGGATGTGCACATGTGGAGGCATGTGCCGCATATGTCTCAAGGTGCCACTCCCTTCGTGTCGCTTCCCAGCATACTAATACCAGACCTCCACCTGGTGGCAGCAGGGACCTTCTGGTGGGGTGGCGACCACCCGAGAGGAGAGCTGCCTTCCAGCTGCTCAATCCTGCTCCAACGCCCCTCCGTTCCTGGACCCGGGTCACCGATACAGTGCAAGGTAAGGCGTCCAACGTCTCAGCCCTCGACTGGCCAACACTCTGCACTTTTTAAAGAAAATTAAATTGATGGGGATGCACCAGAAGAACTGAAAATTTGCATGTAAGTGCTGTTATGTATGCTGTCTCTTTGCTTTGCTCTTTCTGTCCCAGTAGTCAACAACACACCTTGAAGTGGAGACGCAAAAAAGAACTGGGACATGTTTCAGGTTTTTTCTGCCCGCACCACTGTTGTGTATCACAACTGGTATCCTCATTGTATGGGAGTGTGATATTCTCTGGTCTTAACTGCATTCTGAAGGATGTGCTCTTTTTCCATGACCCATGGACCCTTATTGAATATTGTTGTTTTTATGGCCACAGTGTCTCCCATTTAATAAAGGCTCACCAACAAATTTCCACCACAGCCTCCAGGGTCTCTGCTGCACATGGGCTGTTTGTGTTGAATGCACAAAGAAGGATATTTTATTTAATTTAACTTTTACTTGTAAAATTCTTAAGCTGAATATGTGTCAGATACTCTTTTTCAAAACATCCGAGACCAGAAGGCGAGGCATGAGAAGTGAAACCCATCTGACCTGACTACCCTAAATTGCTAGGTCTTTTTGGGAAATGTTTCTAATTAAAGATCAGATGGCTCTTTGTTCTTCAGAGTGAAAAAAATGTAGTTAAACCTAGCTAAGACTTATTTCAAATCAATCTACCTGCGTCACAGAAGACTACTGGACTGCTACCCTTGCAAGCCACAAGGCCCATTAGGCCCTGGTTAACAGTGAAGTCCAGCTGGCAACAGAGTATTTCTTTTCAAAGCTTACTGCTTGTTGCTGCTGATTTCTGCACCTTGGTTCAGACATTCAAGCTATCTTTATCAACATCTTTATCTGTAATATCAGATGTTCCACAGGGTCCGTTCTGTGTCCCCTGCTGTTTTCCATTTTATTAAACAATATCCCAAAAGCCTGTGATTAGTCCAAGTCGCTGCTTTATGCATATTGCACTGTTATCTGATTTTCGGAAAGGTCTTGCTCAGCAGTGGCATCTTGTTTGCAGAGGGAGTGTGGCTGTTTATCGTATTGGTTAAATACTAAAACGTTAATGAACAGACAACACATTTTTGTGCTCCAGGCAGGCAACTCATACCATGTAGTTGTTTGCCCTAGGACCTTTTCTGTCATAAAATATAGAATAATATATGGGGTGGTGTGTGTAATGAGGTTTTACACACACCCGAGTTGTGGGATGCTACGAAATGCATCCCACAACAAAGGTGTGTGTAAAATCTAGTTTTACACAACCACCTCATGTTTTATTTTATATAATTGCTGGCAGTGCTCTTCTGCCTCAGTAATTATACAAAATAAAATAAGCCAACAGGTTGGTGTTTGGGCAGCTGATTTCTTTCTTTTTTTTTTTCGCCTCCCTCCCTCTCCCCTCTGGCCAGCCACTCCTTCGGGCCACTTGGGCTCTGCAGCCACCCTACTCTGCCAGTTGCCATCCTGCTGCTCCCACAACCGCCAGTTGACTCCTTGGGTGACCTGACATAACCCTTCATCAGGTGAGGAGAAGTGCCCAGCGGCACAGCTTAGTTAGTCTTGGGGTCGGCGGTGGGGTAGTCATCGCGGGGCTATCCTGGGCCTCGTGGCATTCCAGGGACCGGTGATCCCAGCCAGCCAGGGATCATTTTTACATTTTCTTGGCCAGGTTACTGCAACCCTGATTGGGCCAGTGGGAGTTGCGGCGGGGGCGGGCAGAGTGTGTGTCAAGGCGGCACATCCCCCTGGCCTGTCACCAATCCGCCGGCAGTTGCCAAGGCCCTGCCCTGCCCCGGGGAAGAGAAGTGTCAATGGATGCTCTGGATCCCTCCCTACCGGTCTCTGCTCCTGGTACCGCCTGGGGCGCGAGCCTGGTCAGAAGTGTGCCGAGCTAACCTTCGCTCGGCACCACGGATCTGGCCTTCATATTTCCTTGATTTCAATTAAAGAAGTTGGGATTTCTTTATTGTGATTAACACTGCCTATCTTCTGCTACCAAATATAGTATTGCTCAGCAGATATTGTTTCCCATGCTGGAGTATTCCAATATTATTTATTTATTGGTTCTACTAGTGCGGTTTTGAGTTAATGCCAATCCATTTTCAATAATACCTGTATATTTGGTACAGGTTTGGCTCTTAAGAACCCAGCATTGCAATTTGTATATAGCAATGGGTGCCTTGTGACCATGAGATTGGGTACAATTTAATTATATTTGTTTTCTTCATCATATCATTACTTCATAAACTCCTGGCAGTTTTGTTGTGCTGCATTGGCAACATAACCTTTCCCACTGTCTTGATCAACGTCTTCTGAATTTATTTATTTTTAATTCCCTCTTTTAAAAACACGTTTTGGGAAACCTTCCTGTTGTCATGCATCCCCTATTTTGCTGAATCATATTGTAATACCCGATTGTGTGAATTGCAGCGTAGCCTGTTTTAAACTTAAAGATCAATGGCAAATACACTGTGTACTGCGAGTCTGCTTTGCCATGTAACAGGCTTATTTTGAAACACAGAAACATAGAAACAGAGAATTTGCTGGCAGATAAGGACCACTTGGCCCACCTAGTCTACCCATTTTCCCTTTTTATAGTATCACTACAGATCCTACATGATCTCTTGCCCATTTACCATAGGCCTAGTTTTGGGGGGGCAGTGGGGGCATTGCACCCCCAAATTTGCCCTGACTGACACTTTTTTCAGTAATTTTAAATTAATTACATAAAAATTCTGCCTCCTGCCCCCCCAAATGTCAAAGTCAAACTACACCTATGCCATTTACCCCCTTCCCTTTCCCTAAGAGTCCCTTATGCCAGTCCCATGCATTCTTGTACCCCACCACTGCTTTCGTCCCCACCACTTCTGCTGAAGGACTGTTCCAGGAATCCACTGCTCCTTATGTGAGAAGTACTTTCTCACATCTCTCATGAATCTACCCTCTCCAGCTTCTCATCATGCCCCTTGTCCTTGAGCACCTTTTCTTCTGAAAAATACTTACCTCTTGTACCTTATTTACCCCCGTGAGGTATTTAAAGATCTCTATCATATCCCCCCCTCTCTCTCTTCTTTTTTAGAGTGTACATACTTAGGTCCTTAAGTATCTCCTCATAGGGCGTCTGATGCAGACCTTGTACCATTTTAGTTGCTGTCCTCTGGACTGCCTCCACTCTGTCTATGTCCTTCCGGAGAAGTGGGCTTCAAAACTGGACACGGTATTCTAGGTGGGGTCTTACAATACAGTGCAATGCCATTTCCCTCTTTCTACGGGTGATAAGCCTCCCTATTTTGGGTTCATTTTATAAAATTTGCAAACAAGCAAGCAAAACTTTATATTAGGCGCCCTTCCAAGGCTCAGGGCGCCTTTACAATCATACACACAATATCCAGCATACAATTCATATTCCAATAACTTTAAAACAATAATATAATCAATTAAAATTGTTAAAATCCAATGTCAGTTTTAAATGCAGCAACGTAATCAGATTTCCATTGACCCATCAAACGCCTATGCAAATAAATGGGCCTTAAGGGAATTTTTAAATCCCTCTGCAGTCAGGCTGTCTCATTTCCAACAAGGTAGAGAATTCCACAGGGTAGAAGCCATAAAGGCAAAAGATCTACCTCCAGATGTTTGCAGACGTACCCTGGGAATCTCTAGCAATCCTTCATCGGAAGATCGGAATGAATAGGAGGGGCAGTAGGGAAGCAGCAGATCTTGCAGGTACTGAGGTCCCTGAACATGTAGGGCTTTATAGGTCAGCAATGTGACCTTGAAGGCAGTCTGCCATTGTACCAGCAGCCAGTGTAGTTCACACAGCACAGGTGTTATGTGGCTGGACCTGGGAGCTCCAGTTAACAGCCTTGCCTTCACGTTCTGCACTAACTGTAATCTGCGGATGTCCACCCTGGTAGCCCTAGGTAGAGGGCGTTGCAGTAATCAAAACGTGTGATGACAAAAGAGTGGACCAGATTGGATAGATCTTTGGATGGAACCAGGTGCTTTACCCTGGTGGTATTCCTTCGATGGTAAAAGAAAGACTTGACACCTGAGCCTTCAGGGTCAGGCCTTCATCAACTATCACCCTAGGTTCCGCACCTGGCCCGAGGCATTAAGCGGGGCCCATCCAAGATGTAAACTCAAGGGTTCCCCCCATGACTGCCAGCTGGCTAAGGTTAGACTAGGTCACCTGGGTACTTGTACCACCCCGTTGATCAATGCAAGGTCCAGTGGGGAGGCACTGGCTGATCTCTGTCCTGATGGAGGATACCTTATCAGCAAAGAACTGTGCAAACTCCTCACACTTTGCTTGTGATAATGCTTGACCGAATCACAGACAGACTGGATTGCACAGTTTGTCCATGGTCCAGAACAGCTGAGCTGGCCTGTTCTTTGCTGCAGCAATTTCCCTGGACAGGAGCTTTGCTTTTTTATGAGAGATTGCTGATTGATAGACTTTATAATGGTCTAACAATCTAAGTCTATCCCCCTCCAGGTGAATTTTCTGCCTGTGTCTCTCCAACCTACGCCCCAGCCTCTTCAACTCCCGGAGGTTCCCATCAAACCATGGGGCACCCGGGTGAAGAGTAAGAGGGCGAACATGAATTGGAGCAATAACATCCAAGGCTCCGGCCACTGCCCTGTTATAGGCTAGTACAAGGGATCCTGGCTCAGTGCTATCAGTTGGAATACCTGAAAGGTTCAGAAACGTCATTATGCCTTCAGAGGTAACACCTCGTAAAGGACGGTACTGTACCATTTCCTTAGGGGGCAGGCCTACTCCGGGGAGTCACAAAACTGAATCTCAGGGTATGATGGTCAGACATCTGATAGGATCCACCTCCATATCGGAGATTTCCATCCCCAGGTGGAACACCAAGTCCAGTGAGTGCACCCCCATGTGTGGCGGTGGTAATAACCTGTGTCAAGCCCAATGACTACATCAGTTGAAGGAGGACTTGTCCAAAAAGCAATAGTTCATCGTCGACCCAGGCATTGAAGTCCCCCAGAATCAACCATCTGGGGGCCTCCAATACCAGGTTGGTGATGTAATCCGCAACCTCCTTCAGGAAAACCCTCCCATCACCTGGTGGACGGTAGATGAGAAGGATCCTGAAACCTGCACCCGCACCTACTATGCACTCAAAGGAGTTGGTCATCCCCACTGGCAACTCCCTGATGTCCAGTTCCTGTCTAAAGCAGACAGCGACTCCCCCACCCCTACGGTCCAGTCTCAGGCAGTGTATCACCGAGAACCTGACTGGAGCTGCAGAAGCCAAAATAGGGCCTGCATTTTCATCCAACCAGGTCTTGGTGATGCAAGACTGGTCTGCAGAGGCAACAAAATCTGCCACCACTGCATTCTTATTTTTAATAGACTTGGCATTGCGTAACACAGCCCGGGAGGAACGAGAATCTGAGGATGACCCCACCAACTGCCTGACCAAGTCAGAGCCCTTGGCTATGGGCATAAAACAAGGGGGACCTCGATCCTGTGTCCATTTTGCCCCAGGGCGTCTGCTGGTCCCCACTGTCTCTATCCGTTCACCCCTTTCCCATCCCGCTCGAGATCTTAGGAGACCTCACCCTCCGCCTCCTCACAATAGCCAAAGCCCGGCATCGGGCGTTGTTTACTCATATATGTGTGTGTGTGCATATGTGTGTGTGTGTTCACTTTATTTTTTATTTTTATGAATCAGTCAGTTTATCTTCACTTCTATTTTACTGTCCCTAGTGCCAATCGACAATGCTTCTGGCCTGTGCTGTGACTTCACAGTAGCCATGTTATTAACATCTTTGAAAGTCGACACCAAAAAAAATGCTGTTTACATGGGTGCCTGACAGATGCAAGTTAACGATCCTCTGTGAAACTGTTCCCACTGATCAGCTGTTTAGCACCAAGCCGGAACCTAGAAACATAGAACGAGTGACAGAGCAGTCTGTTGACCACACCAGCTCATAAATCACAATCGCTATTTATTGTTTTTAAAAAAGTCATCAATTTCACTGTACAGAATCCTCCTCAAGTTGCAGCTGCTTTTGTAAAATTTGGACACAGAATTGGTACAACTGTGGATGCAGTTATTTGTATAGTAAGTTGAGCTGACTGATATGATTTTCCTTTTTTTACCATGATCAGAAGATTCTGTTGCACATTGTGCTCCCCCCATCAGTCGGCGAAACAGGATCGCGATTGCTGTTCCATAGCTGTGCCTCTGCTCGAGTTTCAAGATTCAGAGGCTGAAGAATGTGCAAATTCACTGTCTATGTATCTATGTATCAAATTTCAAATCCGTGCCTTTGGGAATAAAACCCTCCTTACCCACCAGACTCAAGGCTCATCTGAAAGTCACTGGGTAATAAATGCTCACCTACTAGGGGCCCCTACTCCAAAGCGTGACACAATCACAGAACTCTTAAGTTCCACCCAATTCTGTAAAAGTTCCACCCAATTCTGTAACAGGTTGGAATCACCATAAGTTTTAACCCTGTTGACTTTAGGGGTGGCAGCACTGCTACAGCTGTCTTGCCTGAAGAATTTCTTCAAAACCTTTTTTGTTTTCAAAGACTGTAGTAACTCTCAGCAGAAAATCCTGTTTGTTTTTTAAAGAGATGATTTCTAAATTTAAATGTTCATGTTGTTTACTGTATTTTATTACTTTGCTTCTGCTTCTAACCCCAGATTCCTTCTGGCGGCTGGATGCTTTGCCAGTTTGCCAGAGTTCTACTTAGAACTCCACATGAGTGCAAGATAAGAGATGCAGGTCTTCCTTATGTGGTCTGCATTTAAGTTGGGTGTCTAGGGAAGCCTTTTTTTAACAAGTTTTTTCTTCAGAACAGATTACCCTTCCTCTTTTGTGTCATCTTCTCCACTTTTTTCCTTCAGCGTAGGCTTGCTTAGGTTGAGTTTCCTCCCATTCTGGAGAGTTTTTAGTACCTCTCTAGGGTTGTATGATTTTTTTGTTAAACTTGTAAACTTTTACTTAAGTTTGAGAACACTTAACAGTACATAGCATTTTGACCGTAGAAGGTGTAATCACATATAACCGCTTTGTACAACAGTATCTTTATGTACTTATGCTTTTACAAATATTTTGTCTTTATAGAGTCCTTCTACTCCAATCATCCAGTTTTCAGAGGAGAATCATCAGTCAGCATTCCCTTCGCAAAAAAGCTTTTCCTGGGTTTCACATTCCTCATGTCTTTTCTCAAGTCCATATATCAATAAGCAATCAATAAAGCACTAGTCTGCAACTAATTGATTATTTCCAAGTTTATATGTGTGTGTTCATCTTTGTCTCATCTTTGGAATTAAACAAAAATTCTTAAAAAATAAATAACAATATTAAACAACCATTAAAAAAACACAAAAGAGTTGAAGATTATCACTGTAACTTAGCTACAGTTCTGTGTCAATTTTTTTTTATTAGTTCATTACCTTTATCCATTTTCCCCTTACAAGATAGTATTCTCTCCTGTAGGTCGTAAAGGTCCCTCTAAATTTGGGTTAGTTCACTAGCCTGCCCTTGTTCTCATTTAGTTGTGCTTGTTAGGCCTGCAATATTTGTTGTAGGGTTGCTATTCTCTATTTTTCCTCTAAGTGATTAAAATATGGTAGCCATCTTGAATTGAATTTATTGATGGCAAGTCTCAGTTTGGCTGTCGTAGCCTCTACATTTTGAATATGGTTAATGTTATTGTACCAATTTTGGATTGATCGGGTATCCGGGGACAGCCAGTGCTGCGTAATTACTTTAAGAGCAGCCCCTATCAGAATAAAGAAACAGTATCTCCCCGTAGAGGAGGTCAGCCCCTTCGGAGGTGCTCCCAGTACCACATTTTCAAACCCAGTTGGGTGCTCCAGATTAAATATAACTCTAATAGTCTCTCTTACCTTGTCCCAAAATTCTCTTACATGGGGGCGGTCCCAAAAAATATGGAAATGAGATCCCTTTGATCTGCAATGCCTCCAACGTCTGTCAGAGGGATGGTTTGCATAATATTTGGATTGCACTGGTGTTCTAAAAAATCTGATTGTTACTTTCCAGTGGAATTCCCGCCATGATGGAGAGCTTGTGGTTTTGTGAATTCCCTGCCATAACCCCCTCCACTGATCCTCCGAGGTTTCTATCTCCATTTTTTCATGCTAACAACCCATAACCCTCTGAATTGCTAAAATACCCAAATTTTCCTGAAGGGCCTTATATATTTGTGAGAAATAATTTCTGGTGTCCCTAACTTGGCTTTTCTGCTTTGTTAGCAGAATAGGAAATGATAGGTCTTGTACTACAGCAAGAGTGCCTAGGCCCCCTCTGTATATTTTTTATTTTTAGTCTTTGGTAACCAGGTACTGCCCACTAGGCACAAGTGCCTGTTTTCAGGGCGATCTGGGAGCACTGGGTGGTTAAGTGACTTGCTCAGAGTCACACAGTATGCAAGTGCAGGTTGTGAGAATTAAACCAAGGTCTGGTCTGCTGGATGTACCAAGCTCGTTCACAGCTCCTTACTCTAACCTCTAGGCTATACTACCAGCTGCAATGCAATGTGAGCATTGACAGAATCTATAGAAGTCGCTGTCAGGCAGATGAAACTCCTGCTGCAGCTGGGAGAAAGTTTTAGTCTGGTCCCCTACCACCCGCTGGTGTAAATATTTCAGACCCAATGAAGCCCATCCAGTAACAAAAATGTCCTTTTCATTTGACGGGAATCCTAGCAGACACGATAACAGAATATATTTCCAAACAGGAGCTGGGATCACCCAACTTTGTCTGGCCCTTAACCAGATGGTAAGGGTATGTTTAGTCCATTGGTTTTCTACTTTTCTAAGATTGGTCGGTGTAATCACCCACAGGGGGACATGTATGGATGTGAGGGAATTGGATCCTCCCTCTATTTCCAGCCAACTGCTTCCCCTCCCTGGGGTTATCAGTTTTATTACAGAAAGAAGCTAGGCTGCAGTATAATAGTTTTTAAAACTGGGTAGGCCGAGACCACCCTTCTCTTTTACTTCTGTTAAAATTTCCCAGCGTACTCTTGGCTTCTTACCCGCCCAAATAACATTTTTTTTCAAGTCTTTCCAATCCTTTTTGGGGATTACTGTGGGAAGTGTTGTAAAAAGGAAAAGATAACGAGGGAGTATATTCAATTTAACTGTCTCTATTCTATTAAAGAATGTAAAAGGCAGCACCTTACACCTGTGCATGTCCGCCCTTAATTGTATTGCTATAATTTAGAAAGTTTAATGGGAACCTGTATACCTAAGTATTGCACTTTAGTTTTGACCCATTTAAAGGGATTTGACTTTTTTACCTCTTCATCCCCTTTCCCTCCAATCCACATCATCCCCATTTTTTCTTTATTTACACGAAAGCCTGAAATTTGACCATAGATATCTAATAATTTAAGCAGAGGAGGAATAGGGATGCCAGGGTCTTCCACGAACATTAAGGCATCATCTGCATAGAGTGAAATTTTATGCTGAGTGTAGTGCATCGATACCCCTTTAATATCCTTGTGTTCCCTGATAGCTTGGGCCAAGGGTTCTACACACATGGCAAATAATAATGGGCATAAGGGGCATCCCTGCCTAGTGCCTCTTAGAATATCAGAGTAATCTGAGGTGGTGCCATTAACCTGTACCCTGGTTTTCGGTCTTTTATAACACAAAGTAACCCAATCTTTGAATTTACCCGCATTCCCATTGCCTCCATAACTTCAATTAAGTATTGTCAATTCAAGTAATCAAACGCTTTTTCTGCATCATAGAAAATAGCCACTCTGAGCGGTGAGTTGGTATTACTATGGTTCATAATATTAAGCAACCTCGTGATGTTATTATACATACGACGGTATGGTATAAAACCCATTTGGTCAGGGTGAATCAGCAATTCTGTGTATGTCTGTAGATGCAACTATAAGATTTTAGTGAGAATTTTAAAGTCTTGGTTGAGGAGGGCATTTGGATGGAACGATTCACATTTGGTTTTGTCCTTGCCAGGTTTAGGGATAACCGTAATTAAGGAGTCCTTCCACTGTATGATGTTTTTAAGCTTTAACATTTTAGCTTTCTGATCATTGTCACCATGTTTTTGATGCACTTGCAGCATTTTTAGCTGAGTTGTATGGTTTTGGTAGGTTTGGATTTAGCTGCCCAAAATGTTTGATGCTAATATGAAAGAATGGATATAACTGCAGAAGAATTTACCGTAAGTCCAGAAATTGATGCAAGTACACAGAAAATGACACAAATGTGCAAACTTTGTGCAAAAATTGATGCGCACTTACTGAGGCGCTGGTCACCATACCTTGTGCCACGCCGGCGACCCGTGTTTGGGAACAAGCATGGGCTGCCGGGGGTTGGCTGGGAAGGAGAAGGATCGAGCATCCAATGGACTGCTCTCCTTCTCCGGGGAGGGGGGACGTCAGTGATCAGTCCCTGACTGGCCCCAAGTGGAGGCTGGGGGGCAGCGCACCAATGCTGCAGATGGAGGGGCGGAGATGGATCAGACGCCTGGAGGGAGAGTGTGCGGATGCGTGCATGCTCCCTCTATCGGTGTCATTGCATGCCTCAGCTCCACGGGGACGAAAAAGTGAAAAGTGGCTCCAGTCAGGCAGCATGAGCCTCTGAACTCTGCGGCACCTCCTCATCTGGATCCGTTCCAGTGAGTAGAGCTATGGGGGGGGGGGCTCCTCACCACCCCGCCACGGGAAGGGGGGTAAGCCATGGGCAAATTGAAGAGGTGGCCTGATATCGGGTGTATGGGCCAGGAGGTCTGTCAGGATGTCCCAGCCAACCGGAGCCAAGGAGGAGAAAGAATTAGCTAAAAAAAAAGTAGATGCATGTGCACAGGGAGTTTGACACAAGAGGCCAAAGACTCTGACTTCAACCCTTCTTTGGTATTTTTGAGTGGTAAAACAGTTGTAGTATACACCACGATGTTGCACGTGCCCTTTTTAGCTAAAAAGAAATGCAAAGACTGGCATAAGACCTTAAGACAATCAAGAACCAAAGATGCAAAAGAGCATTCCTGTCTTGCACCCAGGTTACAGCAGACCCCTCTCTTGGGGTTGGGGGAGAGAGTGACACCTGCAGATGTATCAGGACATCTGTCACAGAACCTGGGTGGAAAGGATGCTCTTCTAGATTCGAATGCATCCCCTGACCTGTCCAGGCAAGGTATAAACGCTCAAACAGATGGCCTGGAAGGCTTCTAAGGCAGTACAAATCCTACTGACTCTCAGGATCCAATGAAGCCTCAAGATTCTGAAGAAGTGAAAGAGGAAGGTCAGTGGATAGAGGAGAGCCAGCCTTCCTCGATCCCATTCCTGTTTGACACAAAGAATATTTCCTTCTTGGTCGAGGAGAGCTGAAGGATTCTGCAGTTACCAAAGATGCAGTCTACCACGATGTTAATCCCATCGTGTCCTCTATAGGGAGCACTCCCACGTGCTTTGTGCAGATAGTTAAAGGTGAATGGGAGAGTGTGGACAAGAAGAAGCAGTGTTCCAACTAGTAAAATGCTATCTGTTCCTTGATGTGTTGGTGAAAAAATGGAAGGCTCCTATGGTTGTGGATGCAGCCATCTCTTCTGTGTTCAGACATACAGTTATTCCAATAAAAGGTGCTGGAATGCTCTCAGACCATAATCATTAGTGTCTGGAAACAGCTTGCAAATGGGCGTACTCCACATTAGGTTTTGTTTTGTGAGTAGAGTTGGCTTCAGAATTGCTGGCATGAATACTGTGTGAATGGTCAACTGTAGTAGCAGATGAGATTCTAGAGGATTCTCCAGTCACAGACCTCCTTCCTTTAGTACAGATGACAGTGTCCTTTTTAGGAGACTCCATGGTGGATCTCCTTCATACCTCAGCAAAGGGTTGTGTTGCAGCTGTGGCAGGCCGTTAGTCAGTTTGGCTGTGACACTGGTCAGCGGATCACACCTCAAAGTCACATTAGCTTACTGGGCCCTTCACCAGTGGTATGTTGTTCAGCCCACAGTTAGAAGACACAATTAAGGAGCTTAAACAGAAGAAAGGTTCAGTGCCGAGTTCCAAGACCTAGTATGTTTCCAGTAGTAGATTCAGTGGTTGGGGTTTTGGAAGTGGCCGCAACTGTGTGGAAATTTTAATTCCTTTCAAGAATAGACATACCAGTGAGGTAGAGCTATGTTCTCCAGTTCAAGTGTCAACAGAATAAAGGCACATTCTCCCATAAACATTTTGGGACAGCCAACAGCAGAGGCGGCTACTCCACATGAGAATGTTCGAGTTCGTCCACGGGCTCTGTGTGGACACCTGCAGAGTTTTTAAGACAGATGGGCCAAAATCACTTCAGATGCCTGGGTACTGAAGATAACCTTTCAGAGCTGTGTAATGATGTTTAATACTCTGCCCTCAAGAGAGTATTTTTCCAGTTCCGAGTCTCTCTCAAACTCAAGGCAACACTAAGCAGTAGGTCAAATGTTAGATCATCTGCCCAATTTAGGGGGCGTGATTCCAGTTCCTCCAAAAGAAACAGGACAGGGTTTTGTTCTATTTATTTAATAGTTCCAAAAAGTCAGGGAAATACTGTCAGGTCCTGGATCTCTCCAGTCTGAAAGGTAGTTTTGGCCCAGTGCCTTTTTTGAAATCAGTATGGTAATTTGAACTGCCATGGATTGTGCAAATGCTTTGATCATATATATATTGTATATAACATTTATGTTAATATATGTGTAACCCCTTGTTGCCCGGGGTTACTAGAATCCCAGTAAGACCTAGTGGTAGGCAGGGAAGGCAGCTTGTGAAACTCCAGTTAAATGGGTTTCACACTGTCTTACTATGTTCTCAGTCTCAGCTGAGACTGAGTGATGACATCACCAATAGAACTGTCGCAGCTGCATAAGCCACATTGGAATCTGCAGTAGAGGGAGTTAGATAGAACGTTGAGAGTTTTCAAAGTAGTCAGTTTCCTGTTTGCTTTCAAACAGGAAGGTTCAGTCTGCAGTTTGGTTTTGAGGAGTCAGTTCAAGAGGTGGAGACCGCTGTTCGGGTCTCAGTGCTCCTCCCTGGGGGAGGATGTCAAGATCCCCATGCAGATTCCTGGGGCAATCCCCTTAATTCTGCAAGGAGAAGGAAAAAGCTGCCTATTTCAGTTCAGCCTTAGTTTTTAAGAGTTGGAAGAGTTGTGATTCGCCTGTGGGGCACCTGCAACTAAAGGGTGAGTGTTTGCTCTAACATGAGAGGGCAAAAAATGTGTTTCTTCAGCCTGGGACATGTGAAGAAATCTAGAAATTGAGCTACTATTTGGGAAGCCTAAAGGCCTAGGTCAAACAAATGGAGTAGTGTCAAAAGCTAGAGTGCTGCGTGAATTCAAGTAATATTGTAGAGGGGATGCGACAGTTCATCTACCATTTAATGTATATTCAGAAGTTTCAGTTTTTCCAGAGAAATGGCCGGGTATGGGCTGTGGGAGCTGGAGGTGGGAACACCCCCCATCTTTAGTAACCAGGTCCACCTCTACGGATTTCTGCTGTGGTTGCTACTTTGCCTCATGCACTTGGCCAGCGATGAGGGAAGTACCCAGACGTGGGTTGCAAATGGGAAAATCTCTCTAGGAGTCGCAGACTCTAAGTGATGTGGGGAGCCACAACAAGTGTAAAGAAACATTCTCTTTGTGAGATGGGAGTCATAAGAAGTAAGAAGGAAATCTCTCTAGGAGTCGCAGACTCTAAGTGGTGTGGGGAGCCACAACAAGATAATTGGTTCCATTCTTCCAGTGGACCGTGGATCAAGTGGCCAGCGGGGGAGCTGGGCCAGTCGGGCTTCTGTACCCAAAGTGCGTGCAAGTCCGGGCTGTGTGCCTGGTGGGTTTAGAGTCTGAAAACAGTATAATTGGTTCATTCTTCAAGCGGACCGCGTTGTAGTCTCTAATCTGCATTACCAGTAAATGTAGCCCCATGGGGGTCCGTCTATGCTTTGTTATGTTCAGCTAGTTGTGAATAAAAGCCACACTGTAGAATCCCATTCCTGGTTCTGGACATTACAGTTATTGCTTCCTGTGTTCGGATTTACTTGGGTGCCCCTGTGCAGAGTAGCCAAACCTAGGTCCTCCTGTGCCGAGTAACCTCATCCTCTCCGAACCCAGGTCCCCACCAGGTACTGCTGTTAGCGCCAACAGCATGCCACCTGTCGTTTTGGCAAAAAGGCAGGGGTGAGGGGTTACATATGTTTTCTTTGATTCTCACAGAACTTCTGATGTTCGCTTTTGAACTGCAGCTCTCAATGATTTCTAATTGTTTTACCTTTTCACCAATCTGTGTGAATGTATTTCTGTATTTATATAAAATTTATAGTCATTGTTTAAGTACAATTCACTTTTTAATTGTATGAACTTTGTAGTGGATACTTTGCTTGCACACCAGGCTTTTAGATATTTTGAGATTGTCCCTGATAATCTCAGGCGATATATAAATAGGCACCGCTGTGTTTGTGGTCGCCTTTGAAAAAGTGTTTTAACGCGAATGCGTCAGATGTACCAAGTTTTGGGGCCAGCTTTTTTCCTTGCCTGCCTGCACTAAAATAAAATCAGCACTTTACTGAATCAGACAGTCTTCTGGTGCCTTTCTCCATGACTTTAAGTGCCCTGATTTTCTTTTACTGGTGTTTGTACCTCTTTTTAGTGAGCGTTCTTTCCCCATTGTGTCCTTTTGCTTTACCATGTTATGAGCCTTGTAGTCAGTGCACCACCTGATCTGCAGCCAGCCCAAGACTTGAAATGAGGAGGTAATATGATCTGACCTCTGTATGAAGGTCAAAAGCCTCACGAAATAGCTCTGGACTTGCTGCAGACAACACACCTGACCACAAGGTAGGTCCTTATATAGTGCATTGCAGTAGTCAAGCTAAGACTTGATTCGATTCATTTGGTAAACTAGGGAACCAGAACTAGTTTGGGTCACACAAGTCCCAACTGTCAGCCAGGCCTGGTATCACTAATATAATACAGCAGAAAGGGCTATACTACAATACAGTTATCTGCGCAAAGTAATTATACAGCAGGCCCTTTAGTGCAGTGGTAGGGCTATCGCTTGCAGTGCCTGCGCCTGAGTTTGGGAATGAGCCATGCTGGTCGAGGGTCGGCGAGGGAGAGGAGGATTGTGTGCTTCTAGGCGTACTCTCCTCCTCCTGGGAGCGAGGGTACTGTCCTGTGCTGTAATACTACCACCTGAGTGACCACACAGGTGGTGCTGCAGCTGGAGGACCAGCAGGTGGGTGTGGACGTCACAGACATTGGTACAGTGGCATGCATCATGTGTGCTCGCCCGTGATGTCCTCATTCCTGATGTCTCCTGGCATTGGGTATAGCTGTGAATGACTAGCCCAGTGATAAAATGGAACAACAAAGAAATGTTCCAGTAAAAGAAATCTGCTACAAGGTAAATTGCAGCAAAATGCATATTTTGTTTAATTTTTGAAGCAGATTTGTGTCTTTGAAAAGTCCAGCCCGAAACAGAAACAGAGAAAAATAGGGTCTGTTGACAGAGTGAGACTGATGGTCCATCAAGTCTATCCATATTATACTGCCTCACTGCTCGACTAGTGTCCTGGGATGTCATCCTCTGCCCTCCCCCTCCAACAACCCTTCCCTGGGGTGCCCCCACCTGTGGGACTGTGAGTCCAATTGCTCAGTCCCAGTCATGTTTGAACCCATTTACCTGCCCCCTCCACTTACACTGGCAATCTGTTCCACAGTTCCACCGCCCTCTTAGTGAAGTAGAACTTCCTCACATCCCTCCTGAATTTACACCCCACCCCCCACCAACCTGCAATCATACCCTCTTGTGACTGCATTCCTAGTCCTAATAAACAGGTCTTCACAGTTCATCCTGTTCATACCCCTCAGAGTCTTCTGTGTCTGTTATCATGTCCCTCCTTTTGTGTCTGTCCTCCAGTAAGAACAACATCAGGGCCACCAGCCGTTTCTCATAAGCTCTGCATTGCTAGCCCTGGATCATTTTGGTGAACCTTCTCTGTACTGACTCCAGTCAGTCTATGTCCTTTACATGGTATGGGCCCCAGAACTGGATACAGTATTCAAAGGGAGGCCTTATCGGTAATCTGTATAGAGGCAGTATCACTTTGGTTCTGCTATTATCAAAGTGCCCCCTGATACCCCCCAGCATCTTTGTTGCCTTACTGTATGCCTTATTTCACTGGCTGGTTTGCTTGGGGGAGATCTTGATGATGACTACCAGATCCCTCTCCTTTGTAGTCGTAGTAGAAGCTAGCCTAACCCCTCCCATCTAATACTCTGTGCATGGCTTCTTTTTACCTACTGTAAGTTCATCGCCATGCGTATCTTGGCATTAAATCTCAGCTGCCAGATCTTTGATTACTTTTCCAGCTTCCTCAGGTCATTCCGAAGCTCCCTCACTCCCTCCTCACTGTCTACCCTGTCACCTACAGTAGCTTTGTGTCATCAGAGAAGAGACACATCTTGCCCTGGATACCCTCCCCTATGTCACCGGTGAACATATTGAGTAGCACATGTCCCAGGACTGATCCCTGCGGCATCCCACTCATGACCGCCCTGTCCCCTGATTTAGCCCGGTTTACTACTACTACTACTACCCACTGTTGCCTCCTCCATAGCCAGTTCCCCGCCAGCCTGACTGACACACTTCTCTACTCTCAAATCCTTCAGTTTTTTTAGCAGCAAGATGACAGATGGTAGGCCAAATGGCATATGATAAAAGCCTTTGTATATGGAGTCACCATTCTGCTCCCTCGGAAGTGCTGTTTTCCTAGCCGGTTAAACAGGCATGCAGCTTTACTCTCCAACACTCATTGCATTTTAATATGAATTACAACTTGAAAAAGCAGCAACAGAAGCTTATATATCAGTAACCTCCAGCTAGAGTCCTTTAGCCATTTTTCTGCCTGGCTACAGCTGCATTTCAGTTGAGGACGTGACAGAGCCCTGAACAAGATGATCAGTCATGAGTAAATTTTACCTGACTTCCTCTGATGGCAGGAACTCTGCCAGCCTGCCTTCCCAGTGGCTTACTGTAAGATAGTGCCCTGACAGACGCCACACTTAAACATGATGGCTGTATGTCACCTACAAGTACCGGTGTTGACGAAATTAGGATTTATGTTCTCAACGCACTTATTTTACCACATGTTAAAGCCATTTCGCTAATTAAAATAATGTTTAATGTGGAAATTTATAGCCTGTGGTGCTATTTGGAAAAACAAAGTGCTCAATTATATTTACATAAATTGTAGGTTTATGGGCTGTGTAATTGTGAAGTGCATCATCTTTTTTGTGTTGTTTCAGCTAAGAGTAATATTTCTAACTCTCAATTAAACAATTATGACGACAAAAACAAAACTTGTGCTTGTGTACAGGATGGGTTTTAGTCGAGTTGTGGACTCATTTTACATGCATCATCCCCCTCGCTTTTCGTAAAGAAACACACATAAGGAGCAAGAGATAGCCGCAGCCCCAGTACAAGGAGGAGGAACTCGGGTAGAAGCTGGCGCAACACTCGTCCTACTGAGTTTTGTCACTTGAACTTCCAACCCACCTCCCCTTCTGGTCCAAGGTGTTCTGGTTGGTTGTCTATCTGAGCTTGCTATTCCCGGGTGGAAGGGTTAAATCTGAGACAGCATAGGGGAAGGTCAGGCATGATGTGCAGGTGATGGCATTCAGAAGCAAGTGTCGCTTGCAGTGTTGGGAACAGTCTGGGCTGTAGGTAGCTGCCAAAAGGTAGCACAACTTAGCCAGAAAGGCTGGCAGTGGATTCCCATGCATTAACAACCTCTGTGGGTGGGCCAGAGAACTTACTCTTCCTGTAGGGGCTCGTAGTGCATATGACGCCATCACAGCATTTCTCACATATGGGGAGGAGGGAGGATGTCAAGGGAGAAAATCAGATGAAAAACTCCCTACCGTCTCCATGACAGCTCATAGAACCTGAACAGGGTTATATCCCTGGTTAGATGGAAAACATCTAGACTGAAAAAATTATTTGTATGCTGGCCCAGTGGCGTGGAGGGCTGAGGCATCATGCCTTACCTCCTGCTATGCCAGCAACCCGTGTTTGTGGTGTGAGCGGGTAACCGGGGGTCGGACGGGGAGGGAGAGGATTGAGCATCTGGAGGACAGCTCTTCTATCCCAGGAAGGGAGACTTGGCAGTCCCACCGAATAACTGATCCCAGGTGGAGGCCTGAGGGTAGAATGGGATGGGGACGCCAATGAAGGGTGGGTGTACGCCTCCATGCACATGCACTGACGTGTTGCGCCCCAGCAACAAGGAAGGATGGTCAGAAATGGTGGAAAAACACCCCACGACAGCGAGATGACGTTCTCCCCCCCCCCGCAGGCTCCACACTGGTGGCTGGGCAGCCAGGTCCTGCGGCTAGGACAACGTTGAGGTAAGATCCCTGAGGAGCTGAGTGACGGGGTTGGGGGGGGGTCGATTAGATGGGGCCGCTAGGGGAGACAAGGACGATAAAGTACAAATAAAAAAAAAATCTGTACTCATGACTGATGCACGCCCACGGTAGTTAGTTACAGACATTGAAAGTAGCTTACCGCATGCTCGTTTTTGGTGCAGACACCACTCTACCTGTTTAGTTAGTTGTCTCTTACCATTAGCTGCACTCTTTCTATATTGTTATTTTTTCCCTATTGATTTCATAGTACTGTGGATCCTTAGCTGTCTGTAGGAAGGGGCATGTGTGTTCACCGTAGAGTGAACTCAGATCCAGTGGTGTGCGCGTGGTGACACCATAGTATGGGTAATCCCTTGGAGATTGGAAATACAGCCAGGGTCTACACATTCTGTTCATCATTGAATAAAAATTGTACTGGTGCAGACGAGATGCAGTGACTGTTACATCGTTAGGTGTTTTGGTGCCAGATGTGTGCCATAGATGCACACCGTGTGAACGAGAAGGCTGGGGTCTGTGGCAATATGTTCATGTTGTCATTAGGTGGCGAGGCTCAGACGTCATCAAGATGGACCATAATTTTCTCTGTGCCACAGTACTGGGGCAAGATGTTGGGGGTATTGTGGAGGGGGGCTATAAAAGTTAAAAAAACTATGTAGGAGTCCTAATTGCTCCAGTATGTCTTCACCTAGGGCTAGATGGGGGGTAAGGGTCTTATTTATGTAAAGTTGATGATGTCCTATGTACAGATTCCCTTTAAGACTGGCCTGAGGGAATTTAGGCACTGTGCTCAGGTTCTCCTTGCTGTACTCCCAATCACTTCCAGGATGAGCTCTAAGGTTATTTCCCTTGCTGCTCCTAAATTTTGGAATAGTCTTCCTTGTTTGCTTAGATCTGCCGTGAGTCATTTGATTTTTAAAACATGCTTAAGACAACATCTTATGGTTCAGCCTTTAAGTCTTATTTGTACTTTGTACTTAACTTATTTATTGTAATCTGTTGTTGTGTTTTACTGTATTACTTTGCATGCTTCACATAGTACATTTTATTTTGTTTGTTTTTTCCATTTTGTACCTCCAGTCCCCAGGCGCATCTTGTGCGTGTGAAGCAAGCACATGTCGTGTTCTAAGACACTCTCCTGATCACACCCCTCCCACCTGCGCTGCCACCAGACCTCCACCCGGCAGCGGTAACTTCATGGGGGGCAACAACTACCCCAGGGGAGGAGAGCCACCTTTAGGTGCTTGATTCTGCCCCAGCCTTCCCCCCATGCCGGCACCCCAGCAACCCAAAGTCGTTCCTGAACCCAGGTCGCTGGCATGGCATGTGATGTGGTGTCCAGCACCTCAACCCTCAGCACCACTGGGCCTGCCCAGGTGTAGTACATTTAGCCTTCTTAACAATTAAGATGAAGTGTGTAAAGTAAAATGAATTTAATGTAGCACAATCCAGGAAGGAGCCAAAAAACTGAGGCAAAAAAACAAGGCATAGTAGGTACTGCCAAAACCATTGTGACAATAAATTAGACGTAAATGGAAGAAAAAGTTGTTGTAGGAGTGAAAGGCGATGTGTGGTTAAATTAGGGGAAGAAGAAGAAAGGAAGGGGATCAAATGGAAAAACAGAGGGGTCACAGAGAAGAGCTTTTTCAGTGCAGAAGGAGAGGAGGAGCAGGAGGAGGAACAGATGGAGGGTGAGAACAGACCAGAGCAAGGAAGCATGTAGGAGAAAAAAGCCTGGCCAACAGAAGTCTTAGCTTGGCAGGTGAGCAAGAAGTAACAAAACAGGGCTTTCTGAGGGGGCAGGAGGAGGGGAGCGGTCAGGACAAAAGAGAAGTGAGGTAGCTGGGGAGGTATACTATCCTGAACGTGTAGATGAGGAAGATGCAGTGAGAGCGGGGTCTGCCATTGATTGATGGGATGGGAGAGAGAGGGAGAAGGGTTGAATGGGGGAAGACAAAGCAACAGAAAGAGAGGAAGAGGGGGGTCTAGGATGGTCTGGGGGGGAGGCAAGGGGGGAACAGCACTATAAACCGCATCTCTCCTTTCCTGCTTCAACAGGGGAGGTAATGGGGAAACAGAATCGCTGTGGGTTCAGCTACCGGCATACTCAGGCAAGAAACTATGATAAGCAACTACAACTGGGGTGATCTGTAGATCTCCAGGACAGAGGGAAGACAGTGATAAAGAACTAGGGGCAGAACTAGAAGGGGGTGGTGGTGGTGGTGGTGGCAGATCTATACATGCCAGCTATTGATTGGGTCATTCCAGTGGTCAGGAGCTCCAGAAGTCAGTCCCTGCCTTTATACATTGCAGGATGACTGGTGCAGCAAGTTAAAGAACCCAACGGACAAGCTGCCATTCTTGATGTGGTGCTCTCCAACTCTGAACTGGTAGGAGGAGTGAGGGTAGGGGAGCCACTAGAGTCCATCTACCATAATTCTGTAGGGTTTATGTGATAACAGTGAAAACCTAAAGGTGATTGTCGTTATTGCGAAGTCAGAGTGGCAAAAATTAATTTTGGCACTTACTCCCCGGCGTACAGCAAAATGGCGCCAGGGACTTGTTTTTTTAATGGTTTATGAGGGTTGTGATCCCCACACACCACCCCTATTTAAGGATTCTCATCTCCAGGGGGATGCATGTCGGGGAGAGTGGTGTGTGTGCAGAACAATTTAAAGAAATTGGGTCCGGCGCACAAAAACGCGCCCTAACCCAACTCCAACACCCTACCCACCAGTGCCTCCTACCCACCCACCACGCCATGGGGCCAGCTCGCCCAGCCCACCGCAGCTACCCCTCACAATCCTCCCACACCTTCACTGTGCGTGCTCGCTCTCCCCCACACCCAGCGTGCATTATGGTGACTGCCAGTCACTATGATCGCTGACCTCCTCATCCAGCCACCCTTCCCTACCCTATCCCCGATGACATGCACAGGGATTGGGTCGCCATTATTGTAGGTACCCAATTGTCGACGCCCATGTGATGGGCTACCATTCTGTATGGTTTGACTTGGCCCTTGGGACAAGTAAGCCCTCGTCAAAGGCTAAAGTCCTAAATTTCAGAAGGGTGGGCAGACTTCAATCTGATAAAGGAGCTGGTCCAGGACAAGTTAGTCAGAGTGAACAGCATCAGGGATGTGGAGGAAAGATGTGTTGCAATTAAGGGGGCCATTCTGAAGGTAACAACGTTTTGCATGAGAATGGCAATCGAAAGAAAAAGGTACAATAGAGCAACAGTTATGTGGAAAGATCAGGGAAGAAGTGAGAGCCAAAAAGAATGTCTTCAGCAGGTACAAGGAAAGGCAAAGGAAGGAAGAATGGGGAAAGTACCAGTTGAAACTAAGGGAAATCAAAAGGGTGGTTAGAGAAACAAAGGCAGACATATAACTGTGTATTGTGGAATGGGTCATGGGTGGCGAAAAACAATTGTTTAGCTATATTATGGAAAAAGAAAGAATGGAGGAGGAATTATTAGGCTACTAGAGGGAGGTAGAGTAACCGAGGAGGACGGGCAGAAAGCAGCCATTCTTAACTACTACTTTTTCTCTGTATTCAGAAGGAAAGACAGAGGGCCACTGCCAGAGAGTGGCATTAAGCAGCTGTGACGGGGATCCGTGAGATGAATCAGCCAATTATTTGCCAGTGAAAAGGTTTGATAGGGCTAGCAGTCCTAAAGATAGATAAGGCCCTGGGGCCAGATGAGATGCATCTGAGGGTGCTGAAAGAATTGGCAGCGGAACTAACTGAACCCTTGGTGGGGCTATTCAATAGCTTAATTCAGGCAGGGGTAGTTCCAAAAGACTGGGGGATAGCAGGTACAGAACTGCTTCACAGGGGTGGGGGGGCAGTAGGGTAACTACAGACCTGTCAGTCTTACCTCTATTGTGAGTAAACTTATGGAGACACTAGTCTAAAGAGGACCTCATGAACTACTTGTAGAGCAATGGACTCCAGGATAATAAACAGCACAGGTTCATGGCAGGAAGGTCCTGTCAGACCAATCTGATAAGTCTGCTTTGACTGGGTAACAAGGATAGTGGATAAGGGCCACGTTGTGGATTTACTCTACTTCGATTTCAGCAAGGTTTTGACTTGGTGCCTCACAGAAGGTTGCTGAAGAAGCTAGAGGATGTGGGTACAGTGAAGGACAGAGTTAGATGGGTGAGAAACTGGTTGGAAGGGAGACAGCAGAGGGTTGTGGCTAATGAAGTCAAATCAGAAGAGAGGGAGGTCACCAGTGGAGCGCCATAAAGATCAGTCCTGGGTCCAGTCATTTTCATTATGTTCATTAGCAACATGGGAGAATGAATCCTGGGCAAGATTTGTTTCTGTGCAGATGACACTAAACTCTGTGGCAGAGTAGACAATGAGAAAGGGTTAGATATGCAGACAGATTTGCAAATGCTAGAAAAGTGGTCAAAGGTCTGGCAGTTGACATTCAGTGTCAAAAACTGCAAAGTGATACACATAGGGAACAAGAACCCAAGGACAGAGTACTGGATGGGGGTGGGGTAAAGCTTTGCATGACCTCTCCTAGGGGTCATCATCAGTGGCTCCCTAAAACAATCAAATCAGTGTAACAAGGCCTACAGTAAGGCAAACAGGATGCTGGGGTGTATAGGGAGAGATATTCACAGCAGAAGGAAGGACGTATTACTAGTTCTCTATGAATCACTGGTGAGGCCCCACCCCGGAGTACTGTGCCCAGTTCTGGAGTCCATACCTAAGGACAGGCTGGAGGCACTGCAGTGTAGGCTGACCAAAATGATTCAGGGCCAACAGGGCAGGTCTTACAAGGATTGGATCAAGGCACTAAGCATGCACACATTGGAGGCCAGACGAGAGAAGGGAGGTATAATAAGAGAGCTTGAAGTTCCTGAAAGGAATGAACCAGGTAAATTGTGAGGATCTGTTTAGCATAAGTAACAGATCAAGAACACGGGAACACGAGTGGAAACTGATGGGGGGAGATTCAAGAGGTAAGTGAAAAAGTTTATTTTACAGAAGAGCTGGGGGATCCGTGGAATAACCTGCCATTTGATATGGCGAGTGCCAAAACTATAAATGGTTTCGAACACGGCTGTGACAGACTTAAGGACTTAGTGGTGGTTGTTCACAGTGATAGCGGTAGGGCGGGAAGCATGGGATGGACAGTGTGGGTTAGAACCATGTATGGACAGTAGGTACCAGGTTTGTTAGGGTTTAGGAGCAGAGTGGATGGACCAGTGGTCGTTTTCTGCCATCATTGTCTTTGTTTCTGTGTAACTCTCAGGGACAGGTGGGATTAGCCTAGTAATCAAGAGCAAAGGGAAGAGAAATATCGGATATCAATGGGCTGACTCGGAATATGCCATTTGTCATCATGTGCGGAGCTTCAGGATGATAACTCATGTGTGGCAAAGCCATGAGCGAGTTATATAAGTCCTGCCCATTCACAAGTTATGATAAACCACTTATTCTGCGATAGTCCATTTTATGTCCAGTATATACTATGGATTATAAACTAAAAAAATTTAGAGTGTTTTATGAAGATTTAACGGTTTCTGTTTGTTTCAGTGCTCTACTTTGAGTATATTAGAGGCCACTGTAATGTCATCAGGCATTGTGCAGTTTGCTCTTCCACTTGTTTAGAGTTCCTTTGTGACCTGTCTAAAATGGGGATAAATGGTCAAAGTAAGGATAGATATGTGACACGCAATGGCCTGACTCAAAATAGGCACTTTTATCTTCATGTGTGAAGGATAGGACCATAACTCATGAGTGGCAGAGCCACACAAGCAAGTTAAGAAAGTCCTGCACCTTCACAAATGGAGATAAATTGTATCCGTTTTTTGCATTTTACAATTTTTGGCCAGGAAAGAGTTCTTTAGTCAAGCTGTTGTGTCCTTAATTTATACATCAGTTTACAAGTTTTACCTTTTAAATCCACCATTTGTGTCACGATTAAACACTGTGTCTTTGGATTTAGCACTTGGTTTCTGGGTAGTGCAAGGCTCTTGTGATGTCATCTTCATTGTGAAAGCAGCTCTTTGGTTGGTTCTTAGGCTGAGGATTGTCACTATGTCATATCTAACCGTATGATAAATATTTAGCTGGAAGTTAGACAATGTGATAAATAAGCAATAAGACAAATTGAGGTGTGCGTTGTGCTGGCACAATGCATGCCCAGGGGCATAGTGAGGCACAACACCACAGGTGGAGTGCCTTTAGCCCCTGGAAGTTATTTATTTGTAATTTTTGACTAGGTAAGGCACACTAAGCTAATATAGCTTGTTTCCACATGTGTCCTGGGGGTGGATTGCATGTACCTGTGTTATTGATGGGGGAACGTTGGCCATGACATCGGAGAAACTCTCCTGCTCTTCTTCGATAAGTGTCATGGGATTACTTTCAGCAGGACAGTGACCAGAGATGGGCAGACGGGGCCCCGGTTTAACATCTCCTGCGAAAAACAGCACCTTACTAGTACAGCACCCCCTGCGTACTACACTGCAGTATCAGTTATGGGTATTACCTCAAGTGCCTGGTGTGGGGCAGAACCCATGACCTTCCGAACTTCCAGCCCCAGAGGCGAGTGGGCTACTTACTGAGCTATTGACAGCTACATTGTGCTAGCACAACGCCTACCTCAAAGTGTCTTATTGCTCTTGTAAAACGGGTAAACTTAAAAAATGTAAAAAAAAAAAAAAAGCACATTTTTTATATTAAAAACAGGTGTTTTGTTAAAAGTAACTAGTAAAAAGTACCCCTCCCCAGCTGTCAAGCATTTGTCTGTCCACACATTCAATAGATGGAATGTTTGTTTATCATGGAACGCAGGAATTTAAACTTCTGCATAATTCTACTGTCTGAATGCTCATCTCTCCCCACACAAACATGTACAACAGAAGGCCTCAGTAAAGCCTGGGATTCAGTTGTATCTGGTGCAGAACAAGCAGCAAAGATTTCTCTTAGGCAGGTATGGGGGGGGCATGGTCAGGAAAGAAGCTAGAAAAAATAAAACTGTGAGCAGTACTTCATTTTAATTTGTGTATATATGTAAGGAGGGAAAATATAAAGGAAAAGAACATTTAATCAATTTGTTTTTATTTTGAGGGAATTTAATTTTTAGTGCCTAGATGATTTTTGTTAATGAGTAAGGTGGCAACCATGTTTCTAATGGCAATCAGGAATTAAAAAAAAAAGGTATTGATATTGTTAGTGTGCTGTGTCCTGATTGTGTTGTACTGTCTCATAGCAGAGGTTCTTGCCAATCAGGATGTGGTATTTTCCACCACTATTTTATAAGCACATTTATGGGAGAAAATGTATCGTATCACCAGTCATGTTGCACAAATGATTTACCCTCATTCAGAATGCTTGAGTTGCTAAATTGTATATTAAAAGGTTTAATTCTTGAATTCTGTATATAGGGGGCACATTTTGAAAGGAGAAGCACGGTGCATCCCTAGCTATGCCTCACATCCCTGGACTTGCACGGCCCATCGGGGTTGGGGCAGTATTTGAGAGCCCCCGACATGCCGCGCAAGTCTTGACTGCGTGATGGCGCACAATAGTGTGAGGTGTCTATGCAAATGAGTGGACTCTCATGTATAGCCTGCGCACCACAATATTGGTACGGCCCCTGGTGAAGACACAGCCATCTGTCCCCTCACAAAGATAGGGTCTCAGAACCCTACATTATCTATGCGCCAGGTAGGGTGGAGCCCAACACACAGTAAACATCCGTGCACACAGTCCCCCCACCGCACACACACAGGCCCCGTTCCCTGATCACCTCAGCAACTCCCCTCAAGCCCACGGATGCTCAGGTAGTCCACACTTCCCCCCTTCCCCCGAGCTCTGATTGCACTGGAGATCACCCCATGTATCATATATGTATAACAGTATAGTGGAGCCCCCCTACCCTGAATCCCGATCGCTCCTTACATTAATATATAGTATAGCATGCCCCGGTTTTGTAGTAGAACCCACCTTCCCCGAACCCTGATTGCTCCTTAGGTCAATTTATATTATAGTTTGTCCCAGTTGTATAGTGGAGCCCACCTTCCCTGAAACCCGATCGCTCCTTAGGTTAATGTATATTATAGTTTGTCCCAGTTGTATAGTAGAACCCACCCACCCCAAACCCCGATTGCTCCTTAGGTCAATTTATATTATAGTTTGTCCCAGTTGTATAGTGGAGCCCACCCTCCCTGAACCCCGATCGCTCCTTAGGTTAATGTATATTATAGTTTGTCCCAGTTGTGTAGTGGAGCCCACCCTCCCTGAACCCCGATCCCTGTACAATACTACCAGCACGACACACCCCTGGTAGTCTAGTGGACCCCCCACCCTGGTAATCATTGACCCACCACCCGACCCCAGCCAGTGACTAGCAAAACCCTCTGCACCTTTCCACGGCCAGCTACCAACTGAACAGCACCGGAGCACGTACTGTACATAGTACTTTCTCATTGGTCGATCAATGAGCACGTACAATATACACTACGGTACGCGAATCGGGGTGGTTCTGAATATGGGGCCATAATGTTTTTCAAAGTTTTCTCAAAAGTGGCAAACTCTCTGTAAGGACAGGGAGGTTTATTGACTTCATCAGAGTCACATGGGGCATAAGTGATGGTTGTAGATCTCAGAGCTGGGTCCCCAGGTTTACAGCTCTGTACTCTGTACTCTTTTTTTTTTTGTTTGTTTAACTTTTTTCTGACTCTGACTATCCCCCTTTAGCCCCTCTGCCCAGTCCTGTCTCTCACCATCCCTGGGGCTTACCTCGCTTCCCTTGTGCCCCGGTGGATGACCCCCGTGGGAAGGGCTGTCCAGGGGCCACCCCTTACCCCTTGAAAAGAGCTGAAGTGTTGGTTAGAGAGCAGGTGTGGGTGCTGCGGCAGGGCAGTGGGCGGCATCCTGCATGGTCGGCAGTATTCCTTCATTTTCTTCTCTGCCCTCAAGCCTTGCGAGATGGTGCTCCTGACGCATATACGTCAGAGTGCTGATGCTCCCCTCCCTAAACTCTGGCTCTGCAGCACTACCGCCTGTGGTCACCCAGATGGCAGTAGTGCGGCAGAGACCAGGCTCCCTCCCTCCCCCAAGAAGGCGAACGTCCATGGGACGCTCAACCGTCCTCCCCCGGCAAGCCATCCAGCAGCCCAGGCTCATTCCTGAATCAAGGTCACTGGCATTGCAAGCACTAGTGCTATCATTGCAGCAGCAGTCTGGTCATAGATCTGCACCCCAACCACAAGGAAAAGTACCCCAGCGAACTGCATGACAGAACATCAAGGTTTGCCAGGGCTTTTAGTTACCAAGTCAGCTCCAGACTTTGAAAATTCAGATATTTTCCATTTTGGATTTTGGAAGCCCAAATTATGAGTCTGGGACAAAGTTTTCTTGCTACTATTTGTTTAGATAAAAAGTTGGTATCTCAGGTGAAAGAGTCTTTCAGTATATCGGTGCTCCCAAAGTAATCCTCCTTCATGTCAGTGCACCTTAGCTAGAGGTCTGGTAAGTATCTAATGACACCAGAAAATCCTTTGAGTCAATCTTATAAGCTACAGTATTTTATTGCAGTCCCTCAAGCACAGCGTTTGATGAGTTTTAAGTAAATCACACCATATGAAAGATTGAAAGTGAACGATTGAAAAGCTGTTGGACCTGCTGGTTAATGACTGAACCTGGCTCTCATATCTTGCAGTAGGTTTCTCTTTGTAGGAAATTTCTTTTTGAAGCTGGAAGTAGACCAGTGGTCACATGTGGGAAGGGGGAGGGGTCTAGTTAACAAGAGGTCTGTGGCCAGCCTAGCTGCTCTGCTTCTAGTTCTTGAGTAGTTCTTTTTTTTTTAAATATATTTTTATTACTGGGGAAAGTCCCGAGGCACGAGTCAGTATCAAATACATTACAGGGATCTTGTATCAGTTAGGGTAACATAACATTTTACATCAGCAATTTGAAATAACAATTAAGTTCCTAGGAAGTAACTAATTATAATTCCTAAAGCATTCTGCTTTTCATTTATGATTCCCCATTTTATATCAACATTTGCAACCATGTTTCTTGTATGTCTTACCTATCCCATTATTCCCACCCCACATCATTTACCTTGCCCGGATTCCAGCCCTCCAACATTTTCCCCCATATTTGATCAGGGGCTAAAGTCCGGATCGATACTTGATTGATAAAGTATCCACTTCTGCCATTTTGAAATCTGGGTTTGAATTTTATTTTGTAATTTAGCATTGAGACTCTCCATGAAATACATTTCCTTCATTATTGTTCTCCGGTCTCTTATGGTTGGGATAGTCTCTGATATCCATTTTCTGGTAATGGCCTTCTTGGCTGCTAAAAGGCAGATCGGTAGGAAGGTGTGGGACCATGGAGGGGAGTGATCCAAATATACCGCTATTAATAACCTGCTCAGCAGTAAACTCAATTGGTTTCCACAAGACAATGAGTTAAGTCCATCTGGAGGGTAAGCCAGAATGGCATAAGGAGTGGACATTGCCATAGCACATGTCCCAAAGATGCCTTTATACATCCACACCTTCTCAAACAGCATCCATATTCCCTAGGGAGAAACTTTAGGAGTACTGCCAGAGAGCAGAAGTATCTTGCTCTGCACTTCCATGAAAACTCCATCCACCAAGGGAAGGAAGTTGTCTTCGCCACCAATAGGGCAGAATTCAGCCACTCCTCCCCTGTCACCTTTAGTCCCAGATCCCTATTGCAATCTTCCAGTGTTGTTTCGGTGGATTCCACTGTAACCTCCCTCAGGCCCTTATATAGAGAACCTATTAGATGGCTGCCCAGCTCTCCCTGTATAGTGTCAAAGAAGATTTTTAGTATCGGGGGTATTGGAGAAGGCAACCTTGCTGGATTTATTTTATTCCATAAAATATGATTTCTCACCTGGTAATACCTGAAGAGGTCTACTCTGTGTAGGCTATATTTATCCCTTAGTTTATCAAATGAAATGATCCCCTCACGAGACTTCAGTTGATGGAAATGTGAAAGGCCTAGCCTTCTCCAATTTGAAAAGGTCAGGTCCGTTTGTGCATGGGGGAAGGATTCATCCTCCGAGATTAATTTGCAGTACTCAGATATGGATCTGAGGGCAGGGCCCCTTCTCACCCTCCTCTATAATTTGAAAGTATTTACAGTGATATTTGTGAGGTCTTTAGGTGATATGGATCTTCCATCAGAAGAGAACAGAATTTTTTTAATGTCAAACAGCTCATTCAGATGGAATTCCAGGGTTTTCAAAGGGGAAACATAGGCATGTGCTAGCCAAGGAAGGACAATCCAAAGGAATGCCACCCACGCATATAATTTAAAGTCGGGAAGATTAATTCTACCTTGGGAGAGGGATCATTTTAAAATGGATAGATGGATCCTTGGGCATTGACTACCCTAGATAAAATTTGGTATGAGTTTGTCCCAGGATTTAAAATAATAGGCGGATGGGAAGAATGGGGTATTCTGCAGTAGGTAAAGAAGGCGTGGAAGAACATTCATACGTATCACTTCCACCCTCTGGTGAAATGGAAGAAAATAGTTAGACCACCTTGCTAGATATGTTTGTATTGAAATGGATAAGGGTTAAAAATTGACTAATTCTAGAACTTCTGGATTCAAGGGAATGACAATCCCTAGTTATTTTATCTTGGCAGTTCTCCATTTGAATGGATGACTCTGTCTCAATAATTTTGAAGGAGAGAAATTAAATGTTAGGAACTCTGTTTTGGTGCTATTTAGTTTGAATCTGGCTATTTTTTCATATAGTTCTAATATTTTCCAGGCTTCTGATATGGAAGTGTTAGGGGATAACAGAGACAAAAGAACACCATCAGCAAATAAACTGATCTTATATTCTTGCTGAGCTATTGGAATACCCTCCACCTCTGCTGTCCCTCTCAGGGCCACTGCCAGTGGCTCCATGTAAAGAGCGAATAGAAGAGGGGAGAGGGGACAACCCTGTCAGGTTCCACGTTGTAGTGAGAATGGGGAGGATAGCCCACCATTCATCCTGATGTAGGCCTTAGGAGATGTGTATAGATTCTTCAACCCTGTTATGAAAGAATCTGGAAACCAAAAGGCTTCTAATGTATCCCACAAGAAGGGCCGGGAGACCCTGTCAGAGGCCTTTTTGGCATCAAGGGCTATAAAGACTGCAGGTATTTGTCTACTTCGAACATACTCCTGCAATATGAGGGTTTTGCGGATGTCATCTGATGTGTTTCTTTGCTTGACAAAATCGGATTGGTCTGGATGCATGATTTGGGGCAGTAAGGTTTCTATTCTTTTAGCCCAAATAGCCGTGTATATTTTGTAGTTGACATTTAGTATAGATATTGGGTGATCAGCCCCTGGATTCGATGGATCTTTATTTGGTTTGGGTATGGGGGCCAACATAGCATAATCCCAGGATGGAGAAGGGGTTCCCCCTTGAGCCACCTCCATATATAGGGAGCGAGCGAGGAATAGCTCTTTAGGAACATCTCAGTACCACTCGGCGTACACTCGTCTGGTCCCGGGCAACGCCCCGGAGTTAGATTTGTGATTGCTGCCTGGATTTCCAGTTTGGAGATTGGGGTTTCCAACCTTCATATTTGTGCCTCACTTAGTTTTGGGAGATTTATTTGATCTAGAAAAGCTGATCTGATTTCTGAGGTGGACTGGGTGTCTTCTTTATATAAATTTGAAAAACATTCTGTGAATATCTGCCGAATATGAGAGTCCATGTGATATATCTGACCTGTGTTAGGGTCTTTAAGTTTAAGTATTGTGGATGATCGTTTTTGAGGTCTTAGCCTCCGGGCCAGTCTCATGGCTCCACCTGGTCCCCCTTCATGTGCAGTTTGTCTGAGATACATCAAAGATTGTTGGACTTTGTTGTCTATACTTTTTTGTAGGGCAGCTTTAGTATCTTAAATTTTTCTTTGGAGTTCTTTATCCCCATTCCTATAGAGCATTTGGTAATTCAAAAGCTGATCTATTAGTTCCTGGTATTTAGCTTCCCTTTCTTTTTTTGTGTCGCATATGCGATTATCTCACCTCAAAGGATCGCCTTCAAGACGTCCCACTGGATGGCCTCTGTTATGGTTTGAGAAGAATTTTCCGTTAAAAATTGGAGTATCCTTTTTTTTAATGATGTTTTGAAATTCCTTGTCTTGTAGAATCAGGAGTTTAAGTCTCCAGTAGGTCCTTTTGATCTCTCTCCCTATATCTAGTTTTAATATAAGAAAATGATGATCGGACAAAATCTTGGGGCCACTTAAGATATCCTGGATTGTAGAAAAATGTTCACAGGTAGTTAAGAAATAGTCAACATAGAATAGGTCTGAAACCTGGCCGAGTGGAATGTATGACCCGGAAGAGATGGAAACAACCGTTGCCAGATGTCCACTGTACCCAGGTGTTCCAATAAATCTCTGAATTGTTTTACCATTTTAGAATGATGATGTTTCTGTTGGCTAGAGCAATCCAGATGAGGCGAAAAAGTTATGTTTAAATTCCCCCCCCCCCCAAAATCAATTGGTCCTGCAGGTTATCCATTAAAGCAGAGACAAACCCCTTAATTACTGGCATCTTCGTCTGGGGAGGGAGGTGCACATTGGCTAGCGTAATTTTTCGGCCATATAAGTGATCTTGTATTATTACATAGCATCTCTGGGCATCAACATGAGTAGCTTGAATCTTTAATGGGGTAGTCGAGGGTACCAATATGGCGGTGCCTCGTTTTCGTCCCCTAGGGAAAGAAGAGGCATATACTGTGTATTGTCTACCCCAGTTCAATTTTTGGTGCTCCTGGGCAGAGAGATGCATCTCTTGCAAAAAGCAAATCTGTGCACTCTGTTTTTTAAGGTGTTGCATGAGATGTGATCTTTTAATTGGATCGTGAAGACCGGTGATATTTTGGGAAAAGATCTTCATCGGGTTAGAGGCCATAGTACTATGGAGTAAATACTGGAATTTCTTTTTTTCCTTTTTCCCTAGGATATTTAAAACCTGATTCATCCAGATCACTCCCCACAAGACAGAACCTTGTAACTGAAGAGCTGATCGAACTGTTGTACTGATGAATTGTCTGAATAGAATCAAAGATTGTTTTAACCCATTGTTATATTGACTATTGTGTTTTTTCATTACCCCCACCCCCTTTAAACTATTTACTACAATATCTAACATAATTAACTTTTGGTACAACAACATGTATCTGTAGCTAACTGCTGAACAAATACAATTTGTAACAACATTCACCTTAACTATATATATTTTGCCTCTCACCTTGGAGGTGTTGAAATACTTCCACTTCTGAACGTCCCTGTCCCAGCACCCAAAGGGGAAAGGAGAGGATATTGGGGTTCCATGATTTTCCAAGCGGAGAAGTATCCCTAGGAGAAACAAAATGATCCCAAGAAGGGTGAACGATCTGACCAACTGTGCACCCCGGTTGGGAACTGGCATATCAGTGTCAAACCTGTGTTGGGGCTCTAGGCCCCCAGCTGATCCAAATAAAAACTTGCTTGGCCCATATCTTAGCATAGTAATCATAGGAATCGGCCCAGAGAGAACCCAGGGGGAGCAGTCAGTCTGCACGATCTCAGGTTTGAAAAAGCGATTTAATACACTTTCTCTGTTTGCACCCCCCCGGCCCATCTTGGTGACCTCCCAGTCTCAACAGGGATGGTTCAGTTTGTAAATCACCACCCAGCATTGGGTCTTATTATGCCTTCCTTACAGGTGTGATGCAAGGCATAAATAACAAAACCGTCCCCACCCCCCTCTCTCTCTTGATCAGTAGAAATTGTGAGTTTAACTTCTGCCTCGGGGAGATATCCATGGTCTTATTGAAATTTTAATATTTATTAAATATTTTGTCCAGAGTCTCCTTCGGTTATAAAGTAGCTCAGAATCTGTTCCGTAATAGCTAGAAAGATCAAAGTCTGTTCTAGGTCCTCCAGGTTCCATTTTCCGGAGATTTCCCACAAGGATCCTACCTTCCTACCCCTAGACACCTCCCCCCCCGCCAGCCAGAACCCATGCTCCAAGCTATAATTCAAGGTGCATGGAAAACGAGGAGCCAGTCCAGGGCAAGGAAACCACCAGGGAGGAAAATGGGGTGGGAGCAATAACTTCCAGAAATAAACGCCCTGGCCGGGAGGAAATCACACACCATCTGAGGGTTTATGCGAGCCCAAAATGGCAGCCGCAGAGGCCAATCTTAAAGGAAAGAGATTGAAGGAGGAAGAGACAAATTTAGGGTTACCTTGGGGAGAAAGAGGCACCCCCCACACCAATTCCCCAGTAGACCATATCCCAACCCCCCACAGCCAGCTCCCTTTCTAGCCCAGCAGGAGGAGGAAGTGGTCCACCAGAGTGGAAAGAAAAAATATGGCTATTATCACCTTCATTTCAGGTATTCAGATTTGGGTTCCTGTACTGGTACAGTTTGTGTAGGAGGTCATCTAGCTGTAGTGTGGATGGCTGCTGTCTCTCTGTGTCAGAACGGGGAGATTGCTTCAGCCGAGAACTTAGCATTTCCTAGGCCTTCTCGTTGATTATGCCTTTACCCGCCAAGTCGTCCACCGCCTCGGATGCTGAGCTGTAGGTCCGTGAGCCACAAGGTAATTGGACCGTTAATTTGGCAGGATGGGGTGTGCGAAATGTAATTTTTTGTGCTCGTAATAAGGGGAATAATGAATTCTATCCCCGACGCTGTCGTTGGGTGCAGGGCGCATAGTCATTGTCAAAGAGTAAGCGTCTTTGGCCCAGCATGATATGACCCTTCTGCCATGCCTTCTTTAATACTTGTTCTTAAATCTGGAAGCTCAAGAACCTGATCACAAAAGAGCATGGCCAGGCATCTGGACGAGAAGGTTTTGGGCTCAGTACCCTATGGGCATGCTCAAAGTCCAGCAAGAATTCCGGGTCTAATTCTAATACCAGGCACAACAGGTAATCTGAAAAGGCCAAGGGATTATTACCCTCTTCCTCCTCCGGCAATCCAAAAATTCTGATATTTCTCCTCCTGCCCCGATTCTCTGTATCTTCCTGGCGCATAGACATTGCAAGTTGCTCGGATGCCAGCATTTTAATAGTGGTCTCCAGAGCTTCTATTCGGGAGGTATTTTGTGTGATCTGCTGGTTGGCATATATCATTTGTTTCTGCAGCGTGACCATCTTGGATCTCGGTTCCTGCATAGTTTCATGCATCTCTCCCCGAAAATCAGCAATGTCGTGGAGGATGGCATCATCTGATGTATGTTCAGGGCCTTTTTTTTGTGATTTTTGTTATTGGAGGTAGATTTCCTTTGTTCAGTACCCGTGGGAGGCCTAGCCAATTGTTCTGCGTCAGAAGCCCTGCGGTCTTCCATTTCGTCCAAATCCGTTAGTGGCTAAAATTTGTTTAGGTGACTTTTGGCCATTTGTAATCAGCAGGCTCAAATTCTTCAATTGACTGCAATATTATCGGTTAAATTTGTTATTTGTATTGAGTTTGAGCCCGATTTCTGTTAGTGTCAGCGGAGAGCCTCATGGACCCGAAGTTTAGATTTCCATGACTGAACTGGAAGTCCTAGTTCTTATGTAGTTCTGATACCGAGAACGTGTAAACACAGTGCCTTTCTGTTCTAGAACTAAACTTCTGTGCATTGCACGGCAAACACACCTTTAAAAATGACACTACTGGAAACAGGATGTTTTCATCCTGCAGAGGAAAACAATATATATATATATATTTTTTATTCTTTTTGGTAGCCAGGTAAGGCCCACTAGGCACAAATGCCTGTTTCCAGGGACAACCCGGGAGCACTGGGGTGGTTAAGTGACTTTCTCAGAATCGCACAGTACGCAAGTGGAGGTTGTGGGAATCAAACCCAGGTCTGTTGGATGTACCAAGCTCATCTCACTGAGGACTTCCATTTTAAAGAGGTCACATGAATACATGTATACGCTTTGGGTATTGTGAATTTTCTGAGAAGTGTAATATGTTTACAACAGATGTGAAAGGTAGGCTTCATTTTGGCAAACAGTGCAGCAGACATGATGTATTTTAAGTGAAAATCTCCATACACAGGGAGTTGTACTACAAGGGGCATTGACGTATCATGGTTTCGCATTATTACTACTTCCCATCCAGCGTAGACTTGGGTGCAGTCAGAGGCAGCACGTAAATGGTCTGCCTAAGTAATCAGGATGCTTAAAAACTCAGAGATCCATTTTATGCCTAGGAAGTGTAATCTCTGAGAAAAACATTGTACCACTTTTCCTTTACTACCCTACTTTTACTGCACGTGAATTATGACCAAATTTCTCCTTTAAATGCATTCTCCTGCAACAGAATATCCCTAAAAAGTGTCTCTGTGTGTGGGGGCTGCTTAAGGTCAGTTGTTTTCAAAGGTGGAACCAGTCTGGACACAGTGAAATGCTTGAGTAGTGATGACCCGGAGGTGTGTTTTTCAAGCCCTGTTTGTAGAAGTACTGTTTTCCCAAGAAGCACTACATGCCTGCTACATTGTACTAAACAATGACATCTGGCAAAGTTTGGTTTCAGAAATATTTTACCAGTGTGCAGACAGTAAAACAGGAAAAAGAATAGAGAAAGTGTTTTTATTACTGTTGATGTAAAATTTAGAGTTGTGGCATTACGTTTTGGACAGGAAATCTGTCCTTTCGTGGGTACTGGAATAAGATGGTTGGTAGAGATGTCTAGAGGCTTCAGCCTGCCATTTGGTAAAGTAAGTCATTAAAAGTTTCACCCTTAAAGGGACACTGTCAACCCCTTTAGGCTTCAAAGTATCTCTAGTTTAAAAAATACATTTTATAATTGCTCACATTCTGTAGAATTTGCTGATGTAAGCCAGCCGGCCAGCGTAGCGGCAAGGCATCTGCTTGCAACACTGACGTCCTGAGTTCAGGAATGGACATGGTAGTCAGAGGGCTGGCCAGGGGGAGAAGGACTGAGCGTCTAAGGGATGGCTGTCTTTCTCTGGGGAAGGGGGGTTGAGTGTCTGGCGCAATATGGACCCCTGGCAGAGGCAGGGGGATCCGCTGTGACCGGCACCTAGATTCAGTGAGAGATGGGACTGACTTTGGGTTCATCCCATGGATGTCATTGCATGTCCGCTTCCAGGGGAACACAGCATCACCAAAAAGCTGGCCCCCCTGATGTGATGCTCCACTCTGTGGCATTTCCCGCTGCCGTTTCTTGTCCACGTGGGGTCCCACTCCCGTGACCTTGATCTAGGAGTTAAGCCAGGGCTTGCCATTTCTCGTCCGTTGGGGGGGGGTACCTGCCTGGTGGCCCCGCCCGGGGGAGTAAGCCTGGGCATGCGGGAACGGCATGGAGTAGGGGCTGAGCTCCTGGGCAAGGGGTTCCAGACCAAAAAAAGCATTTTTTTTTTCTGTAATTTATTTCCTCCTCATGTTAGTATTAGCCTTAATTTTTATTACAGTTGTCTGTGTTGATAGCACTTACTTGTGATACTGTATTACCTATGTTACTGCCTGCTTGTATGTACCCATTACTTTGACTACTTCTAAAAATGTACTGTTAGTTCCAGAAGTTTGTTTTGTACTCTCCCAGGTCGTGCCTGCAAAATAGTCATTAAGCCCTAATTTGTATTGCAATTGTCTGTGTTGTTAACACTCACCTGTGATACTGTATTACCTGTGTTACTACCTGCTTGTATGTACCCATTACCTTGACTACTTCTAATAATGTACTGTTGCTGTTAGTTCCTTTAGTTTGTTTTGTACTCTCTCGGGTCGTGCCTGAAAATAGTCATTGCTATGGCTAGCGCACCTACCCAGTAAACAAAAACTAAATAAAATAAATAAATATTTGATTCCGATTCCTTATTGCTTTCTAAAAATGAAAAACAGACTGCCCACCATATTGGTGTTACCACACAAAAATATGTTTGTTTACAGTCCTTGATCAACTCCCACTGCATCTGTCCAGGATGTGGAAACACCCTCAGCATAGTTTAGCTACTGATGATGCAGTGGAAAGAAACAAGACTATTGCATCTTTAGTGGCTGCACCATTTGTGGGAATTCCTAATGTTTAGGAAGTATGCATTAAGAGTAGATCAAGAATTTGAGACAAAACAAAATCTGGTATAATTACACCATTAGTATAAATTTCAGTTTTATGAAGAAAAAAAGGAAGCAAAACAACCAGCAACATTAAAGAATTTTAGAGAATGTATGGAATTATAGATTGTGTGGTTTCAGCCAGTCCATCGGCACAGAGGCAAGGCGTCTGTCTGAGACGACGACGACCCAGGTTTGGGAATGGACTCGGGACGTTGGAGGGCCAGCTGGGTGAGAAGTATTGAGCATCCCAGGGACTGCTCTCCTTCTCCGGGGGGGGGGGGTTGTGTGTCCGGCATGCTACAGACCCCTAGTGGAGGCCAAGGGAGCCACAGTGCTGGCGCTGTATTGGCAAGGAGCAGGGCAGACGCTGGCTGTCATTGCACATCCCCGCCCTGATACAGCATACAAAAATGCTGACTCCGTGAAGCATGAAGCTCTGTGCCGTCGCTTCCACTGCCTACCGTGTCCGCCGGTGGGGCCCCGCTCCCGTGGCCGCACCCTGAAGAGTAAGCTAGGGCAAGCTACCGTGAACCCTAGGAGGGGCACCCCGGTGGCTTCACCAGGGGACAAGCCTGGGTATGGGGAGGAGGTGGAGCAGGAGCAGAGCCCCTGCGAGGGGGAGTGGAATCGAGGATCATAAATAAAAAAAAAAAAAACGATTGTGGGGTTTCAACTTGAAATAATTTGATTCCGAAAGGGTTGACAGCATCCGTAATTCTGCATATTAGGTTCAGCTGTGACACAGTGCATTACAGATTATGGAAAGCAGCACCTTGAGAGTTAAACCTTTAGCCTTGGTGTTTTTTGGCTTCACAATTTTTATGTTGAACAATTGCTAAGATTTCTGGTGGGAGACATTCACAACTGAAGGTTAATATTAGACGAGAGTGCATTAAATGGTGATGCACACCTCAAGGGAAGGACTAACTCTCACTCTTTATACAAAGCAAATTCAAGCTCACATTGGTGGCTCTGGCAGAGTGACTTCCATGTGAGAGATCCAGGTTTGCAACACAAATCCAGCTCCCTGCCGCAGGCTGGTAGAGTCCATACCTCTCAACTGTCCCTGATTTTCAGGGACGTCCCTGATTTTGCCCCACAATTTTCCTCTGTACCTCCTAAAAATTGTGTTTCCAGGACCAAATAGTGGGGGTTGTAAGCACAAAATAATGTCAAACATTAAAGTTACAGACTTGTTCTTCATTAGAAAATGCATTTTACACTAAGCCCCTTATTCTACCAGCTTCCTGAGTGGATATCACCAATTTTGAAGATGTGTCCCTGATTTTGGTCCTTTGTTCCTGATTTTTTAAGCCTTGTCCCTGATTTATGAGGCAGGAGGTTGAGAGGTATGGTAGAGTCTCAGCAGCACTCTCAGACTTGGTGGGGGGGGGTGCACACCAGGCCAGTGGAAACTCAGCCGCACTCTCCAGACTTGGGGGGTAGTTACACACAGGCCAGTGGACTTTCAGCAGCAGTCTCAAACTTGGGGGTGCACACCAAGCCAGTGGAATCTCAGCAGCACTCTCAGATTCTTGGTGTAAGTGTGGCAGAGTCCTCACTGCACCAGGCCAGTGGTGCCTCAGCAGACCTCTCATACTCACACACTCTGGGGGAGGATTGCAGTGTCCTCACTGCACCAGGCCAGTGGAGTCCAAGCAGCATTCTCAGACGAGGGAGAGAGGGTGGTTTGCAGTGTCCTCACTGCACCACAGCCAGTGGACTCTCGTTAGCACTCTCAGATTCTGGGGGAGGGCTGCAGGGTCCTCATTGCGTCAGGCCAGTGAAGTCTCAGCAGTACTCTCAGATTGGTCAGGTGCAGTTTGCAGTGTCCTTACTGAACCAGGCTGGTGGAGTCTCAGTAGAACACTCAGACTCCATGAGAGGGTTGCACTATCCTCACTGTCCCAGGCTGTTAAGAGTCTCGCCAGTGTGCTCAGACTTCAAGTGGAGGGTTGCGTTGTCTTTGCTGTAGCAGCGCCTATTGTGGTGGGTGGGTGGATGTCTTATGATATTGTGGGAGACACCACGACAAGACCTGGCTATCCTTTATCAATGAAAGCAGCAGAACAGCAACATGTCAGCATACTTTTAAGAGGGAAGAATAATCAATGCATTTTTTTATCTCTTCTGAGTAAGAAATAACCTCTCCTATTGAGGAGTACACAAGAAAAAATAAATGGAGACAATTAAAAGAAAAAGCCCCCCCATATCACATTGAAAGAGGAGTGTTAAAACTTGGGCTAAACAAAATAAAAGTGGTCTCTGCCCCTGCTATTGTTCCAGGGGACAAAGGAACTTAGCTTTGCAACATGTCATGTAACACTCCAACAGTAACACAGACACATAGAAATTGTCGGCAGATAAGGACCACCAGGCCCATCTAGTCTGTCCGTAAACCCTACACTTCTTTGTGGCCTCTGACCCTGCCTGGTCAACGACTTTTCAGCACTCCTTCCCACCTTTAAAGTTCCCTTATGCCTGTCTCAGGCATGTTTAAATCCCTCCACTGTGGTTGCTCCCACAGCCTCCTATGGCAGACTATTCCATGTGTCCACCACCCTCTCCAAGAAGAAAAACCTCCTCACATTTCCCTTTAATCTGTCACCTTCCAATTTCATGTCATGCCTCCTGATTCTTGTACTACTCCTATACTGGAAGATGTGCCCCCACACACATTTTGTTTATTCCCTTAAGGTACTTCAGTGTTTCTATCATGTCACCCTGATCCCTCCTCTCCTCCAGCGAGTACATATTGAGATCCTTTAATCTCTCCTTATGTTTTCTGGTGAAAGCCCGGTACCATCTTTGTCACCCTTTTCTGGACTGCTTCCACCCTATCAATTTCCTTATGAAAGTGCGGCCTCCAGAATTGCACACAATACTCTAGGTGAGGCTTCACTAGTGTGTTATACAATGGCATCATCACCTCTCGCCTTCTGCTAGTGATGCCTCTGTCTAGGCACCCCAGCAGGCCACTGACCTTCTCTGCAGCCTCTGTACTCTGCTTAGACATCTATAGGTCATCTGAAATGATAACCCCCAGATCCCATCCATTTCTTTCTTGGTGAGCGTCAGCACCCCCCACCACCACCACCAGTCCTGTAGCTCTCACCAGGGTTTCCTCGTCCCAGGTGCATTATTTTGCACTTCTTTGGAATTGAACCTCAGTGATCACACCTCGGACCATTTTTCAAGCTTCCCCAGGTCCCTCCTCATTTTCTCCACTCCATCTGGAGTATCCACCCTGTTGCAGATGTTGGTGTCATCTGCAAACAGGCAGACCTTTTCCTCCAGCACTTCCACAATCTCACTAATGAAGACATGAAACAGGACTGGCCCAAGGACTGATCCCTGAGGTACCCCACTGGTCACCCCCTCTCTCCGGGTTGGATCCCATTTACCACCATCCTCTGCCTCATGTCCGTTAACCAGTTCCTAACCCGGGGGGCCCAGCCTGGTGGCGCTAGATGCCACACCTCGCGCCACGCCAGCGACCTGGGTTTGGGAGCGAGCCCGGGCCGCTGGGGTCGGCAGGGGGAGAGAAGATTGAGCATCCGTAGGACAGCTCTCTCTTCTCGGGGGAGGGTTGGGAATGCGATCGCTAGCGTAGCGGCCTCTGGTGGCTGTCGGGGTGCCAACTAGCAACGCAGTGAAAGGGGAGGGCGGAGTTGCGGCATTACGTTGCCTTGACAAGCCGCACTCCACGGGGGGGTTAGGGAATGTGGCAAAAAGAGAAAAAAAACATTTCCTGGGGATAGATGAAGGCACCTTGTCTGCCCAACAGCCCACACTTCCATTACTGGGCTATCTCCTCTCCAAGGGGCCACTCGTGTTCGCTGGGCACTTTGCCCTATAAGATAGAGTGCCCTGGGTGGATAGGGTGGCCATACCTCTGGAGGGTTCTGACCCGGAGGTGGTGCTCGGTGGCACGAGGGAGAAGGACTAGTCACAGGGGAAGGTAGAGGCTGGGTATCCAAGGTTGCTGGAAGGAGTTCTCCAGGGAGTGGAGATAAAAAGAGTTAAAAAAAAAAATACAGTTCCTAAACCAGTTTACCACCTTGTGTCCCATGCCCAGACTACCCATCTTGTTAACCAGCCTTTTATGTGGGATGGTGTTGGAAGGCCTTGCCGAAATTGAGATGGGTGACTCCACCCACCTCCGATTTACCTCCGTCACCCAGTCAAAAAAATCTATCAGATTTGTCTGACATGACCTCCCTGCTGTGAGTCCGTGTTGCCTCAGATCCTGGGCACCATTGGATTCCAAGTGTGCCTCTATTCTTTCTTTAAGCAGTGCCTCCATGATCTTACCCACTACAAAGGTGAGGCTGACCGGCCTATAGTTCCCTGCTTCCTCCCTGCTACCACTTTTGTGTAGAGGGACTACATGTGCCCTCCTCCCAGTCCTCTGGAATCACTCTTGTGTTGAGTGACTCAGTGAGCATGGCTGCCAGAGGTGCTGCTAGCTGTCTTCGCTGCTCCTTTAATATCCTCGGGAGCATATTATCTGACTCCATTGCTCTGTCCATCTTCAGTTTTGTGAGGTCCTCCAGGACTCTCTCTACTGTGCATGAACTTGTGTTTACCTCTCTCCCCCTCTTCGTATCTGCTACCCAGCTGTGGTCCCTGACCCTCCCCTTCTTCAGTGAATACTGAACAGAAGTATTTGTTCAGTATTTTTGCCTTTTCCAAGTCTTCCTCCTTACGCTTCCCTGTATCCTTCTGAGCCTTACAATCCCCCCCCCAACTTTCCTTCTTTCGCTTATGTACCTATAGAATGTCTTGTCCCCTTTCTTCACCGTCTACATTAATCTTTCCTCAGTCTGTGCACTCCTAACAGCCTTTCCCGCTTCCTTTAGACACTTTAGGTACACCTCCCTGTCCTCTTCCTTTTGAGACCCTTTATATATTACCTGAAACCCTCCTATTTGGCCCTTACTTTGTCTGCCACATCTTTCAAGAACCATAGTGGTTTCCTCCTTTGCATGCCTTTATTTACCAACCTGATGCATTGGTTCATCACCTCCTCTGTGGCTCCTTTTAGGTGTTCCCACTGGGCCTCAACCTCCCTTCATCCCAGCCAGTGCTTCCTTGATACACCTCCCCATCTTCTTAAAGTCTGCCCTCCTGAAATCTAAGACCCTTGCCTTTGTGTGACTTGACTGTGTCCCTGTCCCCATGCTAAACCACACTATGTGATGGTCGCTAGACGCCAGTTGACCTTCTACCGGGAAGTCTGTGATTCTGTCACCATTTGTCAGTAGTAGGTCCAGAATAGCCCTGTCTCTGGTGGGATCAAGCACTAGGTGCCTGATGCATGCCCCCTGTAGGGAATCCAAGATGTCTGGGCTCCTGGTTGAAGCAGCTGCCGGGATGGTCCAATCCATGTTTGGCATATGGAAATCACCCAGCAGCAGTACTTTCCCTTTTGCTGCCATCTTGTGTAGTTCATCCTCTAGCTCCCTATCCACCTCCTCCCTCCTGTGCTGGACGCCTGTAGATCACCCCTGTGCGGATTGCTATGCCATTGCCTGGCTCAAAGGTGACCCACAGAGTCTCGGCCTCCCCCTATCTTCCCAGTACCTCCATTGCCTTTATACCCTCTCTGATGTACATGACCCCTCCCCCCTTTTTGCTGCCCCTATCCCTCTTGAAGAGAGCATACCCCGGTACATTAACATCCCAGTCATGATTTGTGGAGTACCAGGTCTCTGTTATTGTTGTTATGTCCAGGTCTGCTTCTTCTAGCAGTGCCTCCAGGTCTGATATTTTATTCCCCAGGCTGCAAGCATTGGTATCCATGGCCTTCCATGTTTTGTTGCCTATCTACCCTCTACTCCTGCCTTTGCTCACTTGTGTCTTTCCCTCAACCCAAATTTCCTTTTTCTGCTGCCTTCCTTCTTCTGCCTTTTCCTTTGTGTCTGATTCAGGTGTTGCTGGCAGCATCTTGCCTTCCTGTTCCTCATTACTGGCTTCTTTATCCAGTGGGGGTGGACTGCTAGAGCTTCTCTGCACCTGTTGCCCCCCCTTTGGTTAGTTTAAACGCTTGGCAAGGAAGCAATTAAACCATTTATTTAGGACTGCTTTCCCCTTCCTGGACAGATGCAGCCCATCACTCAAGTATAGGGCCACATTGTTCCAGGTGGGTCCCCAGTCCCCAATGAAGCCATACCCTTTTTCACTGCCCCAGCCCTTCAACCACGTGTTGAGGCTTCCGATATGGAGATTTCCATCTTGCCCCCTGCTGTGGACCGGCAACACCTCCAAAAATGTCACGGAACTTGCTACCTTCCCCAGGCGCCCTCCCAGCTCTTTGAAATCCTCCTGCACCTGCTCCACGCTTGTCCTGTCCTTGGATAAATCATTTGTCCCCAGGTGGACAACTACCTCCAGCCCCCTCTTCTTGCCACTGCCTTAGCTATCCTGTGGATCCGCTCCCCCTCCCTCTGAGCTGTGCCTCCTGGGAGGCACTTGACCTTGTTTGCAGTATGTATGTATGTATGCAGGGGCCAAAATAAGGATTTGGCAGGTAACAGCCACAAATAGCTCCTGGGTAGCAGCATTTTCCAGCAGACCAGGATCTACTTGGACAAAGCCAGGAGCTGACATTAGCACACGTTAAAAATGCTTTGAAATGTCATAGAAGGGGAATAAAATGGAAGGATATCAAATGATAAAAAATGCAACTCTCACTAAAGTGACAGATTGGTGCCAGTCTTTTGTTTCAGGACTAGTCTGCTGCAGCTTCATAAGACAAGAGTGTAAGACTCTTCTCCCACCTGCCTGCCCGTTCGGTACCTCACTACAGATTGGTGTGAAAGTAATGCAACTAGATCACTGTGGCTGCAAGTCTGCCCCATCTCCAGTTGACATGCAGAGCATCTCCAGTTGATGTTCTGAGAAGTGTTTACTATGTTGCTCCCTCTCTAAGCAGCTACGAGACACCTCTCCATCTCCAGCACATAACGCATGTGCTCTGCAGTTCACCCCCAAAGCTGCCCTGAAAGTGCTGCAGCTAGCACCATTGATCCTCTCTTATTGAGAGCACCAGGTGCTACTATGGAATTTGCAGGTGCTAATTAACACCCAGCTCCCCCTTATTTCATTCCCTGTGTATGTATGCATGTGTAGCAACCTCAATTTTGATGCTGTAATGCTGTGCATTTTCTTTTTAATAAAAACATATTTACAAAAAAAAAATGCATATGCTGGTGGATGGAGGAGCACTCTCACTTGCCTGCTGTTCCTACTGAGTAGCCTGATTCAACCAGAAACATTTAGAAAATCTGCTAGGAGATCCCCTAAAGGGAGATTAGTGGAAGAGCTTCCCAGTCCTGTATATGGGAAGGAGCAGGGGTGATCTTAATCCCATTTATACCCGCCATGCAGGCCTCTGTAAACCTGCTCATTCTGAATTTATTGAATAAATATATGGTTTTTGCCAGGTAAATCCAGCTCTATGTGTAATTCTTGTCTCCAGAGAGGGGGAGGGGAACCAGAGCCTGGAATGTCAGTAGGGGTCTAGCTACAACTGGGTACCTGTTCGTCAGTGAGGCTAAATTTAAAATAATAATCTGTCATCACTGATCGCCCCCAACACACTCTTGTGCTGTACATCCTACCTGTTGATTACATTTCAAACTAAAAGCACTATTTTTTTTTTAATTAAAAAAAAGGAAAACTGGAGAACCATAACCATATCTTGTAGACCTGCCCACACTTGTTTCAGTACTGGAAGGACAATGTATTCTTGGGGGGGGGGCATGGCTCACCAGGGACTTGGACAAACAAGATTATTACATAGAGACTGATTACAGTTGTTGCTGTTAATTATAGTTAAGTGGCTTAATAAATGTCTACCCCACACAGCGAGACTAATGAATAAACTGAGGAAAACTAGAATCCTGGAGAATACCACTTTTTTCTTTATTTGAGGACAGATAAATTTTGGTTGACATGGCCTTGGCCAGGCTGGATCAGATTTTTTAGGCCCAGGTAACAGGAACAAGAAAGAGCCAAAACCTTATGACTTGCATAGGTAATTAATCACTCCCTGTGTGATCTTCAGAAGTAATGCTATTTTTATGTCTTTAAGAGTGGTACTGTAACTGCAAAATACTATGATATGTACTTGTTTGCATGTTGTTTCTGTTAACTTGAAAACAGCAATAAAATGAAGAAGAATAACTGAAGCGCAGCCCACAGGTACTGAGCATGTCATGATCCCCTGTGGGTGACCTGGATTTGTGCCCACCATCCAAGGCTGATGGAGCTAATAGGGCACTGCGGAGGTGGTGTTTTCAGCCTCTGAAAGGGAAGGGCGGTAGTGACATTTCTGCTCTGGCTCCTCCTAAGGGAGACTTGGGGTGGTATGGCATGTTGTGTGGGACTACACAACATCTTTTCCCACCCCTCCACTCCCAGTGTGGCAGCCTGGATGACTCTATAGTGATCCGAGAGGTGAGCAGGACCAGAAATGATGAAAAACTGCCGACTGCATGCACGGAGATGTCCCACCTCTCAGTGCTTGTGATGGCAAACAAAAGTGAAGCCAAGATGCTTTGTTGACCTACAGGGTCCACCAAGATGGGGCTTTCCCTAGGAGTGACATTGTAAAGAAGAGGTCTAGGTATGCAAGACAGGAAGGACCTGTAAGACTGGCAGGCAGAAGACAAGGAAGGAGTCAGTGGAAGAGTGAGTAGTCAAGTAGGCTGAAAGTAGAGGAATACATATAAGATTAAAAAGAAAAAGGAAAACTGTCCAGCCCATTAGTGCTACAGCTAGGGAGCAGCTTGCTGCAACAGTGACTTGGGTTTGTGCTCTGAGCCCCTATCATTGCGGTGAGCTGGCAGGAGGTTGAGACGGTATCCGCTGAGATTCTCGTAAGCCAGTTGGGGAGGGTGGTAGGTGGTGGCTCTGGGGGATGAGCGTTCATGGATCCTCCTTGTTAAGTGAATGGGGATGCTCACCAGGTCTGCACTGACATGCTGTCACAGGTGTGTGCTCGGATCCCATCAGTGCAGACATTCTTAGGCAGAGGCTGGTCCAGACAACAAGAAAAAATGCCATGTGCCGAATGATGCACGCACTCTTAAGGCCCTATACCTCATTTTGGTGGAGCTGCATATTGCATTCAATGGGGACACCCCCTGAAGACCCTGCAGTGGGGGGGGGGGTTGTTACCTTGAGGGTTGGTCGCTGTAGGCTAAGAAATTGTTGGGTTGGGTGTTTAACTTGTAGTGTTGTGGGGGCACAAAATGGAAGAAAACTGAAAATCACTTCTAAAAAGGCCCATATTATAGTGGTTTGGAAGATCACTGCCCTTTGCCAAGTTAAACTATTGCCTCAAGACATTCTTCTTCATGGTTGGCTAGTTACTGTTAACAGCTGATAGACAACATGTTTTGCAGCTGATGTTGAAAATTTTTTTGTAACCTTACGCAGCTTTATTAGCTTAAAATAAAACCATGCAGAGACTGCAATAATCATTCTTTGCTCTCATGGAAGTAAATCTATCAGACTCCCACTGAATGATAAACATGATTCTAAGCATTGATATATTTTGACCAGAGGGTCCAGATGTTAATTAGGTGACCTGCCCGAAGTTTTAGTAATGCAGTGTGTCCGTTGGTTTCTGTTAATGCTAGTTCCAGGGGGCTTATGGAACAGTACTCCTTTGTATGGTGTTTCTGAACCCAGGGCAGGAATTTGTGTGTTACAGCTGAAAAGGTGACTGCATCTCAACAAAACAAAACATTCCCAAGGAACCAGATTCCTTCAAGCAACTCAAAGATGTTCTTTGTGCAATTATGGAACAAGGAGGCTTTTGTTCTGGCTCTTACCGAAGCATTAAAGGTACTGGGTCCTATTTTTGTGGTAAAAGTGATACTTCAGTGTCGGTAGAAGTTTCGTATGGTGACACAGGTGAGGCATTTCTTTGTTTACCAGGCAGCGAATGTAGCCCTGACCAGATGTGACCCCGAGTGTCATCATAGGGCAAAGCAAAACTTGCGCTTTCCATGGTGCTCTGTCTTGAAACCCTTATTGACAAACATTATAAGGTACATGCAACACAAGAGACAAAAGGGTTCGCAAGGGATATTAAAATGGAAGTGCAGAATTCTTGCTTGCCTTGTATTATTCAGACATAATCCATTCATTTCTTTTGCAGAAAAATATTCCTTGGTCAGATTATTCCTGGATTGATGGCAAGACATGCATGGATTTTGCACTTAAACTTTCTTTGCAACCCTCTTGTTTTAAACTTGCATTTTGGTATCTTGTATATTTTACATGTACCTGCAGTGATCTGTGTGCATGTGTGTGGTAGCATGGGTTGATAAGGGAAAGCTATACTTGTGTTGGAATCAGCATGTTGGATGTTAGTGAAGAGACTTGATTTGTACAGCCGCACAGTAAACGGGTTCCTGCATTGAGAATGCCTCTTCACACACTGCAATCCAGTTTTGCGGCAAACTAGCACCTGCTACTCCTTTAGACCAGGAAACAGGAGTTATAGTAGCCTAATCTGAGTTTTAAAAGGAAACAGTGGACACTTTTCTGGGGAAAGTACTACTCGCTTGAAAAATAAAAATAGAACAGAACAGAAGAAAGTAAGAGAAGCCAACAGGAGGGAGCAAAAGCCCATCTTGCCTGTTTGCTTAAAGTCAATTTAAAACTTTTTTTTGCTGCTTTTGTGCTTTATAGCCCCTTACCTGAGTGCAGCGTAACTTCTGTGAGCTTTAAAAAAAAGTGTTTTATATTAGCCTGGTTAGGAAGGGAACAGATCATAAATCTTGCCAAGCCTGATGGCCAGTTGATTGCTTCCACTTCCCGGACCCATCAGACATGCCCACGCGCTAAGACGTTTTGTGACATCCAACTATGGACAGCGCGTAATGCATCGCATTGAAGTCCATGGGGCTTGTTTTCAAACCTTTTTTTACATGATAAATCCATTTCTGGTGTATATTTATAGAAAAGTTTCACCAGGAAGGGCACTCTGAACATATATATAGATATATATATATATATATATATAAAGCCGCTAATCAGCTAATAGACCCTCTCTGTTAGCTGAGCGGTGGCTTTATATACCAGAAATGGATTTATCACATTAAAAAAAAAAGTTTTGAAAATTAGCCCCATAGACATCAATGGGGCGCGCCACCATGCTCTGCCTGGTTAGATGTCACAAAATGTTCTGAGCGTGGGGGACCCAGATGACCATCACCCGATCAGCCTAGAGGTGATTTTCTGTTTTCTCCCCGCCTCCTCTCACAGTGCGGCCACACACATGCAGCGTCCTGGGAAAATTCCTTCCCAACCCATACGGCGATCCCTTATAGTGAGACAGCAGGTTCCCCACCACTCAGTTGCATACCCCTGCTTTTTGAGGGGAGGGATTGGGACGTATCTGCCAAAAGTCTGAGGTAAAAAAAGGCAGCACCTTCATTACAGCAACTTAAAGTCCCTCCTTCCAGTAGGTAGCAGCTCCTGCCCGCTGGGAACCCTGTCTGCCTGCCTGACAGTGCCCCTATTAGGCAGAAGCCCCCCCCCCACTCAGGTGTTGTCCGGGGGCAGGCCTGCAGACAAACTCCACCTGCTGCTGTTCATTGCAGGCTCTACCATTCTGTGGCAGAGCGTGGAGTTACTGTTCCTCCCAAAAGGTTTACTGCTATGGCACTATTACAATGTTCATGGGAAATAATTGCTTTGCGTGCTACAGTATATTTAGGTGTATACTTTATTGAAGGGGATTTCTGGCAGTTGTGAGGGTTGTTTTATATCAGAGAGAAATGTTGTAAAAGAAAGTCTTACACTAAGTCTGGATCATGCTTGTATATGTTTAGAGTATCCAGCAAGTAATCATTCTACTGGCCTTCATATTACAGTACTGCCTCGAGCTAATGAATCCTTATTAAAGGAACATCCCAATGTAATGAACCAGTGGCATGTATCCCAAGTTAATATAACTCTTGAATGTTTTAGTCTTAGTTTGACGAACTCCTGATTATCTAAATTAACTTCACACAAACAGTTTTGAGAAACAAACTTAATGACTGCTTCCAAACTGAAGACTAGTTCAAGTTGAATTTCGCGTAGGCACTTGACTTTTGCAGAAGTCACATACGACTAGGCAAATGCTCTAGACAAAATAGAACACTACAAAGGGCTAACGTCGAAGCATGAGCACGCTCCAGAGTCCATACTGGTAGTAGCAGTAGCAGGAAATTGTTTTACTCAGTAATATGAATAAGGACATCCCAACTTGAACCAATAGCTACTTTTCAGTGGGTTCCATAAGTTCTAACAACCTGGTTTAAAATTATAATATAGAAATATAGTATATAATATCTATAATATAGAACACGTATATTAAATAATACATAAAAGCTATATTTCACGTATATATATATCTATATATATAGATATATGATATATATATATATATATATATATATATATAAAACATATGATATGCCATGGTCCAATCTGGAATATCAGTGATATTTTCTTGAGTGTAGCTTGACCTTATGACATCACGAGTGTCAAAGGTAGAGGTGCATGCGGGAAAACATCACTGATATTCCAGGTTGGGCCATGGCATATTTAAGTTATGCAAGGCGTTTTGGGGGTTCGTGCCGTTTTGTTTTTAAATGTTTGAAATCTGTTGTTCAGAGTTTCTTTTTGGATGACAGAGTGCTGAAAGTGACCGTTTATACTGACATGCATTGGCACATCAGTGTGTCAGCACATTTGAATGTGCACTGGGAGGGAGCGAGGGGTGGAAGATGCAGCCTTGGAGCAGAGCAGAGGTTTGTGCCGCATTCAGCTACAGGGAGTTGCATGTTCACAGCCATGGGAAAAGTGAGAGCCAGTCATAGGGCGGTTGGCATTTGGGACTGCAGAGAAAGGGACTGGACTTCTTATGTGGCTGAAGAAATTAGTTCCTGTGGTAAATGTTGATTGTTTTATACTGTTTGGGTAAAACGAAAAAAAAAAAAAAGGAGAGAGAACCTCTCAGTGTGAGTGTCGTCTTCACACTGAGAGATTGGGATTTGGAGTCGGCGTGCAAGTTAGCTGGGGGCAGAGAAAGTGAGAGCATGCTGCCTGCACTGCCGGGTCCAACCAATCAAAACCTACTGTGCAGATAAATTCTGGCATGAGGGACCTAGAGTGAGGATAAACGCAATATTCTTATCTCATCGACTCTGAGACACCATTTTGAATTAGGATTAAGCAATGGAATTCTCGGACTTCGAAAAGCGCTATTGGAGCCAGTGAGATTTATTCTAGGTCTGGGGAATCTAAATAATGAAAATATTTGCCAAGTATTATACTGATAAGCAGTGCATATCTATGTATATACTGTATAAAATATACTAATGCTAGCCATGATGCCTGCATCGTTGGTGTCCAGTGTTGGGGGGAGTAGAGAAACGTAAGGGGAAAACCTTAGAGTGGGCAGCATGACACCACCATTCTCGGGTCCAGTCAGTCTGACTGGGTGCTTCATTTCCCACACTTCTCAAATATAGTTTATTCGTATTTTTGCACATTACATTACCAACAAGACAGCATATAGTTGTATAGTCAGTGCATCTCTACATTTTGTTAAAAGCCATTAACAGCATTATTAAAAAAGATCATCATTTGTCCTATAATGTATCAAATTACTATACGAGTTACTAAAAGACTTGATTTTTTGTTATTTCATTCCTGTCATGTCAGCTCTACAAATGTCAGTGCAAGAAAAAGAAAAGACAGTTCTAAAGTGCTGCTGCCAGTTTGACATACCCCCAGCTGGGACCAGTGGCCAAGCCACCCTTAGGGGCACCCATGTGCAGGTGGAAACTTGCATACTCCTCCAAAGGGGCCCATATTCCTTCATATACATGCTGCCTTCCTCTAGATCAACATATACTTTTTTCCATAGTAATGCATCCTCCAAAGCTTTATGCTATATAGTACGTGATGGAGGAGAATCACTTCCTAGTTTGTAAGTATTCCCAATTTGTCAATAATAGTGGCCAGGTACACAAATTTGCGTTGCCTGCTTAAGCCCTTCTGCTTTGTCCCAAACTCATAAGAAGACTGCCTAGAGTGACACAGTTATTTGAGTCGCAACAACTTTTCCAGTATTTTTTGTATGTTAGACCAGAACATCATGGGCCAGATTCACAAAGCCCTTGAAACTCCCACAGCTGTGGGAAAAACCCGATGCAAATAGGTTGCCACTTGCGGAGCCACAGGTTTTCCCGTAGCTGTGGTATTCACAAAGTTGGAACCAGTTTACAGCCTGCTCCATGATTTATGTCAGCTTGCAGGTGATGTTGCCATAGAACTCTTCGCAGCTGTGGAAATACGTTACAGCCGGTGAGACCAGCCATAACATCCTTCCGCAGCTGCAGTGGATGTGAATTCCAGTCTCCGCAGCTGTGGAGATTTAGGTCTGCAACTGGAGTTGCGGAGTGGGACTTAGTCCTGTTTTGCTTTGTGAATTTGGCTCCATATGTTTAGGATCTGCATTAGCTTGGCCACACCTAGGGCATTTTCTGTTGAGGTTGGAGAATTTGTAAGTCTAGTAGGTGTGTAATATGCCTGATTTAAAGTTACAAGCTGTATTAATTTATATTTGCTTTGAATGGGCAACTTCTAAGTATTTTCCAGATGTTCTTCCCAATCCTCCTCTGAAATTGCTACCCCCAGTGCATTCTGCCACTTGACACTGTTCTGGTCTCCCTTACAATTAACGGAGCTCAGTAGGTTCTGGTAACGTTAAGTCATTAAGCATCTTGTATTCCCTGTATTATCTAAAGTGCATGCCACTCCTGATGGCTCCTGTAAGACAAAGTTCAACCCTCAAAAATGCCTGATTTGCATGTACTGAAATTGGTGGCCAGCTGCCAATTCATATTTCTGTCTCAGTGCAACAAAAAAACATAAAGAGTTCCATCCTCATATGGATGGCCCAACACTGTTTTTTCCCTGCTATAAGAAAAAACATGGATTCACAGATTCACAGAAATTTGACTGCAGAAAAGGATTACACTGGCCCATCTAGTTTGCCCTTATGTACACACCTTCCACCCCTCCTTCTTTTACTGGCTCAGAACTTTCTCCCCTCCTCCCAAACCCATATGTTGGTCCCATGCCCTCTTGAATCCCCCCACTGTTTCGGATCCCACCACCTCCTCTGGTAGCCTGTTCCAGGCCTCCACCACCCTCTCTGTGAAGAACCTTCCCCTCACATTGCCTCTGTATTTCCCTCCTTCCAATCTGAGGCTATGCCCCCTTGTTCTAACTCCCTCCTTCCTTTTGAACAAGCTCCCATCCTTCATCTTTTTTATCCCCTTCAAATACTTAAAAGTTTCAATCATGTCCCCCCCCCTCTAGTCTCTAGTGGATATAGATTCAGCTCCCTCCACCTCTGTTCATATGTTTTTTCCTGCGTCCCCTGCACCATCTTGGTTGCTGTTCTCTGAATTCCTCTCCATCCCTTCAATGTCCCTACGTACAGTAGGTATGGTCTCCAGAACTGTATCCTGTACTCCAGGTGCGGCCTCACCATTGTTTTGTACACTGGCATTAGTTCCTCCTTCCTTCTGCTAGTTATGCCTCTTCCAATGCAGGCCAGCATACCATTTGCCTTTCCTACTGCCTTGTTGCACTGGTTCCCCACCTTAAGACTGCTCAATATAATCATCCCCAGATCCCTCTCCTGCTCTGTTTCCTTGGCCCCTCCAAGGGTATAAGCTGCTTAAATGTTTTTCCACCCCAGGTGCATCACCACACACTTTTTTGCATTGAATTTTAGTTGCCAGGTGTCCGACCACCTCTTCAGCTTCTCCAGGCCTTGCCTCATGGCCTCCACTCCACCTTGGGTGTCCACCCTATTGCAAACCTTCATACTGTCCACAAATAGGCACACCCTACCCTCTGGTCCTTCTGCTAGATCACTGATATAAATATTAATAAATAGGGGTCCCAGTACTGACCCCTGAGGCACCCTACTCATTACCCTCTTTACCCTGGAATGTACCCTGTTTACCACCACTGTTTGGCTCCTTCCCATTAACCAGTTTTCCATCAACCTAGTTACCTTCTGGCCCTCCCCTAAGCTCTCCAGCTTATTCATTAGCCTTCTGTGAGGGATGGTGTCGAAGGCCTTACTGAAGTCCAGATAGGCCACGTCCACCGCCCTCCCTGGTCCACTACCTGCATCACCCAATCGAAAATCTCAGTCAGGTTGGTCTGACATGACTTCCCATTCATGAACCCATGCTACTTTTGGCCGTGCATACCACCTGCCACCAGGTAGTCTACCACCCTTTCTTTTATTAACGTCTTCATTACCTTTCCTACCACCAAGGTGAGACTGACAGGGCAATAGTTTTCGTCTGCCTCCTTGCTTCCCCCTTGTGTATTGCAACCACCTCTGCCCTCTTCCAGTCCCCAGGCACCCAAGTTAAACAGTCTTGTCAAAGGTGCTGCCAGCTCCTCCCTCAGCTTATGGAGTACCCTTGGGTGCAAGCCGTCTGGCCCCATTGCTTTATCCACCTTTAACCTGCCCAATTCCTCAATTGATTGTGAACATTCTAGAAACCATCCCCCTGCATTCCCCTCTCTCCCTTCCTCTCCAGCTCTGGTCCTCTACCCTCACCCTCTTTCATGAAGAGTGAACAGAAGTAGCTATTTAATACCTCCGCTTTTTCAAAGTCCCCTTCCAGTTTTATTCCTCCCTCCCCCCTCAATCTCACTATTCCCTGTTGTGCCTTCCTTCTTTCTCCCACATACCTAAAAAAGGTTTTATCTCCCCTCTTGGCCTGCTTTACTATTTTCTCCTCAGTGACCTCTTTAGCCCTCCTTATCTTCTGCTCTGCCTCCCTTCTCTTCTGTCTATATGCCTCCCTATCCTCCTCCTTTTGTGTCATCTTATACTTCCTGAATGTCCTTTTCCTCTCCCTGACTGCTCCTACCAACTCCCTTGTAAACCAAAGAGGTCTCCTCCTTCTTCTGTTCTTCCTAACCTTCTAGACGCAAATTTCAGTGGCTTTCAGCACCCCTTCCTTAATAGCTATCCATAATTCCTCCACATGCTTTATATTCCCATCTCTGACATTTCTTCCCCAAATATCATCTTCATTCTGCTGAAGTCTGCTTTCTTGAAGTCCATTGCCCTAGTTCTTGTCCTGTTTACTTCCCTCCCCATTTTTACCCTGAACCTTACAGCCCTGTGGTCATTTGTGCCTAATCCTTTCCCACCTCCACCTCCTCCACACTGTCCCCATTTGTGAGGACTAAGTCCAACAGGTTTCTCCCCTAGTGGGCTCCCTTACCAGTTGTTGCAGGAATACCCCTTGTATTGCCCTAAGAGACCCCTGCTCCTAGCTGATACCACTGCTGGGGTCTCCCAGTCGATGTCACAGAGGTTTAGGTCCCCTACTAGTAGAATCTTCCATTTTTGTGCCATTTTTGTCACTGACTGTGTAAGTTGTTTATCCCCCCTTCCCCCTGTGCAGGAAGTCTGTAAACCACCCCCACCCTCAATGATTTCCCATTCCTTTTGTCTAAAGTGACCCACAGTATCTCAGTCTCCCCTTCCTCTTCTAGCCCCTCCGTGGCCCCAATTTCTTCTTTGACGTATAATGCTACCACCCTCCCCTCTTCCCCTCCCTGTCTTTCCTAAATAGTCGGTAACCAGGTATGATTGTTTCTTAGGCATGATGCTTAGTCCACCAAGTCTCACTTACTGCTACTATGTCAAGACCCTCTCCCACCATGGTAGCCTCCAATTTCCCTAGTTTATTCCCCAAGCTCCTGGCATTTGCTACTAATACCCTCCACCATGTAGCCCCCTCTTCCCTGTCCTTCCCTTCCAACCCTTCCCTGTTGTTGCATCTTGCTTGCTTTTCCTCTTTGTCTCCCAACTCTTCTTCCTGAATGAGTGTTTTTTTCTTTAACCTCCCCCCCCAAATCAATTTAAATTTAACGTCCTTACTGTAAAGTCCTCCAGTTTGCCCTTTAGTACAGTGCTCCCTTCTAAGCTCAGGTGCAGCCTATCAGGGGCAAATAGTCCCTCTTCCTCCCACGTTGATCCTCAGTCACCTATTAAACCAAACCCTATCTGCCTACACCATCCCTTCAGTCACTGATTGAATTCCATGATCTTTTCCCTTCTAGGTATGCTTGCTCTTGGTACAGGCAATACCTCTGAGAAGGAAATGGAAGGGAAAACTGTGCCACCTAAGAACCTAGCAAGCTCTTTGAACCTGGCCTATAACTCTTTCAGACTGTTCCCCTCCAGATCATTGGTGCCAAGGGGAAATACCAAGTGAGTCCTCCCATCCTGATGCTTGCCCCAAGATGGTATATTGTGCCTCACCTCTAGTGCTGTCATTCCTGGCATACACTGATCCCATACTGCACTGTTCCTTGCGCCCTTCTTCCCCTGTTGGATTCTCTTTATAATCAAGTCCCCTATGAGTGCCACCTTTGTACTCCCTTCTTCCTACATGTTCTTTTGATATTCCAGCTTACACCTTAGTTCGTGCCTCCCCTTGGCCACCCTATTTCCATTTTCCTCCTTGTCCTTGCCCCTATTTGGATGTTCACTCTCAAACACACCTCCCATTTCCACTTCCTCTCCTCCTCCCTCCATGGACTTTCACTCAGTCCCTCTTCTCCTATCCACCCTCTTCACTAGCTCTGCCTTGTGCTTTGTGGTTACACTTCTACTGCCTGTATTTCTTTTGGAGCATGTACTACTCCATTCACCTCCCCACTGACTCTTTTTTTACTTGCTCCTGATTTATTCTCTTTTCTTGACTCCTCTGTGATCCCTGAGGAACTTTAGGTACAGCGACTTATCCCAGAATGGGGTTAGACCCATGTGTTGTACCTGCACTCCCTTCCATTTGTGCACTTCATGCCATACATCTAATAGGTAAGTTACAATGTAGTTACCCCATGCACCTATGTTATTATGTGAAGAGGTGCTATGTAAAAGAACTGTGAGCCTCATCTTATCTGTCCAGGCTCTTTCCAATAAAATATCTTTGTTTTGACAATCTGCCCTATGTCATCCTCTTAGGCCTGCTAGCTGTGCAGCCCAGTAATCATTTTGAAAGTGAGGGGTTCCTGTACCCACTTTCCCAGGAGTTTGAGTAAGTTGGTCGTATTTAATTCTTGGGGCAATATTATTCCATAACCTTGCTGTGTCACAGGGTCATAGTTGTTAAAAAAAAACTATTTTGTATGGGCAGGGGCAGCATGTGAAAGTAGTAAAAATGCTTCGGGAGTATGGACCTTTTAAAGATATTAGAGTTCCGTAACAGGTACAAGGGTCAAGTCTGCCACTTCCTGTAGATGTCCCTAGTTTGTTCAGCAGTGGGGGTAGTTGACAGCAAATATGTCAAATATGACCAGCATCCTCCTTCTTATATCCCACACTTTGTGTACTGGAGGGGGCAGCTGCAGCCCCCCCCCCCCCATAATCCACAGCAGTGCCGGAATTGCATTGTGGACCCCATGGAGGCCTCGAGGTAAGCATCACAGATGGGTGGGATGGGGCTAGGAGTCGCCTGGGCAGGGTGGGCAGCAGCTGTGATGGGGGAATAACAGAATAATAAATATCCAGTTTCCTGCTTGCAAAACAGCAGGTTCAACAAACCTGAGGACCACGTTTTTCTCCTTATTTCAGTTTTTATGTATTTTGGATTTTGTTCACTGGAGCTGTATCGTCATGAACTGTAGGCGCCTCACATTTGTTGTAGTGGTGGGGGGTCCAGGGGAGAGCAAGCATTTAGTCTTTAGTAATACTATTAAATCAATAGTGATTGCTTTAAATCTCAATAATGATTTAAAGTGAAGCTTGATGACAAAAATAGCTTGTGGAACCATCTCACTCACCCACTCACTGTCGTAACTGCCACCCACTCTCATACGCACTCATCCTCAGCCCATCAACCCACTTCCACCTACTGCCACCTAATCCTTATCACACTTCTACCCCCTGACACCATTCACTGCTGCATTCATTCTCTCCATTTCACACACACACACACACACACACACACTTTGTCTCTCTCACACATTTGGTCTTACTTTAACAAAACAAGTTAGCTACTGTTCTGTTTGCTTGCAAACAAAAAGGTTTCCTTTCTCACTGCTCACTCACTTCTGCTGCACCGATCTCACTATGGCAACACAATCCTGCGTGATCAGATCGTAAAAGGAGGGGGAAGAGACAGAATATATTTTTAAACACAGAAATTGAATTCTTTTTTTAAAGTAGCTACTTGCCACTGTGGAATACTGCTACAGGCTTTGGTTGCCTGGCACTAAATTTCAATTACCATGGTAACCTTTGTAGTTATAAGACAAGAGTATTGTTTCAGTACTGTAGGTTGCCAGATACTGACAAGTTCAAAGGCGTTTGTGGCGGGATGGTTAGATGACGTCAAACATATTTGTTAACTAGTGCTAGACTACTCTTCTCGGGCAGTTCATGACCAGGGTGAGCATTTTTCCATAGGGCCTTAGGAGGTACATATACAACCAGGGATATTACCATGTTTTATAGCAGCTACAATAGTCATATATAGTGTCTCACCTGGAGTACTGTAATCAGTTTTGGACTCCTCACCTGAGAAAGGACATGGATAGGCTGGAGTCAGTGCAGTGAAGGGTTCACAACAGTGATTTTTGGCCAGAAGGGCAGATCTTACAAGGAACATCTGAAGGCCCCGAACATGTACAGTACTCGCTGGAGGGAAAATAGGAGAAGTGGGGCATGATGGAGACTTACAAGTTCCGAAGGGATATGAATAGGGTAAATTACGAGGACTAGTTTGTTAGACATAGAGATGCAGTCATGAGGGGGCGTGGCTGGAGATTGTTGGGAGTTAAATTCAAGAATGATGTGAGGACATTTCAGGGTTTTATTTAACTCTAAAAATTGATTAGCGTTTTGCTCATAAAAGTGCTAAAACATTGTGAAAATACATAGCACTTGCCTCACTGTGTTTAACAAACATAACACTTCTAGGAAACCTATATAAATACTTTCTGTACAGTTAGTATTGTCCCAAGAAAAAAACTGCTAATCAATTATTTAAAACCCTGCATTTGTCGTCACGGAAAGGGAGGCAGAGCCTTGGAACAGATAACCGGCGGATGTTGTGGTGGCAGGGGCAGCCATTAATGGGTTCAGATATGGGTGGGGCAAGGCCAGGGGACTCATAATCCAACCCGAGAGAAACAGGAAGAGGGAGGAAGTAGAAGTGGGTGTTGGGAGAGAGTAACCCACCACGGCACTAAGCCGGGGAAGGGGGGCAAGGTAGTACCAACTATGGGCAGACTTGATGGACCACTGGTTTCGTTTCACTATTAGATTCTGTGTTTCTATGTATGCCCATTCTTTCGTAGGCTGTCTCATGTCATTTCTCCAAGTCATACAAATTTTAGTACCATTTTTGAAGCTGTACCCTTTGTTTAGTTTTTCTTAGCCTGGGCTAGGACATACTTTCTGTTTTCAACCTTGTTCTTGGGGAGGGGGGGATGCAGATGAAAACTGACTGATATTGAACCAGGTAAGCCTGTTGGTGGATTTGTGAGTGGGGGAACTAGCACCAGGACATTGGGGTAATTCTAATTCCCCAACTTTTTTCAAGAAGTGCATTGTATCTTCAATGCCCACCAATCTGAACAACCACTAGAACAGGCATGCGAGACCTCGGTTTAATGTCTCATCTAACAACTTCAGTGCTGACAGCACGTTGTCCCCCTTACAGCATGCTGGGGCATCAACGTGGTTACTTTTAACCAAAGGGAGAGTGCCCTCTGCAGAGTGCTGTACAGGCTTTAAAAGGCGTTAAAAATCCTCATGGTCCTGAGTCTGGGGACTGCTGTTTTTTTTTCTTCAAAACCATGAAGAGTTAAATCTTAAAGGTTTAGTGGACCAGGCAGGACTGGGTACCATCAGAACTGGTATCTGAAGCTGATCAATGAGAAATACGGTACATTTCTGTTTATATTAAGAGTGAGAGTCATATTTGTATACTGTATGACAAACTGCAAAAGATTTTTCGGTGTCTGTCAAAAAATCCACAGTTAACATCAGCAGAACTCTGTTAGATAAAATCCCCCCAATTTTTTTTTTTTTCAGGAGAGTCCACATATTATCACCGATGATATTTTCATTAAAACCAAATTTTTTCCTTTATAATTTATCTGCTCATGTTACTTGTATCTGCTATGACATCAAAACCCTCTGTGTGTGATATCACAACCTGTTACCATGGAAATCATTCTAACGTCACAAAAAGAGGATTCTGCTTCAGGGCATGAAAAGCAGCGTGAACAGATCTTTAAGGGACAAAGAGTCTGTTATCATACATATTTCATAAATAATGAAGACTGGAATATCCTGATATGCAGATTAGTTTGGAATGTTATTTGAGTCCAGCTGATATTGACTATCATGTTTTTTTTTCAAGAGACAAAGAAAATCATTTAACTTTAATACATTTTGTCTAATTTCTATAATATTAAGTATCTTTGTTTCTTATTATCAGGGTGGACTAATGCAAACATTTCTAGGAAAACTGATTTTGCCAGCTACTTCTCCTGGACTAGTAGTCCATTAGAGAAAGATTTGACCTCTGAACTAAATTACATCCTACAGATAAATACCTCACCAAAGATGTTACCATTTCTTTTTTTTATCAACTTTATTATCACCATTGTGCTTGTGTTCTTTCTGCAGCTCTAATCCAGAGTCTCTTCCTAGTCACTGCGGTAACCTCCTGTGAGCAACAATGTCTTGCTCGGTGGCCTACGAGGTAGGCTTCCTATTTCCAGTGCCCTTTTTAACATACTCCAGAGTGACGCATGGATCACCAAACAGTAGTCATCAGAAGGACCGCACTTTCAGTGTGCCCAGTGCACGTGGGTAGAGGCAGGCCCTTTTGTCGTACTGCCTCCAGTGGTGGGTTTTGTCCCTGTGTAAGTACACACAAACACGACAACGCTGGTGGGGAGATGCCAGGCAATGTGTGGTCCTCCATGCTGTGAGCGGCAGCTCAGCTAAGTCACTACCAGGTGTCGCCCAGAGTGGTGGTGCGGCAGTCAAGAGAAAAGTATCCAGGAGGACGCCCTGCACCATCCCCGCCACCCTCTGCTCCTGAAATCCCATGCTCAGGGTGTGAGCCTGGACTGCCAGCATGCTAAAATGATTCCTCACTGCTTAGTGCCACTGTACCAGCGTTATGTGACTTTTGAACCAGGAGTAGATGGATGAAAATGGTTTGAAGGATGTAACTTCAATATCTTGTTTCATTTATTTTATTTTATTTCATTTAGTGATTCAGAAAAAAAACCTTTGAGCACAAGTTCTTTTACAAAGGTTCCACATCATAGATTGCAAAACAAAGTACAGTAGGAGAAAGAAAAGGTATATCACAATGAACGATACAGCTTGGATTCAGAACTTACAGAATAACTCAAAACATAGGTACAAGTTAAATAACAAGGATAAACACTTTATGAAGGTGGGGGGGAGGGGATAAATAGCCACAAAGTGCCTTGTCGGTAGTTCAGAGGGACGGGGATAGCTGACAGAGGGGTGAAGAAGGGAGGTACGAGAGAGAGGTAAGTACTGCAGTGGAGGTGAGAGGGTGGGGGAAGAGGGACGATAAGGTATAGGGAGAAATGGTGGGGTGAGGGGAGGCTGAGCGGAGAGGACATGCTAGAGTAAAATGGTGGGGTGTGATGGGCATGGTCAGGCAGCCAGCATTAGTAGTGACTGTTTGGGAAACTCACGGGACTGTGAGTTGGGGAAGGGGGAGGGGGATGGCAGGTGCCGAAGGAGCATGACACAAACTGATTGCTGGGGCAAGTCATGAGAAGGGACAGAGGAAGGGGGTACCTGAGGCCTGCCTCGTGCTTGCTGGGGGCCAAAGAGATCAGGTTGGAAGGACTCAGGGGCAGGTGCACTTAGAGAGTGTTATTAAGTGCTGTTTGAGGTCAGTTTTGAATTGTGCCAGACAATTGGTGGCCAAGAGGTTCCTAGGAAGTTCATTCATCCATAGGGGGGCCTGGTAGGCAAATACACGTTGCTCGAGTGAGGTGCGATGGAAGGGGATCATCAAGACCCCTCTAGTCCTCCCTCTGGTGACCTGTAATGAGTTGGCCACCTTGATCAAACTGCCTACACAAGGTGGTGTTTTACCCAATAGAGCCTTCTTCCCTAGGATGCAAGTCTGGAATTTGACCCTGTTTCTTAATGACAACCAATTTGCACATTCTTATATAGTACAGGTGTGAGTGCCATGCTCAGCATCCAGGGTGTCTGCAGGCTTTGTTCAGCGCAGTCTGAACCATCTTTAGTGCTGTATCCATTGCCGACCCATAGACCACTAGTCCATAGTCAATAGTAGAAATAATTAAGCTGTGGACTGAGAGGTAGATGGCCCCTGGAGAGAGGTATTGCCTGTGCCTGTATAGGACACCAATCTTGGTACTGACTGTCTTGACCAGAGAGTCAATATGTTGCGCAAACATAAGGGTATCATCTATTATGACCCCCAGATACTTGAACAAGTGAACTTGTTCCAGCGGCTCACTGCATGAGTTGGAGATGATGAGGGGGTGGTGCTTATTTTTTATCTAGATTGTTTACGCTTAGTCATGTTGCATTTTGTTTTCAATTTCAACCTGAATGTTCCAACTGAGATGCAGCATCTGGTTTTCTCACAATTTCTTCTCAGTTTCCGAGTTGGAAGGATGAAAGCCAAGCAAGTCCAAGTGACTTGCTCATGGTCAGACAGTGACTCTGTGGCTACGAAAGGACACAAATCTACAGAAAATATAAACATTTCAGGGTACATTGGATTCCTAATAATTCCAGTGTTTTCTTTTTACAATTTACATTTTATACTGCCCCATGCCTCGGCCCCTTCCCCTGGTATGGGCCCAGCCCCACCCCATGGTATTCCTGACACTTACCTGGTGCATCTCTCAAATCCTTGGGCTTACCTCTCCCTGTGATAGGGTCCCTGCCATGCTGGATGCAACCTTCCATCTCCTCCTGATAACAGAGGCCGTAGATCTCAGGGTGCCGCAACCAGTGGACATTGGCTGGGGTTGGGGTCTGAGCATGCCCAGGACCATCCCTTACAAGACAAGCACTGTTTCATTTTACTGGGTCCCCACCCCCTTGGATATCAGCACACTAGGGGTTCCAAGATGCAGAGCATACTCAAACAGAGCCCAGCTGTCACCTATCCGCACTGTGCAGCGGCTGCACTACTAACTGTGGTCACTCACGTGGCAGTGTGATAGTGGCAGCATCTACCCTTCTTCCTCTGAAGAAGACAGCATCTGCTGGCATGCTTGCTCTTTTGCCCCCAATGACCCAAGCTCATTCCTGATCTCGGTTTGCTGGCATCACAAGCAGTAGCTCTACCGCTGTGCGGACAGGTCAGCTCTAATACTCATTTAAAGGGCACTGCAAAATTTCCCTGACCATTTTGGCATGCATTGCATGTGCAGCCATCACTCTGTCATGGGAATCTCTCTGTCATGGAAGTGACTTGAGAGTACCCTCATGGCAATGTGTGATGCACAAGGATATGAATTTTGAGCTGGCCTTCAGGAATTATTTGCTGGAACTAAATATATGTCCACCAGTTACAAAAATATAAATATACTGAGGGGGAAAAAGCAATATTTCCTAGGCAGTGGAGGAAAAGTAAGTATTTGACTGCTTGCAGGCATTCTGCTAATGCAGTCTGCTCTGATCACTCAAGCCCGCATGCACAATTAGATCTGACCTTCCCATCTCGTCTCACAGGAGTTCCACCACCATGGCTGTAAATGTGTCTCCTGCTGCTCCAGAGAAACAGCAGACCATCTCTTTACCATTGGGCACAATGTGCAGATCCCTCCCCTATGTCCCTCACAATTGAATTCCCCACTACAGGTACTTTTCTTGTGCCCCCTTTGGGGCTCTGCCCACCCTCTGGCATGCTCTCCGACAATACCTGCCTGCTAGGCATGCTGGTACCCTCTTCCCTTTCCCTTTGGGGGGAGATTGGAAACCTGTTGTTACAATAGGGTCAATCTGTTGCTGGTGCACAGCCCTGGTTCCTCAGGCTTGGACTTTCCTCCCTCCCTCCCTTATTCCATTCCTGCCCCCTCCACTATTGTCTAGCCCCCTTCTGTGGCCTGTATTGACTTTGGAGGTAGCTGCGGGAGTAGAGCCCTATGGGGCCCAATGGCTGCAATGCTCAATTAGCATATTGCAGCCCCTGCAGCTTCCAGTTCTATTCTCATGGCCTGGAATCTCTTGCAGTTGGGACAGTGGCTCGATCAGCTCTACTTTGTTGGACTTGAGCCCCCACCCCCCACCCCACAGTGCTACTTTAAACATGATGAGTAAACATGCAGGTGCAGGCTCTGGCCAACAGACTAAGAACTATTCCCATTAATCTTCGGCACAGTGCTAGCCTCTTTCAATGGTTCTCATCTTTGGCAAACTGGTTTCTTGGCCTAGCACGTCTTTTTCATCCATGTTGTACTGTTTTGACCTAATACATTGTCCTGAACCATAATTGTGTTTTTTGAATCTTGTTATAGCACATCGCTATTTTTTATCTGACTTATCCTCCCTGTGTACTTGCACCGTGAGTTTACTATTTTTAATGTAACAATTATTTGTAACAGTGTATACTGCATTCTTATTACAAGATGCCATTGGAAATGAAAGCATACGCAGTGATAGTGTACAAACTCCTGATACAAATAAATGTAATATTTTGATGTACAGTGTAGTGCATGTGAAGGGAAGAATGACTTGCCCTAGCCTGCTCTCAATTGTACTGACAACAGGCAAAAACTTTACTCATTTATTTATTTGAAATCACTCCATCTGGGATGACCCCATGAGATGCAGCATCTCCAATTTCATGGGGGTCCCAGACTGGACAGCAGCAGTCAACAGGTTGACATAGTTCAGCAGAAATACTTACATACAGGCTAAAATATACTCAGGAAAGAACAACTGTAAAGGTAAGTATATCCTAGTGTTAATTAATGCAAGCAAACACAGTGGGGTCACAGCAAACAGAGCATGGTCATGCAACATAATCATGGTTGGGGAGGGGGGATTCTGGAACAAAAGAAATACAAGTAGTTCTAAGGTGGCTGGAAAGACAGGACTTGAACATTTGCAAACTAGAAGCATTCCTTTGATGGAGAGGGAGTTTGTTCCAGGTTTCTGCTGCTGTAAATGCAGAGGCCTTTCTAGCAAACCCAAACTTCATCTTGGGAACTGAGACAGTAAGTGCGGCTTGTGAACAGTGTTAAACTCGACCCCTGGTTACATGGCTTAAACATGTCATGGAAGTCTGCTGATTACAAGTTATGGAACACAAATGGGAAAACGCAACAGATCCAGCTACAAGCTGCAATTCCTGATGGAACACTTGAGGCAGCCCCAGAATATGGCAACAGATTACAAACCATATAGTTAAACACATGTAAACAATCATTAAACATAGTCAAAGCGTGCAGAATGGATAATGATGAGCCACTGCACTACGGCCAGGAACACCAGGACTGAGCCCAGTTCTCTTGTGTTTTTTTTCATGCAGCACAAGGCATACATTTGTCTCAGGAACTTGAGGAGCAGTGGTTGCACTAAACAAAACACAGAAACATAGAAAGGTGCCAGCAGGAAAGGCCCTCACAGTCTATTGTGTCTGCCCATTTTACTACCTAAACTGTTCCAACCTATTGTTGGACGTGCCTTGGCCAACAACCTAGTGGCGGGTTTCATTTTTTTTTCATTAGCAACCACAGCAGTTTGGAGAGCATTTTCTCAAAATGATTATTTTTTTTTAATTCCGCTACTTTTCCTGTCCAGAAGAGTTTAGTTTCAGTAAAATGTGGCAAACTGAAGAAACAGATGTCTACGTAAAAGCAGAGAATCTTTCAGCAGAATGAAGTCCATTGGTCCAGTGTGTCCGCCCATTCTTAACTAACTAATGTTAAATGAGAGAGCCCTAGAGGCTGTTCGCTCTCTCTAACTTTGAGTCCCTTACTGGCATGGTCTTTACCAAGCCTTTTTATAAAATGGGTAGAAATTTTCCTGTGTTTTGATTGGTCAAGAGGTCCCATTTGCCGTGTCCTTATCAGGCCATATACTGGCAACCGGTACTACTTAGCCAAGCAAAACACATAACCTTGCCACATATCAATGCCTGAAATGACTCTCTCCTGCTGTAGCTCAACATGTACTGTAGCATTCGATGAAACCGCAGCAGCTGCATGGGGCAAGCACTGTCGCCAACAGTAAAAGCAAATAGCAGTAATTTTATGAAAGCTCCCCCACACACACACTCACATCACAAGTAAAAAGATTCAGCTTTTAGTTCTTATTCTGTATTTTCCCTGAGTCTGACTGTTTTCAGTACCACATTCACAGCCCTTGTGCTCCCGCTGTTTAAACCGCACTTCTCTTGAAATCGCACTGAGAACCAAACAAAAGAAAACAAGACTGAGCCATCTCCAATGTGCAGTCCTCCCCTCGGTTTTACCCTCTACTAGCCAGTAAACTGAAAACCTCAACAGGATAGAGCAGTATCAAAATTATTTAAATAATGGGAATGCGAAACCGTGAACTACGATGGCTGCTATGGCACTTGCTCGCTCGGAGTCAAGCGTCTGCGAGCTGTAAATGAGATGTATTGCAGATTAAAACATAAAACTGCATTAAATAATACCAAGCTAAAACAAACAAAAAAACATTTATTTATCCATGCTCAGGGGTTGGGGGGGGGCACACATCACCTCAGTGGAAACAGAGCTGCTCTCCCAAACAACAGCGTGCCTTTGAAAGCCGTGCTTCTCGAGCAGACATTGTCGTTGATGACATCTCGGAGAGGCAGCTAAAAAAGCGTAAAACAAAGAACTAAACAAAATGTAAAAATTAAAAAAAAATGAAGCCTGGGTGTGGAGAGAGAAACAGAGAGCATGTGTGGGGAGAGAGACAGATAACACAAATACCCTGTAATAGCTGTTTATACAGTAATGGTCTGCTTGTGCCAGGTCTTTTTTTCTATGTATATACCTTAATTAACCTAGATTTTAACAACTGTGTTTATCAGACTTCTTTTAAATAATTAATTTATGTTATGGGGGACCCATTTTTGAAGTGGAATAAGACACTCCGAGGTGTGGTTTATGGGCTGATAAGAGCACTTCTCAGGTGCTAAAGACACTTAGTGCAAGCGCCTCATGCTTCATTGTGCACCTGGGGCATGCTCTTATCAGCCCATAAACCACACCTCATCGTGTCTTATTCCTTACATATCTGTCCCACCCTCATTTATATCTCTGCTCTGAGTTTGCACAGACCACCTCCTTTGGCAGCTTATTCCACCCCATCCACCACCATTTCCATAGAAAAGTACTTCCTGATATGTCTCTTAAGCTTGCTCCCTGACAGCTTCATGGAGTTGGCCCTTGCTGTTTGTGTTCCCACACTGTCTGAACAATTCCCCACTGTCCATGTTATTTGCCAGTGGAAGTATTTGTATGTTTCAATCATGTCCACTCGCTCCCTTCTGGTCTCAAGTGTGTACATGTTCAGATCTGCCAACCTCTTCTGGTCTGTCCTTCCCTGCAGTCCTTGTAGTATCATAATTACCCTCTTCTGCATGCTGTCCCTGTCCTTTAGATGCAGACTCCAGAAATGCAAACAGTTCACAGGTGAGGACGAACCAGTGACCTATACAATGGTAGTAGCACCTCCATTCTCCTTCTGATGATCCTCCTCTCTGTGCCGCCCACCATCCTACTTGCTGTACCCACCACCCTACTGTATTGTGAGGATTCCTTCAGACTGTCTAAAAATTATTACTCCGAAGACCCATTCATCTGCAGTGCTTTCCAGTCCTGCTGCCCCCATTCTGTATGCAATGTTAGGATTTTTTGCCCTTGTGTGACCACCGTGCTGTTCTTGACATTGCATTTTAACTGCCATACTTTTGACCACCTGCTCAATCTACCCCAGTCCTCTTTGATTATTTTGACACATTCTTCACTGTATATCCAGCCACAAATCTTGGTATCATCCAAGAAAAGTTTGCACAGTTGCAGAAAGTATCACAATTGCCGGTGTAAATTACCACAGTGTTGTATTTTGTGTCACCATTTGAGATGTTGCAAAGTTTTAATTCGCTGGCAAAGTTTCTGGCAAAGTCACCAGATTTGCTTCCTCGGATCAGTTTGCGAAATTTTTCTAATTAATAGGGCAATTCGCTGTTTGTGACTTTGCATGTAACTTACAAATGGTGAAATTCAGGGTACACAAAGGTGAAGTTGTGTCAAAATGACTCCTTTTGTTTTTTTTTAAGTGCAAAAAAAAACTATCTAGTGGTCCCCCTCCCTGCCGATAGCTGCCCCGGTATTAAATAATGATCATTCCCTGGTATCTCGTGGTCCCCCTGGCTGATTGCCGGCCTGAAGTTAAATAAAAATCTTGCCCTGGTGTTAGTGGTTCCCCACTCTGCCACCGATTGCCAGCCTGATGTTAAATAATGATCATCCCCTGGTGTCTGCAGGTTGTCCCCTTCCCCCCACCCACAATCTGCAGCTTGCTGTTAAACAAACGTTTTTTCCTGGTGTCTAGTGGTCCATCCCCCCAACCGCATCCATGCCTGATGTTATACTTTTCCCTAGTGTCCAGTGGTCCCTTCCCCACCCGATCACCCGCCAGACACACAGACACAGTTTTCCCCATCCTGATTCCCTGTATATTAGAAAAAACATTCCCTGGTGGTCTAGTGTCCCCTTCCAACCCCGATCCCTCCATGCATTAAAATAGATGCATCCCTCATGGTCTAGCAGTTGCCCGCCCCCGATCCATCCTTGCATTAAAATGTGTGCTTCCCTGGTGGTCTGGTGGTTCTTCCTCCCTGTCCCCGATCTGCTATATATGATCTGTATCTTTTCCTGCTGTCTAGTGGACCCTCCCACCCTGGCAGATAGTGCCCCCCCATCTCAATCCCCCACATCCCATCACCGAGTTGGCAACCAGCACAGCCGTCTGTTCTCCACCATGGTTGGTCACCGACTGAGCTGTCAATGAGTGTCTACTTGTAGAAGTACGTGCTCATTGACAGCTCAGCGGTGGCTGGCTATGTGGAGGTGGAAGGAGCTGTGCCGGTCACTGACTTGGGGATGGGATGGGGGGAGTAGGAGTGGTGGGGCACTGGCACGCAGTGGGGGGTCCACCTGAATATCAGGAAAGGTATCAATGTATTTTACAGGCAGGTCAGGGATAGGGAGGGAGACTGCTAGACCACGGGAAGCATACCTTTTAATGCAGGAGGGATCAGGGATAGGGAGGTGGGACTGCTAAACCACTAGGGAAGTATACATTTGAATGCAAGGAGGGATATGGAGGGAGGCAGGGGGGACTGCTACCCGCTAGACCCCCAGGGAATGGCTTAGTAATATACAGGGCATCGGGATGAGGGCCAGGATACTCTGTATACCAAGGAAATGGTGTCTGTGTGTTGGGTGGGGGGAGGGACCACTGGACACCAGGGAATACTACAGATGACATTGGGCATGAGTGCGGGTGGGGGAGTGACCCTTAGACATCAGGAAAAGATAAATATATATTTTTTTAATCTTTATTTATTCACCCCTACCTTTCTGAACTCTTTCAGGAGTGGGCATTCAAAGGTCCAAGTCCTGTTCCCACCATACAAGCTCTCCCCTCGCTCCTCCGTGGGCTCCCTCCATCCGCTCTCGCCGCCACCCGGACCCCTGGCTCTGAGTCCCCCGAGGTGGGACCACCAGATACTCCTCCTGGCTCTCTATCTACAGTCAAGTCTGGCGGCACGTGTGAGGCAGCGGAGAGCAGAGGAGTGAGAGGTGGAGCCCGGCATTGAGCGTGGTAGTCCGACCCCCCCCCCCAGACCCTCCGTCACCTATCAGGAGGTAGAGGGTTTTTTTGTACTTTGTTACGCCCTTCGCTCCTGCTCCCCAGGCAGAGCCCCAAGCGTGCAGTGATGCCAGGGGACATCCTGCCGTGGCTCCGCAGCCCTCTACACTAGCCCTAAGCATGTCAGTGCCTCCGGTCTCCACCAGAGGTCACTGCTGTGCCGTGCATAGCCCCTGGAACCCCCCAAGGGAGGAGAGCTGTTCTCTGGACCCTCAATCCTCCCTCTCCCCTGCCGACCCCCGGTGGCCCAGACTCATTCCCAAACCCAGGTCGCTGGCGTGGCGTGAAGAGTGGCATCCAGCGCCTCAACCCTCTGCACCACCGGGCCGGCTGTGGAAAAGATATTTATTTAACATCAGGCCAGAAATCAGCGGGGGGGGGCCAGAAGACACCAGGGAAAGATTTTAATTTAACATTGGGCCGGGGAGGAACCACTGGACATCAGGAAAGATTTTATTTAACATCGAGCCGTCGATCAGCCAGAGGTGGGTAGGCCACTAGAAACAGGTGAAAGATTTTATTTAACACCGGGAAGGCGATCAGCAGATGGGGGGGGGGGGTACTAGACACCAGGGAATGAACGTTGCAAACTTCACCTCTGTGCCAAACTCCGCCAGTGAAGTTGCCAACTTTGCCTTTTTTTTTTCCTTTTAATTTGTCATTTTTGCGTTCTTCCGCCTGTTTTCTCCTGAAGATCCGGGGACCCCAGCAGACATGGCAGTGCGTGTGTGTGGAGGCACAAATGCACTCCAGGTACCGGCTCAGCCCCTTGTGCTCCACCTCTGGCTATCGCCAGGCTCCCCATTGCCTGAACTGCCATCCGTCCTGCACCAGGTGGCAGCCAAGGGTTGGAGAAGCCCCTCTTCCCTCCCTGGGAGAGGAGAGCACCTGGCAGCAGCTTAGTTCCGCTCCTCGCCCTCCCCTGCCGACCCCCGACAACCCAGGTTCGTTCCCGAACCCATGTCACCAGCATGGCACGAGGTGTGGCATTCAGCGCCTCAACCCTCAGCGCCACTGGGCCTAACTTTGCATTTTATGGAGTTATTAGTGTTCCATGAATTTGGACTTTGCACGGTGGATTAATGTCACAAAATTAGTTGAATTTGCAAATTAATCCACGAAGCGAAGTTTCCCAACTTCGCACAACTCTAGTCACAATTGAGGAATAGTTACTTCAGGTGAGGAAATAGTACCAGAATGTAGAAATCTGGACAGCGGTCTAGCACATTAACTGGTGCAACCTTGCTTGTTATTTGCAAGTAGTGTTTTGAGGGTCGCAAATGGGGATGGGAACCTGCTTATTTTATGCCTTGCAGCATGGCAGGATTCAAACCTGGGATCTGCTGGTGGTCTCCATTCATCACGATAAGTCTGAACACTGGATTTGCCGATGTCATTCCATCTCAGTAGCTCAGGTCTGACTTTTGGCCATCTACTTTTATGCTTTTTTGATAACTGAAAAATCGAACTTTGCTCATTATGCTGAGACGGCCGTTTTAGTGGTTGGTGGAACTGCAATTTCAAATCAAATGGAAGGCATCCCCACGAGAGTCCTGGGTTTTATGATGCACTTTTTTTGTAGCAGTATACTAGAAAAAAAAAAGAAGAATCATATCCCCCAAAAAAAAAAAAAAGAAAAAATATACTGGAGCATTGACATGAGTTTAACAGTCATACAGATACAAAGTTCTTAAATTGGTTGGACTGGTATAATAATATGCATGTTTCTAAGGTATTTTTTTACATCAGGTTTTAACAGAAGTTTTTGAACAATCGAGCTGTTTTACTAGCCCACATCTCACCAGAGCAACAAGCAAGATCACCTCCACTTTCCTGTTATCTGTTTTTTTTCATCTCTGCCCAAGTAAAGTAAAGAACAATTTTTTTTTTTTTGGAACATTTATTAATACCATTGTAAGTGGTACCTTCTTTGTTTTGTTTTGTTTTGGGGGGGGTTCAACCTGAGCTCCATCAGTCATCTTCCCCCACTGCACCGCCAAGTGCCCTCACCAGCTCCCCCTCCGCCCAAGCACCCCAGCTCCCCGCCCCCCGCTGGTGGGTCTGCCGGCTTTATGGTAGTACTGCTACTATAGAACCATGTGGAGGAAAGAGGATCCTGATACCCCAGCTTGCCTCCCAGGGCGGGGCCGTTGGCTTCCCGGCAGTACTTAAGCAGTACCAGTGGTGAAGACCGAGAGGTGTGCAGCAAGGTCCAGGACTGGCATCATCCAGTCAGTGGACCATTTTTGAATGCTCTGCTCCCTGAGGAGGTGGGATGTGCAATAACATCACAGGCAATGCTGACATCCCAACCCCCTGAACTGTGACGGTGCCAGCTGCAGTCGATCTCCTAGCCTCCACCAGAGGTCAGCAAAGTGACAGTTGCACTACCTGCCCTCCCCCCAGAGAAGGAGAGCTGTCATTAGGACACTTGATCCTTCTCTCCCTGGCTGGCCTCCCAACGACCCAAGTCCATTCCTGAACCCAGGTCGTCGGCGTCGCAGACAGACAACCTGCCTCTGTGTCGGCAGACCAGCACTTTCTTTCTTTAAATTACCTGTGCTTCATTCTCCATGGCTCATCTGTTAATGTCTGTAGTTTTTGATTTTTGGCCAGCTTCTTTGTATGGACCTCACAGCATCTTAAATTTTCTCTCCCTTTTCCCCCTTATGAGTCCTTCTTGATGTTTTTGCCCTCCCTCCATCCATCCTCATTTGGCTCTGGAAGGTTGTTGGGAGTTGGTGGTGGATGGGTGGGAAGAGGTGGCATCCTGCGTTTGTTTACCTGGTCCTGCACCCCACCCCAAATATTGTTGCAGCTTTAGTTTGCATAGGCAGATTGGTTGTAGTTATGTATTAGCTTTTGGAAGATTAAATATGTGGTAACTTTGATTAGAAAAAAAATTAACAGAAGTCATGTGCCATGACTGGTGGAATCCAGTCACATAACTATGCATTATCATAGTATAACTGCATAAGTCTGTTCCAGATGTCTTTCCTTTGATCTTTTGGGACATTTTTTAACCATTTTTAAAAGCATAGATTTTGAAAGCTGAAAAAGGCCCATCCAGTCTGCCCACCCTGCCCAACTACTATGCAGTTCCCTCCTTTACTTAATTTATAACCACAAAGTTTTATGTGTTTTTGGATAGCATATTTTACTGTATTTCTAGTTTTGTTATTATTTATAATTTGTATTGATATTTAGTTGGTTTGGGTGGGGTTAAGTTAGTTTGGGTGTATTAGTTATTTTAAGAATGTGCTGGGGAGGCCAAATGACGGTCAGGCAGTATTCCCCCACCAGGCTCAGGGAATTGCACCCTTTTGACTGCCCTTATTTACTGGTGGATGTTTATAGACGTTGTCAATCCTTGGGGATTGTTAGAAGGCGCAGGAAAGGGGTGAGAACTGGGCCTTGTGGGGAAATGGAAAGGGAGGAACAGATTGGGGTGGTAGGGACCCGGTGATGCCCTGGGGTGAAATGGTGCCAGGACAGGGGTAATCCTTGTCTTGTTCCCATACACAAGGGCCCATCAGTTGATGCTGGACGAAGTCGACGTCTACCTCAGCATCTCATCCAACCCGGGTGGTGTTATGTAATGCCAGGTCCATCAAAAACAAGACTGCTATTATATCTGATCTTGTTGAAATGGTGGATCTGACATGTATCACTGAGACCTGGCTGGACGAAAATGCAGGCCCAGTATTGGTCTCTGCAGTTCCAGCTGGGTTCTTGGTGATTTATAGCCCTAGGTTGGATCATAGGGTAGGGGTGTTGTAGCCATCTTTTTTAAGACCGAATTGAGCCTTGTGGATGTTCCAGTGGGTGCCACCAGATCCTCTGAGTGCATTATGGGAGAGGGTGAAGGTTGCAGGATACTCCTCATTTACCGTCCACCAGGTGATGGGGGTTTATTCCTGCAGGAGATTGTGGACTTCATCGTCGACATGGCATTGGAGTCTCCCAGATGGATAATTCTGGGGACTTAATGCCCGGGTTTGACGATGAACTCTCACAATTTGGTCAAAATCTCCACCAGCTTATGACAGTGCTGGGCCTCACACAGGTGGTTACCTCCTCTACCCATGTAGGGGGTTACTCACTGGATCTGCTGTTCCTCTTGGGGATGGAGATCTCTCATTTGGAGGTGGAACCAGTTAGTTGGTCTGACCATCACACCACAGGGTTCAGTTTCAGGGCTCCCCCAGATGGACCTACCCCTTCGGAGATGGCCCGCTACCGCCCTTTAAGGGGAGTTACCCAGATGGTCTAATGGCGGTCCTGGACCTATCGGGGTTGCTGGGTGAATGCACAAGCCCAGGGAAACTTGTATTAGCCTATAGTAAGGCAGTGGGAGATGCCCTAGACTTGATTGCTCCTGATCGTGTTCGACCACTCACTCTTTTCCCAAGGTCCCTTTGGTATGACGGGTCCTTGAAGGAGTTGAAGCGAGTTGGTCGAAGGTTGGAGAGAGCATGGCGGAAGTCCAGCCTGGATGCTGACAGGCTTAGACTGACAGAACATTATAAAGGCTATCAATCAGAAATCACCCATAAAAAAGCAGAGTTCCTAGCCGGCCTGGTGGCACTGAGGGTTGAGGCACTGGACGCCATGCCTCATGCCATGCCGGCGACCCAGGTTCAGGGACAAGCTTGGGCTGTCGGGGGTCGGCAGGGGAGAGAGAGGATCGAGCGTACGGAGGACTGCTCTCCTCTCTCAGGGAAGGATCCAGGGCCAGCCTGGCATTGCAGTGGCCCCCGGTGGAGACCGGAGGCACTGCAATGCCAAGGGCTGTCATGCAGGGGAAGACAGCAGGCGGCTGCTTTCCGGATGTGGGTAGGAGCACTCACGCCATGGGAAGGGCAGCATTGCATGTCCTGTGTCTGGAGACCTAAGCACAAAATCCCTGGCCCACTGAGGAGGCAACGAGGGCCTCAGGGACCTCCCTCACATCCCCAACACCGGATGCCCACACCGAGGACCCACGGCCGACCTCTGGGAGAGATGGACCCTCTAAACCTAGGAAGTCACCGCCAAGGTAGGAGTGGCAGGTCCTGTCCTGGGGGCAGGGCTGATGGTGATCCAGGACGCTGGAAAGTCTCTTTCTACGGAGGGGGAAATCGGAGGTGGTGCATCATGGTGGGGAGTAGAAGGGACCGAGGGTCATGTGGGCACCTCTGAGAGATGCCTCAGTGGGTCGGTGCCATAAACAGAATTTGAAAAAAAAAGAAAAAAGGCAAAGTTCCTGTCCAGGGAGATTTCTGCTGCACAGAATCGACCTGTTCAACTTTTCCTAACTGTTGACAAATTGTGCAATCCAATCCGTCTCCAGCCTGGAAGAGCTTTTTCACAAATTAAATGTGATGAGCTAGCTCGGCTCTTCGCAGATAAGGTTGCCAGCATAAAGTCTGGAATCGGCCCGGCTCTCTCTATGAGGGGTTGCGAAGGTCGACGGGAGGTGGTGAGCACCCGGTCTGTCTGGACAGACTTCAGCTTACCGGAATTCATGGACACTATGAAGATCGTCCAGACTTTGCGCCCAGCCTGTTGTAGTTTGGATCTGTGCCCTATCCCCCTTTTAGCCCAGTGTGTAGATGTTATCTGCCAGATCCTAGCTGAAATTGTATGGAGATCCTTGGAGAGGGGGATCTTTCCAGACCCCCTGAAGGAGGCAGTCATTCAACCACTCCTTAAAAATTCCTCCTTGGATACCGACAACGCAACTAACTACCGACCTGTCTCTAACCTTCCCTTTGCGGGGAAGGTTATCGAGAAGGTGGTTGCGTTGCAACTGGACGATCACCTTGTAACCCACAATATCTATGAAACCTTTCAGTGTGGTTTCACGAAAAGGCATAGCACGGAGACTGCCCTTGTTCAAGTACTAAATCACCTCCTAATGGCGAGAGATCAAAAGGCTCGTACCATCTTGGTCCTTCTCGATCTCTCAGCAACCTTTAACACTGTGGACCATGGAGTGCTTCTGGAGACCCTGCGGTTACTTTGTGGACTGTCGGGTACAGTCCTCGAATGGTTTCGATCATTCCTCACAGGCAGATCTCAGAGGGTGGTCACTAGAATTTATTCCTCTGACACCTTCCCCCTGTCCTGCGGGGTGCCACAGGGCTCCATATTGGCATCCATGTTGTTCGCTGTGTTAATGCTGCCATTGGAAGATATCATCAGGCGATACAGCTTGAGTTTTCACTGCTATGCAAATGATACTCAGCTGTATATGTCCTTTGTGCCCGGACAGGATGATGCGGTCTCTGTGCTAAATAATTGCCTTTCCGAGATCAAAGACTGGATGGAGTTCCTGTTGGCTGAGACTGAATCTGGATAAGGCTGAGGTGTTGGTTGTGGACCCGGGTCACCCGGGGGCGGGTTTGGGGGCTGGGCACATGTCCAGCCTGTGGTTTGACGGTGTCCAGCTCACTACCTCTGATCAGGTGCGGAACCTGGGCGTTATTTTTGATGATGGTTTGACCCTGAAATCTCAGGTGTCAGCCATGGTTAAATCCTTATTTTACCACCTGAGGAATATCTCCCAGGTGAAACACCTGGTTCTGCTGGGCGACCTTCCAACATTGGTTCATGCCTTTATTACTACCCATCCTGACTACTACAATGCCCTCTACCTAGGGCTGTCTGGGGTTGATATCCACCACTTGCAGCTGGTGCAGAATTGCTGTTGACTGGTACTTCTCAGTCCAGTCACATAACGCCTGTGCTGCATGGACTGCACTGGCTGCCGGTTCAGTGGCGGATCACCAATAAGGTAGGCTTGCTTACCTTTAAAGCCCTACACAAACAGGGACCCAACTACCTGAAAGATCTCCTGACTCCCTACACCCCCAGTCGTCCTCGCCGATCCACCTACGAGGGATTGCTAGAGATTCCCAGGGTTCGTCTAAAAACATCTGGAGGTTGTGCTTTTTCTTTTGCAGCACCAACCCTGTGGAATTCTCTACCTCGTCGGTTAAGAAAATGCCTGACCATCATCAGTTTTAAGTCTATGTTAAAAACTTCTTTATTTTCTCTGGCTTTCCCAGACTGATTTTTAAATCATTTGTATTGCTGTATGTTTGCACATTTGTGGTTTATACTCTGTAAAGTGCATTGATATTGAAAGGCGCTATATAAATAAAGATTGGCTTGACTTCTGGCACCCCTCTTCTAACTAATCTCATATGCCTGTCCCATCCTTGCTTGAAGGTGCTCACTGATTTGGCCTGTACCACCCACTTGTTCACCACTCTTTCTGTAAAAAGGGCTTGCAGACATCCCTCTTGAATCGCCCTCCCCCTCTGCATGTGAGTTCCCCCATGTCCCTGTACTTAAGCTCAAGGAAAAAAGTACCCTGGTGTCCACCCTTATTTATCCTGTGCAGGTACCTGTATTTTTTGATTGTGTCTTCCCTTCCCCTCTTTTTCCCAGCGGTGTACATATTCAAGTCCTGCTGCCTCTCCTTGTGTGTCTTGCCTCTGGTCCCTGGACCATATTGATTGTCCTGTGCTGTACTGCTTCCACTTTGTCACAGTCTTTCCTCCGATGTGGATTCCAGTACTTTGTGCAGTGTTCCAGATGCGGCTGCACCAGTGACCTGCACATTGGGAGGATCACTTCCTGGCTTCTACTGCTTATCCCCCTCCCTGTGCATCCCAGCTTCCTGTTTCCCTTACCCCCAGCTCTGAGACGATGCGCTGTTGTTTTTAGGCTCTCTGATATCATGACCCCCTAGGTCCTTATCCTCCATGGTGCTTTCCAGCATATTCCATATTGCACGCTTGGGTTCCCTTTCCCAATGTGCATCACCTAACATTTTTCAGCGCTGAAGGCCTGCTGCTAGATGTTTGACCAGCTCTCCAACCTGCCCCTATCCTAAGTACCCTTATCCCGTCATCCATATCCACTCTTGCACAGATCTTTGTATCAGCTGCGAAGAGGGGATCTTGCCCTACTGTGTTCCCCTGTGTTGCAAATAAACTCACTGAAAAGGACCGGGCCCAGCACTGACCCCAGAGGTACACACCTTGTTACCACCCTAACCTCTGAAAATTCTCCATTAACCACTACCCTATATATTCTTTCCCTCAGCCAGTTCTCTACCCCAATCGCCAATTTCTCCTCCACCCCTTAGTCCCTTAGCTTTTGGATGAGCCTCATGTGTGGAACAGAGTCAAAGGCCTTGCAGAAATCCAAGTATACTGCTGCGTATCGACTGTCTTTCCCTTATCAGCTGCCCTAGTAGTGCACTTCATGGTGTGCAGTTGTGCAGCAATCACCACACTTCCTGCCATATGCCTCATAATGCATCCAGGATGTGTGGTTATCATTCCATAACCAGCCATGCGTTATCACTTACTTTTACTTACATAGATATTGTACGTGCTATAGATGTTATATGTTTCAGGGCAACACAGATCCCTTTGACAGGTTTATATAGGCAGAAATGAATTTCATCTGCATGAGAACAAAAGGCACTTATTTCTTTATCACTTCTGTTTGTTTGAGTTCCATGTATGTCCACATCGCACCCTTGTGAATGAAAAATGTCATTAGCTGTGCAGCACCAGGTTGTGCATTAGAGAAAGAGTAAGGTGCTTCTGGGATTCCCAGGTTTCCAGTTGCCTTGGTGGCCCAGCTGAAAATGCACCCGGAATGGTATTCCATGCAGCCTGGGTTCAAATCCCAGCTAAGGCACTTGCTTATTTCTCGCTTCTGTTTGTCTGGGTTCCATATATGTGCACTCCCCACCCTTGTGTATGAAAAACATTTCATCATCATAAGCGTAGGTATGCCACTTTCGTTTTTTACCTATCCTTGTTATGCTCTCTCCTCATCAGGGTTGTGTATGGGAGGGCGCTAGTTTCTTTTATGTCTACATGGTAAAGACATTACAACCAGTAATCAGTACACTGAGGTAAGGGTTTTAGTCAGAATTCCTCACTTCAGTTAATATTGCAAGCATGTCTACTGAAAATGCTCAAGGGAGGTATAAGAAGAACCACGAAATACTAGCTGACTCAAAAACAGCAGTAGAGTAACAGGGTTCACCAGATTCTTGTGTCAGCTACTCTTGTAAAATAAACCTTTTACCACCCTCAGTTTTTCACAATCTGGCTCAATTAAACAAAGTTATGTGCACCTGCCTTTAGACCTTGCTTTGTCATTTCTGTTTCTTTGTACCTGCTTTTGTCTGTGATAATATCTCACACCTTTATGCTGTGTAATTTCTTGTTTGCCTTGTCTGTTTCCTAAGTGGTAGCTCATCTCTGGGACACCTTGTTATATCAGCTGGCTGTCACCTGTCAGCTTTGTTAACAGTACGCGCACTGTAACTAAACAAAAGTCCGTGTGACTATACAGCGTGAAATGTTTGTCACTAAAATGCAGTTCATTCTATTTTGGGTCTCCATTCCGTCATAGAAAGGTTCGTTGTTATCTATTAAGGCAGCCACAAAACCATGCTAGTTCAGTAACACAATGGAAAAAAGATGGCGATGAATAAAAAGGGTGCAGGGCATTCGTTTGAGTATGGGTGTGCTCCATGCCTAAAGCAAGCACATACCTGTATGTTCTTTCAATAATAAACAACTCGGTTAAAAACGTCCATTGTGCTTAAAAACTTCTATGGTGCTATATGCTTTCTAAAACATCTAAGCCCATATTGATTTCTTTTCTGTAATTCACAAATACTGTACTTCCTCAAAAGTGACTAGAGTCATCACAATTCATTTTCATTCATTTGTTTATTTTACCAGGAAAAGGATCAATTGAGCAAGCTCATTTACAAGGAGGTCCTGGGTAAGACAGCATACATAAGTCAGGAAGCAATGATACAAAATACAAAGGTATACAGAAGATACAGAGCAATATACACAATTTGAAATAAAGTCACTGAATTTGAACGTCTGTCAGGTATACTCAGTGGAAATAAAGCCACATGAACAATAACTAAACTTGAGGAGGACAAGAGTAAATTAAGTGTGGTTCTTCACAGGAGCAGCTCTCAGTAGGTAATTTTGAATGAGAGCCTTAAAGGCACTAAGGCTACTCAGTGAAATAAGTTTCAAAGCGGTTTGCAGTGAGTTCCGTACTGTGGGAATGACACAGTTGATTGCAGATTTTCCGAGCTGTATAGTTTGTCTCAGGATGTCTAGGAGGATGTAATTTTTTTTTTTCTGAGGGAATAGCTACTGTGGGATGTGTGGAAAAGTTCAGTAATATATTCTGGGAGATCATTTAATAGTACCTCGCATGCCCGTGTGTACAGATTTATCTATCTTCTAGTTGGTAATGAAGACCAGCTGACTGTAGCACACGATACATAGTGATGAGTCATATGCGCTGACTCTGTGATGAACCTGAGTGCCCTATGATAGAGCACATCCAACTTGGAAAGACAAGTAGTGGAACATCAGCTGTAAATCAGGTCTGCGTAGTCCACAATAGGTAGGAAGGTAACCTGCACCAGACATTTCCGGACATCAGGTGGAAAGCAGCGCTTGTGTCTGTAGTAAAGCCAAGTCTAGCCTACAGATGTTTGCATGTTGCCTCAGTATGGGTAAAGAAGGATAATCTGTTGTCAAGCCATACTCCATGGTATTTATATTCATCTACTACCTCGAGGGTGTCTCCTAACAGTGTAGAATTAGATTAGTTGCCGTATTGGTCCTTGTAAGAACAAATCAGAAGCAAATGGTTTGATACCTTTTATTGGACCAACATAGATGTTACAAAAAGAAAACAATGTCTAAGTTTTCAGACCAACCAAGTTCTTACTTGGAGACTTATGACCAAGTACAACACATCTTGTGTTAGGTGCCGTCGATTCGCATGTTGGTGGGCTGTAGAATTTTCATAGTACGAGCTGAAATGGGCCACTACGTAAGGCTTCTATTAGTCAGTAATAGCTGTCTCGCTCCAATGACGTCATCACATCTCACATCGGTGCCATCTTATGGCTAGATTGCGGTGCCGACTTTGAAACTCTGGGATCTTTTTTTACAACATTTGAAAGCTGACAAAAATGGGTTAAACCTCTATTACAAAGGTAAGGTGCACTGTATTTTACAATGCCACCCCCAGCTCCAGCTCACCACAATTTCATTTTTTTTAAATTTAGTGACCAGAAAAACAACTACACAGACACGTAGGTATGGTGGTAGTCATGGAGGCAAAATAGAGTTACAAGAGTCAGAGACAATGAGGTGGTATAGATCTCTTTTGAAACAGGCATTTAGAAGTAACTTAGAGCAGAAAAAGATTGAGTTGCAGTTTATTGAAAGCAATTTGAAGGTCAGAGCAAACAGCGCTGATATTAGGCCTTAAGATACACAGGGCAGAGTTATCATCCGCATAAAATGTAATCTGACATCACTGATGTTTTACCTAAGTTGTTGATGCATAACATGAAAAGTAATGGGCCAAGGATGGACCCTTGGGGAATAACCCTAAGGGGGTACAGGAAGAATAGAGACCTTCTGCTTTGACCTGTCGTAAGTGCCCAGATAAGCAGCTGGAAAACCACTGCAGTGGAGCAGAGCCAGTTTCTGTGCTATACAGTTTCTGGATCAGGATGTTATGATCAACAGTGTCAAAGGCCTTACTCACATCGAGGAAAATAGCTCTTGTAATTTGTTTGAGGTCAATGGCCCCTAGCCAGTTATTCGTGACTTTAGCCAGGGCAGAGACAGTATGATGCTTAGATCTAAAACCAGATTTAAGAGGTGTTATAATGTTTGAATGCTCCAGTTCATTTTTCCAGGAGTTTAGCCAAAATGGGGAGAATGGATATAGGTTTGTAGCTGTTGAAATTGCAAGCATCTCCAGATTTTAATCTGGTTACAGTGGCTAATCAATCAGAGTAGGTCAGGTAAGAGTGAGCTTGTCTGACATATGCTGCTTTTAATGCTGCTTGTTGGGCTGTCCCAATGGCCCAGATGTGCTGCCATGCAGGAAATCAGGGTTCAGACGTGGATCCTGGCGGCTGGCATCAGGGGCAGGCCAGGGCAGCTGATGGCAGTGCACCTCCGCTTGAGGAAAATTGGTGCTGGGCTCTAGCACCATAGCGACCCCTTGTGGACTGTCAGGGAGCATGCTGTACTACAGGAGCACACTGTGCATGTGCAAGGCCACTAGGGAGGAAGGGACATGGAAGAAACTGGGAAGAAAACCACACCACCGTTGGCATGATAGCTGTCTGTACTGTTGGTCCCCACACTGATGACACCCACTGGAGAGAGTGCAGGTTTACTAGCAGACGGGGTCGAGAACTAGGCAGACAGTGGCGGAGGAGAAACAACTGTAATAAAGTTATATTGGTCACATGGGACGAGCAAGAGGACAGAAATTGTTAATTGCACAATATTTCTCTACCTGTAGGAAGTTGTAAATTTGACAGGAGTAGGAATGCATATGGCATATAATGTGTTATAAAATGAGTAGAGACAGTAACGGAAGCTGATTGGCTGAGACGATGTTCCAGCCATGCTTTTTACTTTTTCTACACCACACTAAATACCAAGGCCCACTAGATGTGACCTGTTTACTTACTGGAATCCGTGAGCCACGGATCCAATGCAGTAACGTAGCCGTAATTGTTTTCTGTAGTGAGTGGCACCTCCTTTTTTCAGTGAATGAAACTTAATCAAACCACAAACAAGCATATAAAAACCCCCAGAAAGGATAAGTTGACACAGACAAATGCCTTCTCTCAGACCCTGACAGATCTGTTCTCACCCAAGTCGCTGGTAGTCTCTTGTTCTCAGTTCCGACTGACAGAGAGTGAGACACCAGTCCTTTTTTTCTTTTTAATCTAGCTTTTTGGTCCCCATCATCTGCTGTTGCCAACTGGCGATGGAGAGACATATGTATTTACAGATTTTTTTCTTCCCAAACCCCCTCCCCGACACCCCAGCACATGGCCATGTGAGTGTGTGGAGGCACATATCGCACCCTGTGGCCCGGCTCAGCCCATTCCACCTCCCAATGCTTTTTGCTGCCCCCTCTCTGCCTACACTACTCACTGGACCTCCACCTGGTGGGAGTGGAACTACAGAGGGGGGAAGTGTCAACCCACCCTCTGGAGAGGAGAGCTGCCTGCTGGCATGCTCAATCCTGCTCCACCCCTCCCCCCTACACTGGCACCCCAACGACCCAAGGTCATTCCCGAACCCGGGTCGCCGGCGGAACATGAGATAAACATCCAGTGCCTCAACTCTCTGCGCCACCGGGCTGGCTGACCACCAGTACTTTTACAAACCATGCTACTGCAAATAGAAGCATGGACCACGCTACTGCAAAGGGAAGCATGCTGCTAGCAAGACCACAAAGAAATGTTGATCTTGCCTGTGGCCTAGCGACCCACCCCAGTCGCGCTTTACAGCAGTCACAAAAGTGGCTGGGAATTAGCTGAATGAATCAAGAGTGAAAGGGAATGCTGGGTGGGAGAGAGAAAACCCTGCACAGAAGAGAAGGAGTGCCAGACACAACTTGGAAAGTCCTCTCGCACTCCAGCGCCCCTGCTGACAATTAAGCAAAGGGACTATTTTACTTTAAAAAAATAAAATAAAAACTTTTGACACTAATTTTTTTTTTAAAGTGACAATATTTCTCAACATATACTCATTTTATAAGTGCAATAACGCACTTCAGATGTGGTTTATTCTGGATAAATGCCGTGCCTCACTATGCCCCTAGGCATGCCTTTATCCAGAATAACCACACCCTGTCGTGTGTTATTGCTTACATGTTTGGATTTGTGGTGCCATGCATTGACTGAAGAGGGATCTGTAAGACGCTGTAAAACACTGCACACCATACAACACTATTTTGGTGCTTTAAACTGAGTGCTGCTGTAGTTTTACCCTATTACAGTGCCCATTATTAAGAGCAGCATATGATTGCTGGCAAATGTGATAATTGTTAAAATATATTTTTTGTAATAATTTTATAATTGATTAATACTGTAATGTATCCCCCTCCAGCTTCATTGCCTGCCCCCTGGCATATGTATATATACACACACAAACACACATATGCCTTCTTACTCCCGACTCAGTTGTAAGAGTACCTGGTGGTGGTCATGTTGACTATACCAGTCAAAATGGTCTACTAACTAACAAACAAACTCACTCACTAACAACTTGATGGGAAGCATTATTGCTGTAAGAGAATCAGGTTATGTTTTACAGTGAAAAACTGAAACAGGTTCTGTATTAAAGTGAAAATGTGAATCAGGTTCTGTATCACAGTGAAAAGTGAATAAGGTTCTGTATTACAGTGGAAAAGGGAATAAGGTTCTGTATTACGGTGGAAAAGGGAATAAGGTTATGTATTACATTGAAAAAATAATCTATATTACAGTGAAAAAGTGAATTAAGTTCTGTACTGCGGTGAAAAAATTATTTGTATTACATTGAAAAAGTGAATCAGTATGATAGTGAAAAATAAAACAGGTTCTACATTAAAATGAAAATGAATCAGGTTCTGTATTACAGTGACAAGTAGATCAGATTCTGTGTTAAAGTGAAAATGTGAATCAGGTTCCTTATAACAGTAAAAATGTGAATCAGGTTCTCTATAACAATGAAAAGTTAATCAGATTGTGTATTACAGTGAAAAGTAAATCAGGTTCTGTATTACAATGAAAATGTTAATCAGGTTCTGTATTACAGTGAAAATGTGAATCAGATTCTGTATTACAGTGAAAAATAAATCAGGTTCTGTATTACAGTGAAAATGTTGATCAGGTTCTCTATTACAGTGAAAATGTGAATCAGATTCTGTATTACAGTGAAAAGTGAATCAGGTTCTGTATTACAGTGAAAAGTGAATCAGGTTCTGTATTACAGTGAAAATGTGAATTAGGTTCTGTATTACAGTAAAAATGTTAGTCAGGTTCAGTGTTACAGTGAAAATGTGAATCAGGTTCTGTATTACAGTCAAAAATGAATCAGGTTCTACACCGAAGAAGTGAATGAGGTTCTATCTTATAGTGAAAAGATGAATCAGGTTCTGCAGTACAGAGAAAAAGTGAATCAGGTTCTGTATTAAAGTAAAATAGGGAATCCGGTTCTATAGTACAGTGAAAACATGAATCGAGGGCGCTGTGGAGCCCGAGCCGAATGGCAGCATTTTTCTTCTGCTCTCTACTTAATGGGCTAAAACATTTAAAAAGTTGATAAAAAGTTAAAGTACAGGACAGTAAACTACTAAACTTGATTGAGAAACCTTCAGAGTTCACTATGGGCAATCTACGCAAGGATAGGAGTGGAGCTTCTGGTGCTAAAACAAGCGGATCATCCCAGCTCTCTCGATCGGGCCAGGAGACCCAGGCCACACATCAGCCCGAGTCGGAGGAAACTATGTCTTTGATAGGCCGCAAACTTCAATGCTTAATTTCCTCAGTCTCCGATCTCAACAGCAGACTGGATTCTTTTGCCAGCAGGGTGTCAGTGGTTCAGAAATCGGTGGAAGGAATGCAAACAGAATTTAAAGACCTCAAAAGGCAATCCGATTCATCTATGGCTGCATCCTCTCTCCTTACAAAGGAGAACTCACACCTGAGAGCCAGAATTGAGACTTTAGAAAACCAGGCCCGATCGGCCCATATAAGAGTGCTAGGGTTACCGGAGGGGATTGAGGGGTGATTGCCCGCTCATGTTCTTAAAGGACTGGCTAAAGGAAAAACTGACACCTGAGGATCGGGACATGGATTTTGGACTCCAAAAAGCCTATAGAATTACCCCCAGGGACTATCGAGAAGATATAGAAACCCCACGTACTTTGCTTCTAGTAACCGACGGGATAGGCACGAGGGACAGGATCCTCTGGTTGGCTCATAAGGCTGGCTGTGTTACTCAAGATGATCGACCGAAATATATTTGTTCCCCGATATCGGCTATGCCACTTGGATGTGCAGAAAACAGTTTGATGGAGTGAGGAAAAAGCTGAGGGAAGCTTCAATCATCCACACAATGGTTTTTCCAGCTTATCTCCGGATTGTCCATGGGGGTAAGGTTTGGGTCTTCTCTGACTCGGCCGAAGCAAGTAAGTGGGCATCTCGATTTGTGGAACACACCAGAAGCCGACTCTGGAACAAGAGAGATGAAGATTCAGAGGTAGAGGAACAAGAAGAGGACTGATTCTATTTAAACCAGTGAGGAAATTTGTTTCACCTCTTGTCCTAGACTGGGACTGAAGAACTATGTTTGCAAGTTTATAGTAGACAAGGACTTCTACAACAGTCTGATATGGGAGAGGGTTTCTGTTTGGATATAACTTGTCCTGTACTTGGCTATTGAGTCAGATAACTAATTATTATCAAGTTAATTTAGATATTTTGTTAATTCTTAACCATACGATTTTATTATTAGCCCTAGTTTGTATTTTTAAAATACTGCCTGTACTAATTTCCCTTTTTTCTTTTAGGGAATGGGATTTTAACTTGAGGTAAAAAGTGCAACGCCATTAGCACCTGTTTGGGGCGCATTTTATTTGGGACTGTTAATAACGTAGACTTTAGTATATTGAAGTAGTCGCACTGCTCATGGGCTCGTTTAACACAGCTTCTATTGTGTTTATACTTACTAGTATATAATTCTAGTTTTCCCCCTGATGTGGTATCACAATACTGGGACGCAACAATCCTATAACTAAGGGGTGGATTAGTTCTCCCTCTTCAGAAAGTACTCAATAATAAGGTATGTCTTGGATATGGAATTGTTACTGTATTAATAATTGATTCAAATAATAAAAATAAAGTTAAAAAAAAAGAAAACATGAATCAGGTTATATGTTGCAGTGAAAAGTGAATTACATTCTGTATTACAGTGAAACATGAATAAGGTGACACAGTAGTTACAGATTACTACTAATATATGGTATATAACCGGGTGCAGGTCTGGGCGTTTGCTAAGAGGGTAGCAATTGTGTTATGTGGGTGAAACGCTGGGGTAGCATTTTCTCCATAAAATAGCAAAGAAAAATGGGACCTTAAAACACTGAGTAAACTGAAGCAGCTGCTGTTGACTGGCTCAAGGGGATAGCAGGTGCTAGTTGCTACATAAAAGGATTCACTAGTGTATTTATCAGAAAGTCCAGGTGGAGTGTAACAGAAATTCTGAAATGTGTGCGAGCAGAGCTGTTCCACTTGCTCACTGGCAGTCTGGCAGAGCTCTTATTTAAGAGGTTGAAAGAGTCTGGTTGATTTCCAGCAGGGCTCTTCTTCAACATGAGCTGATGATGCAGGATCTGTGCTTTGTTGAGCGTAGTCTTTGTGACAGCCTGCTGTGGTTGGTTTCAGGCCCAGGTATGACCTTTCATTGATTTCAAAATTCCTCATACTCTGCAGAGCGTCTGTTATTGTCCTGCTCGACTAGCCCAGCCCATGCTCGCAAGAGAAACTGGCCAGTCACAGCAAGATCTCTCAATACCAAGCTACACAGCTTCCACAAATAAGCCGGTTCAAAGCCACAGCCCTCGCTCAGCAGTCCAGGAAATCCAGCGTATTGCTGCAAACCATGTAAGCAATCTAGAGGACAGAAAGCACTCGCCGACTATATTTGGTCTCCCTGCATTGGAAACAAAATTCTTCTGTAACTAACTTCAGCCATTTCAAATCTGCTTACAGACTTCTGAACCTGCCACCCGTGTACTGTTGACTTTCCCTACTGAAATAAATCACAAAGCTTTCTCTATATCTTATACAACACATAATTACAAGGCTGTTGTAGGGGTCTAATCATACTTAATGTTATACAGACCATGGATGTGACAAATGTTCTGATCAAAACAGCAGGACAGCACCTGAAATAGGAATCTACTGTATAGTGGAGCCTGTCAGGCTGTAGTGCAGTAACTTGCAGTAAATAAATAACATATCACACGTGCAAATGATCTCCGCATTAGTCAAATAAAAGGTATTAACAACATAGTTTTTTTACATCTACAATTCTGCTAATTAACCATAGTATAGGGAGTTTTGCTTTGTTCCATGGGAAATGAAAAACTCATATGCCGTTGTCAGTGTTGTGCATGCATGTGACACCATGCTGCTGTTGTGCTGTCATTCTGAGTGATTTCCGAACCGTACACCATAGCTGGCTGGTATGTATAGAATGCTGGCAATTTTTCCAGGTATCTGTCATGTCCCCCCATTAATCTTCAAGGAATTAAAAAAAAAAAATGTTCTTATGACGGACATTTTTGTATTATTTCTTTTCTCATGTTTTTCCCCATCCCACATCCCCAGTGTTGGAAATACTGACTGGGGAACCAACCATCCTGATGTACAGTAGGACTGAACATACCAGGCAGAGGTCTGGGGACTAGTTTCCTCATCACATGTTGCATTCTTACACTTTACTTGGTCAGTTTCATGCCTTCAGGGAGGCTGCTTTTACACAGCAGCAGACAACAGACATTCTTCATTTTGCTCCTGAAACTTTTTTGTGTCCAGGTCCCTAAATGACTGTTAATATTGGGTTTCATGTGTAATTTGTATAGTGTGTGATTCCCTATAAATGTTTATCTATTGTGTACTGTGGATTTGGTGTTTTTTCTTTCTTGTAACCAAGTCAATATTGCTGCTGTTTGCTTGTCTCCCTGGGAACCACTTGAAAAGCAGCCAGTATTCTGAAATTTAAAAAAAGGCAGCATAGTCCAGTGGTTAGAGCGCCAGCTTAGGAACCAAAGATCGCAGGTTCAAACCCCGGCAGAGCCAAATACTCTCAGCATGACCTTGGACTAGTCACTTAACCTCTCGGTGTGCTCCAGTCCACCCAGCTGCAGACATGTGGGTATCGCTATAAAAACATAGAAAACTGTGAGGAGCTGTTTACCAGGAACAGAGAAGATAGGGCAAGAGGTCACGTGTGGAGGTTAATGGCCATGGAATGGTCTGCTGGTAGAGGTATTGGGTGCCAAAACCATCAGTGTCTTCAAGCACTGCTGGGATAGAGTCAAGGGGATATTAGCTGCTCAGCTGGAAGTGGGAATTGGAAACATGGAAAACAAAAGGGGGAATAGTGTAAGTGAAGCCCCAAAGAGAGAGTGGATCCTGGGACAGGATAGGGTAATAGAGGCAGACAGGATGGACCACCAGTCTTTTTCTGCCAGCATCATCTATGTTTCTATACAACATTCAAAAATAAATAAATGGTCTCGACATCATTTCGGAAAACACAGTACCTCGAGGTCAGAACAAAGAAAATGAATGTTTCCTGCGATTAATGGCTGCATATTGTTTTGTTTGTTTTACTTTAAGCACCATGTGTACTTTCTTTTAGAGTTCCATTAAGTAAGGTCATTGGTATAGTCAGTGTTGGCACCAAGTATCCTTGCAGTTATCGGGGGCCTCCTGCTTATGGGACCTCCCCATCCAGAGCTGTTGTATCCCATTTTAATTTTTATGTTTCTTCAACCTTCTTTGCCTCCGGTATTTCAGGAAGTGTTTGGGCCCTCCATCAGTCTTTTATCTCATCCCGGGCAACCTCTCCATCATTCGAAAGGCCTCCAGTAGTTGGTGGTGCTTAGCTAGCCCAAGGTCTGTCAGCTGGGACAAGGATCCGGTGAGGGAGAGTTCAGAGCCCCCTACATGGAGAGGATGGAGGCTCCCCCAGTAAATGGGTGGCATCATCTGCCTGCAGCACTACCCTTTTCTCTCTGTGCACCTTCCAGTCCCTGCACACAGGAAAGCTGAGTTAGCGTCAGAACATCTGAGACACTGCAGTCACAGCCCCACCCACCCTTGCATTGAGCTCTTAGAGCTGCGCTGCCCAGTGTAGTCACCCAGGTGGTGATAATACAGGAGGAGTCATTGCCCTCCATTCCCAGTGAAAGCATATCTTCTGGGGTGCTTTATTCTCCTCCTCCTCCCAGTCTATGTCAGTGCTCTGAACTCAGAATACTAACTTGGCTGCCCAGTGTCATGACAGGGATCTGCTGCCACCGAGCTACTGGACAACCACAGGCATGCCTCAGTTGTTCGTTTGTTTGTTGTATTTACTCTTTATAATCCAAACTCCTCCAGTCACAGCCCCCTTTTGCTTCCTGCTACCACTTAGCTCCGTTGTCTGATATTGCATCCCAGCTTACCTGCCTGTTTCTTACCCTCCATTGTAGGGCCTTCACGGTGACGTCTTCCCTTCTGGAGGCTCTGAATTTGTTGACAGAGGTGCCTCCAAACTGGATGGACAGGCAACATGAGGCCCGAGCATGCCCAGGCTTTATTCTGCTGATCTGGAGGTGTTTCGTTGTTTTCCACTTCCCTGGAGATGTCGGGGTCAGCTGATATCCACATGCATGCAACAGGTGTGGGCAGCACAGAGCCTAATGTCTCCCCCTCCTACTGCCATCCACAGATGACCCAGTCCACCTTTGGGCCCCTAGGTGATGCTGCTGCACCAAGGATCAGGTTCAGTTCAGTTTACTTATTATACTGGAAAGGCTTGTGAGCAAGGATTGCCTGTTTTCACAAACATCCAGTTTACGCCAAGCACAACAAATTATGCAAAACATACGGTGCAACAATCAAGAAAAGCAGTAGGTACAATCAGCAGACTGGTCACAAAACAGTGTCAGTTAAACAGTAGCGAAGACTAAATTGACACAAAATTAAGGTTCATGACATACAGTGCAATAATCAAGAAAAGCAGTAAGGTACAAACAGTAGACTGGTAACAAGAGATGTAAGTTCAACAGTAGCTAGGACTAGATTAAAATAAAAATTAAAGTGCATGGTGAGGGTGAAGTGCAAGTGGAGAAAATAGATTGGTGTGGGCCGGCCCGGTGGAGCTGAGGGTTGAGGCACTGGACGCCACACCTCACGCCATACTGGCGACTCGGGTTTGTGAATAAACCCGGGCCGCTGGAGGTTGGCGGGGGGGGGGGAGAGAGAGGACTGAGCATACAGAGGATTGCTTTCCTCTCTCAGGGGAAGGGGGACTAGTCATCCCACTCCCTGACTGCCCTCTGGCAGTGGCTGGAGGGTAGTTTGTGTCAGGAGGCTTGATCCAACATCCTTACGTTGGAAGGAGGGGGCAGCGTGAAAAAGGAGCCTGGCAGGCTCAATGGTGGTCTGTCGTTCCTGGGAGTGGTCCCCGGATTCTGGATTGGGTCTCTGGGAGGGGGAAGAAGCCAGCAACCTCCTCCTGGCTCTGCCGCGTGAACTACTGGGAACCGCCTAGCACGGCAGCGATGGGACCAGAGAGTCCCTCTGTTCGGAAGACCATAGCTGCCTGCCAGGGCTCCAGTGGATAAAAGTGCTGACGGAAAAAGAAAAAAAAAAAGAAAATAGATTGGCGTAGAGGTAGACAGAGATGGGGGGGAAGCTTACCCAAAGGGGGAAAAGTCGAAGAAGGCATTAAGGAGGTTAGGAAGAAAATGGTACAAGGCATAGAATTGGGGGAATAGTTAAGTAAAGCAAAAGGACAGGGAGAGGTGTTTCCTTACTGAAGATGAACAACTTCTGGGACACTCAAGCCTTTTCCCTCCTCTGGCCCTCCAGTGTCCCGGCTTACTCTCGAACTTTGGTCACTGGAGCAAGTGACCCCCTGCTGCTGCACTGATAAGAGAAGTCCAGAAAACTGGCACCACCTCCTGTCCCTCATGCACAAAATATTCAAACACTTGTTGAAAAAATAAAGAGCTTATGCCAACTGGAACTTTACATAAGCTCACCAGTGCACGCACTGCCCCAGCGCTTCGGCTGCAAGCCTTCCTCAGGGGGCATTGCCTTTGTTACACTCACTGATAAGCTGGTCTTGCCTTAATTGTCTTTAACTATTTTTGTAGAATGACTGTGAACTATTTAACATACATTTTTTCTTAGACAACGTCAGAACTTTGGACTCGGACAACAAACATGACTGGTTTTCTGATTGCATAACAGAGTGTACACAAAAAGTACTAGGTATACAGTAGAGCTATAGTTCAGAACTAGAGGAGTATAGGACTGTCTCAGGGTTCCATACTAGGACTGCTGTCAATGACCCAGTGAAACACTGGGAAATATGCCATGTACACATGCATGCTGCTGATGCCGTCCTTTATTGCAGTACCCCACCTCATAGCATGATTTCTAGTACCACCAAAATCTAGCATCACCAAACCGGAATCCCTCAGAACCCAGAGACCATGATACCATAGGAGGCTCCAGAACCTGGGTCTGTTCTCTCACAGTGCTATCCATTTCTACTGAGCCTCTGGGCCAGCATGTGAGAATGACTTTAATGAGATATTGTGGCTTTAGGTTTTGAGGTATTTGGAGTACTCCCCATCAGATGACCGTGGGTTCGAGGGAGGTCAGTGAAGCTCTGGACTAAAGAACAAGCTTCATTGGTTGCATCATTCAGTGGCTCCTGATACTGCTGCCTGAATTGATTGCTGCTTCAGTGCAAACTGAGCACACCGAGGAACTGCTCCATTCTCATCAATGTATTAGCCCGTGCAAGTAGCAGCATCAGCATCACAACCCACTGACTGATTTGCAATCAGTGATGTCACTGATTGGAGCACATATACTGGTGCAGTAAGGGCTACATATGCCTACAGAGCTGACTACTTTAAAGACAAAGGAGACAGAAAACATAATAATGATAGATTGAGGTCTGATTAGCTGAGAACGCACCACAGATAGTCACAACATTTTAAATTTCAAATATTTTGTTAGAATCACCACTCACTAGTCTCTCAGGCTGGACTGGAAGTTTGTTCATCTCAGGCTCAAAGAGGCTGTATCGTTTCATCTCTTCCAGGGACATGACAGAGGGAGCTGTCCTGCGCATCTCCCATACAAATTTAATCTGCTTTTCTGAAGGCTGCCTTAGGGTTCATTTGCCCCATTAGTCAGTATTCCTGCTGTACCTGGGTTCAAGCTGGAGTGTGCTCTGGCTAGCCCTGTAACTGTCCTGGTGCTGCATTTTCCCCCTACATTGCTAGCCCTGTAATGTATATACAGTTTGAAACCAAACAGCAAACTTTAAATTAAAAGGTCAGCATCTGGTAGCCAGTTAAGAAACTGGTTAGCCAGAGATGGCCACAGATCCTGGGCGTACAAAGGTCAGTATGGTCTATGGGCAGTATGCCCTGAGAGTGGGTAGAGAGCCTGCCAGACCTGTGTTCACTGTAAGTCCTACCAAAGAAAACACACACCTGAGCCTGTGAGAGGGATGTTTGGTAATCCAGAGGTGGGGGATGTGTACCCCACCACAGAGGCAGAGAAAGAGAAAGTGAACAGGGATTACGTGAATATGAATTTGCAATGCTGTAGGGCCTTCCATCGCTTTTTCCCACCATAGTCTGTTTTTCCTCCTTGTAGCCAGGACAGGCTGGCTCCCTTCAGCTCTGCCCTATCGATCCCATTGTCCTGCACCTCCCCGGGGACTTACCTGAGAGCCAGGGGAGCGTGCAGTTCTCTCTCACCCGGGAGAGGAGAGTAGCCCTGTGGGTGCTCAATCTTCTCCCTCCCCAGCTGACCCCCAGCAACCCATGCTCATTTAAGGCACCTCAGCCCTCTGCCCCTCTGGGCCAGCTCCAGGGCTTTCCATCACTTTTGATTGTGATTTGGCATCTGAAAGTTTGGGGTTTAAACTTCTATCCTATGTCAATTGAACCTGCAATCACTGCCAGCCGATCCCTGGCAGGTACTGTCTATAAGAGCACAGAGTGGAACAGAACTTATTCAAAAAGATACCTTGTGGAACTCGGGAGATAAAAAAGCTTGGTACTGTAGACAGGCAGTATGCAAAAAAATGGCATTTTGCATTGTACTGTATGTAGATGTAATAGTTAATTAACTTCATTTAAAATAAACTATGTAAACCATTTGATTAAGCTGAATTATCAGCAAAATAAAAAAGCTGTATTGTAGACGAATTTCAGGCATGTAGCCTACTTAAAGTATTTGCTTTGGGGTCTTGATTGTCTGGCCAAATCATTCACGCTTTAATAACCGAAACTGTGGCTTGAGATCTAGACAGTGGCATGTGTGCATAAGCATTTCTCCTTGCCAGTCTGCCTAATTTGCTGCTGGAGACTCAGTAGGGAATTGTAGCACTACTATAAAATGTAGGATTTTTTTTTTTTTTACTGAATGTTGGATAGGCTTCCCACTCTAATCAATAACAACTGCAGCTCGCACTCCTGTTACTGGAGTAACTCAAAGAGCATACCCCAGATTAGTAGATTAGCTGAGATCTAGAGTTTAGTGCCAGTAAAGATATAGCACTACCAGCAAAGAGTACAAGTGGGACAGCAGCGACAAAGTCCCATCTTTGACAAGACAGTTGCAATCTGTTTTATTAAATAGAATGCCCTGTTACTTATAGGGAAACATCCATGAAGAATCGGGACATGCCTGGGTGTAAGGCATGGCCCAATTAGCTGTTTTGCAAAAGTAATCATTTTTTTTACCTTGTAAGCAATTAAAGAGCTCCCTTGTATCTGGTTGATCCTGCCTCCCACCCGCTGGCATTTTGCCCTGATGTGGTGCACCCACAACCACCTGCGGCTGTATCTGTATGACGTTTCATACAGGGAGCAGCCGGGGGGGCACACCATATACTGTCAATGGAAGTGCTACTATTTAAAGCTCTGGTTTTAAAACTATATGTCCCAGCAGTATACCAAGACCTGGTATAGACTGGCAGCCAAGTGTGTGAGTGTGAGAAAGATTCACAGCCCCAGAGCACCCCTTAGGACCATCCTCACTCACTCATTCTATAATTTAGACCTAGTTCTCTCCCTACTGGGTGACTTCTCCAGTACTAACTAGTCCTCCATCAACTACTCCCATAATGGGGATGAAGCCCTGAACTAGTTCCATAGCAACCTGTTTTGCATATGGGGCAAAAATACTCCCCTTCACAGAGCCAGTGTAAAAGTGCTTCCATCTGCCCCCCGTCCACCTCAGTGGTCATCTCCCCTCAAAGAAGGTGATTAGGATGGTTTATCATGATCTTCCCCTGATAAAGCCATGACAAGAAGGTGTGAGAACCATGTCCTCATTCAAGTGTTCCATTACTCTGTCCACAATAATGAAATCCAGGACGTTGCCCAACATTGATGTCAAGCTAACCAATCTATAGTTGCCCGGGTCCAGCCTTGTCCCCTTATAGCAGGTGGGGATCATATTGGCCCCCTTCCAGTCTTCTGGCACCACACCTGTACAAACAGGCTCAAGAAATGATTACTGCAAGCACTCCCACCAATTCTTCCATTAGCTTCACTTCTCTACCCCTTGTGATTTACCTGGCTCAAAGCAGAACCACACTATCACATATTGTAAACATCTGTTTTCTGGTTACCCATTAGCTCAATTTCTGTAGCAGTTATAAACATTTGTTTTAGTTTATGTTTCCTGTTAGTCCTCTGTAACTATCCTGTGGGCCTCCTTTTTCTTATTGTTGTGTGAATGACTGACCAGCAGAAAACTATTCCCTAGAGCAGAAGTGGGTAGCCATCTGGGAACTAGCGACCATCGAACAGTATGGTTCACAATAAACACATCAATAGAGTCAAGCCATACAAAGGCAAAAGTACTGGACTTTAGGAGGGCTGACTTTGCCAAAATGGGTGAGTGCCTAAGGAATGCACTAGCAAATGGGCAGGAAGGAGGGGTGGAAGAACAATGGGGAATAATAAAACTGCCATCACAGAGGTAACAAGCCTTTGTGTGAAGCAAATTAACAAACGAAAGCGATGTAAGAAACCACTGTGGTTCTCAAAGGAAGTGGCAGTGAAGGTTCAAGAGAAAAATAAAGCATTCAGGAAGTACAAGGAATCATAGAAGGAGCAGGACAGGGAACTGTATCAGTTAAAGCAAAAGGAAGCTGGGAAGGCAGTCAGAACAGCAGAGGCCCAAACCGAGGAAAGATAGCCAACTCAGTTAAGAAGGGGATAAAACCTTTATAGGTACATCAGGAAGCGAAGGAAGACCAAGGGAGGGCTAGTGAGGCTTAATAAAGAGGAGGAGGGTGGGCAGAGGGTGACTGTGAAAAGGCAGAGATACTAAACAGATATTTTTGCTCAGTATTTACAAAGGAAGTGGGAGGTACCTAAAACAAACAGTATAAACACTCTGGATACAGAAGTTGATACCAGCCCATTTACAGAAGAAAGGGTTCTGAAGAACTCTTAAAACTGAAGGTGGACAGAGCAATGGGGCCTGATGGGATTCATCCCAGAATTCTAAAAGAACTAGGGTAGAACTAGTGACACCACTGACTACCCTCTTTAACAAATCATGGGAGGATGGGGTGGTACGGGGACTGGAGAAGGGCAGATGTGATTCCCCTTCACAAAAGTGGGAGCAAGGCAGAAGCAGAAACTACAGACCTGTTAGTTTAACCTCAGTGGTAGGGAAAATGATGGAATCACTTCTGAAGGAAAAGAATTGTTGAGTATCTAGAGGCCAGAGGGCTCAGGACCCAAGGCAGCATGGATTCACAGCAGGAAGGTCATGCCAGACAAATCTGATAGATTTCTTTGACTGAGTGACCAAAGTAGTAGATCAGGGAGGGGCTGTGGACATGGCCTACCTAGACTTTAGAGGCATTTGACACAGTCCCACACAAAAGATTAATATACAAGTTAGCCAGCCTGGGAGTGGGTCCCAAGATGACAGCCTGGGTAAAGAATTGGCTGGAGAATAGGACACAGAAGTAATAGTAAATGGAGTCCACTCTGAAGAAGGGGGTACTAGTGGGGTACACGGGGTTCAGTATTAGGACCGGTCCTCTTCAATGTCTTTATAAGCGACATTGCAGAGGGACTGGAAGGAAAAGTATGTCTCTTTGCAGATGACACAAAGATCTGCAACAGAGTTGATGCACAAAGTTAGGGTGGAAAGGATGAGAAGGGACTTGGCAAGGTTAGAGGAATGGTCAAATGTATGGCAGCTTAGATTCAGTGCTAAGAAGTGCAAGGTAATGCACCTGGGAAACAAAAACCCAGGGGAAGAGTACACAATGGGGGTGAGATACTAACAACAACAAAAATGGAAAGGGACCTGGGGTAGTCATATCAGATGACCTAAAGGTGGGCAAGCAATGTGAGAGGGCAGCAAGGAGGGTGGGGGATACTGGGATGCATAGGGAGAGGCATCACCAGTAGAAAACAGGAAGTTATTATCCTCTGTACAGACAGTTGGTGAGACCCCATCTGGAGTACTGCGTGCAGTTCTGGAGACCCAATCTCCGCAAGGACATAGACAGGATGGAGGCTGTCCAGAGGAGGCAACTAAAATGGTGCAGGGTCTGCACGGAAGACATATGAGAGAGACTTAAGGAGCTGAATATGTATAGCCTCGAGGAAAGGAGGAGAGGGGGACATGATAGAAACTTTTAAGTATCTCAAGGGAATCAACAAAGTCCAAGAGGGTAGCATCTTTCAAAAAAGAGTGTGCAAGAACAAGGGCACAATTTGAAGATAGAAGGGGCAGCTCAGAGGTAATTTAAGGAAGTATTTTTTCACAGAGAGGGTTGTGGATGCATGGAGCGGCCTTCTGGAGGAGGTTGTGGAGTCAAAAACAGTGGTGGAATTCAAGCATGCATGGGACAGTCATAAGGCAATTCTAGGGGTTGGGGGTAGGAAGAAGTAGGCTGCTGGTTAACTAGGATCTGCAGCTTATCCAGTAGGTAGGGAAATGGGCAGATTGGGTGGGCCAAGCGGTCCTTATCTGCCATCAAAATCTATGTTTCTATGTTTCTAAATCTATCACCCAGTGCAAAACTGCCCAAATATCCCTCTGTCTCTCTGTACTCTCTCTCTCTCTCTGTATTTAAAACACCAGCAAAAAAAAAAAATCTAGCTCTCACTAGGTCTTTATTGTGGTATTGGGGTACCTGGGATACTAGAGGTTTGGCAAGCCAGAGAGACAGGTTTGTTTTTGGCTGTGAGAAAAGGCATCTTGTTAAAGTCCTTTTCTACCTGTTACAGGGGCAGGAGGACTTTTAAGGCACCGAGCAGTGTCACTAAAGCCTTATAAGGAATTTTTAATAAATTGTGGATGTTTGATAGCAGTGCTGAAACCGGAAGCAGGAAGGCCAGCTGTGACGTGGACAGCCAGTTCTGAGTGCTGTATCATTTTTTGCAATATAAACATGTGTGTGGACTGTCTCCCATGAGAAAATGCTGAAACAGCATGTGAGTATCACACACACACACACACACACACACACACACACACTCAGGTTTTAGATACAAGGTGTTATATGGAAGGCAAGAAGCTAATTACAGGCTAAAAGATACCTAACTGCCAAGATAGATCATAAACTTATATAACGCTTAGAGGAAGAAGAGCAGGGTATGACATTTTAGTGTGAAGTCATAAAAGGTACTTTGAAGTCCTGGAAGGGGGAAGCTTATCATAAGATCAAAGAGAGTCATTTGAAGAACAAGAGTTATGCTGAGGTTGCAGAATTTAATACTTGGAAAATACATCCTATTTTTATATAGATATACATTTTTTTATATATTCTGACAGGGAGAAGCTAGGTGACCTCATGCAAATAGATGGGGAAAAACAGCTTTTAAACATTATTCTGTTTTCCTTCAAGGACACTTCTATCTAGACTCTCACAAAGAAACATCTGTGAGCACTTTAAACAGGTATTTAGAGAGAGAGAGAGAGAGAGACATCTAAGTACTGTAGTAGGAATTGCACTGTTAAAACCTGTTTTGTTTAAGAGATTTGTATGTCTTGTAATATAATAGTTCTGTATTTTATGTGTTACATATTTTTTATCTATTTTAGTAAAACTCTATTTTTAGAGCTTACTTGGTCTGTCTTTGATTTCTTTCCTTTACAAGTAGAGTATATATGGTTAAAGCAGACACTGTCTATAAGCTTGAATGGTGATACCAAACTGGAAAAAGGTAAGCGTTTAAAATCTGAGGTCTTTTATTACAGTTTTTAAGGGTTCGTTTCCATACACCTGGTTAGGTGCCCGTAGGCAAAGATATCTGGCCCCCCAATGACAGAATTATCTGAGCCTGTACATTAGGTACGCTAACAAGAGGTTCAGAGTTTGAATCCTTCCAAGACTTGAGACCAAAGGTTGACTTGAACCCACAAAAATAGACAAGAGGGTTACCTTGTTCTGCTAACTGTTCACAAGACTGCGCTCGGAGGTTGGCACTTTGGGAGTAGAGGGCTGACCTGCTGAGCGTGTTTGTGACACCAGCCACTTCCAGTTTCAGCCTACAAGCAAGACACGCCCAACAAGTGTTGCCGAGCACGGGCGGAGCAGCCAGGAAAGTTGGGAAGGAGGCCTCATAATTTTCAAGAAGGTAAAAAAGTATAGCTATTTGTCAGACTCTGAAAAGTTTATAATCAGCAAAATGGACCCTACTGGTGACATTTTAAATTTACCATGTACAGAGGGATCAATCATTAGGTGCACCAGGTGCCTAATGCATGCAGAAAAATCGAGCCAAGACTCAGCAAAACATTATACATGTGACAAATGTCAAGCTTATCATGAACTGCAGAGTGAATTCAGACAAGTGCCAAACAAATTAAAAAATGTATCAGAAATGAATTGGTGAACTCCTTTGTGAAAGCTCTGAAATCTGAAAATTATGTCATCAGTGGCCTACATTATACTGATTTGAAACGCATTAGTTAAAAAAAACATGGGAGGAAGAGGACACCAGCATACCAAATACAGGAGAGAGCAGAAATAAAAGGGTTCAAGAGGATCAAAACATATCACAAGAATATGAGTGGTGTGTGGCACAACATAACAGATATAAAAACAGAAAAGGCAGAAGGGCAGAAGTTGGTAGCTACAAAGGCTTACTGCTAGCAAACTGATTTGAACACCTCACTCATGAGGAACTCCCGTCAGCAGTGGATGACAACATAGAAGCTAGGCCCACCTTCAGGGAAAGGCAGTATGTGGTACTGTAGGACTCTTATTATTAGGCATTGTGGCTCCACCATATGTAACCCTGATACAAGTGACAGCATGCTGTCTTGTTTTCCTGTTGTTAGAGTAAGGGACATAAGGGATAAATCTTGGAAAAATGCAGAGAAAATTCCGAAGTAGCAATTCATGTAGGTACCCACAATGTAGGGACTGACCATTAGAGAGATATTTGTTATGAAATAATTGATCTCGGTGAAGAAATTGAAAAAATGGGAGGTTCAGTTCTAGTTTTTGGTTTGTTGCCTATATATACACATGGATCAAAAGAAAAAAATAATTCAGTATTTTATTTTTGTTAAAATTTTGGTAACTGAGCCGGCCTGGTGGTGCTGAGGGCTGAGGCGCTGGGTGCCTTATCTCTGGCCACACTGGCAACCCATGTTCAGGGACGAGCACAGGTTGTCAGGAGTTGGCCAGGGGGGGAGGGCTGGGAGAGGTCAGCTCTCTCGGCCTAAGACCACCACCACCATGTGGAGACGTGATGGTGGTGCAGGCATGGAGAGGGAGCCGGGTGGTAGGCCAGGGGTGGGAAGAATGGAGTCGGCCAGGCCAAGGTGAGCATGCACACCTCCACGCGTGCGCTCAACCTTGTCTGGGGCTCCAGGGATTAAGGGGAGAACAAGCAAAAAAGTGGGGGCTGCGTCTGGATGATGATCCCAGACCGGCCCCGGTGGTTCCACCAAGGTGAGTGGGGGTGGCCTCGAAAGACCACGAATGTCCGGTACGGATGGCTGACACAAGCCGCCAGCCCACCAAGAGAGAGAGATAAAAACTTGTATAAAACAAAAATGTGGTAACTGGGAAAGACATGCTGAGCCAATGCTTGTTTCCAGGTGCGACACAGGGGAAGGGGAGTACAGACATGAAGAGCAATAACAAAACATTGAAAGTGCTATACAAAATACAATGGCAGTGGAGGCAAAGTGAAAATAAGTGGAGATACCCCACTTGACCAAGCAATAGCATAATCTCTGGCTTTAAGAGACAAACAGTACATGGGTTCATGACATGGCAGCAAAAAACAGAGCCTACAAGAGTGCATAAAAAATGCAGCTAATAGATTAGGGAGCAGACTAGAGGCCAAGGCGGCCTAGTTTGTGGAGCAATAGGTGGTGGTGGTGTGGGGGGAGCAGGAGAGGAAGGGTGAGGGGAGGCAGGAGGTTCAAGAGGGTGATGGACAAGTACAGGGGGGAACAGGAATACACCTTAGTAAGCATCTTAAGGCATGGAGAGGGGAGTGAGCCAAAGAGAATAGGGGAGTAGAATATTCAAAATAAATACACAGCTAAAAAATGGGTACAACTGTCAACGTTAATTCGCATGGCCGGAGTCGTGGCTTCAGTTTTCATATGCAAAATGAAACAGGTTAGAGCACTCATTTTTGAACAGGAATCCATTTGTAGACATCAGTAGCATCAATAGTAAGAGGGACACTATTTTTCTCATGTACCAAAAAAAAAAATATATCACTAACTCACTCATGAATGAGTTTACCTGTGGCTTGATGCCATGCTAGCTCATGGACACGCGGGTGTATCGACCAATTGACATTTAGGTTGGGTCATCAACAATACATATTGATACCAAAAATAGTAACTATCGGGTACTAGTATGTAAATCTCTTGGCATCTTGCTTTAGAAAAACTGATAACATAAACAGAGGAAATGTTCACCAAAGCTGACAGTGTCCCTTTAAGTTTCTCCCCTATGATTTAGTCACTTGTCTCTCTGGAGACGCTGCTGTTAAGACACCACAATAAGTGCTCTAAAGTTCTGATAGTACAAAAAGTTCTTGTTCACACACAGACTAGATGACAACTGCTGCACATGGCTGTACTCTGTCATTTCAGTGGAGATATGGGTGTCTTTTTTACTCGCAGGAGACTAAAAAGTGAGCACAGTCCTTCTTTCTTAATACTGTGACTGGAACTGAACTCCCAGGCAGATTCCCTCCCAACAGCATTCCACTGTGACTTATTCTGCTGTAGTGAGCCCTGCCCATCTGGCACCAGAGTCAAGGCTCATGACAGGAGTGCCAGGGAGAACACAGATTAACCCTTGGTTGTCTGTGCAGCCTGAGCACATACTTTTAGTAACATCAGGGGGTAACAGGTTACACCCGTGTAATTGTATTTTTACTTCGCTTTCCTCTCACCCAAAGAACTCAGAGAACATGCTCTTATAATCAACCACATGATACCACATGATACCCAGGAACCATATCTGTGTAGGAGAGTGAACCCTGCTTATTGAGGCTACTGCTGATCAGTCTGGAATAGGCAGTTGATTGACTTAGCAGAACTGAGCATCCATGATGTTTCTGTTCTTTCTGGGTTGCTATTGCCAACAGTAAGGATAAACTATATCCATCTGTGTGTATATCTATCCCCCATATATATATATATAATCTATATCTTTATCTATATATATTAATAGCTGATCGAAGGCATAGAGAGTTGGCAGTTCCCCTTTTAAATTTGTCATGTTATGACTGTGCATTCTGTAAAATAGTGACTTTTGCTGAGAATATTTATCTGACTTTCAGCGAGGGGTTTAATGCTAGCTGATCATAAAGGTAAACAGAGTTCATTTGGGGAATGTACAGTTCAGTAAATTCTAAAAGTTCTCAAAAGAGAATAGATGGTGGCACTTAAAATAGTTTACAGGCTTCAGTGCCTGGGACTCAACTCGGACTTGGCTCTGGAGCTACCTCTCCGCAGCCAAATTTTATTAGCCAACCGAAGACAAATTTTCAGCTTTAATCTCTGCCGGAATGCAGTTGTGAAGGCTCACTTTCCGCAGCACACTGGCGACTGCAAGTCAGAGAGGAGCAGCGGCCACGGTAATGTTGCATAGCCTTGAGCAGTGCATCTCAATGGCCAAGCAAGCAGCAGAGCTGCAAAAGTGACTCTTTCGCTGTTTATTTGGTTGAGTGCTCAGTTAAAAAAATGACTCCATTATGACTGAATAACTCCAATTACATAAAAATCCTTCTGGCTCTTATGTTTTTTATTTTGTTGTGCCTAGCACAAATAGTCATTAATAGCTACTGATGCAGTTTCACTTGTCTGGCAATGAAAATATACTGTATATGGTATGTCTAGTACAAACAATTACCTGACAGGAGTTCAGGCTTCTTTGCAGATGGTTTCCTTGTGGAACAAAGAAGCACTTGTCAAACACATAAACAAACATAGACAAGTGAATAAATGGGGTGTAGAGCAGAAAAAACAATAAAATAGAAACCAAACAAGAAATCACTCCTCTCACTCCAAACCTCCAAGAGCCCCTGGGTGATTGTGGTGCTTTCTTATCTGAATGAGAGTGGTTTCTTAAAGAAATTGTGTGATTTGTACAGAATACCACTTTGGACCCCATAGCCGGTGCCCTGGGGCAGCGATAGCCCTCTGTGTAAAGAATTTACTTTACTTACTCCGCAGTGGGAGGATCTCCACCATTTTAGAGAGCCAGCCAATCCTTCCCACCTTCTGAGCTTGTCACACCGCAGACCATCGCGGTGACGCTAACCAGGGAGAACATCGGGTCGTCCCATCCAGTTCAGGCTTATCGTAACATTTGCACGCATAGCAGCTGTTTTAGTATAACTGAAGGCCACCAACCAGAACCTATTATTGAGCAGTGGCTTTCAGTTTTATGCAAAGGTACACTGAAGTACTGTAAAACATTTTGAAATTAAGCCCCATAGACTTGTATGAAGACATCCCCGCTTCCTGGTTAAACATCACAAACAGGGGAGCTGGGGAGAAGCAGAAAGGCATTCAGGAAGTGGAAGGGATTGGTTGGCTCACCCTTTGATGAATTAGGATCCCTTCCCACATTTTACCGAGTAAGTAAAAAATTTAATTCTATACACAGAGGGCCTATCGCTGCCCTAGGGCACCAGGCTATGGAGGCCAAAGCAGTAGATCACAACATCTCTTTAAGGAAAGGGAAAGGGGAAATTGTTTAACCAAGAAAGGCACATTGAGCCAAAGCTTGTTTCCTGGTTTGACCTGGGAGCACGAGGAAGTTAAGTGACTTGCTCAGGGTCACACAGTGTGAAAGTGGGGGCAGTGGGATTCAAACCCAGGTCATCAGGTTACCAGCTCAGAGCCCTAGACTACAGCGCTATACTGCCTCCTAATTTAAAAGACTGGGCCAGGTGAAGAATAGTCCATGTGGTGTACAGAGGCTAGGATGCTAAGAAAAGGTGAAGGTGTGATGTCACTAGGAAAGCATACCATGTTTATTCACCGGACAGGTTTAGTGTAGTGCAGGCTTACCATCACACACTGTCCTTTTTTTTGTTTAGTTTACATCTTTGTTACCCAGGACAGCTCAGCTGAGATGCAGTATCTCATTTTCAGTAGGGTCCCACTTTTTCCCATTTCCACAGCTGGGTGGAGTAGAGCACAGAAACATAGATACAGACAGTAGTGCACTTCAGAGGTTAAGTGACTTCCTCAAGGTCACACAGTGCTTATTTTGACTTTGCTGGGATTTATTTATTTTATTTAGTTTACTGGTTAAGTGCACTACACAAATCCTGCCTATTTTCAGGCATGATCCGGGGAAGGGGGATACAGATGAATGCCAACTGACTTTGAACCAGATTAAGCTGTTGGTGGTATTTTTAGTGAATGAGGGAAATTTGGCCAGGACCCCGGGGAAATTCCCCTTCTCTTTCGATAAGCACCATGGGATCTTTAACATCCACCTGAACTACCACCAATCCAGGCAGATGGGACCTCGGTTTAACGTCTCATCCGAAAGACAGCACCTCAGAAGTGCAGCACCCCTCTCATGCTGCACTACAGTGTCAGTACTGGGATAGTAACCCAAGTGCCAGATGTGGGAACTGAACCCACAGCCCTCTGATCTCCTGGCCTCAGAGGTGAGTGTGCTACCTACTGAGCCACTGACACTGCACTGACACTGATTTGAACCTGTGTCGAATGATTTCCAAGCTAGTGCTGTAACCACTAGATTATACTGCCTCATTAGCATCTTCCTGCAGTACCTGTGCACTTCAGTAGTGACCTAGAAGGACTGTTGCTCCAGGTTGAAAGGTAAATTCCACATTCATGTTAATTTATAGAGGAACATTTATAAACGGAAGCCTTTACAGTTTGAAATCCCATGTAAAGTCTTTTAAATGCGTTATCGGGCTTAGCAGCAGCAGGCAGCAGTCCAGAGACACCAGGCAAGAAAGTGTTGCATTCTACTAGTCAGAAGTCAGAGACAGTAAATGCTGCTTAAACAATGTATTGGCCTACATCCATATAGCAGTGAGCCTCCTGACAGAGCATTTCCGAGTGAAGTGCTGGGGCACCTGGTTATTGGAAGCACACTACCATGATGCTGGACACCACTGCTATATGGATGTAAGCCAGTACATGTTCTAAACAGCATTTACAGTCTGTGAGTTTTGACTGGTGTATATTTGTGGCACACTTACCTCTGAGTGCAGCACTTTCTTGCGTGTATGTGGTCGTTTTGTAAAGCATCCCTTGAGCTTGCACCTTTCCCTGTACTGCTGAGCGCTCATCTTCCCTGCCCGAGCAGTCTGGAGATATCATTGACTAAGTCTGCCCAATATTGATACTACTTTCTTGCCATTTTATGGAACTTTGTGATGCAGGGACAAGGTGTGCTTAAACACATGAAAATTGCATCAGTTCTGTATTGCTTTCTACCATTTTTTTTATTATGGAGTTTCCTCCTGTTATGTATCCAACCACCCCTACCCAGGGTCACACCTGGAAACAAACTGCAGCTCAGTGTGCCTTTCCCTGTCAATATTTTTTAAATGATTAAATACATTTTGACTCATTCCCCAATTTCGGTAGCCATCCCACTCCTCTGCATCTCTCACTTCAACACAAAGCTACTGAACATAACTGCCGTTGTCACTGGCCCCTTAGAACCAGTAAATGAGTTTGTTCTGGCCTGCTCTAACATTCACAAACGTTTTCCATTTTTCTAAATCCTCACTCTTCCTTGGAATAAAATCTCAATAGCTAGCCTCCGCTTTTTATTATAGAAAAGAAAACGTTTTTTTTTTTATTATGCCTTTCATATGTACTGTATCTCAGAGCTCTATGCAAGCCATGAGCAGTTGCCTAAGAAATTAGGCGCGTATAGGGAGATTGACTGAAATTAAGGAAAGCACATTCATTGAGCCCAGTTGACTTGCTCAAAGTCACAGAGTAAGCAAGTGGAAGAAAATACCATTTTTCTCAGCAAAATAGTCATAATAAAAAGTTTCTTAATTTGCAGGAAAATAGTGCAGCCTAAATCTATAGGTAACTGCTGTGAGTAAGTAGGTTGGTGGGTATGTAGATAGAGATAGTGAACCCAATATTCAAAATGCAAAAGTCCGTCTCATTTAATCTCCTTCCCTTTTCTCTAAATTTTTCCATGTTATATTCTGTTTATCCACTCTCAGCATTGCTTCTTTTCCTCCTGCATCTCTATCATTTTTTACTTTAAAGTAAACCCATGCATGATTTGCTGATGTAATGTATTGATGCATAGTCTTACTTTGTTTCACTGTTGAAATTGTTATCCCCAAAGATATTTTTGTAAATTGTTGTTTTGTTGTTGTATTGTACTGTATCCTCCTGAGTTGTGCCTGAAAATAGTCATGGTAATGGCTAGTGCACCTTCCCAGTAAACAAAAATGAAATAAATAAATAAAATATTCATCATGCTGTCTCATAGGCACAGCTGTTTCCTTTCAGCTACACAAAGTTTCCACCCATTACCAGCAGAACAGTGTCATGATCAGCCTCACTGATCATTGGCTTATCACTGTCGAGCCTCCTGCTGCCTGAGCTGCATTGGATACAATAGTGACATGCCTCTGAAGCTGCCACAGTAACAATATGTTTGCCATATATATGGAAGCAAATATAAAAAGAAACAAAGCATGTGGAAAGAAGGGGGTGGGGTTTAGAGAATTTCAGGGCATGTTAGCACTTTCTTATTTAGATTTATGGCACATTTTTGAAATTCCACTGCAGGGGGCAGTAGGAGGCCAGCAAGGACTGGAACTAGCCCATATAGATGTCCTCACATAGATACGGGACATCACAAATTATGTTTGTCCTCCAGTTCCCCCAAAAATATAAAAACAAAAACATAAAAAAAAAAATAGAAAGGTAATTGTGGTTGTTGGGATGAAGGGACTGGATGGTGCCCTACTCTGTACTTGCACAAAACAGATGATTATGTGGGACATTGCTGGATGGGGCTCACTGCTTGCTCAAACAGATGATGGGTGGGCTCCTTCCCATCACTCACACTCACTTACTCACTGTGTTAGAGTTCCCCTGAATGTTACTTATTTCTGTTACTTTGTTTTTTCTGTGTCTTCCTCTGCACTCTGTGTATCTCAGGTAATTGCTATATAATATATGGGTAGCCCTTATCACCCTCTGAAAGTCAGCTGTTACAACCTTATAATAACTGGTCAGCAATTTTTCCTATGGGCTGAACCAGTTGATATTTCCCGTAACAACCAGCTGGTTGTTATGGCATTCACGAGCCATTTCAATCAAAGTATGCCACTCCCTCATTGGCTCTTGTCTTCCTTGTGGGCGGGTGTAAGAGTTCAAAAAACATGGCAGCTCCGTTTCTCACTTACCATGGAGCTGCCACAACATGACCCGTCTGTTAAATATCTGGTTGATCCTACCTTTCACAGTTTTTAAAAGCTGTATCTGATTGTTCCTGCAATGTTTTCACTGCGCCACCGCATGTTTTTTTTTTTTTTTATATTCAGTTGATCCTGCCATTTGGCCGATCGTGTGTGTGAGTGTTTAGGTGGAAGGGAGCCCTGCCTACAAAGCGCTATCAGAAAAGACTGTAAGTAGAAGAAATTGCTGCCCAGTGTATTATAACAAATAAAAGATTGGGGAAGGGGGTGCAATGAGAATTTTATGCACACCCTCATTGTGAGATGCTTTAATGAACCCCTCTGGCTTCGCCCTTGGAGTTTATGTAGCATCCCACAACTCGGGTGTGCATTAAATTCTCATAGCACCCCCTTCCCCATCGTTTATTCTCTATGTAATCCCACTGTCATGATGTCAGAACCTTATAAACCCCTCTCATCTATGTCATGGCAGTGGATTTACAAAACAGAATGCTAGTGTTATTATACGAACATACGAAATTTGCCAGCAGATAAAGGCCTAGAGGTCTATCAAGTCTGCTCGAATGTGCAGCTAGCACCCCTCATTCTGCAGCTGCCCCTCCCTTCCACCCTTCCCCTTCATTGACCCTCCCCTTGTCCTGTCCCTCTCCTTATGAAGCAGTCCACTGTTCTACTGGATACCACTTCTGCAGGTAACGCATTCCACCCAGCCACCACCCTCTCTGTAAAAAGTGTCCCTTATCTCCTCCTGAACCTTCCTCCTCCAGTCTCATATTATGGCCCCTGGTGTCCCTCCCTCCCTTACTTTGAACAGCCCTTCTGTACCTGTCTTGTTTATTCCTTTCATGTACTTAAAGGTTTCAATCATGTCCCCCCTGTCCCTCCTCTCCTCCAGCGAGCACATGTTCAACTCCCTCAGCCTCCTCCCGTATGATAAGTCCCCCAGCCCCTTGATCATCTTTGTTGCCCTGCGCTGCACCCCCTCCAGTAACTTAATGTCCCTCTTCAGATACGGGTGCTAGTACTGCACACAGAACTCCAGGTGCGGTCTCACTAATGACCTATACAGTGGCAGAATCACCTCCTCCCTCGTCGAAGATATACACCTTGCAATACAACCCAGCATTTTGTTGGCCTTTGCAGCTGCCTTCCTACATTGTGCCGAGTTGTTCATTGACCCTGTAATGAGCACACCTAGATCCTTCTCCTCCTCTGTCTGGGCTAGCTGCACTCCCCCTAGCTGGTAACTCCTCCTTGGGTTCTTTATCCCAAAATGCAGCACCTTGCACTTTTTGGCATTAAACCCCGGTTGCCAGGTGTCTAACCAGGTTTCAAGCTTTGCCAGATCATCCTCCAATCCCTGCCATCCCCCTAGGTCATCCACCACTGCTCCTACCTTGGTATCATCAGCAAACAGACTGATCTTGCTCTTGATGTCCAATGATATGTCTGCAATGAATATCCCAAACAACACTGGTCCCAACACCGAGCCCTGTGGAACACCGCTCGTTACTACCCTTGGGTGTGAGAGCTCCCCACCCAAAACCACCCTCTGTTGCCGTCCCTGAAGCCAGTTCCCTACCCATCTCACCAGCTTTGCGCCCGGCCCTGTGCCTACTAACTTGCTTCCCAGCCTTCCATGCGGCACCTCGAGTGAATGCCTTACTGAAGTCCAGACAGACATCCACTGCATGGCCCCTGTCCAGTTGCCTAGTTACCCCAGTCATAGAACTCCACCAGGCTGGTTTGGCAGGATCTGCCCCGTGAGGAAGCCATGCTGTCTGCTGTCCTGTAGTCTTTGGCCTCTAGGAGGGCCACTACTCTCCTTCAGGATAGTCTCCATTAGCTTACCCACGATGGATGTGAGCTCACTGGTCTGTAGTTCCTGGCTCATCCTTGGGGCCACACTTGTGAAGGGGCACCACATGAGCCATCCTTCAGTCCTGAGATACACACCCCGAATGTAGTGAGGCATTAAATAGGTCTGCTAAAGTCCCTGCAAGGACCTCTGCCAGCTCCTTTAGTACCCTGGGGTGGACGCCATCTGGGCCTGGCACCTTGTTGACCCTCAGTGCCTTCAAACCCTCCTGAACTCTGCCCTCCATGATTTCCCCATCTGTCACCCCTCCCCCCCGTTTCTGACATTTCTCCCCCTTTGGGTGTCACCCCCCTCTTCTCTTCAGTAAATACTGAGCAGAAGTACTCATTTAGTGCTTCTGCCTTATCGCACCCTGCTTCCACCCAACCCCCTCCTTCCTAATCCTTACTATGTGGTCCTTACAGCTCCTTTTTTCCCTGATGTACTTAAAGAAGTCGTCCTTCCCCTTCTTAATGCCTTGTGCTAGCCTGAGTTCCGTAGATGCCTTGGCTCCCCTTACTGCCCTTGTCACCTCCTTCGATTCCGTCAAGTACTCCTCCCTGTCCTCCCCCTCCCTGTTTTCTTGAACTTCCTAAAGGCAGCTCTTTTCCTCCTTACTTTTTGCATGACCTCCTTGCTCAACCAGCTTGGTTTCTTAGCCCTAGCCTTCTTGCTCTGGGCCTTGCAGCAGGTTTTAGTTGCCTCCACTATCCCCAGCTTTATAAGCTCCCAACTCTGGTTAGTGTCCATACTAGATTGAATTCTGGCCAGGTACCCTTTTACCACTTCCCCATCCTCCCAAAGTTGGCCCTCCTGAAGTCCAGCACTCTTGTGCCAGATTCCCTCCTTCCTTGCCCATCCAGTGTGAGCCATACTGAGTGGTGGTCACTCCTAACAGCGGTTCCTCCACTGTAAGTTCTTCCTCACAAAGTCTCCATTTGCCAGCACAAGGTCAAGGGTATTCCCTAACCTGGTTGGTTCACTGACCATTTCCAGCAGGAAGCTGTCCTGGAAGGCATCTAGCAGTACCTGTTCCCTTCTGTTCCTGGTTGTTGAGGTACTCCAGTCCACTCCTGGCATGTAGAAGTCCCCCACAATCACCACACTACCCTTCTCGCAGGTCCTCCTTATCTGTCCCGCTAATTCCCTGTCTAACTCCTCCGTCTGAGATGGCGGCCTGTACACCACTCACATTCTAAGAATCCTATTCTTGGAATCCTGGATTTGCATCCAAAGTGACTCTGTACTACCCTCCTCCCCTTCCTCCCTTACACACTTCAGTCCTTCCTTCACATATAGTGCCACACCCCCTCCTTTCCTAGTCACTCTGTCCCTATGAAATAACCTGTACCCTGGTACAGACAGGTCCCAGTCATTGTATTGGGTGGCCCATGTTTCTGTGATGGCTGCAATGTCCACCTCTTCCTCTGCCATGAGCATGTGTAACTCTGCAGTCTTCCTCCCAAGGCTCCTAGCATTAAGGGTACCAACCTTCCACCCTTTCCACCATCTCCCATCCTGCCCTCCTTTACTAGCATCACCAATAGTAATTGTCATTTATCCTTTGTCACTGTTATGGGGGGTAAGCTCATATAGTTTCCCAGCCTGTGGTCTCTGCATGTCTCTTGCCTAACTGTCCCCCCACCGCTCCTAGTTTAAATTCCCATCTTCCTCTATGTACTCCTCCATCCTCTGTTTCAACACTTTCTTTCCCTCCTCACTCAAGTGTAGTCTGTCCTTGGCATAAAGTCTAATGTCCTCCCATGTCCCTCCCCACCCCCCCCAACAGCCCATACCCTTTAGCACAACACCAGGTTCTTAGCCATCCATTAAATTCCTCTATTCTCAGCTTTCTTGTTGTGCTTGCCTTGGGCACTGGAAGTATCTCTGAAAAAGTTACTGATCTTCCTGCCCCCTCACATAATTGTCCTAGTTCCTCAAACCTTCTCTGGACTATATCTACTGTCTTGTCAGCCAGGTCGTTCGTCCCAAGATGTATAATTAAATGAGGCTTGTCCCTACCCCTTCTAGCATATTTCAGAACAGATTGTCCCACCCTTTCCGCTGTCATTCCTGGCATGGCCTCCATACAAATGTGACTATGCCTCTCCCTCTTGCTGTCCCACCTAACTCCTCTTAGTGTTGAGTCCCCCAGCACTAAGATTCCACTCCTCTTACTCCCTGGTTGCTTCCATTCATCTCCCGCTCTCATTTTCGGCTCCTCTTCTTCCTCCTGCACATTATTTCCCCCTTTTGCACCTGTTGCAATTCTCCCAGCAGAACTTCCCCCTGCTCCGATTTGGTCCAGGCATTTATCAATTACTCCTTTAATTTCATCATTTCCCTCCTCCACCTTCTTCCTCTCTAGCAGTGCAAAACTATTTTCTGAAGACCCTTCACAAATGTCCGCTCCCTCTCTCTTCGTAGTAACCTGTTCTCTCCTTTCCACTCCATGACTTTTGCCACTTCTTCGCCTCCCCTCACAAGTCCCTATCTCCTCCTTCCATTTGTCTTTTGTCTCCTGACCTGGTTTCTCCAGCAATCGTTCTTCCTGGCCTGAGCACCTTTGTCTCTGCTTCCCTTCTTCTGACCCTCTCCTCACCACGGTTAGCTTAAATCGCCCTCCCCTCATCTCCCCTTCTTCCTCCCTCCAGTATTGGGCTAAACCCACCCCCAGTCTGCCTTGCCTGTCTTAGTTCCTCCTGCAGACCCTCGATCTCCCTTCTAAGTTTCTCTGTTTGGTTGCACACTAAACATCCTCCCACACTCCAGGCAATTTTTAGAAAGATTGGTGCACTGCAGTTGTTGCAGCCTACCTTCCTGCCCATTGCTGTTGTTGCCCACCAGCGACCCCCCACCCTTCCAGATGCAGGATACCAAACACTCCTGCAAGTCTCCCATCTCCCCCCTCTATCAGTGCAAAACATTCTTTTCTTAATTTCCCTTACCCCCTTTGTTGTACACGTTTAGATAGATTGAGCAATTGCTTTTTATATTCCTATCCTTCCTATCCACACTCAAAAAAGAGACTTTAAGTAGCTATTGCACAACCTTTTTCAAACTCCTACTCCTCCTTTCCACAATGCAATAGCAATGCAAACAAGTAACAATGAAAGCTCCAAGATTTGCAGTTACTTCCCTTCCACTGAGATAGCAGTCACCTCTTCACTCGCTGCTGTTCCTTTCCTGGATGTCTGCTGCTGTTATGACAGGTGCATATCCTTTGTCCATTTGAGGAAGTGATGTCAGAACCCCTGGTATAAAGGAAATCACGGACCGGGGCGTGTAGGGTGAGGGGTTGGGGGGTGGGACCAGCCCAAGTCTTCCAGAAACAATCAGGTGGCTGAGGCCCCTGGTCAGACCATTAGCACTCTTCTCCCACTATGCACTAAATTTTGCAGCTAGTGAAACCAGCAAAAATGAATCACAATTCTACTCAAAGCCCCCAAAATAGGTTTGCTACCAAAAGAAACAGGCCTCCAATTCAAACAGCTTCACCAACAACACATCAAAATAGGCTTGAAATTAGAAGATATAGGTGTCCAGTTCAAAGAAACAGCCCCAGTTAAATCACACCAAAGATGTTTTAAATCAGAAGAAATAGGCCTCTATAAATGCAGCCTGCTACACAGTGAAACATCAAACAAATGAGCCCACTTATAGCCACCAAAACAGGTTTCAAAATTCCAACAGCCCCAAAACAATACCCTGCTAGCCCCTTAGAAGTAGTAAGAAAGAAAATAACCTTTTACCAAGTAAAATCCACAAGAAACAATGTAAAAACAAGAAGAAGCTACTGTACTGTAACAGATCTGATTCTTTCCCCTTCCAGTTCCTTCTGATTCAGTTATTCAGTATTCCACACACCCAGAATGCGATTGTTAGTGTCAGTACAGTATTCAAATAACATTCCAGTTGTCACAGTTTACTGTTACTGAGTCTAACAATCGCCATGTCTGATAGAGATTTTAACCCTGGTGCTATTTTGGCCCACAGATGTTCAGGCCCTGTATCTTAATAAATTGTTTTCCTACACTATCATATGGCCGTAGTACAGATTCATTAATAAGGTAAGGCTAAATTACTTGTGTTCGGGGGGAGGGGGGTAACTTCTCATGTCGAGTCCCATACACTATAAATGACAATGCCTGATGTACAGGTAATAACCATGGTGTAACCACCTCTTGTGATTGCTAGGGCAATGGTAAAGCTCTCGAGCTGTGCTCTCGAGGTTTACTGATGCCTTAGCAACCACTCAAGGTGATTACACTATGGTTATTTTTTTTTTTTAATTTATTTAGGGATTCGGATCATACCTTTGAGCTCGGAGCTCTTTTACAAAGGTTCCATGTCAAACAGTGACAATGACAACAATAACAAACAGTTTATATACAATACTCGAATAGTAGGTAGCTAGTATACAATAAGGTTACAATGTCATTCATAGTACCAATGGTGCTTGTACAGCGTCAAGAGATTTCAGTTAGGATAAAGGACAGTGTTTATGACAGTGTTTATATGTAGCGAAGGAGATAAAGAGGTGTGACACCTAGTGTGAGAGTCTGAGGAGGAGTCAAGGTGAGGGGAAGGGGAGACTGGGGGAAGAGAGGGGGCGGCCAAAAGAAGTGGCTTTGTCTAGGAGGTTGGGAGGTAGTAGGTTGGTTTTAAGGTTGATCCAGTGGGGAAAAGGCACAAGGGGGAGAGGAAGACAGAAGGATAAGGCAAGGGGGAAGAGTGGGGGTAAAAGGAAGGGGAAGGAGAGTGTGGGTGAGTGGGCATTATGGGTGTTAGAGTCCTAGTGGCAGTCACAAACTGTCCTAGTAAGAAGGTGTTGCCGTAGGCCATTTTTGAATTGCGAGATGCATTGGGATTTCATTGAGCCATTGGGGGGCCCTATAGCTGGAAAGCACGCTGTCCCTGCACAGTTCGGACAGAAAGGTGTTGATAGGCCCTCATCCTGCCTCCGGTGGTATAGCTGGTAGCACTTGGTGTTAGGATGCTAGAAATGCATGGGGGGTTTACGCATTAGCACCTTTTTTCCAAGGAGACATGTCTGGAATATAATCCTGTACTTTAGTGGCAGCCAATTGGTCTCCTCGTATAAGGAGCAGGTGTGGGTATTTCGATCTGCAGCCATTGTGAGCCTACATGCCTTGTTGAGGGCAATGTGAATCCTGTATATCAGGTATTATCCTCTGTGTATCGTGTTCCTGTCAGGAATCCTTAAATTGAAAATAGAGGGGTCCATTGGTGAAAGGTGGGGTTTAAACTTGTGAAGGGGGGAGGGATGGGAGAAAAGGCTGTCGAGGGGGGTCCGATAAAGGAGAGACTCTATCTCAACCCCCCAGGGGAGCTGGAGGAATGCAGGAAAAGGCCGACTCATAAGGTGCAGAGCAGGGGAAAATGGAATACCCACCGGAACACGAGCAGGGGAAATGGAAGTATAGGGAAAGGGTGGAAGGTAGTCCTGCTAAATGCCAGGAGCTTGGGCACTAAAACGCTTGAGCTCCAGGCGATGCTAACTGAGGGAGGGGTGGATGTGGCAGTGGTCACTGAAACCTGGGCCACTGCAGGACATGACTGGGACCTGAACCTGGAGGGTTACACATGTTCTGGAAGGAGGGGGGAGGAAGGGAGGAGGGTAGCAATAATAGTCAAAACTGCATTGGCATAGGGGAGTAGAGGAGGCGGAGGGAACCGTGGAGGCAATTTGGGTCACCTTGATAACAAGGGGGCAAGAGGTAAAAATAGGAGTGGTGTAAGCCCCCTGCCTGGTGGAGGAGCTGGAGGAGAGTCTGGTGGCAGATGTTGGGAGACACTGCAGATTGGGCAGGGAAGGGTGGTGGTGTTGGGGACTTAAACATGCCAGGAACAGACTGGGAGACTATGACATCCTCGGTGGCCAGGGAACAGAGGTTGTTGGATGTCTTTCAAGACACGTTCCTAACTCAGCAGGTGGGGGACTCGACCAGGGAGGTGCGGGTACTGGATGTGGTCCTGGCAGACAGTGACCAAATTGGGGGCCTGGATGTAAGGGACCCATGGGTGGGGAGCGACCATGCCACGGTCTGGTTCTGCCTGGACCTAGAAGGGGTAGAAGACTGCACAAAGACGGAGGTAACTGACTCAGGGTGGATTTTAAGAAAAGGGAAGGATCCTTAAGGAGCATTTGGATGTGATTGGGCCAGACATGGATGTTGACAGTAGGTGGGAAATCATCAGAAGAGGGGTGCAGGATGCTACTAGCACCTGTGCAAGAGCAAGACGAAAATGCGGTAGGGTCCGAAAACCCTGCTGGTGGATCAGGGAGGTCCAGGAGGTGGTGAGGGGAAAGAAGGCAGCCTACAGGGAATTCAAGTGCTCAAGGAGTGAAAGGGATCGAGGGGAGTACGAGCTGATGGCTAGAAGGGCCACTAGGATGGTGAGGGCGGCTAAGGCAAGGAAGGAGCAGAACCTGGCCAGGGAAATTAGGAAAGGGAACAAGGGGTTCTTTAGATACATTGGGGAAAAACGAAGGATGAAGGGGCAGATTAGCAGGATTAAAACAGGGGAGAGATGGGCACAAGACCCGGGGGAGCAGACTGAGGTACTAAATGAGTACTTCACCTCAGTTTTCACCAAGAAAAATATGGGGGCTGCATCATACATGGGAGGAGACAGTGATACTGAGGAGGGGAGGACCCTCACCGATCGGGCGGTCTGGGGAGAGGGGAGGCATCACTGGCAGGAGGGGAAGGCTAAGCAGGGGACGAGGTAGCGGAGGTGGAAATCACAGCAGAGAGAGAGAGAGAGAGAGAGAGAGGGAAGCCCTCAGGTCCCTTAAGACGGAGAAAGCACTGGGGCTGGATAAATTACATCCCAGAGTGCTGAAGGAAATGGCAGATGTCCTGGCGAAACCCCTGGTGGAGCTTTTCACCATCTCTCTGAGGACAGGGTGGGTGCCCCAGGACTGGAAGGTGGCGCATATTGTGCCTATCAACAAGGGGGGATCAAGGGAGGTGTCTGGGAACTACAGGCCTGTCAGCCTGACATCGGTGGTGGGCAAGGTGATGGAGGGCATTGTCAAGGAGAGGCTGGGGGGGACCTGGAAAAGTCAGGGTGCCTGGACGATAAACAGTATGGATTCGTCCCGGGGAAATCGTGTCAGATAAACCTTGTGGAGTTCTGTGACTGGGTGACGAGTGCCTTGGACCTGGGTAGACCAGTGGACGTCCTCTTTCTAGACTTCAGCAAGGCATTTGACTCTGTTCCTCATGGGGGCCTGTTGGATAAGCTGGGAGAAATGGGGTGGGGGAACCAGATAATCAGATTGATAGGCAGTTGGCTCCAGGACTGGATCCAGAGGGTCGTAGTTGGCAGGATAGTTCCATCCCCAAGGAGGGTCATTAGTGGGGTCCCGCAGAGATCAGTCCTTGGGCCCCTCCTGTTCAATGCCTACATTTCTGACATAAGGACAGGTATCAGGAGTAAGATGAGTCTCTTTGCGGATGACTCAAAACTGGGGGCGGTGGTGGATGGGGAGGAGGGGAGATTGGCCCTACAGGGAGACCTGGATGCTCTGGAAAGATAGTCTAGAAAGTGGAAGCTGAGGTTCAATGCAGGGAAGTGCAAGGTACTGCACCTGGGGGCCAGAAACCCGGGACAAGTGTACACCCTGGGGGGGGGGTTCTACAAGTCTTGATGGTTGAGAGGGACCTGGGGGTGTTGGTGGATGTCAAGATGAACAACTCGGAGACTTGTAAGAGGGCAGTGGCCAAGGCCAACAGGATGCTGGGATGCATCGCTAGGGGGATCACCTCCAGAAGAAGGGAAGTGATACTCCCTCTGTATAACTGTTTGGTGAGGCTGCACCTCGAGTACTGCATGCAGTTTTGGAAGCCACACTTAAAGAGGGACATTAAACTCCTGGAGAAGGTCCAGAGGAGGGCAACCAAAATGATTAGGGGCTTGGGGACAGGACCTATGGGGAGAGGCTCAAGAGCTAAATATGTACACACTGGAAGAGAGAAAGGACCGGGGGGACATGATAGGGGTCTTCAGGTACATGAAGAGGGTAAATAGGGGAGGAACAGTCAGGGTGCTTCGAAGGAAGAAGGAAGGGGCCACTAGAGGGCATGGGTGGAAGCTGGAGGGGGGAAGATTCAGGGGAGAAAGGAGGAGGTGCTATTTCACTGGGAGGCCAGTGGTGCCATGCAGTGCACTGCCCAGGGGGCTGGTGGAGGCAGAGACGGTGGAGGGGTTCAAGATGGAGTGGGACAGATACAGGGGAAGAGTTCTGGAAGCAAAATCCAATGCAGCGAGAATATCCGGAACTGGGAAGGGAGAAGTCAGAGAGGGCGAGGGGGGCAGCAAGGTCAGCTCTCAGGGTGGGGGCTAATCAAACGAGCAGACACGAAAGACTGTTAGGCCTATTCTGCTGGCATTTTAGTATGTTAGTATTAACACTTCAGTGGACCCTCTCTCCTTCTCTTATGGATATCTTAGCACTTCCTGCAAAGTATCCCTTAGCAGTTATTTCATGTCCTGCTGTTGTTCTGTTATGGATGTTAATCCTTCATGTTGTAATTTTGTATTCTTCCGAGTTGTGCCTGAAAATAGGTAGGTCTTTGCCTAGTGCAGTTACCTGGTTACCAAATGCAAATACTGTAAATGAAAGAAATAAATAATAGGGTGAAACATAATGTGTGTGTCCCACAGCACATCTCCAGCTCCTTACATGGAAGGCCCCTCACAGACTATTGGGTCCAGTATTGCCTTTTTGAGACAGAGTATTCTTTGACATCGTACAGTGACTAAAGAGGGGAGGGGCAGTTGGAAAGGTATTCCTTTTCTGACCCTTTGTGGTTGCACTTCTCTAGTAACGAGAGCTGAAATGAATGAATAGTTCAAAAAGGAGTCAAGCCCCTCGAACTGTGGGGGGGGGGCTTCACTTAATTTTACTTACTTTTTTATTTAATTTGTTTATACTCAGGTTTTTCCCCTTTTCTGCCATTCCCCACTGAGACAGTCATGGTCACCATTGCTACACCCTTCATCCTGTTGGGAGGGCGAGTGTCTGCCTACAAAACAGACATTAGCGCCGCTCTGCAGTCAGCTGGCTTATGAGTACATGACTGGCAGCTGGCCTGAGTTTTCCTTCCCCGAGAGCCAGGCACCACTGCCGTGCAACCAGCCCCCTACTGTCTGCGTCAGTGGACTGTGCCAGGGCCTTCACCCAAACCCAGGCCCTGCTCTGCCATTGGCCCAACCAATTCAGTTCTAGTAGAACAGAAACAAACTGCAATTTTAGAGTCTATGGCAGCAGACTCCACATTACAGTAGTCTGAACCTGTCCAAATTATCTGAATCATGAGAGGAAAACAAACTACTGTTGAGCCCCGAGACTGTAACATGTCTGTACATTTTTTTAATCTATTTAATTCATATATTTAATAAACTTATTTAGTTCAAAGTTTCCACACCAGGATATCTTCATGCAGGTGCTTCGTTTTCAAGTGGGTCCTGAGGAAAAGACGGGGCAGCAGCGATTGCAAATTGCTATAGGTGCACTGCACACTGAGTGCAGCTTCAGGCTTCCAATAGTGCTCCTATGTGAACAGTAGGATAATGGAATACTACATCATGGTTTTGAATGGGGCAGCACACTTTGTGAATATTTAGGCAGCCCCTGTGACTCGCATAAAAAAAAAAAACTGGCACAAAACATGGGAGAAAGAAAATGATGACATGAACCTCAGGTTGTCATATGAGTCTGACAGCTCAGTGACAGAGCACCAAGAAGTTATTCTTGGGGCCTGGGTTCAATTCCCAGTTAAGTCGCATTATTTCTTTTCCATTATAATTTGCATTTCAGTTATTTATTTATTGAAATGTTTCACCAGGAAAGGCGCACGGAACAAGTTGCTTGTCTCACAGTGCAACCTGGGGGAGAGGGAGAGGGAGAATACATTCAACGAGAACAACATCATTTTTAAAGAGAGTCAGTCATTTTACACATCACACGCCATTTTTCATAGTTTACATCACAGAAGTAAAAAACATACATAATAAGTGCAAAACATCCAAACAGAGCAGCAAAATGCAGAGACTCTTATGGGAGAGATCAGGGCAAGTGTGAGAGTACACAATAAATTCATGGGGGATAGCAGATAAACAGCAAGAAGGGTAGGGAAGGGGAAGGGAATGGAGGAGTAGGCATTATATTATGAAGGAGGGAGTCGTGGGGATGTGGGTGCAGAAGGAAAAAGCTAAGGGATATAATAAAGGAGATATATGGAGAGTGAATATAAAAGGGGTGAGGGCAGTGACCCCCCAATACTTAAGAGTGGGGACAGGGCTCAGTGTGGCACCTACAGGCCCATCTCAATTCATCCCCTGCTATCCAAAGCACTCGAAAGAATTGTCCAACCAGCTGTGAGACTACCTGGAGAAGTATGATCTTCAATGTCCGCACCAGCATGGTTTTAGGAAAGGACATAACACCAGCTCCGCTCTTCTGGAATTCACAAGCTATATCCAGCAGGCCTTGGACAATGGTCATCTCGTTGGTGCCACCTATATTGATTGACCTCTCCAAGGCATGTGACACAGTCAACCACCCTCTACTGCTCGAACAGCTAGCTGAACTAGATCTGTCCGCTAACACCCTAGGTTGGTTCAGCAGCTTCCTCTCCAACCGCACACAGGTGAAAATAGGCGATGTCCTGTCATCCAAGCTTCCTGTTCAGTCCAGTGACAAGGGTCAATCCTGGGGCCACTGCTCTTCAGTATTTTTCTTAACAAGCTCCCTGCCTGCTGCTCAAAACAAATTCTGCTATACGCAAATAATGTGGTAATATTCACAAAGAACTCTGACCACTCCAGGCTGGAGAGCCAATTACAGGAATGCTTCCCAGAGGTTGAGGATTGGTTTACATAAAAAAAACAAAATCTATGCTCTTCCACAGCTCACACAGCAAGCATAAAGCCAAACTGCTGATAGTCAGGAACCGTTCTGGATTTGTCCTAGAACAGACGTAATCTTTTAAGTACCTTGGGGTCACTCTGGATTCTACCCTGTCGTTTACTAGCCATATTGAACTTGTTGCCAAATCAGTAAATGCCCACTTAGGTCTCTTCTACAGACATAAGCACTGCTTAACTTATCAAGCTCTTAAGCTGGCAAGTAAAAGCTCTATTGTCTTGATAATAGATTATGGACTGGTGATTTATGGAGCTGCTTCAGACTGTACACTAAGGCGTATATCTGAAGCTTTGAATAAAGCCTGCCGACTTCTCCTAGGGGCTGCACCATGGACACACACTCGTGAGCTCTGTGAGCAGGCTGATTGGTTACACTTGCAGGGTTGAATTTCCTATCACACCTGCCTTGTTCTAAAGAAGGCTTCTGTCCCTTGGTCTGCTACCCCTTGGAGTGCAGAATCTCCTCAGCCCATCCGGTAATATCCACCACACCAGAAGCTCAGGTACTTCCACCCTACTAGTTCCCCGTTGTTGCACATCTCAAGGATAGTGGTCTTCTGCATTCAGAGCTCTAAAATGGTTTAATTCCCCTGCCCAGTGAGGTTGCAAACTCTGCCACCATTGGCCCTTTTAAACAGAAGCTCCGTGACTAACTTGTTGCTCTTGCCTCCTGCGACTGTTTCACCTAATCAGATGAGACCTTGCACCACCTGGCTACTTTTCAATAACCCCCCTTTCCCTCCCCTTCCCACCACTTCGTACCCCTCCCCTCCAGCTGTACTCATTCCTCCATCTCTACTCCTTCAATTCTTTCCTCCTTCCTACCCAAGTCCCCGTGCCACCGTGATAAAACCCTATTTCCCCTTACTACAGTTCAGCCAAAAGCTAACTTGGCTCACCTCTTTTCCTCCCACATACCCCAACTGCTCTCTGTTAACTTGTATTCTAATTTACCCCTGCAAACCCTCTGCTAACTTGTATTCTAATTTCCCCCTGCAAACCCTACAAATCCTTCCTAGCTAAGCACTCTCCACTTGCCGTCCTGTACTGCCTCTGGCACATACCTTTGCTTGAGGCTTCCTGCCTCTTCCTCCCATCTCCCTCTTCTGTTGACAAGGCCTTCTGGCTGCACCTCCATGGTTATATCTTTGCTAATATCTACTTTTCACTAACCTTGCTCCCGTTTATTTTTTCTGCCACACCTATCTGTAAATATATTAGTGTTTGCCTTATTGAGTTAATTTTGCCTTCCCTTGCCTCCATGTTATATAACAATCTCTTACTATTGTTTACTTGCACTGCTTATTGCATTTTGTTTACATGTACTGTATATTGCCTATGTTTGTCTTGACGTGGGCCCTATGTAAAAGAGCCACTGGCTCAAAGGTGTTAATCCAAAAGTCAAATAAATAAAAATAAATAAAAAACACAGGTAGAGTTTACCAAGAAGAAGTTGTGCAGTGCAGTAGAGATGAAGTAAGGGGAGGATGAGAGTCGCATCTGATGGGGAAGTGCATTCCATGACTTAGGGAAATGATGAGAAAAAGCCGACTGACCAACCACAGTAGACTGGCAGGGGACCACCAGTAGACAGGAGTTAAAGAACTTAGAGAATGGGCCGGGGTGTGAGAGGACTGAGAGGAGGAGGTAATATGGGGGAGAGTGTGTCGAACCAAAATTTGGACACAAATTTGGCGCATGATGAAGGTGACAGCTTTCAAATGAGGGGGCCAGAGAGTAAGTAGCGATCACAGTGTGGTGGTGGGTGGTGGGTGGGGAGTTCAGGGAGAAACGACAGAAGGAGTTAAAGAAGGTGTCCAATCTGGATAGGTAAGACTTGGGAGCAGCACTGTAGACTACATCACAGTAATCGAAAATAGGTAGTATCATCTTCTGGACTAGTTCACATCGGGCCTGTAGCGGGAGGCAGCTATGGTTCCTGTATTGCTTATAAAGTTGCTAACACTGTGCCATTAACTAATTAGCACCTAAATTGCTACAGGAGAAATAAATACTCAAAAACAGGCATCAACCTGTTGCCATAGAATTATAGTTAAGATGAGAATCAAACCAAATTCCCTTAGATTTCCACTTTTACCCGGTTTGAGTAAACTGTATGTAGCTTCAAGCTGCCAGTGGTGCTAGTAAGTGAACAGTACAATAATGGATTATGACACAGTGCTTTAGAATGGGACAGCACATTTCATGGATTACCTCCATGAACCTCATAGAGTTTTGAAAACACTTGGCATGAAACAGGAGCTAGCCACGTGGTTGCCTATAATGTTGACCCCAAAAACAGGTGACCCTGTTCATTACGTGACTCCTAATACCCAAGCTACCACATGGGAGCTAAGACTGGCACAGCTAACACATCCCTCTTGTTCTACAGATCTGATTCTGTGTGACAGACAGCTGTTTCTGACTTAGAAAGTCCTGACGCAACACAGGTTTAACCATAAACCACTACATCAAAACCTTAGCAGCAGTGAAGCCTTATGGGGTCATCAGAAAGCTGCCAGAGTGTTGGTGAGAGTGATAAGAAAGATGCCCGCTTTGTAAAGCAAGACAGGGCTCATCAGCTGGGGAACTACATTATTCATCTATGCAGAGCGTGTCTCATACATTTTGACCTACCCTCATATGTGCAACAGTGCAGTAAGCCTGTGAACATTCAGTGTCTTTGTCACTGCTCAATGCACCGGCTATAATGTGTTTTGCAACAGCATTTCTTATAGCAACAATTTGGCCCAGTGTTTGTGTAAGATAAGCGACTCATTAAAGTGCTTAATCATAGATTAGAGAACTCCATTCCACTGGTACTGCACTGACAGACATGAACATCATCATTTGGAGGGCATTCCGGATGGCAGCAACATGGAGTAATACGGCTCTCTCTTTTCCTGGAAGGTTATACAGAACAGAGCTGCCCTTGAAGAAAGGGGAGGTGGACTGCTCATCAGTCTGCACATTTCTTGATAAGTGGTTCTGTATATCTCAGCCTGCGCACTGAATTCCTCAGGCTATTCCAGTGTGCTGTGAAAAGACCTTGGGTGGTGTGGTGGTGGTCGTGGGGGGGGGGGAGGAGATGATAAGTAATACAATTTCCTCCCAGGAAAACAGGCACACTTTGTACAAAGTAAATAGGCATAAACAGCAGCACATGAAACCTGCACTGAAATGCTTCTGGTTTACTAAAAAACAGATGTGTAACACCAGTAATGAGCCCCAGCTAAGAGGCTGACGGTGAGGTTGCATAACTCTGGAATATGGGGGGGTGGGGGAACTGCTGTGTATATTGAGCAGGTTATCATACCTCTCAACTGTCCCTGATTTTGCCTCAAAATGTTACCCTGTCCCTCCTAAACTTTTTGTTTTCGTGGCTAAACAATGGGGATTGTAAGTACAAAATAATGACAAGCATTAAAGTTACAGACTTGTTCTTCTTTAGAAAATGCCTTTTGCATTAAGCCCCGTATTCTACCAGCTTTCTGAGTGGATATCTCTAATTTGGAAGATTTGTCCCTGATTTTGGTCCTTTGTCCCTGATTTTTTTGAGCCTCGTCCCTGATTTATGAGGCAGGAGGTTGAGAGGTATGCAGGTTATTCAGAGTCTAATGATGCCTAAAATGAAAGTAAAGCTTGCAGGTTGATGCCATGGGCCGTCTGTATTTTATGATAAATTATTGATGGTCAGTTGTGTAAAGAATGTGACACAACAGGGTTTGCAGTCTTACTGAGATATTATTTTTTTGAAAACTGGTGACTGGGAAAGGCACGCTAAGCCAAGCCTTGTTTGCAGGTGCATCGCGGGGGATCGGTACAGTAGGGAGAACAAGAGCAAAATAACATTAAGTACAATGATAGGAAAGTAAACAATAATTACAGATGGAACAAAAGTGTAGTGGACGTTGATTGTGAGCAAGGACACCAGAGTAAAAATATTTATAAATGAGCAAAAATATTCACAAATGGTATTAAAGTATATCATTGCAGTATGGATAAGATGTGAAATACAATGGACCTTGGGTGCATTGGCAGAAAGCCAAAGACTGAGTGCCATCAGCACTTAGCAAGTGTGTATATATTAACAGCTGCACATCTTAGAGTGTATTATCCCACTTGTAAAATAGCTTTTGTAGTTAACAAATAAATCATGAAAAAGCACATTGCCAACTAGTTAAACTTAGTTTCTAGGAGTGAGTACAACCCACATGTTATTTCCATAATACATTAAATAACAGAGTGTTTTCCATTATCATGGAATTTGTATTCAGGGCCTAGAAAAAAAATAAACTCGACCCCCCACCCACCCAGGTGGTGGCGCCCTCTGCCCCAACCCCATCACCCCTTGCCCTTTATTGTTGTTTTTAATAGAAAAATGATGGTCAGACTTAGTAGACCCCTGGATTTGATATTCACTCCTTCAGCTTCCTAAAACACAAGGCGACCTGACACTCCCACACTTGAAGTCATATTATTTAGCAGCCCAGATTAGAACAATAGTATATACTGGGTAAGTGCAGACTATGATGCAAGGTGGAAAACCCTAGAGAAACAGGAGAGAGATTTGCACCACATAAATAGGATATTACTAACTCAAGATGGAATGGACAGAATTCAAGAAGAAACGAATCCTTACTCACAGACTACCTTAAAATGTTGTTATAGCTTATTAAGGGATAAGAAACTCTTCCCCCTGGAGGGCACTATTGCAGTCAGTTCCATATACAAGGGACTTTATACTAGCCTCTATGGACCTAGGATTCCGCAGATGGGAGAGGCTGGGCCTGCACTTAGTTTCTCATTTTCTAGGGGAGGAGGGATTGATGACACTGGCTGAACTTACGGAAAATATGGGATTCCCCTGAAAGACAGATTTAGATATCTTCAGGTGTGCAATTATATCAGGTCTCTTTCTGGGGATTTCAGGGCATCTAACCTACCTCCACAGATCATTAACACCTTGATAGATGTGGTGGAGAGCAGAGTCCCCCAGTCCCATACCATTTCGTATTTATATGGGGTCATCCTGTCTGCCTGTGGTAACTCATTAAGAGCTACCAAAGAGGTCTGGGAAAGGGATTTTTGAATTAAATTAGAACAGCCTATCTGGGAGAAACATCTGACTAGACTTCACTGGGGCACCTCAGCGGTCACCTGGAAAGAATTCTCTTGGAAGCTTACCACCAGGTATTATATTACCCCAAAGATTCAGGCTAAATATCAACATACAAGGCTCCCCACTTGCTGGAGAAGGTGCGGACACTCTCCAGCAGCATTAGCACACATAATGTGGGGGTGCCCCAAAGCCAGCTCCCTTTTTTGAGGATCTGCAATGGGCGTTGCCTATGGTGTTCTCCCCGAATGTCAGGTTAACCCCCATGCTGTTCTTCTCTGATTTTTCCAAGGAGTGTAGAGATCCCCATACAAACAAACTTTTAAAGATAGCTCTTCTGGCTGCCCAAAAGACCATCACAAGAAATTGGCTGACCCAGAACTCTATATTGCTTTAACAATGGCAAGACATTATGATAGAAATATATAAAATGGAATCAATTACAGCCATGGTAAACAAGAAGTCGCAGGTGTTTGAATTGATCTGGAGGAGATGGGTTCTCTACATATTACCACTAAGACCAGAGTTTGTACCATGAGGAACCCCTGCCCCCCCCAGCCTTGGATCACATGCTGGTTCTGCAGGAGGGAGCAAACCCATACTATTAACTCATTACTTATAGGGCTCTTCTGAACTGATGAACTTAATACCTCCCTATGTATGTTCCCCCGGCCTCTGTAATTTGTTATAAGACAACCTGTGACAACAGTGGATTTATGGATTTTACATGTAACCCCTGTAATGATTAGAATGTATAATGTATATTGTTATGATTGTTTAATGTCTGTTTTAAGGAAAAATAATTTTTAAATAAAGAAAGTTAAAAAAAAAGAAAAATGATGGTCAGCTCCTGATAGTGTGCGAGGAGCCTACACCATCTTTAGAAATCCTCCCCCCTTCCTAGCCGGAACACCCCCTCCTATCCCCAGAGATCCATTATGGGAAGAGTTAGACCCCCCTCCTGACCCATGGCTCACAATTTTGGGGATGGGGCAGTTGTAAAGGTTCCAGCTAGCTCAGTTGCCCTCTCCCCACTCACGGTGTGGCTCCTGAAGTAAAAGCACAGTCGTCGATGATAAAGCATGCAAGCGGGTGTGTGACCGGGCGGGGGAGAGGAGGAGGGGGGCAGTGCAGTGCACGTCATAGATGACATTAGGTTGACTGCCCCACTATGGACAGTGTCTTTCACAATGCACACTGCTGCCCCCCATCTGTCATGCTTATACACTGATCACATGCTGAGCTATGTATAACTGTACTTCTACTACAGCAGGCAACACAGTTGGGGGGGGGAGGAATTTTTGTTTATTTATTGTACAATTTTTGGCCAGGAAAGAAACAGTAAGCCAATGTTTGTTTTCAGGTGCAGCCTCAGAGCACAGGGAAGTGACTTGCTCATGGTCACACAGTATACAGGTGGTGGCTGTGGGATTTAAACCCAGTTCTCCAGGTTTGCAGCTCAGTGCTGTGAACCACTATGCTATACTGCCTTTCACCAGTTAACCCAAATTGTTACAGATAGCCACCCCCCTAAAAATAAAAACCAGGGTCAGGAGGACTGGGCCAGACCATCACGTAATAGATCATTTGGTGGTGGGGGGGGGGCTGCTAGGGAGGGGAAGGATTGCTAAAAATGTTGTTGGCATGTGGCACAACGCCAGGAGCTTACTGACATTAAAAAAACAACTATCTGAGGACCGGGAGAGTTGTTGGAGGGCAGAAGATAACTGGGGTGGGGGGGCCGGCGTGGTCAAGGGGTTAGCCTTGGCCACCAGGTGAGGGATAGAAGAGTTTTAACTTTCTTTTCAAATTGTTGACCCCAAGGCTGAGTACTGAGTAATGTGTACTTGATAATCTGGGGTGTAGTGTATGACTACTTACCAAGTATTCGAAAAAAGATACAGCACTCGCACACCTCTGATAGTTTGTACTGTTTTTTAAAGTGTTTTAGTTTAAATGCAGCACAGCTGGACTGTGATGTCATCAAGCATTGTTTAAAGCTGACTTGCCATTGGCTAGTGACTGGACAGAGATGCAGGTGAGCGGAACATGCAGTCATAAGAGATTATAATATGCCTTCTGGACGCCCATCAAATCATTCGAATCACTGCAAATTCCAGGACCCATGCTGTAAATTAGCTGTAATCTAAGAAAATAATAGAATGTAAGTTTTATAGTATGCATTTTGTACACAGAGTATGTCTAATAATTGTAAAAAGCAGTGTGTTAGATATTGTTGTGTGGTGACTGTGCAGGCACATGTGACAGCGATCCTTATTCTGCACATGGCATTATCCCTCCACCGCCATGTAGAATTGCATTAAAAAGTTTTACCATTAGAGGTAATATCAGCCAGAATTCCATGTCCCTTCGTTATTCTTTCTCGAATACTGCCATGGACTCTGTAATTTCTCCTTGCACAGCCCCAGTCCCGAGAGAGAGAGAGACGGAGATCTCAGTTGCACCTGAAGGCCGGCACCTTTAAATAAGATAGCAGCCCCCCTGAACTGCACTGCTGTGTCAGTATTGGGGATGGTTTCCGATTCTGATGGGAGACATAAAGCCATAGCTCTGTGATCCAGAAGTGAGAGCATTAGTTCTCAGCAATACTGTCACAAAGAACATGTAGTTGGGAAACCCTCAGCATTCCAGGAAAGCTGCATACCACTGCTTCCATGCATCATTTTTCAGTGGGTTACATACTGTAGATTTATTTTAGCACACCAGACATCTACCCCTGCTCTCCACCCAGAAGAACAGTAGCACAAGCACTTGTTCTTCTGGGTTTGGGAGTTCTTTGGATGCAATCGGTTATATGCGCCAGAGCAAGAATTTACTCACTGGGTTCTGAAAATGTAGAGTGAATTATTCACAGCAACATTCGTTATCTTGAGCACTGGAAATGCCTGTAGTAATAGAGTTCAGAGGGTTAGTATAGAGATGCTAATGGCTCGGTGTAATTCTGGTAAAAATCTGATTCCCTTGAGCTATGCAAACTATTACTAATGGGAGGGATAAAAGCCTGAATATAAGCAGACATCTCCGACAGCAGAGGAAGACATGCTGTCTGGGCCAGTGGCGATAACTGCGCCAGTTAAAGGGATGCTGTCAGCCTCCATCGATCGGATCAGGAGAAAGAAATGGATTTGTTTTGTTTTAAAACTCACTTGATACTGTAAGCAGCTAAGACAGACAAAGCCCTCATTCAGTTTTTTTTGGTAGGCAGGGTCTCAAACACATATACAATTATTGAAACTGCCAGAAGCTGACAGTGCCCCCTTTAAATGAGAAAACATTGTATCTTGCTTGTTGTTCTGGGACCCATGTTCCTACTGCAGTGTTGACAAGGTAACTCTCACCATCCACCAATGACACTCCAGCACACCTCACTTAGATATCAGGTGCTGTGCATGTTTTTTTCCTTTTGCAAAACAAATTACAGCAGTCTGAACAGAGGCATACTTAGTTCAGACATTGATTGTCCAAACTGTAGTGATGTTTTTAAAGCTACAGTAAGCAATTTTTTTTTTAGGATTCAGAATGTTTCAGGACTCACTAATACACTAACATACTAATTGCCAGCAGATTAGGCCTTACGGTCTATCGAGTCTGCTCAAACCTCAGATCTCTAGTTGGGTACCGAGGCCCTCCCCCCCTTGTGTTCCAGAAACCCCTATCATCCAACCCCACCCCCCTGGGCCAGGCCATCATCTGATACATCCGCTTTCTGTGTCTGTCCCACCCTCTCTTGAAGCCCTCCACTGTGGATCTCTGAACCAGCTCGCCAGGCAGCACGTTCCAAGGATCCACCACCCTCTCAGTGAAAACCCCTCTCCTCTTTTCCCCCCTCACCCTTCCGCCTTCCAACTTCAAACCATGCCCTCTGGTGATACCTCCCTGCGTTAGTCTAAAGATTCCCTCCGTGTTTATCCTATTTATTCCCCTGAGGTACTTGAAGACCTCAATCATGTTCCCCTTGTCTCTCCTCTCCTCCGATGAAAACAGGCAGAGCTCCTCAAGTCTGTTCTCATACATCAAATCCCCTAGTCCTCGTGTCATCTTAGTTGCCCTCCTCTGTACCCTCTCCAGGAGCTGTATGTCCCTCTTCAAGTGTGGTCTCCAGTACTGTACACAGTACTCAAGGTGTGGTGTAACCAATCCATTGTACAGTGGCAGAATCATTTCCCTGCTCCTAGAGGCGATTCCCCTTACGATGCATCCCAACATCCTGTTTGCTTTGCTAGCCGCTCTCCTGCACTGCTCGGAGTTATTCATACATGCATCCACCATGACCCCTAGGTCTTTTTCCCCTGTTGAGGCCTCCAGCGCCTCCCCTCCCAGGGTGTACTTGTGTTTAGGGTTTCCCCGCCCAAGATGTAACACCTTGCACTTGGTGATATTGAAATTTAATTTCCACGTGTGAGCCCACCTTTCCATGGTGTCCAGGTCCCATTGCAGAGCCAACCTCCACTCTTCCCCCTCAACTACTGCTCCCATCTTGGAGTCGTCAGCAAAGAGACTCATTTCACACCCTATAACCTCCCCGATGTCTGAAATGTATGCATTAAACAGGATTGGACCCAGGACCGAGCCCTGCGGTAGCCCACTACTGACCTCTCTAGAGTTCGAGAGCTCCCCACCGATCATTACTCTCTGAGTGCATCCAGCTAGCCAGTTTTCAATCCATCTGACCATCAAAGGGCCAACTCCCAACCCCATCAGTTTCTCCACCAGACCATTGTGGGGGACAGAGTCGAACACCTTGCTAAAGTCCAAGAATAATACATCCACAGGTTTCCCCTGTCCAGTTCTGATGTTACCCATTCGTAGAACTCCACAACATTGGTTTGACACGATCTATCTGGCACAAACCCATGTTGCCGACTATCCAGACCTCCTACCTCCTCCAAGTACACCCCCAATCATTCCTTTAGTATACTCTCCATTAATTTTCCCATCACCGAGGTCAAACTGATGGGTCTATAGTTACCTGGTACTTCCCTCTACCCCCCTTTATGGATTGGCACCACATGTGCCTCTGCTAATCCCTAGGTACCCTCCTGTCTCAGCGACCTGTTGAAGAGTTCCACCACGGGTGCAGCCAGTGTGTCCGCCAATTCCCATAGTACTCTCGGATGAATACCATCCGGCCCAGGAGATTTATCTTCCTTTAGGCCCTTAAGGGCTAACCACACCATTTTGGTGGAGATAGCGCCTCCCGTCCCCTCCACCTTACTGGCCTTTTTAGCCTTATTCTGATGTGACACCCCTGGGGTACCTCTCCCTCCTTCTTGCTCCATTTCTGCTGCTCCCCTGATCCCACTCACTACCACTTCTATCCCCATCGTGCCTTGCTTTGTAGATATCCCATCCCCCTCCCTAGTGAACACAGAGGCGAAGTACTCGTTTAATACCTCTGCCTGGTCCCTCGCCTCTTCCACCCACCGTCCTTCTGATCTCAACCCACTGAGATGGCCCTTAGTTTTTCTCTGCTCCCCAATGTACCGGAAGAACCCCTCCTCCCCCCGTATCCCCTGTGCCAGCCACTGCTCATTACTGGACTTTGCCCCCCGCACCATCCGGGTGACTTTTCTAGATGCAAGATGGTACATTTCCTTTTCCCTATCCCCTCTCATTGTTTTATATTTTTTGTAGGCAGCCTTCTTTTCTCTGACCGCTACCTGAGCCTCACTGGACCACCAGCATGGTTTATGTGACCTTGCTCCTTACACTTCACTTAGCACAGGTCCTGACTGCCTCATGAAGTCCCCTGCTTATGACCTCCCATCTCTTTCCGCGATTTGTCATTGTTGTAATCCTTCAAGTGATCCTTGAGAATATTTCCCATGCTCACAAAGTCTGCTCCACTGAAGTCCACTGCCAGTGTCCTAGATCTCGCCTCCCTCCCCCCATGCTTATTTGAAACCAGACAGTATTGTGGTCGCCTCCCAGTCAGGATCCTCACAACCAGGACCCCTACCAGATCCCCATCTGCCAGAACCATGCCCAGGACATGCCCTCCCTTGTGGGCTTCATCACGTGCTGTGTTGAGAACACATCCTGGAAGCTAGTCCAGCAGCCTCTGCTCCTTAGCCACCTTAGGACATGGTCCCCCTGTTGTACCTGGCATATTAAGGTACCCCATCAACACCACTCCTTCCCTTTGGTCCTCACTGGGCAATGATGTTGTCCAGCAAACCATCCTCCAGAACATCACCCATCCCGGGGGGCCTATATACTACACTCAGCTTGACCTTACCTCCTGCCGGTGTTCGTAAGGTGACCCATAAGGCCTCCACATTTCCCTCTGCCTCTTCTACACTAGCAATTTCTATGTCATCTGTAATGAACATAGCCACTCCACCCCCTCTGACTGTTTTCTATCCTTCCTAAGAATAGTGTACCCCTGCACATTTAGGTCCTAGTCATGGTTTTTGTTGGCCCACGTTTCCGTGACCGCCGCCACATCCACCCCCCCCTGAACAGCATGGCCTGGAACTCTGGCAACTTGTTTCCCAAGCTCCTGGCAGTTACTAACACCACCCCACCCCTTATCCCTGATCCCCTTTGTCAAACCCCACCCAGGTTCCTTATATTTCCATCCACCCTGTGCTCCTCCTGAAACCTCCTCCCCCAGTCTGTTTCCCCTCCCCTTGGGTTTGAAGGCTACTCCTCATCTGGAGGAGAAGGCTTCTGGTCAGCCCCTCCCTTATCCCTCCCCTCACAAGTTTAAACCCCACTTTTCTTGAATGTAGTCAGCCACCCCCTGTTTAAGTACTTCCTTCCCTAACGGGGCAACATGGAGCCTGTCCTTGGCATACAGTCCTTTATCCTCCCAAACTCCTTTTCAGTTCCCTAACACCCCCGACCCACTTTCTTCACCCCACTTCCTGAGCCAGTCCTTTTTCTCCACTGAGGCCTTTGGTACTGGCAATATCTCTGAAAAGGAAATGTTGCATCCATTATCCTGACAGACTCTGGCAAGTTCTCGAAACCTTGCTTGGATTTCCAAAACGCTATTTCCCTCTAGATCGTTCGTTCCCAAATGCACCATGAAATCCGGTTTCCCTCCACAATCCCTAACCAGTTCGTACACCATGAACTTTGCTCTGTGCACTGTCAGCCCAGAGATACTCACTACCTTCATCTGGCTATGGCATCCACCCCCTGTCCCTCCCAGTGGATACCCCCAATCATCGAGTTTCCCAATAACAGAACCTTAACACCGCCACCATCCTTATGGTTACCTCCATTGTGTGCTGTCAACCCCCAACCCCCCACCCCCTTTATTCGTGATCTCAATTCCATGGGAGTTTTCCTGCCTTATTAGAGACCCCCTTGTCGCCCTCCCCTTTCTGCCTCCCTTGTTATTTTGCCCACTTAACTCAGACCCCCTCTGAATAGGTGTCCCCTTTAACCCTCTCTTATCAGAACCATCTATCCTGGCCCTGATAGTCCCCTTTAACCCTCTCTTATCAGAACCATTTATCCTGGCCCTGATAGTTTCCCCTTCCCCCACACCACCATCCTCCTCCCTTGTAATAGTACCCCTGCCTCCAGAGGCCCTCTGTTGGTCCCCTTTACCTAGGGCCCCATCCTTGGTACAGACCCCGCTCCTGAAGGGGGGCCCCCTCGCCTCCTTGTCTCCCAGTTTCTCTCCAGTCGTGCTGTCCTCCCTCATGTCTGCAATATGTTGCATCTCCCCCATCTGCTTAATATTTACGTTTCCCCTTCTCCCTTTGGGACTATTTCTATCCTTTCCGTTGCCGGTCTGTGATGCCTTATGGGTATCAGACTCCCTCCCCCCAGCCTCTGTATCAGTTTCTTTATTTCCACCAACCCCTTCCTCCCCCTCTAGATTGCTTAGTAGCTCAAATATATATGAAATCTTTTTTTATCATGCTGTACCAAGTGCCCCAAAGAAATGAATTGCTGTTTTTCATGGGGCCAGCCCACCATCTGTTTGTTATAAATTTCCAAATAAATAAAGGGCTTCATGCCCACAGTTTGGTAGGGGAGCGGGTAAGACTTGCCACCTCCCCCCCCACGAGCAGTACTTAAACCGCTAATTACCTTAACGTGCTTCAGATGCACATTGTGTTGCTGCCTCATGTGACAGCTCCATCACTGCTGTTCTTCTCTCTTCCTACCTTCCTGCCCTGCCTTCTCTACTCCTGGATCAATCTACTTCTTTGAGTCCCTTCAGTGGTAGCCATTGTTGCTGTGGGGCTTGCGACCGTCTAGTCCTTTTGGCTAGCTGGGCCCATTCCTGTTGGTCCTTCTGCAACTGCTCCTTCTAGGTTTCTGCTTTGTGACTGTCTGCTCTGGTGGTGCTGCTGCTGTCAGTCCTGCTGTCCTTGGAGGCTTGCCTTCCTTCTGCTGTCACTTTCCTGCTGTTGCCCGGTGCTTGCTGCAGCTACCTACTGCAGCGGCCAAGACCCTGTGAGACTCAGTACCCTGTTTGGGATGGGACCTTACAGCTGAAGACAACAAATTTCGAGGCATCCCTGCTACAAAGGTCCTGTCCCCAGCTGGTATCTGAAGGTGGTCAGTTGTCCTTCAGAGAACCACAAAGAAGGTCCCACTCTGTTTAAGGCTTTGTGAACTAATAATTATACCTGAAAAGTGATCCACCAGTGAAGCCACAAGCACTGCAGAGTGGCTAAGACTGGTTAAATATGGCTAAGTCATCTTGCTGTAAGAAAGTACGCTGTTGCATTTGCATTCTGGACCAGCTTCAGCAGATGGATCTACTCTTCTTGCCAACCTAACGTACAGCACTGTACCATTCATTGCAATACTCTAACCTCAGCGTGATGTGCATGGGGGAAGGGGAGGGCTGGATCCTCAGCCAGAAGATGCAGAAACTGTTAAAAATATTATTTTTCTAATGTGCTAGTACCCACTTCCCTAACCACTGCCTCGCGTGTGCTTCACAACTCGTACGCAAAACGCATGAAAGTTATATATTAAAATGAGCCAACCCTAGAGTCGCCTGTCAACACTAGGAAACTTAAAGAGCAGTCTGCCTTATCAAAGTGTATCCCCCAGTTGGCGCTAAACTGAGAGGGCTACTACGCCTGCCTATATGGCTAGTGAACAGGTTGAGGGGCCTAGGTCCTATGACGCGGTGCCTCCATTTTTATAAGCTGAAAATTTGGGGGAGGAAAGGTGTCACTCGGCATGGTGACTAGGTTTGACTACTCTGCAGAGGGGCACCCGAAGTAATCCAGAGACTAGAAGCAATAACATAATGTCCAATACCAGGAGATGGGATTCTAAAGTGTGGCTTTATTCAATAACACTGAATGAAAAGCATAGCTGGACCCCCAAGGGGCTACACTCCTTGTAATGCAGATAAGGTGATGACACAGACACAATCCATTATTGAATCCTAAACTTACATATGTCATGGACTCTTTAACTAGTGGCACACTACCACCTTCTACTCCATCCCAACGTCTGGGCACCCTCTTCAGGTACTGGCCAATACCTGACAGAAAGGTGACTGGTGTTTCAAAGCGAATCCGTAGAGGTGAGCCCTGTTATGCCAGGTGGGGGGTCTCCCACCTTTTGTTCCATAGACCCATACCCAGCCATTCCTTTGTTTACACACACACATCCTTGGCTTCTGTAGTGCAGACTGTACATGGCTTTGCAATGCAGTAACTGTCTTTCTCTGAAGACCCCCCACATACAGCAGTCATTACATCTCACTGTTCCATAAGCCACTTCCTTGGCTACTATAGTGCAGACTGTACGTGGCTTTGTAATGCAGAAACTGTCTTTCCCTTGAAGAACCCCCACATACAACAGTCATTACATCTCACTGTTCCATAAGCCCTGGACTTGGCATTCTGACTGACCCACAGCCCTGGAGACTTATTTACTTACTGTTTTGGTGAATGACACTAGCCTTTTGTCAAAGCTTCATCACCCTCCACATTGCAGATGTCCAAAAACTCTGAAGGAATCTCTATTCCACAAAAACTGTAGTGCCCCAGCACTCTTCATCAGGCAGCTTCTTCCTTTTCCCAGGCCAGTGGGTTGCCCCTGGGAGTTGGTTCCTTGTGCCTCTCTTATGGTGGAAGCACACACCCTAAGGTAGCTCTGTGTCAGTGCTGAGGGCAGGGGGCCTGCCCCTGCAGGGCACCCCCTCCCTCCAAGGCACTGAAGGAACTACATCCTTCCTTTTCTTGTGCTCACTTCAGACTGCAAACAAAAACTAGACTGCTGACTTCAAGGATCGACTCTAGACTGACTTTGAAATTCCCCAACGTTCTACCTAACTCCCAACTGTAACATTCCATTGTGGCTTATGCTGCTGCAGAATTCTAAATGATGTCATAGCCCCAGCTCAGCAGAGACTGAAAACAGAGCAAGACATAGTGAAATCCATTTAACTGGAGTTACACTAGCTGCCTGTCCCTGCCTGCCACTAGATCTAACTAGGGTTCTAGTAACCCCGGGTAACAGGGGGGTTACAAAAGCGAAACCAGGCCCCAACTGGTAGGTAACACTTCACTCTTTTTACTGTGGTTTTCAACCATCTTGCAATCATCCGGTTCCAGACTTCCTTCAGACGCAGGAACAACCTAGGACAGACTTGTTCAGATCTGATGGAAAAGAACTGGGTGTCATATTTATTGCTGAGAAAACCCAGTCTGTATTTTTTTGATACCACGCCCCCCAGGACACATGTAGGGGTACTAAAGGGCATCAGGACAAATAAGGAAGAGTGACACCACAGCTAACTGAGAGCACCAAAGAGGAGCATTCCTCTAAAATTAGTTTTTTTTTGTTATTCTTTGATAACTAAGTAAGGCCCACTAGGCACAATTGCCTGTTTACAGGGTTGACCTGGGAGCACTGGGTGGTTAAGTGACTTGCTCAGAGTCACACAGTATGCAAGTAGAGGTTGTGGGAATCAAACCCAGGTCTGCTGGATATACCAAGCTCATCCACAGCTCATTACTCTAACCACTAGGATATACTGCCAGCCCTTAGTAATCAGTAACTCAGTAACTGAGTGACACTCAGTAACCAGTCCACTCCTGAAGCTAATAACTGAGCCATTCAACGACAATTTCAGCAATACCCACTTCAGCCATTCCATTCATATTAGACACTGAAAAATCTGTGGTCCCTTCTGTCCAACTCTGGTGGTGGCAGCCCAGGTGGAAGTTAAAGATCCCATGCCACTTGTTTGAAAGAAAAGGGGAGTTATCCCTGGTGTCCAGGCCAACTTTCCCCCTTGCATCATGATGCAGTATGGATATGTGTACGGTATTGGCACGCCTAATGGCTGTTGTATGTGTGCTACAGAGTCCCTGCTCTACCAGTATCTAACATCCTTTTGTACATTGCTTTGGGATACAGTGTGTATGAAAGGCGTTATATGAAACCAAATTCTGTTCTGTTCTATTTGTCACAAGGTGATCCACTTAACAGTGATTGACCATATCAAATGCCGCAAAACTAGCTAACAACATGAGCATTTACAGAAAAACCCTGTTCACAGCAGTCAAGCTATAAACCACCCGAGCCAGTGCTGTTCTCATATTATGTCTCATCCAGAAACCAGAATGGATTTTAAATGAGTGTTAAAGTAACTTGGCTGATGCTTCAATGACCTTGCTGTCACCGTCTCCAAAATTTTACTTGAAAAGAGTTGGTTAAAGACTGGGTGCTAGTTCATAAGGGTGTCACGTCAGGGGTTGTGCTGCAGTCTCTAAGTAGAGGCCTCCCCAGTACTGGTTCGTTGAGTCTGGCAACATGCCACAAGCATCCTTTAGAGTGAGTCATGAAATCCTGCTGTTCCAGCGTAGACGGCAGTGTAGTTTGCTTCACATGCATACTATACATGTTATGATATAAAGCAGGCCATTCTTTCACTGCAAGAGGCCCAACAGTTGTTCCCAGCATGGGGCAGTGTTCTCTGTTCATTATTTTAGCATGGTGGGCCACCGCCCTATTTTATTTATTTTTTTTTATCACCACCCTATATTTTTTTTAACCACTGACCTATATTTGTAGCCCTCAGCCTAATTTGTTTTTATAAAATCCTCCAAAATTTCTTTTTATCGTCATCCTTTATTGCACTACTACTACTACCCTGGTTTTGATACCAGTGCTCTAAACCTTACTTAAAACCACTTACATACCTGTACAATGTGTATATGATGCCTGGGTAATAGTACACCTTCGTCCCTGATTACCACAACCACTGCCCTGTATCTGCAGGCCATGAGGGACTCTGGGGTGTGTCCCTTTTGTGGCAGAATTGGACTCAGACCTACAGGTTAGGTTGACTGTGATATTATTTCTATCTGCTAGCCTGTGATTGATTGCTTGACCAAAATAAAACAAAATCACGGGCTTTTTGTTCATAGCATTACAGACAAGATGGCTGCATCAGCTCTGGTCTCTGCACAACATATCCCACCATCTGTCATGCCCTCTCTTCCTACCCTGTTGTAGTTACCGCTCAAAAATGTGCATGGTGTCCTCATGTTGGCCCATTGTTCTGTTGTGCTGATGACCTGGGTTCAAAAGCAAACTCAGGGGAAAGAGAAGGTGGTTATTCTGGACTGGGAGATAGTGCTGCCGATAGCAGTGCTTCTCACTTTGGGAAGGGGACGGTGCTACACCTGGCACCTCAGTGACTCAGGTAGAGTACCAGAGAACTTGCTCCTCCAAGGGGAGATACTCCGACATCAGAGGTCAGTGGTAGGCAGATAGTGCCATCAAGTGGATGGAGGGCAGATGGTGGGAAAACAAACCAGGAAAACCACTGACCGCCAGTATGACAGACCTAGGCACTCTCTGGCTATGCTCCCCAGGGATCTCCTGGTGGAGGGACGATGGGAGTAATGACTGATGGGACTGGGAGGTAGCAAATACCAAGTACCAGTAGATAGAGCCCTGAGGACTGGGAGAATGGAATCTGGAGGATTAAAAAAAAAATGTGCATCTAACTTAGTTTCATTTATATTACATGTGAGGCAAGGTTAGTATAAATGGTGCTTGTGAAAAAAATCCCTTCAGTAGTAATGCACTGCATGCTGTATATTTGCAATCCAAATTAATTGTAATTCATGTTAATAAAAATGTAGATATTGTCTGACTGAATATGATGTACTTTCCCACTATTTGCAGTTGTAAAAAGGCACTGTATTAATTTACTTTTTCAACCGCAATACTGTAGTTAAAGAAATGAGTAGTTTTATGTAAGTCTGCGCATTCTTTATACTCAGGGGAGTTGTACCTGGAAACAAAGCATAAAATATTTGCAATCTTTTGAAAAAAAAAACTTTGGTGTGGTTGGTTTGTGGGGCCTGGATCTTTACCTCCACTCCATCAGATTGTAGGGATGCAGTTGTACTTAGTGGTTAGAGTACAGAGCTGGGAACCTGGATGCATGGGTTTAAACTTCACAAGCACTAGTGTACCAACTATATAAGTTAACAATAACCCACTCCAGGGTATGGGGCTTATAGGCATTTAATCCACACCTCGGTGCGTTGTGAGGCATGAGACTGCAGGCCGAGTGCCCTCACAGCACCTGCCAGTGCACCCTTAAGCTCGACACCCGATGGTGAACAAGAAAAGACCATTACAGCACCAGTCGCTGTAATGGTCCTTTTCCATGTTTCGCTTTCCCCCAGTGTTCTGCCCCCTTCCTGGACCAACTCCAACCTGGAGTTGATAATCCTAAGGTGTGGGGGGCAGAGCCCCCTGCATGGGTGTGTGTGGGGGCACAGCCTTCCACGGAAAACACTCGTAGATCGGGCAGCACAATACCTGTATCGGTTTTGTGCTGTCGCTGTGCGTCACTGTCAATCTCCCTTGGTGCTTCCCACCCAAGGCATGGATTAAATGCCTATAACCCCATACACTGGAGTGGGTTATTATGCTTATAACATGGATTATGTTTAAAGCAAAAAATAAAAACCACGAATGTGTTTTTTTCCCTGTTTTAGTAGGAAAAACTGTATTGCATACTGCCGCACTGAAACGTAGTCCACAGAATTAGTGCATGTGTCAGTTATTTTATGAACATCCAAATGTCAGAAATACAGTCCTGAAATGATTCCTAGCATTTGTTGTTTATAAAATAACAATATAATGCCTTATCCAGACACTTTGTTTGTTTCCCAGTGAGTTGCTTGGTTGGGGGGAGGAACATGCCGTGTGCTGCCAAGACAAACTGGAGTGTATGGGTAAACAGTGAGAAAGAAAGACACACACAGGAGACTGCAGAAATTGTGCACTGTATGTCCCGGTGTCACTGTCATTCCCCCTCTCTCTCTCTCTCTTGTTGTCAGGAGGTGCAGCACTTGGTGCGGAGTCAATGGCCCCGACCCAGGAACAATATGGGTTCAAAAAATGAGCAGTTCACCACGGGACAGGAGGAGGAGGAACGCAAACATTGAGATCTCTCTCTCTTGCACTGTCTCCTGCTTCAGGGATTGTTTGTTTGAATGACCACGGCGGATGAAGTAAGCATTAAGCCACAACGAAGGTGGCATCTAATGCTGGATTGATGCATGGTTGGGAGGGTTGTGGCCCGAGGCCGAGGACGAACAACCGCCCATCCTTGCATCAATCGCATTAGATGCCACCGATGGAGTGGCTTAATGCACTTGTAACATGGGCCGCGCGAGGAGAGAGTCGCCAGGAGCCAATTTCGTGTCGGTGCGACTAGATAAGATGGGGAGTCAGTGTGCTGAGCAAACTTTTACAGTGCACTTACAAATCGTGTCAGAAAACGGCATTATGCTGCTGATGCGGTCAAACCAGTGTGTACCTCTACTGATAGCAACCAGTGGGGCTCACATGCTCATCCAACAGCTGTCCCGATGTACGCGGCCATTTGTGTGTTATCACCCGTTGGAGGTCTCCGGTGGGCACTTCCTCACCGCTGTGTGCACACGGTCACAAATTAGCATGCGGGCTCACTCACTTCCCTTTCCCTCTTGCAGGGTCCTCCGACGATACACCACTTGCCTCCATGGGGTCTCTGTGTCGGACTCTGTTACCTATCCCTCCTGTGCGTGCCTGCTTCTCCCCCCCCGCTTCCGTCTGTCTCTACATCGTCTCACTCTTCGTCTGCCACGCTTCCCTCTCTAGCACTCGCTGCCCACCTGTGCCCAGTGCTGCTAAGCTGGGGGTCTGGCTGCTTCGAGTACTACCTCATCACACGCTGGCCACGAGATGCCTGTCGCAGATGTCCACTGCGGGTTCTGGTCCCCCTCCCGTTTCCGCTGGGATGGCTGAGTGAGGCTGCCCGATCCGGCGCTTCTGTCAGCTTCTCATCGCTCGCCCCACAGGACCCAGTGCTGCTAGCCTGGGGTCTGGCTGCTTATGTACTGCCTCAGCAGGCACGGCATATAAGCTGGGTTAATGCCCGCTCCGGCTACGGTCCCGTGACACTTTTCCATCTATCATGGCTCCTGATTTGTACTGAACCACTAATGCCATGTTACAATTTTAGTTTGTGTCTCGCTCTGTTGGTCTGGAGCACAGTGTGAGTGTAAAGATGTCCAGAGATAGTTCTGTCTCGTTCACTTGGTGTCTCTCTCACTCTGTACCCCGGAATTCTACTGATCTGTCTCTGCTTGTCTCCCTGTAACGCGTGCTGCTGCACATAAATATGCAACTTTGAGTGTAACACACTGCATGACAACTGCTTTGGACAAACCGAGGGGAAATAAAGCAACACGATTGCTTGTTTGTGTGCAAAGCTGCTATCGCAATCATCTCTTTGTTGCCTGTTGCTGTGCTCAGTTGCTAATTGCATATGCGAGGAGAGACAGTGTATCATGGGGGCAGGGAATCTGCTTCCTGGACAACCTGCTGTGAGCGATTTCAGCTTACTGTCACTGTGATTTAGCTAGTTTAGGGTGAGCTGCCCAAACAAGGAGAAACTAATCTCCACGGTGCCAATTTCTGTTCCACTCGCTTTGGCAGAAAAACAATGGCTGCTGCTCCATACTGATTTCTCTGGTGCGGGTAGGGATATGCTGGTACAGGACTATTCACAACACTTCTGTTTAAATAACGAGTTATGGCACTCTAACTGTGGATTAAATAGTTAATTTAATCCACGGTCAGATGATGGTTGTCAGCCTATCACATTACCTGCTACTGTGAACCCATGTTATAACCCTATTTAATTTCTCTGTTCTCTCTGTCTAATCAGTGGTATCTATATCTCTGTACTCTTTAAATCTTCTGTGCATTGAAAACAGTAGCAACATTCTCTCCCCTCCTTTTGCTGGATTGTAAAGCACTTAGGGAAACAGTCTGTATGAAAGGTGATATATAAAACCAGTTTCCTTTCTTTACTTTGCTTTCTTAGAGAAAGGAAGAAAGTCAGTATTAACTGATTGGTAGTGTGGTCTAGTCTTTTAGACCACAATGCTGTGAGCCTGATGAACCTGGATTTGAATCCTACCACTACATACCATATTCATGGCGTGACCCTGAGGAAGTCTCTTAACCCCCTTGCTTAACCTCTGCCTTTCACCCATTCCTTTGTTCTTTATATTTCACCCCTAAGCTTTCTTTAACTTCCTTCAGTGTCTTTTAACCTTTCTCTAGGCACACCTAATGGTTGCTGCCAGTTGTTTGTGGATTGTAAATCACTTTGATGTAGAGTGTGCAGTAGATGGAAGTGTTGAATAAAACCAAACTTATTTTTATTTATTTAATTGGGTATGAATGTATTGTATTTGGTGGCCGAAAATAAGTCCCTTGAACACATCAGGGTCTTGGTAATAAGAAAACACATCACACAGAAATCTATGCCTTCTCTGTTTACTTCCATACAGTACAGACATAAGGAGAAAACTTATCTCAGCTTACACAGGAAGAGTCACAGGCTCACAGGAAATACATTTCTTAAAGCTGTATTGTCTAACATTTCTTAAAGCTGCACTACACATAACAATCCCTCCTGACTTAGCTAGAAAGTACATAAGTAAATAATTCAGAAAATAGTATGAAGCTATTAAAGTTATTACTGCAATGTCCCTTTAGTTAGTCTATGTTATTGGGCTATATCTCTACAAAAAAATACAAGATCACACATGCCCCCACAATGCAAAGCATCATGGGCTGCATATGCAAATCACCACAGAATGTTATGCTGGTCCAACTTTAAGCAGAATTGCATGGTGCCGAAAGGCCTCTCACACAGTTTGCAAAGGGTGCTAACAGAAGACATAGACACGTGTTTCGTCCTACCAGGACTCGTCAGTATGCCTCGTCTGTTTGACACCCCAGTGGAATGGACCAGCTACCCCTAAGGCAGTGTGCCTGGGATATATTGTGGTGAACCCATTAAAATAAAAAACTATTTAAAAGACAAAGAACCTCTGTGCATAAACACTGAGGCAAGGGTTACCCCAAAGGGCATTTGGCTGGGAAGCCAAGTTTCAAGAAAATACAAGATCACACATGCCCCCACAATGCAAAGCATCATGGGCTGTCTCTACAAGTCCATTCCCTTTGGTGGACGTCTTACACGTCCTGACCAACATAGTAGGACTGGAGGCTGTTGCACTGGAATCTGATTAGCATCAGCCACATCTTGTCTCCATTGCTGTGGTTCCACTATCTCTTCTTGTTCTTGTTCTGGAAGAAATAATGCTGGATAACTGCCCTGACTGTGGGTATCCATTTTTTCTTCTGTCTCAGTTCTAGTACGTAATTGGTCCACATGTGTTTTCACTCTCCTCTGGTTAGTCAGTCGAACAGTATAGACAACATTTCCAACCTTTTTTTCTACCACACCTTCTATCCATCTCTTCAGACGTGCATACATCCTGACCCACATGAGATCATTGGGTTTGAAGGATCTGGTCTTAGGAAGCATTTCAGTTACTGACGTATAGCCTAGAGGGTGAAGAAGGTCCAATTGAGTTCGAATCTGATGTCCAGACAACAATTCTGCAGGGGATTTGCCTGTGACACAGTGTGGTGTTGTTCGATACATCGCAAGAAAGTCCAAGAGCGCTATTTGTATTGCTGTTGCTGTAGTAGGATTAGCTTTGTCCATACTCTTTTTAAAAGTCTGAACCAGGCATTCTGCTTCACCATTTGAACTTGGATGGTAGGGAGGTGAGAAGATATGGTGGATACCACGTTGCTGGCAAAATGCTTGGAATTCAACAGACGTGAACTGTGGTCTGTTATCTGAAACAATCACTTGCGGAAAACCATGGGTAGCAAAGATAGATTTCAACACTTGTTGAAGACATTTGATGAATTTCTGGCCATTTACTATGAGCATCAGTGAAGAGTAACCACATGGAATTTAAATAAGGTCCTGCGAAATCAATATGTAACCTTTGCCAGGGTTTTTCAGGTCGTTCCCAGTGGTGAACTGGAGCTGTTGCTGAATTTCCCATCGATACAGCACAACTTTTGCTTCTTTACACAACCTGATATATGTCTCTGTCAATGGAAGGCCACCATACGTGAAGTCTGGCCAGGGATTTCAGTTTAGCAATGCCTGGCTGACCCGCATGCAAAAGAGTCAACACATTTGGGTGATAACATTGGGGTACTGTGACACGCAGTCCCCATAGAAGACACCCCTCAGCAATGAACAACTGCTGTGTCTTTGTATAGTAGAGTTGTAGTACAGTCGAACAAGCAGTGCCTTGCGGCCAACCCTCAAGCATATACTGATACACTTATTTCAGAATTGCATCTTGACTAGTCGCTTTTGCAGTGTCCTTGGCTAGTACTGGAAGCTGATCTAACTGTTGTAGCTCCATTGCACACACAACAGTACAGTCCTCCATATCTTTGAATTGCACTGGAAAACTATCTGGCCCCACCAGGCATACTAATGGCTCCTCTTTAAGTCCCATATCAAACTCCATTTCTCTGGATATTGGTAACCTCGACAAGGCATCCGCATTTCCATGCTGGTCTGTTGGTTGGTATGTAACCTCAAAATTATATGCAAACAAAATGAATGCCCATCATTGAAGTCGGCTAGCAGCTGTTTCTGGAATTTCTTTTTCTGGACTGAAAATTGTCACTAGTGGCTTGTGACCCATCTTCAGGTGAAACTTGTGACCTAGCAAGTATTGGTGAAACTTCTGGACTCCAAACACAATTGCTAATGCCTCTCTCTGAATCTGGACATAATGCCTTTCAGCTGCAGTGAGTTTGCATGAAGCATGGGCTATCGGCTTCTCCACTCCTTCTGGATCTGTATGGAAAAGGACAGCTCCTAAACCCACAGGACTAGCATCACAGGTCAATGTGATAGGTAAGTTAGGATCATAATGAGTTAAATTATTCACATCAGTTAGAGAGCGCTTGATGGCTTGAACTGCATTACTGTGGCTCTTGGTCCACTTCCATGGAGTACCGTTATGTAACAGTTCATTCAGGATAGCACGTTTAATGGCTAAGACAGGTATGAAATGGTCATAGTAACGCACCATACCCAAGAAAGAGCACAATTCTGAAACATTCTGTGGTTCAGGCATGTGCACAATGGCTTCCACCTTTTCATCATTCGGACAAATTCCATCTTTGTCAATAGTGTGACCTAAGTACGTGACACTTATTTGACAAAATTGGCATTTTTCTCTCCTGAGTCTGAATCCACTCTATTGCAATCTCTCTAAAGTCTTTTGTAAGTTAAGTAAATGTTCTGCTTCTGTCTTGCCCGTGACAATGATGTCATCCAAATAACAGGCAACACCTGGTAGTTTACCTACCGTTTACTGAATCACTTTTTGAAAAATAGGTGCAGAACTAAGGCCAAAACATATCTGTTTGTACTTGTACAGTCCTTGGTATATATTAATCACTACCAGTTTCTGAGAGTCTGTATCCAGTTCCACTTGAAGGTATGTAGCAGTGAGGTCCAGTTTAGAGAACCCCACACCACCATTCAGTCTATGAATAAGTTCCTCTGATAAGGGTAAAGGAAATACATCTGTGCTAAATACTGGATTAAGTGTCACCTTAAAATATCTACATATTCGAACCTTACCACCTGGTTTAGATACCACCACAATTGGAGGAGCCCAATCTGAACTTAAAACCTTTTCCAGCACACCTGCTTTTTCCAGTCTGTCAAATTCTGCCCCAACACCGGTTTTAAGGCAAAAGGAAGTTTCCATGGTTTACAAAACTTAGGAACCGCATTAGGCTTTGTAACTAGATTGTCTTTAGCTGCTGTGCAACATCCCATGCCTTTCCACAACTCTGGATACATGTCTAAAATCACCCCAAGCTTGGGCGGATTACTGCTTTGTGGTACCTGGACAGCAGTAAGTAGGCCAGAATCTGCTGGATCAGTATGAATGTTTAAAAGAAACTGAACGTCTCTGCCCAAAATGTTGACACCCTTTTTTTGAAACCAGAAAAGTTAAAGGTGTACTAGGAGAATCAGTCCTGTGTACTAAAGTGGTAAACGAGCCCAGTGGCTGAATGTTTTGCCCTTCAAATGCATGCAGCAACTTATTACAAGGAGACAATGGTGGCTTATCCAGATCAGACCATGTTTGATGGTTAATAAAAGTAACTGGGGAAGCAGAATCTACCATTAAACACAACTGATGCCTCAGTTGTGGCAATTGAAGTAACACATAGAAAAGAGAAACATCTTTAGTCTGCATTTGTGGTGCAATAGGAACCACTGCACTGTCTGTGCTCTCTGAACTGAACACTACAGTTCTCCTGCATCTGCAAACCTTAGCAATATGCCCCTGACATTTACATACATAACACTGAACTTCTTTGAATTTGCACTGGTCCCTGCTATGCTGAGAAGACCCACATGATGCACATTTGTACTGGTCATGCAGTTGGGGTGGAGTGGTTGAATGTTCCTTTGAAAACAGTGGTTTGGGACTTAGGTTTGAGCTGTTTCAATCTGGGGTTTACTGTGGCTATTTGTACCTCATTTTTAGTGTTCATCTTAGCATGGGCTTAATTTTCTGCAGCCTCATACATTTGTGCCAACTGTAAAAGTTCATCAGCAGACTTCTTGACATTTACAGAAAGTAATTGCTGAATATGATGTTCATTATTCAACCCCATAACAAACTTATCAGCTAAATTAGATTCCAGATGCTCCCTGTTCCACTCACATGTGAGAGCTAAGTGTTTGATCTCAGCCAAATAAGATTGTAATGACTGACCTGGTTTCTGTTGGTAACTGTAGAATTTATAATGTTTAGCCCTTGGGAAAGTTGTTAAACTGTATTGTGCATTCAATTTAGCCTTTAGCTCTTGATATGACAAATCCTCTGGCCGGTCCGGTGTACACAGACTGCATAAAGGTTTGAAGGTTTCACTTCCCAAGAAAGTACAAAAAGCAGCTCGAATAAATTTATCCTGTAGCTCATCAGAAGCAGATTGTATGGCAGGATGAAGTAGTAACCACTGATCAAACCATCTGGATCATGTATCCCAGTCTGTTCCTGTAAAAATCTCAAAGCTGGATGAAGTTTCTATAATATAGCACAGTTCCAAATTGCTTATTTGCCTCCAATGCAGAAAGTCACAGAATGGTGCAATTCAGTAAGCTGGAGCTATGAACATTTTGACCATCCTTGTCACCAGTTTGTTGTATTTGGTGGCCGAAAATAAGTACCTTAAAACACATCAGGGTCTTGGCAGAAAGAAAAACATGCACCAAAGAAATTTATAAAATGGGCAAAGGATTTCAAGCAATCTGATTGGTTGTTAGCTGTGCATTAGCTGTGTCTAATGCACAGCTAAAACTAAAACCCCCTTTTAGAATACACAGGCCCATCTTATAAGCGCAGTAAGCCACTCCGGGGATGTGCATTAGACAGTTCTAATGCACGCCTAGGGGACTGGACGCACTCAGCCTGTGGCCTCGTGCCTCACTACGTCCCCCTAGCCATGCATTAGAACTGTCTAATGCACACTCCTTTGTGTCTTATTGCTTACTTAGGCCTTCTCTGTTTACTTCCCTACAGCACAGACTTAAGGGGAAAACTTATCTCAACACACACAGGAAGATTCATAGGCTCACAGGAAGTACATTTCTTAAAGCTGTACTGTCTAACATTTCTTAAGGCTGCACTACACATAACAGGATGGATTGATTTAATTTATTTTTTCAGGAAAGACTGGGAGCAACAAGTGCCCATTTTCACAATCAACCTAAGTCACAAATAATTACTGTACATTCCAGTTGTGCAAAGTACAGTTGGCATATCAAACCTTAAAAAGAACAATAAACACTAAAAACATAAAGGGGAACTGTCAGCATTCCCCTGGCAAAAACATGGTACCTACAGGTCCCGATTAGGTAAATCACACTGGCGGTAATTTTTTTAAAATAAATTACAAATAATTATCTGGTTGATCCTGCAACCCTTCACCCAACATAACTATTCCAGAGTTCCCCGCAGCAAGCCCTTTTATGACGTGACTGACCGGCTGAGCTACAGGGGACTCCTATGTGACAGTACAGCTGTTAGACATATTATTAAAAGATATACAACACATGTTTGCGCTTCCAGCTCCAGTACCAATCGACAGAGGAAAGCGCTTTTTAATCAATGGTATCTGTATCTCTATGATGTTTAAATCTTCTATGTGCTGAAGCTGGCACATAGAAACTGCTCTTTCCTCGGCTGGTTGGTACCTGAGCTAGAAGTGCAAACATGCACTGTATATCTTTTAATATTTTCTAATAGCTGCACTGTCACATAGGAAGAATAAGAAGAATAGTAATGGTGGGTAGAGGGTTGCAGGATCAACCAGATAAATTACAAATAGCTTTGTAAGTTATGTAAAAAAATTATCACCAGTGCGATTTACCTAATCGCCCCATGTTTTTGCTGGGGGAATGCTGACAGTTCCCCTTTAAAAATTACAAGTACAAATTAGTGAACATCAAGACATAACAGTAGTTGAGTCACTGTATGTGTATGTATTCATTCCAGGACAGCATAACTGAGCCAAAACTAATTTGCAGTACTGTACTGGGCAAGTCAAAAGATGCAATAGAATAAGCTAGTCATGTGTATACATTGTACATACATTATAATCAATACATTAAGTTCTTTCCCTGTCTGTACTTAGCTGTTAGCTGTCCCCCATATTGTAGTAATTTCATGGCTTCATCACTGTAACCTGCATTATTTTGTGTGGCTCTCTTCAGTTACATATAATGACTTTGTAGCAGTTAATCCAGTAGATGTAAGGTATTTTGCTGTCAGCACTGCTACAGGCACTGACCAGTTTATAGTACAAGTCAAACATTCTGTAATCTAAAGGGTGGGCTCATTAGTAGTGTGTTCAGAATGAATCCAAGGCTTTCCAGTAGCCCAAAGGTGAGTGCCTTGGCTTACCATGCCGGCGACCAGGGCTCCCGCCCTGAATCTGGGTTTCAGCATATCAGATTTCAGAGGATTGTGCCAGCATCTGCTTTGGAGGCACCATGTCTCAAGGAGGGTGGGTGTAGCTCTGACCACTACATCACTGCCCCCTGGTGCCTGGGGGAGGGAGGGAGACTTATGGGCAGGATAACAGTATGATATGGAGGCTGTGGTTACTGCTGCAATATTGGGGATGTGAACGCCTGGTATATATATAGGCAATTGGCTGTCCAGTCCCAAGCCAGCGAAGGGAGGGTTGGTGTGTAGTGAGTGAGCTTGGTCCCAGCCTACATTTGGCCAGTCAGAAGAGCCCCCACTATATGCAGTGACCCAGTTGGGGGGTTGCTGGAAGTCAGTGGAGCACAGGCAAATGAGGACACCACACTCCTCCACCCAATTGTATTGCTATACTGTCTGGTCCCCTGCCCTTGAGTTTAAATGGTTCTGGTTTTCATTCCTGCCTAGAGTTAGCTAGCCCAATCTGGAGGCGAAGGTCTAGGGCAGGTGGGGACAGGAGAATACTTGGGGTCTGTGGCTACAATTTTAACAATATGGTGGAGCATGTGGAAAGGGCTGAAAAACCAAGCATCACAGTAGTAGCAGAACTGCAATGTATTAAAAAATGACTCTAGGGGTGGCGTCTTTTTGTCTTGACTAAATTGGATGAAACCCCAGTCATTATAGGAGGATGGCTTCTCAGAAAACGTAAACCTTTATTGCCAACTTAAATCTTAGTTCAACTGAGTTATTTCAACTTTTACAAGCTCTTCCAATCCAACCTTTTTTCTTCCAGGCGTCTAATGAATAATTTTCAACTGTAGAAACCCCAGTTCCGTGTCACCTCCATATCTTTGCATCTGGCTGACACATGTGTATCATGTGCTGCCAAGAATGATTCTGAAGCACACCCCTTTATAGGAGTAAGAGTACCCCACTCCCCTATAATAAAGTCTGCTGTTTCTGCCAATCTTGAGTTGTTTTTACCTCTGCAGGAACAGCTCCACACATTTTGATGTCTTTAACTCTTGCCCTAGTTCCTAGTCAGTTAATTTATCGTCTGTGTAAATCCATAATTTCAGTGGTTCTCTTTTCCTTTCTCATGATCTGTTTTCTTTTAGTGGCCATCACGTTAGCTCACAGATTAAGTGATTGGGGGCTGTCTACTAGGAAGCCTTACTGTTAGTTTCTACCAGACCAGTTGATTCTTTGGATGAACCCACATTCATCCACAAGGTTTACCCTCCTTTTCGTACATTATGACTCTCAAGAGTGTTCTCCTTTCATGCCATCATCCGCATCTGCCGAAGAGAAGAAGAAGCTGCGCTGCTTAAATGTTCATTGGGCTCATAAGTATCACCTAGAGAGAACTAATTCCTTTTCAGAAGTTCCCCTTTGTTTGTTTCTACTAACACCCTCCTTGGGCGAGAACGATTCATTGTCTATCATTTTGAGGTCTCTGGTGAACTCTCACCTTGATTTAATGCTTTATGGTAGTAACTACCATACTGAAAGAGTCTCCAACTTGAAACTATCAGAGGGTGCAGTCTTGGCAAGTCTCAGGGCTTAGGCTTGAGGACTCACAGCTGCTTACCTCCAACCAGGTGAAGAATCTTGGTGTTGTTTTGCACTGCGGCTTGGCACTCAAGTCACACTTAAGTCGCAGGTGTCTGCCGTGGTCCAGATCTCTTTTTACTATCTGAGAAACATCACCTGGATCATGCACCTGGTACCCCCTGGTGATCTGCCGGCACTGGTCCATGCTTTTGTGACCTCGCGCCTTGATTACTGCAATGCCCTGTACCTAGGGCTACCAGGGGCAAATCTGTGCCACCTGCAGCTAGTGCAGAATGCGACAGCTAGGTTGTTGACTGGCCTACCTAGGTCATGTCATATTACACTGTGCTGCGCTATCTGCACTGGCTGCCAGTTAGGTGGTGGATCTCCTTCAAGGTCGGTTTGCTTACCTACAAGACCCTACACGGTCAGGGGCCTGGTACCTGCAAGACCTCCTGTGTCCATACCACCCCGCCCACTCTCTTCACTCCGCAGATGTGGGACTGTTAGAAGTTTTGAGATTTCTTTAAGGACATCGGGTGCTCTGGCTTTTTCTTGCGCAGCACCCATCCTCTGTAACTCTCTGCCCCAATATATTAGAAACAGTCCTACAATAGTTGTTTTCAAATGGGAGCTAAAAACCTATTTATTCAGACAAGCTTTTTTGGATCCTGACTAATGTTTTAGATTGCTGAACTGATATGTTTTAATTATGTACTGTGCTGTGTGCATTTTATGTAATAGTGTTTAATTTGTGAAGCACATTGATTCATAATGAGACTTGCGCTATATCAAATAAAAACTTGATTGATAGGGCTGGCCCATTGGCACAGCAGTAGCACTACTGTTCATGACACCAGCGATCTGGGTTCGGGAACGGAATTTGGGTCGCTAGAGGCCCGGCCAGGTGAAGGAGGCTTAAGCTTCTGTAGGACTGCTCGTCTCCTCCGGGGGGTGCCTGGCTTGGCACATGACCGACCTCTGGTGATGGCTAGAGGTATGGCATGGCCTGGCCCAGATCAAGGGGGAGGATCATGACAGATGCCGGTGTATGCACCTTGGTGTCATGCGCACATCACGCCCTAGGGGGGAGTACATGGAAAATCGCCATCCTGGTGCGGCACCGACCAGGAGGATAGCCCTCGCCATCCTCAGAGCTCAGCCACAGAGGAGACCCCAACCCAGATTTAAGGTACAGGGGGCCCCTGCCCTGCCTGAGGGGCAAACCATGGCAAGATGGGGGGTCTCCCTGAGACGGCTTAGGGAGCAGTTAATTGGGCGACAGTGCCGGGACAGTGGCGGCATAAATAGAAATAGAAAAAAAAAAAAAACTGATTGAGATCTCTAGATCAATATTAATCTATGGTCCCACCATGTGGATGTGATCTGTAACAAGGGCTGTAGTATAACTGGGTCCATCTAGTGTAGTGGTGTATGTGGTATGATATAGTTGTGCTGATGCTGATGCCGAACTGACATGGAAGGAAGGGAGGGAGAGGACGGAGGAGAGGAGGAAGGAAGGGTTGGTGGGTGGGTGGTGAACTATGTAATTGTATAGTTTATTTATTTATTTATTTATTTCAAAGTTCAGAATTACATCTTTGAGCAGAAATGCTCATGTACAAAGGTTTCTTGTCAGAATAACAATTTGTTTACACCATGTCACAGACAGTATTAAAAACTGATTAGCAAAGGCTGGACAATATTGCTTCAGTGACATAACAAAACAGAATGAGAAACATAAGTACCGTTTCAGCAATACAGACTAAACAAAAGTTAACAGTACAGTAACAGTATTGTGGTGGCAGAAGGTACACAGGACCCACCTTGTCACCCCTTCTACTGCAGGACAGTAGTGACTTTACTTAGTTCAAGAACAGACAGACATTCAAGTAAGGATTAACCCACGACAGAACATGGGTCTCTCAGTGTCGTTCTCCCTCAGGAATCTGCCTAGTCCTGCTGTGAGAACCTGAACAGTGCTGGCTTCCACACCCTCACTCTGGCTAAGCTATTCCGCATGCTGACTACCTCTTTGTTCATCCAAGCATGCTGTATTTGGTCAAACGTTTGAAATTGTGCTTGAGTGTGGCCTAGCTTAACAATAGCCACTCTGTCTAGTATTATGCCTCTGCTGCCAAACGATAGCTGGATTATGTACAATATCTCTTGCCACAAGGACTACCTAACAGTGGTTTGGAATCACTGTACAGCGTAGCATTCAAGCACATTAATATCAGCTCCATTCACGTGTCCAGCAAAAAAGAGCTTAATGAACGTTGCAAGAAGGATTGTGATTATTTGTGAATATCCTAGCAACCAACAGATAACTGTGCGTGCAACCCCTAGTATTTCAAACTAGTTAAACTTTATGCTGGGAATAAAACAAGCAAAGTCTGCTGGAAAAAATAGGCTTTTGTATTGTTTTTTTGCTCCAGCACTTGCTGGGGATCCCAGGCGGATTCTCCAAACCTGCTTTTAATTTTGGACCTCATAATAGTTACAACGCCATATGAAACTACCATTGTTTGCCCTTGGAGGTAGGCCTCAAAGGTGAAGTATTGAAGGGTTTAATATAGGATCTAGACTCATTCTGAATTCTTATTTTTTGTAAAATTCTTTTGTGTGTGTGTGTGTGTGTATAACCAAGGGGGCATACTTTAGGTGTTAATAAAAATGTTAGCTGTGTTCCACAAAGAGAACCATCAGATTCTTAACTTTAAAGTACCAAATTACTGTTTCCTGTAAAGACAGGTTGTAAAGCGGAACAGCTTGATATTCTTTCACTCCCTGTACCGCCCTGGACACCCTGAATCAGTATGCTCACAGGAACACATTTTATTGTTATTTGATGATTATTTATATTTGTAATGGTGTAATAGTTTTAATATTTTGTGTTATTTTGACACGTATGTAACTTATAGTCTTCAGGGCTAAATACAGGACACGATTGAAAATTTGTTTTAGTCTTTGGTAACTGGGTAAGGAAGGCCCACTAGGCACAAGTGCCTGTTTTCAGGGGCAATCTGGGAGCACTGGGTAGATTAAGTGACTTGCTCAGAGTCACACAGAATGCAAGTGGAGGTTGTGAGAACCAAACCCAGGTCTGGTCTGCTGGATGTACCAAGCTTGTTCACAGCTCATTACTCTAACCTTTAGGCTATACTGCCAGCTAAGGTTCAATGGTATGTGCTACCTTTTATTTATTTATTTAGATTTTGAGAAGGTCCCTTTTTCAAAAGCGACCCGGATTAGTTACAACCATAGGTTACATACATTGGCAGGAGTATGCAGTAGGTTAAACATTCATTGGATAAGTCAATAGAGTACATTATAGAGTGCATTAGTTACATACACAAATTCACAGTAGCGTTACATCATACATGTGACAACTTAACACAAAAATGCCTAGAGGGAGAGGTAGTAGCAGCAATAAGCAGGTTAAGCAGGATAGTATAGTCACACCAAAGGTTCAAAATGTGAGAGCTAACGATTACAGTCACAGAGACTAAGCTCCAAAAGGTATACTTTCAAGCCAGACTTAAATCCTTGAAGAGTGCGACAGTTTGCCTTTCGTATCAAATAAACAGAATATTTATTATTATTACTCGTGGCATAATTTTTAACCAGGAAAGAATGAAGAACTGTCTAGTTGTATAGTAACAGTACTGTGGCAGCAGACAGTACCTTATTAAGCAGTAAGGTATGATCAGGAGTAATTTATTTATTTATTTTTATTTTTTTATACTTATAAGCCTGATGAGCATTACTGCCCGTTTTCACACGCGACAAGTGGTTACAGTAAATATAAAAACAATTATACAAAAAGTTCCACATACAGTAAATACAACAGTAAGTGCAAATAAACTACAATAATTATAATATCAGCAGGCACATTCCTGTTGCGATTGAAGCACAGTAATACCCTAGGGTGTCACATGCCACATGCCTCACAGAATCAAGATGGGTGATAACCAGAAAATTAACATAACCCCTGGTCATACTTTATTGCTATAATAAAATACTTAGAAAAAGGAGTCTTAAAGTAGACTTAATGTTTTTATGTTATCAAGTAATGTAATTTTAAGTAAAAAAAGCCCACCCCCCCTTACCGAATTCAGTGAGTCTGCCAGCAGAATACAGAGTTAGTTGGAGTGCAATGTTGCACACACACAGAGCACACCTGTGGTCTCTATGGCAGTGAGTTTACACATTTTTTTTATTCGTGTGGTCTTGGGGGTGGACACCCAGTTTCAGTGCCCACTGCCAACATGCCTTGAATGATTTTGAGTTAATGTGGTGTAATTAACTTTTCTAAAACTTGAAAAACGAAATATGATGATACTGAGGTAAGCAAGACTGACCAAACAAGACTTACCGCAGCTGTGTGTGATGTGCTCCCCTTCTCATGAATGCTGTTGTCATGGCAACGGGGCTCACAAATCAGGCAGTGGCTGGTATTTTTTGGTTTTTTTAAATGTGCAGTTAACAGCATCAGAGTGGCAAAGTATGACAGATTGCAATCAGTTCAGTATACACATTGCTGAGAAGGACCAGTAGCAAAGCTGTTGTCAGTGGTACAGTTTTATTCTGCAACTCCTTTTTTCTTTCTGACTTTCTCATGGCTGTAACACTCTCGGGGGCTAGCTGTTTTATTTGTTGTCGCGTTGGTATAGCGCTACCGCGATTGGGAAGGGTAGCCATAACTGTCCCAAAGATGAAAAGGGCTGTTGACAAAAGAACTTATGTTGCATACTTATGCCCTTTGACTAACTGAAGGGGCTGATCAAGTCCTGTATATTTTTATAAAATTAATATAGCCCTTCCAGAATATTTGCAAGTAATCAAAATGATTCTATCTCTGGCTACCCTTTTTATAATAACCAAAAGAGGATGTCTCATGCAAACAGTTGTAAATTTCAGAAGTTCACCCACTCAGGTGTTTTATTTTCTACTAAGTAAATCATGTAGAGTTTAACTTCAAGTTCCAATTTTTTAAAACAGAAGTTTTTAACATGATTTATAATACATTTATGTGCCCAGTTATGTCATCACCTATGGGTATGAGTGGCTTCTCAAGTCCTTTGTGCGCCCAGACTGTTCAGCTTTGCAATTCTATTACCTAAAGAATTCAACAAGGCAATTTTATAGCTATAAGAAATGCCAGAACTGTACATATAAACATGCACACAAAGGACTTCAGAAGGCACTCATAACCACAAGAGAAACATAGAAGGCGATGGCAGAAGGAGGTCCATCTAGTCAGCCCTGTGTTTTTGTCTTTTCCTACCCCCGTAGCTGCCCTTTAGGGTGAGGGATCCCTTGTGTCTATCCCATGCATTTTGAATCCACCTATTGTGTAAGCCCCATAACCACTGGGGGCAGCCCATTCCATGTGCCCACCACTCTCTCTGTGAAGAACTTCCTGGAGATTGCTAATATCCCATAGAAAAGTAGGGTGTTACAGTTGCCCAGACCCTTTTTATTATGAATTAGCCTTTCAAATTAAACAGTGGTGGGAGGATGACTTTGGGGAGAATCATAGGAATGAGAAGGAAATGCCCTTAAGGTTATCAAATGGCAAGAAAATAAGTTGTATTTTAATGTATGGGACTAAAAAGAAAATGGTGTCTTCCTTCCTATGCAACACCATAAATATTGTGTTAAAACAAGAAATTAAGAGATTAATTCAAAAAAATGTGATACCCTGGTTACATTTCAACTACTTCAAATCATACATGTAATTTTTTACAATATTTAAAGCTTAGTAAAACGTTTTCTCTTATAAAGAATACAATGGTAGTTAAACCAGGTAGTAATCTTTTGAAGATTTTGGACCAGCAAAATAAAATGGTGTCGCATTGGAAGAAAAAGACCCTCCAAATAATTTACTATCAGTTAGTTAACCCGGATCAAAGTATTTGGAACCAAATAAATACTAAATGGAGTTTGGAATCAGGGGGTTATATATTTCAGTCAACGGTGGAAAAATCTAAGGGTAAAGATTTATAGAAATTATGTTTACTCTAAAAATAGTACTATACAGAAAAAGCTCTTGGCTACAGCTTACTTTACACCTGACATTTTTGGTCGTTTTTCAAAAAATTGCTCTAAAAAGTGTTGGCATTTATGTAATCACATGGATGATTTATTCCACTGTCTATGGGGTTGTCCCAAAATAAAACCTCTGTGGGAAATAACAGCTAATTGGATTGGGGAAATAATAGGGAAAAGGGTAAATAGTTCCTTCCCAAAAATTATTTGTAATGATACTGAAGGAATGGAATTAGATGCTAATCAGGGTAAAATATTATATGTAGGCACAATGATTACTAAGATACATATTTTGGGCAACTGGAACTCCTAAATAATTGAATTTTTACCAAAAAATAAATTGTGGTTTCAAGTGAGAGAAGCAATTCTGTTTGAGAATTTAGAGAAAGAATGATTGGATGGAAAAACAGATGATATGATTTATTCAAACATGAGAGATGATTTTATACCATTATGGGTTGTGCAATATGTCCTAAGAGGGTGGAGTGGAGGGGTGGATGGGGTATTTAGTATTTAATATAAGTTATTGTGAATAACATTATGTTATTATATTTAACAGTCAGTGGAATTATGTAATATTATAAAGGATATGAATTCTTTATTATGATTATAATGTATGGTAGAACGTTGTTATAGGTAGAAATCTACTTTTTTATAACAACGCTTTACCATCGATGTGACATCACAATGTTGTTAACCCATCAATGGTATGTCAGATTGATGGGTTAACAACCGGGAACAGTCTTGGCATGCACGCAACTGGATCGGGCGGCCTTGAAACAGCCACGGCGGTGAGGGCAGAGCAGCAGTGATGTAAAAAAAACTGCAGTAAGAAACTGCTTTCTTTTCTGAAAAACCCAAATGGTACCATACACTATAAAATATAATGTATGGTACATCGATGGTTAACCATTTTTTTAACCTATCTCGAGGTTGCCATGGTGATGTAAACCTCTCTAGCTTTGCTCTCGAGGTTTACATGGTCGCCCTGGCAACCTCTCGATGGTTAACAAACCAGTTAACTATCAATGACCATACATTATCCTCTATGTTAAATGCTATTTGTGGATTACAAAGTGGAAAATCAATATCATTGTATGTTGTTCTGTTTCTTGATATTTAAAAATAATAAAAGTATATTCAAAAAAACTTTCTGATGTTGGTAGTGAACCTCCCTCCTTTTAGCCTCAGATCATGCCCCCTAATTCTCCTGCCGTCCTTGAAGTGAAAAAGTTCCTGCGCCTGCACCTTGTTTACGCCTTTAATATATTTGAATGTTTTGATCATGTCTCCCCTCTCCCTTCTCTGTACTAGGGATGCATGTTTAGTTTGCTTAGTCTTTCCTCGTATGACATCTATTACAATCTCTGTATCATTTTGTTGCCTTTCTCTGGACTGTATCTATCTGATTGATGTCCTTTTTGAGGTGAGACCTCCAGAACTGGACACCGTACTCCAGGTGTGGCCTGACCAGTGCTCTGTACAGCTGCAGGACCACCTCCTTCCTTCCTCCTGCTCGTGATTCCCCTCCCAGTACATCCCAGCATTCCACTGGCCTTCAGTACTGCCTTCTCGTACTGTTTTCCCACTTTCAAGTCATCTGAGGTCATGATTCCCAGATCACGCTCCTGGTTTGAGGCAGCTAGTCTTTCCCCTCCTAAGTAATATGCCTTCTTTGGATTTCTTTTTCCTATGTGCATGACTTTGCACTTTTTAGCATTGAATCTCTGCTGCCATGCTCCAGAACACTCCTCAAGTTTCTTTAGGTCTGATTCCATCTTGTCTACTCCCTCACTGGTGTCCACCCTGTTGCATATCATGGTGTCATCTGTGAACAGACGCACCTTTCCCTGTAGTCCATTAGCGATGTCAGCTGTGAAAACATTGAAGAGCAGAGGCCCCAGCACTGAGCCCTGGGGCACTCCACTGGTCACACTGCCCTCTGACAATAATGCTCCATTTACCTGCACCCTCTTGGTTCTGCCCTGAAGCCAATTTTGTACCCATTTTACAACTTTCAGTCCAACCCCTGTGTGATCTAACTTCTTTATCAGCCTTCTGTGTGGAACTGAGTTGAAGGCCTTACTAAAGTTCAGGAAGACCACATCAACCACCCTACCATTGTCCACAGCCTTGGTAACCCAGTCGAAAAACTTGATCAGATATGTTTGGCTCAACCTACCCACTGTGAATCCGTGCTGTTTTGGGTCCTGCTGCCCGCTGTCTTCGAGGAATGCTATGATCCTCTGTTTGAGCAGCGACTCCATCAGTTTTTCTACTATAGACATGAGATTTACTGGTCAGTAATTTCCTGACTCTTTCCTGCTGCCCAATTTGTGGAGTGGGACTACTGTCGCCCATTTCCAGTTTTCAGGTACAACTCTTCTCTCCAAGGATTTGATGAATAGTTTTGCCAGAGGGGCTGCCAGCTTTTTCCCAGTTCCTTTATGATTCTGGGATGTATCTCGTTGGGTCCCATGGCCTTGTCCACCTTCAGTTAATTGAGCATCTCCATTACTTGGGCCTCTGTGAAGGGACTAGTGTTGACCCCTGACCCTGGGGTGCTGTGATTTGTGAGTACTGGGCCGTTTCCTGGATCCTCCTCAGTAAACACTGAGCAGAAGTACCTGTTTAGGATTTCTGTTTTTGTCCGAGTTGTCTTCTGCTATCCTCCTTTCTGCTGTAGCAATCCTCACTATTCCTCTTTTTGCCTTCCTTTTTTCCCTGATATATCTAAAGAAGGATTTGTCACCTCTCTTTGCTCCCTCTGCAATCTTTGTCTCTATCTGGGCTTTGGCCAGTCATCCTTTTGCTTGCTTCTCTCATTTTTTTTCTTTGTACGAATCCCAGTCTTTTTCATTTTTAGTTTCTTGGTATACCTTGTACGCCTTCTTTTTTTCCTTTCGCTATGGTTGCCACTTCTTTAGAACCATGGAGGATTTCTTCTTCTTTTCACCTTCTTGCTGACCCTCCTGGAGCATTGGTCCGTGTCCATCTTGATTGCTTTCATAAGTCTTCTCCACATGACTTTAACCTCTTCCTCCTCTAATTCAATTATTTTTTAGGTTGGTTCTCATTTTTTGGAAGACAGCCTTCTTAAAATCTTAAAAAAAAAAAATCTAGCACCTTGATTTTTGAGTGACAGGTGTCCTCCTTAATGTTTACTTGGAAACTGACCATACGGTGGTCCCTGTTTCCCATATTGCACCCCACCTCAATTTCTTTTACCCTCTCACTGTTTGATGCATCTGTACATATAAACATACAGTATTATGCAAGACTTTATATGCCTTTTAGAGTCTGGAAGTGATGAGTGAATCATTAAAATGCACACCCCCTTGAACCTGGTGAGTCTTGGAGTTCCAAACTAGACCCCCGATCTAAAATGGTTTGAGTGGGCCAGACCAGTGGCGTGGTTATCAACAGGGAAACTGAGTTCATATGCGAGCTCCAGAAATTCATACTGGGGCTACCTAGGGGTTGGCTACATCATGTGACTGAGGTGCTGAACTCCATGGGAGGGAGAGAGGGAGGAAGGATGTGAGACTCCTGGACTTCATCCCTTCCCCTGTTGGCTGATTATGTATTTATTTTTGTAAGGGACCCACTTCTACAGGGGGTCCCACTTGGGGTACCTAAGGTCTGAAGGTGCTCCACCCTTACAATGCTACTGGTCACCATACATGTTTTGGTGGCTACCCATCTTGTGGGCTTAACAAGGATGAGGGGGCTGGGTCATTTTACCTCCTTTTTTGGGGGGGGCCGCATCCAAGGTTTAGTTAGAATATAGTGTGGTGCCTCAACACAGAGATAGGTTATAGTGGACCTGGTGTAAGTATAGTACAACCCACTAGAATGCAGTACCTCACCACCAGATCACTTCACCATTAAACCAGCACACTGCAGTGGCAGTCCCTGCAAATCATGTGCTTAAACTGTAACAAATAGTAGTCAGAAATAACTATTGCAAACAAAAGAACAAGCAGTTTATTTAGAATCAGGCTTCAGGCCCTAAATGGGCAACATAGGGTGGTTAGTGGCAAGGAGGCAGTGCAGTATAATATCTTGTGGCTGTTTTCCATGACCTCCTGAGCCCAGTCCACTTTAAACCCAGCCATCCTTCGGTGATACTCTGGGCGTGGCCAAAATAATATTTCCTCTGGGCTGTGATTCAGTGCCCTTCTAGACTCAACCCTTAAACTGTGCCCACCCACCCACACACCATGATGTGCAGGGCAGTAGCTTGCTTTCTGTCCTCCCCTTCTGGAGGCACCATTCTCTCCTAACTGGTACCAGTGTTATAACCTTAGGTCTACCTAGGGATCTCCCAGTGCTTCACTGGGTGCCCAGCTGTGGAAATGGGGTAGGCCAGATGATGCTGCATGTAGCTGGCTGGCAATGGTATACTTAAATAAAAGACTAGAAATGCTTTGTGAAACAGAAAACCTATACCCCAATGTATTTAAACTTCCAAACATGGTATTTGTAACTCCTTACTGGAGGGCCAAGTCCTGGAAGTGCTTTCCCAACTATTTTACAGGTGACACGTTGCAGAGGCTAGCCCTGAGTTTACCCAGGGTTTCTGAACTAGTTTCTGAAGGTTTCTGTTGGGGGGTGAGGATATAGCATGTACCAAGCAGGAAAGGGATCTTGGGGTTATCATCTCTGATGACCTCAAGGCAGGGAAACAGTGTGACAAGGCAGCAGGTAAAGCAAATAGGATGCTGGGATGCATAGGCAGGGGCATCACCAGCAGGAAAAGAGAGGTCATAATTCCACTATACAAGACACTAGTGAGGCCCCACCTGGCGTACACTGTACAGTTCTGGAGACCTTACCTATGTAAGGACATAGACATGGATTGCATCACAAGTCCTATGAGGACAGGTTGAAGGAACTGAACATGTACTCCCTGGAGAAAAGGAGGGAGAGAGGGGATATGATAGAGACATACAAGTATCTTACAAGGAGGAACAGGGTGCAGGAATACACTATTTTTAAGTGAAAAAGATGTTCCAGGACTAGAGGGCATGGGATGAAGTTGGAGGGAGGACGATTCAGAGGAAACGTGAGGAAGAATTTCTTCACAGAACGGGTGGTGGACAAGTGGAGCATCCTGCCAGAAGAAGTGGTGGGGGCTGAAACAATCATGGGATTTAAGAATGCATGGGATAGACATAAAGGAACTCTGGAGGTCAGGGGTAAGGGGCAACAGACTTCTTGGAAAACATAAAGTGAACTTACAAGCTCAAATGGGCAGACTGGGTGGGCCATAGGCCCTTATCTGCCGACACTGTCTATGTATCTATGTATGTATCTATGTAACTAGGGGATCTCCCTCACTGTTCAGGGGGCTGGTGGTGCAGTTTGCAGTGATCCCTCTCTGGCCGGTGTCTGTTTGCTCTCAGTCTCTCTCTCCTGTCTCTTTGCTCCCATCTGTGACGGCACTGGTGTCACAGGACTTCAACTTTCCTCTGATGCAGGTCAAGCTGCTCCTAGTGTCAGCAATTGGTGGCCAAATCACTTGGCTCACAGGACATCTTCTTCTGCGGCGGCTGCAAAGAATCTGCCCTGCCCAGCACATCCTGGCATCCAGTCCCACAGGGATGGCATAGCCAGCACCTGGCAGCAATGCTTATGAGGTGATTAGTCACAGTCTTATGCTGCAGTACAATAAAAGCCTCTGTCAAGCTGTAGCTTTCAGTAATCTCTCACAGATTTGATAGCTGTAAACCAGATATGTGCCCTGAATGTAAGGTTGGCTTGGGTTCTTTCCAGCACATGGTGGGGGGCACGTCCATGTATTACATAGAAAAAAAGTTGACAACAGGTAATCACCACAAGGCCCATCTAGTCTGCCTATTTTTTCTACCTTATGAATGTGCCATAGGCCTGTACTCTGTCAATGGCCTATCTATTCATACTCATCTGTATTGCTCCCTTATGCCTATCCCATGCCTGTTTGAAGCCCTGCATTGTATTCATATCCACCACTTTCTGAGGTAGACCGTTCCATGCATTCACCACCCTTTCTGTGAAAAAGAACTTCCTCACATTACCCCTTAATCAGCCTTCCTCTAATCTCAATGCTGTGTCCTCTTGTCCTGCTATTTTTCTTATATTGAAACATGTTAGACTCTTTCACCTTGTTAATGCCCTTAAGATTTTTGACTGTTTCGATCATATAACCTCTCTCCCTCCTTTGCTCTAGGGTATACATATTGAGCTCCGTTAATCTGTCCTCATATGTTTTCTGATGCAGTCCCTGCACCATTTTGGTTGCCGTTCCCTGGACTGCCTCCATTTTGTTAATGTCCTTGTGCAGGTGCAGCATCCAGTACTGCATGCAGTACTCCAGATGGGGCCTAGCCAGTGTCTTGTAAAGAGGGATTATTGCCTCCCTCTTACGACTTGTGATACCCCTACTAATACACCCCAGCATCCCTCTAGCCTTACCCACTGCTTTAGTGGTCTGCTTGAATGATTTCAGATCATCTGTGATGATGATGCCCAAGTTTCTTTCTTCCCTCCTCACCTATAGGTAGCTTCAGGCTTTCTCTTCCCTGTGTGCATGATCTTGCACTTCTTTGCGTTAAACCCCAGTTGCCACTCTTCTGACCATTTTGCCAGTTTATCCAGCTCTCCTCTCATTCTGCCCACCCCATCTGGATCATCTTCTGTGTTGCAGATCTTGGTGTCATCTGCAAACAGGCAAACCTTACCCTCCAGTCCATCTGCAATGTCACTGATGAAGATATTGAAGAGGACTGGCCCCAGGACTGTTTCCTGAGGTATCCCACTTGTGACTTGCATCTCTTCTGACAGTATAGTGTTTACCACCGCTCTCTGTTTTGTGCCTGCCAACTAGTTTACCACCCAGTTGACCAACCTCTGACCCACACCAAGCCTACCCAGCTTATTAATCAATCTTCTGTGTGGAACAGTATCAAAAGCTTTGCTGAAGTCAAGGTAGTCGACATCAGCTGCACCCCTTTGTCCACCACTCTGGTTACCCAGTCAAAGAAATCTATAAGATTAGTTTGACAGGACCTTCCTTTTGTAAACCCATGCTGTCTTGGATCCTGTGCTCCTTTGGATTCCAGGTGTTGCACTATCCTTTCCTTAAGGAGTGCCTCCATAATCTTGCCCACTACTGAGGTAAGACTGACTGGTCTGTAGTTCCCTGCGTCCTCCCTGCTACTAGTCTTGTGGAGTGGGATCACATGAGCCATCCTCCAGTCTCCTGGGACCTCTCCTGTGTTCAGCGACTCACTAAACAGTTCTGCTAATGGCTCTGCTAGCTCCACCCTTAGCTTCTTTAGTACCCTGGGATGCATACCATCAGGTCCCATTGCCTTGTCCACCCTGAGTTTAGCGAGCTCTGGTAGGACCCTTTCTTTTGTGAAGGGACTTGTGCACACCTCCCTCCCTTCCCCCCTTCCATGCCCATGGTGCTGAGCTGTGGGCCCTGCCCTACCTTCTCCTCAGTAAATACTGAGCAGAAGTATCTATTTAGGATAAATGCTTTTCCTTGGTCCTCCTCCACACACTCCCACTTATCCCCTTTGATCTCAGCAATACCCCCTCTGGACTTTCTCCTTTCACTAATATAGCTGTAGAAAGTCTTGTTCCCTTCTTTTACTATTCATGCTAGTGTTTCCTCGGTTTGGGCCTTTGCCTGCCTTACTGCCTTCCCTGCTTCCCTTAGGGAAGTTTGGTATGCCTCCCTATCTGCGTCCTGCTGCGTTTCCTTATATTTCCTGAAGGCCAACCTTTTGGCTCTGATCTTTTCTGCTACTATTTTTGAGAACCAAAGTGTTTCCTCCTTCTTTAGCTCTTACTTTTCTCCCTAATACAATGGGATGTTGCTTCAAGTATTGCATCCTTAATGCTTGCGTACTTTGCCTGTACCCCCTCACCTGTATTTCAAACTTTTGGGAAGCAGTAACTCACAATTTGTTCTCATGTTTAAAATTTAACGATGAAGCCTCAGCGGTCACAGTTATTATGGGTTGCCACTTGGGAAGTTGCTACTTTGGAGTACAACCACCCCTTGTGGAGGATGGGTATAGCACTAAGGAAGTTAGTAGCAGCTAGACATTGGCTCTGACCGCTGTCCCGCTCTGGCACAGTGCAGCAATACAGTGTTCGAGTATTTTAAAATTGACAAAAAAGCAATACAGCACAATGAAAAACTCTCAATACCTGTAAGTCTAGATTGGAAGCACTGGAACAAGCTGTAGAGGTGGGTGAATTCCCTAGCTAATCCGTTCTTTCAGGAAGTATTTAAAAGGCAGTTGAGCAAAGCACCAAACTGAACATATGCCAGACCCTCCCTGGCCACCAGGAGGTGGCTACAAGTTCCCCCAAACACCTTGCCCAGCTTATCTACATATCTTATGATTTATCAGCTTCAGTGTATCATACCCACTATGAATTTCTTTATTTCTTTGTTTATGTACTGATGATGCTATGGAACTGTTTATCTGGTTGTACTGACCTATTCAGTTACATCAATTGTGTTTTCGCTGTTTTACGTCACCTTTATGAACTCTTTTGTATTACTGTTTAGGGTTAAAGTAACTGACCCCCGAGCAGATCCTCTCATGTCCCACCTGTATTGCATGCTGTACCATTTACTGTAAGTACATTTCCGTATGTGATTGCTTTAATAAATCAGATTTACAAAAAAGCTGTAGCTTTCAGCTTAGAAACTATGCGATGTTTAGCTCATGACTACCTTTCTTTCTGTAGGCAGGACTTCTGCTTCTTACTCCTCTCTTTGGCAGTTGCGCAGTCTGTTTTCTTTACCAGTGCAATCGGGTGACTCACAGTCTTGTAGTTAGGTCTCTCTCTCTCTCTCTCTCTCTCTCTGGCCGTACAAGCCTATAATTGGCCCCCTGTCTCTGGTTGTGCAAACCCAGGCAGGCTCCAGATGCAGTAGTTTCAGGCAGCAGCTCTGTCTTTCAGAGCTGCAGCTCTGTCTTTCAGAGCTGCTGTCCTGATCAGAGCCATACGCTGACTGCACCAAGTGTTGGAATAGCCCCCACTGTTCACTGGGAAGAATTCAGCTTCTGATTTGTTCATGACACTGTTAATCAGTTAAGAAAGTCCTGGAGGTATGCCCTTCAATACATGATTGACCACAGTCTTGTGCAAGGGCAGGCCTCCTGTATCTCAGGAGCGCCTTGTGGCTCACTAGCCTAGCTCTGTAGCCTGAATGGCTGAAGTTCACACTCTTGACCCTGGTTTCTGTGGTGGCAGTAGTCAGGGTGCACAAAGAGGGCAGCATCCTGCATACTGTGGGAGCACTAGCCCCAAAAGACCCATTCTTCATGGCTGCTACGCTCAAAACCTGCCATGGTGCCCCTAGTTCTTGCACGGGGTCTCACTGATGTCCAGTGTGGTTGTCATGGACCAGAGTGCGTTCTGGTTGGCTTGCTAATTGGATGTAGTGGGTGACTTTAATGTGTAGCAGGAGCTACTTTTGTAAATGCGCAGGAACACTGATGACATCCTGCAGTCCTTGCTACAAATTCCTATGGGGAACCATGGAGCAGTTCTGCCGACCATGTGACAGAGCATGGATTGGGAGGGGGAGCCAAGGTTAGCACCCCATACTTTAGGCGGGCTACATTTTATTTGTAATTTTTTTTTACCAGGAAAGTCACACCAGGTATGATAGCTTGTTTCCAAGTACGTCCTGTGGGGGTGGGTTACATGGATCTGTTTTGTTGATGGGGAATGTTGCCCCACTGCCCCTCCTGAACACTCTGCTCCACCGACGAGGGATTGCTAGAGATCCCCAGGGTTCAGTTGAAGTCATCTGGTGCACATGCTTTTGCCTATGTAGCCCCGACCCTGTGGAATTCTCTACCTCGCCGGGTCCAGGAGTGCCTGATGGTGGAGAGCTTCAAGACCACTCTGAAAACTCATCTATTTAATCTTGCATTTCTGCAGAGTTACAGAGGGTTTTAATTGCTGTCATCAGAATTTTAACTATTTCTCATATTTATATTTGTGATGTAGTTTTTCTTTGTAAAATGCTTTGATTTTAAGAATTGTGCTATATAAATAAAGTATATTATTATTATGACAACTGGGAATCTTCCCTACTCTTCTTTCATAAGTACCAGTGGAAGTTTCACCAGGACAGTGTCCACAGATGGACAGAAGAGACCTCAATTCAATGTCTTATGTGAAGGATGACACCTCAACAGAGCAGCTAACTCCTTGTACTGTACTAAAGTGTCATTTATGGATATTACCCTAAGTACCTGCTGAGGGGCTGGAGCCTATGACATACCAGTCTCCTAGCCCCTGAGCAAGCGTGCTAGCTACTGAAGCACTGATGCTGATAATTGCATATGAGTAATACGCAACTTGTATGCTAATTATGTGTCCTAAAAAGCTTTGAAACTAAAACTTTTCCAACCTTTTTCAGTTGTTTCAAAAAAATGTGAAATCCAAATAGGGCAAGACTCATCTAACCTTACTGTGTAAATTCAGTAGGCTGTGGTTTTACAGTACAGACAATTAATTAGCAAAATTACACGCCTAGTCTACTTCTCTCTGTGTTGAATTTAATGATCTTTATATGGAATAGTAACATATTTGGGGATTTTAAAGCCGTGTTTTCACTACCGACTTTGCAGCACATCAACCTGTGTGCACGGTCGATGCACTGCAAAGTTGGCGGCAGTAAACACTGCCAGGAGCACCTAGTGCCTATTGGATCATTTTTTTGATCCCACTAGCTGTGGGACTGCAGCGGAGCGAGTGCATTAAATGGTAGTGTGAACGCTGCTGCGCCGCTTGCTACAAAGGCTGTTTTTCATCAGCCTCGTGAATTCACAGCCCTCCTCAGAGTGACCCAGCGCTGCAAGGGGCTGACTGTAACGGAATGCAGCCGGTGCACTGGGAAGGGAGCAGCGTACATGCCACAGCGCTGCCACCGTGTAAACACAGCTTATGAACCATGGGTTGGCCTCTCTATCACTGGTTTGCAGTAACTCCTGCTAAGAGAGACTGAATTTGGAGTGTACCTGAGAAGAGGGGAGCTCACAACTTCTTCAGTCTGACACTCCAGATATCAGTTTTAAGCCATAACCCTGTACAGAGGGCACATTATTGTGTGTTTTAATTTCAGATCTGTCTGGTCCCAAGGGGTGGAACAGCAGAGCCTGACAGTTGACTGGTTAATACTGCTTGCATATTAATTGGAATTTTTCCATTAGGCATTGAACTGTGTGCTCCTGATAGATTAGAGTAATTAACTGGCATAGGCAGATATTGAAATAAATATTTAATCAGGACAAATTATGTTCCAAATTACAGAACTGAATGAGAATCCTGTAACCAAGTGTTCCCTTCTCAACATGAATGCTGCTTCAATGAAAAATAAATTTAAATCACAGTTCCAGTTCCTGATTTCTAGGATTATCTGTGTGCTTAACAATTTAGTTTTGGAGCATGAAATGAAGGCCTTAAAGAGGCATGATCCTTTTTCTCTGCTGAGAAATCAGGGGGTTATATCAACGCAGTCTTTGTATTCTAAAAATGAGAGGTTATTCCAAGAAAACTGGTACCACCGTCATTACTGTGACATGGTCCTCTGATCTACTTTAGGCTGTTCCCATCTTATTACATTACATTTGCCAACACAGTTCAAGGCCTGGATATAGGAACCCCATCTCACTTCTAATATTCCTTAGAAATGGAATACAAAGTGGACAGTAAAATAATTTACAGTGGTGCTTGGTGTCAGGTTCTGTCATGTCTAGTCATGTCAGTCAGCATCTTGAGTGAAGAACAGTCGGGAATAGCCAAGGCCATCACTTTGCACTTGCCTGTGTACTTACAATTGGCCAGCTGACTGCAACAGCCCACGGGCTAGAGGGCTTGAGGAGCACACACATGCATAGAACTGTTTCTGTATGCTACCACCTGCTGACTCTTTATTAACCCTGCAGATGCTAATGTGTATTTATAGCATTTAAAATAGTTACATTAAACATTGCAACTAGTTGTGAAGGAAACCATGGTGACAATAATGCCATGATATCTTTAGTCATCAGGGAACCTGACGCTTGACTCTGCAGTGCCAGTACCTTTTAAAACATGCAGAGAGCTTCCAAACACAATCACCAGCCTTCAACGCCTAGGGCACTTCAAATCTGAAGTCTGTAAGTCCATCTCTCCTCCAGTCCACTGCCTGTATCGAGCGTAATCCTAGCATCTGACCCACCACTCAACTGCCCACTTGCTCTGGCCGGGTTGCACCTACACCTACTCCTCTCCCCCCCCCCTACCAACTCCCCTCTCACTTGTCCTTTGTCCAGTACCCCCTCAATACCTCCCCCCCACCTGCCCTCTGTCCAGTTCACCCACACTATCTCTTGCCCAGTCCCCTGTCCACTTCCTCTGCCCTACTTCTCCCTCCATCTGACCACTGTCCAGTACACCCACGCTACCTCTAGCCCATTTTCCTGACCTCTTCCTCCCCCCTCCCAATCCCCTCCACCTACCTGCACCTGCCATACCCCAACTTGTCTCTGCACTTAACTTCTCTCAGATGGCTGCACATTGCGAACCTCCATTGGGAAATTGACAGTGCTACCAGCTGCTTCATTCATGTCTTAACTTGTGTAAACCGTAAATGTATTTGTTACCCCTTCCTATGTAAACTCTGTGTTAGTAGTACGACCCCAGTGTCGATTTGTCTGCTGTAATTATGCTGTTGCTACAAAATGCATCTCCTTAAGTGTTGACGAGGATCATCTGTAAACGAGCTCTTTGCTCAAAGGTTTGTAATTCCGAGTTCCAAATAAATAAATAAATATGTGGTGAATGTAGTCATCCCTATGACCCCCCCACCCCAGACACAACTGGAAATAAAATAAAAGCATGTGAAGGACTCTGATGACCTCCCTTCTCAGCCTGTTTTTCTCCAAAATAGGGGTTAGTCAACCCCCAACTGTACTTTAGTTGAGGAACAACTGATAATCAGCATTTTCTCGTCACGTGACGCAGACTCGAAGTTTATGGAGCAGTTTGGCGCTTCTGTGGAATTAACGCTGGAAAACCTGTAGCCCTCCCCAGGTGGCCAAGGCTAGTCTCATGACCTCCACTTCAGCCATTTCCTGCCTTCCCCCTCTGCTGTTCTCCCACATGCTTAAAATAAAAATTGCCGCCAGTGTCATTTCAAAGACACCCACTAGCTTGACTGCCCAATTCCAAAATATATTTAATTCATAGATGGAATCCATTCTTTCTGATCTGTGGATCTGTGATTTCAGGTGTGTGTGTGTGTATGAAGGGGGGGAATAAAAATCATAAATCATGGCTGGTTCAGTCAGCCCCAAGCCTGCAGCACTCTTGATTCCAAGCCAGTCATCTGACTAACTTTGGGAGTGGGGTGTGTGACCAGAAGGGATGCACGGAGTGGCCTGTGTCACTGATGACACCAGGTAGAGTGACCAGTCAGTCTCCCGAGCATCACCAATGATGCAGACTGCTTCACCTCTTCTCCCTCTTAGTTGTGCATATCATCCAAAATGTCAGTTAGATCAACCACTTGCTATGCGGGGAGTGATTATGCTGGGGAAGGGCGAATAACTGAGCTAGGCAAGATTTTTTAGAACCCCCCCCCAACCCCTGAAGCCATGGAACAGAAGGAATGGGGCTCATCTATGAGCTAAATGTATTTTGGGAAGTCAGGCTGGGGAGTGCATCTTTGTGAAAAGACGTCAGGTTACACACAAACATGAGTGGGAGGTCAAGGAAGGGATGTTGTTGGGAAATGACTCGGGTAGAGATGGGGGGGAGGGGGTATCATGCACCCTCATTGGTAGCCTGCATGTCTTCCACGACATTCATGACATTGTGAGCCGAAGTATAGGGCGGAATTTCCAGTCAGACCAAAGAAAAGGGTCCTAGATTAATGTCAAACTAAATTTGTCACATCTCACCCCTATGCCAAGGTGAATATATTAAGGATATCATCATTCCTAGGGTGTGTTGTGAGGCATGAGTTGAAGTCAAGTGCCTTGAAATCCTGAAAACCGACAATATCTTGTGATATACAGTACCACACACTGGAGCGTATTATTACTGTTATAAAATGGTCCACAAGTGTTGATATATTGGTGATTAGTTCTGACCTGTGAAGATATACAGATATATCATCATGTGTCACACATTGCTTCAGCCAGTCAAATCCAGGATTTGTCCTATCCGTTTTATAATCACTTCACATTGGCGTGTTCACGTCTCATAGCTGCAGTGGCAGTGCAGTCTCCACTTAGAAGGTTCAGTCTGAATCAAAGAGATGATTTTTGTATTCTGTCTCTGTGGTGAATCTGTGTTATGGTAATTTTGTAAAAGGAGTAATGCATCCTTGGGGCCTATTTTTATCATCTGGCCTATCTAATTATGCACAGAAGTGGACCTTGTTGAGTTTCAGCCAACTGTCTACTTATGATCTCAACATTTCTGAATTTGCTCTGAGCTTGGTGCCACTGGCATCACTGTTTAGTGGCAGGGCAGATATTTAACGACAAGTTCTACCTCTGGAAGCTTTAATGCAGGAACTATTAGGTCTGTTAACAAAACCATGTCCTCCTGTGTAAAGACAGAGGATCACTGGAGCAGAAACCCCATTTTCAAAATGGGTGCATTAACAGAGCAGATAATTAGAAATTATTGCAGAATCAGAAGAGCTGTAATAGATTTCATGGTATTCCTTCACTTTGCATTTTGAATGATGAATGGCACAACTAACATTGCAAATGCTTCATTTTTTGAACTCCCTGCAGAGTGGCTATGTAATGCGCATTAGTATATAATGGCACTAAATCCTAGCTTATCTTCATTTTAAGTGTGCATGCACTTGAATAATTTAGTGCAATCTTGCACATAATTTAAAATGAGAGATGCCACTTCGAAGACAGATAAGCATTGTAAGTTGATAATTAAGACTTGGAAAAATTGCATTCTGGGGTTGAGGATGAAAAGGGTATGTTTGTGGGAAGATCCATAGGTAGGGAGAAGTGCCCCTGTACAGTTTAGCAGGACTGTACTGCTGAAGCCATAACCAGCATGGACAGAGTACTGCTGCGAGGAATCTAACAACATCTAAGTCATGTCACTGCCAGTGCTACAACAAGAGTACATGGTATGGGGGTGAGTGCAGGGCCCTAAAGACAATTAAAAAATCTTCTGCAACTAAAGCTGGCTTCATGGCACCGAGCGGTAGTGGACTGTTCTGCACAATGGCAGTCGGAGTCTAAAGCGCAGCATGGCAAGAACAGAGAGAGGCCAGCAGGGGGGGATGGAGTCCTTAATGGGACTATCTCATCCCCAATGGGAAGGAATTTTTAGTCCTCTAGCATGGCTGCCTGATAGTGCTAGACAGAAGGCAAAACATGTGAACAGCACCTGGCACCTAGCCATGCGTAGAAGAGAGTGACGTAGAAGGATGTCTGATGCTTGGAGGAGCATGTAACATGCCTGTTGCCTTATCCTGCCCATGCCAAAAGGTTCCACGCTAAGAAGGGTATTTCCCCACCGATATTCCAGGCCACTGGGCTCCTGCTCCCTCTTTGGACAGCTGCTTTGAGAAGGACACCATTAAAAATGTAAACTGGTGTAACCCCCCTGCAAATGGGGGTTCCCAAAAGACTTCCAGGAGCTTGCTTGAATGCTCCAAGCCTGAATGGTGTTTGGCATTTAAGCCATTTATCAGTGAGTGTTTTTAGAGCCTCTGGTACTGTCTCTTTAAGAGCTGTCTGCTTGCAGACATAATTAGTTTGTATGGGGGGACTGTGTGCTTCTCTGAGTACCACTCGAGCTGCTGCCAATTCACTTAATTTTGCAGTCACTAGGAGTGCAAAGGAACCTATCTGAAAGATGTAACTGTTTACCAGAAATTATTTAGAGTAATAATGAAATTACAGTTTGTCTAACCTGCTTTCTTTGCAGTCAGAACTGTGTCTGCTAGTTCCCCATTCTAGTTTTGAACTGCTGAACTGGACCAATCAGTGTGGGTAAGCTAGCTCTAAAATGGTGCCTTGGACGAATCAGAACTTGACTCATAATCTGAGCCAGCCACAAGAGGATTGTATGGGCAGTGACTCTGGGAGATGTAGTTTAGACTTCAGTGCCTTTTTGGACCAACAGCAGCAGTCTATTGTGAGTGACAGCCAATCCAGTCAAGAACTGGGAGGAACTCAAAGGAAGTGCCCGTTTTTGTCGGTTGGAGTTGAGTTGAGCTTTGGCAGGAAGAAGGAAGGAGCCCTGTACTTTTCAGTGTGCAGTTTTAGTCAAAAAAACGTGTGCAAGGCCCAGAGTTCCAGTCTGCAGCTTGTTAGGACTGAATCCGTCCTGTGAAAAAGAATCAAAGGATCTCTGAAGAGTAGAAACCAGGCTCACCCTGTAGAAGACTGGAGGAATTGCTGAAAATTACACTCGGTCTGTCAGGAACTGAATCTGCTGTGTGTTCTCCTGGTATTGTGCAGCACATCGGATACAGATGCAGCCTGCCTGGTATATGTGCTTTTATATGGATGTGTGAAGAGGTTTGTGTACCTCAAGTGAGCCCTGCTGACATTGAAGGACCCTATCTTATTTGGAGGTCGTGAGTACTAATTCAGGGTCGCTTCCTGTTGAATTGCCACATTAAATCCAAATGGAATTACTGTACTGCTGACTGTTTAATTCTCCTTTTCTCTGTGTGAAAGGGCCCCTACCAGCTGCCACGGTTTGACTAGCCACTAGGGCTTGGGTACCTAGGACAGTAACTGATAGGGATAGGCCTGTCACAGAGCCATAGGTAGATTATTAGAGTGATAAGCTAATTAACCTGATTTCCCTGTCCTTGTTATATCCCCTAAATAAATCAGAGCTGCTTGTTTCAGCAAAGTTATACTGCCTGAGGTATTTGTCTATATTAAAGTACTGTACTGTGATTGTTGCACTGTATCTCATTTCACAGGAGGTCCCAGTGCCGGAACCAGACCTGGGGGTAAGTGTATACTGTGAAGGTAATTCTGATATATTGTGTGGGCCACTAGTGGGAAGAAAGGGGGTTGCAGTGTCCCAGAGGGCTGTGACCAAGTTAGTTTAACTATTGCAAACCCTGACCTCTGGGGTGGAGGCACCACTTATTGGATCCAGGCCTCAGCCTGTTAGTGGCAAATCAGGCAGGGGTAGTAGCCCTGGGATAGCCCATCTAGGGGTTACATCTTGGAGGCTCACCGCTGGGATTGTGTGTCCTCTAGTGGCCATATTTACGAACCACTGTTAAGAAAAAATGGTACCCCGACAGAAGTGGCTGTGCACCGGGTGGTGGAGTGGTGTACTGGGGAGGAGATCACCCCAAAATGCTATGCTTATCCTGGACATCCCCTGGGTATCAATACGGACACTGTGCAGGGAGTACTTTCCAAGGTGGAAGGTTTACAAACCCTGTGGTGGTGGGTCGGCATGCTAATCTGCTCACCCACACTTTCCTGGCCCTAGTAGAGTTTAAGGATCCCATAGATAGCTCCAAAGTGCCACAGACCATTACCCCAGAGGAGCCCTCACTGCTTGGAGAGTGATAACTAAGACAGTAGACCTGGGGAATCAGCCCCACCACTATCTGAAACTTTGAGGAGAAATTTGCTGAATGGTTGCTGGGAGAGGGGAAACTGTGGAGGACTTGAAGAAACTATTCTTGCCACCTGGGGTGTTCCTCCCCAACACCTCTCCTGCTCCAGTGCCCGTAATGGTGGCTGAACCAATGCAGACTCCTATTTCTGCACCTGCCATTAGTCACACTCACCAAGGTTGAGGATCTTCTCTGGCACCCTCCCACCCCTCAAGGGAGGATGACTGGGAGACCTGGATAGACTATGTTGCCCCAAGTGCTAGAATGGCAATGCTCGGAAGGCGAAAAGCGAAGAGGGTTAGTGAGGAGCCTCCCGAGGTCCTGCCCTGGCTACCATCCGGTGCTAAACGGGCCAGTAACCCTGAAGCGACTGCACAGGCCTATCTTGAGGCCTTGGAGAATGTGTATGGGAGCCCAGATTCTGATGAGGACCTGTGGTGGAGAGTAAGAAATGCACAACAGTACCAAGGGAGTTGTTGTCTGTGTATGTCTCGGCTGGAAAAATTGTTGCAAGAATGCCTCAGAAAGGGTAGTTTGCCAGCGATTGAACTAGACCGAACCAGACTGGACAGAATCCTTAAGTCTGCCCCTCTCAGAACTGCTGTTGCTTCAGTTACGCCTGGCAAATCGACTGGAATCCCCACCTCCTATGATGAGTTAATGAGAGAAATTCGAGGAGTTGAGAAAAGGCGACCTCGGGAGGTACCTGCACCAACAGCTGTGGCTACGACCGAGTGACTGAGGATGACCCATCAAGTGAAGTTCAGGGCAGAGGTTGACAGTCAATGAGTGCTCTGACAAGGAAAAGATATGCCACAATGGGGCGTAACTGTTGAGAGAGATCCGGGAATTCAAAAATAGTCCTTTATGAAGGCCACGCCTGCAAGTACGGCCCTGACCTATATCCGACTGCATCTGCTAGTGGGGTGGGTACCACCCATGTATCTCCTGCTGATAACAGCTCCAAACTCAATTCCTTGACCATGGAAGTGCAGAAACTGACGAGATGTCTCCAAATGCTTATCACGTCGAGAGACAGAGATGGCACCCAGGTTTCCAGTTAGTAATACCCGCCCCCGCCCTGGCTCCCAGTGTGGCGCCTCGGCCAGCTCAAACTCCAGAAAGTATGTTTTGCTATAATTGTGGGAAAGATGGGCACATGAAAAGGGAATGCCAGTCCCTAAAAGACACTGACAAAGTTGCATATAGGCTACAAGGAGAGCTTCGGAGAAGAAATCAGTGGTTAAGAGGTGCACGACATGATCCCAGTGAGGGCACCAAAAATGCTAATTCACGTCCTTTTGTGGCAAGGTCAGTTGCCCAGGCCCCCACTACCGCCTCTCCAGACTGGTCCAGAATAGTGGGTCCCTCCATGGAGACCACTGTAAAGGTGAATGGAGTGTCTACAAGAGCTGTATTAGACAGTGGCTCCCAAGTGACAATTATGTTCCAGGATTGGTATCAGAAGCATTTGTCAGAAGTACCTTACAACCATTAGAAGGACTGCATGTATGGGGGTTAAGGAGAAGGCCTACCCCTATTCCGGTATATCCGAATTTGGTTGTCTTTCCCACCTCCGTGGCTGGAGTGGCCGAACAAGTAGAGACCTAGCCTTAGTGTGTCCCCCCACTGGACTGTATGATGGTGTCCCTTTGTTGATTGGAACAAATGCTCATATGTTCGGAAGGCTGGCACAGTTGTGTTATGAAAAACAGGGGTCAAAGACTAGTAGAGCTTTAAGAGTTCCGGCTTTAATTAAGAAGGCCTATGAGGCACAGAGAGATGCTGAAAAAACAGAACCAGAGGAACCGGCTGGAATTGTATGGAAGAAGGATCCTGAGTCTCTGATCCTGGCGCCAAATGCCCAGTGTACCTTACAGGGAGAGGTCCGTATCAGAAAGGATGTTAAGAATAAAATATTAATGTTGGATGCACCAGGCGATGGAAAATTGCCAGAGGGACTGCTGGTCAAGCCTAGTATTTTGCCCGCTAGAGCCCATGCTTATGCCAGAAGGGTAATGGTCCAAGTTCATATGTGTCTGAAAGAGACATTCGAGTAAACAGAGGTTGCATCCTGGCTAATGTGCATTGTGCAGACACTGCAGTGCTACCCAGCAGCAAGAGTTCAAGGAAGAATGACAGAGTAACGCCTGACTTGTTTGATTTCGCGACCCCGCTGCCAGCTGAATGGAAAGTGAGGATCAGTGAGAAGCTTGCCCAGAGAGACCAGGTGTTTTCTTTAAAGGAATGGGATGTAGGATGCGGCAAGGAGCTGAGCACAATATCCGCTGCATGACGAAAGACCATTTCGTGAGAGGTCTCGCCTGGCACCTGCTGACATAGATGATGTGAGACGGCATCTGCAAGAGATGTTAGCTGCTGGTGTAATACAAGAATCCAGAAGCCCTTATGCTTCCCCCATTGTGGTAGTGAGGAAAAAGAATGGAACAGTAAGGATGTGTGTGGATTATCGCACTTAAACCGCGGACTATCCCTGATCAGTACACAATGCCCCTGCATTCAGGATGCTTTGGACTGCCCAACGGGAGCAAGTGGTTCTCTGTGCTGGATCTCCGCAGTGGTACTACCAGATCCCGATGGCCCCAGAGGACCGTGGAGAAGACGGCCTTTATCTGTCCGGGCTATTTCTATGAATTCATGAGGATGCCTCAAGGATTTCAGGTGCCCCAGCCACTTTTCAACGATTGATGGAGCGTGCAGTGGGGACATGAACTTACTAGAGTGCCTGGTATACCTAGATGATGTTATTGTGTTTGGCAGCTCACTGGAGGAACATGAGAGCAGATTATTTAAGGTATTGGACCGACTGGAGGACTTTGGCCTTAAACTGTCCATTGATAAGTGTCAATTCTTTCAAACATCAGTAAAGTATGGGACACATAGTATCCACCTAGGAATAGAGACCGACCCAAGTAAAGTTGAGGCCTTGACCACCTGGCCACAGCCCAAAAATCTAAAAAGAACTGCAAAGATTCCTGGGATTCTGTGGTTATTATCGCGCTCATCAAGGACTATTCAAGAGTGATCGCCTTTACTTAACCTTACTCAAGGGTATCCCCCAACCCACAAAAATACCAAAGTCAAGCGTCCTCAAGACTGAAAGAGTGTATTTTCATCCGGTGAAGTATTTGGGGCCCGCTGGACTCCTGATTGTGAGACTGTTCATGAGATCATATATCAACTTACCCATGCTCCAGTGCTGGCCTATGCCGATCCAAGAAAACCTTACGCCCTGCACACTGATGCTAGCTTGCAAGGGTTGGGGCTGTGTTGTACCAAGAGCACGAGAATGGCCTGAGACCAGTGGCCTTTGCCAGTAGAAGCCTGACCCCATCCGAAAAGAACTATCCTGTACATAAGTTAGAGTTCCTAGCTTTGAAGTGGGCTATTGTTGACCAATTCCATGAGTACTTGTATGGGGCTAAAATACTAGTAAAACTGACAATAATCCTTTGACCTATGTGCAGACCTCAGCTAAGTTGGATGCCACTGGCCATAGGTGGCTTTCTGCATTATCTACATATGACTATGCTCTCGAATACCGAGCAGGTCTGAACACATAGATGCTGATGCTCTCCCGGAGGCCTGTTCCCCAGAATGATTGGGTCCGATTGGCAGAACCTGACATTCGGCACTCTGCCGGAAGTTTGACAGGGAGGAACAATGTCCACGGACGAGTGGACTGCATGGTGGATTGCTTGGGACCCTCTGAGAATTGCATACCTGCTGCTTATTGCCACTTTTCTGCAATAGACATTGGTGCACTGCCTCAGCTGGACAATGACAGTATTCGCGGCTCAATCCTCGCGATCCCATGATCAAAGCAGCTTTAGAAGCCCCTATGCAGGAAAAGATGTGTCCAAATTACGCCCACTGATTTGAGAACTGCACTGTTATACAAAGAAGGTCCTAAGTTGAAACTGATCAATAAACTGTTATACAGAGAAACAGTAGACAGAGGGGACAAGTAGACAAACAACAACTAGTGCTGCCCACTGCCTTTCGAGACTCAGTACTGAGGTCCTTGCACAACCACATGGGGCACCTTGGTATAGACAGAACACTTGACTTGGTGAGATCCAGATTCTATTGGCCTAAGATGGGGGCTGATGTGGAGCAACACATTCAACTTGTAGTCCTAGCTTACAGAGGAAAGCTTTGCCCAGAGGGCTGCCCCTTGTTAACATCACCACCAGTGCACCCATGGAGCTGGTCTGTATTGATTTTCTGAGTTTGGAGTCAGATCAAAGAAATATCAGTAATGTGCTGGTGGTCACTGACCATTTCACGAGATATGCCCAAGCTTTCCTCACGAAAGACCAGAAAGCATCCACTGTGGCCAAAGTACTTGTAGAAAACTTTTTTTCACTATGGGGCTCCACAAAGAATCCATTCTGATCAAGGGAGAGACTTTGAGAGTCGCCTGATCAAAGAGATGCTTTCTCTGTGGGAGGCGAAGTCCAGAACCACTCCTTACCACCCCAGGGGACCCACAGCCTGAACGCTTCAACCGCACTTTGCTAGATATGCTAGGCACCCTGCACCCAAAGGACAAGCCTAGATGGAGCCAACAAATTAGCACCCTGGTACATGCTTATAACTGCACCAAAAGTGATGCCACTGGATTCTCCCCACCCCTGATGTTTGGAAGAGAAGCTCGACTACCAGTAGATGTGTGTTTTGACGGCCTCCTGATGGGGTTCAAGCTGACAACTATTTACAGTATGTGTAAAAGTTAAAGGCCCAGCTAACTCATGCGTACCAACTGGCTCAAACCATGGCTGCCAAAAGAAATCTGGCCAACAAAGAAAGGCATGATAAAAGGTGAAAGTACAGGAACCCAGGAGGGAGATCGGTATTGCTAAGAAATCTGGGACTGCATGGGCAGCACAAGATTGCTGACCGATGGCACCATCTCCCCTACATTGTAGTGGCAAACTAGATGATCTGCCAGTGTACAAAGTAAGGCCTGAGAATAATTCAAAAGATGTAAAACAATACATAGAAATCATTTACTGCCCATTGGACAAATCTTAATTGAGTCTGAGCCCCTAGAAGATGCCCCTCTGGACCAGTGACTAGAGCTGCTGCTAAGAAAAGATCAAGAAAGTCTGCACCTACAGAAGCAAAGTTAAAGTGTTCCTCCACAAGTCCCAGTTGAGCATGACTGTCAGTCCATATCGGAAGAAAGTGAGAGTGACTTTGAATACTATCCTTCTTACTAACTGAGTCAATTGTTTCGGGCAACTCCTAGTCAATACTGGAGACAAAGCTGGGCCTTCTGACTGTCTAAGCCCCCAGCTTCATCCCTGGAGCCAATGCTCCAGAAAGTGAAGTGCAAAGCATCAGATCAGATGAAATGGAATCATTGTGCATGGTTGAACTGTTTGAGCTTCAGGAGGAAAATGATAGATTGGGGCAGACTGGTGATACACCCAACAAGAAGAGTATTTTGAGTGCCCTGACAGTCCACTGCCAGTGTCCGAAAGCTTCCATGCGAGCCAAATGTTGTGGACTCAGAAACTGTAACTCCTGGAGCTGAAAGTGCCCCAAGTTCTAGCCTCTCTACCCCCATGGAGACTCCCTGACAAGTGAGGACAATGCTGAAAATGAGGCTCAGAGTGCAGAGACTATAACAGTTCCCCTAGAAAGACTGGTCGAGCTGTAAAGCCTGTGGTGCACCTCAGTTATGATTCACTTGGGGGCCTGTGGACTTGCCTCTCTCAATGTTGTCCATAAAGGAGTGTATGTGTCCCCCGAGCTCACTGCCCAAACTGAGCATCAGTGCTAACTCCAAGTTACTTGTGTTGTTCCCTATATGGTGCCCTTGCCCCATCCAGCCCCAAGGTAACTGATAGGAAGGGCCCTCTCTTCAGGTTTCATGTACAAGAGGTAATAACTTGAGTTATGGTACAATGTGTATGTAATACTGTGTAAAGAGTGACGTACTGCAATGTTTCAGAAATGTGTTCTTGGTAAAATGATATATTGACTGATGATTACATGTGCGAGCCTAATGCAAATGTATATGGTTGCAGTTGAAACTTATGGGGGTACTTGCTTGACGCGGACGTCAAGCTTTCCCAGGCCAGGAAGGGTGTAACCCCCCTGCAAATGGGGGTTCCCAAAAGACTTCCAGGAGCTTGCTTGAATGCTCCAAGCCTGAATGGTGTTTGGCATTTAAGCCATTTATCAGTGAGTGTTTTTAGAGCCTCTGGTACTGTCTTTAAGAGCTGTCTGCTTGCAGACATAATTAGTTTGTATGGGGGACTGTGTGCTTCTCGAGTACCACTCAGCTGCTGCCAATTCACTTAATTTTGCAGTCACTAGGAGTGCAAAGGGAACCTATCTGAAAGATGTAACTGTTTACCAGAAATTATTTAGAGTAATAATGAAATTACAGTTTGTCTAACCTGCTTTCTTTGCAGTCAGAACTGTGTCTGCTAGTTCCCATTCTAGTTTTGAACTGCTGAACTGGACCAATCAGTGTGGGGTAAGCTAGCTCTAAAATGGTGCCTTGGACGAATCAGAACTTGACTCATAATCTGAGCCAGCCACAAGAGGATTGTATGGGCAGTGACTCTGGGAGATGTAGTTTAGACTTCAGTGCCTTTTTGACCAACAGCAGCAGTCTATTGTGAGTGACAGCCAATCCAGTCAAGAACTGGGAGGAACTCAAAGGAAGTGCCCGGTTTTTGTCGGTTGGAGTTGAGTTGAGCTTTGCAGTGAAGAAGGAAGGAGCCCTGTACTTTTCAGTGTGCAGTTTTAGTCAAAAACGTGTGTAAGGCCCAGAGTTCCGTCTGCAGCTTGTTAGGACTGAATCCATCCTGTGAAAAGAATCAAAGGATCTCTGAAGAGTAGAAACCAGGCTCACCCTGTAGAAGACTGAGGAATTGCTGAAAATTACACTCGGTCTGTCAGGAACTGAATCTGCTGTGTGTTCTCCTGGGTATTGTGCAGTAATTGCGATCGGATACAGATGCAGCCTGCCTGGTATAGTGCTTTCTTTATATGGATGTGTGAAGAGGTTTGTGTACCTCAAGTGAGCCCTGCTGACATTGAAGGACCCTATCTTATTTGGAGGTCGTGAGTACTAATTCAGGGTCGCTCCCTGTTGAATTGCCACATTAAATCCAAATGGAATTACTGTACTGCTGACTGTTTAATTCTCCTTTCTCTGTGAAAGGGCCCTACCAGCTGCCACGGTTTGGACTAGCCACTAGGGCTTGGGTACCCAGGGACAGTAACTGATAGGGATAGGCCTGTGCACAGAGCCATAGGTAGATTATTAGAGTGATAAGCTAATTAACCTGATTTCCCCCTGTCCTTGTTATATCCCCCTAAATAAATCAGAGCTGCTTGTTTCAGCAAAGTTATACTGCCTGAGGTATTTGTCTATATTAAAGTACTGTACTGTGATTGTTGCACTGTATCTCATTTCACAGGAGGTCCCAGTGCCGGAACCAGACCTGGGGGTAAGTGTATACTGTGAAGGTAATTCTGATATATTGTGTGGGCCACTAGTGGGAAGAAAGGGGGGTTGCAGTGTCCCAGAGGGCTGTGACCAAGTTAGTTTAACTATTGCAAACCCTGACCTCTGGGTGGAGGCACCCGCCATTGGATCCAGGCCCCTCAGCCTGTTAGTGGCAAATCAGGCAGGGGTAGTAGCCCCTGGGATAGCGCCATCTAGGGGTTACACTGGCACAGATCTCTCAGAGACCACAGTGAGGATAGCCCTGGGCACGATACCCTTGACAGGAGCTGGAGAAAGGGCTTGGCCTGAAGAAATGACCAGAGAAGGGCCAGTTAGCAGCCCCAGAAGAACTCTTATTTAACTTTCACTGCTCCACGTTCGGTTGGAACATAAACAGCCCACCCCCAAATAATTCTAGCTGTATGTAGATATTCAGTTTACTGTGAGTCCCAGAAAAATGTGCATCTGGCTCACAGAAGTGGTTTCTGTTAAATCTGACTCGAATCAACTTACAGAGCACTTCAGCGTTTAACCTGACACGCGCTGTCATGTAATTACACTGAACTGTCTCAAATGGTAGGAATTTATAGTTGGTGTCTGTTAAAGTTATTTATAAAGAAGCTTTGTGTACATCAGCTGCTGAGTCCTAGTATTTTCTTGTTAGTTTTAGATAGACAGTATCTAAGTTATTGAAGGCAGTGATGGATCGGGGTGAAGGGGTGGCTGCACCCCATTGTAACTTGCTGGATGGCTGCCCCTCCCCCATTGTAACTTGCTTGGGATGGCTGCCCCTCCCCCAATTGTAACTTGCTTGCTTGGTGCTGTTGCATTTCAGTATGTTAAAGAAGTCTGGTTTATTGACTGTAAGAAAATATACATTCAAAATTATAGATTACATTTGTATGTTCTGTCAAAAATGTAATGACAACTATAAAAGCAGACAATATAAATGATTAAGAACCAAAAAATTGCATATGAAATATGCATACCACCTCAGCACCCCCCCCCCCCAAATTGTGAAATCCTGGATCCGACACTGATTGAAAGTGACAGACTCCCACATCAAAAGCCCATTTACATGTTGAGCCATAATTTTTGCAAGCCATAACCAAAGTAAGGCTTAAAGGCTGACTTGCACTTATGCTGCGTTTTCACAGCGTAAAAGTTCTGGTGTGTGGAGTGGAGCGCTGCAGCCATTTCTTGTGTTCACGCACACTGGAGCTGGGGAGTGTTGCTGGAGGCCTGGCTGCTGCACACCAAATGAGTCCTCGCGTGTCCGTTTTTTTTTTGTTTGTGTCCCACTCCCTTTCTGAACCCAGTACTGGTGCACATTTTGATTTTTCTTTATGTCCTGCTCCCCTAAAAAACATGTCCCGGTGCATACACTATGAATACTCTGTTCCCTTTCCAAATCCAGTCTCAGTGAGCCACTGTTATGAAATGTCCAACTCCCTCTTTGAACCTAGTCTAGATGCCTCCATTGTTTATAAATACTCTGTTCCCTCCCCTTACCTAGTCCCAGATGTGGTGAATCTGTCGTTATTAATTGTCCTGCTTCCTCCTACAATCCAGTCTTGGTGTATCCATTGCAGTTTATTTTTAAATCCCGACGGCTAGTTCCACTGGCTGACTCTTTAACCCCTGGCCTTGGAAAATACTACAGGTGATGGAGAGCCTTCATATAGGGGCACACAATGCTGGCAGTGCTTTGGGTCCCCCACCACCACAGAGAATCACAGTGCCCAAATTGGATCAGCTCTACAGTGCTCAAGCTTGTGCCCACACGACTGAAGTAGTAATGGATTAGCTGCTCTGTACCACTCAAAGCAGTGCAAGAAGATAAGTGTGAACACACCTTAACCTGGGGCCGTGATTCCCAAGCACTGTTCTGGGGATTCCTCAAGCCCCTTAGAACCTGCAGCTGTTTTAGGGAAGCAGTATAGCCTAGAAGTTAGAGTATAAAGCTGTGAATCTGGAGACTCAGGTTTGAATTCTTGCACCAACACCAGTCGCTGCGTGAGCTTCAGCAAATCACTTAACCTCCTTACACATAACCTGTCTCTCTCTCTCGCTCTCTCCCCCCCCGCACTTAACCTTCTTGAACTTTCCATAACCTCCATCTATGTCTCTTTTTTTTCCTGAACATTTTGTTTACTCTTTGTTAGCATCCAGTAGGGACCTTAAACTACTGATGCCAGGTGCCTCATTCCTGGCCGCAGAGCCCTCTCTGACTGCTACTACTCATGAGATTCGAATGCCCCTTTTGGGGGTGGGCCTTGCTTTTCAGCACCTCAGCAAGTAAAATCCACTGCCCAGCCAGCAGCCTCTGAGGCAGAGGAGTTCAGTGGCTTTCCAGAGATTGGGGATCCAGACCTGTGCTGGCCATAAGAGGCAAGCACAACTTTATTCTCCCAATCAGCGGCTAACTTTTTCTTGTTTGCTGGTAAGCCTAACCCATCAGTGTCTGCACGCTCTCTCCTCCTGATCGCGCTCTATGTTCTTGCTGCATCACCACCTGTTGTTAGCCAGGTGGCAGTAGTACAGCAGGAGGTGTAACTCTTCCTCGCTGGAGGAGGAGGAGGAGAGCATCTTGCGGGATTCTTGAGCCTTCTGCTCCCAATCCTCTAGCTGCTCAGGATGAGTACACAAATGTGGGTTGCAGGCTCGCAAGCCACAACACTGCTGTTGTACCAATGCACTAGACCCTTGTGTCTCTCTTAGCCTCCCAGTGCTCCCAAAAGACTGATGCATTGGGGTTTGTAAAGCTCTTCGGGATACAGTATGTATGAAAGGTGCTACAGAAACCTATTTCCTTTCTTCCTCCTACTGTAATGTAACCCCTAGGTGGCGCTACCCCAAGGGCTACTACCCCTGCCTGCTTGGCTAGTAGCAGGTTAAGGGGCCTGGGTACTGAAACGGGTGCCTCCACCCGGAGGTCAGGGTTCTTACTGGTCAAGCTAACCTGGGCACAGCCCTCCGGGACACTGTAACCCCCCTCTTTCCCTTCTAGTGGCATGAGCAGTACACAGTAGTCACTTTCACAATACCCCTTATACACCATACAGTTACCCACACTGTTTGCACTTACCACCAGGGCTGGTTCCTCTGGCTCGACCCTGGAGACACCCTGTAAAACAAGGTTGTGCACAGCAAATAGCAACAATGCAGTACTTTTGGCACAAACTGGAACCACAATCGGGTTAAATGCAAAAAGAGTTAGATCTGATTTATTCAGGGGACTTGAACAAGGGAGGGGTGTAATCAGGGTGATTTGCTTGGAGGCTATATCAATCAAACAGTCATGCATGCACTTCAGAGTCCCTACACAGTCACACACTCTGGGTACCCAGGTGGGGAAGAGGTGGGCTAGCCAGGAACGTTGCCCAGGGTAGGCCGGCGTCGCAGCTGGTTGGGGCCTTGTGATGGAAGAAAGCAACATGCACGACACACACTGTTTGTAATCCGGAGCCGGAGGGCTCAGTTCGTGAAAGAAAGACAACAAGGCAATCAGATTACAACACTTTTAGATGTAGCTGTTGTTGCAGGGAGCTACCCTGATGATTACTCACAATACCCAGTACAGGACACAGGCAGGACGAAATTGAGACTGCAGGTTGTTGAGATGGAGTGCCAGGAGAAGCAGGGCCCACATGAATCACTGAGGTGTTGTTCCTGTTCAGGAGTTGAGCAGAAAGCTGATTCCCAGGCAGGTCTCTCGTCGATGGCTTTCTCTGTACAGCGGGTAGTCAGGCTGGGCCAGTGTGGCAAGGCCCAGGCCAAATGGAGATGAATTCAGATTCAGTCCGTTGGGGCTGGATGCAGCTTCCAGCAAGCAGAACACAATTCAACACACAGTGGGGAACCAAATCACGACCCACTAGCAGCATACAACACTTTTACGTGTAAGGAAATTCTACTGTACCAGGCAGATTACTATCCAGTCGCAATTACAGAGTTTCTGCACAAACCGGGAGTTCAGAGGTGGCTGGAAGTCCTGACAGGCCACTTGCATTCAGCAAATCTTCGGTCTTCTTCAGGTTTCAAGCCTGGTCACAGTTCAGTGGCATTAAATCGTTCTCACAACTCAGATTCAGTCCGAATAAACTCTCTTCTCCCTCTCAGGGGCAGCAAGCAGACAGGCAGGCCAAAACTCAAGCCTTTCCACAGTTCTCCTGTGCAAAACTACACAGAACAGCTGCTCAACTGTCTCGAGCTGTTACTCCTTCACTTCCCAACTCAGATCTGAACTGAAACTGCAAGCAGTCTGGGACTTTCCCCTGGATCCAAAAGGTTCGGCTGTCTAATCTGTCTGTCATTCACAACAAGGGCTCCCCCGCCAGGTTCATTTAGGCACCAAAAGCCCAAAACTACAATTCCTACAGAATTTTGCTCCCACAAAGCCCCTGGGGACAGGCTCCATTTTAGAGTCCCCAAAGGCAGTGATTGGCCCATTTCGGCAGTCCAGGACCAAGATGGTGGAGAAAAACCGAACTGTCCATGCTGCAAATAAGGCAGGTTAGACAAACTACAATATCATTACCACTCTCATAGCTATTCAGCAAATAAGTACATCTTATAACAGAGCTCCCTCTGCACAATTAGCGATGGAAGAACGGAGCGATTATCTGGCAGCCCGGGCGGGACTCGAGCATAGAAACACTCAGCCCCCTCCCAGATTAATTAATTATAACTGCATTCCAGGCAGCTCTTAAAGAGACAGTACACAGAGGCTATATAGGCACTCTCTGGCAATAAATTTAAACTAATAAAACACAGAACACCAGCTTGGCAGTGAGCATTTAGGCAAGCTCAAGGAAGACTTTTCAGGAACCCCCATTTGTAGGGGGGTTACAGTAGCATACTCTGTATTGTACATGTTGTAACTTAATTTATCACATTCTCTACCACTATGTAACTTTCTTGTGAAACTGCACTTACAGTGTAACTTCTGGCATTGTATACCAGGCCTTCATGATTGGCTTAATTATTCTGTTTTTGGAAAAAATAAATATATTCTGGTACTTGAGCCATTTTCCACATCACAGAAATGTCAGCTGTAGATGTCATTTAGTCATGTCAAATAACTACCTTCTCAGAAACATTAGTTTAGCAGTATTACCCCTGCTGTCTCACACACACACACACACACACACCTCAAAATGGAGAGTAGTTGTTCATGTTCTATTTTTTCCCCATCATCTATTTATGCTCCTATGCCTGAGCGACCCCCATCTTGCCTTGGTCCACGCAGCCGCATCAGCCCACCATCTTTGGGGCTTACCTGCTCATATGGAGGACCCCTTGTGGTGGTTCCAGAGGCGTGACAAGGCCACCCTGGAGCATAACCCAGAGTTCAGGGAAGGTACCCAGTTGTTGGATGCTGTGCTGGTGGCACACTGACTTTCATTCTGCTGGTCAGGGTTTTTCCACCCTGTATTTCAGCTCTCCCCTGCTGCATATCACTCTGGGACGATGGCCCATGTGTGTGTGTGTGTGTGAGCACTCACTCACTCACTGCACGTTGGATGACTTCCCCTCCCATCTTGTCACTCACACTGCAGTGTCGCTGAGCCTCCAGCTGGCAGCAGTCAATGAGCAGGGCAGAAAATTCTCCCTCCCTAGGAAAGGAGAGCAGTACCTATGCTGTCCCCCCCCCCCGGCTGGCCCCTGAGCGACCTGAATCAAGCCTTGAACCTGCGCCACCAGTGTGGTGGGCAGTAGCTCCACCACTGAGTCAGTGGATGGCTAATGTCCTATATTTAAAAATAATTTGAAAACAAGACAAAAAAAAACCCCTGCATACTTTGTAATTTTGGTGGCCATTTTTGTGGCAGTTTTGATCGACGTACAGCCCAGCTATAGCCAGTTTTCCATATCCCACCGCAATTTCAGCAGATCTTAGCCCCACAGTTTACTTATTAGCAAAGCTCGATCTCGATTGACCAAACGTTGTTGTATTAGTATGGCCTGGAGCCTGTAGCACTTTTGCCACAAGCCACAGGACTCCATCCTGGTATTTCAGATGACACTGGGAATTCCAGAGTCTGCCTAACAAGAGGAGCACGTCGTAAATAGGTCTAAAGAGCATTAGAATTGTTCTGCCAGAAATATTTAAAGTGTGACAGTAAAATCAGGAATTAGGCAGATTGCTGGGAACTGTTTCTACAGAAAATCTGCTTTTTACATTATTTCTGGCAATTTATTCTGATTTAGTGAATTTCCGGTATTTAAAAGTTACTCAAAGCAGTTTGTGGTATGGCAGTCAGCCAGAAAGGGAGCTTTCAGTGTGTTTGGCTCACTATTAAGCAGAGACCAAGCTGAAGAACAGGGCTGAACTGTCAGGTTCAGTTAAATGGCTGTCCTGCTCCCTTCCCTTCCAGTGCAGATCTTATTTGACACTTAATTTGCAGCTCAGGACAACGGAATGCGAAAGCCTTACCACTTTAATAATGATAAAGCAATGAGGCATTCCTGTGAATGGAATGGATTTTTCTCATTACATGCTGAAGCAGCCTTCAATGAAAGATTACAGTGCAACTGTAATTTGATGGCACAGTGACAGCAGTGGTGGGAGAGGGGCAGACTAGGTCTTTTATTCCCTGGCCTGGTGGTATTTTTTATTATTTATTTATTAACATCTCAGATTAACACCTTTGAGTTATAAGCTCATTTACAAAGGTTCCACATCATGAAAGTACAACAGACATTAAGTTACAATGGACAGCCAGTTACAAAGGACAGTAAAATACATAACATGCAGGTCACAAATATTTATAATAATTCACAGTGCAACGTTCAATAGTTCATGTTTGATTATAGCTTACAAAGAGCACTAAGGATGGTGGTGCAGAAGGAGAAGAGGGTGGAGGAAGGGAAAAGGTGAAATAGCAGACTAGGGGCAGCAATAGGCATAGGGCAGGGTAAATTAGGAGAGACAAAGGGAGAGCAGTTAGAATGAAAGTAGAGCAGCCAAGGCCATGTCATGACAGATTTGGGGGGAGTTTGGGTGGGGAGAGGGCGTGTACAGGGGGAGTTGGGGGAAAGGGGAATGGGGGAAGTAACAGGCAAGAGGAGCTAGAGTTTCAGTGGTTCAGGGAACACAGAGAGTGGTTAGTGCTGTAGGTAACTGAGCGTGCTGTGTGGTGATACTATCCTTGGCCATCAGGACCAGATAACAATCCACAGTACATCATCCAGACATGCCTCTTAGAAACATCGAAACATAGGACCACTTGGCCCACCCAGTCTGCCCATTTCCCTACCTGTTGGATAAGCTGCAGATCCTAGTTAACCAACAGCTTTGCTGAATGTCTTGTATCGGCACCTACTACAAGGATGCTCATCTTGCCGGGGTGGGGGGCACCAGTCCTTCCCAGATCTGCATGTGAAACTCTTTCAGGGTGTGGGCTCCTTGGGAAGCTGGTTGGAAGCTGTACTATAGTTCCTGCTCTGTAGTACAGTAGGTCACTGAACCCAGTGTTAGTTGAGCCGCAACAATGGGTGGTGATCTTCCCCTCCTTTCCTGTAGATGAAGTCTAAAGGATGTTCCCTTTGTGGCAAAAATAAGTGAATATAGTATTACTTTCTTGTAGCCAAGTGGCTCAAGATAACCATCTGCTTTTTGTGTGTGTGCTATGTGTGTTCGCAGTGTAAGCAGAAACAGGCAATCTCATCCATACCATGCCTGGCTGACAGTGGACTCAAACAGCATGATAAGCAGAGACAGGAAGTGGTGAACTGTTGGGGCAGATGCTGTTTTATTGAAAAAAACATTATTTTTCAATTAAAGAACACTTGAAACAGAAGGGTAGCTAGTCCACCCAAACTACAGTATCTGCTGACTGGGCCAGACAGAATAGAATGACATTTCATTTTATAGGATGCCTTTCATACACAGTGTATCCCAAGGTGCTTTAAATACAGTTGACTGAGATACTACGATCCTATGTGTACAAACATGACAGCAGCGAGTATGTGTGCAAAACACTCACACACAGCCACAGACAGTTTGTAACTGCCCAGCTGCATAACCCCACTTGCCTGGCGCTAACCCTCCTTAACACCTTCAGCATGCCCTTGGGTGTAGCCTATTGGGGCTGGCCACTGCCAGTCAAGGAGGTGCCCCCCACTTGTCTGGGGACCTCCAAAAGTGGAGGCAGCTAGCCATGGGGCCCATGGTTCAAGTGTGCCACCATCATCTTGCTGCACTGTAGGAGTATTTCTGTGTTCTGGTGCCAGCGCCCTGAGGACGTCTGCATGCAAGGGGCTTCAAGCGTGTGCCCTCTCAGAGCCCAGCTGATGTCTGCCCCTTCTGCAGAGGACTCCCTCAGCACTACCACCTGTGGTCACACAGATGGCAGTGTAGCAGCAGGGTCTTGCGTACCAAGAGGAGAGCATCCTCTGGGTGGCTCAGTCCTCCCACTCCCCACCTGCCCCGATGACCTGAGCTCATTTCCAAATCCAGGTCGATAGCATCACACACAGTAGCTCTACCCCTGCACTGATGGATGGGCCAGTATCAGTACCTTTTTTATTGAGAGAAAGCGAGAGAATGCTGGCCCAGACACCAAAGTTATCTCTTATGCTGTTTGAAAAGTACCAGGGAATCTTCAACTTAACATAACAAAATACAGTAGTACTGCTGGTCCGTCGGCACAGCGTTAGCGCTACCACTTGCGACACCGATGACTCGAGATCGGAAGGGATCGAGCAGCCTATGGACTGCTGTCCTCGGGGGGGGGGTCACCACTTTGCAGAGGTAGGGGAGGGGTCCGACTGCTGGAACTGTATCTGGCTGGGAAGCGTGCTGGATATTGGGGCATGAGCACCGCATGCATCATCATACGCCTCACCTTCCCGGTGAAAAACGTGGAAAAATACCATGCGACCGATGCACTGAGGACATGTGCTGTGCCATGCCCCATTCAGCTGTCTGAGGTGCTCAACCCCCAGATCAAGATCAGGTGTTTATCAGGGAGTAGAGGGCCCTCCCTGGTGACCCTGCCCTGAGGGGTAAGCAAGGGGGCAGTCTGGGGGTTACGAGGTAAGTCCTGGGGGATGGTGGGTGGCTGGAGTTAGACCGTTGGATGGCCAGCCACCGATCACAAAGCATACTAAATAAAATACAGTAGCATTGTAGTGATAGAAAGGGCTTAGGATCCATCTTTTCTGGCCCCACACCTCCCCTCTCCATGGCAGTGACTATACCCCAATTTGAGTACTGTTACAGATTTAAGCTGAACCGTTAGAATATTACTCCCTCTTATGCTGTGTATTTCTCAATACCTTTCTCCCTTAGGAATCTGCCTATTTATAGAAATGTACAGTAGGAACATAACAAGGTGTTGGCAGAAAAGACTTGAACATCATATCTGCCTATTTTCCTGCATGTGTCATGCATACCTACCCATGGTCTTGCCTAGCCTGTGTGCTTATGGGCAGATCAGCCTCACCTGCCCCATTCTCCACCCACTTTTTGCCTTTAGTTTTCACCAACTGCTTATAGCTGTCTCATGCTCTCTTGAAACCTGTCACCATTTTGGCATTTACCACCACCTTGGCAAAGTGTTCCAATTAGTCCACCACCTTTTTTGAAGAAATACCTCCTTACATTCTTGCTGAATCTTCACCCACCAGTTTATACTTGTGTACCCTAGATGCTGATTTCTCACTATGTTTAAACATGTTGTGACACTTTATCCTGTTTATCCTCCTCAGATATTTATTTCAAGTTTCACCAGGAAAGACATACTCAGCTGAGTACAATTTGTTTCCAGATGCATCCTGGGGGGAAGGGGAAGAGGAGGCAAATAGGAATTTGAAGGTTTCTATCATGTCCAGTCTTTTTCTCTCTGTTCTGGGCTCCGACAAGTCCATGTCAGACTAGCCAGACGGTCCTCATGTGATTCAACTTGCAGTCCCTGTACAATCAGTATAGCATGTCTTTGGAGAGATTCTGCATGGTTCATATCCTTTTTCAGGTATGGGCTCCAGATGTGGCCTCACCAGTGACCCATAGAGGAGCAGCAGTACCACTTTCCTTCTGCTGAAGAACCCCCTCCCTATACATCACAGCAACCCATTTGCTTTCACGAACACCTTGTTGTACTAGACCGTTGACTTGAGGCTGTCAGTAAAGATGACTCCCAGTCTCTTTCTTTAGAGAGTTCAGAGGGCAGACTTATTTTTTTCACACCCCCCCCCCGTCCCGGAGCAATAACCCATCATCAGTTTTCCCTGAAATCTATATATACAGCACATCACTCTCCTGGCCCTTGTCCAGTGCCCTCATTACATGGTCGAAAAACTCAATCAGGTTAGACTGGCATGACCTTCCCATCATGGAGTCATGCTGCCTCCTGTCTTGGATCCCATTTGGTTCAAGAAATTCCACCAGTTTCTCCTTGATAGTAGTTTTCAGAAGCTTGCCTACTACAGAGGTCAAACTAACTGGTCCTCCCTGCTCCCATTCTTATGCAGGGGGACCACATCTGCCCTCCTCCTCTGGTAATACCTCAGTCTTCAGGGAGCAGTTGCATAAGACATCAGAGACCCTGCTAGTTGCCCAGTTCCCACAGTACTCTGGGATGCAACCCATCTGTTCTTGAGACTTATCCAGCATGAGTGCATGAGTGTCCTTAGTCTCTTAACTACCCTAGCATCCAGCACTGTTCCCGTTGCAGTGTCACTGGCTCAGCAGGTTGCACACTCATCTCTGAGGCTGGAAGATCAGAAGATTGTAGGTTCTAGTCCGACACTATGAGCCTGGGGTAAAATCCTAATACTGACACTATGCTTATGTGCATGTATGTTTGATTCAAGATCTGCCTGTGGATATTGCTCCTCTTCTCCCTAGTTTAAATACAGTACTTGCTAATTCCCACATCTACCTTCTGTCCCTGCATGCTAGTGCCATCCTTGCTTAGATGCCTGCAGTCCCTTACAAACAGTCCATGCTCCTCCAAGAACATTCCCTAGTCTCCCACTAGAAATGTCCCTCTTCCCAAACCATTCCTTTAGCTGTGTGTTGAACTACTTAGTTTTCTCCTGGCTGTCCTCAACCAGAGTCCTGAGTTGAAAGTCTGAACTGTGCTAGCTTCCAGAATCTCAATGAGTAGGCCAATCACATTCTGATCACACACACTTTGCAAAATAATGCTTCCTAATGTTTCCCGTTATCCTGCCCTCGCCATTTAAGATCACATCCACTATTTCTGCTTCAACTCAACAGCTCAAACAGCTGTGTATGCTCCACCCTGCCTGCTTCCCTTTTAGCATTCAGAGCACCATGGTCATGTCCATCTTGTCCCTTAGCTGTTTGTAAGCTAAACTTCCACCTAGATAACTACTGGAGATGGGTCGCTAGTACCCTTGCAGTGTCAGCTTTGAATAAGAGCCCAAGTCCCTGGTATGGGACCTAAACCCACACCATTGTGGCCTTTAGCTGAGTGTGCTACTATCTGAGCCACTGAGTATCTAATGGAGTGGGGGAGAGATCCAGATCCTTTTAGAAAATGGGGCCCAGACTCCAAGTCTGACACTAAACTATAAAACTGCTGTTTGAGTTTTATCCAGTTCAGCAACTCAAGTCCCTCAACAGAGTTTCTAGTTTCCAGGCCATGAATGTACTACTGTCTCTAACCTCATTTACTGCATAACAGTCCCAGCCAAGGGATCTCTCTCTTTAGAAAGGGTCTGTCTCATTCTGCACCTATGGAGAAGTCTTTTGAAATGAGGGACCTAAGGCTTTAGCTGAGGAAGACCACTCCACCTTACTTCAGCACATCCTCTACATTCATAAAAACTCAAGAATCTTGCACCTGGCCTTAAAGGGACAAAGTCAAACCTCCTTTGGCCAACTGTGGCCTCTGTTGAAATTAATTTGGTATTTTTAGACTTCAATTTCGTATGTGCTGTTTAAAGATAAAGTCTAATTTTCTTCCTTGGTTCTGTGTGTAAATTCTCCCCGTGATGTGCTTGGTTTGCTGTCCCATTACACCTAACGCACAGCACCCATAAACAGTGTTTTTCCTCCCTGATTCTTTTTGAATGTACTTTATAATGGTAGGCATAAGAATGGTGATAGGCAGACATCTTGAATGAATACTTCTGCTCAGTGTTCAGAGAGGAAGAAGAAGGTGAGGGGCTGCAAATAAAGTGACAGTAGCTTTGAAGGATGACAGATGGACACTAGTCCTTTTTTTTCAGAGGAGAGAGTCCTGAAGGCACTTGTCAATCTGAAAGTGGACAAAGCAGTGGGGCCAGACAGGGTACATCTGAGGATGTTAAAGGAGCTCAGGGAGGTACTGGCTGCACCTCTGACAGTCCTGTTTAACAGATCACTGGAAATCAAGAGTGATTCTGGAGGACTGAGGAGGGCAGATGTAGTCCCACTTCACAAAAGTGGTAGCAGGGAAGAGGCTGGCAATTATAGGCCACTCAGGCTGACATCAGTGGTGGGAAAGTTAGTGGAAATACTGCTGAAGGAAAGGATTATGGAACACCTTGAATCCAACAGGTTACAAGACCTGAGGCAGCACGGATTCACAGGTGGGAGGTTATTCATGTCAAACAAATTTAAAAGATTTGTTTGGCTGAGTGACCAAGGAATTAGATCATGGAGAACTGGTGGACATGGCTTACCTAGATTTCAGTAAGTTTTTCAACACCATTTCACATAGGAGACTAATAAGCAAGTTGGGTAGCCTAGGGGTGGGTAAAAAGGTGGTAAACTGGGTAAGAAATTGGCTAGGGGATAGGCGACAGAGGGTGGTGGTAAATTGAGTTCACTTCGAGGAAGGGGGGTGAACAGGGGGGTACCTGAGGGATCAGTGCTGGGACTGGTCCTCTTTAATTTCTTTATGAGTGATATTGCAGAGAAGCTGGAAAGGAAGGTCTGCCTCTTTGTGGATGACACCAAGATCTGCAACAGGGTGGACACTCCAAGGGGGTGGAAAGGATGAGCAGAGACCTGAGAAAACTTAAGGAGTGTGTGTGGCAGAGTTGAGTAAGACCCTGTCCCATTGGTTATGCAGAGTGAATTAAAATCAATGATCTGTTTTATCCTGCTCTGTTCTGTCACTTATCTATCTCTTGCCTATCTGATTGCGCAATCAAATTTTTCTTGTGGCATCTCCAACAGTCCCACAATTTCCCCATTTTCTCCCTTCCTTCACGTGTTGTTTTATTCTTCCTTTTTTCCCTTGCTTCTCTATGGTTAAAAAATAAATGTAAATCGTTATGTGAAACTGAGATCCCTTGGTTTGCAAGTGTGTATAATTATATTATTGCAATATTTGCAGAAAGCTTTTTGGGGTTTATCTGGGACACAGTTGGTTAACTTTGAGCTGTATTTTGACCTCCACAAGCTTGTTTTTTTATTTATTTTATTTATCACAATCGAAACGGTGTTTGCAGAATTATCATCAGGAAATCAGCCCTGGGACAAGAAGTCATAATTGGTTGCACCTGTTAAGAACACTAATGTACTCTTCAAGCTGGTCATAGGAAAGATATTGACAAAGTCTTAATATATTTTGTGGAACACAGGTGGTGTCATTTACAAGAACAGGATGCAGAATTTAATTGCCTGGGGAAAACATCTTATAAAAAGAGAGTAATGTTTTGTTAAGGGAAAGAGAGAGATGGAGATTTTGGCGAGACTCTCAGATGAAGGACTTCTGCTTGTTTGAACTGCCTGTATCAAGAGCTATCCTGCACAATTTATTTTTTTATTTTATTGTTATTGATAATAATAAAACACTACTTGTGAATTTTATAACTTCTTCTGGTTTGCCCGTGCTTCCTGAGCTATGCCTCTACAACAGTGTGCACTTCGGGCACAGAAACCCAGGGGCGGAGTGGTATTGTCGACTACAAAGTAGGAAAGAGACCTGAGGGCAATCATATAGGATGACCTGAAGGTGACAAGGCAGTTGATAGGGCTAGTGAGATGCTGGGTTACATAGTCATAGGAAGGGATATCACCAGCAGAAAGAGGGAGGTGGTGTTTCCTCTGTATAGATCACTGGTAAGACCCCACCTTGAGTACCGTGTCCAGTTCTGGAGACTACGTCTTCAGAAAGGCATAGAGTGGAGGTGGTTCAGAGGCGGGCAACTAAAATGATGCAGTGTCTGCATCAAAAACCCTATAAGGAGAGACTAAGACCTCAATATGTACACCCTGGAAGAGAGAAGGGAGAGGGGGGATATGATAGAGACCTTTAAATACCTCACAGGGGTAAATTAGGTACAGGACGGAAGTATTTTTCAGAAAAGAAGATGCTCAAGAACAAGGGGACATGCTGTGAAGCTGCAAGGGGGTAAATTCAGGAGAGATTCATAGGTTTCATAGGTTTATACGGGCCGAGGGTAGATAAGCCTACCCTATTAGGCTCGCCATCCTTTACTATAGTTTAAAAAAGGAATTTACTATCTCCAAAATACAAATCAACCCCGTTTTTAAACTCATTCATTGTGGGACTGTTAACAATTTTGGTCGATAAATTATTCCATACTCCAACTATTCTTAGACTAAACCAATTTTTTTCTAAAGTTATGCACCCAAGTTTGATGACGTAATTGTGTCGTATGTTTCCTTGTGCTGGTTCTACCCTGATTAAATATAAATCCCAGATCCTGAATCAGCTCATTGTCCTTGATATTTTTGTACAGAAAACATAGGTCTCCCCTCAACCTACAATAGTACAATGAATAAAGGTTCAAACTAACCAATCTACCATGATAATTTTTATTTTTTAATCCTCTTATTTGTTTAGTTATTCTTCTCTGTACTCCCTCAATAGACTGTATATCTTCCCTATTTTGGGGGGACCAGACCCTCGCACAGTACTCCAAATGGGGTCTAACCAATGCTACATACAAAGGAATCAAGACTTTTGCTTCTCTGCTAGCTATATGTTTCAGAATGCAGTTTAAGATCCGGGTTGCTTTCTTAAGTTGATTTCTACAATGTATTCTAAATTTTAGGTCATTTGTAATTGTAATGCCCAGGTCCTGTTCCTCAATAACTACCCCTAAATTTGTTTTGTCCAGTATATAAACTGCTTCCTCATTATTCTTACCCAGGTACATGACCTTGCATTTAGATTTAGATTTATTTAATTCCAATTTGTTAAGATTTGTCCATTTATTAATTAAATCTAGGGTTTGCTGAAATGTTTCTCTCTGTTCATCACTGTTAGAAACTACACCCAATCTACAGTCATCAGCAAATTTATACAGCCAGATATTCTTATTATTGATTTCCAACGAGGCAATATATAAGTTGAATAAGCTGGGGCCCAAGACCGATCCCTGGGGTACTCCACTCGAAACCGGGGCCCAATCTGAATATTCCCCATTAATAACCACCCTCTGCCTCCTATCCTGCAACCAACTTGAAACCCATCTACAGATGTTACTGGGCAATTTTATTTTTTCCAAAACTAACAATAATTCTTTATGGGGCAATTTATCGAAAGCCTTGGCAAAGTCGAGAAAAACAACATCCACAGGATTCCCAGCATCCAGAGATGTGAGGATGTACTGCTTCACAGAAAGAGTGGTGGATTCCTGGTACAGCCTTTGAGTGGAGGTGGTGGGGGTCTCCGGTGAGAATGTAGGCAGGGAGAAATGGGCAGACTGGGTAGGTCAAATGGCCCTTATCCGCCGTCAGATTCTGTGTTTCTATGATTTAGAGTCCCAGGTCATCTAACGTACCCATAAACAAACAGCATTGGAAAATGTGTGTACCAAATCTCTGTATACTGTCCATATATCCCCCTACCCCTCGCCCCCCAAGTCACACCGGGAGAGGAGCAACTTGTTGCTCAGCGTGCCTTCCTGGTGAAACATTTCAATAAATAAAAAATAATGTAATTATTCAAGTGTGTACAGTCCCTATTTTGGGTTAGTTCTGAAACTTATGCCAGCATGCCAAGAAACACAATGCAATCCCTGCCAGGAAAACTTGAAAAATAAATATTTTTATTAGTCAGGTTTCATTAAAGGAATATGTCTCGTCGGTCCTGTCATGGATTTCTCTCCATCTGTATCAGTCTGTTGGTGCTTCTCACAGACCTCTGAAGCACCTTAATGTCTAATGGGAGGCAGTATAGCACAGTGGTTTAAGGCTCTGAGCTACAAATCTGGAGACCTGGGTTTGAATCCCACAGCCCCTACTTGCGTACCTGTGTGACCCTGAGCAAGTTACTTAACTTCCCTGTGCTCCCAGGTCACACCTGTAAACAAGCTTTCAGCTTAGTGTGCTACTCCTGGTTAAACAATTACAAAAAACTGAGGATGGATCCAGTGATTCTGCCCCCCGCTGTGATACCAACAACAGATTCTTTATTCTCTGTAAAACATCCCATCTCTCCCATGCTGCTTGGATGACAAATCATTGGCAGTTCCTACCCAGATAGCTTCTCCAACTTTTCATATGTTTGACATTTTCTCATAGTCAAGAAACATTTTGGCTGTTCAGTTGAACTGCGCATGATAGCATATAATAATTATGTAGAGTAAGTTGCTCAGCTGTGTATCCATGTGTCCAGTTAGAGTCTATGGAGTTTGATACCAGCTCCACAAAACCACACAGTAAAGCAAAATACTTCTGGGGATGTGAAGGTTGTTTCGAATCAGCCATGTTGATAAGGGGACACAAGTCAACAGTTTTTGCCTCATATCATTTCTAGTTGAAAACCTACGTTTTATTTATTTTAGTCTTTGGTAACTGGGTAAGGCCCATTAGGCACAAGTGCCTGTTTTCAGGGGCAACCTGGGAGCACTGGGTGGTTAAGTGACTTGCTCAGAGTCACACAGTATGCAAGTGGAGGTTGTGAGACTCAAACTCAGGTCTGGTCTGCTGGACGTATCAAGCTCGTTCACACCTCGTTCCTCTAACCTCTAGGCTATACTGCCAGCCCATGATTGTATACCTTCTATAAAACTCACTGAAGTTGTTGGTTGTTTGATCTGCTTTCTTTCTTAGTAGAACTGAAATACATGGGAATGGTACAATTATGGCCAACCTTGTTTTGCTTCAATTCCTTGACCTACTCTTATTTCATTCATCCTGAACATTAGGAACACCTCCTAACAGTGCAGCCACTCATGATGCAGTAGTCTCTGCTCCTCCCACAGCATCATGAGTGGCTAGGTTATGTTAGGGGCATTTCCAAGTCCAGGAAAGATGCAGTGGCAATAGATCAAAGAATGTAAACAAATAATTTTTTGTGTGGTAACACCAGTATGGTGGGTAGTCTTTTTTTTTTTTTTTTTAATAAGAAAAAAGGAATCAGAATCAAACTACCAGCCACATCAGCAACCTCTACAGAATGTGAGCAATCATAACGTGTTTTTCAATCTAGGGACAATTTGAGGTCTAAGGGGGTTGACAGTGTCCTTTTAACAGAGTTCAAATGCTGGGCACCAGTCTGGTGGTGAGTTGTTCCTCACTGGTTATTTTCAGGAGTCTTGTAATTCTGTGATTCTACGGCAGTGGAACTGTCTTCAGAAATCATGTGGTGCTGTAGTGTATGCGTACAGTATCGCGACAGAATTCATTGCTCTTGATGACTTTTCATTCAGATACAGTTTTTCCATAGTGTCTGAGTCCATTCCCCTCCTTGTTTATCCTGAATCCCATCCTGTATGTTCAGCATGTGATGTCATAGATGATATTACATCATATTTGAGCCAATAGGAGGAATGCATTCTGCCGCAGAAATGAGTAGTCGACACTGTAGGAATGAGGGAACATTGCAGCAGAAGCCTGGAAGCCCTGGTGCAGAAATCAGGGTCGAAGTGCCATGGAGAACTACGGGCCCTGGTTATTTGCAATGCCTTAATGATGTGATTTAAGGTAGTGGTAGGAGTCAGGGGGTGGAGGGTCACTGGACACCAGTTAGAGTCTGTGGAGGCAGAATAGACAGGGAACATCTGGACAGACTCTGTGGGCCAAATAGTCCTTTTCTGCTGCCAGCTTCAGTGTATCTATACATATTCAATGTACCTGGCCAAATTTCCCCCATTCACTAAACATACCACCAATAGCTTAATCTGGTTCAATGTCAGCTGGCATCTATCTGTATCCCCCTCCCCGGGGACGAGGCTGAAAATAGGCAGAATCGTCTAGTCCTCCTTTCCCAGTCAACAAAAACTAACGAAACTAAACTAAACTATATATCTACTGTCATTTGCAGGAATTGGTTATGTGTGTAACAAATGTACACACTTTGCAGCCAAGGTTTAAGAGTTCAAAATATGTAGACTTGGTATCCTAGGACTGTTCAGGCTTAATTCCATTAACCATTTAAATATTCAAAGTGGTCTTGCTGAAAAGAAAAAAAGCCTTGTGTCTGTAAGTCCCTGAATTTCATAGCCAGCTGTGCATGCTTTGAACTCTATAAACTGTCTGTGTGTACATTGGATTTCTATTACACATATAATGTACACCAGCTTGAAAGTATGTCCTAGTTTGAAATAAGCACTATTTTCTGACTTGCCTTTGTAACCCAGATCATATGGAAAAAGGCATTAAAATAACAGGTGTCACGGCCGGGCCTGGTGGTGCTGATGGTTGAGGCACTGGACGCCACACCTCGCACCATGCCGGCGACCTGGGTTCCGGAATGAGCCCGGGTTGTCGGGGGTTGGCAGGGGAGGGAGAGGATCGAACATCCAGAGGACAGCTGTCCTCTCCCAGGAGGGAGGGAGGGGGATTCCTGCTCGGCGCTTGGCTGGCCTCTGGCAGAAGCCGGAGGCACAGCAAGCGCTGGAGTGTAGAGAAGGGGCAGGGAATGGCAGACATCGGTTGCAACACCTTGACGTCAGGGCGCTAGCCACTCCCTAGATCAGGGGAAAATGCCCTTCTAGCTCAGGTGCAGATGGAGCACCAGAGCTTGCCCTCCATTTGCGGCCGCCCTCCTGGCACCCGACCGACTGACGCCACCTGAGAAGTTCGGGGTGTTGGAGCCCACCTTGTCCCCACCCGGGGGGGGGGTAAACCACGGCTACATGAGCCAAGGAGGGTTGACCAGGTGGAGAGGACCATAGAGGGATGACTCTTAGGTGCTCCCGAGGAGACCAGAGCTGGAGAGGAGGAAAAATAGAAAAGTAAAAAGAAAATAAAAAATAACAGGTGTCACAACAAGGTTAGAAAGGAGAGGAATGGTATTTTAAGTATTCCAGATGTGTTATTAGCATTATATATATATATTCTAAATGTACATATACTATATGTCACATACCCCCCGATTGGTATCATGCATAGTGTATCTTATCTACTGGAGTATGGAGTAAAGTTCGTTTTCTAATGTCTGTCTTTTTGGTTCATGTATTCACCCAGGATAGTCCAATTGTAGTGCAACCTCTCAGTTACAGTGTAATCTTCTGTGTCATTTTACAGTTGGAAGGACCAACATTCAGGGAGGGAGAGGTCAGGTGAGTGCTCTGGGGTTATACAATGCGTACGTAGCTCTGGTGGGATTTGAATCTGGGCCTCCTGGTTCCCAAGAATGTGCTCTGCTTTGTCTACCTTCTCTATGTGGGCAGATACACTGACAGGTCTTGCTGGGCAAGAAACGTAGGACCTGAATTTCCAAATGCAGTGGCTCTAACACAGTGACATAGTAACAGACATGAGAAGCAGGCCCAATAATCCACCATGTCTACCTAGTTTATGATGGGAACCCTGTTGACCACTCGCCTTTGTCCCATGTGTAACCCCTCACCCACTGACAATCTGCACATGTCTGTCCCAGCCATGCTTAAAACCATCTATGGTATTAGCACATATCACTTCTCTTGAAGGCCCGTTTCCCCTCTCCTTAAGCCTCATGGTGAAGAAATACTTTCAGACTTCTTTTCTGAACATTCCTCCCACTAGTTTCATAGAGTTTCCTTTTGTGCCAGTGTCTATACACACTGTTAATAAATTCCTGCAGTCTACTCCACTGATTCCATTGAGAAACTTTCTATCAAGTCACCCCTCTCTCTCTCTCTCTCCTGGCCTCCACAGTGTTCCAGTTCAGGTCCATTAATCTTTCCTCGTAACACTTACCTTGTTGCCCTTGTATCATCTTGGTGGCTGTCCTTAGCACTGCCTCAAATTTATCCCTGTCTTTCCTCAAGTGTGGACACCAAAACTGTGCACAGCATCCACTGGGGATTTGTACAAGGGCAATCTCACCTCTCTTCTACTACTGACGCCCCTGCCTAAGCATTATAGCATTCTGTGTGCTGTCCCTGCTGCCTTGTTACATGTCATTTAAATTCTGTTTGCTTTAGGTTATCCTTTATTAACACTACTACATCTCTGTCCTCTGTTGTATCTTCTATTTTCACACCTCTGCCCCATCATGTAAGATACCCTTGAAGTTTTATTTTGATATGCATGACCTTACAGTTTTTTGCATTGAGCTTTAATTGCCAGACCCATTCACTGAAAGGGACTACACCCCTAGCTTAGAGGTTAGAGAGCCCCTTTGGCTTTCATGCACTTGCTGTCCCGTAGACCACCACTAGATGGACGTATTGCCTTTGACTGTTATTCACAGCTTTCACTACTGCATGGCATTGCTTTGCACAGAATGCCTTTTCTCTGTAGGGCTGGTGGCCATGACGTGGCATAATGGCATATCAGTCCATGAAGTTGTAACTAAGAGCCAATCATTTTCTGCGTCATATACAACACTAACTACTAGTCCACAATGCCTTTGCCACTTGTGAACTTTGGGTCTTATATTCTGATGTGAAAATAAATATGGTTATCCCACTGTAGTTTGTCAATTATGTATCACCTATATATACATATATATCTATTGGGATGCGCAGTTGCCTGACCAGAAATATGCAAATGATCTTCATGAGTTTGAAGGGGCAGGGACATAATTCTTGACTTGTTTATGCAAAATGACTTCAATACAAGTCCGGTTTCAAGACATAAAGTCTTAAGCTAAGAGGCTAATCTGAATGATGATATTAGGGTTGTAAGGAAATTGTATCCTGTTTGTCAGTATCTGTTTTTCTCCCTGCTGACACACATGTTGGCACCCCTATGGCCCTGGTGACCACCCTGCCCCACCCCCACTAGTCATTGCACTGGAGCTGTTCCCCCATGGTTTCTTCCCCTCTATGTCAAGGCTCTGCGGGAGGTCTATCTCCGACTATCAGGATCTGGTGCATGTGGCAGATTCCATGGTATGGGGACCATGTGTACCAGGGCCATCATGTGGATGGTGCCAGGCGTTGTTGTTTCCTGCCTCCTCACCACCCTCTGTCTTTGTAGTGTCACTGCACAGCCATGCTCTGGCCTTATGCGTACCTAGCATCCCCTGAGGAGAGCAAGCTGCCTGGCCCACCAGTGGGGATGCTGCAGAGGCATTTTACTAGTCACCTGTGCCACAGGTCTTACGTCTGCTCCTGAACCTGGGCCGCTGGCTTGGCAATGATGTTGGGTCAATGGGCAGCCCTTAAATTGTTATCTTTCTGTGTGAAAAGGTGTGAGTTCAGTGTCTTTCAAGCTAGTGGCCTGTCAGTGGGTTTAGAACTGGAAGGCAGTGTATCATAATGGTTAATGCATACACCTGTGAAACAGGATATCCATGCTCAAATTCCACCAGAGCCACTTGCTGACTATGTGATTTGCTCTCCCTGTGCTGCAGCTGTCCCAAGTATAAAATTGGGTAGAAGCCATACCCCACTGAAAATACAAAGGGCTAACATAACTGGTTGCAGTAGAATAACACATGTATCCCCACTAGTGAGTGGTAAGACCTATAACTCATGAGTAAGGAGGCCACAAGTTAGTTATAAAGGGTGTTATGCCACTGCAGTCCATGTATGTGATATATACCACATTACTGTTAGTTTCTTTTTTCATTGTAAAATCTCTATCTGATCCATTGTTCTCTGTGTTCCACTTTTTGATTTTAAAATGCAGGTAAAATATTGTTAGTGTAATGAGATGTGGCTAAGAGAAAATAGTTATTTCAAAATAGCATGATTTATTTACCCAGTTTATTTGCAGTTGGTGTGGTACTGTATAGACTGATTTACTTAAACGGACATGGCACTGTCTAAATGATGTGATAAAATAATGATACGATAAAATTTAATTTTTATACAGGATCACATAGTTAGGGACAAGCCCTAGTTTCAATAGTTGTCCTGTACAGACAAAAAACAAATGCACATCTGGACAATTAACCCTTGCATGGCCGTGGATTGATATATCAGTCCAGAATTCCTATACCTTCTAATTCTGCTGGCAGCTTAAGGATTAATTCCATACAACATTAAAGCAGCAGTACTACTAAATCAGGAAGTGATCAGTTTCCAGTTTTGTAGTGCCACAGTAAATATGGCAGCTGCGATCTAGTACTGCTGCTTTCAGCATGGCGGGTGGCAGAAATGTAAACAAAAACAAAGGAAAAATGAGCACATTATGGGCTGATAGTACAATGCCGACGGGAAAGATTAGCAGGGAAATGCTGAACAGAGTACAGAGAATACACTGTTGAAAAAGCACAGATTTTTTTTTATCTTGCACTGCTACTTTAACAAAGACAGAATAATACAAGCAGCACATGTGTATAATGTGCCTCTATTTATAGCAGTCACAAGTTTGAGATCATTTTCTTGCGGGCAATTTGGAATTCATTTAGTGAATTCTTTCCATGTTCTTTGGTAGGCAATTAATTCCATGTCTTAGCCACGCAGTTTTGCAGGGTTCGGTCACTGTGATGTGTGTAAGTGAGAAAAAATGGTAAGCCTTGGTCCGGTTTTCATAACAAATAACAGTCAAAACCAGTGTGCTGTAATGTCAAATGCTTTTTGTTTTCTAGTATGTCTTTATGGTGCTTTTCCCCTGTTGTTCCTGTACCCCCGCCCTTGCATTGATGGCGTGAGTACATGCATGTGGAAGCATGCGCATCCTGCGCACTGCGGGATGCCCCACCCTACTGGTCACCCGACCTGCCTTCGCTGCCACCAAGCCTCCACCCGGTGATGGCGGAACTGTAGGAGGGTGATCCTCATCCCGGGAGAGGACAGGCACCGCTCGATCCTGCCCCCACCCCCACCCCCCACTACCATGCTGGCACCCTGATGACCCAAGGTCGTTCCTGAAGCCGGGTCGCTGGCGTGATGCTAGGTATGGCGTCCAGTGCCTCGACCCTCAGCGCCACCAGGCTGGCTGTCAAATGCTTTTTTAATGGATATAGTACTTTAGATCTCAGGGTGGGGCACCCCCAGCAGCATTTTCACAAATAACTTACATTTTAAAACCCTCTAGCTTTTGTGTATTTTATAGTTTATCTGGCTGATCCTGACATTCTTCCCTCCAGTATTTTGAGTCAAACGCCTCTAGTGGCACGTCCCACAAGCATCCTGTGGTTGATGTCAGAGCCAGGGAGCAGCTGCGGGAGTGTGTATTACATCTCCTTATAGATTAACTATTAATAGCTCTGATTATGATTTACTGGTTCTGGTGCTATACAAAGACCATGCACAGACTGTCAGCTGACTGTTAGTCTATACATGGTCTCTGTATAGCACCTGGACCAGTAAATTGTACACTGGAGCTATTAATAGCTCCATCTAAGGAGGTACAGTACTGCTTTCAAGGCTCCTCTTCGGCTCTAATGTCAGCTGCATGAGCTTATGGGATGTACAGATAGAGGCACTTGACTTATAATGCCAGTGAGAGGGATTGCAGAATCAGTCAGATAAAATATAAAACACATAAAAGCCAGAAAGTGTAAACATGTAATCTATTTGAGATAATGGTAAATCGGGGTCACCTCACACTGACGTGTGGGTCATTAAGACATGGATGTTTCCATTTTTTTTTTCATTTAGTATACTTTATACTCTTCCATCTTAGTATGCCCTCATTAGCTGTCGCTACCCTGCAGCCCTGACACCCACTGTCTCTGGGGCGTATAGGATGCCACCGTCAGTGCTCCATGGTTTAACCCCATGACAGAGCCTCCTGTGTTCCTCAAGCCCAGGAGGAGTTCAGTTTGCTTGCTGCGGCAGGTGGGCGGTGGGCGGTTCAGGGCCTCTGAGGGAGCATATTGTCATACTGCTGTGGCTGAGGTCTTTTTCCCGTCTTTTTCTCCTCACCCCTGGGCACCTCATGGTCTACAGACTGAGTAGACATATGCTCATGCATACATCCCAGTCAGCAGGCGCCTGCCCTCCCATCACATATCCTGTCTTCACCACCTGTGGTCACCCATGTGGTGGTAGCACAGTGGAGTACATGGATCCCCCCTCCCAAGAGGAGGAGCGTGTCCCCTGGGATGCTCGATCCTCCCCCCCCCCGGCCGGCCCCACATGACCCGGGCTCGCTTCTGAACCTGGGTTGAAATCGTCACGAGCGGTAGTGCTACCGGTGAGCTGATGGGCTGGCTCCATTTAAATGTTTTACCACAGCCTAGTAAAATGTGACACGTTTATTTCTAGATGTGCTTGGGGTGGTTACAACAGAAAAAGAAAAATGCAAGGAAAAAAATAGAGAGCATACTGTACATAAACAGCTGAAAGCATAGCATAAACAGGGTATGTAAGGAATAAGGCATGACAGAGGGGCCCTGATTATGCTATGTTACTGTACTGAGTGGTTGGTTGGAGTCCTGAGCCTGAAGGGCATTGAAATAGCATAATCCTCCCAATGGAACTGCCTTATTCCATCTATAAAATGTTTAGCAAGGTTAGTTTTTTAGTGGTGTAATAGTGTCGTAATTTGGTGCTGTATCTTTAAATGGTCACCTTTAGGGCACTAGCATAGTTAGATATGTGACAGGGGCTAGGTAGCAGCTGGTAAGCTGCATTAGTTGGGCGCATTTGCACTGCAAGGGAATGGATGGGTTTGTTGCTTTAAATAGGTATTCATGACTTTTAATTTCCTGTACTTACCATGTGATCTGTGAGGCCATGCTGGAAGACTGAGCTGTGCTTCCTGTTCTTTCCATGTGACCTGAGTCCAACCTGGTAGCCTAGACTATTGATTAGATGTCATGTGACCTCATTCAGGTGCACTGCCTGGCAGATGAGATTCAGGCAGAGTTTGAGATGTCCTCTGTTTTTATATAAGGGGGTTATTTTATTAGCTTTAAGAGCAATGTTTGTAGAAGTTGTGCTGATGATTTAATGATATATGTATGGATGTTTCTATTGCGCAGAATCATAGTTTCGAAATAATTTGTATTTTTTCAAGTGTTTAAAATGTTTTTCTTGTATGAGAACACTGAGGCGTTTTGGGTTTGGATTTGTGAGTAGGAAGTACCGTATGTTTTTGCAAAGTTGTTGGGTAGATTTTCTTTATAGTTTGTGATTCTTAAGCAGTGTTGTCTGGGGGATCATGTTTTTTTTTAAATGTGTTTCTTTTTGAAGTTGCTGTCTTGTTTGTTTTGCATTGTAACCTTTTTGATCGTGAGGATATGTAATTAGCATATTGTCTTTTTTGATCCCCACCTGGTTGTGCTTTCATTTAAAGAGGAACGTCCCCAGTCCTTTTGACTTTCATGCATAAATTACCTCTTCTTGCACTGATTCAGAAATTGTATTTCATTACTCTCCACTGCAGTTAGTTTGTGCACTCTGAGCTGCTAAAAACTGCAGGGTGTACCAGAGCTTCTGTAGCAAGCCTGGTGTTGCTGTGGGCCCAGGGTTGTACTGCTGACATCACAATAGGGCCGAGTCAATTTTACAAAAAAAAAAAAAAAAGACATACTGACAAGGCATTTGGATTTTGGCATACTGCATTGCTAACAGGGTGTTTGGGGGAAGATGAAACACAGTATGTACACTAAATACTGGTAGGTTTCCCTTACAGTATTGTTGCAACTGCATGGTACTGCACAGTGTGAGTCACTCCTCTACCCTACAGTGATGTCATCAGAAGCTAGCAGCCCAGCAGCAGAACAGCAAAGGCAAGTACAGCAGGGCTCACAAACAAATCCAAATTATGGAAGGCAGAGTAAACCTTGGCCAAAAATAACAAATGCACACACCTTGTCAGGTCTAGTACTGCATATAATGACTATAAGCTGTAACTTTTTGGACCATCATGAAAGTTTATCTTTAATGCACTCCTATCATGTCTTCTGAGCAGGAGTATATGCTGGGTTAAAACAGTACCATGCGGTAGGGTCCTGACCAATGAGGAGTCAGAACTGACAAGACACCATTTTATAAAATGCAATAAAAGAGGGATCCAAAACAATAATGTGCAAAAAGAGGCATAACACAGCGGCACAGGTATGCACAGGACAGGAGCGTGCAATGGCCAGTCTTATCATTGCAGACAGTAATTACGGAGACTGCAGAAGGTACAGAAGGAGTTAAGTGCGGAATAAGAATAAATGATCAGCAAAAATAAGACGTTACATCTCATCTGGGTTATCCTAGCCAAAAGAATGATAAAATAGTATAAAATGTCAAATGGGTTTTGTTTCTCTTTGTTTTACCCTTTAATGCACTGTTATTCGTCTTGTCCAGTTATAAATATAGCTCTGTGCCGTTAGACATACTGCATATTGTAGTGAGATGCATGTTGTAGAGGGGGTGATTAGAATGGAATTTGCTAAAACTGGACGTTAGACTATGGTAGCCTTCTATCAGGGCTAGTGTTCTAGAAGGGTGCCTTATATGCTGTACTACTGGAGTTCTGTAAGTCTTTTCATTTGACTCAACTGTTCCCAGTTACACAGCCTGATTTATATCAGTTGGCATTTCTGTTTTTGTCGTGGAAGCAGCTATGGTTGAAATTCTCAGAGGAAGCTCCTAATGTGTGGGTTGGGACACCAGGAAAAAAAAAAAGTCATCAGGGTTATCACAGGTAAATAGTGAACTATCTCCACCAGAAACCTTGAGGAACTGTAGGGCACCTGAAAGTGTTTCTTCTGCTCTGTCATTCCAGTATTTCAGGGGCCCAACCATCCCTGCTGTCCATTGTTTTTCAGGGTGTTGTTATTAAACACTGTTTGTACACGTGGGCTGTGTTACAGTGTCAGCATAGATGAACTAATGCTGCGTGTTTCCTCAAACACAGTGTGTTCCAAGAAGATTACTAATGCTTCTTGGATGTTTACACAGCATTACTAGTAGCAGGTCAGAGGCATCTATGTTAATGACTTTGTGTAGGAGCAAATTCTCAGCGCTGGCCCCCAGGCGGTAGTGGCTTGCCAGGAATCATTTTTGTACTGCGGATATTTGCTATAGATCTGTAAGTCTCTTGGAACAGTGAGTTAATAGGAACATTGATTTTTGTGTTCTGATATACAAGTGGAGTATAACTGTTGTTTAATGGGGATGCTGGTAGAGGTCATGTAGAAATCACCAACCCTTCTCAGAAAATATTTTGTGCTAGTGGATGCTGTATATGTAAGGCATAAGACACAACACAGTGTGTCGTCATACGGAGATATGCGCATGCCTTAGGTGCATTGGCACAGGGCCAATGGTCGAGTACCATCAGTATCTGAGAAGTGCGTACATATATATCAATGACTGCACACATCCTGGATTGTTTTATCCTGCTTATAAAATAAATAACTTTTGTAGTTAAGTAATAACATCAGGAAATGCACATTACTAACTGTTTGAACATAGTTTATGCTGTTTGTTTAACTGTTTCAGTTTGTTTTATTTTGATCACAGCAGAGCTGGATTACAATAAATAAAATGGACAAGGAAATCCCTGTGTCCTGATTGGCTGAGACTTGGTTCTTGCCATGGCAGTAAGAGAGCACCACCAATGGCTAAAAACAAGTCTCTGCCAATCAGGGCAACTCACAGAATTCATAAGCCACTTACTTCCTAATTTCAATCACAAACATGGCTGTAACCTTTATTCATATACTGTATAAAAAACTTCAACTAGGCCATAAAATTAAAAGTCCACTAAATAAAGTAAGTAAATAATTTAATGTTACTTTTACTCAAAAGCCCCTCCTTACACACATACACAAATTAAAAAAATCAAGTACTGTTCAGAGTTTCCATTGCTGGTGTTTCTTTGATGACCATGAAAAAAAAACCTCCTGGCCAGAGAACTCTGCTCCTTACCTGGCAACAGATAAAATTGAGGTTCTAGCTCCACTTGAGGCCTGTGTGTGTGTGTGTGTATGCCAGTGGAACTCTGAGGAATTTTGAATTCATGTATTCCATGTTACCATTCCGTATGCATGGGGGGGGGGGGGGCATTCTACTACTGGAATAATGCAGAGATTTGAATTCTTCTATTCCATGGTAAGCAAGTACACAATATATTGAATGTGAAGAAAGACAGATGACTGTCAGATGAAAAACATCTGTGGAGGGACTATTTTACATTATATAGCAACATTTTATATTTTTTGTGGCGTTAAAAACTTTTAAAGTGTCCGTTTTTTGAAAGTTGCCTATGGGCCCATTTAGTATAGACAATAAGGCATGATGGGGCATTGGTGGTACTAGGTTCCCCCCATGGTCAGGGGGCTGAAGGCACTCGGTTTCACCTCATGCCTCTCTACGCCCCTGACTGTGAGGGAACCCTAGTACCACCAACACCCCATCATGCCTTATTGCTTAAGTCATCAAGACATTTTAAAACCACTTTGCCATTGGTCACTCATTACACAGCTATGCAAATGAGTGGAGTGTGTGTGGTCATCAGAGATGATAATATGCCTTTGTGAATCTATTACTTAATCACATCGCTCAAATTACTGGTCATTCCAGGATTCATTTTTTTAGCACTATCAATTACAAATTCACTATGCATTATGGTTATTATATAATCTGTTTTATGTTTTTTTTGCATGTTTGTCACATTGCTGATTTCTGTTTGTGCCTGCTTGTTCAATTGTGATATCAAATGTTTGTATTGACTCTTCCTGGGTCAAGCCTGTAAAAGGGACATGTGGCCCGGTGCTTTTTTTAACCCGGTTAAGAAAGTTTTTTAAATAAATAAATAAAAAAGTATATGTAAATAATAACATGTGACAGGTTGTGGGTTTCACACTCTAATATACATACACTTTATTTATTTACTTAGCTTTTGTTTACCGGGTAAGTACACTAGACAAGTAGTATGCCTATTTTCAGGAATGACCCGGGTGTATAGCAAGGCATAAGACAAAGCCAAGGGCCATTTCCCTCAGAATCCCTCATACAGCACATGGTAGAAACTATTGTAGTAAGGAGAGCTACTGCCAAACAAAATGTCAAGGGTCATTAACCGCCCGAGAAGTGCGCTTCTCAGAGCATGACCATACACCCCGAAGTATGTTATCGCTTTTAGAAAATGGGCACAAAATTAATACATGGGGGAAAATATGAAAATAGTGCTGGTGTATGGTTGTTTTTTGAATAATGCATAGTCATGTGACATGTTTGTACCAATGGCAGAGTAGGATTTTTCTTACCCAGTTTATAAATAAAGATACATTATACAGTATATAGTGTGTGTATTTGTATATGTATATGTGAGCAGTAACACATGGCAGGGTGTGGGTTCTTTGGGAGATCTATGCTCTCCTTTGGTGTGTGCTGAAGCATAAGGCCACACAAGGTAAACCCTCCACAGCACACACCGGTGGAGTACTTACATCTCCCAGTGAATGCAGCACCCTGGAATTTGTTACTGAAATTAAAAAATGACTTAGTAGTAAAACCTGTGGCATAGAAAATGCAGCATGATACATTCGTGTGTACTTACAGTATAAGCATGGTGCGTAGCTTGGCTCATCCAATCAAAAAGTTGTGTTTATGGCAGCCATTTTCACCCACCTAATAAGTGCTTACAGTATATGCATAATATAGGCCTTGTGAAGATGTGTTTGTTAATGAGCATATGCATAGTGCCAACAGAGCAGGAGAGAGATCTGGGGATTATAATATCCGACAGCTTTAAGGTGGGTAACCAATGCAGCAAAGTGGTGGGAAAGGCAAATAGAATGTTGGCATGCATTGGGAGGGGCATAACTAGCAGAAGGAGGGAGGTACTGATGCCTGTATATAAAACCATGGTGAGGCCTCACCTGGAGTATGGAGTCCAGTTCTGGGAGACCACACCTATGCATGGACATAGATGGGATTGAGAGGGTTCAGAGAAGGGCAACCGAGATGATGCATGGTATGCAGGGGAAGACATATTTTATTTTATTTTCTTTAAACAGCAGTTTGGAAAACCTTTGAGCCATAGGCTCATTTACAAAGGTACCTTGTATGAGGTATGATGAGAGGTGGAGGGAATTGGATCTGTATCCATTGGAGAATAGAAGGGAGAGGGGGGACATGAAAGAAATGTTTAAGTACATGAAGGGGATTAATAAGCTAAGGGAGGGGAGTATATTTACAAGGAAAGTAGGGCTAAAACTAGGGGGGCATAGTCTGAGATTAGAAGGAGGAAGATTTAGAGGCAATGTGAGGGGGTGTTATTTCACAGAGAGGGTGGTTGAGGCCTGGAATAAACTACTGGAAGAAGTGGTGGGGGCTGAAATGGTGGAAGGATTCAAGAGGGCATGGGACAGACTTAAGGGGTTGGCAGGTGGGGGGAATGGGAGGTCCTTTGACATAGATGATGGGGGGGGGGTGGATAGGGGCAGACTCAATGGGCCAGAGGGGTCCTCTTCTGCCGTCAGATTTCTGTGATTCTATGATATTAATGACGCATGCTCGGCATGATGCCACAGCTATTGAATCAGTGTATAAATAGAGCTTGGTGGGCTAAAACCCACCAGATTAGTGCTAAACTTGGCGCTGTATGTATCTGCTGGCAATATCTAGTAAAGTGTTACAAACTAAGATTACCTGCCTCCGCATATCATTGCAGGCATACCCATGTACGTGGACCAACTAATAGTAACATAGACTAATAAATTATAAAACCTGTTGATTTATAAGAGTGCCTTCTATGTTTTTCAAATGTATTTCACCAGGGTTTCTAATTTATATATGAGAAGCAAATCTTCTTCATAGTGCAACCCTGGGAAAACTGCAGTAGTGTTGCTTAGATAGTATTTATAATATTAGATAGTGTAACCCCTAGATGGCTCTATCCCAGGGGCTACTACCCCTGCCTGATTTGCCACTAACAGGTTGAGGGGCCTGGATCCAATGGCGGGTGCCTCCACCCAGAGGTCAGGGTTTGCAATAGTTAAACTAACTTGGTCACAGCCCTCTGGGACACTGCAACCCCCTTTCTTCCCACTAGTGGCCCACACAATATATCAGAATTACCTTCACAGTATACACTTACCCCCAGGTCTGGTTCCGCACTGGGACCTCCTGTGAAATGAGATACAGTGCAACAATCACAGTACAGTACTTTAACATAGACAAATACCTCAGGCAGTATAACTTTGCTGAAACAAGCAGCTCTGATTTATTTAGGGATATAACAAGGACGGGGAAATCAGGTTAATTAGCTTATCACTCTAATAATCTACCTATGGCTCTGTGCACAGGCCTATCCCTATCAGTTACTGTCCCTGGGTACCCAAGCCCTAGTGGCTAGTCCAAACCGTGGCAGCTGGTAGGGGCCCTTTCACACAGAGAAAAGGAGAATTAAACAGTCAGCAGTACAGTAATTCCATTTGGATTTAATGTGGCAATTCAACAGGGAGCAACCCTGAATTAGTACTCACGACCTCCAAATAAGATAGGGTCCTTCAATGTCAGCAGGGCTCACTTGAGGTACACAAACCTCTGCACACATCCATATAAAAGAAAGCACTATACCAGGCAGGCTGCATCTGTATCCCGATCGCATTACTGCACAATACCCGGAGAAACACAGCAGATTCAGTTCCTGACAGACCGAGTGCAATTTTCAGCCATTCCTCCAGTCTTCTACAGGGTGAGCCTGGTTTCTACTCTTCAGAGATCCTTTGATTCTTTTCACAGGACGGATTCAGTCCTAACAAGCTGTTACACAAGCTGCAGACCGGAACTCTGGGCCTTACACACGTTTTGACTAAAACTGCACACTGAAAAAGCACAGGGCTCCTTCCTTCTTCACTGCCAAAGCTCAACTCAAACTCCAACCGACAAAACCGGCACTTCCTTTGAGTTCCTCCCAGTTCTTGACTGGATTGGCTGTCACTCACAATAGACTGCTGCTGTTGGTCCAAAAGGCACTGAAGTCTAAACTACATCTCCCAGAGTCACTGCCCATACAATCCTCTTGTGGCTGGCTCAGATTATGAGTCCAAGTTCTGATTCGTCCAAGGCACCATTTTAGAGCTAGCTTACCCCACACTGATTGGTCCAGTTCAACAGTTCAAAACTAGAATGGGGAACTAGCAGACACTGTTCTGACTGCAAAAGAAAGCAGGTTAGACAAACTGTAATTTCATTATTACTGTAAATGATTTCTGGCAAACAGTTACATCTTTCAGATAGGTTCCCTTTGCACCCTAGTGACTGCAAAAATGGAGTGAATTGGCAGCAGCTTGAGTGGTACTCAATCAAAGAAACACACAGTCCCCCATACAAACTAATTATGTCTGCAAGCAGACAGCTCTTAAGAGACAGTACCAGAGGCTCTAAAACACTCACTGATAAATGGCTTAAATGCCAAACACCATTCAGGCTTGGAGCATTCAAGCAAGCTCCTGAAGTCTTTTGGGAACCCCCATTTGCAGGGGGTTACACCCTTCCTGGCTTTGGGAAAGCTTGACGTCCGCAAGCAAGTACCCATAAGTTTCAACTGCAACCATATACATTTGCATTAGGCTCGCATATGTAATCATCAGTCAATATATTATTTTACCAAGAACACATTTCTGAAACATTGCATACGTCACTCTTTACACAGTATTATACACATTGTACCATAACTCAAGTTATTACCTCTTGTACATGAAACCTGAAGAGAGGCGCCTTCCTATCAGTTACCTTGGGGCTGGACGGGCAAGGCACCATATACTTAGAGAGCAACACAAGTAACTTGGAGTTAGCACTGATGCTCAGTTTGGGCAATGAGCTCGGGACACATACACTCCTTTATGGACAACATTGAGAGGCAAATCCACAGGCCTCCCAAGGGAATCATAACTGAGGTGCACCACAGGCTTTACAGCTCGACCAGTCTTTCTAGGGGAACTGTTACAGTCTCTGCACTCTGAGCCTCATTTTCAGCATTGTCCTCACTTGTCAGGAGTCTCCATGGGGTAGAGAGGCTAGAACTTGGGGCACTTTCAGCTCCAGGAGTTACAGTTTCTGAGTCCACAACATTTGGCTCGCATGGAGAGTTTGGACACTGGCAGTGGACTGTCAGGGCACTCAAAATACTCTTCTTGTTCGGGTGTATCACCAGTCTGCCCAATCTATCATTTTCCTCCCTGAAAGCTCAAACAGTTCAACCATGCACAATGATTCCATTTCATCTGATCTGATGCTTTGCACTTCACTTTCTGGGAGCATTGGCTCCAGGGATGAAGCTGGGGCTTAGACAGTCCAGAAGGCCCAGCTTTGTCTCCAGTATTGACTAGGGATTGCCCGAAACAATTGACTCAGTTCAGAAGAAGGATAGTATTCAAAGTCACTCTCACTTTCTTCCGATATGGACTGACAGTCATGCTCAACTGGGACTTGTGGAGGAACACTTTACTTTGCTTCTGTAGGTGCAGACTTTCTTGATCTTTCTTAGCAGCAGCTCTAGTCACTGGTCCAGAGGGGCACTCTAGGGCTCAGACTCAATTAAGATTTGTCCAATGGGCAGTAAATGATTTCTATGCATTGTTTTTACATCTTTTGAATTATTCTCAGGCCTTACTTTGTACACTGGCAGATCATCTAGTTTGCCCACTACAATGTGAGGGAGATGGTGCCATCTGTCAGCAATCTTGTGCTTGCCATGCAGTCCCAGATTTCTTAGCAATACCCGTCTCCCTCCTGGAGTTCCTTGCTTCACCTTTTATCATACCTTTCTTTGTTGGCAGATTTCTTTGGCAGCCATGGTTTGAGCCAGTTGGTACGCATGAGTTAGCTGGGCCTTTAACTTTTGCACATACTGTAAATAGTTGTCAGCTTGAACCCCATCAGGAGAGACCCCAAAACACACATCTACTGGTAGTCGAGCTTCTTCCAAACATCAGGCGTGTAGGGGAGAATCCAGTGGCATCACTTTTGTGCAGTTATAAGCATGTACCAGGTGGTAATTTGTTGGCTCCATCTAGGCTTGTCCTTTGGGTGCAGGGTGCCTAGCATATCTAGCAAGTGCGGTTGAAGCGTTCAGGCTGTGGATCCCCTTGGGGGTGGTAAGGAGTGGTTCTGGACTTTCGCACTCCCCACAGAGAAAGCATCTCTTTGATCAGACGACTCTCAAAGTCTCTCCCTTGATCAGAATGGATTCTTTGTGGAGCCCCATAGTGAACAAAAAAGTTTTCTACAAGTACTTTGGCCACAGTGGATGCTTTCTGGTCTTTGGTGGGGAAAGCTTGGGCATATCTCGTGAATGGTCAGTGACCACCAGCACATTACTGATATTTCTTTGATCTGACTCCAAACTCAGAAAATCAATACAGACCAGCTCCATGGGTGCAATGGTGGTGATGTTAACAAGGGGCAGCCTCTGGGGCAAAGCTTTCCTCTGTAAGCAGCGACTACAAGTTCGAATGTGTTGCTCCACATCAGCCCCATCTTAGGCCAATAGAATCTGGATCTCACCAAGTCAAGTGTTCTGTCTATACCAAGGTGCCCCATGTGGTTGTGCAAGGACCTCAGTACTGAGTCTCGAAAGGCAGTGGGCAGCACTAGTTGTTGTTTGTCTACTTGTCCCCCTCTGTCTACTGTTTCTCTGTATAACAGTTTATTGATCAGTTTCAACTTAGGACCTTCTTTGTATAACAGTGCAGTTCTCAAATCAGTGGGCGTAATTTGGACACATCTTTTCCTGCATAGAGGGCTTCTAAAGCTGTTTTGATCATGGGATCTGAGATTGAGCCCCTCGAATACTGTCATTGTCCAGCTGAGGCAGTGCACCAATGTCTATTGCAGAAAAGTGGCAACAAGCAGCAGGTATGCAATTCTCAGAGGGTCCCAAGCAATCCACCATGCAGTCCATCTGCGTCTGTGGACATTTGTTCCTCCTGTCAAACTTCCGGCAGAGTGCCCGAATGTCAGGTTCTGCCAATCGGACCCAATCATTCTGGGGAACAGGCCTCCGGGAGAGCATCAGCATCTATGTGGTTCAGACCTGCTCGGTATTCGAGAGCATAGTCATATGTAGATAATGCAGAAAGCCACCTATGGCCAGTGGCATCCAACTTAGCTGAGGTCTGCACATAGGTCAAAGGATTATTGTCAGTTTTACTAGTATTTTAGCCCCATACAAGTACTCATGGAATTGGTCAACAATAGCCACTTCAAAGCTAGAAACTCTAACTTATGTACAGGATAGTTCTTTTCAGATGGGGTCAGACTTCTACTGGCAAAGGCCACTGGTCTCAGGCCATTCTCGTGCTCTTGGTACAACACAGCCCCAACCCTTGCAAGCTAGCATCAGTGTGCAGGACATAAGGTTTTCTTGGATCGGCATAGGCCAGCACTGGAGCATGGGTAAGTTGATAAATGATCTCATGAAAAGCAGTCTCACAATCAGGAGTCCAGCGGGCCCCAAATACTTCACTCGGATGAAAATACACTCTTCAGTCTTGAGGACGCTGACTTTGGTATTTTTGTGGGTTGGGGATACCCATGAGTAAGGTTAGTAAAGGCGGATCACTCTTGAATAGTCCTTGATGAACATGCCGATAATAACCACAGAATCCCAGGAATCTTTGCAGTTCTTTAGATTTTTGGGCTGCGCCAGGTGGTCAAGGCCTCAACTTACTTGGGCCCGGTCTCTATTCCTCGTGGATACTATGTGTCCCACATACTTTACTGATGTTTGAAAGAATTGACACTTATCAATGGACAGTTTAAGGCCAAAGTCCTCCAGTCGGTCCAATACCTTAAATAATCTGCTCTCATGTTCCTCCAGTGAGCTGCCAAACACAATAACATCATCTAGGTATACCAGGCACTCTAGTAAGTTCATGTCCCCACTGCACGCTCCATCAATCGTTGAAAAGTGGCTGGGGCACCTGAAATCCCTTGAGGCATCCTCATGAATTCATAGAAGCCAAGCGGACAGATAAAGCTGTCTTTTTCACGGTCCTCTGGGGCCAGGATCTGATAGTACCCACTGCGGAGATCCAGCACAGAGAACCACTTGCTCCCGCTTAGGCAGTCCAAAAGCATCCTGAATGCGGGGCATTGTGTGTACTGATCAGGATAGTCCGCCGTTTAAGGTGCGATAATCCACACAATCCTTACTGTTCCATTCTTTTTCCTCACTACCACAATGGGGAAGCATAAGGGCTTCTGGATTCTTGTATTACACCAGCAGCTAACATCTCTTGCAGATGCCGCCTCACATCATCTATGTCAGCAGGTGCCAGGCGTCCGAGACCTCTCACGAAATGGTCTTTCGTCATGCAGCGGATATTGTGCTCAGCTCCTTGCACGCATCCCACGCCCCATTCCTTTAAAGAAAACACCTGGTCTCTCTGGGCAAGCTTCTCACTGACCTCACTTTCCATTCAGCTGGCAGCGGAGTCGCCAATCAAACAAGTCAGGCGTTACTCTGTCATTCTTCCTGAACTCTGCTGCTGGGTAGCACTGCAGTGTCTGCACAATGCACATTAGCCAGATGCAACCCTTATTTACTCGAATGTCTCTTTCAGACACATTATGAACTTGGACCATTACCCTTCTGGCATAAGCATGGGCTCTAGCGGCAAAATACTAGGCTTGACCAGCAGTCCCTCTGGCAATTTTCCATCGCTGGTGCATCCAACATTAATATTTTATTCTTAACATCCTTTCTTATACGGACCTCTCCTGTAAGGTACACTGGGCATTTGGCGCCAGGATCAGAGACTCAGGATCCTTCTTCCATACACCCGACCGGTTCCTCTGGTTCTATTTTTCAGCATCTCTCTGTGCCTCATAGGCCTTCTTAATTAAAGCCGAACTCTTAAAGCTCTACTAGTCTTTGACCCCTGTTTTTCATAACACAACTGTGCCAGCCTTCCCAACATATGAGCATTTGTTCCAATCAACAAAGGGACACCATCATACAGTCCAGTGGGGACACACAAGGCTAGGGTCTCTACTTGTTCGCCACTCCAGCCACGGAGGTGGAAAAGACAGCCAAATTCGGATATACCCGGAATAGGGTAGGCCTTCTCACTTAACCCCATACATGCAGTCCTTCTAATGGTTGTAAGGGTAATGCCTGACAAATGCTCTGATACCAATCTTGGAACATAATTGTCACTTGGAGCCACTGTCTAATACAGCTCTTGTAGACACTCCATTCACCTTTACAGTGGTCTCCATGGAGGACCCACTATTCTGGACCAGTCTGGAGAGGCGATAGGGGCCTGGGCAACTGACCTTGCCACAAAGGACGTGAGTTAGCATTTTGGTGCCCTCACTGGGATCATTTTGTGCACCTCTTAACCACTGATTTGTTCTCCAAGCTCTCCTTGTAGCCTATATGCAACTTTGTCAGTGTCTTTGGGGACTGGCATTCCCTTTCATGTGCCCATCTTTCCCACAATTATAGCAAAACATACTTTCTGGAGTTTGAGCTGGCCGGGCGCCACACTGGGAGCCAGGGCGGGGTATTACTAACTGGAAACCTGGGTGCCATCTCTGTCTGCGGCGTGATAAGCATTTGGAGACATCTCGTCAGTTTCTTCTACTTCCATGGTCAAGGAATTGAGTTTGGGCTGTTATCACAGGAGATACATGGGTGGGTACCCCACCCCTAGCAGATGCAGTCGGATATAGGTCAGGGCCTGTGACTCTGGCGTGGCCTTCATAAAGGGACTGTTTTTGAATTCGGATCTCTCTCAACAGTTCGCCCCATTGTGGCATATCTTTTTCCTTGTCAGAGCACTCATTGACTGCCAACCTCTGCCCTGAACTTCACTTGATGGGTCACCTCAGTACTGGTCATAGCCGCAGCTATTGGTGCAGGTCCCTCCCGAGGTCGTTTTTCTCAACTCTCAATTTCTCTCATTAACTCATCATAGAGGGGGGGATTCCAGTCGACCGCCAGCGTAACTGAAGCAACAGCAGTTCTGAGAAGGGGGCAGACTTAAGCGATCCTGTCCAGCCTGGTTCGGTCCAGTTCAATCGCTGGCAAACTACCTTTTCTGAGGCATTCTTGCAACAATTTTTCCAGCCGAGATACATACACAGACAACAACTCCCTTGGTACTGTTGTGCATCTCTTACTCTCCACCATAGGTCCTCATCAGAATCTGGGCCCCACACATTCTCCAGGGCCTCAAGATAGGCCTGTGCAGTCACTTCAGGGTTACTGGCCGTTTAGCACGAATGGTAGCCAGGCAGGACCTCGGAGGTCTCACTAAACCTCTTCGCTCGCCTTCCGAGCATTGCCATTCTAGGACTTGGGGGGCAACATAGTCTATCCAGGTCTCCCAGTCATCCTCCCCTTGGGGGTTGGGGAGGGTGCCAGAGAAGATCCTCAACCTTCGGTAAGAGTCGTGACTAATGGCAGGTGCAGAAATTGGAGTCTGCATTGGTTCAGCCACCATTACGGGCACTGGAGCGGGAGAAGGTGTTTTGGGAGGAACACCCCCAGGTGGCAAGAATAGTTTCTTCAAGTCCTCCACAGTTTTCCTTCCCCAGCAAACCATTTAGCAAATTTCTCCTCAAAGTTTCAGATAGTGGTGGGGCTCATTCCCCAGGTCTTTACTGTCCTTAGTTATCACTCTCCAAGCAGTGAAGGCTCCCTCTGGGGTAATGGTCTGTGGCACTTTGGAGCTATCTATGGGATCCTTAAACTCTACTAGGGCCAGGAAAGTGTGGGTGAGCAGATTAGCATGCCGACCCACCACCACAGGGTTTTGTAAACCTTCCACCTTGGAAAGTACTCCTGCACAGTGTCCGTATTGATACCCAGGGGATGTCCAGGATAAGCATAGCATTTTGGGGTCGATCTCCTCCCAGTACACCACTCCACCAGCGGTGCACAGCCACTTCTGTCGGGTACCCATTTTTTCTTAACAGTGGTTCTAGAATATGGCCACTAGAGGACACACAATCCCAGCGGTGAGCCTCCAAGATGTAACCCTAGATGGCGCTATCCCAGGGGCTACTACCTGCCTGATTTGCTACTAACAGGTTGAGGGCCTGGATCCAATGGCGGGTGCCTCCACCCAGAGGTCAGGGTTTGCAATAGTTAAACTAACTGTCACAGCCCTCTGGGACACTGCAACCCCCTTTCTTCCCACTAGTGGCCCACACAATATATCAGAATTACCTTCACAGTATACACTTACCCCCAGGTCTGGTTCCGCACTGGGACCTCCTGTGAAATGAGATACAGTGCAACAATCACAGTACAGTACTTTAACATAGACAAATACCTCAGGCAGTATAACTTTGCTGAAACAAGCAGCTCTGATTTATTTAGGGATATAACAAGGACGAGGGGAAATCAGGTTAATTAGCTTATCACTCTAATAATCTACTTATGGCTCTGTGCACAGCCTATCCTTATCAGTTACTGTCCCTGGGTACCCAAGCCCCAGTGGCTAGTCCAAACCGTGGCAGCTGGTAGGGCCCTTTCACACAGAAAAGGAGAATTAAACAGTCAGCAGTACAGTAATTCCATTTGGATTTAATGTGGCAATTCAACAGGGAGCAACCCTGAATTAGTACTCACGACCTCCAAATAAGATAGGGTCCTTCAATGTCAGCAGGGCTCACTTGAGGTACACAAACCTCTGCACACATCCATATAAAAGAAAGCACTATACCAGGCAGGCTGCATCTGTATCCGATCGAATTACTGCACAATACCCGGAGAACACACAGCAGATTCAGTTCCTGACAGACCGAAAGCAATTTTCAATATTCCTCCAGTCTTCTACAGGGGTGAGCCTGGTTTCTACTCTCAGAGATCCTTTGATTCTTTTCACAGGACGGATTCAGTCCTAACAAGCTGTTACACAAGCTGCAGACCGAACTCTGGGCCTTACACGTTTTTGACTAAAACTGCACACTGAAAAAGCACAGGGCTCCTTCCTTCTTCACTGCCAAAGCTCAACTCAAACTCCAACCGACAAAACCGGCACTTCCTTTGAGTTCCTCCCAGTTCTTGACTGGATTGGCTGTCACTCACAATAGACTGCTGCTGTTGGTCCAAAAGGCACTGAAGTCTAAACTACATCTCCCAGAGTCACTGCCCATACAATCCTCTTGTGGCTGGCTCAGATTATGAGTCCAAGTTCTGATTCGTCCAAGGCACCATTTTAGAGCTAGCTTACCCCACACTGATTGGTCCAGTTCAGCAGTTCAAAACTAGAATGGGGAACTAGCAGACACTGTTCTGACTGCAAAAGAAAGCAGGTTAGACAAACTGTAATTTCATTATTACTGTAAATGATTTCTGGCAAACAGTTACATCTTTCAGATAGGTTCCCTTTGCACTCCTAGTGACTGCAAAAATGGAGTGAATTGGCAGCAGCTTGAGTGGTACTCAATCAAAGAAACACACAGTCCCCCATACAAACTAATTATGTCTGCAAGCAGACAGCTCTTAAAGAGACAGTACCAGAGGCTCTAAAAACACTCACTGATAAATGGCTTAAATGCCAAACACCATTCAGGCTTGGAGCATTCAAGCAAGCTCCTGGAAGTCTTTTGGGGAACCCCCATTTGCAGGGGGGTTACAATAGTATTTGCTAAAATTGGATACCGCTGTATATCACTGATTTTCTCACCATTGATATCCAACTACTGGATCCGGTCACCAAAGATCTAATAGGATGCAACTGTCCAATGTGACTGTCTAGGATCTGAGGCAGACACGCAACCTCGGATCACACTATCCAACCTCTGATCCCACACTTAGACCTTGGATTCCACAATTTGACCTTGGATCTGAAATCCAGATGGGGTTGGATAGGATCTTGGATCCAGAGTCAGATAGATAGCTTATCCATCATTTCCTGTTAGGGTAGTCAAAAGCACTATCAAAGCATCCGTAGGCTGAAGGGCAGGGAGGTCATGTAAGTTGCTCTAGGTCACCCTGTAAGCTAGTGGTTATGGTGAGACTCAGACCTGGATCTCCCGTGTCTCACTTCCATGCTCTAACCGATACACCATGCTGCCTTTTCAGAAATCAATCTGTCCATAAAAGGAAGGAAACAGATGTTGGAGAGGTGGGCGTGTAAATAATAGACACTGGTTTCAAAGTACAGCAGTCCAACATTTGCCAAGAATCACAAAGACTTTTAATTAAAAAAATGGTGAGAGGTGTGTGTGTGTGTGTTTTGAAACTGGCATTGGCCCACTAGCCAAATGCTGGTAGATTTTGTATCGGGCTAGTAAAATTAGCCTTTATTTAGTTTCTTATTTAAAATTTGTTGCTTAGTTCTGCTGACTTGTATTAGATAAGGTACTGTTTCAGTAAGCTTACCAGTTGGACCAATGTAAATGTAGATGGGAACAGTGGATTTTCCCAGTCAGTAGCCCTTGATAGCTAATACTGTAGCTGCACCGCTCACTTTAATGCAGATGCATTGAAGTGAGTGGTGCGGCGCCACACTTTTGCACTAAATGGAGCTGCGCAGTGTCGGCCATATTCCCGACTCGCAGACACTAAAAAACCTAAAATACAGAAAGTTGCAGCAAGTAAAATAAGGGCTTTTCCAGGGAAAAGCTTAATCAGGGGTGAGCCTTTGGAGGGCGGGGACTCGAAGATTTAGACAATTTTCCTTTAATAGAAAATCAGTGCTCCTACTCAGGTGATATGATTCAAAACTCACATAAGCACGTCAGCGCTTCAGAAGAAGTGTATCTGGGCTGTGAAAACATAATAAGCTAAATATCAGTCCGCAGAAGGCACTTTAAATACTGTACCTCTGGCAGTGGTGGACCATTTTAGTCTGTGTTTATGTGGGATGAATGATGTGGGTCAGTGTCCGAAAATAAATATGTTGTGATCCAGGGTAAACAACACCTTTAACGCTCCATTTTTCCACACTGCAATAAACCAGGCAGTGAAAGACCATAACAGAGGAGCCCAACTAACTGCCTTCCAGGTTCTGGGATTGTTGCATGCTGTATCGCGCCAAGATGATGGATGCTAGTTTCTCAGAAGGCAGGGCCTCCATCCTGAGCCTGGCTGATAGAGATATGAGACTTGTCTGCCCAAGCTGGAATGGTGTTGACAGGCGTGTCACCAACACCACATCATTTTCAACAAATGTCTGGCTTGAGCTACAGGTCTGCTAATTACCTCAGCTGGAAGGTGCCCAGTACTAAGTATATCTGTCTCATTCCTTCAGTCCTGTGCATTTGTGTGTGTGTCTGGGGGGCATTTGTATCATTCAGGAAACATACTTCATCAAAGCATCTTGTGTTCACTGAGCAGTACCACAGGGTCCCACACTTAGCCTTTCTAGAAAACAAATGGCATGGAAACAGGAGATACCCAGGTGACAGTGCAGTGATTATTTATATAGATTTTATTGACCAGGTATGCACACTAGAGAAATACATGCATATTTTCAGGAGTGACCCGGGAGACTACAAAGTCATGAAAGTGAGACAAACATTGCCCAGTGTAAGCATACATAATATAGTGAAAATTACAGAGGAACCAAAGTAAACACCAAACAACTGAATAAAGAACAATAACATTACCAGCACCGAACACATGTCCAAAATATGGCTCACAAACAGAGTTCCAGATGAAAGCACACAGTTGCACAGCGTATAGTTGTACAAGGTAATCAACTGTACAGAGTTATCAAGAGTGACTACGCAATAGCATGCACACATATCTACAGCCAGGCATGTAGTGAACTCAGAGGTAACATACCAAAGAGATAGCTTGCAAGAGAGGTGTGTAGGAGCCATACAAGGATGCAAGAAAAGAGAAACTATCCAAATTATTTGGTTTGTGTGCCTCTCTCCCAAGTACACCCATAACTAAAGCCTCAAACCCATCGTCCTGTTTGCCTTCCCATATGACTTGTTGCACTGAGCAGTGGACTCAAGGTTGTCACTAATGATGGCCCCCAGGGCTCCCTCCTTGGTTGTCTACACAGTCCGAACTTCCCCCATTCAGTAGTCCAATTCAGGGGTCTTTCTACCAATGTGCATCACTTTACACTTTTTTATATTTAACTTTAGTCTCCATAATCTGGACATCTTTTCCAGTTTTTCCAGGTCTCTTCATTTCTCTAACTCCCTTTTGTGTCAGCTCTGCCACAGATCTTAGTGTCATCATCAAAGAGACATACCTTATTCTGTATTACTGCTCCTATATAGCAGATAAATATATTGAAGAGTACTGGTCCCAGAAGTGGTACCCCACTAGTGAGTTCCTTGGCCTCTGAGTGTGCCCCATTGACCACTCTCTGTGTCCTCTCCCTCTTCAGTTCTCTATCCACCTGGTCAGCTGGTCCCCTACCCCTGGGATGCAAATATTCTTTTATTATACTTCTGTGTGGAATGGAATCGAAGGGCTTGCTAAAGTCAAGGTACAACACCTTTACTGCTTGGGCCCCTGCCCACTGCCTCTGTGACCCAATCAAAGAAGTTGATCAGTTTAGTTTGGCAAGTTCTCCCTGCTACAGACTAGTGTTGTCCACTGTTTTGCAGCACATTCACCTCCAAAAATTCCATTATCTCTTCCTATAATGATTTTCAGCAACTTGCTTGCAGTCAAGTTTAGACTGACAGGTCAGTGATTTTTTTTTTTCTAGGACGTACTTGTCCCCCTTCTTCAGAAGCTTTCTTCTACTCTGCTGGAACTACTGCCATCTCCAGGGAACAATTAAACAGACTTGCCAGTGGCGCTGCCAGTGTCTGCCACACTTCCTCAGGGTTTTGAGGTCCCTGAGCAGCATTCTCTCAAGGCTGGTTCTAACCTCGGTCCTCTTGCCACCCTTTCTTTGTTTTCCTACATACATTTTTCTTCTCCACTGCCACTGCTTGTCACCTTTTGTTGGGCCCTTATACCTGCCATCCCAAACCCCGATTACTGCTTCCCCAACCGTCCAGTCAGTGCAGTTCTGCATCGTGTGGGTCCGAGAGCACTGGGGGCTGTCATGAACAGCAGCAGGGAAACATATTTTTTTCAAAGACAAAAGTATGTTGCGCTCTCCAGGACCAGGTAGGGTGCGAGTGTGGGGTTACCACCCCAGTATATAATATCAAAAGCAAACAGAACTCGCATTCCAGAGCTGGGGTGTCTAAGCCTTAAGTAGCGAAGTGCTGGGGCACCTGACACACTGTGACTTTAGGTCAGTTCTGGGGTGGTCTATCGAATGGCCAAGTAAGCCGAATAAATTTTCATTTGAATTGAATTGAATCTCATATGCTTCTGAGCTTAGAAAAAGGTGGGAAGCTAATCATCATGCATTACTTTTTAACATTCAGGAACTAGAGTTTCAACACAAAATTTCTTTAAACCCAGCAGTTAAAAAGGACTTAGAAGCACAAAAGTCAGCCTTATATCAGCTACTAACATCTCAGTTAGAAGGGAGGTATAGACGTAACAAGCAAAATTGTTTTGAAAATGGTAATAGAGCTGGAAAGCTGCTAGCTCACACCTTGCGAAAACACAGTGCAGCAGACTGTTGCTTAACCTAAAGGTTCCAGCCACCAGGGACACACTGATGAGTCGACCAGGCCATATAGTACAGATCTTTGTAGACTATTATAAATCTCTCTACACACAAGACCCTGAATTGAATTGAATCTCGATTTTCATCTTTCTTCTTCATGGTTCACACCCCAGCTCTGTAGTACGAGTTCTGTTTGCTTTTGGAAGCATGTTTTTTTTTCTGTGTTTTTGTCCCTTCTCCCTCCCCAGGTGTCCTGATGCAGACCATGTTTCCCCACGCATAAACCCTTGCACATATGTAGTGATGTCCTGGAGGTCAGACAGGCTTACCTGGCCCTCCGCAGGGGATGCCATGGTGGTAGAACCAGGACACTGCATGGCAGTGCTACTACAGCCCCCTGGCAGTGAGACCTAACTTCCTGAATTTGCTTCTTAACCCAGATTATCGGCACAGGAGCACATAACGGTTCTGCGGGGCAGTTGAGCAGCCCTGCTACCCACTTTTTGACCTGCACCATGCCCTCTTCATCGTGAATAGTGAACAAAAGCAATAATTCAGTAAATCAGCCTGCTTTCCATCCTTATCCGCCCAAGCCCCTTCCATCTTTAATCTGATAATACTCCCCTTAGTTTTCATTTTTTTCCCTAATGTACTTAAATAAGGTTTTTTTCCTCTCCCCTTGACCCCCTCCACTCTTTTAATTCTCTCTCTGCATTACAATTTCTTACCATTATTCTGGCCTCTTTCAGCTTTTTCAGGTAATCTTCCTGATTGGCCTTGCTCTGTGCCCCCTGTACTGCCTCTCCCACCACTCTGTAAAACCCCATCGACATTTTGTTCCTTCAGACCTGTTTCATACACAATGCTGTCACCTCGGTTACACCACAGAAACATCAACAATGATGGCAGAAGAAGATCAGTGGTCCATCCAGTCTGCCAGTAGTTTCTTTCACACCCCAGGACCTATTGTGCATACAGGTACTAGCCCTCACTATCCCCCCCACTGTTTGCCTCCCTATCGCTGCCACCCTGCTTTACCACAATACATTTCACTCTGTCCCAGCCATGCCTGAAACCACTTATAGTTCTGGCTTCCACCACCTCAGCTGGCAGACTGTTCCATGGTTCTACCACCCTTTCTCTAAAATAAAACGTACTCACATCTCTTTTGAATTTCCCTCCTGTCACTTTCCACTCATGCCCCTCTGTCCTTGAACTGTTACTCATGCTGAATAGTTCCTCACAGTACACCTTGTTTGTTGAACGTGAAGGTCTCTGTTATTATCACTCCGCTCTGTTGTTGGGTCTCCAGTGAGTACATTTTCAGCGCCTAAGCCGATCCCCATGAGATCTGCCCTGCTTTCCCTGAATCATCCTGGTCACCCGTCATTGCACTGCCTCTAGCCATCTTTCCTGAGGTGAGTACTCCAGAAATGAACACGGTACTCCAGGTACTCACCAACAGTCTATAAAGAGGTAGTAACACCTCTTTTATTGTACTGTCAGTACCCCTTCTGATACATCCCAGCTTCCTGTTTGCCCTACTGTAGGCCTTGTTGCCCTGGCTTGATTAAGGGGGTCACTAATGATGACTCCTGGGTCCTTTTCCTCAGCCATAGTGCTCAGCTTTACCCCTACAATCCAGTACTCTCTCCCAGAATTCTGATTTTTGTTCCGGCCACATCTCTTAAGTACTTGAATTGGGGTACCTCTTCAAGCAGGATGCCATCCAGAGTCTGAATAAAAAGTTTCATGGACCCCTGGAGTTATCTAATAGTTCCAACATAAGGCTTCCACATACACACAGACATCTTGCAGTTAATTAAAGTGCACAGAGTGTTTTTAATTGACTACAGTGCATGGAGTGTTTGTGGTTTCACTTTGTTGCAGTGCCAGAGCGGCCTACCTCAGGAAGTGGTGGCTATGAATACAGTGCAGGGCTTCAAACAGGCATGGGATAGGCATAAGGGAGCAATACAGATGAGTATGAATAGATAGGCCGCTGACAGAGCAAAGGCCGATGGCAAATTTATAAGGTAGAAAAAGAGACGGGCAGACTGGATGGGCCTTGCAGTCCTTATCTGCCGTCAACCTCTATGTTTCTATGTTTCTAGAGCCTTACCACTATGGATGCACTCAGAAGGTGGCATATGCTTGATGTTTCATTGTCAGCAGGGTGATGTCTTACAGTACTCTGAACCTGTTCTGTACATACTTTGTCCTTGATTCTGAATTGCCTTTGTAAAGCTGAAGTAAAAAAAAAAAAATTAACCTGTATTGTAATTAGTACTAAGCACTCTATGCAATTAATTAATTTAATTGCAAGCTGTTTCTGTGGAAGCCTTATGTCGCACTACTCAGGTAAATCCAGGGGTCCCATGAGACGGTATTCAGATTGGTTGAAAGATGTATTACTGTTTTCCCTTTTGAATATTCTTGAATACTGCCTGTGGTGTTGTTTATTAGTTTCCTGTGGTGTCATCCAATTAAACGCTATGATTTGATGAGCATTGATTTGTTATATAATTGACCAAGCTGCACCCACAACTGCCTCCCAGAAAGGAGGGAAACTGGGTTCCCACGCTGGAAAGTGAAGGGGGCTGCATTGTGAGTTACTTCCAATGCAGCCCGGCACAGGAAGTAAGTAACTCACTGTATTGTGACTTACTTTCTATGTTGGATGGCATTTCTCCAAGACTGCCCTAACTATAAGCATTGGTTCCAGACAAAGAAATGCTGAAGAGCTTTGACACTTTTATTGCTAATGATGTCTGTTATTGTAGGCTGCAGTTTTGGCATTTGGCATGCTTCAGTAAAGGTGGATTTGGTTTCCAAGTGCACTATAGTGCCAAGTAAGGGTAGAAATTAGAAAACTATTGGAAGTTTCACAAAACTATAGACCCAGTAGTGTGCTGGAACCTGTGCATCATGGGCTAGATATTTAAAACTGCACCTGGCAGTGGCGTAAGTAGTTGCTCCGCGCAACTGAGTTGCGCTGGAGCAACAAAGGGATATATTTAAAAGAGATGTGCCATGGCGCATCTCATCTGAATATATCAGAAAATGCCTGTGGCACAAATACAGTGCTCCGGTGCATCCCCCAGACAGGTCTGAATACCAGGAATGGGAAATGCGCCAGCACATCAGAGATATGCCGGGCGCAAATTCCTGATATTCAGACCCAAATATGCAAATGGGCCATAATGCATGCAAGGCGTGAGTGGGGCCATTTGCATGTCATCATGGCCCCATTTGCGTGAGTTGTGCAGGGCTAGCCAGAAAAATGCGCCCGGCGCCCTGCACAGCAGGCGATCCCTGTCCCAGGTACCGAAGTAGTACCCCCTCCCTGATCCGTACCTCGATCCCTGTAATAAAGACATATATATTTCCCTGGTAGCCCAGTGGTACCCCTCTCCCCACCCCGTACCTTGATCCCCATAGTGAATTAATATTTATTTCCTTGGTAGTCCAGTGGTACCCCTTCCCCATCCCCTACTGCGATCTCCGTAATGAATAACTATTTATCTCTCTGGTAGTCCAGTGGTACCCTCCTCCCCATCCCCTACTGCGATCCCCAAAATGAATAACTATTTATTTCCCTGGTAGTCCAGTGGTACCCCTTCCCCACCCTGTACCGTGATTCCCGTACTGAACATGTATGTATTTCCCTAGTAGTTTAGTGGTACTCCCTTTTCCCTCCTGTAACCCTGATCGCCCAAAAACCGCATCCCACATCCATGGTAATCTAGTGGTCCCCCTACCCCCCACCCACAAAGGACCCTATCCCACCCCGCTCCCCCCAGGTCATTGGCAGGCAGCAGACCCACCCATACACCTCCATGGCTGCCCGCCGAATGACAGCTTACAGTACGTGCAGCAAGCTCATTGGTCACACCGACGACCAATGGGCTTGCTGTGTGTACTGTACTAGTCTGTCATGACATTGTGAATGAAGTCATTCATTCACAATGTTGTGTATGACTAGGACAGTACCACACCACAAGCCCATTGGTCATCGGTGTGGGCCAATGAGCTTGCTGCACGTACTGTAAGCTATCATTCGGTGGTCAGCTGTGGTGGTGTGCGGGCGGGTCTGCTGCCCGCCGATGACCTGGTGGGGGGAAGTGGGGTGGGATGGAGTCCTTTGTGAGTGGGGGGATCACTAGACTACCATGGATGTGGGGATGCGGTTTCCGGCCGATCGGTGTTACGGGCGGGAGGGGGGATAACATTAGACCACCAGGAAATAAATAGTTGTTCATTACGGGGATCAAGGTAAGGGATAGGGAGGAGGCTACCACTACACTACCAGGGAATAATGTGGGTGCTTGTTTACAGTGTTCTTGGGGGGGGGTAGCCACCCACAGCTGGTGGCTGCTGTGTTGCTTCTTGCATTACAGCAGCTCGCCTGTGGGTGGCCTCCAACTGAGCATGATTTTTCCATGCTCAACTTTGTGCCGTTGTATGCGGCACATCTCCGGGATGTGCCAGCAGTTGCGTCTCACATCTCAGCTGAATATCAAGATGTGCCACATATGCATGGGCATGCCCTCTGGAGATGTGCCGCAGCACATCGGGAATTGCACAGTGCATTTTCCCCTTTTGAATATAGTCCCAGGGCGCATTTCTGAAGTTGCACCAGGTGAAACTCCTTTGAATATCTAGCCCTATGTGTATGGCTGTGAATTCGCACTTTGTACTGGCTTGAACAGCCACAGTTAGAAAACACTGCTCAGAACTGACCAATCAGGTGTAATTTCCTTTGAGGCTATACCAAGGTAGAAACCTCCTGGGATATTCAGTGTGTGAGCAGTTTCGTGTTCATGAAGTTCATGGGACACTCTCACCCTGCCTTCAACTTGCTGGTGTTGCTGTCCCTCAGGATTCCCTTTTAACTGAAATGCTGAATCTTGAGAGTCTTGTATCTGTGGAACAGAAATATAATAAATAAATACATAAATTATTTGCAGATAGTATGAGTGTGTGGTCTAGTGGCAGAACAGAGGCTTGGGGACCCAGGTTCAAATCCCATCACAGTTACTGATATATCTGACTGCTTAACCTTGTGCCACATCCTTAACATCTGAGGGATTCAGCTAAGCAGCTATAGTAATGGTTAGAAGCAGGACACCACAGAAAATAAGATGCTGCAGCTCAACTGGGACATCCTGGGTAAATAAAATATACTATAAAATAAAACACGAATACTGAACAGAAGCACAATTCCCAAAACTGAAACAGAAACACCAATAAAATATTTGGTCCATATGTGCACAGCTGTAACTAGTAATTCATTCTTTTGTGAATATGTCTTGTCCAGAGAGCCTCGATGATTACATTAATATACATAGCAGCTTATAAAACTGTCTTTGTATTCAGAACATTTTGCCTCAGTTTTAGGTAGGGTTGTAAAAAGAAACCAAGGCTGTCATAGAAGCTGTTTGGTCTGGCACACTGAAATCCATTATAGGACTCCAGTGGTGAGGTATCTTGCCAGTGGATTATTTTCACTTCAGCTGATGTCTGCTGAGAGCAGGTTTAGAGTTGAGTGGCATAAATCAGATTCCCAACGCCAGTCAGCAGTTCCATATGAAAACAAACCACTTTTGTTAATTATGTGAGCCACTTGCCTTCAGCTCCTCAGAAGGGCCCCCTTGAAGCAGTAGTATAACTTAAATTTTTTTTGTAAAACAAAACAAGTTGCCAGCTAATTGTGGTAAACATGTTAGCGTACCTGTTAAAGGAGAACTCCTGATATTGCACTCTGCCATCTCTGAAGTCCTCCTCACCCTGTGGTGCAATTAAAAAAAAATCATAGCTGGCCCAGTGGCGCAGAGGGCTGAGGCATTTCTGCCTTACCTCGCACTACGCCGGCAGCCTGGGTTCGGGAACCATCTCGGGTCATCTTGGAGCTGGCACGGGGGCAGAGGGAGGGTCGGAGCAGGACTGAGCTGCCTTGCGGCAGCTCTCCTCACCTGGGAAGGGTGGATCGCAGTCCCACTGTCACCGGGTGGCAGTCCAGTCGTGGTGCAGATGGGCATGGGTGACCAGTAGGGTGGGGCATCCTGCAGTGCGCAACATGCGCATGCCTCCACATGTGCGTGCTCACGCCAAGGACGCGAGGATGGTTGGGCGAAAACCGAAGAGAAAAAGAAAAATAAATTATTGAAAAAAAAAAAGTCATAGCCTGGTACCTTGTAAAATTCTCTTCATTCTCCCCTCTTCCTAAACAGAGTGATCTCTCTACTGCTTTCTGACATATGCCTCATAGAATTGCTTGCATGCCTCATTAACATACAGTGATTGGAGTTGGCGCTGTTTATGGAGGGGAGAGATGGGTAACTCCATTGAGGGATATCTCATGTGCAATATTAAGGTGCAAAAATAGGGATTTAACCTAGAAATGCATTAGTAACCCAAACATTAGTGCCACTTCCATGCCCCTATACTTTCTGTTTTTTTTCTCATTCCTTCAACCAGTGGTGTAGTTAGGAAAATAATATAGGGATTCCATTACCTTCTTTGAACTGTTGTCAATTTTATATATATATATAAAAGTTTATCCAGGAAAGACATACTGAGCTGATAACCATTCGTTTCCAGATGCATCCTGGAGGAAAGGGGAATGGGAGATAGCTAAACAATAAGATATTAAAAATAAGAAGTCAAATACAATAATATATTAATAGGAGAGATATAACCATAAATATCAAAGGCAAATAGGAAATGAGTACAAGTAAAAAACACACTCTTATATGTAAAGATGGGAAAATAGTGGAAAAACATAAACAAGGCAAAACTAGTGGAGGGGAGAATGAAAAGAAAAGAGTCATAGATGGAGACCCATGTTTTTCTTAAATAAGAAATAACAAGAAATTCAAAGTATAACAAATAACAATAAATTTAAGGTATAAAAAGAAATAACAAAAAATTCAACATATAAAAAGAATAAATCAAGCACATGAATAAAGTGAAAAAAATGCTTTTTGGGGGGCGAAAACTAAATAAATGATTGCAGCAGTTGTTGTTTAGGCTCCATTGTTACCACAGAATATAAATATATAATATAGGATATGTGATGGGTTGTTGTTGGATACATCATTTATTTGAACAAGCAGTGTGTGACCTCAGTTAACCTCACGAGTGTCAGAGCCACAAGCGAGGTCCCGAGATCACACACTGCGAGTTCAAATAAATGATGTATCCAACAACAACCCATCACATGTGTGATTTATGCAGTAGACTCCTCTCACTTTTGTTTGGGTTAGTTTTATTTTTTTGTTTTTTGTTGGGACTATTTGTGAAGCGGTCTGTTTGGGGTGTGTAAGTTTACTTTGTGTGGCATTTGGTAGTGTGTAGTTTTTCATTGGTTGATATTTTGTGAAAGGCAACATTGTGGATTCCCATTGATTACTTGGAGCATAGGAAAAGTGTTCTGATTAGGTGAGGGGTTTGACTGCGTGTTTGTGGGCGGGGCTTCTGGCTGTGGCACAGTTTCTGGTTAGTTGGCGAGGTGGAGTCGAGAGGGAAGGTTGGCTTGTGCTTGATGGAGTACTATGCGGTAGATTGGGCCTACTTTCGAGGAGCATGGCAAGGAGTGCGAAGGAGCCGGTAGATGAGAGAGTTGTCTGGGCAGGAGTTACCGGAGCAGCGTCAGAGACGTGGTCGGCTTATGGAGGATGGGAGAACGTGTTTTTTGGAGGTGCTTCCTGAAGTTGAGGGATTTTGCTTTGATTGTGGTTGTGGATTTGGGCAGGAAGAGCCTGAAGAATTTAGTGACTGTTTATTTTGATTCTGATGAGTTTTTTTATTTGCTTCTTGTGGGTGCTTAGTATTGTGAATTTATAGTTTGAAGAGCCTGAAGATTTGTTGGCTCGTTTTAGTACTGTGAATTTAGGGCTGGAAGAGCCTGAAGATTTTCTGGTTCATTTTACTAGTGTGGATTTACGTCTGGAGGAGACTGAAGACAGACAAAGAGGTTGGTCACTAAATGTAATGAAACTGCAAGTAAGAGTAACTGAAAATAGTGCTGGTAGGAGGTAGGATGATTGATGGCAGGGTGTTGGATAAATGGTGCTTGACTGATAGCAGGATATTGGATAAATGTTAGAACCACCATTTATCCAACACTAGTGGGAATAAAAGGATGTATTCTACTGGTTATGTGCCCTGCCTATTGCACATATATATATATATATATATATATATATATATGTATTCTACACTCCATGTTATACACAGAAAGTGCATAATAGGAGGAAAACAATCACATTAGTTCTTCATTTTATGCATGTAGCATTTTGCTTAATTCTGCAGCCATATTCATAGCACAAGTAGGGGTATGGCTTAAGTAGTTGGAGCAATCAACATCAATGTCCATGACCCAGAATACCCCCTACCCATAGTCAGCTTGTAAGCTGTGGGCCATGGCTTGCATGACATATGCATAGGGATGTAAGTCTGTCATGGCAGCATACACATCATGGACTCCATGACGTCTGGTCTTTATTCAGGACTTCCATGACTTTCACTATTGTCATCAAAACGTAGCAATGATGACAGTGCCACAACGTTTACTAATGTTTACTAATGATTTGTTGAACAACCAATGGGTCATTAAAACCTCATCCATGACAAACTTACATCACTACATATGTGTTCCTACACTAGTGTCTTCAACTACTTACCACCCCCCCAGCTCTCTTCCTCATCATGCAGACTGATTTCAGCTGTGTTATCCGCTGGTCAACAGGGCCAGGCAATGGTCGGCCTCTGTAGAAGACCTTGAGGCTACTTTTGGAATCATTAACCAGGTGTGCAGTTTTGCTGAGGTGATCGCAGCTCTACTTAAAGACCAAATGGATTACCTTTGCAGTCCAGCCGGCCTCCTGCTAACCTGATGAGGAAGCCATGGGTCTCCTCCCAAACTCACACCTCCTTTGTGGCCCATGGGAACAGACCAACATTTATCCTTTGTATTCATTCTGTCCTGGGTCAGTGTGGAATAAAGATGGCCAAGCTTAGTGAGTCTGCCAACCAGCTGATCACTTAATCACTTGGGGAGCCAAGCTTGTTGGGCTCTGCTTCTTCGTTTTATCGGTTTCTCAGTAGGATTGCTCAGAATCTGCCAGATGGAGTCAGATTTGTTGGATTCTGATCCAATTTTTGGATTTTGGATTTTCAGAATTGCAGTCCAAAAATCCTTCTTGTTAAACAGAATCCTGAAAACTGTTTTTGTGTAGGAATTAATGATTTAGGATTTCAAATCCGAATCTAGTCCCGATTTTGAGGTCCTTGTAGAATTTCAATTGGAATCGGATCAGGATTTGGAAATTCCTAAATCTGAAAATTGGAATCTGCCAAGTCCTAATGTAGAAACATAGAAAATGAAAATGACAGCAGAAAAAGACCCATGGTCCATCCAGTCTGCCTGTTCCCACCTCTGAGCAAGGAAGACAGTACCTGTATGGCTGCAGCCAGACCTGGCATTAGAGGTCTCGGGATATGTCATCTGTGGGCTAATGGAACAGCGGTGATGCCTTTAAAGATGCTATTTGATGCAGGAATGCACCCTGTGGTAATTGAGGAGCCAGACTGATCTTAAAAATAATAGGCATGTTGAAGGCTGTTAACCAAGTCTATGTTACTTGAGCAGCAATATATGACAGGGTGTGTTACCATGGGATAATGCCACACCTCAGGTGTGTTGTAAGGCGTGAGGCATAGCTGAGGGCCTTCAACCATCTGGGAAGTAGCATTATCACAATTGACACACTTTCTGGAGTGTATTATTGCTATAATCAAACGAATTACAAGTACTCAAAGTAGGAGTGCATTGAAAAACATTCCCCCCCCCCAAAAAAAGTTAGTTTTAGCTACAATTAATACAAATATTAGCATACTGTACATGTCAAATCTCGTTTTCTAGGTACAGTATCTCCTATCATGCATCCCATGAGATGTATTTATTTGATCAATCCTAGCCCTTGCCAGGCTTACAGTGCTGTTTCTAAGCCAAATATGGTGACCATCTTTTTTCTTGAGAAAAAAACTAAATTAAACTATTTCCAAAATACTCGTATTTTGGTGAAATAAGAAGATTTTAACACCAAATAAAATTAGAAGATGCCTGGAATCTTTTATAGTGAAAAAAGTGGGGGTCAGTTTGTTTGGCCAGTTTGGTTACACTGCTGCTTAAAACAACCCATTTGTAGGAACATTTTCTAGGCTGAGGTGGTATCTTGAGATATCTCCACAGCATTGAATGGTTCTAAGCCAAACCGGTTGCATGAATTCTCCTACCCATTTTACAATTCAATATGTTAAATAAGCAAACTGCCATCAATGAGAAGTCTGATTTATTGCATGAGAAGGTGGCGGATTTATTAAATGAGAAGGTGGCTGACTGCCCAGCATGTTGATGATGCGGACTGTCGGCTGGGCTTAATGTCTGAGACGGTGCAGTCTAATTGTCACTGTATAGAGTTAGTCTCTGCTCTTACACAGTCTGTAGTACAGGATAATGAGGTCACTGACACTTGGCCTGAGCAGCTAGTGAACCCCAGTAAATACAGGAACCGGTGATTTGAGGGTGTCCCCCCACCCACCTAAATACTTTCCTTTGTGCAAGAGGTTTTAGAATTTGTTCTCGATTTCTTGCATAAATCTCTCCCATTGACTAAAAGAGCCTGTTATGCACTCAATTTCTGTGTCGGGGCGCAAGAGAGTACTCTTGCTACACAGACGTGTTTTTCTTTAGCTCTCACCTTCAGGACAGTTTTCATCAAATTTTGAAGTTCTGAAGTTAACAAAGCTGATTAAGACTATTAGGATTGGTTTCCTCAGGTCAAGTGAAATTGAAGGATACAAAATATTTGTAATGGGGAGGCAGAATAAAGGTAGAGGTGTCCCAAAATCACAGCAGTCAGCAGGGCCACAGGTCACAGCTCCCCTTCCGGCATCAGCTACAGCATAGCTGCCGTGGAGATTCCTGCAGTCATCTGTGCAAGTGATAGACTCTAAGGTGGGCATCATTTTACAGTTCCTTGGAGAATAGGATGTCAAGATTGAGCTTGCTGCCAAAACAGCAAATACGGTAGAGTCTCAAGCTAACCAAGCCTTGGCAACAGCAGCTAAATTAGTTAAGGAAAATACCCAACTCTGGTACTGACTGGAAGCTCTGGAGAATGCACCCTGAGCCAGCAATGTGCGTATAGTCGGGTTGCCGGAGGGCCAAGAAGGTACTGACTCATTACAGTTTCTGAGGTCCTGGCTTCCAACAGCATTGCAGCTGGAACAGTCTACAGCTGATCATTTTGTTCGGTCTTACCATATCACACCACATTCTGTGGAAGTGCAGAGTTCTTCTGCGGATGGCTTTGCTGGTCACTTATGGCATTTTGGTGAAAGAATGTTTGTTGAAGGCTGCACGAGAATTGGAATCCTTAAATTGTGACAGGAAGGCTATTCACCTGTTTCCCGACTTGTCTTTTGCTACGAGGGCTCGTAGGAAAACATCTGATGGTGTGCGGGCGAAACAGCACAATTTAGGAGTGGTACACTCTTTACTTATGCCTGCTCGCTTTTGGGTTTATTATGGGGTCCAAACGTTTCGATTTTCGGACCCTGTCGAAGTCAGGAAAAAGGTGCCAGCTATCGCTAAAGAATTTGAGGCTGCTCATAAGGATGTGCCAGAAGAAGAGACGGTGGATTCCGATCTGGAGGATACTTGAATTTTGCCAAGAGGTACCATGTTAGGAGCAGACCTGTAAAATCCATCGGAAGTAATTCTGAGACTGAGATTTGACTTTGTTTAAAATAGCCAGTTTGTACAACAGTTCCTAAAGATTGCTTATTGGTGATTATGATTTAAGCACTGTATTGCCCTGACGATTACAGGGGGCACGAGATATTAAGGAGTTTGGGGTATATGATGCAGCTCTAGTGCCATCACTGGGCGTGATATTTAATTTGGGAACTGGTTAGAAATAAACAATTAATACTTTGCTGCTGTATGCCCTGTAATACTGCCCTTTGAATAAATATGTTTTCTCATTTAAACTCCTCTTCTAGGCAAGGTCTCAGCATCCAATACTATTGTGTTTATTCTATTGTTATACAGGATAGATCAGTTTTGTGTTATACATAATTCCAATTGATGTTAACTGTCTGGGAGTGTGGCAGGGGAAGGACATTAGCATGTTTGGACTTTTACACGTTCGGGAGGTGGCAACATCAAGCGTTGATTATTGAGAACTAAACATGCTTGATAAGAACTTTTTCATAGGAAATCCTCCATAGTCTGCAAGGTGCAGCTATCCTAAGACAATTTTTGTATTTGGAAGTAGCAGTTAAACGGAATACCCTCAAATTATGTAGATCTGAGTGTTTAGGTTACTTAGTTTTGTTCCATTGGATGGCTCCTTTTTGTATGTTGATGCCTGACACGAGTGTCTAATCTTTTTTTTTTTCATTCATGTAATGTGAAAAATGATAAAAATAAAGTTTAAAAAAAATTATTTCTGTGTCTAAATCTCAAGCGCAAGGCAGTCTTATCGATATTTATTTATTTGTTTATTTAAGCGTTTTACCAGGAAGGCATGCTGAGCAGACTACTGCTCGATTCCAGATGCGTCCTGGTGGAGGGGGGAACATAGCAGATGAAGACAGTATAAACAAATGATATTACATAGCAGGGGGATATAAAGAAGGCAGTGTGGTTTTGTAGTTTTAGCAGTGACTGGGGAATCAGGAGATCACAGGTTCAAGCCCTGCTAGAGCTAAGTACACAGTTTAACCTTGAGCAAGTCACATAACCTCCCAATTCTCCAGTCCATCCAGCTGTGGAAATGGAAATGAGATGTTGCATTTTTGTTGGGCTATCCTGGGTAAATAAATTGTAATTTAAGAAAATAAAATATATCCTTCCTTTTCAGTACTAACATCAATGCTTCACTTGGAAAAAAATACAACATTGTTGATGGTGTTTGTAAGTACAATAACTTGTGTTGAGAGCAAATCCTCATATGTACACTGCAGAGAAACACGTGATGCGTCAAGACATGGGGCTCTCCATGTTTTCAGATGTCTCCAGTGCAACTCAGCCTCAGTGGCACTGCTTGCTAGTCCTAAAAGATGACTTTCAAACTATTGAGGTGGAATTTAACCTTCTGTACCTTGCTCTGCTCTGCATACTTTAGAAGACAAATCATATAGTGTCTGGGACATGGATCACACGTAATAATGACCCAAATCCCGTCTGTCTTTGCTACAGACTACTGCTACAGAGTCACTGGATGATTAAAAAGAAGAAGAATAGGTAAGGAATAATCCATGCTCAGGTGTGCAGCAATATTGTAATCACCAAACGCCCTGGGTGGGGTACCACGCAGGAAGTGAAGGTATTACAGCATTGGCATACACCCAAAGTGAATTAATAATTAGCATTTATATAGCACTTTTCATGTAATTGTATCCCAAAGCAATTTATAAGTGATGGGAGACTGGTAATGAAGTGACTGTAGTGGCAGCCTTTTTTGCACATCAGCAACCACACAGCCTTGGACAGATGCATGAACTAGTTATTTGGAATGGGAATGTTGGCCAGAACTCCATGGAAAAACCTCTTCTCTTGTGAAAAGTGCCTTGGTTTCTTTTACTTCCACCTGGACACCTACCAGGTCAGCACTAACAGAGATGGGTAGAAGGGTCCTCGGTTTCAACATCTCATCCGAAGGACAGCACACCCCGACAGTACAGCATTCCCCTAGTACTGCACTCGGGTGCCAATGTTTATGGTATGAGCCCAATCCTGATCGGGGAGTAGAACCCCTGACCTTCTGGCACAGAAGCAGATATGCTACCAGCTGAGCCACGCTGACATCTTTCCCATCCTTGAGATGCTAATAGAGGAGAATACATAGATTTGTATTTTTTTTTATTTGAAAGTTGGTGACCAGGAGAGGCACACTAAGCCGAAGCTCGTTTCCAGGTGTGACCCGGGGGCAAGGGAAGGGGAATATGTGTAGAGATGTAAACTGACTTAGAGGACCAGATTAAGCTTTTGGTGGTGTTTTTAGTGAATGTTTAGATAAGATGATAATGAGACAATATGGGGTCAAAGAATACTGTATATAAAGAGGTATTGTATTTAATTAGCGACAGATGAGGAGTATCGTCTGATCTTTTCTTATGTTTTTTGTCATACTTCAACAACGTTTAGATAATGCTATGGCTATGAAAATGAAGGTGTGCTTAGTATTCAGCATAATGCAGTTGTTAATGGTATTACTTGTAGCTGTGTGTCTATGAGCTTCCACCGTACTGTCTTTACTATTAGGTTTCTACCTGGTGTAAGTACATCCATGGGAACATTTTCTTTTCTGCATACATGTCGTGCTTTTCTTTGAACCTTATTTTTCATGTACTGCATGTCTAAAATCCAGTAAAATGAATGCCTGAGGTTTTTTTTTTTTTGTGATGTGTACTGTCCCTCTGGGTCTGAACTTAGACTTGATCACAACTAGGTAAGCTTGGAATTGGCAGTTTCCAATCTGATTTTTGGATTTAGGGTTCTAGGAACTTCTGAATCCCAATTTGATTCTGTTTCACATCCAAAAAGGACCTAAAAATCAGAATCAGATTTGGGTTAGAAAGCCTGAATTCTAATTTTCTATGTAAAAATAGGTTTTAGGATTCAGTTTAGGATTTATTTACAATTTACAATTTTTTTAAACATTTTTGGCCAGGAAAGACACACTAAGCCAAAGCTTGTTTCCATGTGCATCCTGGGAGCACTAGAATGTTAAGTGACTTGATCATGGTCACACAGTATGCAAGTGGTGGCTGTGGGGTTCAAACCCAGTTCTCAAGCTTTGCATCTCACTGCTGTTAACCACTGAGGACTGCAGATCCAAAAAGTGATTCAAAATCTGACAAATCCCTGCTCAGTGGGTTCTGAGTAACCCTAATCACCAAACTCATTAGAATTTGCATCCCATGTGCTGCTCTGTCGACCCTTGGGTAATGTGTAATGCAGAATCAAATACAAAAAGAGACTTGGATAGAAGACAAACCACCAACCCTGAGACAGAAAGTTAAGCAGCCCTACAACACAACTAGGAAAACATTTCTATGAACTGGTAGCTAGAAATTTGCTTTAAATAATTCCCGTGTATTGTTTCCTCTCACCGGTGGGGGTAGGGGTGGGTGACTCTTCAGATTTGGACAGGCTCATAGAACTACAGCTGCACTGGCAAAGTTTGCAAAAGATGCCCAGATATCCATTGATGGGTGCCGTTATTACTGATTTTTCTCAACACGTTTTGTATCTCCCACTGCTGGCAGGGCTTGGTGGTGGTAGTACTGACCAGCCATGCTCTGTCCCTCCTCCAGGTTGTCGGGGATCGTGCTGTGCGGCAGTGGGGGGCTTGCGTTTTTGTATTTTTTCCTGTGTCGCTTTTTGGTTCCTGAAACCCCACCCCTGAGAAGCCTGGCATGAAGGATGAGAATCCAGGCTGTAGACGTGCTGCTGCACGTCTCAGCCAAGTGTCTAATGGCATCCTCCTTCCCAACACTGTGAGTCCCTCGCCGCCACCCGTGCACCCACAGGTGGCAGTAACAGGGCGGTGTGACAACCCTCCCCTCTCGATGAAGGACAGCGTCCTATGGAAAGCTCAAACCTTCTTCCCCTGGCCGGCCCTCGACCCAGGCTTGTTCCCGAGCCTGAGTTGCCAACGTCGTGGACGGTAGCCCTACTGCTGCACTGATGGGCTGGCGTTGCTGACTTTTCAAAAGAGTTTGATTCTGCAATTCACAAGATTTTGTTTTGAAAATTGTCTGCTTTTTAGTTCAGTTTTTCTTCTCTCTGTCGTATGGTTTAAACACTGTTGGGGGGGGGCATCAGTTGCTTTCCTTCTCTGTTTTTTTGGTATTATATCAGAGCTCTTGTTGATTGTGCAGGGTGTTCTGCAGGGGTCCATTGCAGGCCTCCTGTTATTGTCATTGTATGGTAAAGATATGACATAATGAGGATAATACCCATTTATACGCCGATGACCTAATATTATATATGAGTGGGTGCAGTGATACTGAAATTCAACTTATTCTTCAATAAATGTTTACTCACAAAAGTATTTCCTAGTTAACCATTTAGTACTTAACACAAAACCCAAAGTAAGGCTCTCATTATTCACTGATTCAGGTGCTGAGTGCCTTAGTGATTAATCCTCATGATGGTAGACTCCTGAAAAATGTCTTGAGTTATAAATACCTAGCATTTGACCGGATACGATACTAAAATGGGATGTTCAGAATAATGTATTATGTAAAAAAATCAGTCCTAAAATTGGTGCACTGTACCACCATCAATCATACTATCTCTGTAAGACAGCAGACTGCAAATGCCTTGGTTATTCCACTTTCTTTCTTTATTTCTTTCTTTCTTCTTCCTTCCCTTCCTCCTTCCTTCTTTCCTCGGGTAAAACTCCACTGGGACCATGTCCTGTTTTCATGGATGCCCCAGGCTTGTTTAACACATAAATTACACATATAGTGAATACAGTACACAGAGTAGATTACATTTGAGGTTATATAAAAAAAAATGTCTGCAATCAGATTACAAAGTAAAACAAGTACATGCAAACTTTGGCCATACTTTAAACTGCTCTTCTTATAAACTATATGCCATAACACAGGCTGATTTTATGCTGTGCTGTGTATATATAAATGTGTCTTGCTCTTTGATGCAAAAGCTTGACAGCTTGTAAAGTTGTCTGGCCCGATGTACCCTAAATATCCTGTGGGACAGCCATCATCACAGTTCAGTTCAATTGTATTTATTTATTTTTTTTGTATTATCTTTTTACCCCACTGATGCTCCGGGGACCGCCTCTCCTTCGGGCCTCCTAGTACTCCACTGTCCTCCAGCGATCCTCTTCAGGAGTTCTCCCTCCGCACATTGCAGCTGACCCCCGAGTTCTGTCCTGGTATATCCCATTGCCGGACGGGTCCCCCTCCTTCAAGGGGGAAGGCACCAAGGAGAGGGAAGCCCAGCACACTATTATTTTCACGGCCCCGGGATGCTGCTGTGGGGAAGGAGACTCCCAGAGGTTCGGTGGCGTGGAGGACAGAAGCCGTCATCCGGCGTGCTCTGAAGCTGTTTTTTCCTATTTTCCTCTTGAGTCCCTCCTGCGCTGTTGTTTGTACGGCCCTGGTCTCCACCGGGAGCCGCTACATAGCGGGGCTATCCCTAACCCACCCCAAGAGAGGAGATCAGTCCTCCGCATGCTCAGTTCTCTCCTTCTCCTGCCAGTCCTTCGGCGCCCGAATCCATTCCCGAACCCGAGTCGCCGGCGTGGTTTGAGGTGTGGCATCCAGCGCCTCAACTCTCTGTGCCACCAGGCTGGCGACAGTTTTATTTTATAGTGGAAAGTATGTGAGCAAAAATGCCTATTTTCACAAAAGTCCAGTGGTACAGAAAGTCGACGATACAGAGAAAAAGGTACAAACAATATTTGCAAAATATGGTATTTACAGTAGGAACAGTGTATATGAAAGGATCATCTAGATTAGAAAAAAAATACAGAGCACACAACAATAGAGCCGATACACAGATACTTATAAACTTCTAGGTAACGCAAGAGTTGGTGGACATTCAGGGGGGTTACCTATCGGGGCAGGCACAGGTGGTGGATAGAAGGAGGTGGTCCTTGAGGGAGAAGGTGAATGAGCCAATTGACCTACAAGCCTGAAGTTCAGGGGGCAGTTTATTGTAAAATTTAGGGCCCTTGTACGTGATAGAGTTCTGCACATACTTGGTGTGGTAAAAAGGGGTGTCGAAGATGTGACAGGCAGCACCTCTTGTACTGCGCTTGGGAACCGATAAGGGGGAAAAGGGAGTTAACGCTGATCAACAGCAGGTTACGGTGAACTTTGTAGGAAAGAGTGACGGTCTTTATTGGGCCCTTGTTTGGATGTTGCTAAATGTTAGATGCCAATAACATCTAGTGCACCTGATGCTCAAGAGTGTGTCAGGTAATACTGTCTTCCTCTCATAACTAATATACATCAGCCAAACTAGATATAGGTTACGGTCTTCTGGTGATATGTAGCTTATGTTTTTTAAATCTAAAAACTGTATTGGCAGCATTGCCTTTCCTGGCACCAGACCATCTGTCTGGAATGCTTTAGCACAAAATTTGCATGCCTCTGGGCAGATACTCAGTGCCTTGCCTGCAAAGACAGTGGTTCATGGCTGTATTGAATCTCCTGTGTCCAAGTTGTACTAATGTTTAAACTGCATGTCCTTTGGTTTGGTATAGCTCTGTCTATTTATGCTGCTAATTAATTTTGTGCAATTGTTAATTGTATCTTACTTGATTTTTATTCATTGTAATCTTTTGTTACTTGAAATTTTGTACTCTTGAGGAATTCAGTGAAAAGGAGCAGCTTTCTGTTTTCTAAGTGCTTTCAGTAAATGTATGTTGCTGCAACTACCACTTCCACTGTAACCTGTGTCTGACTGCTTTGCACAGTGACATAGTAAAGTTAAGTTGGAAGGGACTCTAGGTGCATTCATGGGCTCATGGCCACACACACTGCCACACACATACATCCACACACATCAAATTAGGGTTGCTTGGGAAGATAAAAATCCAGTCCAACAGCCAGATATCGGATAACAAAACTATCCTAGCCTGACACACAATATCCGACTGTTTAAGTTACACAACCTCTAAAAAACCCCCCCCGATATCCCGACCCCTGTCTTGTTTAATAATGACCCACCTAAACCACCATTTAACCCTCAACCCCCTCTGTCCACCCCCAAACCCCCATTGAGCATATTAGTACAGTGTACAGCACTGTTCTTTTATTATAGTGGCAAAAACAACCACCCTCACCTTTGCCAAATTACTAGCCTCCCACTTGCCCCAACCTAGATCACAACAAAACCCAGTTGAATCATCAGCCCACCCACCCAACATACCCACTAGCCCTCACTTCCCTCCTGCTCCCACCTCTCCCCCCCAAAAAAAAGAATATCCCACTCGGATGCACAGAGTAGTGAAAATCTGATCCACAGTGGAGCATTGCTCACTCTTCTATAGTGTTATAAAAAGTATGAATGAAATTATGATATCTTCCTATAGCAACATTTTATTGGCTGCTTATTAGCCAATCATGTGTTACTACAGGAAGACGTCATCCGTTCATTTATACCTTTTTTTTTTTCATACAGCTTTTTTCTCCTCCTGAGCCCTGGCAGGGACTGTGGTCCTCCAAAGGAGGAACTCTCTCTTGGGTCCCGTCGCACTGCATTTTAGCTGACCTTGTATTTCCCCCACTGCTTGCCCCCCGTGGCGGGGCCAGGAAAGGTGGCGCCTCCTCCTCAGAGACCCAGTCCAGAACTCAGAGTTGGCTCGTGGTGCTGCAGACCATCATGGAGCCCTGCCAGGCTAGTTTTTCCTCCTGTTTTCTCCTGACCCCCCCACACTGACGTAGTTACGTCGGAGCGTGTCTCCCAACTCGTATTGCCCTCCAGTCACCACCAGAGGGCAATCAATGAGTGGATGACATGAGAACCCTCCCGAGAGGAAAGCAGTCTTCAGGCAATCTCTCTCCCCTGGCGACCTGGACTTATTCCCGAACCTGGGTCACCGGCGTGGTGTGAGGTGTAGCGACCAGCATGTCAATCTCCAGCGCCACTGGGCCAGCTATTTATACCTTTTGTGACGCTGAAGAAGAACTAGCATTGCTCCAACTGCTGACCAGACTTTCGTTCTGTGGCAAGGGTCTTAAAATTCCAACTCAAATTGTTAATTTTTCATAAAACAAATGGCCAAGAATCATGTCTTGCTTTTCCGATGCATGTATTTTCACATAATGAACAAGAAAAGCATAGTATCATCTGTAGTACAGCAGCAGCCAGTAGCAGCTGGAATGAATCTGCTCTTTGTTGGATCACATGCATAGCAAAAAGATATTTCACAGTTTTCTCGATAGCCAGGCTGTTGTCTTTTTATTGGCACAGTGCCCAACTTGAACTGATAAGAAGCATAGACACTGCTCTCAGTGGGATCTCCTTACAGGGCTATGGGGTAAGTGTTGCCAGATAAGTTGGTAGGAGTGCTGCCTTTACTGTCATCCTGCATTAAAGCTCATACCTATGATAACCTTCCTTGTCTGGAGAAAGGCAGCTCTGACAGTGATGGAGATTATGCTGTCAGTGCTGGTCAGTATTCCAGGCCTGCATGCCATATGTCATGGGTGAATGTCTAGTTAGAATGTGCCATAGGCTGCTTAGCTGGTTTAGTAATTGCTTGAAAACCAACTTATGGTATGAGAATCACAAAAAAGATGCTACAGTTCTGAAAGTTTCTGGTAAGCCCTAAAGCGTTCTGATAATTATCTTAGCCTCACCAGAACTTTCAGAACTTTTTATTGTTTAATGGTTTATAGTAAAGAAACAGTTTTAAACTTCAGGACCACCCATGAACCCTTTTTAAAGGGCCTTGTTAGTTGAGAGGTGTCTAAAATATAAAAAAAGTATCAGAAGAGATTTCTGTTAACTTCTATGGCGCGTGCCCATGTGCAATCTGTTCTAAAATGTCACAAAACATCTGAGTATGGGTGTGGGGCTAGCTCTCTGGGTAGTGAAAGGGAAATGGCGGCCACTTCATGGATCCCAAATGGCATCTCTTCCCTTCTTAAACTTGTGGACTTAAAATAATGTTTGTAACAAACCTCTCCTAACAGTAGGGGGAGGTGGTTGTTCACAGAGGTAAGTCAGTGTGGACTGATACTCTGGCATTATCCCTGAGGGGAGGATGGGGGAAGGGGTTTGGTAGATGAGATATAAAGGTAGCCCTCATGGTGCCAAAGAAGATGGCTCTAGAGGGGGCAGTGAGTAGGGCAGAGATGCTGGCAACAGTGGGGAGAGAGAGAGAGAGAGAGAAAATTGGCCAGTATTCAGTAAGAGCACGAGACAGTTTAGGTGGAGGGTGCTAGACACCTTCAGGATTCTGGAGTTTGCCAAGGTCCCAGATACCTAGATGGTTCAAGGTTGTTTGTGACTACACTGCCCGAGATCCTGATAGCCAGCCAGAGAAGGACCTCTGGCACCAGAGACAGATTGTTGGGATCTGAGAGTTACTTCTGTGAGAGTTTCTAATAGATGGGGCGTATGTAGAGTAACCACCAAGAGGGCGTAGGAACCCCAGGGTTTTTTCTTCTCAAGGGACACATCCTGATGGCTGGCTGGCCTTGGAGGGTGCCCCCAAAGACATCCAGGAAGATCCTGGTGGGGGAGGGAGCAGCAACTCATGAGTATGTAGCATTGTCAAACCTGAAGGTGGAAGATTAGGCTGCGGCAAAACCAAAGTCAGTAAGTCAAGCCAGGAGATTCATCTCCAGGGCATATGGAGGGATGGAGGAAGCCAAGTCTTTAGACAGTGGTGTTGCTGGCTGCCCACAGGAGTGGTGATCCATGCGAGCTGGTTGATGGTCACCAGGAGAGCACACATGGCTCTGTGTGGATCTAACCATGTGGGCTCTTTGCAGGAGAAAGCACCAGAGCCTCGATGCTGTCCCCAGTGGACTCTGAGCTCAACATGGGATAGAGTCCCTCATGTCATGGCTTTCATTGAATGGATCTGCTCACATAGCTCAACGTATATAGAAACAATGGGATAGTACTATGTAGCAGGTGTTGCAAAAATAAATTACATCCATCTAAAACAACCGCAGTGAGTATATAAGAAGCAGAAAATGAATGCTTTAAAATGAGACATTGATATTTTAGTCCTGAGTTTCTCAGTTCTCTCCATGTGTAGTTAAGCACTGGAGACAGAAAATGAAAGAGACAAGGATCCAGCTTTGGTACGTATTGTAAGTAATAAAACAGAAAAGTTCACTTGATCATAAATTATGTCTGGTACCCTTTGGCCGGATTAAGTTCACTGTATAAAATGGAGCTTGGCCATACAAAATTTGTATAAAGATAAACATACCAAGGATACACTCTTCTGGTTGATAAGGAAAGCCAGCCCAGAGATGCATACAGTTGGCAGTGATGTGTGCTGTATGCCAAGGTAAACCAATAATGAAATGTAATGAACTATGATTTATTTATCTTGTTTCTGTTGACCGGGAAAGGCACGCTAGACAAAACTTCCTATTATTAGTATTGCCTTGGGAGAGGGGGTGGGATACAGATGCAAACCAACTGACATTGAATCAGATTAAGCAGTTGGTGATATTTTTAGTTAAGTGAATGAAGGAAGTTTGGCCAGGACACTGAGGAAATTCCCTTACTTTCCAGAAGTGCCATGGGATCTTTAACATCTACCTGAACAACCACCAGAACAGGCAGACGGGACCACCCCTGACGTGCAGCTGAGTCAGACCAAATGGACCACTTTTTCAGAGAACGGGGGCAATTAAGGAGACATTCTTATGCCTCTCCAGGACCTTCAGAACACTGAAGCTGGCATTAGAATTCCTCACCCAGGTATTAAATTACTCAGACGCCTGGATTAGCTCCATTGAGCACCACATGGAGCATTCGGAAACCAAGCTTGTCTACTCCCATTGAAAGATACAAGAACTGGAAGACCGACTGGAAGACCAAGAAGGATGGAGTCAGAGAAACAACCTGGTGATTTTTGGTCTTCCAGAGTGGTCTGAAGGCTCTGACATGATTTTATTCATGCAAAAACTCTGAGAAAATGGTTGTCCCATCCCCCAGTGGTCCCCAATATGTGGTAGAAAGGGCCCACCAAGCTCTATAGTCAATACTGTACCCAGGGGACAGGCCATGTCTTATAATATTCCTACTGCTGAATTTTCTTAATAAGACTCACATCCTAGCAAAGGCTTAAGAAACCCCAAAACCCCCCAAAAAATTGGCGGGAAGAACAGCTGCTACATAATCCTAGCAATTTTAGCCCCCAGGCCTGTTCCCATCAAGCCAAGGCAAGGACATCAAAAAAATACTGTACATGGCACAAGTTAAATTTAGAATGGTCTATACCACCAAGCACATAGTCACCACAGTGGAGGGTGCCAAGCAGTACAACATGGCAGCGGAAGCCAGAAGAGAGCTGTGCACAGACTTTCTCAGTCTGTTCCACATCCCATGCAGCCCGGACCACGGAACACTGCTACAACAGCGGGGATAAGCCTGCTCCCCAGTCAGCCCTAATGCCTCTTGGGGCAAGTGGATCCAAAGAAGCCAAAATAATTATTTATTTTATTTATTGAATTTTGATGACTGGATTGGCCCACTGGGCCGACGAAGGTCCCTTTTTCAGGGGCGACCGGGGGAATCTTCTTTCTGAAATGTTTCTGCCTCCACCTCTGCCTCCCCGAAACCCCCCTTGTGACCGCATTGCTTGTGTATTATAATTATTTGTTCTTAAATCATACCTATGAAAAGAATCCCCTTCCGTAGCCACATTGGTAGGCAGGGATTCCAAAGTTTATTAGGGATACTAATGACTATAAGGACAATAGGGTATACACTTATAAACAATATAGAAGACAAAGAATGAATTTTCAGCAAGATAGTGGCACCGAAAGTGATAATAGTTACACAATTGATTCTTCAATGAGGGGTAGAGAAGAAGGAACTGGGTTGGTGGAAACAATGTGGTCACAAGGGGGGTTTCGGGGAGGTAGAAGGGGAGGAGGCAGAGGTGGAGGCAGAAACATTTCAGAAAGAAGATTCAACAGGGAAACAATGAAATGATTCCTATATTTAATCTGAGTAAGAAAGAATTAAGTGAAACAGAATTAAGTCTTTTAAAGCTGGGTTTAAGTTTTGCACCTTCACAAGTTACAAACATGTTTGAATTAATGGGAGATTTACAAAGTTTTTAGAAATTTAAGAATTAGGAATTTGTTTGGGGACAAAATATTGAAATGAGTGAAGAAAATAAACTTAAACAAGCTTTAAAGATTAAATCTACTTTATGCCTCCACTAGATAAAAATCATGGAATTGAATGTTTTTGCAAAATTGTGGAAAAGGAAATTATGGATCTTTTTAAAGATAACTCTTCACTTCTGCCTCCTCACTATAACCTTAGTAGGGACCAATTTAAAACATTAGATCAATTAAGTAAAGATACAAGTATTGTCATTAAACAGGCAGATAAAGGAGGAGGCATTGTTATTCAGGACAAGGACCAATATAGAAATATGTGTTTAGATTTATTGAATAACAGGGACAATTATTCAATTTTAGAGGGTGATCCCACTCAGAAAATTATGCATCAGTTAAGAGAAATGTTAGCGGAATTCGTTGATATGAATTGGCTACGTGAATGGGAGATGAGATTATTATTGTTGGAATATCCCAGAATTCCTACTTTTTATTCTTTACCTAAGATACACAAAAATGTTCTTAATCCACCAGGGAGACCCACTGTTTCGGGCATTGACTCAGTATTTGATCCGATTTCTAGATATGTTAATTATTACCTGCAACCTTTAATAGCTTGTAGTAACACATATATACAAGATTCTACAGATTTCATTAAACAATTAGAAGCAACATTAACAGCAAGTGAACAAGTGGATTACATTTTAGTCACATGGGATGTTAAAGACTTATATACATCTATACCACATCAACAAGGAGTTTTAAATATGGGTAAAATACTATCAAGGAGACAGGTAGATAAACAACCTAGAACAGCCTTGTTACAGGAGTTAGCAAGTTTTATTTTAAAATATAATTACTTTGAATTTGATGGAAAATTTTATCAACAGGACAAAGGAACAGCAATGGGAAGCACAATGGCTCCAAGTTACGCAAATAGCTATATGATTATCTTTGAGGAAGATAACATATTTAATGGTGATAAAAATAATTTTTTGAATCATATAAAACTTTGGAAGCGTTTTATTGACGATATTTTTTGTTTATGGTCTGGAACTGAGAATGATTTAAAACTTTTGATCAATTGTTAAATGATTTTGATCAGAATCTTAAGTTTTTATGAATTATCATAAACAACACATCACATTTTGGATTTAGAAGTACGAATCACAGATTTTACATGTAGTATATCATTATATAGAAAAGTTACTGACAGAAATACATTATTGCATCATAAAAGTTTTCATGAACCGAAACTTAAAAACAGTATTCCATACTCTCAACTAGTTAGAGTTAAACGTAATTGCTCTGATGTGGTGGATTATGAATATCGTGAGAAAGATATGATAAACAGATTTAAAAATAGAGGATATCCCAGAAAAGTGTTGGTACAAGCTAAAAAGAGGATTGAGAGGTTTACAAGGACGGATTTATTTTGAATAAAAAGTACATATCAAAGGAAGATAGAACAGTCTTTGCAACGAAGTATAATCACAAAATCACTCAAATTAGAAAGATTATTAATAAACACTGGCATTTGGTCGCGATGGACAACCAACACATACAGTCATTGCAGTTAAAACCATTTGTGGTTTCAAAAAAGGTTCAGAATCTTAAGGATAAGTTGGTTCACTCCCAGTTCATGTATAACACTGTAACTCAGAAACAATTACTTCTAGGCCCTCTACAACCAGGCATGACTAAATGTGGCAGATGTGCAGTGTGTAACAATACCAGTAGAAAATCAGTTTTTAAACATCCTCATTTCAATAAGGAATTTCGTATTAAGGACCACATTGATTGTAATTCTGAAGGGGTTATTTATATAATACAATGCCCATGTGATAAGCTATATATAGGGACAAACTAAGAGAACTTTAAAGTCAGAATTGGAGAACATAAGAGTGATATTAGGAATAAAATGATAAATCTCCTGTAGCGTTACATTTTAATGAGGCAACACATACGGGGCATCCCTGAGATTTTGGGGTCTTGAATTAGTTAAGCAACCAACTAGAGGTGGAATTACAAAAATTACTTGAACGTAAGGACATGAAATGGATTTTGATTTGAAAACATTAGATAAAAGAATAGGAATGAACCTAGAAAGCAATTGGCAGGTTTGTTCATGAGCAGAAGAATGGTGATATTTTACATTTTGTTTACCTATTTAGGTTCATATTATGGGATTATTTTATAAAAAACTGAAATAACTGGTAAATTTATATTCATATGTTGGTGTGTTCCAATATAGATATAAAATGTTTATACACATAATCGCAATAAAAAATGACTGGAGCTTAATTGTTCTTATATTCTGATGAGTAATTATAAGTCTGTTGTCAACCTCTGTTAATTTGCCTGTTCATATCTATCATAAAGACTGTTTAGTTTTTACAATAATAGTTTGCGTGTATTGAAATGCATAACAATATATAATTATATCCTATACCCTAAGGGAATATTATTAAGTAAAAGGGATGGTGACAGTTGTTAAACAAAGCCCCATAAATTGATTTTTATAGTAATTCACATGGTATGAACAAATTAATTCATTTAGTTTTGTTTTTGAAGATCATTAATAATTAATACATTAATAAAAATTAATGAGACCACCAGTGAATCCATTTAGCATTTAAATAGTAATAAATTTCTTAAATGGGATATAAAATATAAGCTGCACCCAGTTGTTATAAGGTCAGCACTAAAGACGGAGATCTTTTGAATATTCATGAGAATGAATATTCAAAAGATGTAGGCTTGACTAGAAGAGGCTTTAAATGACAGGCTGATACCTATCACATGAGCTGAACCGCGGGAAATTCTTTGCTATTTAAAATGGAATCTAGCAGCACTGGCGTCTTTAAAACTTTTTGTCTCAGTACGCGCACGGGTTCAGAACGCTGCAAGAGACTTATCCGGCTGAAGGAAAATACGGCACTACTACAATCCTTTTCTGAAATCACAACGCGAAATGGAAGGACACCTACTTTATAACGGGTGAATTTTAACGCAAGTTGGATAGTTATATTTACTCGCGGGCGAACTGTTTAATTGGTCATAAGTGCGTCTATAGCATAGCGAGTTCACGGGTTCAGGAGCCCTTTTCCTTACTCATTCCCTAAATTAAAAGGATATCTATGTTATTGGGGGCATAACAACATGCAAGTTGGATCGTTTTCGGCAATAAATATATTTTGGTAAGCCAATATGATTCATATAGAATTTTAAAAATATATTTTTATGATTGGAAATCATATTAATGGGTTCAAGGGTGGTTTCTCATTATTATTATTATTATTACTTTATAGAGAGGGGAAACACAGACATTGGAACCTCATTTTAATAATTTGAACAAAAAGGTATGTGATGCAACATACTTATAAACTATTTGGGACTTTGTTATTAGGCACTACATAATATTTGAAATAATTGACTAAATTCTGTAATGTTTATTGCAGCAACCAATGTTTTGATTGGATAAAAGGAGTAAGCAAATTAAGAATTGATTTAACTAACAGGTGAAAAGAACACTTTTTCTGTAATTAATTTTGAGGTAGAAGATTATTCTAAGATTTGTATGTGACATTAATGTGAAGCATTTATTGATTTAAATATTATTCATGATCTGTTTAGATGGTAAGAGCCCGTGACCAAGCTGATCACAATGAACGTAGGGGCATTGTTATTGAAAAGAATAAAGTGGATGTTACAGACTTCGACGTCCTGGCATTTGCATACTTTCTACTTTTCACCCACGGAGTCTGAAGAACAAAGATTTTTTATATACAAATAAAGACTTTCTTTGTCTATAAGGACTTTGTCATTTCCCAGATTTAGGTGTTTGAAATATTTTAAAACATTACCTGATGGCACAAGCCAGCAAATACCTTAAATGGCTCAACTTGGAGGCACAGGAAGAAGCACAAGATTACATACCTCAGTGGCATACAACTAAAAAGGTTCTCAGCCTCCAAGATGGTGTATCTCCTAGCTCTCTTTTGTACTCTGTAACAAAAAGGCAATCCAACTCTATAAAGAACTCTGTAGTAATAACACCCCTGAAGGCGTATAACTGCGCCAGCTCTTAAATCTGTACTCCACTAGAGATATTTGACAACACATATTTTAAAACTGGAATTACAAAACTGGGGGATTACCCTTCCAAGTGACCCTTTAGCGTAGCTGACACATGCCCTCAGCATGCCATATGCTACTGGATGGCACCCTGTTACCATTAGACTCCACTTATAACCTGCACAACCTCAGTAACACAGTGGTGTTTAAATTTCAACAATTAATCCATGCCCTAGCGCAACACCTGGGGCCACTGCCATGGCACAGCTATGACCAAGATGTGATATATCCTTTGGCCCAAACAGTTAACCAGCCCATTGCCATCTCATCTCTCAGTAACTTAATATTTGACAAATCCCCCTTAAAGGGGATGGCACATACCCTTACTAGCAAATGGCAGTGCCACAGACTCAGCTCAACTGGGAACAAATTTGGAAGGATTTATACATGTTCTTTAAGAATGACAGACTACAACTCACACAGTTCAACATCCTTAACAACCTTTATTATATACCCATTAAACTGTGCAAAATGGACAAATTACAGACAAATGTATGTCCAAGATGTAATAAGCAGCGGTGTCTCTTTTGTACGAGTTCTTTTTTTTGTATCATACTTTATTGTGATATTCAAGTATACACCTTATATATACCAAGAACAAGAACACCATACATATAGGACAGGGAATAATAAAGAGAAAACCAGGATCAGTATGCAGATCAACCCTTAACAGGCCAATGACATTTATGAACAAATATGATGTCAATATTATTATAATATTAATAAGGGCCATGTTCTTTTGCTGTAACATACACCTTCTGCATGTATTCTGTGAGTGTGCGCTGGTCCATGAACTCTGGAGCACCATCCAAAACAAGATGGACTCACTTCTGGGCCTGCAAGATATGTTCACTCCTGCCATTTGTGTATTAGGGGACTTCCAAAGTGTATCTGTGAGGGGGAGAAAGCGCCGCATGTCCATTATTGCTGTCTCTGTTAAGAAAATTGTACTGTATCATTGGATGAACTCGGACAAACTGTCATATCAAGAATGGTACCAGGAACTACTATTGAACCTTAAGGCAGAAAAAATAATTGCAAGCTTAGTAACTGACTACTAACTTTTGGCAAGCACTGAAGCAAGCTATTTACACTTTGTACCCTGTCTCAAGATGGTACTCGCTAACCAGTGTCAGGTTTTTGCATGCAAGGGTATAACCACGCAGTTTGCTGGGGTCCAGTGAGTGCCCCACAGAGTTAATTTGAGACTGCTGTGCATCTCTCCTCAATGGTATTTAATTAACGGCACGCCTTTGAAAACAGTTTGGGGTCATGTTTGTGTCCTTGTACACTGTGTGTTGTTTTATGTGAGCTGTGTACTGAAAACCTCAATAAAATACATTAAATTAAAACTAAAGAAATAAATTTGAAGACATAAAAATGAGAGGGAACCCAACACAAATCCATTTGGCACACACCTCTTAATCAGAACAAAGTCAGAATAAATATTTGCAGCACAAATACATTGTAATCGCTTATGCTGATGAACTGAAAACCATAATAATGAATGCTAATTAAAGCCAAGAGGATAATCTATTAATAAGTAAATTATGACTGACAGTATTGAATGTTTTTGAAGGATCCAAAAATATTGCTGGTGAAATACATATGTTATCAAAATGAGGCAAGCAAGTCATTAACCACTAGAGAAACCACATATCATTTACTGTGACTAGATTTAATTTAGACTGGAATGGAGAAGTCAGATGGTAAGTAAACAAGACAAAGAAAGCTGTCTATGTATGAATTAGTTTTCCCAACATTTTTTACAAATACTGACAAAACTGAAATTGGTCAATAGCAATTTGGGTCATCAGAGGATAAACCTTTAAAAAAGAATATTATACCACAGCAGAGAAGATTTCCAGCAACCTGATTGGTTAGTGGCCACCTTGAACAATGATCTTAACCCTTTACTGTATCACTGTATCAAGGTCCAGCACACATGTGACCACATCACAAAAAACACTGAACACGTCAGTACACATAAATCCCCAGTGACAGTTTGCATCCCAGAAAATCAAACACTTTAAAAATCCTAACTCACCATGATCCAAACCATAACTTCATATATTTTAATCAGCCCAGCAACCGCCCTCAACACAAACTGCAACTTTGTACAGAAACTGCCACTTCGTGTGACTTTACAATGTCACTCTTAGCAGAGTTCAGAGACACGTGCGTGTGGCTGCCCATTTCACAATAAAGCCACACACAGCAGCAGCTACTTTATTTTAGGAGAATGCCAAAACATATATTTGTTTACATACCACTCCCAGTCACACCCATCCCAATATAGGACATGTGAACCTGATGACTTACCGATCTCTTCCGAGAAGTGGAAGTCTCTCCTCCCACTTCTTGGCACCCTCTCAGATCATAATCCTCATTCTGCCCACAGTAAATTCAAATGACAGGTAACACGTTCACCCTAACCCAGGGTAGGCAGCGGAACTGAGTAAATATGTGTGTGGGGGGAGGTAGAAGGCAGAACACAGAGTGAGGCAGGAATCTAGAGGGGATGAGCGTGTACAGAGCGAGCCCACATTCAGTTAACAATAAAATGGCAACTGCAGCACCACTTACTGGGTAAAACAATACTGCAACACTATTTTTCTAATATGTATACCTACTTACTAAAAATTGGGTAAAAATCTATTTTTGAATATATTTCTAATCGTTTTTTATTGCCAACAAACTATTATGTAATAGCAAAAATGTGTTTCAGGGTTTGTGTCTGTGTGGGATAATGGCATTTCTCTGGTGGTGTTTGCACTTGGCCTTTGGCATTATGCTTCAGCCACTCGAGGTGTAACATTATCCCACCACAACACATGCATTATTATCTAATTGATGAGGGTTGCCCTGAGATATGCTGCCATGCAGGTGACCCGAGTTCAGGGGCAAGCGTGGGTCGTTGTGTTAGGAGGCAGGCTGGAGTGGGGCAGTGTACTTTGAGCAGGGTGGGTCAGCAGTGAGCTCTGGTGCCACAGCAACCACTTCACCTGGGACAGGGAGCTTGCTCCTGCCTCAGGGTCTGCCGTGTTGGTGTGAGGCCATAGGTTGACAGCTGTGCTCAATCGTGGGAGGTGGGAGGTACCAAAATGTGGCAGAAAAAAAACACATCCATCTAAATGATGACTAGGGTTACCACCTGTCCTGATATTCTCAGGACAGTCCTGATTTGGGCAGCTGTGTCCTGCAAAAAAAAGCATGAAAAATACTAACTGTCCTGATTTTATAGTAGAAAATACATTTTCTAACTTTTCACTGAATGTTCTAGAAAACCACAATACCTTAACTAAAATACCTTACAATGATAAGAAACCATAGAGGCAACTAAGGAACTACAATTCTTAGCTTTGATTCTGGTTATATAGAGAAAACAAGTCTGTTGCATTGGTCGAGGTTACGTACTGTCCTGCGAAAAATCATGTTTCAGTAAGAAATGTCCTACTTTGGGCTTCTTAAAAGGTGGTAACCCTAATGATGACCTGGGTCTCTGGAGCTCCTCTGGGTCCTAGTGCCTGCTGGCGCTGGATTCTAGCCTCCATAGTGGAATGTCTCGAGGAGGGAAGGACGGCTCCCCTCCCTGAGCCATTGCTCGGAGAGAAATACTACAGGGATAACTAGTCGGTTGGCTGGCCCGGTGGCACTGAGGGCTGAGGCGCTGGATGCCTTACCTCACACTACACCAGCAACCTGTGTTCAGGAAGGAGTACAGGCCACCGGGGCTAGGCAGGGGAGGAGAAGGATTGAGCATCCAAGGGACTGCTTTCCTTCTCCGGGGAAGGGGGCCACTGGCAGTCGGTGCTCGACTGGTCCCTAGTGGTGGCTGGGGGACAGCTCACCGACGCTTAAGAAAACGGGGAAGAGAGGGGGCAGATGCTTGGGGGAGCGCGTGCAGACGTGTGCATGCTCTCTCTATAGGGCGTCATTGCACGCCTGCTCTCCTAAGGGGAGAAAATGGAGGAAGAAAACGACTCCTCGGCAGGATGAAAGCCGATCCCCGCAGACTCTGCTCCCATGAACAGGCAGTAACCTCTGCACCAGATCCATCCCGGTGGGTTGAGGGATTCCCGCCACGGGGGGGGGGGGCATGCCATGGAGGAAGCGGAAGGTGAACTACCTGGCGGGGACAGGGCTGGGGGGGTCAGGCAAGATGGTGAGCCGTAGGGGAGGAGGTTAAAGAAATTAACTGAAAAAAAAAACAAAACAAAACTAGTAGATTATCGGGATCTAGGAGGGTATCAGATGTGTTAGAGTATGAAGGCCAGAACAGGTTATATCTAACACTTTTACAGTTTAAATGACAGTAAAGTACAAGTGCTGAGAAGCTTTAAATGTCACTGTTTTTATTCCTGAGCACACCAGATAGTGTCTGGGTGTTTTCCCAGGGAACGTTGGGCCTGGGTATAGTGCATACATTATTAGTAAGGCACCCCCAGTGAGCTTGAAATATACCACGAGGCCTGGGAGATTCCCTGGGCCATACCCATCTCCATTCCAGGGCTGCACCACAGTAGGGTCCAGTGGGGGTTGCATGTTCTTTGTGTACTTCATGCCTTACTGGGAGGTAAGGCTCCTCTCTGTTTTGGGGTATGTTTTTTCCATTGAGCATGACTGATGTGCTTTAAGGTGCATATTGTACAAACAGATACACAGGCTTTTTCAAGTCTTCACACTTTTTTCAGTTGCAGAGAACAGTGGTAAGACTCTCCAGGAGGTGTGTGTCTCCGTTGATAATGCACCCTTTAGAATGAATGATGCTCAGTCTCACTTCATGCAATTCAGTGCTCTGAAAGGGGGTGATTACCTTATGGATACACACCCTCTGCCATGCATTGCTGCTAATTTCACCATTCGTGCACAATTTTAATTGTCACAGTTGAATTCCTGACTGTGCTTGAGTTCATGCGTAGGAGTATGTCATCAGAACTTTTGAATGATTTTGTGTATGAGCAGACCTGCAACCGGGCATGCATTTCTAGAGAGTTAATGCAAGTCCCAGGTCAACGGGAAGGCACAAGGCCAACGGCCAAGTGACTTTCAATGTACCCAGGAAGTGCATTACTTTTCGAGAAACCCATGTCTTGGAGTGAGTTACTGCACTTATAAGATGGACATTGTTTTAATGGAAAAAGTTTTAATTTTCCTTCAGTTGGGTTGTTGCTATGTAGAATATGTAAATTTGGTAACTCAGACCATGTGCCTTTGAATGAACCCAGGAACAGCATTTATTTTGAAGAACTCTATGCCTTGTTTTGTTTTTGGTTTTTTATTAGAAGTTTTGGGGGGGTTTCCCTTTTTGCTCCATGGACCCCAGGACCCCAGGAGACACTTGCGTGCATGCGTGTGGAGGCGCACATGCACGCAGGCACCGGCTTGGTCCTTTCTGCCCCATCCCTGGCAATCAATGCTGCCCCCTCCCGCCTACGCTTCTCATCGGACCACCACCTGATGGGAGTGGAACTACGGGGGGGGGCGGACAACCACCCTGGGAGAGGAGAGGACAGTCGCCTTTGGGTCGCTCAGTCCTGCACCCCCCCCCCCCGCTGGCTCCCTAATGACCTGAGGTCATTCCCAAACCCAGGTCGCCGGCGATGCTCGAGGTAAGGTGTTCAGCACCTCTGCCATCAGCGCCACCAGGCTGGCTATTTTTGTGTTTAAAAAGTGGGAAAAAGTTATTTTACTAGAAAAGGTTTTATTTTTATTTAGTTAAGATGTTCTAGGTAGATTAGGGCAGGTTAGTTATGAACTGTGCAGTTTCTAGGTAAATAATTAATGGTCAGGTGCTGTGTTTTAACCAATGAAGTTGTTTGATGTGGTCAGTTTTTTATACCCATTTCACCAAACCATTTAGTTGCTGAGATAGCCCACAAGGTAGCAGGATCTTCTGTTGTACTTTTTTTCATTATTATCCTTCTTCTACTCCATGTTTGCAGCTTGGAAGAGGAAAGCACAAGGAGATTATTCCGCAGTTAGAAGTAAAACAATGTTCTTACACAGAAAATGAAGATTTTGGATTCTGATTCCTATTCTGAGGCCCTTATTGGAATCAGAATGAAATCCGATTCAGAACTGGGTATTCCAGAATTACAAAAGAACCTTCTGAGATCAGAACTGGTAGATTCTGAGTATTCCTCCGACTAATCATCCCCCCATAAACCTCCTTCCCTCATCATTCCTATTTTTTCAGCTCCTGTACCCCTCTTTTGTTTGGCTCTGCTCCCACCATGTGGCTTGCACGCTAACAGAGCCTTAACAAGCTAGTCTACTGCCTGTAAGTAGCAGTAACTTTCAGACATATTCAGCTACCACTTCTTATTTTTGAAGTATGCCTTTGTTTTCTGTTTTGCTAATTAGAAGATTTTTCTGCCTGACAGTACTGGGTGTGAGGTGTGGAATGACACTCCACCTGGAGGCTGACATAGTTACAGTATATTCCTCCCAATGCATCATCAGCAGTGTGACCTTACTGATTTGTGACATCATTAGTTACCAAGAGGAGTCAATCTCCTGCTGCCTCACTGGTAATTGTGACATGTTACCAGTCACACAGCAGGGCTTGTGATGTAACCGTGATTGACGTCACATGTTGATGTGGCAGGAATAGAAACACAGAAACATATAGTCTGCCACAGAAATGAGACCGCTTGGTCCTCCCAGTTTGCCCAAATGTTCCCTGCCTAATCTGTCTCTGCAGACCCTAACTGGTCTCTGTTGACCCTCCCCGCCTACCTAATTACTAATATTTTCCTGTGTCTATCTCATGCATGCTTAAAGCCCCCCCACTGTTTTTGCCTCCACCACTTCTGCTGGCAGTCTGTTCCTGGCATCTGCCACACTTTCAGTGAAGTAATACGTCCTGAGATCTCTCTTAAACTTCCCTCCTTCAGCTTCATCATACAGCTAAATATGTCTGCTTCCAGTTAAAGCACTGCTTTTCACTTCACACACAATACAGGTAGGTAGAGAACCTTGTAATGGGCACGTAGAAGAAAGCACTTTAGAAATAAAAAAGTAAGAAGGGAATACGTATACAAATTATTAAGATGTTCTGATGTGTTTTGATGCTACTGGCTCTTTAAGGCCCCCATAGGATAGCTGGGTTTTTGTCAGCTGTGGTTTTGATTGTTAATGTACGTACTCTGTATTCTACCCATTTTTTTTCCACACAGTTTTATCATCCCTATACGTATCATTTATAAATGCATGTATATTGCTCTGGTTCACTTTTTCTTATGTGTTCTAAAGCCCACTTCCCCCAGGATGCACCTCAAAATGATCCATTCTCGGCTTAGCATGCCCTCCTGCCCAAATATTTGAAATAAATAAACAAAATGTGCAAGACAGCGGGCTTTGTTGGTGTGAGTCCCCCCAACATGGTGGCTTGCCTTTTCTTTTTTTAATTTCATCTGTAATATCAACCCCTCCATTCTGCCACCAGGGAGTCCTGAGGTTGCGAGCGACTCCGGTTTTAGCATGAGGTTCTCAGCTCTGTGGTCATGTTGGGGGTTGGGGGGAGGTGCATGGGCAGATGGCATTCATGCTCCCTCTGCTGGCTGGTCAGGGAGTTGGTGTTGATTTTGAAGGCATCCGCTTGCCTGCCCATCGCCAGTCAGGGGACAAGGTGCAGCAGTGGCAAATGCTATACTGGGGAGGGCAACAGGGAAATTGGCCGAAAATAATGCCATTATAGACCATTAAGGTAAATCTCCATACTTTCTTACTTTAATAAAACTTATGTTTCCTATTAAGGATGTTAAAGTTACTGTACTGTTTTAAAGACCACATGTGGCTATTGACTGAAAGTATTTTCCATGTTTGTTGGCTTATATTTCCTTGCACCGTTAATAGGCATGGGTTGTTCCACTGGCATATACTTAGTGCATTTCAATGGAGTCAAAACTCTCAGAATGTTTTGGGTACTGATGTAGGAATGTCACCCTGGATTTCCCGGTTGTGATAAAACATAATTAATACATGACTTAAAAAAAAAAATAAAATAAAATTGGCAACGGCACTAGGAATCCACACAGCACATAACAAACACGCAGAAATAAAGTGATTCAGTTCCCTTCATTCAGTTTAGAACAGGGTGCAACAGCAAGCAAAAAAAAGCTCCAGAATGCTGGATGAGCAAGTGGAGGACTGCTCTGACCCTCATTTGTTAACCCTTAGACTGCCAACAGAATTAGAATGTATAGGAACTCTGGACTGATATATCAGTCCGCGGCATCGCAAGTTAAATTAAGTTTCTTCAGTAGCACCTTTTTTGCTTGCTGTTGCACCCTGTTCTTCACCGAGTAAAGGTAACAATCACTTTACCTTTGCATGTGTTTTTTATGTGTTGCATGGTTTCTGAGTGCCTGTCGTTTTGCAGCATTGAGTGTTTGGGGGCTGAGTACAGTACTCCACAGAATGGTCTAGACTTTGTTCCTTGGACAATATATGAATCAATTCTATGTATTAACCAGAATTGGTTCCCTGTATCAGTTAGGGATGGGAGAACCCATTAGGATACATTCAGAGCATCTGACATTTTCTGTAAAGGAAGCTGACCAGAACCTTTTTCCAAGTTCTGAAAAGGTTCTGATAGTCTTTAAAAGATTGGTTTTGGAGGTTAATATACTCCACCAGCAGGTCTTTTTCCTAAAGGAATGCCGTGGGCGATGGTAAGACCCAATAAGAAAGTCAGGGCGTGGGTTCAGGGCAGACCCAGTAAGCCAGGTCTGTTTTAAGTGGTCATGATCATTGGTGTTACAGAAGGGGCACTAATGACAATGAACCGGATTCACAGAGGGCCAAATCCACTCTGAAGATCTGGTACATTTACAACACTTTTCCCTTTTTACGGCAGCTTGCTAGTTTATTTGGGGCAAGCCCCATAAAAAGGTACTCGGGATTGCCACAGTCTACACTAGAAAAAGCTGTTCTAACTTGCGGCAAATGGCGCACAGGATCGACAATCCCGAACACTGGTTGGGTGAATGCCTCAAGCTCCGTGCATCATATGTTCGGCACACCAGGGGCCTGCAGCGTTCACAGCCAGTTGTGAATCTGGCTCAGTGAGTTTAGTTAGTACAGCTCCAAGATGTGAGTACAACACTATCATTTCGTTTCACGGACCATTGTTTTTGAGTGGAAATTAAAGGGGCACTGTCCGCTTTGCCCCTACGCTTTTGATCACTTCCAAGCAGTGTGCTTGTTGGCACACACCTATGAAATGTTTACAGTAGAATGCTCCCATAGATCTAAAATTACGCAGTTGGACCTATTTTTTATAATTTGTAGTGACATTCCTTTTTCACCTAGTCTGACGATAAATGACCTGCCACTGGAAGCATATATGGCCGGTTAGGAGCGTCGTCATGAACGAGCGCAGTCCTGAAGTGGGATTTTAAAGCATGCCCACTCCAAAAAGATATTGCCTCTGTACATTCTACTAAACAGAACCGCTCCTGGTGCTTACGAACCCAAACTGAGCACTACGAGTATTACAATTTACATTTTTAGAACGCAGTCAAAATCCCACGCATGCGCAAAGGCAGCATGCTCTTGCACATGCACGGGATCTTTACCCATGTTTCTTTTCGGCTGTGGTCTAAAAATGTAAATTGTAATACTCATAGTGCTTGGTTTGGCTTCATAAGCACCAGGAGCAGTTCCGTTTAGCAGACTTTATGGAGACAATATCTTTTTTGGAGCTATAAAGTCCCACTTCAGGACTGCACTCGTTCATGATGCATTTTCCCAACCACCATATGCTTACGGTGGCGGGTCACTTATCATCGGACCGAGCAAATAAGGAATTTCACTACAAATTATAAAAAACAGGTACAACTGCATATTTTTAGATCTATGGGGGCATTCTAATGTATTTCATAGGTGTGTGCCAACTAGCACACTGCTTGGAAGCGATCAGAAATGTAGGGGCAAAGCTGACAGTGCCCCTTTAAGTTAAAATCAATTTTTGTACTTTAATAAAAAAAGTAAAAGAACTTGAAAGTTCTGGTAAGGCTTGGTTAACAACCTGAAAGTTCTGGTAAGGCTTGGTTAACGATGAGAACTTCTCAAAGCTTATCAGTAGTTTTCAGAATCTACAAATCTTTTGTGATTCTCCCATCCCTAGTTGCAGCACAAATGTGAATTAATACAATCGTCCTAGTCTGCCTGTTTAGGTAGTTAGCATTGTCCTTTTAAGCATTTTGGGAAGTCAAGTGAGGAAAAACAAAAGTCACTCAAGACACGGTCAGTGACCAAAACAAAAGCTGACAGAATACCTATACTTTGTTTTTTTATTCTTTTTGGCTTTGCTGCCCAGCTCCATAAATACAATAAAATTATAGCATTCTGCTGCTCCTTTTATAACATATTTATAGCGACTGGCACCAGGAGACAAAATGTACTGTGCAGTCACCAGGTGATGCCAGCCTTAATAGCTGTTTCTGTTAAAGTGCTCAGAAAAGCTCAGCCTGCCAAGTACAAAAATATTCCCATTTCATTCTTGTGGTTTACCATATTTTAAATTCAAATAATTATCTTTTTTTCCAGTCTGTACAGTAGTTTGGCAGAATCTGTGCTGCTATCTAGTGATTAAATCTACTTTGCGGGGCCTGGAAAGGACGGAAGAAAGTGCAGCTTTACTAAGGTCAAGTAAAGACGTTTGCTGCCAGAGGTCCAAGAATAACTCTTTCCCTGGGTTGGGGATGTTGAGAAAATTGGTTATGCAGCCCGAGGGAACGGGTGGGAAGTGTTTTTATTTTGCTTTGTCTAAATCAGTCGGAACGGTCAGATGACATGGCCAGCTCTCAGTAATCCTGACTGAAGAGAATAAAATTTACATTATTCAAAACTGCCTTCCCCACTGCAATTCAACTTTGAATTACTCCAACATTAGACAAGACCAATGAATACGCTGTTTTAAAAAATGTCTCATGAACTTCCTGGGTTTTTGAAAACATTTTAAAAATTCCATGAGGGTTTAAAACAGGCTTCAGGATAAAAGGCATCCCACTAGCTTCCTGTATTAGACTGTGAATTTAAACCCATGAAGAGTTCGATGCTTGATACCCACATCCATAGTGGACATCCCAGTCAGTGTTCATAGGTCCTGTACCTATATTCTTAAGTGTAGTAAGAGAAAGTATGACTGTGAGGTCCATAGCATTTTTCTCCCATCACCCTAACAGCAATAACCCAAAATACACAGGCATGCAACAACTCTGCAGTAGATTATATGTTTGTTTAAGCAATAAGGCACATCAAGCTATGTGTCATGATGGGATGACATCATGCCTCTGGTGCATTGTGAGGCACAAGACCACAGGTTGAGTGCCTTCGACCACCTAAGAAGTGATGTTACGTCACTGACATGTGCCCTGAAGTGCCTTATTGTGATAATAAAATGGATCCATGTTTTTTTTTTTTTTTAAATTTGTCATTTTTGTCCAGGAAAGGCACACTGAGTTGTGATGGCTTGCTCCAGGTTCATCTTGGGGGTGGGTTACGTGGACCTCTTTTACTGACAGGGGGAATGTTGGCCATGACACCAGGGAAACTCTCCTGCTCTTTGACGATAAGGGACATAGATCTATATTTTCCACCAGGACAGTGACCAGAGATGGGCAGAAGGGACCTCAGTTTAATATCCCATCTGAAGGAAGGTTGCTGAACAGGGCAGCACTCCCCCTCCCCCCCCCCAATACTGCACTACAATGTCAGTAAGGGGTAGTAGCCCAAGTACCTGGTGTGGGGTAAGAACCCACAACTTGCCTGTCTTCTGTCCTCCAGGCAAGCATGCTGCCTTCTGAGCGACTGACACTGGATGTGTTTACGGTCATAAGTAGGCTGTTTTGTGGGCACTAGTTTCTTTTGCGAGGTTGTGCTGAGATAACATCATCAGTAAAACTGACTCTCCACCAATCAGTGTTCAGCATTTTTTCTGTCCATTTTATAATTAAGCTTCGACCCCAGTGCTATAGTGTTTATATATTTATGATGATCTGTTTTATTGTACTGTGCTGAACTCTGACTGGCTTCAAAGAAAGATTCATTATAAATAACATTAATAATAGTAACAATATAAGGAAAAATGTATGGGTGACCATACAGAACAAGTCTGTGTTTCCATTGAGGTGTCGAAAGATCCATGCTGTTATCTTGAGCCCAAGGTGGAAACACAAAGTGAGTTGTCTATGGTGACCTATATTCTGTTTTACAGCATATGGTTCTGTAGAGGGAACTAACAAGTGCTGCTGAGCACCAGCACAGAGAGAGAGAGAGAGAGGAGGAGCAGCTCTGCTGAGTAAGCACTTCCTACATGTAAAAATTTTTTTTTTAAATCTGGTACAGAGAGAGTGAGTGCCAGTGCAGAGAGAGAGGGAGCACGTTGAGGAGTGGCTCTGCTTAGTAGGCGTTACTGCGCTCTGAGGGAACTCCCCTCACACACCCTGAAGGCAAGCGTTGTGAACTGCTAGTGTGGTCGCGAAGGCAGGTTACTGTCTGCACAAATCGCGCTAAGTGAAAATGAAAGCAGGTGCCAGGCGGGAGTCAGTAGGAGCAGGTATACAGGTGAACTGATGATAGAACGTGCAGAACAGCTTTTAGAATGTGCACAACTTTTGAGTAGCCACTGATTTCTATACACAGTAAGTCCTAACCTGTACTATAGAAAGTTTAGTAATATGCTGGAGGCCACCCAATGAAGGGGTGGCAGCACTACGCTACATACTCCCATGCTGATGACTCACAGTCAGGAGTGAGCCTGAGTTTACTGAGATCGAGCAGTTTGTGGCCCAGAGAGGGGCTCCATCTTGGGCATTCCCACAGCCAGCCCTGCCGTTGGGCGTGGAGATGACATGATACATGGTTTTCCTCTGCTGGGGTACTGTCGATTCAAGAGCCTCTGTGCATTGTGCCATGCAGGAGGGGAGGGAGTAAACACTGGACATGCCATAATCCATCACATGCTATGATCATGCTGTGATCGCTGTATAAATAGATGAGGAAGGACTTAGTGTTCCAGTTCTAAGCACCAGACATATAATAGCTGTATTGCTAATGCTGTACAGTCAGGGTTCCTAGTTTATTTTACTTGTGTACACTTCCGGGGATGCCATTTTATAGGACTTGCTGGCCTTTTCTTACTGCGGCAGTGGTTGCAGGTAGAGGTGGTTTGGTGGGAGAAAGTGCCATGGGTGCAAGCACCAATCAATCAATCAGTCAGTCAAATCTTTATTTTACTAGGCGAAACATCGTCGAGAAAAAATTGATTTACAAGATGGACCTAGGTTATGGCACACAAAAGACATATGATACACGAGAATTTAAGGCAATTCTTACAACAGAACACGAGTCATTACAGGGTAACAAGTATGTACATGGTATACAAGCATAGGGGGATACAATGTGTGCTGGAGAGTATAATAAATGCAAGAAATATGTACAGCAGTAAAGAAGCAGTATGCATTGATATATTCAACGTGTACAAATTATATGCCCCACTGAGCAGGATGCATCAGGCCGGAGGGTAGAAGGTCATCAGTAGGGCAAAGGAAGATGGTAGAGAACAGGATGGTAGGAAGGGACGCTGGTCACCAAGGCTGGAGTGACTTGCGTAGTCTAGTAACCCTCCACTCCTTCCTGCCTTCATAATCCTTAGAAAGCAGACAGGGAGGGGGGACAAGCAGATGCGTAGAAGAGCCAGAGGTTCAATGCCGGAAACAGTTACAGGGCTCCAGGAAGGACCGTTGAATGAGTTTTTTAAAAGCAGCTATTGATACAGGTGCACTGGCAGATGCTGTGGAGACTCCTTTTCTGCTCAGCATCTCTGCCTTCTGTCTTCCCTCTGTGCCTGCCACCAAAATTGTTTCTATGACTCTCTCAAAACCCAAAGGGATTTGCGGCATCCAGATGAAAATGCTAGTGCTGCTTGAGATGTTGCTCATCATGACCTGAGCTCACAGTGCCAGAATGGGTATGTCACCATAGCTACCTGTGCAGCTGAAAGTACCAGCTCTAATTAAAGTACTTCCAGTTTCCATCCCATTCTGAGCAAATCTTGCTGCTGCTTGGGCTGATCTGTGAGTACAGACGGTTTTCACAGTGCAGCTATTCCTGTCTTCTCCCTGTTCATCAGTCTGCAGTGTTGCACCATGTAGCATGAGATCACGTTTATTGATTTAGAGCTGAATTTACACGTTCAGCTGCAGGCATAACCGTGGTTGTATGTATCCATTTTCAGCACCTGGACCTTTGTCTCCAGCAGTACTAGCACCTTCATCTGTCCGCCTTGGATCTCGATACAGGGGACTATTAGTTAGAACTAGTTAGAATTAGTTAGAACCCACTAGTGTGGATGCCAGGTTGTGATGCCAGGTCACTAAACTGTGGACTGGCTCTACAAGGACAGCACAATCACCTGGTCCAGCACCCAGTATATCCAGAGACCAGTACTACCCCTCATTATCACTGTAGTATACTGATGTCTCCTGTCCCTGTTCCCGGGCCCCACTTCTGCTTGAACCAAGGGCCTGAAGCCATCACTGTAACTGTGAGTACACTAACTGTAATAAACAATTGTTTTCTACCTACGGTAACCTTGGGCTGGTGAGTTAGTGTTGTCCTCCCAGGTTTCCTGTTTAATCTGTTGACAGGGTGTTGTTCATCCCTACGGTCATTCCAGTTGACTGTTGTGGTGTTGCTCCTTGTCCATGTTTGTTTCTCCAGTTACTCCTCCTCTTCTTCTGTTCTCTTCTCCCAGGAACAGCACCGCCCCCAGCAGCCCTGGGCATGCACTGATTCATCTACTATTTCTGTGACCATTTCTGTGGCCTTTCTTTTAGCAAACACAATCCAGGCCCTGGAGACAGACAGGAACCCCAGAGAAAGTCATAGAGAGAGAGAGACAATCCCCCTTCAGACCCTCCCCATTGTCCACCAATAGACAGAATCAGCAGCAGGGAGAAAAAGTAAAAACAGAACAACACTAATTAAAAAAAAATTGTGAGGCACATATTGGTTATCTGCATGATATAACCTCCCCCTTTCCTATTTTTTTTTAAAAACTTTTTCCCTCTGGTCGCCGGTCACTGGGATCACCCTCGAGGTGTGGCCCAGGAGAGCCAGACGTTTATCCTGCCCACCTGAGGTCCTCCTATACCTTGCCCCCTTCCCAGAGCTCCTCACCTCCGTGACTTACTGACCCCATGGCATGCATGCCCCCATTGCAGGGTCGCCGCTGCTCTTCTGCGCCCTTTCTCAAAAGTTAGTTGGCATCAGGAGGTGGGAGGATTCGGGAGCTGGTGCAGGCAGGATGCGGTGGTGGGCATGTGAGACCGACTCATGGGTCCACCATTGTCCTCCTAGTGGCCTGGGTGTTTCCTTTGTTCTCTCCTCCCCCCAAGGCATGGACATGCAGTGCCATCAGCGCGACGGGCGCGCTCCTGCACCCACCCACAGATGTCCACCGCACCTTCCCCAGCACATAGCCCCTGTCAGTGTAATGCTTCCAGTCTTCACTGGGAGCCACTAAGAGGCGGGGAATCCCTAACCCTCCCTCCCGGGAGAGTAGAGCAGTCCTGTGGATGCACAATTCTCTCCTCCCCCTGCTGTCCCCCGGCACCCCGGGTCCGCTCCCGAACCCGGGCATAGTGCGAGGTAGGGTGGATGCCACAGCCCTCAGCTCCACCAGGCCGCCCCCCCCTTCCTTAATTTTGCAGACACAGGTGTGTAGATTACAGTTACAAGAGTGCATCCACTAGGAATACATTAATGGGCATTCTGAGAATGGTATTCTCTGGGAGTGGCTAATAATGTGCAGCATGATTTGCAGGGATAGCTTCCCCAGAATGCCTCTTTTTCACAGTTTATGTCACCACAAATGTAATAGCCACTAATTTAAACTATGACAACAATACTTTAATAAGAAAAAAAAAGTCAGGGAAAGGCTTCAACAAAAAGAAAAAATGTTTAGATTAGACTTAAAGGCCCCTACCATGCAGGCATATTTAATACATTGTGACAAAACATTAAACAAAATACTGTAGGTCCCTTAACACAAAATACTCTGTCCCCCGAATGCCACAACCTAGAGACAGGAACAGATAGCAGGTTTGCATCGGAAGAGCGGAGTGAGTGAGTTAGGCAGTGTGACCCTGCTGATGTATACCAGAGGCAACAGCCTGTGTTAGCCCCAGGGAGTTCATCACCTGGAGAAGCTATTGACCAAGGGGCGAGGTGTCACCATCAACCCATGCATTGAAGTCCCCCAGTACCACAAGTCTGGAGATATTCAAAGCCTGATCGACAACAAAATCCACCAGCTCCCACATAAAATCACCCCCATACCTGGGTGGACAGTATATAAGGATGATCGTAAAGTAACACCCAGGGCACATCGGGTAGTGACACACTCAGAGAACCCGGAAGTTCCAATGGGGTACACAGAAAGCTCCAATTCAGATGTAAAACAAATATTAATGGCCCCCTGACCCCCCTGCATTCCCACCTTGGGCAGTGTATGGCCAGATAACCAGGCAGGATAGATGCCTCCAGCATAGGGCCGGCATCATCCCCCAACCAGGTCTTGGTAATACAAACAAGATCAGCTAAGGACTTGGCAATGTAATCATACATCACCGCTGTTTTATTCCTTAGTGACCTAGTATTACAAAGCATGACCCGAAGGGGAGGAACAAAGCTAGCCAGACCTGCTACTTCGTGCTTGTTGGCATTGAGCAGAGCTTGTACTCCATGAGTATACCATCACATGGAAAGTAAATGTCCCATTGTGGGTGGGAGGAGATGCAGATGCAAATTAAGCCACCAGACGTTACTGTGAAATAACTGTGTGGGATGATATAAACAAATGGCTCTCCTCCAAGTCTTCTATCTTTTTTTTTTTTATATAGGTTTTTCTGCTGCCTCCCTGCTATTGCCTTAGGATATGCCCTGCTAATCAGGGATATACCCTGTTCAGACAGTTCGCTGTCATTCAGAAAAACAGTTTTTTTTCCTTCCCACAGTTTCCTCACTTTATGTCTCCTTCCTCCCCATGTGTGGACTGTGCCCTTCAGCCTTGACAATGCAGTGAGCCTTTATGGAAGGAGCAAGCTTCCTGGCCTGCCCACCGGGATCACTGCATGCCAGAACCTGCCACCCGCCCTCCCTGGCTGAGGCGTGCTGCCCTCCGGAAGTTGCCTGCAGTTTGGCATGCACCCAATGCAGCAACTAGAATTCGCTCCCTAACTCCAGCTGTCTGCATGGTAGTACAGTGCACTGCCGCTGGGCCACATCCTAGTGACCTCCAAGGCTTCTCTTGACTCGTTGTCCAGTAGTGGACTAAAGTTGTGACAGGGAACTACAGAGCTAGTGATCCAGGAAGACAGTCAGACTTTAAATTATCCAGTAGGATCCACCGTCCACTCAACTCCCTCTCCTGGGACTAGAGATATTTTCATTTAGGCACATTTTAATTATTTTGCAGTATCATCTATGCAGGGTAACCTAGCTGAGGTGGAACGTCTCATTTTCTGTAGAGTCCCACTTCAGACCATTTTAGCGTTGGGTAGATTGGTGCAGTTGGAAGCTAAGTGGCTTGTTCAGTCTCACACAGTCAGTAATTGACTCTGTTGGGATTCAGAACTGGATCACTTGGGTCAATGCTCTGCATTCTAACTACTCACAACAGCACCTCAAATGATGAGGCAAATGGTTGCATCGCTGAATAAATAGCCGTAACTGACTTTGCCTTAGTTGAAACACATACAGTGCTTGCTATTTATGGAAGGTGGAACTGGCATGCTCTGATTGTCAGGGAGCTGTTATGTGAGCAGGGGTGAGGAATAGGATTTCAGCTGGTCTGACCAAGCCAAAAGAAGAAGCAGTGCTGTAAGAGAACTGAGGGTACATTGAAGATTATGGAACACAAGTTACAAATTAATTTTAAATTATGACCCTGCTATGAATGCTAACGCAGATTAGTCAGCTGGTAAACAAGATACTCTTTAGAGCAGACAAACATTTATGAAAACAATGAGGTAATGCACCTGCTGGAATCCACAGAGATGAATAACACTTACCCTTTGTATTCTGGTCATTGCTTCTGTCATGTTAGGAATGAAAAAGACAATGATGCCTTGCAGCCTATTCTTTTAGCCCCAGACAAGGTATACTTTATAACAAGCAGGTGCAGTGGTGGGCTTCCAATAGCCTGAAAGAACCATTCTTTCTGTGGGCAACAGTTAATTATTTACTTATATTCTGAGCAGACTATGTAGATGAAAGGATATTCTGCTCTGCTGAACTGTGGATTTTTGGAATTTCTTGCAGTAGGTGTTTTACCTGAAATCATCACCTTGATTCTTTTCACCACAGGACTGACTTTGAACTCAGGTGTCAGAGGTCAATGCACTGCTCCCTTTATCTTCCCTGTCCCATCCATCAGTAGTCCAGTACGTAGAGTCATCTGATCTACCTTTGAATCATTCCGCAGACCAGGGATCTGTGAGGCCTGGAGTCCTGAGAAGGGATCAGATTGATAGATCAAAGGATCCTTTTGGCATCCCACTGTGTCAGCGATTGAATTTTTAGTGCTTGTACAGCGCATATGAAAAGAATACATCTGTAGCCGAGTTCGTAACAATCAGCTCTTGACTTGCAAACAAATGGAGTCATGGGAACCACATGGACATCTGATAGTGATTTTCTTCACTGAAACGTGCTGCAGCATGGCACATGAAATGATTCGTTACTGAAAGCTAATGTTTATGATTGATGTACTTGGTAGCATGAAACACCTGAAGTTAATTACACACTGTATCGTTGTTTCAATTATAACTGATGTCAGGGGAGATATGCTAATTCATCACAATAAGGGAGTTTAGGTTAGGATATCCGGGCTCTCACTCAAGAGGTGCCTCAAACAATGGAAGTTATATTGTGGTGGGAGTTTTATTTTTCACATACCAAAACCTGATTTGAGAAGATTGTTTAGCTTTGGAGGAATTATTTGTAATAGAACTTTGCCATAGTTAATCGCTAAGGTGCCTGACTTTCAAAATGGTGGCACATCCGCGGTGCAGCTAGAAAAATACAATTTGTATTTGTCGCCTGCCCCCATTGTAGATATGCCCATATTTGTTCTCCAGATTGCTCGTGCTCACCATATTTTAGTTCAGAAACTACATAATAAGAACGGCAACCGTAGCAGCACTTCATTTTATGAATTTAACATTATGTTTAATTCAGAGCTGGACTTGGGCAACTTCAGGCCCAGGGGTCACTGGGAGGCCCGTACTCATAGGAGTCCCTAGTTCCTCAATCCTTGCAGTTTCACCTTCAGTTTAATTAATGCATTTCATTCTCTGTGTACTGTTGAAAGGTCACTTAAAGGTGATAGGAAACAGTTTTTACACCTCTAGATGCCCTCCAGTTTTCGTTTATTAGCTACCCAGTAGTCTGATATGTTTGTGACCTTTTTTGTTAAATTAATGATGTAATTTGGTTGCCTTTGTAACTACCCTAAATCCCGCTCTCCTCGGCAGGTGCTGCTGTCTCTTTTCATACTGACTGAACATTCCCTGACATCAATAACACCGTTCCAGGCCATTTGGATAAATAGCATGGAATGGGAGTTACAGTGCTGATGTCATAGAATGTCTAAAAGAAAGAGCAGTAGCTGGAGAGGAGAGTGAAACTCAATGTAGATCTGAGGGCACCCCACAGCTGGATTATTTATTTATCAAAAAATCAGCAAAGCAGATCAGAATACATAACTGACATGGGAAGGAAGATGGAAGGGCAGTTAACTATGTAAAAATAATTTCTAGGGACATGGATATGTTGTTCATTCACACTGTCTGGCAGGTATCCTTGCCGCTTTAAATCTTGCCGGATGGTCTTCAAGCTGGCTCCTCCCACCCACCTGGATGGTAAAACTCTCGGCTCCGCCCCATGACGCCAGATCTTCCTTACCGCTTGGAAGCTCAGGTTCCCTCCTTAACGCTGTGTATAAGACTGGTTCCTAATTCTTCGGTTTTGCGAATTTAAAAGTTTTTGCATTTCTAGACTTCGGTCTTCTATCCCTCGCGGCTGCGATGGACAAATCGACTCGGGTTTCGGGAGATGCCCTTGCGGGTAGAAGATGTCTCGGACGGATCCGCACTCCACGTGTGTCTACTGTTTAGGCCTTGAGCACGACCCGCAGGCTTGCGACCTGTGCTCTTCCTTCTCAGCCTACGTCCTCGAAGACCATGCTGCCCGTTTACAACTGGGGCGTCCTGAGAAACGTTTTTCTCCGGTGAAGTCAAAAGAGGCCCGGTCGGCGGTTTCCTCGGTGGTGGGCTCGTCGGATCAGCTAGAGCAGATGATCGCCCTCGAAGAGGAGGCGGCGTGGGCCGCATCTTCCTCGGCCGCGGCATTTATCCCGCTCTCCCTGGGTTCCTCTTATACAGCTTCCTTTAAGGAGCTTTGTCTGTCCCTCTCCACTAAGGGAGAGGGACCAACGTCTGCTGGACCTTCTTCTCGGTCCAAAAAGAAAGACAAGGGTAAGTCCCTCCGTCGACGCTCTTGGGAGCGGGAAAGGTCCCTCTCCCCGAGTTGTGGCCATCGACCGCCGACTCGATCGCTCGGCCGCCACTGGTCTCACGGTGTCCCGCCAGGTCAGTTGACCGAGACTGCCGCCGACGCAGTCGAGATTTTGCTCGACCCGTTGGACGGGTTGTCGCCAGGTGAAGCTGAGACTCCTCTCTCCCTGGTTCCCCCGGTGGGAGCTGAGGATCCCGTGGGCTTGCCAGTGCCTCCGGTTACGGAGACCTCGGATGAACCCTCCGAGCCGAGGGGAGAGCTGGTTCCCCCCGTCCCCTCCCTGCACCGTCCTTGGAAAAGCCGAGGTTCTCGGTCTCGGTCTCGGACTTCTTCGCGGTCCAGCCGATCCCGCCGTCATAGGCGGTCTCGGTCTTGGCACCGTGGTAAGCGGCGCTGCCGCTTGTCCTCGTCCTCCTCCTCCTCGGATGAGGAGGCTTGACGTAAGTTACGTCGACGTCGAGACCTCATGGCAACAACTCCTTCTGACGGGAACAACCCGATGCAGTCGCCTTCCCGCCATTAAATAGCAGCTCACGGGCGGCAAACAACCCTCGACTTGCCGAGGCCTGTTCCCAGGCCGGTTGTTCTGCCAAAACCAGCTGCTCCACCGATTCCGGTGGAACCTCCACCTCCACAGCTGTTATTTGGGGCTCCGACCAAGAATTCTCAGTTGGCTCAGGGTCTGCCCCATAGGCTGTCTGTTACCCTCACTCCCGATCGACCTCGGCAGGTGGAGGGTGGCTCAGGCCCGAGGCAGCTCTTTGCGGACTCTTCCGAGTCCAACGGCGATTCCTCCCTTTTCTCCAGGCGAGTAGACTTGGAGTCCTCTGGAGGTCAGTCGATGGACAATAGCCCTTCATCCTGTCTGGGATTGCTTCGGCTCATCTCGGAGTCCACCGGGATGAAGCTCGAACCTGTGTTTAAGTGGGCCAGGTATCCCCTCACGGAGATACTGGACCGAGGGAATTCCCCTACGGAGGCCTTTCCGGTGGCCGAGGCCATAGTGGGCCCGGTCTTGGAGCTCTGGCAGCGCCCTGCTTCCTGTCCTGCACCCTCGGCCAGGATGGCCAGGAAGTATGCGGTCCCTACCGGTTCTTTGTCCAGTTTTTTGGAACACCCCTCAGCTGAGGGGCTAGTTACCGACAGCATTTTCCGGCACGCCCGGGAACGCTGGAGGCGTGGACAAGCCTTCCGACAAGGAGTCCAAGAAATTGACTGTGCCGGGCGAAAGTCTACACTGTGTCCTCCTCGGCCTTCGCCAGGCCAGTTCGGCCGCACTATGGCACATTTCTCTCATGCCCTGTTGGGCTCCCTGACCGAGGTAGTTCCTCATCTTCCGGGGACCTGCAGACCACGGTTAGGCAGGTGCGGGACCAGGGCAGGGCAGTGGCCAAACAGCAGCTTCAGACTGCTCTGACATGGAGACTCATGTGCCAGGTCAGTAGCGACTGCAGTGGCTACGCCGTCCGGGCATGGCTGAGGATATCCACCTTCACTTCGGATACCCAGCACAAGTTGGCGGATGTCCCCTTCCTGGGGACCGACCTCTTCGGCCCTGGGGTGGAAGGTCACCTGCAGAGGATCGAGAAGTGCAATGCTACCTTGGACTCGGTCTCATCCGCACAGAAGGACAAAGGCCGCAGACCACAGCCTAAGCCCTTTCATCCCTCTGCGCCCGCGGCACGTCCGGCCCAGCAACGTCAGGGCCAGCAGGCTCAAGCTTGGCATCCCAAACCCAAGCCCTCGGCTTCCTCCTCCAGGAAGCAGGGAGGTAAAGGCCCTGGAGGTCCTCGGCCAGTCCTTCCTCCAAGCCTGCCTAAAGACGGTTGAGGGGTGTCGCCCAACCCCGCCGCTTCACCCCAGGTGCCCCTCAGAAGCGCCACCACTTTCTTTCCGCCTGGTCCATTATCACCACAGACCAGTGGGTGTTGGAGTGGTGGGAAAGGGCCTGCCTCTGGAGTTCGAGCAGGCCCTACCCTTCAAACCGTTGCACCTCGGGGGCCTCGGGGTCGAAGCCTCGCTGTCGGCTCGCCGAGCGACATCTCCTCCTCCGAGAAGGAGGTGATCAGAGAGGTGGTGGACCCTCCTCAGACCCGGGGTTCATGTCCAGGTACTTCCTGGTTCCGAAACGGACGGGGGGGCTGGCGCCCCATTCTCGACCTACACTACCTAAACAAGTTCCTAAGGTCTCGAACCTTCAGGATGGTCACTCTGGCTCAGATAATACCATCCTTGGAACACAGCTTGTGGTTCTGCTCTCTGGACCTGCAGGACGCGTTCTTTCACGTCCCTGTCCGTCCGTCACATCAGAGGTTCCTTCGCTTTCGAGCGGAGGGATCCCTTTTCGAGTTCCAAGCCATGCCCTTCGGCTTATCTCCAGCTCCCAGGGTCCTCACCAAATGCATGGCAGTGGTGACAGCATTCCTGCGGCACCAAGGGGTCCGGGTTTACCCTTACCTGGACAATTGGCTGATAGCAGCCCCCTCCAGACAGGAGGTGGAGCGGTCCAGAGATCTGGCCCTCCAGGTTTGCTCTGAGGTCGGCCTCCTCATCAATGAGGCCAAGTCGGAACTCGAGCCAAAGCAGGTGATTCTTTTCATTGGGGCAGAGCTCGACTCTCTTCGAGCCAGAGCACGGCTCCCGGCGGATGGGCCGAGGTTCTTTCCTCCTTTGCCCAATCATTTCTGGTTGGGCAATCGTGCCCTGCCCAGGACTTCCTGCGCCTCCTGGGTCTCATGGCGGCCTGTACCAGCGTGGTCCGTTGGGCCCGCTGGAGCATGCGCCCCTTCAGTGGGGGCTGGCCAGCCAGTGGTCTCAACGCTGCGATCCATTGGACCAGCTAGTGACGGTGACCCAGGGGATGTGGAACGTTCTCCAGTGGTGGACCGTTCCAGTTCATCTGCAGGAGGGCATCCCGTTTGTCCGTCCCGAGCCGACGGTCTCTCTATCAACCAATGCCTCTCTGATGGGTTGGGGTGCCCATGTGGGGAACATCGGCGCCACGGCCTCTGGTCCCGCGGAGTCCCGATGCCACATCAACCTGCTGGAGCTCCGAGCGGTCCGCCTGGCTCTCACCGCCTTTGCTCCGTTTCTTCGGGGTCAAGTGGTCCGGGTCCAGACGGACAATACCACGACCACGTACTGTCTAAACTGCCAGGGCGGGACGCGCTCCATGCTTCTATGCAAGGAAGCTCTCCGCATCTGGTCACCCGTGTGCAGCCTGGAGGTGGATCTCCTAGCCATTCACGTGGCAGGAGCCTCCAACACCCTGGCCGATGCCCTAAGCCGGATAGGGGCTGCGTCCCACGAGTGGTCTCTCCTGCCGGAGGTAGTACAAGATCTATTCTCCCATTGGGGCACACCTCAGGTGGACCTGTTTGCCTCCAGGGAGAATGCGAAGTTGAGGCTGTTCCATGCCCGCCCCCCTCAGCAGGGCTCGCTGCAGGGGGATGCCTTCTCGAGGCCGTGGACCCTGGGCCTCTTCTACGCCTTTCCCCAGTTCCCCTTGATGCACAAGGTGCTTCTCAAAGCAAGGAGGGACAAGGCGCAGGTGATTCTGATAGCCCCAGACTGGCCCCGCCAGTACTGGTACCCAGATCTCCTCAGCCTCAGCTCCAGTCTCCCGAGGCAGCTTCCAGCTCGCCCGGACCTGCTTTCAGTCAATCAGGGGAAGGTGTTCCATCCGGACCTTCAATCCCTGCACCTGATGGCCTGGTTCCTGAGTGGCTAGAGTTCCAGGCCTTGGGTCTTTCCAACGAGGTCCTCAACGTGAGTTAGGCGTCCAATAAGAGTCAACCAGAAAATGCTCGCTTCAAATGGAGAGATTTTCCATTTGGTGCCAGAGCAAGGGCCTTGACCCTTCCTCCTGTTCCTTGGCGAGCATATTGGACTACCTTTGGTCCCTTTCTCAGCAAGGGCTTAGGTCGACGACCCTTAAGGTGCACCTGGCAGCCATCTCTGCTTACCGGGCGCGGGCCGGAAGCAGTCAGTGGCGCAGGAGAAGGTGGTCTGGTGCTTTTTCAAGACCCTGATCACATATCCTCGGTGCAAGAACCTCCACCTCCGTGGGATCTACTGCTGGTACTGGCAAAGCTCATGGGCAAGCTTATTCGAACTGATGCACAGGTGAACTTCTCACCTGTCGTGGAAGACCGCCTTCTTGGTGGCTATCACGTCAGCCAGAAGGATGGGAGAGCTCCAGGCGCTCTGCATCGAGTCTCCTTACCTGGTCTTCCACAGGGACAAGGTTGTCCTGCGCCCCCACCCGAAATTCCTTCCGAAGGTGGTGTCGGAGTTTCACCTTAACCAGGTGTTGACTCTGCCGGTGTTCTACCCCAGTCACACCTCGGAGGCCGAATATAGGCTCCATACTCTGGACCCTAGAAGGGCGCTCGCTTACTATAAGGAGCACACAGCTGAAATTCGGGGAGAGGTTCGCCAGCTGTTTGTCACCTATGCTGAAGCCGCACCTGGCAGACCTGCAGCCAAGCGGACGATAGGCAGGTGAGTCACCTCCTGCATAGATCTCTGCTATAAGTTGGCGGGCATGGAGCCTCCCAGAGGGATAAGAGCTCATTCTACCTGCCATACTGCTGCATCGGTGGCTTCTTCCAGGGACGTCCCTATCCAGGAAATCTGCAGGGCTGCTACCTGGGAAGTCAGCACACACACCTGCATCACCCATTACCACATCGACCTTGAGTCACGCCGGGATGCTGGTTTTGGGGCCTCAGTTCTCCAGTCTCTATTCCCTAAGTAGGGGGTGTGCGCCTTGCCTCCCTCCTCCCGGAGAACTGCTAGGAGTCTGCCAGACAGTGTGGATGAACAACATATCCATGTCCCTAGAGATACAGGTTACTCACCTGTAACAGGAGTTCTAGGAATGGTGTATGTTGTTCATCCACCACATTACCGACCTCCCGGCTCGACGCACAACCTGAGCTTCCAGCGGGCCAGATCTGGCGTCATGGGGCGGAGCCGAGAGTTTTACCACCCGGGTGGGTAGGAGGAGCCAGCTTGAAGACCTTCCAGCAAGATTTACAGCGGCAAAGATACCTGCCAGACAGTGTGGATGAACAACATATACCATTCCTAGAACTCCTGTTACAGGTGAGTAACCTGTATTTCCTGTCTCCTTGAAGTGACATTACTGGGCTGGGCAGAACCTTCCAACTACACATTATATTGCACTTCTTGTCCTGGTGTTTATATTTGTTTCTGCCACATTGTTGAATACTGCACTTTGTCTCATGCTTTTTTCTTTGCACTACGAACATTCAAAATTTGCCAGCAGATAGAGGCCTAGAGGTCTATCAAGTCTGCTCGAATGTGCAGCTAGCACCCCTTATTCTGCAGCTGCCCCTCCCTTCCACCCTTCCCCTTCGTTACCCCTCCCCCTTGTCCTGTCCCATCCCCTTTTGAAGCAGTCCACTGTTCTACTGCATACCACTTCTGCAGGTAACGCATTCCACTCAGCCACCATCCTCTCTGTAAAAAAGTGTCTCCTCATCTCCTTCCTGAACTTTCCTTCCTCCAGTCTCATATCATGGCCGCTGGTGACCCTTCCTTCCCTTACTTTGAACAGCCCCTCTGTACCCATCTTGTTTATTCCTTTCATGTATTCAAAGGTTTCAGTCATGTCACCCCTGTCCCTCCTCTCCTCCAGTGAGCACATGTTCAACTCCTTCAACCTCCTCTCGTAAGGTAAGTCCCCCAGGCCCTTGATCATCTTTGTCGTCCTGCGCTGCACCCCCTCCAGTAACTTAATGTCCCTCTTCAGATACGGGCACCAGTACTGCACGCAGTACTCCAGGTGTGGTCTAACTAAATGACCTATACAGTAGCAGAATCACCTCCTCCCTCCTCAAGGATATACCCCTTGCAATACAACCCAGCATTTTGTTGGCCTTTGCAGCTGCCTTCCTACATTGTGCCGAGTTGTTCATTGACCCTGTAATGAGTACACCCAGATCCTTCTCCTCCTGTATCTGGGCTAGCTGCACTCCCCCCAGCTGGTAGCTCCTCCTTGGGTTCTTCATCCCAGAATGCAGCACCTTGCACTTTTTGGCATTAAACCCCAGTTGCCAGGTGTCCGACCAGGTTTCAAGCTTTGCCAGATCATCCTGCAACCCCTGCCATCCCCCTAGGTCATCCACCACCGCGCCTACCTTGGTATCATCAGCAAACAGACTGATCTTGCTCTTGATGTCCCATGATATGTCTGCAATGAATATCCCAAACAACACTGGTCCCAACACCGAGCCCTGTGCAACACCGCTCGTCACTGCCCTTGGGTGTGAGAGCTCCCCACCCACCACCACCCTCTGTTGCCTTCCCTGAAGCCAGTTTCCTACCCATCTCACCAGCTTTGCACCCGCCCCTGTGCCTACTAACTTCCTTCCCAGCCTTCCATGTGGCACCAAGTCGAGTGCCTTACTGAAGTCCAGATACAGGACATCCACTGCATGGCCCCTGTCCAATTGCCTAGTTACCCAGTCATAGAACTCCACCAGGTTGGTTTGGCAGGATCTGCCACATATGAAGCCGTGCTGTCTGCTGTCCTGTAGTCCTTTGGCCTCTAGGAGGGCCACCAGCCTCTCCTTCAGGATAGTCTCCATTAGCTTACCCACAATGGATGTGAGGCTCACTGGTCTGTAGTTTCCTGGTTCATCCTTGGGGCCACTCTTGTGGAGGGGCACCACATGAGCCATCCTGCATATGCATTATGCATTATATGTTTGCTCTACAATATTTGCCTTGACATTGTATTGCTCCTACCATTTTCTTGTATTTTGTATCTTTCTTGCTCAAACACTACTGTATTATGTTCTGTCACTGGATATGCTCCTTTGTAACCTCCCGGGTCGTGCCTGAAATGGTCATCTCTGTGGCTAGTGCACCCACCAGGTAAACAAAAACTAAATAAATAAATAAAATCATGATGCCATACAAATACCTGCTAGGGTACAGTTGGGCCTCCAATGAGTAACCCTGCTGGTGGCCCCAAGAAATATAAGGCTGTCTCTAGCTTAATTCAAACAGAGCACAACATTCATATTATAACACCAGTAGGGGTGTATATCAGACAGCAGGAGTAACCCAGATTAGCTCTCCAATCAACTTGTAAGCTGTGGCTTACTTGGCGTATGCCTTCCTGCACCCGTGCTACGCGTAATGCACTCTCCTTCTCTCTGGAACCCTGAGTCCTGTTTACATCATTGAGACATACTTTTGTATGACTTGGTTGGCTCTGATCATGCTTTCCTATGGCAGGAGTCAGAGGAGTGCTCTAGATTACCTTAATGCGCATATTGTTACTGATGTTCGAGGCAGTGTTCGCTGCTGTAAGAGGGAGAGCCAAACTGAGTCTTGCCAAGTTAATAAAAGAAGTTGTAAAAGCAAGGGACAGGTGAGCGTTTGGTGTGCTGTTGTTGGTTATCAGGTATGAGCTGATCACTAGCCAGCATTAGAAATCCGCCACCTGCTTTTCACTATGGATCACAACATCAAGCAGAGTTTCAAAGTAGCCCCAAACCCCGAGTTTGTGTTATTTCAGGAGGACACAATTAGACCTTGGGGGACTGTTAAACCTTCACTTGTTACTAATATGTACCAGTTTAACAGAATCCTCTGGCATCTAGTGGTGTTTTCATTTAATTTCTTTATATGTGGCAGCTCAAGTAAGCTGATTCAGCTTGTTTGGAATGAGGCCCTGTTTTGTCTGTATTTTTGGTCACCCATGGGGCCCTGCTTCACTGCCTTCTATCAATGGACGCCTAGAGTGGTCCAAGCAGGACTTTTTTTCCTAGCAGCTGCTGCTGGTATCTCATTCTGTGATAGTGTTATACCATTACTAGTACAAGGGAACTGACACGTAACTTCATGTTGCATACATATTGTAATAATATACGTACACTATATCTAATATTACAGTGAAATTCCAGTGTAATTCCTGACTAAATGCCATTACATATTATACATCATTACTGTGTAACTACAGTTCAGTAACACTTTAGTGTTATCACTTTGTGAAGCCTTACTCTTACCCATGATTCTTTGCACTGCATTTTAGGCTTTAACATTGTTACTGTACAGTATGCCTTGTCCCTGCTACTTGAGTGGACTAACCTCCAGCCATTGCTGGGAATCAAAGCCGTGGCCCAGAGTCTCAAAGGCAGCAGCTCTAAGAGTTTGGAGAGATGCACAGGAACCAAACAGTTTAGGAATTTGTTCTCATCTTGCATCCTTTTATAGGTCCTAGACACTGCTGTACCTGCAAACTGCCCTTTCAGTATGCTACTCTAAATGCCTTATGTCCTCTGAGGCTGACCTGGTACTTGGGTGAGACAGCAACTGAACTGCACACTTATGAGCCCCAACAGGACGAAACATCCGTGTTAGTTTGTTGTTCCTAACCTAGTGGTCCAGATGTGATTACTTGTATAAAAGGCGACTTTCAGTTCAACGAAGCCTTGTCAGCCTGCCCTCCTGAAAGATATGCCGGGTTTGAGTAAGTAAAATAAAGTAAAACTTTATTATATAGCGCCTTTCCAAAACCAAGGCGCTTTAACAAAGCATAACAATATCCCACATAAATAAAACAATATGTAACCCCCTGCAAATGGGGGTTCCCAAAAGACTTCCAGGAGCTTGCTTGAATGCTCCAAGCCTGAATGGTGTTTGGCGTTTAAGCCATTTATCAGTGAGTGTTTTTAGAGCCTCTGGTACTGTCTCTTTAAGAGCTGTCTGCTTGCAGACATAATTAGTTTGTATGGGGGGGACTGTGTGTTTCTCTACTTGAGTACCACTCGAACTGCTTCCAATTCACTCCATTTTTGCAGTCACTAGGAGTGCAAAGGGAACCTATCTGAAAGATGTAACTGTTTGCCAGAAATCATTTAGAGTAATAATGAAAATACAGTTTGTCTAACCTGCTTTCTTTGCAGTCAGAACTGTGTCTGCCTAGTTCCCCATTCTGGTTTTGAACTGCTGAACTGGACCAATCAGTGTGGGGTAAGCTAGCTCTAAAATGGTGCCTTGGATGAATCAGAACTTGGACTCATAATCTGAGCCAGCCACAAGAGGATTGTATGGGCAGTGACTCTGGGAGATGTAGTTTAGACTGGCGCTTTTGGACCAACAGCAGCAGTCTGTTGTGAGTGACAGCCAATCCAGTCAAGAACTGGGAGGAACTCAAAGGAAGTGCCCGGTTTTGTCTGTTGGAGTTTCAGTTTAGCTCTGGCAGTGAAGGAAAGGAACCCTGTGCTCCTTCAGTGCACAGATTTAGTCAAAAACATGTGTAAGGTCCAGAGTTCGGTCTGCAGCTTGTGTAACTGCTTGTTAGGACTGAATCAGTCCTGTGAAGAGAATCAAAGGATATCTGAGAGTAGAAACCAGGCTCACCCTGTAGAAGACTGGAGAAATTGCTGAATTGCACTCGGTCTGTCAGGAACTGACTCTGCTGTGTGTTCTCCCGGGTATTGTGCAGTAATTGCGATCGGGATAGAGAAGCAGCCTGCCTGTTTGCCATATAAATGTGTGAGGAGTCTTGTGGAGCTCAAGAGTAGCCCTGCTGACATTGAAGGACCCTACCTTGTTTGGAGGTCGTGAGTACTAATTCAGGGTCCCTGTTGAATTGCCACATTAAATCCAAATGGAATCACTGTACTGCTGACTGTTTAAACTAATTTTTCTTTTCTCTGTGGGAAAAGGGCCCCTACCAGCTGCCACGGTTTGGACTAACCACTAGGGCTTGGGTACCCAGGGACAGTAACTGTGAGGATAGGCCTGTGCACAGAGCCATGGTAGATGAGTAAAGTGATAAGCTAATTAACCTGATTTCCCCCTGTCCTTGTTATATCCCCCTAAATAAATCAGAGCTGCTTGTTTCAGCAAAGTTATACTGCCTGAGGTATTTGTCTATGTTAAAATATTGTACTGTGATTGTTGCACTGTATCTTGTTTTACAGGGGGTCCCAGTGCCTGAACCAGTTCTGGGGGTAAGTGTATACTGTGAAGGTAATTCTGATATACTGTGTGGGCCACTAGTGGGAAGAAAGGGGGGTTGCAGTGTCCCAGAGGGCTGTGACCAAGTAAGTTTAACTATTGCAAACCCTGACCTCTGGGTGGAGGCACCCGCCATTGGATCCAGGCCCCTCAACCTGTTAGTGGCAAATCAGGCAGGGGTAGTAGCCCCTGGGATAGCGCCATCTAGGGGTTACATCTTGGAGGCTCACCGCTGGGATTGTGTGTCCTCTAGTGGCCATATTTACGAACCACTGTTAAGAAAAATGGGTACCCTGACAGAAGTGGCTGTGCACCGCTGGTGGAGTGGTGTACTGGGGAGGAGATCGACCTCAAAATGCTATGCTTATACTGGACATCCCTTGGGTATCAATAGGACACTGTACAGGGAGTACTTTCCAAGGTGGAAGGTTTACAAAACCCTGTGGTGGTGGGTCGGCATGCTAATCTGCTCACCCACACTTTTCTGGCCCTAGTAGAGTTTAAGGATCCCATAGATAGCTCCAAAGTGCCACAGACCATTACCCCAGAGGAGCCCTCACTGCTTGGAGAGTGATAACTAAGGACAGTAAAGACCCGGGGGGGAATGAGCCCCCACCACTATCTGAAACCTTTGAGGAGAAATTTGCTAAATGGTTGCTGGGAGAAGGGAAAACTGTGGAGGACTTGAAGAAACTATTCTTGCCACCAGGGGTGTTCCTCCCCCAACACCCTCTCCAGTACCCGTAATGGTGGCTGAACCAATGCAGACTCCTATTTCTGCACCTGCCATTAGTCACGACTCTTACCGAAGGTTGAGGATCTTCTCTGGCACCCTCCCAACCCCCCAAGGGGAGGATGACTGGGAGACCTGGATAGACTATGTTGCCCCCCAAGTGCTAGAATGGCAATGCTCGGAAGCAGCGAAGAGGGTTAGTGAGAGCCTCAGGTCCTGCCCTGGCTGCCATTCGTACTAAACGGGCCAGTAACCCTGAAGTGACTGCACAGGCCTATCTTGAGGCCCTGGAGAGTGTATGGGAGCCCAGATTCTGATGAGGACCTATGGTGGAGAGTAAGAGATGCACAACAGTACCAAGGGGAGTTGTTGTCTGTGTATGTATCTCGGCTGGAAAAATTGTTGCAAGAATGCCTCAGAAAGGGTAGTTGCCAGCGATTGAACTGGACCGAACCAGGCTGGACAGGATCCTAAGTCTGCCCTCTCAGAACTGCTGTTGCTCAGTTACGCCTGGCAAATCGACTGAATCCCACCCTCCTATGATGAGTTAATGAGAGAAATTGAGGAGTTGAGAAAAGGCGACTCGGGAGGGACCTGCACCAATAGCTGCGCACGACCCGAGTGACTGAGGGTGACCCATCAAGTGAAGTTCAGGGCAGAGGTTGACAGTCAATGAGTGCTCTGACAAGGAAAAGATATGCCACAATGGGGCGAACTGTTGAGAGAGATCCGGAATTCAAAACAGTCCCTTTATGAAGGCCATGCAAGTAAGAGGCCCTGACCTATATCCGACTGCATCTGCTATGGGGGTGGGGTACCCACCCATGTATCTCCTGCTGATAACAGCTCCGAACTCGATTCCTTGACCATGGAAGTGGAGAAACTGACGAGATGTCTCCAAATGCTTATCACGCCAGAGACAGAGATGGCACCAAGGTTTCCAGTTAGTAATACCTCTGCCCTGGCTCCCGCGTGGCGCCCGGCCAGCTCAAACTCCAGAAAGTATGTTTGTTATAATTGTGGGAAGGACGGCACATGAAAAGGGAATGCGGTCCCCAAAAGACACTGACAAAGTTGCATATAGGCTACAGGAGAGCTCGGAGAACAAATCAGTGGTTAAGAGGTGCACAAATGATCCCAGTGAGGGCACCAAAATGCTAACTCACGCCCTTTGTGGCAAGGTCAGTTGCCCAGGCCCCCACTACCGCCTCTCCAGACTGGTCCAGAATAGTGGGTCCTCCATGGAGACCACTGTAAAGGTGAATGGAGTGTCTACAAGAGCTGTATTAGACAGTGGCTCCCAAGTGACAATTATGTTCCAGGATTGGTATCAGAAGCATTTGTCAGGCATCCCTTACAACCATTAGAAGGACTGCATGTATGGGGTTAAGTGAGAAGGCCTACCCTATTCTGGGTATATCCGAATTTGGCTGTCTTTCCCCACCTCCGTGGCTGGAGTGGCTCAACAAGTAGAGACCCTAGCCTTATTGTGTCCCCCCACTGGACTGTATGATGGTGTCCCTTTGTTGATTGGAACAAATGCTCATATGTTCGGAAGGCTGGCACAGTTGTGTTATGAAAAACAGGGGTCAAAGACTAGTAGAGCTTTAAGAGTTCCGGCTTTAATTAAGAAGGCCTATGAGGCACAGAGATGCTGAAAAATAGAACCAGAGGAACCGGTCGGAATTGTATGGAAGAAGGATCCTGAGTCTCTGATCCTGCGCCAAATGCCCAGTGTACCTTACAGGAGAGGTCCGATCAGAAAGGATGTTAAGAATAAAATATTAATGTTGGATGCACCAGGCGATGGAAAATTGCCAGAGGGACTGCTGGTCAAGCCTAGTATTTTGCCCGCTAGAGCCCATGCTTATGCCAGAAGGGTAATGGTCCAAGTTCATAATGTGTCTGAAAGAGACATTCGAGTAAATAGAGGTTGCATCCTGGCTAATGTGCATTGTGCAGACACTGCAGTGCTACCCAGCAGCAAGAGTTCAAGGAAGAATGACAGAGTAATGCCTGACTTGTTTGATTTCGGCGACTCCCCGCTGCCAGCTGAATGGAAAGTGAGGATCAGTGAGAAGCTTGCCCAGAGAGACAAGGTGTTTTCTTTAAAGGAATGGGACGTAGGATGTGTGCAAGGAGCTGAGCACAATATCCGGCTGCATGACGAAAGACCATTTCGTGAGAGGTCTCGACGCCTGGCACCTGCTGATATAGATGATGTGAGACGGCATCTGCAAGAGATGTTAGCTGCTGGTAATACAAGAACCAGAAGCCCTTATGCTTCCCCATTGTGGTAGCGAGGAAAAGAATGGGACAGTAAGGATGTGCGTGGATTATCGCACCTTAAACCGGCGGACTATCCCTGATCAGTACACAATGCCCCGCATTCAGGATGCTTTGGACTGCCTAAACGGGAGCAAGTGGTTCTCTGTGCTGGATCTCCGCAGTGGGTACTACCAGATCCCGATGGCCCCAGAGGACCGTGAGAAGACAGCCTTTATCTGTCCGCTTGGCTTCTATGAATTCATGAGGATGCCTCAAGAGTTTCAGGTGCCCCAGCCACTTTTCAGCGATTGATGGAGCGTGCAGTGGGGACATGAACTTACTAGAGTGCCTGGTATACCTAGATGATGTTATTGTGTTTGGCAGCTCACTGGAAGAACATGAGAGCAGATTATTTAAGGTATTGGACCGACTGGAGGACTTTGGCCTTAAACTGTCCATTGATAAGTGTCAATTCTTTCAAACATCAGTAAAGTATGTGGGACACATAGTATCCACCGAGGGAATAGAGACCGACCCAAGTAAAGTTGAGGCCTTGACCACCTGGCCACAGCCCAAAAATCTAAAAGAACTGCAAAGATTCCTGGGATTCTGTGGTTATTATCGGCGCTTCATCAAGGACTATTCAAGAGTGATCCGTCCTTTACTTAACCTTACTCAAGGGTATCCCCCAACCCACAAAAAAAACCAAAAGTCAGCATCCCTCAAGACTGAAAGAGTGTATTTTCGTCCGAGTGAAGTATTTGGGGCCCGCTGGACTCCTGATTGTGAGACTGCTTTCATGAGATCATATATCAACTTACCCATGCTCCAGTGCTAACCTATGCCGATCAAGAAAACCTCACGCCCTGCACACTGATGCTAGCTTGCAAGGGTTGGGGGCTGTGTTGTACCAAGAGCACGAGAATGGCCTGAGACCAGTGGCCTTTGCCAGTAGAAGCCTGACCCCATCCGAAAAGAACTATCCTGTACATAAGTTAGAGTTCTTAGCTTTGAAGTGGGCTATTGTTGACCAATTCCATGAGTACTTGTATGGGCTAAAATACTAGTAAAACTGACAATAATCCTTTGACCTATGTGCAGACCTCAGCTAAGTTGGATGCCACTGGCCATAGGTGGCTTTCTGCATTATCTACATATGACTATGCTCTCGAATACGGAGCAGGTCTGAACCACATAGATGCTGATGCTCTCTCCGGAGGCCTGTTCCCCAGAATGATTGGGTCCGATTGGCAGAACCTGACATTCGGGCACTCTGCCGAAGTTTGACCGAGGAACAATGTCCACGGACGCAGTGGACTGCATGGTGGATTCTTGGGACCCTCTGAGAATTGCATACCTGTTGCTTATTGCCACTTTTCTGCAATAGACATTGGTGCACTGCCTCAGCTGGACAATGACAGTATTTGGCGGCTCAATCCCATGATCAAAGCAGCTTTAGAAGCCCTATGCAGAAAAGATGTGTCCAAATTACGCCCACTGATTTGAGAACTGCACTGTTGTACAAAGAAGGTCCTAAGTTGAAACTGATCAATAAACTGTTATACAGAGAAACAGTAGACAGAGGGGGACAAGTAGACAAACAACAACTAGTGCTGCCCACTGCCTTTCGAGACTCAGTACTGATGTCCTTGCACAACCACATGGGGCACCTCGTATAGACAGAACACTTGACTTGGTGAGATCCAGATTCTATTGGCCTAAGATGGGGCTGATGTGGAGTAACACATCGAACTTGTAGTCGCTGCTTACAGAGGAAAGCTTTGCCCCAGAGGGCTGCCCTTCTTGTTAACATCACCACCAGTGCACCCATGGAGCTGGTCTGTATTGATTTTCTGAGTTTGAGTCAGATCAAAGAAATATCAGTAATGTGCTGGTGGTCACTGACCATTTCACGAGATATGCCCAAGCTTTCCCCACCAAAGACCAGAAAGCATCCACTGTGGCCAAAGTACTTGTAGAAAACTTTTTGTTCACTATGGGGCTCCACAAAGAATCCATTCTGATCAAGGGAGAGGCTTTGAGAGTCGTCTGATCAAAGAGATGCTTTCTCTGTGGGGAGTGCGAAAGTCCAGAACCACTCCTTACCACCCCCAGGGGGACCCACAGCCTGAACGTATCAACCGCACTTTGCTAGATATGCTAGGCACCCTACACCCAAAGGACAAGCCTAGATGGAGCCAACAAATTAGCACCCTGGTACATGCTTATAACTGCACCAAAAGTGATGCCACTGGGTTCTCCCCCTACCGCCTGATGTTTGGAAGAGAAGCTCGACTGCCGGTAGATGTGTTTTGGGGTCTCTCCTGATGGGGTTCAAGCTGACAACTATTTACAGTATGTGCAAAAGTTAAAGGCCCAGCTAACTCATGCGTACCAACTGGCTCAAACCATGGCTGCCAAAAGAAATCTGGCCAACAAAGAAAGGTATGATAAAAGGTGAAAGCACAGGAACTCCAGGAGGGAGATCGGTATTGCTAAGAAATCTGGGACTGCATGGCAAACACAAGATTGCTTGACAGATGGCACACATCTCCTCACATTGTAGTGGGCAAACTAGGTGATCTGCCAGTGTTCAAAGTAAGGCCTGAGAATAATTCAAAAGATGTAAAAACAATGCATAGAAATCATTTACTGCCCATTGGACAAATCTTGATTGAGTCTGAGCCCCTAGAAGATGCCCCTCTGGACCAGTGACTAGAGCTGCTGCTAAGAAAAGATCAAGAAAGTCTGCACCTACAGAAGCAGAGTTAAAGTGTTCCCTCCACAAGTCCCAGTTGAGCATGACTGTCAGTCCATATCAGAAGAAAGTGAGAGTGACTTTGAATACTATCCTTCTACGAACTGAGTCAATTGTTTGAGGCAATCCCTAGTCAATACTGGAGGCAGGCTGGGCCTTCTGGACTGTCTAAGCTCCCAGTTTCGTCCCTGGAGCCAATGCTTCCAGAAAGTGAAGTGCAAAGCATCAGATCAGATGAAATGGAATCATTGTGCATGGTTGAACTGTTTGAGCTTTCAGGGGAGGAAAATGATGGATTGGGTCAGACTGGTGATACACCAGAACAAGAAGAGTATTTTGAGTGCCCTGACAGTCCACTGCCAGTGTCCGAAAGCTCTGCATGTGAGCCAAATGTTGTGGACTCAGAAACTGTAACTCCTGGAGCTGAAAGTGCCCCAAGTTCTAGCCTCTCTACCCCATGGAGACTCCCTGACAAGTGAGGACAATGCTGAAAATGAGGCTCAGAGTGCAGAGCCTGTAACAGTTCCCCTAGAAAGACTGGTCGAGCTGTAAAGCCTGTGGTGCACCTCAGTTATGATTCACTTGGGAGGCCTGTGGACTTGCCTCTCAATGTTGTACATAAAGGAGTGTATGGGTCCCGAGCTCATTGCCCCAAACTGGCGTCAGTGCTAACTCCAAGTTACTTGTGTTGCCCTCTAAGTATGGTGCCTTGCCCGTCCAGCCCCAAGGTAATTGATAGGGAAGGCCCCTCTTCAGGTTTCATGTACAAGAGGTAATAACTTGAGTTATGGTACAATGTGTGTGTAATACTGTGTAAAGTGACGTACTGCAATGTTTCAGAAATGTGTTCTTGGTAAAATGATATATTGACTGATGATTACATGTGTGAGCCTAATGCAAATGTATATGGTTGCAGTTAAAACTTATGGGGGTACTTGCTTGACTCGGACGTCAAGCTTTCCCAGGCCAGGAAGGGTGTAACCCCACTGCAAATGGGGGTTCCCAAAAGACTTCCAGGAGCTTGCTTGAATGCTCCAAGCCTGAATGGTGTTTGGCGTTTAAGCCATTTATCAGTGAGTGTTTTTAGAGCCTCTGGTACAGTCTCTTTAAGAGCTGTCTGCTTGCAGACATAATTAGTTTGTATGGTGGGACTGTGTGTTTCTCTACTTGAGTACCACTCGAACTGCTTCCAATTCACTCCATTTTTGCAGTCACTAGGAGTGCAAAGGGAACCTATCTGAAAGATGTAACTGTTTGCCAGAAATCATTTAGAGTAATGAAAATACAGTTTGTCTAACCTGCTTTCTTTGCAGTCAGAACTGTGTCTGCCTAGTTCCCCATTCTGGCTTTGAACTGCTGAACTGGACCAATCAGTGTGGGGTAAGCTAGCTCTAAAATGGTGCCTTGGACGAATCAGAACTTGGACTCATAATCTGAGCCAGCCACAAGAGGATTGTATGGGCAGTGACTCTGGGAGATGTAGTTTAGACTTCGGCGCCTTTTTGGACCAACAGCAGCAGTCTATTGTGAGTGACAGCCAATCCAGTCAAGAACTGGGAGGAACTCAAAGGAAGTGCCCGGTTTTGTCTGTTGGAGTTTCAGTTTAGCTCTGGCAGTGAAGGGGAAAGGAACCCTGTGCTCCTTCAGTGCACAGTTTTAGTCAAAAAACATGTGTAAGGTCCAGAGTTCCGGTCTGCAGCTTGTGTAACTGCTTGTTAGGACTGAATCCGTCCTGTGAAGAGAATCAAAGGATATCTGAAGAGTAGAAACCAGGCTCACCCTGTAGAAGACTGGAGAAATTGCTGAATTGCACTCGGTCTGTCAGGAACTGAATCTGCTGTGTGTTCTCCCGGGTATTGTGCAGTAATTGCGATCGGGATAGAGAAGCAGCCTGCCTGTTTGCCATATAAATGTGTGAGGAGTCTTGTGGAGCTCAAGAGTAGCCCTGCTGACATTGAAGGACCCTATCTTGTTTGGAGGTCGTGAGTACTAATTCAGGTCGCTCCTGTTGAATTGCCACATTAAATCCAAATGGAATCACTGTACTGCTGACTGTTTAAACTAATTTTCTTTTCTCTGTGGGAAAGGGCCCTTCCAGCTGCCACGGTTTGGACTAGCCACTAGGGCTTGGGTACCCAGGGACAGTAACTGGTAGGGATAGGCCTGTGCACAGAGCCATAGGTAGATGAGTAAAGTGATAAGCTAATTAACCTGATTTCCCCCTGTCCTTGTTATATCCCCCTAAATAAATCAGAGCTGCTTGTTTCAGCAAAGTTATACTGCCTGAGGTATTTGTCTATGTTAAAATATTGTACTGTGATTGTTGCACTGTATCTTGTTTTACAGGGGGTCCCAGTGCCTGAACCAGTTCTGGGGGTAAGTGTATACTGTGAAGGTAATTCTGATATACTGTGTGGGCCACTAGTGGGAAGAAAGGGGGGTTGCAGTGTCCCAGAGGGCTGTGACCAAGTAAGTATAACTATTGCAAACCCTGACCTCTGGGTAGAGGCACCTGCCATTGGATCCAGGCCCCTCAACCTGTTAGTGGCAAATCAGGCAGGGGTAGTAGCCCCTGGGATAGCGCCATCTAGGGGTTACAAATAACAGTTAAGATAAATAACTTAATAATATTACAGATATAATCATCCAGATTAAAAACATCAGAGAAAAGCCTGGTTAAAAAGACAGGTTTTAAATTCAGCTTTAAAACTTTCAACGGTCAGGCATTTTCTTAATCGACGAAGTAGAGAATTCCACAGGGTGGGAACTGCAAAGGAAAACGCTCGAGCACCAGAAATTTTCAGATGCACCCTGGGAATCTCTAGCAATCCCTCGTCGGCAGATCGGAGAGGACAGCAGGGGCAGTAGAGAGTCAAAAGATCTTTCAGATAGCTGGGTCCCTTATTGTGTAAGGTTTTAAAGGTCAGCAAGCCAACCTTAAAGGTGATCCGCCACTGAACAGGCAGCCAGTGCAGTTTGCGCAGCACAGGCGTAATATCACTAGCCCTAGAGGTGCCAGTCAGAAGCCTGACCGCTGCGTTCTGCACCAGCTGCAGGTGGTGACTATCAACCCCTGGAAGCCCTAGGTAGAGGGCATTGCAGTATTCTAGGTGGGATGGTAATGAAGGTATGGACCAAAGTTGTTAGGTAATCCAGAGGAACCAGGTGTTTCACCTGGGTGATATTCCTCAGATGGTAAAAAGAGGATTTAACCACAGCCAACACCTGAGATCTCAGAGTCAAGCCATCATCAAAAATAATGCCCTGGTTTCTCACCCGGTCTGAAGTGGTGAGCTGGATGCCATCAAGCCATAAGCCTGATGACTGCCCAGCTCCCATACCCGCCCCCAGCCGACCTAGGTCCACCACTAACACCTTGGTCTTATCCGGGTTCAGCATCAGCCAGCTGGCGCTCATCCAGTCTTTGATCTCGCCGAGACAGTTGTTAAAGACAGAGACTACATCCTCCTGTCTGGGTAGAAAAGACATATACAGTTGAATATCATCTGCATAGCGCTGAAAACTCAAACCATATCATCTGATGATATCTCCTAATGGCAGCATGTACACTGTGAACAACATAGGCGACAGTATGGAGCCCTGTGGCACCCTCAGGACAGAGGGAGAGCGTCAAAGGAAAAAATTCCAGTGACAACCCTCTGAGATCTGCCCACGAGGAACGATTAAAACCATTTGAGGACCGTACCTGATACTCCACAAAAGAAATGCAGGCACTCCAAAAGCACACCATGGTCCACAGTGTCAAACGCCGCAAAGAGATCAAGAAGGACTAAGATGGTATGTGCCTATCTCTCGCTATTAGGAGGTAATTCAGTACCTGGACGAGTGCAGTCTCAGCACTATGTCTTTTCCTAAATCCAGGCTAAAGAGCCTCATAGATACCATGGGTCGCAAGATAATCCTCCAGCTACGATACAACCACTTTTTCAATAACCTTGCTACAAAGGTGCAGGTTAAAGATAGACCTGTAGTTAGCTGGATAGTTTGGATCCAAGGAGGGTTTTTTAAGGAGTGGTCATACGTCTGCCTCCTTTAGTGGATCTGGAAAGACCCCTCTCTTCAAGGAACCCCAAACAATTTAAGCTAGGATCTGGCAGATGAAATCTATACAACCCACTAATAGAGGTGTAGGGCCTGTATCCAAACTATAGCTGGTTGGGGCTTTAAAGTGTATGTGTTTGGTTTGAAAAGCTGGACAGAAACCAAACCATTCAGCTAAGAGGTACAGTTATTGCTGTTAGCTGGGAGATTAAAGTGATTATTTGCCTTTTATACAGTGCAGTCTCAGCTACCACCAACAGAGGGGCCCCTCTCCATCTGAGATGGTTTTACTATTGCGCTTCGACAGCCTCACATCGACATCCCCGACAGACACAGTGCCGAGTGTCGGCATTGTACTGCCGAGGATGTCAGTGTGATTCTGTTGGGGGTCTGTGCCCCCTGAACCCCACACCCACCGGTCTCTAGATATCTAAGTCGGAGTTGGACGGGGGGGGGGGGGCGTGACACCGGAGCCGGGTCTGCAATTCATAAACACAGCGACTTGCCGCATCCAGGCGAAATCTGTCGCTGTGCTGGACTTCACTGTTCTTTGCATCTGAGATACTGCACAGCCCTGATATGCCCAACAGGAATAACTAGCTTGTCTCGGGACATCATGCAAGAACCCAAGCCTTGTTACACTAGGTGAAATCAGTTAAACATGAAACTGGGTCTAATGTAATCCTACTTATTGATTGTATATTGTAAATAATTACGTGCTGCACTTCTTTGCATTTGCCTGTAAAATGTAAATTGTGCGTACTCTGTAATAATGCTTTGCATATACCACATTGCATGCTATTTGTGGTGCGCTCTGGTGATGTAACCGCTGGCATTGTGCGCACCGGGATTCATTGTAAATGAGCCTCAGGCTCAATGAAATTGTTCCTGGATTAATAAATGAAATTAACATGAAACAGCTTCCATCCTTCCACCTCCCCCAGGATGTTTTGATAATGTAAATTTGCTTTCACCATAGATATCTTAAGATTAAATCTAGGCATGGCAGATAGGACTCAAATGTGAGATACTGATAGGTGCCATCTTGGCAGCTTGAACATGCAGCAATGTCATAACCCTCCCTGTGTGACATCCCTGTCTGTCACTATGGTGTAAACTGTGATACCACAGACACATGACTGTGACGTCACTGTATTCCTAAGAAGTCTAAGTTAGTAGGTTGCAGGTGAGAAGTGCTTAATCCCTCCCCCCTCCCCAATATTTTTAGCACAGGCTACAATCAGGACCTTCTTCGGGGTCCGCAAGCCTTGTGAGTCCAGCTCCAGAAAAAAGCCAGAACCAACACCAAGCAGAGGATAGTGATCCACTTACCTTATTCCAATACAGTGTATACTTACTTGTATAAGTGTATATTTACATCTTATACAGCTCAGGTGCAAATGAACAAATGAACAATTGATGAAATGCCATATTTTGAACTCTTTCTATTTGTTCTGTTTGTTCACTGACTTGAATGTGTTAGTTTTCTGAACTGCTTCATAATACCTGCAATGGCTGCATCAGTGCCATCCCTTAGGGGAACCGGGCAAATCAAAATATGGCGTTTCATCAGTTGTTCATCAGCATATGTCATCTGTCTTACCACAGGTACATGTGTCACATGCTAAGTGGGGAAGACCTCTAGGGTGTTCAGAATCAGAATTGCTGAACACCTGTGTGGTATAAAAAACAAGGGTATGTCTAATGCCCAGTGTGAACACCCTCTGGAAAGCAGGGACCCCTAGAACCACTCCTTTACTTTATGTGGCATTTAAAGGTACTGTTGGGCAGAAGGGGAGGAGATGCTGAGAATCTGCTTTTAAGAAGGGAGGATCACTGGATGTATATACTTGGAGCAGTGTGGCCTCCAGGATTGAATGACGCATTTAACTGGAGTCTATTTTTCGTAGTAAAGTACATTATAAACCTGGGGCATAATTCGACCCTTTTTGGTTTTGTTGGACCTCTATTTGATCTTGAATTAGATATCTGCTAGCCATTTTCAGTAATATTTACAACCTCCCTTCACCTGCTAATTTTGTGTAAGTTCATGACAAATTAGCCTTGTCCACAGGTATACATTTCTTCTCTTACTCTTGTTTACACTGTCATGGAATTGCCTGGCTCCGCGATGCCAGTTTGACAACTAAGTTGTCGACCACCTTCACAGCGACAGATTTATGTCGACTGCAACTTGCAGTTGACATAAATCCGACTGGAGAACCCAGCTTTTCTGTTGTTGGGGGGCTTTGCCCCCTGAACCCCATGTGGAGGTTTCTGCCCCCACACCCCCATCTATAGGATTCTAACCCAAGTCGGAGTTGGATCAGGGAGGCAGGACCGAGACAGAGAGTGTTGGTTCGATGGACTATTGAGCGCGTAAAACGTTGATGTTGGGTCAGCATCGATGTGTTCGCTGTAATGATGTTGCCACAGGGTATACCGAATTGCCTGAGTATATTGTGTCTATTTGGCTATATGGGATCGGTATACTAAGGGCCTGAATTTGTGTATCATATTGGTTATGACACAGCCCCTTCATCCTTGTTTGTATTTCCGGTTGCATCTTATTTGAACTCTTAAAAGTTTTTAAAATGTTTTTGATTTTCGAGACGCATGAGGATATCATGAGGACACTGACTTCCTACCAGGGAGGCAGTATAGTGCAGTGGTTAAAGGCTCTGAGCTCCAAATCTGGAGACTTGGGTTTGAATCCCACAGCCCCCACTTGCATACTGTGTGACCCTGAGCAAGTCACTTAACTTCCCTGTGCTCCCAGGTCACACCCGTAAACAAGTTTTCAGTAGTTAAACAATTGGGGGGAAAAAACATAATCTGTGTGTGGTTTCTGAGAAATGGGTTGGTAAATACACAAACTAAATGCGCAATTGAATTTTTGTAAAAATTACATTCGTTTCCAAACCATTACTGGAAATGAGCACATTGCACCCCACTTGACCTTCGTGACCTCTTATTATTTTTTTGGGACTGGATGTAAAAATACCAGAGGTCACAGCATTCCTTTAGATGCATTTTGCTATGTTGAAAGTTGCTCAATAATTTTGCTTATTTGTATAAAAATCAGCATATTGCGCACTGCATGACCTCTATTATTTTTTTAAATTTGATGTAAAAATACCAGAGGTCACAGCATTCCTTTAGATGCGTGTTGCTATGTAGAAAATTGCTCAATAATTTTGCTTGTTTGCATGAAAATTAGCATATTGCGCCCTGCATAACCTCCGTGACCTCCCTGTAATTATTATTTTATACTGATTAATACAGCACTGGAAGTTATTTTCCTTTCCAGGAGCAATACGGGGAACTATGATATTGTTCCCATGTTAGAATATTTTAGTAAAACCTTGCTTTTTACTACTTGGGATGCCTGTTAGTACCCTTGTAATTACGTGGGTATTTTCAATAATTTAATACATTAATCTAGCTGGCAAAGAGTGTGTACTGATCTTCACAAGCTGGTTTGGTTGATGCTTTTAGTTACTTGCTTTATGTGTTATTTTTGGTTTTGCACATTTAAACTGTATTCTTTTGTTACACTGTTTCTTTAAACTACATACAGTATAAAAACGATTAAAAATCTGTGGGACTGGCCTCCCTGCAGAAGCATGCACACTCAAAACTAGTCTGGGCACTCAGTTCTTTGTATCTTGTCCCTTGCTACTGTATGTTGTGCCACGTGAGTGTTATTTTAATATCTATACACTGCATTGGAATAAAGTGAGTGGATCACTGTTGTTTGCTTGGTGTTGGTGCCGGATTTTTTATCCTGGAGCAGGACTTCTGCATATAAACTTGGCACAACTAGTGAGTGGAGCGTCCCTGCTGGCTGTCTGTTCCACAAGTCTGATGCCAACCCATAGAAACATAGACCATGTCAGTAGAAAAAAAACATCGGTCCGTCCAGTCTGCTCTGTTTTACCCTATTCTACCCCGTGACCTAGTGTCTAGATGGGGGTTTCACCCTCACCTCCCCCCCCGCACCATGCCTTACTAAAATCCTCCTGAGTATCTGTTAAGCCCCCTACTCTGTCCCAGCCATGTTTGAACACATTCATGATTTTTTTGCCCACCACCTCGGCTCGTAGGCTGTTGCATGCCTCAGTGAAACTCTTCGAAAGTGAATTGTTCTCACATCCCTCCTGAATCCCTATCTGTCAGCTTCTAATTCTGCCCCTTGTTTATGACCCACGATTCCTGCTGCACAGTTCTCACAGTTTATCTTGTTGATTCCTTTCTGTACCTAATGGTCTTTATCACTGTTATCGAGGTACAGGTCAGGAAGCATAGGAAAACCAGGAGCAGTTGTAGAATTCACCAAAAATATTTATTTACAGTAGCAGTAACATAAGCAATAAACTTGTTCAGTATAACTATTTACAACAGCAAAATAAAACGATGTTTTCTTTCAGCCTCTGTGTCCCTTTTTCTCTTTCTTGCAGTTGCAACTTAGCTCTTGTAAGTACTTTCAACCCCCATCCTTAGTAAGCATCCTGTTTTTGTAAATATCAGGCAGGAGCTGCTAGAACACAGTGTGCTTCTTGAGTTGAGGCCCCCGTTTGCACAGCTTTTGCAAAAGGCTTAAAAATTGAACTCTGGTAACCTCCAAGTTTTCCAATAGTTTCTGCAATGATCTTGAAATATAATTATATACATTTCAACAGTAATGCTATATATTTTCCAAACACAAGGGATCCCAATATCGGTTACATTTACATGCAGTGATTTGAACATATTTTTATATCAGCAGATCTAGATATGCAAGGGAGAACAACAGGCAGCAAGAGAAAACTGAGAGACAGTGAGAGGCAAAGAATTGCGAGATTGTCGGATTGATCAAGTCCAAGGTCTCTCAGGAAAATTTGGTTGCGCGACCAGACAGAGAAGAGACAGAAAAGGAAAGATCCTTGTATTTAAACACTTTTTTCATAACAACTGGGACAGAGTCCGATTCCACCCTGTTATAGTCACGTTGCCCCTCTCCTTTCTGGCCTCCATCAACTACGAGTTTAGTGCCCTAAGCTGATCCTTATAGAAGCTGCCCTGTTGGCCTGGAATAATTTTGGTTACCCTGCGTGGCACTGTCTCCAGCCTCTCTCTGTCTTTCCTCAGGTGGGAAATCCAGAACTAGGCACAGTATTCCAGATGGAGTCTCACCAGTGATCTACAGAGTGGTAGTGTTATCTCTTTTAGCTATCAGGACAACTTTGTAAAACAGGGCTGCCGAGTCCTAAAAGTTAAATCCTGTTGAAAAATAAAGGTTATATCTATCTATCTATCTATCTATCTATCTTAAATCCTGTTGAAAAATAAAGGTGTTTATCTGTATATCCGTCGTGTGTGTGTGTGTGTGTGTGTGTGTGTGTGTGTGTGTGTGTCTGTCTGTCTGTCTATCTATCTTGTCTCTTGATGTAAAAAACCCTCCCAGTACACCCCAACATTCTTGTTTCCTTGCTCTAGGCATTGCTGCATTGGCTAGTTTGTTTTCAGGAGTGGCTTATGATAACTTCCAGATCTGTTTTCTGTGAAGTAGTACCGAGCTTTACCCCTCCTATCCAGTACTCTGTCCTGGAGTTCTTGTTCTCGCAGTGTATCACCTTGCACTTTTTGGCATTGAATTTCAACTGCCAAACCTTGAATCACCTCCCTAACCTTTGCAGGTCCCTCTGCAGCTCATTTACCCCTTCCTTGCTGTCTACCCTGCCACAGAGCTTAGTGTCATCTGTGAGGAGAAGCATCCAGGGTCGGACTGGCCCCAGGGCTACAGAGAAAATTCCCGGGGCCCTAGGTCCCCCCTCCCCAGTCGAGCAACATTTTTTTTTTCAGGGCATACCCCCCCCAAGGGTGAAACCATGGAGTCTGCACCTGGATGATTGAGTGAGTGATCAACCTCCTGGGGGGGGTGCGGGTTGATCATGGCGCAGGTCAGGAACGGGTGGTAATTATTTATTTTTTTTAATTGTCTTTTTCTCTTTATCGCCGTTGGTTGCAGGTAACTTCAACTTGCAGTGGCTGCTCAATCCCTGGCTGGCCTTATCCCCCCCAGCTACTCCCAACCACGCATGATCATGGATGATGTGCACACTCGCAATGAGCCAGAGCAGTCTGCAAGAAGAAGCAGACTGTTAGTTTGGTGCCTGCCAGTACTGCCAGGCCAGCCACCATTTTATCCAGGCTATGCTTTCTCTCTCTCTCTCCGGTGACCGATCAGAACAGAACAGGTACTGGTTGCGGCCTTGTGGGAGTCGTCGGGAGGGAGTCAGATGGCCCACCCAGGAGAAGGGACTGTAGAGTGACTCCTCTGTCTTCTCTGGACTACTGTCTGGGTGACATCAGGCCTTGGCGACTGGAGGCGAGTCTGGTGATGGCAGCGAGAGAGGAACAAACGGTCGAAGGAACAAGGAGGACAGGACACAGCATAACAAGAAGAAATTGGTGGTTAAGAGCAGAGCAGCCCTGGGCCAGACTAAGTTATAAAAAAAAAGAGCAGCACCAGTGGGACTGTCTGGGCCTGGGGGAGTGGGGAATTTTGGTGGTTAATTGGTCAGGTGTATGGTAGCTTCACTGCCGAGCTAACAGAGTGAGGGGGAGAGGCTTTTTTCCCCAGGAGGGCCACCAGGCTTTTGAATAGACCCACAGACCGTACCCTTATTACCTACCCACTGCCCAGGGTAATATAAGCCTTCTGTGGCCTGTGTGTATAGCAGTGGGCATGGGCTAGTGGTGTGTTTAATGTGGACAGTCGAACTGTCATCTCATCCTTACGAGTCACCAACAGAGAGTGTGTTTGTGGACCAGCCGGGGAGGCGGGGGACTTAGGCGGAGCCAGGCCTAGGAAACAGAGTCAGACTTACAGACTCAGACACTTGGAGGTTGGAGGGGTAGCCCTACAGCACGATGATCACACTGCCCCAGTGACATCCAGGACCAGGAGTCTGAGTAGGATGGAGGATAGTAAAATAGAAACATAGAGTTTGACAGCAGATAAGGACCACAAGGCCAATCCAGTCTACCCATTTCTTTTTTTACCTTATAAATGTGCCATCGGCCTTTGCTCTGTCAGTGCCCTATCTATTCATACTCATCTGTATTGCTCCCTTATGCCTATCCCATGCCTGTTTGAAGCTCTGCACTGTATTCATGGCCACCACTTCCTGAGGTAGGCCTTTCCATGCATTCTCCATTCTTTCTGTGAAAAAGAATTTCCTCACATTCCCCCTTAATCTGCCTCCCTCTAATCTCATGCTGTGTCCTCTTGTCTTGCTATTTTTCTTATATTTAAACATGTTAGACCCTTTCAGCTTGTTAATGCCCTTAAGGTGTTTGAATGTTTTGATCATATCACCTCTCTCCCTCCTTTGCTCAAGGGTATAGATATTGATCTCTGTTAATCTATCCTCATATGTCTTCTGATGCAGTCCCTGCACCATTTTGGTTGCCCTTCTCTGGACTGCCTCAATTTGGTTAATGTCCGTGTGAAGGTGTGGCCTCCAGTACTGCACGCAGTACTCCAGATGGGGCCTAACTAGTGTCTTGTAAAGAGGGATTATTACTCCTCTTACGACTTGTGGTACCCTACTAATACACCCTAACATCCCCTAGCCTTACTCTACTGCTTTAGAGGTCTGCTTGGATGATTTCAGGTCATTAGTGATGATGATGCCCAAGTCTCTTTCTTCTTTTGTGACTGCCAGCAACTCCCCTCCCAGCCTATAGGTGGCTTCAGGGTTTCTCTTCCCTGTGTGCATGATCTTGCACTTCTTTGCATTAAATCCCAGTTGCTACTCTTCCGACCATTTTGCTAGTTTATGCAGATCTCTTCTCATTCTGCACACCCCATCTGGATCATCTACTCTGTTGCAGATTTTGGTGTCATCTGCAAGTAGACAAGCCTTACCCTCTAGTCCATCTGCAATGTCATTAATGAAGATGTTGAAGAGGACTGGCCCCTGGACTGATCCTTGAGGTACCCCACTTGTGACTTGCATCTCTTCTGACTGAATACCATTTACCACCACTCTCTGTTTTCTGCCTGTCAACCAGTTTGCCACCCGGTTGACCAACTTCTGACCCACCCCGAGCCTACCCAGCTTATTTTTCAATGTTCTATGTGGAACAGTGTTGAAAGCTTTGCCGAAGTCAAGGTAGGTGACATCAACTGCTCCCCCTTGGTCCACCACTCTGGTTATCCAGTCAAAGAAATCTATGAGATTAGTTTGACAGGATCTTCCTTTTGTAAACCCTTGCTGTCTTGGATTCTGTGCCCCTATGGATTCCAGGTGTTGCACTATCCTTTCCTTAAGGAGTGCCTCCATCATTTTGCCCACTACTGAGGTAAGACTGACTGGTCTGTAGTTCCCGGCCTCCTCCCTGCTACCACTCTTGTGGAGCAAGATCACATGAGCCCTTCTCCAGTCTTCTGGGACCTCTAATGTACTCAGAGACTCATTAAACAGTTCTGCTAATGGCTCAGTTAGTTCCACCCTTAGCTCCTTAAGTACCCTGGGATGTATGCCATCAGGTCCCATCGCCTTGTCCACCCTGAGTTTAGTGAGCTGTTATAGGACCCTTTCTTTTGTGAAGGGAGTAGTGCTCACCTCCCTCCCCACTGTGTCCATGGTGCTCAGCTGTGGGCCCTGCCCTACCTTCTCTTCAGTAAATACTGAGCAAAAGTATCTATTTAGGATAGATGCTTTTACAGGGTCCTCCTCCTCACATGCCCCCTTTTCTCCTTTGAGTTTAGCAATACCCCCTCTGGACTTTCTCCTTCACTAATGTATCTATAGAAAGTCTTGTCACCTTCTTTTACTGTTTGTGCTACTGTTTCTCAGTTTGGGACCTTGCCTGCCTGCCTTCCCTGCTTCCCTTAGAGCAGTTTGGCATGCCTCCCTATCTTCATCCCGCTGTGTTCCTTATATTTCGTGGAAGGCCAGCCTTTGGCTCTGACCTTTCTGCTACTGTATTTGAGAACCAAAGTGGTTTTTTCTTTTGCACTTCGTTTTCTGTCTAACACAATGGGATGTTGTTTCAAGTATTGCATCCTTAATGCTTGCACACTTTGCTTGTAACCCCTCACCTGTGTTTTTTTTTGTCAGGGCTAGCTTAACTCTGTTGGCCATCTTATCAAAGTCATCTCCTCTGAAGTCCTATATGTTTGCCTTGGAATGGGATGATTTAGATGTAGTGGTCAAATTGAACCATACCATGTGATGGTCACTGGTCCGCAGGTGATCTTCTACCTGTAGATCTGTGATCCCTTCTCTGTTAGTCAGTACTAGATCTAGGATAGCCCTGTCTCTTGTGGGTTGCTATACCAGTTGTTTGAGGCCCTCCCCCTGCAGGAAATCCACCATGTGTCTAGTTCTGGCAGATGTTCCTGCTGGTATTGACCAATCTGTGTCTGGCATGTTGAAGTCTCCCATTATCAGAACCTCCCTTTAGCTGTCATGTTTTGTATATCTTCTAACAGTAATGTGTCATGTCCTCCCCTGGTCTGGGGCCTGTAGACAACCCCAGTTCTTATGGCTGTCCCATTTCCTGTTTCCAGGGTGACCCACAGTTCTTCTGGCTCCTTATGTGTATTCTGAATTTCTGTAGCTTTGATATTTTCATTGACATACAGGGCCACTCCACCCCCCCTTTTTACACCTCGGTCTCTTCTGAACAGTACGTAGCCAGGTACTGAAGTCTCCCAAGTGTGGTTACTGGTAAACCACATCTCACTACTTGCTACTATGTCCAGTTTAGCCTCTGACATTATTGCCTGCAGGTCTGGGATCTAATTTCCCAGGCTGTGAGCATTTGTGTACATGATTTTCCATTACTTTGCATTACATTTTATTTTCTGATGCTGCAGTCGAATAATTGACATTGAAAAATAAAGTAAGTAGAATGAACACGCTTATTTTTCTTTCAGTTTAGATGTTATGGTTTACCCCCAGGGCCGCAAAGAGTTTTAGGGCAATTTGGATTTTGGCAAAAATGAAATTCTGAATAAAAGAAATAAAAAAAAAAAATACATCTATATCTAATCTCAAGAAATGGCCTGGGCATATTGGATGGGTCATATTAGATATCCTGTATGCAACGGCAGTGCTACTCCCCCCCCCCAACACACACACACATTGCAATCTACAGGACCCAAGTCACCCAAGTGGCTACTTGGAAGCCCCACCACACTGCACACAGAGAAGCGGTCAGATTTGGTGGTATTAAGTTTTCATTCTTGACTGAAAACAGCACAGCAAACAGTAAAAAAAACACATAGCTGGTTTTCCCCCCTAGCTTTGTGGCAACAAATCTCAACTCACTTCCAGCTGGGAAACTGATTTTAACTTGGAACTAGCTAGGCCTAATCCCATACACTTCCATTTCTATCTAGTCGAATCAAATCAAACGCTCACGAAGAAGGCCATGCACTGCATTTTACTAAATGTTGTCAAATATTCCCACAGTTGAGGTCAAGGAAAGATCTCACCATCTTTAGCAGTTGATATATTGGAAAGCTACATACATGTGGTCGGTGAATTAATAATGACCCTGACCCTTGCATTTCATTTTATTTTCTGATGCTGCAATCGAAAAATTGACACTGAAAATATGGATTATTAATTATGTCGGAGCTCTGTGCTTTACAGTATGTGTAGTGTTCAAAATGCATGGGATAGACACAGGGGAGCACTGACTACAAAGGGCAACTAGAGTGTCAAAATAGGTCTAAAACAAATGGGCAAATAAAATGGACTTAGCGGTCTTCTTCTGCCGTCAACTTCTGTGTTTCAGTATTGTGATAAAACATGGCACTTGGTTTAGTTAGTCAAGCACAAGAAATCTTAGCAGAAGGGCTGGGAGGGTCAACTGTGATGGTGATCCCATTCTAATTCTGGTTAAGAACTTTTTTCTAAAAGGTTGTGATTTATTCAGATTTTGCCATCAGCATGTACTGAATATTTTGTGTTCTGGGCTAGAGCCAGGACAGTGTCAGCTGTGATACAAGTCAAATAACTATGAACCAGTTTAACCCACCTCACCTTCGGAAAGAGTTTTCTTTGTCATTTCATGTTTAAACTTATAATTTAATGTTTTTCCCTCCTCGGTTTGTTTATTTTTAACTACAGTGAAGCTAAATTACACTGTCGGAAGTGTGTCAGAATTGGTTTACTGGTAGATCTAAATCTTGTCAACAGGTCAAACTGGAGTTGGGTCTGGTCACAACACAAGCTGCTCTGATTTCCAAATTTAAGTTAAGGCTGCATGCTGGGAATCTGGATCCTAACTTGGCGAGAGGGGCTTGCAAGTTGCAACCGTGGTTCTTGTGCTCCGACTGTGATCAGTATAGTCAACAGTGCTTGGGGGGGGGCATAAATGGGATTGAGTGCACTGTTAGTTGCATGTTGCAGCATGTAGACCCCACTATACCCTGATTACTTGCACGGTTTGGGGGCTTTGACTGCTGATATTGTTACTATGATACACTATCTTTAAAACTTACAATCTTACAATAAGGAGTTGCATTTGGTGATTTAAGTTTACATCAGAAAAGTACAAAAAATAGGCAGTTTATTTATTTTCACATTCAAAATGTTTTGCATTGCATATGTCGGATTTTTGTATTTGCCATTGTGAGGGGAGCCTCTTGTGTACGCCTTCCCTGGGGGCCCTTGCATGCCCAGTCCAACCCTGCACACATCTTGCACTGTGTTCCTTCTTCTCTGTTGCTGATAGTGAACATATTGAAAAGGACTACTACCAGGATTAACCCAGGGTAACACTTCCATCTGTGCACCATACCAGTACGAACACCAGGGCAGGCTTACCCCCCACCATCAGTCAAGTTTCCATCTCTGCTTATACACCCCTCCTGATCAAGGCAGCATTAGTCTGACAAGCTCCTTTGAGGGGACCACCTATAGAGGACTTACTCCCCTCTCGTAGTTGTAAGACAGGACCTCCTTTTAAAAATGAGCAGTCTGGGGCGTGGCCAGCAGTCAAGCTGTGAAAGCCTTTTGGCACAGCTCCTCAGACGCAGAATAGTGAGGAAAAAAATAAATTTTTAATTAATACTAAATCGTCAACAAGTATTATTAAATTGAAGAGCTGCCTACAAGTTATCGATTGCTACCAAAATTGTAAAGGTGGGCACAAGCAATCAACAGAAATGGTCTGTGTGAATAAAGCGGGAGCAAATGTGAAAGGAGCCTGCTCAAAGGAGTCTAAAGCTGGCAACAGCAAAGAAGTACAACAGGGTACAGAGTATCAAGTAGGATCGCAGCCAACCAATGCTGCCTTATTGAGAGCCATACAAAGTTTGGACCGCAAAATAGAGGACTATGGCTCTGAACTAGAGCAAGTCCAGAACAAGGTGGGAGCTCTGGACGATGAAACGAAAGGGACGATAAAAAATGCAGATAAGGCCCTTGCAGGACTAATGAAGGAGAATGGCCTATTACGGAGGCGCCTGGAAAATATTGAAAACATAGTTCTTGCTACCCATATCTGTGTACTTGGCCTCCCAAAACACACTGAAGGTGAACGCCCCATCATTTTCTTGCAGGACTGGCTCAAAGAACTTTTACAGTTGGAAATGGAATTTGAGATCCTCAAGGCCTACCAGATCACACCATGTGGCGGTCGTCTGCAAGCAGCAATAGGGGTTCCTGCACCAAGTACAGTAATGCTGGAGCTGAGAACATCTGCAGAGCAGGACTTTATCTTGCAGCAGGGTTAAACTTTAAGTCCGCTCAACTGGCAAGAACACAGGGTCCATCATTTCCCGGACTTATGTTACACCACGAGGATGTGGCGCAAGAGTTTTGATGGGGTGCGGGCACGCCTCTGGGACTTGGGGATGCATCATGTTCTTTTAATGCCAGCCAGCTTACAGATCATATATGGAGGTAAGACCTACCAGTTCTCTGATGTGTCGGAAGCATCTAAACTTCTAGAAAAGATTGAATAACAATTTGTAGCCCGAGAGGACTCTTCTGAATCTGATGGGGACTAAGCTGTCGGTAACAACTAAAGCTCCAGTGGTGGTTATATGGACAGTCTGGGAATCGGAGAAGGAAGGTATAAATGTTTGGACTTTTATGGAAAATACCCCAGAAAGTGCATGCTGATTTACATAAGTTTTCAATCAATCAATATCTTTACTTATCCAGGCAGAACACCATTGAGCAAGGCCATTTACAAGATGGACCTGAGTTAACTACATGGCAGTGATTAACAACAACAATAAAATCAACAACAAGAAGTCAGTCTGGTCATAGTACTTTGTCAGTTATATAGGGAGGCGTAAATAATTGTAAGTAATATGACATGGTGACATCATGCTTGACAAATGATGAGCGCATCAGCAGAATCGTTGTCCATAAGGTGCACTGGTAGAAGGCAGATATATACAATTGGTACGCAGGTGGAAGGCAGTTACAGACAGTTCTAGACAATACAAGTACAAGTGAACAAAGGCTTACAAAGTTGCGTGTGGAGCTGGAGGTTTGAACAAATAGGGCAATACATCACCTTGTGAGGGAAGTGCAGATGGACAATAGTGGAGGACAATGTCAGTACAAGATACACAAGATAAGGAAAGTAGGTGGAGGTTGTAGGGGGAGGGTATGCGCGGGATAAGGTGAGGTACGTACATAAATTTTGTTTGGTGACTATCATTTTTATGGGGCCGAATACAAGATGGCGCACTGTGTCGCACAGTGTACTGCCTTTCTTTTTACATCTGTCCCTACTCCCGGGAATCCTGTCCCCACTACTATCTAAATATTCAATTTTGAGGCAGATCTGTTGTTTACCTACCACCAGCTAATTTCTGTTTGTTTATTAAGTTTAACTCCGTGCTGTTGGAGTCCTTTATTTCACAACATAAAGGGATAAGCATGGTTACAGATACAATTTAAAATAATTGAATGGCTGTTACTCTATAGCATTCTGTCTGAATCTATGCAGGAGGGTTTAATGATGTTATTTGCTACACTGATGTTCTGAGGGTGGGATGATTAACCCTTACATAGGGTGCACGTTCTTATTTCAACATTTCTGCTATCCCAGCTCATGGCTGCATTGACTGATGTTGAAATATTTTAATTTTAGGATTAATATTGTGGGTAATGATGTATCAACATACTACTTGTAATATAGAGTTTGAGACAATATGCAACCCCCCCATGTGATGTAACACTGAACAGGGGTGCTTACATTGTGTTACTGTAAAAATGTTGAAATTGCCCTCTGGGTGAATGTACCACTAGTTTGTGCCTGCCTGTTGGGAATAACATGTAATTTTCTGTTGCATAAACTAATAAAATATTATTTCAAAAAAAGAAAATGGGTGGTCTAATTGGAAGGGGGTGCTCACCCAGTCCAGGGTTTGGGATGTGAGGCCAGAATGGCTCCTTTCTAGACCCGATGTCAGTGGCCGCATCATCTGTCAAGACCTGCCTGTTTTTTTCCTTGCAGTCCTTCTACCTCCTCTGTGTACTACAGGAGATGCTTTCAGTGTCATTCATATGGTATAAGAAGTGGCTGTGTGTGATCACGTAAGCAGCCAAGGCCATAGTGCCAAGCTGCCATAAGAAATAAAACTTTAGTGGCTATCACTTAACCCACCACCTGGGGTCGAAATGTGCTGCCTCCGTAGCACAGATGACATCTTATTCTCCATCGACCCAGAACCAGTGCTTATTATATACAGATCTATTTAATAAGTACCAGTAATCATATCAAGGGAGCGCCAGGATACAGATTAAAAGCAAAAGGAGCTTTGTTTATGTAGCCACCAACACTAAATCCCAGTCCACCCAATGGACTGTCTAAAGGGGTTAGAAGGTCCTCCCCCTTGGAGACCCTGCCTAGGAGCAGGAAGCTGTAGCTGACATAGGGGTCATTGCAGAACCCAGGGAGAGAAGGGGGAGCACCAGGTCTGAGCAGGCTATGTCCTTGACGAACATGGTTGAAGTAGGAAAAAGCTGAATAGAGAGAAACAATTCATAATTGCAAGGTATTGGAGCATAAAGTGCTGGAATGACAATATTGTGCCGATCTGTTGTCTGCGATCCCAAACTCCTCCAGCACATTTGCAGATGATCACTGCTCAAATGTGTGGGGAGGAGAGCAGGGGGTTATCATGTAAATGGCACCAAGTACCTTCAAAAAGCATGGTGGCCTTCACAATAATGGTCAAAGAGTTTAGCGGATGTTCCTGCCTTAAGAACTATGTAAGGCAGGTGGTATGGGCATCGCAGCACTGTGATCAATAGTAGTACAGTTAATGGAAGACAGAGACTGGTATGGGTCTGAAGTCCAAGGTACAGAGAATGGGAGACTGGGATGGGGGGGTCCACTGGAAACCAGGAACTACTAAAAGGATGTGGAGTGGGAAGCAAGGCTGGACCATCAGGATATTTCTGAAGAGACCACATCATCAAGGATCTGGCTTCAGCCCAGAAGTATACTGGAAATTGAGGTTTGGGCAGGTTGGGAAGGGGCATATTCAGTGGTCATGCTGGTTTCCTGGAGTTCTGCGCAGGAGAAGCACTACCTGAACTCCCTGGCAAATCTGCTTCCTGCCTGACCTGTTGATTTCTGTAGAACTGGATACAGCAAAAATAGCAACAGTACCCTGGATTGTGAACAGGGACCCACAAGTTCTTACTTTGGGAGTCCAAGACCCCTAACTTATAAAAACAACCCAAAGCATTGATGCCCCTGGCTAAGACAATAGTAACATAGTATTTTGGTTATAAAAGGGACATAGGGTGAATCTTGCTTGCACCTTGTTCCTTATGGCAGTAACAGTATTTCACATGTAATGAGAACAAAGGAAAGTTGCATTCCAGAAAACAAAAGGTAAAGGATCCTATTGTGATACAGTAGAATTTCAGTTCATCTAGTATCTTTATTTATGTTCAGCCAAAATATCCATTACATATATAAAATAAAATTCAGCAACTATTTTCCTAGACAGACAATAATTAATACAACATTAAATAGAAAAGAAAAGAACCAGAGAACTTAACAGAGGGTTATTGTTGGAGTATGTTCATATAAATATACATATACAGATACCAACATGTGTTTATTGGCACGGGGTCATAATGTCGGCAACAAAAGCAGCGCAGCAATCAGTGCTGCAAGCAAAATGCTGTGCACTGAAATAAGATCGCGTGAAACCTCACCAGGGCAACACAAGGTGAATTCGCCGAAGCGAACAAGCAAGCTCCCTGTAGCAGTGGAGCCCCCCTTTCTATTTCAGGCTGGTCTCCTGGTCAGAGACAATCAGGTATGTTAAGTGGGTTCTAGGAAAGACTAGGATGGGGAGTGACCTAATAGACATGAAGATGGTAGCCATCATCCTCAACAAATTTGCTGACCCTCTGTCGGAAATCTTGCTTCTCACTTAGAATTGGTGTGTTCCCTGACAAGTGGAAGGCAGCACTTGTCACCCCAGTTTTTAAGCTGGGATAGAACAAACCTCTCCAATTACAGGCCTATCTCCATTCTACCCCCCCCCCCCAAAGCCCTGGAGTGTATGGTTACAGACCAGCTCACTGAATACCAGGACAAAAACAACCTTCTCTGTAACCAACAGCATGGGATCTGGAAAAAGCACTCAACCCACACAGCACTAGTTGATTACACCTCTCAGATTTATAATGCCCCTGACAGTGGTCTTGCAGTGGGGTCTGTTTTTATAGACTTCACAAAGGCATTTGATACCGTTAATCACCACCTGCTACTAAAACTGCCTTTTATCTACTGGCCTATCCACAGACATTGTGGCCTGGTTCTGCAGTTATCTCTCACACAGAACACAGTGTGTGAGAATTAGCAGCCAAATCTCAGAGAACATAGAGAAGTGAACCTAGGAGTCTCCCAAGAGTCCATCCTTGGGCCACTCCTCTTTAGCCTATTCATCAGCAACTTACCCTCTAACTGCCCTGCACACTCAGTATTATATGCTGATGATGCGGTCATCTCAGTGTCCGGCAAACAGCTGACTGCAATCACTGCTGAACTGCAAGATAACTTCCATAGACTTGAGCAATGGTTCGCTAAGAACAAACTGCTGCTCAATTATAAAAAGACGAACGGCATGCTCTTCACTGTCCCTCAGAGCAAAAACAAGTTTGGCTCACTCCTGATCGGTAGCTCCAAGGGGACACTCTGGAACAGGTATCCACCTTCAAATATCTAGGTGTCCACCTAGACAACACTCTCACCTTCTCAAAACACATTGACCACATGGTCAAAACGGCTAACACAAAACTTGCTGTCCTATATTGCCACAGACAGTTTATGACCCCGGATGCCTTAAAACTGGTTACACGCTACTCAGTATTATCCACCGTACACTACGGCCTTATCTTCTATGGCACTGGCTCTTACACCTACCCTACTCAACAAGGTGTGCTGTCTGGTCCTTGGGGCAGACCATCTCACTCACACCTGTTCCCTATACAAAAATACCGGATGGCTCCCCCTCGAATCAAGGGCCCAGTACCAGGCTTGCCTACTGGTAAAAAAAAATCCTTACTTGGTCAAACCCCTGACTCAACCACCTCCCTTTTCAAATTTGAACACTCCAGTGTAAACACCAGAAGTGCGGCAAATGGTGGGTTCTTAGTACCCTTCAAGCACGCAACGCTGGCTCAGAGAGCTATCTCTTATCGAGGACCCAAATGGTTCAATGACCTGCCCTTAGCGCTCCGTGTCTGTAAAAAGCTCAGCCAATTCAAAACTGGGCTCCGCTCACACCTTGCACTAGAAAATCCTTGTTCCTGCAATACGTAACTCTGAGTAGCCTAAGACTCGCAATTAACATGCCACCAACTACCTCTGACCAAGCCCCAGTTCCTCTTTTTGCCACCCCTCCCACACCTTACCCACCCCTCTTACCCCCTCCCTTTTCCTACCCCACCCCTCACTCCCATTTGACAGTACCTGACAATGCCTCTCTGGTTGCTCCTGCCCCCCACACACACTTTTCCCAGAGGCCTTCTCCAACCTTAATTATTGGGCACTTACAGGACTGTACCACACTGATTAAGTGTTGTTTATTGCTGCTCCCTTCAAGTTGTAACTTTGCATTCTTTTAAAATCGTGTAAATACTAGATTCTTTGTCAACAACTGTGTCCTAGCAAACATATATTTACTTAATGATTATCCCATGAGCCCATTCACAGAATTGTGCCTGTGTAGTACAGCATGGTGTGCAAGCCCATTCATCCACACTACGGACCAATTGGCCTACAGATCATGCTGTAAGCTGTCATTCGGTGGGCGGCTGGGCGGTATGCGGACGGAGTGCAGCCGCCTGCCGATGACGGGGGGGGGGAGCTGGGTGGCAGGGGTCCTTTGCGGGTGGTGGGGAGGGGGGTTTCCACTGGACCATCAGGGTTCTTACTGAGCTGTGGCGGATGTGATTGGTGGGTCATGTTCTTCATCCATCAGTACAATAGCCTTTGTTACTAGAAGGCATCAGTGCACTGTACCATTCGGAGGACTGCAGGAGCTGCAGACATTATGCTGCCTTGGTCTTGCAGCAATACTACGAAAAAAAATTGCACTTTTTTCAAATCAAATCAAATCAAAATTTATTTGTAAAGCACTTTTCAAGAAATCAAAGCGCTGATACAAAGTAGAGATAAAACATCAACAATAATAAGTAAAAACACAAGAACAATAAAATAACCATAAAATAAACTAACCAAAAGTCAGTAAAAATATATGACTTTCCAGGGATCTCTTAAATGCTTCCACGGACAGGCACTCTCTAATCTGACGAGGTAGAGAATTCCACAGGGTCGGGGCCATAAAGGAGAAAGCCCTTGCCCTGGATGATTTAAAACAAACCCTGGGAATCTCTAGCAATCCCTCGCCAGTGGAGCGGAGTGGGCAGAGAGGACGATAGGGACAAAGGAGATCTTGCAGGTAGCCTGGTCCCTGGCCATGTAGGGTCTTACAGGTCAGCAATGTGACCTTGAAGGTGATTCTCCATAACACTGGCAGCCAGTGCAGTTCGCGCAGCACAGGTATGACATGACAAGTTCTTGGTAGCCCTGTCAGCAACCTAGCTGCCGCGTTCTGCACCGGCTGCAGGCGACGGAGATCTACCCCCGGCAACTCTAGATATAAAGCATTACAGAAATCAAAACGGGAAGAAACAAAAGCGTGGACCAGCACAGGAAGGTCATCATGTGGAACAAGGTGTTTTATCCAGGCGATATTCCTCAGATGGTAAAAGGAAGATTTGACAGTGGCCGACACCTGCATCTTTAGTGTCAGCGCACTGTCAAAAATAACGCCCAGATTTCGCACCTGTTCAGAAGGTCTCAACTGGGTATCCCCTAATAAGAGACCAGAGGGGACCCCAGGAGTCAACTTCTTTGCATAATGACCCAGGTCAACGACTAATACCTCAGTCTTATCCAGATTTAACCTCAACCAGTTCGCACTCATTCAATCCTGAATCTCAGCGAGGCAGTTGTTAAAAACCGAGACAGCATCATTTGTTCGGGTACAAAGGACATATAGAGCTGAGTGTCATCTGCATAACAGTGAAAACTCAGCCCATAACACCTTATAATGTCTCCCAACGGTAGCATGTACACCGTGAACAACATGGGGGAAAACACAGAGCCCTGCGGCACCCCACAAGACAGAACAAAGGGGGCAGAAGAAAAAATCCCTGAAACTACCCTTTGACTTCTGCCTATGAGGAAAGAATAGAACCATCTGAGGACTGTCCCTGACAGTCCACAGAGTAGCCGCAGGCGATCCAGCAACATCCCATGGTCCACGGTGTCGAACGCTGCAGAGAGATCAAGAAGAACCAAGACTGAGCGGCTCTTCTGATCTCTTGCTATTAGGAGATCATTAAGTACCCGAACTAATGCAGTCTTGGTACTATGCCTCTTCCTGAAACCGGACTGGAGAGGATCATAGACTTCATGGGTGGTAAGAAAGTCATCAAGCTGTAGCGCGACTACTTTCTCAATAACCTTGCCCAAAAAGGGCAGGTTAGAGATCGGTCTGTAGTTAGCAAGGCAGTCGGGGTCAAGGGAAGGTTTTTTCAAAAGCGGTGTCACGACAGCCTCTTTCAAGGACTCCGGAAACACCCCTTGATCCACAGAACCCCAGACTATCCTCGCAAGGATTGGTCCAGTCGCATCCATGCATCCCACAAGGAGGCGGGTAGGACCAGGATCCAAACTACAGCAAGTCGGTCGCAGACCTTGGACAATCTTCATGATATTCATGATCACTGGCTGGTCGAAATCCATCCAGACAGGCTGAGGGCATGTAACACCATGTTGGTCACTGCAATGCTCGTTTGAACGCATGCCACGGATCTCCAATCTGATTGATGACACCTTATCGTCAAAGAACCGAGCAAACTCATCACACTGTATTTGTGAAAAAGCTGTCCGACCCCGCAGACAGGCTGGATTGCACAGTCTGTCGATGGTCCAGAAGAGCTGAGCAGGTCGGTTTCTTGATACAGTTATCTCCCTGGACAGGAATTCTGCCTTCTTATGGGAGATTACTGATTGATAGGCCACGTAATGGGCCATCAATCTAAGTTTGTCATCTTCCAGGCCGGATTTCCGCCAACAGCGCGCCAATCTTGGCCCCTTCCTCCTCAACTCCCTCAAAGTCCCATCAAACCAACGGGATCGAGGGCGGAGGGAGAGGGGGCGAACACGGACAGGCGCAATGGAATCCAGTGCCCTCAACACCATATTATTCTAGTGCACTACTAAGGCATCTGGTTCCATGCACTCCATCAGCCAACTCGACAGGTCCAGCACCGCCATCAGACCCTCAGGGGTAACTCCCCTCAAAGGGCGGTACTGGACCATCTCCAAAGGGGTGGGTCTCATAAGGGGGGTCGCGAAATTGAACCTTACAGAGTGATGGTCAGACCACCCGACTGGCTCAACCACCAGTCCCGTGATCTCCATACCCAAGGTGACCACTAAATCCAGAGAATGACCATGAATATGGGTAGCAGCGGTACCAGCAACAAATCCAAAATAATTAAAACAATAATACAATTTTTTTGGTGACAGTTTATTTCCTGTGCTCTGCTGATCATATACCTGGTACTTGTTCCTGCCGGCATTGTACTATCACCGAGTAATTTGCTCAGTTATCCACTGCTTTTTTTTACATTTCTGCCACCAAGCATGTTGCACTGGAACCCCCTCTGCTGTCAACTGCACATGAGTATGGCCTGCAGGGACATCAGGAATGGTCAGCAGAGGGTCCCACTGCTGTAGTCAAAAGACGCGATGTGACCTAAAGGAAAAGCACAACTGAAAATTAGTCAGCTGCCATATTTATTGTAATGCCACAACAATTCAAATAAATTGTAAATATCTAAAAAAACTAAAAATGATTGAAAAAAAATATTTACAGGTATGGAAACTAGAATTTTGGCTGCATGCTTACAGCCAAAAAGCAGAATTTTGATAGATCATTTCCTGATTTAGTAGTACTACTGCTTTAAAGGGAAGTTCCCCATAGCCTGTTTTCTGTATACCTGTGTAGTTTGTAAGCATGAACAATGATTCCTTCTCTTGCATCCCCCTAATTTCATCCTACTTTAAACATAAATGTTTTGCCTTAGTGTGAAAACCTGTTTGTCTCCATTGCGATGGTCATGACCTCACTCATGCAAGGCATCATGGGAGTTGATGTGTACCTGCACAGTCTAGTAGGAGCTATACTCTCATTCAGTTCTGTTTCATGTCATGTGAAGTCCCTGTATTCTCTAAAAGCATTTTTTTCTAACTGAGACACACTTTAAACCAAAAAAAACACATGACCAGCATAAGACAAGAACATAGGGAATGCAGAGGAAGCAACAACACTAATACAGTATAACTATGGCAGGCTTTGGCACTAAAACATAAAATTCCAGGATGCTATAAATGAGTCAGGTCACTTTGCAATGGAGTCAAGCAGGCTTTCACACTAGGGCAGAACGGAGTGAAGCAACCTCATTTATATTTAAATTAGGATGAAATTAGTGGATGAAAGAAAGAGAATCATTGTTTATGCCTATAAACAATGAAGCTATAGAGAAAATAGGTTGAGGGGGACCTTCCCTTTAAAGGTGCAAGTCAGAAGTCCTCTTGGATAGAATGCATACCAGATGCAGCGGAGTAGTGAATCCATGAGAGGTTTGGAATTATTCCTGCATCTCAGCAGTACCATGAAATTAAAGAATCTCAAGCACACTGTCCTCATTACCTACTAGCATACAGGGAAAACAGTGCAATGCAATTCATGTTAATTAAGTTTCTTTTATACAAAGCATTGCTAAATGCTTCACAGGGAAGTGTAATTACAGCATACTGTAACAGTACAGTCACAGTGAGCATGACAAAAAAGGCTGGGTAGATGGAGGTTGAGAATGCTGTGGGGAAGGGAAGATTAGATGGAGAAGTAAGGGAGTTTGGGGGCAGATGTGTAGGATGAGGCTTAGAAATTAAATGAGAGAGAGAGAGAGAAAGGGAGGTAGAGAGAGAGATAGCTGACTGGATAGATTTGGTATGCTTTAGGGACTTGGCAGAGCAACTAGTACATGGCAGGTCTCACTGTGCTGAGTGGAGCAGATAGAGGTCACAGGTTGAGGGGTGGGGGAGACTGGCGAGTAGTGTAGTGCGAAAACAGAAAGGAAAGAGGAGGTGATGGAGGCACATCTAATCTTAAATTAGAGAAGTGCTGCTTTGAAATTGATTCTGTGGGGTCTAAGGAGCCGATAGAGTTTATTGTAATAATCACCATACACAAAATAAAAACAAAACTACATACATACATATTTTGGGAGAAAAAAAGATCATCAGTCTCTCGAGTTCCTCCCACGCACCAGCTCAATGGGAATACCTGGTCTTCAAAGTACTTGTCAGGTCTGAGTTTAAAGGTCATTACAGTATCAGCTAATACCACATGCTTTGGCAGTCTGTTCCAGGCGTTCACTGCATGTTCTGTATGTTCTGTAAAGTAGTTGTTCCTGCTGTTTCTCTTGAATCTTCCTTCAGTGTCATTGAGTTGCATCAGTTTGTCCTTGTGAACCCTGAACTATTGATGGCGTTGTCCATTTTAGATACTCAGTTGTTGTAGTCATTTCCCCCGTGAGTCTTCTCTTTCCATGGAGATCAATTTCTGTCGTACCACTAGTTAAGCAATAACAATTGAGAAGCCGGCCATTTACTAGGGATTAACGAGCAGCAGGGGAATGAGTTCGTCCGAGGTGCACCCGAGGGCCATCTCCCTCCGGACGGTCACTGTTCCAAGGAAATGACTGGCTTCGAGGTTGTTATTGCAAATATAAGTCCAATAGCAACAATAACAACTTTCATTTTTGCCAGGTTTGTTTAGTTTTATTTAGGTTTCTGAGATGTTAATGACTGATCCAGTAGCCAATCAGGAGTCTCACTAGGCTCACGAATAATTAATTAGCCTTATTATGCTCTGTAATGCCTCTTGACCTATTTGCCAAGTTTCCCATAATTAATGCAGTGATTTTGTTTGCCTAGCTAGCTGCTGCCTTACATAGCTGCTTACATTTAAAGTTGCTGCTGATCTGTACTCCCAGGTCTTCTTCCTGCTTCAGTACAGTACTCTCCATGCTCTTCAGGTCCTGTATGAATCACCTTGCGTTTCTCAAGAATGAAGTTCATCTGCCATATTGCCCCCTATTTTCCAAACTTGTCCATATCCTTCTGTATTTCATTTATCTCCTGTTGTGATGAAACTACTCTTCCTGTCTCTGTGTCTTCCGTAAACATTTGTACTATGTATTTGAAAAGCCTCTCTGTGAGCTACATTACCCTGCCTTATATGTACTGCATCACCCTACCTTGTAACCTCCCGGGTTGTGCCTGAAAGTAGGCAAATGTATACCTAGTACACCCCACCCGGTAAACAAAAATTAAATACAAATAAAATAAATAAATCCAGCCAATTCATGGGATGAAGTTGGAGGGAGGACGATTCAGAGGAAACATGAGGAAGAATTTCTTCACAGAACGGGTGGTGGACAAGTGGAACACCCTGCTAGAGGAAGTGGTGGGGGCTGAAACAATCACGGGATTTAAGAATGCATGGGATAGGCATAAAGGAATTCTGGAGGTCAGGGGTGGTAAGGGGCAACAAACTTCTAGGAAAACATAAACTGAACTTACAAGCTCAAATGGGCAGACTGGGTGGGCCATAGGCCCTTATCTGCCAACACTGTCTATGTATCTATGTATCAGTGATAACCACCTCAAGGCCACTAATAAATATACTGAACAGTTCAAGTAGTAGAACAGACCTTTTTGGAACTCCGCTGGTCACTTGTTTCCATGTTGGTTGGTTACCATTTATTATGACACATTTTTCCTATCCTGCAACCAGTTCTGAACCAATTTCATCACCCCCCCCCCCCGTTATACTCTACTTACTGTAGGCTCTCTAATGTACGAACTAGCCTCCTGCGTAGTACTGTATCAAATGTTTTTCTGAAGTCCATATATACAGGACTTCCCACAGATAATTCTTCAGTAAAATTTTCAATAAATTCAATGTGTTTTGTTTGGCATGATTTTCCCTTACAGCATCGGTATTGTAACACAATAAAGGTAACATGTTCAACCTAGGCTTATTCATACATTTTAGATAAGTTTGATAGTAATAATATTCTTTTAGTGGGGCTGCTGGTTTGAGGTCATGCATACACTTAAATCAACCCCCCCCCCCATTTAAATTTAAGAATCTGTACTGGGCCACCAAGTCCAAGTTCTTCTGTTTTTTATTAATATAGGTTTTATGGGTTTTCTTGTAGGTCCCACTTTCCTGCCCGAGGCCCCAGCACGGCCATATGTGCCCTGAGGCACACGCACACTGTGGCACCAGCTCAGCCTCTTCCACCCTCTCATCCTTGCTGCCCTCTGCTGTCCCAATCGGACTCACACCAAGGGAGCGAACAACCCACCCCAGGAGAAGAGAGAGAGCACCTGCCAGCCCGGCCGATCCTGCTCCTCCCTCCCGCCCCATGCCGGCACCCCGATGACCCAAGGTGATTCCTGAACCCAGGTCACCGGCATAGCGCGACATAAGGCATCCAGCGCCTCAATCCTCATCGCCACTGGGCCGGCACATCCAAGTTCTTTTCGCGGAAGTGTTCATGAAGTCTGTTTCTTATGAGTGTCTCCTACAGCTTCCCTGGTACTGTTGTCAGCTGACTGACCTATAGATCCCCAGTTCTTCCCAGGAGCCTTTTTTGTGGATTGGCACCACAAAGGCCACTCTCCAGGAATCTGGGCTTGTACGCAGTTCTGATGGACTTATTGAAATAATTGCTTGTGGTATGGATAGTTCCTTAGCTAATTTCTTTAGGAGTTTTGACTGTATTCTATCAGGGCAAATAACATTTTTTGCATTTACTTTTCTTAGCATTTGCTCAATTCTTCAGGTGTTACATATTCAGCGGAACCAGCCAGGATGCAATGCAGTAGCTTGCAGTAAATGACATGTCACAAAATACTGCATAACAAAAGGGCTTAATTGCCATTGTTCCCTGCAGCACACTGCAGTATTATGTTTTTTTTTTTGTCAATGTTTTGTTTTATGGCCTCAGTCAATGGCCAAGGGGAACCCCCCTGGTATTGACTGGGTTCTGGTACTTGCCCGAATTCGAGCGTCATGAAGCTCATGCCAAGGTGTTTGTCCAGTAGGCATTCCCCAGGACATGTCTAAAAGGAGTTGGTCGTGCAGTGACCTTGGTGCATGATCGGGCGCATTCCTGTCCCAGCATGCAGAGGTTCGCCGGCTCTGTCTGACAGGGCAAAGCATCATGGTCTTGGACTGCCATACCCCTCCCCAGTCAATGCTAGGGATCGATAGGTGAGGTGATAGGTAACAAGTCCCTTCCCTCCCTGGAAAAGGCAAGCAGTCCCCTGGATGCTCCACCTCCCCTTCCCCCCTCCCTCCAGCTAACCCTCCAACATCCAAGGTTCACTTCTGGACCCCAGTCATCGGCACTGCAGGCGGTAACACTGTTGCTGCGCCGGTGGCATACTACAACATGTGATTTATTGCAGCATTACTGAGTTGCATCCAGGCTGACTCCACTGTATGTCTTGTAGAGAGTCCTTTTGTTCCCCGTTAAATAATATTTCAGCATCTGATTTCACTCCATCCTTTTCCTGTCTGGATACTGAGGTGAAGCATATATTCAGGCATTCTGCCATCTATCATTTTGCCACGTTTTCGTACCCATTTGTGGACAACCAGTACTTAGGGAAGTTCTCTTCTACTTCATACATGTGCATGAACGGTACTTTGTGAGTTTCTCTTCTGCTTCACACGTGCATGAACGGTACTTTGAGAGTTTCTCTTCTGCTTCACACGTGCATGAACGGTACTTTGTGAGTTTCTCTTCTGCTTCACACGTGCATGAACGGTACTTTTTGAGTTTCTCTTCTGCTTCACACCTGCATGAACAGTACTTTGTGAGTTTCTCTTCTGCTTCACACGTGCATGAACAGTACTTTTTGAGTTTCTTGTCACGTCCGCATAAAGAATATGTTTATTATTGGACTGGCCTCAAGGGCTATTTGTTCCTCAGCCGCTTGCTTTGCCACTCTGAGTCTGACTTTGCTCTTGCTGAATTTGTCTCTATTCTGAGTTTGCTATGGCTGACTTTGTCTCTATAACTCTATGTGTTTTCACTGGTTCCTTGCACTTTACTATTCCTGTATGCCACCAGAACTCTGATTGCTTTGTTTACATAGTTTACCGTTCACATTGGTCAACATTTTTTTTTTACTGCTGTTCTTCCGTCTTGCTTTATGCAGTCCATGTGTTTTTGATTGTGTTCCACTGCTGCAGAGTATGAAATCCCATGAGTTTGTTGTCTCAAAAAAGACTGCATGAGGTAACAGTCCTCCACAAGATCCAGGAATTACCTATGGCCTGAGAACTTGGTTGCTTCCTCTTCCCAGTCAATATTTAAGTGACAGCATGGACCAATTGGTAGCGCATTCGCCTCTGTGCCTGAAGGTTTTGAATTCTAGTCTGGCACCAGAATTGGGCTCATACCACAACTGTTGACACCTGAGTGCAGTACTGGGGGGGGGCTGCTGTGCTGTCAGAGTGTGCCATCCTTCGGATGAGGCATTAAACCAAGGTCCTGTCTGCCTGTTCTGATGGTTGTTCAGGTGGATGTTTCAGGCCCTATGGCACTTCTTGAGAAGAATACAGAAATTTTCCTGGTGTCTTGGTAAAATGTCACTCGTTTACTAAAAATACCGCCGACAGCTGAATCTGGTTCAGTTTTGGTTGGCTGGCATCTGTATCCCCCCCCAGCCCTCCTTTTCCAGTCAACAAAAGCTAAAATAAAAATAAATGAAAATATCTGGGTAGCTGAAGTCTTGCATCAGAAGCATGCATCCCTTGGTTGTTGCTTTCGTGAGCACATCATGATGTTTAAGGTTCGATTGTAACTCTTTGTCCGCTTTTATTGCAGGAGATAGTCTTGGCCAGAATGCTTTTGTCTCCCACATTTGGAGATCTTGTATTTCTGAAGCGTAATGAAGCCCCACCTCCTTTTGTACATGTTTTATCCTTTCTGTGTAGTTCGGAGCTTTTCATCTCAGTTACCCAGAGGTCATTCTCATCCCACCATGTCTCCGTTATTCCTATTATGTTGTCTAGTTCCTGCTTGGTAATCTATGTTTCCAGTTTGCCCAATTCATTCCTTGGGCTGCATATATTGGTATACATACACTTTCTGTCTGTGTCTATTTTTTTGCCACTTTGTATCTACTGTTGCAACATTGTTCAGTGTGCCCCTTTTTTCTGAGGTAGGTTGCCCAGCAGTACCTTTTCCATGTGTTCCCATTTTCCTGGTGGCTTCTTTCTCTCTACAGAAAGACAACCGCAGTGTTACTCAAAAGATTTTCCTAAACAGTGATGACAATGCTTTTGTTTTATTTTTGACATTTCAATTTCCAGTAGTGCTTTCTTTATTTGAAAGCTATGATGATCTTTTAAAATCCTTGACTCAGAGCTGATTCCTTTATCACACAGTGTGCGTCTTTGCAAGAACATTGAGTCCAGACCAACAACACTCTGTGTTTAAATAGAAATTATGTGCTCTTTGCCTTGTGAAAAATAATAGGGAAAATGGCACATAAATTGTGGCTAAATAATTACTGTATGGGGGGGGGGGCTTATGTTCCTTGAATCTCTGACAGAGTCGAATCACAATGGATATCTTTGTTCCCTAGTCAAGCTTTAACATGTGCCATTTTTCTCTGTAACCCATTGCTCAGGGAGGTGCAATGGCTGTTTCTTTTGCATTTTCTCCCCTTCTTCCATATTCCATTTATTGAAAGGTTTACAATAAACTGGCATTCTGCCACTGCATAGAAGGAGGATGCTAGGATCAGCGCACTTGCTGAAGCTGAACCAAGCGTGCTGATCTCGCTGGCTTGTAAACAAAGAGGATGGAGAAGCATTATTCAAAGACTTTCATGTTCTGGTTAGGGGTGGTACTGAAGTTAAAGGTGATCTAATGGAGAAACACAGTAGCTAGTAGGAAGCAGTCTACAAACATAAACTGTACAGAATAGCTTATTAAAGAAGGAAATTCAATGTCTGAAAATGAATTTCCTTGATCACAATTTGTTTAGAGTAAAGTGATTTAATAAACAAATGTTTGCGTGTAACATCCTTGTGGGTGAGACCTAAGTTTTCTCCCTGAGCCTGGTTCTTCCATTTGGGGCCAACAGAGAAACACGTAAGTGCCCCAGCAGGATACCTCCTATTTTGGGGGTGGGGTGGGTGGGAGTGGTAGTCTTTTAATCGGTGCACAGCTGCCCTTTGGTGTTCCACTGGGATGGAGTTATGTAGGCAGGAATACAGGGTCCATTATTATCCCCTGCCATTGACGTTGAGTCATGGTGCTGCAGTAGTGAGAGCAGGCCTGCTGCACGTAGCCTGTCACCAGTGCTGTGTTCCAGAAGCAGTGGCATGTGTTGTCTGAGCTCCGAACAAGAGCCAGAAGGATCATTACAAACCACACCTTTGTACCTGTCAAAGGGGTTCATGGGCAGATGGATAAAAAAGACAAAAGAGTTGGTTGGTGCCACACATAACTGGTCATATGTTTGTAGAAACATGAAGTGAAAAAGTTTACTTCTAGCTTACTTATTAAAAAAAAAAGAGAAAAGCTGGCCTGGTGGTGCGGAGGGTTAAGACTGTGAACGCCACACCTCGTGCCACACTGACGACCCAGGCTCGGACGCGAGCCCGGGCCACCAGGGGCTGGCAGGGGAGGGATAGGATTGAGCATCTGTAGGACTGCTCTCCTATCCCGGGGAGGGATCAAGGGACCCACCACTCTGTGGTGGTCCCTGGTGACAGCGGGGGGGGGGCAGTGCCAGTGTGATGCAGCAAAGAGGGCGGAGTGCAGCAGACATTGGCACACAGTGCCCAGACGTCATTTCATGCCTGCACTCCACAAGGGGTGAAAACCAGGCGGAAAAAGGCAGAGCGATGACCTGGTGGCTGATGGCCACACCCGGTTCCCTTAAGGCTCCTGCCACAGAATGTGTGACCCCTAATGGCCGGCTCTGTGGGGGTGCCAGACTGGGCCCCGGGGGTGTGTGGGTGCTAGCAGCCAGAGATCGCGTAGATCCGCTCTGCAGGTGAGGAGGACAAATAGAGAGGATATTAAAAAAAAAGAGAGAGAGAGAGAAAGACGAAGTGAAGTCAAAGGTATGTTTTTGGAGACTAGGATTAAATTGCCTGGCTTTCTGTGACATGTTGCTTAACTCAGCATTAGACGTTTTTATGTGTTATTGTTACAGAACACAGATTTTAGATGTGTCCTGCTGTGCTGGAGACTGGGTTACTGTGTGTGAGATTCTGAAGAACTGAAATTGCTTCCTTGCTGTGGATTTTAGAAGACAATGGAATATTTTAATTTAAATACAACTGTGAGAAAAATAGATTGTGTCTTGAGAAGAAGTCAAACCGAAATCCATCAACTGGTAGAGTAGCTGATTGAAAAATATCTCTAAAGAATACCTACTCCCCAGTTTCTGACTGGTGCATGTTAAAGAAGAACTACACTGAACCTGAAGGTAATTTTTCCCAGTAAAAGCAGTTTTTAAAAAACTGGTTCAAATTATGTTATTGTTCCTTCTCTACTTGCATATTGGTGACCTTGGTGGTTTTTGATTAACAGTCTGGTGCTGAGTGCCATTTTAGAATGGTATGATGTAGTTTATGTCCCTCTCCACCCAGAGTTCTATAATAGAACAGGGATGCATTGTTTCAACAATGGAAGAGCTGAGCAAGGGACATAGACTACATCACAGAGTTCTAAAATGGCACTTACCATCTGTGTGTAAATCAGAGACATCCAAAAGAATAACTAAAAAACCTGTAGAGATGTAACAGTAACAAAATTTGAACTGGGACTTAAAAACCAGCTTCTTTAGGGAAAAATGACTTACAGGTTCAATGCAGTTCTCCCTTAAAGAACCCTCCTGTGTTTTTATAGAGGTAGGAATTATCACTTTTGGATTGCAGTCCTATTTATAGTGTATAGTAGAACGTAGTTCTTCACAGAAATCTGTGATACCCAAAATGTGATTCTGCTACAGTAGTGACGTCCGTACTGCAGCAGAATTACATTTTGTTCTGCTTCAGTACGGACATCACACTGTGTTGTCCATGAGCGCCACAGTTGCCTTGGAAACCAGGCACAACAAACTCCCCAACCGAAGAACCAGCAAATTCAAACTAATGTCAAGTTACGATCTGCAAATGCGCTCATAACAACGATTGAGCTAACAGTAATAAAAAAGTGTTTACTCTGCAGTCAGCAAAAAACAGTTGTACTTAACCATGGCAACCGCGGTACTCTCTAAGCCTCTCTAAAGGTGGGAGGGGCAGAGGTCGTAGATTGTACGTGTTGTGGCCAATAAGGCGCCATGGGGAATTACTGTGAGCTATACGAAAGAAGCATCTACTCTGTAAGTGTCTTAAACTTTATTGTCTCCCTGTTTGTTTTTTTTCTATAGTTACCGAGGAGCTGCAGGGCCGTTTTTGTGCATAGGCTAACTAGGCTGCAGCCTAGGGGCGCCGGCCATTTAGGGGCACCTGCAAAATTAGGCAGCAAAAAAAAAAAAAAGTTAAAAAAAAAAGTTTTTTTCTGGGCTGGCTGCTTGTGTTGTCTGCCGGTATGTCATGCTAAAAACAAAACAAAAAAAAGACAGAAAAGTCTAAAGATGTTCCAGTTCAGACTCCTACTCCAGTTCAGACTCCTACTAAGATACCCCCTGCCAGCATCATTTAAACAATTGGCTCCCAACCCTCCCCTTTGTTGTGACGGACGTAAATGTTTATTGCTCCTGCTGTTGTGCTGATGACAAGCCCCCAACCCCCCCTTAGGCAATGGATGACGTGACATCAATGTACAGTACATGACTGCTGGCACCCCATTCCCCGCTTAGGCAATGGCTGACCTGACCTGACTGCGCCAACATCAATGTACTTTCTCCGACTGTTGGTGCCTCCCACCCACCGCTCGCTCTACCCCTCCCCCGTATGAAACTATTATCCTCAGCAAGTCAGCAGCACCCTGGGGACCTTGTGATTTAGGATTTCAGTCAGGTCCGCGGTGGGTGTATACTGAGCTGTGCATCCTCCGATTGGCTGCAGTTTCAAGTAAGAGGGGCGGCAAGTTTAAATGGCTCCAGTACAAGTACAGCAAAGTACTTGGAAGATAGAAGGAGAACTGTATCAACCGCCACTCTGGCAGCCGGAATCGGGAGGAAGAGAGAGAGAGAGAGAGAGAGCGCCGCAAGCCACAAGCCGCTGTGTCTTCAAGTCCACTGGGCCTCTGTCTGGGAGAGTCACCATCGCAGAGACAAGACAAGTGTGACTGTGTAGGAGATTCAGGAGTCGGAAACAAGCAGTAGATGTGGAGCGGTAGTACTACTCTGGAGCAGCTAGACCAGCCAGCTACAGCTACTTAATTTTAGTCCAACTAACTGTATTGTGGACTGAAGTGAAAGAAATTCAAATCCTCCATCCTCTCCTGACCTGACTGAGCGAGCATGGAGGAGTCGGGTAGGCTGGAGAGCCAAGACTGAGAGAGACCTTCCTTGCCAGACAGTGAGTGCAGACAGTGCCATCAGCCCAGTAGTCGTGGCTGGTCTGGTCAGGGAGAAGTTTGAAAGCAAGTCGAGAGGTCACTGAGACTCGCACAGTCAGCACCAGACCCACTTTACTTTAGCATGTAAACAGAACTGTTCTTCATCTTTTTGAGTGAGCAGTGCCAGCCAGTGTGTGTGAGGCGAGCTGTAGACTAGGTGTGTTCCAAATCAACGCATATGCATCATTCATCACAACTAGTCGGACGGACTGGGTCGTCATGTCCTGTCGGTCAGCTTCTCTGGATAAATAACTGCTGCCTGCAACATCTGCCAGACCAGTTAGCTTCCCACAGAATCATTCAAGGCATATCAGGTACCGTTTTTGCTTTATTGCACACAATGTCATCTGACAGTTTGTTTGAAGTTTATCTTATTTTATTGTCTGTGTTATGCAGTAACAAAAATAAATGCTGCTCCTGGTTGATCTGTAGTGTATCCATTTTTTTTTTTACATAGTTCAGGATGCATTCTACCTCTCCAACCCCATGACCTGCAGTGAATTTGAAGGTTTTTTTTTTCTCCTGTAAATTAAATTGATAGCAGCAGCTTCAGAGTTCAGACTGTTTATGCACAGGTTCTGTATTATCAGACATTGACACTGTCTGCACTACAGTAGCTTTTATTCTTAAATAATTTTATCACCACACTAGTAACAAAAATGCTGCCCTGACCTTGGACCACTGGATAAAAAAAGTTTAACCACTAGCTTCCATTTTAAAATGCTAACCCCAATGACCTGCAGATTTGTTTTTCTGTAACTCCTAAAAGTTAAAGCAGGGAGTTTTGAGCAGTGCATTCATTCTTGCAGCTTGTTTGTTATGACACAAACTTTAGTTTAGCCTTAAAATGCTACCCCTGAATGACTTGCAGTGATTGAACTCGGACCATTTAGGTAAAAGTGACTGTTGTTCTATTCAGTGCATTACTTTTTTTCTAACTAGGGAGGCTCTGAATAAGAATGCACACTGTTTGGCCTTGTTCAGATCAAATGCATAAATGAGCGAGTGTTTGTGCTTGCTTGTGTGCTGATAGACTGTATTTTTCCCACCTCTAAATAAGTGTAAACAGTTTATTAAAAGGAATTTTAAAATTCTAACTGTAAAAATGTTCATATTCTGGAAAAGTTTTTAGCTTTCAAAAGGGTATGAGTGGGACCAGGCAGGGACTCTGTGGTGTGGATGTAACTCAGCAGGACATGGCAGGGAGGGGTGTGTGTATGTTTGTGTTGGGGGGGGACATGTCTGGTGCAAACTGGGTGCACGGGTCAGTGGTGGGGGGGGGCACCTGACGTTTCAAGCCTATGGGCGCTATCTATGTAAACACAGCCCTGAGAAGCTGTAGTTTTCAGCCATTGTCCAGCGGACTGCAACTTGTAGACCGCATGTATTTTTCTTCCACTTTCCCAAACCATGTTTGAGTACTCTGTCTGAATATGTTGACAATAAACCATTGAAACGCCTATTCATGTGTTCCACGTATTTTGTTAACAGTACAGTCAGTATTGGGGATTTACCATACGGTATAAAGAAAAGTATATGGCTTAGCCATCATATGAGAACTAATACTTTACACCTATGTATTACTGTGATGACTGCAGGGCCTCTTGAGCTTAAGTGCTCAATGCCTGCGCCCGCCACAGTACCCACGAGTGTAAAGAATAACCTTGTTGTGAATGGCAAGCCATACATGATCTATGTGTTGTTACCTTATTTAAGTCATTAAGCAATATTTAACTTGAGCACTAAAGTCTAATACAAAATTAAAAAATTGTTGAATGACAGAAATGAATCGTATAGAGCAAACTGGGGGCATTAAATATAATGCTTCACAGACATTGCATAGTATAGTCGGAGCTGTCTAACATCGATGATATCATTACAGTGCACAGCCGTGGCCATCTTATGTTCTAATTGGGGTGGGACTTTCAGAAGATCTCCTGACCACTGACTTAATTTCAAATGCTTCAAAGGTGTATTAAACCAGTAACTTTAAAGGGACACTGTCAGCTTTTTGTTGAATGTTCACTTCTCATATGAAATATGCCCCTGTAGCTCCCTATAGCCTTCAGTAAGGCTATAGTACTGTAATAGGGTCCTTGATTTTCTGTTTTTTGTACTACTATCTAGTTCAGACGACTCGCCATCTGATGCTGTGGTGTGTTCACACATCAAGTATGGTGATGGAGCTAAGCTAAACGCATGCATGTGGAAGTCCCCCAACCCAGGTTGAGCTTACAGTACCTTATGGGGCTGTGGTTCTGCAGGGTCTTTATTTTGCCTCTGGTCCCACGCTTAGCTGAAATGGGACCAGAGGGCTCCTTTTAGCAGTCCCTGGTGGTATTTGGGCCCGACGCCCACTAAGCTGCACAGCAGCGACTGCTGGTGATTCTCCATTTCTTGGCCTCATCCCTAGAAGAGGGCCAAGGTAATAATTATGTTTCTGTGCCTCCGGGCACTTTGGGGGTCAGTGCTCAGTCCATTATTAGTGAAGGGCGGACCGAGCCAAACGTAAACAGAAAGGCAGGATGTACCTTCTTCTCGTGCACAGCCGCCCGTAGGAAGATTTAAAGGAACTGCAGCTCCAAAAAGGGAGTATTTTGGCCACGGCCAACATTTAAATATATCTTCAGCTCCAGGGCAGACAGCGGAGCTGGGGATCATTGCTGGAATGTCTCTGGGCATAGGGGGGAATGGGTTTTGGCCCTCAGAGGACATATTGATAAATAATAAAGGCTGCGTTGTATAGGAGAAAAAATAAAAACAATAATGGCAGACTCTGGCAGCATGGGGGCCACTGGATGAATGTCAAGGGGCACTGAAAATGCCTGAGAAGCATGCAGCCAATCAGAAGGGGACTCTTCAAAAGTTGTAAAAAGGCTGTGCTTGCCTGCCAAAAGGGAGAGATTCTTGAGGGATTCCAGCGAGTGGAGACAGGGAGAGACTGTTATGGGCTACTTAGCCCAACGGCCTTCTTGAGATAGTGGAATTGCAGAAAGAAAGAAAGGAAATGCTTTGCAAAAACTTTATTAATACACCAATTAGGATAACCTAATAACACAGAGTAGGGAAATCTGGCAATAGGGTTTCCAGCTGTAATGCCCACTCTCCAAGCAGCAGTAGGAAAAAACATTAGGGTTTTGGGTCTCCAGAGTCTTTGCGAATTGGTGGTGGGGTCTTCCTTGGGGGGTTGTCAACCCCACTGCTCACCCTTCCCCCTCAGCCTGTAGCCTCCAATCCGAAGCACAACGTACAGCTCCAAGCCACTGCCTCATAATGGTGCACTCTTCAATGGTAGAGAAGTATGTCTCGCCACAGGTTGCCAACACAGTTTGTTGTACGTTTCTTCACGCAGGGTCCTGCGGATCCTGTGTGAAGAAAGGAGATCATGTGTGACATTGTTTGCTCACAGAATACTGTGGGGAATTAGGTTTGACAACCCCCAAGGAAGACCCCATCACTGATTAGCTAAGACTCCAAAGACCCAAAACCCTAATGTTTTTCCTTTTGCTGCTTGGGGAGTGGGGCGTTAGGGTTGGTTTACCAAAAATCATATATACAATTAGTAGATAAAAGTATTTCATACATAAATGGAGAAAAATACATTAAATGGACAATAGGAATGCAATAATTCAATTAGGGAAAAAACAAAAACTACAAGGTGCGAATGCAGCAGTTGAGTAACGAACAATATAACCAGATAAATATCAGTAGGTCGGTAAATAACGATTAGGTCTATGTAAGGGGGGGGGAGGGTGAAGTGGTAGTGCCTAGAAGTGGGCATGGGAAAGTTATGGGCCAGGGGAGCCAAGGAAATAGGCAGGAGACCAAGGCAGAGGAAAGGGTGTTTGTGAGCGGAGAAGTGCAGGAGGGGGGCAGTAAGTGTGGAGGCCTAGAGGTGACTCAGGTGTCAATATGTGTGAGGATAGAGGGTCTAAAGTGGGAGAAAGCAGAAACAGGGGAATGAATCAATTAGATGATTACGGTGCAGCCTTTTGAAGTGGACATGATTAGGAGCAAATCAGATGGCTAGGGAAGAGATTTCCAGTTCTGAGGGGCAGCATAGGAGAAAGCATGAACACCCATGGAAGTGGGATGTGGAGGAGAGTTTGGTCAATAGATCTAAGCCCATAGGAAGAGGTTTTCGGGTGCAGCATGGAGGCAAGGGATAGGGGGGTTCTAGATCTGACAATGCCACCTATTAGAGAGCCAAAAGAGCAGAGTTGGTAAGTGGTGGGGGAGGGCCATTTTAGGTCAGCATAAAGCTGACAGTAGTGCCTGTAGCATGAGGATACTGAGGCGTAGCATCAAATGAGGACCCCTATGCACAAAGGGGTGGGTAATATGTGCCTGAGGCACATACCCAGGCGCAGCTTATACACCCGCTGGAGATCCATGGGTGGCCAGACCATGAACATTGGCCACCGTGACAACCCCATACAAGGTGGCCCTGCCCTGGCGTGCAGGGCCCATGGGGGTGGTCGGGTGCGGATCTGGGTGAGCAGCCAATCAGCTGCCCAATCCAGATCCCATAGTGGATCACTTGCGCGTGTGGGCACTAGGACTATGGTCAGCGCGTACAGCGCCACTTGCAGTGTGTGGGTCGGGTGCCTGGTCGTCCACTCACTGGCCCCTAATGTGCCCCACATGCTGTGGCTTCCTTGATGGGGGTGCCCATGACCCTACCTCACCACTGCAGCCCGTGGCTGTAGTTCACAGGGGGCCATGTAACTGCCCACCCGCCTTTACGGTTGCCCCAACGTGGCGGAGGCGCTGACACCTGCGCCTGGCACTCTGCACAGTCGTGCATCCCGTGGAGTGCTGGCATGCCCCCTGCACCTCCCCCAGTCTGCCCCCCAACATAGGTCCTCATACTGCCAGGGATACAGGGTGTACCTCCAATGATCCATGCCACACAGGGGGCTTAGGCAGGTGTGGAGTGGGCTATGCGCCAGGGTTACGCAGTGCGTGCCCACTCCACACCTTCGTGCATAGGGGCCATTGTTGTAGGTGATGTCCCACTTGCAGAGAGTGGCTTTCGATGCACCTACATATGTGACCGAGCCATAGGCCAGGGCCGGGAGCAGAATACCCTGTGCAATGGTTAGCCTGGCTGATGGGGTTAGAGCATAGCTTGTTTTGTGCGCGATCCCAATTTTGGTGTTAACTGATTTACAGGTGGCAGCGATGTGCTGATCAAAGTTCAGGGATGCATCAAGCAAAACGCCCAGGTACTTAAAAGAGCTAACACTGTCCAATAGGGAGCCATCTATGCAGGAGATTTCAAGTTGGCTATGGTTTACTCTACACCTGGCAGAGGAACCGAAGAGCATGGCATGTGTTTTTCCAACATTAAGAACGAGTTTGTTATTGGACAGCCGGGACTAAATGTGGAGGAAGTCAGAGGAGAGAGAGTGTTAGATGTCTGCGATATCCCTGGTGCTGAAATAAAGAACCAGGTCATCCGCATAAAGCAGGGACGAGCAAGCAAGGGTGAGCAAAGAGATATTGTTAATGAAAATGGAAAAAAGTAGGGGGCCCAGAATAGATCCCCATGGAACTCCAATATTTATGGTAGTGAGGTTGGACATGGCAGAGTTGGATTTTACAACCTGCTTCCTTTTAGACAGATAGCTGTTGAACCAGACCATGACATCTGGAGAGAACCCAAGAGACAGTAACTTGGTAAGGAGAAGGGGGTGGTAGAAAAGGTCAAACACCTTGGTTAGGTCAATAAAGACAGCACCTGTCAGAAAGCCATTGTTCATGGCAGCATAGGTGACGTTAGTGAATTTAAGGAGGGCCGTGGCAGTGCTGTGGCCTTTGCATAACCATGCTGGCAGTCAGGGAGGAGGTTATGTTCATGAAGAAATGAGATGGTTTGTTTGGCTACCAGTGTCTTTAGTATTTTGCTAAGAATGGAGATGATGGCTATTGGCTGATAGTTAGCAATGGCCTTGGGATCCCCCTTTGTAAACACAGGATGATATTGTAAAGCAATCTAGCAAAGCTGATGATCAAGTAGGTTAAAAGCTTTGATCAGGTCAGTATAGACTGCTGTGGTAATGTGGCCTTTCTGCAAAGCCACCTGGATATCACTCGTCACCTTCAGGAGTGCTGTAGTGGTGGAGGCCTGAGTGAACGGGGATTAGGAGTTGGTTTTGGAGCAGGGAGTCTAAGATGTGGGCATGGGCAAATCTCTCTAGATGTTCTGGAAGTGCAGACAAGATGAAGATAGGTTGGCGGTTCTTATCCTGTCTGTCTCTACCTTTGAGGAGGTGTATGATCTTAGCACTCTCCCAAACTGCTAGAAGGCAGTCTGTGGAAAAGGAAATGTTAAACTGACAGGTGATATCATACACTTGTTAATCTTTTCCAAGAGCTCCTAATAGCCTAATAAATACAATACTCATTTGTTTAGCACCTCTACTGCCTTTCATCATACTAAACTTGCGTGTTGCACTCTAGTTATGGTTGTTCAACATCATCTGGCAGGAGCTGAAATTGGCACCAGCCAACTAGCCAAATGCTGGTAGATTCTGTATGTGGCTAGTAAGCTTTTTCTTCAACTAGCCCTGCTGGCTTATACTGGTGAAGGTAACATTTCAATAAGTACACTAGCTGGGCCTGTGGAAAAGTCAGTGGGGCTAGTGGATCTTCATAGTCACTAGCCCTGCTGGCTAGTGGCTGCAAAAGTTAATTTCAGCCCCTGATTCTAGTGGTGCTGTGGTTTCTCAGCTTATTAGCCCACCTGTGTCTTGTAGCTGGTAGCGAATGAGTTAATCCTGGGTAATCATACTTTTGACCAGAAATGTAATCTGTAGTTTTCAAAATGCATCAGCCGCTGCCAGCAGCTCGGAGGATTAAAGCAGGTTGGTTTACTGCTTGTAAAGAAACTCCTGCCTTAGTGAGCTGTGATGTGAAGTCCTGAAAGGTGAACAAATTCTCTGCTTTTTGCATTTCATGCAGGTGATCCCATTTCGTTGCCCATAGCAACTGGTTGCCATTTCGCCAGTGTCGGGCTGCCTGCAGTATCATGTGCAGATGTGATGGAGGGCTGCCAGGCTATGAGGAGCAATTTCTAATTTACAAGGTTTTTGATGTGCAGGGAAGCTGAAGCCATCTCCATGGCAACGCAGCCATAGTGGGCAGGCCGGGGAAGATTAAAGAAATAGACTGTAGAGCAGTATGGTTGGCTGGGCTTGGGTTTAACACAGTAATGTCAGCAGTAATACTTGGGGGGGATCATATAGAAATGTTGCACAGTATGAAGCTGATTGTGAATCACAACGTGTGTGACACTTGCTGCATTACCTATAATTTGCATTAATGAACAAAAGTTGCTTTGCACTTTAATGATACTTTAGAGACTGCACCTGGCTTAATTTAATGCAATACAGGCACGGTATTTAAAAGCACTCTGAGACTTCCCTTAGATCAGGATGCCTGTATGGAAGCTGACTGTGGATGCAGAGTGCAAGCTAGTTTCACATTACTGCGTGCTGTGCTTTTCAGTGATAGTCCCTTGAGCAACAGTTGTACTTCCTCACTTCTGCTCCAGTGAGCTTTTTAACACTACAGATGTGTAAAAAACAGAAATCCAATCAGTCTGGTTGAGTTGTATTAGGAATTCAGATTTTGTTCTCCCTCCAACTTTTGCACGGATATAGTCAAGTAAAAAAGGGCAAGTCGCAACCTGTAAAGCAGCACAGACCTGTTTGGGGGCAACACAGGGCCATGCAACAAACGGCCAGGAGTTCTGCAGGTAAAAGACGCTGGGAGGAGGCATGGACATAATGTACACAGTGGTTGTCTGTGTCGTTATCCTGTTCCACCGCAGTTACTGAGATAGCATACTGAGGTGGAGCACCTTCTGAACCACATACCAGCACAGGACCCGGGATTTAACTGTTTGGTTAGACTTGGATGTGAAAAACGGAAACTCCAACTACATCAGCAGGGTAAAAGGGGGTTATTTTCTTTCACACTTTCATTATACCAAAAAGATGGCTCTGATAGGTTGTGCATATACCCCCAGAAGGAACGTAAAAGCCTAGGCAACAAGTCAATGACTGGCAGGCAAAGGCTAATGGGGTCAGCACTAAATCCCACATTCATATTTCATTAGATGAACCGAACACTTTTACCGGCATGTTGGGGAAAAAAAAGTGCCTTTATTATCACGCTGGAGTTTTACTCACTCTTCCCAGTTCAGTTTCCGCAATGCTGTGGCTCATACCTGCAATCAAAAGGGCTCGGCTTTTATTTTTCACTTCAAGCTTGCTTTTCTTTTCACAGTAAGTAACCAAATGATTTTGCGGTTCTAAAAAAAAGGACAACGTGCCTCTGTAAACAATATCTGTACCTGTACCTTGCATCAGATGAAGGCGTATGGAATAAGTTGAAAAGTTAGTCATTGTTATAGTGGTACGGACACAAGGGGTTAACAGCATGTTACCCAGTTTGTTTTGCGGTGGGGTGGGGTGGGGAGGGCTGCACAGCGCAAAATGCACAATATGAGATTAAAGTAATATTGCCTTAAGTTGAAAGCAGGTTTTGCACAGCACCTGGCACCTTTGGAATGTACGGCAGATGGGAAAAGACTTTGTACCGGCGGAGAAGCTGCTCCAGTGCCTAGCAAGGTCCAGGTACTGTTTACATAGGCATGCTGCACATTTTTTCGAACTGCAGAATCATTTGGTTATGTACCGTTAAAGGAAGCAAGTCTGAAGAGGGAAATAAAAACCGAGCCCTTTTGATTGCTGGTATGAGCCAGAACCCTGCTGGGACTGAACTTGGAAGAGTGAATAAAATTCCAGCATAATATTAAGAACAGTTTTTTCACAACATGCTGTTTAAGAGTTTTTTAAGAGTTTTCTGTTCATCTCCAAATGAAAGGTGAAAGAGAGATTTAGTGCTGACCCCATTAGCCTTTAACTTTTAGTCACTAACTTGTAGCTTGGGGTTATTTATTTATTTATTATTTTGTTTTACACTTGTTACTTACCCAGGATAGCCAAGCTGAGATGCAACATCTTGTTTCTAGTGGGGTCCTACATCTACCCATTTCTGTTGCTATGCAGCAAAGGAGCAATCACAGAAGGCAACACAACCATGATTTGCAAACCAGTCAGTTATGATTGCAAACTTTAATAAAAGCATGGTAATACATAAATATAGACAGCAGCTTGAGAGACAAAACACCCCAGCATTTCAGCCAGTGCTAGATAGCACTGGGATATTCATTTCTTGACCTGTTGGCTGTATTTATATATTGTTGTAATTTTACTTTTATTAAAGTTTCACTGGGCATCGGATGACTTATTGTACAGTATGTAGAAACACTTATGCAAGGTAATTGCAATGCCTGGTGAGGATGTACGAATCCGATACTGAGTATATTTGTACTGAAGGTAAAAAGATTGGTAGGGAATGATGCACTGTATACATTAGTACTGGAGGATGTGAATGGTGCAGTTGATAGGTTTGACTGCTTGTGAAATGTAAATGTCTGGCTGTTCACTCTCTCTCTCTGTCCCTGCTACAGAAATTGCCTCCCTTTGGAGGTGCCATAAGACACAGGAACCCTCTTTAGGAGGATGCCACAACTTAGAGGTGCCCCAGGGGCAAAGTTCCCTAGCTTAGACCAAAGGTAACTTAGGGAAGAAGCCCAGGAATCCCATAAGCAAAGAGAGGAGCCTCCAGAGGAGATGGGGAAGATTATGGGAGTAGCACATCAAGTCACCGAGGGATGTGTCTGACATATTGCCTGGCTAAGACAATGAATGACTGCAGTGCACTGATAAGTCCCAAGAGGGCACATCACATGTTTGCACTCATTCTCAACCTACTGTATACTAGATCAGACATAAACGCCTGCTTAGAAAGCAGTGCCTGTTCTGGTGAAGCCTTGTCAACCTGATTTACACAAGGATCTGCATACCCATAATTCTTTGCTCTGGGAATGAGGCTTGAGAGTATGTGTATGATTTGGATAGATGCATAAAACCAAACACAAAGGACGCTTGAGCATGCAAAGTATAAGTACCACTCAGGGAGTATGGCGAGTCTTGCCCGCTGTCCCACCGAACATTGAACAATGCCCTCCAGTTAAAAATTGCATTTTCAACTGACAGTTTGCAACTCACTTTTGTTTGCCCACTGCAAGTGCTTCTTAGTTGTTTGTTCTTTAAATAAAAATGTTATTGAGACAGAGAGCAGTATACATAGAAATACAGCGATAATACAGCATCTATTACAGTTACATTGAAGGAATGGGAAGGGTGATAAAACGTAGTCATACAGCATAATATACAGACCCCTGAGCCAGATTGTTTTCATTTTGAGTGGAAGGGCTGGCCACCTGTGATGGCACATGCCAACAGTTTGCATTTTACGCTTACTGGGGTTTTCACCTGCAATCTTCTGGTTCCCTAGCCAGTGCTAGAACTCCTGGATCATGCTACAAAAACAGAGATGTGTATAGAAATTGGCCTTTTACAGAGCCAGTGCCTAAAATAATATTAATTATTTAAAAGTAGTCATGTTGGTTTTTTTCAGATCTGGTGTATGTTTTCTCCTCATATTTGCTAATTGTAAGCTTTTCTTCTACACAGTACTATGTGTATCTGTGTAGTACAGTACTGTTCCTGGAGACTAACATATCTTGTCCTTATTCCCTGTACACCTTATCATTATTATGACTTCACTGACTGTGACATCACAACTGACTGGGAAGAGCCAGTCACCTTCTGCCAGATTTGTCACTTGTGATGTCACAGTGCTGGTGAAATACAAAGGGGATGCTCACTAAGTATCTGTATGTCAGCTTCTGGGAACAGTGCTCTTCACTATATCACACCTAACACTAGCAGGTAGGAAATCTTCTAATTAGCAAAAGGAAACCAAAAATACTTCAGAAGTGAAAAGTAACAACTTAAAAAATGCATAACATTTTCTCTCTGCTGTTTGTGGCACTATTAGCCCTTTAATGAGGTTAGGATCTGCTTTACTGAGCTGAAGTTAGGCTGAGAGAGACTGTGTACTGGGAGGCGCGTGTGTTTGTAGTGCTGATTGATAACTTGAAGAAAAAAAGATCCTCAAATCGTAGAAGTACCTCTCCCAAGTAAATCAGACCCAGATCTGATACTATATGCTTACCCGTTACATGTTCAATGGAATATTGATAAAACAGCATTCGATTCCCCTACCACCACCAACAAAGAGCCACCTTAGTTGAAACTAAGCCTGCTATTCATTTTTAAAGCAACAGTCATGTTAAAAGTTTCTTTTATGTAATTCAAATATTGACCGGAGCTGAGTGATATAGTGGGAGGATGTTGACTCTGAGGGCTGAATTATTGACTGACAATAGCTGTACTGCTAAAAGCTGAAGGACAGTGTGACTACTAGAAATCAATAGTTTATCCCATGAGCTCGCGTGGGGTCAGTATTTCCCACAATATCATTAAACCTCTGGTCAATATATAGTTTATTAAACCTTGTAAGATGCCTTGGGGGTCAGTAAGGAAGCCTACTCTCAACTGGCAGACTGGAGGCAGCTAATCTGTGCTGCAGGTGACATTTCCGATTCACCAATGACTAAGAGTGCCCCTCCATGATCATCTGTTCTTTTGTCATTTTCATAGATAATATATCCCGAGCTGTAAGACACTCTACTGTTAAATTATATGTAGGTGATTCAGTACTGTAATCACTGCCAAATGTCTAAAGGGAGCCGAACATGTACTAGAGCTAGATTTCGACTGTCTGCAGTATTGGTTTCTTAGAAGCATTCACAATATGAAAAGCAAAACAAATTCAGTGTTATTTTATGCTACTCCAACTAAATTAAATTAATAAAGCAGCACTAATAAAGCAGCAAGACTAGGATGCTGGTGTCAGTATTTCTGTGTCATACCAATTACTCTGTATCACGACATGGCTTTAGCTGCAGAACAGCTTTTGTTTGTGTATCAATTTATGGCTTTCAACCTACTGCAGACAATTTCCATCTAGAGCACAAATTATGCACTTACAGTATTATAATTATATGTACAGTATTTAGAGGTTGGAGGTTTGAGGAGGAGAGAGTCACAAGCTAAGGGCAGAGTCAATAAAGTTTCCTTTTAGCCACTGAAACCTTTATGATGTTATCCTTAAACCATGGTGACAAATTGGTGATGACCCAAAACGTACAAAAATAAACATTCCCCAGACAGCATTGCTGAAAGAGACAAAATTTTGTGTACTTCTTTAAAAAATAAACATTGCATCAAGATTTATTTTTTGCAGTGTTGCAAAACCTTAGGGATGTGACCTGTGTCTGTGGCTGTAAGCGGTTTGGTAGTTTTTGGTGTGGACACTAGGATTAATACTTGAAATATGAGAACGGTAAATGTATGTGCAACCAATTTTACTGATAGATATATTGAGTTCACAGGTATTTGTTCACAAAAGCAGCGTACACATTTCTATTCACATCTTGTGGTTCTTGTCCAAGTACAATAACTCAAAAAGCGTTGCATAGCTTTAATAATGTAATTTAAGATTCAAGCAGAGTACGTGAATTAAATATTAATAAATATAAATTTTCAAGACAAGCTGTCAGAGAGAGCGGATTAGTGATTATCTGTGTAGAATCAATCACTGATGCCTGCCTCATTTTCTGTAAGGTTGCAAAAAAACAGCTGTAGTCTAAGATGCGGTACCCATCAAAGTTTAATTTTTTCTCTAAGACTCAATCGATCTCACTCATGTGGAATCCTGTCAGGGTCAAACATTTATTTTTGTTTATTTATTTATAACTTCCTCCAACTGGGATAGCTCAGTGAGAAGTAGCATCTCATTTTCACTGAGGTCCTGGGAAAACAGCAGCAGCTAAAAGAACAAGGTAGCGCTAGTTGTAACAGTTACATTAAGTATACAGTTTCAAAAGGCAGGAAAATTATCTCACAAAAGAATGCAGTATACATCATATACAATGTTGGGGATAAATAGGAAATACTAAACCAATTACATTATGCGTAGTCACAATAACAGACAGCAGCTGCAGGTCTCTTTTAGGTCAGCAAAAATGTTAACCTTAAATAAAGAATAGCTAGGAGCACTTATTTTTTCAACTTTCTTCTATTGATTTTTATGCATAAATAGACATAGGCTTGATCACAGTACAGTGCCCCCAAAAGTGTGACAAATATTCAGTCGGAAATAACATCAGAACCATGATTAATTATACAAATTACTTTGCAGAAATAATGAGAATTTTGGCAAAGCAAAGTGATATGAGCTCAGCAAAAATTGTAGCAAACAAAGAAAAGTGCAGGCTGATAAAATAAACATGTTGTTTGCAGTGTATTAAAGGAAAGCAGCCCAAAACGTGGGCTCCCTCCGTCGGACAGCTTACCCTCCGGTTTAGCTCTGACCAGCAAGAGCGGGATTTTCGTGCGCCGCAACTTGCTGTATTTGTATTTTTAAAAATTTTAAAAGGTTGCTAGCCTTGCTTGTAGAGCAGAAAGCAGCTAACTAAAAGAAGCTACATTTTCTTATTAATGTAAAACTTATATTTCAGCAGGAGTCAGTGTCTGTTAAGATTAAGTAGACAGATAACTTTATTAGAAGTAGAAGGGGTCTTAGTTAGGGTTAAAAAGAAAAGAAAGAAGGTCAGTGTGTGTTCTGTGCAGGGAAGGGTACTGTATCAGCTGACTTTGCTAAACCAGTAGGAGGAAAGAGAGCTTACCTGGGGGTGTGGTTTAGACACTATAATAGCAGGTGAGTCAAATTACAACTTCCTGTTGCTAGCCTTGCTTGTAGAGCAGAAAGCAGCTAACTAAAAGAAGCTACATTTTCTTATTAATGTAAAACTTATATTTCAGCTGGAGTCAGTGTCTGTTAAGATTAAGTAGACAGATAACTTTATTAGAAGTAGAAGGGGTCTTATTTGGGTTAAAAAAAAGAAAAGAAAAGAAAGAAAGTCAGTGTGTGTTCTGTGCAGGGAAGGGTACTGTATCATCTGGCTTTGCTAAACCAGTAGGAGGAAAGAGAGCTTACCTGGGGGTGTGGTTTAGACACTATAAAAGCAGGTGAGTCAAATTACAACTTCCTGTTGCTAGCCTTGCTTGTAGAGCAGAAAGCAGCTAACTAAAGCTCTTACCTCTCAACTGTACCACATTACGAGGAACGTTCCTCATTTTACTTCACAAAAGCTCCCTGTTCCGCATTGTGAGGACTTGTCCCACATTCAGTATTAACATTTTAAAGGAAAAATCTATAGTAAATGAAGCAAAAATTACATTATTCAAATAATAGCAGCCTTTCTTAACATAAATGCAAACATTTTAACAGTGTTCTGAGCTTCCTAGGTAAAGATCTGATTAAGTGTTCCACATTTTACTCATTTGTTCCACATTTTGAGAGGCAATGTTCCACATTTGGGGAACAAAAGGTTGAGAGGTATGCTAAAGCTACATTTTCTTATTAATTTAAAACTTATATTTCAGCAGGAGTCAGTGTCTGTTAAGATTAAGTAGACAGATAACTTTATTAGAAGTAGAAGGGGTCTTATTTAGGGTTAAAGAAAAGAAAGAAAGTCAGTGTGTGTTCTGTGCAGGGAAGGGTACTGTATCAGCTGACTTTGCTAAACCAGTAGGATGAAAGAGAGATTACCTGGGGGTGTGGTTTAGACACTATAAAATCAGGTGAGTCAAATTACAACTTCCTGTTGCTAGCCTTTTTTCTTACTAATTGCCCTCTATCCCACCCCTCCACCCACGCACCCAAAGCCAATTCTACTTTTATAGCCACTGGATTTGACTGTCAACAGGAACTTCCTGTTTGGCAGTAGGAAGGAAAGGATCATAGAGAAACATTGGTTTTGTCAACCCTAAAGGAAAAAAGTAGCTCACTCTCCCCCCCTAGCTGCTGGTGGTCTGATATTGAGCAAAGAAGGAGGCTACTGAAGAAGATAGGAAGTTGCTGTCCCAGAACAGGAAGGGTGAGAGTTGTAAGGAGAGGAGAGAATAAGCATCCAGAGAAACAGTAGAGAGGACACAAAATAAGACATGATAGGAGTGGTGCAGTGCAATGGCTGTGGGGCGGCAGTGTTCCGGGAGACATTCTGGAGGCTGCGATGCTACCCTATTTGCAGGCACCTCTCTGGTCTGAGAGAGGAGGTTGCCCGTCTCCAGGCTGACCTGGCTAGGATTCGTGAAACCTCCTCCCCCACCCAGGGACCACCAGGGCCAATGCCACTACCTCAGAGGTTGCCAAGAAAGAGGAGAGGCTGGACCAGGGTGGGCTCAAGGAGGAGAGGTGGTGGAACAGAGTTGCATCCCTCAGCTGCGTCTCCACAATTCATTCGCTCTTCTGGTGGATAGTGGTTCCTCTATGGAGGCACCTGCAGTGGAGACCAAGGAGGATGCTGGGAACCTTCACAAAGGAGACCCACAGGAGGGTGACATGGGACCCCACAGGGGAAGGAAATAACTCCTGGTGGGGGACTCAGTCATTAGGGAGGTAGAAATGGGGGAGGAAGGGGAGAGGGAGGTAAGGTGCCTTCCTGGCGCCATGGCTTGGAGGGACAGGAAGTGAATCCTCAGGATCGTGGGAGGAGCTGCACGAGGGAGGGAGCTGGATGTCATTGTCCACCTAGGGACAAATGACCTGGCTAGGAATGGGATCCGAGCAGTGCAAGAGGAGTTTGTAGAGTTGGGAAGAGGCCTTAGACAAGTAGCGCATACGATAACCTTCTCGGAGGTGCTGCCTGTCTATGGCAAGGGAGATGCTAGGGCACTTCTCACCAGGGAATTCAATGAGTGGTTGAAAAACTGGTGTGGAGCTCAGGGTTTTGGCTTCATTGGGGACTGGGGAGCCACCTGGAGGGATGCAGACCTATACTGGTGCGATGGTCTGCAACTGTCCAGGAGGAACCAGGATCCTAGGTGAGAGGTTTAAATGCGTCTTTGGCAAGCATTTAAACTAGCCAAGGGGAGGCACTGAAAAGGAGCAGGGAAATCCGAGTCTCCCCCCGCAAAACATGGTGATTAGTGATGTAAACACCAAGGTACAGAAGTTATTAGGGAGCAGAACAGATTTAAATGTAAAACAAGGCAAAGGCAGTAAAGACAGAAATGGGGCTAAAAGGGGTAAGGCTATCAAAAAGTGGAGGGTGATGAGTACCAATGCCCGTAGTCTGTGTAACAAGCTCCCTGAACTAGTGGCCTTGATGGAAGAGGGTTGCCTGGATATTGTGGCAGTCACAGAAACATGGTACACAGAGAACCATGACTGGGATGTCAACATACCAGGATACACAATCTACAGGAGGGACAGGGAGGGTAAAAGAGGAGGAGGAGTAGCTCTCTATGTAAAGGAAGGGATCAAAGCAACAGAACTAAAGAGTAAACAGGGAGCAGATGAGGCACTTTGGGTCACCCTGGAGACAGGAAATGGCACCACAATCCACATGGGGGTTGTATACAGATCCCCATCTCAGGGGGAGAGAATGGACAAGGAAATGATAGAAAGCTTTCTTAGAATGGCAGAAAAAGAGGAAATATTGTTGATGGGGGACCTGAACATGCCAGATGTTAACTGGAGCACCTTTGCTGCAGGCACATCCAAGAGCAGGGTCATTCTTGATGCCCTACAGGGGGCATGCCTCAGACAGCTAGTATTGGAACCCACTCGGGAGGGAGCAGTCTTAGACCTGGTACTCTCAAATGGGGATGGAGAAAGAATCTCAGATTTAGAAGTGGATAGCCATCTGGGAACAAGCGACCACCAAACAGTGTGGTTCACGATAAACACAGCCATACAATCAAGCCATACAAAAGCAAGAGTACTAGACTTTAGGAGGCTGACTTGGGAAAATGAGAGAGTGCCTCAGAAAAGCACTAGCAAACAGGCAAGAAGGAGGGTGGAGGAACAATGGGGAGTGATCAAAACAACCATCACAGAGGCAACAAGCCTTTGTGTAAAGCAAATCATTAAAACACAACGAAGGAAAAAAACGCTATGGTTCTCAAAAGAGGTGGCAGGAAAGGTTAAGGAGAAAAGGACAGCATTCAGGAAATATAAGGAAACACAGAAGGAGCAGGATAGAGAACTTTATCAGTTAAAGCAGAAAGAGGCTGGGAAGGCAATCAGAATAGCAAAGGCCCAAACCGAGGAAAGGATAGCTAATTCTGTTAAGAAGGGGGATAAGACCTTTTATAGGTACATTAGGGAGCGAAGAAAGACCAAAGGAGGGATACTGAAGCTTAATAAAGGGGAGAAAATGTGGGTAGAGGGTGACAGTGAAAAAGCAGGGATACTGAATGAATATTTCTGCTCAGGATTCACAAAGGAAGAGGAGGGGGAGTTACCTAAACCAAACAAGAGAAACACTCTGAAGACGGGGGTCGATACCAGTCCATTTACAGAAGAAAGGGTTCTGAAAGAACTAATAAAATTGAAGGTGGACAAAGCAATGGGGCCTGATGGGATTCACCAAGAATTCTAAAAGAAATAAGGGTAGAACTAGTGACACCACTGACTACTCTCTTTAACAAATCATGGGAGGATGGGGTGGTACCTGAGGACTGGAGGAGGCAGATGTGATTCCTCTTCACAAAAGTGGGAGCAGGACAGAGGCAGGAAACTACAGACCAGTTGGTTTGACCTCAGTGGTAGGAAAATGATGGAATCATTTCTGAAGGAAAGAATTGTTGAGTACCTAGAGGCCAGTGGGGCACAGGACCCAAGGCAGCATGGATTCACGATGGGAAAGTCGTGTCAGACGAATCTAATAGATTTCTTTGACTGGGTGACCAAAGTAATAGACCAGGGAGGGGCAGTGGACGTGGTCTACCTAGATTTTAGCAAGGCATTTGATACAGTCCCACACAAAAGATTAATTCACAAGATAGCCAGCCTTGGAGTGGGTCCCAAGGTGGTAGCCTGGATAAAAATTGGCTAGACAACAGGGCGCAAAGAGTAGTAGTAAATGGAGTACACAGTGAAGAAAGGAGGGTTACTAGCGGGGTACCATGAGGTTCAGTACTGGGACCAGTCCTTTTAATGTCTTTATAAGTGACATTGCAAAGGAACTGGAAGGAAAAGTATGTCTCTTTGCAGATGACACAAAGATCTGCAACAGCGTTGATACACAAGATGGAGTGGAAAGGATGAGAAGGGACTTGGCAAGACTGGAGGAATGGTCAAATGTATGGCAGCTCAGATTCAGTGCAAAGAAGTGCAAGGTAATGCACATGGGAAACAAACCAAGGGGAAGTGTACACAATGGGGGGTGAGATACTGACAACAGTAAAAATAGAAAGGGACCTGGGGGTAATTATATCAGTGAGCAAGCAATGTGAGAAGGCAGTAAGGAAGGCTGGGGGGATACTGGGATGCATAAGAAGAGGCATCAATAGTAGAAAACAGGAAGTTGTTATCCCTCTGTACAGACAGTTGGTGAGACCCCATCTGGAGTACTCTGTGCAGTTCTGGAGACCCCATCTCCGCAAAGACATAGACAGAGTGGAGGCTGTCCAGAGGAGGGCAACCAAAATGGTGCAGGGTCTGCACCAGAAGACATCTGAAGAAAGACTAAAAGAGCTTAATATGTATACCCTTAAGGAAAGAAGGGAGAGGGGGGACATGATAGAAACTTTCAAGTACCTCAAGGGAATTAACAAAGTCCAAGAGGGTAGCATCTTCCAGAAAAAGAGATGTGCAAGAACAAGGGGGCACAATTTGAAGATAGAGGGGGGACGGCTCAGAGGTAATGTGAGGAAGTATTTTTTCACTGAGAGGGTTGTGGATGTATGGAACAGCCTACCTGAGGAGGTTGTGGAGTCAAGAACAGTGGGGGACTTCAAGAATGCTTGGGACAGGCATAAGGCAGTCCTAGTGGGGGGTAGGAGGAAGTAAGCTGTTGGTTAACTAGGATCTGCAGCTTATCTGTTAGGTAGGAAAATGGGCAGACTAGGTGGGCCAAGTGGTCCTTATCTGCCGTCAAATTCTATGTTTCTATGTAACTCGGGAACCAGAAGTATGGAGGGAGGCAGAGGGTTCCATTTGCTGAAGCGATGCGGTGCATGCAGCTCACTTCAATACAAAAGTATTAGGCGAGCAGTGCATTGCCGCACTGTTTCAGCAAATGGGCGATCTACCTCCTCCCACTTCCAGTTTCATCTAAATATATGACAAGTTGTGGTGCACGAAAATCCCGCTCTTGCTGGTCAGAGCTAAACCGGAGGGTAAGCTGTCTGACGGAGGGAGCCCACATTTTGGGCTGCTTTCCTTTAAAATGATTTTTGTGTTGGTATATTTTTTTTCTATGAATAATTTTGTTTGTTAGATATTTATTTTCCTAGTGAATAGTACATTTAGTTAATAAGTTGTGGTTTGGGCATTATTGTGAACAGAAATGTTGTCACCATTTTGGAGGCACTACACTTTGATCTGGCCCACAAAATAATGGCAGAGGGTGATGCACACAATTTGATATGACAGTCTCTTATACAATATAAGTGTGTGATTCTCCCGGCTTGGTCTATCAACGGGGGAGTAAATGTAATAGTAAAAGTAGGATACTACTACAATATAAGAACATATGAAATTGACAGCAGATACAGGCCATATGGTCTATTTAGTCTGCTCAAGTGTGCAGCACTTCAGCCCATCAGATGGCAGCTGTCCCCTCCTCCCATTAACTCTTTCCTCCCCCAATTGTCCTCCCTGGTATGTACTTTCTCCTTGAATTTGTCCCACCCCCTCTTGAAGCACCCCACAGTCTGCACTGATGTGAGATGCTCAGGCAGTGCATTCTACCCTGTTACCACTCTTTCAGTGAAATAGTGCTGCCTCCTTTCCCTCCTGAATCTGCCCCCCCTTTAACGTTGGGGAGTGCCTTCTGGTATCTCTTCCGTTCTGGAGAGTGAACCCACCCTGGAAGCCTACTCTGTTCATCCCCTTCAGGTACTTGAAGGTCTCAATCATATCCCCTCTCTCTCTTTTCTATCCTCCAGGGTACACATGTTGAGCTCTTTTAGCCTTTGCTTATAAATTCTGTCCCCCAACCCCTGGATCATCTTTGTTGCTCTTTGCTGCACTGTCTCCAGTAGTTTGATATCCCTTTTCAAGTACGGGCGCCAGAACTGCACGCAGTACTCCAAGTGTGGCCTCACCAGGGACCTGTACTGGGGCAATATGACTTTGCTACATCTGGATGTAATCCCCTTTGCTGTGCACCCTAGCATCCTGTTAGCCTTAGCCGCTGTCTTCCTACACTGGACCGAGTGGTTTAATTCCCCGGTCTCCAGCACCCCCAGATCGTTCTCATCGTTGGATGTGTACAGTTTGATACCATCCATCCAGTAGCTGTATCCTGGGTTTTTGGCTCCGAAATGCAACACATTGCAATTCTTGGTGTTGAACCCAAGCTGCCCGGTGCGCGACCACTCCTCGAGTCTTGACAATCCTCCTGTAGTAATTTGCCACCCTCCTCCCCATCCACCTCACCACAGATCTTGGTGTCATCGGCAAAGAGGCTGATCTTATTCTTGATCCCAACTGCTATGTCTGCAATGAAAATGTTAAACAGGACCGGTCCCAGTACTGATCCCTGTGGGACACCACTTGTCACTGCCCTGGGCTCCGATGCTTCTCCCCTCAGAACTACCCTCTGTTGCCTGTCCCTCAGTCAGTTTTTTATCCATTGGGCTAGCTTCCACCCTATACCAAGACTCCTCAACTTGCAGGTCAACCTTCCGTGTGGCACTGAATTGAAGGCCTTGCTGAAATCCAGGTAGACTACACTCTACCGCATGGCCCTTGTCCAGTGCCCTCATGACCCAGTCAAAAAAATCAACCAAGTTTGTCTGACAGGATCTGCCAGCGATGAACCCGTGCAATCTGTCGTCTTGCAGATCATTATCCACAAGAAACTGCACCAGCCTTTTTTCAGGATAGATTCCATCAGTTTCCCCCACAATTGCTATGAGGCTCACTGGTCTGTAGTTCCCTGGTTCATCCTTGGGCCCACTTTTGAGGAGAGGTACCACGTGTGCCTCCCTCCATTCTCTGGGCTCACATCGCGTATTTAATGAGGTGTTGAACAGATCCACCAGTGGCTCTGCCAGCTCCATCAGCACCCTAGGATGTACTGTATCTGGCTCAGGTACCTTGTCTACCCTCAGGGATCTAAGGCCCTCCAGCACCCTTTCCACCGTGATGACCCTGTCTGTGGTTGTCACACCCCTTCCCCCCATGCCTGCACCCACTTCCCCTGCAGGAACGGGCCTATCCCTCTCCCTTGTGAACACTGAACAGAAGTATTCATTAAGTACTTCTGCCTTCTCAGTCCCCATGTCTACCCACCCACTGCCTTTCGTGATCCTAACTATTTGATCCTTGCACTTCCTCTTTTCCCTGATATACCTGAAGAAATCCTTTTCTCCTTCCTTAATCCCCTGTGTTAATTTCCTTTCCCTGGCTGCCTTTGCAGTCCTGACCACTCTGCTCACTTCCCTGGATTTCCTCACGCAGTTCTTCCTATCTTCTGCCCTGTTGGTTCTCTTGTAGGTTCAGAAGGCCCTTCTCTTATCCCTCACCTTCTCCGTTACCTCTTTGATCATCCAGCTTGGATGCTTGGTCCTTGACTTCTTTTACTGGCTCTTGACACAAGCCTTAGTGGATTCAATGAGCCCTAGTTTTATGATCGCCCATTTCTGCTCTGCATCCATGTCAGGGTGGATGCCATCTATGTGTGATTTCATTAATTGCCCCATCCTGCCAAAGTCTGCCTTTCTGAAGTCCAGGACCTTTGTTTTTATTTTGTTGATCTCTCTACCCAAACTGATAGAGAACCACCTGTGTGGTGATCGGTACTAGCCAGTGGTTCCTCCACCCTTACATCTGTGACCTGTTCTCCAGCACCAGGTCTAGAATATTTTCTTCCCTTGTTGGCACTGTCACCGTTTGGGTCAGGAAGCCATCCTGGATTACTTCCAGGAGGATCTGCTCCCTGGTGCATGTGGTGGCTGGGATGCTTCAGTCAACCCCTGTGTGATCCTGAGCAAGTCACTTAACCTCCTTGTGCTCCCAGGTTGCATCTGGAAACAAGCTTCGGCTTAGCGTGCTACTCCTGGTAAAACAATGTTCCCTGCCCCAGGTAAATTGAAGTCTCCCACCACCACAGTGCTCCCTTTGCCACAGAATCTCCTTAGCTGCTCCCCTAGTTCCCTATCCATGTCCTCTTTCTGGGTTGGGGGCCTATAAACAACCCCCAGTCGTACCCTAGCCCCCTTTGGGGCATGGAGTTGTATCCAAATGACTTCTGACCTACCTTCTCCCCCCTCCTCCCGTGATGCATCCAATCCCTTCACTAACGCAAACGGCTATACAAATAAAGGCCATAGAGCACCAAGTGCCCATGTGGCTCAGGATAAGGAAAGGGTTCCATTTAATCATAGTAACCGATTAGTCTACGTGGAACAAAATACTGATAACTTGTACAATAATTTACACCCCCCGGAAAGGCCTGGTTTAAAATCATTGTCTCGAAAACATGTGTACTCAACTAGCTATTTGAATTAATAACAAAATGAAGTATCACAGCCCTTGTTGGGATACAGTGCTTAAAAGTCCATTTAACTGTCCATAAAGTATCCTAAAAAGGAAAGAAACCGTATGTGGGCACATATCTGTATAGACAAATAGAGTGCCTTCTAGTAACTTTAAACACTTCTTATATACTGTAGCTATGACATCTTAGCAAAAAGCTGTAACTGCTGACATAAAAACTAGCAGGCATTGGAAAATTGTCCTTCCTGAACAACTGGCACTGCAGTGCGCCTGCAACAGAGTTCAGTCGACAAAGTCTTGGGCGAATTAGCTGTGAACACCAGAAGGGGGAAGATTGGGGGGGCAGGGGGTGAGAGCCAGCCACACCAACAGAGGTGGCAACATTTTAAATTTGTGGTGCAGTAACTGATCATACTGAAAACAGTGTATAAGTGTCTGAAATATATCAGTCTGAAAGGATTCAGTTGGCCCCCAACATTTATCCTCCCAAGCCCTCCAATGCACAATACTCAGAGTCTGTTGATGCTGAGCCTGCGTCTCAGTCTGCCTCCCTCGATTCTGCATTCTCCGCTTACTTCCAGCTCTGTGTTTCAATGACCTTCTTTGACACAAATTTAGCAACATCTTTTGGGTCAGAGAAGACATATGTATGACCTCTGTCGATAATCAGTAGGCTTGCAGGAAGTAACCTCTTGGTGATGGGCAGTGTTGGAATTATACTTCATGAGCTTTGGGAGCTAGGGGGGCCCATAAGGGTCCTGTCTTTAAATTGAGCCCCTCTTCTCATTATAAGTCAATGGCAGTGTCATTTCAGAGCTACCAGGGCCGAGCCCTGGCAAGCCTCCCCTGTAATTACAACAGTGGTGATGGGGTTTTAGCTCCCGCAGGACACATCGAACATGGTCAAATTGGTTTTTCACCCCTGCATGCTAAATGAAAGGTCAAAATGAACTGCCACTTTTTTCTCCTCAAACAGAGCTCCTTGTTACTGTCTGGGGCCCACAGGAGGCGGGTTATTGACCCTCACTTCTGTGCAGACCACCAGCAAAGTTCTGAGACCCTTCACACTGGCTGCAGCCCATCTGGGTGTGATGCTGTAGGCCTTTTTGTATCTCAGGAGGAATTCTTGTTTTGGTATTTTCAGTGCATGTCCCAGCCAACTTACTACAAAGTCTTTCAGGTCCTCTCCTTCGACCTCCTCTGGTAGTCCCACGAGGTGGAGATTACATGCCCAGGATATATTCTCCACTACTTCCAATCTTTGGTGCCGTACTTGGTTTTCTTGCATAACTTTCACAGCAATGTCTTGTGCTTTACCAATGTTTTCTTCTGCTTCCTCAACCATTGTTTGCACCACATCTACCTTGGTCTCTGGGGTTGACATCTTATCAGACAGTGTGACAAACTTCCTGTACATGTCCTCTTCAATGTCTTCATGAGTAACACTGCAGAAGATCTATAAGGGACAGTATGCCTTTTTCAGATGACACCAAAATCTGTAATGGGGGGACACTCAGGAGGAGGTGGGGAGAATGTGTAAGGACCTTGGGAAACTCAAGGAGTGGTCAAGAGCATGGCAGGTGAGATCCATGCTAAAAAGTGCAAAATCATACAGTTAGGTTACATGGTTAAGCACTAAGCAGGACTTGGGGAACAGGAACCCAGGAGCTGAGTACTGTATATGATAGGTCATGCCAGACGAATCTGATAGATTTCTTTGACTGGGTGACCAAGGTAGTAGATCAGGGAGGGGCTGTGGACATGGCCTACCTAGACTTTAGCAAGGCATTTGACACAGTCCCACACAAAAGATTAATATACAAGTTAGCCAGCCTGGGAGTGGGTCCCAAGATGACAGCCTGGGTAAAGAATTGGCTGGAGAATAGGACACAGAGAGTAACAGTAAGCCGAGTCCTCAGAAGAAAGGAGGGTTACTAATGGGGTACATGAGGGTTCAGTATTAGGACCGTCCTCTTCAATGTCTTTATAGGTACATTGCAGAAGGACTGGAAGGAAAAGTATGTCTCTTTGCAGATGACACAAAGATCTGCAACAGAGTTGATGCACAAGGTGGGGTGGAAAGGATGAGAAGGGACTTGGCAAGGTTAGAGGAATGGTCAAATGTATGGCAGCTTAGATTCAATGCTAAGAAGTGCAAGGTAATGCACCTGGGAAACAAAAACCCAGGGGAAGAGTACACAATGGGGGGTGAGATACTAACAACAACAAAAATGGAGAGAGACCTGGGGGTAGTCATATCAGATGACCTAAAGATGGGCAAGTAATGTGAGAGGGCAGCAAGGAGGGCTGGGGGGATACTGGGATGCATAGGGAGAGGCATCACCAGTAGAAAACAGGAAGTTATTATCCCTCTGTACAGACAGCTGGTGAGACCCCATCTGGAGTACTGTGTGCAGTTCTGGAGACCCAATCTCCGCAAAGACATAGACAGGATGGAAGCTGTCCAGAGGAGGGCAACTAAAATGGTGCAGGGTCTGCACGGAAGACATATGAAGAGAGACTTAAGGAGCTTAATATGTATAGCCTCGAGGAAAGAGGAGAGAGGGGGACATGATAGAAACTTTCAAGTACCTCAAGGGAATCAACAAAGTCCAAGAGGTAGCATCTTTCAAAAAGAGGTGTGCAAGAACAAGAGGGCACAATTTGAAGATAGAGGGCGGCTCAGAGGTAATTTAAGAGTATTTTTTCACAGAGAGGGTTGTGGATGCATGAGCGGCCTTCCGGAGGAGGTTGTGGAGTCAAAATCAGTGGTGGAATTCAAGCATGCATGGGATGAGTCATAAGGCAGTTCTGGGGTGGGGTAGAAAGGTAGTCTGCTGGTTAACTAGGATCTGCAGCTTATCCAGTAGGTAGGGAAATGGGCAGACTGGGTGGGCCAAGCGGTCCTTATCTGCTGTCAAATTCTGTGTTTCTATAGGGGAAGGGGGAGATACTGACAGTCATCAAACAGGAAAGGGACATTGGGGTTAGCATATCTGAGGTCCTCAAAGTGACTGGGTAGTGTGACAAAGCAGAGAAGAGGGCTCGTGGGATGCTAGGCTGCATAGTGAGGGAGTATCTCTAGCAGGAGGAGGGAGATGATGTTGTCAGTGTATTGCTCACTGGTGAGCAAGCAATACAGTGGCAGTGGCAGTGCCCGCTGGTGAGACCCCATCTGGAATACTTTCTCCAGTTTTGGAGACCAGACTTCAGAAAGGACATAGACAGGGTGGAGGAAGACCAGAGGTGGGCAGTTAAAATGGTGCAGGGGTTGCACGAAAAGCCCTATCAGGAGAGACTAGGATCTGAACATGTACTCCCAAGGAAAGAGTAGAGAGAGAGAGAGAGAAGTGACATGATAGAGATCTGCAAGTACCTCACATGGGTTAACGGGGAGGTCTCTTTCAAATGAGGACGATCCCTATGAGCAGAGGGCATGTGATGAAGGTGGAGGTGGGGAATTCAAGAGAGACTGAGAAAATATTTCTTTACAGAAAGGGTGATAGACACCTGAAACAGACTGCCAGACAAAGTTGTGGAGGCCTGAAAAAGGTACATGCCTGAAAAAGGTACTCGCTGCCAGTGTACTCACCTGGTCAAGAAAGATAAATAAAACAGTGGGGGGGCTTTAAGCATAAGTGGAAATGACATAGGGGTATATTACAGAAGAAGCAGGGAGGTGGGAGGATCACCAGAGACCAGATTGGGTCTGTGGAGACAGATTAGACAGGGAACATCTGAGCAAACTGGGTGGACCAAGTGGTTCTTTTCTGCAGGCAGTTGTTTTTCTGTTTTTCTGCATTGCAACAACTCATAAGATTGGTGTATTGAGAACATTAGATTTGCGCCGGGGGCAGAGCCCTCCACGTCTGTACATGGTACAGAGCCATGCACAGAAATGCATGAGCCCCTGCAGTATTTGAACATATCCTTCATTCTATGATCTGTACCTTTGGCCTGCTCATGGACTGATAGCAGTGTCCATGAGTTCATTCTTCACTGACTTCCGTTTTAATCTAGTGGGGTCCAAACTACAGCCAGAAACACTTCTCAGTAGTTCAGTGAATCCCCTCCTCCCAAGCCTCATGTCCCTGTATTTGTCTTGTTCAGCACTTCACTGATCTTAGTCCCCCATCATCCCTGTGTAGTGACAGCAGCGTTGTGACCCCCCGCCACCTAGGAGACAATTCCTTAGGCAGGGGGTGTCACCCAAGCATTGAATTCGCTGCACTGACAGCAATAGCACATACAAGGGAAACCAGAGTTGCTTCCAGGATGTAGCAGTGCCTGGCAATAAATGATCACTAGGACAAGCACAGAGGTGGCTGACGCCTGCTGAAGAAGTGTAGCCAATAATTTAGACAATATAATGAAAAGTAGATAGTTCACCTGTAGTTGAAGGGCCACATGCATAAAACATGTCATATGTGGTGACATCATCAAGAGGAGGAAATGTTCAGAAAGTGCGCCACAAGGGCGCTTGGAGTTCACCATTCAGTGCTGAAGTGTTTTGCTGCTGCTACTAAACTTTTGCACATTCTGCATGGATTTTGCACAGAAATAAAGTGAAGCACTTCAACTAGAGGTAAACTGTCCTGTTTTCATTATAATTTTGATATTATTAGCTATAAGTCTTCAGCAGGTGCCAGCCACCCCTGTGCTTTTCCTATTGACAGTAAGAGGCAGGATCAAGTGAAGCATGCAGTAGATCTGATACTGAGGCACTGGTCTGCACACTATATTGTTTTTCTAATGTGTTATAAATTAAAAAAAATATTAAGTGGTTAGAAATTAATAAGTATAAACTAATAGGAATACATTAATAATAAATACATTCTAGAGTTAAGCTGGCAGCCAAAAATAAAAGATGTTCTACTGGGAAATTTAATACAAAATAAAAGGAATAAGACAATAATAGTCCTACTAAATAATTGAACAAACATGCTGATTCAATATATTATTAAATGGTATGATAATAAATTTAGATAATAGGCTAAACAAATACAACTTAGTCAGAAATTATGGATACATCTATCATTAAGCTAGAATGATCATTCCTAGGATGTTTGGTTTAATTGTTTTTATGTTAATTTATCTTTTGCTGTTGTTATTATAATGACTGCCTAGCCGTGTTGTCTGTCTTATAGTATTTACTAATTGGCTAAGCGAGTAATATCTTTACCCCTTAACTTCAGTTGATTCAAAATTAAATTATTACATTTTGTTTACATGATTATACTCATATAAGTAGTCCATGAACAATTTATATATATATATAGACATGCTGGTCCAGTGGTCTTGAGAAAGCTATATGTAGCACAGCATAGGCAGTTGAAGTGGCAGCTTAATTTGTATTTAAAACTATGAATAAATATGACAACTAACAGAGAATGATGTGATTGAGTTTCTGTAGTGTGAGTGTGCTGCTGAACCCAAGTAATATTTAATTGTGAATGGCAATGCTATTTTACAGTATATGCCAGGGTTGCTCAGAATCCGCTTAACGGAATCGGTTTCATCAAACTCCAAGCCTTTTTTCGGAATTTGGAATTTTGGTATTTTATGCCAAAATTTGGAATCTGCAAAATCCTACTCGGATATGGAATCAGAATCTGATTCCCAATTCCGATTCTGCTACAAATGCTGCCTACAACCCACCCATAGGAAAACCTCAGCCCTCCCTCTCCTCCCCTGCCCCTCTCCTTCCCCTTACCTTATGAGTCCAGCTGCCCCTGGTACTGCAGCTTGGATATGTGCTGCTGGTCTGGAGGTGGTGTACTGTCATCAACACTGGACTGGATGGACTGGCAGTGAGGGTTGGCGGCAGGTGATGACTTCATTCATCCCTTCCACAGGAACATAAGAGTGTTTGTCTGTCCAGTTAGCGGTAATCCCTATCAGCTTCAGTGCTGTGCCTCCACCTAGGAACTTCCCCCCTAGATCATCAGCCCTCCCAAGTCCCACTCACAGTTAAATCTGGTTAGTTGCTCCAGGCTTTTATTTATTATAGTATCCCCCTCTCTGACTTGGCGGCAAAAACATAGAAATTGTCAGCTGTCATCAAGGCACAGGTCAAGAAGCATAGGAAAACCAGGAGCAGTTTCAAAATTCACAAATAGCGTTTAATTTTTCTCAATAACAGCAAATTAAAAATTAAAAACTCTGCAGTATAACTACAAAGGCAGTACAGTACAAACAGAGAAAACAAAGTCCTTCTTCTGAGGGTATATCTTAATTTCAAGTTTCAGTCTCTCAGTCTCTCAGTCTCTCACTCTCTCACTCTCTCACTCTCCTTGTCTCTCTAGAAAAAGCATTGCTGTTTTTTTATAGGTCTTTGTCTGGGAACACGTTAAGAGACCTTGCGGCTCACAGAATGTTCTTGTAAGTTTACAGAATGTTCTTGTCAGTTTCGATGCAGGTGCAGCAAAAAGAACATAGTGACCCAGAACTGACCTTTTGTTTACAGTTCTGCAGAAGACTTAAAAACTGCATCTCAGTTTGATCACCCCTTGAGTTCCAAATAGCTTTTTGCAATCATTTCAACAGTAAAAGTATATACAATTTTAGATTTGCAATCATTTCAACAGTATAACTGTATGCAAGCAATAATACCCAACAGGGTGGTCGGTATTGGGCAATACTGGACTGCCCAGGGGCATAACGAGGCCCAACGCCGCAGGCGGAGAGACTTATAGCCCCTGATGGTCCGGTATTGCCCATACCACCTACCCTGGAGGGTAGTATTGCGCTTAGAAAATGGGCACTGTGAAAAAAAATTAGTTTAATAAAAAAAAAAAAATGTTATTACAAAATTAGTTTTGTAATAAAATAGTTCCTCCGCCTATATTACAATGTGTCTTTTTTTGTGAACACACACACACACACACACACACACACACGCACACCCTGAGTTCAGCTTCTTTTGTAGACCACAGTTGAATTTCCCTCCCTCAAACACACAGAAAGACATACAGGATGTGATGCTTTTTTCTGTATACTGGTATTGATCTGTTGCCCCCCCCCTACCGTGTTGAATCTCGTTCGGGACGCTGATCACACACATGTCCTGTCTTGACCACTAATGAGAGAAAAATAGACACTTTATCAGCTTTGTTTTTTTGTTTTATTCTTTCTTTTATTTTAACTGCAGGCTTAGTGGGTGGCTATTTGGAGGCATGCAATCAAAAGGCAGTGTGGCGGTCAGCAGAACTTCACATATTTTACGAGATCGCAAAGTCAAACTGTAAACGTGTAAAAAGGGTGCAGCTGGGAGAAATGCTTTTTTTCTCTCCCCAACCACATACAAGTACTTTATTTATTTTTTTTATTATTTTGTGCAGTCGGGCTTGTCAGGAGGGAATACTGGTTGGTGTTGATTGGGGCATGGTACCTCTTGCAGATGGAGACGTGCTGCCAGAGCAGGCGGCCAGAGAAGAGAGCAAGGCACTGTGACCTGATAGCAGGATTTCTTTTAGTTTGTGACAGTGGTGAGTGCAGGTCTAAGAATTGTTTTTCATTTACAGCCGCAAAACAAATTGTGAAAATGGGGCTGTGAGGGTTAGTAGCCTTGTCTGCTGACCCACTACGGTGGTCGTCTCATGAGTCGGGGCTGTCGCTCTCAAAGTCGCGTTGTTGGGTAACAGAGCAGTACCAGGCATGGGACAAGGGGAAACTAAAAAAGAAAAAAAAAAACAACTGTCAATTTGTAGTTTATGTGCATTTTGTTAGGGCAGAGTGGACAGTTTCTATCGTTAAGCGAGAGAAAACAAATGGTGGGGATTTGAATTCAATTAGGTGCTTTCAGCCAATGAGAAAGCAGGCTGGGCACAAAGATGCTGCAGAGGGTGAAGGGGCACTGATGCTGGCACTTTTTATTTCCTGGTTGTCTATTGAAAATTAATGTACCCCCCCCAGCAGGGGTACCAGCCAATCAAAGACCAGGAACTAAAAAGCCCATTTTCTAAACAGTTTTAAACAAAGGGATCCCAGTATCAGTGACATTTCCACATAAAGATTCACATACATTTATATACCCACAGATATGCAAGGGGAAGAAAAGACAGAAATAGCAAGGGAAGGCAGAGAGATCGCAAGAGGTGGAGAATTGAGAAACTGTCGGAGTGATCAGTTCCTAAGACTCACAAGAAAATTTGTTTTCGCAACCAGACAGACAAGAGACAGAAAAGGAGAGGATAGAACAGATCCTTCCATTTAACTCTTTCTGCATAACAAATGGGACAGGGCCTTATTCAACAGTGTCACATAACCCCCCTCTTTAAGAGGGAAAACAGGTTTCCAAAATGTTCTATTTAATTCCTGTCTAACATTAGTTTATAACCTTTACAGTTTGGTGCATCCTGTATGCAGTATAGCAAACAGAGAAGTTTCAACTCACATTTTTTCAACCTTTGGAATTCTTAATTCCTGATAAATATCTTGACAGAAAATTAGCACTGACATTCTCTTTCCCAGATTTGTGCATCACTTTAAATTTAAATGGCTGTATTGCCAGGTAACACTGTGTGATTCTAGAATTTTTATCCTTCATTTGGTTAAGCCAACAGAGATTGTGATCTGTTACAAGTACAACGTCAGTTCCTAGGGAGTAAAACTTAAGGGACTCCATGGCCCACTTTGCCGCAAGGCATTCCTTTTCAATGGTGGAATACCTTTTCTGTCATGCAGTTTCCTTCTTATGTATAGAATAGGATGTTCTTTCCCATCTGTATGCTGACTCAAGACTGCACCTAGGCCAACCTCTGATGCATCTGTCTGTAACAAAAACTGTTTCTCAAAGTCTGGGCTTCTTGAAACAGGGGCTGAACATAACGCAGCCTTAATGGCTCGAAAAGCCTCGTCACACTCGGGGGGGGGGGTCCATTTCACATTATTCAGGTGACGTTTCTTTGTGAGTTCAGTGAGGGGAGTAGCTGATTTGGTAAAGCTGGGAAAATATCTCCAATAATAACCAGTCAGCCTTAAAAATGACCTAACAGGTTACTTGGTTTTGGGGACAGGGCTGTTATCTACAGTTTCTGAAACCTCTGGCTTGACTTCTGCATTACCCAAAAAATAACCCAAATATCTGGTTTCCTGCATACCCAATGCACGTTTGGTAGGATTAATTGTCAGACCTGCCCCTTTGATAGATTGGATAACCGCTCATAGGTGTTTCAGGTGGCTTTTCCAGTCTGGACTATACACCACAACATCATCCTGGCATGCAGCACAATAACCAGTGTGAGGGGATAAAATTACATTCATGTAACACTGGAATGTAGCGGGTGTGCCATGTAAACCAAACGGCATGGTGGTGAACTGATAGAACTCTATAGGAGTGGCACATGCAGTTTTGCTTCTGGATTCTTTCGCTAGGGGGTTTGCCAGTAATCCTTGGTGAGACTGAGAGTACTGATATACTTGGTACTCCCCAGTCTGTCCACCAAATCATCTATTCTGGGCATAGGATAACTGTCAAATTCTGACACTTGGTTAAGTTTCCTAAAATCAAGGCAGATTCTTACACCCCCTTCTTTTTTGTTTACAATCACCACTGGTGATGACCAGGCACTTCTCGACTCTATTATGATACCCAGTTCTTTCATTTTTTGTATTTCATTAACCATGTCTGCTCTTAACCGCTCTGGTAATCCGTATGTCTTTTGTCTAATAGGGCAAGCGTTCCTTGTCACTATTACGTGCTCGGCCCTTTTTGCTCGGCCTTGTACTGTGGTAAAAGTACAATTAAATGTCTTAAGCAAGTTACAGATTTCTGTGGTTTGTTTGGAGGTTAAGGAAACATTCACCTTTACAGCATCAGCAGTTACAGTTTGTTCCAGTCTATCATAAGCTACATCAATATCTTCTTTATCAGTTTCTGGTAAAACCAGCAAAACAGCTTTTGGTGTTTTTTCATCCCATTTCTTGAGGAGGTTAGCATGGTATATCTTAGTAGGATTTTTTCTAGCAGGGGTCTCAATGTCATAGTTAAAAGAGAACTACCTGAAGAGTTGAAGCCCCAACCACTGCACAGATCGGGGCTTCAACTCTCTGATCCCCCTGGAAACACCATTAGAAATAAGTATATTTTGTACCTCATCGCTTGTAAAATTCAGAATAATCTGTGGTGGTGCCGACATTTTGAAGCTGGTGCTCTGGACCCCGGATCTCGCTGGTAATACCACGAAACGATGACGCGCATTACCCTTATCATAATACTGTCCCTATGTGCGGAAATAAAATTTAAGTGTATGTGTCTGATGCCAAGCTCTGTTTTTACTTAATTTATCTAAATCCCATGGGTAGGGCAGGCAGAGAGATAAAGAGAGGTGGAGAACTGCGAAAGCATCGGGAGTGATCAGTTCCTAGGTCTCATAAGAAAATTTGGTTGTGCAACCAGACAGAAAAGGAGAGGATAGAACAGATCCTTGTATTTAACTCTTTCTGCATAACAAATGGGACAGGGTCTTATTCAACCCCGTCACATCAGCATATAAGGACTGCTAGGCCCATCTAGAGTGCCTGTAAGTCCACTGAGAGTTGAGCACTCAACCACCACAATACTTTTGATTCCCAGCTGACCACAGCGTGGGATTTCCAGGTTCATGTCTTTGAAGGGCCATGCATTGCCGCTGTGCCCAGGGCTTTTGTGGACATGTGGTCCTGGGTCTTTGATGCTCTGGAATCCTATGAGAACATGCATTCATCAGGGTGGAGGGATCCCCAGGACACTATGCTGGCTTCTCAGAACAAGCAAACTGCTGCTTGGTGCTTAGTGAAACACACCAAAGCAACTTCATAGAAACACTGCTGGGCTTCCAGCATTTCATCCAATGCCCTAATTTGTTTTGGAAGTCCCAGACACGCAAATTGAAAAAGCTGCTACTGAGAGCCCTGCTGTGACACCGTGGAGTCCCATCTACTCTTAATTGGATAGCTACCAGAATTCGCCACCTAACAGTACGTAAAAACTGGCAATCCTGCATAATAAAAGCACATGTAAACTTGCAGATTTATATATTCTACTGCCTCTTCTGCTTATATGCCTCCTGAAATCATAATCCCTTTTTCTGATATCACAGGTTGTGGTCATGGAATTATTATGTTCTTGATTGAAACTTACATATACCTCCATGGGGTAAATAAAGTGGATCACGGTAATTGTTCATACTGAGTGATAACGCAAACACCAGGGGCAACTCCATGAAACTGTGTGGGTGGGGGAGATTTAGAGACATACCAGAAGGTATTTTTTCATGGAAAGGGTGGTGGAGGATAAAAAATGCTGCTGAAAGAGGATGTGTGTGCAAAATCAGTGTGTGTGTGTGTGTGTTGGGGTAGGGGGGTTCAAACAGAGGTAGGATAGATAAAAGGGTTTGGTAAAGACAACACCAGAAAAGGAGTGGGGGAGGGAGAGGGAGAGGGAAGCACCACAAAGGCTCTCTCTTTCATTATCTAGGTAGGGATAGGCAGCCGTGATGGGCCAAGGGGACATTTTCTGCCAACAGATTCTGTGTTACTTGCAAGTGTGAGATTATGACTTCACTTCAGATGGGGGATTGTCCTTTGTAACAAAGGAAAGAAGAAGAAGAGCAATACAGACCTTGGATAAAAAGTAATAGGGTGTGTGTCTCTGCCAAAGTGCGAGGGAGGCAGCCTGACTAACACAGTGTAGTGAATAGCCCTGATTTGCAGACTGTCAAGACTCTTGTTGGGTGGTATGTTTTAGGTGTAGTTGTAGCCCCTGGTGAAGTCAGCCACTTCAGGTTTAGTACCACAGGCTGTGATAAGCCTTGACATAGACTGCGCTAAAAGCAAGGGATCCTAGGTCATTTATAATGACTGAAGCAGACATTTTCTGAGCTTGGGGTGAAAGGAAATGGGCCGATCAATGGTGTTATGTACAGTGGAATTCCAACATATTGGCTGTATTGAAGAATATAGTAAATGCCATGTCTGGCCTTTATGACCACATGGGTCAATATTCTCTCCTCTTAATTAAACAGGCCTTCAGATAATCATTAAAAATAAGGGTCCCAGCTGTAACTCTGTGTAATTGTTGAAGTCAGCCAACTACTTGTTTTGTGGCTGGCACTTAAGACTGTGGACTTTTTTCTGTATCTCTCCATCATAGAATCATAGATGAATACAAATTCAAAAGGTGAAATGCCCATATATGAGCTCGCCACCAGCTGATTTAGCAGTGGAAGGAACATTTCCTGTCCCCCATATAGGAATCAAGTCTTTTCTTAAATTGTTCAGCATTTTCACTATTAATGATGTCTACAGGTAGTGAGTTCCATATAGGAGGGACCCTCTGAGTAAAAAAATCTAGAAGGCTTATTAGTTTTGCATAAAGGTGTTTTGAGTTTTGAATTATGTGATCTAGTATGGTTATATGTGAACTACTTTTCCAAACCAATTGTACTCAACAAGTATTCATTTTGAAAAGCATTATAAGTATAAATCAAATCGCCTCTCACTACTCTGTATTCAAGGGAATATAGTTGTAATATTTTAAGTCTGGATCTATAGTCTTTGTCAGACATATTGTCTATCTTTTTTGTTGCTGTACGCTGTACCCTTTCTGTCATACATACTTTTGATAGCCAGTTAAGTTTGGAGCGCAAAATGAAGCACAGTAATCCAGATGTGGATGGACCAGGCTAGAATACAAGGGCAAAATGACAGATGTTTTTCTACTTTAATATGTCTCAAAATGCTGCCTAAGATCATGTGACATTTTTTGACAATTTTGTTGGTATGAGAATTAAATTTTAAGTTATCCGCTATTGTAATACCCAGATCTCTTTCCTCTGTTGCGCCATTAGATTCATATTTTGTATTGTATAGGTAAACTTCTTGTTGTTATTTATTTATTTATTTATTTAAAAGATTAACCAGACAGGCATGCTGAACGGGGGCAGCTCGTTTCCAGATGCGGCCTGGGTGTTACATAGAAAATACAGAAAATACAGCAGGAAATGTACAGAACAGGGTAATACAACATGTCCAGCAATAGTGCCAGAGCAGGCATAAATTTGTTTCACAATTGTTACTACAAGGGTGGACAGCCACCATAGAGTAAGTACAGTAAGAGAACAGGCAGGTAAACAATTGACACCAAAACAGTGCTAAGGCTGTCGAGATACATCAAGGCACCCTTTGGATGAGGGTCTAGGCTGCTGGTAGCAGTTACATGTGCCTGAGAGGTAGTCATGGAGGAGTGGTTTTAGCAGCCATGGGGCAGTGGTCAGCCTGATACGAGCAGGCAGGTCATTCCAAAGTTTAGACAGGTGGTATTTGAAAGCAGATTGGTCCTTTGAGGTGTGCATGAAAGGGATTTTGAGTTGTCTGGGTTAGAGCATCTGAGGGAATAAGCCGGGAGGGTTGTGCCCGTCAGGCGGAGCTGAATAAGGAGGTAGGAAGTTGGTCAGAATTTGGCTGTGCGTTTACGCCATGTGTTCGGCGTCAGGACTCGAGCGAGGGCAGTGAAACAGCGCTGTATAGGTCACAGTGATGGGTGGTGGGTGGGCAGCCCAGGATGAAACGGCGGTAGGAGTGAAAGAGGGTACTCAGACTGGCTAAGAAGGTTTGGAGTGCAGCTCCATAGACCACGTCGCCGTAGTCGAAGATAGGGAGAATCATTTTGTGGACTAATTCCCTTCGGACCGTGTGGGGCATGCATCCTTTATTGCGATGTAGTGCCCCCAGTTTGGGGTGCAGTTTTTTGTGTAGAGAGTCAATATGGATGGAGAGATCCAGGTGTTGGTCAAGCCAGACACCCAAGTATCTAAAGGAGGTACAGGTTGCCAGAGGAGATCCGGCCAGGGTATGGAAAGTGGAGGGGGGGGTAGCTAGGTGAGAGAGCCGGTGTTGTGTGCCGAAGGTTAGGGAGACTGTTTTCTTTGAGTTTGGTACTAGTTGGTTGGAATCTAGCCATTTTTGGACCGCGTCAGAATCCTTTTGGAGGGTAGCATGTATGTCCCTAGGGGTGGGACTGGAGGCATTTATTACGGTGTCATCTGCATACATTTGTATGGCTGAGGTTGAGCAGGTCAGAGGGAGGTCTTTAAAAAGATGGAGAAAAGTATGGGGCCTAATACTGAGCCTTGGGGGAACCCCCATAGAGGTTGGGAGTGGGGGGGATATTTGAGTCCCGATTTTGACAGACTGTTTACGGCCGGTCAGATAGGCATGGAACCAGCTGATGGCTTGGCTGGAGAGGCCTGCTTTGCTCAGTTTAGTGAGTAGCTTTGGATGGGAGACGGTGTTGAAGTCCTTGGCCGAATCGATGAAAATGGCCGAGGTGATATGACCCTTGTCCATCTCAAGGAGATGTCATTCGAGAGTCTTAAGAGTGCGGTGATAGAGGAGTGGGATTTCCGAAAGCCTGACTGATGGGGTGAAGAAGGCGGAGGATTCAAGGAATTGAGTGAGTTGGGAAAGAGCTAGGTGTTCCTGAAGTTTGGCCAGAACTGGGAGAAGGGAGATGGGGCGATAATTTCCAGGTACAGGTGGGTCGCCGCCCTTAGGTAGGGGTATAACAAGCACCTGTTTCCATGCAGTTGGAATTTGAGCCATTGAAAAAGAGAGGTTGAGGAGGTCAGCTAGGGGGGCTGCTATTGCAGGGGCTGATAGATGGAGAAGTTTGGCGTCCAGCCCTAAAGGGCATTTACCTTTGTTAGGGTCAAGAGATCCTAGGGCGTGGAGTACTTCTGTCGTAGAGACGGGGCGGAAAGCGAATGTGTGGCTCGGTGTGGAGTGCCGGGGTTGTGGGGAGGGACTTGGTGGGGTGATCGAAAGGTTTATGAGGAGTGAGGCCGTGCCATTTGTAAAGAAATTGTTGAACGCGGAGGCAACTTCACTTGAGTCGGAGACAATTCCCCATATGCATTACCTTGCATTTAGCTGGATTGAATTTCATTTTGTTATTCAATGCCTAAGTAGTTAGTTTGTTTAAATTTTCTTGGAGAGTGTTTGCTGATGAAATATCATTCACTGTGCAACCTAATTTACAATCATCTGCGTATTTGTTAATCCAGTCCTCTTTAGATGTTTGCATACTGGAAACCAAAATGTTAAAAAGAAGTGGCCCAAGAACAGATCCCTGTGGTACTCCCGCTAGTGACAAGGCTCCAGTGAGATTCATGCCTGCGAATGACTACCCTTTGTTGTCTATTATATAGCCATGATGAAATCCATTTAATTAAATAAACATCCAATTTTATATTAAAAAGTTGATCAATCAATATCTTGTGCAAAACAGTATCAAAGGCCTTTTCAAAGTCCAAAAAGATAATATCCACTGGAATGCCTTCGTCTAGGGCGTCTCTGACCGGTTCGAAGAAACGAATAAGGTTTGTTAGGCATGACCTGCTGGAAGTAAATCCATGCTGCGAAATATCTATACAACCAGTACTTTTAATGTGGTTGGAGATTTTAGATTGTATCAGTCTTTCAATAATTTTACTGATAAGCGAAGTTAAGCTTATAGGCCTATAATTAGATGTTAACTGCTTGTTGCCACCCTTAAAAGTCGGGTTATGTTTGCCTCTCTCCTATCTCCTCCTGTCTCCATCCGTCTGTCTGTCTGTCTATCTGTCTATCTCTATATCTATCTAGCTGTTTGTCCTTTAGGTAACAAGTATTTTTTGTCATGGTTTATTCCTGTTCCTATGTTTCTGTGGTTCCTCCTCATGTAACACCATTTCAGTGATGCAGCCTTGAGTGACAGGGAGCTATTGGAAGAAGGAATGGACACCTCCACATGGTCAGTGGTCAAGGAGGCAGAAGTCATTGTCACATGGCGGTGCCTGGTTTCAGCATCTGTGCATTCTCCATCCAGTGGGCTCCCTCTGCTGATCCTTGTACTGGAGTCAGAGAGTGGGACTTTGCAAAACAGCTCTTCAACTCCCTGGGCCACCAGTGGATGTTCATTCTGCAAGGAGAGCAGAGAGCCCTCCCTGAGGTACTATGCATATCCACTGGATAGCTACTACTAATACCCTTGCTGCTGCAAACTAGGATTCTGGGATCAGGATCGTACATGAGGTCCACTGAGCAGTAGGCGAACGCATCAACTGCTAGGCCACTGGTGTGGCCAACTGTTCAACATTTAATTCATTTGACTGAATGATTTCTGACATCTTAGGTAAAGGGGAATATTTCTTTAACAAGGCAAATGATGTACAGGACTGCTTGACCTGCTCCCAGTAAACCAAATGCTGTAACTAACATATTGTACATTAGACTTAATAACTTACTAAGCATGGCTGTTCGCTCCACGGGCTAGCAGAAATTTTCTGAGCAATTATAGACTGAAGCATAATTAAACATGGTGTTTATAGGCTAATAAAAATGTAAATTAGTGACTAGTCTTTGTGGTCCATGACTCCTTGCTGTGTTGTGGTCTTCTAGAGCGGTCTTGAGTTCCAGTACATTTTAAATCGACCTGCAGCCTAAGGGCTGGAAACCTTTTGTTGGTCTCCCTGGCAGAAATTATTACTACCTCCACCTGCTGTCTTCTCTCAGCTTTCTCAAAGGGCCTAAAGATCCTACATCTGAACACCTGCAGCTTGTTGCAAAAAATAGACCAGCTTCAGACCATGGTGTACACTCTTAAAACCAGACATTCTAATCATCTCAGAAACTTGGCTGAAGAGCACCATCCCTGGCTACTCACTGCTAAGGGAAGACCATGCTGGCACGGATGGTGGTGTGGCAATTTATGCCCTAGCCTTTATCCAATATTCCATCATCTACTCATCCTCCAATCCTGAGACCCATGATGTCCTAGCTATCCATGTGACCCTCCCCTTCACTCTCCCAGTCTTCGTGCCCGGCATATACTGCCACCCAAATGTCCATCCTTTAGTCGCGTTAGACTTCCTAACCTCCATCACTTCCCTTGCTCGCTCTGGGGAATTATTCATCCCAGGTGACTTCAATATAAATTGGTTGTCACCTGAAACTAGCAAAACTAAAAATGAAATTGGAGCCCTAAATCTCTCCCAACTGATCTCCGAACCCATCTGCCCAAACCACAAACACAACAACACTCCCTATATGACTGGGCCCTTACTGCCTACCCCCACCACATCATCACCTCTGGTGTCCTCTCTGATGCTGTCAGTGACCATAACCCAATATTTATAGTTAGGAAAGTCCACAGAACTAAATTGCCTCACAAAACCATACAACTATACTCTTTCAAGTCTCTTGACCTTGAATCTCTCTTGAGTAACCTTGTCACTTCTGACTGGTCCCCCCAAGCTTCTTCCCCTCAGTTGATAAGGCCCTTGCCTACTTCAAAGAAATCTTTCTTGTAAACTGGAATGCCTTTACCCCACTCAAACAAACCAGAGTCAGAGGTAACCACTTACCTTAGATAACCACTGAACTTCTGGCCTGCCTCAGGGGTAGAGATCAAGCCTGGAAGTGTCATAAAGCTATCCAACATCCTAGTGACCTTGCGAACTTCTGCATGATCAGAAACACTTGCACCAGGGCTACAAGGTTAGCCAAGTCCGAATATTTCAAATCTGTCTTCATCACCAACATAAATTCCCCTTCAAAGTTCTGGAAGGTGGTCCACACCCTGTTTACCCCCTCATCTCACCCACCGCCCCGGTACTTAAAGTAAATAGCTCATTAGTGTCCAACCCACCACCTGTAGCTGTGGAATTTAACTCTTACTATACCTCCTGCACCACTGAGCTACTGAAATCCCTACCCTTCCCCCTCACCACCCTCTACTGGTGTACCCCCTCCACCACCCTCCCACCTTCACTTCTGTTTCACTACTGTAACCCCAAACGATGCCCTAAGTGCCCTGCTCACCATCAACCCCTCTAAAGGTGCCTCCCCTGATGGCCTGACCCAAAACTCTTCTCACTCTCTGCTTCGGCTATTGCCTACCCCTCTCAATAATTCAAAATCTCTCATTCTCTACTGCCTTGGTCCTCTCGTTATGGAAACATGCTGTGGTCTACCCAAAGGGAGTGACCCCTCATCCCCTGGCAACTATCGCCCCGTTTCTCTCCTCCCTATCCTTGCCAAGCTTGAAGAACACATTGTCCTCTCCCAACTCACCTCTTTTTTATCTGATAACTCCTTTTTCACCCCTTTCCAGTCTGGTTTCAGGAAAAGCCACTCAACCATCACCTCTCTCCTACGACTCACAGATTCCATTCTAACTGGGATGAACAATGGCCAAATTACCTCTGCCATTTTTGTCAGCCTGGCCAAGGCCTTTGACACCGTCTCTCACTCCCTTCTCCTTGACAGTCCCAGCAGCTGGTTTGTCTCCCTCTACCACAAACTGGTTCAAGGCCTACCTTATTGGTAGAACCCAATCAGTTAAGATCTTAGACCCCACTTCCCTTCCCCTACCGATTAGCACTGGAGTCCCCCAGGGCTCGGTATTAGAGCTCCTCCTATTCGCCATCTTTTTAAATGACCTTCATTCTGTTTGTACCCCATCCTCTGCTATAAATATGTATGCTGATGATACAGTTCTGTATGCATCTGGCTTCTGTCCCGATGAGGTTACACCCAGCTTACAGCAAGAAATCGACAAGGTTCAGCTCTGGTTTGCTAACCAGAAATTTTTCCTCAATGCTAAGAAGACTGTCTCCATGACCTTTGGAACAAGCCACAGACTCTCTAGGCTTCCCTCCCTACCCACTTTTCACACCCTTGAGGAGACTTTACTTGAGGTCACATCGTCCTTCAGGTATGTAGGTGTTTGGATGGACCAACACCTAAACCTCTCTGGTCATATTGACGCCATCCAGAAAAAACTGCACCCCAAGCTTGGTGTCCTGTTCAGGAACCGTAGTTGCATCCCTCCTACAGCTAGGCATGGACTTGTTCAGAAAATGATACTGCCCATTTTTGACTATTGTGATGTAGTCTGTGGTGCTGCCATTAAGTCCTCCCTGGCCAGACTGCACACCCTCTTTCATTCCTTCTGCCGCTTTGCCCTGGATGCCCCCCCCCCCTCGCATCCATCACTGTGATCTTTATCATGCCCTATCCTTACCCTCTCTTACAAATAGGCCACTCTCCCACTGTGCTAAATTCACCTCCAAGCACTGGCTTACAGCTGTATGTTAATGTTCATCTTATAACTTGAATGTTTAATGTCTCATTCCAGTTGTACCCCATCCCCCCAGGTCGCACCGGGAGATGAGCGACTTGTTGCTCAGTGTGCCTTCCTGGTGAAACATTTCAATAAATAAATAAAAATGAATTTTGGTCTACTACTCTCACCTTCATTTTACCCTGTGCACACCAACCCCCCAAATCTCTAGCCCTCCTCCCCTTCCCACTAATTGCTCCCCCTTACTGGCCTCTCTTGATGTCTCACAGAATGTAAAGGACATCAAATTTTCTCCATGGGTCCCTCTCCTACCCTCAAGGAGCTTGTATCTCTCATCTACTCCCTTCCCTCACCATGTTAAAGGGGACTGTCTGAGACACTGCCTTATCCCCTTCTCTCTGGTCCCCCCAGTTCCCTTGCAGGGTTCCTCACATCCTGAAGGGGTCTCCAGGGACATGACACTTCCCCTTCCCTCCACCTCACCCTTCCCTCCCCTTTCCCCGTTTTCTTTCGCATAAGCACTTGTTTACTTATTTACCTGGCACTTATTATTGTCCACTCTTTCTACATGTTAAGCTCAACAGTGTTGTAACACTGTTTGTACCACCTGCCTTACAACTGTATATTAATGTTGATCTTGTAACTTAAATGTTTAATGTCTCATTCCAGTTATACCCCTTCCCCCAGGTCACACCGGGAGACAAGTGGCTTGTTGCTCAGTATGCCTTCTTGGTGAAACATTTCAGTAAATAAATAAAAATTAGTTTTGGTCTACTAAACCAAATTCAACTTAGCAGCAAGTGGTAGGGAATTAGTTTTCTGACTACAAAACCAGCATTTCAGCCTTGGCTGTAAACATTCCACTTGGCTAGTGGATTTGCTGGATGCAGTGAGACACTAGGAAATGAAAAATGAATCCTGCCTGGACAGTGCAAGCGTCTGTTCTGATTCAGAAAACAAGGTCTATACCAGTTGTGCAGCACATCAGCCATGCACAGACCTCTGTCCAAGCATCTTGTCTCTCTTCCCAGTAACAGTCTAATTCTTGTCAGTATGCATCAAAATACCTTTTTATAGCTGACTGACTGATGTGTCCTCTGATAGTCCTATTAAAATTCCTTAAATATCTGTATCCTGTTGCAGATACTTAATAGTACAAATAACTTTGAGACAGAGAGAGAGAGAGAGAGAAGGGCAGGCGAAGTTTCCATTACATCACAAGCTTGTTACTGAAATTCATTTTAGACAAAACTGGCAGCCCTCCCGTTGACATTGCAGATTTTTGGCACCGTTCATTATTTAGGGCTATAACTTTGTTTAAAATATCTCAGTGACTTATCAGTGCCTTTTCCTTTTTTTAAACTTGCTGGAGGATGGTATGTAGGAGCGAATGCAATGACTGTAGACAGACTTGGCTTGCAGACCCAGCCTTCATCCTAGCCTGTGAGGTTTATGAACCCTTTTGTTCCCGTCGGGAGTTTCAGGTTTCATCAAGGTATCACAGCAGCCATTTGCCTAATTTCCAGCACCAATAATGATAATTGAATGCGATTGAGAGTAAAGCCTGCTTGGTCTGCTGTCCAGTTTTCACATTGGAAAGTTAAACTTACAGAACTAAAGAGTACACCGTATTAGAGTAATCTGGCACTCTGTGCAAAATAAGCAATTCCAGCTATTGCTTAATAAACCCGATAGATAGTGAGGTTGTAACCTGGTGTTTATCTTAATTTCAGTTCCTTTCTTTCCTTTATTTGTGTGTTTTATGTACTCCAGAATAGCCACATTTTGTTAAAAGCACTAAGTTTCCAAGAGACTCCTGTGGAATATTTTCTTCCTATCTTGAGGTGACTTTACATGCCAGGCTCTGCACTGCACTACACTGACTGGTGCAGATCAATTGCAGCGGTGCCTTTTTTGTGTATGAAGGCAACCTGCACTGCTTCCACAATGAGCGTTCGCTGAAGTGGCGTTCCCTGTTTTTCCGAGTTCACCGTTTCAGCGCATCGTTGTGAAGTGCATCTAGTGGCTGTGTAATCGGGTGATAGCGCTCACATCTTGGTCTGCAAATGTCTCGTGGGACCCTCCGGATCCTCATGGTATCGCAGTATCACTGCCTCCCGAAGCTCGTACAAGCAGTACTGTACCCGAGTTCAGCTGCTTACGTTTCCTAACAGCACAAAGAAAGCTGAACTTGGGCAAGTAATCATTTTTGTGTAACGTTTGGTAAAAATGCTTTAAAATGACTTGGAAAGTGGGGCTTTTTTTGGGCATGTGCTTATGCATCACTTCTCTTGACCCCAGGTCGCCCACCCCTTATTCCCAGTATACACATGGCAGCACCAGGTTGCCCACCCTCAATCCTGCCAAACAGTAAGTAGCCCAACACTTGGGTGCCCAATCCCCAGTGTCAGAATATCACTGTCCCTGAAATAAAACTTTCCTTCGATGATTTCTTTTTTTTTTTTAGGCCTGTAAAAAGGAAAACGTTCCCTTGCCAATCTGACCCCCTGCACCCGACCTCCCACTCAGCACCCACCACCCAACACATCCTCCACACACCCTTATTCACCTGAACATGTCCCATGGTGTAGATCCACTCCCCCCCGATCGAAGGCATGCTGGGCTGCTGAAACCGGCGACTGCAATGTGAGAAAATCAGGTAAGTGTGGTTTAAAGTATTTCAATGTGGCTTTGAACTTTTATTCATAACTTTGCAATTTTTGCACCAGATTTTCAACATGGCCTTTTCGGGACCCTGCCTCGTGACCAGTAGTGGCGGAATTATGCAAATCTGTCCCTAAAGGTGATTTCGTGGTCACGTTGTGAAATCACCTTTCAGGAGAGATTTGCAAAATTTCACCACGCTTGTTCACGAGGTGGGGTCATAAGAAGTTAAAAATATGTAAATATGACAAAGTTATGAGTGTACGTTGAAATGTTTCAATGCTCACTCATAACTTTGGTAATTTTCCATATCTTGAACCCAAATTTTCAACATAGCCATTTTTTCATATCACCTTATGAACGTGACATCTGTCATCTTTCAAATCCTGGCCAAATTGTGTTTTCACGCCTGCGGCGCGGAATGACGTTTTAGCAGAGATTTGAAAATTTTCACCTTTCGGGTTCATGAGGTGGGGTAATAACAAGGCTGTGCTGAAAATTTGGTGTACAAATATATGGTAAAACACCCAACTTATGAGTGAACATTGCAGTATTTCAACGTTCACACATAACTTTACTAATTTTCAGTATTTTAACTCCAGACTTTCAATACAGCTTTTTTCTGCACTACCTTATAAACGTGATGGGTATAATTTTTAAAATCCTGCATGAGTCTTGTTTTCGCACTTGTGCGAAATGATGTTTGGACAATATACTATAAATGCCACATGTCATGTTTATAAGGGGAGTTATAAAATGACTGTCTTGAAAATGCTGGGTAAAAATAAAAAATAGATATAATTAGAAACTTTGTATGTAATACCAGTCTTAACCCCAGCGTGATATTTGTCAGTTTGATGCCCCAATCCAGGAAGTGGAATTAGTAAGAAACAGGGGGGATCACAGCCCCAAAGAAATGCCTTCTTCTATCTTTTATAGTTCTCCCTGTTTATGCAGTTGATCAAGTGAAGTGACTGCCCAGCCCTACCAGTATTTAAAAGTTGATATAAACCCTAGGGCCGGCCCGCTGGCACAGTGGTTGGATTTCTGCTTGCGATGCCAGCGACCTGGGTTCGGGAACGAGCCCGGGGAATCTGGAGGGCCGGCCGGCCGGTGGGGGAGGACTTGGCGTCCTAGGGACCGCTTGTCCTGTCCGGGGGATGCCAGAGCTCGGCTCTTGCCTGGCCCTGGGTGGAGACCCGGTACGGAAGTCTGATGCAGAATGGAGGGGTGGCCGTGCCAGACATCGGCGCCCAGCGCCTTGACGTCAGGGGACATGGCACGTCAGAGAAAATGGGAAAATGCCTCGCGGCCTCCCGGTAGACGGAGCACCAGGCCCCGACCCTCAATGCCCCTACCAGGCCCGGAGATAGCGTCCCGATGAAAGCAGATGTTTCGGGGTGAGAAGCCCCCACCCCGAACCGCCTGGGGGGTACAGCCATGGCTCCCATGGGGGACGGACTGCTCCGGTCATCTGGTGGGTGAGCGAGGCCTTAAAAAGGCCATAGGTGTCTCCTGAAGAGGGGAAGAGCCGCGAGGAGAGGGGGAGCAAAAAAAAAAAAAAAAAGTTGATATAAACCCAATCAGTCTGGGTTGGACTTTCTATATTTTGGCATTCAATTTTGATGGTATGAGTTACAATAAGCCAAAATCTGACCTTTGTAGATCATTGTACTAATGTAACAAAAAAGGGTTATGGAATCCTGGCATCTCTCAGTAGAAATATCAGGAGTAGGGCCTGAGAGGTGGTGGTCCTGCTGTATGTGTCCCTGGTGCGCCCTCACTTGGAGTACTTTGGGCAGTTCTGGATGTTGCACCGGAAGAAGGACAAAAGGAGACTTGAGGGGGTTCAGAGGCGTTCAACCAGGATGGCGATGGAGCTCAAGGATAGAACATATGAGGGGAGGCTCTGAGATTCAGGGATGTACTCACTCTATTATAGGAGACATAGAGGAGACCTGTCTGGTTTACAAGGCACTTTCAGACCAAGATATTTGGGAAAATACTGGACTGAGTCTGAGGCCAGATTCAGAAATAGTTTAGGGACACCACATGCAATTGAGGAGAAGACACTATAATAAAAACCAGAGAGGGATCTGGTTCTCGTAGAGAGTGGTGTCATCCTGGAATTCCTTGCCATCATCCGTTGTATCATGTGAAACAGAATTCATTTAAACAGTCATTTGATGGTCATTACACAGACCGATGCTATAAAATGGACATTTAAATGGCCCAGGTCTGAAAAAGGTTAACACTACAAGACCTGAATTGCATCTTACGAATCTTGTGAGCACAGTTATGGTCAATTTTTGTATCTGTTCGGGGTTTTGTCCCCGGCCATTTCGGATGACAAAGGGTGGAACTTTCCTTTTCTGTGGAAGACTACAGAAGAGCATGGTCTTTGTTCTTCGTAACTGAGGAGCATGGCGTTTGTTTGTTTTTTTGTAACGGAGGACCAGTGTGTTATTGGACAACCAGCTTTCTAGTGTTCTGAAGTTACTTTGGAGAGTGGCAGTGAGGCTGCAAGGTCAGGGTTTTGGGAATAGATGACAGCATCATCAGCATAGAGGAGTGTATTGACTGTCTGACAAACATCGGGCAGTTGATTTTTAGAAGAGGTCAAACAGGGGTGGGCCCAATGTAGAGCCCTGGTAGACACCACTAGATACCCAGCTAGTGTCGAACAAGGATTTATTGATCTTGCAAACTGGGAGCAATCAATGAGATAGCTGTGGAACCAGTCAACTGTGTCCTGTGACAAACCCAGGCCAAGGAGTTTGTTAAGTAGGGAGCATATGGTTGACCAGGTCGAAGGCCTTAGTAAGGTCAAAATAATATATATATATATATATATATATATATATATATATATATATATATATATATATATATATATAGCTCAATGAGGTCAGCATTGTCGAGGGCCTCATGAACATGTTAGGTATATTCAGCAGCGCTGTGTTGGTGCTATGGAACTTCCAGAAGCCATGCTACTGTACACACTGAACACTGTATTTTTAATCCTCTCTTTATGGGGGAGCTGGCAGGTGGCTATGGCCTCTCCCTCGAGATTTTAATACTTCTCCGCCCGCACCCCTGCACCAATGTCCCGGGAAATCATCCACAGGTTACCCTCGACAGGGTCAAGGGGCAAGGAGCATCGACTTTCTCCCCTCCCCCAGATAGCCAGCATCCAGATTTTGGGGTTTGGCGCAGGCGCAGCTGGGGCCATAACAGGGCCTGCCAGCTCCATTTATCTTTTTCTCCCCAAGAGACATCATGCGCTGGCTGCCTGCCTCCCGACCCGTATCTCCCTCCAGCTGCTGCTAGGGGGGGCGATCAGTGGGAAGGATGGCAGTCCCTCCCTCCCCAAGAGAGGAGAGCAGTCCTCTGTATGTTCAATCCTCTCTCGACCCTGCTGACCCCCGGCCACCCAAGCTCATTTCCAAACTCGGGTCGCCAGCTTGGTGCGAGATGTGGCATCCAGCGCCTCAACCTCCAGCGCCACTGGGCCAGCCGAACACTGTATTTTTTTGATGTATATGACAAGTTGGTCAGAGACTGTTCTCTCGAGGGTCTTCAACAGGGGGAGAGAACAGAAATGGGTCTGTAACTGGCACGATTAGTGCAGTCTTTGCTTTTGAAAACTGATGTAACCAGTGCAGAATTCCACTTCTCGGGGAACTGTGAGTAGCATAGGGAAAATATAACAATTCTAGAAATCGGGTGGGAAAGTTCTTCTAAAACCAGGGCAAGAAATTTCATATCAACCGAAACAGTCCCACACCTAGTTTTGTGAAGTACCCTACTGATGTATTTTGAGGTGTCTTTGATTGAGACAGCTTTAAAGTAAATTTCCGACCTATTGCCATAAGGTATTGGGCTTCATAGTCCAGTACTTATGGCAGTGATAGCTGACTGGTACTAAAATTTTAATTTATAAGTGTATCCTTTTAGTATGGGAAGGGATTGTAACTGGTGCCAAACCCAGAGCCAACTGATCCCTTCCAACTACCCTGTGTGCATGTTCTGTTCCGCCTCCGCACTCAGACGTTTAGTGATGTGTGAGCAGGGAGAGCACGGGGACATGCTCCATACAAGTCAATGGGAACTTTTTTAAATGCCATTTTCCGTAACTTTAAGCACTCTTAGAGGAAAATTAAAGCCATTGCTCAACTAATAGGGTTCCCCTTTTGCCATTGCTCCTGTTCTGGGTCTAATGGTCCTTATAGAAGTCAGATTTGGCCTTTCTAATCATAGCTGTGCACTTACTGTGGGCTTCCTTGTACCTTTGCAGAAGGACAGAGGACCCTGTTTTCCTGATCAGTGCCCACAGATTGTCTGTCTCTCTCATGCAGGCAAGGAGTTTGGGGTTATCGGTCCGGATAGTGTTCCTCTTGCTTTGCATTTCTAAAATGGTGCAGATTTAGCCGGCCCACCAACACTGACGACCCAAGGGGGTTCAGGAATGGACTTGGGACATCGGAGTGCCAGCTGGAGGGAGAAGGACTGAGCATTCTAGGGACTGCTGTCCTTCTCCGGGGGGAGGGAGGATGTAGAGTGCCTGCCACATTATGGACCTCTGGCAGAGGCTGTGTGGTCCTTCATGCCAGCACCGTCACCTGAGGGGGTGGGGCGGATGCAAGACATCATTGCACATCCCCGCCCCCAGGGATGTACAAGAAACATAAACTGCAGCCACCGCACATGATGCTTTGCCTCACTGGCAACAGTCGCCCTCCGCAACCCTCCTGTGGCAGACCTACCCTGTCTCTGCCAATCCAGCTCAATGTAACACCCTGCTCTGGGGGGCAATCCAGGGAGGCAAGGTGGTTGGGTGCTTCTGCTGGTATCCTTCTCCCGTCTCGTTGAGGGTTTGCACTGGGGAGGTGGTCTCGCCCTGGGGGGCAAGCCAGGGGGTAAGTCCCGGAGAGGCAAGGAGGGAAGACTGAGTGAGTGGGGGCTGATCAGCATCAGGCAGGTACACAGGATATAAAACATACTGAATAAAAAAAGTGCAGATTTCTCACAGGAATGTGTGAACGCGGAGACTAACAATTCTGAGACCAAGACAGTATCAGGAATAGCATCTAAGAAACTCCAATCAATGTGGGCCAAGTAAGATTTGAATTTGGGCACCTTAATTTTTGTTTAGGACTCAACTGACTGTGATGCGGGGGGTGGGGGGCCTGATCCGTTTAACCGCCCATAGACATTGCACTGGGGAGTGGTCACTTGGGGTATCTGGCAGAACTTTGACAACTTTAACCCTATCAGGGCTGGGTCTCTTCCTGCTGGCCTCCAGCAGGACGTGCCAGGCTCAGGGTGCAAACCCAGGTGACCAGCACACCAGAGAAGTTCCACACCATGTGGCACCACAGAGCTGGCATATTATTACTTTTATACTGTATAATGCCTCCATAATTGTTCACACACCATTGTATTCTTATATATGTTATGCATTTCCTGCTACTGTCTCATATAGTATGAATCCCTGTAAAGTACCCTGGGATGTGTGCAGAATGAGAAAAACCATAAAAATAAAACTGTATTATAGTAGTGTAATAACTAAAAAGGGAACCAATGTTTACAAGCATTTGTAAAAAGGGTGCAGGTTTGTACTAGCAGGTACAATACAGTTCCCTTTTAAAAGCTTCCTACTCTGAGTCTTCATATTGTCTTGTGTGTATTGGTAGCATCCACTCCATAAACTTGGCTGTATAAATACCATTATGTTGACTTATTGAGGAAGGCCTGGGCAGGCAATAAACCTGCCCATAAAGTGCATAACAAAGCCCAAATGGCTTCCTGTGAATGACATCACTTGCATTACTGGCATCCAGTGAGAATCACATTGATTTTTATCCCCCCAACCCAGTAATGTCTGGTCTTGGTCTGTCAAACTGCCCTTCTGTAATGGCAATTTCAGATATCCTGCTGAGGTGCTACTTAGTATGCAGCAGGAGAACTCTAAATAAATACACAATCAGTGTGAAGTGGAATGTGCAGGCTGTCACTTCAAGGAGGGTTTCAAAGGCTATGAAAAACCTCTCCAAATCAAGCCTGCATTACTTGGTATAAATAATGTATTTTGTCAGAATCTATTGGCTGCCATCGCTCCATTACAAGGTGCAGGTGAGGGGCATCGTAAATCTTGTTAAAGGGACAGGACAGCAAAAGTGGGACCTTTCTTCAAGATCTGTTAGTAGTTTGATGTGTAATTAGCATTGAGAACATTTTTGATCTTCAGTAACTTTTATTGAGTCAACTAACCAGGTTCGGCAGAACAATATACATACAGTAAATAATACTTAATATCTATGCAAGCAATAAGACAGGATGGGTCATGCATTGTGCAGAAATAAACGCACGCCCAAGAGCGTAGTAAGGCATGAGGCTGCAGGTTGAGTGGCGTTAGCACCTGGAAGTGTGTTTATCTCAGCACAGTGCACACCCCGGATTATCTTACTGCACTTAGAAAATGGATTTCCGCTAAAAGCCCATTAAGGGCAAAGTTTTTTCAAAAATATGTTGTTTATCTGGGTAATGTATGACAAACAGTAGTCATAAAACGTGGCTGTGATAAATCAACAAATACATAGGGCTAATCGGGGAGTCTGGGGGCACCTTCCCTTCCTCCCTACCTCCCTCTTCTGCTGTGTGTTGGCAGGAAAGGTATAGGCATTTGGGTCACTTTTCAAATGGTCGAGGATGCCACAAGCCCCAGTGCACCATAGATATGGCGCACCAGGCTTGCAGCTTTCTCCATGAGAGCGGTTTTTGTAGCCTTAATAAAAACCTTCAATTTGGTTAATCTTTCCCGCAGCTGGTTCCAGAACTATGTGAATGGGCGGAAGCAGCATGACAAATGAGATGGAATGATACCCCCTAGGCCAGTCACTGATAGCGTACCCCAAAGATCTATACTTGGTCCCCTTCTCTTTTCCCTATTTATCAGTGACGTACCCCTCAGCTGTGGGGGAGCCTCAGTGCAGCTGTTTGCAGATGATGCCATACTATTTCGGTCCTCCACTGACCCAGCGTTGATTAATACCCACCTGCTGGATAATTTCAGATCACTAGAAAGTTGGTTCCCAGACAACAAACTTCTTGACTCAAAAAAGCCAAAAGCGATACTATTCAGTCACAAAAACATGGGCACAGACAGACAGCATCTCCTTAAACTTACCACCTCCTCCAGAGTCAACCTGGAAGTAGTCCTGACTTTTAAATACCTAGGTATGGTCCTGGATCAATCCATGACCTTTGAAACACATGTAGATGAACTAACTAAAACACTAAACCTAAAACTCAGACTGTTCTATAGACTTAATGACTACCTGGCAAGAGAGGCATGCCAACAGCACCCTCCTCCTCCTCCTCTTATTCTATGGTGCAGCAGTTCTGCAGTCCATTCAAGAAGCTCCCCTCAGTAGGCTCAAATCACTATATTGTAGGATTGGGTGATTTGCAATAGGTGCACCCCCCAGAATCCATCACTGCACAGTACTAACAACCTTAGAATAGGCCTCCTTTGAAACAAGGCAGCGCTTACCCCTCTAGTGCCTTACCTTCAAGCTTTTGCAGCCCCTCTCCCCATCCAGTCTCAGTGGCATTATACAATAAAAACAGTATGTCTGACCTCTCAGAACTATTGCCCTCCCACTCTTGGTAATACCCAAAATTCAGTACAAATCGGAAGGCGATCCTTCTCGTACACTGCTCCGAACCTGTGGAACTCCCTGCTAACCGAGTTACTGACCTGCCTTACCGTAGCACTGTTTAAAAAGAGATTGATATCCCTCTCCTGGACTGCAGCACCTTGCAACTGTTGTCGTTGAATCTTAAGTCCCTGCATCCTCTCTTTCTCCGCCCACTATTCCATTCTTGATACTATGACCCTGTTGATTCTAGGATCCCAGGCTGCCCCAACGGTCATAACTATTTCATCCAATGGTCTCCATTGAATTTATAGTTGTCATAATTAGTCAAAGTTGTTGTAGGAAGACAATTGTATGTATGTATGCAGTCCTGTGTGTATATAGCCAAAATCATATGAAGTGAATCTGTATGTATGCACTCTTATCTATCAATTGTAACTAATTTCTTGTATTCTGTATTTGAATGTATAGTCCTGCACATTTTAAGTATGTTCCTAGTCCTATTGTATATTGTATGTAACTAATTCTGGGTTGCCCGGGAAAAAGGGGTATGGTGTCTCAGTGGGCCTACCCAGTCACCAAAATTCAAATAGATAAATTCTCCTGGCTGGTGAGTGGGATTTTCTGTACTGTGTGCCAGTTTCTGCAAATCAGATCAACTTTTTGTGGTCTAGCTTGTGGCAATCCCAGGAGTCTTTTTTCACAGTGATTTCGCCAGACATTTGGTGCAAGCTGCAGTTAAATGTGGGAACTCTTGCAACTGCACCTGAGATTGTAAAATCGGGTGCGGCTGCAGCAAAGGGGTTCGTCACACTGCCAGAACCTAAGTGTTGTGGCGTAGGGCTTGGCACAATCCCTGCACTATGCTTTGAACATCCGATCCATTTATTTTCAGTTGACCAAATCAGTAAGGTAGGCGTAGTTGAAAAAAAGTTACCTTCTTGATTCTACAGCAGGCAGTTTTTACTAATAGCACAATCCCTCTAATACTTGAGACAGTGTGTGAAGCATCACTATTTATAGAAGCAACTGTCTGATCCCATGGCTGACTGAGGGAGTAATGTGATCAAGTGTGGTGGGAGGGGGTGAAGAGGTCAGCAAGCAGTGTCTGTATAAAAAAAAAAAAAAAGCTATGTGGCAAATCCTTAATTGTTTACACTCGTAGGCTTTTCTTATGGCCGTCGTTATCCCTCCAGTATTGAATGGGCCTCAGTCTGTATTCTGTACAGACTGGGGGCTCTTGGTACACCTCCGCAGTTGTGCTAATAGTGGTTGTACTAACATTCCTGGGCGGCTGCAGTGGACAACGGTCGTCTTTCTTCATGCCATGCTTGGCATTATTGCAGTTAAAATAAAGGTGGAACAGGATAAAGAGGAATGCTTTACAAAGAAAATGTTAAGGGAAACAAATAAGGAAAAACAGATGAAACGGGTGATTTGTTAAATAGCAACTTTTCCTTTCTTTTAGGTTGGGGAATGTGGTATCAAGTATGATTTTAAAAATTCTAACCTTGTGCAGTGATTTCTACAGCAGTGAGGCAGCCTGGCACGGTACGAGAGCATAATGTATCCCATTGGTATATGGACTTGTGCTGATACTGATTTATTTGAGTCGCCCAGCCCTGTTATAGTGCTGCTATACATTACATTGTTGTTTAACTACCTAAGTGTTTGTGTGTGCACCTTGTTATAATTTATTCATTTGAAAAGTTTCACCAGGAAAGGCATACTGAGCTAAAATAACTTGTTTCCAGATACGTCCTGGGGGAGGGAGAGAGGGGTAAATACAATTGAGTTTTTACACAACAAAGCTTCAAAAATAAAACATACATACACGTCATATATATACAATATATATGCTTCAGACAGCGATTAAAAATGACAGTTAAATTAAGTGCTGTCACTTTAATCTTTGCACTTTAAAAAGGTAGTGGCACCTGACAATACTTGACCTCCTGGAGAGCTGCAAGTCATGCAAAACCGGTTGAGGTCTTCCACAGGTATGTCCCGCAGTTCTGTTCTCTCCAAGCCAAACTGAACTGCTTTGCCCATTTTTGCACATTTGCATCGCTCTGCACTGCTGCAGTTACACTGTGGACAATGGTTTATGTGAGTAAATAAATATTTTTGTATTGGCACTGATTCTAGTGGTGCTTGCATTTCTTTGTTCAAATACTTGTGCTGAGATGTCCTTAAAAACACGAGAGGAAAGTGTCATTACTGAACATAATTACACATCCCTTAAAGGGCACCTTTCTCGATAATTTCCAGTTGTAAAATCATTCAACAGAGAGTTCCCTTACCTTAGCGGAAGCTCCTCCAGGCTACTTTCACTTTTTAATACAGCCCAAAAGGAAGAGAAGGGATCATAATTTGCCTCTGAGAGGCTGGCGCTGTCCATTCGCTTCCTGACTACGATCCTTTACATTCAAGTTTTGTGATGTCATTATAGGTCGGAATAGAGTGCATTCCATTCACTTGAATGGAACGTCTTTTAGTACTTATTGATGTGAGTGTTCAAAGTGAGGCTCTGTTACTTGAACACTGACATCAGTAAGTACCAAAACCTGATTTATAACTGGGAAATTACATTTGAAAAAGACACTCCAGCACCTAGCATGACCTATAATGACATCCACAGCGTCAGAGTGTGGGGCAGATCGGTGAGGTCAGGAAGTGGAGCGGGATTCTTGTCACACCCTTGGGGCAAATTACATATCCCTTCTCTTCCTTTTGAGGGGTGTATTAAAAAAAAAAAGTAGCCTAGAGGTGCTTCCGATCAGGTAAGGGAGCTCCCTGTTTAATGGTTTTACACTTGGGAAAGTTGCTGTTTAAGTATCTTAATGCAATTATAACATAAGTTATACATAAAAAATGTTAAACAAAAGGGATTTTTTTTTTGTATTTTTAATGAGAAAATATTTTCTGTGTGAAATATGAGTAGAAGGAAAAAACATAATCCAGCTGAGGTGTATTGATACTGTACCTGAACCTGGTGCCTAGGCTAAACCAGTACAGGAGTGTAGTTATGACCAGATAATTATATTCTTGTACTTTTCAGTTAGCCAATCAGGTGGCTAGAATGTTCTTACCTGTGGTATGATCCCCTTTAATATTCAAAAAACCGTGATCATGTCTCCTCTCACCCTTCACTGTTCTATTTATTTATTAAATATAGGATTACAAAGACCTTTGCGCCAAGGCTCTTTTACAAAGGTTCCACGTCAGAGGTAGATACAACACTAGGCAGACTCAATAAACACAATAGGAGAATGTAGTCATGGTACAACAATATAAGGTGCAATTAGTGGTAGATAAAAAAGTCATGGTAAACTGTCATTTCTATTGGATAAATGTTCATGGGCCACTTAGGTTCGGAGCCACGTAGCGGACCAGTTGAAGAACAGTGTGACCTTGGAAGGAAGGCGAACAGAACAGAGAAAGGAGGAAAGACAAAGGAAGGGGACACAAAGATGAAGCCAGAGGCGGTTGTTAGAGGAGGGGGTATGGGTAAAGGAAACATGGGTGAAAGGGAAGGGGGCATGGGGAATGGTGGAGAGAGGGAGGAGAGGGTGGTAGAAAGGGGTAGGTAGATTATTCAATAAGTGCAAATTGGTAAGAGCAGCAGGAGGGGGAGGGGGAATAAGTGGTGGTATCAGCAGCTGGACATGTCAGCTCAGGCATTGGAGAAACAGTCGCAGGAGCTCGAGGCAAAAAGATGATGCTGTAAACGAGTTTTGAAGGTACCTAGAGAAGGAGCTGAGGAGATATCAGGGTTAAGGTTATTCAGCCAAAGTGGAGCCATGTAAGCGAATGAACGTTGATCCTGAGCAGTGCGGCAGCAGGGGATTTGAAGGAGTTGTGTTTTAGACTTCCTGATGGTCTGCAGGTTGTTTCTGCTGTTGTGGAGCAAGGCAGTGACTCCAGGTGGCGCAAGTCCAAGGCTGATTTTCCTTGCCATTATGCAGGTCAGGTACTTTATGCGATCAGAGAGTTGGAGCCAGCAGGTTTGTGCATACAGATCACAAGTATACGTAAGTCGGTGTGCCCCAGTGACTAGCTGACATGACTTATTGAGGGTTGTTGTGATGTGTCTGAGGGTAGACCTAGAGGTAGAGCCATAGATGAGAAGGCCGTAATCAATAATTGAGACCATGGAACTCTGTATGGCAAGCTTCAGCGCTTGGGGTGTGAGATGTTGCCTGTGCCTGTAGAGGAGGCCAAGGTGGATGTTTGCTGCTTTAGCCACAGTATCAATGTGTGCTTTGTATGAGAGGTTGGTGTCAAGCAGTATCCCAAGGTATTTGAAGGAATAGACCTGTTCGAGGATATTCCCTCGTGCAGTGGAGATGGCTAGGTGGTGGAGCTTGTGTCTATTTTGAGAGCTGCAGAAGAACATAGACTTTGTTTTCTTTTGGTTAAGGATGAGCTTGTGATTAGAGAACCACTTTTCAATGGCACTAAAGTCAGCCTGGAGATTGTGTTGTAATGCCAAGGGGTCTCGGTGGGAAGAGAAGATGACTTGGTCGTCTGCATAGAGGATGATTTTCTCCATGGAGGATTGTGGTAAGGAATTTAGAAATAGGCTGAACAATAGTGGGCCAAGTATAGAACCTTGGGGAACACCAGAGCAAACTGGTAAGGCATCAGAGAGTGTATTGGCAATTTCTACCCTTTGTGTGTGGTTATCCAGGTAGCTTTTGAACCACTGTGCTGTGTCTGGAGAGAATTCAGTATTTAGAAGTTGGTTGACCAGTAGCCGATGGTGAACCGTATCAAAAGCCTTGGAGAGGTCGATGTAAACTGCACCAGTAAGAAGGCCCTTGTCTTGGGAACTATGTACGGAACCAGTGAATTCAAGAAGGGCAGTGGAGGTACTATGATCTTTTCTAGGCTAAATAATTTGAGTATGTCCAGTCTCTCCTCATACAGTAGCGCTTGTCTCCTCAACCATTAATCAGCTTGGTGGCCCTTTGCTGAACCTTCTCGGTCTCTTCAATGTTCTTTTGTACACTGTTGTTTATACCTTTTTATTGTATATTAATACGTGCCCCAAAGCCACTTGTTGCGGGATAAGAGTGGTTTCACACGCGTTCTGCTCTGGTAAGAACAGTGAAGCATAACTGAGCCGTTTTGGCTGAAGCAGAATGCAAGTACAATCACTCTTATCCCACAACAAGTGGCAATGGGGGATGTATTAAAATATTATAGATCCAGGGAACTCCTGGTGTTGTTTAAAACAAAAAAAGTCTGGGAATGTGCTGTTTCTAGGGCATCTGTGCATGAGACACTCTTCACAGAATAAAAGTGTCTCACGCGCAGGGGAAGAGAGCGCTCCAATTGGTCAAGAGCACTCCCTCGTCCTATAATTCTTTTTACTTGGCTTTTGCATGGGTACAGAATCCTTGTCCCCTACAGTGGATCTGCCCCTGCTGTTTTATCCTTTGCTGAAGTCACAATCATCTATCTGTGGCATCATAATAAAAAGGGATCGGAGCATCAGCGGTCTAACTTCGGTAGGTCTTGCATCATGCGAACAGTACAGTTGGATTTTTAGATAGAAGTACCACATGGCTGGTCCTGTGGCATGGAGGGTTGTGGCACTGAGGCCTTACCTCTTCCCACACCAGCGACCCAGGTTCGGGAATGGACTTAGGTCATCGGGGGTTGGCGGGGGAGGATGGGATTGAGCGTCCGACGGACTGCTTTCCTATCCTGGGGAGGGGAGTGGAAGGGAGGGTTAGGGATTGCCTCGCTCACATAGCAGCCCCCAGTGGAGAGCGGGGGCACTACAGGAAGCAGTGCACTTGGGGGAACCAGAAAAAACGGAAAATCCAAGCTGGAAGTTTAGTCGGATGATGCCTGCCGGGCCCAGGCATCCCCGAAGACTCCCCAAGAAGCCATAGAATGCCTCAGCAGCTCCCGGGACTGCAAGAAAGAAATAGTGTGCTGGTGTCTTCTTTCCGCCGGTGCCTTCCCCCTCGGAGGAGCAGGGGCCCACCCTGTGAAAGGTTACACTGGGGCTACTCCGTGGATGGCTGCAAATATGAGGTAAGGTGGTCGAAGGGGGGATAGTAGGGAGAATGCCTGTGGACCTTGGCAGCCTGAAGGAGAGGCAGCTCGGGTGCACATAGGGGCGATAAAAAGATTAACCCAAAAAAAAGAAGTACCACATGCACTGCTGATGGGTGTGTAAGGGGATCAGCACTTGTGAGCTTTTCAGGAGAGACCATTAATGGGTTAAGATGGTGGCACACACTGCACTCTACTACAATCACCTGCTGATTAGTGTGAATAAGAGTGCCATAGTTTGGTGCCACGCTTAGGCATAACCTACTCTCAGCTCTGTTGTTCAGTTAAGGAGAGCTGAAGTTTGTACTGGTGCAGGCTCAGGAACTCCAGGGAACTCTTTGATTCAGTCGATCAGTGGGCCTCTATGTGAGAATGCATAGGGAACACAGGGAAGGATTGTTAGGGTGTGGTAATATTGGAATGATTGTGGAAGCGATGACTGGAAGGGAAGCAGATGAATGATATGGGAAGGGTCTGTACTAGTTGACTAGAAAACAGTTAGCATGTAGGTAAGGGACTTGTATGTGTTAAGGTATTCAAGAAGGCAGATAGTATATAGAATGCTTTTGCAACATTCTGCTACTTGCAGATAGCTGGTTGGCAATGACTGTTATCATGTTTGAAGTAGCATTTGACAGGTCCTTGTAATTCTGCTAACAACATTTTAATAAAACTTTCAAATATTAACAAAGGGGCACTGAATTTGCAGGTGCCTTCCTGCTGCAGCCGGGCTTTTTGTTGTTTTCCCTCCCAACCCCAAGGACACCAGCAGTGTGTGTGTGTGGGGGGGGGGTCAAGCACATGCACGAAAGTGTGCAGCTTGCAGCACCAGGTGACTTCCCTCCTGCCCTGCAGCATAGCTGTGCAGTTCCACCTGTGACCACCAAGGTATCTGACACTCACTCTTCTTGGAGGAGGTGAGCATCTGGTGAGATACTTCCTCCTCCTCCTCCTCTTGGCCAGATCCTGATGAGTCTGGCTATTTCCCAAAGCGGGGTCATGAACTTGTCAAGCAGTAACTCTACTGCTACACCAACGGGTTGACAACCAAACTCAGTTCTAACTGGCTCCTGTTGACTATTAATTTATATTTTGTATTGCTGTATCGTTTTTATATTTGAACATATTGTGTAATTCTGTTCTCTCTTCTGTCTGACTGGACTTAGTCACAGGTTTGCTAGACTAGTCCTAAATACTTTGTTATTCATTGCCACCTTCTGAACTCAGGGTTCAGTTAGTTTCCCCTAATCCACTGATCACGGTTCCATGCTCTATGTGCTTTGTATTTTGTAAGGGTGTTGTCAGAGCTTCATTACTTCCTTCACTGTACATCTCCAGTCATCTCTGGGGACTTTGCAGAAGTATTGATTAGGGGCTATTGGAATGCCCCGGACCAAGAACAGAGTCTGTTTGCACAGTGTTGGCCTTCTCTGGGCCATCAATTTAGAATAGCCTCCCTCATACAATAGACAGTTTTCTTTTCTTTTTTTTTTTTTCGAACTTGCAAATTTTATTTATTATATTGTTTTGAACAGGTGATACAGCATTACATACATCACTTGTTACAGGTAAGACTTAATCTCAAACTAGATGATATAACAGAAAGTGCACTTTCTCAAGGGTTCAGAACTTATTCCCCACTTTTTCAGGGGTCTTTAACTGAAGAAAACCATCCTTTTCCTGTTTGGATCTGCAGACCTCAAAAGAGGAATACCAGTTTGACTATTCAAACTGAAACAAATGTCTACAATGTTCTCTTTTCCCAGTTTATTCCAGTTGGTTTAGATTGTCAGAGTCCATTAATAAAGATCAACTCTATGTTACTGGGTAGATGAAGTCTATTAATAAGGAATAAAAAGTGGCCTTTAATCAATTAAAATGTGTGTCTCTGTCTTGTTTCTCTATACCTTATCTACTTGTCAACATTAGACAATGACAAAAGATGTTAAACAGAAATACAGTAAACTGTGTCATGCACCTGGACAGTATAAATAAATCAGGTGGAACTATAAAACAAAGGAATCTGAGGAGAACAAATACTTTAGTATCTAAAATCAAGAACTCATACAATGCACCTATACGTAATAGTTAAGGAAGGCCCTCCCTTTTAATTATCTCTTCCCTCTAAGTAGTTAACAGTTGATCCAAGATTGCTATACCCTGCTGTGTTTCTATCAAATCAAAATATGGGAGTCACCTAGAATTGTAAATATCTACTCTTAAGGTTTACCTGGGCCGTGATGGCTTCCATCTCTTTTATTGGATTTACTGCTGTAAACCAATGTGATGTCTGCAGTGACGTGTCTGAAGTCCAGTGTAGGGTGATAACTTTCAGTGCAGCAGCAATAAAAATATAAAATAGGTATTTCTCTGTAGCTGAGATGATTTTTGGGGGTGGTTGGCCCAACACCATGTTTTTGTATGTAGGGGCGAGTTTATGTGAATATTCCTGGAATAATTTTTATAACCTCTGACCAGTAATTTTGTATTTTGAGGCATTCCCAAAAGATATGAAAATGTGAGCCTGTCTGGTCACACTTTCTCCAGCAAAGAGCCGAGGGATTTGTTGCACAGTGTTTGGATATCACCAGAGTGATGAAGTATCTAGTTGTGATTTTCCATCTAAATTCTCTCCACACAGGAGATGCTGTAGTTTTGTGTAATCCCCTCCAAATCTTTACCCAGTCAAACTCTATTATCTCTACGACTGATGTGTCCTGCCACTTATGCTCTATATCTGTAGCACTTCCTGCAGTGTTTTATATAGAAAGGAAATGAGCTTTCGGCTATCCCCCAGTCGACTTTTAGCATATAACCAGTTAATTGGGGCCACAGGGGGTTGTGTCAGGGCCATGATTCCTACTACTGTCTGAATGTAGTGGCGGTATTGTAAATACCTGAAAAAAATCTGCACGTGGTAGGTGAAATTCTTCCCTTAGGGTAGCAAAGTCTCTAATTGTGTCACCCCTTATAAACTGAGAGAGGTTCCGCAAACCCTGATGAGACCATCTAGCGAGACAGGGATCCTTCTGGTTAAAAGGGGAACTAGGTAAATATTGTAAGGGAATGTAATACCAAACTGGAGTTATCATCTCCCACCATTATTGGGTCTCTAACCACACTGCCATTGTGTGCCTGGGCCAGCAATTAGAAATATAGACAGTTTTCTAACTATATACTTGTCAAAGCAAAACTCGGGGACACGATAAAAAGTGCTTCTTTTTTATACCCAGATTTTTAGTTCTTGTGAACATCAATACTTTTACTGTTATATATATATATATATATATATATATATATATATATTATACTTGCATGGTAGCATTACTATAGTTAGGGTTGAGTACAGTATTTAATGTTAAAGCCCTAACTTTAAACCTTAATCATTTTTGGCAGTGTTTGATGAAATTGGGCCAGATTTGGCATGTGTGGCCCCGGTGGCAAGTTCCTAGAACGTGGGAAGTTGCCACAGCCTGCCAAATGGATCACAAGATCTTTGCATCCGTAGCCACCCCCCAGAGGGCCCTACACTTCCTTGGGCAGATACTGTCTTCCCTTGATGCAGGACCCAGAGGGTCCTGCATGTCTGCATCTCTTGAATGAGGATATGATTACACTATCTCAAAAGAAAGGAAATTTATTGCAAAAAACTGCGTTAATGCACCAGTTGGGGTTTAATTTAATGCCTAAAAGTAGGCAAATGGGATTATAGGATTTCTAACCCTAACTCCCCCCAAGCAGCAAAAGGACAAGACCAAACAAACAACCACAGGCAGACATCATCAGATAAGACCAAAAAAAATACAACTGTTTGCAGATGACACAAATGCAGTAGCACTAATGTGCTGCCTTCGTAGATCTGTATCTGCAGCTGCAGAAGCACAGGCCCCATAGTGGTCTGTGCTTCTGCAGCTGGAACTGTTTGTGTATGTCTTACAGTGTACATGAGTACCTGTGGCTGCAGAAACACTCACCCACAGGGGCCTGTGCTTCTGCAGACAGAAGTAGTGTTACAATCTGGGTATCATGTATTTTGTGGGGCCTGTGCTTCTGCAGCTAGAGACAGATGTGTATTTCTTACACTTGAGGCAGCTTCTGTAGCAAAACTCTGTAGATGTCTTAAAGTGTGCATGAGTACCTGAGGCTACGGAAGCACTGGCTTAATGGGGGCATGCACTTCTGCAGACAAAAGAACATTTGCAGTTTGGGTATTGTGGCTTTGTAGCTGCAGCTGCAGGGGCTTGTGCTTTTGCAGACAGATATAGTGTGATTTGAGTATCATGGATTTCTGTCTGCAACCAGAAGTGAGTGTGTATGCCTTTAAGCGTTCACAGCACACATACAAATCCACAAAGATGGCGCCTCAGTATAAACAGTAGTATGTTGTTTGTCTTACCTGATGATAGCTGTCTGTGGTTGTTTATGTGGTCTTGTCCTTTTGCTGCTGGGGTTGGTGGTGGTGATTAGTGTTGGAAACCCGGTAATTGTGTAGATTATTGGACCACAGTGTGCTGGCCATAATTCGCGTAGCCTCCACTTACACTGCTTTCTTTGACGTGCGCTATACTGAAGTGCCGTGCTGTTTTTGTTTGCTCATTCTTACATTTCAGGTAGTTTTGCTGTTCACGTATGTATTTCCAGTCTATTTTAGTTGGGGGGGTGACACCCCCCGTATTTATTTTTTGGGGTATGTTACCTAACGGTTAATGGCATAGTGAATAGATTGTTGTAAATGTCATACTGGTTACAAAATTTATCCACTACCCCATTACCCAAAAAAAGGGGGTAAGGGGGCAAAGCCCCCAAAACTAAAATAAACTGAAAATACAGCAACAGCAAACAGTAGTACTTAGAAGCTACTAAGTAACATGACTACTGTCGCATTTGCGAAGCAGTTACATCAATGTACTTATGCCTTGTCCGATAAAATACACAATCGCCAGAAACCCTAATGCCACATTTCTCTACTTTTGTGGCGGTAAGTTTAGCCCTAACTCGTGCATTAATACAGTTTTTTTGCAATGAATATATATATACTGTATGGCACTTGGTCCAAAGAGTGCTGACAAGAATAGCATCTGCTAAGACCGCACAGTGAAAACAGCGCTGATTTTTCTTTTGAGAGGGGCTCTGCCCCCCCACACCCCCGTCTTAAGGATTCTCACACCAAGGGGGAGCGGATCCTGGGGAAAGTTAAAATTCATGGGCCAGTGGAATACTGTTTCCAGGGCCTCATGTAAATTAAATCTAGGTCCCAGTGTGCAAATAATTTTGGAGACCAGGATTAGAACCCTGGTCTCCACTGTTTTTAGCCGAGCTGCTCTGTGCCCCAGCCCTCCACGCCACAGGAGCAGTTTGGCCAGGCTCCTGGATTCTGCTGTCCATGTCTGTATAGCAGTACCATGGACAGAGACCAGTGGCGCGCATATGGTTAGCGCTGTAAATCCCTGCTCACTGTTCCTGGTAGCGTTATACAGACTAGCGCTCACTTGACTGGTGCTATTAATGTAGCGCTCTTCTGAACGGGTACCATACTGTACTGTAATGTACTATACTATACTATAATAACTGGTGACCCCCAATATCAACCTGTTTTTGAGACTTGTAAAAAGTCACATCAACCTGCGAGTTGATATGGCAAAGTCATATCAACCTGCGAGTTGATATGACTTTTACTGTCTCATGCCAGGTTGTGTGTACCATGCTAAGGTACTTACTGACTCAGAAAATTGAACTGTTCTGTTTTTTTTTTTTTTTAACTTTAAACAATGAAGAAGTCTACTGAGCTCGTTACCTGAAGCCCTTAACCTCCCTGCCGATTCCCTAGGAGACAAACTTTTAAAGGCCTTTAGGCTCACACCCCAATCGGCAGGACCACGAGACAAGGCTCCCAGAGTGATTCTGATGGTTACTACCAGTCCATCAGTGCGAGACCAACTCCTTCAAGCTGCACGATCTTCTGGAGGGTTATCATTCAATGGAGCAACGGTGCATCTGTTTCCTGACCCTATCATTTGCTACTCGTACCAGGAGAAAGAAATTTGATGCAGTGAGAGCCTGTCTTCGCTTTTGATGCCTGCCAGACTTTGTATCCATTATGGTGGGAGGACATTCCAATTCTCAGACCCGGTCGAAGCAGGGAAGAAGGTGGAATCAATCGTCCGAGAGTTCCAGACATCCGAGGCCGGTATTTCTAGCGATCTGGATTCGGAACAAGAAACCTGACTTATATGGACTTATCTTGACTCTGGGGTATTTTTTGTAGAGGGGTTTGCGCTTTTATTTCCACATCTCTCAAAGAAATGTTTTTGAGGAGTTTAACTGTAGCTGTAGTGCTAAAATTGTAGGGGATATCATATATATTGGGAAGGGGGTTCATATCAGCACTAGATGTTGAGTTAACTATTTGGATTTTGAACATTTTGGACTTGACCCCAAAGCCTTTGTTTGCTGTAGCCTATTTAGGTTACATATGGTTTTATATACTCTTTCTCTCTTTTCCCCCCATCCTGAATCCATTCTGTCTAGGCTCTAGATATCCTAATGTACATCGGATGTATTTGTTCAACAAATGGTCAGTACCTGACAGATGTTTGTACAATATACAATTGTTTATTGTCAAAAAAGCAATAAAAGAAAGTTTAAAAAAAAAAACAAAAAAAAACAATGAAGAAGCCATTGAATCTTCACCTTGTTGTCATAACAACCAGCATGCCATGGAACCCATACAGAGGTCAAATCAGCAATGCAGGAAGCACATAATGCTAAAACTCTGAGCTGTGTTTACTTATCCCCAGTTATTATAAAAAATAACACATATGTAGGTGTGTGATGTGCAGTTTTACACACCCTTGGTGTGTGACAATATATAAACCTCTTGGGCTTAAACTAAAGATTTATATATTATCACACACCTTGGGTGTGTAAAAAAACTGCATATCTCACATCTACACATGCATTATTCTCTATATACTATATTATATTATACTATACTATAATATACTATACATGAAGAAATCCTTATGATCTGATTGGCCAAGAGTGTCATATGACTGAGTGCCCGGTTGTCACAGCACAGCTGGACTGCTCTGATCTCATGATGGATGTTTCATTATGTATGGTTTTATTTTTTTATTTTAATGACTTTTGTAACAGGAACAGCACACTTTTGGGGGTCCTGTTGTGCTGTTTATATGGATACACCAATGGTTAAAAGCACCCAGCTGTGCACAGCACACAGAAAGTGTCCATATATCTCAGCACAGCTGGACACCCTGGCGAGTGTGCTAGTTCTTACTTATAGTATACTGTATTATGGATTTATCTACTTTACATAATGTAAACATTGTACTTCTTCTCTTGGCTTTCCACCTCTTCTGCTGGATCCTGGTTGAAAATTAGACTTTGCCTCACTGAGCACTTTTTCTAGATCTAAATGTATAAATAAATCAATCCAAATCATGTGACCTGGAGACTGACTTTGCTTGTCCCTACTGACAGCACTGGCAGATCGTCAGGTCCCGTAGGAGAGGCAAACATCTGTGTAGAATGTATGTGTCTGCCTCTGCAAGGCAGCATGAACAAACCCAAGCTGGTAAATGGAACCATTTTAACTATTAACAGTGATACAGTGTGACATTCTTCAAGTTTTCCTTTTGCCCCATCCCCTGATATCCCTTGCCCCCCGCCGCCACTCACTGTCATTCAGCTGTACCGCCTGCACTGAACCGTGCTGGGAGGCAATAACCAAAACTGCTGTCTAGCAATACTATGATTGTTCCTCCCTAGAGAGCATATACTGCACATCCTCTCTTCAGTGCACTTGCTGTCCACTAACCCAGGAAGCCAGACTCTCACAGCCTCTCCATACACGATCCTCTGTAGCTGCCAGGCAGCCTGCTGCCTTTGACTCATCAGGCTGTCCGGTTGTGGCATCTGTAAACTAAGTAATCACCCACAAGATGGTGTGCATTATGACGGATCTTACCACATGCCCCAGGTGGGTGATGGAGCCTGAAGTGCAGCCAAGTGCCAACAACTGCCTGGAAAATGTGGCGTATACATTCTGGAAAGGGTTATTGCCCATATAAAATGGCTCGTTCAGGCAGAAAAACGTCTGAATGAGATGTTTTAGAAGGTTATAACACAACATCAAGTTTGATTGACAGCCAACCATGTGGTCATGCTCTTTCCTTTTCTCACTGCCTCTTTACAACTCAGATTATACACCAGATCTTGAATCCTTACATCTTCAAATGTAGGCAGGGCCACTGCTTTCAGTACCTAAGCAACCTCCTAACTAGAACTGTATATATGCACAGTATTAGAGCTTCATTAAAGAGCACCTTTCATGCAGTGTTTCATTTGGCTGCAAAATGAACAGGAGGCTCCCTTGCCTGCCTGGGAGTTCCTCTGTAGCACTTGGAAAATTTTCTGTTAAACTTCCTAAGGAAGGAAAGGGATCATATTTTGCCCCCAAGGGGGCTAGCCACTTGATTCCTTCCACTTCCTGATCACCAGCGCCATCCCCATGCTTCCTTGTTTTATAATATCATTTATTTTATTTAAACTTTGGTAACCGGGTAGGCCCACTGGAACCTTGCGGTCCCTTTTTCAGGGGCGACCCGGCTTTCGTTACCTCCCGCCTTGACTATTGCAACTCGCTCTACCTAGGGCTTCCTGGGGTTGAGATTCGCCGTCTGCAGCTAGTGCAGAATGCGGCAGCCAGGCTGTTGACTGGCTCTTCCAGGGCCAGTCATATAACGCCTGTGCTCCGTGGTCTGCACTGGTTGCCAGTTTACTGGCGAATCACCTTTAAGGTCGGTTTGCTGACCTATAAGGCCCTACATGATCAGGGACCGGTTTACCTGAAAGATCTCCTTCATCCCTATTGTCCCCCCCGCTCTCTCCGATCCACTGACGAGGGATTGCTAGAGATTCCCAGGGTTCGTTTAAAAACCTCAGGAGCTAGATCTTTTAGTTTTATGGCTCCAACCCTGTGGAATTCTCTACCTCGTCAGGTGCGGGAAAGCCCTACTGTCCATAGTTTTAAAGAATCTTTGAAGACTCACCTTTTTAAGAAAGCATACAATGATTCTTAAATTGGTGTTTGTTGTACTTGTCATTGTTTGTTTAGTATTGTATTTTATTGAAATTGTTTTATCTAGTATTGTACAGGTGCCTTGGTTTTAGAAAGGCGCCTTAAACAAATAAATAAAGATTGAGATTGAGATTTAGTTACATGTACCGGGGAGAAACCAATGCAAACTATATGTACAGTGCAGCAAGGCTTTACATAGAGTGCGTGAGCAGACATTACAGCACAGAAACTGATACAACCAATGCTGCAGACTTTTGTTAGGTACAGACAATTGACAGTTATAAAGCCTATATAAGTGTGAGGGACAGTTCTACCACCATACTGAATGGACTCATCCGTCCGTGTCCCACCTTTCTTTAGCAGGTATATCACCCTGCATTTGGTCCCTTGGCAGGACCCTGAGTGAGGCAGCTGCACTGAGGCCCCTTCCCTAGGTGTGCTTTTAGCCCTTTCTTGAAACCCTCAGTGGTGGGGTTGTCTTGTATCTCTCTCTCACTGTATGACTAGTGCGGGAATGTGCTCCATGCAAGCCTATGGAGTGTGGTTTTAAAAGCTACTTTTACGATTTTAAGCCAACTTGTAAAAATCAGAGCTAGTATTCAAGTAACAAGGCTCTCTTACTTAGGCTTGTCATAGTATGAAATTCTGATGGTATGATAACCGTCACATGTGATACTGCGGTTATTGTCATACTGTCGTATTGCAGAACAAGTCATTTTTGCACAAAAAGAAGCCCCCTCAAACTCTTGCATTGGGGAGAGTTAGAATGGAAGGGACTATTGTCCCTGAAAATGCAAAATAAAAAAAAAACTAGTTGAAAGGTCTGAATACCATGGTACACTGTGAATCATGGTTATTGTGGCATCGGAAATTGTCCGCGGTATAAATACTGAGACTTCTGATACTGCGGTATATCATAAAACCGTGATACCGTGACATCCCTACTCTTGTTACTTGAATACTGACTCCGATTTGTACTACAAGTTGGGTTAAAATCATAAAAATAACTTTTAAAACCATGCTCCATAGGCTTGCATAGACCATGTCCCTGTGCTAGTCATATACTGACACGGTGTTATTCACGGAAGGGACGCATGTCCTTCTGCACTGGATTTCCCATCCAGTTACGCAGCTAAATGCGAGATCCGGGGCATGTCGTAGCCTGCACCCACACCATTCATGAAGTCGCGGGAGTGCCGGGCAAGGGGCGAGGATATGGCGACAGGGACCCTGCTGTACCATTTGAGTGCATCATCATGACACCTGCTGGCCGTGGTGGCAGAACAAGGAATCCCCCCACTGTACTGCCCCACCCCACTGGCTGACAGTGACAGCTAGGAGCAGCCATTCAGGAACTTGTCCATACTTTTAAGAGTTTCAGACCCGCACCTTCCAGGAACCCCCTGTTCATGCAGTGCGGGGGATCCACTTTGGGACCCAGGATGGGCATCCAGTTGGATGCCCCCTGTGTCCCTTGTTCTGCTCCCTGTACAGCAGTGCACCGGGGGAGGGCGCGCACAGGCAGGCACCCTGCAGAGATGCGCAGTATTGCATACCACGCACTGTGCACTGCAGAGATAGGTGGGCCAGGTGTCCACAGTTTGCACGAACCTGATCCCATATTGATGCTTAGCCCCCCCCCCATTAAGAGGTCAGTTTTGGGAAAGGAAGGGGAAGGTAAGGGAACATTGTTTAACCAGGGGTAGCACACTAAGCTGAAGCTTGTTTCCAGGTGTGACCTGGGAGCACAAGGAAGTTAAGTGACTTGCTCAGGATCACATAGTATGCACCTAGGTGGCTGTGGGATTCGAACCCAGGTCTCTAGATCTGCAGCTCAGAGCCTTAACCCACTGCAGTATACTGCCTCTTGGGGGGTTCCCCAACAGTGCACGAATGATCTGGAATTCACTACCAGATCACATCAAAGAGTCAGACAACTTAAACTGGCTCAGAAGGGCTCTGTTCAACCATCTTGGCAAACCATGCACCTGTGTCTCAGAAACTGGTACATAGCTTGCTTTACTTGACTTTGATTTTGAATGATGTTGATGTATTCTTCTTCATGATTTAGGTAATTATTTTTACAGTTTATTTACCCAGGTTAGTCCAGGTGAGATGCAACATCTCATTTTCTGTGGGGGTGCTGCTTCCACCAATTTACGCAGCTGGATGTACTGGAACACTGAGAGACTTGGCTTGCCCAAGGTCACACAGTAAGTATTTGGCTCTCACGGTGTTTGAAGCTGCAGTCTCCCAGGTCCCAAGCTGGTGCTCTAAGCAGTAGACCACATTGCCTAAACACTGTTTGTGTTGCAGTGCCTGTCCCTTGCAGCTTATAAAGTCTACCAGAATGTTCATGCAACTTTTGCTGTTGCTGCCTGCCTCCTTGGAGCATCTTGTGAACTAGGTGTTGCACCAGAATGTGACTATCCCAATGTGAAAGTTTTAACCACATCAGATATAGCGTACCTACAGTATGTACTTCACATAAATAATGATTCTACTGAAAGATGCTTTCCAAAATTAACTGCTCAGTTTTGCAAGGCTGGGAGTCATAAGAACATAAGAAAGTACCCAGCAGAAGGAGACCACATGGTCTGTCTTGTTTGCTCAAATTGCTACAGGGTCCTGGCTTTGCCCTTACACCAGTCTTGGGCTGCCTTAGATTTCAGGGGTCAAAACGTGAGCAAAATGTTCCAAGTACAGCAAACTAGACTTCCCAGCTCCATGCTGTTGTCCATGCTTTGTGTCGAATGGCTGACTCCCTTTGGTGCATTTGTTCCTAATGGAGAGCCTATGTTGTAACCTCTGTAGCACACGTCTCCGAAGCTTTTGGTTTTATTATGATGATATGTCTCAGCTGACACTCTTCCTTCTGCAAGGGATTTTTCTGTGACAGCGCTTATTAATCAAATGGAAAACTCATAAGAGATGTTTGAACTGTAGGGGCATGGAAAACATTTACAATGGAGGGTTTTTTTTGTTCACGCATGTTAATGGGTAACATAAGAAAAAAAAAGAAAAAGGATTTTTTTTTACCGAGATAATCTTTGGTTCCAAATATTTAAAATGATATGTTGCATAACTTATTGTTTTTTGTTTTCTATTTTATGTTACCCACCTTTTTCCAGATACCTTCCAGCCTTGGTGCTTCCCTCCAGGCCTCCATGATGTCCACGGTGCATCTCCTGCACTTTAGTGGATTCTGTTGGGGAGTTTACAGATGCCCTCTGGTCCACGACGTGTGGGATGTGGAGTGGCAAATCAGGAAGGCAGGGCTTGAGAGCTCCAGCGTCATGCTGTTTGCTGTTGGGCTTTTCTCTTTAGTTTCTCCTTACATCACTGTACACCGATGTCTAGGATGTAATGGAGCATGTGCGAACGCAGCACATGGATGTGCTCTGATGTCAGATGGTGTCCACAACCTGTAGCTACTCCGATGGCAACGCTTGATGTATTGTTTATATTACTGCATCTAAAGGATGACAACAGTTTCCTCTTTCCCAAGGCTGTGATGCCATAACCGCTTCATTCATCAATTTAACACTGTGAATAAACATTCTATGGCAAGGGTGCCATGGAACTGGAATAATCTTCCATCAGTAGTCACATCATCTGTCAAACCGAAATATCTTCAAAATACTGATGATTTAAAAATTTTATGGAACTGTATTTGAAACTCGTGTGATCATTGTTGAAGGTATAATCATTTAATTTACTGACTGTATGTTCATATGTCAGCACAGGCCACTCACGCTTGTCTCATGAGAGAACACTGAAGTGAAGTTGAGCTGTTCTGACTCGAGACAGACGCAAGTGAAAACTCTCTTATCTGGCAGTGAGTGGTGGCTGCTGACAGAAGTGCATTATAGAGTCTCTACAAATTCTGCCCAACTAGTGAAGGTTTCCACTTTGTCTCAGTGTTGCCCAGCACAATTTTTCCTTAAAGCGCAGTACTACCTATCCAGAAAGTGATCAGTTTCCATTTTGTGTAGATCTACAGAAAATGCGGCACCACATGTCTGCCTATCTTTTACTGCTGCTGTCAACATGGCGGGAGGCAGAAATGTAAACAAAAACAAAGGACAACTAAGTAGATTACGAGGTGATAGTACAATACCGTTGGGAAAGAGTACCAGACACATGATCAGCAGAGCAGAGGGAATAAACTGACAAAAAAGCGCAGATTTTTTTACATAGTACTGTTGCTTTAATAGTTCCCCCCAGCTGGTCCTCCAAGCTGGGGAGGGGGGGCACCTGGTTCTTCAGCTGGCAGTGGCTAAACAGAATTGCAAAAGTCCCTTTTTTTGCTCCTTGGTGAGCTTTTGGGCCCCCAATGATCCGCAGGACATTCCAGCAGACACACCTGACCCTAAACCGGGCCCCTCAGGTCAGGGAGCCGCACACAGGCATGTCCAGGTGCATTGCAGCGAGAAAAGGCTGCAGAGAAAGATGTGCAGACACACCCCGAGCCTGACTACTTAGAGGGTCAGAATGAGGATTTCAGGGATCTTGGGGAAACTTCTGATCTTCAAAAATTGCTCACTGATGAAGAGGACACTCCCTCTGAGGAGGAGGAGGAGGAGGAAGTGGAGTGGACGGAGACCAGGTCAAGGATTCCGATTCCTCCTCTTTTTGACGACAAGTCCTTGTCTTTTTTGGAAGCACCAAGTTAGGTCGACAGTAAAACTGCCAACCTCTCACACAACGATGGCACAATACTGATGCAGGTATTGTGCTGCCCAATCCCCTAGTGTTTTCTGTGGAGGGCTGCACCCCCCACACCCCCCATGCAGGGGCTCTGCCCCCCACCCCCGGACATTAGAGATTCTCAACTTCAGGTCGGAGTTGGTCCGGGGAGGGGTGAGAACACTGGGGGACAACGAAACACTGAAACGGATCTGCAACCCCTAGGGGGCGCTACCCTTAGGGCTACTACCCCTGCCTGCCTCCACTGAGACAGGGTGAGGGGCCCAGATCCGTTGACCGGTGCCTCCAGCCAGAGGTCGGGGTCAATATTGTCGAGATTGCCTTGGTGACAGCCCTCCGGGTTACTGCAACCCCCCCATTCGTCCCACTAGTGGCTCACACTGGGTACCAGTAGCACTTTTTACCAAGACACTCACCCCCCGGTTAGTATCTCTCCACTCCCTCTGGAGACCCCCTGTAAAAAAAGGCACAGTTATATAGCAGTCACCAGGCAGCAGTACTCCAGTAATGTACACAATAGCCAGGGTGTAATTGCACAAAGAACAATCTGATTTATTCAGGGGAGTAATAACAAGGTCAGGGGGAATCAAGTTGATTAGCTTATCACTATAATTATCTACCTAGGGCTCTGTGCACAGGCCTAACCCTAAGATGTACTGTCCCTGGGTACCCAAGCCCTAACGGCTAGTCCAAATGTGGCAGCTGGTTGGGGCCCTTAACACAGATAAACATTACAGTCCTGAGCAGGTCAGAATGGGAGGAAAGTTTAATTAGGCAGTCAGCAGTGTAATAATGCACTGAAACTACTGTGTTACAATTCTGCAGGAGCTACCCTGAATCAGTACCACAACCCCAGCAAATGACATTTCCTTCAACGCTGCCAGGACGGAGCCTGAACTTCACCGCCTTCTCACACATTTATATGGCAAACAACAGAGGGGTACCATACCAGGCAATAGCTTTTAGACGTTTACAAACTTGCAGAAACTCAGGCAACAAACTGCAGCTTCAATATCACGGATGGACCGAGCACAATTCAGCAATTCTCTCCAGTCCCCTCAGGTCGAGCCTGGTAGGTAGCTGGGCTGGCACCAGCCTCCTCCAACCGCACGCCGGCGGATTTAGTCCGAATCTTTCACAAGGCAGAAAAACAGCCCCTGCAGGCCTTCATGCGCTTCCTGCGTGAACACCAATCCAGCGCAGAAGCATAGAGCTCCTCTCCTTTCCTAAGCCACAACGCCTCTGGCCCCAGAAGCATGGGGCACTCCTCCTAGTTTGGGCGCTACCCGATCCCATTGGCTGGCTAAACATGCCAGTCGTTTCCTCCTGTTCTCAGTGGTGCGAGAAAAGCGCCATAGCCCATAATGCCTCTCTCAAATACAAACAGCTCCTCTATTGGTCAGCCGACTCTGTAGGGCCCCTAGGTACTGATTGGTCCAATTCAGCAGTTCTGGAGAAAAATGAAGGCAACAGTCGAAACAGTCTTTGCTGCAATGGAAAACAGGTTAGAACAACTACATTATCATTATCATTGTGTGTTATTTCCCGCAACAATCACATCCCCTAGCAGAGCTCCCTCTGCACCACTAGCGGTGGCAGCAAAGGAGCTATTTTTCAGTGGCCCGGGTGGGACTCGGGCATACAACCACACAACCCCCTTTGCATGTAGTTAATCACGGCTGCAGCAGGCAGCCCTTAAAGAGACAGCCTACGGAGGTTTTTTAAAGTGCTCAAGGCTACCCGTTCAAACGGCTTTATGCCGATCCCCATCCAGGCATGGAGCATGGAAACGAGCTCGAGAAAGCTTTGGGAACCCCCATTTGCAAGGGGTTACAGATCATTACAGCGACTGTTGCTGTAGTGATCTTTTTCCATGTTTCGGTGTCTGGCAAAAAGGGGCCACCTGTCTTTTTGGATAGCTGAGGCATGTAGGTCCTCATAGCAGAAGGAGGAACAGTCTGTGGTGACAGTGGATGTCAATCCGATTCTGTCTGTGTTTTCCTCTACTCCAAAGTGTTTTCCAAGTTTTATTCACTGTGACCAAATTATTGAGCAAGAATGGGCAGGTGTGTATCCTAGAAAGTATCTTCCAAAATCGAAGACACAGCCTTTTCCCTTTCTAGAGGAAAACTTTTGCAGGTGGTAAGCTCCTCCACTGGCGGACAAAGCTGTCTATACTTGGGTCAAGCACACCACTATTCCTATCCAAGGATGTCTGGCTTTATTGAATTCCCAAGACAAACGAGTGGATGCTGCATGTAGGAGGGCATTCGCCTCTAATGGCACAAACCTATAAGTGGCTGCCCATCTTCCATCATGGGATGAAGTGGCTGTTTGTAACTCTGATGGTGGCTGAAAGGGTAGACCTGGAGCATAATAGGGTCAGGGGGAGGAATCGTTGCGGTGATGATCTAGTGTACTAGGTTCAGTGATTTTCCCCTTTATCTCTGGAGTCCATATCCACCCTCCATCTGTTATCTTCACCAGTCCCACATCTTCTCAGTCAGAACCTGGCTGAAGTCTCCCATGGGATGGCTGCCAGGCCAGACTCCATAGGAGGTGCTTTTGCTGAGGGAGCCAAGCCTCCAAGCCCCAGTGTCCAAGCACGCTACCTCCATAGTGCTTTGGAGACTCCACCAGTTTAATGGTAGAAATCAGGCTCAATATTCCAATCCAAGTCTCCTGCATTATCGCACAAATCACTATTACCTGTTTCCCTGGGCTAGGCTGGAAAAACAATTTAATAAAGAAATAACAATAATGGCACCATAAGTATCAGAAAAACATGTGCAATCTATTATCATAAAAGTGCAGTGGTCTGGCTGTCGTTGTAGCAGTTGGATTTCCGCTTGCGACGCCGGCGACCTGGGTTTGGGAGCAGACTCGGGTTGCTGGAGGGCCGGCCGGTGGGAGAAGGCTTGAGCGTCCCATGATTGCTTGCCTTCTCTGGGGGGGGAAGAAAGGGGTCAAGGTCCGCAGTTTGCCTGACCCTGAGCGGAGACTCGGGACAGCAAGTCCTGCTTGCAGGACGGGCTGTCGAGATGCGTGCAGGACGCCGCACGAAAATTTTGACGCCAAAGTCACACACCACGTGAGGGAGGAAAGGAGGAAAAATACCCTTCCATCTCCGGGAAGACGGAGCATCAGGAGCATGCCCTCATGTGCCACCACCCACCCAGGCCGCCTTGCTCAACGAAACCAGATGTGTACAGGGTGTATAGGCTCCCTAATTCTATCTTCAACTGGGGATAACCGCTGCTCCATGGGGGCGCAAGGCTCAGTCCTGTGGGTGGCAGGCAGAGGAAGACTTCCCAGGTGCCCTAATGGGGTGAGATGAGGTAGGTAGAGGAAAAATAGAAAGCAAAAAAAAGTGCAACGGATGGATTATGCTATTGGCAGCCCCATGGTGCTGTACTAGGGTGCGTTGGAATGTATAGTCAGTCTTGATAACTGCAGGAACTCTTTATTTCCTGCCCTGTTGACGTGTCATGCTGTGGCTTCAGGTGGAACATTCCACTTTAGCAATGTGGAGGAGCACTATTACACTTATTTTAGAGCATAAAAAAATGACAAACATCTCATTCTAGGAAACTGAAGTGATTTATATAAGTATAATGCTTGGTGTTTCTTATTACAAACATGGTAAGAGATAAAAAAGAAATAGAAATTTAAATTTAAAAATAATGTTCTTTCTTGCTGTTAGAGCTGACAAAACTGCTCAGCTTTGTGGTCCTGTCACACAGATAGTGTGAGGTAGTTTTTCAAAAAGAGACACCCCACACTACACTTATAAAATGTATCAAGATTTGTACTTAATTGCTGCATTGTCTCTGTGCTAGGAGCGCACGTGGTATAGCTTGATAAGGCGCATATGTTATGGTGTGGCCCAGGTGTATTTTTTTTTATACTTTGAAAACTAGGCCTTGTTGCACCTCACAGTGGCAGTATCTCATACTGCCATCGGGGGAACCCGGGTTTGCTTACAGATGTCTGTTTCCTTCTGGAGGAGGGCAACTTCTGTCTTCCCCTGAAGAGAGATGTGCAAGTCTCCAGTATTTGTGCTGTTCCTGCCAGCCAGTCCCAAGGGGACATTGGCTTCTACTGCACAAACAGCTGTCTTCCCATCCTCCTGGACAGATGGCACGGTGACCCAATAATGGGGTTGGGGGGCAGGGGAAATGCGGTGTTTGGATCACACAATTACACCTCCTCAAAAAACAAACAACTAAACTATGGAGAGGTTTTGACCACCAATTTCAGCTCTGTTTAATACACTATGATCCCCGTTTAGTTTCAAAAGGCTAAAATTGACCTGTGTGTGTGTGTGTGTGTGTGTGTGTGTGTGTGTGTGTGTGTGTGTGTGTGTGTGTGTATGGAGGAGGGGCTCGATAGTGCACCCTCAAATAGTTTATGACTTCTCTGGGAAAACTTTGAAAAACATAATATTTACTCACAATTCTGCTTGTAGTTCACATTTTTTCTGTATTTATACTCCCTGTTTTATTACTGAGGACATCTTCTTGCAAATAGAAGCCTTGTCCTACTGATTCAATCTGCTCCTGCTGTTTGTCTACTCATGATGCCGTAATCCTCTGTTTATGAATCATAATTGGTTGCCGTGGAAATTATTATGATGTCAGAAGCAGGAGATTATGATATCCGGTGTAGACAATCAGCAGGATGGGCTGATGTCCAAGGGGCACGGATCTTGTTTCCATGCAAATTTCCTTAGTAATAGAAAAAAAGGGCAAGATAAAAAAATCATGACTATAGAAAATACAACTGGAAGTGTGTGTAATTTCCTTTCTTATGTTTTCCCAGTGGTGTCACATGCACTTAAACGAATTCTGTACTCTGGTTTATATTTGATGATATTACAGGGGACATCTTAATCCCTTTGATCCCAAAGGCGAGGCGTGTGATAATTTATTTCAACTGGACTGCCTTCTTTCTTGGAGCATTAGGGGTTAATGCCACTTGAAAGCAGTACTAAATCCCACAGACACCTGCCTATGAGACCATCTCAGACATAGGAACCGTTCAGACCAAGTCAGGTGGCTTTGTAGATTAGCTGTGAAAGTCTTGGCCAGCGGCCAGCTTTGTTTAGTTGCTGCTGGTATCCTCATTTAGGCCTCTTATGGGAAAATGTAAGGCAGGAGGTGAATGTGGATGTTAGTGTCCCAGTTCATGTATAACTGTTGTAGCGTGCAGTGTTGTGTCATTTCAACTTGAAGCTTGTAACATCTGTTTTCCAATGCAGCATTCAAACGCGACTGGATACCAGAATGCCTGGTTGAGACAGATTTGTAAACAGTTTCTTGCTCAGCTTCGGAAGAAGCCAGCTAAGTGTTAAAGCAGTAGCTCTAGTACATTTTGCATTTCCTTTCAGCCCCAAATGCTGACCCCTGAGACTTTTCTTTGTTGTTTCCAAAACTGTTTTATGATGCTACAGTATGTTTAAAGCTATGATCCTCATTTTTGAGCTTTAGTGTTGTAGTCTGTAGTTAGCCATGATACAGAGTCCCGTCAGGTCAGAGAGCAGTGTCTGTTGCATGCTGGTTCATCTTAGTGACAAGAAGAATGAATAGGTGTTCAAAAACAATACTGGGTAACAACTGGGAGCAGCCATAATTAGAGGCACTCTCCTTTAATGATTTCAAATTGAAAGCAGACTGCTAAAGCAAACTTAAAATGGGGAAGGGAAGGGGGCACCATATAAGACAGGAGAGGAGGGGTGATCTAAAATAGAATAAAGAGGTATTGCTTCAATATTTTACTGTAACATGTATACTGTGTCTTTAAAAAAACATCTGCTTGCCACTATGTAGTTTCAACAGACTGAAGAAATGAATAGAGACTCAGAATAAAAATATTATCACTCCAGCTTTTCAGGGGAAAATCGAATGGTGCCTGTAGACGTTTGGGTGTCATTACTGTACCAGTCATGAGTAAGATGGATGCAGAATGCCTTGAAGTCAGCGGCAAATTCAGTGTGGAAACAATAACAGGCAGCTGCTGAATTGATTAGTTGTTGTGCGGCATATGTAGAACTTTACTAGCGAGTGAGAGAGGAGAAAGAGAGAGAGAGAGAGAGAGAGAGAGAGAGAGAGAACGCCATTCTTTATTGTTACACAAGAGCTATTTTTGCACCTTTGCCATTTGGAATTGGACCACGGCAGTGTCATTGTGATAACCTCCTTTTACAAAGGCAGATCTACAGTAGCATAACAATAAGGATTTAAGTCTTTGGTCTACAAATTACATTCTGCCACTTCTCTGGTGCTTGCATTATAAGGATTCATAACAGTGTAGGACTTCTCAACCTTGTGATAAACCAAGCACACAAATACATACTTTTAATTTTTTTATTGTTATCATTGTCTCATTATTTTTTTTTTTCTTTCAGAATCAGTGGTGTTTTCCACATCTCTTTTTCTTTAAGATGTTGTCCCTTTTAATAATATGTTAACGTACGTTTCAGGACTAAACTGTCCATTCATCAGAACTCACAGTGAGCTTATGAATCTATGTAAAAAAGGAAAAAAAACAAAGTATGTCCATTAGTCTCAATGGACTAAATTAATATAGTATGTATATATGAAACTCTTAACAGCTACAAGGCAGGGGGAACATATCTGCTAATATCAGAATGTATAAAAACTTGGCCTTTGTCTTGTTTTTCTCTTATTCACTTCCTTTCAGGCTGTAGCTAAAGCCTCTATAATAGGTGTTTAATTGCTTGCATTATAAGGCATATGGTGTGATGAATTTACTATACTGTTCTGCACTCTGTCTTGTATTATTGTGTAGGCATTTAGTACTGTCAGAGACAGCATTGTGAAGAGGTGATTCGCAGGAGGAGCAGTGTAGGATCTGTAAAATGATGCAAGGAGGGAACCAGCACCCGAATTGCTTGGTTTATCTGCATCTCTCCAAACCACAGCCACACATTCTAAAGCCTCAACTACTGGGCATGGCATCATGGGTATGCAAATCCGTGTGCAGAGCAGGCTGACAAAGCTTTGCCAAACCAAAACCCTGTTGTCAAGAGGAACTTTTGGTTTGGAAAAGTCTTGTCAGCCTTCCCACTCATGCACTGTTGCTTAGCTCAACAAAGCCTCATTTGCATGCTACATTCTGAATGGCCAGTTAGAATTCCAAACCATAATGATATCCCCAGCATGAGGCCACAGCTATCAGTCGTGCACTGTTTTTGCATTCTGTTACATTACTGTTGCTTTAAATGGCATATTTCTCCTTTTGCATTTTTTCTAAATGTAACCCCCCTCTGGGGGCTTACCTGAATTGTTCCCCCGGTTCACCTGTTTTATCCAGCTTGCCTGCTGGTGCTTCTGTTTGTCCACCGCCACAGCCCAGGTTTTCAGGTGCTCCCCGTGGTCCCGAACAGCCCATTTTTGTTGCTTTGCCCCATTTGGGCTTAAGATCTCAAGACACGATCTGCTGCTTTCTGCAGTCACCGAGTGGTCGGGCGATTGCACATGCATGGAATGTGCTTTGTTATGCTGACCGGCAGGCTTGCAGTCGGATGGGGAGTTCTTTAGTGGCCCCTGTTACGGCATGGGAATAACAGACACTTAGGCAGGAGGTATGATGCATAAAATAAATGCACAAATGCGTTTATGATTTTTTTATTCAAAATCAAATAAAATTAATATTTACAGAAATGAAAAAAAACAAGGTGTTAGTCAACACACCAAAATAAACCAAACTCTAAAGATGACTCTTCCCTAGTCACTTCTTCTCTTAATTTTACCGCTTTTTTAACCAATTCACTGGTGTGAAAACAAACACACCTTACTCCTACAAGACCAGCAGCTCACTGGCCTACCTCTCTCTAAACATCCCTCTAGTTGTGAGTTTTTATAGCCTTATGGCTGATGACATCATGGCCAGGTGACCAACATCAAGGAAACAATTAGGCTTTTGTTCTTTTATTTTACAGAATAAATGCATTTTATTTCATGCTTTTTCAAGTCCCTGCTCTCCTTTACCTGATAATAGACTTTAGTTTAAAAATACCTACAGGTAGGGATCAATAATACTGTAGCTCTTTTAGGCTTAATTGGGACTCATTTGGAAGCAAGCCCCTCCCTAATTCTGATGTAACTGAAGCCTGCATCTTTAAAACCAGCCATTTTGTGGGCAGCCAGCCCTATAGCAAGAACTGCAGGGAAACTCACAGGTAATTACCACTCTTTTTCTTCTTTTCTTGTAGTGACCTTAGAACCATTTTAACCCTCATTTTGTTTAGAGATGCTGCCATTTTACTTAAACATTGCAAGGGCTCTTTCTAGGCTCCTTTAGCAGCCCCTGCCACTATGCAGCACTTTCCTTTATTGCTCTAATGGCTTAATTGTGCAGCCATCAACAAAACATTTAATTTGGGCCTTTCCTAAACCCATTTCCAGCCTTTGGCTGTTTCCTTTATTTATCAGCCTAGTTACAACATATCTGGGCTGTTTTCTTTGTACATGAATGTTTTATTCTTTATCTAGGCACTTCTGTTTTGCTCTGGGCACTACTGCTAAACTGGTAACACTCCAGGAAACTCAGGAGTGTTTTCACTATTTAAAAGTAAAGCACTAGTCATGTTTGGACATAGCTTCCACTAGGGAGAGTGCTTTACACTGCACTCAGTCCTATCTGGTGCACCGTAAAGGGGGTTTGAGAAAAAGGGATAGTAAAGTAAGCAATGAGATATGTCAGGTTGGCCACCCTGACATGAAAAAAAAAGAAAAGGACAGAAGAAAAGATGAAGAGGATAGGACAGTGTGAGAGAAAAAAAGGGGGTCACGTTTTTATATTAGTAGGGGAGTAAACCTTACAGGGAACAGGGACCTTGTTACAGCCTCGGTGCCCCTTCTGAGCTCAATGGGGAACGGAGACCTAGATGAGGTGAAAGAGAAGCCTCAGTTCTTTTCTAAAATAAAGTTTATGTTTGTGCACAAAGCGAGAGCTCATGAATAATTCATGAGCCCTCATGAATATTAATGAGGAGCCACCTGCCACCTGGGGGTATATGTTTCGGAGGCTGTGACAGCGGGGGCTGTGTGTGTGGGGACAAGAGTGGGTTTGTTTGACAGGACAATGTTGGGGCTAGTAGCCTGTGGGGGAGTTGGGAGTGCAGGACTTTCCCCTTGGCTGCAATAGAGCTGGAAAGCCTAACCCCCCTACATGGGACTGAATGGGGGCTGACATAATGATGAAGCTTTGACCCCAGCACTCAGTCAGTCACCTCTTTAGGCGCCTAAAACTGTGTGAAAGGGACTCCTGGGAATAAGGAGGGGACTAATTCAGGCACCTAAATCATGCCCCAATAAGCCACCTAGAAATATTGATCTCTATGGTTATGGATAATTGATAGGCTCAGTCAGCCAGTCACAACCTTGGATTCTCGAGTGAAACTCAGTGGACTTTCTGAGATTTCTTCAGTCTGTTCCCAGGCTCTGTATGAGTCAGAGGTCCCTGTGAGAGTGGATCTGGGCTGGGGAGGCCTTTCCCAGGTCTCTAGAGAAGATTGCTGTATTCAGGAAAGGATCAAAAGAGGAAAGAGAGCGACAGACTGAACTGATACCTCGGTTCCCCAGGTACTATGAGCTGTGTGACAGCATGGATTCAATGCAAAGAAGTGCAAAATAATGCACCTGGGAAACAAAAACCCAGGGGAAGATTACACAGTGTGGGGGGGTAGTAACAACAACAACACAAATGGAAAGGGACCTGGGGGTAATCATATCAGATGACCTTAAGGTTGGCAAGCAATGTGAGAAGGCAGTAGGGAGGGCTGAGGGCATACTGGGATGTATAGGGAGAGGCATCACCAGCAGAAAACAGGAAGTTGTTGTCCCCCTGTACAGACAGTTGGTGAGACCCCATCTGGAGTACTGCATCCAGTTCTGGAGACCCCATCTCCGCAAGGACATAGACAGGATGGAGGCAGTCCAGAGGAGGGCAACTAAAATGGTGCAGGGTCTGCAAGAGAAGCCATACAAGGAAAGACTAAAGGACCTTAATATGTATACCCTTGAGGAAAGAAGGGAGAGGGGGGACAGGATAGAAACTTTTAAGTACCTCAGTGGAATCAACAAAGTCCAAGAGGTAGCATCTTTCAGAAAAAGAGATGTGCAAGAACAAGGGGACACAATTAGAAGATAGAGGGTGGGGACGGCTCGGGGGCAATGTGAGGAAGTATTTTTTCACAGAGAGGGTGGTGGACACATGGAACAGCCTTCCTGAGGAGGTTGTGGGGTCTAAAACTGTGGGAGAATTCATGAATGCATGGGACAGACATAAGGCAATTTTTGTGGGGGGTAGGAAGAAATAGGCTGTTGGTTAAATAGGATCTGCAGCTTACCCTGTAGGTAGGGAAATGGGCAGACTAGGTGGGCCAAGCAGTCCTTATCTACCATCAAAGTCTATGTTTCTATGTTTCTGTGTTAAGCTAAGTGCTTCAGAAACCCTGCACTGGTGGACTGAATTGGGCTGAGAGGACTGTGCTGATTATTTGAGTGCCGTAGTTGCTGCTGAGGATTCGTTTTACCTGTGTGGGACTGCGATTGTGATTTTGAGGAGGCAAAGCGTCTCTGGACTTCAGGGTGCTAGCCAGGTGTTATACCTTCATGCATGAACTGGTTGAAGTGGCTGAGTGCTGTGTCCCAGTTGCAGCAGAAGAAAGGGATTGTGGACAGTTTCTAAATGGAAAGTGCAGACTGGTGTGCAGGGGTCTGTTATATTTGGATCCCCCTGTCGTTTGAATCTATGCTTCATCTGATCTAGAAATAGCACCCACTGCTAACTGGCACTGGACTTTGCTGGAGCTACTGCCTATTATTTCCGGGTTTTTGAACTCAGCGCAGGGACTGCAGGAGGACCCCTACCATTTGGGAGTTCTCACCCTGAGCCAGTGAGGGAATCAGCTAACCCCGTCCAAATGGGGCTCACCGTCTCAGGAGGTCACCAGCACTTGCTGGGGTGCTAGGGCACCTGTGATCCATTGTGGGGAGCCGGGCCATGGAGCCACTCTTGGGTCTGGGCCTTCTGGGGCTGGTGTGGTCCTGCCACAGAGCTCTACAACGGGCCAGAAGCGTCTGAAGGTGACAAGCGGCCAGACCTCCAGTCAAGGGGACAAGCTGCAAGATCCTCGAGCAAGATTCCCTCTGCCCGTTGCTGCATGGAGCTCCACGATCCAGGACAGCTGGAGGCATTCATCCCAGAAGTGTTCTGAGTTCTGCAAAACCGTGAGTACCCGGGACCTGGTTCCCGGAAACCGAGTAAGGGAGTGTAAAAGGGATGTACTTGCTTCCTCAAATCATTTTCTTCTTTACCAGGGCCCCAACAACCATCCAACCCACGGCAACGAACAGGCCTGTACCTTGTGGGTACCCCTAAGGACTATCGGGTTAGACGTTGGCACGAGTGGGTGTGGGCTCCCGGGGGGGTGGACTCTGCCTATGGGCCCAAATGGTTATTATTTGTTCTTACTAAGCATTTTTTCTATTCATAGCCATCCTTTGTCCTGGTATCCCTTCCCTAGTCCTTACCCCCAATAAAGCTGTGGTTTATCATTTGAAATTTTGTGTGTGCAGGAATTCTCTGAGTCTGTTGAATCCTTACTGTTCATGTTTATTGATGTGATGCACTACCCCTTTGCTTATGATTATTGTGTGATACTGGTATTATAAATACATGGTCTGTGTATTGACATTTTCAGTGTGTGATGAATTTGGCCTGTAATTTCAAAGTGTCAGTAGCTGAAAACCAGGAGGTAATAAAACAGACCAGAAGGAAACAGTCAATTGGAACATCCTCCAGAGACAGTTTATTGCCTGCTCTTGCCTTTGATGTTGTAAACTAAATATGAGTTTTATGACATCAAGGAAAGGACGTCATTTGGCTGATTCCTGTTGGCTTTCTCACACCTTAGTGACAAATTGTAGGGTTGTAAACCAGCCACCAGTTCAAAGAGAAAATGTTTAATTAAAGGATGCCATATTTAGGAAATGTTTTTTTCTTCTGATGTTACCATTAATTTTAAAATACCTCCTGGTAGGAAATTATGTTTGTAAGAATTAATTCTAAAAGGAAGAGCTAGATGACACCAAGTGGGTGGGGAGATAGAGTTGAAAAATTTATCAGTGTGTCTTAAATGTGTGATATCATTCTTGGGACTCTGAGAGAAAGATAGTTCTCTGATTTAACAAGCACTTAAAGGAAACACTTAGAGAAGAATTAAGTGTCTGTGGTAGGTGTTTGGATTTCTGTAACTTTCCATTTTATTTGTAGATGACTGTGAGATTTTTGATATTTGTTCTGTATGTTATTTTACACGTTGTTTATCATATTCTAGTAAATCACATTTTCTTGAAGATGCTGCCTGGGTGTCATCTCAGTTTCTTTTTGCATGTAAAGTGCCTGTATTTTAAGTCTGACAACTGTTTAAAAGGCTTGATGGTGTTACTAAGCTTGAAAAAGGTAAGAATATACCTAAGGTCTCTTATGGAGTTTTTGAGGGTTAATTTTGAAGACCTGGCTATGTGCCCCAGGCAAAGGATTGTACCTCAATCCCCAAAGACGGTACGTATCTGAGCCTGTACATTGGGTATGCTAGAATAAGGTTCACAGTTTGAATCCGCCCAGAACTTGAAGCTAACAGGTGATTCAGACCCAAAGCAGACAGGAGGGTTACCATGTCTGTTACCTGTTCACACTATTGCACTCTGAGGTTGGCACTGTCGGAGCAGAGGGTTTGACCTGTGGAGTGTGTTTGTGACAATTGGTGTTACTGAACTGTTGGGTATCCAGTGTGTGAGGTGGTTGGTAGGGGAATTGCGTAGGCACAGCATCCCAGGGGGCTGTGCTAGCCAGTCACCTGACCCATTTCTAAGTCTCTCTGGGTGGAGGCACCACGCTGTTGTTATTATCTTTGGGATATAACCCCCGAACACCACCGTAACAAGACCTAGGCCCCTTAACCTGTTAGAGGGCCAACAGGCAGGGGTAGTAGCCCACTGGCACATGACGCCTGGGCTACATAAACTATTTAAACTGGATGCCATTGTATTATAATAATAATAAGCAGACACTCTAGGGTGAGTGTTGTGAAGAACACCTCCATTTTTTCAGTGATTAAAGGTGCTTGGGTTTGCCTCATGACCCTCCTCCCTTGAAGACCGGTGATTTCCCACAGTGGCGTACACTAGAACTGTGTGAGTAATGGATATTAATTCCTGAATACTATGAATAATGGGGTTCTCAGGACAAAATAATGTGCATTTTTCATTTTTCAAGCTATTCAGCCTTGGGAATTAAAAAACATTGAACAAGTTTTCAACTAAAAAACTTTAGTTCTCCCTAGGTGGACAGAGCTAGTCTCGAGACCACCCCTTCCCCCACCGCTTGTCATCTCCTGCCCTCCACCCCACCAACTTCCCACACAGTAATTACATTTTTTTCCCATCAGTATTTTATCCTCCTGTGTTGCAGGATGGTCGTCATCATCCCCGGCCTTCCTAGCACCATCACCTACTTTCCCTAGGACTTACCTTGCTCTGGACAAGATGGCAAGCTGGTAGCAGGACACCAGAATGCCCTTCCTAGAGAGAGGAGAGCTGTCCTTAGGACACCCCCTGCTCTCTCCTCTGGCTGACCACCGAACAACCCGAGTCTACTGCTGACCCCATGTTGCTGATGTGGCAGGTAGTAGCACTACCACCATGCCACCAGGTCATTCCCACATCATAATTCTTTAAAACAAAAAGTTGCTGGTTTCTTAGCATGGAGCCAGGAGCAGACACCGTCATTTCAGTCAGTTGAAAATCTAGGTCACCAGCTTGGCAGCGTAATGTACTGCTGTTGGGCTTCTGGACCGTCCTACCCATGGACATTTCCCAACATTAAAGAAGTACTAATTAAATTGTTGTTTTGCATCTCCATTGCCCTTCTGGAATTCCTCTGCATTGGGCCCCTCAGTGAACTTGATGCCTGCCGGACTCACCTCCCACTTGCTAATCCACCAGCTCTAGGCTTCCCTGTGTATTCTGTGCACTTGAGAGCTAGTCTATCCCTGTCAAGGACCCCCTCCATGGCCACCAGAGTAAAAATGCTTCAGGGAGCAATTTAATCACTGACGCCATGGCTGGAGGCAGAGCTAGGTTCAGCTTGCTGACGGGTCGGGTTGTGTGGGAGGAGCTAGATAGTTGTCATATAGCAGAGCAGAGTGAAGTGGGATTTTCCCTATTTCATTCTCTCTTTGCCCAGCCTCCCACAATGGTGCACACCAGTGGTGTCCTTGGCGTGCATGACAACAAGCCATCACACATGTCCCAAGCGCAGCTTTATCAGGCTTCCTCCAGGAGCTGCTCAAGACCACTGCTATGCCTTGTCCCTCCCTCAAGAGGAGAGCATTTGTCAGGCACTCTGTAGCTTTCCCTGCTAGACTCTTTTCCTCATGTCCCAGGCTCTGGGCATGAATCCTTGTCACCAGCATACCACAGCAGCCCCGCTGCCCTGCACCACCACTCTACTCAGTACCAATAAGCTGGAATTTTATTTTTTTTTAAATAATCAAAAAGCATACATTTATGTTTAGAAATTTTGACAAATCTTTTGAAATTACCAACACAAGCAAGAAAAACTTGAGATTAAGCATGTGTGGGATAGACATAGGAGAATATTAGTAAATAGGCAGGGAGGAGGAAGGGTCACCGGAGACCAGTTGGGGTCTGCGGAGACAGAATAGGCAGGGACTGTCTGGGCAGACTACATGGCCTAAGTGGCCCTTTCTTGCTGACAAATTGTATGTTTCTATGTTTTTTCTGCTTTCTTTATGAAAGATGTATATTTTGTATGGTGACCCTTTTACATTTTATTGTGGGATCCTGGTTCTAGTTCTTTAATTTGCTACAGAAAGGCAGGCCAGATTAAAATCGTATGTCATTGCCCCTTGTCTCTTTGCGTGGGAGTGGACAAGGTTGATTGGGGCTGTTACAATGAGACAAGAATTAGGAATAGCTTGTGGTTGTAATGACCACTGGTATCAAACACAGTCAGTCCAACACTAAGAGCCCGTAAAAAATGGTTACAAATTACAACAATAGCCCCCGAACCTTTATTTCACTATTTCGAGATAGTGCTGAAAGGTAATTGACAGTCTGGTTTCAGTCTCACAATGGCCTGGGGGAGAGTGCGAATCGCAAGACTGATGCCCAGTGTCTGCAGAAAGGTGGAAATGATAAACCACAGATCTATTTAGAACGTCAAGCTCCATGACAGCAAAGGGACAAAAAGCAGCGTTGTACTGAAGGATTATAGGTTAAGACTGTTTGACTGGCATCTGATAATCTATGCTATTCATTTTGGCCCCATTTTATCTATTTTCCCCTCTGGAGCACTTAAGAACATTACAGCTTACAGCATAGGCACAATGTTGTGTGAGTTACCTTATTTTGAGAATTATACATATCTTTAAGTGTATGAAGAGTTTGCTTTAAAGACAACAGCCTTGATATTTAACAAAAAAAACACAGGGAGATTATTCTGGTTCAGTCTCAGTTGCTTACCATCTGTATCCCATCCCCCCTGGTCGCCCCTGAAAAAGGGACTTCTAGGCCCAGTGGGCTTACCGGGTGAACAAAATTCAACAAACAAACAAACAAACAAGTGTCCTGCAGTATAGATGATCTGAATTGCCAGTATTGCATCTAATGTGAATTCATTAACTACAGCCTCAACCCCATGCAGGTGGTGGTGGTGGTGATGGTTGAGGTTTTATTTAAATTCTTTTTGATTTTTTCACTTAACATTATTTACAAAAATGATACAAATACTGTAGTTTGAAGGCACTGTAGAATAAGAATGCAGTTTTATATAGGCAGCACCTTTTAAGCACTTGTCACCAGAACTTTAAGGAAACAAGTGTTATATACTGGAAGTGCAGTGACTGTTGCATGGATGTTAAAGGAAGCTTGGCGAAGTAAGCATCATTGTTGTTAGCGTAGCTGCCCCAGTGCTCATATTTAGTTTTGGTTAATAAATTATGTTCATTTTAGAGCACTGGTTTTTCACGCAGTTCGGCCAGTTCTGAAAGTCCTGATATTACGACACGCCTCAGTTTCGCTTGTAATGACGCATATTAGGGTACGCTCGCTTACGAATGGCTGATTATCTTCAGTTTTAAGACTCGTGAATGACCACCTAAAGCAATGAAGGACACCGTTCGACTAACATGGCCCTTGTTAGTCGAGCGTTGCCCTTCTTTAATCTTTAGGTGGTCACTCTTGATCTTAAAACTGAATGAAAAATCCATCCCCATTCATTTCAATGGGGCGCGCCCCTGCACTCTCCGTGGTCACATGTCATTACATGCTTGAGCGTGGGGGCGTGTCGCGAGTACCAGGACTTTCAGAACCATCCGGGCTGCATTGAGAAATACAAAATTACGAGTGCAAATACAAAGGTATGGGACATAATTTATTATTTAAACCAGGCTGGAATAACTAGCACTGAGGGCAGCTACCACAGTATGTGAGTGGTAGGTGCCCTCAGCTACGTCAGAAAATCAGTGTAACAAACCCAGAGAGCACATGTTGAAAGTCACAAAAGGCACTGAGTTGTGGTACCCAAATGTTGGGACCATCTGAGTTCTGGAAATTAAGAGAAGCCCCCCCCCCCCAAAGAAAATTGCTAAAATAATCCTAGTACACATTCACACTCAGCTGCTGGACAGGCCAGAGAGAGAGAGACCAGTGCCCTCACTGCTCCCTTGGCCCTTAATCAAAGCACCCCAAGCCAGCCACCTCAGTCACCTGATACGGTCTTTTTCCTATTAATCCCTCCCCCACCCCACCAAGTCCACATATCAAATCTTTTGATTAATGTGGCCCAAATTGGACCCTTAGTCATCAGTTAACCTATTACTTTCAGGCTCTAGTGATCTCTGCATAGCTTGGCTAGCTTTGCAGTGCGGTGACTCCTGACCACGCCACTGATTGTGGCCTTGTCGCTCTGCTCATCATTATGTGTGCTGTACCGCAGAGTCCTATGACCTGAGTACTCCTCATTGAGTGGCAGACTACTAGATTTGGGGGGGGGGGGGGTTGCAGTCAGTGCTGTAAGCCAAAACAGGCAAGTCGTTAGGGTCTCTCATTGCCTTTCGCCATTCCAGCAGCTGAGTTAGACTGAGTCAGTGTCTGTTTTGTTTCTGTTTGGTATGACTGGGAATTAAAGTGTTGTCCAATAAAATCTTCTGAGCTGCTGGATCAGCTGCAGTTCAACTACAAAAAAATATTAAGTGCAGTCACATTCACTAAAAATACCACCAACAGCTTAATCTGGTTCAAAGTCAGTTGGCATTCATCTGTATCTCCTTCCCCCGGGTTGTGCCAGAAAATTGGCAGAATTTGTCTAGTGCACTTACCCGGTCAACAAAAACTAAATAAAATAAATAAATAAATATACAAAGTCCCAGTTGAACCCAAATTGCCCAGATCCACAAATGTATACCAGAATGTGGTGCAAGTGTTGTAGAAATAGAACAACATATGTGGAACTTATAAAGCATGGTTTTGCTGAGCAGCTGATCGTATTCAGGTTAATTTGCTTCCTTCCTTTATTAACTTAAAAAAAATTGGATCATAAGCTGTGATCTCTTTCAACAGATGGTCGTTACATTACAGAGACAGCTGTAAGGGCAGAGTGCACCTGGTAGCATTTTGAACTGTTCTGCCCTGAATAATCTTAGGAAGATATGAAATTCCAGATGACAAAGATTGAGGGTTCATCGTATTTACATCCAGCCATCCAATTTACATGTTATGCCTTCTCCTTACTGGTGCAGCCCTGCTGCCCCCTGCCCCATACCCAGTCATCCCTAGAACTTATCCCTTCCTGCCAGCAGACTTACCCCTCCTGAGGTGGGGCCCACCTGGATGGCTGGCCCAGGTTGGGTAGACCTCCTGGGCAACTAGTCAGCTGGACCAGGGCACAAAGGCACTCTGTCATCCTGCTGTGCAACCAGAGTTTTTCCGTTTTTCATTCCTCCCAGCTCCTGAGACTGACAGCATGCATGGGGACACAAGCACACTCACATGCAGCTGTATGGCGACATGGATACAGTCTGGCAACCTCCTCTACCACAGCATGCCTCTGCTGCAATACCATCTGTGGCCCCCCAGGTGGCAGTATTGTGGCAGAAGCAATGTCCCTCCCCTGGCTGAAGAGCGCATGTAGAAACATAGAATTTGACAGCAGATAAGGACCACTTGGCCCACCCAGTCTGCTCATTTCCCTACCTAATGGTTAAGCTGCAGATCCTAGTTAACCAACAGCCTACGTTTTCCTGCCCCCACCACACTAGAATTGCCTTATGACTGTCCCATGCATTCTTGGAATCCACCACTGTTTTTGACTCCACAACCTCCTCAGGAAGGTTGTTCCATGCATCTACAACCCTCTCTGTGAAAAAATACTTCCTCACATTACCTCTGAGCCGCTCAATCTTCAAATTGTGCCCTCTTGTTCTTGCACACCTCTTTTTCTGAAAGATGTTACCCTCTTGGACTTTGTTGATTCCCTTGAGGTACTTGAAAGTTTCTATCATGTCTCCCCTCTCCCTCCTTTCCTCGAGGCTATACATATTAAGCTCCTTAAGTCTCTCTTCATATGTCTTCTGGTGCAGACACTGCACCATCTTAGTTGCCCTCCTCTGGACCGCCTCCATCCTGTCTATGTCTTTGTGGAGACTGGGTCTCCAGAATTGCATGCAGTACTCCAGATGGGGACTCACCAGCTGTCTGTACAGAGGGATAACAACTTCCTGTTTTCTAGTGGTGATGCCTCTCCCTATGCATCCCAGTATCCCCCCAGCCCTCCTTACTGCCCTCTCACATTGCTTGCCCACCTTTAGGTCATCAGATACGACTACCCCCAGGTCTCTTTCCATTTTTGTTGTTGCATCCTCTCAACCCAAGGTCATTCCCAAACTCTGGTTGCCGACATCACAAGCAGTAGTGTTCCCACTGCACTGACAGGCCATCCTGGCATTCAGTATAATGAAAAATGGTCGTGGCCATGTATTGATGGGGAAGTGGCACCAGTAAATTTTATGGACTTTGGCACTATGGAAAGGAAGACTGCCAGTAACGGAAACCTGTGTGTTCCTGTGGCAAAGCAAAACATCTGTTCTTCCTTGGTATACTAATACTGCTATGAGGTATGCTGCTTGTTGACATCACAACACAGCGCCAGCTATAGTTCCTGAAATATATTGTAGGGTAGACCTAAAGAGAGATCCAGTGTAGCCGGCCCAGTGGCGCTGAGGGTTGAGGCGCTGGACACCTTACCTCATGCTATGCTGGCAAACTGGTTCCGGGAATGACCTTGGGTCGTTGGGGTGCCAGCCTGGGGGGGAGGAGTGGGACTGAGCAAGCCTTCAGGCTGCTGTCCTCTCGGGGTGGTGGGGGCAGGTTGTCGCCCCTCCCGTGGTTCCGTCCCACCATGGCAGATACGTTAGGCGGGCGGGAGCAGCAGATACAGGTGGGCGGAAGGGGCTGAGCTGGCTTCGGGTGTATAAAGGACCTTCACGCACACGCATGTCCATGTGCCCTGGGGGATGGGAGAAAACCTACAAATAGCCTACAAAAAGCTATATTTTTTTTTCTATTCCCTCCACCCCTGGTGCTGTACTCAACTCCCTGCTCAGCACATCCTCCGCACAGAGCTTCCCCCATGGAGTGCTGGCTTACCTCCCAGGCAAGGACTGCAGCAGGGGCCTCACCCCACCCCAAGTGATCATGTCTTCATCAGGAACTGTGCGGGCGATGCAGCTATGGGGGACCACTATCGGGCCCTCACATGTGTTGCTCCGGGCGTGTTTTTCCGTTTGTACACCCCCCCCCGAGCATGATGTGCCATGCGATGCCACAACTTGCACCAGCATCCATCGTGCTCCCTTCATTGGTGGAGGCATCAGGGCTGCGATGCCTCTGGCCTGCACCAGAGGTCTGGCCACCCCCAGGCCAAGGAACCCCCCTCCCCCAGAGGAACTGAGCAGCCTGGCGGACACTCAGACTACCTCCCCTGGCTGGCCTTCTGACACCTGGGTCCACTCCCGAATCCAGGTCGCCAGCATCACAAGCGGAAATCTAACCGCTGTGCCGGTGGGCCGGCTACAAAAAGCTATGTTAAAAAAAAAAGACAGAGAGAGAGACCCAATGTTGTTCTGATTGCGATCATTCATTCGAATCGCTGTACTTCTGCAAGTAGTTATAGTGTAAATAACTGTGGCTTTGAAAAAACTGCCCATTTAGGTGGTAGCAGGGAAAGATCACATATGTTTGTAGTTTGTGCTTTTTGTTTCAGTAGATTAAAATAGAACAGTTCTTTTGTGAATCTAATAGCCAGAGGGGCGCAAAACCATTGCTTGATGGTGCATTAGCAGTTTGGACTAAGTTTTATCACTGGGACTGAATAGGTTAACCATTGCTTGCTGGTGCATTAACAGTTTGGACTAAGTTATATTACTGGGACTGAATAGGTTTTTCCTAGAAGTGCAACGGAGACGTAATTCTTTGGCTTGAACTCATTATCAGACCAAGCAATATGTAGCGCTAACCAGACGAGATAATTTGTTGTCAACAGAGCCCCGATATGCAGCCATGAGCGGACAGCTAGACTTTGAGTGCATTACATAGCCATAAGGGGAATGCTAAACTCTGTAAATAATTGATGTCTGGCTCTCACTCCAAATACAAAAAGGTGCATTGGGATTTTTTGTAGATGGCATTGTGTAAGGAGCTGTTGCCAGCACTTCTTTTCTGTCTTGTTTACTGCCTTACTGAAGTGCAGGTCTTAGCCAATTTCAGTTTCCTTAGGGGATATAAATTGGGTCAGATCAATACAATTGCTTGATATGGTACTACCAGCAGTACCCTGGAGTGGTTTCAGAATTTTCCAAGGTAGTAGCAATTTTTCAAATGGGTAGCATTTTTTCCCAGAAAAAATGTAAATTGTTCCCTTTTTAAACTCTGGCTAAAACAACAGCTGGTTGCTGGCTTAACTGGTTGCTGACTTAACGAGGCTTTGACACCATATGAAAAACTGGCTGGCAGTATAGTCTAGAGGTTAGAGGAATGAGCTTGGTAAATACAGCAGTCCTGTTTTTTTTTTTTTTGCTCTTTCCTGTGCAGCAGACCTGGGTTTGATTCCCACAGCTTCCACTTGTTTAATGTGTGACTCTGACCAAGTCCCTTAACCACCCCTGTGCTCTTGGATCACCCCTGAAAACAGGCACTTGTGCCTAGTGGGACATACACATAAGGAAAATGTAATTGTACATAGAATTAAGCTGATATTTCATGTATTTATCATCCTGTCTTACTTTATCATGCAGTGACTTTTCATGAAAACAGGATCTCTTGCTTGTTCTTTCTTCTCTTTTTGCTGCTTAATCTGCAAGTGACACCATCACATTCTGCTTGTGGCATCACAGCTGGGTGCTACAGTAATGACTGTGATGGCACACCAAGCAGTAGGGGTAGGGGAATACCTTATTTCGATTATTCAGCTGAATGTTCTTTTCTTATGGAGACCCTTGTAAATGAGCATACTTTTATACTCAATGGGTTATTTTCCATGTTCATTTATGAATAAATCATTACTACTACTGTTCGTATTCGGCTCCTCAAATATTCAGTCTTCAGTGTTCATATCTGCTATTCATGTTCTTTGGGGGAGTTAAAGAAAGCCCCATACTGTCCTCCTCAGCCCAACAGTTTAAAGATACAGAACCCCCCCCATCCCCCACCTACAATCCTCACCCCACAGCACCCACAATTTAAGTTTAAAAAACAATCCCTTGGTGGACAACTGGCACAATCTGCACACCTTCACGGCTGGCCACTGTCTCTTGTAGCACTTTCGCACGTTAGGTCCTAGAAACAAATAACCCCCACCACCCCAACCCAGCAGTAGCACCCAACCTCCAACTGCCCCCACCCCCACCAGCACCTACATTTCATTATTGATGTAGACTCCCCAGATTGCAGGAAGTGACTGGCATAATACCCTCTACCACGGCCAGCCACCTTCTTGTGAATGAAAGCTTTCCCATGCTTTCTTGCACGGTAAAACAGCTGATCATGCGATCAGCTGTTTTACTATGTGAGCACGCACAGGAGCGCTTTCATTCTCAAGAAGGCGGCAGGCCGTGGCAGAGGGCAACTTGTGTTGGTCACCATCTGCACCTATGGAAGTTCACATCAATAATGAAATTAAATGTGCTGGGAGAGGGGAGATTGGGATTTGGGTGCTGTTGCCGGGTTGGGGGGATTAGTTGCTTGTTTCTAAGATCTAAAGCATAAAAGCATTATAAGAGACGCGGCCACGTGAGATGGTGGTTAGGCCAAGGTTGCTGTGACAGGGAGAACTTCATCACTCTAAAGGACTGTTTTCTCCTTAAAATCTGTTGCAACAGTTCTCCTATTTTCTTGTTTTAACTATTCTTTACAATTCTAGTCCATATGGTTGGCCACCTTTGCCCCCAGTTCTTGACTAGTCTATTCCTTTCCCTCTCAGGTCCTCGTACAAGGAAGTTATAGTGGTGACCTCCGAATTGATTTAAAACAACAGGCTGTGTTCCTTGTTGTTGACCTAAAGTATGTAAAAACACTATGACATAAAAGCACATTAGGTATATGCTCAATGCTTGTGAAACCTGTAAATGTTGAAAATACCACAGCACTAGGTGTTTTTGATAAAGGTAAAAAAGTTTCTAGGTGACTGTATTACAGAATTAAGTTACCAGGTAGAGATATCAGAAAACCCCCATTGTGTTATTAAAATGCATGTAAATTACAGATTGTTTAAGAGTATACCTCTCAACCTCTTGCCTCATAAATCGGGAACAGGGCTTAACAAATCAGGGACAAAGACCACAAATCAGGGACACATCTTAAAAATTGGTAATATTCATCCAGAAATCAGACTAAGGGGATTAGTGTAAGGTGCCTTTTCTGAAGAACGACAAGTCTGTAACTCTGATGTTTGACATTATTTTGTGCTTACAATCTCCACTGTTCAGTTATAAAAAGACAAATTTTACAAGAGACAGAGGAAAATGTTGAGGCAAAATCAGAGACGTCCCTGAGAATTAGGGACAGTGAGAGGTATGTTTGAGAGGTGCTGTGACACCATGCATTCCTGCTTTAAGCTGTACCAGCCTAGAATTTCATGGTGATTTGTGTATACATCCCATGATGCTTTGCATTATGGTGGTATTTCTTTGAAACTTGGCTTTATTGCCAGTGCCCTTTGGGGTAACTCTTGCTTCATTACTTTTGCATTGAGGTTCTTTGTCTTTACCTTGTTTCGTTTTTTTGTTTGTTTTTTGGCTCACCATGACCCAAACATGCAAGACCAACATAGGGGATGGTTCATTTCCACTGGGGTGGGATAGATCAGTGGGTCAGTAGGTGCTGACCAAGTGCAGAGAAAGGAGGTGCATAGTCTGTTGCTACAAACTGATGTACTGAAGAAGGGATATACCATTGCTTAAGGTTATCCCCTGTGGTCAGTGACGAAAGTGAACCACCTGCAGTTCTGTAAAGAATTTTGGTTTATTTATTTTGAAGTTTATTACTTTTTTAAATGAAATACCACACAGTGATTGTGTGTTGAACCTGACGTTCTGTGTCTGGTCCATCTGTTATCCCACAACCCCTTCACAGACTTGGTGTTAGCAATGGGATAACTTGCTGGACATGTCTGGATGGGACTAGGGGGACGTTTTCCATCAGATATCGCCCAGATGTCCCAGGCAGACCAATGTACCAGGAGTTGCCAGAGGAGAACCCGGAGAAGAAAATCCATGGAGTTCTGACTAGGACCATGGCTGACAGACTGGGAGAGAAGCTGCTGCCTGGACTGGACCTGGGAGCTCGGAGGAAGGCCAAGCCTGAAGATGACGAAGAGATGTAAGAGGATGAAGAAGAATTGAGGGAGGTGCCTCCTCTTAAAGATACTCCACCTGAGGATGTAGGGGAGTTGTTGAGATGGCTCTGCATAAACCGGGTACAGATGGAGACAGACAGAGACATTGAATGTAGAAGGCAAGATGCCAAATGGGTGGATACAATGAGGGTCTTGCATGCCATCAATGCAGGGCAAACCAAAAGAATCAGTAGCCCAAAAGACATTAAACTGTCCAAACTATCGGGCAGCGATGACATTGAAGCATACCTCACAACTTTTGAGAGGATCACTCGAACATGTGCATGGCCAAGGGAACAGTGGGCTGTTCGACTGGCACTGCATCTGACAGGCAGTGCCCAGTTGGTTTACAGTCACATGTGTTCCCGAGAGGCAGAGGACTATGACCGCGTGAAGCAGGGGATCCTCAGGCGCTATGATGTGAACACTGAAACCTATCGCCAGAAGTTTAGGTTTCTTAAAATGCAGTCACAGGATACCCCCCGAGAGACTTATGCCTGTCTCAAGGAACTCTGCTACAAATGGTTGCAACCAGATAACAAGAGCAAGAACCAACTTCTGGAGGTGGTAATTATTGAACAGTTTATTAAAGTTGTTCCCCAGGATGTACAACTCTGGGTTCGGGAGCATAAGCCTGATTCTGCTGATAAAACCATCATGTTGTGGAAGACTTCCTGGCAGCCCGACCATCCAGACCCAGAGGGTTCCAAGGGACATCAACAGCTACAACCACCAGCAAGGAACCCTGTTACTTATAAACTGTCAAATCCAGCCCTAGTGAAGCAAGACTGGAGAGCGGGGGATCCAGTAGCAGAGATTATATGTCATGGTAGCCAAAAGAAGGGACATTATATAAGAAATTGTCCTAATATAAAGACAGAGACAGCTCACCTAGCCTTAGCGAACTGGGGTAACTTTTTGGCTACTGTGCAGATTGGATCACAGCAGATGATGGGACTGATTGATTCAGGGAGCCGTCAGACTCTTGTGCGAGCAGATCTGATGACTGGGGATAATAAAGGGCCAGATACAGCAGTCATCTGTGTGCAAGGTGATACCCATTGCTACACTACAGCCACCATACAAGTGACTGTTCAAGAAGAGACACATGAGGTAGAAGTAGGGATGGTACCTCACCTACGTGTGCCAGTTGTTATCGGGCATGACCACTCAGACTTTGCTTCCTTTATACGTTGTCATACCACCCAGGACTCTGTTGTCGTTGCGGTAACCACCAGAGCTCAAGTGAAGAACAGACATTTACCATCTGTGTTCCCATTTGATGATGATATTTTTGAGGATCCTGGCAAGGACCGTAAAACTAAGGCAAAGAAAAGGAAGCTAAAGAAGGACTGGATTGATACTCATGCTGGTGTACAGCCAGAACTAGGATACAATTTAAAATGTGATATGCAGCATGAGCAAAAAGCAGACCCTTCACTAACCCCTTTCATTTTACAGGTGGGAAAGGGAGTAGAAAAAGGTGCCCCTCAGTTTGTTTTAAAACAGAGACTATTGTACAGGGAATGTACTAACCCCAGAACTGGAGAGGTAGTAGACCAACTTATGGTTCCAGAAAAATTCCGCTCCCAAATCATGTATCTGGTGCATGACATCCCTCTAGCAAGCCATGCAGGCAGAGATAGCACCCTGAACAGGATATTGCCCAGGTTTTATTGGCCCTCTATCCAATGAGAACATTGCTGACTATTGTAAAACATGTACTGAGTGTCAGAAAGTTGCTCAGGCAGGAAAAAGGGATAGAGTACCACTACAACCTATCCCCATTGTGACTAACCCCTTTGACAGGATAGCCATGAATGTAGTGGGCCCCCTGGAAAAGAGCTCCAAGGGTAACAGATTTGTACTAGTCATATGCGATTATGCTACTCGCTACCCAGAAGCTATCCCCATGAGAACTGTCTCCATCCCAAGGATAGCAGAGGTGTTTAGCTACATGGGAATTCCCCAAGAAATACTTACTGATCAGGGGAGCAATTTTACTGCACACCTGCTAAAAGAACTGTACCATCTGCTGAGTGTGGTAGCTGTACGTACGTCCCCCTACCACCCAAAGACTGATGGCCTCATAGAGAGGTTTAATCAGACATTAAAGAGAATGTTGATAAAGTATGTAAAAGAAAAGGGTAGGAATTGGGATAGGTACCTCCCCTATTTACTCTTCGCCTACAGAGAAATCCCTCAAATATCCACTGGTTTCTCTCCTTTCTCATTACTGTATGGGAGGAACCCGAAGGAACCACTGGATGTGGTTAAAGAACACTGGGAAGAAGGGATGGAGTAGGGACATCTTAATGTCGTACAGTACATGACTCAGTTACGCAAACACCTGGTGAGGTATATCAATGTGGCACACCAGAGATTAGAATACAAGCAAGACTTGCAAAAAGAAAGATACGCCAGGGGTTGAAGACTAAAACATTTCAGTCGGGGGACAAAGTTTTGTTACTCCTTCCCTCCACAGAGAACAAACCACTCACGAAATGGCATGGCCTCTTCACCATTTTGAGGCAAACAGGAGTAGTGAGTTATGAGCTTAGTATGCCAGGAAAGAGACCCCCCTTACCATGTGAACCTCCCTAGAGAATGGTGTAAGAAGCCTAAGCCCCTCCCTTTATAGCCATCCTGAAGTTAGGGAGTCAGAGCTGGAGGTTGCTGTAAAAGGCTAGAGCAGTCAGGACAGTTGGAGATCGAGATAAAACCTGAATTGGAGCCTCAGCAACAGAAAGATTTGCAGAAGTATTACAAGAATTTGAGCCCATATTCACAAACATCCCGGGGAGGGCCAAAGGAATTGTGCACACCAAAATTGCCACGCAAGACAAGCCCATACACCAAGAGCCCTACAGATTGCCCATGAAGGTGAGGGATGAGGTGATTCAGGGAGTCAAAAAATGGAGCATTTAGGCATAACTGTGCCCTCAAAGAGTGCATGGTCTTCACCCATGGTCATAGTGGACAAAAAAGAGGTTGGGATACGTCTGTGTCTGGATTTTAGAAAGCTTAACAACGCATCACTATTCAATGGCTATCAAATGCCCCAAATAGATGACATAAGTGACAGGCTAGGCAATGCATAGTATATCTCCACCCTTGACCTTACTAAGGGGATACTAGCAAATCCCCTTGTCATCTGATTCACAAGATAAAACCGCATTTAGCACCCTAGTCAGTTTCTACCAATTTGTCACAATGCTGTTCGGACTACATGGGGCTCCAGTTACTTTTCAGCATTTTATGGACCACATACTAAGACCACACACTGACTGCTGTCCGGTTTATTTGAACGATATGGTCATATTCAGCCCTGACTGGGAATCACATGTTAGACACTTGTCTCAGGTATTGCAAGCAATAAGGGAGGCAGGAGTGACCATTAACCCCACTAAGTGTGCCCTAGTGAAGACCGAAACGAGATACCTAGGGTTCATTTTGGACAATGGACAAGTGAAGCCCGAGGTAGAGAAGATTACAGCAGTAGAAAACAGCTCAGTACCTACCACAGAAAAGCACATGAGATCTTTCCTAGGCCTGGCTGGTTATTACCGGAGATTTATTCCTAATTTCTCAGCCATTGCCAGTCCTTTGACTGATCTCATTAAAAAGAGGTGCCCGAACAAGGTTCAGTGCACCCCTATTAGGAATATCAAGGCCATTCCATGTACAGCTCCTGTATTGAAAAGCCATGACTTTAACCAAGTGTTTGAGGTTCAAACCGATGCATCAGAGAATAGTATTGGGGCAGTCTTATTTTAGAAAATAGATAGGGAAGAATATCCGATCATGTATATCAGCAGGAAGCTTCATGAAAGGGAGAGAAGATATGCTACAATAGAGAAAGAATGCCTAGCTCTGAAATGGGCTGTTGAGTCTCTGAAATATTACTTGTGGGGGGGGGGCTGAATTTAGGAAATATGTCCAGTCCAGCCAACCTTGGTAAAACAAAAATAGATTTTTAAGGGAGTAGCTCTCTACCAATCAAGGCATATCAAACAAACTAGACAGACTGGTAGACGTAGAGCCAACTCACCCAGTGTAATCAGTAGTATATTTATTACAGCAATAGTAAAAAATGGTAATGTTGAAGTACAGTGTCTAGAACAGAACTGTTCTAGACACTGTACTTCATAAGATTACCATTTTTACTATTGCTGTTCTAAATATACTACTGATTACACTGGGTGAGTTGGCTCTACTTCTACCAGTTTGTCTGGTTGGGCTGAATTTAGGGTCTTAACTGATCACAACCCCCTCTGCTGGTTGAATCAAATGAGAGAGAAAAATCCCCGTATAGTGCGGTGGTACTTAGCTCTCCACCCCTACCGATTTACTGTGTCCCATAGGGCAGGAACACAGCACAAACATGCTGATTTTATGTCTAGATATGGAGCAGGAATTGATGTTAATGACTTTCTCTGAAATTAGATTGTACAGAGACTGGTACCATTTATCTCTGTTGAGAAATGTATTAACGCCTCAGGGTAAAGAATTATGATATCCACAATGTTTATGGTGGAAATAGAATGTTTATTTTTCATAGGGACCCTGAGGTGGAGCTTCTGAAGATGAGTGAGTGGAAGCTCCATCCCTTGCTGGGACAGAAAGGTGGTAAGCAGTCTGAAATAACTGCTTCCCTCTTAAGGTGGGGGATATGTGACAGGGAGAAAGAACTGGTACTTACATTTCCATGCAAATTCTCTTCATTTATGGGAAGAGGTGATCTTAATAGTTGGCAGTGTAGCTTTCGTCCAGGAGGCATAAGAAACCGAAAGGGACAGGTCATTATTCCAGCTGTCCAGAACCAATTAGGTCAAATCTCCCATGGTTTCCCTTAAAATTTGTAAAAATGCCATCAGTAATAAAACCCAGGCTGTTTGGTCTGACTTTGGCCAGTTGGCGATCATGGATGTTGTGCGGGCCATCCAGGAACTACGTCCTACTTACAGTAGTTTGGACCCGGGTCCCACATGCCTCCTTGTGGGGTGTGTGGAGGTCATCAGCCCGGTCCTGGCCAGGGTAGTCCAGAGTTCTTTAGAGTCAGGGATCTTTCCTGATCCCCTGAAGGAAGCAGTAGTAATACCGCTTCTGAAGAAGAGTTCTCTTGACCTGGACCACCTGGCTAACTACAGACCAGTCTTTAACCTGCCCTTTTTGGATAAGGTTATTGAGAAGGTGGTGGCCATACAACTGGAGTCCTATTTAACATTGCACGATATCTATGATCCTCTCCAGTCTAGTTTCTGTAAAAGGCATAGTACCGAGACCACTCTGGTTTGGGTACTTAATGATCTCTTGACAGCGAGGGCTCGAAAGAGCCATTCCATCTTGGTGCTCCTCGATCTCTCTGCGGCGTTTGACACTGTGGACCATGGGGTGCTTTTGAAGCAACTGTGAGTGCTATGTAGACTGTCTGGGACAGTCCTTTGCTGGTTTCAATCTTTTCTCATGGGCAGGACCCAGAGAGTGGTGTCGGGGATTTATTCTTCAGCATCTCTCCCCCTGTCCTGTGGGGTACTGCAGGGCTCCATTTTGTCCCTCATGTTGTTCGCAGTGTATATGCTGCCATTAGGGGACATTATTAGGTGGTATGGGATTTACTTCGCTGTACTTGTCCTTCATGCCCAACCAGAGTGGAGTACTCTCGGCTTTTAACAACTGCCTTTTGGAGATCCAGGACTGGATGAGTGCTGACTGGCTGAGGTTTAACCCTGGTAACACTGAGGTGTTGGTGGTTGAGCCATGCCAATGTGGCTTGGAGGGACAAGCGGGATAGTTTTCTGGACTTCTGCTCGAGTCTGTCCTGCTGCCTACCTCTGATCGGGTATGTAATCCGGGCATTGTACTTGATAGTGGTCTATTACTAAAACATCAGGTGTCGGCTGTTGTCAAGTCCTCATTTTACCATCTGAGGAACATCGCCTGTATAAAACACCTGATCCAGCCTAGCAATATGCCAACTCTGGTTCATGCCTTTGTGACCTCGTGCCTCGATTACTGCAGTGTGCTATACTTAGGGCCACTGGGGGTTGATATCTGCTGATTGCAGCTAGTGCAGAATGCGGCTGCAAGGCTGTTGACAGGCTTATCAAAATCCAGCCATATCACGCCTGTGCTCTGCTCTCTGCACTGGCTGCCTGTATATTGGCAGATCACCTTCAAGGTTGGACTTCTGACCTATAAAGCCCTACACCTGGGTTTGAATCCCACAACCCCCACTTGCATACTGTATGACCCTGAGCAAGTCACACAGACAGGGACCCAGCTACTTCCAAGATCTCCTTGTTCCTTACCACGCTCTCTGTTGACTCTGCTCTGCCAACGAGGGATTGCTGGAGGTTCCCAGGGTCTGTTTGAAGACTGTGGAGGGGTTGTGGGATAACAGAACTTCAGATTCAACACAATCTCTGTGTGATGTTTATTTAAAATACAGAAGATAACCTTCAGCAATAGCATATCCCTTCTTCAATACATCAGTTTGCAACAACAGACTATGCATGTCCTTCCTCTGCACTTAGTCAGCACCTACTGACTCAATGATCTACTGATCTGACTGTTAAGTGAAAATTATGTTATTCCCTATGTTGGTCTTGTGTGTTTGGGTGATGGGGAGCTCAAAAAAGAAAAAAAACAAAAACAAGCTAAAGACAAAGAACCACATCGACCCTAAGTCATGCCAGGATGCTGGTTTTGGGGCCTCAGTTCTCCAATCTTTATTCCCAAAGTAGGGGGTGTGCACCTTGCCTCCCTCCTCCTGGAGAACTGCTAGGAGTCTGCCAGAAGTGTGGAAAGAATAACATACCCATGTCTCTAGAAAAACAGGTTACTCACCTGTAACAGTAGTTCTAGGAGTGGTATACGTTGTTCATCCACATGGACCCACCCGACCTCCCCGGCTTTGGCGCTCAGACTTTGCTTTCCAGCAGGCAGGATCTGGCGTCATGGGGCGGAAATAAGGGATGTACCACCCGGGTGGGTGGGAGGAGCCAGCTTTGAGACTTTCTGGTGAATCTTAAAGGGACAGGCAACTGCCAGAAGTGTGGATGAACAACATATACCACTCCTAGAACTACTGTTACAGGTGAGTAATTTGTTTCTTTTTACATACGGTGGTGTGTGAGTGTACTTTGACTCAATACTTAGCTACTATACACACCATACGAAGGACTGCAGGAAGTCTTCTCAGTTGTTTGTTTCGTTCGCCCCTGGAAACATGGGTGTCCTGGTGTCTAACAAATGGTTGGCCAACTGTATTATTTTTTGTTACGGTAAGTATAGTAAGGAACTTTCTGGGGCTGCTACGGACCACTCCACCAGAGGCTTGGCCACTTCAGTTGCCTGTTTCAGAAGTGTTTCAGCTGCTGAGATTTGTGCTGCTTCACCTTATTAACCAGTCTGGACATTGCCTGTAGAAGAAGGGTAGGGTTTGGCCCAGTTGTGTTACAGAGCCCCTCTCTTCTGCCTCTGTCTTTCGGGCACCCAGACTGTGATCCTGTGTAGTACTGCTTGGGACTCATTCCAAAGGTGTGACGTGCTGAAAGAAATATCCTTGAAGAAGATAGAACAGTTATGTAAGAACTTACTGTAACAGTAGATCTTTGAGAGAATCTCTTTCAGCAGGTCATGCCATCCCACCCTCCGACCCTCTTATTTATTTATTTATTAGCTTTTGCTTACCAGATAAGTACATTAGGCAAAAAACCTGCCTATTTTCAAGCACGACCTGGGAGTGTACAACATGCAGTGGACAAAAATACAGAGGACAAGTCAGGCATTAGCACAAAAACACAGGACCGCCACGCAGGGCGGACTAACAATGATACAGCGTAAAAACACCCATGTATGAGTGGGAAAACATCAAAATATCCAGGAGATTACACAGAGATAAGTATAAGTACATAAACAATGTTAGACTTAGGGTGAGCAGAGGAACCCGAAAGGAAGTTGGAGGCAACTGCAGGCACCAGTAGAGCTCAAGTATGAAAAAAGTGCTTTCTTGAAAGAATGGTGAGATGGGGAATGCTTAATGTCATAAGGAAGCGAGTTCCAGTATTTGGGAGTGAAGTGAGAGAAAGCTTGCTCAACCATTTTTGTAGAGCGGGGAGGAATGGTGAGCAGAGGAGCAGTTGATGACCTAAAGGGACAAGCTGGGGTAATGGGTAGGAGCATAGCTGCAAGTGCATCAGGACACGGTGGTCGTGATAAGGAATCAATGAGGTTACCCAGAGCGTAGGAGCGCATGCCACCAGGAGACAGCCAGTTTAACGTGGAGTAGAGATGGCAGTGATGGGTAAGCCGGGGAGCAGCCAGAACGAATCTGCAAAAGTTATTGTATGTGGTGTCCCAGAGTTTCTCCTCTCCTCTCTCTCTCTCTCTCTCTCTCTCTCCAAGACAGTTTGCCATCAGTTTTCTTTGTTAACTCACCTGTGGGTATCTATCTGCCCCCCTTGGTTCCCTTGGGAGCAGGTCCTCAGTGGCTAGTCTCCGTCAGACAACTGAGGAAGGGGCAGAGCCACCCATGGCTATATAGGGAGGACGTCAGTGTGATGATGTTGCTGTGGGTGGCCCAGGTAGACTGCTAGCTAGAAAAGTTTCCATGTGGTACTAGTGCCTGATTGCTATAGTTCCAAAGCTGTGACCTGCTGACAGAGATTATAGATTCATAGATGTGCGAAGGCAGAAAAGGACCGACAGGCCCATCTCCGCCCTAGTCTGCCCATTTGTCTAGCTATCTGCTAGGACATGCCTCCCCAACACTCTCCTGTGTCTGTCCCACGCCTTTTTGAAGCCTTCCACTGTTGCTTCTCCAACCAGCTCCTTCAGGAGCCTATTCCACTTATCCACCACCCTCTCTGTGAAATAATACTTCCTAATGTTACCCTTGAAATGTCCCCCCTCAACCTGTAACCTGTGCCCCCTCGTCCTCTGACTCCCCTTCAGCTGGAAGATGCTTTCCACTGGCACCTGGTTTATACCCTTAAGGTACTTCAAGGTCTCAATCATGTCCCCCCTCTCCCTCCTCTGTTACAGGGAGTACATGTTCAATTCTCTCAACCTTTCCTCATAGGACAGGTGGCTGAGCCCCTATACCATCTTTGTTGCCCTCCTCTGAACTCGCTGCAGCCTCCCCACATCCTTTTTGAGGTATGGCCTCCAGAACTGGAGTCCATACTCCAAATGTGGTCTAACTAGATGGGTGTACAGGGTACTATGAACTCCCTTTTTCTACTGGTAACCCCCCTTCCGATGCAGCCCGGCATTCTGCCGTTCCTAGCCACTGCTCTCTCGCAGTGCCTTTCCACCTTCATATTCTAGAGATTCTTTGGAAGATCTACTGTTACGGTAAGTTCCTACATAACCGTTCTTTATGTGCTTTATTAGTCACCACATTGTAATCCCTGATGTTAATCCGTGTTGTTTATTTTTGTTTTGAAATCTGTTTATAAAGTGGCACATTTCCTTTTATTTACACCAAGTTGGGAGTTTACGTTTTGTGACTTGGGATATGCCGTGATACCCCCTGTGTCCTATGTGATCAGGAAGCAGTTTCTGTTGCATGCTAGTCCGCCTTTATCACAAGGAAAGTGATTTGTTTCATCAGTGTTGCTGAGCCTCATTCTTCAGTCCGGTAACCATCTCAGCCCCATCACTGACCTATCTAGTAGCCTTACTGGTTATCCACCACTGGGGGGGTGACCTGCCACCTGGGGTCATACGGGACCTGCCAGGGAAGTTGAGCAACTGGGGGCTGTTTCCTGCAGATTTACTCCCTGGGATGTTGTCATTCAGTGACATGGCTTGTCTGCTGACTTCACATCAGTCTGCTCCCATTGTCGCTGCCACTTGACCGCCACCAGGTGGCAGTCAAGTAGTGGCAGACAAGTTTCCCCCTCCCCGAGGGAGGAGAGCAGTCCTTAGGATGCCCAGTCTTCCCTCACTTGGCTGACCTCCGGCGACCTGAGTCCATTCCTAAACTCGGTTCACAGGCGCGGCAGCTAGTAAGGCATCTAGCACCTCAACCCTTCACACAACCAGACCAGCATATGAAAGTGATTTTTAACTGTGAGTGTTTAAATGTAGCTGAGAGCATTGATAAAACCCAGTGGTGACTATATTTAATGATGTCCACCATTAATTTTTTTTTAATCTGAGAAAATGCTAACACAGACTCAGAACAGTGGGAAAAGGAGCATCTTACAAAACAGGAAAAAACATTTGATCCAAAATGAAATAAAAAGGCTTTGTTACAAAATTATCCTCATCATGTGAACTGCTGCCTCAAAGGTGACTTGCCATTAAAACAGAGCACCACCTAACTCTTCAGAGAAAAAAAAGATGAGTGTGGCTTTCATGTAGTCAGTTTATCACTTAAAGGTTGCTGCCAAAGCAGTTTTTAGGTAAATGGCCCCATGGTCAGAACATTTCGAATGTCTCTGCACAATGCCTTTTAGAACTGATAGTTATTCCAATATCAGCCTTGTCCACCAGATCATTTTCTTTTGTGCCCACTTGACTGTTTGGATAAAAATTTCTTTTTTCCTCATTTTGACAGAACATCTTATGCTAGATCTGGCGGGTGTTAGTAAGATGAATCTTAGACTCTTGACAGGTGAAAGATGACCACGTCTGAGACAGGGATTCCCTGTGGTGGAGGACATCACTTGCTGCTGTTTGCTTACATGATAAGTAAAAGAAATGTGAGCAGTTGTTTATGTGGCTCGAATACCCAGAATCTGATGGCCAGCTTTACTAACCACAAGATTATTATGTGGATAATTAAAAGAAAGCTACCTAGCATTTAGGGGTTTCATGAATCCTGATGAACCATTCCAATTAAATTGTGTCTTCACACACTTTGTTAAGTCTTCCATGTTGGAATGACTGTACACTTCTTTTTATCCACAATAAAGATAATAATAATCTTTATTTATATAGCAGCTTTCAAATTGCCAAGGAGCTTTAACATACCAATTTAAATAAAACAATAAAAACAGGATAAAATGCTGAAAGCATAATACAGATATAAATAGAATCAATTCGGGTAGGCTTGGCACCACAAATAGGTTTTCAGGGCCTGCTTGAAACCCCCCATGGTTGTGCACTCCTGTAGCTGACAGGGTAGAGAATTCCACAGGGCTGGAGCCACATACATAAATGCACGGACCTCCGATGACTTTAGAAATACCCTTGGAATCTCTAGCAAGCCCTCGTCAGCTGAGCGGAGCGGTCACCCAAGGCAGTAGGGGGACAGGAGCTCTTTCAGGTAGTCCAGGCCCTGTCTGTGTAGGGCTTTATAAGTCAGAAGCCCGACCTTGAAGGTGATCCACCACTGAACAGGCAGCTAGTGCAATTCGCGCAGCACCAGTGTGATGTGATACACCCGAGGGGTCCCCATCAACAACCAGGTTACAGCGTTCTGCACCAGCTGCAGGTGGCTGATATCAACTCCCGGCAGCCCTTGGTATAGGCAGTTGCAGTAATCAAGGTGCGAGGTCACAAAGGCGTGGATCAGCGTAGGAAGATCGCTGGATGGAACTAGATGCTTGACCCTGGTGATCTTCCTCAGATGATAAAAGGAAGACTTGACGACTGCCAACACCTGAGATTGAAGTGTTAGCCCATCATCAAGAATCACCCCCAGGTCCCGCACCCATTCAGAGGCCAGAAGCTGGGAGCCCCCCCAAGTAAAGCCCAGTAGGCTGACCAGCCCCCAACCCCTCTATCCGGCAACCCGAATCCACAACCATCACTTCAGTCTTTCCTGAGTTCAACTTCAGCCAGCTGGAATTCATTCAATCCTGGATTTCAGTGAGGCAGTTGTTAAATACCAGAAGTGCACTATCCTGGTCAGGTGCGAAAGACAGGTAGAGCTGGGTATCATCAGCATAGCAGTGATACGTCAGCCCATACCATCTTACAATGTCTCCGAGGGGCAGCATGTACACCGCGAACAACATGGGGAACAACACCGAACCCTGAGGGACCCCACATGGCAGAGAGAATTGGTCAGAGGAAAAAATCTCTGATACCACCCTCTGCGTTCTGCCAGTGAGGGAGGATATAAACCACCTGAGAACTGTACCAGACAGGCCACAGATGAACCTCAGGCGTTCAAGTAGCACCCCATGGTCCACGGTGTCAAAACTTGAGGAGAGATCAAGAAGTACCAAGATGGAGCGGCGCTTCTGATCTCTCGCCATCAAGAGATCATGGAGCACCCGAACCAGTGCGGTTCCAGTACTATGCCTCTTATGAAAACCGGATTGGAGAGGTTCGTAGATGTTATGGATGGTCAAATGGTTCTTCAGCTGTAGCACCACCACCTTCTCAATCACCTTCCCCACAGCCTGGGTCCAGAGAAGCTTTCTTCAGGAGAGGTGTCACCACCGCCTCCTTCAGGGAGCTAGGGAACTCACCCAACTCGAGAGCACCAGACTATCCCTGCAAGGAGCGGGCCAGTGATGTCACAACAACTCATAATCAGGGAAGTTGGGCCTGGATCCAAACTACAGCATGTAGGGCACATACCCAGGACAATCCGCATAACATCCTTGGACTCCAGCTGGTCGAAGGTACTCCAGGCAAAGCAAGGAAGAGTGACCGAACACCGATCATTAGCAGCCCCCATAGAGTGTGCCGGTTGGATCTCTGCCCTGATGCCAGCCACCTTATCTGCAAAGAACCAAGCAAGCTCATCACACTCAGACTGTGAAAAGGCTCTTCGGGACTGAAGACAGGCTGGGTTGCACAGCCTGTCTACAGTTCGAAAGCGCTGAGCCAGTCGATTCTGAGCAGCAGCAATCTCCCCGGACAGGAACTCTGCCTTCTTACTGCTGATTGTTGATTGATAGACTTGATAATGTTCCATCAATCTAAAATGGTCGGCCTCCAGGGTGGATTTCCACCAGCAGTGCTCTAACCTTCATCCTAGTTGCCACAACTCCCTCAAGGTCCCATCAAACCAAGGGGACCGAGGGCGAAGGGAGAGAGGACGGACACGGACAGGAGCAATAGAGTCCAGGGCTATAGTAACGGCTTTATTATAGGCCTGAACCAGGCCTTCTGGGCTCCTGCTTACCTCAAGAATTACCGATAAATCAAGTACCGCCGCAAGGCCATCAGGGCTCACATCCCATAAAGGGCGGTATCTGACCTTCTCCACAGGGGCTGGCCTATGAAGGGTGCGCAAAAACTGAACCTCACAATGTAGTGATCGGACCATCCGACTGCTTCCACTCGCAGATCGGAGACATCAATCCCCAGGAGGAAAACCAAGTCAAGAGAATGACCATGTTTATGAGTAGCAGAGGTAACAATCTGTGTAAGGCCCAGTGATGTCATCAACTGGAGGAAGTCCTGTCCAAATTGTGAGAGTTCGTTGTCGACCCAGGCATTAAAGTCACCCAGGACCATCAGCGTGGGCGACTCGAACGCCGTGTCAACCACGAAGTCCGCAACTTCCTGAAGAAATCGCTGAGTTTAAAAAAAAATTGTGTCTTCACTGACTGCGCTGCACTGGGGACGTGCAAAGTTTAAACTCCGCCAGTGAAGTTAGCACAGAGTGGCCCACTACATGCTTTGCATATTGTCTGTAAAGTGGCCACTTCGCGCTGTGCCTCCATTCTGTGAAACCTTCATTTATGAATTGACACTTTGTGGTAAAATACAGCTGCGAGGTAGTGAATCTTTGCTGTTTGCATGATGTTTTCTATATTCATGAGCCACAATTGTGAACTACATGAAGTGTATTGTGATACGAAGTTCCACACTTCCTGCCAAAGTTCATGAATTGTAAAAGTTTTTTTTTTTTTTTTACTTCAACCACACCTACAAACCACCAAGGAGCCCCAGCAGGATGAGACATCCGTCTGTACTTCATTTTTCTCAGCCTATACTGGATCAGATGTGCAAACTTGTGTAGAAGGCAATTTCTGTTCTGAAGAAGCCTTGTCAGCCTGCCTTTCAGAGTGATTTGGATACCCAAGATGCCTTGCACTGGGACCGAGGCTTTAGAGTGTATGGGTGTGGTTTGGAGATATACACAAAAAAACACATTGGATAGTTCTTTTTCTCCTAGTACCCTTTTTTGGCTCCTATGCACTGCTGCTCCTCCTCTAATCCGCCTGTTTAGTATGCCACCTCTGAGTTTACTAAGTGAATGAAATTGTTCCTTTGTTTCCCTCAGGGAGTTATCTAACAGGGTCATGTCTGCTAAATACAGTCATGTTACCTTTCAGCAAGTCTGTAAGTAAAGGAGACAGTTGTAGTAATAAAATGTGTTGTGCCACTAGAAAAACACTTCATGCATTTTCTTTGTTTTGGTTTGTAAGTGAATGAAGGATTTTGTGCACATGTATCAAAGTGCTGTGACAATATTCTAAATTGTATTATGTTACAAAACTAGAGTGAGAAACACAGCCTTCTGAATGTCTGGGACCTATGTGAATACCAGACAGTATCCACATGGGTCACGTGCGCCCTGCCATCACGGTATCCACATGGTTCACGTGCGCCTTCCCTTTGTGATTCAGGGGCAAGCGAGTGGCAGTCAATGTTTTTTTGTAGCTCAGAAATAACATGGAAGGCCTTACTACAGTTCATAATCATGATAAGGTGAATCCATGGGGTAGATTACCAATTGGTACTCCCACCCTGTCAGCTTGTGTGGTTTGTTATGCGGGGTGGAATTACCCTACGGTAAGCCACCCACTGTTGTGCCATACTACTTAATTGTAAGTAAGTGGAGAATTCTAAACTATGTTACTAACTCTGTCTGTGTATTACTTCCTCTTCACATCATACGTGGAAAGCGAAGGGCTTGTAAACAAGAAATCCTTGGAGCCACAAATCCATATTCACCTGACCTAGAAGCCTGTTAAAGGAGAATGTAACTAATCAGGGTCATTCCTAGCCTGTAAGCTCATGAAAAGCACTTTCAAATGAGGTACTGTATTGTGCTTACCTGTAGGCATCAACAGTTCTGAGATACAGCAGCCCTATCCAACTCTTCTGAAAGACAAGGCACCTCAGCACAAAAGCACGGAGGTAAGGGTCACCAGGGGAAGGCTCGGTAACCAGTTACCCTTGGTGGTGCTTTTGCACTGAGGATCTTTGTCTTTTTAGATTGCTTTCCTATTTAGGGCTCACCATGACCCAGACCTGAAAGACCATCATGGGGATAGTCCTACCTTCCCCGGAATGAGATACAGATGAGGCACACACAGGTGAACCCTGAGAAGGATGAAACATGTGTCTGTGTCTTCTGTTTTCAGCCTTTTCGGACTGTGTGAGAAGTGTTTGGTACCATACACTCCTGCTTACAACAGAACCAGTCACATTCTTAGCATGGTGATTTGCATATGCTTGTCACGATGCTTCGCATTACTGGAGCGCGTGTAATTTTTGTGTTTCTCTGTTTAACTCTTACTTAGGTTGAAGGCTATTAATTTTATTGTTCAACATCTCTGTTGTTACACAAAATAGATTCATACAGCAATTGTGCATTCCCTGAGACAATTATAATTTTTTTAACTGCGCTTTATTGATGGTTTCTGAGACATTATGCTACATTATTCATTAAATATTGACAGCCCAAAAGCAGACATTTACTAAATTGTTGGCTCAGTTCAGCTAAAAGTCCTTAGTGCTGTTAAAGCTGGCATCTTCTTTGTGTTGCAGGATGCAGTCCATGCTGCCAGTGGTCATATTATGAGAAGCACCTTAAGAACATGACAGAACAACAACAGCTCCAGGCCGGCCCGGTGGCACTGAGGGTTGAGGCGCTGGACACACCTCGCGCTACGCCGTCGACCCGGGTTCAGGAACGGACTCGGGTGGCCGGGGGTCAGCAGGGGAGAAGGAGGATTGAGCATCCCAACGGATGCTCTCCTCGCTCAGGGGTGGAGACCAAGAATGCACTCAGTGTTTGCATCCTTCCACAGCCAGTGGAAGCACCGCATCAGGAAGGATGGAGGCGGCTCCGCTTTGCTGGAGCCGGGAGGGGGACGTCAGGGCACATGAGAGGCTCGCGTGGTGTCAGCACGCCACCACCGGGATGTACATCCCAAGCGCCAGATGTCTCAGAGGGTAGGGGATCTAGGGGAGAAAATGGAAAACACCTCTCGGCAGCCCTGGATGAAAGCCGCTCTGGTTCCATCCAGACCACCAAGAAGGGACAGACCCCACTGTGCAAGGAGAAGGGGAAGAGGCACTCTAGGGGCAGATCCCATGGAAGGTGGATCGGAGGACATGAGTGGACAGAAGGAGTGGGTACCGAGAGTAGATAGGAGGGATAAAGAGATAAAAAAAAAAAAAAAAAAAAAAGAACAACAGCAGCTCCAACAGGTTTAACTGCAATTAAACATAAACACAGCAGACTTGGCTACTAGTCTCATCAATGTGTTTATGAGGAGGTTGAAACATAGACTTTGACGGCAGATAAGGGACTGCTTGGCCCACCTAGTCTGCCCATTTCCCTACCTATTTGATGAGCTGCATATCCTAGTTAACCAACAGCCTACTTCTTCCTACCCACCACCTGAACTGCCTTATGTCTGTCCCATGCATTCTTGAATTCCCCCACTGTTTTTGACCCCACAACCTCCTCAGGAAGGCCGTTCCATGTGTCCACCACCCTCTCTGTGAAAAAATACTTCCTCACATTGCCCCTGAATTGTCCCCTCCTCTATCTTCAAATTGTGTCCCCTTGTTCTTACACGTCTCTTTTTCTGAAAGATGCTACCCTCTTGGACTTTGTTGATTCCCTTGAGATACTTAAACATTTCTATCATGTACCCCTCTCCCTCCTTTCCTCAAGGGTATACATATTAAGCTCCTTTAGTCCGTCTTCATATAGCTTCTATTGCAGACCCTGCACCATTTTAGTTGCCCTCCTCTGGACTGCCTCCATCCTGTCTATGTCCTTGCGGAGATGGGGTCTCCAGAATTGGACGCAGTACTCCAGATGGGGTCTCACCAACTGTCTGTACAGAGGGATAACAACTTCCTGTTTTCTGCTGGTGATGCCTCTCCCTATATATCCGAGTATCCTCCCAGCCATTCTTACTGCCTTCTCACATTGCTTGCTTACCTTTAAGTCATCTGATATGACTAACCCCAGGTCACTTGTCATTTTTGTTGTTGTTAATACACCCCCCCCCCACATTGTGTACTCTTTCCCCTGGGTTTTTGTTTCCCAGGTGCATTACTTTGTACTTCTTTGCATTGAATCTAAGCTGCCATGCTTTTGACCATTCCTCCAACCTTGCCAAGTCCCTTCTCATCCTTTCCACCCCACCTTGTGTATCATCCATGTTGCAGATCTTTGTGTCACCTGCAAAGAGGCATACTTTTCCTTCCATTCCCTCTGCAATGTCACTTATAAAGACATTAAAAAGGACTGGACCCAGTACTGAACCCTGTGGTGCCCCACTAGTAACCCCGCTTTTTTTGGCGTGGACTCCGTTTACTATTACCCTCTGTGTTCTGTTGTCCAGCCAACAGAGGGTAATAGTAATTGGAGAATTCTGAACTATGTTACTAATGCTGTTGAAAAGCTGACTTTGTTACTAACTCTGTTTAAAAGTTGACTTCAAAGTATGACCTTCTCTAAGGGTGTGAAGTCACCCAAGGCCCCCTCAGTGCATCTTCCCTGTTAAGTGAAGAACTGACTGCTCATATAGTGTGAGGGGGTGCCTGCTTTTTAGGGAGAGGTTGTCTGAGTGAAGTGATAGAAGTGACTGGGTTATGCCTTTCCCCTCCCAACCAAATTATTCCACTCCACATCATATAGCTCCCACTGCTTCCATATCTCTCTGTGTTTCTCTAAAAACAATCGTAGAGTGGCTGTGATCCTCTCCATCCTCTGTAGTTCCTGCAGATCCATGTATCTACTGAGGGCTGCTCTGCAGATAGCCATCTGAGTGTGATCCCTTTCACTGCAACTGTGCAAAAAGCCATAAGAAACATTTTTGCGGTTTGTGGCTGATTCCAGAGACTGCCTTTCTTAGTATTAAGTGGTCAGAAGTAAAAGGGATGGCTGTACCCTAAGTTTGTTCTTGTGGCCAATATGCATGTGCAATGGGACAGCTCGCTCCAGAAGATGTGGCAGTGGGTTCCCATCCCACCACATTTCCTCCATTATCGATCTGAGGCCCCCGTGAAGTGCTTTGTTATGGTTGGGGTGTGGAATTAACGGATGGGCCACTTCTACCTAAATTCTCGCTAGTCAGGCAATGCTGTTGTCCTGCAGCCCTGCTCCCATATCTTATTCCACTCTTCCTCCTGGATATTGATGTGGGCATCATTTTGCCTGGTCACTCTCAGTTGCAAGAATTCAGGATGCTCAGAGCCTTGTAATGCCTTATAGCTTTAGAGATGTTGCCCCTCCTCCCTGTGAGCATAGCTAATTTTATTCTGCCTCTGCTATGTCTAGAGGACTGGCAGGTCATGACCTGTCTCTAAGTGACTCCTCTAGGGAGGATGAGGGGAGGCACTAAAGAAAGCTTTCAAGGGGTGTGAAATCCCAGCTTACCTTTCGTAAATAATCTCCTGTCCCTCTGTAATGCCTGACCTGTAGAAAACAAAATAAGTTTTGTCTGGGGGACCATATCTGTGCTGCAGATCTTCAGGTGTTGTGCATATTCCATCCATGATGAAGTGAATATATTGGATGAGGGACGCTTGTTTCCAGCACAAAAAAACCCTATTGCTCCTCAGTGGGGTGGGAGGGGTGAAAAGTGGATCACCCATGATGATTGAAAGGAGCCCCACTTCATTTGGAGTGTTGGTTAATACCTTAGCCCTGAGGAGTTTCCTAAATGTGTGAGCTGTCTATGGGTTTGATATGCTGGACAGCAGGGGTCTGGTCAGTGGTGCATGTGGACAGGGCATAAAGTTGGACTGGCAGGTCATGACCTACCTCTAAGTCCAGCTGCCTTGAATCACTCATTTGTTTCATCCATGTAAATATGGGGGGTTACTGGGCCAATAAATACTAAAGCTTGAAGTCTGGCATAACCAGACCTCCCTACTTCCTAGGGAGAGTTAGGAGCTTCCTCCCAGTTCTGTGTCTGTGTAAGGCCAGACAAATTGCAGCAATAGTTTCTGTGTCTGGGGCCAGCACTGTTCTGGTATGTGGATTGGGAGAGCCTGAAACAGGAATAAAAATCTTGGAAGAATATTCATTGTAAACGTTGCAATTCTGCCACCCAGGCTGAGTGGTAACAAATTCCAGTGGCTAATATATACACTGTGACTTCACTGAGAAGCTTCTCATAGTTTAGGGAAAGCAAGGTGTGTAACCCTGGGGAAATCTGGTTTCCCAGGTACCGCACTATACTCTGTGATGCCCAATGAAAATGGAAGGTTGCTCTCAGGATGGGGGAACGCACTCCACTCAGGCTAAGTGCCTCTGATGTTTTATAGTTAATTTTGTAGCCTGAGATGGTCCCATGTTCCGCCAGCAGTGCTGGTACTAATGTTTCTGAATTAGTGAGAAAAAACGAGACAATTATTAAAACAAAAAATTAAATATCCAACAATTTTTACACATACTTTGTTTCTGAAATGGGTGAGTGGAGCAGCAAACCTTAGCAAATCCTGCAGACCACAGCATGTAAATGGAATTTTCCCTTATCTTGAAGGTTCAGGTCCGAGTACATACATTCTGCCCCGGGGTTGGAGTCCCAAAATTTCCCAAAGCCTAATAGGGCCTTAAAAGGGCATTCAGCCGTCCGAAAAAGGTTGTCACTCAATTAATGCATGACGACGTGTTTTGTGCTGGGATAACGTCACCCCTCAGATGGTTGGTTCATTTTGTAATAAATTCTTGAAACCTCTAAAATTTGAATTTGAATTTGCGTGTGTCACTGTTTCCTTGTGTGATTTGGGCTACTGCCGTTAATACAGTAGACCCACAAACTTTTGCTGCTTAGCACACGGACTTGTGCTTTTGAGAGTACATCCAACACCTGAGAAGTGACATTATCCCAGCATGACACACACCCTGGAGTGCATTATTGCTATTATACAATGCCTCCTCTGCATCCCTTACATTTTTTAGAGATAAAGTAGTCCCTTTCTCTTAAAGGAAGACTGTCATAAACCCCATTTTCTCCCAGCATCTACTCACCTGCCAACATGTAGTGAGAGAGCTGCATTTCTATCCAAGGGCATATATTTTATTTTAAATTGTTATTTTTTATACTGTGGAGTAAGTGGCACCATTTCAGTGATTGTAGCACCCAGAGCCGCAACTTCTGTTCAAATTAGCACAGCATTCTTCCGGTGCACTGTGTTCGGGCATGCGTATTAGCACCAGAACTTCAACTTTCAATTAAAAAATGAACAGATTACCATAATCCATTTTCAGTGGGGCTTACTTCTAAAAGATCAGCTAAAAGAGTAGTACATGGCACACCAGTTCATTTTTCTTCGTAAAAATATGCCCAGCTCATCATGAACGAGCGTTCCAGCAGCGCACAGGAAGAAAATGAATGAACGGAGCTCATGCTCAGTCTTCCGGTGTGGCGGCAGTTTTTAAATAGCAGCTTCAGCATAGCACTCGGTACTATACTGAAGGCACAGAAACAGGGCAAATTTAATATGATAGGTTTGCTGGAAACTTGTAAACTCCTAAAGGTTGTGCTGATTGGGTATTTCTGAAGCCCTGATAATTAACAAGAGTGTTTATGACAGCTTTCTTTTAAATCAGTTAAGTCTTATTTTGGTAGTGGTTACAGCAGTATGATAGGTAATATGCTGATTTACATATGGCAACACGGAATTCTGGGTAGATTATAAAGTTAACTTATAACATGGTTTTTTGTGCTGGTAATGTGATTGGCTGACAGTGATCAGGTGCCCATACATTAATCCAGCATATACACACAGTTAGGGTTTGTAGGCTGAGAGAGAAATAAGTACTCCTCCTAAGTGAAAGTCATTAACAAAGTGGGAACTGCTTTTTGTGTTGGTCTGTGTGTATACAAAGGCACAGAGATGTAACTGCAATCATAAGAGCAGGAATATGTCACCCAGGCGGGTCAGCGTTGTCAGTGCTTTCTTGTCAAACAAATGTATTTTAAAGATTATGGCTGTTTCTCCCTGTGAAAACACACAAAGAGCAGCAGTAATAAAACACACACAGAGTGAAGTGCGATCTTGTGCTAGAGAAACAGAGACAGTAGGAATGTGTCACTTACCTGCTCTGGCGATGTCAGTGTGTTTCAGGATAACAAATATATTTAATTCAGTATCGATGTCTGTCCCTTTTCAAACAAAGAAATAACAGCAGTAGTAACAAAGAGGCAGAAGTACTGTACGGAAATAACTGGTGTCACTCAATGTCCCCGACAATCTGCTGTCATCCAGAAGCACTGCGTGCTTAGACACACGCAACTATAGCACTGAGGGAGACAGATAGACAACACTAGTTCGTCATGCAGCCGTTATCCTGATGTCAGTAGTCTGTGTAGCGAACTGAGAATATCTGTCTTTCTCTCTCCATACAGCGAACGACCATGCATACTGGGTATTAATCAGCACCCTGGGTGCTGTATGGACACTCGGCTTCGTCTTATGCCTCACAACACACCCAGGATGTTGATTAATCCCCAGTAACCACACACCCTGTTGTGGGTTGCTTACTTAAATTCTCTTTACTCAACAGTGTAGTCTCATATTTTGGTAGTGGTGACTACAGTATGACACCTAATACATAAATATATGTGGCAAAGCATTGTGGGTACAATATAAAGCTGTGTTCCATTGTTCCTTACTTGGAGGTGCAGAGTCCTTTTTTTGGGAGTGATAACAACAGTATAAGATCTCAGATGTTTATTTTCAAAATGAAGCATTGTGCATACACGGATAGCTGACAAGATTTCTTTACTGAGAGAAGCACTCTCTTGTTTCTGTTGAGATACAGAAATATAATAGCCTGTATACTGATTTACATAGTGATGGGTACAGTAAATTTTTCCTACCTCCCTAATCTGCATGTGAAGTGATTTTGTTTTACTGATGACATTCAGTCATGTGTGTTCCTGGACTTGATGCAGTGATGTTATACTGGGATAACATCAGTGTCCCAGGGACATATTGACCAATGAATCAGAGCCCAGAATTCTTTCCTTACCATTGTATAATTAGCGATTTCAGTCACAATATTAAAATGAGTATTATCAGAGAAAGCTTTAGATGTGAGGAATTGACTTCGCCAGTTTGCGTGACTTGTTAATGGCCCTGAGAAAATGAATTAATCTTGTAATTGTGGCTGGATCAGATGCATTCATTTGTTTTGCTGTCAGAGATTCACTTGGTGCACAGGCATTTGACATTATGTCTGAAGGAAGAATATCTCTGTGCACAGTAAATCTTACGGCAGATAAAAAGAACACAAATTAAATCATCCTTATACTTTCCTAGCTGAAACCAAGGCAGCAGCCATTTCGTGGAACCTTGAGACAGAAATTGATGTCTCAGTTGGGCAACCTGTATGTTGGCAAAACCAATACCCTGGTATAATAATCTGGTATACTGTGAACCATGGTCATCAGAGTATCAGAATTTCACAACGGATCAATATTGTGATTTTCTGATACTGTTGTACCCCATAATACTGTACCACTACGCAGGGGGCTAACCAGTATAGATACCATACAGAGTAAAAAAGACCCCTTACTCCACTTTTCTATACATTGCCTTACTTGTATGGCAACAGCACTTGGTCATATAATGACCTGCCAGATATTTGCTGATCAAGCTGGGTTTTTGGCCAGTCTTACAACAAGGTGATGAATGTCTGAGAGTTATAGCCTCATGGCTCCTCAGAGTTTAAGGAATGAATGAAAATGTCAGATAAATAATCATCCAGCAGTACCTTACAGCAATAGAATCATGCCGATTCATACAGTAGTAGCCATCACCATCAGTGATGACAGTGATCGCGGCAGTGTGTCGTGATGCAATGGCAGCAGGTATCGCCACAATGTAACACAATGCTTTGCAAGTGGTAGCGCCCATTATCAGTATAATGGCAGCAAGCGCCATGGCACTTTAATGCTACAAATGGTGTTGTCTTCCTGTCTTTGGAAACTACATTTTTGCAATGTTGCATGGAACAGTGTGTATTTCATGTGATACCTATACAGGCTGAGACATTTAATTAGAGTATTATATATCATCCACACAGATTCAGTCAGTTCTGAGAATTTTCCTGCACGTGAGGGTCTCATATAAGTGGACGTCATGCAGCATTTGGTGAAATGTTACACTGAAATTTTTTTTTCCTCATATTCTAAAAACAACTGTTTTTTTTAATTTTTGATGTATTATTACTCAGTAGAGTTTGACGATTTGAAATACCGGTATGTTTACACTGACACGGGAGAGTTACTTGCTGGTGTATGTATCAACTGTTGTGGCCTAAGGGTGCTAGAACTCGCTTTGGTTTGTGGTTCTTTCACCCAAGGAACAAACAGAGAGATACACAGCCCTAAGAGACTTTCCCGTTAGCACATAAATATGTATTAGAGGCTCTGTTTTAATAGTATTAGCTGCTTGCTGTTCCTCTGTCTTATTTTTCTTCTTTGTCTCTGACATTGCATTGCCTTAACCTGGAATCTGGTAAATGCCATTTTACACCTTGTAATTTTGGTGGTACGGTCTTTGATTTAGGCTTGTTATGACTGTTACTGTGGGCATCATTCATTTGACTTTATTTCTTTTTTTGGGGGGGTGGGAGATTTTTATGTACCCGCTTTCTCTTCCTCCTTGGGCGCACCTAGAAATGAGCTGTCCATGGCCGAGTGTGCTTTCCTGATCAAACAGATATATAAAAAAATATATATATATTGTTGAATTAAAACAGGAGTGAAACCAGTGAACTGGAAGTTAGACCAAGCAAACTATCAATTCCCAGAAAACCAGGGAAATAGCAATAAATGTTCGACTGTCACAAAATAGAAAACTTTACCAGGGTATAAGAATTCTGCTAATGGATTGCAGCGTATCTGCTATATTTGAACAGAGTCGATATAAATGAGAAGAGTGGTTTTGTTTATATCACAAGATGGAATTGCTAGCATTTCAATAGCAAAGACAGCCTTTGCCCCAGGGGTGGCTCCAAGGCGGCCACGGGGTGGGTGGGGAAGCCCCTTATAATTAATTTTTTCCTTAAATTATCCTACTGTTCTGGAGCAGAAATAGCATTTTTTTTCTGAGCTGAAACAACACACCAGTAATAAGACAGCGGGTGAAGTGCACTGCTATGGTGATTACATCATCTCATTACACCAGCCTGCAGTGACATAAAACAGGACCCTTTGTCCCCTCTCTTGCAGTCTTGGTTCTTTAGATATCCAGCTGCGTAACGTGAGCTCACTCTGTACTTTCTTATCAACAGAAGACTTGAACAATTTCTGCAGAGTGCTAAGTTGCTGTCTGACTGCCAGAGCCCATTTGACTATTCAGTCCTTTTTCGGGAAACTGTGGACCAAGGTATTTTGCCTCTCACGAATCCATGACTGGGGTCTGAGAGTAAGACTGTAGAGAACTTCAAGCATGTGTAGGACAAGTACAAGGAAAACTAGCTAGAAGTTAGTAAAGGGGGGGTACAGTACTAGTGACCTAGAAGGATCAGAGGTGTCAGAATAGGCAGGGAAAATCTGGGCAGACTAGATGGGCCAACCGGTCCTTTTCTGCTGGGAAAATCTGTGTTTCTATGACAGGGTGTTTGTAGGATCACATCAGCTCCTCAATGCTGGTGCTTTTTCAGTATCAGAATTTGCAATAAGTCAGAATTGAGTGAAGGTTTCAGAGGGATGAGGGGAATAGTGGGGGAATACTTTCTGCAGCAGATGCTTTGAGTGCTTCCCATGTTGTGTCTCCAAGAAATGACTGTATGATTTTTCTCTTTTTTTCATATCACATAAAAGGCTCATGCAATAAATATTTATACAGCGTTTTCTGCTGCCTTTTCTAGAACATTGTTTAATGAGCATTATCCAGGGCTAATAATTTTGTTTTTTATTTCTTGGACAAGTTTTACTCTACACAGGGAGGAGGACATAGGTTAAGCTCCTAACTTAACTGTTCCTCAAACACTGATCCAAGGTCAGTTTACTACATCATTTTCTTTCTTGCACTTCTCATTCCTGGATGTAACACCCCCTCCTTCCAGTAATGGGAGGAGGCTGATTACTAGTAAGTGCATGCTGTTGCGTACTTATGTCTGGCAGGGGTTAATGCAAGTGGGAGGCACTTAGCTTAGTCTGATACAGTGAGACAGATTTGTTTTCTCTTTTTAGTGCAGAATAGAAGAGTCTAGATCCAGAGTGAGTCAGAGCAGTTTAAAACAAGCACTTAACAACTGGGTCGCACCTGGAAACGAGCCTCGGCTCAGTGTGCTTTTCCCAGTTATCAACTTCTAAATAAATAAACAATGCCGAATGTTTGCTTGCAGTATAAAGGGGCTTTAAAGAGCCCCTGATGTTGTTGGGACAACTCTGAAAAAAAATATCTAAGCACAATTTGGCTTATTTGGTTCTCAAGGGGGTGGCTGAAAAGGTAAGGGCCAAGAGGCTAGTCTTCAGGAAGTATAAAGAGACAGAAAGAGACGAGGACAGGGAAATGTACCGGAAGTGTCTGAGAGAGGCAGGAAATGCAGTGAGAAGCGCTAAAGCGCAAACCGAGGAAAGAATAGCTCAGTTGGTTGCAAAGGGAGACAAAACATTCTTCAGGTACATTAGCGAGAGAAGGAAGGCAAAGGGGGAGTAGCTAAGCTTCGAGGAGCCAGGGGGTAGATAGTGGAGGGAGCAGGCAGAAAGCAGTGATCCTGAATGAATATTTCTATTCAGTCTTCACTGTGAAAGCGTATGGGCAGGGCCCACAGCTAGAATTTAAAGGAACAGAGGAAAAGGAGGTAAACACCAGTCTGTTCACAGAGGAGAGGGTCCTAGAAGAGCTAGCAAAGCTGAAGTTGGACAAAGCCATGGGTCCAGCTGGCATACATCCCAAGGTCTTAAGAGAACTGAGAATTGAACTGGCAGCCCTGTTCAGTGAGTCCCTAGACACTGGCGTGGTCCCAGAGGACTGGAGAAGGGCAAATGTTGTCCCTCATCACAAGAGCAGTAGTAAAGAAGATGCAGGGAACTACAGACTAGTTAGTCTAACCTCTGTAGTAGGAAAGATAATGGAGACACTCCTCAAGGAAAGAATAGTGGAGTACCTAGATGTCATGGGGATGTTGGATCCCAGGCAACATGGGTTCACCACAGTATGGTCCAGTCAAACTAATCTAATAGATTTCTTTGACTGGGTGACAAAGGCAGTAGACCAAGGGGGGGGGGGGACTGTAGACATTGACTACCTAGATTTCAGCAAAGCCTTTGATACCATCCCACATAGGAGACTGGTCAACAAGCTAGGAAGCCTGGGGATGGAACACAAGGTGGTAGACTGGTTTGAAAATTGGTTAAAGGACCAAAAACAGATGGTAGTGGTAAATGGAACCCAATCAGAAGAAAGGGAGGTGACCAGTGGGATACCTCAAGGGTCAGTTCTGGGGCCGGTCCTCTTCGATGTCTTCATCAGTGACGTTGCAGATGGGCTGGAGGGAAAGGTTTGCCTGTTTGCGGATGACACCAAGATCTGCAGCAGGATGGATACCCCAGAGGGAGTGGAATAGATGAGAAAGGACCTGGAACGGTTGGAGAGATGGTCAGATGTGTAGCAACTAAGGTTTAACGCAAAAACATGCAAAATCATGCACATGGGGAGCAGGAACCCTGGAGCAAGCTACAGGTTGGGGGAGAGCTGTTCATAGTTACTAAGGAAGAGAGGGACTTGGGAGTCATAATCACAGATGACCTGAAGGCCACAAGGCAGACAGCCAAGGCGGTGGGGAAGGCCACTGGAATGTTAGGGTGTATTGGAAAGAGAATCACAAGTCGAAGGAGGGAGGTGATAGTTCCATTGTACAGGACCCTGATGAGGCCTCACCTTGAGTACTGTGTCCAGTTCTGGAGGCCACACCTTCGTAAGGACATTGATAAAATAGAGACGTTGCAGAGGAGGGTGACCAAAATAGTGAAGAGTCTGCATCACAATCCTTACAAGGAAAGAGTAAGAGACCTCAATTTGTACATGCTGGAGCAAAGGAGGGAGAGAGGTGACATGACAGAAACATTCAAATACCTCAAGGGCATGAACAAGGTGAAAGGGGACACCATATTCCAGTTTAAAAGTAGTGCCAGAACAAGAGGGCATGATATGAGACTGATGGGTAGCTGCATAAGGGGTAATGTCAGGAAGTTCTTTTTTACAGAGAGGGTTGTGGATGCATGGAATAATCTACCCCAGGAACTGGTGGCCACCCTTATGGTGGCAGGCTTTAAACATGCATGGGACAGGTATAAAGGAATACTAGAGATGGGAAGAAAAAGCTAAAGCTACTGACCAAATAGGGTCACTGGCCGCTTTGTCAGGTAACATAAACAGGCAGACTGGATGGACCTGTGGCCCTTATCTGCCGATAGTATCTATGTTTCTTTGTATTTTTCACCCTTTTTTGTAATTGTCTCCCTTGTTTATTACTAAAGACATTTGCATGGAAACAGGATCTTTGCCGTATTTTCTCTGTCTGCTTGTCTACTCTGCAGTCACAGTTCTGTTTATGATATCTCAATCTGTTGCTATGGAGATACAAGTAATGATGATGTCATAAGCATGGCATTATGATGTCATGTGTAGACAAGCAGCTAAAGCTAATACAGTCCAAGGGACAGTAATCTTGTTTTTACGTCACTTCCCTCAGTAATAAAGAAAAAGGGGAAAGACTTGTGCAAAATGTATTTGTGGCTGAATGGTACAGAGGGTAAAAGCACCGAACTTTAAAACAGTGGGTTGTAGGTTCAGCCCCCGCTCAGGGCCACAAACAATATTGTCTAAGGAATCTGCGCTACAGTAAACTTGTAACTGGGCCAGTAACGCAGAGGGCTGAGGTGCTGGATGCCTAACCTACTGCCACACTGGTGACCTGGGCTCAGGAATGGATTAAGGTCGCTTGGGAACTGGTGGGAAGAAGATGGATTTAGTGTCCAATGACAGATGTCCTCCTTCAAGGTGGAAGGACAGTGTATACTGCTGCTTGGCTGCGACCTAGTGGAGAGTAGGTTAGGTGGCAAAGCAGCGGTCACCAGCATTGAAAGTCGGAGGCAGGCGTTAAAAGCATGCATCATATTCAAGGTCTGCATGTGCACTATTGCATGCTGCTGGCTCTGACTCAAGGGGAATAACAAGCAGAAAAGAACCCCTGTCTTCATGATGATGCTGCGACCCTATAGGCACCGCACCACACCATCCATGGTACCCACTCACACAACGAGGTAAGAAGTAGATGAGATAAGTCCTGGAGGTGGGTTGAAGGGGCTGGTGTTTGACAGCAGAAGGGGGCCAATGGGGAGGGGTAGAAGGATAAAGTCAATATGAAAAAAAGGACTACAAAAAAATGTCAGTGATAAACTGAATTGTGTCTGGCTCTCACATTTTCCAAAGTTATCCAACTGGTACCAGGGACTCTTTAAAGGGAACCGAAACAGTATGTAATTTAAAAGGACACTGTCAGATTTTGGGACCATTTCCAAAGTGTATGTTATTAGAATTTCTAGAGCAAAACATATCACTGTACAATGCATAGATCTGCCAAGAGATTTGAATACTATTGCAAGGTATTTATTATTTTTTTTGAAAAGCTATAGTGTTGAAGCCCTGACCGAAATTGTTGTCAGCCAATACACCTGCTCATCCACGAGCGAGCTTGGTGCCAAGCTGTGGGTAAACTCATTTATGAACAAGTTTCTGTTTTTTTTTTGTTTTTTTGTATATGAGAAAAAGCTTGTACCTCTTACTAATAATGCTGCTGATGTCTGCAGAGGGATTCATATTCAAAAACAAGTACTCTAACCTGTTTTATTATGTATATGAAAATTTAAGCTGTGCTAACACACATGCCCAGAGTCATAGCTTCAATTTTTATACAAGATAAAAAGGGTTACAGCACTCGTTCTTAAATATGGACCCCTTGCAGACATCAGTAGCATCACCAGTAAGAAGTACAAGCCTTTTCTCGTGTACAAAAAAAAAAAAACAGTAACTTGTTCATGAATGAGTTTACCCATGGCTCGGTGACATGCTAGCTCGTAGATGTATGGGTATATCAGCCAATGACAATTTTGGTTGGGATGTCAACAGTATAGTTTTGCAGAAAACAATAAATATCTTGCAGTGGTATTCACATTTCTCGGGAACTGTACATTTTAAAATGATGGTTCTTGCTCCAGAAACTCTTAATAACATGTACTCTGGAAATGGTCCCAAAAGCATTCAGTGTCCCTTTAAATCAACTATTGCTGGTGTTTTCTGTTCATTATTGACATTCTGTTAACATATTTAAAGCTATTATATTATATTTGCATTCTGCATGGTATTTTTTTCCCAACTTTGTTTGTTTTTATAGGGGGAAACACACACACACAGTGTGTGGCTTGATGTTTATCGTCAAAGCCTGATGATGTCTCCTAGCTGGCTAACTGACAGAAAACCAGTGTGATTGGAGGGGCTTTCTCCTTTGAACTATAAGAAGTTTATGCCTATCAGTTAGCTAAACACTGTTATTGTCAGCCTTCTTAGCACTGGCTTTTGAGAGGCAAGCCTCCTGCATTTCTACATCCATTGGCTTATACAGTACACACCTACATAACCCACATACTACAGTAACAATATGTTCACTTTGCACATGTGCGCAAGCAAACATAAATAATGGAACAGCCATTTGGGACCGCAGAAGGGTTTGGGGGCTGTGGGGAGTTTCCCCCTTGAGGGGAGTGCCCCAATGGCCGGCAGACCTGGACCAGTTCCTCCAAAGGTGGAACGGAGACCCTGGTGTGGTACATTATCTTTTGATGCCGGTGCCAAAGAAGATGGCATCAGAAGACCCAGGTGAAGATAGACTGTCATCTGTAAGTTAGGAAAAGCGCAGTCGTGAGGCTAAAAGAGGACCAAAGCATTTAAGCTGCCAGGTGGTGGGGCATGGTGAGTGGATGCAGGCAGGCTAGCCAGACTCACCCAATGTAAATAGGGTATAAAAGTTGCATCATGGTCCTTAGTGCTTCACACCATTATGTAAAGTTGATATTCCAATTTCTGACTTTCACATCCATAAGACCTAAGGGGATTCTCAGATACATAGCAGATCACTGTGATCTGATGCCCAGACTGAGATTAAAGGAAGACAGTCTGAAGATTGGGGGTTCAGCCCTGGAGTTCAGTGTGAGATAGGGTAATCATACACTCTAACCCTGAATCTCTCCTGCCCAGTGTGGCACCTGTAGACATGTGTGTATGAGGCTGTAGGACCCTAATTGCTAAAGCTGTTGTAGTGTGGAGGTGATCTGTTATAATTGTCCTCAGATAATGTAGACAGAGAAGCCAAGCTCTTACAGCTGCCCTCACATAATGTAGGCAGAAGAGATTAATTGTTTTAGTCATCCTCACATAATGTAGACCGAGGAGCTGAGCTGCTATAGTTGCCTTCACATAATGGATTCTGAGGAGCTGAGCTTTTATAGCCACCCTCACTTCATGTAAACAGAGGAGCTGAGCTGCGATAGGCACCCTCACATTATGTAGACAGAGGAGCTGAGCTGTTATAGGCACCCTCACATTATGTAGACAGAGGAGCTGAGCTGTTATAGGCACCCTCACATTATGTAAACGGAGGAGCTGAGCTGTTATAGTCACCCTCACATGTAGACAGAGGAGCTGAGCTATTATAGTCACCCTCACTTCATGTAAAAAGAGGAGCTGAGCTGTTATAGTCACCCTCACATGTAGACAGAGGAGCTGAGATGTTGTAGTTGCCATGTTTGAGATGTTTGTTCAGGGGCCTCACTGATGTGTGCTTGAGGGGGTGGGGTGAAATCTAGGATGACTCCAGGGTTAGGTGCCATTCCGCCATATAGTGCCATAGTTATGGCTAGTACAGTGGTGTATTGAGATCATTTCTAAGCCTGCGTGTGGTCCACAGGTGGATTTAGTAATTTTCACAGAGGCTGTGTGCAACACATGGGTACCAGCAGTAGCAGTGAGTAGTATATAAGTGCTGGTCACTGTCTCAGTGCTGTTCCGGGGGGTGGAGGACACTGGCATGGGGATCAGGGTGTGAGAGGGCCATAAGACAACCAGGGCAGTTGTTACACTAGATTGGAACAAAGACTGGGGAGGCCACTAGACAACCAGGGCAATTGTTACAATGCATTGGCTTAGAGATTTGGTGGGGAGTCCATTAGATTACTAGTGTAATTGTTACACTGCATCGAATAGCGATAGGGTAGAGGAGGCCACTAGAATACTGGGGCACTTACGTAATGGCATTGTATCAGCGATCAGATGGGGGGCCACTAGACCACCAGGGGCACTTATATCATGCATCCTAGTACAGATCAGGTGGTAAGTGCAGTAGACTAGTCAAAATGTTTGTGGTACTCAACCCCAGTATCATCCACTCAGTACTCCTGCTACCATTCAATAAATCTTCTTTATTCAAGCACTCTTATAAAATATAAAAATGTTGCATTTCAGAACCATCCTGTTCCTTCCTTTGACAAATAGTGAGCTGCTTTGCCCTTTCACAGTGTGCTTTACTTTCTGTTTGCAGTTTTATTCTTTAGCTGCATAAATAAAACAATATATTTCAGTATGATTATTTCATGTTCCATCTCCTTGTTTAAATAATTCTTAAATCAGAGCAAACGTTATAAATATCATAAGTGCAGGGGGAACACACCTGCTTCTCCATTACATGTGGCTCGCTCAGTTTAAATCACTCTCAAAAGACTTCATTCAATCCTCTGTAAAAGCCCTGTAAAAAAGACCACATTTTAAACCCTCTTAACCACTGTGTTCACATTCTCTTTTGTATAATTATAATCCCATCACATCTTTTTTGCCATTTTTACCTTATAATATATGTGTTTGCTTATTTTCTTTCTTTGGAAATGGCTTCTGTTTTTTTACTTTAATCTGTGGATGATAAATTTAGTTCTTTAATGTTATATCCCTTTCACTGGTCGTGCAAAAAGGTTCTCTTTCTGCTTCTTTTTTTTTTTTATTCAGCTGTTTGGTTTCCATCATCTCCTCCCGCCAACTGCCGACAGGAACACACAGCATTTTTACAGATTTTCTCCCCCAGCCCCACCCCGAGGCCCCGGCACACAGCCGTGCGAGTGTGTGGAAGCATGCTTTGCACCCTGTGGTGCCAGCTCAACCCCTTCCACCTCCCAATTCTTTGCTGCCTCCTCTCTGCCTATGCTACTCACTGAACCTCCACCAGGTGGGAGTGGAACTATGGGAGGGGGGCGCCAACCCACCCTCAGAAGAGGAGAGCTGCCCACCGGCATGCTCAATCCTGCTCTGCCCTCCCTCCCCCACACCGGCACCCCGAAACCTGAGGTCGTTTCCGAACCCTGGTTGCCGGCATAGCACAAGGTAAGGTGCCCAGAGCCTCAACCCTTTGCACCATGGAGCCTTGCCCGTTTCTTTTTTTTTATAAATAATCTGGTTATTACCTTCTTTGTGGTATTCCTCTTATCTCCACAAAACGCTCTCAGTATTATTTAAGCCACGGGCTTTGGGACTAATTTGCAGCATTACATAACGTAGCGTGTTGTGGAGATATTGAATGATAACAGGAGTACTGAGTGGATGAGATTGGGGTTGACTACCACAAAAATAGTCTTTTGACTAGCATATATATATTTCTGGATGTGGTTTACCCCCCTATCAGAACAAATATTTAATCAACAAGGGAACCATGGGAGACACTGAGTGAATACAGAGGGCAGCAGACTACCAGGGCAATTGTGCAACAGCATTGGTACAAGAATGGGGGGGTGCTATCCTGGGAGTGCCTGTTTGCTCCTTTGCCTGTAATAAGGTTGTAACGGGATGCAGACGACCCCACTGTGCCTTGCTTTTGCAATGCATTCATTTGCATGGGGAAGTTCAAATATTGCAGATTGCTTCATAGGATCAGTTGTTTTTTTCGAGAACTAATGACTCATTTGCTTCTCACATCCCTATAACTCCCAATTGGGAGCATACCTCATGTCACAGTAAGAGGGTTGTGGTGCAAAGAAGTAAATGGGTTGGTGCCTGCATCTGTCAGGCCAGTATAGAGTGTAGCATGTCATTAGTGTTTCCTATGTGCTTCAAGCATGTTCCAAGGCACCTGCAGTTTGTTCCAGGTGCTAATTTGCTCCTGGGGCAAAGTTTTAGCGAGTGCGTTTTCTGGGTCGCAGGCTGCTATCCTCTGGGACAGAGAATGATGAACATGTGGTAGAGTGGCATACTCGGTGCAAGTTGACTAATGAGATAAGAGCCATTAGTGACAGCTGCAGGCCGTTAACTGGCACAATAATGTGAAAACACAGCCCCAGCCAGTAAATAGTAAACAGTGACAGCTAACTCCCACAGCACCAGGTTAGAAGTTGTAAAGTTATACTTTGCTTAAGAAGGTTAACATTTCTGTGCAGGTTACGCAAGGCTTTCCGTTAAATTCAGGTACGCAATAAGATATGTCACTTGAGTAATGGAGAAAGTTGTTCTTTTACTTTTAAATATATGTATGAAATAATATTCCTTACGTCACATGTGGAAAAGAGAATGAAAAAACAAATAGACATTGAAAAAACAGGAAATAGGTGGTAGTGTAGCCTCCTGACTAGAAAGATTAGTGCTGCTGCCAGGCAGGCCTTTAACACAAGGAGTGGAAATGAGTTTTAGAAGTGACAAAAAGTATCCAGTCAGCAGTCACAGGAGCAATGAGTAAATCCGCAAGTCATTCAGTACCAGCCATGGCACGCAATGGTCCATTTTGAGTTGAATTCAGAATGTGACTCGAAGTTGTCTGGTATAACTCATGTAAATTAATCCTTTAGCCGCCCCCCCCTCCATTCTTCAGTGTAGCTACAGGATGCTCAGTGCACGGAGCAGAGTTGTGGGCTATGGCTGGATGGATATTATACTTCAAGTTGGGAGACTGTGTCCCAGCCTAATTGGAACTGCATAAGAAAGGAGAAAAACGCATGCCACAGTGCATTGTAGAGTGTGGTAGTGCAGTTGCCATGTGCCCTTCTCCTTTGAAGTTCTTTCTTTGCATTTTTTTTAAGAAAGACATGGTTATTTTATGCAAAGCTCAACAACGCTGGCTTTGTGGAGCCCGAGTGATGGAGGACCGATCTGGCATGCTGGCTAGGTTTGTGCCCTGAGCCTGAAACATCTGGCGCGTAGACTGGAACAGAACACTCAGTGTGTCATATGGACACTCGGACACTGTCTTTTCCGGGGAGGTTAGACTGACTACCACATTTTTGTGGCTGCATTGGTGGAGTCATGCTGATGTATTGCTGTCACTTTATGAGAGAAAAAGGACAGTGGAAGCACATGACTGAAATCCATTCCTGTTCTCTTCCACAGTGCGGTGGCTATCTTTCACACTGCTGTGGTCATTGGTTTAGTGTGGTGTCTCGATCACCCCTCCCTTCCATGGCCACAGTAGTCCCCCCCACCTCTGTGAGCGCACTACTTTATTGCCCATCGCTTCTGCAGAAAAAAGGAGCCCGCCATACCCAAGAGGGCTGCTGGAGCTCAGTGACACTGTGCGACTTCACTTCAGCAGTTGTGCATGCATGAGTTCACGTCTGCAGCTGCGGTGAAGTCGCACATGCGCACTGAGCTCCGGCACCCTCATTGGGCATGGTGGACACTTCGGACTGATAATAAAGCTGCTGTAGCAGACAGTGGCTCAGAAGGTGAAGGGATGCAAATCCATCATGACTCCAAAAAAAAAAAAAAGCGATGATGCAGCCATGCTGGCTCTGACCAGAGTTTGTTTCACTTGGCAGGCAATGGCTACCTACTGCAAAATGTAAGCTTAGACCTCAGGATGCAGACGTACAGAATAAACAAGCATTGATCAATGCTGAATGTTTGCTTGCTTATATTAGCTATGTAGTTGTTAGGCATAGAAAGTGCAAGGGTTAAAATTAACAAATTAATAACACAAATTATTATAGTGAAATTGTCATGATTGGAAAATAAAGAGGTTTACACATAACGCTGTTGTTTTCTTAGATTGTGAGCTTGAATTTTCAAAATAGTCCTTTTTATTACCCCACCATATGACAATGACAGGTGTCATTTATCAAATGTGATCCAAGATATTATTTTGTGTAATGACCATGAAAAACGGTTTTGAAGGGTGATTCGAAAATGATGCCTGCCATGTTCACTCGATGAGGGTAAAAAACATGACTGTGTTGAAAATATGAGTTCATTAGGTGGGGTGACAAAAGCGCTGTGTTGAAAAGTTGGAGTCAAAAATATCCAGAAATAACAAATGCATGAGTAAACGCTGAAAGAATTCAACATTTCTTTAGAATATGTAATTATAGAAACATAGAATTTGACAGCAGATAAGGACCAGTTGGCCCACCCAGTTTGCCCATTTTTCCCTACCTACAGTATCACCACATAACCTAATTGAACTCCTGCTCTTCTTCTTCCCCCCTTTTTTTTTTCTGTCGACTGTGTTTGTGTCTCCGTTGAATTGGGGCATCTCTCAGGAGTGCCCTATCGATTTCACCTCTACTGCCCACCGAGACCCTCCTCCTCAATCCCTCCTATCAGGACTTCCCAACCCCCCAGATCACCCCCCCGGGGGAGGGGAGTGCCCCATCCTTTCTGAATATTAGAGGGTCTGTCCTGAGTGGGTGGCACGTGGGACCTTCGGAGGAGAGGTCCAATATTGGAGATGTGGGGCTAGATCCCTGGGGCCTCCATCGCCTCCCTGGTCCTCTGTGGTTTTTTTTTTCCTTGTAGTTGCACCCCCTTAGAGCGTGGATATGCACTGGCATCCGTGGCATTGATGTGCTGACAACTGCTGCTCCACCCCTGCATCTGTGAGCACCGCATGCACTGCCCTGGCTACCGCCAGGAGCCGTACAGGAGCAGCGCTATCCCCAGATCCCTCCCCGGGAAGGGAGAGCAGTCCTCTGGACACTCAATCTGCTGCCGACCCCCGGCGGCCCGAGTCCACTCCCGAATCCGGGTCACCGGCATGACACGAGGTGTGGCATCCAGCGCCTCAACCCTCAGTGCCACCAGGCTGGCCCTCTCCCCCCCCTTCTTTACTCTAAGATACCCTATGTCATCCCATGCATTTCTGAATGCCACCACTGTCTTCGCTACACCCCTTCTGCTACAAGGCTGTTCCAGGAATCTACCACTCTTTGTGTGAAGAAGTACTTACTCAAATTTCTCCTGAATCTACCCCTCCAGTTTTATAGCATGTCCCATTGTTTTTGAGCTCCTTTTTCTCTGAAAAATACTTCCCTCCTGTACATTATTAACCTCCATGAGGTATTTAAAGGTCTCTATCATACCTCCCCTTGCCCTCCTCTGTTCTAGGGTGTACATGTTGAGGTCCTTTAGTCTCTCCTCATAGGGCTTTTGATGCAGACCCTGCACAATTTTAGTTGCCATCCTCTGGACCACCTCCACTCTGTTTGTGACCTTCTAGAGATCTGGTCTCCAGCACTGGACACAGCACTCAAGGTGGGGTCTTACCAGTTATCTATACAGGGGCAACACCACCTCCCACTTTCTGCTGGTGATACCCCTCCGTATGCACCCCAGCATCCCACTAGTCCCTCCCCCCACCAACTCCCTTGTTGCAGCACCTGGCCACCTTTAGGTCATTGGATATGATTACTCCTAGGTCTCTTTCCTGCGTGGTGGTCGTCAATGCCACTCCACCCATTTTGTTTCCGCCCCCAGATTTCTTTGCCCTAAGTGCATTATTTTGCACTTTTTCACATTGAAACCAAGCTGCCATACCCTTGACCACTTCTAGAGTTTTCTCAGGTCTCTGCTGAGAGAAAGCTGCTGAGCATGCTACCTGTCTAAGACCACTCCCCAACTCCCTAAACTCCACCTGCAATATTCCAGCCCTGTCCCAAGCCACGTCATTGGTCCCCAGGTGGACATTGACATCCAGCTCCCACATTCTGCTCCCCTAGTGATCCCCAGAATTTGCTTCCCATCCGTCCAGGCTATGGCGCCACATAGGTACCTGACCTCTCTCTCTCTATCTCCACCCCCTTCCTATTCCCAAATCTATTTCCCTGACAGTCAAGTCCCCCTCTAGAAGTTTCTTCCTCCTACTCTGGGGTTCTCTCCCACCCTCCTTAGGTTGCCGCTACAGAGGACCCCAGCATTCCCCCTAGCCACTACCATGCATGCCTCCTTCTGGTAGTCCTGCCCTGCCAGAGCATTGTAGGAATTTTGTAGTGGTACCGGTTGATGAACATGCCTCTGACCCTTACCGCCACCCTTCCAGAGCCCACCACTGTCACCCTTCCCAAGCCCACCATAATCCAGCTGCTCCTCCTTTCTGACATCCTCTGAGGTAACAGTGTCAGACCTGATGGCCTCTGGATGGGGGAAAACGTCCCCTGAGTCCTAGTCAACTTGGCCTGGAATCTAGCGACCTCTTTCCTCAACCATCGAGATACATGCAGATGGGGCAATACCTCGGTCTCTGGAGGGTCTCTCTGAAAACTGCCACCCCACAGCCACTGTACTGCACCACTCCCAGTATTCCTATGTCTTACTCTCTGTGTGTTACTTGGAAATACTTATGTACCCTTACTCTTGATAGGGTGCTTATAGCGTTTTCCTTTATGTTGCTTGTTATACTCCTTATGATCTAGACAAGTGGGATTTTTTTTAAAACCCGTACAAAAGGTGAGATTATGGAGCGAGTTTGAAAACGTGTTTTGGAGGTGATCTGAAAATCTAAGCCAGTCTTGTTAATGAGGTGGGGTGAAAAAAAAAAGGTTATGATGAAAATCTGAGATCCAAATCTGGAAAAACAGCAAAGTTATCAGTAAAGAAGAATTTCAGTGTTGCTTCATAATGTTGTTCTTTGAGATTTTGACCCCAAATTTTCAACATAGCATTTTTATGACCCTATCTTATGATCAAGACAGGTGACAATTTTTAAATCCTGCCCGAAACATGATTTCACAGAGTGACTGCGAAAAAACATGAGCCTGAGCCTAAGGAGACAGCAGTCTGGAAGAAGAGCTCAGATTAGAACTAATGATGCAGGCAGTTTCTCTTTTTTGGAAAAAAAGGGCAGGTGTGCTGTAGGAAATAAAACATGATTCATAACCATAGTGGGTAACTGCACATACTGTATATGAGTGGAGAAGTCAGTAAGGACCATTAGTGAAACAAATGTGAACTTAAGCACTCTAGGGGGGAATTAAAGTGGAATTTGGATTAAATATCTAAGTCCCCCAGGTCATAACTGGAAATGAGAACTTCCTGGACTCTGCTTTCTCACCTGTTAAAATATGTTTCAAACAAAAAAATATAACACTCTTCAAACACAGTGTATCTCAGTGCTTCCCACAGGCCCTTAACTAAATGCTAGTACTGTAGAGCAATAACTATACACATACTCATAAGTCAGCCATTACACAACAGTGAGATCCCGCACACACTTGTGGATGAGAGCAGAACCTGTTATTTTATCATTTTGTTTCTTTCTCTCCCCAACCCCCTCCCACGCCATTTTTATTTATATTGGTGTGCCCTGTCCCCAGACCATCGAGCCTGGTCACAGCAGCTACACCATTCCTCTGGCTGGTGGGGTGAGTGAGCATCTGCCCTCACATCCTACTCCACTGTTGCTCCTTGGTCGGCTGCCAGGGAGTGCGCAAACACCACCTGGGATGCGCCTTCCTGATCTCTCTTCCAGAGAACCCAGTGCTTCAACTCCACAACCCACGCCAGCCGCCAGCTGGTGTAGGTGTGGGGCTCCAGGGCTCACATGTGACCACCTGCTTGCCCAGGTAGTAGCGCAGCGTGCTGCCTCTGGATCACTAGGCCAGCCTGGCAGAACATGTTTGTTTTACAGACAGAGTTCTGGCCAGGATACTGTGACCGTATATCATTACTTTGTTTTAATCAAACTTTCTCTCACTGCCTGCTGATCCTCCCAGTTCTCAGGCTGGACTCTGTGAGCTGAGAAAGCAAGTTGGCAACCTCCCAGCCCTGTTCACTGCTACCTGTCAGGCGATGTCACCATGGGGTCAATGCACTGCAGTGCCCCAAAGTACCAGTGCCTTCATCCAGATATTAGTGAGATTTTTAACGCAGTTTACTTCCACCGCCACCCTCTGCAGTAGTGACTCACCACAGCCTTCCATTGCCCTGGGGAGTACCAGTTCCCCATGTGGCTGGAAAATGAAACCACCAGTGCCCCAAATACAGGGGTCACCGGTGCTACGGAATGAAGCATATCCCTCCTCAGCCGAGTGTGAACTGCTGGTGGCATTACTCCCAGACCTTGGCCACACACTTGCCAACATTCCTCTCTCTTTCTTTGGTTACTGGCACAGCTGCACGTGATCCTGCTGGGCTGTTGGGTGGTCATCCCCAACACTTACTTGGTATAGCACCATAGGATTTTCTTTTCTATAGAGCTTTTTTCTTTCCAGCCAGGCCCATTAAGGGTATACCCTGTTCAGGCCCGATAATCTCTGCCCCCTTATGTTCTTTTTTTTTTTGATAACATGAATCTTTTTTTTTACATTTTTCAATAAAAAGGAATGAACAGAACAACCAGTAACAAGAATGCGCAACCAGGAACAACCTTAACAACATGTAACTATATAGATAAACAAAGGCACCAAGGAGAAAAAAACTGTTTGCTCAGTACACAGGAGAGCAACCACACAGCTACCAGAGAAATCATAGTTACAAACATATGCCAAACAATAAAGGATTAGAGTACACTCTGTCAAATTCCAGTGGCTACTATATACCATGGATTAAAGTCAGAAACATACAGACTGTAAAGATACAACAGTGACCATCATCTAGAGGGACAAGATGACAAATTTTAGGGTAAGGACGTAGAACAGGACACTAAAATGAGAAATAAATGCTAGTCGGTGGGAGGATTTTACGGTTGTGGGGATGGGACCAAACAGAGATGAGAGTGTAGAAAAAGATCCCACCTAGCAAGATAAGAGTCAAACCAATCAGAAACAGAAAATGTCAGACTTTTAAAAAGAACTAATCAAGAAAGGGCAGAGTGCCAAGACAGCAACAAAGGAGGAGAAGAACGTTTCCAGCCTTCCAGTAGCAGCTGCTTGGTCTCAAGAAGGGCGGCAGTAAGCCAGCATTGAAGCAGAGGAGAAAGGGACGATAATCTAGATGGTAAGTCCAAAATGACCAGCTCCAGGTGAGGCAGAATAGAAGTTTGAAGGATTTTAGCACAATCAGAGATTATAGCATCCCACCAGGTGGTCAAACGGGGAACATTCTCACAGCATATTAAAAAGCCCACATTTGGCTGCACACTACACCACCAAGCTGAATCTTTTTATTTTTTTCAATTGTTTAACCAGGTGAGACGCATTAAGCTGAAACCTTGTTTACAGGTGCAACCTGGGAGCACAGGAAGTTAAATGACTTGCTCAGGGTCACACAGTATGCAAGTGGGGGCTGTGGGATTCAAACCAAGGTCTCCAGATTTGCAGCTCAGAGCCTTAAACCACTGTGCTATACTGCCTCCCCTGAATCTTTTGCAAAGGCTGTGGAGTTGTCGACATCCATCACATCAACAGACATAATGCCAACAGCCGGCACTGTGCCATCAGTAAAACAGTGTGTTTTTTTGTGGGGGGCTGTGCACCCGTGCACCACTGGACCCCTGCTATTAAAATAACCAGCTCTGAGTTGGAGTTGTTTTGGGGAGGGGATGAAACACTGGGAGATGCTTTGCCAATGTACAGTGGGACCATTACAGCTACCTGCCGATTTCTATCACTGTAATGGTCTTTGCCGTATAGGTTTCGATGTTTCATTGGTATACTGGCATATAATACCTGAGATGTTCTATGCCAATTCATGATGGTGATTTTAGATCTACCGCCTCATGATCATGACCATTCCAATGGCCCCCATGGTTCTACCCTCTGTGGCAGAGGCTCCAGGGGAAGGCTGCCCTCTCCCAAGCCAGTTCACTAAGTGAACTATTATCCATTGTCAGCTGGCACTAGGACCCAAGGGGGTTCATGGATCTCAGGCCATCATATAGAGGGTAATGGGTTTTTCTCACCAGTGTTATTCCTGGTTCCTGCCTCCTCCTATGGCATGGGCAGGGCCTTCCTGGAGCTGTCAGCTGCACACCACTGCAGCCTACCGAGGGAGCAAGCTCCCTTGGCTCACCACTGGATTCCATGCTGCACCAAAGTCCAGTACCAACTCTTCCTGATCTCAGCACACTGCTGAGCCACAGCTGCTGCAGCCTGGCCTGCCTTCTAGTGTGGTGTACAAAGCTAGCTTCCAAACTGTGATCACATGCATGGCAGGGCGACGTGCTGTGGTTGAGCCATCGGGACAGTGCGTTATGGGATCTTTAATTTTCAGTTGGACAACCACCAGAAATGGGGAGAATGTATTTCAGTTTCCAGCATCTCCTCCAAATGACAGGATCTGGCACGGAACTAGAAAATGAGCCATACATTTGCTGGCAATCTGTCTTTGTAGTTAGAAAAACAAGAATTTTCTTAAAAAGTGAGCATCACAGAGAGGGATACGTCCCCATTATTGAAGTAATTTCTGCTGTTGGAAATATTACTAAACTGAGAAGCAAATCACTGTAAAAGAAGTGAGCGTTTCTGTCTCTGTGATGCAGTCAGGACTGCATGGTATGCCGATGACCATGGCTTGGGTCTGGAGCCTGGTACGTTTGAAGCAGACTAGCAAGGGGATGAAGCATTTGCTCGTCCAATTACTTCACACTGGAGGGAGGGATCCTGATCCCACTGCCTGACTGCCTCTAGTGGCCAGGAGGCTGCAAGTCAGAGGGAGATGGGTCTGTCTGCAGTTGGGATGTCACTGGGGTGTTCAGGCGGAAGATGAGCCATCCTTTGGTGCTCCTGCTGGATTATGTAGGAGTAAAAAAATATGGAATTAAGATGACAACCTAGGGCAGATAAAGCACCAGGGCTACTTGATTGCTTGGTCCTTACCCTGCCCCCTCCTCTGCTTACTGGATTCGTTTTCTTGGTGGATATGGACAACATACAGGACCACAATGGGGGCAAGCATTGGGGTCTTCAGGAAAGGGGAAAAGATGGTGGAACAGGGGTCTACTCTCTCAGGTCAGGAGCTGCATTGAATATGTTCTAAAGAGTGGGAGGAGGGCAGAATTTACAGAAGGAATGAAAATCCATCCGTTGTCAGATAATGCCACCACGTCCCCCACATCACTGTCCCAGCATCTCTTCCGGGTACCCAAACTGGAGTCTAACCTACGTGCACTGTATTTCTCGGGCCCCACTATGTGGGGAGGGGAGGCATTCATCACTGTGGGGAGAGAGAGCTAGCCAGGTGATCTGGACTGGCAAGTGGATAGGGAAACCTGTGAAGTAGGCAGGCCAATGTAAGAAATGAGGGCAAAAACAGTTACTAAAAAAAGATGAGAAGTTTACCAGTGGCATACGACTAGTTGCTAATTACCGGTTAAGCTAGTGTTTGTTAAGACTTGTGGAACTGAAAATGCCCCCCTACAGGTCTCAAGGCCTTTTTAAATGTACAGTGAAGCAGGAAAAGAATCCAGATAGTGCCCTTGGGAGGAATTGTTCTGTGCAGTTTACTGATGTGATCTATGACTAAGTCTGAAAAAAATTAGCATTGGTCCGTGCTTCTTTACACCAAGTCACACCTGAAGATGTCAGCATAAAAAAGAGGAAAACAAGGTTTGTTAATATAAATTACCACAATTGTGACTTACAGAATTACCACAGTTGTGACCTACAGATCTAAAAACTTCTACTAATGTATAGTAGTAGTGAAATATAATAAATAAACTGTATAGCACACAAGACCATGCCGAACGCCGTCACTGCCCCGATTTTACAATGTCAGGCACAGTAACGACAGTTTACCCTATTTAAGCTTCGGCAGCTTATACAAAGTTTGGCCACAAGCTGCACGGTAAGGGCCGCCATGAATGAGGCATGCTAGACCACAAATAGTTGGTCTAACGAGCGTCAATTTGCTGCAAGGGATGGAAAATCCTTTTACATTGCCGCAAGCCGATTGCATCATATAGTTGATGCACGCGATTCTAGCTGTCTGAAAATCTGACCTAAGGGGTTTTCTGTTATAAATCTTGCTTAAAAAGTAGGGAAATAAATTGCCAAAAAACAAAATAAAACACTATGTTAATCATCTGTTAAGATTATAAAGACTCACAAGCCAGGAAATGTAATGTTAGGGGTTTCAACCCTAATACATTCCCCATACTCATTCCTTATACTCGTGACTCAGTACCAAGCTACAGGACCAGGGCCATCCCACACAGATCTGCTGCTTCATGTACAAACTGCAGGGTTCTTCACAAAGCAAACTGTAATGTCCACCCCCCCCCATCCACTACCCCCACCCACTTGACCCAAACCCAACCTACAGGTCTGGGGCTGCCCCACACAGGTCTGCTACTTCATGTACAGGCCATAGGGCCCTGCACAAAGTAGCCTATACTGGTGTTTCTGCTTCCTCGCATAGAGCCAGCAGGGCCATCTCCCAATCAGGTTTCATGTCCAGGTTATGAACCATGGGTAGGCCGCTTTACTTAGGAACCATAGGACCCCATGCAAAGCAAGCTGTAGGTCCAGGGCAGTGCTGCACAGGTCTTCTGCTTTGCCTACAGCTCGCAGGATCATACACAAATCAAAATATAGGTCTGAGGTCTTGCACCACAGGTCTGCCACAGGCAGTGAAGTAAGCAAGCTACAGTGCTGGGGACATACACCACAGATATACTGCTTTCTGTACAGCTTGCTGCACCTTGTTCTAAGCAAGTTACTGGTCTGTGGACATATGTCACAAGTGTACTGCTTTGTGTGCAGCTTGCACAACTCTGCACTAAGCAAGCTACAGAACTGGGGACATATACCACAGGTGTGCTGCTTTGTGTACAACGTGTAGCACCCCACTCTTAGCAAGCTACTGGGGTGAGGACATATGCCACAGGTATGCTGCTTCATGTAGAGCTTGTAGCACCCTGCGATAAGGAAACTGCAGGGCTGGGGATATATACCACACTGGTATGCTGCTTCATATGCAGCTTGCAGCACTCTAGGCTTAGCAAACTACAGGTTTGTGGACATACACTACAAAAGTACTGCTTTGTGTACAGCTTGTGGTACCCCGCGATAAGCAAGATACAGGACTGGTGACATATACCACAGGTATGCTGCCTTGTGTACAGCTTGCAGCACCTTAGGCTTAGCAAACTACAGGTCTGTGGACATATACCACTAAAGTACTGCTTTGTGTGCAGCTTGTGGTACCCTGCGATAAGCAAGATACAGGACTGGTGACATATACCACAGGTATGCTGCTTCATGTACAGCTTGCAGCACCCTGCACTAAGCAAGTTACAGGACTGGGGACATACACCACATGTATGCTGCTTTGGAAACTACAGCTATTTTCGTGGACTTATCTAAGGCCTCTGACCTGGTGGGTCACCCCCTTTTACTACTAACTGCCAAAAAAATTGGGATTGTTGACGGTCCTAGGGATAGGTTACAATCATACCTCGGGGATCGTACGCAATTTGTATCAATTCACTGGAAAAATTCCCCTAAGAGAGCAGTGGTTAGAGGTGTGCCACAGGGGTCAGTATTTGGACCCCTGTTGTTTCTAGTATTTAATAACAGCCTCCCTCAGGTAATACAGCACTCACAGATGAGGCTATATGCAGACGATACTGCCATAATAACAACAGGGCAAAATAGTACTGAATTAGAAAAAAAAATGCAGTCAGATTTTGACTGTATGGGGGAGTGCGTCACCAGTCGGTCCTTATCTGGAACACGGAAAAAAAAAAAAACCTTTGTTTCAGATCAAAAAATAAAGAAAACAAATAAAAATTCAAGTAGATAATAACTTTTTTTGGAGCAAGTGCTACACTATACTTACCTGGGAGTTACCTTTGACGAAGGCATGAATTTCGGGGAACATATAGGTGGTTTCATTGATAGAGTAAATAAAAGATTGGGAGCTTAGGACAACGAAGTGTTTAACCAAAAACGGTAGGAAAAGAGTTGCAGAACAGCTAATACTTCCTGTCCTAACATATGGGGTTTTACTCTTATCGTATTGCTAATAAAACATTATTAAATAAACTAGGCAAGACTTATAATAGATTTGCAAGATATGTTTTGAATTATAATATAAAAACACATCATTGTGATTTATTAATTTCTCTACACTGGCTGCCACTAGATGTAAAATGTGCCATGTCCTGGCAAAAAACTATTTGCAGATATCACATAGATAGCCTGGAGCACTACATAAATATAAACTTATTTGGCAGAGATGATAGAGTGGAATTAAGACCAAAGAGACTTAGCCAAATTAGCAAAATTCCAATACCAGTTGTTAAAAACAAAAACGGTGAAAAAAACACTTTGGTATTAGGCTGTAAAACATTGGAATATTTTGCCTCCCTCAGCACAAATATTTCCGGCATATAGTTTGTTCCTGCAGGAACTAACAAAATCCAATTCCTTTAATTGTACATGTTTAAATAATAAGGTATGAGAGGAAAACTCAAGAGAATGTTGTGGGAAATGATGTGACTAATGATGTTTGTTATTGTAACTTAATGTACTGTCTTGTTTACATTGATTAGTGTGTTGATGGAATGGGATGAGACTTATTGCATCTAATATTTGTACTATTATGTAAATGTTTGTCAAACACTGTTCATTATTGTATCTTATATGTATGGACAACTTGTAGAAACAGGACTGTCTTGAAAACTAGGTCCTCTGTCCTAAAGACATGCTTCCCCTGTATAAAAATAAAGTTGTTGCTACTACTACTACTTGTGTAAAGCTTGCGCCCTGTGCTGAGCAAGCTACTGGTCTGGGGACATGTCCCATGACTCTAGCACTTTGCATATGGTCCTACTTCCTTGGGCCATAAGGATAGGGGGTGGAGGAGGGGTGGTGTTAGGGTTCCCTAATGCCACATTTTCTGACTTTTGTAACTGTATAAATCTAACAGATGCATCAACGAAAGTGTTGTTTGCAATTTCTCTCTCTCTCTCTCTCTCTCTCTCTATATATATATATATACAGTGACTTGCAAAAGTGTTCAGCCCCCTTGAAAGTTGTCAGAGTTGTCTGAGCGACAAATGATACATTGAGATTTTGTTCTGTGTAATATTTTATTTAAAAAGACTGACCCTCAAAATAATTATTTTAAAGTGACATTAGTTTTATGTTAGAAAATATTTTTAAGAAAAATAAATAACTGAAATATGCTGTTTGCATAAGTATTCAACCCCTGTGCTCTGGAAGCTCCAAGTTTACACAGATGAAAAATATTGCCCTAACGAGGACACAGTTGGCTTACAATTGGCCTCACCTCACATTTTCTGGATAACCCCCCCCCCTCAGTTTAATGACCATTGGTCAGACTGTGAATCTGAAGGAAGGGTGTGAAAATGAAGACTAAACAGCATTCTAAGGAAGTTGGAGATAAAGTAATAGATATGCATAAATTAGGAAAAAGGTGCAAAATAATATCCAAGTGTTTGGATATCCCAGTGTGCACTGTTGGATCAATAGTGAGGAAGTGGAAGCTGCATCACATCACCCAGGCACTACCTAGACAAGGCCGTCCCTCAAAACTCAGCGTCCGAACAAGAAGGAGACTAGTGAGGGAAGCCACAGAGAGGCCAACAATCACTTTGAAGGAGCTACAGAGTTCAGTGGCTGAGAGTGGAGTGAAGGTGCACCAGTCAACCATATCAAGAGCTCTGCATAATACTGACCTGTATGGGAGGGTGGCTAGAAAGAAGCCATTACTCAAAAAGAACCATATCAAAGCACTTCTTGTGTTTGCCAGAAAGCATGAGAGTGACCCAGCTAAGATGTGGCACAAGGTTTTGTGGTCTGATGAGACCAAGATAGAAATTTTTGTCCAAAATTCAAAGCGCTATGTGTGGTGCAAACCTAACACTGCCCATGCCTCGAGAAACACTATCCCTAAAGTGAAGTATGGTGGTGGCAGCATCATGCTGTGGGGATGCTTTTCATCAGCAGGGACTGGGCATCTTGTTAAAATTGAAGGAAGAATGGATGGAGCAAAATACAGGGAGATACTGCAAGAGAACCTGCTTCAGTCTGCAAAAAACTGAAGCTTGGGAGAAACTTCACCTTTCATCAGGACAATGATCCCAAGCACAAGGCCAAAGCAACACAGGAGTGGTTAAACAACAAAAAGGTGAATGCCCTACAGTGGCCAAGTCAAAGTCCAGATCTCAATCCCATCGAGAATCTGTGGCATTGTTTGAAAATTGCGGTCCACAAGGTCACCCAACCAACCTGAACAACCTGGAACAAATCTGCCAAGAAGAATGGGCAAGAATCACTCCGAACAGTGTGCAAGGCTAGTAGATACTTACCTAAAAGACTTAAAGCTGTTATTGCAGCAAAAGATGGCTCACCAAATACTAATGTGTGGGGTTGAATACCTCTGCAAGCAGCATTTTCCAGTTTTAATTTTCTTTAAAAGATCTGCTGACGGATAATTAATTTTGGCTTTGAAGATATACTGTTAGAGTATATGAGTTTGCAATAAAAATACTGACTGGAATAATATATGTAAGTCTCATTTGTAATCCAGACAAATCTGACAACTTTCAAGAGGGATGATTACTTTTGCAAGTTATATATATATATATATACATATACATATACATATACATATACATATATGTAATAGATAAACCACTGTGAGGTGTGCGTTCGCACTCTGATATCACGCACTTGGTATGCGTTGTATTACACAGAAGGCCGCAGGCAGTCGTCAACCTAGGTATGCGTATATCAGTGCAACCGCACACCTCAGAGTGGTTTATCTATCTTATAAAATGTCAAAATTGTTTCGGGGGGATAAAAGTGCAGGTGTGCGGTCGCGCTCTGATATACGCATGTTCATGTGATGCTGTTCAGCTAATGATATTGCTGCAATTTCCCTACCCATTTTAATAATATATATATATATATATATGCAAGGGATATGCAGTGGGGACCAGAATTACACCTTATGTATCTATTCAAGAGCAGTTTGACCTCAGGTAACCTCATAAGTGGCATAAGCCACAAGCGATGTGCCCGAGGTCAGACTACTTGAGTATAGATAAATAAGGTATCAGACTAATCCCTTATTGAATAGTTCATTGATGCAATTGGCTGGGACTTTGTGTTTATATTTATTTATTGCCATACTTAAATATTCATGAAAGTGTGTGGGTTTCCGTTCTGTTTTTCTGCCTGTGCATGTTTTATACAATGCCATTTCCAAGGCCTTTGCCGTTGATGTGCCATGAGAACATTGTGACAGTGTAACAGACTTTGTATTTATGCTATTAATATTTTTACCAGGCAAGCAAGCAGAGTCCATACGACTCGCTTCCAGTTACGGCCTGGAGATGGGGAATATCAGGAGACATGATACAAGAAATTCTAATATGGATGAAATTCCAGTCTATACAAAAATACAATGAGTCAACAAATAAACAATGTTAAGTAACAGAGGGTATTCAGTAACAACCGTGAAGTGGTATGGCAGAGGTTAGATGACCCTGGCATATGCAGATAATTCCTCACTGGCTATACAACAATAAACAGGTCAAGAACATTTACACACTGGGCAGAAACAGAAGAATGTAAATGGCCAGGAATGTTGCTGGGGGACAAAGAAACAAACTAAAACAGCAGAGTAAATTCTACAATTTGTATTGTCAACAGTTTCCAAAAATCCCAAAGGAAGTAAAACATTTACACAGGAAGGAGGAACGACTCCTGCCTAACATGGCACCCAGGACTAGGCAACACACTATGGGCTCTCCAATAAAAGTAATTTTATGCCACCTCTAGGGAAATTTTGACAAGTCGGTGGGACCTTAAAGTACTCTTTGAATGTGGGGAAGCTTTAGCGGACTGGAGACTTGAGATGGATGTGAGTGAGGTAGGGAGACTATTCCGAGGGTGAGCAAGTCTATATCTGATTGAGGCTTGATGCACATTGTGTCTGTAGTTCGGAATTTGGAATCTGTTTTGTACCTCTGACTGTAATGAATAGGACACATTGGAGGCAGGGGTGAATACTTCACTAAGGTGTTCCAGTAGTTCACCCAGCCAGAATGTGGTGCCATCAAGGCAGCATGAAGAGTGCCTCACACAAGAAGGGGCCTTATTTAACTCCATGTACATAGTACAGTGGTAGGTTTGGGGAGGCAAGGCAGAAACAATCTGCAAAGGACATTGAAAAGAAGGGAGAGCCTGGACAGTGTAATGTTACAGGCTCCCGAGAATACCACATCCCCATAGTCAAGTAGAGGAAAGAGGGAAGGTTCAACTACAATTTTCCTTGTGCCAAGAGAAAGACAGTTTTTGACTCCATAAAGGGCCCCAAGTTTAGAGAAACACTTAAGACTTTAACGGCTCACTGATGAAATTTTTAATCTTACAAAATCCTACTTCAGTGGAGTTGTACTGTGGGGAAAAAAATCCTCCAGTAAGCCCTGGACAGTATGTTGTATTGGGAATGTATGGCTAATGGCATGGTGCATGGATTGACTTTTCTCTGAAGATCACCATATATATATATGTATGTATGTATGTATATATATATATATATATATATATATGTATATTATATATATATATATATATATATATATATATATATATATATATATATATATATGGTGCAGGGAGAGTAGCTCAGGCTGTAGACCCTGCAATATGAGCAGACTAGATGGACCAAATGGTCTTCTTCTGCTGGCTTCTGTGTATGTTCATATAAACATTTCTATGAGACTTTGCTTGGCCATTAGGTTTTCTCTTTCTTATACCTCGGTTGAGTTGTACCTCCTTCTCGGGTGACTCGAACAAATAAGGATTTTTTTGACCTCTTGGGTGTTTTATTCAGAAAACTGGACTGGTACAAAGGTCTCACCTTACTGTCTTCCAGCCAGCTCCATTCTGCTGGCTTCCAGGCTGTCTGTCAGTCTCCAAGCCCTGTATATAGGGAGATGGAAGGCAGTGTAGAGCAACAGAGGTCATGCTTGGGTGGAGCACTTAAACACAGGGTTTCCTGTCAGAAGCAGGGATGTTCAAAATTGTGGACTCTCAATCGTTAGATTAAAATCCTTTATTCGGAATACAATTTTCAGACTTGCCATTAGGAAATCCTAATTCTGAAAGTAAAAAGAAGAAAAATAAGCAATATTTTTTTTACATTTTTTTACATTGGAAATTAAGGAGTTTAGGATTCCAGTTCCAATGTTGATCCTTACATCTTATCAATATCAGAATTAAGTTGGATTCTGAACTGGAAATTCCAATAATATCAGTCTGAATTAGTCAATTCACAGCATCCCTACTCAGAAGCCCAGTTCTGCCCCTACTTAACTTGACAGCCCAGGGGAGGTTTTCACCACTATATTTCTTTTTTTTAACTTTATTTTTATTGCTTTTACAATAAAAATATAAAGTATGACTCATGTCAGACAATCCATTGTACATAGGATCCATCTGATGGATAAGAGAGGTACGGCCTAAACAATCTGGTTTATGAAAGTTGGGGAAATACAGATATTTGATCTTCTTGAAAGAAGAAGCGAGATAAAATGTCTAAATAGCTACACCCCACAAGATTTGGTGGGCAATAACAAGATAATAAAGTCCCAAACATGGTCAAGGCTAAGCACGTACACTGATATGGCCCCCCCAAACAATGAGAGACCCCAAGCATATTAAGCATTTCCACCCTTTCCATCAGAGAACAGTCACTATATTTGACCCATATTATAAAAGTTATAGCTAATCTCATCAAGTTTACACATCTGAAAATTATTTGTGTAGCAAAACATGGTTCTTATCTGCAACCAGTATAACATCTGCAGTGGATGGGCAAACTCACAGAATGCCATGTGGCTCTAATAAACCCCCCAAATAAACTGCCATTTTAAATTGTAAACAGAGGAGCCTCAATGCAAAATGCCAACCCAGTCTCGTTACCTACTATGTGAAAATGAAGATATGGTATACGATCACGGGTGAAATAACACACTGATGTATTTAACATATATCATTTGAATTGTACTGCTGGATTCAGTCCCCAAGGCAAAACAGAGCTTCAGAGGCTAGTATGTCCAAATACAGAGTCAAGCACAGTAGCAACTGTTGCAAGGACCATCATGCAGGAAAATTCAAGTGTCCTTCAACTTGGAATCCTCATGGTCTGCTGTGGCACTGTGGACTACCACACGTTTCATTTCAATAAGGGACACACGTTTCCAGTCTTTGGCTGGGTCGGTAAACTGGAAGGTATGGCCTCTGTAAAAGATTCTAAGTCTGGCTGGCATAAGTAAGGAGTGTACCACCCCTAGGCTCCGTAGCTTTGCACGAACACAGTCAGATTTCATGTGGCGAGCTCTTTTGGTGTACGATAAGTCAGGGAACGGATGTAATATCTTCACAGTTAAAGAGTCAGAGTCTCGAGCTGCTTTCAATAAAGTGTCCCGCATCATAATCCTAGCAGTAACAAGAAGCACCATCCATGAGAGTTTTTTCTAAGCTCCTGTCATGTGTGGGGCAGTTCGATAGACCTTGATTATGTGATCTGCACAACTCTGCTCTAAGTGGAGTGCTCCCGGTAGCCAGGATTTAAGAAACTATAGAAGATCAGAGCCCTCTTGCCCCTCTGATAATCTAACAATATGGACATTAGATGCTCATTGTGCATTTTCGAGCACTTCAAGATAATATTTCAATTGAGTATTTTCTTGTACCAGCTTTGCTGAGGTGGCAAGGGCTTTCGTCACATGTGCTTCTGCATAACTGCTGATTTTGTGGCCACTTAAATTTTAAATTACTGTTCTCCCATCCTTTGGAGAATTATTTCAATTTTGTTGTCGATCGCTTGCATAGACAACTGTGGTGATCTCCAAGGCGGCTCTGTATCCAGTGCTGCCATCGGGGATGTTGCGACTTTGATGTCATTGGTTGCTGCGGTTTTGAGCCTCCCAAGGCTCCCTTTTGCTGTTGACCATGCAGCTCGATGAGAGGAGGCCAGTCTGATAAGTAGAAAGCAATTAACGGGATGTTACGAGTGATTTTAAATCAAAAACTGCTCCCTGAGTTCAAAGCCAGGGAAAGGATGTCTATTAAGCAGGCGTGCTTAGTAGCAACCTCCTTCCCCTCCTTATTTCCACGAAGTGTACACCGCAGGAAGTGGCATAGCTTTTTAAACTTTGTCATTCTATTAAAAACAACAACAACATTGCTGTACAATTGTGGTGTCTCTGTTAAAGGCTACCTAAACACAAATCTTATGGGGCATACTGTTCCAAAAACCCTCCCGTGGAAGCAGAGCAGACAGGGAAAGGTTCTGAATCCTATAAGGAGTTACTTTAAAATCGTAAGTTTTAGACCTTTGCGGCAAGTTTTTTCTTAATGTTGAAACCAGAAAACATTTTCACACCACCATGCCGATCGGAGGCTAAAACTGCTGGGAACGTGAAACGCGATGATGTAATCTTAGCAAGTTAGGACATCCCCAGTATTAAGTCCTATGGAGCCTTATGTTCTGTGTGTAAAATTAGCAGTATATGTGTACCTTGTCATCTTTATCGCTATTTAACATGTTCAGTACAGTTTTGTACGTCCCGTGTTATGGAGCTTAGTCTCATGTGGTATGTTGCCTTTTTGGATTACTAAATAAAGCCTCATATACGTCCAATAATAGAGCTGTGCCGGTTTGTTTCTTTGCTCCGCTGCTCTATTACCACACATGCTCTTTTGGCAGCTGCAGCTGCTGTTGTCTTTCCTCATACGATTTGTGTTTAGGTAGCCATTAAGTCATTTGGGGGAGGGAGGCTGGAGATGCTGAGCTAACAGGTTACATAGAAACATTGACTTTGGTGGCAGATAAGGACCTCTTGGCGTACCCAGTCTATCCAGATTACACCTGTTTAGGTCCTGCTTAGGACAAAATGTGGACTTTATTTGTCAATTAAAGAGCAAAAAATATCTGTATTTGGGGTACTACACCGCTGGAAATGCCTCTTGAGGGAGCCATAAAAATCAAAGTCCAATCTGTTCCATGGATGATAACCTCCTCCCCCTTGGCCTATCTGGTTCTATGGATGCTTCACTACTGCTTATTTACCAAGAGTAATCCAACTGAGATGTGTATGTTTCATTATCAGTGGATTTTGGAATGGGTCATAACTTCGCATGACATTATGCTGCAGCAATATACCGCACTGCCAATACAGTGCAATATATTGCTAGTGGCATGTCTTTTTTCTGGGGGTCTCTGGCCCCTGCACCGTCGTTATGGGAGCTCGCCCCTGAATCCCCCCCTCCAACTAAAATAGCTAACTCTTGGGGTTAATAATTAAAATTGCACAAAGTGCAAAAAATGAAAAAATCCACGCGTCTGGAACCGGGAGTTGAAACCTGGTCCCAAATGCACTGCCTGTCTCCCTTGCTGCCAGTGGCTCATCCCATCGAGCCACAGCAGCTGCTTTCCAGACCCCTGTCCCAGCAAAGGTCTTATACTCTGCCTGGTAGAGTGAGAGGGTGCACTACCACGCATACACCCTTTCACTGTTTTGCACCCTCTCGCTATTCCCTACTGCGCTGTTCCTGTTGCACGGTTTTGTCTTACACTGTAGGGTATACGAAAAAGGGACCCGGTAGGGTGGATTTCTGTGTCTGCCTAGTTTTACAGTTGAGAAGACTGAAACACAGGGAAGTCAAAATTCTTCTTCAAGACAACACAGTGAGCCATTGGCTGTGGCGGGATAGGGATCTGTATTCTTCTGGTTCACAGCTCTATGCTCTATCCACTAGATGCAGAGCATGTGAACTCCGAGACCCACCCTGTGTAAACATGCACACTAAGCTGGCTAAGACTGGAAAAGGAAGAAGGATGAGACTGTGGATTGCTTCGGCAGGTATAGTGTTGTTTTCTCGAGAAACAGTTGGGATAAATTCAGTATGCTGTCCCTGTTCTTTCCTGCTTGGCTCAGCACACTAGTCTATAGCACAGCAAACTCTTTGTCCCGTGCAGTAAAGTGGGAGTAGATGGGAACTATATTTCTGTGCACCTGATTTCTCATATTGCAGTTTTTTTCGATGCCTCAGGGAAACACAACAGCCTTCCTTGAAACTCCTTGCTGAGTGCAGCCTTATTTAATGTAAAGTACATAGCATCAGGTGTAATCATTTCCCAGCATTAACGTGTCCAGCTGTTGAATAGTGGGTGGTGTAGTTTTTGCAGAAGGTTTTAATTCTTTTTTTAATTTTATTTATTTAACCCACTTTGTGTGAGGAACAAGATGTGTTGCTGTGGGTTACCTTCCGTGGTGGATCTTTTCAGCTTTCCCAAGGGCTGTTTGTGTGGCTGCCTGTTCACCTAGTCCATGAGCAGCAGGACTGATTTGCTCTGCACAAAATCTTATTATGAGAACTTCCTCTCATCAGGAAGAAGCAAGCAGCCACTCTAGTATGTTGGATGTTAGAAGGGTGTTTGCATGTTGTTTAAAGTCAGACACTGTTCAGGTTCCTCAGTTTTACATGTCTTTAACTTTTACTTAACAATTTCTTTAGCTCAGCTGAAATGCGACATCCTGTTGTCAGTGGACTGCTGCAGTAAGCTGAAACACAGGGAGGCTGTGTGCTGTTGTGGCTCCAGATGTGGTGCATGCCCCAGTAAAAATGTGCTGTTTCCCAGCAGAGATATATATATTTATTTATTTCAATCTAGGATTGCAATACCTTTGAGCCGAGGCTCTTTTACAAAGGTTCCACGTCAGCGTGTGCAACAGTCACCATTTTTAGTTACACTCATATAGTCTTTGACTTACAGACATGTAATAACCAGTACAAAGACTTGAGCTATCAGCGAGATGGGGGGGGGTGGGAAGTGAGGGTAGGAGATCGGTGGGGGGAAGGAGGTGCAGGGGGTAAGGAGGAGTACGGGAGGTGGTTGGGGCGGGGGCAGGAGTGGAGATACGGGGGGAGGTGGGCGAGGGCGGGAGACAGTGCAGCCAAGAGGCCTTGTTGAGGGAATATGACAGGTAAGGTGCTAGGGGTGCAAAGACTGATTGTAAGTGCTGGGTGCTGGGGCGTTTGCAATTGGAATGGTAGAAATGTTAAGATGGACAATCGCAGGATACAAGCAGTGAGAGGCGCAGTTTGGACTTGGAGAGGCCGAGTGTTGGAGCGGTCGCTATGTCGCTGCCAAGAGAGTTGAGCCAGTTGGATGCCCGATAGGCGAATGATCTTTGTCCTTGCGTTGTGCGACATCGTGGGATATGTAGTAGATGGGAATTGGATCTCCTTGTAGTGACGTTCCTATGTCTAGGCTTATATATGAGTGTCAGCATACCTCTCAACTGTCCCTGATTATGGAGGATGTTCCTCATCCATCCCTCATGGAAAAAGTACTGCTCACACAGAGAATGTGCTGTAAATTCAGACTTTAAAGCAGAAATTCGTAATCTTCTAAGATGCTAAATCACAAATACACTTTATACAAGTAAACACAGTGCTTTCCACAGTGTTCTGGCTAGTATCTCCAAGTTTTTTTTTCTACAGAGCTTTTTGCCCACAGTGCTGCCACCTATGCCTGTCATCAGGCCCTATACCAAGGGTCCCCAGTCCCGTCTGCCACTTCCCCCGCTGTCTTGCCAGCAGGGATCCACATGGAGCAGGACCAGGGAGTCCCCCAAGGGCTGTCATGTATGGTGACAGGGATACATAGCCATTTTCCCAGTTTTGTTTCCCTTGGCAACCACACAATGTGCAATAAGCTCAACCTCCGTGGAGATGTCGTCAAACACCCTTGATCGGTCGTTGCAGTGCACCCAGGCTGTGTTACACCTCCAGGTGGCAGACAAGCAGCAGATCACACTACCCCCGAGGGAAAAGAGCTGTCCATTGGGACGCTCAGTCCTCCCTTCCTCCCCCGGCCGACCCTTGAACGACCCGTGTCCATTCCCAAACCTGGGTTGCGAGTGTGGCAGGAGGTAAGGCACCAGCACCGCAGGCCTCCATACCACTGGGCCAGCTAAAATGTCCAGGTTTGAGGGTGTGTCCCTCATTTTGAGTGTCCATGTCCCTCATTTCAAGGATGAAAGGTTTGATGAGGCAGTGCCTGGGTTTGTCTCCGGGCTTGGGCCAACTCTATGAGCGCCTTCCACTTCAAACTCATTTTCAGGTTTTTTGCCTTCAGTGCCTTCTAGCAAGCCTACAATTCGAAGGTTGGAATTCCATGACCGATTTTCTTGGTCGTCTGTTTTAACGGCCAGTTCCTCCACTGCTTTTTTTAACTCACTGCATTCCCCAGAGACCGCTTGGAGGGAGTCCTCAAGCGCTCTAACCTGCTGTTCCAGCTCTGATATTTGCATAGTATGGTTAGCCGTTGTCTTGGATAGCCCAGTGACCACTGTTTGCAGGTGAGTAAGTTGGGCAGTTATGCTTGTAAAGCACGCTTTCAACTCGCGCTGCATTTGGCAGAGTGTATTCGGCATCCCTGCGAGGGATCTCTCAAGCTCCGACATGATAGCTGGGCTGGATGAATTGGGTTGCTCAGTCGGGGATGTGCCGGCGCTGCTGTAGGCCACAGGGTCCGGAGTCAGCTCTCTCGACGTAGAGGTCAGAAATTTGAGCTTTACCTGCTTGTTTTTCAATTTGTTAGCGGGCATGTGTCTCCGGTACCTTTCCAGCTCGTTTTTGAAACGTTTGACAAGGTTAGGAGGCTTGTAGTGAACGTTTTCAAGTTAGTGGTATTAGGAGCTAGCTATAACACGTCCGCCATGTATTCTGGCTAGCCACACCCCCCTCCACCCAGTGATAAAAGGTTGAGAGGTATGAGTGTCAGTATAGTTTAGATTAAATTTCCACCTACGTGCCTGGTCACAGGGCATCTGTGCCCCGTGGTTCTTAATTCCAGGAACCACCACTGTATGTGATTTGCTTAGGATTTAGCAGTGAGTGAACAGCTATAGTGAAATTCAGACCTATACTCTCCAGTTCCGTAGTTTGATGCACTGCTCACGATGCAGACTGGTTAGAGTTCAAGACCTTCTTCTGGCAGTTTTCTGTTTGTATGCGCCCTAGACCAAACCTCCTCACTTAAATTCTAGCACATTATTTTGAATGTATTAGCACATCTTCACAAAATACAGCATGTGACTCACTTGTTATTATTTATTCAGTGTTCCTCATTCATTATTTTAGCGTGGTGGGCTACCACCATTTTTTTTTTTTTTTAATCATCCCCAATATTTTTTTGCCACCATCCTATATTTTTTACCACCACTCTATACTTGTAGCCATCAGCCTAATTTGTTTCTATAAAATCCTCCAAAATTGCCCTTTTTCACCATCTTTTATTGCACTACTACCCTTGTTTTGATACCAATACTCTAAACCTTACTTAAAGAGATTCACCAAGTTAATTTAAATCAGATGTGCACCACATGGTGTGGAGCCTTACATCTGCAGCACCCCGTCTGGCTATTTTAGATAAAAAAATTCTTCAGTATTTAAGAGTGGAAGGGATCATAAATTTCTGCTCAGCCGATCCCTTCCACTTCCCAGTCCTGGGAGCTGAATAAAGACCCACCCCCGCGCTCAGGCACGTAATGACGTATGCCCAGGGAGAGCACTCCATTATAGTCTAGTCTATGGGGGGGGGGCAACTTTTAAAATATTTTTCTACATCATAACGATTGTTTTATCACTAACCAAGGGCACCAGGTGACTGACTGACAAGGGGGTGGGTCTTTACTCAGCTCCCAGGACCAGGAAGTGGAAGGGATCGGCTGAGCAGAAATGTAAAATCCCTTCCACTCTTAAATACTGAAGAATTTTTATGTTGTCTTCCGCACGCACAAGCAGCATCTTGTGGTAGTATGAGAAATGCAGAGGTGTGTCAATGTTGTCGAATGCATGGCACACTTTAGAAGGTGCATCCCTCATTCTCCAGTTAGCCAGCATGCTAGTGCTGATACAAGTATTATGCAAAGTGCCACCAACTTGAGAGAAATGTGCCGCTGCAATCAGAGACAAGCTCATCATGCAGCAGCACCGATGACACACCTCCCCAACGTGCCTTTCCTGGTGAAACATTTTAATAAACACGGTGGCGGCAAAACCGACATCGGGGTGCAGTCCCCATGTCGGCATGTCCCCACCCCCTACAGTGTACCAATATGCCAAGCACACCACGGCGTACTTGCAAAAATAGAGGCGTAGCAAGAACAAGCTGGCCAGCGTGTCCTCTTCCGTTGTTAGTCTTTGTTTTTTGCAGGCTTTCCATTCTGATCACGATGACTGCTACTAATCCCTTGGAGCTTTTAGGGGTTGGGGGGTGCGAGGGGTGGAGGTCAGCCATGGATCTGATTGAGAAATTCCAAGTTACAGAAGTTACAAGTTGGTCTGCACGGTACTGCACTTCACAGTGATTGGCTGCTCTGTGTCAGGTGTGAGGTGTGGCTAGTAAGGGGTGCCATGTTTGAATGCCCCAAGGCACTGCACTCACTGGAGCCAGCTGTGGAAGAGAAGAGAAGTCAGGACTTTGGAGCTGAGAGTAGAGAAGAAATCTCATTTGTGTTCAATCAGTGATCCATCTGCCAGGAGCTGGCCTCTGTCCACCCTTTTAGTCTGCCAGTGACTTGATCGGAGCCAGACAACCGGAGAGGCAGTGCTTTAGCAAGAAGCAACTGCTGCGTGGCATCCCTGACCACGTCAGCATGTTCCTCCCCATTGTGTGGCACACTGGGAGCCCACTCCAGTGTGACCAACATCCCCTCCCCTGAAAGTAATGGGGCACACTGGGAGCCCACCCCAGTGTGGCCAACATTTGTTTCAGTTCACCTGTAAAGAAAGAAAATGGTACTGTGATTTGTCTGTTTTTTTTTTTTTTTTGGTGCCTGGAAAAAAAGAAAACAGTCCCTCATTGTGCATGGCGTCCCCCTCCCCCAACCCACACCCACCCTCTGCGCACCCCACCTCCCCACACACCCCACCACATACTTACCTCTGGAGGTCAGGCACTGCAATCTTCCGTGGAGCGGAAACACGTCTGGACTCTTCAAAACCGAACTGCAAAATGAAGAAATGCCAGTAAGCTATATAATGGCATCAATGGTGGGGGTGGGGTGGGGGTTCAACTAGGTGGATATCTCAGCCATTTTTGAATTGCGGCTCCAAATTTTCAGCATGGGGTTCTTGGGTCCCTATCTCATGAACACATGCACTGTCATCTCATTATTCGGTCCGAAAGGTGATTTTTTTAGTCACTGTGCAGAATCACCTTTTGTGACTGATTAACAAAATGACAGTGCCACTGTTCATGAGGTGGGGTCCCAAAAAGTCTATGTTGCAAATTTGGTGAAAAAATTCCAAAAAATGACACTGTTACGAGTGTGCATTGCTCAGTTTCCATACATGCTCGTAACTTTGACAAATTTTAATATTTTCACTTCAGATTTTCAAAATTGCCATATTTGTATACCTCCTTATGAACAGTACAGCTGTCATTTTTCACGTCCTTCCCAAAATGTGTTTTTCGGACATCTGGCACACAATGGCACGCTCGCTGTGGGAAATCAACGTTTGGGATGGAGTAACAAAATCACAGTGCCACTGTTCATGAGCGGAGGTCTCAAAATGCCTATGTTGAAAATCTGGTTAACAAAATCCCCCAAATAATTGCATTACTGGCATGTGTTGCGTAGTTTCTACGCACACTCATGACTTCACCAATTTTTCATATTTTCACTCCAGATTTTCAACATTGATATTTTTTTACACCTCCTCACGAGCAGTACAGCTGTCATTTTTCACATCCTGCCCAAAATTTTCACACCTGTGGCGCCAAATGGCGCAGTCACTGTGCAAAATCACCTTTCAGCTAACGAACTGATCTGCCACTGTTCATGAGGTGGGGTCACAAAAAGCCCATGTTGAAAATTTGGAGTGAAAATGCCAACAAATGCCCAGGGCATTAAGTTTCCCAACCGTAACGCCGCACCCTGTAGAGACTGACAGGTGTCAGATGTCCGACTCGAGATTGTCGGCTGTAATGCTCACGCCATTCCACCCCCACCCTCACCCTGCAGCCAGTGACAGGCATAGAGGTGTGCCTTGGACTCTTTGGCCCCAAAGGTCACCCCATTCTCCTATACTGCACCCATCTCAGCACATTTCCTTATGGAATGGGGTGTGCGTAAGGCCCAAAGACCCCAAGGCACACAGCGACACTTGTCGGTGTCTGCAGGATACGGTGGTGAAATGGCGGGAGCGTTATGCCGGACGACCCAAAGGCACACCCCAAAGGCACATCCTAATGCCTGTCAGTCTCTGCAGGGTGGGGGTGAGGTTAGCGTCAGTTCAGTACTTCACTGTCATTCCTATTATGCATCTCTCTAACTCCTGCACTACCAATGCCAATGCCAGCAAGACAGCATTCAGCATTGACAAATGCTTGTTTTATCTAAAATAACCAGTAAAGTTAGCAAAAAAAAAATTGCAGCCCCAGAAATATTGAATCCATTAAGTGAGGTGCATTACCTGATCTGGTGGGCTGGGGGGGCTGAAGAAGCCAGAACCCCTTTGTGTATTCCCCTCTTCTTGCAGTAACATTGAGGAACCACTGTTACACTGCTCACTATCTAACTGCCTCAGGGAGCCTTTCTATAAAGGGTGCTACAATCTACAGCTGCAGCTGCTTTAATAAAAGTTGACTCACCCTGCCCTTCTTTGTCATGTATGGGGCAGCACCTGAGGCTCTGGAAAGCAATTTCATGTTACAGAATGAACTTGGGCAGGATTTGTCACAAATGGAATCGGTAAAGATTAGAATGCTTCAGCATGGAGGTAAGGAACCAAGATTATCTGACCATGATTATCATCAGTGAAAACAAAAACCAGCTGAAAAAAAAAAACTTAAATATATACATGACAAATGGGGGGGATGAAATATCTGTGAAAATAGGAACTGCATGTGGGCAACTTGCCTTTCTTGCTCCTCAGTACATTAGTGACCACTTCATAGTTAAAACATGACATAGATTAAAGGGGAACAGTCAGCACAAAGGACCCCCTCACTCAAGTATGGGGCAGGTCCTAACGTGCACTTTGTGGGCAAAAAACATTTTGGTTTGCTTACTGTTTAGTATACCCACTGCTGCCTATTGCTCTGATGTCAGCTGTGGGGGGAGGGGGGTCTGGGATTTGTAGTAACAGAAGTTGTCAGCCTAGAACTAAGCAAAATTAGTCTGGTACTATCTACTATACTACAGTAAACAGCAAGTAAACAAAAATGTTTTTGAGACAGTGGAATGGTACACATGAACAGATGTAGATATGCAGGGCTGTTTAGGACAACGCAGGAAGAGGGGCTCCCGGCGCAGCAAAGTCACACTGAAGAGCCAAGGTCGTAAAACACAGAACCAATGCACAAAGAAAACCATGCTGTAAAAATAAATAGCTGGTCACAGTTTCAGGTGCAAGCAGTGTTTATTGGGAAATAAAAGAAACCGTGGCACCAGCCTCCTCAACTACCTTGGCACAGTACGTTTCTACCCTGAAAGTTTCAGAAAAAAAAAATTCCATTCAGTGTACTGTGTACGTGAGAGCAGAACCAAAAACCCATGTTAAGTATAGGGAAAGAAAATTAGACATCTACAGGAAAATGACTTGTGCAGATCTCAGAAACTGCACAAGCTGGCATCTCAAAACTTTTGGCATATTTAGATCTTGCATCCTAGACAGTGCATGCAAAATTGTAGCTAATTTTGTCACACTCTGCCATAGCTATTAAGGTGCAAAATTAGAGGTTTACCGTCCATTGTACTCCCTCTTCCACTTTCTCCAGGATGCTTCTGGAAACAAGCTTTGGCTCAGAATGCCTTCCTGGTGAAACATTTGAATAAATAAATTAATTAACTTAGAACCTGTCTCTCAACCCTAACTATACTGGCGCACCGTGCCAGTATAACATTTGCACTGTATTTTATATGCTGATTGTATTGGATGCAGTATGGTCTAGTGGTTAAGAGTACTTGCTTAGGAACCAGGAGGTCACAGGTTAAAAGTCTACTAGAGTCAAATACTCACTGTGTGACCTTGAGAAAGCCACTTAGTTCAAGTTCAAGTTTATTGCAGGAAAACTCCATTGAGCAAGCTCATTCACAAGGAGGTCCTGTGACATAAACACTTAAAGTACAAACACAGATAGGTAATAACAGTATATACATGAAATGCACGTTACATGATACAGGCTGGATATACATACAAGGGTACCACATAGGGTGACCACATGTGGTTAACCTCTCAGTGCTCCAGTCCACCCAGCTGCAGACATGGGTAGAAGCAGGACCCCACTTGAAATGAGATTGGGCTCCTCAGTTGGGCTATCCTGCGTAAATAAATGTTAAAATAAAAAGCAGATTGCACAGAATCGTAGTACAGTCTATGTTCTTTCTTTTGGTTACTACTGTAGATCTGCTTACTTCATTTTTTTGTATGCTTCTCTGAGCTTTAGCAGTGTACTCCAGTCTTGTACCTGATTGTTGTTTTTTTATTATTAGTTTACCTATGTTTTTATTACTGTACTGCTGGACTTCTTGTCCCATTTCATCGCTGAGGCCGCATCTGGAAATAAGTTTCCTCTCAGTGTCCCTCTCTTGGTCACCAGTTTCTGAATAAATAAAATTGCTGAAATATCCCTCACAATGCGAAACAGTAAAGAGGTACAGTATGCATATGTGTTTCTATATAGCTGTCTGCTCAAGTACAAAATGTAACCTTAAAGGGGCCCTTTTTTTTTTTGTCATTTATGCTCCTCCTAGGCCAGGCATCCTTCCGAGGTGCACACGCAGTGAGGACTACTGCTCCCTGCCTGAACCCTGCAATTCCGACTGGGACTTCCCCAACAACTGGGCAACCCTAGCGTGCCAGTTCACCCACCGGGCCAGGCCCACTCACCCTCAGTGGCCTATCTGTAGTTAGAGAGGGCTTACCGCAGTATCCAGTTCGGCCAGGAGTCCAGCGGAGATCAGGCCGGCAGTGGGATGTGTGTCCTGCCTCTGGTGCCCCCATCATCTCCACAGTCCCAGGAGGGTTTTTTCCATGTTGTGTTGTTTCCCCTTGGGAGTGCGACGTGCAATGACGTCCATGCACGGCTCACCTGCTGATGTCTGCTACATTCCCATCCCCTCTCTTTCTGGCTGGCGTACCTGTGCTGCCCCCAATCTCCATCGGGGGTCGCTAGGATGCCGAGCAGCCCCAGAACCCTCCCCAGAGAGAGGAGAGCAGTCCTCTGGCCGCTCAGTCCTCTCTCTTCCCCCCCGCCAAGCCCCGGTATCCTGGGCTCATTCCTGAGCCCGGGTCTCCAGCGTGGTGCGAGGTGTGGCGTCCAGCGCCTCAAACTTCAGCACCACCGGGCCAGCTAAAGGGGCCCTTTGAGTTTAGAATTAGATCAAAATCAGTTTAGAGGGCTCAGGAAATAATGAGACATATACAGCAGTTGCTCTTGCTTCTCTCCCTTATTTAAAAGAGTGAATCAGGTCCATCTTGACTTGCTCTTAGTCCAGTATGTGTTACTGAGTGACACTGCAGTACTGACTGCTGAGTGATGTGCTGTGCATTGTGGGATAGCTACTGCACAGCTTGTCTCAAGCTGATGAGTGCAGGAAGGAGCTGCGAGGGTTGGCCTTGGGGCAGTGAAATCATGGGTTGACCTTGCAGGTATATGCAGTGAAAGCCTTCCTATGGGATGAAGAAAAAAACACACGGACTGGTAAATGCACCCGTCTTGATGTTCGAGCTGCTGCTTAGCTCCACAACCTGAAATTTACCAGCACATAAGGAGATCAGCACTCAAGAGGATTTTAAAATGAGTGCTCAGTTTAATGGCAGAAAAAAGGTAGACACAGTCAAGACAGCTTTGTGCTATGCTGACACTTCCTCAAGAGGCCCCCCAGATGAAGTGCCAGCAATGCAGGAAGTGCCGGGGTGGGGCGTTTTGCTGTGTCTGCCTTTTTCTGTCATTAAATTGAACATTAATTATAAAATGATCTGATTAGATGAGTCTTGGAAACCTAAAATGCACCCTGTAAAAAGGGAATCATAATCAGTTTGGGAAGCTTTCGTGCTGAGCACTGGCTGGTTATTTGCACTGTTTTAGACTCTGCTTTGATAGTGACAAACCATTTTTTTAATTAACATACTGTATAACTGCAGGATAATTTGAGGCTAAAGTAGTACTGCTTGTTAACAAGGGAAAACAAATCATATATTGTTTTTAGCAGCAGCGTACTCCTGGTCTCTTTAGATTCTGTGCTAGAGCCTGTTCACCCGTTTTTCCCTGTGGGATGTCACTGGTCACTTGTTTCCATTTTTTTGTGTAGTCATTTTGACTTTTGAGCTTTTACTTGGTATCAGGTGTGAATGCCACTGTCCTCTTAGCCTCATCTGGCACCCCACATTGCATCACAGCCAGCAGTGATCAACATGGAGCGGGGTCCCAGAGTAACTGTAACTGTGATTCAGACATGTTTTTTTTCCTTCATTGGCCCCATCTGCATCCCACTTGGTGCTAGGCAATGACCCTTGCAAGCATACTGCATCCCTCTGTGAAGGAGATAAGCTTCTTAGCCCACCAGAGGGGTGATTGGGACTGTAGAACCCAGCACCAAGCCTTCCTGACTGGAAGTACTGTCGCGTGGCATTGCCACCCCAGCCCGGCCCCTCAGCTACCTGACCCAACTCTAGGGTCTGCACCCACAACTGGGTGGCTGGCATGGGAGCATGACACACTACCCACTGGGCCATCAAATGGCTCCCACTTGTTTCCATGTTGATAGATTACAATATAAGTCTCTGTTTCCTGTCCTGCAGTCAGTTACTAACCCGTTGTATTACTCTATCAGCTATACCTAGGTTTTCCATTTTTGTGAACAAGCCTCCAGTGTGGGACAGTGTCAAATGATTCGCTAAGATCTAGGCATACACCATCCACAGGTCTTTGTTTATCGTGCTCCTTAGTAACATTCTCAAAGAATGCAATATGATTTGTATTGCATGACTTATTTTACAGAATCCTTATGGAGCTTTTGATTCCAAGTCATTTTTCTGCAGGTGTTTTGACATAGAGAGAATAATTAACACCAAAGTGATAAGAACAAGTTAGTTCAGATACCTTGTTGGTGTTGTGACTTCATTTGGCACGAGAGCGAAGCTAAAATGCCTTAGTGATGTTACAACACTAACGAGCTGTGTGAACCAGCGAGCTCTTAAGTTGCTGTTTTTATAATACTAGATTTAGCATGTTGTTTAAACATTGAGTTAATTGAGGGGTGAATTAAGCCATATTAGAATGTGAGTCTTCATTTATTTTTTTTTTGTTGGTAGTTTTCCTCACCTTGACCCACCAGTCTGCAATCACGTCCAGGTATCCCCTTCCTCCGGCTGGATCGCTCTGGCTCCCACAGTGGGTCTCGCTGTATACCCCCGTGGCTTGCCCCCCGTGGCAGGGTGGCAGAGAGGCCCCCTCTATCTCCGCCAACACAGGATCCAGTTTCCAGCGAGCCCTGGGATCCGAGCATCCCGCCGAACGGCCATCAAGCCGCCGCAACCGGTGCCATTTTCCTCCTTTCTCTTAGTTCCCCTTGAGTCATGGGCATGCAAGTGTGTCAGTTGCAGTGGGTGCGCACGCATCTGCATCCAGACGTCTGCCCTCAGCTCCTACCAGTGTGTGGCATGCGTCCCTGACCCCCAGCCTCCACCAGGGCTCAGTCGGATGCCGAACAGTGTGACCTCCGGAGAGGAAGAGCAGTCTTTCAGATGCCTCGATCTTCCTCCCTGCCAGACCACACGGCACCTGTGCTCGTTTCTGAACCTGGGTTGCCGGCATGATGTGAGGTGTGGCGTTCAGCGCCTCAGTCCTCAGCACCACTAGGCCAACGAGTCTTCGTTTTTTACTGTGTTTTATAGCATACTGTGCAGTTTCAAAAGCTGATCTCAAAGAATAAACTGTAAAACTAAAATCACGGTTTTACTTAGTGCATGGTTCTGATTGAAACAGCTGAGACTGCAGCTCAGCTCGCATTCTAGTTTACTGTAGTTCTGCAGTGAGCATGTGGCTCTGTTTGTAGGAACTGTGTAAAATTGTTAGAAATGTTCTGAAAAAATTGTTCTCAACATATATTGAGAAGAAATTTTTCAGATCACCAAAAAAAAACCAACGTGCTGAGTATTGTATTTTCTCAGTAACATTTTACTGCTACAGTACTACCACACCTACTTCAAGAACATCTGACAGGCTTCTTCAGCATCCACACGTGCAGCCAGAATCCAAGTTGTTAGAAGGTTTAGAGGGCAAGCAAGGTCAAGTGATTTTCTGTAGGTGCTGAACCTGCTGAGAATGCTGTGCTACTTTGGGGCTATGGTTGTTTTTTGCGTTACTTAGTGCTACAGTACATACTTAGTGCATACAGTACTTGTAAAGAACATGGGAATTCCAAATACAATGCACATGAAATATTGGCAGAAATATGTCTAAAACTGTTTTTTTTTTTTTTTATATAATATTTACCCAGAATACCCCAACAGAGGCACCACCTCATGTTCATTATGTTTTCCTTGCTAGGTGGGCTGGAGCACTGGATGGTTAAGTGACTTGTGTAGATCACAAAGTAAATATTTGGCTTTGGTGGGTTTTGAACCTGTGATTGCCCGATTCCAAAGCTGGTGCACTAACGACTGGACCACACTACCTTCCAACTTTTTTCAGAGTTTCTCTTGAGGCATCCAGGGATTTTTAAATCAGTTTCAAACATCATCATGCAGTAGATAAGAATTTATTTCATAAAGGTGTCGACTAGAGTTGCATCAGAGGGAAGATGGGAGTTTGTTCCAAGCCGTAGGTGCAAGGTAGGCAAAATATTTCTGATCAATTGCTTTTGTAGTCTGGGAAACCTGGAGGGATAGTGAGTCAGTGTTTCTGATACTGTAAGTTAAACTACAGTTCCTCTCCCAGCTTGGCTACCATCTTTATGAAATGGCATCCTCACCTTAACATGTGGTCTGTATCCAGTAGCTCACTTATAATACCCCACAAGTACAACCACAATGGGACGGTTTTCCCTTGCCTATGTAGCCCCTACGTTCTGGAATTCCATCCCCTCTGTACTCGTATCATGTCAAGTGATGTGACCCTTTAAATCAACCCTCAAAATATGCCTCCATGAAACAAGTAGGTGTTTATGCCACCCTTGATCACGTCTCTTGGAATTCTAAGATATTATTTATTGGTACTTTGGCTCTATGTTGGGCCCTGGCCATGTAGTAAATTATGATTTTACTTCGCTACGTCCGTTGGTCATAGCTACAGTGCACTATATTTTACTACTCCTGATACCTGCTCTGAGAAATCTGCTATTGTTTTGTCCTGTGTATTACTGATACCATGGATACTGTGTCCCTTGAAAATTACTTCAATCTTATTATACTGTGAATGATCATATGACTGCTTTTCTTGATATATTTTGTTAACCCTATAATGTTTTTTATGAAAATAATTCTGGGCCACCCCTGAAGAAGGTATACCCTGTCCTGCTGGGATTGTCTGGTAACCCAAAACCAGATAACTAAATGAGATGACAGAATTAGAATTGATATTTCAGGGGCTGTCCAGATGGCTGCCAGCTTGCCATGCAACCAACCAAGTTTGGGAGCAGATTCAAATTGTCACATTGGGAGGTAGCTTTGGTAGGGGAGGGCTGGCGACAGGATCCAGCACCACAGTGACTCCTGTGGCATTGCCAGAGAGCTTGCTTCTGCCGCAGGGGAACACAGTGCATGAGTGAGGCCAAACAGATGACTGTGACATGCCTGGAAGGAGCAACGAGTCTAGAGAAATGCAAGGAAGAAACCCCAGCATCCACAGCTGATGATGTCTGCTAGTACATACTGGTCCCACACCAGGTCACCTTGCTGCCCACGATTGAATCTAGACTTGATAGGAGGGGGAGAGATGACCCTCACCCAGATGCCCCCCTGCCCAGGAAAGAAGAACTGCAGTGGACTGCTGAAGTGTTGGCGGGGTAATGAATGAGGCCTAGAAGTATCTGAAGATAACCTAAAGGCAAAAGGTGAGAGACTGGAGGTGACCAAAAATCTCTATAGAAAAAATAAATAAATTGATATTTCAACCCTCAGGTTTTCTTCAGGAATGATGTATTAAGAAAGTTGGATTTGTAATTGGTTGGGCACAGCAGTAAAGATGGCAGCATTTAGCAGTAACTGTCTCTTTCCCTAAGGCCATTTAATTTAATTTGTTTGTCAGGACAACCTCATTGAGCTTTCTTGGCAGTGGAAATGCGATAAAATATAAAAATTTCAATGCTACAGTTCATAAATACAAATGCATAAACACGCTGTACCAATACAGAGTATTAACGTGGGAACCAAACTGGTGGTACCAAAGAGCTCTCAAGCATTATATAGAGAATTGTGTTTGAGAAGTCATACACAGCAGGGGTATTCATGTATCAAGAGGTTTCCCTGGTAACCGATTACCTCGAGAGTGCAGTTCGAGAGGTGCTTGGTTGCCAGAGAAACCTCAAGATACAAGAAGATCTTTGTGTATGACTACTCCTACACAATGTTTTATAGTGTATGGGCATCCATGCCCATTTCGGACACTATACTTTGTTTCTGTGAACTGTTGGTTGGAGGGCACTTAAGGGTTTGTTGTAGGCTCAAATTACTGACACAGTGTGCTGCAGATGTTTCTGCAAGTTCAAGTGAAAAAAAAAAAGAGTTCCAGATTAATTGGATAGGGGAAATCAACTATGTGGCAGCATTCCAAGTTGTTCTGCTGCAGCAGTGACATCACTACTGCATCAGAACAACATAATGGTGTCAGGACTGCAGCAGAACAAGCATAGATAGTATGGTGGAATGCTGTTATGCATGGAATTGCTGCACTAGTGACGTCATTATGTTGTTCTGCTACAATAGTGATGTCACTACTGCAGCCGAACAACTTGGAATGCTGCCACGTAGTTGCTTTCCTCTCTATACAGTTAAGCTGAAAGTTTTTTTTTAACGTGAACTTGCAGAAACATCTGCAGCAGACTGTGTCAGTTAGAAAATTTTAACATTTCTATTCTCCACTGTCTTCACTAGCTGATTTATGTGTGATTTTCTGTGCTGTGACTGCCCGTACACTATAAAAGATTGTGTATGAGCAGTCATACACAAACAAGGATATTCTTGTATCTCGAGGTTCCCTTGGTAACAGAGCACCTTTTGAGCTGTGCTCTCGAGGTAATCTGTTACCAAGGAAACTTCTCGGTACAAGAATATCCTTGTAGTGTACGACTGCTCATACACAATCCTCTATATTCCCGGCATGAAATTCCACACATATCAGTATTACAGCATACACTATAGGCAAACTGTACAACAATATGAGTATTTACATAAACATAAGTTAATCCATGCAAGTACTATACCATATATAAACAGTGTAATAAAATTCAGAATTTTAACAAATTCTGAGGTTGCTCTTGGTATCCGTTAGGGGGATATATCAGGGTAAGGTCAGCAGCTATTTCTGATGACTGGCAGCAGCTATGGTTCTATCCTTCCAGGGACCTTGAGTGAATTTCCTCAAGGGGCCACATAAAGGGAGTAGGACACACAAAAGAACATCCACAGCTCTTGTTAGAATTTTTATTTTGAGGGCTTTGGACTTCCTGTATGTAACCCCTAGGGGGCACTACCCTTAGGGCTACTACCCCTGCCTGCCTGCACTGAGACAGGGTGAGGGGCCCAGATCCATTGACGGGTGCCTCCACCCAGAGGTTGGGGTTAAAACGGTCGAGACCGCCTCGGTTACAGCCCTCTGGGTTACTGCAATCCCCTTTTTGTCCCACTAGTGGCTCACACTGTGTACCAACACTTCTTTTCACCAGTACACTTACTCCCCGGGTAGTATCTCTCAGCTCACTCCGGGACCCCTGTAAAGTAAGGTACAATTATGTCACAGTCACTATGCAGCGGTTCACCAGGGATGCACAACCAGCCAGGATATAGTTGCAACACGATAATCTGATTTATTACGGGGGTAATGAGGAGAGGGGGAAAATCAGGTTAATTAGCTTGTACTGATATTAGCTACCTAGGGCTCTGGCACAGACCTAACCCTTGATTTACTGTCCCTGGGTACCCAAGCTCAACGGCTAGTCCAAACGTGGCAGCTGGTTGGGGCCCTTAACACAGATAAACATTACAGTCCTGAGCAGGTCAGAATAGGAGGAAAGTTTAGTTAGGCAATCAGCAGTATAATAATGCACTGGAAACCACTGTGTACACACTCTGCAGGGAGCTACCCTGAATTAGTACTCACAACCCCAGTAAATAACAATTCCTTCAACGCTGCCAGGACGGAGCCTGAACTTCACCAGTCTTCTCACACATTTATATGGCAACAACAGAGGGGTACCATACCAGGCAGCTGCTTTCACACAGTCACAAATTGCAGAAAAACTCAAACAGCAAATGGCAGTTTCAACATTAAAGGCGGACCGAGCGCGACTCAGCAATTCTCTCCAGTCCTCTCAGGATGAGCCTGGTAGGTAGCTGGGCTGGCACCAGCCCCCTCTGACAGCACGCTGGCGGATTTAGTCCGACTTGCTTGGAAAGACAGAAACGGCCCTAGCTTAAACCCGCGCTCCTTTACCTTCCACCAGCGCAGAAGCAAAACAGCTCTTTCTCCTCTCTTCAGCTACTTTATGAATCTGTCTTTGGCAGCATTGAGTACTCCACCTCATACGGGCGCTACCCGTTCTTATTGGCTGGCTGAGCATGCCAGTCACTTCTTCCGGCTCTCAGTGGTGCGAAAAAGCACCATGGCCCATAATACCTCTCTCAAGGACAAACAGTTTCCTATTGGTCAGCCGACTCTGTAGGGTCCCGAGGTACTGATTGGCCCAATTCAGCAGTTCTGGGGCAAATTGGAGGAAACAATCAAACAGTCCTTACTGCAAAAGAAGGCAGGTTAAAACAACTACATTATCATTATTATTTTATGTTATTTCAGGCAAACAATCACATCATCCAGAAGAACCCCCTCTGCACCACTAGCGATGGCAGGCAGGGAGCTTTTTCCAGTGTCCCAGGCGGGACTCGGGCCTACAACCACACAGCCCCTTCCCCCATTCCAGTTAATTATGACTGCAACAAGCAGCCCAGAAAGAGAAAACTTACGGAGGCTTTAAAAGCGCTCACGGGCTACCCATTTACACGGCTTTATGCCGATCACCAACCAGGCATGGAGCAGGGAAACGAGCTCCGAGAAAACTGTCAAGAACCCCCATTTGCAAGGGGGGGTTACACGTATTAAAAAAAAACAACCTTGGAGACCAAAAAAATGTTTAAGACTGCTGGAATATGCACTTGTGTAAAAAGTGCCAGATTTCAGACAATAATTAGCTCAGTATTTTTACCCCCAATTGCAGGGCAGAATTGCTGTTATGCTGAACTTGGTAACAAAGTCTCCTTAATTTGCTTAGGTCTGACATGCTGAGCCTTGTAACAGCACTTCCTTGAGCTTCTTACGTCCTAATGCTGAGTCTGGTTGTAGTACCTCCCCGAACTGCTTAGATCCTGATAAAGAGCCTGGTGTAGCGCTCACTGAGTTGCTTAGATCCTCATGATGAGCCTGGCAACAGTTCTTACTGAACTGCTTAGATCCTCATGAAGAGCCTGGCAACAGCTCTCCCTGAACTGCTTAGATCCTCATGAAGAGCCTAGCAACAGCTGTCCATGAGTTGCTTTGATCCTCATGCTGAGTCTAATAACAGAGCCTTTCTGAACTGCTTAAATTCTCATGCTGAGCCTGGTAACGGCTCCTCCTTGAGTTGCTTAGATCCTCATGCTAAACCTGGTAACAGCGCCCCCGCCCCCCCGAAGCAGGTTTGATTTGTCATGATGAGCCTGGTAATAGAACCTCATTGATCTGCTTAGATCCTTGTACTGAGCCTGGTAACAGTCCCTACTTGAGCTGCTTAGATTCTTCATTATGAGTCTGATAATAACCCTTCCCTGAGCTGCTTAAATCCTCATGCTGAGTCTGGTAACAGCCCCTCCCTGCATTGCTTAGAGCCACATGATGAGTCTAATCACAGCCCCTCCCTGAGCTGCTTAGATTTTCATGATGAGCCTGGTAACAGCACCTCCCTGGGCTGCTTAGAACTGCCACGATGAGCCTCGTAACAGAGCCTCCCTGAGCTGCTTACACCCTTGTGCAGAGCCTGGTAACTGCCCCTCCTAGAGCTGATTAGATTCATCATGCTGAGCCTGGTAACTGCCCCTCCTAGAGCTGATTAGATTCATCATGCTGAGCCTGGTAACTGCCCCTCCTAGAGTTGATTAGATTCATCATGCTGAGCCTGGTAACTGCCCCTCCTAGAGCTGATTAGATTCATCATGCTGAGCCTGGTAACTGCCCCTCCTAGAGTTGATTAGATTCTCATGCTGAGCCTGGTAACTGTCCCTCCTAGAGCTGATTAGATTCTCATGCTGAGCCTGGTAGCAGCCCCTTCCTGAGCTGCTTAGATTCTCATGCTGAGCCTGGTAACTGCCCCTCCTAGAGTTGATTAGATTCATCATGCTGAGCCTGGTAACTGCCCCTCCTAGAGCTGATTAGATTCTCATGCTGAGCCTGGTAACTGCCCCTCCTAGAGCTGATTAGATTCTCATGCTGAGCCTGGTAACTGCCCCTCCTAGAGCTGATTAGATTCTCATGCTGAGCCTGGCAACAGTACTGTTTGGATCCCTCTTGAGTAGCCTGCTAATAGGACAGAAAATTTTAGAAATTCAAGTACAAAATTTATTTTGCTACACCACACTGTGGTGTACACAGGCACATTGCAACTATAGAAAATGACATGATGGTGCATCTGCAGAAGGAGATGGACTGGATGGACCACTTGGTCTTTCTCTATCGCCTAAATCCAATGTTGCTAGCACTGTTCAAACCCCGGGAATAACATAAACTGTAAAGAAATACAGATTATATCTAATGCAGTTTGTTCAAAACAGACTACAAGACGACCACTTTGACTCACTGTATCAAAATTATTTAAGTTTATTAATATTTACGCAAGTCAGAAGTCCACAAGACTTGTCCCACCCATTTGTCGGGGTGTAGAATGACTTGACCATATTGCTATTTTGACTCTGTATATCTTGTGGCTAGTAAGTGACCTTTAACTGCGAAATGCATGTATTCCCCCAATTCAGCTGCTACAACTCCTGCCGCGAGGATCCCTTTTGTAACTGAGCCTTGGCTCACTCAAGTTCCTGCAAATAAACAGGAAATGTGTCTGTTGATGGTAAATTAAATGCTGGGACCACAGACCCTTGAATGACTTTGAGATTTACTTAAATTGATGTTTCTGTTTCTTTGGAACTGTTTGTTTAGTTTGTTGTGCAGATGCTTTAATAGCTTTTAAGTGTTTGTTTTATTGATTTTATAATAATACAATACAATGCAAACATTCCCACTTAGGGATTACGTAATTGTTACAATACTGATACAGTTCATGTGTAGGACAACATCCATATGCGCTAGATCATATTTTAGTAGCATATCCAACAAGCCAGGATGAAAAGCACATTAGTGTACACAAGTCTAACAGATTATGTAACATAGAAACATAGAATGTGACCGCAGGAAAGACCAGAGGTCCATCGAGTCTGCCCAAAAAGTTTCCCACGACCTAGTGTCAATCCGGGTACCTACCCATCCCCTGAATAGCCCACTGAGAAGCAACATTTCATTTTCAGTGGGGTCCTGACTCTGCCTATTGTGCACAGCTGAGTGGACTGGAGCATTTAATGGTTAAGTAATTTGCTAGATGTCATTCAGTATTTGGCTCTGATGGGGTTAAAACCTATGATGTGGGATGCTCAGGATCTGATGATTCTGTTCAGTCTTGCATCCACTGTATTTCTGTATTTCTGAGTATGATAAGACAATAGAAAATGAATCAAGCTCAGAAATTCCGATTCCATATCCGAGTGCTTATACTCCCGTGGCCTGGCTCCAACTGAACAAGAACATCTAAGTGGCACTCGCCACTCAGTCTCCCATCCCTGGCAATTTCTATTCCTCAACCCTTGTATAGCACCCTTAAATCCTCCCCCTGAATGTCACTCACCATCACAGACTCACAGAAGGAAGGTAAGTTCCTTTTCCTGTCTCCATTCAGCATGGTGCTTGGTAGTCAGTTGGTACTGTAAAATTGTACTACTTTGTGTAGTACTGTAAGGCAGATAATGGAGCACTGTAGCAGGTATGGCTTTAAATTAAATTCCTTGTCTCAGTTAAACTTCCGGTATTGGAAATGCTTGAGCAAGGGGGGTGACTGACACAAACACTTATATCGCCTTAGTCACAGATGTTCTGTCTATGATGGCAACCCGAGGTTGTTGGAGGGTTTCTGCTGGTCACAACCTGGCTCTTGTATTGACATACCTGGAGTTGGAAAAGGACAACATATTTGATTTACCACCAGCATACTGTCTACATCATTGTATATCGGTATTACATCCCTTACAGCACTATACAAAGTAGTACAGTTTTACAATACCTTACTGACTGAATGCCGAGTCTAACAGACACCATGTTGTGTAAAAACTGGAGAAGAACCTTGCCTGCTTGCTGTGAGTCCGTGGCTGTGAGTGACAGTAGGGAGGAGGAGGAGGATTCATGGCAGCTAAGGGAGGGTGGGGAAAGGTAGATATTATAGGGGGATAAACATTTCTGAGAAAGGGAAGGCTGAGTGAAGGTTAGATGGTACGCAGTTCTAAGCAATGAACTGTAAATCAGGTTCAAACAATTGAAACCCACCACGGTCTTACTTCGTGACCCTGTGCTCACTACTTGACCTCCTTATTTAGTCCTTCTGTCTAAAATTGGTTAGACGTAGCACCACATTTAAAGCACAATGCTTTGTCTCGGTTGGGCTACTGTAGGTAACTGATATATAAAATAAATTATTACTAATTGAAAACAAAGTACATGGTTTATAGCTCAAAATGGGATCAATTTGTCTGTGTCCTATCTTTCTTGAGATACAGACGCACAAAAAAGTGAGTGCTGAGTCAGTAGCATGTGAGCTTCAGATAAAAACAAAGATGTTAGATGAAGTGCACATTGAAACATGATTAAAATGTTAATTTGTAATGTATTAATTAGTAATTTTGTGCCCCCTCTTATGTCCCCAGCACCTGACTCCCTTAGGAGTCACACCTCGACCCTACGCTTCTCTCCAGCCTACTTGCACCTTTGTCCAGCCTGCCTTTGACTGCCCCCTAGGTGGGGTCGGGAGATGTACACCCAACAATATCCATGTAATTAGGCAGTGGTGTGGCAGAAGCATGGGACCTGGCTATACCTGAATCAGTCTTCAGGCACTGAGGTCATTTTCCCTTTTTCTGGTGTCCTCCCCCTGAGATGCTGGCCGTAGTGACACCATGTACATGCATGCATGCAAGCACATAGACTGTCTGGCTGCGTGGAGGCAACTAGCATCTTTCCATCCAAAGGCATGCCAATCCATACCGCCATCTTTGATCACCCACGTGGCACTAGTGTGCCAGTGTTACACAGCTTCCCTCTCCAGAGAGGCAGAACATTTGGTGGGTCACTCAGTTGCTCTCCTTTTGGTCGGTCCTTGGTAACCTTACTGCTGCTGTCATGGGCCGACCTTGGTTCTATCTTTATTTTCTGTTTTCTACATGTGTTTAATCTAACCCTTTGGCCTTTTCAGATATAGTCACCTTGTCTGCTGCTGTCTACTGTACATAAAAAACATATTGGGCAGGATTTCCAGAGGGGAGGATGTTTCTATAGATCCCAGTTTTGAGTTGCGTCTGTCTCCTCCCAAATGTTGCAAAACCTCCATTCTTACTTTCAGGGGGCTACAAGAATTTACAGTGATTACCACCACGTGGCAGCTTGCACCAGAAAAGGGCCACCTGCGCCACATATAAGGATTAAAGTGGCACTCAACGTGCCTCAAATCGTGGCAAGCTGCACAATGCACCAGAAATGTGGTGCAAGTCAACAGAATAGTGTTGAAAAATCCTACTCAGAGAGAGTTTGGCCTCTGGTAAGAGCTAGAAATTTGGACACTGGTTTGCAAGTATGGTTCACCCCGGGTAGGAGTCTCCTGTTTACATTTTTGAGTTTTGGATAGAAAGGAAAACACGTGCATGCACACACACACACACACACACACAGACAAACACACACTTTGCATTAGAAACATTTAACTGATACGTAATTTTTCTTTGAAATTCTGTGTATTTCCATAGTAATATTCTTGCTGGAGCTTCCCACATAAAAGGAACACATTCTAAACATAGGGATTACAGGAGATTATGTTATATTTTTGGTGTAGTTCTAACGAATTACACTACTGAAAATGAAAGTCGCTTTGAATTGGCCTAATTTAAAATGGATTTCTGTCTCTCCGGCTTTAAACTCCTTTGGGAAGATGAAGCTGTGGATATATTACTTGACTCTTTACATAGCTCCCAGTTTCTAAAAAAAGACAGGCATTTCGAGACCATGCATGTATATATATATATATAATTGGATTTTTAACATAATAACATTTATCTTTATTGATTAAATTGAAATGTATTCCCCATGGAGAAGAATTCAACAGACACGACTAGAAATTAGAAACTGGTCTTTTGGCTAGTTTTAAAGGTGTCTTAATGACATTATGATGGTGGAGTGATGATATTTACTGGCTGGTTTTCCATAAGGTGGGACTTGGTGGCACAGTTTGTATTGTGCTTCTCTTTCACTGCTGGAGACATACATACATATAGTACATACATAAAAATTTAGGGAGGAAGGAAGACTATTGGTTTATCAAGTTCCTCCCTCCAATCAGAGCAGTGGGAATACCATGTCGCTCTTTTATTTTCCTCTAAAGTACCTATCAAGTCTAAGCTTGGTTGTATTGACCATTATACTATCACTGAATAGGGTGTCTAATCACAGCCATGGAGTTGTAGTGCCTTGGTCAGAACTGTACAGCTAAAAGGCAGTCAGTGAGACCGGTACCTACTAAAGGAACATCAATTAATGTTGCTCCCCAGAAAGTAGAGACTGAGGGCCAAATAGGATTTCCCAATAAAAAAATCAATCTTTATTGATAGACTTTTTTAAAAAGCTTCGTCTATGAATCCATGTATAAGCATTTCAGTACACTTACACACGATGAAAAACATTCAGTGCTGTGAGGTCCAAACATGTATTTATTCTGTCAATATGTGTGAATATTGTATGGAATTTGGATTTAATGTATCTATTCTACCAAAATGTGTGTATATTTATATACAGTATGTAGGTGGCTTACTGTTAGAGTTGAGAACTGTACTTATTACACTTGTGGATTTAATATGCACTGTCACTTTAAATGGGTTAGTTAAAAGGGGTGCAGGTGTAGCACTATGTCATCCTTTGAAAAAGCACCTTTGGCCTGCCCAGTGGCGTTGAGGGCTGAGCTGGGCTGCCACTCCAAGCCTACGCGGCTGACCCGTGTTCAGGATGACAGGTTGGCGAAATTAACTGAGGAAGGAGGAAGGATCGAGTGTCCGCTGGACTGCTCTCCTCTCCAGGGTGGGGGGACACTAGCTGTCGGCGCTCCACTGGCCCCTAGCGGCTGCTGGGGGGCAGCACGCCAGCGCTACAGCTGAAGGGGAGGAGACAGGCAGATGCTTGGTGAGAGCGCCTGCAGTAGCCTATGTGCTCTCACCGCAGGTGTAATTGCACACCCTGCCTCCTCACAAGGGGAGAAAAGTGGAAAAAAGCTCCAGCTGAATGACATGGTCCCCGCAGCGTGCCACCTCCAAGAAGGCACCTCCTGGCATGGATCCGCTTGGGGTGGTTGAGTCCTCCCACCACACTGCCCATGGCGTAGTCGTGGGTGCACAAGGAGGGGTCTAACTCGGGAGGGTGCGTGGGGACAACTGAAGGCAGAGGCTGGGAGCTCGGAAGAAATAATGCATCAAAAAAAAAAAAAAAAAAGCACCTTTTTGTGTGAAACATATCAGGAGACAATATCCCTGAGGTGAGGAAGGGAGCAGAACACCAATGAATGGTTTGAAACTTTTTTTTTTTTTTTATGTCAGTAAGCAGACCCTGTTCTGTCAGCTAGTCCTCAAAGGCATGTTTTCCAAACTTTTAGCCACAGTGCTCCTTCTTCTCTGTACTTTCTCAGTCATGCCAAGATCTGTACTCAGATATGGGGACCAACTGCACAGAGTAATCAAGGTGTAGCCAGACCACAGATCTGTGCATGGATATTATAATTTCACTTGACCCACTTACAGAGTTCTTCTGATGCATGATGTGCTTGTGCTTGGCTTGCTAGCTACTGCCCCAGACCTTAGCTCTCAAGGTGTTGCTGATCAATATACACAGGAAACAGAATGGCCAAGATCCATACCATGTTATCACCAGATTATTTCCTGAGTATTACATTCCAAAATCTGAGCATTGCACTTTCGGAATATAATCATGGGGCTCATACTGGTGGTGCCATGACAGTATGTCTTGCACCAGGTGCAATATTACTTTTGCTGCTGTTTGAAATTGAGTATTACCATGGACTCTAAATGCATCAGACAGATGAAACTGAAGTTCTAATACCGTTAGAGGGGTCTGGTGAAGTATGTTTAGTGGCCGCAACAGTCTGTACAAAATAATCACTGTAAGATGTAACCATTCCATGCAAGTGGCAGTCTGCTCTCTAGAGAAGCCTGGGAGTCAGAATAATGGCTTCTCCTGCTGTCTCTCTGTCTCTGTCTCTGTCTTTGTCTCTTTGTCTTGCTGTTTCATTCTCCCCAGAGTAGGGTTGATATACAGTGGCAGTGTTGAATGTGTGCAGGGGTCCCTTCTATAAAGCGTTCTATTCCATAGGGAAAGGTGTAAAAATTCTAAAGTTAGTTTACACTGTTAAGGAAACGTACAGCTGTCTCATTTCCCAGAAATCATTGAGAGGAAGAATTATATAGTGTCATAGCTATGTTTCTTAGTTTCGTGATGATGACAGAGGTCATGCCTGTTGTCTTCCACCATGATGTCATACTACTTCAGTCACATCCACAACCGATGAAGTAAACTTAGCATTTCAAGAGTAAGCAACACACACACACACAAACTTTATATACTTCTTTAGTTAACACTGCTGGTCCAACTGCTGCGTCCCATATTTTCCAATCCTTCAATCACTTAGCCATCTATCATTGACCTCTACATACTTTCCTTTGGCTGTCATATAAAAAAAATACCAGATCGGGGGTCAAAGCCTATGTCCAGATGCATTTATCTATTATACAATGCTGGAAATAAGCCAGATTGACCCTACATATATTTTTTAAAGCTAGGATATAGTAGTAGTAGTAGTAGCATTTATTTGTTATGTGCCCTATCCCTGAGGCTCAGAGTGCTTTACATTAATAAATAAGAACAAGGAAATGAAACATAACTTAGAATCATATGAACAATCAGAACACTAATCTCAAATACAGAATCATACAGAGGTGGCGTGTGGCAGCTAAGAACGTCAGATGCAACTAACTGATTGCAAAAGCCTCTTGGAAAAGTAGGGACTTCAGTCTCCTTTTAAACTCCTCCTCTGAGGGGGTCTCCCGCGGGGATCGTTGTTATCTGTTCCATAGGGCTGGGCCTGCCAACTCAAACTTCCACTCCAGATCATTTTAGTGTGGCCCTGAGAATGGTGAGGAGGCCACCTCGGTGGAATGGAGAGGACGAGAGGTTTGGTACAGAGTCAAGAGGTCTCTCAGATAACCAGGACCCAGTGCATATAGGGCCTTATAAGTCAGCAAATCGACCTTGGAGGTGATTTGCCATTTCACCGGCACCAGTGCAGTTCACGCAGGAGCAGGGCTATGTGACAGGACCTCAGAAGGCCTGTCAATAACCAGGGTGCTGCATTCTGCACCAGCTGCAGGCATCATAGGACAGCTCCACTGACTCCAAGGTATAGAGCATTACAGTAATCAAGCCTGGAAGCAACACATGCAGGCACAAATGGTGGCAAGTCTTCAGGTGGGATCAAGGCTTTAATCCAGGAGATGCTTCTGAGATGATAAAAGCCACTCCTGACCACTGCTGACACCTGAGCCTTCAGTGGCAACCTGCTATCCAGAATGACTCCCAGATTCTTCACCTTAGCAGAGGCCTTTAGACCACAGGAACCAAGCATGAAGCCGGTCTTCTTTTCAGAGGCTTATGCATCTTTCATCTGACCAGGCTCAATCCCCAGTACCACCGTTTTATCTGGTTTAAGTTTCAGCCAGCTCGAGGACATCCAGCCCTGGATCTTGGCCAAGCACAAATTAAGTACATCGACCGAACCAGGTGTCTTGGGTGCAGACGATATATACAGCTGGGTGTCATCTGCATAGCAATGAAAACCACGACTGTATCGTCTGTTCTCTCCCAGGGAGAGCATATACACAGCGAACAGCATGGGGGAGAGAACTGAACCCTGGGGTACGCCACAGAGCAGGGGCTTCAGGAGTGAGGAGAAATTCCCCAGCACTACCCTCTGTGTCATATCTCTGAGGAAGTACTCAAACCAGTGGATGACACTGCCAGTGAACCCACAGTACTCCTGAGGCAATCCAACAATAACCTGTTTGTCATCCACGGTGACAAAGGTAGATGAGCGATCGGGAACAAGAACTGCCCGCTTTTCTCTATCTTTCACATTGTGCACCCTGACCAATGCAGTCTCTGTACCATGCTTGGACCTAAATCTAGACTAGAGAGGTTCATAGATGTCAGAGGCCAAGAGGTGTGCCTCAAGCTGCAGTGCCACTGTCTTTTCAATAACCTTCCCCTGAAAGGGGAGGTTAGAGAGACTGGTCTGTAATTTGCTAAGCAGTTCAGGTCCAGAGATTTTTTTTCCAGAAGAGGCCTCACCAGCGCATCTTTCAGTGTGCATGGAAAGGACCCCTCCGAAAGGGAGCACAAGACTAACTTGCAAACATTGGTCTCCGAAATCCCACACAACTCAATAAGAAGCATGTTGGACCAGGGTCCATTTCACAAAAGTTGGGCCAAGAGATCACCTCACAGTCCTTTTCCACTAAAACTGTCCTAAACTCATCCCAGACCTGAAGAGTGCACCGATTCACAACTATTTAAACTCTGTCGAGTCGCTGCAACCCAGTTGGTGAAATCTTAGCCCTAATAGAGGACACCCTGTCAGAGAAAAACTGAGCAAATTCTTTGCAGTTAGCAGATGTAAAAGCTGTAACTGGTTGTAGACAGACCAGATTAAGTGGTGTATCCACCATCTGGAAGAGCTCAGCAGGTTAGTTTCTCCCTTCTTATGGGAAATTGCCCTTTGATATTTACCACAGTGAACCCTCAAAGCCAGTTTGTCCTCCACAGAGCCAGATCTCCTCCAACAGCACTCCATCCTCCAATCCGTGGGCTTCACTTCCCTAAGCTTCCCATCAAACCATGGTGGCCTCTAGTGTGAAGCCCGCTGTATATGGACCAGTGCTGTGGCATCAAAGACTGAGGCAAATGCTCGGTTGTAAGCCACCACCACCTTCTGTGATCCAGTTGCACAAGCAGCCATCACACCAGAGACATCCAGTACTGCCTGAAGTCCATCTGGGGACAACCCCTTCAACGGGCAATAAGGAACCATTTCCACAGGGGCTGGACTATAAGGGGGGACCCTGAACAAGAACCTCACTGTGCAGTGATCTGACCAGCTGACCAGATCAATCACAAGGTTATTTATTTATTTTCTTGTGCCTCCCTCACCCCCCCTGACCGGCCACTCCTTCGAAGCGCCAGGGCCTTCCCATCACCCTCTGACCTTCTGCCACCTTCCATGAGCTCCTATGGTGGCTTACCTGAGTAGCCCGTCATATCCCTGTGCCAGGAGGGTCCATCTCCTCTGGGAGGAATTGGCTTTAACGGCCCGACTGTGCATCTCGGGCATCATGGGGCTGGATCTGGGCTGTCTCTGTGGCTTCGGGTGGCAGGGGCCAGGGCGCTCGTCATCCGGTAGGTCAGGAGGCATTTTCTGTACTCTGTGCCCCCGCGCATTGTAGTTCTCGGCCTTGCATGAGCCTGGGGTGGAGGTGTATGGGGGGCATGTCATGGCAGCACATCCCCCAAGCACGTCTGCCAATCTGCCTGCAGATCCCCAGGCTGAGCCCACCCCCTGGAAGGGAAGCAACCAATGGACGCTCATGGAACCCCTCCCTGCTGGTCTCCGCTCCTGGGCTTGGGGGCGCGAACTCAGGTCGCCAGCATGCCGAGTGAACCCCTACTCTCAGCGCCATGGAGCCGGCCCATCACAAGGTTGTTGATCTTGAGCCCCAGTGAAAAGACTACTTCCAAGGCATGCCCATGTTGGTGGGTTGTAGAAGTGAGTACTTGTGCTAGGCCCAGTGATTCCATTAGCTGGAGGAGATCCTGCCCAAATTGTGAGAGTTCACTGTCAGTTCAGGCATTGAAGTCACCCAGAATCAACCATCTGGGCAACTCTAATACCATCTCAGTGATAAAGTCTGCAGTGTCCTGCAGGAAAGTTTTCTTCTGCCCTGGAGGTCAGTAAACCAGCAGGATCCTGCAACCTGCACCTGGACCCCCACGCGTGGCCCTGCTTTCAAACAACAGAGTTTCCCCTACTGGGTGCAAGTGAAGTTCAACTCGGATCAAAAACATATGGCTGCTTCCCCCTCCCCCCGCAATCCCTATAGGGGTAGTGAACCACGGAAAATGTGGCTAGGACTGCTACTTCCAGAACTGGGCCAGCATTGTCACTCAGCCATGTCTCCATGATGCAAGCCAGATCAAGTGAAGAACAAGACATTGTATCTGCCATTATGGCAGTCTTGTTCCTCATTGATTTGGCATTGCAAAGCACTGCCCACGCGGGATGGTTGATGGCTGCTGGCCTATTGGATACTTGCCCATTCTGTCCAGCGGGAGACTGTGTATGGGTATCAACCACATCTGGCTTCTCTTTAGGTCCCATTTCATCCCTCAGCACCTCCCGGTCCTCACCAGCCCTATAGTGCCTCCCTGTTAGTACTCCTCCCCCCCATTCCCCACCACCAGCCATCCTGCCTTCTTGTGATATGCACCTCCCTGTAGTGCCTATATGCCATCGTTCTCAGGGGAGATTATCAAAGGGGTGGAGGTCTAGCAGCTGTGATGGGAAGTAACTAAGCCTAGGGGTCCCAGGCCCAACACACATACTGTCACAAAACAACCCTCCCACACAGTAAAACCAGAAACCTCTCCACCCACTAATAATCCACAGCCACACAGCTAACCACTCCAAATCACCTAACCAAACACACTATAAATATACCCAAACCTAACACAGTAAAATCCACTTCACAAACATTCCGTATTTAACACTACTTCAACCATTCACACAAAAGGAAAGGGAAAGGGGGAATTGTTTAACCAGGAAAGGCACACTAAGCCAGAGCTTGTTTCCAGGTGCGACCTGGGAGCACAAGGAAGTTAAGTGACTTGCTCAGGGTCACACAGTATGCAAGTGTGGGCTGTGGGATTCAAACCCAGGTCTCCAGGTTTGTAGCTCAGAGCCCTAAACCTCTATGCTATACTGCCTCCTTATATTATATTCTTCAAAATGCTAAAATATTGTTAAGAATTAAAAAACAATAAAACTAAAGAGAACCTTTTCAGTTTGAATGATAAATGCATATTGCAGATGGCTTGGTATACACAAGCCTGCAAGTTATTATTTAGACAGGTCCTTAATCTCTGCTGTCATCAGAGAGTGCCCAGAAATGGTCAATATTTCAGAAGAAAATTGGGAAACCCTCTCATTGTTTCCCAATAACAGCCACTGTACAGCAAGAATAATAAAAGTAGAACCCAGGGGTTCTCTCACTACCTGGGGGTCAGTCACAGCTATAGGAAATCCTCAGAGCAGGCAAGGTGTAGGCTTTAATGTTTCTGGGGGAGAGAAAGATCAAACAGAACCCTCCAAGGTTCAGACCCAGCAACCGTGAAAGTCTGTTACTGCAACCACAGGTAGAGAGTGCCCAGTTTCAGTGGGCCATTTACCATGCCTCACCTCTTGCATAGTTCCAGTGGGGGCTTTGCTTGTGGACTGGGTCAGACCAGGTGGTCGCCCTTTTCACTGTGCAGCTCCAACCCCAGTCATTCAGTCGGTACTGAACTGGCCCAGGTGGTTGCTCCAAATCACCACATAGACCCGGCCCCACTCACATCACAGCCACTGACAGAAGTACCCTACTCAAGGCAGAGTATCCAGATCAGCACGGAGGAGCTGTACAGTCCCAAAGAGCAGCCACCTTGGAAAGCAGGACATTCGGCACCTCCTTTCATTACTTGCACTTGTAGCAGTAAGTATCTGCAGCATCAAAGAATGGTGCAGTTTACACTGAGACCGCATGAAATAAAGAAAATAATGAACTGCACAGGGAGTGGGGGCATTCCCACTAATTGACAATAAAACTTGTTGCACCTCGCTCTACCTTACTTGATGCCCTAACTGTTACTCTGCCCTATAACTAACCTAGTACTGATATTAAGATAACAGGCTGGCAATATGAAGGCAAGGTACAATGTACCTTCAGCTTGCGCCACAGAAAAGGTTCTCTTTAAGAATTCTCTTAAGGATTGTCTAAAACTCATTTAAAAAACAAATTATTTGCAAAGTGTAGCTCTAAATAAATAGCATGCCCAGCCTGGCAGCCATTGTGTGTGTGTGTGTTTATGCGTGCGTGTGGTGTGTGTGTGTGCGTGCGCGTGTGTGTATGTGGTCTGTGTGCTTGTGGTGTGTGTGTGTGCGCGTGCGTGCATGTGTGTGTGTGTGTGTGTGTGCACGTGTGTGTGTCTGTGGGCATGCACACGAGTGTGTGTGGTCTGTGTGTGTGCATGTGGTCTGTGTGTGTGTGTGCACGTGTGTGTGTCTGTGGGCATGCACGCGAGTGTGTGTGCCTGCGTGCGTGCATGTGTGTGTGCTCAAACAAGGTTGAGGGGCCTGAGTTCACATCTAAGTCCAATTTTCAAAACTCTGACTTAGTTTTGTTTAGTTTGCAAAATTCAAGTATAAATGTGCCTGGACAGAATTGTCAGACCAAATGTACCTGATCAATCTTCCACATCTATGTCTAGCATTTTTATGTAAAACTGGATGTAACATACCATACAACAGCTTGAAATTCTGCAGATATATCCAGTTTTTGAAAATATCCCCATGTTATATGACCTTTGAAAATTCCACCCGACATAACCAGAAGTTGCACCCATGTTATGGCTTTTCAAAATTCTACCTGAAATCACTAGTTTTGCCAGTTTTATGACCTGAAAATTCTACCCTGACACTTTAACATTTACATGTATGCAGAGCCCTTTCTCATACACTTACATGTAAATCCTGGGAGGATTGAAAAATCAAAATAAATTCTGACAGGCAAAATAAATAAAGTTTTAGTCACATCTGAGAAAACTTTGAAAAACATCTATAGGTACAATGCAGCCTTTATTATATACTGTATATTTCTTACATTGTTCACCATTACTAAGCTAATTTGCAAGGGAACAGAATTTGTTGTTCTAGGGACATGGATATGTTGTTCATCCACACTTATTGGCAGTTCCCTTGCCGCTTTAAATCTTGCCGGAAGGTCTTCAAGCTGGCTCCTCCCACCCACCCGGGTGGTAAAACTCTCGGCTCCGCCCCATGACGCCAGATCTTCCTTACCGCTTGGAAGCTCAGGTTCCCTCCTTAGCGCTCTGCGTTTTTGACTGGTTCCTGAAAAGTTTGGTCTTCAAATTTATTAAAGTATCCTTGAATCTTCGATCTTTTCTTCTTCGCTGCGGCGATGGCTTTTTCCGGCCCCGAGAGATGTACAGTTAGTTCCTCCAGGAGGGACTCGCACTCCACGTGCTCTTTTTGCCTGGACTTGGATCACGATCCTCGGGCTTGCAATTTTTGTTCTGACCTTTCGGTCAGCTCTCCGGAGGACCGCGCGGGCAGTTCGGGGCTTGGACATCCGGTAGTTTTTTCCGCTCCGGAGTCTCCATTGGACCGGCGGGTGCCCACTTCGACTGTTTCTCTGCAGTCTTATCCTGCCAGGGAAGGGACGGGGGTTCCCCTTCCCTCTCCTTCGGTTGCGGAGCCTATCCCGCTCTCCTTGGATTCCTTACATTCAACCTCGTTCAGGGAGCTTCGTCATTCCCTCTCCTCCAAGGGAGAGGGAACCTGGCCTGTCTCTCAGCCTATGTCTAAAGGGCCGTGAGCGGGGTCTCTTCGGGAGCAGGAAGTTCTCCCCTCCCTCATTGGCTGACGCTCGACTGCGGTCGAGGTTTCGGCTCCGGCCTCTGGCCTCACGGTTCCCCCATCAGGTCAGCTGGCCAAAATCCCCTTCGACGTTGTCGAGTGTCTCGACCCATCTTCCGGGGGGTCTGCTGAGGCCATCTTCCTGCCACTTACGGCGGAAGTCAAGGCTCTGTCCTCCACTTCGGGTCAATAGCCCTCGGTCCGTTCTTCCGAGCCGAGGGAGGAGCTGGTGCTCCCTGTTTCTTCCCAGGCCCGCCCTCGGTTACCCCGAGGATTTGGGTCTCCGCCTACTTCGGTCTAGCCGCCACACCGATCTTCGGGCGTTTCAGTCGAGCACCGGTTAAGTGGCTTGGCCATTCTTCCTCATCCCCTCTCCTCGGATGAGGAGCGGTTTCGATGCCGTTGGCGTCGGTGTTACGAGGAACTTATGTGGCGACAGCAGCTGTCTGGGTTTCAATCGACTCCGATTCATTCTCCAGATAGCAAGCAGTCACCGCTTGGTTGGCAGCCATTCGAATCGGTCGAGTAGCCTTCTTAAGGACCGGTTGCTCGCTCGACTCTCGCTGCCCCTCCGCCTTCGGCGGAGTCCAGGCCGGACCGTGGCCTGTCCTTTAGGTCACCCGGTTCCCTCACTCCTGCCTGCCCCCGGCGGACGAAGAGTGCCTCGGGCCTGCGGCAGCTTTTTACAGACCCTTCGGAGCTTGGAGCAGGCTCTGCCATGTTTCCTGATGGGGAGGACCCCGGGTCTTCCCAGGAACATCCAGTAGATGACTGCCCATCATCTTCTAAGGGTCTACTTCAGCTCAAGTCAGAGTTTACTGGAATGCAGCTTAAGCCCATCTCCGATCGGGCTCCTTACCCACTTCTGGAGATTCTGGATCGAAGGGGTTCCTCCACGGAGGCCTTCCCAGTGGCTGAGGCTATTGTGGGCCCAACCTTGGAGCTATGGCGGTGGCCTACTTCTTGCCCTGCGCCTTCGGCCAGGGTAGCTCGGAGGTATCCCATCCCGGTCGGTTCTCTGCCCAGTTTCTCGGAGCACCTCTTGGCTGAAGGGGTAATTACCGACGACGTTTTCCAGTGTCTTGGAAATGGCGGGGATGTGGACAGACCCCCCGACAAGGAGTCCAGAAGGATGGACTATGTCGGGCGTAAGGTTTACGCTGCGTCCTCCTTAGGCCTCCGTCAGGCCAGCTCGGTTGCACTGATGGCACATTTCTCCCACATCTTTTGGGCTCCCTGGACGAGGTTCTCCCTCATCTCCCAGGTGACCTGCGGACCACGGTTCGACAGGTGCGGGACCAGGGTAGGGCAGCATGAAACAGCAGCTCCAGACGGCTCTGGATCTAGGCGACTCCTGTGCCAGATCGGTGGCGGCCGCAGTGGCCATGCGCCGCAGGGCGTGGCTGAGGTTAACATCCTTCTCCTTGGAAACCCAGCATGAGTTGTCGGACATCCCCTTCTTGGGGAGTGACCTTTTCGGCCCTGGAGTGGAGGGATACATCCATGGGCCCGAGAAGTCCAATGCCACTCCGGACTCGGTCACTCTTGCCCACGGGGTCAAGGGCAGCCATCAGCCTTTGCGTAAGCCGCTTTGTCCCCTGAGCCCTGGGGCCCCCCTGGCCCAGCATGAGGGCCAGCAGGCATGCGCTGGGTGGCCTGTTGCCAAACCACCGTCTTCCTCCAAAAGGAGCGGAGAGGCAGGAACCGAGGCCCCTCGCCCTCCCCCTAAGCCTGCTCAGTGACGGGCCAAGGGCATTGCCCGGCTCCGTCGTCCCAGCCTGGGTTTCCTTGGGGACGTGCTCCCACTCGCTCTGAGGTATTTAGGTGGATCCTGTCGCAAGTTATAGCGGATCCCCTTTGAGCTCATTGCCCACGGGAATTTGAGTTTACTGCCCTTGTGGGTCGTCTGACATGCCTGGCTCTCTAGTTAGAGATGATCAGGAAGGCCATGGACCCCCCATTCAACCCTGGGTTTGTGTCCAGGTATTCCTGGTCTCTTACAGACGGGGGCTTGCGCCCATCCTCCCGCACGCCTGGATGGTCTTTCTTCTGCAGACATTCCATCCTCAGAATGTGGCGTGTAGCTGTTTCCTGGTCTCCAGGATGTACCTACTCCTCGTTCCGTCCGTTTTTGGGGGAGGCTCCACCCCTTCTTGCGGTGGAGCTGCTTACGAGTTCCTAACACTTCCTTGCTTAGCAGTCTCTGCGGCATGGAAGAGTCCGGATGTCACCCCACCCGGAAGGCAGACTGGTCTCCCGTTTCGGGAGCCAAGTGAGAACTCGTATCTTAGCGGTGAAGCTTCTTCGGGACTAAGCTCGACTTTGAGTCCGAGCTCAGCTCCGGGAGAACAGGGCGAGGTTCTTCCTCCTTTGCCTGTCGGTTGGCTGGGGAATTAAGTCCTGCCAGGACCTCCTGCTCGTCCTGGGCCTCAGGCCGGCCTTCCCTTAGTAGGAGGGGCCAACCAGAGGTCACAACGCTATGTCCCGTGGACCAGTTCATGACTTACAGCCCAGGAGTTAGGAGAACGCTCCCTTGGACCGTTCTAACTTTGGCAGGAGACTATCCTGCTTGTTCACCGTGAGTTGCCGGTCTTCTCCGACCGATGCTTCTCGGATGGGTGGGGTGCCCATCTTGGGGATGCAGAGTGCGTCGCCTCTGGTCCTCTTGTGAATCCCGATGTCCTTCCCGCTCACTGGAGACAGATGGTCCGATTAGCCGGCACCGCTCGCTCCGCTTGTACGGGGTCTAGTGGTCTAAGTCCAAGTTGGATTATTCCAAGACCATGTGCTACCTACTCCGCCAGGTTTGGTCTATCCCCCTTGTCTCGGTGCAAGGAGGTTCTCCGCATTGGGCGGTTGCACAGTCGAGGCTTCCTAGCCATTTCATGGCAGGAGCCCAATTCCCTGGCTGCGGCCCTGAGCCGGGCATAGGCTGCGCCTCATGAGTGTCTCTCCTGCCGGGGGTAGCACAGGATCTTCTCCCTTTTCCCTCCGGGGAGAATACTAGGCCGAGACTGTTTTTTTTGCCCGCCCCTCAGCAAGGCTTGCTGTAAGGGATGCCATCGGGGCCACGGACCCTGGGCCCCTCCGTGCCTCTCCCCCATTTCCCTTGACCTACGGGCAAGGTGAGGAGGGATTTGGCGCAGGTGATGCTGGTAGCCCCCAGACTGGATTGCCAGTGCTGGTATCCAGCTCTCCTCAGTCTCAGCCACAGGCTCCCGAGACGGTCTCTAGTCCGCTGATCCTGTCTTTCCTTTTCAGGGGAAGGTTATCCATCTGGACCTTCAATCCCTGCACCTGTTGGCCGTCCCCTGTCCGGCTAGGGGCCAGGCCTAGGGTCTTTCGGCAAGGTCCTCGACCTTCGAGGCATCCTGCTAAGAAGTCGGTCAAGATGCTTGTCCTTTGGGAGAAGTTTTCCTTCTTCCAATGATGGGATAGGACGGTGCCCTTCCCCGTCCCTGGGCATAGCATTCCAGACCATTTGCGGTCCATCCTTGGACCAGGGCTTCGGTCGACGATCCTCTGGGTGCTTCTGCGGTCACCACTGTCTTCCAGGCACGGGCCGGAGGGTAGCTGGTGGTACGGAGAAGGTGGTCTGGCACTTCTAGGCCTCGACCACTCCTCCCCCTTTGGGAGAGTATCCCCGTTTCTGCGATCCTTGCTGGTATGAGCTTAGCTCATGAGCAAGCCATCCGAACCTTTGCACAGGTGCGTTTTCCCCCACCTGTTGTGGAAGAACACCTTCTTGGGGCCACTCCACCATCCAGAAGGCTGGGAGAGTTCCAGACGCTCCTTTAACCTCCCTATCCGGTCTTCCACAGGGACTAGGTTGTCCTGCGCCCCACCCGAAGTTCCTCCAGGAGGCGGTGGCGGAGTCTTCCCTTCAGGGGTTTTGTCTCTGCCAGGGTGTATCCCCGTTCACACCTCGGAGGCCATATTCAGGTTCCGTGGGAACCGTTTTAACGCTCACCTCGTGAGAGCGTAGAACTTAATCGGGAGAGGTTCGCCAGCTGTCCATCACCTGCCAGCCGTGATCTGGCAGATTGCAGCCCAGTGAAGACGAGCGGGCGGGTCACCCCTGCAAGGTCTCCACTTTAGGCGGGCGGGCATGGAGCCTCCCTGAGGGATAAGCTCTCTTTTTAACCTGTCCTTCCGCTGCAACGGTGGCTGCTTCCAAGGACACTCCGGTCCAGGATATCCGCAGGGCTTCTGCCCGGAAGCAGGCTTTACCGTTCCCCCTCCACATCGACCTTGGGTCGCGCCGAGGTGTTGGTCGGGGCCTCGTTCTCCAGTCTTTCTACCTAAGTAGGGTGTGCGCTTGCCTCCCTCCTCCCGAAAACTGCTAGGAGTCTGCCAATAAGTGTGGATGACAACATATCCATGTCCCTAGAAATACAGGTTACTCACCTGTAACAGGAGTTCTAGGAATGGTATATGTTGTTCATCCCACTACTCCGACCTCCCCAGCTCGGCGCACCTCTGGCTTCAGCAGGCTAGATCTGGAGTCATGGGGGCGGAGCTGGAGTTTTACCACCCAGGTGGGTGGGAGGAGCCAGCTTGAAGACCTTCCGGCAAGATTTAAAGCAGCAAGGGACCTGCCAATAAGTGTGGATGAACAACATATACCATTCCTAGAACTCCTGTTACAGGTGAGTAACCTGTATTTCCTGAAGTTGATCTGCTTCGGCTGCTAAATCCCGCTGAAATCACAATACTCTGTGACATCTCAGTTTGTGGCTGAAAACTATTACAATGTCATAATCAGGACTGTGATTACAGCAAGGGATTGAACAGCAGAAGTAGATCAACTTTAGGGGTGGGACAAGGATCCTGTGTCCATGTAAATTAACCCAAATAATAAAAAGTAAAAAGAAGAGAAATACAGAAAACCTATAAAACATAAGCTTGAACTGTGCCTTAAGATTTTGTTTTTCAAAGTTTTCTCAGACGTGACAAACTTACTTCAGATACACCACTAGTAACTTTAATCATCCCTGGGAATATTTCAGCATATCATATTTGCAATAGAGATTGTATGCATGAGAATTTATTCTGTAATTCCATGAACAGGTAATGTGAGAAAAGATATCGGTCTCTTCAGTTTGGTTCAGTCCAGGCTATGCCTAGCCTAGTTCAATCCACTTCAGAAGGAGACAAGGGAAAGAAAGAGAACATTTATAGGAGTTAAGGCTGCACACATCTTTCAGCAAAAATATTAGCGTCTTTAGCCGTCCCAGTGGCGCTGAGGGCTGAGGTGTTACGTGCCTTATCTCATGCTGTGCTGGTGACCTGGGTTCGGGAATGACCTCGGGTCACTGGGAGGGTGGAAGCAGGATTGAGTAGTGGCTCTCTTCTCCCGGGAAGGGGTCACCCGCCTGTAGTCCCGCCGTCACCGGATGGAGGTCCGGGGATTGGCACAGGCAGCGCCGGAGCGACCGGTAGATGGGGCATCCCATAGGGCATGCATACGTGTGCATCATGTTGGACATATGTGGGATATGGGAGAAATCCCAGGGAAAAAAACATAAAAATCTGAATTTAAAAAAAATATATATTGGCGTCTCTGCTAATGTTGGCATTATCTTAGTTCTTCACTCATGAACAGACCCGTATGCAGCTGTAGCTATATGTGCTGCACAGAAAATGGTGCATAGCCATCAGGAAGTCATATTCAGAGAGGCAGCATGCCCTGTCTGGAGCACACTGCCTGTATGTAGTGTGCATATGTGTGGTGCTGCCACAGCCCCCTGATTGCAATAAACACCCAGGAGCAAAGGGGGATAGCGCATCCCAGACTGTATAGTGCTTCTGCTCCTGCATACTGTATTCAGCCTCCAGCATGCTAATTACCACATATGGCAGGCAAGATGCCAAGGGGCCATTTGCATGCCATATGTGACCATTAGGAGCTCATTATAATGTGCCCATTCACAAATTTGCAGAGGCATCATGCAGTACATTAGCTATTGCCCCCGCCCTCACCCAGTCCTGTATACTACTAGACATGTACCTGGTGGTGCAGTGGTACCCCCCCGATCACTGAAAAAAATGTATAACATTTTCTAGCTGTCTAGTGCTACCACTCTGCTCGATCCCTGATTAAACGTATAACAGTAATGGTAGTCCATTGGTACTCCCTCCGCACACGTGAACCCTGTTATACTATACATAACCCCTTTCTTCACTGGTCCACCCACTCAATATCCAGCACTCCATTCCCCTCTAGCACTGACTCACTCTTCTAAAGTCCATGCGGGAGTGCTGGCAGATCCATAGATGGCAACCAGCACAGACCTGCTTTCCCCACCTTGGCTAGCCGCTATCTGAAGGACAGGAACCCAAGCATGCCCATACTACAGAAACAGTTGTTCCAGCTGGTTCAGTAAACCTTGTGTAAACTCGGGACTTGCCCTGCAACGTGCAACCTGTAAAATGGTTGGAAAGAATCTACTGGACTTGGCCATCTAGCTAGGAATTGCAAATACTGTACCTCAGTTTGATGTTCACGTCATTCAGGTTTGGGGTTTACATTTGCAAGCTTTGCTTTATTTCTTTAAGTTCAGCCCCCCCCCAAGCCAACCACATGCAATATCATCATGACTACACTGTCTTCACGGCTGGGTTCCCAGTGAAGCACTGGGAGCTCCCATTGGTTTAAGGGTTCTCACTGGTACCAGTGGGGAAAGGGAAGTGTCACCAGTAAAGGTGGACAAGAACAATGCAACTGTGCCTTTTACCTGTGGTGTGAGGGTGGGCACAGTTATGGGCTGAGCCTAGAAGGGCACAGGGCATACAGGCTAGGTTGCCAATATTTTGCCGTGCCTGGGAGGACGCAGAAAACTGCCTTGTGAATATAGGATGGGCCTGGATGGACACAGAAAAAACAGCCATAGTTTATACACTGCCACTCCATTGCCTGTTTCCCCCAGAATCTGTTCCCATTCCCCAATAAAGCCTCTGCGATTTTATTGTAATTACTGTCTGTATGTAATTATTTATAGAGTGTAAGTATTGTGCTTGGGGAATTGTCATTGAGCTGTGTTGGTTAACTGGTGGGGTGATTCTGTGGGGAGGTGCTGCATCCCTAGGATTGTACCATACTGGCACCAGATCCACTTAAACCCTTCTCTGGGTGGAGGCACCACACAGTTAATTTAAATCATATATATATGACCCCCCCACCCAATTAGGAGTTTATTGACCCAGGCCCCTCAACTTTCTTTGAGCTCGCAAGGCAGCAGTAATAACTGCAATATCCACAGTGACCCGGTTTAATATAAAAAGCAATCTCAACTATAATTAGAAAATTTCTGTAACCATATTATCAGCTGTACACATTTTGGATGACATTCTGTCCATCGATTGAAGTCAAAGCTATACTGTTAATGAAAATGAATCGCACATGCATGCGCCCACACATTCTCTCTCTCTCTCTCTCTCTCCTCTCTCTCTCTCTCTTTCTCTTTCTCTCTGTGCAATTAACAAGACGCTCACTAGAAAAAACAGAAAGCATCCTAGAACTCACCAGAGTTGCTCCAGTTGATTTCGCTATCTTGCTAGAAAATTGCAGACAGCTAAATGAAGCATTATGTTTTATGCATAAGCCTTGATTTGAATGCTTAACTAGGACAATCAGCATGCCAGAAAAACCCAGCATATTTTACATATAAATGATCCATTGTAAATTGAGTTGGGGGCATGTGTTATCGTAGTCCACTCTACTGGGAACGGGAAATTAGGGCATGTAATTAGCAATAGCAAATTTGCTACCAATTTTTTTTTTTAAGTTTTTCTTATGGGACACAGCTTTGATTGCACTAATTGTTTTTTGCAATGCACCGTTTGAAGATCATTCCCACAGTACCCAACAGTGTGGGATTTCCGTATGGCTGATATTATTCATGGGTGATATTATTCATGGGTGATATTATTCATTATCTTTCAAAAATTGCAGTCACTTGCTAGAGCGCACCAATGTCATGCCTTCTTGCCACATCATAATCCAGCTGATTAATTGTGTTAGAGCCAGTAGAAGCTAATATTTAGAGAAGACAAAGTTGGCCCATTTTGTTTTCTCAGGGTAAACCCAACAGATAAAAAATGCTGCCACTGCCACCTTTGATAAACCAGGAAGGACTGGCATGAATGGACATGAGGACATGTGTTGGAGACCCTCCAACCAGCTGAGACCTAAGGGTCTCTGCTGTTGGTGGGCTCAGCATGGAAACACTAAAAATGCACAATACACACAGTGATTATGTACAAATAACAACTGGTTAATTTCAATCGAATATTAATACAGCCTTGGAGACTACTCTTAGTTGTGAGAGTGGTCTCACTTACTGTACATTGTTAGGATCTCAGAATCGCTCACTGTTCACAGTTCTCATACCCTAAGAATACAGTTGTAAGTGGGTCTCCACAACCAACATGCAAATAACAACTGGTTAACAATGTGTACTTTCAATATAGAGATACATGGCATAAATAGATGCGGTGGCATCATGTTCTCATATGCTAATGCAGCTCTCAGGGTCAATGAGATTTCAACAGCCAGAAAATGGAGATCCACAGGCTAGTTACAGTGGCTGGTGTGAACAGTGAAAACAAACTAAAGCAAACACGTATATCCTCCACAGCTATACGAAAAGAGTCTTCTGTTGACAAGGAAACAAATAACATTTGCAAGATATGAGGATGTACTACTCCTTAAATTATGTGTCCACCCCCAGAAATAATTTTTTTTAACCTAGTATTTATGCTCCTGACTATCTCGTCTCTCCCCTCTCTCAGACATCCTCTGGACTGCTCTCCCCTGGTCTCACCGCGATCTGCCCCTAGAGTACCACGGATCCACACAGTAACCAAGGCACCCGGATAACCCCCCAGGCGGGGCGAGGAGGCACTCCTCCGTACTCACCTCCACAAAGCCAACATGCTGAGATGCGGATCCTGTACAGCGGGGTCTGCCGTTTCGAGCCCGAGACAAGCAGGGAGGTGTTGGAGCCTGCAGCTGGTGCAGAATGCGGCAGCCAGGTTGTTGACTGGGCTATCAAGAACTTGTCATATCACACCTGTGCTGCGCGAACTGCACTGGCTGCCAGTGCGATGGAGAATCACCTTCAAGGTCGCATTGCTGACCTATAAGACCCTACACGGTCAGGGACCAGGCTACCTGCAAGATCTCCTTTGTCCCTACCGTCCTCTCCGCCCACTCCGCTCCACTGGCGAGGGATTGCTAGAGATTCCCAGGGTTTGTCTTAAATCATCTGGGGCAAGGACCTTTTCTTTTATGGCCCTGACCCTGTGGAATTCTCTACCTCGTCAGATTAGAGAGTGCCTGTCCGTGGAATCATTTAAGAGATCCTTGAAAAGCCACCTATTTTCACTGGCATTTGGATAGTTTATTTTATGGTTATTTTATTGTTCATGTTTTTATTTATTATTGCTGATGTTTTATCTCTTGTTTTGTATCAGTGCTTTGATTTTATTGAAAAGCGCTTTATTAATAAATTTTGATTTGATTTGATTTGTTGTCGCCTGGGAGAAACCGAGGGTTTTTTTCCTTGTTCACCCTAGACGTCGACATGCAGTGGGGGCCAATGAGCTGGAAGGCTCCGCCCCCTGCCAACGTCTGCTCAGTGCCCATGCTGCTGCTCCACTACCGCACCTACCCACCAGGCTTCCCTAGATGGCGGTATAGTGATGGCAGCTTGCAGCGAACCCCCCCAGAGAAGAAGAGCAGCCATTGGGCGCTTCATTCTTCTCCTCCCCGGCCGACCCCCGGCGCCCTAGGCTTGTTCCCGAACCCGGGTCGCCAGCATGGTGTGAGGTGTGGCGTCCAGCACCTCAACCCTCAGCGCCATCGGTCCAGCCACCCCCAGAAATAATTTTGACATGAGGACTCTTCCTCGTCTCAGATCACCACATTCCCTCACTCCTGCATCCTCTATAATTTTTCCACTGTGGTAGGGTCCTCACAGTGGTGGCACCCCCTCCTTTTTGGTAAGTCCACATCTGGTGAGGAGGAGAGAGCTGACCAAGGTCTGAGAGTACCAATAATGTCATCATCCTGATGGCGTAGGGAGGTCATTTTCCCTTTTAGTCCTGTAGCAACTGATGAATGCACTTTTTCATGATCTCACCTAGGAAACCCACCCATGCCCCTGAAAACACGCAGTGCCCTCTGGCGGGCCATGCCTGCTTCAATGCCTGATGCACTTTCTCGCCAGCTTGTGAGGGAGTCTCCCTAGCATCCCCCCATTAGAGGTCACAGGAGCAGCTGGCAACAGCACCCACCCTCCCTGAGCTGGAAAACAGTGTGCTAGCAGGACTTCTGTCTGCTCTGGCAGCCTGTATTGTAGTTCCGAAGTTCACTTCAGATGTGGGTCCCCTGTGTGGTCACAGGGTTTTAAATAATTGATTAGCAGTTTATTTCTTGGGACAATGCTAACTGTACAGAAAGTATTTATATAGGTTTTCTAGAAGTGTTATGTTAGTTAAACACAGTGAGGCAAGTGCTATGCATTTTCACAATGTTTTAGCACTTTTATGAGCAAAACGCTAATCAATTTTTGGAGTTAAATAAATCCCTGGGTCATGTGTTGCTCTACTGCTGGGTCAGCAAGGAGCCCTTGCAATCAAACATTTAAACTGTCTGGTCACCCCGGTGGCCCTGCAGCAGCGTGCCATGCCTCAGTTCAGGCAACCTGAATTTGAGAGCAAACAGGATGCTGCAGCGGGAGCAGACCAGACTCCAGTAGATGCTGCTCAGCAGTGAGCTGCAGTGTAGATGAGAAGGAATGGCATTGGGCTGTGGTGCTGCTGTGGCCCAGCTATGGCCTAAGGGAGATTGCTGTGTCTGCGGGATGTCGCCTCATGCAGCAGAAGTCACTTGATGGGCTATGTCCACAATTGGAAAGTAGGGGAAAGCAAGGGAGAAAAGCCGGGAAAAAAAAACTATGTTCATCTATATGAAGGCCTTGGTTCCCTGGGCTTTCCTTGGGTCCTGGTGCCTACACACACTGGATCTTAGTTTGCACAGTGGAGTGTGGAAAAAAAGCTGTCCCCTTGGAACCCCTGCCATGGAGGGGAGACATACGTGAGATATTGGTGGAGACAAGACCCGGGGGGGATGAGGGTTAATTGGACAGAACAGGGTAGATCTCTGACAGACATGGCCAGGTGCAAAAAACCTATGGAAAAAAAAATTAAATTGGCTGTTTATTTGCTTAACATGACATAATCTATTGCCAGTAATGTCAGGTGGGGCGCTGCTTATGCTGGTAGTTGTGTAAGACCTTGGAGTAAATGTACAATAGAAGGCTATCACTTGCAACCACTGGGGGAAAAGGTTAATTAATGCCTACAGTATGTATGTAGTGTTGTCACGGATACTCTGTGCTATCTGTGTAAATCACGTCTATTTTAGAATGCTGGCTTGGTACAGAAGATCTTATTAAAAATACATTACACTTTAGTTCTCCCCACCCCCCTGACACATGCACAAAGGTAGCACATGCACATTGTAATAAGTTTGAAATGAACACATAATGTAGCAATAATTGAAACCTATTGAACTGGCAAACAGACAATCACTATGGGGGCTCAAGTTCCATTGAAAACCCTTTTTCTTGTGGTTTTAATGAAACATGGCTTGTGCCCTGACCCCTACCTCTAACCTTCAAATCCTTGACTGACACAGATTCTCTGATTATCTCTTCGGGGCATCATGTGTTATATGCAGTGATACATACCCATATGCGTATATCTGTCTGTCTGTCTATCTATATATGTGTGTGTATGTGTGTGTGTTTGTTTCATGGTGGTAGCAAACATAGTTGTGGAATATAAATTATAGAATCATACTCACTAATCATATTTATTTATAGTGCATTAATTAGTGTTGCCAGACGGTGCCTCCGTGGATCTGACTGTGTTCCATCGAATAGCGGCAGTATCCGACCTGGGATCCGGCCGAATTGGGAGGTGGGATACCAGTTCAGAATCCCTCATTATCCAACCTCAGATCCAGGGTATCCACATGATCCAGGGATCTCGGATGTCGGATCCAAGGATCCTAAGGCCAGATAATGCAGACTCCAACCGGATCTGGGGGGTCGGATCCGCGGTCGGATAGCGCTGCTATCTGACTGGATCCAATATCCTGCCAAATGGCAGGTATTTGGTGGTATCCTAATAGCTAGGATACTATCTGAGCAACACTAGCATTAACCTCACAGGTAGATGTACAGTATATGACGCAGTCCTTTAGTACTGCAAGGGCAGGCACTGCAGAAGCTCATCTTCTGGGTTGGGTAGTATTATTTTTACCAGTACTGGGCACTCCTGCCCATTTCTTGTGTGAGGTGTATACAATATCTAGGAATGGTGCCTGCAAATTTCAGTGGAAGCATAGACAATAATTGTCGAAAAAGACCATTGGTCCATCCAGTCTGCCTATGAAACCCTAACAAACCCAGGACCTATTTTCCATACCGGGTTATAACCCAGCACTATCCATCCAATGTTCCCCGTCCTACTGCCACCACTCTGAGCAACCATCAAGCCCTTCACTCTGACCCAGCTGTGTTTGAAACCATTGATAGTTTGGGCGCCCACCACATTAGCTGGCAGAATGTTCCACAGCTCCACCACCCTTTCTGTAAAATAAATCTTTCTCACTTCCTTCTTGAACTTCACCCCATCAGTTTCCACTTGTGCCCCTGTGTTCTTGATCTGCTACTAATGCTAAATAGCTCCTTGCAGTTTACCTTGTTCATTCCTTTCAGGAACTTGAAGGTCTCTATCATATCTCCCTTCTCTCATCTGGCCTCCAGCACACAGTTTATTTACATCAAATAAGTACCTTCACCAGCATACAAGTATGGAAGCCCAAACGCTCCGGTGTTTTGCTCCCATAGAACTTCACCAGGGAGCTACTCAAGTCTTCCTTTTTTTTTTTAACTTTATTTTTATTTGTTTTAAATGTTGTTACACATATAACATTACCATGTCAAGACAGTACAGTATATATTCCGTCTGGTGAGGTACAACTCAGCCTTAATCAAAGGATACAATGGCATCTTGAACATTGTGATACCTCAGTGGGAGAATTTCTTAACACAAATAGTGCTAAATGTACTTTTCGTTAGGCAGTGCGCTGAGCCGAGGAACTGTGTGACTAATTTCAAAAAAAAAAAAAGCTCAAGTCCATTTAGTTTAGAGTCCCAAAGCCTGAACCCCATAACAATGGGGTAGATGACGTCACACTATATAGCTTAAGATATAGAAGTCCCTTTACAATATAGAACTTCAACAGCAAGAGCCCACTAACTGCTTCAACAAATCATTTAAACTGAGTAGAGGCCAAAACACAGCATTTTGTTAGTATAAGAGCAATATGAACAATATGGCACCATCAGGAATTAAAACCATCAGAAAAAGAGATGTGCAAGAACAAGGGGGCACAATTTGAAGATAGAGGGGGGACGGCTCAGAGGTAATGTGAGGAAGTATTTTTTCACAGAGAGGGTTGTGGATGCATGGAACAGTCTCCCTGAGGAGGTCGTGGAGTCAAGAACAGTGGGGGAATTCAAGAATGCATGGGACGGACATAAGGCAGTCCTAGTGGGGGGTAGGAGGAAGTAAGCTGTTGGTAAATTAGGATCTGCAGCTCATCTGTTAGGTAGGAAAATGGGCAGACTAGGTGGGCCAAGCGGTCCTTATCTGCCATCAAATTCTATGTTTCTATAAAAAAAAAAAGAGAAAACAGACCCCCTATGGAACTAGCTTCCTAACAAACATATAGAAAAGGCAGCAGTGGGAGGTAAACAGCAATGATAATTAGTGTCCCTTAAAGATTTTAATCGCTGACTCAAGTCCAAAAATAGATCATTCCTGTTCAGTGAAAGGGTACTTGAACCTAGATAGTGGGATCGATATTTCAGCCAGCTGTAAAGTCTTTAGGTCCTCCCTCTTCCGATTCCGAAGCTTTTCTACGATGATCAGAAGAAGCAACAAAACGTGTAGCCCATTTCCCAGCTTCTGTGGGGTCGGAGAACATCCAGACTTTCCCCTCATACACTATACGCAGTCTGGCGGGGAAAATTACTGAATGTGAGAATAGATGCTTCTAGAAGCACTCGTTAGGTTCCATCAAATGTCTTACGGCTCGTTCTAGTGGTGTAGCTGATATCGGGGAAAAAAAATAGATGTTATTTTCATCCTGAGTCAGTGGGCCTGCTTGTTGCACCATGCGCAAAATTTTGTCCCGAGTCCCGACTCCATCAGTGACTGCCAGCAATGTGCGTGGAGTCTCTGCTTTCCCGCGATGTCCCCTCGGTGTGATCCTATATACCTTCTGCAAGTTGAAGGAGGTAGCCTGGCCCGGAATTGCCAGTTTTTCTTCTAGCCATTCTTTAATGCCAAGTAGGGGGTAGTCCCCTTCAGTCCCCTCTGGGAGGCCCAAAATTCTCACACTGGAGGCACGGGCCCGATTTTCTGATGCTTCCAGGCGGGCCCGAAGTTGGGAATTTTCTTTTATGATCGTGGCTGTAGCCGCAGTGGAGGAGTCTGACGCCTTTTTGACAACAAGAAATTCTGTTTTAAGGACTTCCATCTTGTTCTCAATTACAGTCATTTTGGTTGTAAATGTGTCCATCTTAGTGCTCAGTTCAGCAACCGATGAAATTATGCACTTCAGCTTCAAGCCGATAGAAGCCATAGTTTCTTCCGAGTCTGAAATAGATGCAGCCTGCACCTCGCCAGTTGCTTTGGCTGGGCTAGATGTTCCTGTCGATTTTCCAGCTGAACCTCACCTCTATCCTTTTTCAGATTGCCCATTTTTGGGTTTTAGAGGCTTCTCTCCCCGATGGTATCACTGGTTTCACAGAAAAATCTCTTTAAAATACCTTAATTTGGCAATTTAATCGAGAAGAATCAGAGCTAGTGAATTCTGCTGTTGCTTAGCTGGGGCTCTACAGCGCCTCCCCCCCCAAGTCTTCCTTTTTGATCTTTTCCCAGCAATACTGCCACCAGGGTGACCACAGGTAGGGTGCAGTCAGAGCGGCAGACAGGAGGTAAGATGCAGGCTGCTTTGGAGCACGTGCTACATGACACCCTGCTTTCGGCCATCCTAGTGGAGAAGTGAAGGTGGAAACATCCCAGAAGCACACAGTCTGATACTGGTGCCCCTCGGGCCCTGACGACCTGAATGGCCTCATCCTCTCTCGCATTAGATGAAACTGATGGGGGCCGCTGTCCAGTCCCCTGACCAGACCAACCATGGACGCAGGTGTGGCACCATGGTCCCCTGGAGAGAAGAGGGAAGGACAGGGCTAGGGAGCACCCGAGCAGAGGAGGGCAGCTCCAGTGAAGGGGAATAAACGATACATAGATAAATAGATACGATAGATCAGAGAGAGAGAGAGAGAGAGAGAGAGATAGATCAGAGAGAGAGAGAGAGAGAGAGAGATAGATCAGAGAGAGAGAGAGAGAGATAGAGAGAGAGAGAGAGAGAGAGAGCTGTACCCATGTAATTCCGTAGAGGAAGGGGGAGAATCTTGCTGTCAACTTGTCTGCAGTATCTGTATTTTTGTATCGTTTGTACATTCTCCTGATACCCCACCCCAATGTCACATTCAAAAATTAGACTCAGCTCAGTGTGCATTTTCTGGAAAATAGTTTTAAATAAATAAATGTAAGCCACAGAAGGATTCAAACAGCACAGAAATAGATTCGAGAGAGATTAAAGAGCGGGTTAGAACTGGGCGTTGAGTGACTTGCTCATGGCCACACAGTGAGTACGTGGCAGTGATGGAATTCAGACCTGGCCCGTGATGTTCACAACCCTCTGACCTTAACTCTGAATTAGCCTTCTTGAAGCTAGCTTTACTAAGACATAGAAACAGAATTTGTTGGCAGAAAAGGACAGCTTGGCCCACCCAGTCTGCCCAGATGGTCCCTGCCTAGTCTGCTTCTGCAGACCCTAACTGGTCTTTGGCAACCCTCACTCCTCCCTGCTTATTCACTACTATTCCCCTATGTCTATTCCATGCATGCTTGAAACCCCCTACTGTTTTTGCCTCCACCACTTCCACTGGCAGTCTGTTCCAGGCATCTACTACTCTTTTGGAGAAGCAGTACTTCTTCACATCCCTCTTTATCTCCCCCCACCCCAAGCTCCATCGCATGCCCTGTGGTCCTGGTGCTCTTCGTTTTTTGAAAACGAAATCCCTCCCGATTTTTGTTCACCTCTGTGACGTACTTGTAGGTCTCTATCATGTTCCCTCTCACTCTTCTATCTTCCGGGGCGCACATGTTGAGATCCCTGAGTCGCTCCTTGCAGGGCTCTTGGTGCAACCCTTGCACCATTTTAGTTGGCATGAAAGTTTTGTAAAAGCGGTGTTACAAAACCTCCATGGCAGGGTGTGAAAACTAAGTTGTGCAGCAACTAGCCAGCAGGACTAGTGGTGAGTGAAATTTCGAGGCAATATGTACCAGCGTTTGGCCAGTCCTCTGATGCCAGTTTCGACCCCAGCATAAGATAGAGTGATTTTGTGGTTAAAGTATGAATTGTGAAGCAGGAGATCCAGGGTTCAGATGTGTTGCTGCCTTATGGCTTAGTAAGCAACCTGGAGGAATTTACTTGCCATCCCTGTGGTGCTTTAGTCCACGTAGCCTTAACACTGGATAGAGGCAGCACTACACTGAAAGCTGGATGCAGCATATTACTTGGGATATCTTGAGTAAATCTGAGGATACCCCAACTAAGGGCTAGCCTGAGGGCTGGCCGTATAGCCTAGAGGTACTGATGAGCTATGAATGAGCTTGGTACATTCAGCAGACCTGGGTTTGATTCCCATAACCGCCACTTGCATACCCTGTTACTGAGCAAGTCACTTAACCACCCTGATGCTTCCAGTTCACCCCTGAAAACAGGATGTGTGCTTAGTGGGCCTTACTTGGTTACCAAAGAGTTAAAAAAAATTAAGGATAAAAATTAAGAAAAGTTCTAATGGCTTTATTTTAAGAAGCTTGTCTATGACTGAAGTTCAAAGCTGTTTTAAGACAAAAAGGTCTGTGCTGTAATTCGGTGACATCCTGACTCTCCATCTACAGTGCCCAACATTTTGTTTACAGGGGCTCTGCTGTGCTCTGACATGTGTGATGCTGTTATACTAAGGGCCCAGTCTGTAAAGGAGTCTGGACCCCTTCCGTGTGTGTGGAGGGCTGTCAAAAGCTGCAGAGTGTGCCATCCATACCTACAGTGGGATTCTCACTGGCCCTCCGCACCCAATTCCACTTTGCCTGTGCACCTGCTTGGGCAGCCAGGTTGGGATGGGCACGGGCATGTTGGCAATGTGCACATACAGTTAACAGATATTTATGCTATAGAGGGGTGTGAAGGGTGCAGACAATAAGCCAGGAGTGACCCTGCCATGATCGCTATGTGCCTCCCTGCATAGTACCCTCTGAGCCTTGTGGGGCCTGAATGACTCTTCAGCTGTTGCTCCCAGACCTCTGAGATGGCATGTTTGCACATGCCACCGGTTGAAGGAGTCTCTCCTGTGACAGAGATACAGTTCCTATTTTAATTACAGCTGTTAGCCGAATTTGCCTCCAATGGCAGGACAGATAATGCCTGTGACCTTAGTAGGGTATGGCACTGCACCAGGTGCATGGCATAGTGTCATTCTACAACCCCGAAGCAGTGCTGGGAACATGGGCATCTCACCTGGAAGTGTTTCCCCCATCCCAGCCAACTCACAAGTGAATGAACATGGTGGTTCAGTTGTCCTCCCATCTCCCCATGGTGTGGCAGTAACGAGAGCATTCATGTCACGTGGTATAGCCACCTCGAGGAACTTCACGATCACTGTATGATCAGAAATGAGAACTGCAGGTGTTGGGTCCAGTGACTTGAGATTGAGCTCTGCTGTCCTTCGAGCAATGTGTCAGTTCTCTAAGATCCAGCCAGTGACTTTTAGGCTGTGTCAGCTTTCTATCCTTCACTCTGGCTCCCTGGAGTGATGGGCATACTATGACAGCCTTGTGCAGTGTCATTCAAATTGACGTGCCTCTTGTGGATAGCCTATCTCACTGGTTGTTAAAGGTCTTATCCTTTCCCCAGACTGCCAGATAAGATGCTTTGTGGTCCTCACAGACAACTGATTGGAGCCCCTGGTGGGTTTATGCAAAAGGAGAAACATAATACCCCAAAACAAGACAGTTTGTCAGTCAAGAAATTGAAAGAGCATTCCATAGTAAAGCACCGTTGACTAAAGATAGAGTAGCTGCGTTTTTTAATACATTTTGATAATGGATATTATTATTATCAAGAGAGCTGACTGAAGGTTTATTGCTTAGAAAATGGTTTACAGTGTATGGGATTTCATGTGCTGATGTGTAGATAGTGGGAAACTGACTTTGTAAGGAGGCATAAATAAGGTTATTGTATTTGAGGAGATGCTTAAAACTCTGAAAGTTGTGCAACACACACACACGCACGCACACACTGACTTTTTTCAGTATGCAATCACTTCCATTTATTATATTCCCCTTGGAAAAAACAATCAACACTGCATCCATTTGCAGGTTCATTGAATGCTGTATATGAAAGATCAGTAAACCTTTTCTTTTTTTTCTATAGAACTGTTTTGCCCCAACTGCCACCTACTCCAGCCATCGGGCCTACCTGCCAATCTCCAGCCCCATCCTGCTCCCCCCATCGTCAAGCAGGTGGGGATCTGCACAGTGTGGGACCCAAGGACCGCAGGGACCGTCACACATGACTGCTGTGCACTTGGGGTTTTCTCCTTTAGTCCTGCCCACCACCCCAGGCGTCCAGCGTAGCCTCTAGTAGCCTCAGACGCAGTCATGCACACCACCCCGGACGTCCAGCATAGCCTCTAGCAGCCTCAGGTGCAGTCGTGCCCATCACCCCAGACATCCAGCATAGCCTCTAGCAGCCTCAGACGCAGTCGTGTCCATCACCCCAGACATCCAGCATAGCCTCTAGCAGCCTCAGACGCAGTCGTGCCCACCACCCCAGACGTCCAGCATAGCCTCTAGTAGCCTCAGACGCAGTCGTGTCCACCACCCCAGACGTCCAGCATAGCCTCTAGCAGCCTCAGACGCAGTCGTGCCCACCACCCCAGATGTCCACCGTAGCCTCTAGCAGCCTTAGACGCGGTTCTGCCCACCACCCCAGACGTCCAGCATAGCCTCTAGAAACCTCAGACGCAGTCGTGCCCACCACCCCAGACGTCCAGCATAGCCTCTAGCAGGCTTAGACGCAGTCCTGCCCACCAACCCAGACGTCCAGCATAGCCTCTAGCAGCCTCAGACGCAGTCATGCCCACCACCCCAGACATCCAGCGTAGCCTCTAGCAGCCTTAGACGCAGTCCTGCCCACCACCCCAGATGTCCAGCATAGCCTCTAGCAGCCCCAGATGCAGTCGTGCCCACCACCCCAGACGTCCACCATAGCCCCTAGCAGCCTCAGACACAGTCGTGTACACCACCCCAGATGTCCAGCGTAGCCTCTAGCAGCCTCAGACGCAGTCGTGCCCACCACCCCAGATGGCCAGCATAGCCACTAGCAGTCTCAGACGCAGTCATGCCCACCACCCCAGATGTCCAGCATAGCCTCTAGCAGCCTCATACGCAGTCATGCGTCACCCCTCGCAAAGAAAACAAGCTTCTCGATTCACCGGGAGGGGCCGCTGTTGCACCAGATTTGGGCTGTCTCCCTCCCCCGACTGGTTCCCATTGGGAGTACTCCCCACTCTGGCTGCTCGACCCACACAGACCTGGGCTCTCTCCTGAACCCAGGTCATCGGTGTGGAAGCATGTAACATTACCACTGAGCCACCGGGTGGCCCAAACTTCTTCTAAATAAGAACACAACCCGTCAGTTGGAGGTTGGGTTTGTCGACCCAGGCTTTTACTGGTTCAGATTGAGGAGTTTCATTTTTGGGGTGGGGTCAGGCCCCACCCCTCCCACCCATTCTTTTTTCCATTTTTCCCCCTAAGTCAGTCAGAGACCACACCTTGGTCGTTTGGTCTACCAAGGCTGCAGCTCAGCTTTACCTCCAATAAGGGCCATGAGCAAGTGGTTGCATTTACAGCTGATGCCTGTGCTGCTCTGATTGGTGGGCTGAGGAGGTCTCTTGCGCACTTCCCAGAAGCTGAGTGTTCACCTTTGCAATGTGCATGGACTCTGCTGGCTCCGTGGTGATAAAACTATTTATTAATTATTTAATTAGTTTATTTATAGGATAAGGTGTTTTTATTAAGCACATTTGACTCATTTCAAAGTGTTTTGCATATAGCCATAAAACAACACTTTAAAAGCAGAGTAAGTATTAAAAGTTGTGAAGAAAGTCTATTCCAAATGTAGCTTTTTTAACGTAACATTTTTTATTGAAAAATGTTCCATTTTTACAATACATAGAACTCTAATGCAATAATGCACCGACCACTTCCATCAGTTTCAGCTGTGGTGAGTTGCATGCTATTTGATTCATATTTAATGAATTGCTTCTTGAGGACTGTTGGGTGAGTGAGTGTAGAGCTTACACTGTACGAAAACATGTAACAGAAATGTACTTCAGAGACATGGGTTTTTGCAGGGCTCTCAAAATTTTCAGTGGCCAACAAAGCATTCTGTGAAACAGAATGCGTTTTGGAACAATGAATTTTCAAAGATGGGCACAGAAGAGATGAAAGAAGCTGAAATTTATTAAATAGATGCCATTTAAAAAGGCTGTACCTTTGTGCACATAATCACATCTCACTTTTGTGTAATGTAGCAGTGCAACAAAATAGGCAAAACATTGGACCCTACCATTTTCACAACAAAACATTCCAGGTGTGTTCTAGTTTTAAGTCGTGGTAACATTTTTGAGTTGCACCAAAATTTGAATATTTTACGTAAGATGCCATTTACTTTTTTTTTTTTTTTTAGTTTAACTTTTTTATCTCCCCTTTCAATTGATCCCCTTCTGCTGGTCACCCCAGTCTCAACACCCAGCAGCCTTTATCGAATATACAGTAGTCTATGTAGTGTACATTTTTTATTTTTTTATTTTGTAGTTTTTTTTTTACAATTTATGTCAGAAAATCACCTAAGCACCTGCTGTATAAATCAAATATGCCGTGAGCTGACTTAAGATATCAGTTATCTTCATTTAATGGTCTTGGTCTGTTGCAGTCTCACTCTTGGCTTTGTTCCTTGTGAGATATCAGCAGACCAATACCAAGTCCAAAATGAGGCTGGCCCGGTGGTACTGAGGGTTGAGGCGCTGAACACCACACTGCATGCCATGCTGGCGACCCAGGTTTGGTACTGAGGGTTGAGGCCCTGAACGCCACACCGCATGCCATGCTGGTGACCCGGGTTTGGGAACGGACCTGAGCCAGCAGGCAGGGGTGTAGCCAGGAATTTCTGAGCTGCACACCAAGTGGACTCAACTGCTACCCACCCCCCCTTAGGGTGAGCTACCCTTCCCCCACCGTCCATGCCCTCTCAGACGCTAGCATAATTTTCTGTGTTGTATGCCAGCACACCATTTCACCACCTACAGGTGTCAGACTAACAGACTGGCTACAATACTGCACTGTGACAAGCCTCTGTACCAGATTGGCCAAGTTTCAATGTTGCATTGTGACAAGCCTCTGTACCACATCAAGGTAGCCAGTCCCACAGAGGTCCATTCATACTAGCCAGCCACCAGACTAGCTTTTAGTTGCAGTGTTGCATTGTAACAAGCCTCTGTACCAGATTGGCTTAGTTACAATGTTGCACTGCAACAAGCATCTGTGCCATATCAAGGTAGCCAGTCCCACAGAGGTCCAGTCACACTAGTGCCTTAATCTTACACTATCCACTCACACAGAAGACCCACATCCAAGCTCAGTACCATTATTAGTTTAGATGCAAGCAAGATCCAAATACTCACCCAGTCCACACAACATGCATACCAAATTCAACCGCCAGGATTTACCCACTCCTGGGGTGTTGCTGGTCACTCGGCTACGCCTCATGACCGAACAACACCCCAGGGCGTGGGTAAATCCTAGCATCACCAACACCCTCTCATGGTATGTTGCTTAAATAACTGCACAAGCTATGATTCCCTCTGGCAGGAAGGGGGGACATGAGTGCAATGTATGATCCTGAGTGTGGCAGTCATGGTGACACCTCTCAGGACAGGTGGCTGTTTTTTGATGGGGTCCCAGTTCAATGTCCCTCTTAGTGCAAAGAACGCCAAGAGCCTGATACTTGTTGTCGTCTGAGGGTGGGGACAGTCAAGGGTCAGCAAGCCGGCTTTTGTTTTTTTTTGTCTCCATCACAATACACTAAAGGTTGAATATGTACCGGGGGGGTGAGGAGGCATGGAGGAGGCAGAAATTTGTAACAGCAATGGTGTAGTAGGGTGCTGTGGTAACCAGGAGGAACCTGCAGTGTGAGATAATTCCTCATCAAACTAAACTGCACAAAGTAACTGCACCAGAAAGATTATGTTTGTATTGAAAGAGCCCATCAAGGCATCATGGGTTCAGAGCCAAAACGGGGGCACCATATCACTCAATCATATGACTCCTCAAATATCCAGTCAAAGAGCTGATCCTTAAATAAGCCTTGGGCAAAAAGACTTAAATCTTGATGGGCAGTGAGAGAGTGTATGCTGACCATGACTTTCCCCCTGACATGCTCACCAAAAGAAAAAAGTGCAGTCATAAAGACTCAAAGAGAAAGAATACAGGCCCATTTGAAATAACTAAATAACTAAAATCACCATCATCATTACACTGCATGAATGATTTTCAAGTCCACTTACTTAAGTTACTTGTAGAGTCACTCTGTCTCAACGGTCCCCCATTTCAATCAGATTCCCCGAAGAGGACTCCCCGACTGGCAGGCGGCTTGGCAGCTGAAGACCAGATTTTGTAGCCAGACTTCTCCCGACCTCGCTGTGCAGCTAGTCGCTCCCTCTCCGAAAAATTTAAGTTAATAAGCGCCGCGGTCGTCGGACTTGCAGGACTCGCCCTCAAACTCTCAAAGCAGCAGCACCACTAGCAAGGACCGGAATAGAAGAAAACAAAATCCTCATCGTCTCAGAGGTGCACTGGCATATTTTCCCCGTGATTCCTCTCGTAGTCTCGCTCTCGTCTGAAGCCTGTCTCTCTCTCCTGAAGTCCTGATGCTCTACAGCCCCAACGCAAACAGACCACAGTGCTTCTAGGATGGCATTTAAAGAGCCCACCTGACCCTTGACTCACCCCTTACTACTCCACAGGCCACACCTCCATTCTTAGGTCAGCCCAGCCTAAGCATAATTACAGACTTCATCCAGCAGCTTAAGGCAGGCAGGCAGCAGCAACCCCACCCCCCACCAATCAATGGCAGATTTAATGCACAAAGAGCAGCCGGGAAAGCGCAAAAAAAAGAAACAAAGCGAAGCAGCATGGAGAAACCAGCTGGTGCCTGCTACCCAGCAGATCTGCTGCAGCACGCCGTGGCGTGTCAGGCGAATCGGTAGCTACGCCCTTGCCAGCAGGGGAGGGACAGAATTGAGCATCCGGCGGACTGCTTTCCTCTCCAGCGGTGGGTTGCAGGGAGTTCCCAGCTCTGTAGTGGCCTCTGGTGGAGACTGGAGGAAGCACAAGAGAAAGGGAACGTTTTGTGTGTGGGGGGGGGACGACGGCAGACTCCAGCAGCAGAGGAATGGTGGGTGCTGCATAGGATCATTGCATGCCACATCCCGAGGTGGAAAACTATGCTGAAAACCCCGGAGAACCAGGGAGATGACAGAGACCCCAGGAACAGAGGCCCACATCCCATCACTGGACCAACCCTCCACTGGCTCTCCCAAGCTCCTTGTCCCGACCCAGGGATCGTTCTAATAACAGAAAAGGCCACCAGGTAGGTGGGATGATCTGGGGGCAGACCCTGCCCGGGGGGGGGTTGAATGAGTCTGTGGGTCCAGGACAGGGGCGCTTATTAATGTGTCTCCCGGGGAGGGTGGTTTCAGGCTGGGAGTAGATTCCAGGGGTTGAGTGGGTACTCCTGAAAGATGTCCTGGCCCACCGTAGAAGAAATAGAATACAGCCCACATCATATCCCATGTATATCTAATCACAGAAAATTAAAATGAATAGGGATTGCATAGTGATATATGTAAGCAATAACACACAACAGGGCATGCATTCTTTAGGATGTATAGGCATTCTTTTGGTGTGTGTGCTGAGGCATGAGGCCAGAGGCTGAGTGCTTCTTGGCACACACTGGAGTAGTGCCAACATATGAGAATGAACTCAGTTCAGCATCCCAGAGTGTATTATTTCACTTATTTAAAGACACATATTAAAAGTTTTAGCTTAGAACATGCAGCCGGTGTCTACGTGAGTACATATAGGTACTGCAGGTGTCATGGCTCATCCATTTAGAGAGCATGATTTGCAGTATCCAACTTGACCTATTTTATAACTAGATATAGCTATTTATTGTAGCTAGACTTTGCACTGTCTGCCAGTGTACAGTAATGTGCAAGTTACTGTGAGCCCACATGTTGCACCTGGTTACCTAATTACTCTCCCTACTGTACAGCAGTAGTTTTCTGTCTGTCACTCTGTCTATCAATATGTACAGATGGTGCATTATTTGGTTCCATGTCATGTCGGTGAATGCTAAAAGGTGAAAGTAAAAACAGTGATGGCTGTACAATGACCGGAAAGACAGAGACTTTGTATTTGCTGGGGGATGTGCCCCCCACACCCGCCTTTCTGTAGATACCAACTCCGAGATCATAGCACTTCAGGGAAGGGGGAATGTGAATGTCACCTTCTTCCCAGTCGCTGTAAAGCTGGCACCATGTTTGCTTTTGCCTTTTAGTGTTCGCCAAATTGATGTGCTACCCATTATCTTGTTTTTAAGGCTATCAAGCATCTTAAGCCGGCCAATCAGATCAGCGGTAGTGCTTCTACTCCCGACACCAGTGACCCAACTTCGAGAATGACCTTGGGTTGTTGGGGGCTGGCTGGGGGAGACAGGTGGAGCATCCTAACAGACGCTCGCCTCCTCGGGAGGGGGGGATACCGGGGTGACATTCGCATGCCCCACCACCAGTGGAAGCACGGGCAGAGAGACACTTGCTCATATGAGCATCAGGAGGGAAGGGGAGGGCGCTGGTAGGCACTCGACGGCAGCCTGCTTCTGCATGCTGTGCGTCTGGACTTAAGTCCTTCATGCTGGTACCCTCAGGGGGTGGGAAACTGTAGAAAAAAGGGTGAAAATGGGGACCTTGGCAGCAGTATGAAGCAGGATCCCAGTACACAGGGAAAAAGTCATGAGTGGCTGGTGACACCCGCTACGCTGGGGCTCAGCTGATGACCCGGGGGGGGGGGGCAGTGAAGTACTATGGTGATCCACCCCGTGCACCATCCAAGGTTCCCTAGGATAAAACGTAAGTTTAAAAAGGCTATCCAGCAGCTTGAAGGGTACAGTGCCTAAAGGCATTTGATTAATTATATCTTGGATAATTAATTTGTGTAGTGCTTTCTCTGTACCTTCTTTGCAGATTTATGCCACAATTCAAAACTGTATATATAGATATTTTTACACCGTCATGTGCATTTCTTTTTTACTGTGCTTGAATTTAATGCTTGTGAAAGGTGCTGTAAGGACAGCACTGGAACCTGAAGTTCTGTATTTATCAATGACAGGTACAGCACTGCCGTTTACAGTGCAGGCTTCCCCACACTACCCCACCAATGTGCCTCAACCTCGCCATGGGGGGAGCACCACGTAGGTGAGAGGATAGTTCGGATTCCACACCCCATCGATCCTTGGCCTCTCATGTGAGACTGCCAACAAGAGTGCCAATTAGTGCTAGTTGTACTAGTGTTTTATTTGTGATGTGGACACCTGCCCAATGAGAACTGGACTGAGACTACCACAACTCATTTCACATAGGCCACCGAACAGCCCTCGGGTGATAATGGTTTTTGGCCACTGCCAACATGTGCTGGATCTGAACCAGTGACCTAGAGGTGAAAGGCTCCTTATCCCACTACCAATCCACTGATCAGGCCAGTTCCCACAAGTGCAATGTGCATTCCTTTTTAATGTGATTTTATTTTTGTTTCACAGACCAACAAGCACATCTTTGTAAGAATTCAGATGGTGGTGGAGTATTAGCGTTCTTTAAAAAAACTTCTTGTTTGGATTTTGCTTAGTAATGTAACTGCTGACTCAGGGCAAAATGTGTGGTGTCTGCGTTTTCCAGTAAGTGGAAAACCCTCTTTAACCAGTGCTTTCCTCTGCCATTTGGAAGCCTTTCGAGAACTGTGGTGTATTGGTTTCCTGCTTGCGACTGACACTTAGCAGAGTCTTTTCATATCTAGAAAAGCCATTGAACCTTTGACAGGCAAGCCCCTGGTATTTCCTCCTCCGTATTAAATGTGAAGATTGTGTACTAGTGGAGCGTCTTGTCTTTGAAGTATGTAAATGTCATCCTGAACAGCAAGTGCCAAGTTATCTAACACTAGCCCAAGGGAAGGCATACAGCTTCTGACCAATATCCACTGTTTCTAGTTCTGTGTAATAGGATTAACTCAGTCCCTGAGATGTTGCCTTGTTTTACTTCCATCAGGAGGTTCTATTTTTGGTACTTCCTGTGTTAATTGTGAGGCAAAACTGAGGACCTTTACCGCCTTTTCTGAAGAGGGTGGTTTTCAAAAATCTGTTAGAGCAGGGTTGACAAACTGAATGGTTATTTGCCCTCTCCATACAGTATAAAACTGCATTATTCTGTGTATGAGTACATAGTAAAGATATGAATCTTTCTTAACGACAAAGTGTTGTTACTGATCACTATTAATATTTTCCTGTTTTATTTTTCAGGCTCTTTCAGAAATGATGGCCTGAAAGCATCCGATGTCTTACCCATACTGAGGGAAAAAGTAGCCTTCGTGTCAGGTGAGTTCTCGAAGAATGTTTTAGTCTTATTTTAAAGGGCCCAGGCCACTGTGAGGCTTCAGTCTGTAAAGCTGACTAAGCAAGCCAAACCAGTGAAAATGTATTCACAGGGCCACTGTGCAACTCAAAAATTTAGGTTGGGGGGGATGGCACAGAAACTGATATGTTTATCCAGTACAGCTCTAATGCAAGGGCTGAATAAGAACTTCATCTTATTCTGCGGGAGAGCATTCGCCCCAGTGTCCCAGCAGCTTGATGGCCTTGGTATTCAGCATTTGCAAACTGACATCCAAGATTACTCACCATCCTGCATTTTCTGGTCATTTTCTCCTTCCGCTTTAAAAGAAGACCCCATCATGTAGTGTTTCAAGCACTTTGCTGCATCTAATGAAGCCACTACAGCAAAACCCCAATTTAGGGGGTTAAGCTAATGGATGCTATGAAGAAAATAATTATGTGACTCTGTGTATCAGAATGTTTGAAGTTGTTTTAGAGATGGACTGGGCACAAATCCAGAGTAAAAGTCTGGACTCCTTCTAAACATCAGAGACTGGAGTTTTTTTTTTTTGTTTAACAGTTTATTTACTTAAGATAGACCAGCAGAGATGCAATATCTAATTTTAGTGGGGTCTGGATTTACCCCCAATATTACAGCTGGGTAGACTGACCCACTGGGACACTACATGACTTGCTCAGAGTCACGCAGTGAATAAGAGACTTTGGTTGGATTCAAACCTGGGTTTCTTGCTTTACAAGTCTGTGCTCTGGCGGCTAGACTATAGTGCCTCCATTGTGGATGCTGGCACATGGATGAGCCAAGTGCAAACATATTTTGTTACAGCAGAAGTTAAATTGGGCAGGAGCCCACAGGAACTCAGTTCCACCACCTCTTAAAAAACTGTATAACATTTCCACCACCTCAGTGTCTTAACAGTTCCACCACCTCAGTGTGTATAACAGTTTCATCACCTCTGTCATCTTCTTCCACTGACTACTATAGGAGAGTTCCACCACCTAGAAATGACAACTCCACCACGTATTTATTTAAAAGTACATCGGAATTACAACCCTTTCAAAGGCTCCACGTCATGATACAAAGAGAAAATTACAGATAGTAACGAAAACTGAAGGAACAGGTGATATATACGATGGAGAACATTGAATACAGTTAGCAGGGTGATAGTGTCATCCAGCAGACGAACTTCAGTCCTATACAAATAGTTAATTTCCAAATGGTGAGCCAGTGTCCTGTTGTTAGTTGGTGGGTGCAGTTATAGGAGGCCAATCCCAAACTTTGTAGAAAAAATTGTTAACTGCACTCCAGAGACAGAAAGATGCACAGCAACCATCAAGTATTGCACATTTAGAATATTTTATTGCTGAGCCAACTTACTCTACAAATTTAAAGTTGGTCAGGTACACAGGCAGAAAAACCCAGTGCTTGGCTTTCTCCTTACTTGATGGTTGCTGTGCATTTTTCTGTCTCTGGAGTGTGGTTAACAATTTTTTCTATACAGATAGTTGCTAGGCAGTTGTTAACATGTCCATCAGCAGAATGAGCTGTAGTCCTCTACAGTCAGTAGCTATGCAGTTGCTAACGTACAAGCACAGTAACTTCGTATGAGGTACAAAGTGTGCTGTCTCAGGAGAGACATTGTCAAGGCTGGCTAGGCTCCAGCCCCTGAAGAGAGGCACCTAGAGGTCTAGGGTGGTTTTGGAAGAGGACACTCACAGTTGCGGGTGTACAAAATGTGACTCTTGAGTGCGACCTTGAAAGGCCCTATTTTGGTGAGAAAGGTGATGGCGGGGGAGCATTGTACCAAGAAGGTGTTCTGAAGGGGAAGGATCTTTGTGCTAGTGCAGTCTTGACCCTAGGGTTCTGCAATATTGTCTTGGAGGCACTCCGAGTGGCAACAGTAGGGGTGCAGGGAGAAGGGACATGGAGACCCCGTTGGGGGGACATACCCAGTTGTATTTTTTTGGTGAGGAGGAAGGACTGATATTGAAATCTCTCCTTGAGTGTGAGTATGTTAGTTAAGGAATAAAGGGTGCAGGTATGTGTCCGTTTATCGGCTCCGGACAGGAACCGGCATGCCTTGTTTTTTTTTTTTTTATACTTTCTTATTTATCCTCCTGCCTACCTCCGGTGCCCACTCCTTCTGTCCGCTCATGTCCCCCCGAATCACCTACCTTAGGGATCTGCCCCTAGAGTGCTTCCTCCTCTTCATCACCTCGCACAGTGGGGCCTGTCCTGTAGGTGGCCCGGGTGGACCTGGAGCGGCCTTCATCTAGGGCTGCCGGAGGGGTTTTTCCGGTATTCTCCCCTTATGTCCCACTCCCCCTGGGACGTCAGCGCTTGGGACGTCGTCCCGGAGTGGTAGCGGCTGACGCACGCACACCCTCTTGCACCGTGATGTCCCCTCCCCGGCTCCAAAGTGAGCCGCCCACCCTTCCCAATGTCGGTGCTTCCACGGCTGGAAAGGATGCAGGCGCCAGAGCACTCTTGGTAACCGTCCTGAGGGAGGAGGCATCCGTTGGGATGCCGATCCTCCCCTCTCCCACCGACCCGCCCGAGTCCGTTCCGAACCTGGGCCGCGTATCACGCAGTGTGAGCGTCCAGCGCCTCAACCCTCAGCGCTGCCGGCACCGGCATGTCTTGTTAATTGAAAGGTGGATTTTGTTTAGAGCAGTGGCATCGGCTGCTGCATATACCGTGAGTCCATAGTCCACTTAGGACAGTACAGAGGAGGTGACTGCCAGGCGGAGGGCTTCAGGTGGCAGGCAGTTCTCATGTTTGTATAATGGGCCAATGCGTGCATTGGTGGCTGAGGTGAGCGTATTGATGTGAGAGTGAAATGAAAGGGTAGAGTCAAAAGTGATGCCCAGGTATTTGTAGGTGAGGACTTGGTCCAGTGGATGGAGCAAGCTGGAGAGGATCTGGAGGGGGGAGTCATTGGCTTTTCTTTGGCGATAGGCAAAAAGCATGGATTTTTTTTTAATATTTACGATAAGTCGTCGGTCCATGAACCAGTTCTCAATTTGACGGAAGGAGTGCTGGAGGGAGGACTGGAGTGCAGAGGGGTCAGAGTGGGAGGCGAAGAGGACCACATCATCTGCATAAAGAAGAACCCTGCTTGAACAGAAGCTGGACGGGGCATTTAGATAAAGACTAAGGAGCAACGGGCCCAGGATGGAGCCCTGGGGGAACACCAGAGCGTACAGACTGGGTACTGGAGAGGGTGGTGTGAATTTTTATACATTGGGACCTTGAGGAAGGGTAGCTGGAGAACCAGGAGAGGGGTCTGTGAGAGAAGCCGAGTTGGTGGAGTGTGTTTAGTAAGAGGGGGTATGAGACTGTATCAAAGGCCTTGGAGAGGGCGATAAAAGTGGCACTGGCAAGGTGGCCCTTGTCTAGGGCAGAGTGAAGGAAGTTAGAGAATTCCATGAGGGCAGTGATCATGCTATGGGCAGATCGGAAGCCATGCAGCTCCCTGCATAGCAGGCTGTGGGTGTCAAGGTACTCTGTGAGTTGATCGGCCAGTATTTTTTTGAGAGCTTTGGAGAGCGGAGGGAGGATGGAGATGGGTCGATAATTGTTGGGGGAGGAGCTATCCCCACTTTTCAGTATGGGGGTAATGACTGCCATTTTCCAGGCAGTTGGGAACTGTCCAAGAAACCGAGAGTGGTTGAGTAAGTCTGTGAGCGGGGCAAGGATGGAGTCAAGGACCAGTCGAAGGAGTCTCGTGTCAGTGGGGGTCATTGCAGGGGCTAGTGCCACTGAGTGCTTTGGTTGAGTAAGGTTTGGCTTCTTGCAGATTAGTGACTCATAAGTGGGATGGTGGGCGGTGGAGATTAGGTGCTGGAGAGGGTGGAGCTGGGTCGAAAAAGTTGCCGGGGAGGACTTCACTGAGATCAGAAAAAGCAGTGTTGAGGCAGTCAGCGATGCTTTTTGGGTCTGTGGAGGTGGTGCCATTAATGTCGAGTTGGGACAGGGGTGGAGAGCAGGATTTTCCATTAAATTCTTTTATATTGTCTCAGAACTTGCGGGTGCTCCCCCAGGAAGCAGCCAGAGAGGATCTGTAGTATTCTGCCTTAGCGTTACGTATGGCCCCGATGCATCTGTTACGCTTGGTATTATAGGCTTGTCTGTCTGTTTGCCAGAGATGGTGGCTTTGTGCCAGAGGTTGTCTCTCAGTTGCAGTTGCTGAAGAAGCATAGGAGTGACCCAAGGCGCATTACGGTTCTTGGTGTGGGTTTTAACAAATGGGGCGAATATATCACAGGCCTTGTTGAGGGAGCTAGTGAAGTAGTTGAGGGCTTCATCTATGTTCTGGGCCAGTTTTATAACAGACTGATCCCAGTAGGCTAGGTAGTGTTTGAGCTTACTGAGGCTGCCAGGTTGTAGACAGCTACAGGAAACAAAGCTGGGCAGTGGTTTGGGTAGCCAGCAGGACCAGGTGAAGAGTATTGGAGAGTGGTCACTAAGTGAGTTAGGGAGGACCACAACGTCTGTGATTCTGTGGGGGCAATTGGTTAGAAGGATGTTCAGCAGAGTGTGTGAGCCGCTTGAGGGGCTAGACCTAGTGGGTTGTGTTACCAATTGAGTTAGGTCTAGGGCTACAAAAGTGTCCTTGGCATGGGCTGCTGAGCTGGTGAGCCAGTTTATGTTGAGATCGCCCACCAATATCTGTTCTACTTTGTGGAGGAGGCTGGAGAGGTAATCAGAGAGGGATAGGATTGCAGGGGTTTGGTTCTGCGGTGGGATATAAGCCACAGTGATAATAAGGGGAGCCCTGGCGGGATCAGGAGTGAGTTTTAGGGAGAGGGCTTGTGCCCCATGGTCCAGCGTAGGGGCGGGGGTGCTTGGCACAGCAAGGAGTCTTGGATGTAGAAAGCACAGACACCACCACGTTTTCCCACTCTGTCCTCCCTGAAGAGGGAGTAGCTGGGGAGAGTGACGAAGGAGTCAGGGGTCATTTTAGAGAGCCAAATTTCCACCAATGCCAGTATGTCTGGTTGGTGTTGCACTAGCCAGCATTGGAGGGATGCAGTCTTCTTCGGGAGGCTGCAGATGTTCATGGAGACGATACGTAGCCCTGGGGGGGAGGTCATCAGCTGGTTGGAGGTTGGAGGGCCTGGGTTGGGATGGATGTTACCAGACAGCAAGAGTAGTAGGGAGATTATCCTGCGGAGAGCTGAGAGGTGTTTATTAATTGCTGGATGATGACTGTAGGTGGACTTTATGGGAAGTGAGCAGGGGATGGATAGGGAGCAGAGGGCTTGGAAGCTGAGGTAGAGCAAAGGGCAGGGGGTTGAGGGAGAACAGCGTCATGGGGGAGGAGGCGGGGTGGGGGCTGAGGGGTTGTCAGATGGGGAAGAGATGGGTGGAGGGAGGTCCATGGGTGCATCTGAAATGCTAAGCGTGGGAGGCATTGGCAAGCATTCGGGTGGAATAAGTATTAGTAGTGTCACAAGCAGGGCTGGACCGGCTGTGCATAAAGAGGTGGTCATGGTTGTCAGTGGGCGTTGGGGTTGCAGCAGCTACATGGGCGCCTACCAGAAGTGAGGCAGCCACCTGCTGTTTAGAGTTCAGTGTGGTATCTTCCGAGAGTAGAACGTGAGTAGACACGAGGATGCCTTTAGAATGGGGAGAAATTAGGCTGGTTTAGAGTTCAATGTGATGTCTTCTAATTTAAAGAGTTAAGATTAACACCAACAGTTGTTAAGCCCTACAACTGCATTCTGTATCTTTAAGGGAGTTGCAATATTAGTGAGAGGGAGGATGAAGATTGCTATGGGCAGTGCCAAGGGGAGGGAAGTATTTAATAAAGGCTGGGGCTGGGGCTGGGGCTGGGGCTGGGGGTGGGGGTGGGGGCGAAAACTCAAGCAGGAATCAGAGAAAGTGAAGCTGAAAAAGTGAAACAAAATGGGATTATTTGCAGGGCGAGCTTACAACTGTGGCACAATTTAAACCTGCTCTACACAGAGAACTGTAATACTTTAAAACCTAAAAAACCTGCACTCTAAAAGATCCTGTACTTCAAACAACCCTTGAAGTGCAAAATTGCTGTAAACAGGGTTATATTCACATTTCAGTTAGCATTCACTGGACAATTTGGAGAAACTTAACCAGTACTAGAATCAGTAAATAAAATTAGCTTAAAGTCAAAAAGGAGTAGCAAAGAATTTAAAAAGTGGAGCAGCCAATCAGCAGGCAGAGCCGATGGTTCCGGTCAGTTGGCATGGAGATGCCAGAAGTTTCAGCAGCATACCTTCGGTCTGGTGACTGACGAGCAGTACAGTGAGGAAGGCAGCCGGCAGACAGAGGGAACCCGCCGGGCTGCTTGCAGCAGCAGAGAGGCACCCTTGTCAAGGGTGAAGCTAAGAAAAGCTTATAAATCTAGAAATAAGAGTTCCCCTACCTAAACATTGCCAATTAAACCACTGGTTAAAGAAGAGCATAGTAATCACACTGATTGTCCATAATAACAGTTCATGGGCCCGCAGAACTTGGGCAGATGAATGACAGAGCAGAAAAGGTAACCGGAGTAATTTGAGGTGGATGCACATCTTTCTGGCAGCACAGTAACAGACATATGAAAACAATGAAACCAAGCTGCAATAGCCCTGTGTGCTGCTTATATTAACAAAAAATCCAGATTTTCAGATCGGAGGGGTCTTTCCTGTATGATTTGGAGGTTTGCACCTGCCTTGTGTTTCGGGTAGACTTTATGGGTTCGCAAATGGTGTTTGTCTATTTTGGAATTGTTTTCATGGTGCCCTTCTCTTGATGAGGACACAGAGATGTTCATTAAGCTAGTCTAATTGTTTTCATTGTCCCCCCTTTCGTCAGGGTACCAGGAGATTCCCCTCAAGTTGACGTAAATGCCTTCTAGCTGGTGCTAATGTTTTCTATGTCCCTTTCTCCTGAAGGAGATTGACAGATGCCTGCCCAGCTGGTGGTTACAGTTTCTTTCTCTCTATCTCCCTCTCCTGAGAGGGACTTGGAAATCACTGTTGAGATGGAAAAAATTGTTTTGAATGTCCCTTTGTCCTCTGTAGGACCAGGAGATGGTTCCAAGTCAGCGGTGGTGGCTGTTGGCCCTGTACAGATACCAGCACTGTTTGGGCCCTCAATTGGTTAAGTGACCTCATTTGCATACTCTCTCTTCTGCCAATCTAAATATATGAGGAGTGCTTCCTTGACATGCTGCCTCTTTATGAGTTTCCTGACTGAAAATCAGCACAACACGTGATTATATCTGTTGAACTGTGGGGCCAGCTGTTGGTGGTGCCAACCACTTCTAGTTTAAAAATCATTAGTTTTCCATTATTCCATGCTCTCTTCCACTGCATTTCTCTGGAACCCCCATCCTGTGCTCAGTACAGGATGTGATGTAATTGATGTAATCACGTGGCATCTTAGTAGCTTCACGGAAACCTACTGCAGATGTGAACCATTTCTCTAGGGGCCGTGCCACAGACCCCAGAGCTGGAAACTAAATTAGCAATCACAGGTCCCTTCTCAGAATGTTAAATTGAAAAAATGGAATTTGATTACTTTATTCACCGCAAAGCAGTGACCCTTTCTATCTGCAGCTCTTCAGTGCCACTGACATGATGCAGTGATAGTGAATGCTGTTTGTTTTCCTGAAAATTGGTAAATGGGAAAGGCACACTGAGCCAAGGCTTGTTTCCAGGTGCGACCTGGGGGAAGGGTACAGCACACAAAAGTATACAGCAAAAATCAAACAGGCAAAAAAAGAGTACCGTACATACAACCATATAGGAAAGAACAATGCAGACTATTAGATTAGTAGTATAAATAACAAAAAGTATAAGGTAAAATACAGAAAGAACAAAATAAATTAAGCAAATTAGTGCAATAAATTTTTTTTTTAAATAAAATTAACAATTGACGTCCAGTGTGCTATGGAATTAAAAAGAGAACTGTATCTCATCGTTTTTGTCTTGTAATGAAGAGACTATCCTGATTTGAAATGCACTGAATGTAGTTCAGAATGGTGTCCAGGTAAAAAGCAGTGCTCCAGATAGTGCAGGTGAGCATTTCATGCTGTGTCTCACCCAGTGCCTGCCTCTGAGATTGCGCCTAACAAATGCTGTAATCCTGTGGTATGATGACATGTGAGTGCCTCTTGCAATACAGAGCCCTGTAACGTCGGATATATCCGCTGTTATGTTTGCCAAGACTAAGCCTAAGTCCCAAATTTATTACAAGCATAAAGTGGAAGTTAGACTTAGTCTTGGCAACCATAGCAGTGAATATAATATATCCGAAGTTATGAATCTCCAAACATAAATAAATATACATATATACAGTATATACACACACATGTATACATACAATAAATAAGTAAAACGTAGGGCCCTGTATTCCAAGAGGCACTTGTGTATCATCATAATATGGGAATACTGACTGTGCTCATCAAACACAATATCCGGAGCAAGCAGAGAATAAAATGGCTACCTGTACTATCTGGAGCGTTACGTTTTGTGGGGTCTCTGTTTTACAGTACATTCCGTACACTTCAAATTAACATTTATTTATTTCAATTCTGGAATTACAATTACCTTTGAGCCCAGGGCTCTTTTTACAAAGCTTCCACGTCAAGACATAGGTATCACATGACAACAGACAAAATTGTTACACAAATAAGGGTAAAGGATATCAAATTAATTTCGAACAGACAGGGAGAGGGTAAAGTGGAAAGGGAGAGGACAATAGGAGGAGGGGGGTGGTAGAAAGAAATGGAAGGGGAAAGGCGGGAGGTAAAAAAAATGAGAAGAGAGGAGAGGTGGGGGGGTAGGTAAGGATAAGAAGGGGGGGGTGAAGCAGCCAGGAAGGTGGCATTGTCAGGTCCTGTAGAGCGTATGGGGCAGAGGCCAAACTAGGGCAAGTGCGTTATGTAAGGAGCTAGATATAGGAGGCAGTCTGTTTCCTTCAGCCCCATTGTCTTCACTACAAGATTAAAAAAGTGAGAATAAGTTCTCCTTTAACGGGGGTGAGAGAATGCATGACTACCTTCTCAATTCATATTTATTTATTTATATTTACTGAACATTTTGGAATTACAAACCTTTGAGTCAGAGACTCCTTTGCAAAGGCTCCACGTCAAATTGAAGTTAACTGTGCAATACAAATTAAAAGAGCAAGTGGAGGGGCCGGCCCAGTGGCACTGAAGGTTGAGGCGCTGGATGCCACACCTCGCACCATGCCGGCGACACGGGTTTGACCGGGGAGGAGAAGGATGGAGCGCCCAACGGCTGCTCTCCTTCTCTGGGGGGTTCTCTGCAAGCTCCTGCCGCAATATCGGCATCTTTGGGAGCCCGGTGGTAGGTGCAGTACGTCGGAGTGGCAGCAAGTGTATTGGGTAGATGTTGCCAGAGGGCGGAGCAGGACGCATGTCTCAACGCACCTCTTAGCTCATTGGCCTCATTGCACACCGATGTCTAGGAAGCTCACCAGAAAAAGGAGGAAATGGAGCCTGTCACTCCTAGGTGACGACTCCTCTGAAGCCGGACCACGTCACCGGCGCAGACTCCAATGTGGACCGCTTGCTCTACCGTTGTGTGGGGGAAAGGCTTGGGGAGGCCTTCCCCTGCCCCGCCCGGGGGGGTATACTGGGTTACCTGAGGGCTCTCTGAGTGGACAGACACTCTAGGAGCAGACTCCTGAGGGCACCATGGGACGTTGTGGAAGGCTACTTGAGGGGGTCTGAAAGAGTGGACTGATGGTGCAAGTAGGAGGATAAACATAAGGTTAAAAAAAAAGAGAGCAAGTGGATACATGAGGTACAGAGCTGGGTAAAAGACATGCAGAGGGTAGACATATATATATATATATATATATATATATATATATATATATATATACTGTATATGCTCCTACTAGTGACATCATAGGTGACGACTCTATGGATGCTGAGGTGCTCAAGCACCCACAAAGTTGACTTAAGCACCCTCAGTATTTTGAGAGAAACTGTGAGTGACATCATCATCTGCAGTCAGTTAGTCCACGACTTCTAATTTTGATGCTGCTACTTGCAGAAGTTGCTATTCCGTTGAATACTGTGGAAAATGAAAAAATGAAAATGTGGCACTGTTTCATTTTCATCCACGTAACAAGCAGCCCACAAAAGCAGTGCCAAAAGGATCAGGAGCCCCTGACTTACTGAATCTGATATTCACACTGGCTGGAGCACCTATAAAATGGCTCAACAGGGTGGCTATATTCAGATCTGGTTTTAAAGGCGAGGGAGACAGAAAACGTGAAAAAGAAAGAAAGACAACAGGGTGAAAGCAGAAATAAACCGGGAATGCTGCGTGGCTTTCCTTCCCCTATAGAGTAAAATCGATATAAGACAATGAATTTATATATGTAGTGCAGGCAGTGGGGGTACTGCTATCCATCCTGCAGCATTAGAATAACCAACATTAGAGAAATGCTAAGAATCACAAGCTGAATGTAGCCATACTGTAGTTCAACAGAGACATCTACTCAGTCACTGGGGATGAAAAGCCCTTTTTAAAATTCTGTAAGGCTGTGTATTGGCCTAATACTAACAAAGACTTCATTCCCCACTCTGGTATTCTGCCCAATTAATGGCCTGCTGTCCAGGGTTGTTGAACACTGTTAAGCAGTCTTTCTGCAGTGCTGGCTCCAGTTTCATACAGATGAAACCTTAATCACGCCATTTATGTGGAGGAATGTCTGTGTACCATTTTTTTTTATTTCATTTTTTTGCCAGGTTCTTCGAGTTCGCAGGTGCTGAATTCCACACATTGTCACCAGGGATCCTCAGTATTTTTCTGCTAGTAAGTGCGGGGAAAGGGTCTGACTTGCTTTAAAGATTTTCAACATCTTATTGCAGTCTAAAAGAAGTAAAGGTGGATCATGCTGTCTGGCTGTAATCATGTTTTTTTTCTTATAGCTATAATGTCAGCAAGTTAGGAACCAAAGGCCCTTTTTTTCTACTTCCTCTTTTTCTCTACTTACCTAGTGGGTCAGGCTCTCCTTTGGGGACTGTCCACATGTCCTGGATCTCTTACTTACTGGTACACATGCCACTAACCTATATACCCAGTGCCTGTCTCCTCATATACTAGCCCAAACTCACTCCTCCAGGTAGGGGTGAGGTTGTCATGGGACTCAGTGATCCAGGTGCTCCTACTAGGAGGGGAATGTGGGCCAGCATTGATTCTGGACAGTCAGAAGTGGGCTAGAACTATACTCACATACCACACTTTGACTGATACCTGCTGGCACAGTTTTTTTTTTTTTTTTGCGACTTCCACTGCGCACCCCCCAGCTTCCTGCTTCTTCTGGCAGCTCAGTGCCCCTGTCTGACCACTATCCTCACCCTTCACTGCTGCTTCTTGACACTTGGCTCCCCAAGCTGTCCCGGCATCTTTGGATGGTCCAGTTTACCCCTGCTGGGAAGGGGGGAGGCCCTCCTGATGGGAGGAAGGGGAGTAACATTCTTTAGGTGTCCTTTGAGCTATATAGGGGGGGGGGGGTGCAGGAGCAGTGTGCTACATGAACTGTGGTGTGAGGAGATTAAGCAGCCATCATCCGGCAAGCTGAGATAGGTGCTACTTTCTGTTTTCTGGGCCCCTCCGCACTCCCCAATGGTGTGCACTGCGGCAATGCCCTGGAGGTGGAGCCAGCTGATGTGTAGTCATCCATGCTGGCAAGGTTCTGCACACCACTGGTGCCTCTGTTTGCACTGGGGCGATTTACAGACTTCCAGCATAGGGGAGGATCTAGACAAGGAAATGGGGAAGTCCTTAGCAAGTGGCAGATAAAGGGGGCGGTACTGCTGATGTGGAACTTCAGTCTTCCAGATATTGATTCAGAGTTGGACTAGCCCACCAGGATACCTGAAAATTTCCAGGTGCCCCCCTCCCAGTTTGGTACCTGGCCACTTTATAAACTCTGTTCATTCTTTGCATTTATCATCATTTTATTTAATTAAATGGTACATGTGGGGCACTATAGGTAATTGCAAGATGTAAGCACAGAGCTAGTGTATCAAATATAAGTGGAATACTGATATAAGTGTGTCAGCCTGGGCCTCACCCTGTTGATTTTCCAGGGTGGCCCTGTATTTACTTTCCAGGTCGGTCTTCTGTATTCCAATCCAACCCTGTATTGACTGGAGTCTCCTGGCTGCAGCCTCGGCTAGAAGTAGGGTCATCCTAAACTCCATGCAGGGGGCGTTCCTGAGGCAGCTAGTCAAGGAACTGACTCGTGATGGGGCAGTACTGGATATGGTGCTTACAAACAGGAACAGTGTTGCAGATGTCAGAGTGGGATGCCACCTGGGGACCAGTGATCACTGGACAGTGTGGTTTAACACTAGGATGGTAGTGGGGGTGAACCACACAAGCACGAGGGTTCTGGACTTTAGGAGGGTAGATTTGTAAAAAAATGGGTGAATACCTCAGAGATGCCTGGGGAAGTGGGGGTTACCCTGATGGGGTGGAGGGACAGTGGTCCAGATTAAGGGATGGAACTGTGAAGGGAGCAAACCTCTGAAAAAAAGAGGTGAGCAAAAGCAGGAGGAAAAAGAGACCAGTATGGTTCTCAAGAAAGGTGGCAGCAAGGGTAAGGGCAGAAAGGGCAGCATTCGGGAGATATGAGGAGACGCAGAAGGAAGAAGATAGAGAGGTGTGCCAGCAAAAATGGAGGGAAGCAGGGAAGGCGGTAAAGGGCATTAAGGCACAAACTGAGCCAAGAATAGCCGGGGGAGTAACAGAGGGGGATAGGACCTTTTTTAGGTATATAAGTGAAAAAGACAGATAAGGGGAGAAATTGGGAAGCTGAGGGGTGCAGAGGGAGACTAAGCAGAGGATGATCAGGAAAAAGTAGATATCCTGAACATTAACAAATACTTCTGTCTTCACAGTGGATGGAGAATGGTATGGGCCACATATAGTTTACAGAACACTGGCGGGAAAGAAGTAGACACAAGTTCATCTGTAGAGGAAGAAATCCTGAAGGCACTTGAGAACCTGAGAATGGAGAAGGCTATGGGGCCAGATAGGGTACATTCAGGGGTGTTGAAGGAGCTCAGGGCGATACTAGCTGCACCTCTGACAGTTCTATTCAGTAACTCACTAGATACAGGGATTGTCCCAGAGGACTGGAGAAGGGCTGATGTTATCCCGCTCCATAAGAGTGGCAGAAGGGAAGAGGCTGGCAACAACAGCCAGTCAGTCTGACGTCAGTAGTGGGGAAAATAATGGATTCACTTCTAAAGGAAGGACTGGTAGATTACTTTGTATTCTGCAGATTACAGGGCCCAAGGCAGCATGGATTTATGGGAGGGAGACCATGTCGGACAAACCTGATAGATTTCTTTGACTGGGTGATCAGAGAAATAGACTGGGGAGAGTGGTGGACGTGGCTTGCTTAAACTTCAGCAAGGCCTCCAACACCATGCCACATAGGAGGCTAACTAAATAAAACTGGGAAGCTTGGGGGTGGGAACCAATGTGGTACACTGGGTACGTAATTGGCTGATGGATAGGTGACAGAGGGTGGTGGTTAATGGCACTCACTTAGGGGAAGGATGAGTGACCAGCGTCTTCCTCGGGGCTCAGTACTGGGCAAAAAAGTATAAAATCATGCACATTGGGTGCACAGACCCAGAGGCAGAGTGTAGAATGGAGGGGAGGTATTGACAGTCACTAAACAGGAACAGTCCTAAGGGTAGTCATAACAGATGACCTTAATGTGGCAAGACAATGGGACAAAGCTGGGGTGCATAGGGAGGGGTATCACCAGCAGAAAGGGGGGATGGTGTTGCCACTGTGTTGATCATTGGTGAGACCACACCTAGAGTACTGTGTTCAGCTCTGGAGACCACATCTCAGAAAGGAAATAGACAGGGTAGAGGACATTGAAAGAAGGGCAACAAAATGGTGCAGAGACTGTACCAAATGTCTTATGAGGAGAGGTGAGGGATCTAAACATGTACACACTGGAAGAGAGAAGGGAGATGGGGGACATGATAGAGACCCTTAAATACCTCAAAGGGGTGAATAAGGTACAGGAAGGGAGCATTTTCAGAAAAGAAAGTGTACAAGAACTAGTGGGCATGCAATGAAGATGGAGGCGGAAGTTTAGGAGCAAAGTAAGGAAGTGTTTCTTCACTGGGAGGGTGGTGGACGCCTAGAACAATCTTCCTGTGGGAGCGGTGGGGGGTGAAATCAGTGATGGGCTTCAAGCATGCATGGGATAGGTATAAAGAAAAACTGGTATCAGAGTGTGTGTGCGTGGGGGGGAGAGCGAGGTTGCCAGAGATCAGCTAGAGTCTGTAGTGGTAAAACAGGCAGGGAAAAGAGGGGCAGACTAAGTGGGCCATACTGCCCTTATCTGTCAACAGATTCTATGTTGCTGTGTTTCTAGATATTGCTCTCCGAGCGGTGCTCCACAGTACCTTCCCCCTGGAGTAGAGCATACACCGGGGTGCTCTACCACCCTCCTTGACGGTCTCTGCTCCTTATGGCACATAATTTAATGTATGTTGCCACTGCTTCATTTGTCAGTGTCCTGTGTCATGTCTGTAGCAGGGGTTCAACCCCTGAACTGTTTGGAGTAGTGTATTTGCTGCCCACATGACTCCCTTTTCTTGGGCCACCAGAGGATAGTAATTGAACGGCAGGAGCCCCCTGCCTTCTCGAGACAGGAAACATTTGAGATGGATGGTCAGCACAGCCCCTGCCACTCAATCTGTGATAGGCTGGGTTCGGGACTCGAACCCAAGCTGTCAGCAAGGTAAACCATACCACAAGCTAGGCTGTTGGGTGGCTTAACCAAAGCCTTGTGCATTTCATAACTCTGATTGCCACTCATTTGTACATGTCTGCATGACTTTTTTTGAATTTTTTCCCACTAATTACCTAGCTGGTCCTCTTCTGTGGTCTCCTTTCTGGCCAACTTCCAACCCTGTTGCCCATTCCACACCCCAGAGGCTCCACCTGACCTCCAGCAGCTACTCTCCCCACAGCAGGGCCTTTAGGGTGCCACCCCCTTCAGTGACTGAGGGAGCCTGTCATGCTGGGTGAGTGAGGGGTGCAGGGCCCAAGAGTGGCAGGAGTCATGTTGTTCTGTCAGGTGAGGGGTTTCCACTATTTACTCCCTCCCTTGAAGTGCTGGTATGAATGTGTCTCTGCAAGCATGCAGCGGGTTTGTGCAAAGCCGAACCACATGTCTTCCCCTCTAACAGCTGTCCACCCCTAGTTGTACCTGTGACACTTCAGGTGGTGCTAGCATGGCAGGAGCAGGCAGCCTCCCTCCCTGGAGGAGGCGGCGAGCATCATCTGGGATGCTCAAGCCTCCACCCCCTGTTGTCCCCCAGCAGCCTACCCTTGTTTCCATACCTGGGTCACCAGTCTCATGAGCAGAAGCTGTTGCACCGATGTCTGCATGACCTGAGTGACTCGGGCTTGTCAGACAGACCTTTTCTAAGAAGAGTTATCAGACTTGGTGTCATGGTTGTAGCAGAGTGGCTCTGCATCCTTTACTCCCCTCTCTGATTTGTTCTCTAGTGCCTCCCCCCATTTACGAGCGCACTGCAACACCTACTCAAAGGGGGGAGGTCAGTGCAGCACTGTGAGCTGGCAGTGATTAGCCTAATCAGAGTACGGCACTTCTTAGGCACCAGGCTATCTATAAGTACCACACACCTTGATCTAGTTTCCCATGCTTGGTAAACCAAGCTGTATCTTGCACGGACATTAACTCTGAAGCGTCCACGCTTGAGAATTAGAATTTATGTAGAACTGGTGGAATAAGGATTTTAGTGTGCTGACTCTTCACTTTTCATAACAGTATATTAGAATCAGTGCTGCTGATAGGTGTTATAAACAAACCGTGCTGATTACCAGGGAAAGCTCTTACACTTCATTTGTACTCTTTATCCTCCTGATTTCCAGTTTATGCCTTTATCTGACTCCCTTGCCAACCACCCAGCCCTGTTACACTACCTGCGACTGCTCCCTCATGTATATTCAGCTGTACCACCCAAGCAGGGACAGAGTGAAAGGATGCCCTCTCCAAACTTCTGTGTGTAACTGGGAGCACCATAGGGAGCTGTGTGGCGCCTGAGTGTACTGCAAGCCATCATCCTGCTTCTGTGCTTTTTTTTTTTCACTTGTAGTTTCCCCAGCACCAGGATGTTGCCATCAGGGACCCTGAGGCATGCATGTGCACGTGAAGTGTATCGTCCCACAAACATTGAGATGCCCTCTCTTCCATGAGTGCCTCAGACTGCATTGGCACCTGTGGTCACCCAGGTGGCTGTATCACAGCGGGAGATGCAGCCCTTCCTTCCTACTGGAGGGCAGCATCCTCTGGGATGCTCAGTTCTCCTCCCCCTTATACCTTTTTTTTCTTTTTTTTTTATCAGTGTTTTATGCTTCTGCCTGGAGTGTCTCTCCCACCCCTGGCAACCCTGATCTGCACTACCACCTGTGTTCACCCAGGTGGCAGTATAGCAGCGGGGATGGCAACCCTCACTCCCTGGAGGAGGAGAGCGTCCTGTGGGGTGCTCAGTCCTCCTCCCCCTGGCTGGCCCTCCAATGACCCAGAGCTTGCTCCTGAACCCAGGGTGTCGTTAGCAGTAGCATTACCGCTTTGCCAATGGGCTGGCCTTAGCCCTTACAGTTTCTAACAGCCCAGTCCCTCTGAATTCTCCTATCAGTTATGCACACAATCACAGTGTGGCTGTGTTAGGGTGGTACCAGCAGGCTTCTGATGACCAGCAGTACAGCTCTGCTGTGACCTGTTTAGAGTGGTTATAATGACCCAGTTGGCATGGGAAACAACATCATTTTTTACATAGAAGCATAGAGGTTGAGGGCAGATAAGGACCACAAGGCCCATCCAGTCTGCCCATTTCTTTTTCTACCTTATAAATGTGCCATCAGCCTTTGCTCTGTCAGTGGCCTATCTATTCATACTCATCTGTATTTCTCCCTTATGCCTATCTCATGCCTGTTTGAAGCCCTGCACTGTATTCATAGCCACCACTTCCTGAGGTAGGCCGTTGTATGCATCCACCACTCTTTCTGTGAAAAATTTCTTCACATTCCCCCTTAATCGGCGTCCCTCTAATCTCATGCTCTGTCCTCTTTTTGAAGAAGGCAAAGTGGCTTAGTGGTTAAAAGGCTAAACAGTGAAGCAGGAGACCACATACTTGAATCCCACCACAGGCCCTGGACCACTTGGTGACCTTGGCCAAGTTGTTTCATCTTCTTAAGCTTTGCACCTCTGACTTGTACAGAAACTGGAGGGCTCCAGTGAAATGAAATATTGCATCTCATTGGCCTATTAAAGGTAAATCTATGCTATAGAAACAGTTTTTAAAAACACATCTCACTTCAGGAGCAACATAAAATAGAAAGAAAACTGGCTGTCTTGATGCTTATGCTAAACATGCAGTAGCTGTGCCTTTTAGAAAAACAGTCTTGGGAAAGCAAGCCTTTGTGGTAAGGACTCCCTCCTGGCTCAGTGCACTCCCTTTCTCTGCTAGCAGCCACACAAGCCTTAGCCACTTCAAAACCGAAATAAGAAAATTCATCACACCCCCTGAGCAGTGCTTCTGCCACCTATGGGCACTAGCTCCCCGAAAACCTGGCCTGGCCCAGATTGCACGCTCTATTCCGTTGCCTATGCCCCCATCCCTACTACCTCCTCTGTGGTCTCTCCTGTCTCCCTACCCCTTTAACCCACCCACCCCAACCATTTACCTCTCTTATCCCTCAACACCGCGTCCACAACTAGCTAACCTGCTGGGTCTTGTCGTCTTCCACCTTTCTTCTGCGGCACACCCTAGTTAGACCCAGGCTCATTCCTAGTGCTGCTGCCACTACCTACTCACTATTATTCAGTTCCTGTACCTTTCTGACTTTGCACTTTCCTCCTCATCGTCGGTAAGATCCCTTATAATCTGGTGTTCCAAACTGTTGTGAACTCTTTGACATTACTGTGATACTGTATACTCTATATATTTAATACTCCCCCTCCGTTTTTTGTTTTTTTTATTTGTATGAGGAGGATCCTTCATAAAGGAGCTTTTAGCGCAAAGGATGTACTTCTGACTTTCCTAATGTTTGTCCCTAGCAGGAACTGATATCCTGTATTTTGTGTTCATGTTTATTGTACTGCTGCAGTAGACTTCAGTTATTCAGCATTTTCTGTTCAGTAGTGTATGTAGTTAGTTTGTCACATGTATGTATGTATTTATTTGAAAACTGGTAACCGGGAGAGGCACACTGAGCCGTGGCTCGTATACAGGTGCAACACAGGGGGAAGGGTTAAGGGGGAGAAAAGTGAGACATAATACAGTACATTGCATAGTACAAAACATAAAGTGCAGACACAGTACAGTAAATAATACTTCTCTGGTACAAACATGGCACCAATTAAAATGCAAGTTTCCATACAGTATGTTGTGCAGTATAAGTGGAAGAGGAAACTGGAACTGAGCCATGAAAACATTACAAGGGCAAATAATACAGTGCACTAGGGATCAGTCTAGAAAAGGAGAACTGAAACCCTGAGCTACCTGAAGTCACTAGGGGGACTTCCTATTGGAAACAGGTGCAGGTGGGCGGTGGGAGGAGTTTCAGCAGGCACTTGAATGAGCCTATAGAGGTGGAGTGATGGAGGGATAAAGGGAGTTGGTTCCACAGAGTTGGCAGACAGAAGGAGTAAGCAAATTGCCCAGCAGAGGAATGTGGGTGGGGAGTGGAGAAGGTTCTCTGGTCTCTAGAGTGAAGGAAGCATAGAGCATGGGGGCTGTAGCGAGGAGTGAGGAGAAGTAGGAGGGAAGGGAACCAAACCAGTATTTATGTATGAAAGAGGTGCAGTGCAATTGGCAACGTGAGGGTAGGGGGCGGATGGTAAGGGAGGAGTAGAGGGAGCAGTGGTACATATGAGATGGGGAGTTAGTCGCAAAGTGATAAAAGGCATTGCAGAGGTGTCCAGTCTGGCTAGGAAAGAGGAGAGGGCAGTACTTTAGATCAGATCTGCATAGTCAAAAACTGGGAGCATAGACTGACCCTGTGGCGCTGAGGGTTGAGGGCACTGGATGCCACACCTGCGCACCACATGCTGGTGATCCAGGTTCAGTGACGGACATGGATCGTTGGTGGATGGCAGGGGAGGGAGAGGATGGAACGTCCAGAGGACAGCTCTCCTCTCCCTGGGGTGGGTTCCGGGGCGGCTCGGTGTCCTGATGACCCCCAATGGAGATTGGATGTAATGCAGGTACACCAGCCATTGTAAGGGGCAGAGTGTGGCAAATGCCAGAAGGGCAGCCATGTGCAGACATCATTGCATGCTGCACTCTGAGGGTTTCCAAATACAGGAAAAATCCTTGGCAGCAGGGTGAGGCGACGGCTGGTCTCCAGTGTCTGAAACCCCACACACCCAGAGCCGGCCACAATCCCGACCTTATCCCCTGGAGATCCTCGGCCTCCTCCTGCATGGGCGGCAGGAGAGAAGGGGATCTGACACCGATGCTTTGATCAGAGGAGCGGTTCAGAGAGTAGGAGTGGGCTTGGCCGAGTCCGCCTGAAGATGCCCCGGACTGCCAGGCGCAGAAACAGAATTGAAAACAGACCAAAAAAAAAACACTGGGAGCATCATTCTAGTGACTAGCTCTTGGCAGACCTGCAGGGATAGGGAGTTTTTGTTACGGTACAGGACACCCAGTTTAGGTCAGAGTTTCACATGGATAGTACCGATGTGGGCTCAGAAGTCAAGCTTGCTGCCAAGCCATACACCAAGGTACTTGAAGGCTTGTACTGCTTCAAGACTGGAAATTTTGAGAGCCTGGTCAATTTTTGACTGGTACCAAAGGTCATAGATACCAGTTTTTTGGTATTGACCTTGAGATAGTTGAAGTGGAACCAGCACAGGACGTTGTGGAAATCCTGCTGGAGCATGTCTTCTATGGGAGCGGTAGAGGGACCGGAGGTGAAGCTAACTATTCCATCTGCATATACGTGTATATATGAGTTGACACTAGCAGAAAGAGGTCATTCAAAAAAATTGAGAACAAGATGGGTCCTAGGATTGAGCTCTGCTGGACCCCAGCCAAGATGGGAAGGGGTGGTGATAGCATTCCTCCAGCCTGTACCGACTGTTGGCGGCTGTTAGATAGGAATGGAGCAACCCATCAGTGGTGGGTGCAGAGAGATCAGCTGAGCTCAGCTTATCCAGGAGGAGTGGGTGGGACACTGAGTCAAAGGCTTTGGCCAGACTGATAAAAATGTGGCCATGATGTGCCCCTGATCCATCCCAGAGAAGGTGGAGTCAGTGACGTGCAGTACGGAGAAGACGGTGGAGTGATGCTTCCAGAAGCCAGACTGGAATGGTGAGAGGAAACTGGAAGAGGTGAGGTAGTGAAGAAATGTAGAGTAGACTAACTTCTTACAGTTTGGCAAGGGAGGGGAGACAGGAGATAGGGTGGAAATTGTTAGGAGAGGAGGGATAGCCCCTTTGTAAAGTGGAAGGCATTTGGCAATCTTCCAGGACTGAGGAGCAGAACAAAGGGAAAATGAGAGGTTAAACAGGTGAGTAAGTCGAAATGCAGTTGCAGGTGCAGAAAGGCAAAGGAGTTTAGGATCAAACCCATCAGGACTGGACATGAGCTGTCTGAGGGAAGAGATGGCATGCAGTGTTTCTTGAGTGGTGATGGTGAGAAAGTGGAAACCCATTGTGGAGTGGGTGGGTAGGACCGGGGAGCAGGAGGAGAAGGAGAGGAGTGTCTAGTGGGGGAGAGGGGAGGGCATGTGTGCTGAAGAACTCACTGATGTGAGCAGCAACAGTGGAGAGATCAGACACAAGTGAACCATTAACCATGAGGATAGGGGTGGACTGGTTACGGGGGTCAAAAAGGGCATGGATTACCTTCTAGAATTTGACTGGGGAATTAATGTTGCTCTGAAAGTTTGCTTGGAAATATTGTGATTTTGTATTCCAGACAGCCTTAGTGCAGTTGTTTCTCAGAGCCCTGTAGTGGAGAAGATCAGGAAGGAAGTGAGATAATTTATAGCAGGCGCAGGCGAGATCATAGGACTTTACCAGGATTGATGTTTTCTGTGGAGATCCAGGGAAGATGGGATGATTTGACCCTGAATTTCCTGAGGGGACATGCAAGTCCTACAATGAGAATTTGGAAAGAAAAAGTGAAAGGGTCACATCAATGTCAGAGGCCTGGGGGATGGCTGACCAGTCTGTTGAAGAAAGGTTGCTCAGGAGAATGTTGATGTTGAGCAAACAGAGGCTCCTGGACCAAATGTATTTTGGGGTGAAGGGGGGATGCTGGATTTTCCTGGTGCAGAATGTCATGCAGTGGTTGCTGAAGGAGTCAGGCAGGATACCTGCTGCAGCACTGCAGTGGGGGTGGGAGGATAGGACCCAGTCCAACAAGGTGTGGTTGGAGGAAATGGAATTGAGTCGTGTGGGTTCTAAGATAAGCTGGGACAAGTTTAGGGACTCAGTCCTCTGGATGGTCAAACTTGATGAAGAGGAGAGCCAATTAATGTTGAAGTCCCTAAGGAGAACGAGTTCACCAGCGGAGGAATGTGAGATGATGTTGTAGACAGAGTCAGTCAGAGAGGCTGGTGAGATCTGGTGAGGCATAGAAAACCCCTGTGAAGGTGGGTAAAGATGAGGGCAATGTGAGCCTGATGAGAAATTTGTGGGAGGATGGTACAGCTTCCCTGATCTCCAGGGTGCAGGAGAGGCTCTGCTAACGTAGGTGGCAACATGACCACCACATTTTCCCGTCTTGCCTGAAAAGATGGAAATTGGAAGGTTCAGGCTAGAGTCTGGAATACTGGAGGAAAGTCAGGGCTTAGGGATGCAGAGGATGTCTGGAAAGTGTTTTAGGGTCCGAACAGAGAGGAGGTAGAGCTTGGGAGAAGGCTTTTAGCACTGAGATGAAAAATGCTGAGGCCCTTGGCAAAAGCAGAAGTGGGGGAAGGGGGATCTGGGATGGACTCCACATCACTTGACAAGAGGAGGAGGAATAGGAGAATGAGTAGACAGCTAGAGTGGGACTTCCTCCCCTTGAAGTGTAGTTGAAGTGTTGGTGAGATGAGAGGAGGACAAGGTGCAGACAGTCCAAGCTGAGGAAAAGGGAGGAGAGGAGCCCTGGCTGGAATGTAAGGGGGGACAATAGAGGAGAGGGGGAGATAGGGTAGCTGGAATGAGGGAGGGGAGTAGAGAGGATGGGAACGAGCATTAACTGGAGAAGGCAGAGGAAGAGGAGGTACGTAGTAGTGAGGTTATGAAAAGCAAGATACAGTCAAGAACACGGAACAACGATGAAGCACCCTGAGTTTAGGTTAGATTAATGCTATAATCACTGTAGCAGCACTAGGCAGGGAGCTGTGGAAGTGAACAAAACCGTTAGGTAGATGTGAGCAGACGGGACCCTGGTTCCTAACTAAATGTGAGGGATTAAAACAGTTAAAACCATAAAAATGTTAAGCACTAACAGAACCTAAACAAAATTGCAGAGTACAATGCAGTTACGAGAAACCAAGATTAAGTACGCACATAAACAGCATACCCAGATAGGGTGTAATCAGGATTCATTAAATCAAGCTAAATTGACAGTCAAAGTGGATATGGTAAATGTGTATGTGTATATTATAGAGAACCAGGACAGGCTTGGAACTCACAACAGCATAATAACAAGCAGTTACTACAGATCTTAGTGAGGTTAGTTATAATTTGCAGCAATTGGTGTGCCCTGCAGATTGCAAACTGGAGTGGTGCAGTTAGGGAATTAAAACTGAATACCTGAGGAACATGACCACTAGAACTGGGATACAACCACAGTGAAAGCAATCTGTTTAGGATATACATGTATGTATGTGTGTGTGTGTTTGGGGGGGGGATCACCAAATTATCATGTTAAGTTAGCAAGCCTAAGAATGAGCCCTAGTAGACCCCAGATCATACATTAAATTAATATAGAAAAGTGGCATGTACCTGGACCCCAGATCATACACTGAATTACTTGGCATGTACCTGGACCCCAGATCGTACATTGAATTAATGTAGAAAAGTGGCATATACCTGGATCTCAGATCATACACTGAATTACTGTAGGAAGGTGGCATGTACCTGTACCCCAGATCATACACTGAATTACTGTAGGAAGGTGGCATGTACCTGGGCCCCAGATCATACATTTAATTACTGTAGGAAGGTGGCATGTACCTGGACCCCAGATCATACATTGAATTACTGTAGGTAGGTGGCATGTGCCTGGACCCCAGATCATACATTGAATTACTGTAGGTAGGTGGCATGTACCTGAGCCCCAGATCATACATTGAATTACTGTAGGAAGTGGCATGTACCTGGACCCCAGATCATATATTGAATTACTGTAGGAAGGTGGCATGTACCTGGGCCCCAGATCATACATTGAATTACTGTAGGAAGTGGCATGTACCTGGACCCCAGATCATATATTGAATTACTGTAGGAAGGTGGCATGTACCTGGGCCCCAGATCATACACTGAATTACTGTAGGAAGGTGACATGTACCTGGACCCCAGATCATACACTGAATTACTGTAGGAAGGTGGCATGTACCTGGACCCCAGATCATACACTGGAATTACTGTAGGAAGGTGGCATGTACCTGGACCCCAGATCATACACTGAATTACTGTAGGAAGGTGGCATGTACCTGGATCCCAGATCATACATTGAATTACTGTAGGAAGGTGGCATGTACCTGAGCCCCAGATCATACATTGAATTACTGTAGGAAGTGGCATGTACCTGGATCCCAGATCATATATTGAATTACTGTAGGAAGGTGGCATGTACCTGGTCCCCAGATCATACATTGAATTGCTGTAGGAAGGTGGCATGTACCTGGGCCCCAGATCATACACTGAATTGCTGTAGGAAGGTGGCCTGTACCTGGATCCCAGATCATGCATACATTGAATTACTGTAGAAAGGTGGCCTGCACCTTAAACAAACACAAGAGGCCACCTGACAGGAATGACGAATTTAGGACAAAGCCTGAATTACTCTAATGAAGTCTGGAGGGGGCATGCAGTATGTCCAGAAAGAGAGGAGGGCAAACATAAGAAGTATGCAATATAATACTGAAATAAAGGCAACAAGAAAAAAAAAATGCAGAAAATGATTATTGAGCAGTAAAGTTTATGAGACACCATCAGCCTCTTCTCCAGTGAGGATTTCACTTGAGTGCAGATTGCTGACTTTTTTTAGCGCATTGCACTGCAGGCCTGACGAGCAAGTCAGTTTCAATCACCATGCTGTTCTGTTGTTGACCGCAGGGTTTTCAGCCTTCACCGTCAGACTTGCTGCGGTGACTACTGTGTGTTTTCTTAATCTCTGGTTTAGACTAGCAGTGGCCTGGCACAATTCTCTACTTTCATAAGTTTCAACAGTGACCTTGAGTGTCACTTCTTTATTTACCAGGAAATAACAATGACAGCACATGTATAGCGCAGTGAGTCCCTGATGTTAACAGAGGAGATGGACAGCAGAGATACACTCTACAAATCGTACACAGGCACTCTTGCATATTTGTGGGGCCTAAAAGTTTGCTAATTTGAAATCAGTAAATGCACAGAGCTAAAAAAGCCTCAAAGCCACAGACTGGTATGGCATAACCGGGTAGGGCCCACTAAGCACAAGTGCCTGTTTTCAGGGGTGACCGGGGAGCACTGGGCAGTTAAGTGACTTGCTCAGAGTTGTGAGAATCAAACCAAGGTCAGGTCTGCTGGATGTACCAAGCTTGTTCACAGCTTGTTACTCTAACCTCTAGGCTACACTGCCAGCCCATGGCATGTGGTGTAAATACAGCCAAAAGATTTATATCAAATTACAGGCATGTGAATGTAAAAACAAGAGGTGTAGACCTCGGGAGCTCTGAAAGGATGCCTCCATATAGTAGTGTTCATACCTCTCAGTAGAAACATAGAAAACATAGAAGTTGACGGCAGATAAGGACCGCAAGGCCCATCCAGTCTGCCCATTTCTTTTTCTACCTTATAAATGTGCCATTGGCCTTTGCTCTGTCAGTGGCCTATCTATTCATAGTCATTTGTATTGCTCCCTTATGCCTATCCCATGCCTGTTTGAAGCCCTGCACTGTATTCATAGCCACCACTTCACTTCAGTCTTCTGTGGAACATTGCCTGTCAAAATGTGAAACAGATAGGCAAAATGTGGGACACTTAATCAAATCTTTAACTAAGAAGCTCAGAACACTGTGCAAATGTGGGCCTTGTTCACAAAGTCTGTTCTTAATTGAATATAGTATAGTATGTTTTTCACATTATTTGCTATGGATTTTTTGTTTTAAAATCTAAACATTGAATGTGGGAAAAATCCTCTCCATGAAGAACAGGGGAATTTTGAGAAGTAATTTTAGGAACTGTTCCTCATAATGCAGAACAGTTGAGAGGTATGATAGTGTTTCTTGCTAGTTGATAATTGGAAGTGGGACTGAATCACACTTCTGATTGCAGGTTGGTTTTGATTTGCTAAATAAGACCCATTCTCCTGCAGGTACTGCCTTAAGCAGAATCTGCCTGCCTAGTGGAGGCAACCAAAACCTGCTGCAAGGCCCAGACAAGAAGGCTAGGGCTAAGAAACCGAGCTGGTTGAGCAAGGAGGTCATGGAAAAGGTAAGGAGGAAAAGAGCTGCCTTTAGGAAGTACAAGAAAACAGGGAGAGGGGAGGAGATATTTGATGGAATCAAAGGAGGTGACAAGGGCAGTAAGGGGAGCCAAGGCATCTACGGAACTCAGACTGGCACAAGGCATTAAGAAGGGGGAGAAAGACTTCTTTAGGTACATCAGGAGAAAAGGAGCTGTAAGGACCACATAGTAGGATTAGGGAAGGTGGGGGTTGGGTGGAAAGCAGGGTGTGATAAGGCAGAAGCACTAAATGAGTACTTCTTGCAGTATTTACCAAAGAGAAGAGGGGGGTGACACCCATGGGGGAGAAATGGCAGAAACCGGGGGTGACAGATGGGAAACCATGGAGGGCAGAGTTCGGGAGGGTTTGAAGCACTGAGGGTAGATAAGGTGCCAGGCCCAGATGGCATCCACCCCAGGATACTGAAAAGAGCTGGCAGAGGTCCTTGCAGGACCTTTGGCAGACCTATTTAATGCCTCACTACATTCGGGGTGTGTACCTCAGGACTAGAGGATGGCTCATGTGGTACCCCTCCACAAGAGTGGCCCCAAGGATGAACCGGGAAACTACAGACCAGTGAGCCTCACATCTATCGTGGGTAAGCTAATGGAGACTATCCTGAAGGAGAGGCTGGTGGCCCTCCTAGAGGCCAAAGGACTACAGGACAGCAGGGAGCATGGCTTCATATGGGGCAGATCCTGCAAAACCAACCTGATGGAGTTCTGTGACTGGGTAACTAGGCAACTGGACAGGGGCCATGCAGTGGATGTCCTATATCTGGACTTCAGTAAGACATTTGACTCGGTGCCGCATGGAAGGCTGGGAAGTAAGTTAGTAGGCACAGGAGCAGGTGCAAAGCTGGTGAGATGGATAGGGAACTTGCTTCAGGGAAGTCAACAGAGGGTGGTGGTGGGTGGGGAGCTCTCACACCCAAGGGTAGTGACGAGTGGTGTTCCACAGGGCTCGGTGTTGGGGCCAGTGTTATTTGGGATATTCATTGCAGACATATCATTGGACATCAAGAGCAAGATCAGTCTGTTTGCTGATGATACCTAGGTAGGAGTGGTGGTGGATGACCTAGGGGGATGGTAGGGGTTACAGGATGATCTGGCAAAGCTTGAAACCTAGTCAGACACCTGGCAACTGGGGTTTAATGCCAAAAAAGTGCAAGGTGCTGCATTTTGGGATGAAGAACCCAAGGAGGAGTTACCAGCTGGGGGAGTGCAGCTAGCCCAGACAGAGGAGGAGAAGGATCTGGGGGTGCTCACTGCAGGGTCAATGAACAACTCAGCACAATGTAGGAAGGCAACTGCAAAGGCCAACAAAATCCTGGGTTGTATTGCAAGGGGTATATCCTTGAGGAGGGAGGAGGTGATTCTGCCACTGTACAGGTCATTAGTTAGACCGCACCTGGAGTTCTGCATGTAGTACTGGTGCCCGTATCTGAAGAGGGACATTAAGTTACTGGAGGGGGTGCAGCGCAGGGCGATAAAGATGATCAAGGGGCTGGGGGACTTACCCTACGAGAGGAGGCTGAGGGAGTTGAACATGTACTCACTGGAGGAGAGGAGGGACAGGGGGACATGATTGAAACCTTTAAGTACATGAAAGGAATAAACAAGACAGGTACAGAGGGGCTGTTCAAAGTAAGGGAGGGAGGGACACCAGGGGCCGTGATATGAGACTGAAGGAGGAAGGTTCAGGAGGGAGATGAGGAGACACTTTACAGAGAGGGTTGTGGCTGGGTGGAATCGTTACCTGCCGGTGGTATCCAGTAGAACAGTGGACTGCTTTAAAAGGGGATGGGACAGGACAAGGGGGAGGGTCAATGAAGGGGAAAGGTGGAAGGGAGGGGCAGCTGCAGAATGAGGGGTGCTAGCTGCACATTCAAGCAGACCTGATAGACCTCTAGTCCTTTATTTGCTGGCAAATTTCGTATGTTCGTATGCATTTGCCAGAGGAGGGATGAAAAAGGCTTGTGGTTTTTGGAGGTGAGACAACATAGGTGCGGTAACTTGTGGTAAAACTTGTTTAAATTCATCTATTTATTATTAAATAAAGGGTAAATTAGAGACCACCCAGAGTGGCCCACATTTAGGGGCCATAGTATAAGCACTGTGTGTAGCCCTGTAGTTTGGGGAAGGGTGAAAATGATCCTGGCTTGCGGTCTCAGCTAGTTGCTAACTGGAGGTGGGACTGAGATTTCTGATTGCAGGTTATATAGAAACAAAGAATTTGATGACAGATAAGGACCGCTTGGCCCACCTAGTCTGCCCATTTTCCTACCAAACGAATAAGCTGCAGATCCTAGTTAACTAACAGCCTACTTCCTCCTACCCCCCACTAGAATTGCCTTATGTCTGTCCCATGCATTCTTGAATTCCTCCACTGTTTTTGACTCTGCGACCTCCTCAAGAAGGCCGTTCCATGCATCTACAACCCTCTCTGTGAAGAAATACTTCCTCACATTACCTCTGAGCCATCCCCCCTCTATCTTCAAATTGTGCCCCCTTGTTCTTGGTTGGTTGTGGCAGGGTGATGTGGCAGTCAAGGGACCATTTGGGAGCTTGGTAGTCCAACAGGAAGTATCGCCTTAAGGGGGCTACACAGGAGGGATAAAAGGCAGCCATTTCTAATGTGTTCCACACACATTTGTGTTGCTGTCGCAGCTCATGAGTGGAACAGCACTGGAGTGGGGCAGTGTAAGAATAGCATCTTTGGTGTCAGCAGGAGGAAGCCGGGGACTCTGTCTGTCAACTGAGGTAAGGTTCCTGTTCACTGCTGTTGTAACACTCACTGCAGGGAAGGGTGAAGACTGAAAAGTAGGCCAAAACTGGGGATAGGTGCAACACCGTAAATAGGGCAGAATTACAAAGGGATTAAGGGGGAATGGGAAAACTAATAATAACTCGCTGTCTAGGGTCTGGGTACAAAGAGGAAAAGCTAGCAAAATTCTACTCAAAAGTTTAATAATAATATTCTTTATTTATAATGTGCTTTTCAAGAAATCAAAACGCAGAACAAGTTATAGAATCACAACATGATAAAACATTACTATAAAATTACAATAAAAATTATTAATACATTACATCAAGCATCATAAAACAATAATAAAATCAAACCCAAATCAGTCAGTCGCTTCCCCATAAGCCTTAATCCATAGAAAGGATTTTAAGGCTTGTTTAAAACCCCCCACTGTCGCACACTCTCTAATCCGACTTTTAAGGGGAAGTAAATTAGTCACTTACTAGGGTATAGTAACAAGGGGCAATCCAGTTAAAAAAAGGGAAAACAAGAAACACCCCATCTGGGGTAAGGATATAAATTCATTTTCAGGTAATGGGGGGGAGTAGATTTGGGAATGACGAGAGTGCTGCAGTGAAGTGGCTGTGGAGCAGCAGTCTTCAGGGAGAATTTCTGGAGACAGAGGTGCTGTGCCATATATGTACACCTCTCTGGGCTGAGGGTAGAGGCATCAAGCATCCAGGCTAAGTTAGCTAGGATTCGGGGGACCTCTTCCTCTACTCAGGGGCCACCAAATCCATCACTGATGCCTCAGAGGGTGCCTAGAATGAGGACCAGTTAGACTGTGGTGGGCTCCAGGAGGGTTGGGAGGTAAGGGAACACATTCCTCAGCCAATGCCACTACATGACTCTTTTGCCACCCTGGGGGGACAGGATTGCTGAGACGAGGCTCCCATGATAGTGGCAAGGGAGAGTGTTGGGGTCCTTCAGAACGGAGGCCCCAAGGTGGGAGTAAGAGGATCCCAGCAGAAGAGAAAGCAACTTCTGGTGGGAGACTGAGTCATCAAGAGGATAGTTTTAGTAACACCACAGGAGGGAAGTGAGGTGCCTACCTGGCGCCATGGCACAGAGGGATGGGGAGTGAATCCTTAGAATCACTTGGTCAGTGGAGCAGGAGGGGGGGCTGGATGTCACTGTCCTTCGGTGGACAAACTACCTAACAGGAGACACAGCAGGGATGATGCAAGTTAGCTTTATGGAGCTGGGTAGGGGCCTGATGCAGGTAGCACATGTGGTGGCCTTCACTAATGTGCTACCTGTGTAAGACTGGAAGGAGAAGAGGGAACACTGCACCATGGTCTTCAACAACTGGTTGAAGGCAAGGTGCAGGGAAAAGGGCTTTGACTACATCAGAGATTGGGGTCCTACCTGAAGGGAGAAAAGGCCTCTACACATGAGATGGCCTCCATCCATCCAGGAGGGGAACAGCAGCCCTGGATGGAAGGTCTAGATGCTACTTTGTTGGGCATTTAAAGTAGCCGGGGGGGCAGAAATAATTAGTGAGGCAGTGAATCCCCGGATAATAGCGCAGCAGTGAATTAAAACCCTGGGGAAGCACATTTTCCAGGGGTAGTGGGGAGTAGGGGGTGTGGTGGGGGAAGGGAGGTATAACTAAGGCTGTGGAAAATACTAGGGAGAGTAGGCCAAGGGAGAATGAAAAGAGGAAGGACAGTATCAGTGGAAAGAGAAGGGTGGAGGATGGACTCAGAAAGGGAGGGGATAATAGGGGCAGGTAGGGACAGAAGAAGTAGAGAGCCATGTGCACTAACACAAGGAGCCTAGGAAATAGAATTCCTGTCATTGAGGCTACCACTGCAGAGGGGCACCTGGATCTGGTGGCCATATGTAAACTGGCAACCACAGCTGGGAGGTGACCATACCGGGTTACAAAATGTTTTGTAACGATAGGGTAGGGAGGAAAGGGGGAGCGCTGCTTTGAAGGTAAGAGAAGGTATAAAGGCCAAAGAAATACAAGGATACAGCAGGAAAATAGTGTCTGGAGTTTCTTTGGGAGGGATTAGAGATGCGGTCCAGGGCCTTTATATGTGTGTGGGTGGTGTGCAAGCCACCAACATAGGGGGAGGATCTGGGCAAGGTTTGGGGGAGAGGCCACAGGCAAAATGGCAAGCGAAGGGGAAGTATTCATTATGGCTGACTTTAACCTGCCAAGTGTGGACTGGAACTTCCTTGCCACAGTTTCAACTAGGAGCAGGGTCATCCTAGACTCCCTGCAAGGGACATTTCTCAGGCAGTTGGTTACAGATCCCGACAGAGACAGGGCAGTGCTTGATCTGGTACTTACGAACAGGGACAGCATTGCAGACGTCACAGTGGGTAGCCCCTGAGTACAAGCAATCTCATCATACAGTGTGGTTTGGCATACTGATTGAGTAGTAGAAAAGTCGTACTAGGATGAGAGTTGTAGACTTCAGGAGAGCATATTTAAAAAAAAAATGGGAGACTGCCTTAGGAAATACCTTGAAGGAGGGATAGTTGGGGGCACAATGAAACCGAATAAAGGAGGAAGTAACTAATGTAACAGCAAACTGTTTAAAGGTAATGAGCAAGGGTAAAAGGAGATAGAGGCCACTGTGGTTTTCAAAGGAGGTGGCTATGGTGGTAAGGGAGCAAAAAATAGCTTTCAGGCAATACAAGGAGACCCAGATGGACGCAGATAGGGTGGTATATCTAGAGAAACAAAGGGAGGCAGGAAGAAGGATAAGGACAGCAAAGGCTCAAACTGAAGAAATGATCACCCAGGAGGTCAAGAAAGGGGTTAAGACTTTCTTCAGGTATGTGATTGAAAAGAGGAAGGCAAGGGGTGTATTGTGAAGATCAGGAATCCAGGGGGTGGGGAAGATTGTGCAGAAGAAGACCGGTGTAACCCACCTATAAATGGGGGTTCCCAAAAGTCTTCCTTGGGTGTGCTTAAATGCCCACTGCCAGACGGGCGTTCTGTGTCTTTACAGGTGTAAAAGTGCTTGCATGCAAGTGCCTATTAACCTCCGTGCCTGTCTCTTTAAGAGACATTATTTTTGTAGTGTATAATTAATCTGGGTAGGGGCGAGTGTTTCCAGGCTCGAGTCCCGCCCAAGCTGCAGTAATATTGCTCCATTCTGTAATCGCTAATGGTGCAGAGGGAGCTCTATTGGAACTGGTAATTGTTTGCTGATTAGCTGCTCTGATAATGATGGTATTATAGTTTGTCTAACCTGCCTTTCTTTGCAGCATGGACATTTCTGTATTGCACCAATCAGTACCTTTTGGGGACCTTAAAATGGAGTCTGTCCCAAGGGGTCTCGTGGGAGTGAATTTCTGTAGGAATTGTAGTTTTTTCACTTTGGTGCCTAAATGGACCTGGAAGGGGAGCCCTTGCTTTGAAAGACAGATGAATAAATAAACTGAATCCTTTTTGGCTCAGAAGGAAGTCCCGGTGTTGCCTGCAGCAGAGTCAGTCTGAATTTGGAGTTGAGAGAGTGAACTGCTCAAAACATTCGAGCAGCTGCTCTTGTGTAGTAGCACAGGAAACTGGTGGGAAGGCAGTGTCTGGCCTGCCTGCTTCATCTTCCCTTCTGAAGGATCTGCTAGTGAAATTAATTGGACTGAATCTGAACTGGCTTATGACCAGAAATACTGAATTGTGACTGCCCTGTTACCTGAAGAAGACCGAAGATTTGCTGTAAGCGATTGGCCTGTCAGGATGTCTGAATCACCACAGAGATCACGGTTTTGCTCAGGAAAATTGAAATTGCAACTGGACTGTCATCCAACCTGTGATACTGTGTTTTGCTTTACTATAAATGTGCTGTAAGCTGTCAGTGGGTTGTAATTTGGTTCCCCACTGCTTAAGTGTGTCACGCTTGCTGGATGCTATCTCCAGCACTTATCGAACTGAATCTGAACTGTTCACCCGGCCTGGGCCCTGCCACCTTGGCCCAGTCACCTACTTCAAATGCAGAGATCACCATCGACGAGAGACTCACCCGGGGATCAGCCCCCTGTTCAACATCTTGAAAAGCAATGACACCTCTGTGAATCATGTGGGCCCTGCTTCTCATGGCATACCAGCTTGTTGACCTGCAGCCTCCATTTTGTCCCTCCTGTGTTTCATATTGGGTAATGTGAGTAAACACCAGGGTAGCTCCCTGCAACATCAGCTAAATCAAAAGTGTTGTCATCAGATTCAATTGTTGTTATCTTGTCACGAACTGAGCCTCCAGGCTCCGGATTACAAATTGTGTGTGGTTGTGCATGCTTCTTTCCATCACAGGGCCCCGACCAGCTGCAACGTGTCATGTTAGCCCACCTTTTTTCCAACTGGGTATCCAGAGTGTGTGACTGTGAAGGGATTCTAAAGTGCATGTGTGATTGCCTGATTAGTTCTGTAACTGATTCAGTCAGCCAAATTATGCCCCTCCCTTGTTCATTCCTTCTGAATAAATCAGATCTAATTCATTTTGCATTTAACTTGACTGTGGTCAGGGCCCCTGGTCTTCTGTGGCAGAATTTTCTGATTTCTGTGGCAGGGCTCCTTGACTTCTGCGGCAGCATTTTCTGATTTCCGCGGCATGATTTATTCATTTCTCTGGCAGAATGCAGTCCTGTCATTGGCTAAATATGATGTGATGTCGATGACATCATATGCTGAGCATAGAGGAGGGGCTTCAGGATAAACGAGGTGGGAAAGAAAGCCTGACACTATGGAAAAATAGTATATTTGTATGAAAATTCACCAAAAACAATGAATTCTACAGCACTGTATATATTCTGTGGCATGATGCAAATTCTGTGGCAAATTCCATAACCCATAGAACTGCAGAATTCAGAGACACTTGCTGTTGTACCACTGTACCTATTATGACTTTGCAGAGTCTCCAGGGTGAACTGGTGGAATCAACAGTGGTGGCAAGGGCAGTGAGACACATACGATTAGGGGTGTAACTGTGTCTGTTGTTCATTGCTTAGGCCACTAGAGGGGAAAGAGAAGGGTTACAGTGTCCCAGAGGGCTGTACCCAGGTCAGCTATGCTACCAATAACCCTGTCCTCCAGGTGGAGGCACCCGTTTTCAGTACCCAGGCTCCTTAACCCACACCTAGTCACGCAGGCAGGGGGAGTAGCCCTTGGAATAACGCCACCTAGGGGTCACACCAAGAAAAGCTAACATTTTAAACGAATACGTCTGTCCGGTCTTAAAAGTGGAAGTGGGGATGGGCCAGTACGTGTTAGCAGGCACTGGGGGGAGGGTGGAAATTGACACAAGTCCATTTACAGAAGAGAGTCCACCAGGGGTTGGAAGTCTTAAAGGAATACAAGACAATGAGGCCTGACAGGATCCACCCAAGAGTACTTAAGGAACTAAGCGTGATGATAGCTGCCCCTGGGGCAACACTGTTTAGCACCTCATTGGAGAGGAGGATTCCACAGGAGTGGAGGAGAGCTGATGTGGTCCCTCTGCACACGAGTGGTAGCAAGGAGGAGGCCAGCAATTACAGACCAGTCACTCTCGCATCAGTAGTGGGAAAGATAATGGAGTCCCAGCTGAAGAAGAGACTAATGGAGTATCTGGAGAGTGGAGACATATGAGTTGCAGGATCACTGGTAGCATGGCTTCACAGGGAGGAGGTCATGTCAAACAAATCTTCTTAGATTTCTTTTGCAGTTTGATGCTTTATGTCCAGTCAGGGCACAGCCTGCCATTCTACTGACCTCTCCATCCCCATCACTGGAACCCGGGGACTTACCTCACCCAGCATCCTCCACGGCTTACCCCCCCATGGTGGGGGTTCAATGGGGCAACACACCACTGGTGAAACAGATCTGTTGAAGGCCTCCCCTTCAGCTCTACATCCTCCATGGCTTAGCGCCACCCCTTATGGTGGGGATCCGACAGCAGGCACCACCTGCCAATAACATGGCTCCGGTGCAGAAGAAGGGTCCCAAGGTCCAGTGCGGAGCCCAGGAGAGGCCAGCATCATCCTTGGTGTGCCTGGCCATTTTCCACTATTCTGGAAAGGGGACAGATGTGCTATGCCGACAAAACGCACCACGCATGCTATCATGCGTGAGGTGTTGCGGGCTGCTGGCCCTCCAGCCCTGAAGTTGCACTGGATTGCCCCAGCCTCTGCTAGGGGTCAGATCAGTGCCAAGACCCAACAACCCTCCCTTCCCAGAGGAGGAGAGTAGTCCTCCAGACTATTACACAAACTGGGGAATACGGGTGTGGGCAGGACAGTAATGTGGTGGGTAGGTAACTGGCTGGGTGGCAGGACACAGAGGGTGGTGGTAAATGGCTGTCACTCCACAGAGGGAAGAGTGACCAGTGGGGTACCACAGGGATCAGTGCTGGGACCGGTCCTATTCAACATCTTCATCAGTGACATTGCACAGGACCTAGAAGGCAGAATTTCACTGTTAGCTGATGACACAAAGCTCTGTAACAGAGTAGACACACCAGAGGGTGTAGACAGAGTGAGAAGGACCTGCAGAAACTTGAAGAATGGTCAGGGTTTGGCAGTTGAAATTCAATGCAAAGAAGTGCAAGATAATGCATATGGGCACAAAAACCCTGGCACAATATATCAGTTGGGGGTGAAGATATAGCATGCACAAGCAGGAAAGGGATCTTGGGGTTATCATCTCTGATGACCTCAAGGTAGAAACAGTGTGACAAGGCAGCAGGTAAAGCAAATAGGATGTTGGGATGTATAGGCAGGGGCATCACCAGCAGGAAAAGGAGGTCATAATTCCACTATACAAGACACTAGTGAGGCCCCACCTGGGTCAGTGTACAGTTCTGGAGACCATACCTACGTAAGGACATAGACAGGGTAGACAAGGTTCAGAGGAGGGCAACAAAGATGGTGCATGGATTGCATCACAAGTCCTATGAAGACAGGTTGAAGGAACTGAACATGTACTCCCTGGAGAGGAGGAGAGGGAATGATGAGACATACAAGTATCTTACAGGGAGGAACAGGGTGCAGGAATACACTATTTTTAAGTGAAAAAGATGTTCCAGGAATGAGGGCATGGGATGAAGTTGGAGGGAGGACGTTTAGAGGAAACATGAGAAAGAATTTCTTCACAGAATGGGTGGTGGACAAGTGGAACACCCTGCCAGAGGAAGTGGTGGGGGCTGAAACAATCACGGGATTTAAGAATGCATGGGATAGACATAAAGGAATTCTGGAGGTCAGGGGTAAGGGACAACAGACTTCTAGGAAAACATAAACTGAATTTACAAGCTCAAATGGGCGGACTGGGTGGGCCATAGGCCGTTATCTGCCGACACTGTCTATGTATCTATGATGCTCAATCCTTCTCTGCCAGCCAACCCTCCCCCCCATGACCTGAGTCCACTCCCGAACCCGGGTCACCGGTGTGGGAAAAGGTAAGTCGCCTCAGCCCTCCTTGCCACCTGGCCAGCTTAAATCACATAGATTTCTTTGACTTGGTAACTAGGGAGGTGGATTGGGGAGGGCAGTGAATGTGGCATTTCTGGACTTCAGCAAGGCCTTTGACACTGTACCACACAGAAGGCTGACAAAGAAACTTAGCAGCCTGAGGGTGGGGGAGAAGGTGGTGAACTGGGTATCTTAACTGTATGAAAGCTAGGAAGCAGAGGGTGGTGGTAACAGGTAGTCACTTGGAGGATGTGAGAGTGACCAGTGGAGTACCACAGGGATCGATACTAGGCCCTGTCCCCTTCAGTGTCTTCGTAAGTGACATTGCTGAGGAACTGGAGGGGAAGGTGTGTCTCTTTGCAGATGACACAAAACTGTATACTGAGTGGACACCCAGGAGGGAGTGGATAGAATGCAAGGGAGCTGGGGAAACTAGTGGAGTGGTCTAGGGAGTGACAGCTGAGTTTCAGTGCAGAAAAGTGCAAAGTCATGTACCTAGGGAGGGGAGCCCAGGGACTATGTATAACATGGGGAGGGGGTACTTACAGTTACCAAGCAAAGGAGGGACCTTGGGGTATCATATCTGATGATTTCAAGGTGACAAGGCAGTAGACAAGGGAGGTGGATGCTGTGGTGCATAAAGAAGGGATCTGTAGCAGGAGAAGAGAAGTGGTGTTGCCTCGGTATCGCTCACTTGTGAGACCCCACCTGGAGTACTGTGTCCAGTTCTGGAGGCCACACCTCTGCAAGGAATTGACAGGATGGCAGCGATCCAGAGGAGGGCTACTAAAATGGTGCAGGGGATATACGAGAAGTTATATGAGGAGAGGCTGTGGGAGCTCAACATGTGCTCCCTGGAGGAGAGGAGAGCGAGAGGGAATATGATTGAGACCTATAAGTACCGCACAGGGGTGAACAGGGTGCAGGAGGGGAGTGTCTTTGACAGGAGGAGGAGTATCAGAAAATGGGGGCATGCTATGAAGCGTAAGGGGGTGAAATTTAAGGGGGAAATGAGGAAATACTTCTTTAAAGAAAGGGTGCTGGACACCTGGAACAGCCTGCCAGAAGAGGTGGTAGGGGCCAAGACAGTTGGTAGCTTCAAACATGCGTGGGATAGTCACATGGGCATAATAAATAGAAGTAAGGGAGGAGGATGGGTCACCTGTGATAGAATAGAGACCAAGGTGTAGTGTTGGGCAAGGAAAATAGGGCAGACTAGATGGGCCTTCTGGTTCTTTTCTGCTGGCACATTCTATGTTTCTTGGTCAGTGCACTTTGACAATGGGATTGGTCCCTGAGAATAAGGGCCATTTAAAAGGTAATTGCATTCAACATTTAATCATATGATTTTTACTTATTGTATGTTTTACAGTTGGTGCTTGTAATTTAAGTGACTGATTAATTAATTGTACACTATATTTTAACATCATTTACTTCTGGCACCCCAACTCCTTGAGGAAGAGGCAGAGCGCCTTGAAACACTGGAGTGGTTGGTAGTACTGTGTGGCTCATGGAATAAATTTCACACTCGTCAGAACTTTTAGTAGTGCGTTGTATTTTTGTTATTCAGTAGTGTTTGCTGTCCAGAGGGGGGGGTCTTACCTATTGACTTCTCTTTTCCTCAGCCTAAACAGGACACTAGTTGCAGGCTTATGAAAAATATTCTCTTTATTTTTTTCTAAAAACTATTTACAGATAAGCAGCATTTTAATCACTGTAGAGATTAGCGGCAGTTTGCTAAGAAAAATTACCCTCACCCTCGAGCTGGGGGAGGTCATCTATTTTAAGCTAAACGCAGAGGCCAAAGGGTAACGATAGTTAACTACTGTTCTAGATAAAAAAGGAACGTAACAGAAATGGGCCAGGAAATTAACTGCAAAAAGGTCAATTTAGGAAGGAAGTACAACACCCTGATGTTCATTTATTTATTTAACACTCCGGAATTAACCTTTGAGCTATGAGCTCTTTTAACAAAGGTTCCACATCAAGAGACCATACAACACTTACAACAGTTACAATGGTACAAGTCACGTAGCCAGAAATACAGCTGTCTAACATAGAAATACTAGCTGGATAAGACAGTAGCTTTGTAGTTGATCACAAGCAGTCACAATTAACAAGTTTGAGAGGTACAGCCAGCTGCTTTGGGAACAGGCATTGTCACAAGTTTCAGGTCCTAAATTCTTCAAAATAGTAGCAGGTCAAGGGAGAGGGGTGCGGGAGCGGGGGATCAACAGGCACAGTCCCGGAGATGAGCTGGAAAAATTGGAGCTAGGAAAGCAACAGGTGATAGGTGAAGTAAAGTGGAGGTGAGTATGAGGTAAGGGTAGGACTGGGTGGCGAGACGGTAGTGAGGGGGAGAGGAAATGAGTGAGTAGGAGCAGATTGAGAGTCACAGGGATGGGATTGAATTAATGGAGCTCAGGCATGCAGAGAGAGGGCTGGGAGGAACAAGGTGGGAGTAAGGGTTAATCTGCAGTGGATTAAAATCGTATCAGGTGAAGATAGGGAGTCTGATTTCCCACAGTGGAGTACTTATGTGGATGGCGAGTGCCTTACTGAGGGGTGTAAGTTCCTTATGCATGTCTGCATTCACAGGTTCTAGTGTTGATTAGGGATTGCTTCAGCTCATGCTTAAAGGTAGAGAAGCTCTTTCTATCATTTATCCAGAGGGGAGCTCTGTAGGCAAACAAACGCTGGCCGAGGGATGTCCTCCTGAAGGGGACGCATAGGGTACCTCTAACTGTGCCCCTCGTGTTATGCGGCGGGTGAGCCAGTAGGATGATGTGTTGGATGCAGGTGGGTGCAAGACCTAGTTGGGCTTTTTTATCTAGTAGGCAAGTTTGTAATTTGACCCTGTCTCTGAGTGTGAGCCAGTTTGTTTCTACAAGGTACACGTGTGGGTAAGTTTATCTGCCTCAAGGACTAGCCTACATGCTTTATTGAGTACCGTGGCAACCCGTTTTAGGGCGGTTTCTTTCTGAGGCAGTACCGTACACTACCAGACCATAGTCAGTTATTGATAGGATAGAGATGGTGACGGAGAGGCGTAGGGCTGTGGGCATAAGGTATTGACGGTGCCTATATAAAACCCCAAGTTTGATATTGACTGCTTTTACTTCCTGTTCAGTACGTCTCGAGAAGGACATGGTGTCGTCTGTTATGACCCCAAGGTCTTTAAAGCAGTCGACTTGCTTCAGTAGGACTGCCTTGTTGTTGGTAATGGTGAGTAGAGGGTTTCTTGCCTAGTGTCGATGGCTTGAGATGAGCATGGTTTTTGTTTATTTGTAGTTGAGTAGCAGCTTTTGTTGTTGAAACCAGTCTTCAAGTTTGTGAAAGGTGGCCTGGAGATTTTGTTGGAGTTGAGCAAACTGGGAGTGACAATTCAGGATGACTGCATAATCAGCATATAGAATGATTTTACTAGTGCAGGCATCAGGGAGTGCATTTAGAAATAAGCTAAAAAGCAGCGGGCCAAGTATGGACCCTTGGGGGGACTCCAAGGGAGACCTCTCTAATGGTAGAAACAGCAGCCCTTGTTTTAACACTCTGTGATCTGCAGGAGAGGTAGTCATGGAACCACCTTATAGGGGTGGTTGACTGGCCTAGATACTGCAGCTGCTGAGTAAGAAGAGAGTGGCTGACTGTGTCGAATGCTTTGGTGAGATCAATAAAACCTGACCCACAAGCATGCCTCCATCCAGGGCCCTGTGCACAAAGTCAGAGAATTCGACCAAGGCAGTTGATGTGCTATGGCTCTTCCTGAAGCCATGCTGTTGTACGCATTGAAGATTGTATTTTTGCAGATAATCAGTGATTTGGTCGGCCACTATTTTTTCCAGAGCTTTTGAGAAGGGGAGAGGATCGAGATAGGCCTATAGCTAGAGGTGCTTGTGCGATCCCCACTTTTGTGAACAGGGGTCACTAGAGCAAGTTTCCAAACTGAGGGGAATTTATCAAGTGTGAGGGATTTATTGAATATTTTAGTGATGGGAGCAAGCACTTCTTCCAAGGTGAGAGCAACCATTTTCATGCCAAGTTTATTGACACCTAGGATGTTCCCTGGGTGTCATTGCTTGGGGGAGGGGTGCGTGACCTTCAACATAGTCTCATTACTTTCTCCAAAAGCTATGTACAGATAAGCTATTCTTGAATCACTGAACAGATTAGGGCAGGATGAGTGGTTCATTGAGACACCCCCACACACACACACACATAGATGGAAATGTTTGATTTGGTGTGCTCCAGCAGGATGTGGGGACATAGGCTGAAGCTCAAAGTTGGGAAAATTCAGGGGTAACATTAGGAGGCACTTCTTCTCCCAGAGGGCGCTGAATGTATCTAACAGTAAGCATGGACTAATCTCTGCTTACCAAAGGAATCAAAAGATAGCATGGGTAGAAGGGTGGGAGGGAAATTAGTATGTTTGCACAGTATACTTATAGGCCCATGCTTATAAAGAAGAGGGACCAGACTTGATGGACCTAGAGACCCTTTTAAACTTAAATTACTATGTTGCTATGTATGTCCTTCCCTTCAGCTGTACTGGCTTACTAACCAGTAGCTGTTGAAGGGAGAGGATAGCTCGAGCGCATAAGAAAAAGAAAAAAGGAAAACTCAGAAACAAAGTACAAAAAAAAAAAAAATCAAACCAAAAGCAATTTCAGGGGTTACTAGCTAGATTATTGTGTACCATTTTGTGGGTAGGTTAGTGGGTTAGGCTGGTTGCTTCATAAAGAAAAAGTGAAAAGCAGGCAGGCACAAGACTGGAGGTACAGTGTAACACTTCTGGATCTTGTCACCAGTAGTCTCCCTTTCCCCAGCCCCGTCTGGAGCCACATGTTCCTACCCACACAACTGCCAACTGCTGGTCCTCTGAGGGCAGTCTCTTAAGGATTTGGTCACTGATCCCAGAACCTGAGGGTTGAATACAGGCTAGGGGGTGTGACTATTACAGTGTGTGAGGAAGAGAAAACCTGGGGATTGCAGTCATGAGCAGTCTGAACCCTCTCATGCAGTGCAACAAGGCAGCAGCAAGGGCAAATAGGATTCTGAGGTGCATATCAAGGGGTTAACCAGCAGAAGGAAAGAGATCATACTGCCGTTATACAGATCTATGCTGTGACCGCACCTGGAGTACTATGTGCAGAATTGGGGCCTCTACTACAATAAAGACATCAGCCAGCTGAGGCAGTACAGAAAAGAGCCACAAAGGTGATTCATAGTCAACAGGAACTCTCGTATGTGCAAAGGCTTGAGAACCTCAGCATGTACTTGCTTGAATAAATAAGGAAGCGAGGGGACATAATATGGACCTTCATGTAGCTCAAAGGGATAAACATGGTCAATCTGGGTGACCTTTTTAGGTTCAGCGAAAACACGAACACGAGGGGAGGGGGCACAGTTGCAGATTGAGAGGAGGAAGGTTCCAGAAGGAGGCCAGGAGACACTTCTTCAGAGAGTGGTGGCAGGTTGGAATGGGCTACTGGAAGAGGTTATAACCCAGGAAATGGTTGGGGGATTTCAGAGGGTGCGGGATAAAGTCAAGGGGTCGGTAAAAGTGTCAGGGAAGGGGGTGGAGCACCTGCTGCATGAGCTCTACATCGAGCAGAACACGATAGATAGTAATGACCGTCTGCTGGCAATTTCATATGTTTGTATGTACATATGTTCATATATGTTTGCATGTACATATATGTTTACATGTGCACATGTTCATATGACCCTCCCTGTGACAGAATATGTTACCAACCTGGGCTTAGATCCCAAACTCTGGTTCTTAGTATGGCAAGTCACACCATCTGTAAGGGTATTTACATGAAGACAAGAGCTCTGCAGCCAAAGCTTATTTTGGAGCAGAACTCATAATGCCCTGCTGCTGACATTGCAGTCTGTTGCTGTGGAAATATGATGTCCCAAGCCGGGCATTATGACTTCAGCTCAAGATTAAGCCTCAGCTATAGACGAAGTCTTAAGGGCAAAGCTCCTACTGAACAGAATAGCTTGAAAATAAAACATTGTCTTGGAATGTAGTACATTAGAGCTTTGTTGATATCAACGGGGTTTTTGTTTTGCGGGTGGTCGGGCACCCTCTTTAAACAAGTACAAAAGCATCAGTGTCTGCAAATGTCTATCCACTCACCAATTACCCAAAAGCTACATCAACTAAGAGCCAATTGCTGCTTTTGCCTAATGACCTGCCAAAGAGTTGTCTAAACAAGATAACCACTGCTTTCACTATGTTCCTTGAGTGCTGAATCACTGATTGTAGATTTACGACCAGAAGTGATCCCATACAATGGGGACTCTGTTGCACACGTGGGCCGGGTGAAATTCATGTCTTTAGAACTTTTTGAGACTGCAGTAGTATAAAATGGACTTACCCGAGGCTGATACTGCTTGAAAAAAGAAAAAGAAAAAAAAGCAATTTTTTTTTTAATTAAAACTTATTGTAGCCCCTAGTCCACAGTGCTGCCCCTTTCAGCCCAAGCCTCCAGCCCCAGCCCTTCCCACCTCTGGCACTTATCTCACCTCCTCAGTTCAACAGTCACAGCTTCTGCCCCGTAAGGAGGAGGAGGAGTCTCCACTCCAGTGCCCCACCTTCAGCCCTCTAGTGCAGGGAGGTGAGCAGACAATCAGGAGTTCGGGGCTCGGAGGCAGTAGGGAATCATCCTGCATGTGTCTGGGTTTTTACAGCATGTTCCTGTTCACTCTCAGGATGCCGGTGGCAAGAATACAAAGTGTGCGTGCATACGCATTGCATGACTGCATACCACACCAGCCAGCATCCTCCCACTCCCAAACTGCTGTGACTGCACTGCCACCTGTGGTCCCCCAGGTGGCAGTATTGCAGCAGAGCAAGCTGCCCTTCCTACCCAGAGGAGAGTGTCCTGTGGGACACTCAGTCCTCCTTGCCCCAGCTGGCTCCTAACATCCTCGGCTCGTTCCCTCCCGAACCTGGGTCACCGACATCAGCCAGCAGTCCTGCCACTGCTCACAGCCTTCTGTTTTAACCAACTTGTGTCATCTGTCCCTGTTATATTTTAAGGAAGGCTCACTTACACTATTGTCTTCAGTTAGCTCTGCAGGTAAAAGCATTGTGGAGAACAAATGAGTGTCACTTTACTGTATACCTGTTTGTTCATCATCCCAGTGTGAGTGGGGACTTTGTGTCTGAGACTGGGTGTGTGTGCGTGTGCCGCAGCCTGTGGGTAATTGTCCAATTTACAGACCACTCTAAAAACTATCCTTCTTGGTGTAAATAAGATGTGGGAACTAATTCCAGTGGTATATTGCATCTACTGTAATTAGTGATCTGATGCAGAGGATCGGTGTAAATGACCACTGAATTTTAGCCACTGCCTTCTACCTATAATAGCAATGGATGATGCTAGCTTCTCAAAAACCTACGGAAACAGTGCTCTAAGTGGGCTGCTGTTTTTGACCTGATGCGTTCACCATAATCAAACAGTTAAAACTTTGCTTTCCTGTAATTTGCAAAATTTTGTGTTTTTACCTTTTTTGATTTTAGAATGGAAGATTAGTTCTGATAACTCCAATCCCTGAGATACAGTAGGTGTTATAAAAGTCCAGTAAGATCATAACACACGTAAGGACTACAGGGAGTAGTTGCATAACACACCACCCATTCTGCGTCATGGCGGCCGATTTGAGCCAGCCAGAGCACTAGCACTAACATTGTTTTGTTGGATTCTGTTTTTGTTTATTGTTAATTTTTGCTTTGTACTTATTTTATTTATTATTTACTTTAGGCTAGTAGGCTAGTTAGGGTGGAAGAAGTGATCTAGATTAGTACAAGAGTAGCGTCTTTTGCGGGTTTTACGTTAAGTACCTGTTGTATTTTCTGGCTTTTTATCAGTTTCATTGCGAGTCTCGGCTCCTTTCCGACTGCGGTGTGGCAGACTGTGTAGTTGGAGGGTTGCGAGGAGGGCTGTTTGTTTTAAGCTGTTTGGTAGCACTTTTGTCTGATAGCGCTACCTTCTCCCCCCCCAGCCGTTATCTGGCGTTTGGTCTTTTTATTTTGGGGGGGGGGATGTCTCACTTCTTCCCTGACTGCAGTGTGACAGACTGTGTAGTCAGGGAGTAGCGCGGAGGACTTCGCTTTTTCTTTTAATTTTTTTCTCTGGTAGCACATATTTCTGTTTTGGATTGTGCTGCCTTCCCCCCTTCAGGAAGAAAAACTCCGTGCGAGGGCTCAGGAGGACATTGGAGGAACTGGAAAGCTGTTTGGTATCGTGTGAGGGTTCGAGAGACCATTGGAGGAACTGGAAAGCCTATTGGAATCGCTTGGGTATCGTTGAGTTGTAGCCCGAATTGCCGCTGGTACGGTGGACTCCTTAAATTGCGCTGGGGGGGGGTCTAGGGCTGAAATTCACTGCTGCTTGGGTGACCTGAGATGTGGACCGGCCTGGGAGTTGGCCGGTGGGCTCAGGGTTCCCTTTGGTTCTCAAGGGGGTCCACTGGTGAGTGGATCCCGGTGGAGCTTCCTTTATTGCTGCTGTGAATATTTTCATCTCTGGGCCCTGTACAAAAGTCTCCTGTTCGTGCCTTTGTGGTTTGATGTCCGTTTGGGCTTCTTGTGTGGATTTAGATCTGGAAGGAGAAAAATTAATGGATGGTTACCTGCTGCCTGTAACAACTAATATGGTCAGATGTTTATTTTCCCTTTTTCTGGTGTCTTGGCCATTGTTTTCTGACTCTGTAAGCAGTGAGAGTGCTTATGCTTTGTATGTTTTCCAAGTAGTGAGAGGGCCTGGAGATCTACAGACATCAATTATCCCATGTCTCCTCTGCATTTAAAAGTTTGTTTAAAGAACTGCTGGCTCTTTTTGTGTGACTTGACTTTTGAGTATATACTCTTTTCTTTAGGTTCCCTGGGCAGCGAGAGGGCCTTGGGATCTGAAGACTTTCTCTTTTTTCCAACTGATGTCTCTCAGTGAGATTTGGTTATTTAAAACATTGTTGGACTTAATAGCTCAAACGTTTAGAGTTTGTTTTTAATTTTAATTGTAACTATACGTTGGGGTTGGGGGGTTGTATTATTTATTGTTAATTGTTTTATTATTTAGATAGTTTGTTATTGGGATGTTTGTATGAGGATTATTTTGTATGGGAGTCAGAGTTAAATTAGCAAGCAGAGTTTTATTTTCTCAAAAGAAGCCAGAAGGGGAAGGAAGGAAACATATTCAATTCAGTGCGTTAGAGTAACTGGTAATTGCTATTTTTCTTTTAAACTTAGATTGTGGGCTTTTAGTGACACTATACTTTCTTTGTTGTCTTTACTTATAATTGTTTTTGGGCTGTTGAAAATTTAAAACATAGTGGTGGTGTAATTCTGTGCTGTCTTTAATTGCTGCAAATTTTTGTCCCCCTCCCTGCCCTTCCCCAACTCTTAATTATATGCCCTGTTAAATCTGATTGACAGGAGCTAAACACAGGGTATAGTAAGCGGTGTGAAGTAGGAGGGCACAAGGAAAGAAGCCCACCCTCAGTACGACAAGTGTTTTGACTCATTTATTTATTTATTGGTTTCTTTTCTTTAAAAAAAAAAAAATTATCTGAGGATCAGTGGCAGGATTTTAGTACAGTAAATTAATAAAAGGGAACTAGGAGAGCTTCAGTAGCAGACAAGTAGTGGAATTGCAGTATAATGTGGGAGTGGTGCAATGCAGTGGCTGTGGGGCAGCCATATTCAGGCAGACCTTCTGGACACTGAGGTGCTGCCCTATCTGCATGCATCTCTCTGGACTGGGATGAGGTAGCCAGACTCAGGCGGAAGTAAACTGGGTCTGGAGTACCATCACCCCTATCCAGGGACCACCCAGTCAATGCAACTGCCTCAAAGGATGCCGAGCGAGTGCACTTGGATGACAGTGGGCTCAGGGAGGGTTAGAGCAGTCAGGCAGAGGCACATCCCAGATCCTTTTCACTCAAGAACTCATATGACACACTGGCAAATGAGGACAACCAAATAGAGGTACCCAGAGAAGTGGAAGGAAAGGATGTGGAGGTTAGCCAAGGAGGTGACCTCAGCGGGGAAAGCAGTGGACCCCAGAGGAGGAGGAGGAGGAGGAGGAAGCGAATCCTGGTGGGGGACTCCATCATAAGAGGGATCCAGCTAGGAACACAGGAGGGGGAGACAGGGAGGTGAGGTGCCTACCAGGTGCCACGGCATGGAGGGATGGAAGGAAGATCCTGGGGATCACTGGGAAGAGCAAGATGGGAGGGTGAGCTGGATGTCATTATCCACCTAGGTACTAATGACCTGGCAAATGGGGAGCCAAAGGAAGTTCAGGAAGAGTTTAGGAAACTGGGGAGGGTCTCAAGCAAGTAGCTACTTCTGTCACTTTCTCAGAAGTACTACCTGTGAGAGGCAAGGGAGAGCATAGGAGTGCATGCACCAGGAACTTTAACTCATGGTTGAAGAACTGGTGCTGTGAGGAAGGGTTTGGATTCATTGGTGACTGGGGACCCACCTGGAGGGATGGAGGTTTTGTTCAAGCCTGTCGGCCTGCATCCATCCTGGAGGGAATCAAGCACTCAATGATAAGTTTAAATGCTACATTGACAAGCATTTAAACTAGCAAAGGGGGGTGGCAGGCCAGCAAGGAGGGTACCTACTACTCACCCCCACAGCTAGCAGTGGAACCAGTGAACCAGAGGAGTGGCTATCTCTGCAAAGCAGTGTGCAAAGATGGAGATTAGTGCCCAAGAGGTGGATAAGCAGAAAAGGGCAAAATTCACCAGAAGGACAGACAGCAAGGAGAACCAGGGATAAATGACAACCAAGGAAGGGGCTGGAGTAGAACAGTGAAACAGTCTAGGGAGGTCAAATCATGGAAAGCCATGTGTGCAAATGCCAGGAGCCTTAGCAACAAGATGGAAGATCTGGAGGCTGTCATGGTACAGTCAGACCTGGACATTGTGGCCATCACTGAAAGCTGGCGTAATGATAACCACGACTGGGAGATGGCCATACCTGGCTACAACATATTCAGAAGAGACAGAGCAGGCAGGAAGGGAGGAGGGTGGCACTGTATGTGAAAATGACAAAGGGCCACAGAGATCCAGGAGGAACAAAATGGGGAGAGATACTGTGGGTTAAGCTGGAAAGGAAAATGGGGACAGCCATCTGCACAGGTGTGGTCTATAGACCACCAGCCCAGGAGGAAGAAACAGATAGGGAGCTGATGCTAGCCATCCAAAGGATGGCAGACAAGAGTGATGTAGTACTGGTTGGAGACTTAAATATTCCAGACATGGACTGGAGCATCCCAGCAGCAGCATCAACTAGGAGCAGATTTATCCTGGACTCCCTTCAGGGTGCCTTCCTCAAGCAACTGGTCATGGAACCAACTCGGCAGAAGGCAATACTGGACCTTGTGCTCACAAACAGGGACAGTGTGATGGGGGTAACAGTGGGGGAGCACCTGGGAAACAGTGACCACCAGTCATTGTGGTTTGAAATCACAGAAAGAGCAGAACCAAACCACACAAAAACACGTATCCTGGAATTTAGGGGGGCAGACTTTGGGAAAATGGGGAGATACTTGAAAGAGGCATTAAGGGGAATGGGACAGGAATCAGGGGTTGAGGAACAGTGGGCAGTATTTAAAATGGGGATTACAAGAACAACAGAATTATGCATTAAGCAGGTTAGCAAGAGGAAAAGGAAGAGAGACCATTATGGTTTCCAAAGAGCTAGCAAGAAAGTGAAAGCCAAAGATTGCATTCAGGCAATACAAAAGACACAGGCAGAAGGGGATAGGAGAAGTACCAGGAGAAGCAAAGGGAGGCAGGGAGGTCAGTAAGGAAGCCAGAGCTCAGACAGAAGAACACATTGCAAAATCAGTGGGTAGAGGAGACAAACCTTTTACAGGTACATAAGTGAAAAAGAAAGACAAAGAGAGGGATAGTGAGACTGAAGGGGAGGATGGGGCAGCGTGGAGGATGACAACAGTAAAGCTGACATATTGAACAGGTATTTCTGCTCAGTCTTTACTGAGGAAGAGGAGGGTAATGGGTCTGAAGGAGTACAAGGGGTGAGAATGGTGCAGAAATGGACACAAGTCCCTTTACAGAAAGGTCCTGAAGGAACTGGAAGTAATAAGAGTTGATAAAGCAATGGGGCCAGATGGGGTGCACCCAGGGTCCTTAAGAACTAAGAGAGGTGGTGGCTGAACCTCTGGCTATCCTGTTGCCGATCACTGGAAACAGGGAGGTACCCAAAGACTGGAGGACAGCAGATGTAGTCCCTTATACAAAGTGGGAACAAAGAGGAAGCAGGGAACTACAGACCAGTCAGCCTCACTCGGTAGTGGGAAGATCATGGAAGCACTACTGAAGGAGAGATTGGTGGAACATCTAGTTGTCAATGGACTACAGGACCCAAGGCAGCATGGTTTCACCAGGGGAGGTCATGTCAGACCAACCTCGTTGAATTTTTGACTGGGTGACTAGGGAGGTGGATCAGGGAGAGCAGTGGACATGGCCTATCTGGACTTCAGCAAGGCCTTTGACACTGTGCCACATAGAAGACTGTTACACAAACTGGGAATATGGGTGTGGGCAGGACAGTAGTGTGGTGGGTAGGTAACTGGCTGGGTGGCAGGACACAGAGGGTGGTGGTAAATGGCTGTCACTCCACAGAGGGAAGAGTGACCAGTGGGGTACCACAGGGATCAGTGCTGGGACCAGTCCTATTCAACATCTTCATCAGTGACATTCGCCCGGGACCTAGAAGGCAGAATTTCACTGTTAGCTGATGACACAAAGCTCTGTAACAGAGTAGACACACCAGAGGGTGTAGACAGAATGAGAGCGACCTGCAGAAACTTGATGACTGGTCAGGGTTTGGCAGTTGAAATTCAATGCAAAGAAGTGCAAGATAATGCATATGGGGCACAAAACCTGGCACAATATATCAGTTGGGGGTGAGGATATAGCATGCAGCAAGCAGGAAAGGGATCTTGGGGTTGTCATCTCTGATGACCTCAAGGTAGGAAACAGTGTGACAAGGCAGCAGGTAAAGCAAATAGGATGGTGGGATGTATAGTCAGGGGCATCACCAGCAGGAAAAGGAGGTCATAATTCCGCTATACAAGACACTAGTGAGCCCCACCTGGAGTACAGTGTACAGTTCTGGAGACCATACCTACGTAAGGACATAGACAGGGTAGAGAAGGTTCAGAGGAGGGCAACAAAGATGGTGCATGGATTGCATCACAAGTCCTATGAAGACAGGTTGAAGGAACTGAACATGTACTCCCTGGAGGAGAGGAGGGAGAGGGGATATGATAGAGACATGCAAGTATCTTACAGGAGGAACAGTGCAGGAAAACACTATTTTAAGCAAAAAAGATGTTCAGGGCTAGAGGGCATGGGATGAAGTTGGAGGTAGGACGATTCAGAGGAAACATGAGAAGAATTTCTTCACAGAGCAGGTGGTGGACAAGTGGAACACCCTGCCAGAGGAAGTGGTGGGGGCTGAAACAATCACGGGATTTAAGAATGCATGGGATAGAAATAAAGGAATTCTGGAGGTCAGGGGTAAGGGGCAACAGACTTCTAGGAAAACAAACTGAACTTACAAGCTCAAATGGGCAGACTGGGTGGGCCATAGGCCCTCATCTGCCGACACTGTCTATGTATCTATGTATCTATGGATTGTCTGTGGATATTTATTTGGTTATTCACTTTGTTGGGTTATTTGAATGCGTGGGATGCTAGCCTCCGCAGTTGTGCACTATTCGCCCTCTGCTTTTCGCACCCTCTGCCCTTTTTTTCCTCCTCCTCTCCAGTTTGCTACCTACCAACATTGTAGGGCCTTAGGTATTACACGTCGGAGGAGGTGGGGGGGTGCGAACAGTGGAGGGTGAATGAGGGGGGCCGCCACAATGGGGTGGTAAGATCCAGGAGATGCCATGGGGTAAAATGGAACCCAGAGCGTGGCGTCTCATGTTTGGTTTCCATACCCAAGGGCACTACCGATTGTGGTAGGCAGATGGTTCAGGCGGCCTGAGAAGTTCGTCCAACTTGGGTGGTGTTATGCAATGCCAGGTCCATTAAAAACAAGACTGCAATTATTGCGGATCTTGTTGAAACAGTGGACCTGGCTTGCATCACCGAGACCTGGTTGGATGAAAACTCTAGCCCCATTTGGAGGCTTTAACTCCAGCGGGTGCTTGGTGATACCGCCCCACAGTTGGATCGTGGGGGTTGTGGTCTGTTTTAAGACCAAACTGAACCTCACGAGTGTACTAGTTGAGGAAGCGGAGTCATTTGAGTGTACTGTAGTAGCAGGTGTAGGCTGTCGGATCACCCTCATCTGCCGTCCAGCCGGTGATGAAAAGCGATTCCTTCAGGAAGTGGCAGACTTCGTCATCGACATGACGTTTGAGTCACCCAGACTGATGGTTCTGGGCAACTTCAACCCCTGGATCAACGATGAACTCTTGCAGTTTGGACAGCACTTCCTCCAGTTGATGACATCTCTGGGCCTTACACAGGTGGTTACCACTGCTACTTATAAACACGGAAACTCTCTTGATTTTAGTTTTCCTCCTAGGAATCGAAGCCTCTGACCTGGGGGTGGAACCAATCGTGTGGTTCAATCATTACACTGTGGGGTATAGTTTCAACACCCCCTTCATAGGCCTCCCCCTGTGGAGATGGTCAGGCACCGCCCTTTACGAGACATAAGTTCTCATAGCCTATCTGCGGTGCTTGACCTATCGTCCCTCTCTGTGGCAAGCAATGATCCAGAGACCCTCATGATGGCCTATAATATGGCCATCTTAATGGTTCTGGACACTATTGCTTCAGTCCGTGTTCATCCTCTCTCCCTTTGCTCTCGATCCTCATGGTTTGACGGGGTTCTAAGGGAGATGCGGTGACTAGGATGAAGGCTAGAGCGTCGCTGGTGGAAGTCTGCTCTTGATGCCGACTGCCTTAGATTGATGGACCATTATCAAGTCTATCAGTCCGCAGTTGCCCATAAGAAGGCAGAGTTCCTGTCCAGGGAGATTGCGGTAGCTCAGAATCAATCAGCTCAGCTGTTCTGAACTGTAGACAGACTGCACAACCCAGCCTGTCTTCAAGTTCGGAAGGTGTTTTCGCAAACAGAGTGTGATGATCTTGCTTGATTCTTTGCTGCTAAGGTGGCTGACATCAGGGCAGTGCTCCAACCAGTGCACTCTATGGGTGTAGCTTTGGATCAGCATGAGATCATTGCTCCTCGGTTTTCCTGGAATGCCTTCAGCCGCCCGGACTTCATGCATGTCATGCGGATCATCCAGGTTACACAACCTACATGCTGTAGTTTGGACCCTGGACCAACGTCCCTGATTGTGGGTTGTATTGATGTTATCGGTCCGGTCCTAGCGAGGATAATTTGGTGCTCCCTGGAATCCAGAGAGCTTCCTAGCTCTCAGAAAGAGGCGGTAATGATACCGCTTTTGAAGAAAGCTACTTTGGACCCAAACTACCACGCCAACTACAGGCCAATCTCTAACCTCCCCTTTTTAGGGAAGGTGATTGAGAAAGTAGTGGCAGCACAACTGGATGACCATTTGACCATCGATGACATCTATGAGCCCGTCCAGTCCGGTTTTTGAAAGAGACATAGTACCGTGACAGTGCTGGTTCAGGTGCTCAATGATCTCCTGATGGCTAGAGTGGTTCTTCTGGATCTCTCATCAGTGTTGACACTGTGGACCATGGGGTGTTACTTAGCCATCTGAGGTACATCTGTGGACTGTCAGGAACAGTCCTCAGATGGTTTACATCATTTCTCACTGGAAGAACTCAGAGAATGGTGTCTGGGGTGTTTTCATCAGACCCAGTTTCTCTGTCTTGTGGGGTCCCTCAGGGTTCAGTTTTGTCACCCATGTTGTTTGCGGTGTACATGCTGCCCCTCAGAGACATTGTAAGAAGGTATGGTCTGAGGTTTCATTGCTGTGCTGATGATACCCAGCTCTACTGTTCTTTTGTGTCCAACCAGGATAACTCTCTCTTGGTCTTTAATAGCTGTCTCAAAGAAATCCAGGAGTGGATAGAGTCAAGCTGGCTGAAGTTGAACTCCGGTAAGACTGAAGTGTTGGTTGTGGACCCTAGTTGCTGGACAGGGGGATCGGGGGGTGGGTCGCCCTCTGGACTTGTTCTTGGGGGTGTCTCTCTCTCCTGACCTCTGACCAGGTGCGAAACCTGAGGGTAATTTTTTACGAAGGGTTGACCCTGCATTCGCAGGTGTCGGCTGTCATCAAATCTTTTATCACCTAAGGAATATCTCCAGGGTTAAACATCTGGTTCCGTCCAGCGAGCTTCCTGTTCTGGTCCATGCCTTTGTGTCCTCTCGCTTAAATTACTGCAACTCCCTATACCTAGGGCTTTCTGGGGTGGAAATGTGCTGCCTGCAGCTGGTGCAGAATGCGGCGGCCCGGCTTCTGACGGGATCATCTCAGTCCTGTCATATTATGCCGGTGCTGAGTGAACTGCACTGGCTGCCAGTACAGTGGTGGATCACCTTTAAAGTTGGCTTGCTGACTTTCAAAGCCCTACACGGACTGGGCCTGGACTACCTGAAAGAGCTCCTGGTTCCTTATTGCCCTGGGCAATTGCTCCGCTCAGTCAGCGAGGGGTTGCTAGAGATCCCTAAGTTACGTCTGAAATCTTCGGGGGCCAGATCATTTATGTTTGTGGCTCCCACACTCTGGAATTCTCTACCTTGTCAGTTACGGGGGTGCACAACGGTGGAGGGTTTTAAGCTGGCCCTAAAGACCTTTCTGTGGCACCAGACATATGGCGAATAATTAATTGATTAATGTGATTTTATGATTGTTTATCCAGATTTGTTTTTTGATTTTAATTTGTATAGCACCTTGGCATTTGAAAGGCACCTAAAATAAAGATATTATTATTAAAGATATTATAAGATATCAAATACCCTACAGGTTGCTTGTCCAATTCCCACAGCACTCTAGAATGCAACATCTGGTCTTGGAGACTTATCCACTGTGAGTGCCCTTAGTCCTGTAGGTACCCTGCACCCAGCACAGGCCCCATTACAGTGTCAGTGGCTCAGCTTGTTGCACACTCACCTCTGGGGCTGGAAGATCAGAAGATTGTGGGTTCTAGCCTAGCATATGTTTTTATTATTTATGGGGATTATTTATTTAATTTGTTTGTATTATTATGTCGTGCTGTAATGGTGCCTGAGCCTCAAGGGAAAGGTGTCAGATATAAATACAGACTACTGCTGTTACTACTACTACCCTCTCCTTAACAGGGAGCAGTAACTCAGTTGCTACAGTTGCTTCACCCAGGACATGTTTTGAGCAGAAACTACCAACTGTGCCAAATCATGTGCTATTTTTGTAGGTTTGTATTACTGTCCACTGGAGAAAAACTATAACTCTACTAAGACGTGTGACTAAGCCCAAATTGTAAGCCAAATTGCCAGAGATGTGAGACTGGTGATAGGATGTTGTACTGCCCATTCCTACCAGAATGGATTTATTAATGGGATCTTCTCCAGGTTTGCAATGAATTGCCATCAGATTGTCAATCGGAAATGTTATTAGCCAGAATATTGTGGTTTACCATTTTATGGAGGGTGAAAGCTGGGTAAATGCTTTTAGCTGGAGGAGTTATGCTTTAGTGCTGCTGAGCAGTAATTACTATAGTTTGTGTAGTAATCGTAGGCTTTTTCTAGCACTTACTGTAATGTAAATTGGTGACTGTGTAATGCATTCTTTGATCTTCACATGAAAAACTAAGGGATGGTATGGGTCATTAGATGACAATTTGTGAGGGTTTTATTTGGGGGGAATGCTGTAGCTTTTTATGACTTCAGTTCATTTTCTGTGATTGGAATTGGTATGAACATAGAAGCATACAAAATTGCCAGCAGAAAAAGGCCCATAGGTCTATTAAGTCTGCCTGATTCTGCAGCTTAGTTTCATATCACTACAGCTGCCCAACCCCACACCCAAACCCCTCCCTTCCTCCTCTTTCTCAGTCCTCCCCCCCTCCCTTTGTGTTCTTATCTGTACTAACCCTGCCTTTGACTCGATTCCAGCCCCGCTTAAAGCTGTCCACTGTCCTTTGAGCAATTAACTCCTCCGGCAGTGCGTTCCAACCCACCACCACTCTCTCTGTGAAGTAGTGCCTCCTCATCTTCCTCCTAAACTTTCCCCCTTCCAGCTTCAGACTGTTCCCCTAGTGACCCTTCCCCTCTTTAAGCAGAACACTCCTCCCTCCCTGACTTTGTTTGTGCGTTTCAAGTACTTAAAGGTCTCTATCACGTCCCCTCGTTCTCTTCTCTCTTCCAGCGAGTATAGTGAACTGAGGTTGTGAAAAACGCTCCGGCCCTATGTTCTGAATAAAAGAAAGTGGTATTAGCTTGCCTTCACATACATGCTGTTAAAATCCATCTAAATCCTCCAGCACAGCAGCCAGGCATAGCATTAGAATTGTGGGGAAAGAGATGGTCTCAGCAACCTGCCTGAAATGTGGGAGGTTTGTCCATATTAAAAAGTACTTTCCATCCAAGTCATTTGTCTTTGCCCAGCAAGGAGATATTCATAGAAATGGCAGTGGGTTGACCCATCATCATCTGCATATTGTGGTTTCTATGGATACTGTTGGTGCTCTGCGGAGAAGAGCTCCAGTTACAGAGCTGAGAATACAAAAACAGTAAAGTTACTAGGCCAGTGTGAATATTGTCAAGTCCCATTGTAATTCTGAAGAAGTATTTTTTTAATTTTCAAGGTTTCCAGAAAGTAGGCCAATGCTTATGTATTTATTTCTTTATTTACTTAATTATTTTATTTGAAATGTGTCGATCGGGTAGGCCTCCTGAGGCAAAATGTCCCTTTTTCAGGGGCAACCTGGAGTTAGTTACAATCGTTAACAAAAAGTAAGTACAGGATTAAATGCACAGGCAAGATCAGATAAGGTATTACAAAATTATGCTAAGGTGATCCTTCCTTTCCAGACTTGTAACCACTTGTCATGGTTTACAGTTGTCAAGGTAATACTGCAAGTTAAATATACAATATTTGCAGTGCTCAGTCTCAGGGTGGGGGGAGATCGTCAGATGCAGAAAAGCTGTTACAGGCACTATATCACTCAGGACCCTATTTTCAAATGTATATTTCCCCTCCTGCCTGGTGGAGCTGAGGAGTAAGGTGCTGAAACACCATGCCAGTGACCCAGGTTCGGGAACAAGCCAGGGCCATCGGGGGTTGGCAGGGGCAAGAGAGGATTGAGCGTCCAGAGGACTGCTTTTCTCTCTTGGGGATGGAGGGATCGTCATCCCACCCATCAGTCGCCCTCTGGTGGGGCCAGTGGGGCGATGCAGGCAGGAGACCAGCAGCCAGTGGGCGTGGCGTGTGTGTGCCCCCACATGCGTGTGCTACACCTTGTGTGCCAGAGGGGCACAGAAAAAGTGGGAATTGGTGGCTGGGGGCTCTATGAGGTCCTGCCCCCGTTCCACCAGTCTGCCATCGTGGCCTCCAAGGATTTGGATTGTGCTCCAGGAAGGGAGGGAGGGAGGTAATTTACTTCCTGGCCCCACCATGGGTGGGGGGGTGTAATCTGTAGAGGGCCTTGGGGATGGTCGGGCTGATGGATGGGTGGAGCAGGATGGAGTTCCTGCCCCCAGCGTGCTGGGAAGAGAAAGTATGTATAGAAGGAAAAAAAAATAATATTTCCCATCCTGTGCTTGTGGTGAAAGTCTTTTGGACATAGAGCCGTTGACGGCCTTTATATAGCATGCCTCCTTATTGTACAACGTTAGCTGGGGTGTTGCTTATTTTACCATTCAGTGTGTGCTTTGTGCCCCCATTGAGAGGATGCTATCCTACTCGAGTATATTAAAACTTATTATATTGTCGGGGGGGGGGGGGGCATCTGACAAGTAGTGCTTTCTTTCAAGATCCATTCTATTTATTTATTTATTTATTTAGCTTTTGTTGACCAGGTAAGTACACTAGACAAGACATCTGCCTATTTTCAGGTACATTTGGGAAAATGGCTTGCTACCTATACAGGCCTCTTGTAGATCCTTGTGGATCGGGGGAAGGAATGAGTAACCCTGCAGGGCTCTATCCGGCATGCATAGGCAGCATTCAGGCATGTAAGAATAAACTCCACAACGTACACATTTGTAAATGTTCAGTGGGACTTTTTCAGTGTACTTAGTTCATATTTATTTGACATTTCCTTGATCAACTACACTAACAATCTTCAAGTTTATTATGTTACCTGTTTTTGACTAAGCATACATAACCTGGTCTACTTTTTTTTTGTTTGTTTGAGTAGTCTGAATTCAGATTGTACAGTACTTCAAAGTAGGGCAGACAGGACTGCCCACGGTAAGGATTATCATGACTGAATATACTAAGTGCCCTAGCCACAAAACAGTTTCTCCCATTCTGTATCTACGGCAACAACCATAGAAACAGAATTTGATGGCAGATAAGGACCGCTTGGACCACATAGTCTGCCCATTTCCCTACCTAATTGATAAGCTGTAGATACTAGTTAACCAACAGCCTACTTCCTCCTACCCCCCCACTAGAATTGCCTTATGTCTGTCCCATGTATTCTTGAAGTCCCACACTATTTTTGACTCCATGACCTCCTCAGGAAGGCTGTTTGATGCATCCACAACCCTCTCCGTGAAAAAATACTTCCTCACATTACTTCTGAGCCATTCCCCTCTACCTTCAAATTGTGTCCTCTTGTTCTTGCACATTTCTTTTTCTGGAAGATACTACCCTCTTGAACTTTGTTGATTCCCTTGAGGTACTTGAAAGTTTCTATCATGTCCCCAACTCTCCCTTCTTTCCTTAAGGGTATACATATTAAGCTCCTTTAGTCTCGCTTAGTATGCCTTCTGGTGCAGACCCTGCACCATTTTGGTTGCCCTCCTCTGGACAGCCTCCACCCTGTCTATGTCTGGGTTTCCAGAACTGCACGCAGTACTCCAGATGGGGTCTCACCAACTGTCCGTACAGAGGGATAACAACTTCCTGTTTTCTACTGATGATGCCTCTCCCTATGCATCACAGTATCCCCCAGCCCTCCTTGGTGCCTTCTCACATTGCTTGCCCACCTTTAGGTCATATGATATAACTACCCCCAGGTAACTTCCATTTTTGTTGTCAGTATCTCACCCCACATTGTGTACTCTTCCCCTGGGTTCTTGTTTCCCAGGTACATTACTTTGCACTTCCTTGCATTGAATCTAAGCTACCATACATTTGACCATTCCCCCAACCTTGCCAAGTCCCTTCTCATCCTTTCCACCCCACCTTGTGTATCAACCCTGTTGCAGATCTTTGTGTCATCTGCAAAGAGACATACCTTTCCTTCTAGTCCCACTGCAATGTCACTTATAAAGACATTTAAAAGGACCTTATGTGGATATGACACAAAATGTTGTTGTTTTTTATTAAACTTTGTGTGCCACTTGCCTGCTCTGGTACCTCGGCTGGGATCACGGTCCTCGCTGCCCCCCCACTCCCACATGAGCCGTAACTCTCCCCCAATACCCCCTGGCTTACCCCTGAAGTGCCGCAAATGATGGGTTAGGTCAGGTGGAGTCTGCCTGGGAGTTAATTATGGGTCGGTGAGGCAAGCGTCATCAAGGCCAGGCAGTGGATATTTTTTTACAGAACTTTTCTTGTGGGCGGATACGTGCAATGATGCCTAGCGTCTGTTCTTCCCTGTGTATGTACCTGACTCCGGTTGCTGTGGTACCCCCCGGCCTCTGCCAGGGGTCCACTGGGCACCAGACATCCTCCCCCCCCAGAGAAGGAGAGCTATCCTGGGGATGCTCAATCCTTCTCCCCCTAGCCGGTCCTCTGATGACTCGGGTCCGTACCCGAACCCAGGGTGCTGGTGCTGGCACTGCAAGCAGAAATCCAACCGCTGCACCATTGGGCCGGCAGTCACAAAATGTTTTGTAAACTTTCTGGGGTCCTTCTGGAATACAGATCTTGTTCTCATGTACTATATACATGCTACAGTACGTGTCTTTCCTATTTTGCTATTATCTATTGATGCTCCTGAGACCTGGCAGGCGGCTCCGGTACCTTTCTTGGAGGGACTCAATTTCTGGCCACACCATTCCCCCACCCGACACCCGCTAATTCCCCCACAAGTTTCCCCTGTGGCAGGGCCGAGGTGAAGGGGCACTGGCTTCCCCCCACCCCCAGAACAAAATCCAGACATGGGGACCAGATGAGGCACTGGTGTGGCCAGCATAGAGCCTGCCAGCTCCTTTTTTTCCTCCAAGTGTTCTCCTGCCCCCCTTCCCACCGATGATGTATGTCAGTAATGTGCCTCCAGCTTGCATCTCACCCTCATTGATGCCAAGGGGAAGCACTGAAGAGCGAGATGGCAAATCCTCCTTCCCTGAGAGAGGAGAGCGAGAGAGAGAGGAGAGCAACTCTGAGCGGCTCAGTCCTCTCTCCCTCTGTTGACCTCTCAGCGCCCGGCTCATTCCCCGAACCTGGTCGCTGGCATGGCGCGAGTGTAGCGACCAGCGCCTCAACCTCCAGCGCCACTGGGCTGGCTGTGTCTTTCCTACTTAAAGGACAGTTCAATAAGGTCAGCAATTCCAGCAGTCATGGCACCAGTGTCCCTAGCCATGCCACCAGTGACCCTAGCCATGCCACCAGTGTCCCTAGCCATGCCACCAGTGTCCCTAGCCATGCCACCAGTGACCCTAGCCATGCCACCAGTGTCCCTAGCCATGCCACCAGTGACCCTAGTCATGCTATTAATGCTCCATAGATGTGCTACCATCAACCATAACCATTCTAACAATGCCCTGCCATGCTACTAATGACCATAGTCATTTTATCAGTGTCTTGTCATGCTACCAATGACCCTAGTCAGGCTAACAGCGCCCATAGAAATGCTACCATTGAACATAGATATGCTGCCAGTGCCCCACCTCATGATACTAACATCCCAAATCAAGTCACCAATGTCTCTAGGTATACAGTCAGTTTCTTAGTCATGACATCTGTGTCCCTAGAAATGTGATCAGTCTCTCTGGCCATGCTACTAATGCCTTTGTAGTCAAGCTGCCAGTTCCCAAGACACCACTGCCTTGCAATGCATACTAATGGCCATTGTCTTTCTACCAATGTGCAGTCATGCTACCAGTGTCCAAAGTCATGCGACCAGTGTTGCTAGTTATGTAGCCAGTTCCCCTATTCATGCTACCAATGTCCATAGTCATGCTATTAATGTTCACAGTTATGCCACCTATGTCTCTAGCCATGCTGCTGTTGCCTATGGTTATACTAACCATTTCTCGAGTCATGTCACCAACAACCCTTGCCATGCTAGCTGTGTCCCTCATAGAAACATAGAATTTGATGGCAGATAAGGACCGCTTGGCCCGCCCAGTCTGCCCATTTCCCTACCTAACGGATAAGCTGCAGATCCTAGTTAACCAACAGCCTACTTCCTCCTACCCCACCCACTAGAATTGCCTTATGCCTGTCCCATACATTCTTGAATTCCCTCACTGTTTTTGACTCTACGACCTCCTCAGGAAGGCCGTTCCATGCATCTATAACCCTCTCTGTGAAAAAATACTTCCTGACATTACCTCTGAGCCGTCCGCCCTCTATCTTCAAATTGTGCCCCCCTTGTTCTTGTTTTACTTTTCATGCTACTAATGTCATCAGACATGTAATCAATCCGAACCAGACATGTTATTGATCCTCCGGTCATGTTACAATACCAGTGTGTCTATATGCATACTATGAATGCCCTGCCATGCTGCTAATGACTATAGTCATTCTACCTGGTCATGTCATCCTGCTAATGTCCATAGTCATGCAACCAAATCCCCTAGTCATGCCACTAAGGGCTTAGGTCTTACTACCAACACACCTATTCATGCTACAGATGTTCCACAGTCATCCTACCTATGTCTTCAGACTTGCTACCATTTTCTTCTCTTCTTACTACCAGTGTCCATCGTCATGCTACTAATGTCTTCGGTTGTTACCTGTCCCTTGTCCTACGACCTGTGCCCATAGGCATGCTACTAATGTCTGCAGTTATGCTAGCTATGTCCCTTGTCCTACGACCCATTAATCACGCTGCTAATGTTCTGTCATTCTGCCAGTGACTACAGTCATGCTAACAAACTCTAAATCAGACTCCAGTCATGCTAACAATGTGCCAAGTCCTGCTGCCAGTGACGTTATTCGTACTACTAGTGCCCATAGTTATGCTACTGATGTCTACAGCCATGCTGCTTATGTTCCAAGGCATGCTACCAATGTCCTGCTATGGTACCAATGCTGAAAGCAGACATGCTACCAAAGTATCTAGTCATGCTTTTTTAAGTTTTATTTATTTAATTATTTCATTTCAGAACAGATCTGGAAAAGCAAAACATAATTGTCCATTAGTAGTACTGTAGAATAAAATGTTTCCCAGTACCCAAAAACCAAAATGTTGGGGGCAGGGGTAACTAAAAAGTAAATAGATTTGCTTGAGGATGGGGGGTGATGTAGCCACGACAGGGGTGGTTAGAGATGGAAGAGAGTGGGGGCAGGAGGCGGGGCCGGATAGCAGGAAGAATAGGGAACCTGGAATGCAGGAAAATGGGGAAGCAGTGAATCAGAGCAGGAGGGGCAGGGGTAAGAGGGAGAAAAGCACAAGAAGAAGGACCAGTTGGGAGGAAAGGTAAAGGAGAAGGACCAGAAGTACAAGGAGGATTCAGTAAAGGGAGCTGAGGGTTTAGGCCAGGGGAGCACGGCAAGCAAGGAGGGACTAAATGGAGACAGGAAGGAAGGGAGGACAAGCCAGGCTAGTTTAGCAGATGGGGGAGAAGGACAAGTTGCGAGCAGTGAGGGGGGAGTTAGCAAGGTACAGAAGGATACTCAGTAGGAGGAGAGGTATAGGATTGAGGGGGAGGGGTGGCCAGGGTAAATAAGGAGGGGTGGCATGTGACACCCATAGAGGGGGAGGAACAAGGAGCCGGATGGGTGGAGGGGCCGGTAGAAAGGATGAGGGACATGGAAGGGGGGGGGAGGAGCGGTCAGAGTGCTCCTGTTGGGGGATTCTATGATCAGGGGTATCAAATGGGATAGGGAGGGAGAAGCCTGGCCAGTTAGAACAAAATGCTTCCCTAGACTAATGGTGCACAGGGCTAAGCATGAGGTATATCAGCTGGGAAAGGATTGTGGGGGTTCCCCAGACATACTGGTCCACCTGGGTACAAATGACATTGAGGGAAATAGCGAGCTAGAGATACAGGCAAGATTCAGGGAGCTCGCCAGGGTCTGTCATGACATAGGATGCACAGTTTCCTTCTCAGAAATCCTGCCGGTGCCAAGGGCTAGTGGGGAGCACAAAAGGAAGATTAGGGAGATGAACCAGTGGCCCAGGGAGTGGTGTGAGGCCAGAGGGTATGGGTTGATGGGGGATTGGGGGGAGACCTGGGAGGATAAGGAGCTGTATGCTAGAGATAGGCTCCATCTCAATTTGGAGGGGAGGGGAATCCTTAAGTTGAAAATAGAGGGGTTCATTGGTGAAAAGTGGGGTTTAAACTTGTGAAGGGGAGAGGGATGGGAGAAAAGGCTGTCAAGGGGGTGCCAATAAAGGAGGGACTCTGTCTCCACCCCCCTGGGGAGCTGGAGGATTGCAGGAAGAGGCCGACTGGTAAAGTGCAGACCAGGGGAAAACAGAATCCCCATGGGAACACGAGCAGGGGAAATGGAAGTATAGGGAAAGGGTGGAAGGTAGTACTGCTAAATGCCAGGAGCTTGGGCAATAAAATGCCTGAGCTCCAGGCGATGCTAACTGAGGGAGCAGTGGATGTAGCGGTCACTGAGACCTGGGCCACTGCAGGACATGACTGGGACCTGAACCTGGAGGGTTACACTATGTTCAGGAAGGACGGGGGAGGGATAGCAATGATGGTCAAAAACTGCATTGGCATAGGGGGAGTAGAGGAGGCAGAGGGAACCGTGGAGGCGATTTGGGTCACCTTGATAACAAGGAGGGGCAAGAGAGTAAAAATAGGAGTGGTGTATAGACCCCCTGCACTGGCGGAGGAGCTGGAGGAGAGTCTGGTGGCAGATGTTGGGAGACACTGCAGACTGAGCAGAGGAAGGGTGGTGGTGTTGGGGGACTTAAACATGCCAGAAACAGACTGGGAGACTATGACATCCTCTGTGACCAGGGAACAGAGGTTGTTGGATGTCTTTCAAGACGCGTTCCTAACTTAGCAGGTGGGGGAACCGACCAGGAGGCGCTGGTACTGGATGTGGTCCTGGCAGACAGTGACAGATTTGGGCGTGGAGGTAAAGGACCCATTGGCGGGGAGTGACCATGCCACCATCTGGTTCTCCTGGACCTAGGAGGGTAGAAGGCTGCACAAAGACGGAGGTAACTGACTTCAGGGGACAGTTTTAAAGAAATGGGAAGGATCCTTAAGGAGCATTTGGATGTGATTGGGTCAGAACATGGGCTGCTGCTAGTAGGTGGGAAATCATTAGGAGAGGGGTGGGATGCTACCAGCACCTGTGCAAGAGTAAGACAAAATGCGGTAGACTGAAAACCTGAGTGGTGGACAGGGAGGTTTGAGAGGTGGTGCGGGGAAAGAAGGCAGCCTATAGGCAATTCAAGTGCTCAAGGAGTGAAAGGGATCGAGGGGAGTATGAGCTTATGGCTAGAAGGGCCACTAGGGTGGTGAGGGCAGCTAAGGCAAGGAAGGAGCAGAACCTGGCCAGGGAAATTAGGAGAGGGAACAAGGGGTTCTTTAGATACACTGGGGAAAAATGAAGGGTGAAGGGGCAGATTAGCAGGATTAAAACAGGGGAGAGATGGGCACAAGACCCGGGAAGCAGGCTGAGGTACTAAATGAGTACGTCACCTCATTTTTCACCAAGGAAAATGGGGGTGCTGCATCATACATGGGAGGAGACCGTGATACTGAGGAGGGGGACCCTTACCGATCGGCAGGTCTGGGGAGAGGGGGAGGCATCACTGGCAGGAGGGGGGAGGGCTAAGCAGGGAGAAGAGGTAGCAGAAGTGGAAATCACAGCAGAGAGAGTGAGGGAAGCCCTCAGGTCCCTTAAGACGGAGAAAGCACTGGGGCCAGATAAATTACATCCCAGAGTGCTGAAGGAACTTGCGGATGTCCTGGCGAAACCCCTGGCTGAGCTTTTCACCATCTCTTTGAGGACAGGGTGGGTGCCCCAGGACTGGAAGGTGGCGTATATAGTGCCTATCCACAAGGGGGGATCAAGGGAGGTGACAGGGAACTACAGGCCTGTCAGCCTGACATCGGTGGTGGGCATGGTGATGGAGGGCATTGTCAAGGAGAGGCTGGGGGGGACCTGGAAAAGTCAGGGTGCCTGGACGATAGACAGCATGGATTCATCCCGGGGAAATCGTGTCAGCCAAACCTTGTGGAGTTCTATGACTGGGTGATGAGTGCTTTGGACCTTGGTAGACCAGTGGACGTCCTCTTTCTAGACTTCAGCAAGGCATTTGACTCCATTCCTCACATGGGCCTTTTGGGTAAGCTGGGAGAAATGGGGGGTGGGGAACCAGATGATTAGATGGATAGGCAATTGGCTCCAGGACCAGACCCAGAGGGTCGTAGTTGGCGGGATAGTCTCATCCCCAAGGAGGATCATTAGTGGGGTCCCACAGGGATCAGTCCTTGGGCCTCTCCTGTTCAACGCCTACGTCTCTGACATAAGGACAGGAATCAGGAGTGAGATGAGTCTCTTTGTGGATGACTCAAAACTGGGGCAGTGGTGGATGGGGAGGAGGGAGGTTGGCCCTACAGGGACCTGGAGGCTCTGGAAAGATGGTCTAGAAAGTGGAAGCTGAGGTTCAATGTAGGGAAATGCAAGGGTACTACCTGGGGCGCCAGAAACCCAGGCCAAGTGTACACCCTGGCGGGGGGGGGGGATGCTACAAGTCTCGATGGCTTAGAGTGACCTGGGGATGGTGGTGGATGTCAAGATGAACAACTCGGAGACTTGTAGGAGGGCAGCAGCCAAGGCCAACAGGATGCTGGGATACATCGCTAGGGGGTCACCTCCAGAAGGAGGGAAGTGATACTCCCGCTGTATAACTGCTTGGTGAGGCCGCACCTTGAGTACTGCGTGCAGTTTTGGAGCCCACACTTAAAGAGGGACATTAATCTCCTGGAGAGGGTCCAGAGGAGGGCAACCAAAATGATTTGGGGCTTGGGGGACAGGACCTATGAGGAGAGGCTCGAAGAGCTAAATATGTACACATTGGAAGAGAAGGGACCGGGGGACATGATAGAGGTCTTCAGGTACATGAAGAGGGTAAATAGGGAGGAACAGTCAGGGTGCTTCGAAGGAAGGAGGAGGGAGCCACTAGGAGGCATGGGTGGAAGCTGGAGGGGAAGATTCAAGGGAGAAAGGAGGAGGTGCTACTTCACTGAGAGGGTGGTGGAGCCATGGAATGCGCTGCCTAGGGGGCTGGTGGAGGCAGAGACAGTGGAGGGGATCAAAAGGGGGTGGGACAGGTACAGGTGAAGGGTTATGGAAGCAAAATCCAATGCAGCAAGAATATCCGGAACTGGGAAGGGAGAAGCCAGAGAAGGCGAGAGGGGCAGCAAGGTCAGCACCCAGGGTGGGGGCTGACCAAACGAGCAGACACGAAAGACCGTTAGGCCTATTCTGCTGGCATTTTAGTATGTTAGTAAAGTGTCTTACGTGGTGAGAGGGACTTCAGCAGCAAAGGTCAACATTAAGTCTGAAAAGTTTATCTGGTACACTGAAAAGGGGAAAAATATAATTTTACCAACAGTAATTTGGCAATCACACTTCTAAGTATTGATAATAATGAACCTTTAAAAAGTGATTATGTATACAGTGATTCTGTATACAAATTAGTATTTTGATGAAAATGATATTCTGAGTAAAAGCTGAGAAATAGAATGAAACAATCAGATGGCAATTTGACTTAATTACCTAACCATCAGAAATACATTCTCTAGTTTAGATTTTAAACAAACAGATAAAGAGAACCAAATCATCTAAACATCCCATAACATCAGTCATCAGTCAAGAAAAATGAAAATTAATGCAGAACCTTCAAACGCCAGTTTTACATAATTGCCATCAAAAAAGACAGTCTGTAATTTGAGTTTTTAAATAAGTAAAGAAACCCAAATGTATTTCAGCCAAGCAAAAGCTTATAAAGTTTTCTACAACTTGTTAGAAAATGGGCTTTTTATTTCCTGGTCTCTGATTGGCTGGTACCCCGCCAGAGGGGTACATTAACTTTCAATAGACGACCAGGAAATAAAAAGTGCCATCCCCTGTGCTCCTTTGCCCACTGAGGTATCTTTGTACCCAGCCTGCTTTCTGATTGGCTGTAAGTACATAATCCAATTTAAAATAACCACCATTTTTTTCCTCTTGCTCAGCAAAAGAAACTGCCCCCAACCCCCCATGGCTGCATAGTTCAGTGTCAACTGCCTGAGGAAACCTCGCAGAAAGCTCCCATGAGCTTATTTCTGACTACACTTTTTTCTGTGTGTGCATGTAGTGTCGTTTGTTCTCAATTGTGCATCCACTATCCCCCGTGTCAGTTCCTGATGTCTTGGTCTCACAGCAGGCACACACATATCCCTCCCAACCACAGTCTGGTACTGCACCAACAGTCCCCAGTCGCTAACCCCCTCCTCAAAAAAAAATCTTACTGTCAAAGCCATCAGATCGGCTTTTTCGTAGCCCTATTCTTGTCTTTCTCTGCCGGCTCACTTGATTTCTCTCCAATGCTGCTTCTCGGTACGATTTCCAGTAACAGCCATGCTACCGATTATTGATACGCGGCAGTGCGCTCGGCTGAGAAGCAGCATTGGAGGATGATCTTTACTCAGACTAGTGAAGTCCTGCATCTGTGAGGGACGGTGGTGCTCCAGGCAAAACGCAGAACATTTAAAACAGCAGACCAGAGACGTGTAATGGAATGGAGCAACTCACATCCCAGCTCCCTCAAACACCAGCCAGTCTAGTACTTGTTGAAAGCTGACAATGCGTTACCATCTCCGGGGACTCAAACTCCGGAAACAAGTGCAGTCACTCCTCAGGCAGATTCCATAGTAAACACAGTAAAACCATATATTGTTTCACAGGCTTACTTTTTTTCTTCAATTAGCCATGGTATTCTAGCCCTTCCTACAGCTACACTCAGTTTCACTTAGACCACTCCTCGACCCGATTCTGCTGATGGGGGGGACGCACAACCACACGACTTCACAAGTCTCCTTTTATTTTCTGCCTTACCTTTTTTTTTTTTTTAAATGTGCCTACTACTTTAGTTTGCTACAGTAAAAAGGGTGGTGGGGGTTGCATTTTTATCTGGAAGTTGTGTGTGTGTGTGTGTGTGTGTGGGGGGGAGTTAACTGCAACAGAATGGCTCTCTGAGGAGGAGCAAGAAAAGATGGAATAGCATTAAAAAAAAGGGAGGGGCTACTTTACCAGCAACAGTTTTTCCTATTCTTTCTATTCATATTAAACTAATTTCCTCTCTTATTTTATTACCTAATCAACCATGACACATATACCCATTTTCTAAGCGCAATAATACCCTCCAGGGTGGGCGGTATGGGCAATGCCAGACGTTCTATGGGCTATAAGGCCTTCCGGCTGTGGCATCGGGCCTCATTATGCTCCTGGGTGGTCCGGTATTGCCCAATGCCGCCCACCCTGTTGGGTATTATTGCTTACATTTTTCCTAAATGTCTAATATTGCCTAGATTGATAACTTTATACTCTATTTCAACACTAACTTATCAAATAAAGAATGAGTGGTATATAAGGAAATAATACCATTGAAAGGTCAAACAAGCCATAAAGCCACGAGTACTTTACGAGCTTGTTCAACCCTGAGATGGCACTGTTTCACGAGTATGTTGGATTTTGCCATCTTTTGTTTTATAACTGTCGTATTTTTTATTTATTTTTCATTTATTTAGCTTTTGTTGACCGGGTAAGTGCACTAGACAGATCCTGCCTATTTTCAGGCACGACCCATTTTGCCATCTTTTATTTTATATAATGCATTAGGGTGGATATGTTTTGCTATGTCCTGTATTTTGCAGTAGTATTGGGGGGTAGTGTAGGTGTTACATTGGTTATTAAGGGGCTTATTGCATGTGGTGTTAAAGGGCTTGTTACTTGTGTTACTAAGAGGCTTGTTACATGTGTTATTGGAGTTGTTTGTAGTGTGTTTGGTAGTAATGTGTTATTAAGATGTTAACACATTAATGCACTGTAATTAGCTAATCGATATGATAATGTGTTAATTGCATAATATTATATATGGGGAATTACATGATGACTTTTTCTATGGGGTCAAGAACAAACCCATCGAAAGTGCTCCCCTGATATTTCATTTGTCTTCTGTGACATAGGAGTAAAAAAGTTAAGTACTCAGTCTTAAAATGTCATTAGAAATCAATCTTTATATCAGGTAATAAGCCAAGGTTCAAATAATACAAAGAAGAAAAGCGCTCGCGGCTAAAATGTAGCTGCTGGTGAACACATCTCCACAGGCTTCTCTGCGGCAGGCAATTGCATCTTGCCTTGAGCAGCATGGGGTGGCAGTTGAGAGGCTTCAGTAGTAATTACAGGGGAGCTTGTGGTAGTTCAGATGACTTGTTTGATTCCCCTTTTGTTTTGGTAGGGGCTTGTTAACAAGAATTCCAGTTATGCTAATAGTGTACCAAGTCATGCTACCAATGTCTTTAGTCTTACTACCAGTCGCCATAGTTATACTACCAGTAGCTACAGTCTTGCTGCTTTTGTTCTAAGTCATGTTACTGATGTCTCAGTCATGTTACTAGTGTCTCAGTCATGCTACTGATGTCTCAGTCATGTTACTAGTGTCTCAGTCATGTTACTAGTGTCTCTAGTTATGCTGCTAATGTCCGTCTTCATGCTATCAATATCCATAATCATGCTACCAATGTCTCAGTCATGTTACTAGTGTCTCAGTCATGTTACAAGTGTCTCTAGTTATGCTGCTTATGTCCGTCTTTATGCTAACAATATCCATAATCGTGCTACCAATGTCTCAGTCATGTTACTAGTGTCTCAGTCATGTTACAAGTGTCTCTAGTTATGCTGCTAATGTCTGTCTTCATGCTATCAATATCCGTAATCATGCTACCAATGTCTCAGTCATGTTACTAGTGTCTCTAGTTATGCTGCTAATGTCCGTCTTCATGCTATTAATATCTGTAATCATGCTACCAATGTTACACTTGTGCTGCTAATGTCTCGGTCTTTCAACCGGTATCACTATTTGTGCTACCAATGTCTATAGTCAGGCTACTAATGGCTGTAGTCATTCTACCTATGCGCATAGTATTATGTTTTTGCAAATACATATTTTTCCTCCCCTGGACTCCTCTGCCAGCATCTGACATCCCCCTGTGTAGGCACCGGGTATGAGACCCCCTCCCTGTAACATAACGACTTACCCTTTGTGGCAGGGGGTGGGGTGCGACTCAACCCACCGGACCAGATGAGCGCTCAGCGAGGTGCCTTCCTGGGCCATCATGGAAGGGGACCATCGTCATTCGCAGAGGACTCCGTATTTTTCTGTGTTTACTCTGTTCCCCCTCGAGGTGCGGCGTGCAATGGCGGCAGTGTGCACGCTCCTGTGTGCATCCCGCCAAGTGCCTGCTGCACTCTCGCCCTTCCTCTTCAGTGCTGACATGCCACCTCCCAGCCTCCGCTAGATGGCAGGCAGTTGCCGAGCCCCGCAATCCCCCTTCCCCAGAGAAGGAGAGCAGTCCTAGGGATGCTCGATCCTTCTTCTCCCTGCCAACCCCTGGCACCCCATGTCCGTTCCCGAACATGGGTCACCGGCGTGGCGCGAGGTAAGGCATCCAGCGCCTCAGCCCTCAGTGCCACCGGGCCAGCATGCACATAGCATTATGCTGTCAAATCCAGCAACTAAGGCAACTTGCAAGTCCCAAATATCTGTACTAATTCTAATGAAAAGCAATAATTTTCCTATGTAAGGGCTTCCTTGTGCAATTCAGTAAATATATAAATCGGCAAATCAGCAGTGTCCACATAAACAAGACTAGCAGTAAATAGCTCTTTAAATAGCTGTATTTCAATGGCCTAACATATTATTTTTGGTAACGATTAATTGCTGTCATTATTTTAATTTGCAAATACTGGTATGTTACATTGTCTGTCTCCAGATGTCTGATTCCAGGACTATAAACTGGTCCGTAATCTACTTGTGCAGGGATGTCTCAACTGTGGTCACATACTTTATTGACATCCTATGGAAACTTCAAGACAAACATTTCCCAAACACCACCAGAAGGGTCAGAGGTGGCAGCACCCACTGGCTATCCAAGGAACTACTGGCCCAGATGAAAATCAGGGGCGAAACTTGGAAAGCCTATAAGTTATCTCCCCTCCCTCCCCCCAGCTCTGGAATGCATACAGACAACTGCACAATTCCTGCAAGCAGACTGTTAAGTTGCTAAAGCGCATGACCAGCCCGGTGGCACTGAGTGTTGAGGTGCTGGATGCCACACCTTGCGCCATGCCAGCAACCCGGGTTCGGGAACAAGCCTGGGTCATCGGAGGTCGGCTGGGAGGGAGATGGGACTACAGCAGGCTGCCTTTCCTCTACCTCGGGCAGGGGTTGCAGGTACCCTCAGAGCTTGGCCGCCCCCTGGTGGAAGCCGGAGAAGCGGCATCACTCCAAGGACCTTCGGTAATAGGCCGATCGGTGAGGGAGGAGGAGACCCCATCTGGAGCTGTGGTGTGCATGTGCGCCTCCACGCGCATGCGCTACCACTTCTCGGGTTTCGGGAGTAGCAGTTCACGGGGAGAAAAAAACAGAGGAAAGTGTGGGGGCCGCCAAGGATGATGCCTCCGGACTGGCTCTGGAGATCTGCCAGGGCACATGGTGCTACAAGCCCCCGAAGGACCCCGAGTCCGGTAGGTTGGTGGATGGCGATGGTGTACCTGCTACAGTAGGATAAAGAAAGTCAAAAAAAATAAAAAGTTGCTAAAGCGCAAATACTATACCAACTTGCAAAAAGACATGCTCAGTAACCCACGCAGTTTCTGGACCTCAATAGGGTCCCTCCTAAATCTTAAGTCTAACAAGCACATAACACAACTAAACTCACCCTCAGGTCCCATAACTGAACGTGGTGCAATTGCAGACACTTTTAACAGAATGTTTACGGACCTCTCTCCCTATCTTTGCAAGCTCTCTATTCACTCTCTATCTGACCTGTACAGCAAACCTCAGTGCTCCCAGTCCTCCCCTAGTACTGCACGTGCTCCTCCATTTTACTTTAGGGTCATTGGCATAAAAAACACTGCCAAACTCTTAAAGACACTTCCTACCCGAGGTAGCCTAGGTAGTGATGGGCTGTACCCCACCTTCCTTAAACTGCTCTCCCCAGCTATTGTAAAGCCCCTAACCTACATTTTCAGCCTCGCACTTTCGTCTGCAATGGTTCCTGACTCTTGGAAATATGCTCATGTCATACCCATATTTAAGGCTGGGAATCCCCTCACCCCTGAAAATTATAGGCCCATCTCCATACTTCCTCACCTGAGTAAATTACTTGAGAAAATCATTCACCACCAACTATCTGATCATCTAGAAAAATACCACCTCCTGTGTCCTCTCCAGCACGGCTTCTGCAAACACCATAGTACTTCCTCTGCCTTGGTACTTTTCTCGAACCGTATCCTTAGAAATACGGACAAGGGCAGGGCCACAGGCGCAGTGTTTGTCGATCTGTTGAAGGCTTTCGACCTCATAGACCACCATCTCCTCTACTCTGCCCTGCTAAACTTTGGCTGCTCACCAGACACAGTCACATGGTTCCATAGTTACCTCTCAGGAAGGTTCCAGTCTGTCTTGATTGGTAAAAATTCCTCTGCTCCGCTGCCTAGCTACACCGGAGTACCTCAGGGCTCAATACTGGGGACTCTACTTTTTTCTGTGTTTATTAATGACCTCCCTGCTGAGAGCATCAGTTGCAAGGCCCTCCTCTATGCAGATGACCTAGTCATATACTACATTGATAATTCCATTGAGTCCTTATCCACCACCCTCACAGCAAACTTTGGGGCCACACAGAACTGGTTCCTCTCTAGAAAACTTCTCGTTTATGAGAAAAAGACAAAGGCCATGCTCTTTGGCTCTAAGCCATTCCTTCCAAAGGTAGCCTGGTCAAAAACCCCACTCTTGATCACTACCCCTGCCGGCCCTCCACTCGAAAATGTCCCTTCCTTTAAATACCTAGGTGTCACCCTAGACCCCTCCCTTACTTTCAACGAACACTTCAGCAATACTGTGATGAAAATCCACCAAAAATTAGGTGCAACTTACTGCCAAAATAAACTTCTGTCCCCCCAAACTTGGCTAGCCATTGCTCAAGGAAACCTCCTGCCCCTCCTTGACTACTGCTCCCCCATATACTCTACTGCGTCCTCTTCCCTGTGGACCCACTTACATACCACATACAACTCCATCTGCTGCTTTGTCCTTCAAGCCCCTTTTACCACCCACCACTGCTCGCTATACCAGTCCCTAGGGTGGCTGTCTCTGCAGGGTCGTTTTGACTTTGCTGTGGGCAGTCTCGTTGACAGTGCACTCAGAAACGATCAGCTGTCCCCCCTACTCCTCCCTTCTCACTGACAGAGTGGTCTGTCTGAGTCTCTGGGCCTCCTCCTTTCCCCCAGTGGAAGTCCCTCGCAATACTATTACCATGGGTAGTAAAGCTTTCTCTGTTTCTGCCCCTTCCCTCTGGAATAGACTTCCTTTGTCCATCCGATCATCTCCCTCCCATCAGCCTTTCAAGGCAAACTTAAGGGCGTGGCTCCTGACCAAGGTCACTTGTACCTGCAGTTGTTTCCTAGGTGGTACCATGGCCCGTATCCTGGCATAGCAACTATTTGTGCCCTCACCCTACCTCCAGTACCCCTACTCTCTTGCACTGTCTGCTCCTCTGTTCAATCTGGATATGACTACCTGTTTTATCTGAACTGTTAGCAGGTTCTGCAACTTAACTTATGTTGCATTTCTACCAATGACTTGTGCCTATATCACGCCTGGTGATAGATTGAACCTTCATTTTAACTGTACTTATTTCCTTGGCTCCCCGGTGACTGTATGTACATTGCATATAATACTTTATGATAATCACCATGTTAAGCCTTTTATATTGCATAGCCACTTAATGTATGTCACTACACCAGTATATTTCTCTGAAATATCTGTGGTATGTAATGTGATCTCATACCAAGTGTTTTTGGCAGTCCTGTTTTGTTCTAAGTGCATCTCTGTAATGTATTGATGTTTGTTGTGTTTGCCACCCTGGTGGCCCGGGTTGCGACTGGAAATGGTCCTCTGGATCAGTTTGCTCACCCAGTTATCAAAGACATAAATAAAATAAAAATAAATAAATGTACGTTGTATGTTAAAGTCTATGTGCTGAATAATTTAACAGATGTTTTTCTGCAATTTTGTTGTTAAATGTAAAGAAAATTCCATTTCTACAGAGCATCCTCATAACATTCTACTTCTGTACCAAAGGAGCTACTTTGTCTGGATATTTTGAATAACTATCCTTTGAGCACATTGTTCTCATTAAGAGTGCAGTCATACATCATTTGATCAGTACTGTATAAAACATGACATCTGTATGAGACTGGTGGCCTGATGTTAGTCTAACTAACTACTGCAATACAGTTACTCATTTACAGCAAGTATTTGCAATTTGACTTTTCCCTGCATTCCACTCTGCAGGTGGTCGTGACAAAAGAGGTGGTCCAATCCTGACCTTCCCAGCACGTAGCAATCATGACAGAATACGGCAGGAAGATCTTCGAAAACTTGTTACATATTTGGCTAGTGTGCCAAGGTAAGGTATAATTTAACGAAATCAGTGTACTAGCGTCTGAACATCACCTTTTGGTCATGATAGTTTTTTTAAGGTAAAGTGTTAGATCACATTATTTCTTTCTCATTCCAGTTTGTTTCAATTCTGAACAGTTTTCTATTACTGCACCAGAATTTGCAGTTTGAGAAAGAGAGTGAGTGACTGCAGAAAGCTCTAGGTAGTCATCTGGCTGGATAGCTCAGTAAAGTACGGAGATGGTGTTCTGTGATCGCCCGGTTTTGTTTGCACTGGTGGAACACATTGTGATCCCTGCATGGGCAACCCGTGTTCACTACACAGACCTGCCCAAGAGCTCTCAGGCTCGATCCAGGTGGGTGGTTGGGTGACTTTGTCCGCTCCAACACTGCCTCCCATGAACATGAGTGGCTATGATGTTGTGGCTGCTGACCACACAACATTGCCTCCCTCCACAGAGTGGCATACCTGTCAGCTGGACATGATTATATCAGTGGAGGAGAGAAGGGTGGGGAAAACAGGGTAAAAACACCCACTGGTCACTTATACAGTATGATGGACGATAGATAGGTCCCAGGGCAGATGGGGAACTCCGGGCAGACTAGATGGACCTGTCTTTTCCCTGCCATCACTGTCTATGTGTATTTGTTTCTATGATGGCCAGTCCACCATTCCGCATCACCAGACCTGTCTCTGCCTGTTTCCTCCTCTCTGTCTCTGGCAACAGCAAACATATCTTCCCAGGTCAGCAGACGATGGGCTAGTCTGGCACCCCCATGGAGGGGTAAGTCCATGGAACCACAGGCAGAGATTGGCAGTCTGGCTTGGTTAGGGTCATTCCAAAACAGAGACTTGATGGGACAAAGCAGGAGTGACCCAGGGAGAAAAGCAAGTATCCAGTGCCATGCTTACTAATGAAGTATTCAGGGTGCCTGTGTTTAATTCACTCTTAGGTCCCACGTTCTCTTGCTCACTAGTTTGTGTGTAAAACTTAATAGTGGCTAATGCTGCACCTCCATGCATTATTATTTATGTAAATTTAAAAAGAAGGGGTAGTTAATTTTTTGAAGCTTTGAACATCTAGCCACAGGCTGCCCTGCACCAACAACAAGCCGCGAGCCACTTTCCATCAAGCTACAAGCTGCTCTGCATAAGACACTGCTTCCACCTGTGTGTGGACATCAAAAGGGGCATGACATTTACATTATTCCATGGCAGGTAAGGGGGTTTGGAGGTGGCCCAGCGGCCGTGACAAGGTAACTGCAGGTGGGGCTGCCGATATCTAAAGCCTGTGCTGCCTGTGGTCTACAGCTTTGAACATCAAGTCGCAAACAACCCTGCACTAACAGCAAGCCACCTTCTGTCAGGTCGCAAACTGCTCTGCATAAGGCACTGCTCCCACCTGTGTACAGAGATCACAAGGGGCACACATCTACACTATTCTGTGGCAGGCAAGGGGATTTGGAGGCGAACTAGTGGCCATGATGAGGTAACTGGGGCTGGGCTACCGATATCAAAAGCCTGTGCAGCCCATGGTTCACAGCCTTCAACATCAAGCTGCCTTGCATTAACAGCAAGCCACAAACTGCTTTCCATCAAGTTGCAAGGTGTTCTGCGTAAGAGACTGCTCCCACTTTTGCATGGACATCAAAAGGGGCACAGCATCTACACTATTCCATGGCAGGCAAATGTGTTTGGAGGTGAACCGGTGGCCTTGACAAGTTAACTGGGGGCACAGCTACTGATATCAAAAGCCCATGCTGCCTGTTGTCCACAGCTTTCAATATCAAGCCGCAAGCCCACAGGTTATTAGTACATGAACTATAACACGATTCATTTTCTTACTTGTTCACTTTGAAGCTAATTTGTTTGGTAAATGCAATTTTTAAAATCGCCATTAAGATTGTTAGTTGGGTCCTTGTATGGTTGTGGTGGAAATGTAGAGTACATTAAGTTGTGATATGCCCTAATTATGGGATCTACAAGGAAGTTTGCTTTTGGCATCACAATGGGCATCCTTCTGCTTGGTTTTCTTACCACTGATTTTTGACTGAGTAAAGCCGTCATATCTACTGCCCGTGCATTTTGTGTCCCAGACTTGAAACCCAGCAGGAGTATTACCGGTGTGTGCACAGGGCAAAAAAGAATATCCTCATTTTTTTTCCTTTTCTTTTTTTTTCCATATTGCTTCTTTACTTTTCGGGGCTGGCGGGCAGGCTACCGCCCCCCACAGAAGGCTCGGTTTCACTTCCATGGCCCTGCTTCCCCAACTCCAGGCTCCCCCCCAGTATTCCCCCATGGATATTCTCTCCATGGCACGGCCAGAGAGGGAGGTCCATCCCCCCAAACGCAATCTAGATATCTGGGGGAAACCAGAGCTAGGTGCAGTGCTGCAGCGTCATGGAGCCTGCCTGCTTCTCTTTCTGTTTTTTCCTCCCCCTATACCCCCTCGCGATGTGAATGTGTGTGTGTGGAGGCACACGCATGTCACGTCTTCACGCTTCTGTGTCTCCCAGCCTCCGGCTCTGGCCTCCTCTAGGGTGCAGGCAAAGAGCGGGATGACAACCCTCCCCTCCCCAGGAAAGGAGAGCAGTCCATCGGATGCTCGATCCTCTTCCTCCCCTACCACCCCCGGCAACTCGAGAACGCTCTCGACCCCGAGTCACCAGCGAGGTGTGGCGTCCAGCAACTGTTCAAGTTAAGGGGTGGTAGGCCTTTATCTGTTGGCAAATTCATATGTTTGTAACCCTCAGCGCCACCGGGCCAGCTTTAATATCCTTGTTTCTAATAAGTACAGGTCTTCAATTTTTTTTTTTTTTAACTTTATGTTTATTGCATTTATAATAAAGCAATAACATACAGTTTACACTCCTGCAAGACATTATACAATATGCCAAATAGGATACATCCAATGTATAGAGAATGGGAAGTCTACCAGGTTTTTGTAAGGAGGTGGGGGTAAACCAAAAAGAAAAACAAGAAACCTTAAATATGTCCAGAAAGGCTGCAGCCTGCTATGGCTTTTGGGGAACCAGTCCAAAATAAGGAGCCTACAAATGGCAGTAACTCAGCATCCAGTGTTGATATGTCCCCAAGTCCAGAAAAATGAGCTTCTAAAATACGTAGCACTAACAAATAGCATGCAGATTTACACAAAGTTGTCTGAGCAAGAATAAATCAAAACATGTAGAGCTAGATAACAGCCCATGCTTTAAAAGTAAAGACTGGTCTTAGTGGAATAACCATACTTAAGTTTCACATTGGGAGGAAGTCCATAATGATATTTCAGGTTTCTTCATCTTCTGATCCAGAATCGTGTTGTATCTCAGCCAATTGGAATTCTCGGGCGATGGCTTCAGCCTTCTTCCCTGCCTCCACAGGGTCGCTATATTGGTAAGTGCAACCTCTGTAATGGATTCTGAGTCGTGCTGGCATCAGGAGAGAATGACTGACCCCCAAACAACGGAGCCGTGCGCGAACAGCGTCAAATTTCTTGCGCCGAGCTCGTGTGGTGAAAGACAAATCGGGAAAAAAATGGATTGTGGCCCCATTAAATGTAAGTCCTTCAGCTGCTTGAGCAGCCTGTAGAATGCTATCTCTGATGCTGGAATTAGTTGTAACCAGTAGGGTCACTCTAGGCTAGGAGAATACCCACGAGGCCCAGCTACTTGAGACATTATTCGAAAAGCTCTGGAGAGATGATCTTGAATGGTATCCCTAGGCAGATTCAATACTTCAGGTAGCCAGGATTGCAAGAAAGATAGTATGTCTGCCTCTTCGCTGCCCTCCGGGAGACCAATGATATGAACATGGGAAGTCCGACCTGCATTTTCTAGTGCTTCTAGTCGGTATCTCAGTTGTGCGTTTTCTTGCACAGCTTTTGAAGCTGGCTGCCATTCCTTGATTAGCGGTCTTCTCTGTCAAATCAGCAGTCTGTGATGCTGCAGCTAGTTTGGTGTCTTGTTCTGTGAATCGCTGCAAAATTGATTGTACTTTTAAATCTATTGCCTGCTTGGAGGCCTGCAAAACCTTCCACGGAGGATCTGCCACAGCTGTAGTCATCTACAAGGAACGTGGCCTGTTCTAAGGGAGCCACTACACTTTTAGCACCGCTTCCACTCACCTTCTGGTTGCATCCCATATTGAAATTTGGTATCCCATGATGCCGATTGGTGTAAGCAATTCAGTGCTGCCAAAATTATTTCGACGTTCTTGCTAGAAAAGGCAATTTTAGATGTTTTTAGCAATAAAAACTGCAGAGCTGTGTAGTAGCGTGTCTTGCCAGTAAGCTGCTCAACAGCGCCCCCCCCCCCCCAAAATAAGTACAGGTCTTTTGACCTTCATCTCAATTAGTGCTGGATTTAAACTGGCATTTGACATGTCTTTACATTTTCCTGTGTTTATGATTAGCCAAGAACTGGGTGGCTTCTGGAGAAACAGGGGCCACACAATTTGGTATGTTAAATTGATAGGTTCTAAACAGAAAAACTGGTTTAGATTTCATAAGTATTATTCTGTTGCTTTCTGGTGATGTGCACCCTAATCCAGGTCCACAACAAACTGCAGCTACAGTCAATACTTCAGAAGTTTTGATAACAAACTAACATTTGTTCATTGTAATATCAGGAGTCGATTACCTAAAACTGACCAACTGAGGCACTGAGTCCATTCTTACAAACCTGACTTCTTGGCTATATCAGAGACCTGGTTGACCCCCAAAATTAACAAAAAAATTATCTTTTTAGAGGGTTATAATATTAAGTGTAACGACAGGAACAAAAGGGGAAGTGGATTACTGATTTATACAAACTAACTACAGTATAAATCCATTATCTTGTCCAGATTCGAACAGTATTGAACTGCTAATAATGGAAATAGTTTCAAAAAAGGTGAAACCAACTTGCTTTGTACTCTGTTACCAGCCTACAAAAACATTTGTTATGCAGTTTGAAAGCTTAGAAAGATTAGTTCAAAATTATAGCAAGAGTCGTGAAATTCTATTAACTGGGGATTTTTAACGTAAACTGTGGTATAAAGCATGATTCCTAAGTCTTAGCCAGTTTAACTTGGGACTAGAGCAACTGGTAAATGATCCAACCAGACTGAACCTAAAAAATACACACTTCTACTACTCTTGATTTAATATTCACAAACAGACCTGAAAATTTTGCTCAAGCAGGTGTTTTGCCAGATTCATTGTCTGATCATCAACTTATTTTTAATATTAGTCATCAGTTGAGGCTGGTGCAGGGGTTGGATTTCCGTCAGTGGCGCTGATGCCCCGAGTTCGAATCCAGACTCGAGACATCAGAGGATGGGGGGGTAAGCATCCTATGGACTGCTCTTCCCGGGGGGGGGGGGGTGACCAGCATGTGTTTAACCCCTGGCGGAGGTGGGGGGAATACAGCTGCTGGTGCCTTTTCTAGTTGGGAGGCGTGTCAGACGTTTGGCGTGTTGCCTTAATATCATTGCATAACACTCTTCCTGTGGAGAAAAACTATGAAAAATCAGAGGTTCCACCTCCACAGGATGATGTCTGCCCCACGTAGCGGACCTCGCATTGTCGCCTGGGCTCCTGCTCCCGTGCTGCCTACTTGCATCTTGGAGGGGGGGCGTGTGGAGTGGAGCGTGCAGGTGTCTGATGGCTGGCAGATGCGGAGCCCAGCAAAAAAATAAAGTATTAATCATCAGTTGAAGGTAAAAGGCAGGCCAATCTCTTGGAAATGTCATTCATAGTGTCAGTGGCTCAGTAGGTAACACACTCACCTCTGAGGCCGGGAGGTCAGAGGGCTGTGGGTTCAGTTCCTACATCTGGCACTTGGGTTAATATCCCAATACTGACACTGTAGTGCAGCATGAGGGGGGTGCTGCACTTCTGAGGTCCCGTCTTTTGGATGAGACGTTAAACCGAGATCCCATCTGCCTGGATTGGTGGTAGTTCAGGTGGATGTTAAAGATCCCATGGCACTTATCGAAAAGAGTAGGGGAATTTTTTATTCAAAACTTAAACACAATATACAAAATTGTATTACTTCATACAAAATCATAATGAAATAAATCATAAACATAAATAAATATTGCATCATACTTGAACTGCAAACATAAATAATCCATATTTATACAAACCCCCTTCCCCACTAAAACAGTAGGGGAATTTTGTATTATAACTTCAATAACAAACAGTGTTGACTTCACACAAACTAAGGTGCAAATCCTAAAAGAAGCAAATTCAAAGAAGCACTATATTAATACACTGTCAAGTTTGCTTGTAACTAAATATTAAAAACCCCAAAATTAAATCACAAAACTAACCCACCACCCCCCACACACTAAAAGAGTAGGGGAATGTTTTAATCATAATTGGAAAGAACACAGAAAGAAATCAGTATTTCATCATACAAATTATAAAATGAAAAAAAAAAACAGAAACTCAAAAGTATTACTTCATACTATAAACCCTAAACAGAAATGAAATCCTGTGAACATACCCCCTCTCTACTAAAAGAGTAGGGGAATTTTCCAAAACTGGAACATATAAACAAAGTACTATTACTTCATACCTAAAATAGAAAAGAGGAAAAGATTAGAAACATGACATTAGTACCTCATACGTTTAACCCCAAACATAAATAATTCTTCCATAAATATACCCCTCCCCTCCCATCCCACTAAAAGAGTGGGGGAAAGAAAAACACTGTAACAGTCTAAAGGGGAATCTAAAGGAAAACAGTGTTACTTCATACAAAACTACATACACATAAAATCAGATGCTACACTAAATATCAGAAGTGTACATGTCAATTATAACACAATAGAATTGAAAAAGGAACCCTCCCCCATCCAAGTGTCATATTATAGACCTGTCATAACCGCCTAGTCCTCAAACAATACATGTAAATGTGCAAAGGTTAACCTGTGTCCAACCATGCAATATTATCCCACCACTTCTTAAATACCCTCGGTGGGACTGTAAGCTGTTTGTGAATCCTATAAACTCTTAAATGCTTATGGATGATCCAAAAGAGTTGTTCTGGTGTTACCTATTGTTGTCTCAAGGACCATTGACATCAAATCTGCCAAATATGATATTTAAACAATGTAAGTATTAAATATATAGTATATAGTAGGAGGATGTTTAGTGTGCAACCAAATAGAAAAACTTAGAAAGGAGATTGAGGGTCTGCAGGAGGAACTAAGACAGGCAAGGCAGATTGGGGGTGGGTTTAGCCCAATACTGGAGGGAGGAGGAAGGGGAGATGAGGGAGGGAAATTTAAGCCAACAGTGGTGAGGAGAGGCTCAGAAGAAGGGAAGCAGAGACAAAGGGGCCCAGGACAGGAAGAACGATTGCCGGGGAAACCAGGTCAGGAGACAAAAGTCAAATGGAAGGAGGCAATAGGGACTTGTGAGGGGAGGCGAAGAAGTGGCAAAAGTCATGGAGTGGAAAGGAGAGAACAGGTTACTATGCAGAGAGAGGGAGCGGCATTTGTGAAGGGTCTTCAGAAAATAGTTTTGCACTGCTAGAGAGGAAGAAGGTGGAGGAGGGAAGTGATGAAATTAGAGGAGTAATTGATAAATGCCTGGACCAAACTGGAGCGGGGGGAAGTTCTGCTGGGAGAACTGCAACAGGGGTAAAAGGGCATAATAATGTGCAGGAGGAAGAAGAGGAGCTGGAAATGAGGGAGGGAGATGAAAGGAAGCAAGCAGGGAGTAAGAGGGGTGGAATCTTAGTGCTGGGGGACTCAATACTAAGAGGAGTTAGGTGGGGTAGCAAGGCGGAGAGGCATAGTCGCATTTGGGTGGAGGCCTTGCCAGGAATGACAGCGGAAAGGGTGGGACAGTCTGTTCTGAAATATGCTAGAAGGGGTAGGGACAAGCCTCATTTAATTATACATCTTGGGACAAACGACCTGGCTGACAAGACAGTGGATATAGTCCAGAGGAGGTTTGAGGAACTAGCACAATTATGTGAGGGGGCAGGAAGATCAGTAACTTTTTCCGAGATACTTCGTGCAAAGGCAAGCACAACAAGAAAGCTGAGAATAGAGGAATTTAACAGATGGCTAAGAACCTGGTGTTGTGCTAAAGGGTATGGGCTGTTGGGGGTGGGAGGGACCTGGGAGGACAGTAGTCTCTATGCCAAGGACAGACTACACTTGAGTGAGGAAGGAAAGAAAGTGTTGAAGCAGAGGATGGAAGAATATATAGAGGAAGTTTGGAGTTTAAACTAGGAGTGGGGGTGGCAGTTGGGGAAGAGATATGCAGGGACCACAGGTTGGGAAACTATATGAGCTTACCCCCATAACAGTGACAAAGGACAAATGGCAAGTACTATTGGTGATGCTAGGAAAGGAGGGCAGGATGGGAGGAGGGGAAAGGGTGGAAGGTGGTTACCCTAATGCTAGGAGCCTTGGGAGGAAAACTGCAGAGTTGCAGGTTCTCATGGCAGAGGAGAGGTGGACATTGCAGCCATCACGAAACATGGGCCACCCAATATAATGACTGGGACCTGTCTGTACCAGGGTACAGGTTATTTCGTAGGGACAGGGTGACTGGGAAAGGAGGGGGTGGCACTATATGTGAAGGACTGAAGTGTGTAAGGGAGGAAGGGAGGAGGGCAGTACAGAGTCACTTTGGTGCAACCAGGATTCCAAGAATAGGAGTCTTAGAATGGGAGTGGTGTACAGGCCACCATCTCAGATGGAGGAGTTAGACAGGGAACTAGCGGGACAGATCAGGAGGACCTGCGAGAAGGGTAGTGTGGTGATTGTGGGGGACTTCAACATGCCAGAAGTGGACTGGAGCACCCCAACAACCAGGAACAGAAGGGAGCAGGTACTGCTGGATGCCTTCCAGGACAGCTTCCTGCTGCAAATGGTCAGTGAACCAACCAGGTTAGGGAATACCCTTGACCTTGTGCTGGCAAATGGGGACTTTGTGAGAGAACTTACAGTGGAGGAACCGCTGTCAGGAGTGACCACCACTCAGTATGGCTCACATTGGATATGGGCAAGGAAGGAGTGGAATCTGGCACAAGAGTGCTGGACTTCAGGAGGGCTGACTTTGGGAGGATGGGGAAGTGGTAAAGGTACCTGGCCAGAATTCAATCTAGTATGGATACTAACCAGAGATGGAGCTCATAAAGTTGGGGATAGTGGAGGCAACCAAAACCTGCTGCAAAGCCCAGAGCAAGAAGGCTAGAGCTAAGAAACCGAGCTGGTTGAGCAAGGAGGTCATGGAAAAGGTAAGGAGGAAAAGAGCTGCCTTTAGGAAATACAAGAAAACAGGGAGGGGGGAGGACAGAGAGGAGTACTTGACAGAATCGAAGGAGGTGACAAGGGCAGTAAGGGGAGCCAAAGCATCTACGGAATTCAGGCTGGCACAAGGCATTAAGAAGGGGGAGAAGGACTTCTTTAAGTACATCAGGGAGAAAAGGAGCTGTAAGGACCACATAGTAAGGATTAGGAAGGAGGGGGGTTGGGTGGAAGCAGGGTACGATAAGGCGGAAGCACTAAATGAGTACTTCTGCTCAGTATTTACTAAAGAGAAGAGGGGGGTGACACCCAAGGTGGGTGAAATGGCAGACGAGGGGGGAAGTGGACAGATGGGGAAATCATGGAGGACAGAGTTCGAGAGGGTTTGAAGGCACTGAGGTGGACAAGGCACCAGGCCCAGATGGCATCCACCCAGGGTACTGAAGGAGCTGGCAGAGGTCCTTGCAGGACCTTTGGCAGACCTATTTAATGCCTCACTACATTCGGGTGTGTACCTCAGGACTGAGGATGGCTCATGTGGTGCCCCTCCACAAGAGTGGCCCCAAGGATGAACCGGGAAACTACAGACCAGTGAGCCTCACATCCATCGTGGGTAAGCTAATGGAGACTATCCTGAAGGAGGGCTGGTGGCCCTCTTAGAGGCCAAAGGACTACAAGACAGCAGACAGCATGGCTTCATACGTGGCGATCCTGCCAAACCAACCTGGTCGGGTTCTATGACTGGGTAACTAGGCAACTGGATGGGGACATGCAGTGGATGTCCTGTATCTGGACTTCAGTAAGGCATTAGACTCAGTGCCACATGGAAGGCTGGGAAGGAAGTTAGTAGGCACAGGGGCAGGTGCAATGCTGGTGAGATGGGTAGGAAACTGGCTGCAGGAAGGCAACAGAGGGTGGTGGTGGGTGGGGGCTCTCACCCAAGGGCAGTGACGAGTGGTGTCCCACAGGGCTCGTGTTGGGACCAGTGTTGTTTGGGATATTCATTGCAGACATATCATGGGACATCAAGAGCAAGATCAGTCTGTTTGCTGATGATACCAAGGTTGGCGGTGGTGGATGACCTAGGGGATGGCAGGGTTGCAGGATGATCTGGCAAAGCTTGAAACCTGGTCAGACACCTGGCAACTGAGCTTTAATGCCAAAAGTGCAAGGTGATGCATTTTGGGATGAAGAACCCAAGGAGGACTTACCAGCTAGAGGAGTGCAGCTAGCCCAGACAGAGGAGGAGAAGGATCTGGGTGGCTCATCACAGGGTCAATGAACAACTCGGCACAGTGTAGGAAGGCAGCTGCAAAGGCCAACAAAATGCTGGGTTGTATTGCAAGGGTATATCCTCAAGGAGGGAGGAGGTGATTCTGCCACTGTATAGGTCATTAGTTAGACCACACCTGAGTACTCGTGCAGTTCTGGCGTCCGTATCTGAAAAGGGACATTAAGTTACTGGAGGAGTGCAGCGCAGGCGACAAAGATGATCAAGGGTCTGGGGACTTATCATATGAGAGGAGGTTGAAGGAGTTGAACATGTACTCACTGGAGGAGAGGAGAGACAGGGGGACATGATTGAAACCTTAAATACATGAAAGGAATAAACAAGACAGGTACAGAGGGGCTGTTCAAAGTAAGGGAGGGAGGGCCACCAGGGCCATGATATGAGACTGGGCGAGGAAGGTTCAGGAGGGAGATGAGAGACACTTTTTACAGAGAGGGTGGTGGCTGGGTGGAATCGTACCTGCAGAAGTGGTATGCAGTAGAACAGTGGACTGCTTCAAACGAGGATGGGACAGGACAGGGGAGGGTTAATGAGGGGAAGGGTGGAAGGGAGGGCAGCTGCAGAATAGGGGTGCTAGCTGCACATTCAAGACTTGATGGACCCCAGGCCTTATCTGCTGGCAAATCAGATGTTCGTGATGGAAATTATATAGTCCCAGCATTGTATTTCTGCCATTCCTGGGGTAGTATCCCTAAAAATTAAAATGTCCGAAGTTAATGCGTGAAATGGAGAGTGGACCCAACAATTACCAACCTGAACCCAGAATTGTAGTATAAAAGGACAGTCAAAAAACAAATGATCCATTGTTTCCAATTTGTGACTACAAACATTTTGTCTTGGGCACATTCTCTCCCTCATATCTTTATGTTTCAAATTACCTTTGACATTCAACTTACCATGAGTGCTGAGCCAAAGGACATCCCACATAAAATTAGGCATCCGAGATTGGCTCAACATGTGCACTGTTTGTTTAATCTCCATATCTGTATGAGCTCCAAAATGTGGTTTGTCCCAAAAAAATCTCTGGACCAGTAAATTGTACTGCTCTTTCTGAGACAGGGAGCAACCTTTAGATTTGGTTAAACCCCACAGTTTCAGCTTCCCAAAACATTCTTGTAGATAAACCGGCAATCCTATAATGGGCTTTCGTCTAGGAATTCCCTTATGTACTTCCCAAGAAGTTAACCAAGGCTCTACAGTATCCAAAACCCAAGGGGCCCAAAACTTATCTTTCTTTTGTAAGAGGGGTTGTATATTATTGTGAAAAAATATACTAAAGAAAAATAAAACAGGATTTATCATCCCAAGTCCTCCTTTCGTAGTAGGCAAATAAATCACACCTCTCTTAATAGGGTTAAGGCGGCTGCCCCAAAGCCCTTGAAAAAAAAATACTGTAAATCGTTGTTTCCAATTGCTTGGGTAACATGTAGACAGTGCTAATATGTAAAAACGTACTTAATAAGAAAGTTTTTAGCATATATATACCTTCTTTTTTTTTTTAAAAGAAACCACTTATTCCAGTACTTCACTTTGCTCTGGGCCTCTAAAAATAAAATATCCCAATTTACAAATCCCATATCATCTAGTCCAAAATAACCCCCCAATATTTTGCAGTGTGAAAAAGTAATAGGTATACTTAATAGAGAATGGTGGTGTTTAGAGACTGACCCTATGGGTATGTACTTACTTTTGTCGAGATTTATTCGAGATCCTGTTTCTAGCTTTGCTAGCCTTGCTTGTAGAGCAGAAAGTAGCTAACTAAAAGAAGCTACATTTTCTTATTAATTTAAAACTTATATCTCAGCAAGAGTCAGTGTCTGTTGAGATTAAGTAGACAGATACTTTATTAGAAGTAGAAGGGGTCTTATTTAGGGTTAAAAAAAAGAAAGAAAAGAAAGAAAGTCAGTGTGTGTGTTCTGTGCTGGGAAGGGTATTGTATCAGCTGACTTTGCTAAACCAGTAGGAGGAGAGAGAGCTTAATTGGGGGGTGTGGCTTAGACACTATAAAAGCAGGTGACTCAAATTACAACTTCCTGTTGCTAGCCTTTTTTCTTACTAATTGCCCTCCATCCCACCCCTCCACCCACGCCAGTTCTACTTTTAAAGCCACTGGATCTGACTGTCAACAGGAACTTCCTGTTTGGCAGTAGGAAGGGAAGGATCATAGAGAAACACTGGTTTTGTCAACCCTAAAGGAAAAAAGTAGCTCACTCTCCCCCCCAGCTGCTGGTGGTCTGACATTGAGCAAGGAAGAAGGGGGCTACTAAAGAAGATAGGAAGTTGCTGTCCCAGAACAGGAAGGGTGAGAGTTGTAAGGAGAGGAGAGAGTAAGCATACAGAGAAACAGGAGAGGGGGACACAAAATAAGACATGATAGGAGTGGTGCAGTGCAATGGCTGTGGGGCGGCAGTGTTCCTGGAGACATTCTGGAGGCTGCGATGCTGCCCTATTTGCAGGCACCTCTCTGGTCTGAGAGAGGAGGTTGCCCGTCTCCAGGCTGACCTGGCTAGGATACGTGAAACCTCCTCCCCAACCCGGGACCACCACGGCCAATGCCACTACCTCAGAGGTTGCCAAGATAAAGGGGAGGCTGGACCAGGGTGGGCTCAGGAAGGGAGAGGGTAGTGGAACAGAGTTGCATCCCTCCAGCTGTACCTCTCCACTATTCATTCAGCTCTTCTGGTGGATAGTGGTTCCTCTATGGAGGCACCTGCAGTGGAGACCAAGGAGGATGCTGGGAACCTTCACAAAGGAGACCCACAGGAGGGTGGCATGGGACCCCACAGGGGAAGGAAACAACTCCTGGTGGGGGACTCAATCATTAGGGGGTAGAAATGGGGGAGGAAGGGGAGAGGGAGGTAAGGTGCCTTCCTGGCGCCACGGCTTGGAGGGACAGGAAGCGAATCCTCAGGATGCGTGGGAGGAGCTGCGAGGAGGGGCTGGATGTCATTGTCCACCTAGGGACAAATGACCTAGCTAGAATGGGATCAGAGCAGTGCAAGAGGAGTTTGTAGAGTTGGGAGGGTCTTAGACAAGTAGTGCATACGGTAACCTTCTCGGAGGTGCTGCCTGTCTATGGCAAGGGTGATGCTAGGGCACGCCTCACCAGGGAATTAAATGAGTGGTTGAAAAACTGGTGTGGAGTTCAGGGTTTTGGCTTCATTGGGGACTGGGGAGCCACCTGGAGGGATGCAGATCTATACTGATGCGATGGTCTCCATCTGTCCGGGGGGGAACCAGGATCCTAGGTGAGAGGTTTAAATGCTTCATTGGCAAGCATTTAATCTAGCCAAGGGGGGAGGCACTGAAAGGAGCAGGGAAATCCCAGCCTCCCCCCACAAAACATGGTAATTAGTGAGGTAAACACCAAGGTAGAGAAGTTATTAGGGAGCAGGACAGAGGTAAATGTAAAAAAAGGCAAAGGCAGTAAGGACAGGAATGGGGCTAAAAGGGGTAAGGCTATCAAAAAGTGGAGGGTGATGAGTACCAATGCCCGTAGTCTGTGTAACAAGCTCCCTGAACTAGTGGCCTTGATGGAGGAGGGTTGCCTGGATATTGTGGCAGTCACAGAAACATGGTACACAGAGAACCATGACTGGGATGTCAACATACCAGGATACACAATCTACAGGAGGGACAGGTTGGGTAAAAGAGGAGGAGGAGGAGTAGCTGTCTATGTAAAGGAAGGGATCAAAGCAACAGAACTAAAGAGTAAACAGGGAGCAGATGAGGCACACTGGGTCACCGTGGAGACTGAAAATGGCACCACAGTCCGCACGGGGGTTGTATACAGACCTCATCTCAGGGGGAGGGAATGGACAAGGAAATGATAGAAGGCTTCCTTAGAATGGCAGGAAAAAGGGGAGATATTGTTGATGGGGGACCTGAATATGCCAGATGTTAACTGGAGCACCTTTGCTGCAGGCACATCCAAGAGCAGGATCATTCTTGATGCCCTACAGGGGGCATTCCTCAGACAGCTAGTATTGGAACCCACTCGGGAGGGAACAATCTTAGACCTGGTACTCCCAAATGGGGACGGAGAAAGAATCTCAGTTTAGAGGTGGGTAGCCATCTGGGAACAAGCGACCACCAAACAGTGTGGTTCACGATAAACACAGCCATACAATCAAGCCATACAAAAGCAAGAGTATTGGACTTTAGGAGGGCTGACTTTGGGAAAATGAGAGAGTGCCTTAGAAAAGCACTAGCAAACAAGCAAGAAGGAGGGGTGGAGGAACAATGGGGAGTAATCAAAACAGCCATCACAGAGGCAACAAGCCTTTGTGTAAAGCAAATCAATAAAACACAATGAAGGAAAAAATGCTATGGTTCTCAAAAGAGGTGGCAGGGAAGGTTAAGGAGAAAAGGATAGCATTCAGGAAATATAAGGAAACACAGAAGGAGCAGGACAGAGAACTTTATCAGTTAAAGCAGAAAGAGGCTGGGAAGGCAGTCAGAATCGCAAAGGCCCAAACCGAGGAAAGGATAGCCAATTCTGTTAAGAAGGGGGATAAGACCTTTTATAGGTACATTAGGGAGCGAAGAAAGACCAAAGGAGGGATACTGAGGCTTAATAAAGGGAAGGGAATTTGGGTAGAGGGGGACAGTGAAAAGCAGGGATACTGAATGAATATTTCTTCAGTATTCACAAAGGAAGAGGAGGGGAGGTACCTAAACCAAACAAGAGAAACACTCTGAGAAGCGGGGTCGATACCAGTCCATTTACAGAAGAAAGGGTTCTGAAAAGAACTAATAAAATTGAAGGTGGACAAAGCAATGGGGCCTGATGGGATTCACCCAAGAATTCTAAAACAACTAAGGGTAGAACTAGTGACACCTGACTACTCTCTTTAACAAATCATGGCAGGATGGGGTGGTACCTGAGGACTGGAGGAGGGCAGATGTGATTCCTCTTCACAAAAGTGGGAGCAGGACAGAGGCAGGAAACTACAGACCAGTTAGTTTGACCTCAGCGTTAGGGAAAATGATGGAATCACTTCTGAAGGAAAGAATTGTTGAGTACCTAGAGGCCAGTGGGGCACAGGACCTAAGGCAGTATGGATTCACGATGGGAAGGTCGTGTCAGACGAATCTAATAGATTTCTTTGACTGGGTGACCAAAGTAGTAGACCAGGGAGGGGCTGTGGACATGGCCTACCTAGATTTTAGCAAGGTATTTGATACAGTCCCACACAAAAGATAAATACACAAGTTATCCAGCCTTGGAGTGTGCCCCAAGGTGGTAGTCTGGATAAAAAATTGGCTAAACAACAGGACGCAAAAGGTAGTAGTAAATGGAGTACACAGTGAAGAAAGGAGGGTTACCAGTGGGGTACCAGAGGTTCAGTACTGGGACCGGTCCTTTTTAATGTCTTTATAAGTGACATTGCAGAGGAAATGGAAGGAAAAGTATGTCTCTTTGCAGACGACACAAAGATCTGCAACAGGGTTGATACACTAGATGGAGTGGAAAGGATGAGAAGGGACTTGCAGGTTGGAAGAATGGTCAAATGTATGGCAGCTCAGATTCAATGCAAAGAAGTGGTAATGCACATGGGAAACAAAACCCAGGGAAGAGTACACAATGGGGGTGAGATACTGACAACAGTAAAATGGAAAGGGACCTGGGGGTAATTATATCAGATAACCTAAAGGTGGGCAAGCAATGTGAGAAGGCAGTAAGGAAGGCTGGGGGGATACTGGGATGCATAGGAAGAGGCATCAATAGTAGAAAACAGGAAGTTGTTATCCCTCTGTACAGACAGTTGGTGAGACCCCATCTGGAGTACTGTGTGCAGTTCTGGAGACCCCATCTCCGCAAAGACATAGACAGAGTGGAGGTTGTCCAGAGGAGAGCAACAAAATGGTGCAGGGTCTACACCAGAAGACATCTGAAGAAAAGACTAAAGGAGCTTAATATGTATACCCTTGAGGAAAGAAGGAGAGGGACATGATAGAAACTTTCAAGTACCTCAAGGAATCAACAAAGTCCAAGAGGGTAGCATCTTTCAGAAAAGAGATGTGCAAGAACAAGGGGGCACAATTTGAAGATAGAGGGGGGACGGCTCAGAGGTAATGTGAGGAAGTATTTTTTCACAGAGAGGGTTGTGGATGCGTGGAACAGCCTCCTTGAGGAGGTTGTGGAGTCAAGAACAGTGGGGGAATTCAAGAATGCATGGGACAGACATAAGGCAGTCCTAGTGGGGGGTAGGAGAAGGTAAGCTGTTGGTTAACTAGGATCTGCAGCTTATCTGTTAGGTAGGAAAATGGGCAGACTAGGTGGGCCAAGCGGTCCTTATCTGCCGTCAAATTCTGTGTTTCTATGTTCCCTGGGTGAAGTTGTGCAGGAACGTTCCCAGCACTCCACCAGAGGGAAAATCTGCCAAAGTAAAAGACAAATCATCGGCATATGTGATGTATTTAATCTCTCTATCAACATTAGACACTTACTCCTTGAGCAGAGTTCAATAAAGGTTCCAACATCAAGATGTGTAACATAGGACTCAAAGGGCAGCCCTGTCTGACCCCTCTCTTCCTGCACAGCTAGTACCTAACCACCCATTAATGTATGGAATTGTGGAAGCATTTTCATAACGCATGTGAATCCAATTAATAAAAAGTGCGGGAAGTTTAAATTTATGTAAACATTTCCATACATAACTGTGTACCACTCTATCAAATGCCTTTGTTTGATCCAAACTAACTAGAAAACTCATTAATTCCATAATTTCCCATAACAACATCGAGCCATCCGTGATCCGTCTCCCTGGAACTGAACAAAACTGTGTAGGAAGAATGATGTCCTGAAGGACCAAACTCATTCTGATACTAAGCAGTTTGGTAAGAATTTTAAAATCCGTATTTAAAAGGGAAATAGGTCTCCAGTTCTTCAAAGCATCCCTATCTCAACTTTTATACAATAATGTTAATAAGTCTATAGTCATCTTATCTGAAATATGTTTGCAATTGAGACATTCATTATAAACCCGGACCAACTCTGTCGCCAGGTGATGTTCCAAATGTGAATAAATTTCATTCAGCAATCCGTCATCTCCCGGTGCTTTCCCTACGGGAAGGATTTTGATAATAATTGTTAATTCCTGACATGAAATAGGGGATATTAATGAAAGAAAGTATTATTCTGGGACTGGTGGGGAACTAATGTCTCTCAACCAGTCTTCTAGCTGTGCGCCCTGCACCTCTGGATCCCTCCAAAACATAGTGGAAATGAAACCTATTTCCAATAGAATATCTTTATTATTAGTTAAAATAGTCCCATCTTCCTTTTTAATTTGTTTCAGCTATTTCTGTTGTCTTCGTGCATTACAACTATCAAAGGGGTTGGTAAAAGCTTGCTTCCCCTGCATCCCAAATCTTTGTTCCCTCTCCAGTGATTTCATTCTATCATACTGGAGCTGAGTCAATTCAGATTTAAGGGCTGCTATTTGGTCCTGGTAACACCCCCCACCCTTCAGTTGTAATGACGGAAGGTGACAAAGGTGTTCCCATAGATCCCGATATTTGTCATTACGTTGTTTCCCCAACAGTTTCCCCATTTTCTGAAAATAATCCTTTATATATTTCTTACTATCCTCCCACCAAGTACAACAAGAATCATATATGAAAAGAAAACTGATCTTCTAGCTTCTAAAACAGAAAGAAACCCCTCCAGAATCTCTGGGTTGTCAAGCAAAGAGAGATTCAGTCTCCAGTAACCTGGACCTTTCGTAGTATCCTGGAAACTAGATAGAGTCATTGTTAGCAACCCGTGATCCGAAGTGGCCACAATGTGGACTTTTTGGTTTTTGAAAATCAAGGTTGGAGTAATAAAGAAATAATCTATCCTTGCAGCCTTTCTGCCCTGAAAGAAAGTCCTAGAATCATTCTGTGGTTCCTTACTAAATACATCCTGTACCCCTGATTGTTATAATAAAGAATTCAAAAATCTCGTATCACAAAAAACCTTTTCCATTTTACCAGTTTTATCAGATGAAAATCTACTGATGTTAAAATCACCTCCCAGAATCACGATCTTGCTGGTGTATAAAAAAGGCCGAATCAGTTTCAATAATTCAGTACGCGAGTTTTTTCCTGTGGGGCATATATATTAATAAGCCTAAAATCCACACCCTTCACTTGAATATCCAACGTCATAGCCCTTCCTGGATAAATATCAACAAAATGCAGACTGATAAACTCCAGAAATGTAAAACAAATACCCACACCACAACAGAGATCCCCACAGACCAAAAACGTGGGCCCCATACCCACACTGCAGAGGCTGTGTCAAAGTCCTGCACATCACACAGCCTAGTATCCTGCAGAAAACAGTATCGGTCTTACAATCTGTAAATAAAGCAAAAGTGGCTAAACGTTTCCTTTCTGTACGAATACTATTCACATGAAGGGTAGCAAATGTCAAATCATATGACAATTAAATCTGGAAGCAAAGTGGCAAGTCATTAGTTTGTTTTTTTTCTAGTACTCTTCCTTAGTCCTATCCTGGGACCCATACATTTCTTTTGACTTAAAACCCTCACAGGGTCCACTGAAGAGTCTAGATCCGACAAAACATCCTTCTGAGGGGAAGTACAGGATGCAGTGTCAGAGTCCATCTCCTTTTCCATCTGCAGCACTCCAAAAGGATTGGACAAAGAAACATCTTCCTGAGTATCTACTGGGACCATCGTCGCAGTTTTCTTCCCTATATAAGGGATAGCTTGAAAATCCTTAGGAGGTACAGGTGGAGGAGGCATAGAGGTAGGAACATCTCGCAGCTTTGGAGGGACTTCATCTTCTCCTAAAGCGAGCCCCATCTCTGTTACTACAGCCGTTTCTGTTCAGCCAAATTATAACTGTCAGAGGATCAGAAGCTGTAGATGGCCTACCTTTAGCTGCCTCTGCTTATGTTTGTCTCACAGAAGGGAAGCTTCTAGGGTGAGGCTCTGTTGGGACAAGAGTGTGTGACCTATGGGTCGTAGATCTGGCAGCTTTAGCCAAGTATTAATCTTGAATTCCAAAATCAGCATCATCCGTATTGTGGGATGCCTTCGGACAGTCAGTAAAAACATGTTCCTCTTTCTTACAGAGGGAACATTTCGGAGGTTTGTCACAATGGAAGCCAGAGTGCCCAGGCTATCCACAATAAGAGCATAAGAGAACAGTGCATGATGTGCTAATATGTCTAGCAGAGCCACAGTGGTAACATGTATGTGGTTGCCCAGGATAAAAAATAAAACCCTTGTCTCTGCCTATAAACAGACTGTTTGGTAAATGTTTAAAGTCCATTCCATCCTGACATAGCTTGATCTTCACCCTTCAACCTCCATTCCAGAAACCCTCATTATCCAAAATAGGGTCCGGTGTACCCAGCACTTCACATTGTTGTTCTAACCAGAATAATACATCTACAGTGTTGACCACTTCACTGTGAAATGCTTGTTTGGTAAGGGGAGTGACCTGGAAGGGGGTCCATAATGGGTTTGTTTTCAATAAAGTGTACTTAGCCCAGAAACGCTCTAACAAATCCACTGTACGAAAGCTAATATCAAAAGTATGTTCCCCAAAAATATGTATAAATGCATAAATATCAGCGGGGGTGAACCCCAGGGATTGTTTAGATAGGACTTGCCCCACATAGTGCCTGTCAGGGGGATCTGTCATCCCTGTCAGGTATCGCAAATGGATGGCATGTCTCCTTTTGGCAAAGTCAATTTGCTTCCTTACTTGTCATGAAAAAATTTGCCTGGGTCTTGGAGGGGAGGCCTGATGTATAACCTTCCTTTCTTGGTGACCCTCACCCTCCTGCCCTTGTTCAGTGTCACCCTGCTGAGCATCATAAAAAAGCTCAGTTTGCAATCCCAGTGGTGAAAAATTCACCTTACCCGAATCTTCCCCGGGACTGAAACCCTGCAAAGGAGGAACCCGGGGTATCCAAAATATCCTGTACCTCTTGCTGAGATCGGTGTGGTGACTGCAGAATCCTGGTGTGGAGTATGGGACAATCCTGGCCCAGTCATTGTGGTCTGCCTGCTTCCAATTGCTCTGGTCGTTTGTTCATGCCGCTCACTCAGAGGATCTGCAAACCATTCCCCCGTCTGCGATCTAGTCCAGCCTGCTTTTTCCAGCGCATCTTCCGGTGTCCACTGTGGCATAGTAAGAGTTGGAAGGTCCGGCTGCATACTTTCCTCTGTAGCCTGAATCGTTTCTGACCGTAAATCCTCCTGCATGTGTTCAAAAGCGAAAACCTCGGCAGTGGGTGAAACGGACTTACTTGGTGAGTTAACCAAGTCTCGTTTTCTTTTGCCTTGCTCCTCCTGACCGCCGTTTTCTTTAGACATCAGAGTCTCCACATTCCGAAGCTCTGTCTGTAAAATTTTCCTTTTTTCTTCCAAAGAAAGCATTGACTCTAAATCGGAGTCCGGACCCCTGAGCTGGGGTTCGCTATATGAACAGGCAAGTGCTCTGTATTCACTGCCATTTCGGCATCTCCAGCACCCAGCACTCGCAGCACAGAACCGTCCTCCTCAGTCTCACAATTCACAGTGGCCTTCTCCATCTTCCTCGCAGTGCAGTGTTCATTCACATATCGGGCCTGTGTAGTACAGTATGGTCCGTACGCCCATTGGCCCATGCAGTGGACCAATAGGTGTACTGTACGCTGTCAGTTGGCGGGCAGCTGAGTGGCATACGGGTGGGTTGCCGCCGCCCGCCACTGACTCTGGGGTGCTGGGTGGCGGGGACCACAGTGGGTGGGTGGGGAGGGAGGTACCACTGGACCACCAGGGGTGCATTTACGATTTCTGCCCGCGATCAGGCGCTGGGGGGCTTCCACTGGACCACCAGGGATAACTAAAACATATGCGCGCGATTGGGCAATAGAGAGCAGTCCACTGGACCACCAGGGATATTATTTACATATGCCCGTGATCGGGTGATAGGGAGCGGTCTACTGGACCACCAGGGATACTATTTACATATGCCCGCAATTGGGCAGGGGGGCACAATACTCCCAGGGCAGGGGGCTAGTGGACAGTGTTCTGGTTGGACGGGTGGCCACCCACAGCTGGCGGCTGCTGTGTTGAGCCCTGCAATATGGCAGCTCACCTGTGGGTGGCCAGGACTTGCTCCTGGTTTTCCCAGGCACAACTTTGCGCTTCCCTGAGTGGCGCAAGGTGGGTTTGTGCCAGCATATGCATCGCACATCTCGGGATGCGCCGCATATGCATAAGCACGCCCCTACAGTTGCACTGTGTATTACCCGATGCACCCGGCGCATCGGGAGTTGCGCAGCACAACTTGTCCCTTTGAATATCACGTCAGGGCGCATTGGTGGGTTGCACCATGCGCGTTGCACCATGCGCAACCCTTATGAATATCCCACCCCAAGTATTTAGGATTCTAGCTGGATGAGAATTTAAAATGGGACTACAATCTAAAAGTCCTTGGAAAAAAAGGTTAATTCTAGAATTGGATTCCTGCATAGAAATAAATCATATTTTCCGCAGGATGGAAGGAAGATAATATAGTACAGACTTTGATTCTGCCACTGTTTGATTATGGTGATATTGTGTATGCTGGTCTATCAAAAATGTGCTCTGAGTGGTTAGACAGGTTATACTACAAACTGGATCGTTTTCTTTTTTTCTGCACCAAAACACACACATCATCTTTTGCTTAACTCCCTCAGTTGGTTAACTCGGGAACATGTAAGACAGTTACACATACTGACTTTCATGTGCAAATGTGTAAAACAAAAGGTTCCAGCATATATTTCTGACTTACTACTACTGTAAACACAGTACGACCACTGCACTCCTAGAATACACTAACCACATTCATAAGGGGCTTGACCAAGGTCATTTACTAGGCGCCATTTACATAGGCCTCACCATGGCGTTCGACGCTGTCAATAGCCATCTCCTTTTCCACTCCCTCCCTGCACTAGGCCTCTCACAAGGTGTCATCAGCTTGCTAGGTAGCTACCTCAAGGATCGAATGCAATGTGTCAAGCAGTGTTAGGTAAGTTGATTTTTCTATTACTTTCTGTTACATTTGGAAACTTGTTCCAGGAAACTCTGTGCAGTCACTAGCAAGGATGGAGAAGTACTAGAAAAATTAATACAACTGACAGTTATAATTACTTGTGTTTTTCATACAAAAACAATACAAAAATAATAAATAACTGTAACAGATTACATTTTTGAAAGTAATAGGTTAGTTACTAGTTACTTTCAAATAAATGAAATCAGTTACAGGTACGTATTTCTTTGGTATAAGAAGACATAAGTAATTGTAACTGTAAGGTGTATTGCATTTTCCAGTACTTCTCCATCCTTGCTAGTGACTGCACAGAGCTTTCTGGAACAAGTTTTCAAAAGTAATAGAAAGTAATAGAAAAAGTAAACTTACCCAACACTGGTGTCAAGATATTTGATATCCTCTCCTGTAACCTCCCAGTACCGTCTGGTGTCCCCCAGGGCTCCATTCTAGGCCCATTACTTTTCAGCCTCTTTATCAGTAACCTCCCTAAGGCATGTAACAACCACATGATCCTCTACGCAGATGATGCAGTAATTTTTTCCACCCATGCTAACCTACTCCCCCTCACTGCTGACCTGCAATCTAATTTCTCCCTGGTTGAGACATGGTTTCAGCAGCTTAAATTATTAATGAATTACAAGAAAACCAAGTCCATGTTGTTTTCCGGGACCCATAACAACTACAGATCTGCCTCTCTCAATATCACTAACAAACATAATCTCCCTATAGACTAGGTTAGCGATTTCAAAAATCTTGGAGTGACTCTGGATAGCTCGCTTACATACCAACACCAGATCAATCACATCGCTAAAGTCATAAATTCCAGGACACGTGTCCTTTATCGGCACCGCCATTGCCTTACCTCTGAAGCACTACACATTGCGGTTTCAAGCTCCATCCTGTCCATCATTGATTATAGGCTCGTTATTTATGGGTCCACCACTAACACCACACTTAATCATCTAAATGTGGTGCTCAACAATTGCTGTTGGATTACCATGGGTGCACACAAACAAACCCGTACTTGTGAGTTTTATGCCCATACTGGCTGGCTCCATTTAACGGGCAGGATCATGTACCATACCTGCCTCCTTGCTAAGAAGATCAGTCTTAACCTTACTCTCAAAACTTCCCAGGTACTCCTGCAGCAATCCACTAACCAGCGTCTAACCCGCTGTTCAACCAAGCAGCCCTTCCTCGTCCCCTTATGTCGTACAACCTTAGCTCAGCACTCTTTCACCTTCAGAGCTCCCTCCTGGTTCAGTGCCCTACCACATAAGACTGTATTGGAACCTAAACTAGGCCCTTTTAAATCCAAACTGCACCTATACCTCACCTACTGGAACCCTTGTGACTGCACACGTTAAGCCCTTATTTCCTCTCCCCATTCCCCTTCTCCCCCCCTTTTTTCCGTTATTTCTCTCGTTTTCCTCTAGCTCTACAGCTCACCACCCTTCTCACATCCTATCCTTCCTCCCCTCTAGTATTTTCTCTTCCTCCTCCCTCTTGTTCCTATCTCTTCTCTCCCCACATTTTCCTTTTTGATAAAGCCATTTCCTGTTTGCTAAAGTCTCAGCTATCATGAATTACTCTCTCAGTCCACCTAATTTTGCTCCATTGTTTGCTATTATATGCAATTGTGTGAATATGTTTGTATATTGTGTAGATTTGGCTTGTATATTCTGTTTCTAATATTGTATCTTTGACGTGGAACCTTTGCAAATGAGCCTTTGGCTCAAAGGTAACTGTAGTCTAATAAATAAATACTATCGCTTCGCTCTATTAAACTGTGTTTAAGGTCAAGTAACAGTTTTTTGAATTTGCTGTTCCCAGGGTAAATTCTCAGATTGGACAACTGTCCTTTTTATATAAAGGTCCGAAACAGTGGTATGCCCTACCATGTACTCTTGTCATGTACGCTACATACTAATATCAATGAGTTACCATCTTTATATGCTGTACAGCAATGGTTTAAATCTGGCTGTTTTGTGTGCTGTAACTCTCGTGAGAACTTGTCGTTCATTCACGCTACTATTTTTATTTTTGTAGTCGTAATGAATTTATGTTGCAGTTATGCTTAACTTTTTAATCATTGTAATCAGGAGTCCATTTAAAATGAACATTGCTCAGTTGGCCAAGTGTCATCTTATCCTGTTTTCAATAAAAACTTGAAAGTTGAATTTTTGTATGCTTTAGCCCTTCTGCCCATTGTCTCCTACCATAATGTGGATGACAGATGGTAGTAGCTGGTTAGCTGGTACATCTTTGCAAGTATGCATGTTGAAATGTTAACATTATTATTATTTAAAATGTTTTGGTTTGGTAAAATGTTGCTTTGCTGCACATAGTATCTCACATTCACAGAATCCAATATTTGATGTGTACTACAGAAGGAAATGCATTTTCCCCTTTGTGAAGGATTTATTTTTTTATTTATTCATGCATCCCCAAGGATCTGGACTGTAAACCACTGAGACAGTTGTCACATTTTGTATAGGGTCCCTGGGCGTGATGTGTCTAACGTAATGTAACATTGGAATATAACATGGTAATATAAATCACCTTCACACGTACTAGTTAAAAGTTCAATACAAAATATCTGGAGGTCAAAACTTGTAGGATATTGACTATCCGGTGTTACTTGCATTAGGTTAATTTCACTTTTGCCCTCATAGTATTCTTATCGTGCAGGCCAACTGGACAGTTGTAAATATTTGGTGACCATAGGCTGCTGTTTCAATATGTTTGAAAATGCAGTATGGATATGGTGGGATTGGAAGATCAGTTTTATTTTAATGTGCTGCAGAATGAAACACTTTGGATGCAGCTTATATTTCAGTCTCCCATGGCAGCCTTTGTTAGTATGCAGTGGAGTTCACCAATGCCTGTTCTGTTGGAAGACTTTTTATGGGATTCAAGGCGGAAAATCGGAAGTGCTATCAAAGAATGCCACTGGGAGCCTTTTTAGTACCATCGGCTTCTGTCAGTACGAGGACATGGTGCTCATTTCAAATACCCAGCCATATTTGAAAGCTCTGTAGTACTCCTTTTCTCTAACACTCTGGAAAAAATCCATCGGGGAGTCTCTGAGAGAAAAGCAGTACTGTGGATTTCTTCCTGTAACTCCTGGTGGAACTTAAATCTGTATGCACTGTACATCTGCCTATAATAATTAATAATAATAAGACGTTATAACGCGCCTTTCTAAAATCAAGGCGCCTTACAATATCCAACAACATTATAAATAAAAACCAATACATAATAATCTGAGCTCCTAAAATCGCAGTATTAATTAAAATAGATCTTCGACCATAAATAGGTCTTTAGGGCCTTTTTAAATTCCTCCACGGATGCACACTGACGAAGCAGGTGAGGTAGAGAATTCCAAAGGGTCGGAGCAGCATACATAAAGGCACGAGCACCTGATGATTTTAAAGAAACCCTCGGAATCTCTAGCAACCCCTCGTCTGCCGAGCGGAGAGATCGCATATGGCAGTAGGGGACCAAAAGGGGACCACTCTATACTTATACCACGATGGTCTGTACAGTAATTATTCCCTGGTGCTTAGCCTTTCCCCATGCGGGTACATATCTCCCCTGGCAGAATTACCACTGCTCTGCCAACTGCTCAAACCGCAGTATTGCTATATGTCACTGTACCTGGCTTAAATTGCTCTGTTGACCTCACCTCCGGCAGTGTTACTATGTGCTGCTGTAACCTGGTTAATTTTGCCACTGCTCCTGACTGCTCTTACCATAATATACTGCTGTAACCTGTTAAACTACCGCTGACTGCTCCATTTCCAGTCTATATATTTTGCCACAATAACCAATCTTGGCCTCTCTGTAATATCGGTCCAATCACCGATTGATTGATGTTCCCATATCCTGCAACTATAAGTAAGCTTTTGTATACTGTAGCTACTGCTGTATCTATCATGTTCTTCCCAAACGTGTATGTTAATTCCATGTAATCCTACATCCTGTAACATGAATGTCTGTACTGTATTGTCCTCTTTGTGACGAGGTACCTTTGAAAATGAGCCCCTGACTCAAAGGTTGTAAACTGATGTGCTAATAAATAAATAAATAAATAAGCTCTTTCAAGTAGTCTGGACCCTGTCCGTGTAGGGCTTTGTAAGTCAAAAGACCAACTTTAAAGGTGATCTGCCACTGAATTGGCAGCCAGTGCAGATCGCACAGCACCGGCGAAACATGACAGGTATGAGACGTACCTGTTAATAGCCGGGCAGCAGTGTTCTGCACCAGCTGCAAGCGGCGGATGTCAACCCCAGGAAGCCCTAGATAAAGGGAGCTGCAGTAATCCAAGAGTGAGGACACAAAGGCGTGGACCAACGTTGGTAGATCCACGTGTGAAACAAGGTGCTTAATCCTGGCGATATTCCTAAAATGGTAAAAGGAAAGTTTGACAACTGCCGACAACTGGGAATGAAGTGTCAGCTCATTGTCAAAGATCACCCCCAGGTTCCGCACCCGTTCAGAGGTTGGGAGCTGGACACCTCTCAGAAATAAACCTGAGAGAGGACCAACTCCCACCCCCTCTACCCTACGACCCGGGTCCACAACCATTATCTCTGTCTTCTCTGAGTTCAACTTTAGACAGCTTGAACTCATCCAGCACTGGATTTCAGTGAGGCAGTTATTAAAGACCGAGAGAGCTCTATCCTGGTCGGGTGCAAAAAATAGGAAGAGCTGGGTATCATCTGCATAGCAGTGAAACCTCAGCCCATACCTTCTTACAATGTCTCCGAGGGGCAGCATATACATTGCGAACAACATGGGGGCCAACATTGAGCCCTGGGGAACCCCACATGACAGAGAGACTGGGCGGGAAGAATTTATCCCTGACACCACTCTCTGAGTTCTGTCAGTGAGGAAAGGTCTAAACCATCTGAGGACTGTACCCGACAGGCCACAGATGAACTCCAGGTGCGAGAGAAGCACCCCATGGTCTACAGTGTCAAAAGCTGATAAGAGATCAAGAAGAACAAGAATGGAACGCTTATTCTGATCTCTAGCCATCAGGAGATCATTGAGCACCTGAACCAGCACAGTCTTGGTACTATGCCTCTTTTGAAAACCAGACTGGAGCAGTTCACAGATGTCATGGATGGTCAAATGGTTTTCCAATTGAACAGCCACCACTTTCTCAATAATCTTCCCAACAAAGGGAAGATTAGAGATCGGTCTGTAGTTAGCAAAGCAGCCAGGAACTTTTCATGATTTCAAGTTACTGACACAGCAGAAAATAAAGTATGAAGACTGCCCAAGATATAAAATAATTAAAACAGTGTCATTTTCTTTTGCTGGAAAACCATTAAGATCTTCGGAAGTCATAGTTTTCCACAATATCTGAAATATAGTCCAAACTCCAGTTCTGTTTTGCCCTCCAGTAACCCCTTTCGCTATATTTCCATATAAAGATACCATTATAACATAGTATATAGCTCATTACGTAAAGGTGCAAATCTGAGCTGCACTGTAACAGGGAGCTCCTGCCACTCTTGAGGATCAACCTTTTCTTAAATCTGTTGAAATAGTTCTTCTATTTCTTAGTCTAATCTGTCCTTTACAATTTCTAGTCCATAATGCTGGCCACCTGTGGGCACCCCCTTCCGTTTCTTGACTATGCGATAGTGTCTTCTTTAATTTTACTTTTCCCTCTCAGGTCCTCGTATAGGGAGGTTATTGTGGTGACCTCCAAACATATGTAAAACAGGTTGTGTTTATTGTTGATGGATTTAGTATGCAATGGCACTATGGTATAAAATACCTTGATGTATATACCTTATGTTTATGAAACCTGTAAATGTTGAACATACTATGGCACTAGGCATTTTTGATAAAGGTAAAAAGTACTAGGTGACTATTATAGAACTTAAGTTAGTTGTGCTATTTAAAATGCACGTAAATTGCTGTAAACTGAACAAGTCTGAAATTTCATGGTGATGTGCATATATCCCATGATGCTTTGCATTATGGAAGTATGTATGATGATGTATTTCTTTGAAACTTGATTTGTTGCCGATGCCCTTTGGGGTAACCTTTTTTTCAGTGATTCTGCATTGAGGATGTTTGTCTATAGCTTGTTTTTTTTTTTCTTTTTTGAGCCCCCACTACCTAAGCAAACAAAGCCCAGAGAGGGATGAAGGGTTTTCACTAAAAATGTTTAGATCAGAGATTGGTGTCAGTAGGTGTTGTCTGAGTGCAGAGAAAGAACAAACATACTTTGTTGCTGCAAATTGATGTACTGAAGAAGGAATATGCTATTGCTGAAGGTTATTTTTTGTATTTTGAATAAACATCACACACAGATTGTATGTTGAACCTGAAGTTCGGTGTCTGGTCCATCTGTTATCCCACAACCCCTCCACATTCACACAGTTTGGGTTGGCATTAAACCACCTTATCAGGTAGGAGTTGTTGATGCAGCTCAGATTTGTACTAGTTACCTGATTATTATGTGTGAAACCAGTGGCTATCAAGTGTGACTGTAACAGCTCAAATACTGCATGTTAAAATATACAATTTCTACCATGTAAAAACGGGATCATTCTGATAAAACAAAAATTGCAATGTGCCAGAGTCAACAGCATCTTTCCACTGACCCCCCCCCACACACACACACATAGCCCTGCTCCTGTTTCAGACCCAAAGGGCCATTTCTCTCATGCTCCCCGACCCTGATCTGTGATTTGATTTGGGAGAGGTTTGTGGGTGAATAGTAATCCAAGTCAAGGCTATCTCAGCAGACTCTCCCAACCTAAAGCGCACTGTTTGAGTCGCATTATCATGTGACCGCATTGCATCTGCCTGGGAGAGAGCGGGAGGAGCAGTCTTGCATTTTTGATGATGCTAGACAGACTAATGTAGTAAGTGGGTCTACTTTCATTTTAAATTACTCTAAGGGTGAAACTAGCTAGGAACCAGTGGGACCTAAATCTGAAAATGTCAGTCAAGTCAAAAAATGTCAAAATATTTGATGCATTGTCTTCTGGGTCCATCTTTACATGCCAAATAATGTATTTCCCCCTAATGTCATGCATTGTTAGAAGGGACAACTACTAAGATTTAAGTAAATGTAGGGGCTGAGGGTCTATCTTTTATTGTGTGGGAGATAAGGGTACCCAACTAAGAGTTGAACAGGACCCAGAACATCATATGCATAGTGGTGGTTTGTTCATTCCTTCGTTGCTTTATATATATATATTTTTTTGTATTATCTTTTTTCCCCTCCTACCGTAGCCCGCCAGTGCTTGGGGCTGCACATGTCCTTGATGCCCACTAGTCTCACCCCTGCTGCCAGCTTCTGCCACCTGGCACCCATGTTACCTGTGTCCCTAGGGTTCCGGCTTATCCCTGCTGGTGGGCCCCCCTCTCCCGAGGGAGAGGGCACGTGGGGAGAGGAGTAGCGCCGCAAGGGTGCCGGAAGATGGTAAAAGATGAGGGGGCTGAGAATCAAAAGGGCACTTATGAGGGTACAAAGGGCACTTTTGCTATACTAGTTTTTGCCATACAGAAATAAAAAGTGGAGGGGCTACCGCCCCCTCCGCCCCACCGGTTCCGGCACCTATGAGTAGCGGACTCTGATCCCTCCAGAACTACAGGGGTGGGGGACAGAAGTGGTGTGCCTTGGGGACTATGGCGTGGTGGGATGGGCAGCTGTCATCCAGTTGGCTGAGATGGGTGTCTTCTCCATTTTTTATCCCACCCACTTCCCACTAGTGTGCACGAACGCAGCAGCATCCTGGGAGGAATGTCCAGCAGAGTGTGGTCATCCATGCCACCAAGGACATTGTCCCAAGCCTCCACCCGGAGCCACTGTAGAAGTGGCGCAGTACAGCCCACCTCCCAGGGTAGAAGCATCCAAAGGACACTCTGAACTTCCTCCCTGCCGACCTCCGCTCCTAACGTCTGGTCTTGGAGCATGAATCCAGATCGCCAGCGTGCCAGAGCGAAGCACCATTGTTCGGTGCCATGGAACTGGCCATTATGTTGTTTTTTTTTTTAATCTGTTTATGGCATTTTTACCTCATCAGCTGGGGAGTTTGTGCCTTTGTTTCCCCCTTCCAGTCAGCCCTCACAATCCCCTGCCCCAGCCGCAGCCAGAGCTCAAAACCCTTTGACCCTACTCCTCATGGGCCGCTTGACAGCAGGTACTTACCTCACCACTGCGGAGACCTGGAGGCCGGGCTTGGGGGAGGAGCTGACTTGGGTGCATCCATGGCGGTGCCATTGAGGTTGACCTTCAAGTGCACTGGAGGATTGTAGCTCGAGATTCGTGAGTCCCCCCCCCCCCCATGGCACGGGCATCCAATGATATCAGGGATGCTGCAGTGCACGCTATCACATGCTATACATCTGACATCACCCGCACCGTCCCACTCTTTCACCCCGAGCATGCACCAACCACCAGCCACCACTAGGAGCCAGTGCCTCAATGGTCATCTCCACCCACCCTCCCCGGAGGAGAACATTCCATGAGATGCTTGATCCTCCTCCCCCTAGCCGACCCTCCGACTCCCAAAACTGCTCCTGACCTTGGGTCGTCGGCGTGATTAGAGGTAAGGTGCCAGTGCCTTAGCCCTCTACACCACCGGGCTGGCTGCCATTATGTTTATTAGGATGAATTAAGAACACCATTGAGCAACACCTCATTTTCAATATTGTCCAAGGAACACAGTGAAAAAATACCACACATACAATGAAAAGTTACAGATCAGATAATCCAGGTTACAATGCATTACCAAACAACATTTTTTTGTAAGCATAACAAATATAAAATTAAACATTCTAAGTCATTTAAAATTCATACCATCAGCCAGCACAACACCCACGTGGAAAAAAAGCCAGACTCTCAAACCAAATAGATGACAGGTAAACCAAATATTTAATAATTATCACTTGGGCACCACTTAGCAGGAATAGAATTCCATACATGAGAAAAAGCTTATCGGCCATAATTACCCTTTATTGCCAGATAGGCGAATACAAGACCATTAGCGGACAAAGTCCAGACTGAGCACCATTGTAAATGAGCTTCAGATCAGATGGTGTGACATCTTGTTTTATTGAAATAATCGCACATTTTTGGTTGATCAGTTTGATTAACCTTAGCTTTAGAAACGTTACATAATAGGCAACAGCAATGTTGCATGCACGTGTGTGCCATTTGTAACAGTGTGAGATGCCTTCAATCACCCAGGGAAATAAGGCCTAACTGCCAGCAAAGGGCACACCAATAGGTGTCACAGGCAGCATCCAGTACAAAACATCACGTTTATTTACACTAACCTTGGTTGCATGCCCATAGATTATGTCCAAATAATCAAATAGCAGGAAGGATATAGTATTTACAACTTTTAATATAACATCCCTAACAAAGTAGTGTATATTGGTGGTGAAATACATTTCAGGGTTTATCAGTGCCATCTGCAAGGTCTGACCCACCAGTGTGATACATGCTTGAAAGCTATAAAGTGGTGTTACTTCAAATGAAAGTCTTTTTGGCAACAGTTAGAATAACCTTGGGACCATGGAGACCTAGGGCCCAATTTTCAAAGGTTGACGCAAGGTTTGCATCAAGCCATGTGTCTGCCCCAATGTTTGGCGCAACTGTGCCTAATTTTAGTACATTGGGCGCAGTTGCAACACTTTCTACATGTTATGGCAGCTTGCACCAAATGTTTGGTGCAATCCCCATAAAAAGGGTCCCCAAAGAGCACAAAGTTAGACCAGGGGGAGCTAGTCTAACTTGTAGCACTTAGCGTACCCGACAGAAAATTGCAGTTGGCACCATGCTGTAAGTCCTCTGCGTCATATGTTCAGTGCACCAGGGACTTACAACATCCGCAAATCCTTCTAAAACCGGGCCCCTAAATTTCAACATTTTGGTCAAGCAGGAAAATGTTAACCTTAGCTGTAATGGCTTCCCTGAAACTTTTGATGTGCCGGATAACTAGAGACGTTGCAAAGTTTTACTTCACCGGTGAAGTTCTGGTGAAGTTGTGAAATTCGCCTACGTGAATATCTTTGCAAATTGCCCACTTTGCTGCTTTGCCACTTTTCCTGAAGAAATGGCACTTATTTCAGGTGAAGTTGCAACTTAGTGACTTTGCATAATTTCTTCTGAAAAAGTGCAACTTTGCCTGCCAAAAACTTTACAAAGTCGGCACTTCACACTTCCCGAATTTGGCAAACTCTGCAAATTATTTCTCAACAGGTAACGTATCTTCCCCAAATGGCTTATAATAAGGGTGATTACATGTCAGTGGCTTTATAGCATGGTAACCGTGCAGCACTAAAGCGTTTACACATAGTTGATAGTTGTCACAAAAGTACAAACAAAGCTGATAGGAAAGCTCTGAAGATGAGCTTCACTTCTCAGTATCTTAAACTCATATTGATGCAGGTTTTCATACAAACTCAAGTTTAATGATTTTTATTGTACATTTTTTCAGTTTTGGTTTAGAAACAAAAAGCACTAATTGCAGTAGTCAGTGAATGTCAATGTATAAACGGGTGGTTGTCTGCAGTCTGTATATTGTTGACGTATGGTGCTAACTGGGATTAATATCTAGGCAAAGTAAAGAGCCGCACTAGAGTGACCTGGGTGCTCTTTGACAACAATTGATTCACAAACAGGCCAGTCATGGCACTTACCCAGGGCATATAACGGAAGAATTCAGACGACATTGCCTGTGTTGCTTAGTGTTGATTTATTTTGCCAAACACAAATTGCCATAAAGACCCCACTAGGTCAGGAGAAACGCTCAATACGCTCTAAAGTTTCAACTCCTCAGAGTCTTCAAAGACTCTGACGAGTTGAAACGTTACAGCATATTGTGTGTTCTCCTGACCCAGTGGGGTCTTTACGGTGATTTGTATTTGGCAAAATAAATCAACACTGAGCAACACAGGCAACATCTGCTGAATGCTTCTGATGTATGCCATGGGTAAGTGCCATGACTGGCCTGTTTGGGATTAAGATCTATCGTTATATTGCCTGTTTTTAAATAACATTTTGGAGAAAGTTTTATCTGCCCAGCTCACTGATTACCTGCACAAACACAGTATCCTATCTTCAGCTCAGCATGGCTTTAGTCTGGGGCACAGTACCTCTACTGCAATGGGCTAAGCTTACCAATGATGTTTCCTTGGCAGTGGATAAAGGCAAACTGAATGGGTCCGTATTCGTGGAGTTGATTTAGGCATTCGATCTTGTGGAGCACCTACTGGTCAGTACTAAGCAAAAAGGACATTGTCAGCTTTTCTATGATTTGCATAATGCATTGTAGCCTGTGTCCTGTTGGTATAAGTAACACAACAGAATGCCTTCATGCCACAGGATTTACATAATAGTGCAATTTATTTATTTTGTGGTTGAAAAACTAAAACTGGAGTGGCCCGCCTTGAAGGTGCTAATGCACACGCCCAGAGTCATGGCTTGAATTTTCAAAGTGTAAAATAAACAGGTTTGAGTACTTGTTTTTCACAAAGAGAGACTTTGCTGACATCAGGAGAGGAGCCGTTATCAGGCAAAGCAATTATCTCCTACTGTCACAAAAACATGAATCTTGTTCATGAATGTTTACTCACAGGCCAGGTGTCTACTCAGCCTCATCCCTAGACACCTCTGACCATCTCCCTCATCACTTTACTCTTGTGGCCAAGTTCCTCTGTGGACCCCCCCCCTCCACCACCATGGCTAGACAAGGGAGGAGAGGGCCACTCCCCCCAGCATATAATCCAGAAAAAACTACCAGTTGGAGTGGAAGGGGTGGGTCAAGGTGCCCAGGTAAGGCTTCGTGGAGCCTGGTCTGCTTCATTTTCCACCTGCTGTTTTTCCTTCCCGGTTTGGTCCTCCTGAAGCCATGACATGCTCAGATGATGTGTGTGTGTGGGGAGGCGAGCATGTGCTCTGGGACCGTGGCTTCTTTCACCTTCCCTGACTATCATCTGCCTTCCATGCATTGGCACTGCTACCAGGTCTTCACGTGGTGGCAGCCAAGAGCCAGTACAGCATACGTCCCCAACCCAAGAGAGTAGAACTGCCAAGTGACTGCTTAGTCCTCTCCCCGGCACTCAGCATCCCGAACCCAGGTACCCAGGTCGCTGGCATTGAGAGAGGTAAGGCAGTAACAGTGTCTCAGCCTTCAGCACCACTGGGCCCACAGTCACCAGTTTTTTTTTTTATGAAGGGGCACAGAATCCAAGCATGTCTTCTGATCCATCATCCTGCTGCTCTGTGCCATCTTTTTCTCCAGATTTCTCCTGCAACACTCAGTCTCTCACTGGGATGCCGGTGTCAGGAGACTGCCGTGTACATGCATACAAGTGCGCTGACCAGGTAGAGTTAGGCCAGTGTCCTTCCTCCTTCTCAGGCAGGCATTCAACTGCATTGCCACCTATGGATCCCCAGGTGGCGGTAACGTAGCAGAACCCAGATGGCCTTTCTCCCCCGAGGAGGAGAGCATCTTCTGGGAAGTGCAGTCCCTTCCCCTGTTCGGCCTGCGGGCATCGCAGACTGCCACTGTGTCAGCAGGCCAGCCTGAATTGAGCCTAAATATTTTTCAAAGTTTTCCCCGAGGTGTCAGCCACTCTTTAACCCTGGTTACACAGCATTTGTAATGTAAACCAGATGGAATTATGACTTATTCAATAGCCCACGGGTTCATTATAAGATGCTTTTTAACCTTTTTAGAGCTGTGTAAGAAATCAATTGGAGAAAATAACATAAGGCTGTGTGTTGTGAGTAATGGACTGAGATTTGCACAGCTGAGTTAACCTTTTCTGTGAATGTTGAAGCAGATAACAAAGTGGCTTCAGACTGCGCACAGTGGTTATTTACTGGCTATTAGACTCTGGATTGATCCAACGGTCCCTTTGAGTGGAAAGTATTTTTGTAGGCTTTTCTATGTGAACGAAACCTAGTCAACTGCATACAGTGATTGCGCATGGAGTACAGTGTCATTAGTGTATTAACAGTGGTGGAACCTGCAGGGATTTAGTTCTAGGTGAGACATTAAATGTCTGACACAGCTCCAGTGAAGAAATGGAGATTACTTGTTGTGGTATGAAATAAATGTAACCTCAAACTGCTTTAAAGAGCACCAGATAAAGTAGAAATATAAACAGTGTCGGCAGAAAAAGACCATTGGTCCATCTAGTCTGGCTCTGCCCAGTTTTACACTACCGTACCCCATGACCTCTTGTCTGGACAGGATTGTCACACACACACCTCTGCTTCCTTTCTTACTGACACCCGCTGAGTAACTTTAAGTCCTTTAGTCTGCTCCAGCCATGCTTTAACTCATTAATGCATTTTGTGCCTGCCACCATTACCGGTAGGCTGTTCCATGGCTGAACCACTCTCTCTGGAAAGTAACACTTTCCCATATCCTCCCTGAATCCCCTCTGTAGTGTAAGAACGCAACATATGGCATGTGTAAACAAGCTCCTAGACCTATCCCTATACCTTCACCCCGTGTAGATTTTAATTCTTATACCAAAGGTAGTGACACTGCCTGGTACCTATGACACTAAAAATCTTACTGTTTTAAGAAGCATCTACCAAAAGAAAACAGTGTCCAAACACAAGAACCTTCTGATTTTGGTAACAGTCTTTAAAACTACCCTTTCCTTTTTGGCAGTCTTGTGTTATGATTGTATGTAGGACAACACATAAAACAGTTTTTTGGAACAAGCTTCCCAGAAAATTAATCTATGTGTGCTTTACAAACAGTTGATCCCCTCTCCAGCGTGTGTGTGTGTGTGTGTGTATATATATATATATATATATTAGAGGCAAAAAACTCTGTTTAATGTATCAGTTAGGGTTGTTCCACAGCGACAAAGGCAAGGAAATTTGATGTTAGGGTTGAACCCCGGACCCACCCACCCCTTTTAGCCGGCATCGGGGTGTGCGTTGGAGTTGTTGGCCCTCTCACTCCATCACATGTGTGAAGAAGCTGATGTGGTGGTATGGAGAATGGGGTGAGAGAGTTAGGACTGATGACTAGCACCCGATGCCGGCGGGGAGCGGGGTAGGTGGGCCAAGGGGGGTTTCAACCCTAACATCAATTCCCTCGCTTTGTTACTGTGGAACAACCCTAACTGATGCATTAAACGGAGCTTTTGCTCTAATTTCCTTCTTTTCAGAATGAGGAGTATAAATAGTGAATGGAATGCTGCCACCACATGAGTTTTTGTGACATAGTAATGGTAACAGTAACAAGCAGGCGGTGTGATTCACTGCATGGTAATGCAAACGTAAATTGTAAAGCAAGCGTTAATAGAAATGCAGGTGCAAAGTGACACAAAAGGGAACAGTGACGCAAATGGAAATGCAAGCTCATATGGAAACGCAACTGGTAACGCGCATGGTCACGGAACCGATATTGTAAACGCAAATGACAACTGTAACAGCAACAGTAACGGAAAAGGAAACAGAAACAGAAATGCAATTGCAAGTGCGTATGGAAATGCAAACCGTAACACGCACGCCATAGACTAGAACAGTAGTGTCGTGATTTGCGACACCTTTCGCAAAAATTAGCGAAAATGTTGCAAGTGCGACACTACTTTGCGACACAACTTTCCCCACAAATTTGAAAAACATTTTTCTGGGGTGTTCAACCCCAAAATAAAGACATGGCTAGCATTCTGAGGGTCCAACTAGGTGAACACAAAAAGAATAGTGTTCCTAGAGGGTCCCAATTTTAAACGCCAAGCATTTTTCTGATCAGTAACTGAAAACAAAATGGTGGATTTGCGACACTACTAGAGCCATTTGCGACACTAAAAAGTGCATTTGCGAAAGTGTTGAACTTTTTGTTAACTTTTCCCATTGACGTATAATGGGAACTTGTTTTTTGAATAACTTTTGAACCATTCAATATTTTTTCACAAAATCTTCAAAAGGCACATTGTGGGCCCTGGCCACACGTTCCCTGAAGTTTTAGGATCGGTTGCACAAACTATGTGACCTGTAGGCACGCGCAAAGAATGCGCAGAAAAAGTAATTGCGCGCACTGATGTCACTTAATAACTCTGCAGCGGTATATCCAACCGGTACAGAAGTTACCAGATCCCAAGATCTATAGTTATGCCCATGCCTGCCAACTTTCAGGCAAATCTGTTGAATGGTGGCAAAGTTATTAAGGTACAAAGTTTCACCATTTAACCTTAAAAGGGCTACTCAACCCTAACTATGGCAGTACTACTGTGCTACCATGATATATATATATATATATATGTGTGTGTCTGTGTGCATGTATATGTGTGTGTGTGTGTGTGTGTGTGTGTGTGTGTGTATATATATATTAGAGGCAAAAAACTCAATTTAATGCATCAGTTAGGGTTGTTCCATAGCGACAGAAGTGAGGAAATTCGGTGTTAGGGTTGAAGGCCCCCATTGCACCCCCCCACCTCCCACCGCAACCACCAACAGGATGTGCATTGGTGTTGTCGGCCCTAACTCTCACCCCATTATATGTATAAACAAGCTGAGGTATAGGAGAATGGGGTGAGAGTTAGAACTGACGACCCCAATGCACACCCCGTTGGTGGTTGGGGTGCCGGGGGGGGGGGTGCAAGGGGCTTCAACTCTAACATCAAATTTCCTCGCTTTTGTCGCTGTGGAACAACCCTAACTGATGCATTAAGCAGAGGTTTGTTGGCCTCTAATTTCCCTTCTTTTTGAGAATGTGCAGTAGAAATAGTGACTGGAATGTGGTGGTGGGGCCCCGTGCTCCCACCACGTGATTTTTTGTGACATAGTAATGGTAAGTGCAAGGGAAATGCAACCGCTATTCGTTGCACACATGGTGACTGAAACGTAAATGGAAAAGCAAACGTTAGTAGAAACGCAAGTGCAAAGTGACGCCAAAGCGAATAGTGACACCAAAGGAAACGCAAGCGCATTAGGAAACGCAGACCGTGATGTGCAAGGTGATGGTACCGCAATTGGAAACACAAATGGTAATATTAACAGCAGAAATAATGCCAAAGGAAACAGAAACAGAAATGCGAATGCAAGCGCGTACACAAACGGGAACGCAAACGGAAACGCACACGGTGGCGTAAACGGGAACGGTAATGCAAACAGTCACGGAAATGCAAGTGGAAATGCTAACTGTAACAGTAACAGAAGCGCACACCCTGTTTTTGCCCAACAGCTGCATAGAGAAACACTGTGTGTACAAAGAATGTATGCGTAATAATGGACCTCGGAGCAGAAAATTAGCTGTTGGAATACTAAATTGCTTATATCTCAGGAACCGTGCAGTGTAGAAAAAAAATGTAAATTTCACATGATTCATCAGTTTCCTGGCTAGTTTTCACTAAATACGTAGCCCTATGGGCTATGGGCTACTCAATGTTGTGACGAAAATTCCGCATCTCGCACCGTTTCCGAGATACGAGACCCGACAGGTGCAGAGGACGCCATCATGTTAGTCTTTGGGAAAAAAGTCAGCTTCGGAGTACCATAACTTGGCATCCGTGCAATATTTTATCACCAAACCATGAAAAGGCACATCTGTGAGATGTTGGCTGCCTTCCCTCCAAATTTGAACCCAAAAGACCAAACTGTTCTTTTGCAGCAGGGTGGCAAAGAACTCCTGTCATTTTGGCCATAGTCTGGAAAAGTAGTGTCGCAATTTGCGAAAGCTGTCGCAAAATTTGCGAAAGTGTCGCAGCTGCAACACTACTTTGTGACACTACTTTTTCCATAAATTTGAAAAACATATTTCTGGGGTGTTTAACTCCAAAATAAAGACATTCCTAGCATTCTCAGGGCTCGACTAGGTATACAAAAAAAGAACGGTGTCCCTAGATGGTCCCAATTTTAAATCCCAAACGTTTTTCCGATCACCAACTGAAAACAAAATGGCGGATTTGCGACACTACTAGGGCATTTTGCAACACTAAAAAGTGCATTTGCGACACTTTCAAACTTTTTAACTTTTCTCATTGATTTATAATGGGAACTTGTTTTTTGAATAACTTTTGAACCATTTAATATTTTTTCTCAAAATCTTCAAAAGGCACATCAGGGACCGGCCGCACGTTCCCTGAAGTTTTCGGACCAGTCGCGCAAACTGTGCGACCTCTGTAGGTGCGAGCAAAGAATTTGCAAAACTGTAATTGCTATCAACGTAATGTCGCGACAACTCCTCGCAGCCGCATCCGGACTGGTATGAAAGTTGGTATATCCCAAGATCTGTGCTGCCAGTCTGTGCCTGCCATATTTCAGGCAAAAACGTTGAATGGTGGCAAAGTTATTAAGGTGCAAAATTTCACCCTTTAACCTTAAAAGGGCTACTCTAACTATGGTAGCACTACTGTGCTATCATAATATACTTATTTACCTTTTGTTGACCGGGTAAGTGCACTAGACAAATCCTGCCTATTTTCAGGCACGACCCGTGGGAGGGGGGATACAGATGAATGACAACTGACCTTGAACCAGATTAAGCTGTTGGTGGTATTTTGAGTGAATAAGGGAAATTTGGCCAGGACACTGGGGAAATTCCCCTACTCTTTTCGGTAAGTGCCATGGGATCTTTAACATCCACCTGAACTACCACCAATCCAGGCAGATGGGACCTCGGTTTAACGTCTCATCCGAAAGACGGCACCTCAGAAATGCAGCACCCCTCTCATGCTGCATTACAGTATCAGTACTGGGATATTAACCCAAGTGCCAGATGTGGGAACTGAACCCACAGCCTTCTGATCTCCCGGCCTCAGAGGTGAGTGTGCTACCTACTGAGCCACTGACACTGACACTATATATAATGTATGTGTGTGTGTATATATATATATATATATTTGACAATGGGCAACAAGTTGTTAAAGTCTCTTGCTGTAGTACTGATCAGACAGCGTGCTCAGAGTGGTAGAATCCCAAAAGACATGGGGATAGTCTAAGTGGGCAACTAGCCTTCATCTGTTGTGAAAGTCATATGTTCATATGTACTAGTGTTCCAATCTGGGGACTGCATTCTATATACTTATTTAATTTTGTTCACCAGGTAGGCCCACTGGGCGTAAGAGGTCCCTTTTTCAGGGGCAACTCGGAATTAGTTACAGAGAAATTTTGGGGTGCAGGACTTTTCAAATACATGACAGTTTTAGGTACAATCACAATACATAGCAAACGAAAATACAGCAATGCAGTGCAAATTCTTGACAGCTTTGAGGTACAATCACAGTACACTGCAGACAAAATGCAGCAATATGAGTAGACTCCTATCAGGGTACAGACTTAGACTTTTTATGGGACAAAAAAATCTTTTATTGTAGCACATTCATGTAGTCTGTACGTGGTCACTTCCTCATGTAGAGTGTAGGCACCTGTAGCCAAGGGTATAGGACAAAGGGGGCAACTTACCCTGATTAGGATATTCTACTATGGGTCAGGGAGTCACAGATTGTCCTTTTTTTTTTTAACTTTCTTTTTGCGCTCTACGTTCCTGAACTCTTTCAGGAGTGGTCTCTCAGGAACTTGGTCCTGATCCTGCCCCATCTAAAGCCCCCTCTCTCTCCTTCCAGCTGCCTTTGCTGCCACCTGGCCCCCCGGCTCTGAGTCCCCTGAGGTAGGACCACCAGATATACTCCTCCTGGCGCTCTATCTTGAAATCTAGTCTGGTGGAGCGAGGCAGTGGAGAGCACACAGGAGCAAGAGGAAGGGTCTGACATTGGGCATGGTGGACTGATCCCCCTTGACCCTCCGTCACCTATCAGGAGGAAGAGGGATTTTTCTCTGTTTCTTTTCCCTCCTCGGAGCGCAGCGAGACAAGGCAACATAATGCTGCAACTCCGCCCCTGCCTCCACTGCGTCACCATGCTGGGTGCCCCTGATTGCCACCAGAGGCTGCTCCAGGAGCAAACGCTTCTCCCATACCCCCCCCAATAAGAGAGAGTAGTCCATCGGACACTCAATCTCTTCTCCCCCCCCACTGACTCCCAGCGGCCTGGGCTCATTCCCGAGCATGAGTCGCAGGCGTGGCGTGAGGTGTGGCATCCAGCACCTCAACCCTCAGTGCCACCGAGCCGACTCACAGATTGTCCTTGACATTTGCATTGCCTATGTTCCCTATGCAGCTCTCAGAGTCCTTTTTTAAAGGAGGTTAGTGATCCTGCATTTTGCAGCTGGTCCGAGAGATTGTTCCAGTGGGTAGAAGCAGCATGAGCAAAGGACTTATTCCCTGCTGTCGTTCGTATCCTAGGGACCTCCAGTAGCTTCCCAGATGAGGTGTGGAACAGCCTGCCTGGGCGTTTAGGGACCAGTATCCCATTTAGGCCATTTGGGTGGGGCTGTTTATTATTATGTAGGTGGTGCACAACAGAGGGAATTGGAGCCATTGAGTAAGGGATGGCCAGTTTAAGGAGTCAAGCACCTCACAGTGGTGTTACCTTGGGGTTATTTGGTAGCAAATCTCGCGATTTTGTTAAGTAACAAATATTTCAAACAAATAGTTTCTCTCCAAACCAGACAGTCATGTACATAAGTCTACCAGTTATTCTGTAGTTACTGAGTCTGTGTGCCTTTGTCGGGAGATTTTTCTTTTTTATTTTGTTGGTTTCTGGAATCTTGTAGCCACATTGCAGTTTGACTCGGAGTATGTGATAGCTACCTGACTGAACTGATGCAACAAAGTTGGCGGTAGTGGCCTTATTAGGTTAAGGGCCCAATGCGTAGGAGTCCACGCACATGCCAAGACCTCTGCTCACCCACAGCCACCCAGGGCTGGGGCGGAGATGCACATACAAGTAAACCCCAGTTTACATGCTGGGAGGGTCTGAAGAGGGTGGCGATGTTGACTCTCTGCGCATATGTTCCTACATGCTCCCTGGACCTTCCTGGGGCCCCAGTTGTGCCCTGTGCTCATTGCCCCTAGCCATCCAAGCTGGCATGGATGGCTGGGGGCCATACAAGGATTTCCTTTTACTTTTTAAAAGGAATGTTGTACCATTCAAGGGATATGGCAGTCCTTGGAGGACTATCATATCCCACAATTTTCTGCTCCATGTGGAGCGGGAATTCCCTGTAGTACTGAGCTAGGCAGTCTAGCCCTTCTCCACCCTGTGACATTCCTCGGACCCTCTGTATTCCATTCTGTGTGCATACCGGGTGGGTTGGGGCTGTGGATGCTGCCACTAGCACAGACATCTGTGAGTGGTGGGGGGGGGGGTTCTGCACCCAGGTACGGGGGTTCTGCACCCAGGTACATGCCTTTGGTGTGTATCCAGGTTGTCTTTGTGGATCAGATCCTTAAAATAATTTGCACAAACTTTTGAAGTCACATGGACATCTTCATGTGACTGCTTACAGAGCCTGAAGAAGGCTCTGTGGCTTTGAAAGCTTGTGTGAAAGGTTCTGTGTTCGTATAATGAAATCAATTACCACAGACTTTATTGCATTAATTTAACAGTGTGACTAACATGCAATACCTTAAAATTCCTATTGCTGTACCTGTCTCTAATGCACCATAAACATAATTCACAGTCGCAAACAATGGCGCTAAAAGATAATTGCAGTTACTCAGTGCCATTGCATACACCGCGGCTCCTGCTGAGCTATGTTCAGTGGAGTTGGGGGGTGGGGGTTGCAGCTCTTTCCTGAGCAGTGGCCAGTGTCATGGTGACTGATGGGGAAGGGGGTCAGGGCAGCCATGCAAATGATCAGCAGTGCCGCGCAAAAAAGTATGAAAGCTTATGCACGACTAGTCGCAGACTTCTGTGCCTCACCATCGTAACTGCCTGCTAAAAGTGGCAGCAACAGGGGGCACAGTGTTGTGGCTGGTTAGGGCAAGCAGGATGCCCTGGCGGTTGTCATGCATTGGGTGACAGAGGCAGTACTAAGCATTAATTTCCAGTGACGAATGCCTCCAGAGGGGTGGGTGTTTCCTTCCATTACAAAACTGTTGGTGACCCAAGGGAGGAAGTTGCATAGGTAGGAATATGCAGCTCCAGAAAAGGAAATGAAATCTTGCCATCAGTGTAATGCAGAAAGAGGCACACATCTCCAACTTAAGTTGCCTCAAATGCCAGTTAGGAGTATGTTAGGTAGGCTTGGTCCAGTGGGATAAGCCAGAAAGGTCTCCCATCTCAGGTCACACCCTAGTGGAGGGTAGGGGAACATGGGGAAGATAAAAAAGCAAGCTGGCAACAAAGTTGGTGCTCAGTTAAATCACACTGCCATGCTCTCTCTCTCGAGTTGCGTGCCCCATGCCCTGGGTCCCACCCCCACCCCCTCTTTGTTCTGGAAAGCTCCAGTCAGCTCTACTCTATGGTTAGCTAGCACCAGTTGGAGTGGCAAGTCTGTGTCAGTATACAAGAGCATTGGCACTTGGTATCTGTGGACCAGTTGTGACTGCTCCAGTAGGCATAAGATCCAGGGTTTAAGAAAATATATTTTCATTGTTTTAAATGAAAAGTGTTGTTCAGGAATGATCACTAATGAGAAAGGTTAGCATAGTAAGCAGTAGTCTATAGACTATAGCCCATGGTTCGATGGGGCAATAGGCAACACATGGCACCCTCCCCACCAATGAGATCCTTAATCCATGCATGCCCAAGCAGCCTTCGGATGCTCATTTCATTGCAGTAGCCCACAGACGCCAGTCTGCCTGCTCGCCCACCCTTCCCTTTACCTTTTTGCCTACCAGTTTTGTTCCTGTGAAATTGCTGTCTTAGTCATCCCACCCTCTTCCTTGTGCTCTATCTCATGAGTGCTTTTTTTCTCACTCATATTCAGTACAGCTACTGCCATCCACGGCCTCCCCTGTTGGCCTCCTCCTTACTACACTGCTTTCGGATGGTCGTGGCTCTGTCTGCCTTGGTTCCAATTCATGTTTGAGATCTCTTTGGTATTGGGCTTCCTGCAGCTTGGCCTCCCATCCATTGTTTTGACTCCTGTTTGCCTGTTCCTGCTATCTGTGAGTGTATTCCTCCCACTCTCGGGTCCTCAGTATCTTTCAGTGAGCACTCCCCAACTTGCAGACCCCCCTCCTCTCCTGACTGCTTCTTGCTGTTGACTATCCTCCTTTTTCTCTGTCTAGCTCTGGTTGTTTCTGCCTGTCCTCCCTGTCCCCTCACCCCCGTCCCCATCCATCCAGGCTTCAGCCATTATTAGCCTTATTTGTTGTTTCTTATTGCTGCACTTTGTAGTCTAGCCCTTAGCCGTGCTGTATTCTCTGGTGGTGTTTTTTTTTTTTATTGGCTTTTCCACTACTTTGGGCCTTCATCCTTCTACTTCACTCCTTGTCTACTGTGTCCACGAGCCTGCCTATGTGGTCATCCAACCCCAGTTCATGGGGGTTCAACACTTATACTATGCAACCCATACTAGACTTTCCCTTTCCTGTTGTTCCACCTATCCAGGCATTCACCTTCCTTATCATACTCAACATATGTAGCCAGGCATTCTCTTTCTTGCTGCCTCTATCCCATTTACCATTTCTTGTTACTTTTTCAATCACTAGAGCGTGGTGTGCATATTTATGGAACTCATACAAACAGAAGAGAGAAAGAAATAGGTGCCTTAGCTAGGATTTGAACCCAGGCCCCCTGGAAAACCATTCTGGTTGCGCTATCAGCTGCACCACCAAGGCAAACGGAAATTGGGATGTCCTGAGGGACCTTACACTTTCTCTAATGCACAGTTGGGTGCTGCACAGGTAATTACATTTTCTTTTTTTGTTTGTTTGTTTTAGTGTACTTTATCAGCCTGCCTCCATCCGAACTGGTCCGTTTCGGTCGGCTCCCCACCCCCAGCCCCGTCATCCATCCCCCAGGACTTACCTCCCCAGTGTTTCTTCCTGGCTTACCCCCCAGGACAGGCCTTCAGAGGGGTCCCAAATTGCCCTTGCCGGATCTTGAGTTCAGTGTTCGGGGAGTGCCACGGAGTTACGGTGTGGGACCTGCTGAGTGAGGCGGGTGGTATACTGCACAGTCCGGCATTTTTCCTTGCTCTGTCCCCAGGAGGCATGGCATGCAGTGACACTAGTGGTGCTCATGCCTGATGTCTGCCCTGCCTCCCAGTCCAGGAAGCGCTGTCTGTTGGACCGCTGGCTTCCACTGGGGGTCTGTCGAGCACCAGCACCTGACCCACCCTCCTCCCAGAGGAGGAGAGCAGTCCTCGGGATGTTTGTTCCTCCCCCCACCACCCCACTGGCCCTCCAACCCCCAGGCTTGTCCCCAAACCCAGGTTGTCGGCATCGGAAGCAGTAGCTCTGCTGCTGAACCATTGGCCCGGACAGGTAATTACATTTTCAATTACAAGAGTGCGGTGGACATATTTATGAAACTCATATTACTAGAAGAGAGAAATAAACCTGGTGCTGCACGTGAACTCAGTTGCCTTGGTGGCACAGCTGGTAGTACAACTGGAATGGTATTCTGGATGGCCTGGGTAGGTTCAAGTCCCAGCTAAGGTACTTATTTCCTTCTCTCTTAGAAACACAGAAACATAGAAATTGTCAGCAGATAAGGACAGCTGGACCCATCCAGTCTGCCCGTAGGCCCTATACATGTATGCATCTACTCACCCTAAGTGGTCAATGGCTTTTCATCACTCCTTTCCTGCCCAGGGTTCCCCTGTGCTTGTCCCAGGCATGTTTAAATCCCTCCACTGTGCTTGCCCCTACCACTTCTTGTGGCAAACTATTCCAAACATTCACCACCCTCTCTGTGTAGAGAAACTTCCTCATGTTACCTCTTAATCTCCCCCCCTCTAATTTCTTATCATGCCCCCTTATTCTGGTATCTTTTCTACATTGGAAAAGATCTCCCACGTGCACCTTGTTTATGCCCTTGAGGTACTTAAAAGTTTCTATCATGTTGCCCCTTTCTCTCCTCTCCTCCAATGAGTACATACTGAGGTCTCTTAGTCTCTCCTCATATGTTTTGTGGTGCAAACCATGCACCATCTTTGTCGCCCTTCTCTGGACAGCCTCCATCTTGTTTATGTCCTTACGCATATGTGGTCTCCAGTACCGCACACAGTACTCCAGGTGAGGCCTTACCAGTGTTTTATACAATGACATCACCGCTTCCAACCTCCTACTAGCAATACCTCTGCCTCCTACTAGCAATACCTCTGCCTATGCACCCCAGCATGCCACTGGCCCTCCCTGCACTGCTTTGATACCTTAAGGTCATCAGATATGATAACCCCAGGTCCGTCTCCTCTTTGACGGTCAGCACCTCCCTCCCATCCTGTCGCTCTCCCCAGGGTTCCCCCTACCCAGGTGCATTATCTTGCACTTTTTTGCACTGAACCTCTATTGCCACACCTCTGACCATCTGTCAAGCTTTTCCAGGTCCCTCTTCATTTTCTGAACCCATTCTGGAGTATCCACCCTGTTGCAGATCTTGGTGTCATCGGCAAATAGACAGACCTTTCCTTCCAGTCACTCTGCATGTCACTAATGAAGGCATTGAACAGGACCAGTCCCAGTACTGATCCTTGTGGCACTCCGCTGGTCACCCCTCTCTCCTCAGATTGGATCCCATTTACCACCACTTGCTGCCTTCTGTCCATCAGTCAGTTTCTAACCCACTGTATCCCCTTATGCCCCGACAGCTCATCTTGTTAACCAGCCTTTTGTGTGTGACAGTATCAAAGGCTTTGCTGAAACCCAGGTAGGAGATGTCTACGGCCCCTCCCTGATTCACTTCCCTAGTCACTCAATCAAAAAAATCTATCAGATTTGTTTTTGACAAGACCTTCCTGATGTGAATCCATGCTGCCTCAGATCCTAGACACCAGTGGATTCCAGGTGTGCAACTAGCCTTTCTTTCAGTAGTGTCTCCATGATCTTCCCCACCACCGAGGTGAGGCTGACTGGCCTGTAGTTCCTCGCTTGCACCCTACTGCCACTTTTGTGCAGTGAGACTACATGCGCCCCCCTCCAGTCCTCTGGAACCATACCTGTGTTAAATGACTCTGTGAACAGGGTGACCAGAGGTGCTGCTAGTTCCCTCCACAGCTCCCTTAATATCCTCAGGTGTATGTAATCTGGCTCCATGGCTTTATCCACCTTCAGCTTTGTGAGTTCCTCCCGAACTCTCTCCACTGTGAATGGACTGGTGTCCACTTCTCCCTCACCCCGATTGTCTCTGCTCTCTAACTGTGGTCCTTGTTTAGTACCCTGAAGATAGGAGGCATTAAAAAAATAACGGGGACCCTTTCGCCAATGCAAACATTTCTAAAATTTTATTTCTCTCCTGGTCCTTCTCCTCCCCTTGCTTGCAGCCTCAGACCCCCCCCCCCCGGTCCTTTGTTCAATTTTGTGCTGTTTGGTGCTGACAAGGGGGATCATAAGCAAGAGACCCTCCATGTGGGGCTTGTTCAGCCCAATCTTCTGGCCAGACACTAGGACCTCCCCTGCCCTACAAAAGGGCCAGGGAGTGGCCAGAGAGGGAGTTGGACGCTAGATGTGGAGGGTGGAGGATGCAAGGGGCACGGATAAAGCAAGAGTACCTGAAGCGTGTCGGTGGCTCCTCCGGCATCGTTCCCCTCCATCTTCAGTCCGGGGTTGGTGGTTTCGGCAGCAGCAGGGTCCTTTGGGTGGGAGCCCGGCTCCCCGACACAATCCATTTCATCCTCCCAGAGCCACAAGTTGTCTGGGGGAGGGGGGAAGCATCGGGCGGCAGGACCAAGTGGTGCCACACAGAAATAGGTCTGAGTGGAAGATGCGCCCCAGACCTGTGGTTCCACCCGGCAGTACTGCAGCCTCAGAGAAGAGTTGGGTAGGAGCTTGGCTCCTCAGCCAGGTTTCCTGCCTCCCCTCAGCAGCATTGAAGTCCTGGGCCATGGCGGTGAGTGGGCTGAGTGCCCAATAATAATTAAACTCATGCCATGGGCACTAGGGGAAATGGGGAGGGGAATGGGCAGAAAATTAAAGGGACAGTGCCCTGGAAAGGGAGCAGGGGCACAGAGGGCTTCCTAGTCAAACTGACAGCCCTGAGCAGGGACAGAATCGGGCAGTGGGCCAGGGGCACAGAGAGGAAAAGGAAAGGCCCCAGGAGTGGCCAGAGGCCACCAAGTATTTTAGATTTCTTTTGGAGTATTGTGTTTTTATTAAAGTAACAGTGACTCTAGGTGAGCATAGAAAAAGCGCTGAAACTCAAAGGCCCCAAGAGGTGGGAGGGGCAGGCTGTAAGGGTTCGGGGTGGCCGTATAGCCTAGGGGTTGGCATGGTTGGTGGATGGACTTGGTGTATCCAGTGAGCCTAGGTTTGAGTTCCACAGGCTCCAACCTGCAGACCCTCATTGGTATCCAGGAGGTAGGCGGGACCAGGGTGAGCGAGAGCCCTGTAGGCTCGGGCATAGGGGTAGTCATAACCATTAATGAGGGGAGGGCATGGTCTAGGAGCCCTGGATCATCCACAGAGTTCTGGGTGGGTCTTCTAAGCACCCCCCCCCACCAACTGAACTGTGCATTGCCTGCCTGGCGCCCCCTAGAGACTGCCCATTGTTCATAAACTGCATTGGTTGCGAAAACACCCACAAATTGTTTTCTTGCTACTGAACTGTGCTATTGAATTGTGCCTTGGTACACCGGACATCCAGCTTCACCTTTGTTGCCCGGAGCAGCTTCATCAGAGCCTAACGATGACCCAGTGAGGTCCCGGGCCCATCCACCCATCTGTAGCAGAACCACCTCCAGTGACATCAGCCTGTTTGAAGTTCCACCACAAGTGTTCCAGCTTCAGTACTGCGACGGTAATAGGTAGAGAGCCACTAGTGAGGTATCCAGTAGTTGGTCAGCTTAGGAGCCACCCCAGCTCAAGCTTGAGGGACCACTGTTAATGTCGTGCATGCTCTTTTATTATTTTGCCAGCTGGCCGTAGGTGTACGCATGCCCATGTCGCTTCACAGAAGCAGCCCGAAAATCGTCCTGTCAGCAGTCATCTCATTGAGAAGTAATCTGGGACTGGGGACCTGCCAGTGGTCATTGCAACGGGTTGTCCAGAGAACCATTGGATGATTAAAAGTCTTCAGCTTCTTGCCCGGAGCCGCAGAGGATCGCCACCTTCCTCCTTGTCCAGCTGACCGGGTTCTTCTTTGTGTGTTGCTCATCCGGGGGATGCCCCGTTATGGCCTGTTTGTAACGAGCGCTTGTTGGGGTCAGTACCCACCTGCTGATCAGCCGACACATAGGAAAGCCCAAGCTTGGTTCATCCGTAGTTGCATCATCTCGGCCAAGTGCCCGCAGGACTTAGACTAAAAGGGGTTAACCCCCATTCTTGATTCAACCAATTGTTGGCCCCAGTCGCATGGCTTTGTTGTTTATTCATTTATTTTTTATTGTCCTGTAACATTGTAGAACACAGTTACCTTGGTTTTTATTGTGCCTGGCAAATAAACCTCTTGCATCTTGGTCACTGAGTAAGCTTCCTGCCTCCCCTTCCAGATTCTTCTGGCCTGTCCTGTAATTGTCCAGGGAACCTTCTTGCCTCTACACTTGACCCTCTCCCTCCCTCAGTGAGTACTGAAGTATTTGTTCAGCATTTGTGCCTTGTGTAGATCCCCCTCGTTACACTCTCCCCCTCCCCATTGAGCCTCACAATCCCCCCCCCCCGGTCTTTCTTCTGTCGCTGATGTACCTATAGAATGTCTTGTCCCCTTTTTTCACAGTCCATGCTAAACCATCCTCTGTCTGTACCTTGGCTCTCCTAACAGCCTTCCCTGCCTCTCTTAGACATTTAAGGTACACCTCCCTGTCCTTCTCCCTTTGAGTCCCCTTAAACTTCCTGAAACTTGCTCTTTTAGCCCTTACTTTGCCTCCCACCTCTTTAGAGAACCATAGCAATTTCTTTCTTCTTTTCCCTTTGGCCACTATCTTAATGCATTGGTTAGTTACCTCCAGAATGGCTCCTTTTAGTCTCCCCCACTGTTCCTCCACCCCTTCCATTACCTCTAGCCTCTTCTGTTTGTATGAGTTCCATAAATAAGCACAAACCCAAAAAGACTCTGCACTCTTGAAAGGAAGCCACACACTTCACAGCAGGATACCAAGTAAAGCCTTTTATTTAAGCAAAAATTATGAAGTATGGACACAGACTCAGCTGCCAACCACTTGCTCCGGTGCTTCGAGGTTGCTGTCTGGGTCAGGGGGCATGCTCGGCCCAAGGGCTTCATGGCGTCATAGACTGTCTTGGAAGCCTAACCCTAAGCTCTGAGGTTATACGCTTAAGTGATTTCAATATTAATTGGCTTGCCCCTGAAGCTAACCAATTCAAGGATGCAATTCAGGCTATCCACTTTACCCAGCTCATTGAAACACCCACTAGGACTAACTACAGGATGTGCACTAATACTTTAATTGACTGGGTGCTCACCAACCGACCTGAGCATGCCTCTAATGCCTCTGTCCACCTGGACGACATCAGTGACCACACCCCTGTCATGTTCAGTTGGGGTAATAATTACTCCACACCCCCTCCTAGAACAATCACTAGCAGGGTTCTCAAACCGGGTCACACTGACCGCTTCAAAATGAATCTCTTAAATGCTGGCTGGTCCTTGGTATTTGAGGCTTCCGACGTTGACGACGCTGTCGACCATTTCATCCTCCTCTTTAATACAATCTGTGACACCCATGCTCCCATAAAAAAGCGGAAGATCAAAGGCTACTTTAACCCCTGGATGAGCCCTGACACCCTTGAACTAATGAAAAATAGAGACCACCTCTGGCATATAGCTAGGGCCACTGGCAAGCAGTCTGTTATCCTGAACTACAAACGTGCGAGGAACAACTGTACCAGGACCATCCGATTAGCCAAAAAGGTATACTATAAAGATGCCCTAACCAAGAACTGGAATGACGGGCGCAAATTCTGGGCTAACCTAAATGAGGTCACCAGGCGAGAACCCAAAATGGCCCCTACCATGCTCTGCATTTATGGCTCCCCCATCCTAGACCCTAAATCTATATCTAACACCTTTAACAATGCCTTCACCAACTTGCAGCATGTTTTTCCGGCCGACTTCTTCTCCAACCACCATACCTGCTGCACCCACTCAATCCCCATCGCATCTCCCCTTTTGCTTCAAGACTATTACCTTCAGAGAAACCAGGAAATATCTGCGCAAAGTGCTTAGGAAGGGGAGATTCAGCGTGGATAACCTCAACCTGAAACTAATCTCACTGTCACTTGAAGAAATCCTGTCCCCTCTCACCTATATCCTTAACTTCTCGCTCTGTCTCACAGTATTCCCCCAAAAATGGAAAGCTGCAGTAGTCACCCCTGTGCACAAGAGTGGGGATCATGCCCTCTCCGGGAACTATAGACCCATCTCTATACTACCACCACTTTTGAAGGCCCTTGAATGAATTGTTGCCGACCAACTTGTCGATTATCTGGACAAGCATATGCTCCTATGCACAGAGCAACATGGCCTTAGGGCTGAGCATAGCACCACTACAGCTCTGTTGGAATACCCAGGCTTCATCCATAAATCCCTTGATTTTGGCCAGCTAGTCAGGGCTATCTATATTGACCTAACAAAGGCCTTTGACATGGTCAACCATGCCCTTCTAATTGACCAACTCACTGCCATAGGCCTTGCCCCTGAGGTGGCTGCATGGTTCCGCAGCAACCTACACTGCCGTTCACAGCAAGTCAGGGTAGATACTTTTCTCTCTGACACCAAGCCTGTGTGCTCAGTCGTTCCACAGGGGTCAATACTGGGCCTCCTCCTCTTTAGCCTATTTCTGAATTGCCTCCCCCTAGCCAGCCAGTGCCATATCCTCCTCTACACGGATGATGCGGTTATTTTCTCTAATGGCTCTGACCCCACTGCTTTTGAGCAACAGCTACAACGTGACTTCACCAGCATTGAGTTGTGGTTCAAAAATCATAAATTGATAATGGACTATAAAAAAACAAAAACCATGTTGTTCACCAGCCTTAAGAACAAACACAAGAACTACCTGCTATCAATATGTGATAGGGGTGGAGTTCCTCTTGAACATGTTCATCACTTCAGATATCTCCGAATCACTCTTGACAGCTCGCTCTCCTGCGCCCTCCACATAGACATCACAGCTAAAACAATCAACAAACGCTTAGGGCTACTTTATCGCTATAGGCAGAACCTGACCCCTGTAGCCCTCAGCATATTGATCCACAGTTCTGTAGGTTCCCTAGTGGACTACGGACTGCCGATATATGGCTCTACCACAGATACTGCCCTCCGATGTATAAAAACTGCCCTTAACAGTGCCTGCAGGCTCATCTTAGGGGCACACCGACTAACCCACACCTGCGATCTCTGTGCAAAGGCTCACTGGCTAACGTTCTTTGGTCACTTAAAATATCTGTCCTGCCTCCTGGCCAAAAAGATCTGCCTTGGTCAGCTCCCGACTGGGGTCCAACAACTCCTAGTTCTCAGCACTAAGCCCAGGCCTACCTGAAATTCAGAACTGCAGTCCTTCCTGACTCCAAAATGTCGGACATCTCAAGGACGAAGGTCATTTGCCTATCGGACACCGTTGTGATTCAACTCCCCTCCATGAGAACATTATTAGCCTTCCCACTCTGTGGACCTTCAAAAAGAACCTAAAGAACCATTTAATACAGGAATCTCAATGTGTCTGCCATTGATAGCACCTAGCAGAGGCATCTCCTTTCATCTGCCCTTCTGCCAAACAGATCTCTCTCTCTCTCTCTCACACCCTGCACTTGGGGCTGAACCCCCCACCCCGTCTCTCCAGCACTTCTATGTGCTAACCCCCTTGTGTTGCTGACAAGTAACAGGCTCCCTGTTTGGCACTGTTATTTAGTCTGGTCCTGTATGTATCTGACTGTGTTTACTTATTCCAGTTTTAGTTTTCGCTGTATTTTTTTGCATTCCTTTGTTTAAAGACCAGATGTGCCTAAATGTTCTCATTCTAATCCTATTGCCTTGTTTGTCTCAATCCTTTGTATAATCACCTACTTGTTCTAAATGTACTAACGTGGAATCTGTGTAAAGAGCTCTGAGCTCAAATGGTTAATCCGAGATCAGAAATAAATAAAAAAATAAATAAATAAATCTGGATACTGTACTGTACTGCTCTCTTGGGATTGAAAATGTAATTATCTGTGCAGCACCAGGTTGTGCATTAGCAAAAGAGTAAGGTGCCTTGGGATGTCCCAGTGTCCAGTTGCCTTGGTGGTGCAGCTGGTAGCACAACTGGAATGGAAGTCCAGGTGGCCTGGGTTCAAGTCCTAACTAAGGCACTTTTTCTTTCTTTCTTCTGTTTGTATAAGTTCCATAAACACACATATTGTTCTCTTGTGATTGAAAATGTAATTATCTGGTCAGCACCGCTGGCATTAGAGGAAGAGTAAGGTACATCTGGATGTCCCTGTTTCCAGTAGCCTTGGTGGCACAGCTGGTAGGGCAGCCAGAGTGGTATTCTGGGCGGCCTGGGTTCAAGGTCCAGCTAAAGCATTTATTTCTTTCTCTTTTCTGTGCATACTGTATTACTCCTGTCCCTCAAAAGGGCTCATCCATCCTGCCCCTAATCTAATTTGGGCTTTGCTTCTCGAGGGCTTGGCTCAAATGTTGCCCCTCGGGCTTCACCCCAAGGATTAATATGACCCTTGTTCACAGATGAGAATATCTGGGCAGCCAGACTCTCAGAGGGGGTTAAAGGTGCATAGGCTGTGTGATGGTGCATCCATTAAGGGCAGCCAGCCCTTGTTATCACAGCAAAGCTAACTGTAAACCTCCTCAGTTCAGTGCAGATTATCACAAAGAGAGCTAGGCAGCTAGGTTTCTTGTTTCAGAGTTATTTATTCATTGTAAGTGGCTTACAATTCAGCATCCTGCCTGGCAGGTAATGTCGTGGCATCAGGAGGCTATTTTTGATGCTCCTCCCAGTGATGCCCGTTATGTGTTGTTTCAACACACAGCAGGACAAATCATTTTAGGAAACGTGATTTTCAGACTGATGACTTACATGGGGCAGGCTGTGACCCACTGTGAAAGGAGGGGGGAATCTCCAGAGGCTGCTGGGGCTTGCAAAAGAGTCTGGCTGTGCCTGTAATGAAGGTACCTCAGCCTACAAAAACAGGGCCAGGAAAACATTAAATTCTTGAGAAGTAGAAAGGAAGATGGGTGGCTGTAGCTAATCTAAGTTTAGCAGCATGTACCATCATGCCTACGCGCTCTCCTGCTGGTCTTAAGGTCTTGCTGCTGAGGTTTAGTCATGGTTTAAATCACTCTTCAAGGAAGGTGTTTACAGTAGAAAGCCCAGGAGAAACTAGTGGAGAGTATGAGTTACCTTTAATTCACCGCCCGCACTATTTGAGTTCTCATGTCAGCTTCTCTCTCCTGTTTTCTCTCTGTCTCCAGTGACTTAGCTATTGTTTGTTATTTACCCTAAATCACTTAAATGTGATGGATATAAAGTGACATCTACTGTTGTGCCCTGTAGACGGAGACTTTAAATTAAGAAACTGAGTGTAGCCTGGCCAGTACAGCAGCAGTGTTGGTGCTTGCCATCCAGACAACCCCAGTTCATGCCTTAAGACTCAGTATTTCTGGTGCAGACTAGTAAGGCAGGCAGAGGAGGGTGGCTACTCTCTCTGCATGGCTGCCCCTTGTGGCAGTGGGGGTAGCTGTTGGAACAAGACAACGTGCCCCTTAGAGGTAGGGGTCACGTTGGCATTCACCCACTCTTGTCAAATGTGGAGGCATCTTTCATTCAGAGAGGGCCTAGCAAGTTATCCTCAAAAGGTAGTAGGCATTGCCAGGCCCCTAATGACCCTATCAGGAGGGTGCAACCCTGTGTTCTCAGGCCATGCCTCTGTATTGAGTGGGATAAGGAAGTTTGGGATGGATTAAGTCCCCTTATCCCACCATGCTCTCCTGGACTGCCTGACCCACCTCCTCCTCACAGACTCTTCCCTCTGATCTCCTGATGGTTGAATGAACTATCTCCTTTGAGACTTTGGTCCCCTCTAGGGTCCTGCGTGAGGGACAAGCCACAGGTTACTAGTGCAGGGGCCAGACTTAGGAGTAGAGAAAAGGCAGGTGAGAGTGTTGGTTCTCCATCAGTTTCATGAGTAGTGAAGGGACACCGAGGGAGATGGAATAAGCTTGTCAGTGAGGTCTCAACCTGTGTGTGTGTGTGTGTGTGTGTGTGTGTGTGCGCGCGCACGTGTGTGTGTATATGTGTATACGCGCACTGAAAACAGAAAGCATAAAAAAAGAAACTAAGTACATTTAGCAACTGAAAGTGTCATACAGAATTTGCATGCAGGCTGGTTGATCATTTATAGGGTACAAACCTCCTCCTTGAAATTAAAAGTTAGTTCGGCCTCATGTTAATAAAAATAAATAAATAAATAAATAAAAAGGCAGCACTGCACTCGTTGTCAGGGAAAGTAGCCTTCCAGTCCAGATCCCATGTGCTAAATTGTTTGAAGAATTTCCAATTGGTAGATTCAGTGTCTTCTAGGGACCATCAAAATGAATCTTTTTATTATAAATGGAGTGAGAGAGAGAGAGAGAGAGAGAAAGATGTAAAACAGGAAGATGTAATCTATAAATATTGCCTGATAAGTGACCCATTTGTTTAAATTTTGTAAGGAATTGGATTTTATAACATAACATTTGCTTAGCCAAAATCAGACTAATAAGTTTTTCATCATTAGAGAGTCTCACACAAAGGCAGGCTCGGTTGTGTAGTTACACTATTTACAGTCCATGACGGCAACTGAACGGATGGCTGGAATGAAATGCAGTCACAGTTCAGACAAGGAAATGCTAGTGAAGGAGAGCTGGTTAGTGCTGATATGTTAGTGCTGCATAGTTTAGTTATGTGGCAAGTGTATTCGTTTCTGGCGGAGCTTGTCAGCGCAGCATTTCACGCTGTACTGTGATGACGTGCTGGCAAAGTGGCAGCAGGATGTTATCACAAAGGGAAGGGAAATGTCAGGAAGAACCACTTCCCAGATCCCTGCTACTGCATTCTACCGGAGTCATCAGCTGTTTTGAGCAGCCGGGGGAGTTGGGAGCCAGTGGAGCTCCAGCGAAGGATTACAACCTCTTGAGGGACTGAGCCTGACAGACTGAGCTACGAAGACCTGCTGCTAGCAGGCTTCCTTAACAGACTCTTTCCCTCTGTTTCGTTTGTGCAGTCAGGAGCCAGACTCTGTAATGGGGCATGATGACCTGCACACAGTACTTCAGGGCTTTGGCTTAGCAGTCCTCCACTGTGGTTCCCAACCAACAGGGCTGAGGCATAAGGGCATCACATTGAGGCATCAGCGTGGGGCAGCAGTTGGCAGGAAACGTGGTGCCCCAAGTGTGACACCCTAAGCAGCCCTAATACTTAATTTGAGTGTGTACATGTGAAGTAGTAAGTGTGTTCAGCTGTGAGTGCAGCATTCAGTATCTAGGCATAGAATATTGTAAGTAAGCAGTGGATAAAATAACACTGGATATAAACAGATTACACAGAGGGGTGGATAATTAGTATTATACAATGGCAAGAAAGAATCCTGGCCTCTGATTGATCAGACTGTCCTAGAGACAGTGATGTTATCTGTCAGCAACATCACTGTATCTAGGGCAGGCACAGGGATGGCTGCATAACACTACAAGAAATTCTACCCATTTAATCCATGCTGAACTGTTTTCCCTTCCAGCAAGTAGCAGTGCCCCCCCAACACACATTCAATCTTTTATTTTCAACAAAGGCTGTCGTTTCTGTTCAGTAAAACCCCAACATTGCTGCAACTTGTGTGCTGATTTTTTTTTTTCTGAAACGAGAAACAAGCGGCTTCACTTAAGTTCAGTGAACTACAAGCTACCCAGAATGTTACTGTCACCTGTGTGACCAGAGAGTGCAAACCCCGAGCATGGCCACAGATTACTAGCTTCTCCCCTCACAGCCATGGAGCTAAATAAACAGCAAAACATATGTTAAACCACTATAAATCCATAGCTTCACAAGCTCCACACTGCTTTTCTATCCCCTGCTTGTCGACATCGCGACTATGACAGCAGCGTGTGCACACTTCAGCGCCATGCTATGTAGTCACTCAGCAGCAAACCGCTGATTCCTGAGATTCCTTCTGTAGCTCTCACCTTTGTCTGCGCTCCAATCTGAATAACTCCGATCTGAATAAATAAGGATACAGAACAGACAGCCCAGCCTCTTGGTGTCCTGCTCTGCTCCAAGTCTCAGACCCTTTTTCACCTAATCCCACTGTGGCGTTGGTCACAACCTTTCCAGCAAAACACACTGTCTGTGTGTGACAGAATGGAAAAACCACAAAAGAACATCGGGGCACACAAACACAGTCACAAACACAGACCTAGTACATACAGGGAAACACTTAGGGGCAGCACCACCTGCTGGCCAAGACAGAAAATATGGACTTTTTTCCAATATGTATACCTGCCTTAACATACTAACATACTAAAAAGCCAGCAGAATAGGCCAAATGGTCTGTCTTGTCTGCTCGAAAGCCAGAAACCTAATGATTGCTTGTCTTACTACCACCCCCAGCCCCCAAGAAGGTCTTCTTTAGTTTCAGTTTCCTCTTGTACCTGTCCCACCCCTTCTTGAATCCCTCCACTATGCTCTCCTCCACCAGCCTCCCAGACAGCGCATTCCATGGCTCCACCACACTCTCAGTGAAAAAATGCCTCCTACACTCCCCCCTATAATTTCACCCTCCATCTTCCACTCATGGCCCCTGGTTGTTCCCCCCTTCTTTAGCCTAAAAAGCTCCTTGGTTCCACTTCTGGTTATTCCTTTTACATACTTGAAAACCTCTATCATATCTCCCCTGTCCCTCCTCTCAAGGCTTCCCCTCCATGCCCTGAATCATCCTGGTTGCTCTCCTCTGGACCTTCTCCAGCAGCACTATGTCCTTCTTCAGATGAGGTCTCCAGAACTGTACACAGTACTCGAGCTGCGGCCTGACCAAGGCATTATACAGAGGGAGGATCACCTCCCTCCTTCTGGATGTAATGAAAAGTTTAAAAAAAAAAAGTATTTTAAGCATATTTTCCAATTTTTTTTCTTTTTAAAACAAAATGAGCCATTGTATAATAGCAGTAAGGTATGTCAGGGTGTGTGTTATTGTGTAATAACGTCACTTCCCTGGTGTTGAATGCACTTGGCCTGCGGTCTTGTGCTTCAACCACTTGAGGTGTGACGTTATGACACAATAACACACACCCTGTCATGCCTTATTGCTTAAGTATGGCATACCAGACAAATGTAATCAACAGGGATGGAGTGCGGCAGTCTTGGGGGCGTTGACCTGGAAAGCTGCCTGCACTTTAGAGTTTCTCAGACATGTGAAGCAGTACATGTAAAGCATTTGACACCCAAGGAGCTGGAGGGTATTTGGGGAGTCAAAAAGGAGAGTGAGATCTTCTTTGCATGAGGCAGGCACATTGCATTTATTTTTGTATTACATCGTAATCAGACTCATTGTTACGTACTCTCATGTCCATGGGTTCAAACACTACAGTCGCCCTGGCTTTTGTGTTTTTGAGGTCTTACAGAGCTTGTGGAGCCAACACAGGCAGACAGGAAAATAATACAAATTTTAAGTAGTGGTCAGTTGTAACTTTTTATTTCTGAAGTATTTTTCTTTCTCCTTTTGCTCATTAGAAAGTCTTCTGTGCCATAATGTTGTGTTGGATGTGTGGAACAGCTCTCAGCCTGGCAGCTGACATATCTGTCTCTAGTCCCCCCACTACATCATCAGCATTGTGATCTCCCTGGCAGCCTCTGAGTGGCTGTTGCTGAGCAGCAGTGATACCACAGTCCATGAGATCACAGTGCTGATGATGTAGCTGGGGGAATAGAGATAGATATGCCAGGTACCAGCAGAGTGCTGTCCCTCTCATCACACCTACAAACATCAGGTAAACCAACTTCTAATTAAACAGAAGGAAAAGAAAACGTACCTCAGGTATAAAAGGCAATGGTTGCCTGCTTTTAAAATCAAATATTAGCTTTAGGCAGTACATTAGTTCTTTAACTTGCTACCACCAACCACATCACCCCATTTCCGTTAATTTGCTCAATAAAGAAGCAAAAAATCAGGGGCCATATCTTCTCACCTCGCTCTTTTTATTATTTGTTGGTGAGCATGGCGAGATGGCATGTTATGCCATACTTCGGTGGTAACAGTTCCACACTCAGCTTGTATTATTTGTGCTGGTGAATCATTGGTGGACACTGCACGTTGTTTAGCAGCAGTGACGGCTTCTGCTACCGGTCCCTCACTTGGATCTGGCGAATGTGTGTGCTCGTTGTGGCTCCTTAGATGGTGGTTCCCCCTGCATTGATTAGGCTGGCTCATCCACGGCATCATGACTTTCTTTTATGGCAACACCAGTAGTAGAGATCCCCCCCCGTTCTCCTTAACGTACATGTAGACATCAGCACATAACTTGTCATGGCCATTTTGGGAAGGAATGATCTTGCACAGCTGTACCATTGGGGCTACTATCATTGTAGTAGCAACTGCGAAATAGACAGCAACTTAATGTACTGAGTCAATTGAAATGACGTCAAAACAATTATGCTATTTCAGCTGTCAGCTGAGTGTTCCAATTGAACTGCTGATATACAGATGGTATGACAGCTATTGGTGCTCAGTGACAGCTGTCGGCAGAGTGCTCCAATTGAACAGCTGTCGGGATAAGGCACTCAGTCAAATGTATGAGATTGCAAGTGCGTCGAGATTCTGGAGGTGGGCAGTTGATTTTCAGGCATTTGAGAGTCGGGCAAATGTACGGATCCCAAATATAATGTGTGTACAAATATTCTCACACACTCTCTTAAAAGTAAATTATACTTTCTTTCCTATTTTAGAGACAGGATTGCAAGAAAATAATTAGTAATTCATCAGCTTGTCAGAAATAGTATACTGTGTATCTTTTGAACATACATGTTGAATTATCCTATTCCTTCACCCCCACTACCTCTCCACTTTCCTCTCCCTCCCCTTATCCTATCCCCATCACTTTGTCCCCCCTCCACACCTCTGTACTTGCTATTCCCAACCCTAATCCATCTCTCCATTTCTCTTCTATCCCTTTATCTATCTTCCTCTCCTTTCTTCCCTTCTCTCTCTCCTAGCTCTCTACCCTCCCTCCCTCCTCTCTTTCCTCTCTCATGTACCACTCCAGTGGCCCCTACTTGTGGCCCCTTCTTGATCTATTGACCACTTCCTACCCAGTCCTGTTCCAGACATTACAGCCTGCGAGTGCCTGGTACCTCAGTCTCCTGATGTCATTTAATTTGTATTGTTATTAATTATGCCAGTCGGATACTGTGTATTACTATACATTGCTGTGCCTTATTGCATTAGTATATTACTGCACTTTCTACTTGTTGCTATGAACTAATCCCGTCCCCCCTCCCCTCGAGACACATCTGGAAATGAGCTTTAGGTTCGGTATCTCTTTCCTGGTAAATCTCTTTTAAAATAAATAAATAATACTGAAAAAGGGTTTGATCCTAGCAGTGTCTTATATCTACATAAGCAACATGTCTAATAAACGTAATAATAATGTAAAAAAAGCAATCATGAATTAAAACTATAGCAATATGCACAGTGTGCATCCTGTACATATTATCAAATTAGTGTGTTTGCTGTTGTGTCTTCAAGTGAGCTGCGATTTTGAGTGATGGGGGGCGGGGGGCGTGCTGATGGTTTAAGGGAGGTGTTGGTTACAAACATAATGATTGTTCAAATTGTTCTCCAACACCATCTTAAAAGAAAAATATACTTCCGTTCAGTTTTCGTAGAGAGAAAGAGGTGGGATGGTTATGAAATAATTACTAATTCAACTCCTTGTCAAAAACAGTTGTCATTAGTGCAGGTATAGGCAGAGTTGGAATACAAAGCAATTTTGAAGTGCATCAGTAGTAAAGAAGTTTTTCCTAATCAGGAAGGCATGGGAGAGAGAACATCAGTCCAGACATACACTACTGCTCTGCTTTATCACTAAAGTGAATATGGCAGTCTACTCAAATAGTGTCGCTTACGTTGACCTTAACATGCCTCAAGATAGGGAACAGACTGAATGAGTGTGAGGCACAGCGAGGCAGTGTTGGGCATGTGATTGAGCAACGCATAAGGGGGAGGTGTTGGTGGTGAATACACTGGTTTCGACTTCGAGCGCAGTCATCAAGAACGAAGGGTTGTGGGCAAACAGCAACACAGGGACTGCTTGGGTGAAGGTAGGTGGCATAGAAGTATCATATTCCTATGCTTAATCTTTGTCCATATATGGAGATCTGTGAACGGAAGTAGGCAATGAGGGATGTGGTGAGGAGACCACAAATGATGTGCAGTGAAAGAGCTCCTATACCAGGCAGTCACCTGTGCTCATGTACGCAGATGACCTGCTGTTGTTCCACAGCACCAAGTCACTGACTAGCCCTCCTTCTCACTAACTCAAAACTGTAGGGCAGCCCACAACTGGTTCTGGGAGCACAGACACCTAGTAAACACAAACAAAACAAAAGCCATGCTCCTGGGCTCCAAACCCAAGATCACTAAACTGACAAATACTTGATCTACCCTGTAAGTCCTATCTCCGGATGGCACCACCCTTGAAAACATACTCTTTTTCAAATACCTAGGCGTCACTCTTGACACCTCCTTAACTTTCTCCATGCATAACAATAACACCTTGCAGAGGATCAGCCAAAAACTGTCGGTAGGCTTCCGTCTAAAACAGTACTTGACCCCGGAGGCAAGGATTGCCATAGCTCAAGGCAGACTCCTTCCTCTTGTGGACTACTGTGCCCCCATCTACACTTATACCTTCTCCCAACTTCTCACAAGGCTAACTACCACCCACAATAATATTTGTAGATTTGTGCTGATGGCACCCTACTCCACTTACCATTACTCCCTTTATCAGTCCCTAGGCTGGCTCCTGCCCCAGGCCAGAAACAGCTACTTCCTTGGATTCACAATAGATAATGCTATCAGGAGAAGTGGCCTGTCCCCCTTTCTTTCCCTGATCAAGCTAAATAACTGCCCACGTAACCTTTGGACCACTAGTGTTCCTCCCTTAGTGGTTCCATGGATATCTACTTGCTTGGGGAGTAAAGCTTTCTCCTTTGTAGCTACCAGACTGTGGAACAGCCTTCCTACCCCCTCCACTCTCTAGACTCATGCCTAGCATTCAAAACGCACTATAAATCTGCCCTGATGGCCTCTACCACGTATACCTGCACCCTGGGTGAAATTTTCGTTTCACTTTCTTGATGTGGATTCCTCAGTCTCTAATTTTTGTTGTACATGCAGCTGTTTAACCCTGTTGTACTGCACTGCATATTTCTGCCATTAGATTCCACATTTTGTATTCTACTTCACTGTAATGTATGCTGTATTTGCATGTGCACTTTGTTTCCTTTGTCCCACCTCTGTACCATTTTGTATTGTACCTTTTTTTATTGTGTTGTACCTTTGCAATCATATTTTCCAGACTATACTACCTATGTGCCATCTCTATGGCCCGGGTCATGCCTGAAAATGGTCCCTGGGATCAGTGCAGTTAGCTGGTAAACCAATACATAAGTAAATAAATGGCACACCAGACACATAGAATCAACAGGGATGGGAGTGTGGCAGGCCGGGGAAGGGGGGGCGCCGGGAAAGCTGCCTGCACTTTAGAGTTTCTCAGACCTGTGAAGCAGTACAGGTAAAAGCATTTGACACCCAAGGAGCCAGAGGGTGTGTTGGGAGTCAAAAAGGATAGAGAGAAACTTCTCTGCATGAGACAGGTGCATTGCATTTTTATTTATTTATTTATTTAATTAATTAATTTTTGTGGACTGGATAGGTGCACTAGACAGAATTATTGCCTATTTTCAGGCACCAACCAGGAGAGTTACATACAATAAATGAACTGCATTACAGGTACACAAAATACAATAACAGCAATGTGGGCTGGCAAAATACAAGAAGAACGTGAAACAACGAGCAGTGCAAAGAGATGTCAAAATTGAGAATACAGTTATAATAAGTACAAAAAAAGGTCATGTGGCAGAAAGGTAAAGTCAAGTTAAGTATGAATACAATGAATCAATTACATGTGCACTTATCATCAGACAGGAAGAACTTACGAAATTCCTTCTTAAAAACCTATTGAGGCTGGCCCGGTGGTGCTGAGGGTTGAGCCACTGGATGCCATACCTCGCTCCATGCTGGTGGCCTGGGTTCGGGAGCTGACTCGGGCTGTCGGGGGGTTGGCAGGGGGGAAAAAGATCAAACGCCCAACAGCTTGCTCTCCTTCTCCAGGGAGGGCTAAGGAGTTAGTCTTGCCACTCCACCACCACCTTCTGGGGGAACTCGGAGGTGCCGGCGTGGTCGGGACAACATAGGGGGCTGACACTGGCAGAGGACAGGAGCAGACGCATGTCTCGGCATGCGTCTGCTCGATGGTCCTCATTGCATACCGACATCAAGGGGATTTGAACAGTGGAAAATACCCCCCAGACGGTCCTGGCGATGATCTCCCGCTACACCCCATAGCATGAGGGCAGACTCCGTTGTGTGCATGAACTCCCCTGAGGTTCGAGGCCTGGGGCCTTCCTTGCCCTGCTCGGGGGTTAACCGGGAAGGAAATTAGGAGCACAGATGAGCACTCTAGGGGCAGACTCCTCTATGTCTGAGGTGGAGACCTGGGGATCCGAGAGAAATGAGGGTCTGGGGGGAAGGATAGGCAAATAAAAAGGGAGTTAAAAAAAACAAAACCTGGTGAGACCGAGAGCATCTTAGAGGCATTAGAAAGGAATTCCAGAGCTTGGGAGCATATACTGAGAAAGCCTGATCCCCCATCTTAGTAGCACATTTTGGGACGACCAGTAGTGACCGATCCAGAGAGCACAAAAACGTAGGCCTGTGAGGCATGCTTTACCATGTTGGCCAGGGTAGCTGGTGTAGCAGTTCTGGTAATATTGTCAGTGGTACAGCCAGTGGTGAAAAGATGATAAGAAGATGGGGAGAGCCACCCCAGGCTCAAGTAGAGAATGCAGTGATGGGTAAGCCTGGGTACAGAAAGATTAAAGCAACAAATGTTGTTGTAACATGTATTCCTTTTATTTAATACCCTTTTGTTTGCCTCCAAGTAACGTAGTAGCCCACAAGTGAGACTAGGCCATAGGACACCCTGTGCTATAGCTAGCCTAGCGGCTGCAGTTAAGACATGCCTGTTTTTTTGGCGAGCCTAAGCTTCATGTTTACTGTGTGACAGGTTGTTGACGGATGCAGGTTAAAATCCAGTGCAGTGTCTAAGGTGACTCCAGGGTATTCGAAGGAGTCTACTACTTCTAGTGTGGAACCCCCTGAACAGTGTATAGTAAGGGTGGAGGAAAAGGCCTTTATTATTATTACTAATTTACTACAAATTAATATATTTATATAAAAATTGTTTTTGTGTTACAGCCTAATCAGACTCATAGTTATGTACTCCCATGTTCATGGGTTCAAACATCGCAGTCTCCCTGGCTTGTGTGTTTTTGAGGTCTTAACCTGTTACCACCAACCACTCCACCCCATATCCGCTAACCAATTGCTCAATAAAGGAATAATGCATAACAGGGTGTGTGTCGTGCTAGGTAATGCCATGCCTGGGGTGGTTGGGCATGAGGCCACAGGCCGAGTACGTCCAACGTTCCAGGCGTGGCGTTATCGCAGCACGACACTCACTCTGGAGTGCATTATCCCTACTATGCAATGGCTTGTTGCTATATACTCAATAAAAAAAATAATTTTAAAGAATGTTTTTGTTAGTGTGGAAAAGTATTTCTGTTTCTTAAGAGAAGATGAGAAGAATCAAGGTAATCCAAGGAATCTCAAGAAGTTCACAGTGAGGCTGAGACTATACACCCATGGTGTTATGCTGGGTTAACGCCATGGGTCCAGCTCTAGACTGACCAATCACAGTCCAAGATTCTTTCTTGCCATTGTATAATGAATAATCAAAGAATCAACAGTACCTATTATATAATTAATATGTTTGATGGTGTGTTTTCGTGTGAGCTGCAACTCTTTTTTTTGTAATTTATATTTTACTGTTTTATAAAACAATGTAATATAAGCATAAACTCTCAGAGTCAGTCAGTACATGCTAGACAACATATGTCAGCGATGCTGTGTAAGTCAGCCTCTCTTCCATTACAGCGACATATGGGGGAATTAAAATAATACATGTATTATAGCTAGCATTTAGAGATGGGCAAAGTTGAAAAACTTTGCTCAGCGGATTAATCTGTGAATTCTGTGGAATTTCACAAATTCTGCGTGGTGAAGTTTCTGCCATGAAGTGCGGAATTCCGCCACAAATTGTGGAATTTAGTCCACAAATAGCCAATTTTGCCCATGAATTGCAGATTTCGCTGAAATTCCACTGTTTATAGGCAAAATTCTGTCATTCATGGGCAAAATTCTTCAGTTTGTGGCAGAACTTCACCATTTCAAATTTTGAGTGTGGGGAGAACTTCGCGGAGCACTGTGGAGGCAAATTTCAGCTGCTTTGTGGCAAATTCTCCCATAAATTTATACTTTGCTGTATCTCTACTAGCATTTATTATAGTGTATGTCTGCAAACAAACATGAGGCAGAAGTAAAGAAGAAGGTAGCTACAATATTCAGAAACTGTATCCACTAGTGGAAGTGGTTTTGCCCCCATTCAGTAGCTGTAATAAAAAAGTTAATCCCCATAGGCTTCCAAAGGCTACAAACATCAACCCAAAATTACGTTTGATTTCTCAGCCACTGTCAAGATCTTAGATTTCAGAAGGGCTGACTTCTGTAAGATGGGAAAAACTGCCAGAGAAGCCCTATAAAAAGACAGGAGGGGGAGTTGAGGAGCAATGGGCACATTTTAAGGATGCCATTAGAGGAGCCACAGAACAATGCGTCAAGGTGAGAAATAAAGGGAAGGGGGGTGCTGCGGAGCCCGATTGAGTGGCAGCAAACTCTAACAGCTCTTTCAATCCAGCACAAAATAGTTGTATTTTCAGCCTGTTGGACCCAACATTTCATGGAAATTTCATCAGATTCAAAGAGAGCACCCCAAAAAATATAAAATGGGTAATCCTCATAAGGACAAAGGAGGAGGAATAGGAGGGAAATCTGGAGGGCCTCCTCAGCCCGGAAAGACAGATTTGACTGCACAGGCCACGGCTGCCATTGAAAACGAAGAGACAATGTTGTGTATTGGGCATAAATTACAGAGTCTGATTTCAGTAGTCTCTGACTTCAATATAAAAATGGATTCATTTTGCACCTAGCTGACTGTGGTCAAACCTACGGGTGGACCAGTTGAAAATTGAGACTGTCGATGCCAAACGGCAAGTTGAAACAGCATCAGCAGCCACCACGTCGTTAAAGAAAATGCACATTTTTGGGCTAGACTGGAAACGCTTGAGAACCAGGCCCGAGCCTCCCATATTCAAATTCTGGGATTGCCTGAAGGAGTTGAAGGGGACCACGCCACTATGTTGCTATAGGATTGGCTACAAGAGAAACTTGCGCCGGAGGAGCAATCGATCCATTTTGCCCTGCAGAAAGCGTACTGGATCACTCAACGGGGCTGTAGAGAGGATTCTGCTCACTCACGGACCTTGCTTCTCATAACTGATGGTGTGGGGACTAGAGATAAAATCCTGAGGCTGCCTCGACAAGCAGGGTCTATAATGCAGGATGATCATAATATCTGTTTATTTCTGGGTATAAGTTATGCCACTCTCATGAGACGTAAAAAACTTGATGGAGTTCATCAAAAGCTGAGAGAGATTTTTAATCCACATGCCATGATTTTCCCGGTGAGACTCCGCATTGTTTATGAGGGAAAGGTCTGTTTGTTTTCAGACCATACAGAGGCCAGGTAGTGAGCCTCTCATATTCAGTCAAGGCACCGGGATCAGAGTACAACGGAGGAGACAGAGAGCCACGCAATCAAGAATGATGCAGGTGTAAGAAATGGAGCTGAGTGAGCCGAAAATTTAGTCCTACATTTGTGACTCTTGTGTTTCAGAATCGGGACATTTAGACTGTTCGAAGAGATTCGTGAAGAAAGGGACAGATTTGGGCCCTACAGTTATCTTTAGAGATAGAAAGTAAGTGTTTGTTTTATTGATTCTTTCTGTTTTATGTACTGACATAAGAGGGCTTTCGCTTCTCTTTTTCAGTTCCAGTTCTGTTAATCGTTTTATGAGATTGCTTTCAACAAAAAGAAAAAGGCCTTGGAGGACAGCTAGTTGGGTAGTCTGGGGGCGGGCCACAAGGTGGTAAACTGGGTTAGTAACTGGCTGAGGGACAGAAGGCAGAGGGTAGTAGTAAATGGAACCCAGTCTGAGGAAGTGGAAGTGACCAGCGGAGTACCACAGGGTTCAGTTCTGGGGCCAGTCCTCTTCAATGTCTTCGTTAGGGACATTCAGAAGGGCTGTAGGGGAAGGTATGCCTATTTGCAGATGACACCAACATCTGCAACAGGGTTGATACACGGGGGGGGGGAGGTGTGTGTGTGGAAAGAATGACAAGAGTCCTACAGAATTTGGAAAGATGGTCTGAGATGTGGCAACTGAAGTTTAATGCAAAAAAATATAAGATCATGCACATGGGGTATAGAAATCTGTGAGAGAGCTACAGGATTAGGGGTGCTGCTGTCACACTCCAAGCAGGAAAGAGGTCTGTGGGTCATTATCACAGATGACCTGAAGGCCACAAAACTGGCAACAAAGGCGGCGGGGAAGGCCAGTGGGATGTTGGGCTATATAGGAAGGAGTATCAAAAGCCATAGGAGGGAGGTACTGGTTCGACTGTTCAAAACCGCGGTCAGGCCTCATCTGGAGTACTGCATGCAGTTCTGGAGGCCCTACCTCAGAAAAGACATAGACAAGATGGAGAGGGTGCAGAGGAGGGTGACTGAGATGGTGCAGGGTTATATCATGAGACATACAAGGATAGTTTAAAGGACCTCCATATGTACACACTGGAACAGAGGAGGGAGCGGGGGACATGATTGAAATGTTCAAGTACCTTAAGGGCATAAATAAGGTAAAAGGGGAAAGCATCTTCCAGTATAAAAAGAGTAATAAAACAAAGCGTCATGACATGAGATTAGAGGGGGGCCGCATAAGGGGTAATGGGAGGAAGTTATTTTTCACTGAAAGGGTGGTAGATTCATGGAATGGACTGCCCCAGGGGTAGTGGGAGCAGACACTGTGGCAGGATTCAAACATGGATGGCACAGAAATAAGGGGTCCATAGAGATGAGAAGGATTGGCTTAAGCAGGTAACCAAATATTGGCACTGGCCGCCATTGCAGGTAGGGAAAATGGGCAGACTAGATGGGCCTGGCGATTCTTTTCTGCCAACAACTTCTACAGTATGTTTCTGTGTACTTTAGAAGTATCAAACCTGTTAAACAAGAAAGGAAAAACTATGTTTCTATGCACTTGAGAAGTATCATACCTTTTAAAAAAGAAGGAAAAAACTAAGACAGAACTGTTACACTGGATGTTGTTCTATATAATGTCACCTAAAAAACCCTGTAGGCCAAACAGATTGTAAAAAAAGTTCTTGAGCAGAAACAAGCTGCAGTTAATGAACAGTGCATGTCTAAAGTAAATGTGGTGGGAAGAAGCTGAGTCCCAAAAGTGAACCGTCAGCACCATATTGGGAGCATACTGTGTAAAATAAACCCAACATTTTATGACAGCCAATAGACTATATATGGTATGCCTTGTATTGGGAGGTATATAATATACCCCCCAATACAAGGCACTAAACGGCCGGCATAGTGACCCATTCCCTTACCTGAAAAACATATTTAAGCATAGACAATATTGAAAATGAGAGAAGCACTGCCACGACATAGAACTTTAAGCTATGGAAAACAAAATTAGCCATGCTGAAAGTCACTGTTCTGTAGCAGCCTCTTCCGCTGCTGAATTATCTGCTGTCTGTTCAAATTCAGCTGCGGTCGTCACAGCCCTCTTTCATGCCGCATCGGGGTCTGTAAACTGGAAAACCTTACCACCATAGTGGATACAGAACTAAGCTGGAAGTAAAAAGGAGTTGATGAATCTTAAGGCTCGAAGTTGTTGTCGCACTACATCAGATTGTTTCCTCCAAGTGCGGGTAGCATAACTGAGATCCGGGAAAGTGGATATAGGCTGTCCATCATTTTGTAGAGAGGAACACTGTCTGGCTGCTCTAAGAAGCAGGTCCCAGGTTGTGAAACTGTTGGTGACTGCCAAGATGGTTCTACAGTAACTGGAACTGGTAGGCTTCGCTGGGGTGGATGCGATATATGGCTTTGAGAGGGTCCAGACTCAAGCTGCAAATGTTCAGTGAGCCAAGTCTGAAGAAACGCAATAAGATTAGCCCCTCAGCCAGCCTTCTCCAGTATCCCCACAAGTCAGATGTTAGCAGCACAAAGTTGATTTTCCAGGTTCTCCGTCCGATGTTTTATGGTAGTGTTTTCTCTGATTAACTTTGCGGTGGTGCCTAATTCTTTAGTAGCCCTCGTATCAGCAGTGTCCACCTTGGTTTATAGTGCAGCCATACATGCTGAGTGAGTTGGTAGTTGAGCGAAAGTGGAGTCCACATTTTTGTCGGTCCTGAAGACCATTCACGGAATAGCTTGCACAGCAGGATCCCCTTCTACCTCTCCACCTGCTGAAGCATTGGCTGTTTTGACATAGAACCCACTGCTGCTCCTTTTGGATGGCCCATTGTCTTGTGAATTCCACAACATAAAGTGTAGAGTGTAAAATTGACCGGGAGCTGGTAAGATTAAGGCCGTTTTAAAATTAGACGTTTGCTCTAATTTAGAGAGTCGAGATGGAGATGCATCCTATCTGGATCGCTGCTCTGTGGCAGCCCATGAGCTGCAACTCTTTGTTGTTTCGTGGGGGGGGGGGGTTGTTGAGGTTTCTGGAGTGATATTGATAGGAAACAGAATGTGTGTTCAAAATGTTTTCACACACCCTCATAAAAGTAAATTATACTTTCTTTCCTTTTTTAGAGGTGGGATGACAAGAAAATGATTATTAATTTCATCAGCTCGTCAGAAACGGTATATATTTTTTGAACATACTTATTGAATATTATAGAAAGGGTCTCAGAAATGCTGCAGTCTGATTGGCTGTTAGGATTCCAACAGCCTTACATGAATCCATGTTATACTATCATGTACAGCCTGATTACCATGGCACATGGATTCTTCCTGTCAGCATTCCATCCTCTAGCACTGCTGAATGTTGATGCATTCTGATTTTGAACCAGCATTCTTAAACTGTTGGTGGAAGAACTATTTTATTAAAAAGCTCCCTCTAAATGAGGAAAACATTCAAAAAGTATACTTTTAACACTTTTCTTTTGGAATCATTTTTCATAATAGCAATAAGATACTCCCAGGAGTAGATTTAACAGTCAGTCACCCCCTGGGGCAGTATGGCACTCGGCTGCTCTTCGTGCCACATTACACCCCTAGGGGGTGATTAACAGACTGTTAATCTAACCCCTGGTCATGCCGTATTGCTTAAATACTGAAAATGGGTTTGATACTAGCAGTGTCTTTTAAGCGTCGTGTCTGACATGCGTAATAATAATGTAAACCGAGCAATCATGAATTACAACTATAGCAATATACATGGTGCTCCCAGTACATATTATCAAATTAGCATGTTTGCTGGTGTGTCTTCATGTGAGCTGCAAGTCTTGAGTGATGGGGGGGGGCGTGCTGATGGTTCGAGGGAGTTTTTGCGTACAAATATAATAATTGTAAACTTGTTCTCCAACACCTTCTTAAAAGTAAAATATGCTTTACCAGCCCGGTGATGCTGAGGGTTGAGATGCAGGATGCCACACCTCGTGCCATGCCGGCAACCCAGGTTAGGGAATGAGCCTGGGCCATTGGGGGTTGTCGGGGGGAGAGAGGATTGAGCATCCAGAGGACTGCTCTCCTTTCTCCAGGGAAGGGGACTAACCGTCCCGCCCGCTGACTGCCCTCTAGCAGTGGCTGGAGGGCAGTATGGGTCAGAAGGCTCAGAAGCAGACATGCTTACATCGGAGGGGAGGGAGAAAAAAACAGAAAAAGGACAGGGCTCCCGGACCTGTGATGGCCTGACCACTCCAGTGACTTCTGCCCCCCGCCACCAGATTTGCCATACCGGGTGGCGGGAGATTGCCAGCGCCACTCCACCTGGCCCTGCCATGGAGGGGGAATCTAAGGGGAACCTTGGGGGGGCAGATGAACTGGGGGTCAGGCCAGAGGATGTATCCCCTCCGAGGGAAGGGAGGGGGATCATAGCTTCATGGAGCCCATGGAAGGCGCTATAAAGATTTAAAATATATATATATATATATATATATATACTTCCGTTCAGTTTTTGTAGAGATGGGATGGTTATGAAATAATTTGTAATTCAACTCCTTGTCAAAAACATTTTTTCTGTTGTGGTGGGAAATTAAGAGGGCAGTTTTAAGCACCTCTCTCCTTGTAAGTGAGGAGGAGAGCTGCTAGCACAGGATACAAGTAAAATAGGAAAAATGTCATTAGAGCAGGCATAGGCAGAGTTGGAATACCAAGCAATTTTTTTTTTTCTATATGTAGTTTTGTAGGCTTTTTTCCATTTTCTCCCCAATCCCCCTGTGTCCCAGCATAGCGTGTGCGTGTGGAGGCATGTGCACGTCACACACTATGGGACACCCCACCCTACCAGTTGCTCCGTTACTGCCTGTGTCTGCCACCGGACCTCCATCTTTTGGCGGCTGGACTACGGACAGGCAACCTTCCCTCCCTCCTGGGAGAGGAGAGCCAATGCTCTATCCTGCTTCCCCCTCCCCCCCCATGCCGGCATCCTGATGACCCAAGGTCATTCCTAAACCTCGTTTGCCGGCGTAGCGTGAGGTAAGTCATCCAGTGCCTCTGTCCTCAGCACCACTAGGCCAGCTATACCAAGCAATTTTGAAGTGCATCAGTAACAAAGAAGTTTTTCTTAATCAGGAAGGTGTGGGAGGGAGAGAGAGAGAGAGAGAGAGCATTAGTCCAGACATACATAAGTGCTCTGCTTTGTCACTAAAGTGAATGTGGCAGTCTGCTCAAATAGTATTGCTTAGATTGACCTTAACATTCCTCCAGACAGGGAGCAGACTAAATGAACACGAGACACAGTGAGGCAATGTTGGGCACATGATTGAGCAATGCAAAAGGGGGAGGTTATAGTGGTGAATACACCGGTTTCAACTTCAAGCCCAGTTATAAAGAACAAAGGGTTATGGGAAAAGTGCAATACAGGGACTGAGTGGGCAAAGGCAGGCAGCATAGAAGCATTGTATCCTTATGCTTAATCTTTGTCTGTATGCGGAGATCCGTGAACAGAAGTGGGCAATTGAGGGATGTGGTGAGGAGATCACAAATGATGTGCGGTGAAAGAGCTTCTATACCAGGCAGTCACCTGTGCTCATCTGTATCATGGTACACCAGACAAATGGAATCAACAGGGATGGGACTGTGGCAGTCTTTGGGGTGGGGGGTGACCTGGAAAGCCGCCTGCACTTGAGAGTTTCTCAGACATGTGAAGTCCTCAGGCATTCTAGCCATGTGAGCCTGTAGCTTAATGGCTTAATGGTTAGAGCACTGGAACGCCATACCAGAGGTCTGAGGTTCAGTTCCCAGAGGGCCACACTTTTCCTTTCTCATTTCCATCCTTGATTTAAAAATATACCTTGCAGGGGTTAAACTGCACTGAGAGAAGTTTGTATTTCTGACATGTTCCTAGTTGCAGGATTACGCAACACATTAGAGAAAAGGAATGTGTGGATTTAAGGAAGTCTTCAGGCATTCTAGCCATGTGAGCCTGTAACTTAATAGTTAGAGCATTGGAACGGCATACCAGAGGTCTGAGGGAGGTTCAATTCCCAGTGGGCCACACTTTTCCTTTCTCATTTCCATCCTTGCTTCACAGATGTGAAGCAATACAGGTAGAGCATTTGACACCCAAGGAGCTGGAGGATGTGTTGGGAGTCAAAAAGGATGATGAGACCTTCTCTGCATGAGGCAGGCATATTGCATTTATTTTTGTATTACATCCTATCAGACTCGTAGTTATGTGCTCCCATGTTCATGGGTTCAGGCATCACAGTTGCCTTGGCCTGTGTGTTTTTGAGGTCTTAACCCGCTACCACCAATCAGATCACCCCATATCCGTCAACCAATAACTCAATAAAGAACCAAAGAATCAGTAGTACCTATTATATAATTAACATGTCTAATGGTGTGTCTTCGTGTGAGCTGCAACTCTTAGCTGTGTGGGGGGGGGGGCCTTGCTGAGGCTTTGGGAGTGATGTTGATAGGAAATAAAATGTGTGTTCAAAATATTCTCACACACCCTCTTAAAAGTAAATTATACTTTCCTCTTATAGAGCTGGGATGACTAGAAAATAATTAATAATTCAACAGCTTGTCAGAAACATTATTTTATTTTATTTATTTTCCTTTTAACAATGGCTATGCGGGGATGTGGGCTATGGTTTTTGAGACAGCGAGAAAACCACAACCAGATATAACAATTGTGATATTAAGAGCATGAAAAATACACCAATCTTGTTCAGTAAATAGTACCAGTTTACACAACCATTCAGGCAGAGCAAAGAAAACAACAGTGTTTCATTGCAGGGTCAGACAGCAGTACCTGGCATCGAACATAGTGAATAAGATTACTGAACATCGAGAAGAAATTAGGGCATGATATTTCATTATAATTATTGGTGAAACCATTTATCAACCTGATTACGGTTGTCTTCAAGTGCCATAATAACCAGATTTCGGGTCATTACGCTACAAAAATCCATAATAACCCGAAATCCAGTTATTATGGCAGTTGCCAAAGAGGAAAATACAAGGTACACTGATTGTGTGGCAATACCAGAGTGAGACTCTTCAGGCGGGTACTCACGGTTGTCTTTTCAGACACCTAAGCGACTTGCATGTCGCGTTCAACCCGGTACTCTCCTCATGGTCAGTAAAAGCTCCAGGCTTGTCTCTCTTCACAAAAAAAAAAAAAAAAAGACAAAACAAACTGTTTCATAGCACTTTCAGAATACTCCCACAGATCTCCAAGGGAAAGCAAAGACCCCCGTCTCCACAAAAACTCTTCCGGATCGCGATCCACAGAAACGCAACAACAGCAGGACTCTCAACAAGACACGCAGTATTTATGACTGATATCATAGCCTAAACAGTTGCATTTTAAAAATTGTTCACTTCTCTTCATGTTGAACTTGTGTTGACAGATGCTTAGTTTTAGATGCTGTTTAGCTTTTCTGCTTAGTTGTTTTACTTGTTACAAAATAAACCAGTGTTGTACAACATCTTTTTCCATGTTACCTAAATAACCACTATAACTCCCAAACACCAGCAATTATGAAAAATAAAGGAAAGTGTGTATTTATGGATTTTTCTTTACACACCCTCGGTGTGTGATGACCACATAAACCTATGGGTTGTCGCACACCTCGAGTGTGTAAAAATAAATAAACAAATAAATAAATCCATAATACACTCTTACCTATCCATTATTCTCTGTTTATTTGTGTATTTGATAACTAATACACAAACCACCCTACTAGAGCTTTCAATTACATACAGTCAGTTTGACTGAAACTATCATCACCCATTCACGATCACCCACAGTTTAGTGCATTTATCAGCATAGTAGCTTGATGTTACATGTTAAGCTATGGCTACCCCCCGGCTGTCTACATATCCCAATTACTAGTTGGCAAACTCAGTAGAAGTGGAATATGTTACAGGGCTATCCACCTAATGACCAATAGACCAAGAAAAATTAGGTTCCCACCCCTAACTTTCTTTCTCCGTCTCCTGTTCGTAGCAGTGCTGTTGCTTGCCGGGGACATACAACCTAACCCTGGCCCAGGTGTCAATAACACTTCTATCTCCTCCTCTCTAGACCTGGCCTGGATGGCACCCAAAGGCCTGAAGGTTGCCCACATAAATATCTGCAGTCTTTGGCCCAAAATTCAGGAAGTACAAGCGTGGCTAGCCCTCTATAACCCGGATGTGCTTGCAATCTCTGAGACCTGGTTGAAATCCCAGGTCCTCGACCACGAAATTGCGGCCCAGGGTTATCTCAGCTACCATCAGGACAGAACCCAGAAAAGGGGAGGCGGGGTACTTATCTATGTGAGGGATACCCTGATTTCTTCCCGTCTCTGCCTGCAGGTAAATGTGCATGGTACTGAATCCATCTTTATACGGATCACCCTTGGCGGTACCAAACACCTAAACATAGGGTGCATATACAGTCCCCCTAAGGATGTGCTCAGATCCCTTGAGGCACTCACTAAAAACCTAACGGTAGCATGTACATCGGAGCTCATGATCCTTGGAGACTTCAACCTGAACTGGGCCAAAGAAACAAGGTCCTCGTTTAGCGGTCTGCTGCACGAGGCAAACCTTGCCCAGATCATCTCCCTTCCCACCAGACTGAACCATAAAATGGGAAGTCACTCTACCATTGACTGGGCATTGGTATCTAACCCAAAAAATGTCCAATCGGCTGGCACCATGGCTGATGCTCTCAGTGACCACTCGCCCATATTCTGTGTCTGGATAAACAGGGCTGAAAAGGTCCTGCCTAGAATGCTCACCACCAGGGACTACTCAAAGTTTTCTCCGGTTCAGTACAATATCCTCCTGGGCAACCAAGAGTGGAATCCCCTAAGATGTCTCCCTACCTTGGAGGAGGCAGTTGACTTCTTCAACAGAGCTATCTTGAGGGTAGTGGACCTCCTTGCCCCAAATAAGACCTATCGGGTAAAAGGCCACTATTACAAGTGGATTACCCCACCCTTAAAGGCCCTTATGAAGAGCTGAGACAAAGCCTGGAAAAAGTTTAAGGGCTCCTCACTCCCGGCAGACTGGGTGACTTGCAGAGCACTCAGAAACCAATGTAAACAGGCCATCAAGAAAGCTAAAAAGGTGTACTTCAACCACCTCCAGAAGACAAACCTAGGAAATCCTAGGACGTTCTGGTCCAATATCAACAAACTGATAAAGGGGAACAAAAAGACTAGCACAGGCCCTATCAAGGCTAATGGGCAGGTACTGCATGATGAGGCACTAATTGCTGAAACCCTCAATAACTTCTTTACAAACCCGGACAAGCATAAGGCAGGGTCCGTGGTGCCCAACCACCAGTCTGTTCCTCTGGATCCCCCAATCCTTCACCGCCCACTCTTCCACTTGCGGCTGGCAAAGGTAAATGAGGTCTCGGCTATCCTAAAAACCCTGAAAACAAGAGGCTCAGGAGGCCCGGATGAAATTAAAGCTAGACTGCTTAAAAAAGGTGCCCCGGCACTTGCTAGACTGCTCACCTGGCTCATCAACAGGTCCTTACTAGAAGGATATGTCCCAGGGCTGTGGAAGCAGGCTCATGTGGTCCCAATACACAAGAGCGGGCCTGTGGAACCTATGGAGAACTACAGGCCTATCTCACTGCTGTGCACCCTGGCAAAAATACAGGAGAAACTAGTATATATACCCAACTTAGCGAATACCTTGAGACACACATGGTGATGTCCCCGTCACAACACAGCTTTAGAGCCAAACATGGGACTGATACAGCCTTAACAAAATTCTCTACTGATGTACTTAGAGAAATAGACTCTGGATCCAACACAGGGGTGGTTTTTGTAGACCTCTCCCAAGGCCTTAGACCTTGTAGATCACAGACTTCTACTCCACAAACTCCTCCACATAGGCTTGGATACCCATACCCTTAAATGGGTGGAAAGCTACCTTTCAGATCTCACCCAAAGAGTCAGGTGGCAAGGTAAACTTTCCAAACCACAATCCCTAAAGGAGGGTGTCCCACAAGGGTCGATACTAGGGCCCCTAATGTTCTCACTATTTATTAATGAAATGCACAATCACTGTGGGAACAGCAAGGTAATCCAATATGCGGATGATGCTGTTATTTACAAAGCCTCTGACAACCTGGACGACCTAGGCCCATCCCTCCAAAAGGATATCCGTGTCATGGAGGAATGGCTCACCATGAACAAAATGGTCCTAAATACCAATAAGACCAAAGCCATGTTGTTTGGCCCTAAAACTCTCGGACTAGACAGATCACAATCACTCCAAATTACGTCCCTGGAGGGCAACAAACTGGAAGTAGTCTCCTCGACAAAGTACCTTGGTCTTACCCTCGACCAAGGTCTCACTTTCAAGCAACACGTAGACCAAGTTACCAAAGTAATCCATACCAAACTCAGATTACTGTATCGGCTCAAGGAACAGCTGACCCCTGAAGCTAGGACTGCAATAGCTTCTATTGTCCTACTCCCCACGCTAACATATGCTGCCCCGGTCCTTCAGGGTGTCGCTAAACTGGAATATGGTAGACTTCAGACACTATACCATAAGTTAGTCCGCTTTGTCTCCTCATCCCACTCAAGGAGCCACCACTGCGAGGCCCTAGCGAGGCTCAATTGGCCATCCTTTGAAGCTCGGCTCAGGTACCCTGTACTCTGTCTGGTGAAAAAACTAATCAGCCCAATGCCTCCCCCGAGCCTCAATGGACTCCTTACAGGAAAAAGAAATGTGCGTAACCTCAGGTCCTCTGGCCAAATGCTACTAGATGTCCCTAAGGTCAGGACAAAGGCAGGTTGTAAATCCTTCGCACACGCTACCCCCTCCCTTTGGAACAACCTTCCTTTGGAGGTGCGTGAAGCCCCATCGGTACCGTGTTTCCACACAAGACTCAAGACCTACCTGCTGTCAATGAGTAATTGCCTATGCTACGGTACCTAATTCTACAATAATGACCCTCGTCAGCTTTCTCTACCATACTTAATCTCTACCCACTGAACAGTTAGCACTTACCCCGCCTCACGTTCATAGAAAATATCCTATGTATCTTAGAGGTATGTTACCTAATGAACTCACTGTACTGTCTCATTAATTGTAGGTCTCTGTAGCATGAACAAATGCACAATAGAATGAGTAGTTAGACATGTATGACCCATAGATAAGAAAGCTGTGTCTCATGGATCTGAAAGCTGTTGCTTACTGTAAACCCTCAGCCTGTATATTGTACCATTGTCTTCTATTTCATGTACTGTTACTTCCCGGGTCGCCTCTGAAAAAGGGACCTCCAGGGCCCAGTGGGCCTACCCGGTCATCAAAATTCAATAAATAATAAATAAATATTACTGTCGTATGTCCTGCAGTAATAGAAAGAAAAGCATCTATGATGTTATGATAGTTAAACTGGGCAGCGTTGCTCTAGATGGCTCCTACCATTTTAAAAACGGAAAAGGAACTTGAAATGTATAGAATGATCGGCTTACAGCATTGGGGCTGAACAGCTGATTTTGCCAGTCGCTGGTAAGTGACAGCTACGATAAGACAAATTTACTGACATACAAGGAAAAAAACCTTGCCAACATAGGATCTAGTGTTCAGTTTCTTTAGTCAGTAACTTGCATCTGTGATACAAGGAGAGACAAATCACGGGTACACATTTCTCGAGTCTTGTCACCAGAGACTTAATCAGGTGGAGAGGATTTCAAACCTGCAAATCGCACCACAAAGGTACACATTCTCTTTAAGCACTGAGAATAGTCTCCCACCATCACCAACATTTCTGCGCTATGTAAACTATGAAACAACACTCCCATCCCATTCGAATAAGATAATCCAAACATCTGCCAAAGGAAACAAATTCAAATCAAAAATGAAAGTAATAAAAAGAAACATGTAAAAAAACTCACAGAAAACCATGGTAATCTGACCACACACAAAACACAGTGGAATATGCTGTACAGTAATTTTACTGTTGTTTGCACTATACTGTATTTGTAACTTTTGTTCGGTATTTGCTGTACTGTATTTGTATTTTTGTACTTGTATTTATCCTGTACTGTGTTTTTGTACTTGTATTTATCCTGTACTGTATTTTTGTATTTGTATTTATCCTTGTGCCATCTTCATGTCCCCAGATCGTGCCTGAAAACGGTCCATTGGATCAGTGCGCCTACCCGGTTAATAAACAAACAAATAAATAAAGCATATGGTTATTACGCAAAAATAACTTGGCAGACCCTGTCTGAACACTGTCACTGCTCTGCGCACCAGTTTACCCACAGAAATCTGTGCCCAGTTCCAATCACAAGCCAAAGTATTAGGCCAGAAATCTCTGCTTTGAAACAGTATAATACTGCTACCTGCAAAAAAACACAGTCAGAATCTGCCACTCTAAAATTCTAAGGAATGAAATCCCAGCCATTTTAGTGATCAAGCCTAAAACATATCACTACGCAAAAGCTGGATATTTATTTATTTATTAAATTTTGGTGACCGGGTAAGCCCACTGAGCCCTGAAGGTCCCTTTTTCAGGGCCGACCCGGGAAATTACATAATACCAGAGACAAATACAGCATTAGTTCACTATACAGGAATTACAGGAACACAGTTACGGTGACAGGACAGAAACATAGCAGTCCAAATGGAATACATAGTTAGAGTATCAGTGATAACTTAGAGCGAATATTAGCGGTTTGTCATGGAGTTAAACAGTGTAGAGGAGTAGGACCTGTCTAATCATTTATCTCTGGGTTCCTGTCAGGAGCTGGAGCAATTACAGGAGCTGGATACCGATAGGTGGGCCTTAAGCCTGGTGCAGAAGTTTTTGATAGTGGGGGCCTCCTGCACCCCAGGAGGGAGCTGGTTCCACAGTATGGGAGCAGTGAAGGCAAGTGACATACCACCTGCCTTAGTTCTAACTCTGGGGACATCAAGGAGAGTACGGCCCATTGTGCGCAGGAGACGGTGGTTGGCCTTCAGAGCAACGAGGCCAGAGAGACTGGGGGGGTCGGGCCGACTAACTTGTAGGCTAGGCAGAGTATGGGGCATTGATAGCGTGCATCCAGTGAGGGCCAGTTTAGAAAGGATAGGGAGTCACAATGGTGATCCCTAGGGTTGGCCTGGGAGGCGAACCTTGCCACCTTGTTATAGAGGACCTGGAGTCTGTTCCTCTCCAGCTTTCCCAGCCCTTGCACGACTGGGGCAGCATAAGTGAGTGTTGGGAGGAGGACACTGGTGGCGATTGAGATTCTGGCTTCGGGTACGAGCTGGTCTTTCAGGTGGTAGAGGGTTCCTAGTTTCCCGTGTCAGGTTTTAGTGACTGAGTCCACATGGTTCTTCAGGGTGAGGCCCTGGTCCAGGGTTAGGCCGAGGTATTTCAGGGAGGGTACTACTTCTAGGCTGTTGCCAGCTGCAGTGGTGAGGTGTAGGTGCTGTGTTCTGTCCTGACCAAAGGATCTAGGGCCAAACAGCATTGCCTTAGTTTTGGACGTGTTGAGGACCATTCTGTTCACGGTGAACCAGTGCTCCAGTGATGGGAGTTCATCTTGGAGTAGGGGGCTAAGCCTTCCCAGATTAGCGATGGACCGGTAGATGACTGCATCATCCGCGTACTGGACAACGGAGCTCATGCCACAGTGATCCGATAGTTCATTAGTGAGCAGGGAGAAGAAGAGGAGGCCCGAGTATCGAGCCTTGGGGCACCCCCTCTTTTAGCAGAAGTGGCCCAGAAATGATGTCTTTCCACTTTACCCTCTTCGTCCGGCCGGTCAAGTAACTCTCGAACCACTTCAGAGCGTGGCTATCTAGGCCTGTGTTGCTCAGCTTAGTGAGGAGGAGCTCATGGTGGACCAGGTCGAAGGCCTTGGAAAGGACAATGAAGACCACACCAGTGGGGTTGCCCTTATCCAGGCCACGGAATACATCTGTTGTAAATTTGGTAAGAGCTGTGTCTGTCCCATGGCCGGTTCTGAAGCCATGCTAGGAGGGTGACAGGATTTTATGTGCCTCTAAGTAGTCACATAGTTGTCCATAGATCAGTTTTTCCTGGATTTTTGACAGGATGCAGAGTAAGGAGATTGATCTATAGTTGCCAATAGATTCACGGCGGCCGCTCTTGTGGATCGGGACCACATGGGCCTGTTTCCACTGTGTAGGGACGATGCCCTCCTTCACTGAGCGGTTGATAAGCCAGGATAGGGATCTGGCCAGGGCCGGGGCCCCATCCTTCAGCAGCTTTGGATGGATCCTGTCGGGTCCCCCAGCACCAGTGGCTTTTAGAGTTTCTAGCTGTGATAGAACCTCTTGAGGCTTGACTAGTCTTAGGTGGAAGGATGGGCGGTCGAGGTCAGGGGGATCCCTAGTGCTGGGGTCGATGGTGAGGGGGGGGTAAGGCAGCCTTGTACGGGTCTAGGTTAGTGAAGTGGTGGTTTAGTGAGGTGGCAATTAGCGGGTCCTCATGAATTAGTTGTCCACTGACCTCGATGGGGCCTGGTTCGGACTTGCTGTTCTCCTTCATCAGTTCATTGATGTGAGCCCAGAAAAGTCTAGAGTTCCCAAGGTTATTTTTCTGAAAGCGCGTGACGTACTCTATTTTAGCTTTTTTTATGGCCAATTTGCATTTGTTCCTGAGGGTTTTGTATGTCACAAGGTCTGCTTGTAGTGAGGAATGCTTGAACTTTTTCCACGCCTTATCCCGGTGTGTTATGAGGGCCTTTAGTGGAGGTGTTATCCATTTGTAGCAGCTGCCCTTGGCACAAAGTTTTTTCATAGGGGCATGGAGGTTGGCTGCCGCATTTATTGTCCTCTAGAAGAAGGCCACAGCCTCGTCCAGGGTAGGGAGACGCTTGATCGGGCTCCAATCTAGGTTGTTTAGATGATTGGAGAATTGTTCGGGTGTGTAGTGGGTGAAATTTCTTGCGGCCAGAATACGTGGGGGCACTCTGGGCGCTCTGTTCTTCCAGATACAGAAGATAGGAGAATGATCACTCAAAGCGTCAGCCAGGATACCAGCGGACTGGATATTGCAGGGGCTCATCACTAGAGCCCAGTCAAGGGTAGAGTGATTCCCTGTTTTGTGGTTCAGTCTGGTGGGTTCGGAGATTACCTGTACAAGGTTTGCATCTTGTATCAGACCCGAAAGGGACTGAGTGGGATCCTGAGCCCAGTTCAGGTTGAAATCTCCTAGGATGAGGAGCTCAGTGGTGACGTATTTAACTGTATCCTGCAGGATTGCCTCCAGGGATTGAAGGGCGTTCTTAGGAGGGTTGTATATGCACCCTATGGTGAGGTGTTTGCAGAGACACAGGGTGATGCGGACGAAGACTGATTCACTGTCTGTGCTGGCATCATGTTGCAGGATAGCCTCGGTTGAATTGAGGGTATCGTTTACATAAATGAGTACCCTTCCCCCTCTTTTGTTAGTCCTGTCTTTCCAGTAGGAGTGGTACCCAAGGGCTGTGACCTCGTGGGAGGACATGGGGTTTGAGCCATGTTTCTGACACCGCCAGTACATCTGGTTTATAAAGGTCCAGCCAGGCTTACACTTCATGCATCTTAGGTCGTAGGCTGCATGTGTTCATGTGCACGATCCGCGGGCCCTTTGAGGACACCCATTGAGGGTCTTGCGGGGAGGATATCAAGAGATTGCCAGGCATGGGGCCTGGGTTCGGTTGAATATCACCTGCCATGAGCAGGAGGACTCTGAAGAGGCATAGTGAGGTGGGGTTAAGGAGCGAGATGAGACCTCTTGGGCACGACCTCATTGCATGGAGGGTGATAGAGTACCATGCGCGTTTCTTGGTAAGCTCGACGGTCAACAGTGAGGACTGAAGACTTAACTAACAAAACTGAATCATCTCTGGGATCTCACTGGGGCATGTACCCTACATACTCCAAACTGATGAAAAAAGTCCAGGTCTTGACAATAGGCACCAAACTTTATTTGACAGCTAAAAAGAGGCTAAGGAGTGCATATTGTTACAGTTTTCAAATTAAAATAATGCTACCATTAGTTCTTTATTCTGAACTTCTAAATATACATTGATGCTGGGGCACATTAAGTAAATTTAATAGGCAAGGATATTTCTGGAACCACGTAAAGGGCCTTATAGGGACTTGGCATACCCATGCCATGAATGATAATGGCCGTGATTCTCTAACGGGTGGTTTCCACATTGGAGAATCGCGTAGAGTGATCTCACCACTCCGCACATGTGGACAGGTACACGCCGGTGGTATTCACAATCGCCAGCTGCCTGTCCACAGTCCCACCACCCCCCCCCCGTGTGCAGGTGTCGTGGAGGGTGGAAGTGGGTGGTGCACTGAACCCAGGTAGGCATTCAACCCGATGCCCATCCTGGGTCCAGCAGTGGATCCCTTGCACTGTGATGTGGGTCCGGGGAGGTGAATGGCACATGCGGATATTTGCCATACCTGCTCCAGACCTGTATGCAGAGTGCACCTACCCCAAGCCCCTGCCTGGTCCCGAATGTTAGTGACCCCCCCCAGCACACCGAGATGGCCTGGTGGGCAGAGCTGTTGTATGGCAGGGGTCCGACGACCGTCTGCCCCAGCTGTTGTCCAGTCGGCTGGTGGCACGAGGGGTGCATCCCATGTATAGCTGGACCCCACTGCGCAGCATTCCAGTGTAGATTGGGGCATGTCCACCCTACGCCCCTTTAAGAATCTCAGCCATTGAGCTTAAATGGCATTAATTGTACTAACCCTGTTACAACTGCTAATTCCTTCAACCTTCATTTCTCAAGAGTTATCCAAATACACCTGTCCCACCCCAGAACCACTGGCTTTCACCACACTCACCCTCCATGGATGCTTCCTTACCTCCACACCCCCACCCCCATTTCTACCTACCTGCTGTCACAAACATGGAGGTGCAGCAGCTACTGGACTCTTTCTCTGTCTGTAGTAGTGTTGGTTCTGATGGCCTCGAGCCTAGGCTTTTTTTATTTTTGAATTTAATGGTTTGGAAAGTACCTTTGAGCAGTGCTCTTTTACAAAGGTTCCATGTCTGGTAAATACAGTTCAACAGGGTAGGGAAACATATGGGTTCAACCTGAGAGGGCCATGTCATAGGCTAAACATAGTTATTGTAAATGTCTACATATATACAGGATACAAATATTTTTAGTTGTCACATATGTACAGGGTTAAATAAAAACGTTCGGGGCGCTAGAGAGCCAAGCACAAGACTGGTCATGGGTCACCTCGGCTCAGAGAATACCACTGAACTTTCCTTAAAATAATTAAAAATCCTGTCAACTTTGGTACAATATTGGGATACTACTGAATAAACGAAGGCAGCTGCTTCAGAAAGCCTGAACTTAATAATGGTACGCCAAAAAGGAGCGACGGATGGGCAAAATCAGAAATCTTCTCAGCCCACGCAGCATCCAGGCCCAAGCCAGCCAAATAACCCGGGAGAGTCACCACCATGGGATTGGGTCTTAAAAGCTGTGAGTGACCTAGATAAATAAGTGGAACATGTGTTGGAATGATTAGGTGCTCAGGAGGCTAAAGTGGAGGGTGCAGTTAATATGGCTAAAGAGGCAGATGAGTGCTCAATACGGACCCAAGTGACTGTTGCAACCCTCACCATGGAGAACTCCCACCTCCGCACGTGGCTGGAAACCCCCGAGAATGGGGTCAGGGCCATGAACTTAAGGCTGATAGGTCTCGTTGAAGGCGAAGACGGAGCGGGTCTGCTGACCTACATCAGAACCTGGCTGTCGGGAGAGATCCCAGAAATAATGGGAGTGGAGCTACAGGACATCAAGAGAGCATACAGGTAAACTTTTGATCCAGGCAGCTCAAACAGGACTTTCCCCATACAGTTCTAATTGTTACCTCGGGGATAGAAGTGAGGGACAGGATCTTAAGCTGGGCCAGAATAAACCACCCTTTACAGCATGAAGGTATGGAAGTCCGCCTGTTCCCCGATTGGTCCTATGCTACTTGTATTAGAAGAAAGCAATTTGACCCAATCAGACAACAATTACGAGTACTAAGAGTGGTTTACTCGCTCCTTTCTCCAGCCAGACTCCGTATAATGTACGGTGGTAAAATGTTCCAATTCACAGACCCAAAGAAGGCGCAGAAGAGAGCCGATAAAATTGCATCGGAATTTCGGCCTACAGCATTGGAGACGGCACCAGAGAACTCAGACTCTGAGATAGAACCGTAAGGTGCTACAATTTAAATTACTGCTGTTCTGAAGTGCTGATGGTTTCTGCAGAGCACACCAAAATCGGGACTTCAGCCTGTGGACTGTTTTAGTTAATAGGACTTGAGTCATATGGTTATCCTGGGCTTTTATGTAGGCTAACTTAACAGTGGTGCAAATCAGAGACCTTTTAAATGTTTTTTGCAGTTCCTGTAGTATAGACATAGCAAAGTTTTGGATAACTTCCCCCTAAGCCTCGGAGGACTTAAGATGGCGTCTGTCATATCACACACATTGCTAAATCCTGGACTTTATGTCTGAGCCTCTTAGGAACCACAAATGGGGTTAGAATAAGCCCTGTGAATGTCTATGGGTTCTTCTTAGGTTTAGGAGAGGGGCACGCGTCTAATGTTCCTTATATAACCAAAGTGTGATGTTTACGATGGTATTTAAAGGGGAAAAGGTGTAGCAGACCCCTGTGTTTCTACCTTCTAATGTTTTTACGTAAGTGGAAATAGTAGCTTTAAGGGCCATGTTAATTATATTAGTTTACCATCATCTAGGTTTTTCTTCCACAGGTCATGGCTTGATGAGCACATTATGTAATGTTATTATGTATAGAGTACATGGTGAATTCCCCCATATGATGTAACATCTGTAATAGATTGATATCTGGGTACTGAAATATTTGGTATTGTACACGTGGAAATCTGGACTCTGTTGCTGTATACACTACTGATTTGTTCAGTTCTCAAAAGCTCATTAAAAATAAAGTGCAAAAAAAAAAAAGTTTGTAGTAGATGTACAGAGCAGGTAGGGTGAAGAAGCGTCACCAGAGGCAGGAGCAAGAGTTGGCCTTAAGAAGGTGGTGCTTTAGGGACTTCTTAAAGAGGGGAAGGCTAGAACGCTCATATGCTGATACAGGTAGACTGCTCAGGATTGCCTCCTCTTACCTCACCCCCGCCCATTGGCCAATTTATAATCTATCCTTGTGCTCTGGCATTGTTCCAGAGATCTGGAAAATTGCCACAGTTGTCCCTCTTTTCAAGAAAGGTGACCCCAAAAGTATTACAAATATCACCTAAATGCTATTCTCTCTGTACTAAGCAAAATCTTAGAGGAACTTGTTGCTGTACAGACAGTCAGTTATCTCTCCGATTGTAATCTATTCTCTGATGCCTAGCATAGCTTTAGAAAAGGCCACAGTACCACCACTGCACTGCTTTAACTCACAAATGATACCAAGGTAGCCATGGATAAAGGCATGTGTACAGGGGCAGTGTTTATTGACCTTACTAAGGCCTTTGATTTCATGGTCCATCAGTTACTTAAAGAGCAACTATCCAGGTCTCCGATTGAAGAAGCAAGGCAAACCCTCAACCTGCCCGAAGTCAAATACTGCATATATTTTTCTTAATTGTAGCCCCTATTTCAGAAGGGAAGGGATCATAATTTGGCTCCATGGAGCGAGCCGTGGATCCGTCCACTACCTAGTACCACTTCAGTCTGCGGTCCGCCCCGATCTGCCTAAGCTATATGTCGTTTTGTGACGTAGCTATTTGGAAAGCGATGGGGGCATGTATTCGGTACTTTTGGATTGCCATTTAGAACTAATCATGGCCTCTGCTAACTAAGAAGGACCTTCTTAGTTAACTGGCGCAATAATCTGAACAGCAATCTAAAGTACCAAAATTTAACTTTAAAAAGCTGCCCCATTCAAGTATATGGAGTGTGAGCCTGCACTCTCCAAATAGTGATGTCACAAAACGACGGAGAGTGGGGGCGGACCGCAGACTGAAAGTGGTACCAGGAAATGGAAGGGATCAGCGTGGCTCGGTTCCTTGGAGCCAAATTATGATTCCTTCCCTTCCGAAATGGAGGCAAAAATACATGCAGTATTTGACTTTGGGCCAGGTGAGGGTTTGCTCTACTTTGGGATTTTGGAGATAGAGCAAGTTGCTCTTTAGGACAAAGCTGCAAACGCTGGGCAAAGGCATCTCCTCAAAGGTGGTTTCCTGGTTTGGTAGCTACCTCAAAAACAGGAAACAGCTTGTCAAATTCAGTGCTGCTTTTTCTGACCTCACTGCTATAAACATTGATGTTCCCCAAGGATCTGTCTTTGGCTCCCTTCTGTTCACTTTCTTTGTAAATGACCTCTTCATTAATCCAGTATACTGCTCTGCCTTATGCAGATGACCTGGTGCTCTCTTCAAGCTCAAAAAAATCTGGCTGACATGAATGCCAGTCTTAACTCTGATTTCTGTAAGGTCAAGTCCTGGCCCTCTCAAACAGATTGCTGCTCAATGCCAGTGAGTCTCATTCCATGCTATTTGGCTCTGCCCGTAGGATGTAAAAATGACCTGGCTGCCTGGAAATCTCCAGTATAGCTGGAACCTGTCTTGAGAATGTTAACTCTTTCAAGTACCTAGGTATAACCCTTGACCCTTCTCTAGATTTTGCACTGCACATATCTAATACCTGTAAATCCATGAATATTAAGCTTGGCCTATAGAACTAAATATGCCCTCACCCCCTCTGTACAAATTGCAGTTGCTTATACCATTCTTCTTCCCAGCTTTACATTTGGCTTTGTCACCTACTCCCACACCTCCAAAGCAAATCTCCACAAATGGGACATTACCTATAATAGCATGGGCTCTACGATGCCGGTTCGACAACAATTTCATCAAGCGGCATCACAGCAACATAAATTTATGTTGACTGCAAGTTGTGATTGACAGAAATCCCGAAAGACTCCTGGTCTGTTTTCCGAGTCAGAGTTGATTCGGGAAGGGGGTGCAGGACCAGGAGACAGTGTGTCTGGGTCTATGGCGCACCAATACAGCGAACTATCGATGTTGTCGGGATGTTGTCGGCATCGACATAGTTCGCATAATTGGTGTAGCTGTCGGGGAGATATACCATAGCATGTCACTTTGTCCTGGTCTCAAACTGACTTACCCACTATTGCCAGCTATACTCTTAGTTAAACTGGCTGTCTCCTGAGGCATATCGTTCTCTAGCTCTGGGTGCCCTTATGGACAATATTCTAAGGACTGGGGTACCTTCCTCCATAGGTGCTCTGCTGAAACCCCCTGACCTGGATTACCCCCTCCAGTCAGGTGACCTGTTACTTGCACTCATTCCCAGGTGCACTACCAATATAGTGTTCCAGGCCTTCTCCCACTTTGCACCCAATTACTGGAACTCCCTCCTTGTTGCCCTCTTGCACACCCTCAGCCATCCACTCTGCCCCTGACAAGGGCCACCCAGCCGGTGCTGTCTTCGTGGACCTGTCGAAGGCCTTCGACACAGTAAATCACTCCCTTCTACGGGATGTCCTCCCCCTCTCAGCCCTGTCCCAGGATGCCTCCCAACTGGTTTGCCCACTATCTAACAGACAGATCTCAGCAAGTTAGGTCTGGCAGCACCCTCTCCTCCAGACTCCCTGTTAAATCTGGTGTCCCCCAAGGCTCCATCCTTGGACCCCTTCTTTTTACCCTATTTCTCAGTACTCTCCCCAGTGCCCGCTCAGGCCAAGTACTACTTTACGCTGATGATGCTGTTCTTTTTGCCTCTTATCCCAATCCTCTCTCTCTCCAGGCATCCCTTCAACAAGCCTTCTCGGATGCTGAATCCTGGTTCGCTGAACACCGCTTAGTATTAAACTGCAAAAAGACAAAAAGCATGTTATTCTCCCATCACCAGAACAAGCATAAAGGCCATCCCCTGCGCATCCTCAGTTCCCAGCTTCAACCCTTTGACCTGGTCACTACCTTTAAATATCTCGGTATTACCTTGGACACCTCTCTTAACTACCATAAGCACATTCATCTTCTCTCCACTGCTGTTAACACAAGAATTGGCCTTCTCTATAGACACAAGCACTGTTTCACCCCTGATGCCCTATGCCTGGCAGTCTCCTCGTCAGTCCTCGCTCTTATTGACTATGGCATCCTTCTCTACGGCACTGATGACACTTCCTTGCATCACCGAATCAGGGTTGCTCTGAACAAAGCCTGCCGACTTGTCTTTGGTTGTGGCCAAAACACCCACACCTGCACTCTTTACAGTCTCTCTAACTGGCTTAATTTCAGTAACAGGCTGTGGCACCAAACCTGCCTACTCGCTAAAAAACTCTCCACTGGTCTTTCTCCCTGGGGCTCTCCGCCCTGTTACTTCCAGCCAATACCCTTAAAACCACTAGACTTTCCTCCAAGGCCCCTTTTCGGACTCCCTGATCATAGACTCCATGATTCGGGGAGTTGATACCCATCTCCAGCCAGGGATAATGGTCAGATGTCTCCCAGGTACATCAGCATGGAGAGACACTGACCGCATTGCTAAAATTGTTCACAAAGCAGGAGAAAACATTGATGTCCTAGTACACATAGGGACTAATGATCTCGCCAGCCGGTCAGTTGTGGAGACCAAGGAACACCTGACCAGGCTGGGTGACAAACTATCATCCATTTCATCCGCATCTCCTTCTCTGAGATTCTGCCAGTCTGGGAGAGGGAGCAGATGGACGGAAGGTCAGAGAAGAGGAGATAGGGAGCTAAACACGTGGCTCAAGGGCTGGTGCTAGGAAAAAGGACACAGATTTTATAGGAACTGGCAACAGTTCTGGGAGCAAAAGTTCTTTAAATTTGATGGACTGCATCTGACTAAGGAGGAGTCAGTGCATTGGGGCAGAAGTTTGACATCTTTGCAGAATATTTAAACTAGCAAATGGGGAGAGGTGCACAGCACCCCATGCGTCGAATGGGAAGAACACCCCTCCCCCTCAGCTGAATGGTCAAACAGGGATTCAGCATGTTTGCAGTTCATTTGCATCACCAGGTAAGAAAAAGGTTTGTCTCCCATCGACACAGGGGGTATGCCAAACCTCACCCAACAACTAATACAGCGAAATCGGCCAATGGAAAATCATGTCACAAATGCTCACAGCCTGGGAAATAAGATCCCAGACCTGCAGGCAATAATGTCAGAGGCTAAACTGGACATAGTAGCAATTAGTGAGACATGGTTTACCAGTAGCCACACTTGGGAGACTTCAATACCTGGCTATGTATTGTTCAGAAGAGACCGAGGTGCAAAATGGGGGAGGAGTGGCCCTGTATGTCAATGAAAATATCAAATCTACAGAAATTCAGAATACACATAAGGAGCCAGAAGAACTGTGGGTCACCCTGGAAACAGGAAATGGGACAGCCATAAGAACTGGGGTTGTCTACAGGCCCAGACCAGGGGAGGACATAGACATTACTGTTAGAAGATATACAAAACATGACAGCTAAAGGGAGGTTATGATAATGGATACTTCAACATGCGGACACAGATTGGTCAATACCAGCAGGAACATCTGCCAGAACTAGACACATAGTGGATTCCCTGCAGGGGAGGGCCTCAAACAACTGGTAGCAACCCATAAGAGACAGGGCTATCTAGATCTAGTACTGACTAACAGGAAGGGATCACAGATCTCCAGGTAGAAGGTCACCTGGGGGCCAGTGACCATCACATGGTATGGTTCAATTGGCTACTACATCTAAATCATCCCATTCCAAGGCGAAAATATGGGACTTCAGAGGAGCTGACTTTGATAAGATGGCCAACAGAGTTAAGCTAGCCTAGCAAAAAGAAACACAGGTGAGGGTACAGGCAAAGTGGGCAAGCATTAAGGATGCAATACTTGAAGCAACATCCCATTGTGTTAGACAGAAAAGGAAGTGCAAGCGAAGAAGGAAACCACTTTGGTTCTCAAATACAGTAGCAGAAAAGGTCAGAGCCAAAAGGCTGGCCTTCAGGAAATATAAGGGAACACAGCAGGATGAAGATAGGAGGCATACCAAACTGCCCTAAGGGAAGCAGGGAAGGCAGTAAGGCAGGCAAAGTCCCAAACTGAGGAAACACTAGCACGAACAGTAAAGGTGACAAGACTTTCTATAGATATGTTAGTGAAAGGAGAAAGTCCAGAGGGGTATTGCTAAGCTTAATGGAGAAAAGGGAGCATGTGAGGAGGACCTGTAAAGGCATCTATCCTAAATAGATACTTTTGCTCAGTATTTACTGAGAGAAGGTGGGCAGGGCCCACAGCTCAGCGTCATGGACACAGGGGGAAGGGAGGTGAGCACTACTCCCTTCACAAAAGAAAGGGTCCTACAAGAGCTTGCTAAGCTCAGAGTGGATAAGGCAATGGGACCTGATGGCATACTTTGCAGGGTACTTAAGGAGCTAAAGGTGGAACTAGCAGAGCCATTAGCAGAACTGTTTAGTGAGTCTCTGAGCACAGGAGAGGTCCCAGAAGACTGGAGAAGGGCTCATGTGATCCCGCTCCACAAGAGTGGTAGCAGGGAGGAGGCAGGGAACTACAGACCAGTCAGTCTTACCTCAGTAGTGGGCAAGATTATGGAGACACTCCTTAAGGAAAGGATAGTGCAACACCTGGAATCCATAGGGCACAGGATCCAAGACAGCATGGGTTTACAAAAGGAAGGTCCTGTCAAACTAATCTCATAGATTTCTTTGACTGGGTAACCAGAGTGGTGGACCAAGGGGGAGCAGTTGATGTCGCCTACCTTGACTTCAGCAAAGCTTTTGACACTGTTCCACACAGAAGATTGATAAATAAGCTGGGTAGGCTCGGGGTGGGTCAGAAGTTTGTCAACTGGGTGCAAACTGGTTGACGGGCAGAAAACAGAGAGTGGTGGTAAATGGTATACAGTCAGAAGAGATGCAAGTCACAAGTGGAATGCGTCAGGGATCAGTCCTGGGGCCAGTCCTCTTCAACATCTTCTTAGTGACCTTGCAGATGGACTAGAGGAAGTACTTGTCTGTTTGCAGATGACACCAAGATCTGCAACAGAGTAGATGATCCAGATGGGGTGGGCAGAATGAGAAGAGATCTGGATAAACTAACAAAATGGTCAGAAGAGTGGCAACTGGGATTTAATGCAAAGAAGTGCAAGATCATGCACATAGGGAAGAGAAACCCTGAAGCCACCTATAGACTCTGAGGGGAGTTGCTAGCAGTCACAAAGGAAGAAAGAGACTTGGGCATCATCATCACTGATGACCTGAAATCATCCAAGCAGATCTCTAAAGCAGTAGGTAAGGCTAGGAGGGTGTTAGAGTGTATTAGTAGGGGTATCACAAGTCGTAAGAGGGAGGTAATAATCCCTCTTTACAAGACACTGGTTAGGCCCCATCTGGAGTACTGCGTGCAATATTGGAGGCCACACCTTCACAAGGACATTAACCTAATTGAGGCAGTCCAGAGAAGGGCAACCAAAATGGTGCAGGGACTGCATCAGAAGACATATGAGGACAGATTAACAGAGCTCAATATGTATACCCTTGAGCAAAGGAAGGAGAGAGGTGATATGATCGAGGCATTCAAACACCTTAAGGGCATTAACAAGGTGAAAGAGTCTAACATGTTTAAATATAAGAAAAATAGCAGGACAAGAGGACACAGCATGAGATTAGAGGGGCCAATTAAGGGGGAATGTGAGGAAATTCTTTTTCACAGAAAGGGTGGTGGATACATGGAATGGCTTACCTCAAGAAGTGGTGGCTATGAATACAGTGCAGGGCTTCAAACAGGCATGGGATAGGCATAAGGGAGCAATGCAAATGAGTATGAATAGATAGGCCACTGACAGAGCAAAGGCCGATGGCACATTTATAAGGTAGAAAAAGAAATGGGCAGACTGGATGGGCCTTGCGGTCCTTATCTGCCGTCAACTCTATGTTTCTATGTACCTCCCTCTTCCAAAGATCCTTCAAATATAGAACCCCTCTGTAGTTGAACGCCCTACTCACTAATTTTGCTACTGAAAATAAACTAGGATGTTTCAAATTTTCAGCTCACACCTAGTATCCTCCAGCTCCTGCGACTGCTGCTAGCCTAGCTACCCACAAGTCCCTCCTGGTATCCCTTAATTCCTGGGACTATTGCTAACCCTTTCCCCCCCCTTTCTTCCCAGCTCCCTCCCCCGCTCTTCTGTTGACAAAGGAGTCCCCTCCTGCCCCTATATCTTGTGTCCCCCCCCGACAAAGGATCGTCTCCTGCCTCAGATTTCTCCCCTAGACAGCTACTACTTTAAAATGTCAATTATGTTTGAAATTTATTTTGACTACAATGTAATCTATTGTGCCCTGTACTCCCTGTGTCTTGTATTCCTACATGTTTGTTTAGATCTAGATTGAATTCTGTACCAACCTGTGATGTATTATGTTGCAACGTTACCTACTGTTGTATACTACTGTTCCATCCTTCCTCTTTATTTGTTTTGTGATGTGAAACCTTTGTAAAAGAGTCCCTGACTTAAAGGTATGTCCGATTCTTCTCAATAAATAAATAAAATACCTCTTTCAAAAGGGAGCTCTACCACTGTGTTATAGTCTCTGACTCTTGTACCTGCTTCTTGCTTCCCTGAGCAATATACCTATGCACACCTCTGGGTGGAGTGTTATTGACAACCACCACATAGGAAAGAGACCTGGGGGTAATCATATTGGATGACCTAAAGGTGGTCAGGCAGTGCGACGAGGGAGAAGCGAGGGCTAGTGGGATGCTGGGGTGCATAGGGAGAGATATCACCAACAGAAAGAGGAAGGTGGTGTTGCCTCTGTATAGATTGCTGGTAAGACCTCACCTAGAGTACTGTGTCCAGTTCTGGAGACCACATCTCTGGAAGGACATAGAGTGGACATGGTCCAGAGAAGGGCAGCTAAACTGATGCATGGTCTGCATCAAAAGCCCTATGAGGAGAGACTAAAGGACCTCAGTATGTACACCCTGGAACGGGGGGGGGGGATATGGTAGAGACCGTTAAATACCTCATAGGGATGTGTAAGGTAGAGGAGGGAAGTATTTTTCAGAAGAAAAGGTGCTCAAGAAGAAAGGGACGTGCTATGAAGCTAGAGGGGGTAAATTCAGGAGAAATGTGAGGAAGTACTTCTTTACAGAAAGAGTGCTGGATTCCTGGAACAGCCTTTCAGCAGAGGTGTTGGGGACAAAAACAGTGGTGGGGTTAAAGAATGTATGGGATTGCTGTCCTGGTGGCGCTGAGGATTGAGGCACTGGCGCCACCTCGCAACATGCAGGGCCGGGTTTGGGAACAGACTCGGTGGGTCGGTCGCAGGGGAGTGGGAGGACTGAGCATCCTCACGACAGCTCTCTTCTCTCTGGGGTGGGGTATGGTTTCCAGCGTGGCTCTACAGTGGCAACTGGTGGAAGCCAGGGGCACTGCTAATATCAGGGCCCCTACTTTTCTGTGAGTACAGTGGGACCAAGTTCCAGCGGCAAGATTCTCTTGAAGTTGCCGCAGAACTTCTTGGCGCGGTGGTTTGTAATTTCTTCGGAAGTTCTGCGGCACTAACAAACTACCACATCACAGTGACAGCTTGTCATCCTGACTTCACTTTCATGGCAGTTTTTATAGCAGTCAGGATGGTGGAAAGCACAGTAACACTAGTTCAAAAAATAACAGACTTATAAAAATAATTTTATGCCTAAAAAAGCAAAACAAATGTCTCTCCCTTAAGGTTTTAGCCTGTTGCATAAATGACATATGCAGAGGGGATCTTATGTGATTAAAAAGATATTTCTATATGCATGCTATCTATCCCACTAATGAGGTTTCCACTGTCTATCACTTATATAATTATATGCAAACTATAACATACATACAAATGTGTGTGTGTGGTGAGAGAGACAGAGATACTGTATGTGCGTGTGTGTGTGTGTGTGTGTGTGTGTATATATACAGTATCTTTTTAATTTCCATGAACTTGCATCCTCATTCATACAGGTCCCATTAGAAATGGAATACAGGAGTTATTGCAAAACTCATTTTTGATGTCAACCTGCTTTCCCTGACACACTGAGTAACACCATCAGGCCATGACATGCATGTGAACCGATTGTGAGATAGAGCTCTCCAGACCAGCGCAATGTGTCCACCATGTGACAGAACACTGCACCGTACCTTCCCAGGCTCCGAGCAATGATGTATTCCACCAGTCCTTGTGCTGCCCAGCCAGCTCCCAGAGCTAATCTCTGAACCTGAGTTGCTGGCACGGAAACGCAGCATGCTACCCTCAGGCCCAACAGCTGTCCCTGCACACAACATTTCTCCATAACTTTTAGGTGATTCTATCAACCAGTGACAATATGTAATCAATAACCCTGGCAAAAATGCGTACAGTGCAATTATTTATTTAACAGGTCTATTCTTTCATCAGGTCTACACATTATATTCCACTTTTCTGGGCATAATTACGTTATTTTTCTTAAAAATGACATTTAAATTCATTTTACCAGTTATTCATCTCAGATGGCATCTCTATACCTTAAAGGCACAAATAGGTTTGTACAAAGTGAGGTATGGACTTAACAGGTCTGTGCTATTGACAAGGTTTTGTTTAAGTTGGCCCCTAGTGCAATAATGTAAAACTGAAAATTGTATTAGGCTGTACTGCAGGTTGAACAAATATCACCATGCCTGATGTGCAGTGCCACCATCTCTGGCAGTGGGAGCTGTGGAAGATAAGTGACTGTTCATTTCTGTTGCAGATTGCAGCCATTTCATTAGATAATGTATGATGTTATAGCAATGATAACATACATTCTGAGCATATAGGGGGTTTAGGATATAAAAAAAGGGGACGGGAACCACATTCTATGGAAAAACAGAAATATTAACAAAACATCAACAAGAAGAGTGAATTCTGCGGCACTGCAGAAGTTCTGCGGTAGATTGCAAGTTCTGCGCAAAATTCTGCGGCCGCAGAATTCTAGGGGCCTTGCTAATAATGCACGTAGTTGAGGGCTGGAGTGCGGCGGGCATCAGCAATGTTGTGCATGGATGCCATTGCGCGTCCGGCTCTGAGGGAGACAAATCCAGGTAGAAAACTGTGGGGCAGTCTTGGTGGCTGATGGCCATGTGCCGCACCCCCAGACACGAGAGGTGCACCCCCCCAGGTATCAGGATCTAGGTCCTCCGAGGGGGGGGGGGACTCTGTGTGCCAGCCTGCGTGGAGGAGAGCATGTTGCTGGCCAGACCAGGTCTGGGGGTGCGGGTGCCAGCGACCGGACGACTCGCCACTCGCTCCGCAGGAGGTAGGAGAGAGAAAATAATATTGTGATAAAGAATTCATGGGATAAGCACAAGAGAATCATAGTGGAAAGAAGTGGGGGAGGGAGAAAGAGCAGTAGATAGAGCACAGTCTGGGGTAATGGTGTAGTTAGGGGGAAATGGGCAGACTGGATGGGCCAAGCGGTCCTTATCTGCCATCAAATTTTATGTTTCTGTGTGCGGTTTATGTTATTTGTGCTATGAAAGTGTTTGCCGAATTTGTTTATTTTGACACACCTTATTACTGGTACACATTATGCTCCTGTTGTTTTTTTGTTGCAATGTACTGATCTCCTTGCTACCTTGAGCATGTGTTTATTGTTGAAGCTTCTGCTCAGGCATTCTGTTGTGAAACTATAATATTTGTAATGCCATTATTTCTTTGCTGTATTTGTACTCTACTGTGCTTGTAACTGTACTCTCCCAGGTTACACTCTTACCCGAGGTAATTAAAAACTAAATAAATCATTTTCAGTTTCATTGTCGGTTATATATTGTAAACTGATTAACACTGTGTTTAAGTTACTAGTACTAATTTAATGTAATAAGGCTTATTAAGGAGGCACTTCTCAGTTACAGTAGGGGTAGCAACCAAGTGGGACAGGCCCAAAGCTCCCCCAGGTAAAGTGGGTTGGGGGGGACACAGGGTGATCAGGATTAAAGTGAAACATAGGATCAGACAAAGGTAGGAACAGGTAAGAGGATTAAGAAATGGAAAATAGAAGACACTGTGTAAGGTAAGGCTATAAACTAGTTTTGGGGAAGCAAAAGGAGTGAGGTAGAAGTACCATGAAAGTAGGAAGGAGGTAGAGGTGTAAACTGAACTTACATAGAGACTAAGCAGAGTAAGATAAGGTTCATGGGAGTGGTGTAATACAATGGCTGGGGGGCAGCGGTCTTCCGGAAACCTTCTGGAGACTGAGGTGCTGCCCCGTTTGTACTCGGCTCTCTGAGTTGCAGGTACAGGTTGCTGGATTCTGGGCCAAACTGGCAAGGGTACAACGGACCTTCCACCCTACTCAGAGGCCAAAAAGTCTTCCAGTGCTCCCGCAGTGGATGCCTAGATAGAAGCAGAGTGGAAGGACCATGGTGAGCATTGGGAGGGTGGGGGTTGGGGATAGGGAATATGCTCCTCCTCCTATACTACTGAACACGTCCACCTTACTGGCAGAAAGGGGCAACTGAGAGGAGATAACTTATCGCAGGAGAAGGTGGGGGGGGGCTCAGAAGTGGAGGCCCCTAGCCAAAGAGGAAGCACCCCCACGCGGGGCACTCAATTGTGATGGACATAGACTTGGTAGCTGGGAGGATAGGGAGAGGTGAGGTGCTTGAGGGGTGCCTCTGCTGGAACAAATGGCGAGCAGATCCTGCAGATTTGCTACTGCAGCTGGAGCAGGGAAGGAGTCAGTCGTCACTGTCTATATTGAGACAAATGATATAGCACCGGAGAAGGTAGAAGTAGGAAAGGGAAACTTAAGGGAGCTGAAGAGGGGCCTTAAGCAGGCAACACACACAGTGGCTTTTTCCTGAGGTGCTACCTCTGTAAAGCCAGGGAGATGGAAGGACAGTCCACACCAGGGCATTTCGTGAATGGTTGATGGCATGGTGGATGGATGAAGGTTTTGGTTACATCGGAGACTGAGGATCAACCTGGGAGGATATGGGCCTCTATAACAGAGATAGCCTGCATCCTTCTAGGAAGGGGACTGGCAATCAAAACAAAGGAGGTAAAAAATTGCCCCTCTCCAGATGGTAAAGTGTTAGGAAGGGAAGATCCAAGAGAAGAAAACTCCCCTAGAGCAGATGAACAGAAAGTCAGGGACTTCTCAACGAATAAAGCGTGTTGGAGACGTGGGGATCATGATGCTGGAATGGCGCATATACTCTGGAACTGTCCTTCCCTGGTCTCTATCTGGAAAACAGTACAGGGGATATGCTGTAGAATATGCAATCAAATATTGCTGCTTTACTCCGAATTGATTCCTATTAGGCATATTTCCTGAGGGAGGTACTATCAGCTCACAGCTTCATCTGGTTAAATCTAGCATCTCTAAGCCTTAAGAGAATTACCTTGAGAAATTGGATGTCTACCCGCATTCCATCGTTAGATGAATGGTATAATCAAATTAATTTAACAGCCAATAATGAAAGGATAAGTTACTTAGTTATGGACAGTTTAACAATGTTTCATTAGATTTTGGATCCTTTTTTTACTGTTGATTTAATCCTTAATAAACATTGTTTATCCGTCAGAAACAAAAAAGACGAGGAAAGTAGTTTTACTAGATACTCTGCAAAGCTGATTTGTTTTATTTTATGTAGCGCATTACTCTTGTTATTGTTTTCTGTTTTCTTTTACTTATAGTGTCTTATAGATGATTTTGATTGTTTTTATATGCTGTCGTTAATACAAAAGAGTGCCTCATTCATGTACTCATTCTGTACTGTTTAATACCCTATTTCTTTGTACATCCTTCTATCGGCTTGAAAGAAAATAAATAAAAATTTATAATGGTAAAAAAAGAAAGTCAGGGACTGAAACATAGAAACATAGAATTTGACGGCAGATAAGGACCGCTTGGCCCATCTAGTCTGCTCATTTCCCTACCTACAGGATAGGCCACAGATCCTAGTTAACCAACAGCCTATTTCTTCCTACCCCCCACAAGAATTGCCTTATGTCTGTCCCATGCATTCTTGAATTCTCCCACAGTTTTAGACCCCACAACCTCCTCAGGAAGGCTGTTCCATGCATCCACTACCCTCTCTGTGAAATAATACTTCCTCACATTGCCCCTGAACCCACCCTCCTTCTATCTTTAAATTGTGTCCCCTTGTTCTTGCAAGTCTCTTTTTCTGAAAGATGCTACCCTCTTGGACTTTGTTGATTCCACTGAGGTACTTAAAAGTTTCTATCATGTCCCCCCTCTCCCTTCTTTCCTCAAGGGTATACATGTTAAGCCCTTCGTCTCTCCTCATACGGCTTCTCTCGCAGACCCTGCACCATTTTAATTGCCCTCCTCTGGACTACCTCTATCCTGTCTATGTCCTTGCGGAGATGGGGTCTCCAGAACTGGACACAGTACTCCAGATGGGGTCTCACCAACTGTCTGTACAGAGGGATAACAACTTCCTGTTTTCTGCTGCTGATGCCTCTCCCTATACATCCCAGTATACCTCCAGCCCTCCCTACTGCCTTCTCACGTTGCTTGCTAACCTTAAGGTCATCTGATATGATTACCCCCAGGTCCCTTTCCTTTTTTGTTGTTGTTACTACCTCCCCAACCATTGTGTATTCTTCCCCTGGGTTCTTGTTTCCCAGGTGCATTATTTTGCACTTCTTTGCATTGAATCCTAGCTGCCATACTTCTGACCATTCCTCCAACCTTGCCAAGTCCCTTTTCATCCTTTCCACGCCTCCTTGTGTATCAACCCTGTTGCAGATCTTTGTGTCATCTGCAAAAAGGCATACTTTTCCTTCCAGTCCCTCTGCAATGTCACTGATGAAGACATTAAAAAGGACTGGACCAATACTGAACCTCTGGTACCCCACTAGTAACCCCTCTTTCTTCAGAGTGGACTCCATTTACAATTACCTTCTGTGTCCTGTTGTGCAGCCAATGTTTTACCCAGGCTACCACCCTGGGACCCACTCCCAGGCTGGTTAATTTGACTATTAATCTTTTGTGTGGGACTGTGTCAAATGCCTTGCTAAAGTCTAGGTAGGCCATGTCTACAGCCCCTCCCTGGTCTACTACTTTGGTCACCCAGTCAAAGAAATCTATTAGATTCGTCTGACATGACCTTCCCACTGTGAACCCATGCTGCCTTGGGTCCTGTGCTCCACTGGCCTCTAGGTACTCAACTATTCTTTCTTTCAGAAGTGACTCCATCACTTTCCCTACCACAGAGATCAGACTGACAGGTCTGTAGTTTCCCTGCCTCTGTCTTGGTCCCACTTTTGTGAAGGGGAATCACATCCCTTCCTCCAGTCCTCAGGTACCACACCATCCTCCCATGATTTATTAAAAGAGTAGCCAGTGGTTTCACTAGTTCCTCCTTAATTCTTTTAGAATTCTGGGGTGAATTCCATCAGGACCCATTGCTTTGTCCACCTTCAGTTTTAGGAGTTCTTGCAGAACCCTTTCTTCTGTGAAAGGGCTGGGATCGACCCCCTATCAAGAGTGCTTCTGTTAATTGGATTAGGCACTTCCCCCTCCTCTTTTGTGAATACTGAGCAGCAATATTCGTTCAGTATCCCTGCTTTTCACTGTCCCCCTCTGCCCACCCACCGTTCATTCTTTTCAGCCTCACTATCCCTCCCTTTGTCTTTCTACGCTCGCTGATGTACCTATAAAAGGTTTTATCCCCCTTCTTAACTGAGTTGGCTATCTTTTCCTCAGTTTGGGCCTTTGCTATTCTGACTTCCCTTCCTGCTTCCTTCTGCCTTAACTGGTACAGCTCTCTGTCCTGCACCTTCTGTGTTTCCTTATACTTCCAGAATGCTATCTTTTTCTTCCTGACTTTCACAGCCACCTCTTTTGAGAACCATAGTGGCTTTTTCTTTCATTTTGATTTGTTTATTTGCTTCACACAAAGGCTTGTTGCCTCTGTGATGGCAGTTTTGATGATTCCCCATTGTTGCTCCACACCTCCTTCTAGCCTGTTTGCTAGTGCTTTTCTGAGGCACTCTCCCATCTCGCCAAAGTCAGCCCTCCTAAAGTCCAGTACCCTCACTTTTGTATGGCTAGACTCTGTAGCTGAGTTTAACGTGAACCACACTGTTTGATGGTCACTTGTCCCCAGATGGCAACCCACTTCTAGATCTGAGATCCTCTCACTGCCCCCATTTGAGAGTAGAGGTCTAAGATTGCTCCCTCACGAGTGGGTTCCGAAACTAGCTGTCTGAGGCCTGCCACTTGTAGGGCATCAAGAATGGCCCTGCTCTTGGATGTGGCTGCAGCAAATGTGCTCCAGTTAACATCTGGCATATTCAGGTCTCCCATCAACAGTATCTCCCCTTTCTCTGCCATTCTAAGAATGCCTTCTATCATATCCTTGTCCATTCCCTCCCCTGACATGGGGTCTGTACACAACCCCTGTGCGGATTGTGGTGCCCTTTCCAGTCTCCAAGGTGACCCACAGTGCCTCCTCTCCTCCCTGTTTACTCTTTTGTTCAGTTGCTTTTATCCCTTCCTTTACATAGAGAGCTACTCCTCCCCTCTTCTCTCCTGCCTGTCTCTCCTGTAGGTTATGTACCCTGGTATGTTAACATCCCAGTCATGGTTCCTGTGTACCATGTTTCTGTGACTGCTACGATATCCAGGCATCCCTCTTCCATCAAGGCCACCAGCTCAGGGAGCTTGTTGCCCAGACTACGGGCATTGGTACTCTTTACCCTCCATTTCCTGATGGCCTTACTCCCTTTTGCCCCATCTCTGTCCTTCTTGCCTTTGTCACTTTCTCCATTTACCCCTGCCCTTCTCCCTATCGACATCTCTGTTGGTGTTTGCCGCACTTACTACCGGGATTATTTGGGGGGGGCTAGGATTTCCCTGCTCCTTTCCAGTGCCTCCCCCCTTGGCTAGTTTAAAAGCTTGCCAATGAAGCATTTAAACCTATACCTAGGATCCTGGTTCCCCTCCCGGACAGATGCAGCCCATCATGCCAATATAGGCTTGCATCACTCCAGGTGGACCCCCAGTCCCCAATGAAGCCAATCCTGAGCTCCACACCAGTTTTTCAACCACTGATTGAATCCCATGGTGCGGAACACCCTAGCTCTCTCCTATGCCATAGATGGGCAGCACCTCCGAGAAGGTTACCGTGTGCTACTTGACTAAGGCCCCTCCCCAATTCCACAAACTCTTCCTGCACTTCTCTAATCCCTTTCTTAGCCAGGTCATTTGTTCCTAGGTGGACAATGACATCCAGCTCCCTCCCCTGTGCAGCTGCTCCGGCAATCCTGAGGATTCGCTCCCTATCCCTCCAAGCCATGGCGGCAGGCTGGCACCCTACCTCCCTCTCCCCTTCCTCCCCCAGTTCTACCTTCCTAACAATGAAACCCCCCACCAGGAGTTGTTTCCTTCCCCTGCAGGGTCCTCTACCACCCTCCTGTGGGTCTCCTTTGTGGAGGTTCCCAGCATCCTCCTTGGTCTCCACTGCGGGTGCCTCCATAGAGGAACCACACTTTGCCAGAATGGCATAGGAATTGTGGAGAGGTACAACTGGAGGGATGCACCTCTATTCCACCACCTCTTTCTTAGCAACCTCTGAGACAACGGCAGTGGCACTGGTGGTCCCTGGGTGGAAGAGGAGGTCCCACAAATCCTGGCCAACTCAGCCTGGAGATGAGCAACCTCCTCCCTCAGCCCAGAGAGGTGCCTGCAGATGGGACAACACCGCATCCTCCAGAATGTCTCCCGGAAGACTGCTGCTCCACAGCCACTGCACTGCACCACTCCAATTATGTCTTATTTCTGGCCCCTTAACTCATTGCAATCCTTACTCTTTCCTCTGTTTTTTTTTCTCTCTCTCCTTACTTTCTGCCTGTGTGCCCTTTAAGCACCTGATTGTCCTGTTCTGAGACAAGAATATCCTATATTTCTCAGTAGACCACTTACTTGCTCAGAGGCAGACCTCCAGCAGCTAGAGGGCCCAGAGAGCTACTCTTGCCCTTCTAGGATGGTGGGTCTTTGGTGGTTCTGTGATCACTCACTTCCTGCTCCCAAACAGGAAGTTCCTGTTGTCAGTCAAATCCTGTGCCTATAAAAGTAGAACTAGCTTTGAGAGGGGAAGGAGGGCAATATAGTCCCAGTAGAGAAGTCCAGTCACACAGCAGTCCTTTCTCCTGGTGTCTTCTGCCAAGCTATTAGCAGAATCTTTCTAAGGCAGTCTTTAAATGTAGCTTCCTTCTAGCTAAGTCACTCCCCCTACTTACTAGATCTTTCTACAAGTAATTTAAACCTCACAGCAGTTAAGTCCTTTCAATCACCTGAGATTTACACCTAGATAACTGTTCAGATACCCATTCAGTTCAGTTAACCCAGTCAAGCACACACTTATTTTTTTCATTTTGTATGTTTGTTTGTTTTTTACCCTAAATTAAAGGTCCAAGTACAAAAGTTCTTCTACTTTAGTCCCAGCAGAGAAGTCCAGTCACACAGCAATCCTTTCTCCTGGTGTCTTCTGCCAAGCTAAGCTGCCAAGCTGACTGGGACAGGAAAGAAGGAAAAGATAATAAACTTGGGTAGGGGAGGCCAGAGGATTGAAGAGGACCAGGAATGGTGAAGGTAAAAAGAGAAGGGGTGAGTTAAGGGGCAAGTCGGGGAACAACAAAGGCAGAATTGGGAGCAATAAGTAGGGTAGCAGATGGGGGGAGGGTATGAAGAGTGATGTGCACTAGTACAAGGAGCCTTGTAAACAAAATTCCAGACCAGGAAGGCATCATGATGGTGGAGGCTAACCTGGATTTAGTGGCTGTAACAGAGTCCTGGTGTACTGAGCACCACAACTGGGGCATGACAGTGCCAGGCTACTATCTGTTCAGGAGGCACAGAGCGTGGAGGAAGAGAGGAGGCTTATACTGTATGTGAGGGAAGGTATCAAGGCTGTGTAGGTATAATGGCACAAAGAGGAAAAGGAGTGACTAGAAGTTTTGTGGGTAAACCTGCAGGCAGCTCTGGGTCCACTATCTGTACCGGGGTAGCTTTCAGACTTCCAGCACAGGGCGAGGAGATGGATAAGGCACTTAAGGAAGCCATCAACAGAATGGCAGGTATGGGGAAGTTGCTGCTAGCTGGTGACTTCAGTCTACCAAATGTGGAGTGCAGCCTTCCAACTGTGGCTTCTGCAAGGAGCAGGTCCATTCTTGACTACCTGCAAGGGGCTTTTCTCCAGCAGCTAGTCAAAGAACCCACTAGAGACAGAGAAGTGCTGGACCTGGTGCTTACAAACGGGGAAAGCATTGAAGACATCATAGTGTGCAGTCCCCTGGGTACCAATGGCACCATACACTGTGGTTCAGTATAAATACAGGTGCACTGGCAAACCACACAAGGATGAGGGTTCTGAACTTTAGGAGAGCAGATTTTAGAGAAATGGGAGACTACCTCAGGAACTTCCTGGGGGGGGGGGATGCCAAGGAGAGACTAAGGCACAATTGGGGAAAAATAAGGGAGGGCATAAAAAAAGTGACCAACGTATGCTCAAAGGAAGTGAGCAAAAGCAGAAGAAAAAGAGAGCATTATGGTTCTCCAAGAAAGTGGTAAGGTGAGTATAAAAGAAAAAAGAGGTTGCATTCAAGAGGTATAAGGAAAGACAGAGGGAGAAGGACATGGTCATAGATCTAGAAACGCAGAAGGAAGCTGACAAGGCAGTGAGGGGAGCAAAATTGGAGACAGAGGAAGGGATTGCCAAAGGGGTCACTGTAGGGATAAAAACAAACTGCAACACTCAGGAAAAAATAAGTTGAAGCCCTGTAATAGTCGAAGCGTCAGGGCTATATAGGTCCTCCTCACACTGCAGTAAATAAACAGTTCCTTTTTGCCGAGAAGCTGGGTTTTGCATTTAATTATTTTTTCCTGAGTGCAGCAGTTTGTTTCTGTCTTCAGTCTCTGGGTGAACCACTCCTTGGTGCACTCCCACATTGGTACCTGGATGTACTGCAAATGTGTTTGGAAATGCTATAGGGATACAAATGTTATTAGTTATGTTACGTGGGAAGAGAAAATCAAGGGAAGGAATGATAAATATCAGAAGGCTGGAAGGGGGAGACTGCAGAAGGGGACCAAGAAAAAGCTGAAATCGTAAATGGGTATTTCTGCTGTCTTCATAGTGGAGGGTGGAGGACAAACCACCAGGAGAAGCAGAAATAGTGTGTGTGTGTGGGGAGGTGGACACAGGCCCATTTTCAGAAGAAAGAATACCGAAAGACTTTCAGCCCTGAACTTGGACAAGGCTAATTGGGACCAGATGGGTTTCACCCCAGGGAACCAAAAGAACTCGGGGGGAGGGGTGCTAGCTGCCTCACTGACCGTCTTTTTTAACAACTCACTAGAAACAGGAGTGGGGTTCTGGAAGACTGGAGAAGGGCTAACATTGTCCCTCCGTATACGAGTGGCGGCAGTAAGGAGGCTAGCAACTATAGGCCAGTCAGTCTCGCTTCATTGGTGAGGAAATTAATAGAAACACTACTGAAAGAAAGACTGAGGGTAAACTGAATCCAGTGGGTTGCAAGACTACAGATGACATGGATTCACCGGGGGTCATGCCAAACAAATCTAATAGACTTCTTTGACTGGGTAATATGAAAAATTGATCAGGGTAGGGCAGTGGACTTTAGCAGGGCCTTCAATATGGTGCTGCATAGAAATTTGATTTGGAGGTTGACCAGACTAGGAGTGGGATCCATAATGGTACACTGGGTTAGAAACTGGTTAAAGGACAGGAGACGGAGGGTGGTGGTTATACCCTGGTTCACTTCCACTTTCCACCGACATTTCTTCAGTTACTACAGAGCCTTTACACTGCTCTCAAGCATGATCAAAGCAAATTTGATGTCTACCTGATTTCCCGTATCCTGTGGCACCCATCAGGGCTGCCCTTTATCTCCCTGTTATGTAGAACACATTGTGCAGTTCCTTAGGCAGACACCAGCTATTTCAGTTCTAACCATTAATAGCAGAACCTATAAGGTCGCTTATTATGCAGACAATCTCTTACTTTATGTGATGAAACCAGAAAATGTCTTACTTTATGTGACAAAACCAGAGCAATCCCTGCCGGCACTAATGCGATGCCTCCAAATAGCGGAACATCTTGCAAAGTACAAACTTAACAAAGATAAAATGGGACGCCCTCCAGCTTCACCACGGCAGTGCTTCAGAGCACCGGCATTAGGGCGCTGAGTCATTAGGGCACCAAAATCAGAATTCAACACCCCCTCCCCAAGGTCCACTCAGCCATAGTTGGAATCTATAGTTAGGGGTGGTGGTGGGGGGGCACAGCCCCCCGCAAAAACAGTGGTTGGCAACATTGTCGACTGGCACCCTAATGACTCAGGGCCCTAATGCTGGCACGTTCCGAGAGTGGAATCGAACTCCACTACCCCCCCAAGCCAGACCGTAGTGCCACCTACCCTTTTAAATGAGGGAGACCCCATATCAAGTACCTAGGTGTAAGGACTGGGACTTCACTGGATACTGCTTAATTACACCCAGTGGAACAGGACATCAAGGATGACTTACAAAAATGGTCTCTCCTGCTGCTCACATTCCTACATTGGATGCAGGCCATCCATGTGAATATACTTTGTTGGTATCTTTAGTTATTCCAATCATACCCATTCTCCCAACCCAGACCAAATTCCAGAAGTGGAAAAATTACGTGGTTTGCTTTTGCATTAAATATATACGTGTGTATATTTGTATGTATGTATTTATGTATTTTACCAGGAGAAATGGCTCCATTGAGCAATGCTAATTTACAAGGAGGTCCTAGTTAGGACAGTTAACATTACAGAATGTAGAGTGTCAGTTCACATGACACAGGAATTTAAAATCCATTTATAAACACAGGTCAATGGATATAAACTAAGACCAAAGACTAGAAACAGTAGAAGTGTAAAATACATAGGATTTGCAGCAGACTTGAATACATTCAAAGAGCAACAGTATTACCAAATGCAGTACTTATCATGTAGAACACAAAATTTACATAGAATTTAGTGGCATTCACATTTAACAGCAAAATACAAATACAAAATACAAATACAGATACACACACACTCGTGTGTGTGTATATATGTGTATATATATTTGATTCATTGCAAAAGCTACATTTAGACATCAGTTCACTGGGTCATCGGGCTCTTACAAAGTATGGTTTAGGCAACTGTGAATTTTTGGCTTATGCTCTCCCTGTCCCTGCTACGAGGACTACCCTCCCGTCAGGTTGTGATACGGACACAGGAACCGTCATGAAAAGGTTGCAGCCCCTTGAGGTGCCGCAGGGACAAGGTCCTCGAGACCAAAGACACATTAGGGAAGAAGTCAGAAGCACAAAGACAGACATGCAGGTTCTTCTCAAGGAGAGGAGAGACACAGCCAGATGCAGTAAGCTCCAGGTTTACGTCACATTTCATATCTTAAATGGATACTGTATGCTATTCTACTGATTTAAAAGGATGGGGATGGGCTGGCAGCAGTGTCTGGCAGGGTGCAAGACCCTGGGGTTGGTCTGTGGTGTCTGGAGCTCTACTCCAGTGGATCTGGCTGAAGCTACCTCACAGAGAAGGGTGAGGGACTTGTGATTCCTAGGGTGCCACATCATGGCTAGGGACAGTTAGCAGAGCTACTGCTATACTGTAGTGAGGGAGGGTATATACCTTAATTTAGCATCTTTGGGCATGTACTGTAATCATAAGAATTATCCAGGTCCCAACTGGGGGTTAGTAAGCCCATGTGTTTGCCATGACTGAGACCGTGCACATGCATTCATTTGCCATGACTAAGGCCGTGCACATGTCTGTAAACAAATTATTTTTGTTCCGCAGTTTTTTTTTTATGCTTCCATCTTCCTGGCTGGCCCTCCTTCCCGCCAGTCCTCCCAGCCCTGTCATCCCTGTCAGGGCTTATCTTTCCCATACTCCCCCACGGCTTGCCCTCTGTGGCAGGGTGGTGGGGAGTCCCTCAACCCACCAGGACCGGATCCAGATTCCCGGAGCCTGAGTCACTGGGTGCAGGGCCTGTGGAGGACGGCGATCATCCTTGCGGTGGCCAGGGTGTTTTCCTGTTTTTTGTCCCCATGGGAGGTGTAGCATTCAAGGATGTCATGGCACATGTGTCGACATTTGTCACACCTCCCCAGCCTTCCAGCTTGCGCTACCTCTCCTCTGGCTTTCACCAAGAGCCAGTCGAGCACTGGGCTGTTCACCACCTTCCCCCGAGAGGAGGAGAGCAGTCCTACGGACTCTCAGTCCTCCTTTCCCTGGCTGGCCTTCTGACACCTCGGTTTCTCTTCTGAACCCGGGTCATCAGTGCCACAAGCGATATCACTACTCTGGCATTCAGCAACTTGTGTTTCAAGAGTGAATGTTCTGTGTCCTGGAGTTATTGCTGGGGAATGGGACCATTGAGTGTTTAAAAAGTATCAGAACTGTTGCTGCTTAATTGAATTGAACCTTTTCCCTGTGCCACTGCCCAGCTCTCCTCAGGGATCCCTGAATGGTAGGCCTGTGTACCATCCAGAGTTACTGCTCCCTTGCCAAGTGGGTTCAGTTCTTAAGTGTCGTGAAACACTCTCCATAATATTCCCCAGGTGGAGGCACAGTGCTAATTGTATTGTATGCTTTTCTCTGTACCCTGAGAACTGTTAAAAAACACAAAAAACGACTGGCCGCCTCTGTATAAAGGGACGTACTGTTCCCCCAAGGGCCTTTGTATGGCTACCAACAAATTGCCCACCACCACTGGACATGTGGGCATTGGTACCCGTGACACCCCATGGATGCCCCCTCCATCTTGTCACACAAGCATGCCACCAGAGATGGTCTTCTGGTGGCTGCACTATTTTTGGGAGAGGGAATTCAGGGCCCTAGCAGGCTACCCATAATAGGTTTCCTGTGTCCACATTTACTTTGGTGGCAGGTGTTGGGGTAACATTGCGCCACAGGACATGGTCTCCTATTGGCTACACTAATGTTGAGGGGTTCAGGTGTTGTTCTGATTATCCTATTTTGTAATTTAATACTAATAAAAGGGTCGTATTTCAATATGGATCCTTCCATTAGTCTGAAACAGCAAAATGTGCAAATGAGATTTCCACCGTGGCCAGTCGAGGAAGAGGGTAGATGGTAGAGTTGATCACTGTGGGGGATGGGGGGGCTAAGACGGGTCGGTGATGTTTGTAGAAGCTGGGGATCAGGGTAGCAATATACCACTGGTGATGGGCTTCCAGTGATCATTCTTGATCTTGTGTCAGCGTGAGACAGTTGTGATACCAGAGATTGTCTCAAGGTATCACAACACAAGCTACAATCTATGTTGCACAAGAATTCTACGTACTAGCTGCTTTCCAGACTACCTCAGTACTTACTTCCCCTTATTAATTATCTGCTTTCGTCACCATTCCACTCCTGCCAAACCTTACTAGTCATTCCTCTTTGTTGCATCAGCACTCCTATATGAGGAGGCTGCTGGTTCGTTAAATCAAAATGTCTGTATTGTTGTTATGTTTTTGCAGTGAGGCAGCTGTATTGTATAAAAGTACTGTAGATACAGTATAGCCATACAGAGAATTTGCCACTTTTGAAAAAACTTTGAAAACATAATACTTAGGCACAATTCAGCTTATATTTTATAAAGTGCCTGCATTTCACTTCCCTATGGTTTTCATTGCTAGATTAATTTTCATGTAAACAGGTGCCCGATATTAAGAAATGCGCTAATCGGAGTGCAAAACTGTGTGCCGCTCATAAGATAGTGTGTGTATGCAAAAATGCCATATTTAAAGGAACAGCGCATGGTGCTATTTGTCTGAATATAGGTAAATTTTTGCTCAGCATTATACCACTTAGCACAGTCCGATAGCGCCCCCGAAATAAGGTCCTGCAATGGCTTGCGCCCAGGCAAAATTCACTATATTCAAAAGTCCTCATGCAAATGAGCCCACTGAGCATGCAAAGCGCTAAGGGGCCATTTGCATGCCCATTATGGGCTCATTTGCATGGGGAGCAAGGCTGGTGTGCCCGGCATGCCCCCCCCCACACCAATTGCCCCAACCCAGTGAGCTGTCTCTGGTGCTAGTGGCTTCCTCCCTCCCTCCCTCCGATCCCAGTCTCATTAAATAAAGATAGAACCCTGGCATCCAGTGGGTCCCTCCCCACCCCCCAATCCATGTCCCGGTAGGAACATTAATTTCCCTGGTATCCAGTGGTCCCTCCTCACACCTGATGCTCCCCCGGTGTGCTGTCCCCCACCCCCTGATAGCCGCACTGCCCTTGGCATGGCAGCAACAAAGAATTCCAGCCCCCAACACAGCCCCGTCCCAAACTGTGAGCAGTGGCCCCCACCAGCCCATACCCAGTTGATGGCTAGTGGCCGCCCTCTAATCCATGGCACTGACAACACCCCCCGGCCCCCCTACCTGTCTGTTGGTGCTGCGGTTCAACGACGGTGAAAGGTACAGCCCCTGTCCCACCACCTCAGCTGCCCAGCATCCGTCCTTAGCAGGAAGTGAGGCTTCTGTATAGGGCATGGTGATGTGACTTGCCCTATAAATAAGCGTCTCTCCCCTGCTACAGATAGATGCCAGGTATCTGGTGTGAGGAGTCACCACTGGACACCAAGGATATATATTTATTCACCTGGACTGGGATTGAAGGGGGGGCACCACTTGCCACCAGGAAGTACTGGGTTGAGGGGTGCTGACACACTACCTCCAGAAACAGCTAGGGTTGCACCAGAGTAAGATGGGGGTTAGGGTGGCGGCATTTGCTCCGCACAAGGAGACAGTGCAAAGCGCCCTTGTGAGAAGCAAATACTTTGAATATCGGACTGCACTGATATTCAGGTCCCTGCCCCCCCAGTTTGCATGTGTTTGTCTTGCACACCTCTCCACTGTTTGCTGGGGCGTAACCCCTGTTTGCCTGTGCAAACTGGACTTTTGAATATGGGGCTTCAGCGCAAAACCCGTTTTTTGCGCACACAGTGGGATTTGTGCTGGGGCAAACATTTGAATATAGGGCCCCAGGATCCTTGTACCTTGAGCTCATCTACTTCTGCGTTGTAATCCTTTGCAAAAATTATTTTCTGTTTGTGACCTCCCAGTTTGTTGCGGCAGAAAGGATAGTGATGTCACAAATGGAGGAGTGAGTTTAGCAAAGGACTGAACAGCAGGAATAGACCACTGGTTTGGTCAAGGATACTCTTTCTATATACTGTAACTAAATCTAGTAATGAAGAATAAAAGTAATAGTAATACAGGAAATCTAAACAAATATATACTGTATTTTGTCCAAATATGATGTTTTCAAAGTTTTTCCCAAATGTGGCACACGCACTTACCTCATCTAATTTTGCCTAGCCTGGCATCTTATCCCATGCTGTTGCACCCACAGATTTCTTTCCAAGAGGCTCCTCAGAAAGCAAAATGAGATCATTTTGACACCTACAGCAGTGGCACAATGTGTGGTCTGAGTGTTTGCCTAGATTGCATCACACATTCTCTGTCTCACATTGGGTCCCCCTCAGGATGAGACTGCTTTTCCTTGGTGGGGGGGGGGGACAAGTTATTGAAAAATCTGTCAGACTTCTTGCTTGCTCTAGAAGTTTTAGCTTTCATTGTGAAGTCTGTGGTGGGCAGGAGTTGAGGAACTGAGGCCCTGTACACACTAGGAAGTTTAAAACGGTTTAACTGCCTTAACCCATTTTAATACTTTTAGATATAAAATATGTCATTATTGCTTGACTGTTTTTGTTAGAAACTCTGTATTTTTGCCTCCTTTCTGTGTTTGTCACCCTTCCTCACTGATGTGGAACCTTTGTAAAAGAGCTGCTATGTGCTCAGAGGTATTGTAATCCAAGATAGAATAAATAAATAAAATAAAGCTCATGGAACACGGTTTGCGTCCACACTGTAACACGGTTAAAACCATGTTACAACCATGTTCTAAAGCCGTGCTAAAACCCTGCTAGGAAAGTAGTCTCAAGCACGGTTTTAGACAAACATGGTTGCCTTAATCCATGTTGACAGCAGTATGGATGTGATCCGTGCTGTAACACGGGTTAAGGCAAACATGTTTCAACAAAACTTGGATTCTCTCCATGGGTATGCATAAAAATATACCTTTCACATATGACTGGGCTCCCAATGCCCTCACGATTCTGCCACCCAATTTCCCCCCGATCCATTAAGGTGCCTGGTTGTGAGTATCCCATAAGGCACTGCGGCAGCTGCTGGTGCCGCAGTCTTGCCTTGGAACCTGCTCGGGCAAGCACGGTTGTCAGAATGCAATATGGACACCTCAACAACTGTGCGAGGGGCCTATGTAGAAAATGTTCTTAACAACATTTGAAAATTGGTCCCTAATGTGTACGTGGCCTGAATGAATAACCCAAGCATGCAATGGGTACTCAGTAATGGACAGAAGAACAAAACTGAGACGGGACGGAGCCATGTAAGGGCCAGATCCAGTGCCAGCTCCAGTGTAAATATGTAGTCACTAGAATGGACAGATGCAACATTTTTGTGTCTGTTTTGAAAGGAGAAATTCAGTGGTTCCCTTGATTTCGTTAAAGAAAGTATATTTTTACTTACTAAATGCGGTGAGCTCCATATCAGCTATAGTCTTCATATTTCGAAATCCAGGCCTTTTCTTGTTTAGTTTATTTGAAGTACCAGTGAGGAAGGACACCTGCTTGATAGGGAGAATTATTAAGTCACTTTGGTGCATATACTACTGGACTAAGATTTATAATTAGTATATAGTGTATGGCAAAATGTTGTTCTGCATGGAAATCCATGACTAGGAAAGGGTTGTTGGGCTGCAGTAGTATGTCAATAAGCTGATGTGCTGCAGTTGTGATGTCACTACTACAGCACAGCACAATAACTTAAAATGCCGCCACACAGCTGTTTTTCTCAAGCCAGTCGAGGTGGAAGCTGTGTTTTTTTTTTTTTTTTAAAGTTTGAACTTACAGAAACAGCTGCAGTTGCTAGTGGCACATTCAAGTCAGTTAACTGAGCCCACCACCAACCCTCAAGTGCTTCTCCCTTTGAAACGCCAGATCCCTGAAAGGAGTGGAGTGTCTAAAATTGGCATGGATGCTCATACACTATGAAAGATAATGTAAGGGGCATCCATACACAGACAAGCCGGTGTCTTTATCTCCAGTTTTCTGTGGCAACCATGAAGAGCTTTGCTCTCAAGATTCCTGGTTACCATAGAAACCTCTTGATGCAGACACAACCTTGTTGTCATGGCTGCCCATGCATTACCCTCCATATAGTGTAAAGTAAGAGCTTGTTATGTATGGAAATCCATACAAGCCCAAAAGTTGTTATACCGCAGTTCTGATGTCAAACACTTGTACCAGGCAGCCCAATGGGCCAGGGAAAATGTATTTTTCGTTCATGAAGGCAACCTGGGTTAGGCAGTGGACTTGCGTGTGGCCTGGGCTAGTGAGTGCTGCTGTCTGCAATGTGAACCAGATCAAGGAGAGAGACATCGGCACCCCCCCCCAGCTTAGCATTGTGTTGGAGAGTCTTCTCCCCTGCAAGGGGCTGTGCATGTGGACCTCGTGCCGCACTGTGTGGGGGCAATGGAAACTAAGGCCAATGGAGGCATTCTTGTATTCTTTAGGTATATAAGGGAAAAGAGAAAAACCAAGGGGGAATAGTAAGACTAGCAGCTGCAGGAGGGCAACTAGTAGAAAAGGACAGTGAGAAAGCAGAAGTCCTAAACCAGTACTTCTGTTCTGTGTTCACTGAAGAGAACGCAGGGGACAGACTAAACCTACAAAGCAGTAGCACCCAGGGTCCAGGGATTGATACAAGCCCCTTCACAGAGGGTCAAGTCTTGGAAGTCCTAAATAAACTGAATGTGAAAAAGGCCATGGGGCTGGGTGAGATTCACCCAAGAGTTCTCAGGGACCTGGGCAGTGTACTGGCAGCATCCTTAGCAGAACTGTTCACCAAATCAGTGAAGAGCAGGACAGTACCAGAAGACTGGGAAAAGGCAACGGTTGTCCCACTTCACAAATCAGGGATCAGAGAGGAGGCTGGAAACTACCGTCCAGTGAGCCTCACATCGGTAATGGAAATATTGATGGAGATACTACTCAAACAGAGGATAATACCATATCTGGAAACCAGTGAACAACAAGACCCAAAAGAGCAGTTTCACGGCGGGTAGGTCTTGCCAAACAAATGTGGTCGACTCCTTTTTTTTTCAAACTTAATGTTTATCACATTTTACATAAAATACAATATCAGGTTACATCCTTATGCCAGACATCACGTATCTCACAGGATCCATCAAATGGAGCAAGCATAATGAGTCAAGACATAATTAGGTCACGGATATGGGGATATAAAAATGGTCATAATCCATGTTTTATCAAAATAGCTGCACTCTAGAAGGAACAGGGGTCCATCCAAAGATAAGAACAGTCCAATTATGTACTACACTCAACATAAGAAGTTGCTATAACCCCTTTTCAAACATAAAGGTGACCATACATTTTTAGTGTTCAACCATGAACCCATCCCTCGGAAGAACATCAATAAAAAGAACAGCTACTAGTACAACTGCAATAAGTTCAGCCGAGGAACTAGTAAAACAGATAGGGAGGCATTAAACAGTAAACAGAATGCAGAGCACAACTGTCCAAACAAGTACAAAGTCCTTAAAATGTGGACTATGAGATACGAGCATAAAATTCAAGTCTGCAACTGCACTTTTAATATCCATTCAGACCTTTGCATTGCTCATGTGCCACTATCCTCCTCGCCTGAACTAAGATCCTCTTGTACATGTCTATGATCTTCTGCTGAGCCACGAGCCACCTCGAACGCCTGCTGAATTTGCTGTACCCATTTCCCGGCTTCTACGGGGTCTGTGAACTGATAGGTATGGCCCCCATAGAAAATATAAAGCTGGGCTAGCATCAGCAAAGAGTGGGCCACTCCAACTCATCTCAGTTTCGCCCTGACCCCATCAAATTTTTTACTGCAGGCCCGAGTGACAAAAGACAGATCAGGAAACAAATGCACTGTATTTCCATCGTAATTTAAATGTTCTGCAATTCAAGCAGCTTGAAGCATCTGATCCCGACAGGCAACCCCACTCATCACCAACAGCACAGTATGAGGTAGATCCTGCTATGCTTCCACGGACCGAGGAGTGATGCGGTATGCCCGGACAAAGGAGGTGACAAAGTCTGGACCAAGCTACAGTGCCCCCGGAAGCCAATCCCTCAGCAAAGAAAGAAGATCAGTGTTGTCTCAACCCTCTGGTAGGCCTACAATTCGAACATTGGAGGCATGCTGAGCATTTTCCAGTGCCTCCAATCTATATCGAAGGAGGGAATTTTCTTGAATAATTTTTGTAGTAGCTGAAAGGGCTTGAATGGCTTGAACTTCGGCTGTGGCTGCAGATTTTGTAGCAACCTTGATTTTTATATCTTGCTCCCCAATCCTGCTTAGAATGGTCTCCACCTTATTGTTGATAGCCTGCATTGACAATTGTAGAGCCTTCCATGGCGGCTCCATTCCAGTAGATTCAGGTGTGGGTGCTGAGACCTGCATCTGCGGCGGAGGCTGAAGTTTAGTGCCAGTCTGGCCACTTTTATTCGTTCTGCCCATGGTCTCGCTGCACACTGAACTGCTCCTCTCAGAATGAGCTGTGGACTACCAATATTCACTAATTGAGATAACAAGTTTAAATAATTAATATTTAAAAAAATGCCCTTCCGATGTGAGGAGCCGAGACGAACACGTCTACTCCGTAGGTGTGCTCAACAGCGTCCCCCTGGTTGACTTCTTCAACTGGGTTACAAAGGCAGTGGATCAGGGAGTGGCGGTGGATGTGGTCTTCCTGGATTTTATTAAGGCCTTCAGCTCTGTTCCACAGAGAAGGTTGGTAAAGAAGCTGGGCCACATAGAAGTGGGTAAGGTGGTGGTTGGGTGGGTGAGCAGCTGGCTGAGAGAAAGAACACAAAGGGTACAGGTAAACAGTGCAGTATCAACCAAGAGGGAGGTGACTAACGGTGTACCACAAGGGTCGGTGTTGGGACCTCTACATTTCAATGTATTTATAGCCGACATTGCAAACAGATTGGAGGGAAAGATGTGTCTATTTGCCAATGACACCAAGATATGCAACAGAATGGACTCGCCTGAGGGAGTAAGGAGTATGAATTCAGGCCTAAGGAAACTGGAGGAGTGGTCAGAGCCTCGGCAGCTGAAATTCAATGCCAAAAAGTGCAAAGTCATGCACTTAGGCAGAAGCAATCCCAAAGTGGATTACTACCTGGAGGGGGAGAAGCTAGCTTCCACCAGCCAGGAATGTGACCTGGGGGTCATGATATCAGAAGACTTGAAGGTGGGGAAACAGTGCGAAAAGGCGGCACTAAAGACCAATGGCATGCTGGGTTGCATTGGGAGAGGAATCATGAGTCACATGAGGGAGGTAGGGCTGCCACTCTACAGGGCCCTTGTGTGCCCTCACATGGAGTACTGTGTACAGTACTGGAGGCTACATCTCAAAAGGGACATCGACAGAATTGAGATGGTGCAAAGGAGAGCAACAAAAATTATTTGGGGGCTGCACCAGATGACATACGAGGATAGGCTGAGAGAGCTCAGCCTGTACTCCCTGGAACAAAGGAGGGAGAGGGGGTCACATGACTGAGACCTTCAAGTATATTGGGGGTATAAACATGGTTAGGGTTCAGGAGCTGTTTCAGGTAAAGGAGAGCAGTAGAATTAGAGGGCACAATATGAGGCTGAAGGGTGGAAGGTTCAAAACCAATGCTAGAAAGTTCTTCTTTACCGAGAGGGTGGTTGACCCATGGAATAGCCTACGCCAGGAGGTAGTGGGGACCACAACAGTGAGAGAGTTCAAAAATGCATGGGAAAGGCACAAGGGTATAATTTTACAGAAAGGCTAAGGGGGGTTGGCTGGCCCCATGGCACTGAGGGTTGAGGCACTGGATGCCACATCTCGCACTGCACTGGCGATCCTGGGTTTGGGAATGATCCCAGGTCGTCGGGGGTCAGTAGGGGGAGAGGGAGAAGCTGGATTGATCCACTGATAGGCAGCTCTCCTCTCCAAGGGAGGATGGGCACTGATCTAACTAGTGGATGGTGTAAGGAGGGGGGACTCTGTTAGGTGCTTGGCAGAAGTCGTGCCTCCACACGGCTTCCTGCCTTGACCTTGTCTTGCACACTGGTGTCCCCAGGAGTGGGTTCAGGGCTTAAGTAGCCAGTACAAGCAAATGTAGAAAAAACCCAAAAAATACCGTTACAGCGTGCCCCCATAACAGGGGGTGAAGGGGCGATGGAGACGGAAGCTGCCTCTGCTCCCGGGCCGGTGGATGGGTAAAAAGATGATATAAAAAAAAAAAAAAAAAAGAAAGGCTAAGGGGGGTAGCATTCTATTAAATGTTTTGGGCAGACTAGATGGATCTTGTGGTCCCCTTCTGCTGTCACTTTCTATGTTTCTGTGAGGCTATGGCCTACTTGAGGAGCAGAAGGAGGGGAACAGGGAGAAACTAAATAGAAAAACCTGGTTGCCATCTCCATAGTGACTGGCACATTCATGCTGTACATTGTGGAGCCCTCTGCGCACACACAGATCCCTGGTGCTGCGGTAGAGAATGTTCCTCCCTTGGAACCCGCTGCGTGGGCAAGCTGTGGGATGGTGGCATGGGAGAGATTAGTTGCAGTTGGATCTGGGTGGTTGCCTGGCCCAAGAAGAGGCCCCACCATGTAGCCTGAGGGGAGAAGAATCCTGACTGAAAGAAAAAGGTTGTGCCATGATTACTATGGTACAACTACTTTGTGATGCCAAAAACAGAGAACAGAATTTGACAGCAGATAAGGATTGCTCAGCCCTCAGTCTGCCCATTTTTTTCCCATGCCTATACGGTCACCACAGACTGTACTTCAATCAATCAAATCTTTATTTATCCAGGCGAGCATCGTTGAGCAAGCTCATTTGCAAGATGGACCTGGTTATTACTGGGACAAAATACATTACAAAAGTTTTACAGTCAACAGTGACAAATAACATCTACATGACAAGAAATAAATATAAAGTAGGTGCACAATGCAGCAACAGAAATAACAGAGGCAGGCATACAACAGCTCAGAAGGCAGCTATAGTATATATAAGTGGAACTTAGATAGCCTAGATAGCTTCAGGGAAATTGACAAGGGTGCAGGGTAAGCAACTAGATAAGAAACTGGCGAGGAATGTAGCAAGTACAATACCTGATCCTGGCCAGGGAGGCACATCTAAGTTGAGGGGATGTATGGAATTCCCAGAAGACTGAGGCAGGAGAACAGAGAGGGAAAGGTGCAGTGGGGGTGGGTGGGGATGCATGGTAGATGAGCCAAGGTATGGGGGAAGGGGACCGGTGTCCATGACCGGGTATGCAGACAAATAAGTTGCAGGGTGCCTAGGAATCAGAGGCAGCCTAAGGGAGTGGAGAAGCGATTATAGAATTCTGTTTCTAATTGATGTCTGGCACCCCCCCCCCCAGCTTTCCTCTGAGATTCCCTTGTGCCTATCTCATGCATGCTTGAAGCCCATCAGTGTCTCTTGCCCCCATCACCTCTGCTGGAAGACTGTTTCAGGCATCCAACACTCTTTTGGCGTAGAAATACTTTCTCGCATCTGTATTGAATTTTGTCACTTCAGCTTCACTGCATGTCCTCTTGTTCTTGTGCATCATTTCCTCTAAAAAACACTCCCGTCCTGTACCTTAACCCCCCCCCCCCGTGAGGTATTTATAAGTCCCTATCATATCCCCCACTCTTTTCTCCCTTCCAGGGTGTATGGGTGTATGTTTTGAGGTCCTTCAGTCTCTCCCGTAGGGTTTCTGATGCAGACCCCACACCATTTTAGTTACCCTCTTCTGGACTGCTTCCACTCTGTGTCCTTCCTGAGATGTAGTTTCCAATACTTGACACAGCACTCCAGGTGGGGTCTCAACAGTGACCTATACAGTGGCAACACCACCTCACTCCTGCTGGTGATGCTTCTCCCTATGCATCCCAACATCACACTGGCCCTACCCACTGCCTTGTCGCACTGCCTTGCCACCTTGAGGTAATCAGATATGAATACTCCCAGACCCTTTTCCTATTTGGTGACTGTCACTACCTCGTCTCCCATTTTGCACTCTGCCTATGGGCCTCTGTGCCCTAAGTGCATGATTTTGCAGGTTTTTTTTTTAGTTGAAACCCAGCTGCTGTGCACTTGACCATGCCTCAAGTTTTCTCAGGTCTCCATACATGCTCTACACCCCCGCCCCCGGCGTGTCCACCCTATTGCAGATTTTGGTATCATTTGAAAAGAGGCAGACCTTCATTTCTAGCTCATCTGCAATGTCTCTTATAAGGCATTAAAGAGGACTGGTCTCAATACTAAGCCCTGTGGCAACTCACTGGTCACCATCCCTTCCTCAGAGTGAACTGTTTCCCACCACCCTCTGTTTCATATCCCTTAACCAATGTTCTACCTAGTTTACCGCCTTCGGATCCACCCTTAAACTGCTCAGTTTCCTTATAAGCCTCCTATGTGGAATGATGTTGAAAGCCTTACTGAAATCTAAGTAGGCCACATCCTCCGCTCTACCATGGCCTATGTTCGTGGTCACTCAGTCAAAGACGTCTATCAGATTTGTCTGACATGACCTCCCCCCATGAATCTGTGCTGCCTCAAGTCTTGCCACCCACCAGAATCATGAATATTTTCAGATTTGGAGCCCTTTCACCCAAACAGAAGTCTATCATTTTTTGTTATCAGCCCTGGAGCACATAGGTGAGTCGAAAGGCTCTGTGTTTAATCTTATTCAAAATGGTCGCCTAGGGCTCACCCCTTCACCCAGTTGCTCAGTACCCACCCACAGGTGCTGCCCCAAATATTCTAAGTAAGTAATCTGTTTTACTGTTTTGCTTTGCAAAGAGGTCGAAAGCCAAGTGATGACTCCTCTTTGGTTTTCACATTATGTGTGCATGAACGTTGCCGGCACTGCAGAATAAACCAGCAACAGTTATTCACACATAAACATGGAAATAATCAGAAGCCATCCATCCGTATTAAACCTCTATACCGACTGAAACAATGAAATAAAACACTTTCTTAGGCTATCTGGGGCATTATCTGGTAAGGAGGGTTCTGTGTAACTGGGCACAGGGTATGTGTGTGTGTGTGCTTTATTTTAACTTCCTGTACAACCAAAAGGCTATGGGTTTCTGTTTCAGGGGCAGTGGTCATCACACATTTAAAAGCCATATGCGGTACTATGAAATATAATAGATGATAAAACATGGCTGGCAGTGTAGCCTAGAGGTTAGAGTAATGAGCTGTGAACGAGCTTGGTACATCCAGCAGACCAGACCTCGGTTTGATTCTCACAGCCTCCACTTGCATATTGTGTGACTCTGAACAAGCCACTTAACTGGCCAGTCCTCCCAGGTCGCCCCTGAAGACAGGCACTTGTGCCTAGTGGGCCTTACCCAGTTACCAAAAGACTAAAAGAAAAAAACTAGGCATGTGTTTCCATGTTTCCATCTTGGGATGACATAATAGGCCACTTGAACTTCACTCTCATAGTCTGTGTTGTCATCAGAACCCCTTGATGGAAACCCTGCCTTGTCGTATCTGGTTAGCCATCTATCATTTTATTTTGTTCAATTCCGAAAATTAAGAAAAATGCATTTTGCACTCACAGCCAAGGTTGGATCTGCGCCTGAAGTGGTCATATATACAGCATGAAATTCAGTTCCCTGCCCATGTTGCACTATGCATTTCAATATCCTGCATCAGTCATGATAGACACCGTTTCCCAAGCCACCTAATTATCAAAGGAAAAAGAAAAGACATTTTAGCGCATGAACTTTATTTCACTGTAAAACTGATAACATTAGCTACGGTAATCTCTCATTGGCAATTCTTTCATTGTAAAAAAGGCAAGTATTAAGTATATCTATAAATTGCTTTTCACAGTAGCTTCTTCCATGCTCTGTATGTGGTAATCATCAGAACAAACTGATTACTTTTGTGGCTTATTTTTAATGTGTTAAAAAATTGTTTAAAGCATTTTTCCAGTATTCAGGAATACTTGTATTACTGAGACGCAGCTCGGCTTATGTTTCATTAATATCTTCCAAAGCCTCGGCAGGCAAAGCCTAAGAAAGCAAGAAGGATGTCGGATTACTGAACATTAAATGAAGAATTTTCAATTTTTCTGATGTGATTGTAGTACTTTACAAATGGGTTGGGTTATAAAAATTTACTGGCTGTTATTTTTTGGGGGGTCTGAAAGTTAACATAAAATTAAAAAAAGTTTAAAAACTTTTTAAGTATCAGGCAACATATATTTTAAACTATATCTATATATATATATATATATATATATATATATATATATATATATATATATATTCCATATACTATTTTTCTACTTTGGCCACGACAGACTGGGCTTCCATTCAGCACTGCCCTGCCGAGCTCCTACCGTCCAGCATCTCTCTGGGACGTACCTTGTGTCAGAGACCCCCACAGATCCCCCCCTCCTCCGTGATGGGGTCAGGAGGGGAGGGCCTCCCTCTCTCTCGAAGTACACAATCCAGTTCTTAGAGTCGGCAGGTAGGTTTCATGAACACCTGTCCTGCCATTTTTTCCTCCTGTTGTGATGTCAGTGCGTGTTTGTGGAGGGACGCGCAAACTGTGGAGTCCCGCAGCACCTGCCTACTACTGCCCTCCTAGACCTGCCCTGCCACCAGTCCTCCAATCAATCAATCAGTCAATCACAGTTTTTACTTATCCAGGCGGTCATCGTTGAGCAATTCCTCATTTGCAAGATGGACCTGGTTAGAACATGTGCACAAAGTTGAACATACCACACACTGATAATACATTCACAATATGGGCAGAGCCCCATGATAATATTACATATGAGTAAAAGGCACACCAAGTACTATTAGCATAGATAATACAATGCATCGGTTTATATGGATGTAAGATGGTACAGGCAGGGTACCAGGTACAATACACATATACATGCTGAACGGTGACTACAGTGACAGGCTAGGAAGGTAATAAGATAACATGGAGGGGGAAGGAGGGAAGTTCAAGGGAGTATGAAGGGGAAAGGTGGAACGCTGGGTGCAAGGGATGGAGGGGGAAGCAGCTAAAGGGGTATCTCATACCAGAGGGTTGGGGGAGCTCCAACCAAAGAAGGGAGACTGGGAGAGTGGTTATGCTGACATGTCAAAAGAGCAGGGAAGAAGATACCTAAAACTGGAGGGAGGCAAGGCAGTGGGAAGGCGACTATGAGCAGGTCCGAGCCGGGAAGCGGTCCAGGGTGGATGTGAGTGCTGGTCCTGGGAGAGCAAAGCAGTTGCACACTTCTTTGATTTTCCGGGAGTATAAAGCCTTGAAGGCGGGTAGTGAGTCAAGGGGCACTCAGTTTAAGGGTTATTTGTAGGTTATTCCATAGGGTGGCAGCGTAAAGCTTAGTGTCGCTCATCCGAAACGAGATTTTGCTTTAGGTATTTTGAGAGTGATGAATGAGCAGCTTCTAAGCGCGTAGTTTCCTATTACGCTTAAAGGAAGGCAGCCAGAGATGAAGGGGGGTAGTTTTTTTGTGAGAGCATGGTAGGTCCAGAGTGCAATATTTTTGTGGCGCCTGAGTTTAAGGGAGGTCCAGCGCACAGTGATGAGTAGCAGTGGGAAGACCTGTGATAAATCGCGGGGCTTGGTGGTACGGCGTGTCCAGTTTTACTAAGTAAGAGCAGGGGCACTGGCTGTAGAGCAAATCTGCATAGTCAACCAGCGATAAAAAGGTGGATTGGACCAGTCGCAGCTTGGCATCTATGGTAAGGAATTGGTTGATTCTGAAGAAGAGTCCTAGCCTTTGTCGGAGTTTTTTTAGTAAGTCCTTGATATGTTCGATGAAAGAAAGTCTGTTGTCAATCCATACTCTCAGATACTTGAATTTGTGACAAATTCCATTTTTTTTCCTAGGATTGTGGTTATTTGGGGAGCTGACCCACAGGCCGCAGGGTTGGCTACATAGTCGAGCGGAGAGAAAAGCATCGCTTTTGTCTTTTTAGCATTCGGGTGTAGCTTTTTGTGAATTAGTTGGCTTTGCAGGAGTTTGAATTCGGCTTGGAGATTGTTGCAGGCAGCTTCAGGCATTGGTCTGCTAACATAGAGAATGGTATTGTCTGTAAACAAGTGGATGCTGGCATTTTTAATGCAGTTGTCGATATTATTAATGTAGATTGTGAATAAGAGGGGGCCTAAAATGGATCCCTGCGGTACCCCTCTTAGAAGGGGTGTGAGAGGGGACAGTTCTCCTTCCGCTTTGACTTGCTGGAGGCGCCCTGTGAGATAGTCAGTGAACCAGTGCAGCGAGGAGGAGTTCACTCCTATAGTTTGTAAGGAGAACAGGAGGAGGCTGTTGTCGACTGTGTCAAAAGCCTTACTTAGGTCCAGGAAGACCACACAGATAAAGTTTCTGGCATCAAGGGCTCTCAGCCAGTCGTCAGTTACTTTAGTCAGAGCTGAGATGGTGCTGTGTTGAGTTCTGAACTTCGACTGCATAGGATTTAATAACTTTGTTGTTTCAAGGTAAGACCTTAGTTGTGCATTCACAATTTTCTCCAGGAGTTTCGACAACACTGGGAGGAGGGAAATTGGCCTATAATTATTGAGGTCACATGGGTCGCCTGATTTAAACAGAGGGATGACTTGAGCTGTCTTCCACACAGGTGGCAAGATACCCTGGGACAAGAATAAATTGAATAGGTGGGTGAGGGGTGTAGCCAGGGATTTCAGATCTGCACACCAAGTGGACTCACTGCTACCCCACCCCACCTTGTTAGGGCGAGCTACCCTCCCCCCCGGGGTGTAGCCAGACAATATACAAATTTACAGCAGGACCGTGTTTGTTGCCTCATTTAGCACAATAAATACAACTTTTGTATCTCATGACAATGGTTGTTACCATGCATGGGTAATAAAATGTCATGCTTTGTTCCCTAAGACACCCACATACCAGCCCAGAGTCTGTAAAGTTGTATTGTCCTTGGGATGCAAAGGGAGTATTAGTGACCAGTCCTTTTAGCTTCGACTCCTGTGAATAAAATTACATAAAGGTTCAGTATTTTCTTAGTTTTCTTGGAAAATGGAAGCAGTTCAGAGCCTATTTGCTACCCCCCCTTAAATAAAAGTGCACACCATGGAGTGCTTGGAGTATGCCTGCCTACACCCATAGGGGACAGCTAGGACATGGTAGGTGATCCTTAGGAAATATGGGTCTAGTGAGTCAGTGCCGGCACTTTTTCTGGTGTCCAGTTGCAGCAATAGGTCTTCAACCTCTTTTAGTGAAGCAGGTTGAAGCGTGAATAGAGAAGAGGTAGCTGGGGGTATAGAAAGGAAGTTGTCTAGCTGGGAGCGTAGCTTGCATGCCGGGGAATTGTCAAACGCCAGGTCTGCAGTTGCGAAGTGATTATTGAAGGAGTCTAGGACCTCCATCCTTTCGTTGATAGTAGTATTGCCGGAGATGATCTTGTTCGGAAGGGAATTACCTGGGGAGTGGCCCAACAGGTCCTTAATAGTACTCCAGAACTTGGACGGAGTCTTGGAAGCAGAGTCAAGTTCTGAGCGGAAGAAAGAAGCCTTAGCTTCTCTAATTGAGTTAGTACATAGGTTTCATGTTCTTCTGAACAGATTCCAGTCGTTGGGCGTGTTCAGTTTATGCACCTTTTTCCAAAGCTTGTCCCTTTTGAAGAGCAATGTCCTGATCTCAGGGGAGAACCACTTGCAGGACTTGTTCTTTGCTCGGACTTTAGTCAGGGGAGCATGCTTATTGAGAGCCCCCAACAGTATGTCGTGGAAGATATTGTAGGCGGAGGTGACTGTTTTGGCTAAGTAAAACTACTGCCAGCACATGGAGAGCTTTAGTTCGTTAAGATAAGCGGCTAGATCAAAGTTGCGTCTGGATCTCTTCAAGGAAAGACTGCCTGGTGGCAGTCGTTTGGTGGCGAGTACAGTTCCCTTCCCTGGGAGAGGAGAGCAGCCCTGCTGGTGTTCAATCCTCTCCCTCCCCGGCCGACCACCAGCAACCTGTGCTCGTTCCTGAACACAGGTCGCCGGCATGGGAGAGGTAAGACGCTAAAGCGTCTCTGCCCTCTGCACCACTGGGCTGGCTTAAACTATATTGATTATATTTAAACATTATCCCTATACTATAAAGCTGTTTTTTTTTTATTTTATTTATGGCTCTCCTGGCCAGGGCAGGGATGTACCCCCACGTCAGCCCACAGATCCCATCCCACCCTCAACCCCCCAGACTCCCACTGCTGTCCGGTCTGGGTGGACTGTGATTTCCCCTTATGGAGGGGCTCCCCTTAGGGAGAGACCAGGATCACCCTTTGAGCCCCGGCCGAGACTTATGTGTGGTTGTTTCAACAGTGTGGAGGGTCTGTAGATGCTGGGCTTCATTCTGCACCTGCAGGAGTTTTTTTCCATTTTATGTTTCCCTAGGAGGCAGAGACATGAAGTGACGTCAGTGTGCGGACTCCCACACACATCTCGCAGATGTCCACCGTCGCCTCTGCTCCTCTTTTGCTTGGTCCCGCCCTGTGTACACCCAGTCTCCACTAGGTATCACTAGTGTGCCGGGAGCTCATGACCCCAAACCCCGGAGAAGCAGAGCTGCACATGGAATGCTCATCCCACCTCCCCTTGGTTGGTCCTCTGATGCTCCAGGCCTGCTTCTGAACCCGGGTCATCAGCGTCACAAGCAGTAGAACTACTGTTGCACCAGCAGGCCAGCCTTCTTTAAAACTGTGTTGTTATACAGTACTTAAGAAATGTATTGATATTATTTTGATGTACTGATGCATGGAAACTGGACCAACAGAACTTATCTATTCCAGCCTGACCCCAAGCTTTTATTTACATTTCTAGCCCTAATGGTTCAGAAGCTAACTTTTTTAAAAGACATTTTTAGAAAAGGCTAACTTTGGACCCGTTAGGACTAGAAACATACTTTTTTTTGTAATGAAAGCTTGGCGGCAGGCCAGCTTAGATGTGTTCTATCTATACTGCTTTATTGACTCAATATACTGAAAATTGTATACCATTACAACATCGAAACCTGAACAGCGAAGACCATTACAGTGACAGAAATCGGCAGGTCGCTGTAATGGTCCCCACTTTACACCGGCAATGTGTCTCCTGGTGTTTTGCCCCCTCCACGAAACTACTCCGACTCGGAGTTGGTTATATTAATTACAAGGGGCATTGTTACACCGACGGCACAATGCCGACAGTCGCGATTGTGTCTGTCAATGTTGTGGATGTCGACAGCTTTGTTGTTGCTGCTGCTTGATGGAACCACTGAAAATAATGGTACTAAAGTGAAAACATGACGGTTGATTCTGTAACAAAAGAAGAAGATCCAAGAATTAGCCCTGTCCTCCTCCTACAATGACATAATTTATAACAACTTTGCCCTAAACTACTTGGAACACTGTACCACAACCATCTTGCCTCCCACTTCTGGTCCGCCGTGAGTTTATTCATAAAGTGATCCTGTGTGGGATGACTGTGCAGATGTAGTTTACAGTGCATCCTCCAAAGCAACTCTGGACAAGAATGGAGGGTGCACTGAAACAGTAGATCCGGGTCCTGCCTACCATAACTCTAGCATGAACAGGCAAGGGGCACTCACACACTGAGGTTGCATTTCAAAGTGAACCTTAATTCATTAAGTACTCCATATTAATCTGCTGAATAACAAAGTAGCCAAAAAATGCGTACTGTACAACACTGAAACCAGGAGGCAAAACACCGCAGTGCTTTGAGGCCTAATCACCTTTTCATCGGAGCCCAAAACAACCCTGGCCAGACTGGACCCTGTTTTCACTCATTCTACCACTTTGCTTTAAATGCACCCCCCCCTCACCCATCATTGCTCCCCCATTCTGATTCTTCGTCAGGGCCCAAAGCAACTCTGGCCAGACTGGAACCTCTTTTATATTAATTTTGCCACTTTGCTTTCAGTGTGCCTCCCTTACCCATCATTGCTCCCCATATTATGACCTTTCCCTCCTTTCCCTGATTGGCTGTCGCCTCTCTCACTGCTCCTCATTCCTGGCTAAATACTGTCGCGCCTCCTTCCCTCCCTACCTTTCCCCTTCCGTCTTTTCCACACACGCACTTCATTATTCTAATACTCACTCTTTTCACATCCCTCACTGAATCCTCTGCAGGTGAGTCTGCTTTTTGCTTTCACCTTCCTGCTCTGTGAGACACCTTCACCCTTCCTCAACTCTAAACCTGCTGCTGCTCTCACTTCTGTCTTCCTGTTGTGACTAGCTACCCTCCTCTCTCCTTCATGGCAATTTGCTGTATATTTATATAGCATAAACATTCACCTGCAACTTGCCATTTCCCTTCCCCCAGCATCAGTATCAACACATTCTTTTATTTTTAATTGTTTTTTTTCATTTGAAGCACTGTTTTTCTCTGTATTCAAGCTTTTTGCCCTTTTTGCCTATTTTACGTCTTTCTAATTTATTACTTCCACCCTGCATTATTTGGTTCTTCTGTAGCGCTCCACATTGTCAGTGGGTATTCATTACACTTGGGTTTAGTGCACACCTGCTAGGGCAAATGGCACAGCCCAAAGCTTTAGAATGTTGGGCATATGAGGATTCCAGATAGCAGCAACTCTCCAGTCTTAGCTGTGTCATCAAAGGGGAAACATCTATCAAGCGTCTCTGAACAAACTTTAAGCTTTTAGGCCTTGGGGCTGCAATTCTGCATAGCAGGTTGAGGCTACCTGGTGACGGAGTTCCCTAAAATAAAAATTGTGCCTGTTGAGCTGCGGCTTTCAAATTGGCTAACCTGCTCTATCCATTTTCCACTACCTGTGCTTTGATTGGGGGCCACATATGCCACCTTTCTTCTGTTGTAACCCCCCTACAAATGGGGGTTCCTGAAAAGTCTTCCTTGAGCTTGCTTAAATGCTCACTGCCAGGCTGGTGTTCTGCATTTTAGCAGTTTAAATGTATTGCCAGAGAGTGCCTGTATAGCCTCAGTGTACTGTCTCTTTAACAGCTGCCTGGATTGCAGTCATAATTAATCTGAGAGGGAGCTCTGTTAGAAGATGTACTTGTTTGCTGATCATTTGTTAGAGTAGTAATAATATTGCAGTTTGTTCTAACCTGCCTTCTTTGCAGCATGGAGAGTTCTGTTTGTTTCCATCATCTTGGTCCTGGACTGCAGAATGGGCCAATCAGTACATTTGGGACTCTAAAATGGAGCATGCCTACAGGGGCTTGGTGGGGCCAACACTTGTAGGAATTGTAGTTTTGGGCTTTTGGCACCTAAATTAACCTGGAAAGGGAGCCCTTGTAATTGACAGACAGCTCAGCCAACTGAACCTTTTACATCTAGGGGAAAGTCCCACACTGCTTGCAGTTTCAGTTAGATCTGAGTTGGGAAGTGAAGAAGTAACAGCTCAAGATAGTTCGAGCAGCAGTCCATAGTGGCTTCGTGCGGGAGAACTGTGGAAAGGCCTGAATCTGGTCTGCATGAGTGCCTGCTGTTCCCCAAAGGGGAACGTCTGCTTTTTTTTTTTTTCGGACTGAATCCAAATTTGGAGAGCGAATTAAGCCACTGAATTGTGACCAGGCTTTAACCTGAAGAAGACTGAAGATTTGCTGAATGTGATTGGCCTGTCAGGACTTCCAGCTACCACTGAACTCCCGGATTGTGCAGAGACGCTGTAATTGTGACCGGAGAGCCATTTGCCTGGTACAGTGGTATTTCCTTACATGTGAATATGCTGTGTGCTTATAGTGGGTCGTGATTTGGTTCCCCACTGTGTGTCTGAACTGTGTTTTGCTTTTTAGACTTGTGTAAGTTAACTTCATGGTCATCCGTCCACACTTTTGCCAAACACTACAGGTCTGATGTTCAAGGTTCTGCTGATGTGGCCTTGGTCGCAGAGTTTTGCAGACAGCAGTTAGCAGGTAAATTCCTTTTCCTATATGTGGTTGACATATGGGACAGTATCCTACCCCATCCAGTTTCTTCTTGGGTACTACTTCTTAAAACCCAAGTGTAATAAATACCCATTGACAATGTGGAGGGCTACAGAAAGAAGAAATTTCTTCTTACTTAACTATAATTTCCTTTTCTGTTAGCTCCAATATTGTCAGTGGGGCCCACCCAGGAGCCTCGCTCTTGTGGGAGAATATTGTCCGATATGCCAGCATAGGAACGTCCTTGTCCTGTTATAATCTGTTTTGTACGCCTATCTAGACATCCCTCTGTAGTTTACTTGTTGCACCTGTGTTTGTTTAGATAGATAGTAACAAAAAATAAAACCCATAATAGTAACAAAGAGAGCAGTTCCACATCAGAATGGTGACTGCTGCTCTGCAGATTCAACAAGTTCAGGTTTCATGCTAGCCAAGGGTGCCTTCCTTTGTTGAAGGTGAGTGCTTACACTGCATGCAGTCCTTGCTTTATTATTTTGGTTTTCTTTCCAGTTGCCACTTCCTATTGGACTATGCAACATGTAAACTGTAGAAGACAAATTCTGAGCAATCACCTTTCCTCAGCTGTCAAGGTAGGCCACCGTTTGCTATGTTTCATTCTGACTAGAGTCATATCTGTATAGACAGTTAATTCTAGGGACATGGATATGTTGTTCATCCACACTGACTGGCAGGTTCTTTGCCGCTTTAAATCTTGCCGGAAGGTCTTCAAGCTGGCTCCTCCCACCCACCAGGGTGGTAAAACCCTCAGCTCTGCCCCATGACACTAGATCTTCTTTACCGCTTGGAAGCTCAGGTTCTCTCCTTAGCGCTCTGCGTTTTAGGCCTGGATCCACACTCTTCAGAATTTCCTAAACTTATTTTGAAATTTACAAGACTTTGGTCTTTGTCTTCCCTCGGCTGCGATGGACATATCGACTCCCGGCTTCTGTCAGTGCCTGTGTGGGCAGATGATGCACCGGACTGATCCGCACTCCACATGCGTCTACTGCCTCGGGCTTGGCCACGACTCGCAGGCTTGCAAATTGTTCAAGTCCTTTTCGGCTTCGGTCTTGGAGGACCGCACTGCCAGACTTCTTCTCGGGCGACCCGAAAACCAGTATCCGCCGGTCAATTCTAAGGAGGCCCATTAGCGTGTCCATGGGGCGTGGGCTCCACAAGGAACAGTTGGAGAAATTGATTGCTCGAGGAGGAGGAGGCCCAGGCCGTTTCTTCTTCCTCCTCGGCCACGGCATTTATCCCGCTCTCTTTGGGCTCCTCCTACACGGCTTCGTTTAAGGAGCTTTGGCAGTCCCTCTCCACCAAGGGAGAAGGGCCATCGGGACATTCTAGTCGGTCCAAGAAGAAGGACTTTAAGGGTAAGTCCCACCGTTGATGTTCGTGGGAATGGGAGAGATCCCCTTCACCGGACCGTCGACTCTCTACTTCGGTCGAGGTTGCGGCTGTGGCCGCTGGCTTCTCGGTGCCCCCGGCCCCAGACTGGCCCTGTCAATTCTGGTACCCACGTCTCCTCAGCCTCAGCTCCAGGCTCCAGAGGTGGCTTCCAGCCCGCCCGGACCTGATCTCAGTCAACAAGGGGAGGGTTCTTCATCCAGACCTTCAATCCCTGCACCTGATGGCCTGGATCCTGAGCGGCTAGAGTTCCAGGCCTTGGGTCTTTCCGACGAGGTCCTCAACATCGTTGAGGTGTCCTGTAAGGAGTAGACCAGAAAATGCCATGCCTTTAAATGGAAGAGCTTCTCCGTTTGGTGTCAGAACAAGGGGTTGGACCCTTCTTCCTGTCCATTGGCTAGCATTTTGGACTACCTGTGGTCCCTTTCTCAGCTAGGGCTTCGGTTGACGACCCTCAAGGTGCACCTGGCAGCCATCTCTGCTCACTGGGCATGGGCTGGCAAGAAGTTGGTGGCACAGGAGAAGGTGGTTGGCCCGCTTTTTCAAAGGCCTTGATCACATATTCCCTCTGGTGCGAGAATCTCCACCTCCGTGAGATCTACTGCTGGTATTGGCTAAGCTCATGGGCAAGCCATTCGAACTGATGAACAGGTGTGATATCTCCCACCTGTCATGGAAGACCACCTTCTTGGTGGCTATAACGTCAGCCAGAAGGATGGGAGAGCTCCAACTTTCCATCAAGTCTCCTTATCTGGTCTTCCACAGGGACAAGGTTGTCCTGCGCCCCCACCCAAAATTCCTTCCATAGGTGGTGTCAGAGTTTCACCTTAACCAGGTGATGACTCTGCCGGTGTTCTACCCCCAGTCACACCTCAGAGGCTGAATATAGGCTCCATACTCTGGACCCTAGAAGAGCGCTCGCTTATTATAAGGAGTGGACGGTTGAAGTTCGGGGAGAGGTTTGCCAGCTGTTTGTCACCTACGCTGAAGCCGCACCTGGCAGACCTGCAGCCAAGCGGATGATAAGCAGGTGGGTCACCTCCTGCATAGATCTCTGCTATAGGTTGGTGGGCATGGAGCCTCCCAAAGGGATAACAGCTCATTCTACCCACCATACCGCTGCTTTGGTGGCTGCTTCTAGGGACGTCCCTATCTAGGAAATCTGCAGGGCTGCTACCTGGCAGTCAGCACACACTTATTTCCCATTACCACACTGACCTTGAGTCACGCTGGGATGCTGGTTTTGGGACCTCGGTTCTCCAGTCCTTATTCCCTAAGTAGGGGGTGCGCGCTTTACCTCCCTCCTCCTGGAGAACTGCTAGGAGTCTGCCAGACAGTGTGGATTGAACAACATATCCACGTCCCTAGAAATACAGGTTACTCACCTGTAACAGGAGTTCTAGGAGTGGTATATGTTGTTCATCCACACGACCCACCAGACCTCCCTGGCCTCAACGCGCAACCTGGCTTCCAGCGGGCTAGATCTGACGTCGTGGGATGGAGCCAAGGGTTTTACCACCCAGGTGGGTGGGAGGAGCCAGCTTGAAGACCTTCCGGCAAGATTTAAAGCGGCAAGGAACCTGCCAGACAGTGTGGATGAACAACATATACCACTCCTAGAACTCCTGTTACAGGTGAGTAACCTGTATTTATGTGCTTTAGTGGGTGTCAAGTTGAACAATATGGCATTTATTTCATATTTAGAGACACTGTGAGGACAATGGTTGACTAGAGAGTTGCTGCTGTCTGTAATCCTCATATGCCCAAGGTTCTAAAGCTTTGGGCTTTGCCATTTCCCCTAGTAGGGGTGCACTAAACCCAAGTCTAATGAATACCCATGGACAACATTGGAGCTAACAGAAAAGGAAATTACGGTAAATATGAAGACATTTCTAGCACCAGTTGCTATACAGTACTAAGGTAATTTAGAACAGATGGCGGGCATGTAGTCCATGTAAACTGCTCCCCAGTTTTCACTGGTAATGATCCATATAGCCGGCGTGCCATATTATTGTTATTACTGTTCCACTCTGTAACTCCTGCATTTGCAAAGCCTTTGCTTTGTTTTGTAGTTCTGCAGTTGATTATCTGTACCTTACATTTGTTGACCCTGTACGTATCCTGCAACTGCTGTAATATTTGTTATTGTTAACTCCTACTTAAAATCCTTCCCCAGATCACACCTGGAAATGAGCTCGGGCTCAGTGTGCCGATCCAGGTCAATACATGTCAAACGAATAAATCAGAAACAGAGGAATGCACTGGAGGATTGGTGGTGATGACCTAGAAGTCACCTAACTTGGTCTTGTGACTTGACTGGAGGAGAGAAACCTACAGTCACAGACTGACAGTACTCTCATCCTCATTTTGGGGTCCCACTTCCAGGGGTACCCAAGGCATGTGCCAGGGTAGTCTGTGTCTTAATCAGTCTTTGCTCACAGCTCCACTATGAATAAGGGTGAGCATGGAGTGCAAACAGTGGGGCTTTAGATATCCACATGGAAAGCTGGTTGGCAGAAGTGCTCATTGAGTAGGAGTTTTTTTTGCCAACTACTGAGTGGAGTTGAAGGCTTTTGAATGCTTATATCAGTTGGATAGCCCTAGAGCTGCAGTGCTAGATGTGACATTAGGAAAAGAAGCACACAAGTACAGCACTCCTGATGAAAACCAAAAGAAATCAAAACCCAGTAAAAAAAAATAGTGGATGCCCAAATGAAACATAGAAACATAGACTTTGATGGCAGATAACAGAAACATAGAAACATAGAATTTGACAGCAGATAAGGACCGCTTGGCCCACCCAGTCTGCCCATTTCCCAACCTAATGGATAAGCTGCAGATCCTAGTTAACCAGCAGCCTACTTCTTCCTACCCCCACCCCCTAGAATTGCCTTATGACTGTCCCATGCATGCTTGAATTCCACCACTGTTTTTGACTCCACAACCTCCTCCGGAAGGCCGTTCCATGCATCCACAACCCTCTCTGTGAAAAAATACTTCCTTAAATTACCTCTGAGCCGCCCCACTCTATCTTCAAATTGTGCCCCTTGTTCTTGCACACCTCTTTTTTTGAAAGATGCTACCCTCTTGGACTTTGTTGATTCCCTTGAGGTACTTGAAAGTTTCTGTCATGTCCCCCTCTCCCTCCTTTCCTCGAGGCTATACATATTAAGCTCCTTAAGTCTCTCTTCATATGTCTTCCGGTGCAGACCCTGCACCATTTTAGTTGCCCTCCTCTGGACAGCTTCCATCCTGTCTATGTCTTTGTGGAGATTGGGTCTCCAGAACTGCACGCAGTACTCCAGATGGGGTCTCACCAGCTGTCTGTACAGAGGGATAATAACTTCCTGTTTTCTACTGGTGATGCCTCTCCCTATGCATCCCAGTATCCCCCCAGCCATCCTTGCTGCCCTCTCACATTGCTTGCCCACCTTTAGGTCATCTGCTATGACTACCCCAGGTCCCTTTCCATTTTGTTGTTGTTAGTATCTCACCCCCCATTGTGTACTCTTCTTCTGGGTTTTTGTTTCCCAGATGCATTACCGTGCACTTCTTAGCATTGAATCTAAGCTGCCATACATTTGACCATTCCTCTAACCTTGCCAAGTCCTTTCTTATCCTTTCCACCACACCTTGTGCATCAACTCTGTTGCAGATTTTTGTGTCATCTGCAAAGAGACATACTTTTCCTTCCAGTCCCTCTGCAATGTCGCTTATAAAGACATTGAAGAGGACCGGTCCTAATACTGAACCCTGCGGTACCCCACTAGTAGCCCCCCTTTCTTCAGACTGGACTCCATTTACTATTACTCTCTGTGTCCTATTCTCCAGCCAATTCTTCTGATCATTCCTCCAACCTTGCCAAGTCCCTTCTCATCCTTTCCACCCCCCCTTCTGTATCAACCCTGTTGCAGATCTTTGTGTCTTCTGCAAAGAGGCATACTTTTCCTTCCAGTCCCTCTGCAGTGTCAGTTATAGAGACATTAAAAAGGACTGGACCCAGTACTGAACCCTGCGGTACCCCACTAGTAACCCCCCTTTCTTCAGAGTGAACTCCGTTTACTATTACTTTCTGTGTTCAGTTGTCCAGCCAATGTTTTACCCAGGCTACCACCCTGGGACCCACTCCTAGGCTGGCTAATTTGTTTATTAGTCTTCTGTGTGGGAATGTGTCAAATGCCTTGCTAAAGTCTAGGTAGGCCATGTCCACAGCCCATCCCTGGTCTACTACTTTGGTCACCCACTCAAATAAATCAATTAGATTTGTCTGACATGACCTTCCCGCTGTGAATCCATGCTGTCTTGGGTGCTGTGCACCAGTGGCCTCTAGGTACTCAACAGTTCTTTCCTTCAGAAGTGATTCCATCATTTTCCCCTCCACTGAGGTCAAACTGACGGGTCTGTAGTTTCCTGCCTCTGTCTTAATCCCACTTTTGTGAAGAGGAATCACATCCACCCTCCTCCAGTCCTCAGATACCACACCATCCTCCCATGATTTGTTAAAAAGGATAGTCAGTGGTGTCACTAGTTCTCCCCTTAGTTCTTTTAGAATTCGGGGTGAATCCCATCAGGCCCCATTGCTTTGTCCACCTTCAGTTTTAGGAGGTCTTTCAGAACCCTTTCTTCTGTGAAAGGACTGGAATCAACCCCCCATCCAGAGTGCTTCTATTGACTGGATTAGGTACCTCCCCCTCCTCTTCTTTTGTGAATACTGAGCAGAAGTATTCGTTCAGTATCCCTGCTTTTCACTGTCCCTCTCTGCCCACTCGCCATCCCCTTTATTCGGCCTCACTACCCCTCCCTTTGTCTTTCTATGCTTCCTAATGTACCTATAAAAGGTTTTATCCCCCCTTCTTAACCAAGTAGGCTATCTTTTCCTCAGTTTGGGCTTTTGCTGTTCTGACTGCCTTCCCCGCTTCCTTCTGCTTTAACTGGTACAATTCTCTGTCCTGCTCCTTCTGTGTTTCCTTATACATTATGAATGCTATCTTTTTCTCCCTAACCTTCCCCGCCACCTCTTTTGAGAACCATAGTGTTTTTTTCTTTTGTTTTGATTTATTTATTTGCTTGTTGCCTCTGTGATGGCAGTTTTGATGTTTCCCCATTGTTGCTCCACCCCTCCTTTTTGCCTGTTTGCTAGTGCTTTTCTGAGGCACTGTCCCATTTTGACAAAGTCAGCCCTCCTGAAATCCAGTACTCTCACTTTTTTATGGCTTGACTCTGCAGCTGAGTTTATCGTGAACCACACTGTTTGGTGGACACTTGTCCCCAGATAGCTACCCACTTCTAGATCTGAGATCCTCTCTCCATCCCCATTTTAGAGTACCAGATCTAAGACTGCTGCCTCCTGAGTGGGTTCCAACACTAGCTGTCTGAGGCATGCCCCCTGTAGGGTGTCGAGAAAGGCCCTGCTCTTGGATGTGGCTGCAGCAAAGGTGCTCCAGTTAACATCTGCATATTCAGGTCACCCATCAACAATATCTCCCCTTTCTCTGCCATCCTAAGGATGCCTTATATCATTTCCTTGTCCATTTCCTCCCCCTGAGACAGGGATTTGAATACAACCCCTGTGCGGATTGTTGTGCCATTTCCAGTCTCCACGGGGACCTACAGTGCCTCCTTTCCTCCCTGTTTACCCTTTTGTTCTGTTGCTTTGATCCCTTTCCTTAAATAGAGCGCTATTTCTCCTCCTCTTCTACCCTCCCTGTCCCTCCTGTAGATTGTGTACCCTGGTATGTTGACATCCCAGTCATGGTTCTCTGTGTACCATATTTCTGTGACTGCCACTATATCCAGGCATCCCTCTTCCATCAAGGCCACCAGTTCAGGGAGCTTGTTACCTAGACTACGGGCATTGCTACTCATTACCCTCCATTTTTTGATGGCCTTCCCTTTTTGCCCCATCCCTGTCCTTACTGCCTTTGCCTTTTTCTCCATTTATCCCTGCCCTTCTCCCTATCAACGTCTCTATCTTGGTGTTTACCTCACTAACTACTCTGATTTTGGGGGGGGGGGGGCTAGGATTTCCATGCTTCTTTTCAGTGCCTCCCCCCTTGGCTAGTTTAAATGCTTGCCAATGAAGCATTTAAACCTATCACCTAGGATCCTGGTTCCCCTCCTGGGCAGATGCAGACCATCGCGCCAGTATAGACCTTCATCCCTCCAGGTGGACCCTCAGTCCCCAATGAAGCCAAAACCCTGAGCTCTGCACCAGTTTTTCAACCATTGATTGAATCCCATGGTGCGGAGCATCCTAGCCTCACCCATGCCATAGACAGACAGCTCCTCCGAGAAGGTTACAGTGTGCTACTTGTCTAAGGCCCCTCCCCAACTCCATAAACTCCTCCTCCATTGTTCTGATCCTTTTCCCAGCCAGGTCATTTGTCCCCATGTGGACAGTGACATTCAGCTCCCTCCCCCATGCAGCTGCTCCCGCAATCCTAAGGATTCGCTCCCTGTCCATCCAAGCCATGGTGCCAGGCAGGCACCTTGCCTCCCTCTTCTCTCCCCTCCCTCCCCAAGTTCTGCCTCCTAACAATGGAGTCCCCCCACCAGGAGTTGTTTCCTTCCCCTGTGGGGTCCCATGACACCCTCCTGTGGGTCTCATTTGTGGAGGTTCCCAGCATCCTCCTTGATCTCCAGTGCGGGTGCCTCCATAGAGGAACTACTCTACCAGAATGGCGTATGAATTGTGGAGAGGTACAACTGGAGGGCTGCACCTCTGTTCCACCACCCTCACCCTCCATGAGCCCACTGTGGTCCAGCTGCTCCTCTTTCCTGGCAACCTCTGAGGCAGCGGCGGTGGCCCTGGTGATCCCTAGGTGGGAGAGAAGGTCTCCCGAATCCTGGCAAACTCAGCCTGGAGATCAGCAACCTCCTCCCTCAGCCCAGAGAGGTGTCTGCAGATGGGACAACACCGCATCCTCCATAACATCTCCCAGAAGACTGCTGCTCCACAGCCACTGCACTGCACCACTCGCATCATGTCCTATTTGTGGCCCTTTAACTGTTGTTTTGTATACTTACTCTTTACTCTCTTTGTTTATTTTTATTTATTTTTTTATTTTTTATATAATTTTTTTTCTCCCTACTTTCCTATTGCCTCTGTGCCCTTAAAGCTCCTGATCTTCCTGTTGTGGGACAGGAAGTTCCAATATTCATCAGTAGTCTCCTTACTTGTTCAGTCAGACCTCCAGCAGCTGGGGGGGGGATGGAAAGCTACTCTTTTCCTTATAGGGTGGTGAGTCTTTTGTGCTTTTGTGATCACTCCTTTCTGGCTTCCAAACAGGAAGTTCCTATTGTCATTCAAATCCTGTGCCTATAAAAGTATAACTGGCTATGGGTGGGGGAGTGGAGGGGAGGGAGGGAAGGCTATATAGTTCCAGTAGAGCAGTAAAGGTCAAACAGCACCTCCTTCCTCTTGCTGTTCTCTGCCAAAAGCTATCTAGGCCAGGTTTTAAATCCGAAACACCTGGCTTCCTTCTGCCTAAGCCACTTCCCCTAATTCACAGTTTTTCTTCTTCACCTAGCTAACTGCACAGATAACAATTCACTTCACTCAACTCAAACACGCTAACTCTTTTTTGTTTGTTTGTTTGTTTTTACCCTAAATTGAAGGTCCCAGTAGTAGAGTTCTAGTTCGTTAGTGCCAGTAGAGTAGTAAAGTTCTAACAGCCCCTCCTTCTCCTTGCTGTTCAAATGAAATGCATGGTGGTTTATTTAGCAATGCACAGAGACAGGCTAGGATGCCTACAAGCCCTGGCGCTTCACCTCACATGGAGGCTTCTCTCTGTATGGTTCTTAGGTGTGATGTCAGTAGCCCACCTGTATGTACAATATACTGTAGCTCCCCCTCTCAGTTGGGCCACTGGTGGGGCTGCCCTTTCTTAGCAGCATTTAAAAATGTTGGAAATGAAATTTCCAAGTGGATATAATGTGGCTAAGGAAGCTGATGCATTTGTCTATTAACATTTTTAGTCTTTGGTTGGATGCACTCAAATCAGGCTGGTCCACCAGGTGGTTTGCCAACTCAGTCACCCTCCAGACTCCCACAGCTGTTTCCTCATGGCTTGGTCAAGGAGGGAGGATCGTCCTTCTGTCACATCACAGAACACAATTCAGTGAAGTGGCAGAGGGCACCTGGTTCGATGGTGCCACAAGTTGCCATCAATTTTACTGGCTGCCATTTTCCTTTGTAGTTTTTCTCCTTGTCTCCCCAACCTGCAGAAGTGCACACAACTGCTGTTAGCATCTTTCACACACAGTGGCATCCACAGTGGAAGAGCAAGCTCCTGACTCTCCATTGTGCCACCTCCTCCTTCCTGAGCTGAGACACACTGCCTGAGGCAAGGCTGTTTCCGGCTGACTACCAGCTTCCTGTGTCCAATCCTGAACTCAGGTCACCCACGTGATTGTATGTTGCACTACCCCAGGGCCACTGGATAGCCCCACTTGACACATTCTTGATGGAAAATCACATAAGAGAAAGCTAGACAAACCATTACACATTACTTTTAAAGTATAGTTTTAATCCTCAGAAAATGTCATCATGGTGTTTTTTCAGCAAGAATGTGTGTCTGACTTCCTTAGAGTCCTCAACTGTGTAATACCAACACAAGCAAACACTGGGCTGATGCAGGTAAGGTGCTCTGCCAAAGGCCAATAAATTCAAGAAAAAAAAACTCTCCGTAACTCATCTCCCTGACAGCAGCGAACAAAAGTGGGCAAAACAGAAACTACTTCAGACTGTTACTTTATTGCTGTATGTCACACCTTGTAATGTTTCTGATTTGAGCAGCTTAGTATTTAGTGTTTGAAATGCAGTTAGAGAAATTAGTTTCTCACATCCTTTTTAAAAAAGTACAGAATGCCATTATCAAAATTTGTTGAGCTGTGTTTTTTTTTATATTCATATTTTTTTTGTCTCCCCGGCCATGGCTTTGCCCCTGGATCATCTCGACACCAGAGCACACCCCAACTGCAGAACATTAAGCCCATGAGTTAAGCCCATGAGTTCACCCCACGTGGTGGGGCCATCCTGAGGGATGGTTCAGTACCACAGTGTTCCCGCTGTGGTTATTTCGGGGGTCGGGATTCAGGAGGTCCTAATACATGGAGGTTTTTTACTTCTCGTTACTTCTCAGACCCCCGAGGATGGCAGCTTGCAAGAGAGTACTAGGAGATATGCATGCATTGAGATGTGCTGCCACTCCAGAACCCAGCTGACATCCTCCCCTTCCTCATAACAGCCCAGCTGGCCAATTCCGATCCAGTTGGACTGTTTAGGAATTTAGCAGTTTCCACTTCTGAGTGCTGTTCTGGCCTGATTCTGAAAAGGACCTCAAAATTGGAATCCGATTTGGAATCCTAATTCCTAAACCCCAGATCAAAAATTCCTATATAAAAACATGTTTTAGCCCTAAATTTCAAAATTAGTCTTTTCAGACTGCAATTCTGAAAATCCTGATTCCAAAAATCAGGTCAGAGTCCAACATATCTTATTCCATGACTTGGAATCTGAACAGTGTTAACATGCATGCTAACTTAATGACATAATGATGGCGTCTTCCTCAGAGCATCAAGTCTGTGACCATTGAAGCAGCTGAATTCATACTACAGCTCTCATCAGTACATTTTTGAGTTTCCTCAGATAGTTTTAATCCAGGTTTTGTTACTAGTTTTGTGGGCTTGAGGCTTTAGAATATGTTTGTGGTTTGAATATGTTTAAAAAAAGTGAAGAGGGGATCTGAATCAGAATGTGATACAGGTGGACCACCTGGAAAGCTCATACTGGGGGCCCACCTGAAAAATCAATAGGGTAGGAGCCAAGGGGTGAGACACTCATATTAGCATCCTACATACATTTTGAACAATGGGTCCATATCTCTCAGCCTTTTGTCACTGAAATGAGGGACAAAGGCATTTAACATGAGGGACTGTGTGGGACACTAGCCCTTGAAATGAGGAACACATCACCAAACATGAAGATGCAAACTCAAAACACTGTGGAAACTAGTGATTTTATTTGCTCGAAGTTTAGTATCGTAGAATGTTAAAGTGATTTTCTCATCCTAAGGTACCACTTTCTGGATATGGTACCTTAGGTCATCGATAGCCCGTTTCTGCAGTTGTAAAACTTTTATTTTTAGCCTTTATTTATTTGAAAGAGATTATAGTTTGACCCTGACAAGGTGGGCCAGCCAATCACTTCCACCTCCCGATTGATGAGCATGCCACCACACTCAGGCACGTGATGATGTGCATCAAGGGAGAGCGCGGGGGCATGCCCCCATTGAAATGAATGAGCTTGATTTTCAAACCTATTTAAAGAGCAGCTTCATAGAAGCCACCCACCCCTCGCAAAACATATATGATACCTCACCTGGCCCAGAATTGATGGCTATAATTAATTCCCTTTATTTCTTCCTTTTTAAAAAAGTTATAACTCTCATAATTTGCTCTGCGAACAACAGGCGAAAACGGAGCCACTTCCCGAAACTGCCGACATGCCCCCACATAGGCACACACAGCCCTGTTTTGTGATGTCAGAAAATGAAGACCGCATATGAGTGCACCATTGAGTTGAATAGGGACGATTTTTCTACATATTTTATTGCCATATAGAGTGGAGATTTTAATAAATCAAAGCGATCGCTTGACTAACAGGAACCCTGTTAGTCGGAATGGTCGCTGATTTATTAAAATTGCCACTATAGGTAATAAAATATATAGAAAATATTGTCCACAGAGCAAATTATGAGGTTTATAACTTTTAAAAAGGAAGAAATAAGGGAATTAATTATAGTCATCAATTCTGGGCCAGGTGAGGCATCAAATATGTTTGGTGGGGGGGGGGGGTGGCTACTAGACAGTGAAGAACCTGCTCTTTGATACTTTATGATGGAAAGTTAGAGATTAATGAAGGCCACCGTTCAACTAGTAAGGCCCATGTTAGTCGAGCAGTGGCCTTCATTAATCTCCAGCTCCCCATCATAAGGTATCAAATAGGAATGAAAATCACATCCCATTTATTTCGATGGGGCACGCCCCCATGCTCTCCCTTGCTGCACGTCATTGTGCGGGGGGGGGGGTGCTCATCAGTCAGGAAGCAGAAGGGATTATTTGACCACCTTGTTGGGGCCAAACTATGATCCCTTCCAAATAAATAAAGGTCGCAAATAAGTTTTACAACTGCAGAAACAGGCTATTTCCGACATGACCCACCAAAAACGGTAAATCATACTTGTGCAAACACCAGAGAAAATCACTTTAAGAATTTCTGTTTTAAAGTCCAAGTTTACATCACCTTCTCAATGATAGCAGCAGATTTCCACTGTGGGACAGATGTAGGACAGGGCACTTCTGAAGGATAAAAAAAGAGATACCCCTCATAATGAGGGACAGTTGAAAGGTACGAGTGGGTCTGTGTTTGCATTTTATATTTACCTGCATAGATCAGGATATCTCATTTAATTATAAACTAGATTATATATGGAAGAATTATCAGAGTTTCCAGTGTGGAGGTGAGCCTGATTGGGGGGGCACCTGGAAATCTAAGGAGGAGAGGAAGTGGGGAGGTTATTTCAGATTGAAAGTAAGCAAGAGGAGAATGCCAACTGTCTCACAGTATGTCAGCAGAATGGAAAGAGTAGAAGGGAGCATGAGAGGGGCAGAGGAGGGAGGAGAGGAAGGAGGGAATGGAGCCAAACAAGAATTTAGAGAGGAGAGCGGCATAGTGTGAAAGATGCCTGCCTTTCAGAAAGGGCAGGGAGAGATCAGTTTAGAGGGGGCAATGGTGAGTGTGAGGGGAACAGTTGAGGTCAAAGGACAGAAGGGGCTGTAGAGAGGATCCAGTGTGATGGGCACTGTAAACCCATCCACATAGTCAAACATCAGTAGCTTCTTGATGACAACCTTATGGTGGACAAGAAGTGGAAGGCAAACCTTGTTCTGGTACTTTTGTACTGGGTGGCAAGCTCGGAAGGGGGGTAACATTTTATGGATGGAGTCAATATGGGCATAGAATTTCAAATTTCTAGCTGGCCCAGTGGCGTAGAGGGCTGAGATGCTATGCGCCTTACCTCTCACCATACTGGCGACCCAGGTTCAGGTATGAGCTCAGGGTGCAGAGGGTTGGCCAAGGGTGGGGGGGTGGAGTTGTACATCTGATGGACTGCTATCCTCTCCCGGGGTGGGGATGGCTACGTCTACTCCTTGGCTGCCACCTGGTGGAGCCAGGTGGCAGCGTCAAAATACGAATGACATAGAAAGGAGAGGCTGTGGTTCGTGCGTGTGCGCGCCCACGCACATACACACGTACATGCTGCCGCAGCAAGGGGAAGTTATAAAACTGGAAAATAGCGGTTGCAGGCTATATGAAGCCTTGCCTGCCTGTTCTTGCCCCGCACTGTCACCAGTTCATCAGCCCACAAATCTATAGAAGCCTTTATCACATTCTCAGGATATAACATTACCTTTAAAAAGTCAAAATTGATGGATATTGGAGCAGTTAATATGAGGGAGCTCAGAGAACAAAAAACAAACTGGTAGCCTCACACATTAAAGGAGTTCTACAGGGAGCGATGACGCCCCGACTGCTGCACAAATCTGGGCTTCACCTCTCCGATCCTCCCCTGCAGGCACCACATGAAATGAATACTTCTATTACCTGATCACTTGTAAAAATATCCTAAACCTCTGGTGGACCCGACATTTTAACTATGGCAGTCCTCAACCCCCGGGATTTAGTTGGTAATATTGTGAGAAAATGACGCTGCACTGCCCGTCCCTTGATAGTGCCCTTATGTACAGAAATTAAACAATGTCTGTATCTCCGATGCCCAGTGCTGTTTTTACAGAATTTGTCTAAATCCTGTGAGGCATGGGACAGAAGGGGGCGATCAGAGTCTCAGTTGAGAGGGATGAGTTGTCCCACCCTATGACAGCCTCTTAGTATCAGTGGGGACTCAAGGCTTACAAGAATATAGGGATAGAAACCATCTGGTAACATCTCTCCCTGAGGTCTGGGAAAAAATAAACAGACGGCGGATGGGAAAGCAAATATAATTATGGCTTCAGTCATGGCCAATCCAGAATTTCTGACCAAGGGTTCCATGCTTGAGAGGAAGGAGGTGTGAGATATCTGAAAGACATGTACAATTCAGCAGGGTTTAAAACCATTCCAAAGGAAATGGAGGAGCTGGGGATTCCCCAACCAATAGATTTTGATACCTTCAGGAGAGAAATTAGGTGCAGGGACTGGGTAGATTGAGTCCAAAAGGGTCCCCCATCCACAGCATAGAGCAGTGCACACTCCAGGCCAGGGCAGACCCCAAGGGCTTATCAGATACTCAGAGAAGGTACAACAGACCTGTCACAGAAAGTTAAGCAACTTTGGGAGAGACTTGGACTGCCAATTCCGAGATGAAGTTTGGGCCAGTCTGTGTGAGTCCCACATGGGCTTTTAATATGCAACTATTGTAAAGAAGTCCAATACAAGTTTCTTCACATATTGTATATGCCCCCAAACACAGTGAGCAAACTTAGTGCTGGAGTGGAGGGGTGCACACACCCCTGTGTGGTAGGTGCAAATGAGACAGGGGGACCTATGTACATTATTTGTGGGAGTGCCCCCAGCCGTGATCATTGTGGACAAAGATAGCTGAAATTACACAATAAGCTTTAAAACGAAGGCACCTGATTGGCTGGCTGGCACCTTTGTAGCATTGTAAAATTCAGCATTACCAACGCAAAAGGTGCCAGCCAGCCTATCTCTGGACTTAGTCTGACCCCCAACCATGAAAGTTGAAAACCGCCATCTTGAACCACCGGTAAAACTGTGGTCTTATTCAAGTCCCACTGCAGCACACTAAATTAAATACTAAAATTCCTACAACAGTCCCCAAAGCCATGGCACATGATGCAAAATGTTTTTTCTCTGAAAAAAATAGAGACTCGCTCTTTCCACTTACCAGTCTGCTCTTCACCCACATAAACAGAACCATGGTATTTGCTCTGAGTTTCCTAGAGTCATCCCAGATTGCTGCCCACAAATTCATCAAATTTTTTTAAAAGATGGTACCCAAACAATTTTCTTTCTTTCTTTCTTTCTTGCTTTCTTTCTTTTTTTTGTGATTGTATTCCCGATACATACAGAGGGAACACATCTCGGGGCCATACCAGCGGAGGATACACATGCACACCGAGACTAAAACCATGACTTGCACTAGGAACTGATATGCCACAACACCAGCCGATCTCTCTCTCTCTGATCCTAACAAATGAGCCTTTGCACTTACAATAACATACAGACTAATAAAAAAAATTGTTGCAAAGCTACATTTCTGTATCTGTCTCTCCTGCTTGTGTTTAAAAAAAAAATGCAACTCGATCAGGATTTCCATAGCAACACGCAACTCAGGACAGGTCTCCCTAGCAACCCCTAGCAACACAGGACTATCTTATGTGGTGCAGTAATAAATGAAAAAAAAATTTAAATGCAAAAAAAAGTATTTTTCTTTCATTTTTGTTTCTTTGTCATCTAAAAAAGGAGACATAAATCGCAGTAAACTGCTCCAGGGTGTGGGTTATGCTGGGATTTACCCTCATCTGGCAAGGTTTAGTCACTCAGCCTGCGGCCTCATGACTGAACCATGCCAGGCGTGGGTAAACCCAGCTTAACCCACATCCTGTCATGGTTTATTGCCTAAATATTACCCAGATTATGAGGTCACCAGTCAGGGATGAACCAATGTCACTCCTATTTGGGATGCAGGCTCATGAAGAGGGAATGATCGGACCTTTACTCAAGGGTAACCAGAATTATATTGCTTACAGTGAGAAAAGACATCCAAAATATCTGGGTCTTGCATAATGCTTTTATGATAATCATGCGGCAGGAACTCCTGCAGAAGGGGCTGCTTTTGGAGTGTATGATGTACAAACTCAGGGGATGGATGGCAGACAAATTGGCATGGCAGTTGGGACCATATGATGTATTCCTCTTCCCGATAGAAGTAGCCATGTTTACACTGGCAGGGTGAGTTGGGGCTCAAGCATGAATAATAGGCATCAAGGGAGAGATGCAAGTTTAACTGTAAGCTTTCAGTATCAATATGGTTGAAACATTGATTCAAATACTTAGTATAAACTGTTTTAAATATGAGAGTGTAAGTGTATCTTGTTCCAGGTTTTGTTATTGTAAATGTTCTGTATATGTAAGGATTAAGCTACGAGAAAGGATGGGTCTACTGTGGAATTAATCCATGGTTGGGGGTTGGACCACGAGGCCGAAGGCCGAGTGGGTCCAACCAACCAACCATGGATTAATTCTACTGTAGACCCATCCTTTCGAGTGGCTTAATCCGCTTGTAACATGGCTAACACTTTAGTAGGTTACTGTTTCTGATTACTATGAGACAACAATATGAGTAAGACACTGTGGTCAAAATATCACTTTTCTATGTCTCACTACTGTGTCTCTAACGTTGTATGCAGTTCAAAGCGTGCGCGTGCATGTTGCAGACCTGTGATCTATTACTATGCTGATGTGCTTTTCACTATCTATAGATCGAGTGGCTATCATCTGCGGCATGCACAAACACACTGCTTCTTGTACGCTATTTCCTTTCTGTCTCTCTATTTTCCTTTGTTTCGTCTGCGTTGTCTACTGCTTGTGCAGTTCTGTCCTGCTGCACTGTGGGTATGTCAGCCCGATTTGCATAGTGCCATGGACACCGCACTACTGCTACGACTACAGTGACTTCTGTTCAGCGTGACAGCATTTCTACGCTTCGAGCCCCCTCACACTATGGGACTGTACATTGCTGCACTTATTCCCTGCTATTGGTACCGGTCTTCTACTAACTGCGATTCCTGTCACTGGTCACATTGCTGTCTTGGGGCCACGGTCATCTCTTAGTCTGTGAAGATTTCTGCTCCTCTTCCCCTTTCCTAGACTGCCTGTGCCAGTCCCTGAGCTGTCTTACCTTGCTTCCTGTGTTCCGACGAGGACACGGGGCGCATAGCCACTTCTGATGGTCCGCTTTGTAGACAGTGCTCCCTGCTTGGCTAAGGTCTGCAGAAACCGTTGTCTAATACTTTTCACATGCGCTCGCTGCTTTCCGTGATCTACCATGGTATTAGACCATGGTTTGCACTATACCACACGGTGTGTTTGGACCTATGTAAGTGCTTGTTCTTTTTTGTGCCATGTTACAAAATCTTCTTTAAGTGCTTTCTCTGTTATGGGAGGATAATCCATGATATCATTTGATGAACTTTGTAATCCTTATGTAATGCTGTATGGATAGATATGTGCTTGTACTGTTAGTTGTTGATGTTTCCTGTTTTTTTGTGAAAAACTTTTAATAAACAGAATAAAAAAAACACATACTGTATCTCAGTTCAGTAATGAAATAAAATTAATAGTAAATAACAGGCGAGGCAGACAGATGACCCCAAGTCTCATGTGTCATCACATTGCTGTTTTACTGTGTTATTCATTCAGCTGTTTTCCAGGGCATGAAGTGTTTTATTTTACTCTGTTGTTCATAGAGTCTTTTCAGTGCTGTTCTTTGTTTTCTTGTTTGTTTGTTTGTTCTCCGTTTTATTTTATTATTTTTTTTTTTAATTAAATAAAGGTTTTTATCTTCCCTGGCTGGAACTGGGCAGGCTATCAGCCCTGTCCCCTGGTGCAGATGGCCAGCCACCTACCTCATCCATCTCCTTCTGTCCTCCATTCAGTGATCCGGCTGGGTGGGTCCCGGCACTCTGGACAGGGCTTAGTTAATGTCCCTGTTCTACAATCCATTTTTGCACTGACTTTTCTCCCCTTCTTCCCCAGAGCCTCCGTGACACAGTAGCACATGTTCGTGAAAGTGTGCACATGCTCTGGAACTGACGACCTTGTTCCACCCTCTCTTGGCCCAGTACCAGCCCCCCCCCCCATGTGCATGCCACTACCAACAATCCTCAACTCGGTGGCAGCCAAGAGCCGGGAAGGTTTCACTTCCCACTCTGGGAGACGAGAGATGCCAAGTGGCCGCATCATCATCTCCAGGTCCCTCATACCCCCCCCCCGGCTGACCACCAGTGACTCAAGCTCGTTCCCAAACTTGGGTCACCAGCGTGGGAAGAGGTAAGGCACATAGTGCCTCAGCTGTCTGCACCACCGGGCCAGCCTGTTTGTTCTCTTCTTGTGATTTTACTCCACTCCTGATTCAGCAGTCGTTCTCGTCTTGTGGGTTTACTCCACTCCTGTTTCCGCAGCATTGACCTTTTATGAATGGAGTAAAACAAGTATAAAGTGAAATAGAAAAAACAAGTATCGCTGTAAAAGTGGTTTGCAAATAGTGGGGTTAAATAAAGCTAAAATACTGCTTGCATCATGAATACTAAGTGTTCCTTAATACAGGCTTATGGGCTGGATAGTCAAAATAATTAGCATGGCGCTAACAGGATTAGCATTACACGAACTGGATATAGTGTGGCTGAATGCCTGGTAGTGCGGCCGCTGCTATATTCAGAAAATCAATTAGATCAGCGCTTATCTGTTAGCATGAATGTGCTTTCTGGTACCAGGCACCTATGCAGTTGAGGCTGTCCTCACTGCATACTCATTGCACTTGTATATTCAGTGGTTTCTAGGAATGCTAACAGGTTGGCAGTATAGTGCTACCTAACACTTCAAGAAACCACATTTTACCACCATGTTATTAATAGTGCTGTGTTAATGCATGCCCCTCCCCCCACTTATGCTCAATGTGCCAGGTACAACATATCCCTGGTAGTCTGTTGGACTCCCACTCCCTCATCTAGTCACAGTAGGACTTAAAAATGTATCTCAGCCACTCTGGTGACCCCACGGCAGCACATCGTACTACCAAACAGGGGACCCAGGTTCGGGAGAAAACTCAAAAATGGTGTTATCTGGGGCAGAAGGGTTGAGAACACATTTTGGGGGGGGTTACAAGTACCTGTTTATGTGGTCGGGGTGAGGGGTGGTGGTATCTGAGACATTCCCCATGTTTGGTTAAAATACAGTTTAAAGGATAGAAGTTATCGATGAAACAAAACTCGTTCAAGAAAAAAAAGTTTGCGCATGTGCACTAGGCCTTTCTTAAGACTTAGGTTTTTCCTGTACTTGTGGCTGGCATATGGCAGCTGGCATCAGGACTGAGAGGAGGTTAAGTTCCAGCTGTTGACTCTGGACCACGAGTAAGGGGGTGATGCTGGCAGCAAGGACAGGCACCAGGGGTGTGGTGGTTTGCTAGACTACCATGGGTATATTTATTTGTTCTACTGGGATTGGATGAGGGGTAGCACAAGAGTACATGGAATATATTTATTAATCCTGCCAGGACCGGGTGAGGAAAGGGGGGAACCACTCAACTGCCAGGGATAGATTTATAAATTCTACTGGGACCAGGTGAGGGAGGGGGGACCACTAGATTACCAGAGACATTCATGATAACAGGACCACAGGTGAGGGGACTGGGGAGGGAGGGGGCCAGAATTTCACTGATCAGGTGGCTGCAGGGCGGTTGGTTAGGCTGCACCGTACGCTACTCTTTAGTGCGAAGCACCAAATATGTACAAATATCCAGCCCTACTGTATGTCTTTTAGTGCCCTCCCCAAAACTGTACCAGATATGCACTGTGAATGATGTCCAACAATGAGTTTAGTTCATCGATTTTAACAGCTATTGACTCTCTCTCAGTCCACCTGTGAAACAAAGCCCCTCAGCACTTAGACTTTATTCGCATAGTGGTATGGAAACTTGAGCCCTGGCCCCAAGATTGGGTATTGTTGTACTTCTCCTAGGGCCGTGCCTGAAAATAGGCATTGTGTTGTCTACTGCACCTACCCGGAAAACAAAAATGAAGTAAGTAAGTAAATAAATAAGATGCAGAAGAACCAGTGATTTGGCAGGCGTGGAGCTGCTACAAAGAGTGACTGCCTTGATCATAATGTTGGTTTACCATGACGACTTACTTTAATCTGCATCCAGGACTTTAATTGGGTAATATCCCATGATCCCTCAACGCTGCTTCATGGTTTCCTTTAGACAAAACCCGCATGTAGTGTGTTCGTCCAGCACAACATTATAACTTGCATCTTTGAGGCTAATAGTGCTTTTCCTGTTCCAAAGAGTTTGTTCTGATCGAGTTTCTTTGTTGTTGCTGCCAAGCGACCCACGAATAATGAAAGACAGTAGATGCTAAGGAGATAATGGGATTGCATTTATCGCCTAAATTACTATGTGCTTTTGTGTGAGGAATACATTCATTGGAAATCTCTTAAATGTGGTCATTAAGCAGAAACAGATTAATTTCATATTAATCCCAGCAGCTGTTCCAAGTGCAGATCTGTGAAGTAGTGCTAGGAAGGCCGCGATGAACACACAGCTTGTATCTTTCTTTCAGCATGGCCTTTCTGTTAGCAAACCACAGTGCAGTGGTGTTAAACTTGAGTGCTGCTTTCCCATTTAAATATGCTCTTATCCGTGTGTCTTATCAAAACTGATTTTCAGAGTGTGGGTCATAAAAGAAAAGGTTACGGTGATGTGACAAACGATAACAAATGCTGGGGCAACCTGTTCCTTTACTAGGATGAATAAATTGCAAGTTAAAGCTGCAGTATTTGTTAGTCGGCAAAATATTTCTTCATATAGTTTTTTTTTTTTAGCAAAAATGTATTTCTGACATAATTAGATTCATCTTTTGTGTATTTTTAAGTTTCTTTTATAGTTGTAAAACAGCTGTTATAGCTAATTTTGTAATTAATGACTCATGTCATTAAAGATGGCCGCCGCATGCAATTTTGAAAAAATCTCTTCCACTGAGGTTATCTGTCGAACGTACATACTAGATTCGTACTGTAGATGTATTAGGATGATGCTGCAACATGTTTCTGATGGTAAACAGCATAACGCTGTACCAGAAGATTTATTTTTTTCATAGCAGGCATAGCACGGGAACTTCTAAAAACTACAGAATCACATATATATGTTCAGGAATGAAGGAAAACAAAAAAAATAAATAAATGGGCATATTGATATTTTTGCCAGAAAAACATTATTACTGAAATAAAATATATGGTGACTAGTAAATACTGCTGCTTTAAAGGTAATTGCACTCTGGCATATTTGTAAGTCTGTTTATACAGGATATCCCAACTGAAACATAATATCTCATTTTCAGTGGGGTCTTGCTTTTTACCCATTTCTGCTGCTGGGTATACTGGAGCACTGGGAGGGCACGTGACTTGCCCCAAGGTCTTACAGTGAGTATTTAATGCACTACTAGGCAGAACTCTTGCCAGATCTGTCATACTTCACAAAGTATAGTCAGTATGATTACTGTCATCCCTTATGTATCCAAAAAAGGCAGTAAAAAAATTTACAAAATTAAATCCATGGAAGTTTTTACAGCTTTCTTTTTAAGATTATTTTAACGTAAATATTTACAGAGAAGAAGATAGTAATCCATGGCTTAAAATTATTTGACACTTTCTTTGCCCAAGATAGGCCTGCTGAAATGCAGTGTCTCCTTTTCCTTTTTTTTTAGGGTAGTATCTGGGAAGTGGCACCCCTTCATTGTCTGCATGTGCCAGGCTCCTCTGTCCCAATAGAGGGCTGAAGTCTGTCTCAGACACTACTCAGTGCTGACTCTCGGGTACCGATTTTGTAGTTATGGTGGTGTCCACCAGAGTCCAGAATGGTGATGGGAGAAGGAGAAGGAGATGGTGGGACCTGACTCTTGGCCCACAACAGAGGAAACGGCACCCAGGAAAACCAACAAATCATCACCTCGCCCTTTTTTTCCTGTTTTCTCCTGAACCCATGTGGCACACCTGGCTTAGCCTAACCAGTCACAGTCTGCCTTCCCAGGTCATTGGGGGAGGGGGGTGGTCAGTGTTGCAGTGGGTAGAATCCATCCATCCACAGCGGGGGTAGTGCAGTCATATGAATGCTTAGCCCATGGCATTGCCCCTGGCTTGGGATTCAAACCAGGGTCATCTGCATGGCACACAAGTCCTGGACAAGAAAATCTCATTGCCAGTGAGGTCCTGTTTCCAGTGAGGTCCTGCTTCCAGTTTATAACTGGGCCCTGCTTCCAATTTATAACTGGGTCCTGCTTCCAGTTTATAACTGGGTCCTGCTTCCAATTTATAACTGGGTCTTGCTTCCAGTTTGTAACTGGCAGGGTTGAGCACAGGGAGGCCCACTGTTAGACTGCAGGCCTTATTTTTGTCATGTTCATATTTATTTATTTATTTGAAGTTTCAGAAATTACCTTTGAGTTAAAGACTCATTTTCAAAGGCTCCACATCAGAAATACAGAGACAGTCAAACAATTAGAAAAAGGAAGAGCAATACAGTGGCAAAGTAGGCAACAGAGTTATAAAACACTGGGTACAGAATTACAGAGTGGGTACATCACTTAACATTTGGTGCAACATGCAGTCAAAACTGTCGTAATATCAAAAGTGTTGGGTTAACTAAGGGGAATAAACAGTATACTGAAGGAGGTAAATGGGTAGACAGATAACGGGGGACCCAGGGTAGAGAGATGGAGGCAGGACCCGAGTCTGTTGTCAAAGGTGGGGGGTTGGGAGAAAGGGAGAGGGTGGGTGTCAGGAGGGGGGTAGGGACTAGGAAAGGAAGGTGACACGAGAAAGGGAGAAGAGAGGTGACGTGTGGGGCTAATAGCAGTCACATGTACTGGCAGAGCAAAGGTGGCCTCTTAGGGAGGACTTAAAGCTGCCAATCTTGTTTTCCGATACAATGGAGATGGGGAGAGAGTTCATCCATGAGGGGGCCCTGTACATAAAAGATCGCTGGCAAAGGGAGGTACGGCATCTGGGGACATTGAGAAGAGACTTAGTGGAGCTTCTAGTGTTTCTAATGGCGGGTGCTAGCTTAATGATGGCTGAGAGACTGGGAAATGCCTAGAGAAAGTTTTGGCCATAAGACGAGTGTGGAACCTTAATCTGTCATCAAAGTTCAGCCAGTTAGTCGAGCTGTAAAGGGAGCAAGTATGGGCACAGCTAAGGGCGAGGTGACAGGCTTTGTTAAGAGGCAGTCTGAGTCTACTGAGGGAGAAGGTGTCAGCTGTGCCATAAAAGAGGATCCCAATGTCTAGCAGTGAGAGGATAGAGGAGGAGACTGCTACATGGAGGGCATCAGGAGTGAGGCAGTGTTTGTACCTGTGCAGGAGGCCGATTCTAGCGTTGATAGCTGTGGAGAGGTGGTGTATGTGTCGATGGAAAGTAAGTGCGGGGTCAAATGTGATGCCCAGGTATGTAAATGAGTTGACCTGTTCAGGGGTGGTCTGGAGAGTGTTAAAGATGAGGGGATGTGAGTTTTTGAGTGAGCTCTGATGGTGAACAAAGGTCATGACCTTCGTCTTTTTGTAGCTCAGAACTAGCTTCCAGCTAGCAAACCATTGTTCAGCCTCCATGAAGGAGGTTTGGAGAGACTGCTGAAGTATCGTGGGGTCATAGTGGGAGGAGTAGAGGATGGCATCGTCAGCATATAATAGTAGGTTACCTGAGCAGGCAGCAGGGAGGGGGTTTAGATAAAGACTGAAAAGTAGGGGGCCCAAGATGAAACCGTGAGGCACCCCACACCTGACTGGTAGGCAGGAGGAGAGGTAATCTCCTATCTTTGTGTTCTGTCCATAAGGTAATCGTTGAACCAGAAAGTGGTGTCCTGGGGGAGACCTAATAGGGGGAGGGTGGTTAAGAGCAGATCATGATCAGTGGTGTTGAAGGCCTTCGACAGGTCCATGAATACTGTGCCAGTGAGGTGGCCTTTGTCCAGGTCAGAGTGTATGGATGAGGAGAATTCAAGGAGCGCTGAGGTAGTGCTGTGTCCTTTTCGGAAGCCGTGTCGTTGTTTGCAAAGGAGATTGTATGGATACATATCTCTGCTCATACCATGCATGAGACAAGTAAATGTGTGGAACAAAACCTATTTTGCCCTGTGATGTAGCTGCAGCAAAAATAACATTATTTTCCCCACCGCTGTGTGGTTTTTACTTGTTGTGACATCATTATGCCATAATGTCTCCTTTTTTTTCCTTTTTACAGAGAGCAAATTTACTGTAGTATCGTACTTCAGGGCAGCAGGAGACCCAAAATAAGCCCTCTACTGTACTGTGTCACCTATCCCAAAGTTTAAATGATCACTGCTTCCTACAGTACAGACCACCTTGACAACCTTGATCCTAATGCATGGTATAGAAAGGACATTCTCTAGGCGTCCTAGAAATTAGCTATTTATTCCTGCTGGAGTGTGTCCTTCGCTGCAGCATTAGTACTCACGATTCCACACTGCTCCCTTACCCATCGCTAGGCAGCACTGAGAGTAACATTCCAGACTGAGTAAACACCTTCTTCCTTTTATTCTTCACCAAGGTTGTATGCCACTTCAGTTTGAGGGTGGCCGTCCAGCCCTGTCCCCGCTGTCCTGAGCTAGCACCCACTTCCCCAGTACCCAGCTGTGGTCATGCTTTTTTTCCCCCCATGAATTCCTCCTCATGGTGGAAATGGAGAGGGAAGGGCCATCCTCCCCCTCCCATACAGAAATCCAGAACAGACCTTCGGCAAAGCACTGGCGATGGTGCGGACCCGGGACTAACAGGCAGGGCTTAATTAAGCACCCCCCCGACCGCCATGTTTCACATTTTCTCCCCTAGCCATGGTGCACAGGATATGCATGTGTGTGGAGGCGAAAATGCATCCCAGAACCCTGGCTCCCCTTCCCCAAGCCATAGTCGGCCACTTGTGTGTTGGTGCTACTACCAGGCCTCCACCTGGTGGCAGCCAAGAGCCAAGTCAACCTACCACCCCGATCCAGGAGAGAAGATCTGCCAGGCAGCCGCTCGATCCACTCCCAGCCCTCCACCACACCAACTTCTGGTGCCCAAGCTTGTTCCCGAACTTGGGTCACAAGCATTATGAGAGTTAAGATGCCAGGCACCTCTACCCTGTGCGCCACTGGGCTGGCTCCAAATAGTTTATTTCTTGGTGGCTTATGGAATCTCCCCTACTGACAGCTCAAAAAAAAAAAGTGAATTTGAAAGGTTTCACCTGAAAATTTGGTACAAAATGAGAAAGCAATGGCCTGACTAAGACTATGCCATTTATCTTCATCTGACGGGGTTGAACAGTGGTTACTCAGAGTGGGTGATGATACTGCTCTCTCGGCTGTAAAGATAAACAGCATATTCTGAATCAGCCAATGTGTAACCTCTGTATATTCCATAACATGCAAATGTGCATAACTTAAATGATCGTCTTTTTAGTCCTTTTGTGTTGTTCCTGAGAACTATGTGTTACTACTCCACTGCACCTTTGTAGGCCTATTGGCCAGGTCATCAATGTAAATAAAAACTTGGTCTTCATGTTTCTTTTCTTGTTGCTTGGTGAAACCTGATAGAAACTTTGAAGTACCTCAGTGGAATCAACAAAGTCCAAGAGGGTAGCATCTTTCAGAAAAGAGACGTGCAAGAACAAGAGGACACAATTTAAAGATGGGGGTTCGGGCAATGAGGAAGTATTTTTCAAAGAGAGGGTAGTGGATGCATGGAACAGCCTTCCTGAGGAGGTTGTGGGGTCTAAAACTGTGGGAGAATTTAAGAATGCATGGGACAGACATAAGGCAGTTCTTGTGGGGGGTAGGAAGAAATAGGCTGTTGGTTAACTAGGATCTGTGGCCTATCCTGTAGGTAGGGAAATGGGCAGACTAGGTGGGCCAAGCGGTCCTTATCTGTCGTCAAAGTCTATGTTTCTCTTTAAACAAAGAATGAAAAGAAGTGACTTGCTCAAGGTTACATAGTGAGCTAGTGGCTGTGGTGGAATTTCCTCAGCTCAAAGTCTGCCAACCCCTAGTTATCACACTGAAATCCAGTAGTGCAGTGTGAGCAAAACTCGGTCATAATTTTGCTTTATTATTTTATTCTTTGTCACAGAAACAAGCTTTATGCTTAGCGCACATGCCTTGACAAAAGGTTTAAATAAAAATAAATCGCTAGTTTTCTTCTGTTTTCTACTTCCACCACATTGGTGGTTGAGGTCCCTGCAACTACACCCTTACTCCAGCCAGGAAGGCAGGCAAGAGAATATCTTTGATGCCAATGCTGCTCTGTGATCAGCCAGCAGGGGTGCATAAATACTGGGTGGACTGCACCCTTTCTTCTTGGGAGTCAGGTGGGTTAGTTCCACAACTGCCCAACCCCCAGTTGGCTTCAGTGTTCATTTTCTGGAGCAAACACATTAACCTTGGTTAGCCAGATTTCACTGCCACCATGTCACTAGGCTAGCCAAGACCATTATTCTCTTTCCCACCTTAGCCCCCCAGCCAGCCATTTGGTTCCCATTGGAGTCGGCTACCTACCAACTCCGTCATCTCGCTTATTGTCACCAAGGGGTATGGAGATCATATGGGGGGAGTGGGTGTTAGATAACTGATCCACCACTATGCTAGCTGTATTTTCCCCTAGTTCCTTCTGTCCCTTCCACCACCCCTGGCACTGTCATCGTGCTGCCAATGTGGCCTAACACATCTCAGTTTGACCCTGTGGAGGAGGATGTTCCCCTGTACCACCACAGGGGTTGCTGCAGTGTCAGACCGCTGCACCACCCTTCCCTAGGCTGGGACGTGCTTCTCAGGCATACACCAAGGGTTGTTACAGTGGCAGACTGCGATAGTGGGTTTCTTTAGTAAAAGCACGGACACAGAAGTAAGGTGCAAAAATCACTCAGAGTGCAGGTTTATTAAGTAAACAAAAAGAAATCACATAATAAAATAAAATAAATCCAAACAACCACACATAGTTAAGACCTAGCTTTGGTCTCTCATCTGTGCTTCCTCAGCCCTCTCCAAGGCTGAACTGATCTACCCAAACTGCTTCCACCGCACCTCTGTTCCAGCGCTCCAACTCCTCAAAAGTCACCAGGAGCTCGGCTAAGGGTGTGCTCCATGTACCTTTCAAAAGAACCAACCTTGCACAGCGTTCTCTCTCCTACCATGGCCCCACCTGGTTTAATGAACTCCTTCTTCCCACCCTGGAACACACAAAAATTTGACCCTTTAAAAGAGAAGTGCTAACCCTTCTGGCCCAAAAGAACCAATGTGAATGCAATAAATAAATACCTATGATTAATCACCATCAAAACTTTTCATCCCTCTGCTTACCTCCCCCCCTTCCTTCCTCCCCTTCCCTGACAAAACCTCTTGGGGGCTACCCCTACCCCTACTCTTCCCCTCACCCCAATCCCCTTATACTGTGACAAAGCCCCCTCAGGCTGCTCCCACCTTGCTATGTGGTTCTTATCTGATTGACTCCTTTTCCTGTTCTTTAATGTGACCAGTTTAGAATGTCAAATTGCACTCCAGCGCCTTGTAACACTTCTGACACTGTTATTGGCTTATTTGCCTGCTATCTGTACAGCCTGTTACCAATTGCATACTCTGAATGTTCTGTAACCTGTGTATGTAAATTTTGTCTCTCGTCCACGTGACATTGAACCTTTGTAAAAAGAGCCTTCCTGGCTCAAAGGTATTAATTTGCAATTGAAATAAATAAAAAAAAAAACAAAAAAAACTGAAAAGCAGCTCTCTTTTATACAATGAAATCATATGATCAAAGAGACTCTGCCCCCGGACTAATGCAATTCATTTCTAAGCTATAAAAATATAAATAAAACATAATACAACAAACAATATACATATTTCTCTAAGATTTTGGCATGCAACAAGAAAAATAATGCAAATGAAATGATTTTCTAGATATTTCATACCTGTAGCCCCACCTACCTCCTGTGATTGACAGGCATACCTGTATTTAAGCAGAAGGAGAAAGGGGCACTGGCTCTAAAGAAACACCCAGAACAACAGAGCAAGGTAAGTGTATATATCTGTTGCAATTCCTTGTGCACCAGGAAGAGAACAAAGATACCACACTAAAGAAACTGCTCACAATCTTGCAGAATTGCAAAGGTGCAGGGTTAAATATTACGACAGATATTTATTTCAACACTGTCAAACTATTTAGATATTTCTAAACTTATTTGGTAAAAACAACCATTTGAACCCTAAGGGAAATCTACCAGGCTGAGGGAAATATACATTGCAACAGAGTGTTTTAATTACAGCTTGGTCAAAATTATTGTTCAAGCATACAGCTGCAGGAGCTTCGAGAGTTTAGTGCGACTATATGTTTAACCTGGGCTTTCTCCTGGCCCACTCCTTTATTTCTGTATTTAAGTCTCCGTTTTCTTGCTTGCAGAGTTAGAGCTATTTCAGAGCTAGCTTGTGTTCTTAAAAGCAGTCACGGAGGAGAATTTACAGGCTTTCTGCAGCAATGGCATGTAAATACCTCCGTATCCCCGCTCGCTTTTATTTATAACATAAAGTTCAGCTTTGCGACTCTGTGGGCATTTTTTTTTGGCACCAAGAGGGGAACTCTGCCTGCAGAAAACAAACAGGAGCTAATGAAAAAGGCTAAAAACCTTGGAAGTTATTATTTTTATTTATTTATTTCTTGCACTACTCAGCAATTCAGGGGAAAAGGGAAAAAAAGAACAAACAACAGCACTCAGCAGAAACCCCCGGAACTAGGCACAGGGCTGCATTTAAACCACTTGCAGGGCAGAGCTTACTGAACAATAACAGCTCTGCTTTGCTAAGGGCACCTTTTCTAAGGAATGTACCTACAGGGAAAAACAAGTAAGGTCGTCACAGAACACGGAGCGTACAAATCAACCAGAGGAAGTGGTGGGGGCTGAAACAATCATGGGATTTAAGAATGCATGGGATAGACATAAAGGAATTCTGGAGGTCAGGGCTAAGGGGCAACAGACTTCTAGGAAAACAAACTGAACTTACAAGCTCAAGTGGGCAGACTGGGTGGGCCATAGGCCCTTATCTGCTGACACTGTCTATGTATCTATGTATCTATGTAGCTATTGCTCCGGTTCACAGTGCAGGGTTTTGTTTTGTTTTAGCATACAGCAGTGGCTTTCGACCTTGCAATCTTACACACATTAGCTATGTGCTTTGTTCGATCCCAGCAAATTGCAGATCGGAAACAATAATTGTTCTACAGAAAAGCAGCTCATACAGAGCTAAACAGCAGTGCTAACCATCATGGCTGTATTTTTACAGGGGAATTCTGGCTTAACCAGTGCATAGCAGCAATGACACCCACATAGAGTGAGAGGGGGAAGGGAGAGCGAGAGAAAAAGTTTAAATAAGTAAAGAGACTGTAGGTGGCCATGTTACAGAGGGAAAAAAGGCAGAAAAAGTGCAGTTGCGCAACCAACTAACAGAAAACAGAGAGAGCTGAAAGAAAAGATACTCTCTACTCAGACGCATCTGGAGAGGGGGGTCCAGTACTACCACACAGACCACAGCACCATCCTCTCCCCCAGACTGGGAAAAGCTCCCCGGTCCACCACAGGGGTTACTGGAATGGCAGACTGCTACACCACTCACCCCTGTGTTGGGACATGCTCCCCCTGGCACATCTCGGGTTGCTGCAGTGTCAGATTGCTGCACCACCCTCTCCCAGGCTGGGACATGCTCCCTAGACACACCCCAGGGGATGCTGCAACCGCAGACTACTGTAACCCACTCCCTAAGGCTGGGAAATGCTCCCCAGGCACACCCCAGGGGTTGCTGTAGTGTTAGATTGCTGCACCACCCTCCCCCAGGCTGGAACATGCTCCCCAGGCACACCTCAGGGGTTGCTGCAGTACTAGATTGCTGCATCACCCTCACCTAGGCTGGGATGTACTCCCCAAGCACACCCCATAGGTTGTTGCAGTGTTAGATTGCTGCACCACCCTCCCCCGGGCTGGGACATGTTCCCCTGGCACACCCCAGGAGTTGCGGCACTGGAGACCATAGCACCATCTCCACCCCCCATCACCCCAGCTGGGAAAAGCTACCTGGACCATCACAGGGGTTGCTGCAATGGCAGACTGCTTCATCTCTTGCCCCTGTGTTGGGACATGCTCCCCCAGCACATCCCAGGGGTTGCTGCAATGGCAGACTGCTGCACCACCCTCCACTGGGCTGGGACATGCTCCCTAGGCGCACTCCAGGGGTTGCTGCAGTAGCAGACTGCTTCACCACTTGCCTCTGTGTTGGGACATGCACCCTGGCACATCTCAGAGGTTGCTGCAATGGCAGACTGTCGCACCACCATCCTCAAGGCTGGTACATGCCCCCCACCATCCACCACAGGGATTGCTGTATTTGCAAACCACTGCACCGCCCATCCTCAGGCTAGGACATGCTCCCTTGTCCTACATCAGGGGTTACTGCAGTGGCAGATGACTTCACCACCCTCCCCCTGGGCTAGGACATACTCCCATTGCACATCCTAGAGGTTGCGTCAGTGGTAGACCACTGCATAATCCTTCTGCCAGGATGTGATCTGCTCCCGCGGCCCACCTCATGGAATCCTGCAATGGTAGACCTCTGCACCACCCTCCATGCCGGGCTGAGATGTGCTCCTCCAGTGCATCCCAGGGTTTGCTGCATTGGCAGTCCACTTCACCACCCTCACCTGGGTTGGGATTTGTTCCCCCTGGACCACCACAGGGATTGCTGCAATGGCAGATCCCCACACCACCCTTTCCCAGGCTGGCACATGCTCCCCTGCCCCATCAAAAGAGTTGCTGCAATTGCAGAACCTCACCACCCTGCCTCAGCTCAAACATGCTCCCCAGCATACCCCAGGGGTTGTTGAAGTAGCAGACTGCTGCACCACCCTTCACCTGGGCTGTGACATGCTCCCTGGAAGACCCCAGGGGTGGCTGCAATGGCAAACTGCTGCACCGCCCCCCCAGGCTGGAATGCGTTCCTCTGGCACACCCCAGGGGATGCTGTAATGGCAGACCCTTGCACCACCCTCTCTCCCCCCAGGCTGGGACTTGCTCCCATGGCCCTAGCTGCCAAACTCCAGCATTCTGGGTTCACTTCTGAACCTGGGTTGACAGTATGGAAGCACAACAGGCTTCTTCTGGGCCATTGGGCTACTTTGGACCATTATTTTGTATTTATTTATTTAGTTATTCGGAAACCACCTTTGAGCTTAGACCTCATTTACAAAGGTTCCATATCAAGAGTTACATGACATAGCTGAATGTAGCAAAATGGTCCACCTGTTTTATCGACATTAGGGGTTTATATAAAACATACATAGCCAGATACATCCAGTACAAATTAATTAATCAGTACATATTTCCAAGAATTAGACTGCTGTACAAAAGAAGAAAAAGGAAAACACGAGAGGTGCTCTGTTAGCACCCAGAAATAAGGGATTGTCACCGGAAAAACAATAGGAGTCTTATTGGAGAGAATGGCACTGGGAGAAAGTGGAGTGGGGGAGAGGGGGGTAGGCAGGAGAGGGCAGGGATGAGGGAGGCACTGGGGAGGAAGGATAGGTGGAGGGGGGGGCAGCGAGAGAGGACAGGGGCAGAGGGAATTAGGATCAAACATCGACTCCTGTCAAGTGTGCCACGGTACTGCATGGCCAGTAGGAGAGAGGTTTTTGCTGGGTTTAGGTAGTTTTAATTTTCAGATGAGCAGTCACATCCATTTGATTTGATAAATACCTTTGATAAATAAATACATTTGAATTGGCTTTTCTGAACAGATCAAACAAAGGTATATTATGAACTCAATACTGTAGTCAAAATCCTCAAATCTGATTTACCGAGACCACATTCAGTTTGGATGATATCAGTACATAATTCCAGTCTGTGCCATTGACTTCTGCTGATGCCAGCTATAACTTTTTTGCTGGGGGCAGGATGTCCATTATGCATTAGTTGTTGTTTGCTTTTTGGAAAGAGATGGGGTTATATCTCAAAGGGGGTGCTACCATACATCTCAGCCTCTCTGCATTAAAATGTGTTGTACTGGCCTTTGTAAGTGCTAATGACCCCAGTTCGGGTGTGGACTCAGGAGGCTTCTTCAGGGAGAAGCCATGGGCTGGAAAAACTGCTGAGTGGCAGGGTGCTTCACCTGGGAAGGATTGATAGCAGATTCTGGTGCCACAGCGACATCAGCGGGAGGAGCAGGAGCTTGCTCTCCCAACAGCGCAGCGTGCAGGCATGATGTCTAATGGCATCTTGCCCCTGATACAGGGAGGAGTGGGAAGAAACAAGAAAGTAAAATCTTCAGCTGCCATCTACGGTGCATGACGGTTGGCCCACTCAGCGCTCCGCCATACGACTGCCCTCCAGTGTGTATTGGGGCTGCTTGGTGGAAGGACGACTCTCTCCCCAGACTCCTGCCATGGAGGGTATACCCATGGGGAATTCCACTCCTCTCTGCTGTGTGCTCAACCACCAAGAAACCTGGCGCAGAGACGGGGGTGCTATCCCCATACACACATACACAAACATCCAAGAACGCTGTATGCTCTGCACTCTGAAAAATGACAGTGAGACGAAATTCATCCATTTATCCCCCTGAGGAAGACCATGCCCGTGGTCGAAGCCCTGGGGGGCAAGTTTAAGTAAAGAGAAGAGCACTCAAGGAGAGTGAGACTGGCCTGTAAAAATTTTGTACAGTAATAAATTTGGACAGCAATTTTGTTGAAAATGTTTTTATTTTTCAATAGATAATACAGTACAGTACAAGACTGGTAAACAGCTTCATAAACAGCTTCCTTATGAGGGTGCTGCGAAGGCAAAATGAGGGTGGGAAGGGAAATCAGGGGAAGATTAAGGAAGAATTATACAAATCAGCAGTTTGCACATGGTTACAGGGTGCAATCACATTTATACTGTGGTGAGGCTAAGGTCCATTGCTCCGATGTAGGCTTATTTGTTGTATTCCCCCTCCCTCTATGGGGGGGGGAGGTTGAACTATGGGAGCATATCCTATAAAGGGGACTAACAGCATAATGTGCTAATGACAAAGGTTACTTACCTCTCTGAGACCTGTGTGGGTCAGCTGTTATGTGGGACCAAACACACACTTATCCTTCTGAGAGGGTTCACAACTCTGCAAGGCATCTAGGGTGATCCGGATAGGTGTGAATTTGATCTGGTAAGTCAGGGGAGCCTTTTCTAAAACAGAACAGAGATATACACAAAGAATCTGTGTGCTAAATCTACTGTAAATCCTATAAGAACATATTCCCATAATAAAAAGGGAGTATCACAAACATGGTAAACAACGTGTCAACATCTGTAGTAAAAACATGAGTAAACTGGGAGTTACGGACCTTGATTTGAAACCTAATACTCTGGCTTAAAGGTCATTGCCCTGGAGGAGCTGCCTTCATTACCCAACCCATCCAGTCAGACACCTTGACATATTTAGAAACCCTGCTGAGTCCAACCTGTAGTTTTGGGATTCAGCCCACCCCCTCTGGGGGGTTGGAATATCTTAAGTATAGGGCCCAGCTCTGCTGAAATTTAGCCAACTGGTAAGATCTAAAATGGGTGATCCTGTCTAGTTTAGCAAGAGCTGAGAGGGAGGTCACTACCTTGACAATTGTGGGAGTGGTTGGGGTATGCCATTTACATAAAAGGGCCCTTTTGGTCTGTATGGCCAGCAAAGCTAACTATCTGTATTCCTGTGGGGTCAACAGTGGGAGATCTGCTCGAATCCCTAGGAAGAAAAACATAGGTGTCAGGAGGATCTGCTTGTGTAGTACCTGAGATGCCATGGAACACACCCCTTTCCATAGATTCTGTATCTTGGGGCATGACCATAGTATATGAGCCAGGTCTCTTCCCCTGTCCTGACATCTCCAGCATTGATCAGAATCAAGGAGTTTGGCCTTACAGAGTGCAACAGGGGTCTTGTACCAAGGGTGTGAGATTTTGTTCTGGATCAGCCGAGACCATTCATCTTGGTACCATTTGTGGGTGTCTTTACAGCCCTGACCCCACTGGGTGTTAGAGATGTTGCACTGAAGCATTTTTTCCCATCTCATCTTCGATTCCCCTGATTGAGAGGGAAGGGTGTCCCTAAGCTTGGCATAGATTCTACCTGCAAGGCCCTTTGGGTGTTGTATCCAGGTTTTCAGGGCCAAGGGGTTATCATAATGTCTGGGACTCTCCAGGAGGGGTTAAAATGCCACCTGGATCTGGAGGTACATCCAAAAGTCCCTATGAGGGAGGTCCCACTTCTCCTGGAGATTCTGAAAGGTGACGACCCTATTGAGGCTGGGGTCGCATAAGTCTCCCACAGTTTGAATGCCCTTGCCAAACCAGTGTTTCCAAGTCACTCTCTCCTTACCTATAGTAATGTGAGGGTTCTGCCAGAGCGGTGCATAGGGAAGAGGGAGTGGGTCCATGGCCAGTCTGGTGTATACATAGTACCAAGTTCTCCTAGACATCTCCACTGTGGGGGAGGTTAAGGCCTTAACAGGTAGAGTTGTATGCGAGGGACTGGTCCCTTCGAGATGATACAGGAGGGAAGGAGGGTATAAGGTCCTTGTCATTTCTTGTTCTGTGTGGACCCACTGAGGTGGAAAGGAGGAAGCAGTGTGGAACCAGTGGACAGTTTGCACTACCTGAAATGCCTATTTGTACCCCTCCATCTATGGGAGGTTCCATCCCCCTTGCGTCCAATGAGCCCTAAGTTTAGAGCAGCTGACGCGGGGTTTGGATCCTTCCCATAGGAAGTCCCGTATCAGGACAGCAGGCCTTCCCACAATTATGGACGTTATCAGCACCCTTCCAAAGGGGATGGAGCTCATCATTACCGGGGACTTTAACATAAACTGGGATGGAAAGGAGGCTGCCTCTTTCAGGGATCTGATAGCCACTTCCAACCTGACACAACTTGTCACCTGCCCCACCAGGCAGAACTATAAGACAGGAAACAGTACCCTCCTTATATTGGGTCCTAGCAAGCTCACATCCCGGATCTCTGAGATCAGGGTTCTCCCAGACACGCCAAGTGACCACTCCCCAATCACCTTCCTGTGGTCTAATAAATTTACCAAAAGCCCACCCATCCTCATTGAAAGCAGGGTCTTGAGGAATGATAAACTTCAAGCCCTCAAATCAGCCCTTGCCCTACATGACTGGACTCCTATGGACCTGGCGCCTACCCTTGATCAGGCCCTCAGTTACTTTATTAAGGGCTTTAGCTCCATCTGTGACATCTATGCCCCGCTCACGAAAAGAAAAATTTGGGGGCAGGCAAATGGCTGGATTGATGGGCAGCTCCTCTCCCACCTGAAAGAAAGGGACATGCTCTGGGAGAAGGCCAGAAACACAGGTAGCAAGTATGACTACCAGTGTTATAGAGCAGCCAGGAACCGCTGCACCAAGCTAATCCGGCTTGCCAAAGCCAACTATCATAAGGCCCAGCTTCGCAGTTCTTGGGGTGATGGGAAAAGATTCTGGGATAACATCAAAAGCATCCTTGGAAAGGAGGACAAGAAGCACCCTCAGCTGCTCAGTATCAGTAACACCCCCACTACAGACCCTCTAGCTATTGCGGAAACCTTCAATAAGGCCTTCACCAATCTTACCCCAGTGCTGCCAGCTGCCTATTTTTAACCTGGTTTGAACCATTCCAATAACGTATCTACCGAGTGTTCTTACCCGACCTTCTACTTTAAAGGGTGAGGGTGAAGGAGGACCTAACTATGGTCAAGAAAGTACTAGACAAGACCAGACTGGGCAGTGACGGGATAGACATGAAACTTCTATTCCTCACCCTGGACGATCTTATAGTGGCCATTACCATGCTGTACAATAAGTCCATGGCCCTTGCCCAATTCCCGGCGGTTTGGAAGCAGGCCCTAGTTACACCATTGCTTAAAGGAGGCGACAAGTCTCTGGTAGCCAACTACAGACCCATCTCGATCCTCTCCCCCCTGTCCAAGGCACTGGAAAAGATGGAGGGAAGTCAACTCATCGACTGCCTCAATAAGTATAATCTACTATGCCCCAACCAGCATGGCTTCAGACAAATCACAGTACTATCACTGCCCTGCTGGACTATACAAACTATGCACATAAGGCCCTGGATGAAGGCAAACTGGTGGGGTTGGGCTTTATTGATCTCACCAAAGCCTTCGATAGCGTCAGCCACCCCCTGTTACTGACCGAACTGCAAAACATGGGTGTGGCGCCCAATGCCCTTTGCTGGTTCCAAGACTACCTGATACAGAGAAATCAATGTGTTAAAATTGGGAAACAGTATCCAGTGCATGAGAGGTATCATTAGGGGTACCCCAGGGATCAATACTGGGGCCCCTACTCTTCAGCCTCTTCTTAAATGACCTTTCCACATCCTGCGACACCAAACTCATACTATATGCAGACGATGCTGTGCTCCTGAACAGCAGCACGTCTCAGGCTGCCCTACAGTCTGAGCTGCAGAACTCCTTCTCCGAACTCAAGGACTGGTTCTGTAGTCTACTAAACTACAAGAAGGCCATGCTTACATCCAGCCCCCACAACAAAAATAAGCACCACCCCCTCACCATCTCCAATTCATGCAGTGAGCCACTGGAACAAGTCCACTTGTTCAAGTGTCTGGGGGTCATAATAGATGATACTCTCACGTTTGTGCACCATATTGACTCTCTGGTCAAGACAGTCAGTACCAAGATTGGTGTCCTGTACAGGCACAGGCAATACCTCTCTCCAGGGGCCCTCCACCTCTCAGTCCACAGTTCCATTATATCTACTATTGACTATGGACTAGTGGTCTACGGAGCGGCAATGGATACAGTACTCAAGAGGGTTCAGACTGTACTCAACAAAGCCTGCAGACTCACCCTGGATGCTGAACGTGGCACTCACACCTGTACTCTGTACGAATGCGCAAATTGGCTGTCATTAAGAAAAAGGATCAAATTCCAGACTTGCATCCTAGGGAAGAAGGTTCTATTGGGTAAAACACCACCTTGTGTAGGCCATTTGATCAAGGCGGCCAACTCATTACAGGTCAGCGGGGGAGGACTAGAGGGGCCTTGGCTATTCCCTTCTGTCACACCTCGCTTGGGCAATGTGCATTTGCCTACCGGGCCCCTCTGTGGATGAATGAACTCCCCGGGCACCTCTTGGCCACCAGTTGTCTTGCCCAATTCAAAACTGACCTCAAACAGCACCTAATAACACTCTCTAAGTGCACCTGCCCCTAAGTCCAGCCACACCCGCTCTCTCTGCCCCCCAGCAAGCACTAGGCAGGCCTCAGGTACCCCTCCCTCTGTCCCTTCTCATGACTTGCCTCAGCAATCAGTTCACATCATGCTCCTTCGGCAACCACCACCCCACCTTCCCCACCTCCCCCAACTTCCAGTCCTGTGAGTTTCCCTAACAGTCAGTACTAATGCAAGCTGCCTGACCATGCCCCCTTGCACCTCACCATTTACTCTAGCATGTCTTCAGCTTGCCCTCATCCCCCCATTTCTCCCTATACCTTATCACCCTTCTTCCCCCACCCTTCACCTCCACTGCAGTACCTACCTGTCTCATAACTCCTTTCTTCACCCCACTGCCAGCTATCCCCGTCCCTCTGAACTACTGACAAGGCACTCTGTGGCTGCCTACCCCCCCCAACCCTCATAAAGTGTTTTTCTTGTTATTTTAACTTGTACCTAACTTTTGAGTTATTCTGTAAGTTCTGAATCCAAGATGTATTGTTCATTGTGATGTACCTTTGCTTTCTCCTATTGTACTTTGTTTTGCAATCTATGACGTGGAACCTTTGTAAAAGAGCTTGCACTCAAAGGTCTTTTCCAAGTCACTAAATAAATAAATACAAATAAATAAATTTGTCTGTGGGTTGGAACCAGTGCTTGGGAAGGGAGATGGGTATGTGGGCTAACAGGTAAAGGAACCGGGGTGTGGTCACCATTTTGGGTTCTATGTCATAACTGGCGACTGCCAAAATCGATTGCCGTTACAGTAGTCATCACCGAAAAATCAATTTTAGCAATGTGACTCCGGTGCACAGCAAAACGGGCGCTGGGGACTTATTTTATGCAGGAAGGCGCCTCACTTACACTTCTACTTAGGGATACTTCAGCTTCAGGGGGTGCATGTCGGGGAGGGTGCAAACATAAAAAAAAAATTGGGGTCAAGTGAACAAAACGCACTCCGCGCTCGGGAACTCTGGCACCCTGTCCACCCAAGCCACGAACCCACCCACTACACCACGGAGCCAGCCTCAGCAGCCCACCATGGCACCACCCTCAAAACCGTCCCGCCCTGCTGAGCGTGCTTGCTCCCACCCCTGCGCGCACATACGTGTAGTGACATCCTGTCGCTATATTCGCAGACCCACCCCATTCATTCAACCTACCTTGTCAATAGCCCCCATGACATGCGCCGCGATTGAGTCATCGTTTTGCAGTTTGCTCAGTCGCAGTCACGCATGTCACGGGCTTCCTCTTCCCTGCAAAGGTAAGTTTGAGCAGCTTCCACCTGTCAGATTCTGTCTTAGTGGCAATAAGCAGGGGATGTATATTTGCATGCCTTTGCATGCCAGAGGTTCTCTAGTTTAGGGGTGAGTTTGATGCCCAAGTAGGTGATCCCATTAGGGGCCCAGAGAAGAGTTCGTTGCTGTGTGCTGGGAGCGGTTTTCATTAAGGGGAAGCATATCGGTTTTGGCCTGATTAAGCTTCAGGCCAGAGTAGGTGGTGAAGGAGTCAAGCAGGGCCAATAGATGGGGGCAAGGAGTGTTGGGCATCAGCCTGGGGGAGAAGTAGGTCATCAACATACATAAGAATGGGGTATTCAATATCCCCAACTCTGATCCCACAGATACCTGGGTGTTGCCTAATAGCTGCCGGTAGAGGCTCGACTGCTAGGACAAATAACAGGGGTGGTGGGGGGCAATCCTGCCTGGTCTCTTGTAAAAGTGGGAAGTGAGGGGAAACCGTGGAGTTGGTGGTGACCTGGGCTGTTGTAGATAGCCTGTACCCTGATTTTAAACCTCTCTCCTACTCCCAGATGGGATAAGACTGAGTAAAGGTAGTCCCACTCGATAGAGTCAAAAGCTTTCTCGAAGTCAACAGCTATGGCTGGTAACCAGGTGGCATGCTGTATGCATAAGATTCATCAGTGCTCTGCAATGGTCAGTGCTGTGTCAGCCAGGGACAAATCCCACCTGGGAGGTATGGATGAGATGTGATAACAGGGGACTCAGCCTGGAAGCCAGGACCTTGGTGTAAACTTTTCTGTCCAGGTTTATAAGTGATATCGGACGATAACTACCCAGGTTAGTAGGGTCCTTACCTTTCTTTGGAATAACTACAACAGTCGCCTCTCTAAGAGATGGAGGAAGGGCCCCCCTAACTTCAGCCTCTTGAAATACCTCTGTAAGAAGTGGGGTTATCACTGGGGCTAGGGCCTGGTAGAAATCAGTGGTGTATCCGTCACTCCCTGGGGATTTACCAAGATGAAGGCTGTTAATGGCAGTGCCCACTTCTTCTTGAGTGATTGGGGCTTCTTTAGTGATTGGGGCTTCCAATTCATGGGACTGTTGTGGGGAGACCAGTGTGGGAAGGTGAAGGCTGTTCAGGTAGAGCTGGGTGCCGGGGACCAGCTCCGAGTGGATGGTTGAGTAGAGACCCTCATAAAAGGAGGACAGAATCTCATTTATTGCCCATGGGGTAGTAGCCACTATCCCTTGGCTGTTTTTTATTCCAGGAGTATGCTGGCTAATCTGACACCTGAGTTGGTAAGCCAACACCTTACCCCCTTTATCTCCTCCCTCCCAGAAGGTGTGCCGGAGACGGAGAATGGCCACCTCCGCTTTCCTGTTTAATAGCTGGTTAATCTCAAAGCGTAGGCTGAGGATTGTCCTGCCAGTAGGGGAGCTGGCAGAGGGGAAGGGCATCGCCTGGAATACGGCCTCTGCTGATGCAAGTTGTTGTTCTATGTCTAACAGGCGTTGTTCCTGTTCCTTGTGCTTGGCGGCAGCATATCCCATAATATTGCCCCTCATGGTGGCCTTAAAGGCCTCCCAGGTGTTCCCTACTGAGGTGTCAGAGGAGGGATTGTATGCTAGGAAAAGTAAGGCCTCATTTTTGGCCCAGGGAATAAAGTCTGGGTCCCGTATAAGGAGGGGATCAAGTCTCCACTGACGAGATGGAGGGGAGGAAGGGCCCCTTTGTATTATCAACTGGACTGGGGCATGATCAGAAATAACCCATGGGAGGATAGCAGCGTCAAGAACATTGTGTAACAGGGATGGGGACGTTAGCCAGTAGTCTAGCCTATATGTGATGAGTTGGGTTCAGAATGGAAAGTGTAGTCTGTCCCTGGGGTGAAAAAGTCTCCAAACACCAGTGAGCCCTTGGTCCATTATCAGTTGTTGTAGGGCTCTACCACCCCCTGATATGGACTTCTCTGCCAGGGACCAGTGTCAGGTTGAAGTCCCCGCCGATGAGTAGGGAGAAGTTGCTGGGCAGAAAGGCATTAATGGTCTCAGCCAGCACATGAAAGAATTTGGGGTCATCATCGTTGGGGGCATATACATTGCATAGTGTAAGGGGGCCCGAAGGGATACCATAAGTGACCACTACCCATCTGCCATCCGGGTCAGCAGCAGAGTCAGTCAGGGTCCCTTGTAGTGATTTATGGAGGAGGTTAATTACCCCATGTTTTCTTGTGGGGTCACCAGAGTGAACCTCCTGACCCACCCCCCAACTCATCATCGACGGCTGTATTTCCACTGACCCCAAACGCATTGCTGACACACTAAACACCAGCTTCTTGGACCTCAGTGGTGTGCTTCCTCCCAACTTTTTTTTTTTTTATCCATATACCATACCCCTGCCCCGAATCACCTCTGCCCCCTTTTCACTTCAAAACTCTCAATCAGAGGGAGGCAAAACCTTATCTCCAAACAGCTTTAAGTAAGTCTTGTTACAGCAGCGATACCCTGGATCTTAAGTTACTGCACTCAACACTTGTTGAAGTCCTCCACCCCTTAACCAGCATTCTAAGTCACTCACACTGCCTAGGTAAGTTCCCCTCCAAATGGAAAACTGCTGTCATCACCCCCATCCTCATAAGTGGAGATTGCACCTCTCCGGGGAACTACCGCCCCATCTCTATACTCCCCCCCTCCCCAAGGCCCTGGAGAAAATCATCTCTAACCAGCTCACTGACCAACTCGTTAAATATGACCTTCTCTGTCGAGAACAACATGATTTTCGAAAAGGGCACAGCACCGCCTTGGCACTGCTGGCATTTACCACTGCTATCCACGTGGCCCTTGACAGTGGGTGTCTGGCTGGGTTGTTTTTTGTGGACCTGTCAAAAGCCTTTGACACTGTTAACCACTCTCTTCTGCTATCAGTCCTCACCCACACTGATCTCTCCCTTGATGCTGTCAATTGGTTTGCTGACTACCTAACAGATAGGTCTCAGCAGGTCAAGATAAACAGCATTCTCTCCACCTGCCTCCCCATCAAATCAGGTGTGCCTCAGGGATGCATCCTGGGCCCCCCTCCTATTCAGTCTATTTCTCAACACACTCCCCAAGGCCTGCTCTGGGAAACTGCTCTTATATGCTGATGATGCTGTACTCTTCACCACCGACACTGACCCCACCCTGCTACAGCAGTCCCTTCAACGATCATTCAAAGAAGCGGAATCGTGGTTCACTGAGCACCGGCTAGTGCTAAATTACAAGAAAACCAAAACTATGACATTTGTGCACACACAAAATAAACACAAAGGCCTCCCACTGCAAATACTTAATTCCCAGCTGGTACCCCTAGAGCAGGTCAACCTCTTTAAATATCTTGGGGTTACCCTAGACTCTGTACTTGCCTATCACAAGCATATTCACCACCTCAGTTCTGCTGTCAATACCAGAATTGGCCTACTTCACCAGTACAAGCACTGTCTTCTACCGGAGCATCCTGGTCTACGGGGTGGCTGATAGCACCGCCCTCCGCAGAATCAGGGTATCCTTAAACAAAGCCTGCCACCTTGCTACCGGTTGTGATCGGTTGACACACACACACATGCTCTCTGTATAGTCTTACTAACTGGCTTGATTTTGGTAGGAGACTTAAGTACCAGACATGCCTCCTTGCCAAAAAAATCAACAACGGACTTGGCCCTCCCCCCCTGGCCTCACACTCTATTGCAACCTACACCCGTGTTGAAAGCCACCCACTGCTCCTTCAAATCCTCCTTCCTAGTTCCCCGCTGCAGAACTAACCCGAGCCAGAGACCCTTCCGCTACAGGGCACCCCACTGGATGAATGCACTTCCCAGTGACATCACCTCTGGAAATAAACTTGGCCACTTCAAACTCCTCCTGAAGGAACATCTCCTCTCCACTGGGGCCTGTGACTACCTCTAGTGAACCCCCCTGCTCCCTTTTGCCTGCGAAAGCTCCAACCCCTCCCATTACAATAGTTTCCCCCCACCTTCAGTGTACCTTCCTGACAAAAGACTAGTGTTTCTTAGCACTTGTCCTGCTTGATAACTTCTACTTAAAAAAAGTACTTTCAAAAGCAAATTCAAGCGACACTGCTCTATTGGGTCTGGTGCTATGCTACAACTAGGCAACCAACCAGACATATATCATAAGGCAAAAAACGAAGCAGCACCAAGTATGTTCATTTGGAAAATACTTCTTTTTACTGGCAACATACATATTACAGATATAAAAGAACATACAGTGGTAGTTTAAACATCAACTAGACGCCTGGCGCTTTGACTCTTAAGTCTTCATCAGGGGGTGGTACTAGTCTGGAAAAACATCTCTTAAATAGCATCATTCATTCAGCAGTTATATCAATTAAAGCTTATAGCACATGGAGACAAAATATTTCTTAAAGAACCCCATACCCATTAATAATCACACCTAAAAAATAACTATAATTATAAATAACATTCTAAACTTGCCATTATAGCTATGTCCTACAAACTGATATATCTATAATTACATCATTTTTTGCCTTATAACTTCTACTTAATCCTGCTTCACCTCCACCATTGCTGTTACCCTAAGATTGTTAACATTGTCTACACTCAGCCAATGTTTTGCTCCCTTGATTGTAACCATTGTAACCTACCAACGTTACTTGTTTTTAACCAATATCCGATTGTACCCACCTTGCTCTGTAACTACATATGCTGTATGCTTACAGCCTGTTGTCTGTTTTATGTTTTGTGCACTGTTTGTTATTCCGACGTGGAGCCTTTGTAAAGGAGTCTCTGACTCAAAGGTTTGCAATTCCGATATGTTTTTAATAAATAAATAAATAAAAATCATAGCATGGTCATGTTTGGTCTCTTGGAGGAAGGCCACCTTGGATTTCAAATGCTTCAGATGGGAGAGGATTTTTTTCCTCTCTGAGGGAATTCAGCCCCTGAACATTCCAGGTGTGAAAAATTGTTTCGGCCATGTTCCTTAGGGAAAGGGTTGTGCAGTCCTATGCCGTATTTACTCCTGAACTAGTGTAGGGAGAGTCTGTGACCAAATATCAGAGGGAGTTACTTTTAGTCAGATCCCCAAGTCTTCGCTCCATACCAGATAAAGAGCATTTCGGTTGGCCCAACAAGTGTGTGTGTGTGTGGGGGGGGGGGGAGTTGGTCGTTCCTGGTGACCCTTGCACTCCAGCCTTGGGGGCAATGTCAGGGAGGACAAGTAGAGTCCTAGTCCGGTAGAGTCTGATTATTACTGGTAGGTCTAAGAACAGTATATCAAACTATGTACATAGCTTATCAACACAACAAAAATAAAAACCTGTTAAGGTCAAAAACTGGGCTTAGCCAGCTGGTTCCCTAGCCAATGGCATGCACTGCTGTACCTATGGGGGTAAAGAGCTATCCAGTATAAAGGGCCATCATGCCCTTGCCGGTATGAGTTCTACAAATGCAAAATGAACAAACTTGAGTTATAGGTGGAGTAGTTAGGACAAATAATACAATCCCTCGATTTAGCTGCCACCCAGAGCTAAAAGTTGTACTGAGTCCTTCCAGAGCTTCAGTGTAAGCCAAAGCCATATAAGGAAATGTTTGACAAGTATTATTAACCATTGTGCACCCTGCAGCTGGACGGGGGGGGGTGTCGAGGTTTATGGCCCCTAAGTGGTCACGATGGAAGTCATGGTATAGTGGTGAAAGGGGAGGGCATTATTATCCCTGTGCTCAATCCCTTGAGGTAGTACAGAGGAAAGAGAGAGAGAGATTTCCCCAGTTATTTGACCGGCTGCTCCCTCTTAGTACTAAGGAAGGTGTAGAGCTTATCGGGGGGGGGGGGGGCTAGCTGTGTGGGGGCATGGGTCGGTTCAAGATCAGTACACCCGGGAGCAGTGTATTACATTATCATCCATGGCTAGTGCCTCTAATACCCCATTTCCATCCTTCCACATACCATTGAGACAGTAATTCTTACATTTACAAACCAACATTATGCATATTTTACAAATATCCTAAAAGGAGGAGTGTCTGGAGTGGGGGGGGGCAGATAAGAAGCAACACTGCCCTTCTTATTGTCCCATATATCCAGGGTCAGAGAAGATGCCCAGAGGGGAGCAGCTGTAAAACAAGCCCATGCTACTTCTCCTCCCCATACCCCTTTAATCCACCCCATCAATTAATCTCCTATTGACACAAAACCTGGTAGAGACTTATCTGTAAAAGGTGATCACACAGGGAGCACATTGCAGGGATCCTTCTCTCCTTCGTCTTCTTCTGGATACTGTGACACTCCTGGGAGAGGGCCCAAGTCCGCGGATGAAAGTTCAGAGTCTGCAAGCGGCAAGACAATGTCTGTGGCGGCCATCCAGAATCGCTGTACCTCCTCACTCTCTCGTTCTAGGAGTTCAGGAGCAGATAAGTCCATTTCAGTGAGGAGCTCATCAGTCATATTCAGAGTTTGCAGTGCAAGTGCAGAAAAATGGTTCTGTGAGAAGCAGGGACTGGTGTACTCTTAAGTCCTGGGTCCCTTCTTGCTGGGTACATATTTCAGGGGGATCCGAATGGTCCCTGGCCTGCAAACTGTCCTGTGGGTGTTCCCGTCTAGTATGGGAGACAGATGGTGGTCTCTTGCAACCTTTGGGAAGGTGAGGTTCTAGTTCTCTGCGGGGTCCATTGGATCTATTAGTCCCTTCTGCTGAGGTGTGCTGGTCCCATTTCAGAAGAGATCCACGGTCTAAATAGGCACTACTTGACAGGCCAGATGGTCTCGAAGTAGGGCTGCAGCTCTGGTTGTTAGAGGGAGGCCAGGTTGCATTGATAAAGTCCATAGCAGCCTCCGGTGTATAGAACTGGTGTGGGGACCCATTACGTGTTATTTTCAGGACCGCAGGATACCGAAGAGTGAAAGGCACCTGGAGGTTGTGGAGCCTCCATCACATATCCATGCAGGCCTTTTTTCTAGCCACCAACTCCCTTGAGTAGTCCTGGAAAATCATTATGCGGTGTCCGCGCCAGTCCAGGGCTCCCAGTTCTCTGGCCCTGGCTTGGATGGCTTTCTTCTCGGCAAAGTTGAGAATGCGTGCGAGGATAAGTCTGTGCCTTTCTCCTGTGGCAGGCTTCTGCTGCAGTGAATGGTGCGGACGCTCGATAATGATTCTGGTAGTCAGAGATAGTTGCAGGAGCTCCGGGAGGCTTGTTGGAGGAAGGTTACAGTTCTGCCTTCCTCACAACCCTCCAGGAGCCACAAGTTGTTGCAGAGGCTCCTGTTCTCCATGTCGTCCATTTTGTCTTGTGGAAGCTTAATTTTGGCCGCCTGTTCCTGCATGGTTGTACATTGACCCTGCAGAGCCTTCTCATGTAAATCCACCTTTTGCTCCGTGTGGCGCATCCTTGCATTAAATTGCTGCAGTGTGCCACCCACACTGTTGGTAGCCACCATTAGAGCCTCAGTCTGGCTCATTATAGATGTGAACATGTCCCTTATCGAGGGCTCTCCACCTCCCTTGGATTTGTGCACCATGTGTGTACTATTTCTGCAGTGCTCCGGGCCCAAACACAGTTTTGAGCTGAACTCCATGACGGATTAGTCCTTCAAGCGAACAGCAGGTAAAGTATGCCTTAATACGGATTCCGATCGCAATTGGTAAAAGTAGCTCTTCTTTGAGATGGGTATAATTAGAAGACTTAGCTCTGGGTCGTCGGCACGAAACAATTAGGTCTCCATTTTGTTTGTTGGCCAAGCCACGCCCCCATGACAGCAATTTTGGATTAATTTTGTCTCGCTGTCGTTTTTCAGAGTGCAGAGTGTTCTTGGATATACCCTTGGGGATACTGGAGGCATCAAGTAGGTGGCGATTGAGGCTTAGTGACAGCAGAGTCCTGAATGTGGTAAATCCCTCAAGACTAAGAGTGACTGTCAGGACAAAAACCTGTATAGACAACAAAATGCATAGCACATACATTAAAGAATAATAAGCGTAAGAATAAAAGCATAGAAACATGGGCAGTGATGGCAGGAAAAGACTGAAGGTCCATCCAATCAGCCCAAAGAGTCCTGAGACCTAGTGTCTGTCCAGAAACCTATTCCCCCCTCCCCCATCAGCTCATCCCTCCTTCTCTCCGCTCTTGGAACATAGGTTGGTATTTTTGCCCTTACCCTGTCCCACCCATGCTTGAAGTCCTCCACAGTTCTGGCACCCACTACCTCGGCAGGCAGGATATTCCTTGGCTCCACTACCCTTTCAGTAAAATAATACTTCGTCAAGTCCCTCCTGAAGCTTCCCCCTTTCAGTTTACCCTTCATGCCCACATGTCCCTGAGCTGGTGTTCCTGTTAAATAATTCCATGTGGTTAATTTTATTAATGCCCTTCAGAAACTTGAAAGTCTTTATCATATCCCCCCTGAATAGTGGGCACCGAATGTTTAGTGTCAAGGACTGTGTCCCCAAAGTCCGTTTACATTTGAAGTTCTTTGTACAGTATGTCCAGAAATAACTCCAACATTATGCAGAACATAAGTAAATCTTTGCAGAGCAATGACAAATGTGAGTGTAAAATGCATAGCAATTGTGCGAGCTGTGGGGGCTACAGCACAGCCCTACAGCAAAACCACATTTCCACCACTTGTCAAAGATAAATTACTTTTTTTTTAATTATACTGTATGTTACTCAGTTGTTGAGACCATCTGCCTGTGCCGTTAAACCATGGGGCTACCATTAGCATCCTGGTACCTAGAAATGACATAATGATCAAAGCATAAGTGTTATAAGATGTGTTATCAGTGCAGGGGGACAGGTGAGCTGTTGGCTGCCCTGTGGTGGAGCATAAGTTGATTGTCTCCATAACTGAGTAACACATAATTTGGAATAATGGCGCAACATTAGTCTGTGTTAAACTGTTATAAAGTGTGATTTTTCTGAAGAGTTGCAGTTCCCTTTAGAATACAGTGGCAGGTGCTTCTCTAATCAGATAGCAGAATGGGCAGCTCCTGTATTACGAGTGTAAACGTCCTAGGTGCCAGGTGATTCGGTTTTGGGACAGGAGAGAGGGCTACTGACCTGTTCCAGAGTCTGCTTTCCCCTAGCAGTGCTAGTGGTAGCTGTGACATACCGTTCTCCATATTGTAGACACACACACACACTGTAAAACTAGTTATTTTCACATAAAGTAATTTTATTGCAAACACAAGTGCAACCATAATTGCGTAAATTAAATTTAGCACCAAGTCCTTAGGACCATATACACCACAGTGGGAAAAGTGTTAATAACACTGATTAGCGTAAATTAATTTTAGTGCAAATTAGTGCTTCAGCGAATATAGCGAAAATTGTTTGACAGTGAAAATTTCAGGTTTTACAGTAGTAAAAGCAGTGAGAACAGGGAATATTAATTTTCTTCACCTTACGTTATGAAAAATGGGGGCATGTACAACTTGTGACCCTCAGTCTCTTTGAATGCTAGAAGCACGGCCATTTGCTCCACTGAAGCTTTGAGAAAAGCCCCAGAGAGGTCTGTAGGTGTCTAGAAGTTCAAAGGAGTGAGAGCTGTGGATCAAACTACAGAAGGTTAGAATTTTCTCACCAAACTCCAACCTGTACCTCAAAACTCTTGTTGGGGGAGATCAGTTTGTACTGGAATTTTGCAGCTCCAGACACTGGAAATCTGTCACATTCTCAAATTTGATACTGGTTTACTTGGTACAAACCCTTGCAAACTTTGTTCAGACCCCCACAACAAATCTTGCAACCACTTAATGTCACTGAGCCTGAAGCTTTGAGGAGTTTGGTGATTACGGTTTGTGCTAGAAATAGAAAAAGTCACTGGGGCAACCCACCACATTTGATATAGGGTTGAACACACCTGAAAGGGTCTGAGAACAGATTTCCTCATTACAGGTTGCATTTGTATATATTAAGTGGCCATTTTTATATCATTATTTTTTTTTGGGGGGGTGCATGTTACACAGGAGCAATCCTTCCCAATTTTTGTCCTGGAGCAGTCAGACTTTTAAATTTCTCTGCCAGAACTGAGTCCTCCACCATTTACCGCCAGTTTCCACCACTGCTTCTAATGTCTTAAAAAAAAAAAACATCAATTGAAAATATTTTTGTTTCTTACTTGTGTTTGGTAATATAACTGTCTTTGAAAGCCTTGCTGTAAGGCTGAGGTTCAAGTTTTTCGAAAGCAAACATCCACACTCCTCAGATGCAAAGAGGTACAGGCTTTAGTCAAACAATTTAAAACACATCGCCATTAGATAGTAAGGCTGTTCACTACAAGAACACCCTTTTTTGGGGGGTAGGTTCTTGTAGTGAACAGCCTTACTATCTAACGGTGGTGTGTTTTAAATTGTTTGAGTAAAGCCTGGATTCTTTGCAGTCGAGGAGTATGGATGTTTGCTTTCGATTCTTGGACTCAGTTTTATCTCTCGCACACTCCCTGGTGCATTTTGAATTGTATTGTTGGTCTGCCTGAGGTTCAAGTTACTTTTTCTAAAAACAAATGTATGCGGTTTCCATATCCTTCAGCCACAAGACATGTAAAGCAGCAGTGTTTTTTAGCATGCAAAAAATGTCCTCATATAGTTTCTTTTATCAGAAATGTATCTATGACATGCTTAGATTCCTAATCAGTGTATTTTAATTTTCGTTAAAACAGTTAAGTAATTAAAGATGGCCTTCACGCATCATTAAAAAAGAAACTCTTCCCATGAGGTTACCTTTTGAGTATACGTACTAGAGTCATACTGTGGATGTATTAGGATTGCAAAGGGCTTAGAATCATACCACAATATAAAATTTTCTTTTCATTGTAAGCGTGTCAAAACATTCCATTTTTTCATGGTGAACATGTCATGAACCGTTCAAAAATTATAAATCCCATATCTCAGTTCAGAAATTAAAGAAAATGAAAATAAAATGCATGTATTGATGTTTTTGCCTTAAAAAACGAACCTTTCTGAAAAAAGCTACATAGTGGCTAACAAATACTGCAGCATAATTTTCTAGTTTTGTTCTGAACAAAGACAGTCTGCATCGGTTGGGCTCAAATCTGATATCATTATGCCCAAACTGAATTTTAGGATATTCCATTCTTTTATTAGTTAAGACATTTACATAAAAAAAAGGCTCCTTGCCCCTTAGACATTATCTGTTTCTGCTGCTTTTCCTGCCCTGATGTTGCAAACAGAGGATTATGATTTCATGGTAGGATTGAGAAACAAGAACAGAGTCAAGGGGAAAAGAATGAAAATGTCTTCAATTATAAAAAAGGAAGGTCCAGAACTATAGACTTTAGAGGAAATTTGGTGTAGCTGAGTTCTGCTAAAGCCAGCTGGGAACTTTTCGGGAATTTTCTGCTGCACATTGGAAAATCTCTCAGCTATGAAATACACATGTTATCATACTAGGAATGTGTAGAAGCAGAGAATGTCAAAGCCCATGAGGAGCTTCCATAGACCAATTGCATCTTAATAATAATTCATGACATACTTGTCCAGTTGTTTTTTAAATTCTGGTTTTGTATTACTCAAGACTGTCTTCAGGAAGCTTATTCCACTACCCTCGGGATAAATAAAAATTTCCTTGCGTGAGTCCTGAATTTCTGTCCCTTTTGTTATAGTGTATGTCCTCTAGTTTGTATGTGGCATTGTTTAAAATAAAAATTTAGTTCAGACATCATGTATGCATTGTGAATTATGTCATACAAAGCTAAAAGATCGCCCCTTAAACGCCTTACATTCAGCGGCATTAAGTCCAAGGAGTTTAGCCTATCATAATATGAGAGATCATTCGGGCCTTTTATACTTTTTGTAATTCTCCTTTGGATTTTCTCTAACTTTCCATCACATTTGCTAGTATAAGGACTCCACAGTTGGCTAGTGTAATAGATCTGTAAAGTGGGATAATAACATCTGGCTCCCTGCTCTTTACGTGCTTTTTTATTGAGCATCATGTCTTATTAGCTCCTGAAACAACTGTTGTGCATTGTGTGTTGATTTTTAAAGAGTCAGAAATAATAACCCCCAGATCCCTTTCCTCAGTGACAGATTTTACCATACTATTACAAAGGATATACTTATTGTGCTTCTTGTTTTTACCCAAGTGCATGATACTACATTTATTAAGATTGAAAGCCATTCCCCATTTATACGTCCAAGCAGTGATCTTGTCAAGATCTGCCTGTATTGACTCAGCGTCCAAGGAGTTACTACAGGGTCCACCTATTTTGCTGTCGTCTGCGTACTTGGAGCTCCAGTTTTGTACTTCCACAGTCACATCAGATATAAAAGGGAGAAAATGATTGGACCTAGAAGAAATCACTGCAGGACTCCACTCATCACATCCCCTCTGGCTGATATGTGGCTATTTATGGAAACTACTTGAATATGGTTAGAAAGCCACTGTTGAACCCAGTATATCATTTTAACATTTATGTTTAATTGTGCCATTTTTTCTATGATGGCCCAATGTGGCACACAGTCAAAGGCCTTGGGAGGTCGATATATATGATATTAGCTGGTATGCCACAATGGAGGGCCCTGCTAACTTTTTTATAAAAAACAAAGCTGATTACAGTAGTTATACATGACCTGCCTGTTTAAACTCATGCTGTTCATTCTAGGTCATATCCCTTTGAGCTACTAAGGTGGTTTTTAATTCTGTCAGTAATTATAGATTCCATAATTTTACCTGCCATTAATGTTAGGCTGATAGGGTGGTAATTTCTAATATTCGCCTTATTGCCCTTTTTGAATATAGGTGTGCCCTCAGCATTTCTCCAGTCATTGGGATATTCCCCAGCACTGACAGATTTATTAAACAAGATAGACAAAAGTTTCACAACACTTTTACCTAATATTTTGAGCATGTTTGTTGACATCTTGCCTGGACCAGAATAACTATATTTTTATAGGAATTACTTTTCATGTTATGCACATTACTGTGGAATCTTTTGGTCTTTTTTTTTCCATTTTTACAGTGAACATAAAACTTGTGTTCCACATTTTTTGACTCAGTGCAAAAAAGTACTGTAGGCCATTATTTATTTTATTGAACTAACAGGGACTTGTTATACAAGCTCTGAAAGTCACAGCCATTCCGTCAGACACTGTGACAAAGCAGTTACAAGAAATAGACTACTATATACAGAGAACTCGGTGCTAAATCAAGTAATAGAAGAGGGATGCCTGGATATCATAGCAGTCACAGAAACATGGTACACAGAGAACCATGACTGGGATGTTAACATACCAGGGTACATAACCTACAGGAGAGACAGGCAGGGGAGAAGAGGGGGAGGAGTAGCTCTCTATGTAAAGGAAGGGATAAAAGCAACTGAACAAAAGAGTAAACAGGGAGGAGAGGAGGCACTGTGGGTCACCTTGGAGACTGGAAAGGGCACCACAGTCCGCACAGGGGTTGTGTACAGACCCCCATGTCAGGGGAAGGAATGGACAAGGATATGATGGAAGGCATTCTTAGAATGGCAGAGAAAGGGGAGATACTGTTGATGGGAGACCTGAATATGCCAGATGTTAACTGGAGCACATTTGCTGCAGCCACATCCAAGAGCAGGGCCATTCTTGATGCCCTACAGGGGCATGCCTCAGACAGCTAGTTTTGGAACCCACTCGTGAGGGAGCAATCTTAGACCTCATACTCTCAAACGGGGCAGTGAGAGGATCTCAGATCTAGAAGTGGGTTGCCATCTGGGGACAAGTGACCATCAAACAGTATGGTTCACTTAAACTCAGCTACAGAGTCAAGCCATACAAAAGTGAGGATACTGGACTTTAGGAGGGCTGACTTTGGCAAGATGGGAGAGTGCCTCAGAAAAGCACTAGCAAACAGGCTAGAAGGAGGTGGAGCAACAATGGGGAATTATCAAAACTGCCATCACAGAGGCAACAAGCCTTTGTGTGAAGCAAATAAACAAATCAAACAAAGAAAAAGCCACTATGGTTCTCAAGAGAGGTGGCTGAAAGTCAGGAAGAAAAGATAGCATTCCGGAAGTATAAGGAAACACAGAAGGAGCAGGACAGAGAGCTGTACCAGTTAAGGCAGAAAGAAGCAGGAGGGAAGTCAGAATAGCAAATGCCCAAACTGAGGAAAGATAGCCAACTCAGTTAAGAAGGGGATAAAACCTCTTATAGGTACATCAGCGAGCGAAAGACAAAGGAGGGATAGTGAGGCTGAATAGAATGAAAGGTGGGTGGGCAGAGGGACAGTGAAAAGCAGGAATACTGAGACGAATATTTCTGCTCAGTATTCTAAAGAGGAGGGGAAGTGCCTAATCCAATTAACAGAAGCACTCTTGATAGGGGGTTCGATCCCAGTCCTTTCACAGAAGAAAGGGTTCTGCAAGAACTCCTAAAACTGAAGGTGGACAAAGCAATGGGTCCTGATGGAATTCACCCCAGAATTCTAAAAGAATTAAGGAAGGAACTAGTGAAACCACTGGCTACTCTTTTTAATAAATCATGGGAGGATGGTGGTACCGAGGACTGGAGGAAGGCGGATGTGATTCCCCTTCACAAAAGTGGGACCAAGACAGAGGCAGGAAACTACAGACCTGTCAGTCTGACCTCTGTGGTAGGGAAAGGATGGAGTCACTTCTGAAGGAAAGAATAGTTGAGTACCTAGAGGTCAGTGGAGCACAGGATCCAAGGCAGCATGGGTTCACAGCGGAAGGTCATGTCAGACGAATCTAATAGATTTCTTTGACTGGGTGACCAAAGTAGTAGACCAGGAAGGGCTGTGGACATGGCTCACCTAGACTTTAGCAAGGCATTTGACACAGTCCCACACAAAGATTATTAGTCAAATTAACCAGCCTGGGAGTGGGTCCCAGGGTGGTAGCCTGGAGTAAAACATTGGCTGGACAACAGGACACAGAAGGTAATTGTAAAATGGAGTCCACTCTGAAGAAAGAGGCTTACTAGTGGGGTGTACCGCAGGGTTCAGTATTGGGTCCAGTCCTTTTAATGTCTTCATCAGTGACATTGCAGAGGGACTGGAAGGAAAAGATGCCTTTTGCAGATGACACAAAGATCTGCAACAGGGTTGATACACAGGAGGCGTGGAAAGGATGAAAAGGGACTTGGCAAGGTTGGAGGAATGGTCAGACGATGGCAGCTAGGATTCAATGCAAAAAGTGCAAAATAATGCACCTGGGAAACAAGAACCCAGGGAAGAATACACAATGGGTGGGGAGGTAGTAACAACAACAAAACAGGAAAGGGACCTGGGGGTAATCATATCAGATGACCTTAGGTTAACAAGCAATGTGGAGAAGGCAGTCGGAGGGCGGGCGTATACTGGGATGTATAGGAGAGGCATCAGCAGCAGAAAACAGGAAGTTGTTATCCCTCTGTACAGACAGTTGGTGAGACCCCATCTGGAATACTGTGTCCAGTTCTGGAGACCCCATCTCCATAAGGACATAGACAGGATAGAGGCAGTCAGAGGAGGGCAACTAAAATGGTGCAGGGTCTGCAAGAGAAGCCGTATGAGGAGAGACTAAAGGAGCTTAATATGTATACCCTTGAGGAAAGAAGGGAGAGGGGATATGATAGAAACTTTCAAGTATCTCAAGGGAATCAACAAAGTCCAAGAGGGTAGCATCTTTCAGAAAAAGAGACTTGCAAGAACAAAGGGACACAATTTAAAGATAGAAGGAGGGTGGTTCAGGGGCAATGTGAGAAGTATTATTTCACAGAGAGGGTAGTGGATGGATGGAACAGCCTTCCTGAGGAAGTTGTGGGGTCTAAAACTGTGGGAGAATTCAAGAATGCATGGGACAGACATAAGACAATTCTTGTGGGGGGCAGGAAGATATAGGCTGTTGGTTAACTAGGATATGCGGCCTATCCTGTAGGTAGGGAAATGGGCAGACTGGATGGGCCTAGTGGTCCTTATCTGCCGTCAAAGTCTATGTAATAAATTCAAGCACTTCAGCTGTAAATAAACCTTTACACATGAGTGTGACAGCTCTGTTGATAAGGAAGTATAGCAAGAGAAAATTATGAATGGCTGGATCTTTGCCTGGACAAAAAGTGCAGTATTTGAAATATTGGGCTATAAATTAGCTTGTATTTTTGATGTAATTTGAAATGAGGGCATGTGCAAATTCTGTTTAATAGCCACATCCTATTGCATCATGTGTTTTTGTTTCGAAATAGACTTTGTTCCTTTATTTAGTGTCCCTGAGTATTGCTGCTCATTTCCTGCCCAATATAATTTTTTTTTTATTTACGTATGAGTTCTGGAACCCAGAGAGCGCAAAAACCTACTGTGATGCTTTCTATGCTGGGCTTCCACTCAGCAAATGTCAACTGGTTCCAGAACTGATAAAGCAGCGGAAAAAAATGAGCATCGTGGAGAAAAATTGTATCTTTAACAAGGATCCCTAAATAAGGACAAAAACTGTATCATTTCAAGGCAAACACATGAAACGGTACACTGGGCAACTAAACAGATTTCTTGTATGCCCAGATTTCAAACTATATTAAAATGTCAAAAAAAAAAAAAAAAAAGGTTTATTTTCCCATCATGTTTATGATCATTCGCCAAGAGGCAAAGCTTCATTTTTAGGCCAAGGTTTAAATTCAGAAGCCCCACTCTCAAAACTTTTGATACCCTAGGAAAAAATATTTTAACACTCAACATTTCTGACATGAATTTCAGCTCTGGTGGGTTAATTTATGTTTTTGCTAATTAAAAAAAAGTTTTTTCACCCATCCTTGTAATTTTCCCATGGTGGGCTAAACCCTTGTAAGGTGCCAGTCTTCAAATGGTGTCCGAGTCGCACTTGTTTATATTGTAATGGGATCTGTGGCATAAATTCCCATCAATTATTAAAAGTAGGAGAATGAAAATCTACTCTGGAAAAAGCATTCAAAACCTAGATTTCATTTGTAAGGGTGAAACAAAGACAAGGATGCATGCTACTTACATGGTACCACTGCCAAAATCCTGAAGGCCTTACACACAACAGAGTTCAAATGTAGCATACACGAGTTCTCGAACAAAGCGGTAGCTGTAGCTGAGCTCAGTTTTGGCAGTCATCCGGGATTCAGATGTAATCCATAAATCTGTTCTGCAACTTTGCCTCTGAGCAACTTGTTACCTTTTTTTTTTTTTGAAGAGTCAGGTGCACCGCTTTTGAACTTTTTATATAATTGGCAGAGTGCCATTTTTTACTTTGTGAGTGTTTGTACTCGACATCCCATATAATTGGCCATTTGTTATTTGGCATTCAGTATTCAACCACACTGTAAAAAAGAGAAAATAATGCTTTTAAAACAAACTGTCCCTCTCTCTGTGGCTAGGACTAATCTCCTAGCCACCCTCTCCCCGACACCTCCCCTAAATCCTCCTCCATCCTCACATAGACCGATCTGAAACAAAAACATAATTGCCACTTCTGGCACCATGACAGGAACCTTTAAACTCAATTTCCAAGGCCAGATTAATGTAACCCCTAAATGGCGCTATCCCAGGGGCTACTACCCCTGCCTGATTTGCCACTAACAGGTTGAGGGGCCTGGATCCAATGGCGGGTGCCTCCACCCAGAGGTCAGGGTTTGCAATAGTTAAACTAACTTGGTCACAGCCCTCTGGGACACTGCAACCCCCCTTTCTTCCCACTAGTGGCCCACACAATATATCAGAATTACCTTCACAGTATACACTTACCCCCAGGTCTGGTTCGGCACTGGGACCTCCTGTGAAATGGGATACAGTGCAACAATCACAGTATAGTACTTTAACATAGACAAATACCTCAGGCAGTATAACTTTGCTGAAACAAGCAGCTCTGATTTATTTAGGGGATATAACAAGGACAGGGGAAATCAGGTTAATTAGCTTATCACTCTAATAATCTACCTATGGCTCTGTGCACAGGCTATCCCTATCAGTTACTGTCCGTGGGTACCCAAGCCCTAGTGGCTAGTCCAAACCATGGCAGCTGGTAGGCCCTTTCACACAGAGAAAGGAGAATTAAACCGTCAGCAGTACAGTAATTCCATTTGGATTTAATGTGGCAATTCAACAGGGAGCTACCCTGAATTAGTACTCACGACCTCCAAATAAGATAGGGTCCTTCAATATCAGCAGGGCTACTCTTGAGCTCAAAGAGACTCTTCACACATTTATATGGTAAAAAAAAGAGAGTACTATACCAGGCAGGCTGCTTCTCTATCCCGATGCATATTACTGCACAATACCGGGAGAACACAGACAGATTCAGTTCCTGACAGACCGAGTGTAATTCAACAATTTCTCCAGTCTTCTACAGGGTGAGCCTGGTTTCTACTCTTCAGAGATCCTTTGATTCTTTTCACAGGACGGATTCAGTCCTAACAAGCAGTTACACAAGCTGCAGACTGGAACTCTGGGCCTTACACACGTTTTGACTAAAACTGCACACTGAAAAAGCACAGGGCTCCTTCCTTCTTCACTGCCAAAGCTCAACTGAAACTCCAACCGACAAAACCGGGCACTTCCTTTGAGTTCCTCCCAGTTCTTGACTGGATTGGCTGTCACTCACAATAGACTGCTGCTGTTGGTCCAAAAGGCACTGAAGTCTAAACTACATCTCCCAGAGTCACTGCCCATACAATCCTCTTGTGGCTGGCTCAGATTATGAGTCCAAGTTCTGATTCGTCCAAGGCACCATTTTAGAACTAGCTTACCCCACACTGATTGGTCCAGTTCAGCAGTTCAAAACTAGAATGGGGAACTAGCAGACACAGTTCTGACTGCAAAGAAAGCAGGTTAGACAAACTGTAATTTCATTATTACTCTAAATATTAATTTCTGGCAAACAGTTACATCTTTCAGATAGGTTCCCTTTGCACTCCTAGTGACTGCAAAAATGAAGTGAATTGGCAGCAGCTTGAGTGGTACTCAATCAAAGAAACACACAGTCCCCATACAACTAATTATGTCTGTACAGACAGCTCTTAAAGAGACGTACCAGAGGTTCTAAAACACTCACTGATAAAGGGCTTAAATGCCAAACACCATTCAGGCTTGGAGCATTCAAGCAAGCTCCTGAAGTCTTTTGGGAACCCCCATTTGCAGGGTTACACCCTTCCTGGCCTGGGAAAGCTTGACGTCGCGTCAAGCAAGTACCCAAAGTTTCAACTGCAACCATATACATTTGCATTAGGCTCGCATATGTAATCATCAGTCAATATATCATTTTACCAAGAACACATTTCTGAAACATTGCAGTACGTCACTCTTACACAGTATTACATACACATTGTACCATAACCTCAAGTTATTACCTCTTGTACATGAAACCTGAAGAGAGGGGCCCTTCCTATCAGTTACCTTGGGGCTGGACGGGCAAGGGCACCATACTTAGAGGGCAACACAAGTAACTTGGAGTTAGCACTGATGCTCAGTTTGGGCAGTGAGCTCGGGGACACATACACTCTTTATGGACAACATTGAGAGGCAAGTCCACAGGCCTCCCAAGTGAATCATAACTGAGGTGCACCACAGGCTTTACAGCTCGACCAGTCTTTCTAGGGGAACTGTTATAGTCTCTGCACTCTGAGCCTCATTTTCAGCATTGTCCTCACTTGTCAGGGAGTCTCCATGGGGGTAGAGAGGCTAGAACTTGGGGCACTTTCAGCTCCAGGAGTTACAGTTTCTGAGTCCACAACATTAGGCTCTATGGAGACTTTCTGGGACACTGGCAGTGGACTGTCAGGGCACTTCAAAATACTCTTCTGTTCAGGTGTATCACCAGTCTGCCCCAGTCTATCATTTTCCTCCCGAAAGCTCAAACAGTTCAACCATGCACAATGATTCCATTTCATCTGGATCTGATGCTTTGCACTTCACTTCTTGGGAGCATTGACTCAGGGACATGCTGGGCTTGGACAGTCCAGAAGGCCCAGCTTCATCTCCAGTATTGACTAGGGATTGCCCCTAAACAATTGACTCAGTTCAGAAGAAGGATAGTATTCAAAGTCACTCTCACTTTCTTCTGATATGGACTGACAGTCATGCTCAACTGGGACTTGTGCAGGGAACACTTTAACTCTGCTTCTGTAGGCAGACTTCTTGGTCTTTCTTAGCAGCAGCTCTAGTCATCTGGTCCAGAGGGCATCTTCTAGGGGCTCAGACTCAATTAGATTTGTCCAATGGGCAGTAAATGATTTCTATGCATTGTTTTTACATCTTTGAATTATTCTCAGGCCTTACTTTGTACACTGGGTGATCATCTAGTTTGCTCACTACAATGTGAGGGAGATGGTCATCTGTCAGCAATCTTGTGCTTGCATGCAGTCCCAGATTTTTAACAATACCCGATTCCTCCTGGAGTTCCTGTGCTTTCACCTTTTTATCATACCTTTTTGTTGGCCAGATTTCTTTTGGCAGCCATGGTTTGAGCCAGTTGGTACGCATGGAGTTAGCTGGGCCTTTAACTTTGCACATACTGTAAATAGTTGTCAGCTTGAACCCCATCAGAGAGACCCCAAAACACATCTACTGGTAGTCGAGCTTCTCTTCCAAACATCAGGCGGTAGGGGAGAATCAGTGTCATCCTTTTGGTGCAGTTATAAGCATGTACCAGGGTGCTAATTGTTGGCTCCATCTAGGCTTGTCCTTGGGTGCAGGGTGCCTAGCATATCTAGCAAAGTAGTTGAAACGCTCAGGCTGTGGTCTCCGGGGTGGTAAGGAGGGTTCTGGACTTTGACTCCCACAGAGAAAGTATCTCTTTGATCAGACGACTCTCAAAGTCTCTCCCTTGATCAGATATGGATTCTTTGTGAGCCCCATAGTGAACAAAAAGTTTTCACAAGTACTTTGGCTACAGTGGATGCTTTCTGGTCTTTGGTGGGAAGCTTGGGCATATCTCGTGAAATGGTCAGGACCACCAGCACATTACTGATATTTCTTTGATCTGACTCCAGACTTAGAAAATCAATACAGACCAGCTCCATGGGTGCACTGGTGGTGATGTTAACAAGGGGCAGCCCTCTTGGGCAAACTTTCCTCTGTAAGCAGCTTCACAAGTTCTAATGTGTTGCTCCACATCAGCCCCATCTTAGGCCAATAGAATCTGATCTCACCAAGTCAAGTGTTCTGTCTATACCAAGGTGCCCCATGGTTGTGCAAGGACCTCAGTACTGAGTCTCGAAAGGCAGTGGGCAGCACTAGTTGTTGTTTGTCTACTTGTCCTCTGTCTACTGTTTCTGTAACAGTTTATTGATCAGTTTCAACTTAGGACCTTCTTTGTATAACAGTGCAGTTCTCAAATCAGTGGAGCGTAATTTGGACACATCTTTTCCTGCTAGAGGGCTTCTAAAGCTGCTTTGATCATGGGATCGCGGGATTGAGCCCGCCAATCACTGTCATTGTCCAGCTGAGGCAGTGCACCAATGTCTATTGCAGAAAAGTGGCAATAAGCAGCAGGTATGCACTCTCAGAGGCTCCCAAGCAATCCACCATGCAGTCCATCAGTCCTGAGGACATTTGTTCCTCCCTGTCAAACTTCCGCAGAGTGCCCCAAATGTCAGGTTCTGCCAATCGACCCAATCATTCTGGGGAACAGGCCTCCGGGAGAGAGCATCAGCATCTATGTGGTTCAGACCTGCTCGGTATTCGAGAGCATAGTCATATGTAGATACTGCAGAAAGCCACCTATGGCCAGTTGCATCCAACTTAGCTGAGGTCTGCACATAGGTCAAAGGATTATGTCCGTTTTACTAGTATTTTAGCCCCTACAAGTACTCATGGAATTGGTCAACAATAGCTCACTTCAAAGCTAGAACTCTAACTTATGTACAGGATAGTTCTTTTGGATGGGGTCAGGTTCTACTGGCAAAGGCCACTGGTCTCAGGCCATTCTCGTGTTTTGGTACAACACAGCCCCCAACTCCTTGCAAGCTAGCATCAGTGTGCAGGACGTAAGGTTTTCTTGATCAGCATAGGCCAGCACTGGAGCATGGGTAAGTTGATATATGATCTCATGAAAAGCAGTCTCATAATCAGGAGTCCAGCGGGCCCCAAATACTTCACTCGGATGAAAATACTCTTTCAGTCTTGAGGACGCTGACTTTTGGTATTTTTTGTGGTTGGGGGATACCTTTGAGTAAGGTTAAGTAGAGCGGATCACTTGAATAGTCCTTGATGAAGCTCCCGATAATCAACCACAGAATCCCAGGAATCTTTGCAGTTCTTTTAGATTTTGGGCTGTGGCCAGGTGGTCAAGGCCTCAACTTTACTTGTCGGTCTCTATTCCTCGGTGGATACTATGTGTCCCACATACTTTATTGATGTTTGAAAGAATTGACACTTATCAATGGACAGTTTACGAATAAAGTCCTCCAGTCGGTCCAATACCTTAAATAATCTGCTCTCATGTTCCTCCAGTGAGCTGCCAAACACAATAACATCATCTAGGATACCAGGCACTTCTAGTAAGTTCATGTCCCCACGCACGCTCCATCAATCGCTGAAAAGTGGCTGGGCACCTGAAATCCCTTGAGGCATTCTCATGGGAATTCATAGAAAGCCAAGCGACAGATAAAGGCCGCCTTCTCCACGGTCCTCTGGGGCCATCGGGATCTGGTAGTACCCACTGCGGAGATCCAGCACAGAGAACCACTTGCTCCCGCTTAGGCAGTCCAGCATCCTGAATGGGCATTGTGTACTGATCAGGATAGTCCCCGTGGTTTAAGGTGCGATAATCCACACACACATCCTTACTGTTCCATTCTTTTTCCTCGCACTACTACAATGGGGAAGCATAAGGGCTTCTGGATTCTTGTATTACACCAAGCAGCTAAATCTCTTGCAGATGCCGGCCTCACATCATCTATGTCAGCAGGTGCCAGGCGCCGAGACCTCTCACTAAATGGTCTTCGTCATGCAGCGGATATTGTGCTCAGCTTCCTTCGCATCCTACATCCCATTCCTTTAAAGAAAACACCTGGTCTCTCTGGGCAAGCTTCTCACTGATCCTCACTTTCCATTCAGCTGGCAGCGGGGTCAGCCGAATCAAACAAGTCAGGTATGTTACTCTGTCATTCTTCCTGAACTCTTGTTGCTGGGTAGCACTGCAGTGTCTGCACAATGCACATTAGCCAGGATGCAACCTCTGTTTACTCGAATGTCTCTTTCAGACACATTATGAACTTGGACCATTACCCTTCTGGCATAAGCATGTGGCTCTGAAGCGGCAAAATACTAGGCTTGACCAGCAGTCCCTCTGGCAATTTTCCATCGCCTGGTGCATCCAACATTAATATTTTATTCTTAACATCCTTTCTGATACGGACCTCTCCTGTAAGGTACACTGGGCATTTGCCAGGATCAGAGACTCAGGATCCTTCTTCCATACAATTCCGACCGTTCCTCTGGTTCTGTTTTTTCAGCATCTCTCTGTGCCTCATAGGCCTTCTTAATTAAAGTCGAACTCTTAAAGTTTCTTACTAGTCTTTTGACCCCTGTTTTTCATAACACAACATGGCTCAGCCTTCCGAACATATGAGCATTTGTTCCAATCAACAAAGGGACACCATCATACAGTCCAGTGGGGGACACACTAAGGCTAGGGTCTCTACTTGTTCGCCACCCAGCCACTGAGGTGGGAAAGACAGCCAAATTCGGATATACCGGAATAGGGGTAGGCCTTCTCTCACTTAACCCCCATACATGCAGTCCTTCTAATGGTTGTAAGGGTACGTCTGACAAATGCTTCTGATACCAATCCTGGAACATAATTGTCACTTGGGAGCCACTGTCTAATACAGCTCTGTAGACACTCCATTCACCTTTACAGTGGTCTCCATGGAGGGACCCACTATTCTGGACCAGTCTGGAGAGGTGGTAGTGGGGCCTGGGCAACTGACCTTGCCACAAAGGGCGTGAATTAGCATTTTTGGTGCCCTCACTGGGATCATGTCGTGCACCTCTTAACCACTGATTTCTTCTCCGAAGCTCTCCTTGTAGCCTATATGCAACTTTGTCAGTGTCTTTTGGGGACTGGCATTTCCTTTTCATGTGCCCATCTTTCCCACAATTATAGCAAAACATACTTTCTGGAGTTTGAGCTGGCGAGGCGCCACACTGGGGGCCAGGGCGGGGTATTACTAACTGGAAACCTTGGTGCCATCTCTGTCTGCGTGATAAGCATTTGGAGACATCTCGTCAGTTCTCCACTTCCATGGTCAAGGAATCGAGTTCGGAGCTGTTATCAGCAGGAGATACATGGGTGGGTACCCCACCCCCATAGCAGATACGGTCGGGATATAGAGTCAGGGCCCATACTTGCAGGCGTGGCCTTCATAAAGGGACTGTTTTGAATTCCCGGATCTCTCTCAACAGTTAGCCCCATTGTGACATATCTTTTCCTTGTCAGAGCACTCATTGACTGCCAACCTCTGCCCTGAACTTCACTTGATGGGTCACCCTCAGTCACTCGGTGCGTAGCTATAGCTGTTGGTGCAGGTCCCTCCGAGGTCGTCTTTCTCAACTCCTCGAATTTCTCTCATTAACTCATCATAGGAGGGTGGGAATTCCAGTCGATCTGCCAGGCGTGAACTGAAGCAACAGCAGTTCTGAGAAGGGGCAGACTTAAGGATCCTGTCCAGCCTGGTTCGGTCCAGTTCAATCGCTGGCAAACTCCGTTTTCTGAGGCATTCTTGCAACAATTTTTCCAGCCGAGATACATACACAGACAACAACTCCCTTGGTACTGTTGTGCATCTCTTACTCTCCACCATAGGTCCTCATCAGAATCTGGGCTCCTATACACATTCTCCAAGGCCTCAAGATAGGCCTGTGCAGTCGCTTCAGGGTTACTGGCCCGTTTGCTTTGGATGGTAGCCAGGGCAGGACCTCGGAGGCTCTCACTAACCCTCTTTAGCTTTTCACCTTCGAGCATTGCCATTTCTAGCGCTTGGGGGCAACATAGTCTATCCAGGTCTCCCAGTCATCCTCCCTTGGGGGGTGGGAGGGTGCCAGAGAGATCCTCAACCTTCGGTGAAGTCGTGACTAATGGCAGGTGCAGAAATAGGAGTCTGCATTGGTTCAGCCACCATTACGGGCACTGGAGCAGGAGAGGGTGTTGGGGAGGAACACCCCAGGTGGCAAGAATAGTTTCTTCAAGTCCTCCACAGTTTCCCCTCTCCCAGCAACCATTCAGCAAATTTCTCCTCAAAGTTTCAGATAGTGGTGGGGCTGATTCCCCAGGTCTTTACTGTCCTTAGTTATCACTCTCCAAGCAGTGAGGCTCCTCTGGGGTAATGGTCTGTGGCACTTTGGAGCTATCTATGGGATCCTTAAACTCTACTAGGGCCAGGAAAGTGTGGGTGAGCAGATTAGCATGCCGACCCACCACCACAGGGTTTTGTAAACCTTCCACCTTGGAAAGTACTCCCTGCACAGTGTCCGTATTGATACCCAGGGGATGTCCAGGATAAGCATAGCATTTTGGGGAATCGATCTCCTCCCAGTACACCACTCCACCAGCGGTGCACAGCCACTTCTGTCGGGGTACCCATTTTTCTTAACAGTGGTTCGTAAATGGCCACTAGAGGACACACAATCCCAGCTGTGAGCGTCCAAGATGTAACCCCAAATGGCTATCCAGGGGCTACTCCTGCCTGATTTGCCACTAACAGGTTGAGGGGCCTGGATCCAATGGCGGGTGCCTCCACCCAGAGGTCAGGGTTGCAATAGTTAAACTAACTTGGTCACAGCCTCTGGGACACTGCAACCCCCTTTCTTCCCCACTAGTGGCCCACACAATATATCAGAATTACCTTCACAGTATACACTTACCCCCAGGTCTGGTTCCGGCACTGGGACCTCCCTGTGAAATGGGATACAGTGCAACAATCACAGTACAGTACTTTAACATAGACAAATACCTCAGGCAGTATAACTTTGCTGAAACAAGCAGCTCTGATTTATTTGAGGGATATAACAAGGACAGGAAATCAGTTAATTAGCTTATCACTCTAATAATCTACTATGGCTCTGTACACAGGCCTATCCCTATCAGTTACTGTCCCTGGGTACCTAAGCCCTAGTGGCTAGTCCAAACCGTGGCAGCTGGTAGGGCCCTTTCACACAGAGAAAAGGAGAATTAAACAGTCAGCAGTACAGTAATTCCATTTGGATTTAATGTGGCAATTCAACAGGGGCGACCCTGAATTAGTACTCACGACCTCCAAATAAGATAGGGTCCTTCAATATCAGCAGGGCTACTCTTGAGCTCAAAGAGACTCTTCACACTTTATATGGTAAAAAAAAAGAGAGTACTATACCAGGCAGGCTGCTTCTACTATCGATCGCAATTACTGCACAATACCAGGGAGAACAACAGATTCAGTTCCTGACAGACCGAGTGTAATTCAACAATTTCTCCAGTCTTCTACAGGGTGAGCCTGGTTTCTACTCTTCAGAGATCCTTTGATTCTTTTCACAGGACGGATTCAGTCCTAACAAGCAGTTACACAAGCTGCAGACTGGAACTCTGGGCCTTACACGTTTTTGACTAAACTGCACACTGAAAAAGCACAGGGCTCCTTCCTTCTTCACTGCCAAAGCTCAACTGAAACTCCAACCCGACAAAACCGGCACTTCCTTTGAGTTCCTCCCAGTTCTTGACTGGATTGGCTGTCACTCACAATAGACTGCTGCTGTTGGTCCAAAAGGCACTGAAGTCTAAACTACATCTCCCAGAGTCACTGCCCATACAATCCTCTTGTGGCTGGCTCAGATTATGAGTCCAAGTTCTGATTCGTCCAAGGCACCATTTTAGAACTAGCTTACCCCACACTGATTGGTCCAGTTCAGCAGTTCAAAACTAGAATGGGAACTAGCAGACACAGTTCTGACTGCAAAGAAAGCAGGTTAGACAAACTGTAATTCATTATTACTCTAAATAATTTCTGGCAAACAGTTACATCTTTCAGATAGGTTCCCTTTGCACTCTAGTGACTGCAAAATGAAGTGAATTGGCAGCAGCTTGAGTGGTACTCAATCAAAGAAACACACAGTCCCCCATACAAACTAATTATGTCTGCAAGCAGACAGCTCTTAAAGAGACAGTACCAGAGGTTCTAAAAACACTCACTGATAAAGGGCTTAAATGCCAAACACCATTCAGGCTTGGAGCATTCAAGCAAGCTCCTGGAAGTCTTTTGGGAACCCCCATTTGCAGGGGGGTTACATTAAGATTGAACATTTTCAAGCTGAAGTCCCAACCCCCGCCCCGAAATTGAAATTACAAGATTCCTTCCTTTTAATGAAAGTGGGTTTCAGAAATGAAACATTTGAGCAAGCATATACCTTGCGTGGGTATGGACAGATCTGCACACGGTTTGCATGGCAGACGTTTACAGATTTCATTAGTGATTCTTTCCATGAGATTTCTGCTTCCAAATTGTTTTTGATGCTTCCTAGTGATGCCTACTTATATTTACTTATTTTGCCGTTTTCAAGAAGTTAAGAACATATATGCATCTGTGCTAAAGAGCAGCTGAGGTTACAAAAGGATTTGACAAACAGGCCCCAGACACCTCTGTACTGCATGTTTCTGAGAAGCAAACATATCGACAAAAAAGCGAAAAAGCTTCTTTAATTTCGGACCTGTGGATAAATTCAAACAGCCTTCCTAGCATCCCTATCATAAAGCAGCGATTACTAGCTGGAGAGAGTGCTCACTGCCAGTGAAACCTGTGAAAGACACGTGTAAAGAGCTGGTTGGTGCTTTTGTGCTGCAGTGCATTGTGGAGTTTGTTCTTAACATGCGAGCAGTGTCATGTCGAATAGCTGATTACCAAACCTACATTTACTATCTGATGATGAACTCTCTGAGAATCACAGAATCCACTACGTAATAGTTTCTGCCTCTGCCTTAGATCACTTCAGTATGCCGGCCCGGTGGCACAGAGGGCTGAGGCACTGGATGCCTTACCTTGCATCACGCTGGTGACCTGGGTTCGGTAGTGGACTCGAGTTGTTGAAGAGCCAGCATGGGGAGGAGGAGGAGGGAGGGAGCAGGATCGAGCAGCGGAAAGGCAGCTCTCCTCTCCCGGGAGGCTGTCACCCCTTCCCCCCGTAGTTCCACTGCCATCTGGTGGAAGTCCAATGATCATCGTAGGTGGGAGGGGGTGGAGAGTAGTGGGAGGGGCATCCTGGTATCGCGGCATGTGTGTGCCTCCACAGACGTGTGCAAAGCCGGGACAGGGGCTGGGAGAAAATGAGGGGAAAAATTGGAGCTATAAAAACTTAAAAGGAAAAAAAAAAAAAGATCACTTCAGTATTATGAAGTGGGTATCAGAGAGTGGACTTTGGTATTCTCTGCTTAGAAGTCACTCCTCTGGATCACTAAGGTAAGGGAGACTTTAGAAAGTTGTGGAGAGTGTCTCTCCCAAGGGACACACACAATTAGCAGGAAGAAAGTCTTCCCCTACTATGAAGAAATTTCAACCCACATGCCCACCCCAAGTAGTACTACAGTTTGTGACAGGATGCCCATGGTAAACAAGATTTTAAACTCAGAGATCAGCAGAAGGTGGCCAGCAAGTGAGGAGCCATTCCTCTGTAAGTAGTGGTCTTACTTTCTTACCAACAGTTGATGAGGCAGCAGGCACTTCTTAGGTGTTGCCCTCCCTCCTTTTCCTTTCCATGACCGACTGTTTGGTTTGGGACTCTTATGGGGTCCAGTCCACCTATCTTGTCCCACAGCACCCCCTGGGCTGGGCTCTTTTGTGAAGGGCTAAGCTTGCAAGGCATTCTTGAGGCTGGGGTTGAGTGGGTGTTCTGGACAAATTCAAGCTCTTCAGTGGCGGTGACATCAGGGACATGATGGCTGATGAAACCTTCACTGCTTGAAATGTAAGAGGAAAAATGTATTTACTAGGCTGTCCAGTAGCAGTAGTTGCAGTGTGGCATTGACCTTACATTCTTGTAGCCTGATGAGAGCACTTGCAGGCTTTAAAGAAAGAAAGGGGTTCCATAGAAACTAAGCAGCATTATGGGAGTCATCCATAATTCCAGGCATAAGTCCCTGCTTCAATAAGTATTATGATGCAAGCTCTGTCTCTGCACAGCTGCACGACACCTGAGACACAGAACACGGCTGCCACAGGCTCTCAGTGCCTTTCAATAAATGTCTTCCGTTTAGGTATCGCCTTAGTGATTTTCACTGGGTATAGTTTATTTTGTAGGCTGGATGGACCAAGGGCCTGATGTTCATTAAAATGGCCATGCCATCCACACAGGAATTTTTTTTCCAAGCAGAAATGTGCTGTAAGCAAAAATGATTGTTCTGAAGCATTAAACTGCCAGCAGCTAAGGGAGAGGCTTACCAAGTGTTCAGTGCATAAATATTGTTCGAAAATAAGCTATGTAAATTTGCACTGAGATCATGAGAATGTTGTTACACTTGAGAGTCCCATATCCACAAACATGTAATAGGACTGAAACAGAATTTTTTTTTTAATTTAAGTTTTTATGTCCCTGATTTTTTTTCCCCCGTTTTCTCCCAGCCCCTGTCCCAGTCATGCACGCGCATGTGGAGGCACACACTCACCGCGGTGTGGGCATACCCCTCCTTTAACTTGCCACTCGCTGACCATCGGACCTCCACCCGATGGCAGCGGAACTACGGGGGGGCGATAGCCTCCGGGAGAGGAGAGAGCTGCGTTTTGGCTGCTTTATCTTGCTCCCCCCGTGGGCGTAAGCTCTCCAATGACCCAAGTGCTTCCCAAACTTGGGTTGCTGGCGTGACGTGAGGTAAAGCATCCAGTGCCTAAAATCTCTGCACCACCTGGCTGGCCCCTGATACGAACAATTTTTAGATATGTTTGTACATTCATGGGGCCAGATATTCAAAACTTGCGCTGAGCGCAAACCGTTTGCGCAGGTTTTGCACCCTGTTTGAGCGGGGCTGCAATATTCAAAAGACTAAATAGCACCAGTGCAACAATGTAGCACCAGCGCTAAAAGATAATGTATACACAGTGCAAAGTGAGGGGCAGGTACATGAATACAGACGCAACGGTATATTCAGCGCCTTAGCACTGTGCAATGTATGTTAGCACAACACACAGTGCAGCGCAAGTCAACACTCATAAAAAGGTAGTTTTAACTCTTGGCAAAACAAGGATGGGGGATGGACACAGCAGCAGCAGGCAACAAGGCTGTATGTAACAACAGCATCATGGTGCACCTGATGACTGCAGTCATTGAGGAGGAGAAGAGGGTAGAAGGCCACCCTGGGCTACTCAATATGCCAAGGAGGAGATATGCTGCAAACAGCTGGTACTGGCCATGTATTCTAGCACAGTACCCTGGCAGTGCCCACAACACCTTCGTCTGGCACCAGATCCAACTCTGCCAGGCATTTCAGGGTGGCCTAGTACCCAGTGGACACCTTGTTGATGAGTACATGCGGCACCCCCCCCTCCAATTCCCCCATATGGGGTACACCAACACAATACAGCACACACATGCTGCACTGTGTGGAGGGAGGGTGTACAGGTGCCCAGGATGCACCACATAGTAGGTGCTGCCATGCGTCTGGGATCATCCACACAGTGCACATGTTCCAGTGACAGGAATGCCCCTGACATAATTGGGCATGTATGATGGGATGTGTCTGCCCCCCCCCCCCGGGCACATACCACACACATGTACATGCACTCTGTCACACATGGCCGGCCATGTATGTGGTACTGTGAGAATCCCATGCCATTGGCACAGCGTACGTGGGTCACAGGACAGTATGACAGTGTTGTCCACTCTTAGTACACACCTGCCAGTTGGGCCTGTCTGTGTGTGGATAGCAGCATTCAGTGTTACCTGACATCCAATATGCATTGATGTGTCCCTCAGAATACTGGCTACCCATGGTACTGTAGCATAATTTATACAATAGGGCTGAAGTGGTATGGCATCAAATAAAAAGCTGTAGCACAAGCACAGTGTGATAACTGGATCATGAGGTGTACACTGTGAAGATTTGAAGCACAGTGCACACGTCATCTCCAGTTATCAACACAGTGTACACGTCACTTCCCCCCCACACCACTAAAGCAAAAAAGAAAACAAAAACAAAAACTGGAGCCGTATTGTATAGAACAGATACATGATGTCCCATTGTGTGATTGTGGACAGTAACTTCGGAAACCTCACACATGGCTCCGCTACACTCCACCATTCGTGAGCTGAGGTCACTGTCCACTCGTTGTGATACATATGGTATCACATGCTGGGCCATCACGTATCCCGTTACTACACACACTGAAGCAGAAACAACAATATGTCTATGGCATGCAGAACAGCCCCCCATGCCTGTGATGCTTATCTCCTGGGAGAAAATAGTTTGTGCTGCGATATACAGACCCAACAGAGAACAGCCACGACTTCACAGATTGGGTAGTACATACACTAAATAGGGCTGCCAACCCATAACAGTAATATGCAAGAGTCCAGAACAAGTGCAGCACAGACACACACAGAGATTAAAGCTGCTTTCAAAAATCTCCAAAAGGTTTATTTCCCCAACATTTGGATGAGCTCCAAGCCCCTCTGGCTCTGCCCCTGCGCTTCAGCTGTCCTAGCCTACAAAGGGGGCTTCTAAGGGGGCTAGGAAAAACATTCAGATGTTGGTGAAATAAACCTTTTGGAGATTTTTCAAACCAGCTTTAATCTGCTACCAACTTGTAGTTCCAGTCTGCTATGCAGGTGGTGTTGTGTACACCCTGAAATAGCCCAGGCAATCTACACATGGTAATGCATGTAAATCAGACCATAATGACATGCTAATGTGACTGCCCTCAGAATGCCTAAGTAGGCTCATTTGCATATCCGTTTTGACTATGGCAAATTTTTGTCCCGGACAAATGTGCCTGCCCTGAGCAAACGTGTCTAAGCCTTTGCGTGGCTCTGCAGTATTTTGCTTGCACTGTTGTTTGCAGTTGTTCTGCACCACTTCTTTGCTGGCACCCACAGTGGCCACATGGTTCACCTGTGCCTGACTCCACCTCTGTGTGCACTGGGCTGTTGCTGTTTGCACTACCCAGTTGCTATATTCAGAGCGGTCTTCTTTCTTGGGCTGTCTTTTTACTGTACTCACAGCCATGTTTGCCCACCTTCATTTGCCCGCTGTATTCAGCAGTGTTTGCCCCTGGGCTATACCTTGGAATATTGCCTGCTATTGACTGTGGGCTAATTTTGCCTGCTGGGCAGTGCAAAATGTGCCCACGGGCAAAGTTTTGAATATTGGGCCCCAGGTGTCAGCTTCTATAAACATATTAGTAACCTCCACAAAAAAAAACCAAAAAAACTTTAGTACAAAACAAGACTTTTTTGTTAAACCGATTCAGTTCCATTAAATTTATAAGGCCCTACAATCTTTTGCTGGCACTAGTAACACTACCATAGATTTTTTTTCTTTACATTTAGAAATGCATTACTTCTTATATTTCACACTATACTTTGTCTCCTGTGGACCACTGTTGCTTGGGGTTGCTGTGGTTACACTTGCACCAAGTGATGATGTGTGTCCTTTTTCTGATGATGGCAGCACTTGCGTGAATAGAGGGCTGGTCTATTCATACAGGTACAGTAAAAACAGAACCACTATACCCTAACTCCGCTCTTCTGGAATGCTCGGTCCAAACTTACTCTTCGGATTTGGAGAAAATCGCAGAAAGTAAGCTGAAGCCAGGCAGGCAGTGGGCTGCTGCAAACAAGAGAGCAAACATGCTGTTGGGGTGTGTTTTTGGAAGGGGATCAAAATTAGATCTTGGGAGGGGATCTTCCTTTGTCCACTGCCTTGGTTCGATTACATCTGGAGTGCTGCATCTAGTTCTGCTCATTGAAGTACAGATAGCAGAGTAGAGCGATCAAGATGGTCCAGAATGGGGCCACCAAACTGATCAGGAGCTTAGAGGGAAAGTGCAATGAGGACAGCTCGGATTTACTCATATTTCTAAGTCTAGAGAGGAGGAAGCTGAAGGGGCGATGATTGATCAATCAGTCAATATCTTTATTTTGCCAGGTGGATCATCATTGAGACAAGCTCATTTACAAGATGGACCTGGGGCAGAACACTTGCCATCAGGGTTTAGACAATAACAAGAAGGAGTACATGTACAGTAACATTTACAGTGATCATATTAAACATATGACAGGCTATATACAATACAGCATAGCAATGGGCACAACAAGAGGTAGTGCCTCATATATACAATTGCATGGATACAGGTATAAAGACATAAGGGCCAAAGGGCTAAAGCTTATACAGTAGTCATCATTGGGAGGACCCATAGTGAGCAAGTATAGTAAGAACTTCTATAGGCATAGTGCAAAGCATTTGAAGGTGGAGGAGTCCTTTGAGTAAGTACCGAGGGCAAGGACTAGCATAAGGGGTGGGAGGGGAGGGGTTAGAGGATGGGAGGGCAGCAGAGGTGAAGAGGTTTGGACATGATGGCCTAAAGAGGAAGGACTGTAGGAAAGGAGGACAACTGATGCTTCAGGCAATAATTAGTGTTAGGACCCATATTTAAAGCAGTGACAGACCTTGGTGTTAGGACCTTGACTTGAAGCAATGACAGACATCGGAGAAGGTCCTCAGGAACATAGCTTTGAAGAGGGAGAACGTGACAGGGGTAGTGAGCCTTAGGGATTTCTGAATCTTGTTCCAGAGCGTAGGAAGGGCGTAGCTGATAGAGGCTCTGCCGAAGCGCGTTCTGACTTTAGGAATAGCCAGAGATAAGATGGTAAGACTTCTGAGAGGATAGACACGAGGGGGACAGGAAAGTAGGCAGCTTGAGAGATACTGGGAAAGCTTATGAGTAATGGCCTTGTATGTCCATAGTACAGCATTCTTCTGCCTCCGGAAGCTAAGAGAGCTCCAACCTAAGGAGGAGTAGAGGATGCAATGATGCGTGGCATAGGGGGCATCAGACATAAACCTAAGGGCTCTGTGGTAGAGGGTGTCAAGCTTGGAGAGAGCTGTACTAGTACTGTAACCATAGGGGAAGTCCGCATAGACTAAGAGTGACAAGAAGGTAGCTTGAACTAGGAGTTGTCTAGCCTCATGGGTAAGCGAATGCTTGATTCGGAAAAAAATATCGAGCCTTTGCCTCAGTTTCTTGGTGAGCTTGTCAGTGTCATCTAGGAAGGACCATTTGGAGTCAATCCAGACCCCCAGGTATTTGAAATTTTCCACAAACTCCAGGGATTCTCCCAAGAGGGTGCTTGTGTGAGGTGCCATACCAGATGGATTTTTTTTGAGATGCGAGACTACTGACGAGAAAATCATGGCTTTAGTTTTTTTAACATTGAGCAGAAGTTTCAAGTCGAGCAGGATTTTGGAGGACGTTGCAGTCACTTTGGAGGTCCTTGCAAGCTGAATCTGGAGTTGGTCTGTCAATGCAGAGCACTGTGTTGTCGGTGAAGAGATGGATATTAGTTGACTTTAGACCAGTGTCTATTTGATTAATGTAGATGTCAAAGAGTAACGGACCAAGTATAGATCCTTGGGGAACACCTCTAAGGAGTATTTTTTTAGGCAATAATTCGCCTTAAACCTTGACCTGCTGCTCTCTGTCCTCGAGATTATTTGCGAACCAACTTAAAGCCAGGTTGTCCACCCCAACTTTCTTTAGGGTCACCAAAAGTAGATCATGGTCCACCGTGTTGAAGGCGTTGCTAAGGTCCAGAAACAAGGCGCAGACATATTGTTTGTTATCAAGTGCAATCTGCCAGTCATTTATAACCTTAGCGAGAGCAGTCGTGGTGCTATGCATGGGACGGAAGCCGGACTGAATCGGGTTTAGCAAATTAGAACTTTCAAGATGTGATCTGAGCTGCTCATTCACTACCTTCTCCAATAGTTTACACAAGGCCGGGAGCAGGGAGATTGGACAGTAGTTATTTAGGTCACAGGGGTCCCCTGATTTGAATAGATGGATGACATGAGCCATCTTCCAGGTCTTAGGGAGGGACCCTGGGAGAGAGACAGGTTGAAAAGGTGGGTAATAGGGGTAGCAGAATATAGTAAGCCAGTTTGAGGAAGAAAGGCTTAATCATATCCGCACCCACACTTTTCTTTGTATCAAGCTGAAGAAGGAGATCCTCGACTTGTTTGTTGGAGATCGGACAGGAGAAGGAATGGCATGGAGCATGAGAGTCTGGGTTTAGGCATTCAGGTGACTGTCTATGAAGCTGTGCCCTGATAGTATTTGCTGGAGAGGTATCAAAAAGCCATCCCTGCCGTGGCAAAGTGGTTATTAAAGAGATTGAGGAGCTCATTTTTATCTGTAGTATGAATGCCGCTGCTCGTAATTTTAGGGGGAAGAGTGACAGAATTATTATGGCCTTCGACCTCCCTTAGGATTTTCCAGAACCTAGTAGTGGAGTTGGTGGATGCATTGAGCTCGGAATGGAAATAACTAGACTTGGCAGCTCTGATTGTTCTCATGCAGTTGTTCCTTGCAGTGTGGAAGGCAGACCAGTCAGCGGTTAACTTTGTCTTTCTAGCTCTTTTCCAGAGAGCATCCCTGTGCCATAAAGCAGCTTTTAAGTTTTCCATAAACCAGGGGCAGGATTTTCTTTTGTTTCTGCTTTTGATTACTGGGGCATGGAGATCTAAGGTTTCAATAAGTATGTCTTGGAGGACCTCGTGTGTCTCTTCCACAGAAGGTGCAAGGTAGAACTTCTGCCAGTTAGCATACTGGAGGTCGTTAGAGAAATGCATTAACATGGTGTTTCGGGTACTTAAAGGGATAGACAGGGTGAAGCATATACAGTTGTTACAGCTGAGGAGTGCAAACAGAAATAGAGGCATGCTTTCAGACTAGGAGGGGGCAGGATCAAGGGAAACATCAGAAAGGTTACTTCATACGCTGGCGGATCAGCAAGTCAGGATAGCTTACGCAGTGAGGAAGTAGCAGCTAGCGCCATTCTGGCTTTTAATGCAGCGCTCATCTGATTTCTGAGACAGAATAGCACTGAAGGTTACATAGTATGAGTGGGGGGGTAGAAGTCTGTCAGTTGCATGTGTATCTGTACTCAAAATGGGGCTTAGTCAGAGCCATGAGGCAGCAGGGATGAATGAGATGGACCCCAAGTCACATCTAACACTGCAGTACGACTGTACGTTGTAGAGAATATTGGATGGGCAACTATGCACAACCAATGTGTTTTACCACAGAGGGGTTTCTGATTCCCTCAGTGAGGTTCGAGAGGTCTGTGGGAATCGGAACCCCAAGGTGGCAGAACATACTGGTTGTGCATAAAGTTGCTCATCCTGCATTTTTATAGTGTATTGTATTATGTGAAATGTGCTTATGGTGGTTCTTGCTCTTTCAAAATGAAACTGGCCTTTGCAATCTCTATAGGTTTCAGAATGCTGTCATAGCACATAAGGATACACGCACATTCCATGACCTTTGAACTGTGGTGCAACAACATTTTGAAAGGGATAGAACTGTATACAGAACAATGCTCTACTATACACTATGCTAGGTTAGTAGGTAAGCAATAAGACACGACAGGGTGTGCATTACACACTTTAACACACGACTAGGAGGCGTAATGAGGCACGAGGCCACAGGCTGAGTGCATCCAGCCTCCTAGCCATGTGCTAAAGTGTCTAATGCATATCCTGGAGTGTCTTATTGTGCTTATGAAATGGTTATCTAAAATACAGATGTATGTGATAACTAAAATGCATAATATTTAATAGTAAAAAAATTGAAGTTTGTCCTAATTTTTCATAAAATAGTTCCTCCGCCTGTTTTTTTTTTTTTTTACTTGAGGACCTTTGAGCTGCTAAGGCATCCTCACTTATATTTCTGTAGTTGTCATGGCACCCTCCCCCCAACTAGTAGTAGTCATACTTCATTTAGTTTGAACAAGAAATTCTGTTGTTTCTTTTTTTTATATATAATTTTTGTACTTTATGGTAACTGGTGGTGCTAGGGAGAACAAGTTGCTTTTGTTTAGAGGACACAGAAGAAGACTGTTACAGCATGCAGAAGCGAAGTATGAAAGTGGAAGAATACTGTAACTGATGCATTAAGCTGTCGTCTTAGGTGCAGGTTATGTTGGTTTTCTCTTTTTCTGGTTTTTGTTTTCTGTGGTGCTAAGGGAGTGAAATACTGAGTGCCTGCTCGCTCGTTTAGTTTGGGGAGAGAGAACGTAGGGCGGGGAGTTATGAAAGCAGTTGAGCCATAGTGAGTGGAGCGGGCTGGGATTGTTATCCTTGCACTTTTTATTTTTTGTTTTTTAATGATGCAGGTCCTGAATTTTGTTTACAAATATGTTGACAGATCGAAAATACAGCCTGGTATTTCACTCTTAGTTGGTGAAAACAAGATGGCTGATTTTCAGTTTGCCAATATTCTAACTGACATCTTTGCTAGGGTCAGTGCCCACAGGGCACTGCTGGTCCTTTTTCCTGTGTGTAAGAAGAAATATCACACAGGTATGGACCAATCAGGATGCCTAAATTCTGATGCCCCTTTCATAATGTGCAATACTGAGTATCTTTTGATGACATGATCCAAAGTGATGTAGTATGGAGTCTTATTTTTAACCATTTTGAATTGATGGCTTTGCTCATCAGTGTAGGTTCACTTAATTTTCTAGTTAGTTTAAAGGGATAAAATCTGCATGGGCAACAGTGTGTAGTGACTTTTTTTACACACCTGAGCTGTGTGATGCCGCATAAATAACAAGAGGGTGTGTAGAAAAACACAAGTTTTTCTGCTGCCCATCTTGTAGTTGATTTTAAAGGCTGTCTGATGTAATCAAGACAGACTTGTTGGGGTGACATTAATGTAGGTCTACCAGAACCAGAAGGGGCAGCTAACCCATGTTACTACTGCAGTTAACCATTGTGAGGACTATTTTCACCGTCTTCTCATAACAGTGATGGTAACATGGATTCCTTAACGCTTAGCAAAACATAGAAAAAGAACCACCAGCAAAGCAGCATTCAACCTTGTGCTTTGAGCTTTGACACTACGCCGACCCATCTCTAACCCCACAGCCATGCTTCAGGTCCCCCCAAGTTCATCTCTGACCCCAAAGCTATGCTCCGTGTCCTCCGATCCATCTCTTGACACTGAAGCCACACTCTGTGTCCCCCTCCCAATGGCAGCTGGTATTGCTTGCCAGCACAATGGCATTCAACAGTCCCACAATCAAGTCAGTACAAGAACCACCGTGGAGAATGTCAAGAACAGCCAGACCCTACGCTGGACTGCTTTGGCCCCTTTAAATCTCCCTTTTCTGTGATGTCTAGTGCTACTCCTAATGTGTTCCCAAACTGGGAGTTGGAATCCACTGGGGCTACCAGCCCATCTCCCCTGGCACATAGAAACATAGATTTTTTGCAAAGAAAAGGACCTTTAGACCCATCCAGTTAGCCTCTTGTCCCTGCCTGTTCTGTCATCACTGACCCTAGTTAGTCATAAGTGTCACCCCTCCCCTCTTCCTCTACCTAATATGCCCCTGTGCCTATCCAGTGTATAACTGAAGCTCCCCACAGTCTTTGCCTCCACTACCTCATCTGGCAGGCTGTTTCAGTCATCCACCACCCATTCTGTGAAGAAGTATTTCTGCACACCTCTCTTAAACTTCCCACTCTTAGCTTCATAACATGCCCCTTTGTTCTAGTGTCTTCCTTTCTCTGAAGACTCTTTGACCGTGGAGGGACCACCCACTGACACCAAAGCTGTGGTTCCATGTTACACTCTCCCTCCAGTGTCATCTTCACGTGCTCATTCCGCTGTCCAAGCCAGTGGGGATCAGCGGAAGGCAGGTCCTGAGATTACTGGGTGCCATAATGCAGGTGGCATAGGAGACATACAGGTTTTTCTTATTTTTTTTTTTGCCCTTGTCCCCTAAGCTTACCCATCTCCCACTGATGCAGGGCAGTGCCCTACTGGGTTTCATGCACATGCAGTGATGCACTTTTTGAGGAGGCAAGCTCCTCAGCCCACCACAAGGGGCGCTGTAGAGGCAGAACCGCAGTGAGATCCCTCCTTGACTGAGAGCACTATCGTGCAGCAGCACCACTCCAGCCCCCGGCCAACTCACCCAGCTTCCCAAATTTCACTCCTGAACACGTCACTGGTGCTGAAGTTTAATGCACTACCCGCTGGGTAATGGAGTAGCTCCAGTTGAGGATTTTTTATTTTTTATAACAAAAAACATAAATATTCACTTATTTTACCCAATATGGTTTTCAGTACTAGTTGGATGATTACTGAGCAGCTGGGTGTGTGATGTTTATTTTTATAAATTACAGAAAAACAGGTGAATTTGTGTTTTGGGTGGGGAGGGGGTCATCAGCATAGTGTCTGCTGAAGCTGAAATGGCACAAGGTTAAAAAAGTTGTTTTACCATAGTAGTGACTTCGCTATTGTGGTACAATGTTTGTGTCCTTTGAACTGGAGTATAACAACTTTTGTTACCTTTGAACTTTGGAACAACTTGTTTTGAGTGAATGGATTTCCATACTCAGCAACACTCAACCATATACTATGACAGATTATACCATGGACCTCGGACACCAACCAATGAGAACGGCAGGCTGGCACCTTACCTCTGTTGTAAATCCTGTGATAATCACCGCAAAAGGTGCCAGCCAGCCGCATCTTAAAAAAAACACAATCTGATGCTGAAATCTCGGAACTGCAACCGCCATCTTGTTTCCCTGCTAAGCGAAGACCATAAAACAGCAGCTCCGTACATCAGGAAAATGAAACAAAAAAAAAACACTGTTGTAATACTGAGTGGCTTATTAACTATTATAGCAATTACTGCTTTTTTCAAAATAATAAAAAGCAGTACTTTGTATATCATTAATAATATCAGATCAGAGTTATCGGGGATTACCCACCCAGCCGTGGTAATTCCCCCGATAACCCACACCCCCTTGTGGCTTATTGCTTAAATGATGTTGGCTGACAGTGTACTACAAGGCTGTTTTCCCACTGACTGAAGCACAAGTGTTCTGTTACGTCACAACAGTCTTGTTGTGCACGGTTTGACCATTTATTATTTTTATGGTGTATTTCTACACAAATTTAGTTAAAAAAATGTTACAAAAGGTTTAAAAAGTGACAGTTTCTGTCAAATGCAGGTGCTGATGTAACACTGATTTGCCATCAGAACGATGGTACGGCCTGACATAAAAATCATGGTACAGGGCTGTGATGTCACTGTTTCATTATAGAAAATGTGGCCAACCCTATACTTTATTACTCTTAAAGCCTAGTGTTCCTTTAGAAATGTCTGCTTTTATACTAACTCATTTATTCTTACAGCTTCCTGAGTTAGTACTGCAATTTGGGGCATGGTGTCCCTGTCTGTGGGAGGTTATGGGCATGGCCCCGAGTTTTTCACAATTCAGCGGCCCGGCAAACTGCCGGAATTAACTCACAGAATTTCCTCGCCACCGCTGGAATTCGCAGCGCTCGCTGGAACAACGTCCTTTGCCGATGGGGTGCTCAACTCTGCCGGCTTCACTGCCCCCAACGTCCGTGATGCCACGCTGGGAGCCCACGCCAGCATGGCAAAGTCTCATTTATCGACGGGGTGCCAATCTTCCATCGGTTTACTGCCCCCAAACAAACGTGACGTATGCCATGTTGGGAGCCCACCCCAGCGTGGCAAAAGTCTCCTTTGCCGACAGGGGTGCCCAATCCCCCATCGGCTTCACTGGCCCCCAAAAACTGCCTGGTATCATGCTGGGAGCCCACCCCAGCATGGCAGAAGTCCCCTGTTGTTTTTAAAAATAAAAGACCTGAAAGAAAAAAGTCCCTCGTTGATTCTCTTGCCCCCTCCCCAAATCAGGCTCACCCTCTGCGTACCCCACCTGCCCACATCCCCACCTCACCCCCACCTCACCCCATACTTACCTCCAGAGCCCAGCGTGACGATCTTCAGTGGACCGGGAACACGTCTGCACTCTTCAAAGCCGACCATGAACTGAAGAAATTCCGGTAAACTGTATAATGGCATAAATGGATTTTTTTCAACTTTGGTGCATATCTCAGCCATTTTTGGGAATTTTTTAACCAAATTTTCAACATGGGGTTTTTGGGGCCCCACCTCATGAACTCAGTCACTGTCATTTTGTTATTCGGTCCCGAAAGGTGATTTCGCGGTCATTGCACAGAACCACCTTTCGGGACCGATTAACGAAATGACAGTGTCACAGTTCATGAAGTAGGCCCCCAAAAACTGTAAGTTGAAAATTTGGTGAAAAAAATTCCCCAAAATGAATGTTTTACGAGCGTGCGTTATGCAGTTCCTACGCACACTCATAACTTCTAGCATTTTTAATGTTTTCACTCCAGATTTTCAGCATTGCTATTTTACCACACCCCCTTATGAACAGTACAACTGCCATTTTTCACATCTCACCCGAAATTTGTTTTCACGCATGTAGCGCACAATGGCACGGTCGGTGTGCAAAATCAATGTTCGGGACAGATTAAGAAAATCACAGTGACACTGTTCATGGGCAGAGGTCTTAAACTGGCTATGTTGAAAATTTGGTGAAAAATTCCCAAATTACTGTTTTACGAAGGTGTTGTGCAGTCTGCGCAACGATCGTAATCATGTAGCATTTTTAACGCTCATTCCAGATTTTCAGCATTGCTATTTTACCACACCTCCTTATGAGTAGTACAACTGTCATTTTTCACATCTTACCCGAAATGTGTTTTCGCACATGTAGCACACAGTGGCATGGTCAGTGTCCGAAATCAATGTTTGGGACAGATTAAGAAAATCACAGTGACACTGTTCATGAGCAGAGATCTTAAACTGGCTATATTGAAAATTTGGTGACGAAAGTCCATAAAATGACTGTGTTACGAGCGTGCATTGTGTCAGATAATGGCAAAAAACAAAAAAAAAAGAAGGGTAAAATTAAGGGTACAAATGTGCAGCAGAATTGCCGCAGAAATTGGTGTTGAGCGCCGCAGACGTTCTGCGGCAAATGAGGACCCTGCCGCAGAACTTTGCTCCGATGTGCGGCAGAAAAATCAGGGCCCTGGTTATGGGTTAATGTTTTAAGCCCTGTCTCTGATTTATGGATGAGGTGGTTGGGAAGCATGGGATGAATGTGTGATCTTTTAGAACATCTCAAGCTCCCATTATACCATTGGTGAGGTACAGTACCTGTAGCACTGTACCACAGTTGTATGTTAATGCCACTGCCAAGACCGTTCATACAGTTGTAAAAGTGGTCTCATTTGCATTCTTAGGGTGTGTGAACCGTGAACCAAAAGTCAGCAGGTCTGATATCCTAAGAAGGTGAGACCACTCTACAGCTGTAAGAGTGGTCTCAGTGGTGGTATTTCTATATTATTGACCAAGCTTCATCAATATTGTATTATTATTTTGTAAAACCTTGCCTAGAAGATGTGCCTATTTCTAGGGTAGCTGTGTGTGAACCACCCGTCACAGAATAAGAGTGTCTCACCTGCAGAGGAAAGGAGCCCTCCAATTGGTTGAGAGTGCACCCTCAATCTATAATGTCCATTAGATACACAGTAGGTAACAACAGTTGAAATCAAAACTGAACTGCTGTAATAGAAGCGTCTCATCTCAAGCAGTTTTGGCATGTTAACCAGACTGATGGAAAAACGTTTTATGTTTGATTTTTTTTTTAATCAAGGTTTTTAACTTCCTTCTGCTGACTTGCCCCTTTCTGACCAGACTTGTCATCCACCCAGATACTTACCTAGCCTACCTAGTCTGAGCACTCACTGGAGGTGGGTACCTGGTAGGGGATTTTCCTGCTGCCTTTATTCCAGTGTCCCTTCTGGGAATTGGGTATAGCCTAGTGTTGATCATACTCAGTACTGCACAGTATGTGCATGCCTCGCCTCTTGTGAGGGAGCAGGCTTCTGGCCCACCACAAGAGGTCACTGTGCTGGCAGATCCCGATGCCATCCTTCCTGAGACAGGCCCACCCTGCCATTGGCAGCACTCCCCGACCCTGGCTGGTCTAATCCAACTCCTCAAGCTCACTCTGTATCCAAGGTCTCCAGCACAGAGGCTCAGCTGATTTTTTAGTTTTAAAAAAGAGTTTTGCATATCTCCCTCCGCCTTTGTAGTGGAATTTTTCACTTTAGCACTTCTGCATGATATGACAATGTATGCAGGATATGCTCTGTGCTTCTGAGTGCTAATTGGCTGAAATCACATAAGTGATTTAGAAAGTGCAAAACAGCACTGCCTTGGGTAAAGTGGCTTATTAGTTTAAAGGTTTAGTTCTACAAGAGTGGTCAAAAATTAATGCAAGTAGCCTGAGGACTACTGATGCTTCAACTAGCGACTTGGACTAGTTATTTTCATGGTATCTCTAAGGAAGCTCTCCGTAGCAGGATTAAAATGTCAATTCCTGTTCACTGGATCTTGGGTGTTTGCTCAGCTCAGCCAAAGTGTGTTGCAACTACCAAGCATGTTTGCTCCATTGAACACTCTTGTGTTACAGTCATGAAGGATGAAATGACAGACTTATTACTTCACAAGAGTGAGTTGGCATATGCATTAGTGTACATAGTACACTCCTGGTTAACGGGAGGTAGGTGCATCATGTGGTCTGTAAGTGTTTACAGTTTTTAACAGTAGCACCTCGGCAGCTTTAGTGGAACTACTTTATTTCTTTTGTTAACTATGCATCTTTACAGCCCCTTGGGTTAACTAAGTTTGGGCACCTGTGAGTGAATCATTGCTTGAACAGTGGGGCACATTAGCAACATTGTGCATCATGGCTAACCACAGCACAAGGTGGAACTGGGAACTGGGAATAAAAGCAGATGCTAAAGCTGTACTAGTGCCTGCACTTTAATTCTTCCCATCATGAGAACTGCAATTGTAGCCATTACTTTTGCAGTTTATATTATCATTTCTGGTTGTCATTAATAGCTTTGAGACAGTACTTAATGTAACACAATATAGTAGTTCCGTTCTGAATCACAACCAGTAGCTGTTAGAATGATAAATTTGTATTCGTGTCATTATTACTACACAGATTACTGGCACATGAGTAATTGTTGCTTCAGACTTTGTATCAAGTGTTTGTATTGGCCAGAAACAAAATACTTTGTACTTGACAGTCCACATGTTGTTTATAGGTCGGGTGTCTGAAGCTTAATGACTAGCAAAGGTTTAACACTCTAAGTTCCCTTAACTGCACTGTAGTTAGGTTCCACCAAGTCGCATCAACAACAGAGTTGTCAAATTACTTTACAGCAACACCGCTTTGCCGACGGCAATCACATCGCCGCAGCAAAGTGCTGACGGACCGCCACAGCATGAGAGTCCTTTACTGTTTGAGGGGGGCTTCACCCCACGCAACCCCCCCCTGGAATTATTGACTGTCAACTCTGGGGGGAGATTTCGAGGGATTTCAGCCAACACCGGGAGTTGGTATATTGGCACATTGCTTCAACAACCCGTTTGACACTGTGAATGTCGAATGGGGTGTTGTCAATGTGTTGGTTTTGCTGTTGGGTGTTCGATGTTACGATGGCGTACCCTGTAGTTACAGTATAACTACACTGTAATTGCAAAGTAGTTACATGCAATAAACATATAAGTATGGTGCAGTTACCCTGTGATTGCGTACCCTGCAGTTACATTGAAACTTACACTTAAAATAAAATGTGTCCCGATCATCTTTCCAGCCCTACCCCAACTGTGGTTTAGAGTACTTTGTCCACCCCTGTTTGAGTACTCTGTGCTAAGCTGTCTGGTGTTGGGTAGACTATGCTAGGTACTACACAGAATAATACAAATTCATTTCATATAGCATTGTTCATACTGGAGTATCACAAAATGCTTTACGGAGAAATAAAAGAAGAAAATTAATGACTGCTAAACATACAGAATCCTTGGTGCCAGTGGACATCATTACATAATTATAGATCGAGGGAGTACATCTGACCAATCCAAGAGCTTGTTTTCCCTCCAAGTAAAACATTTTTACTCTGTGAATGTCTCACAATGCAGTTGATCTAGAAATCAGCACATTCAGGGAGCAGATTTTTAATGTACAGTATTAGTGATTGTCCTTGATCATATATTAATACGTTCTACAAGACAACTCTTATGGTTGTAATAGTGGCCTCACTTACTGTACAGTCTTGGGGTATGAAAATTACTCACCCTCGGTTTGTGGTTCTGATACCCTAAGAATGTGCATGGGATCACCATTACAACTGTAACAGTGGTCTCCAACGACATACTAACTTTTATTTATTAAAAGTTCGAAAAACACCTTTAAGCACAAGTGCTCTTTTCCAAAGGGTCCACATCACATACGCATTTTGAACTCTGAAATGACATTTGGTTGAATCAGTTGTCTTGGCTAATTGGTTAATATTTCAGTCCTGTATAAGTACACCAACAGATTGGCACATAATTGACAGCTAATCATAATTACACAATATATGTTGCAAAAACACATTGTGTACTGAAAAACTTGACAAAGGCTTTATGAAGGAGATAAAAGTAGCAGGGAAACGTTTCATCCTCATAAGAGGCTTCTGTTGAAGAAGACTCTTAGGAGTTGAAACGTTTGCCTACCATTTTAGTTTGTTTACTTATTGAGGTTGTTTATTTTTCAGTAAATGGTGTGCTTTGGAATACACAGAGTGAAGGGAGGATTATTCTCCCAGTCAAGTGTGGGCCTGAAAGTTTGCTTGTATCATCGTGTGGAACTACTGTACTGTGCACGGGTTTGTATGCAGTGAGACATGCCAATGCGTGTAATTACAGAACAATAATCACACTCCTTAATAGTGTTATTAGACACACAAGAGGAAAGTATGACTATTGACCATAAATAGATATCTCTGAAGGGATTTATTGCACTTATAAAATGAGTAGAGAGCATCTAGTAACTTCATTGGTTGAAACTCATGACCTGACCCTGCATTGTTTCTCAGTTAACACACGGTTGGTCATCACATTTGCCTAGTCAACAGTGGTGGCCACAGAAAACATAGAAACCTAAAATGTGTCGGCACATAAAGACTGCCGAGTCCACCTGATCTGCCCCCTTTTTGTTTTTTACCTTCATTTTTTGCTGCAGACCCTACTTCATCTACGGCACAATCTCTTACCCCCTTCCTTACCCTTACGAAAGTTCCTCATTGCTGCAGAATGCTGCAGCAAGTATGGTACTGCATACTTCAACAACATGTTATCTGTATAAAATATTAGCAGAAGACAAAAACATTGTTCCAGTTGAGGTGCATTGATATTATAGTCAAACTTGGTGCAAAGACTGTAGAAATACAAGAGTGTAATTATGGCCAGATATTACAGTCTTGTACTTGGTTTTTAGCAAATCAGGTAGCCAGAATGTTTTTACCCATGTTATAGTACAGTATTATTTCAGTAAAGTGATACAGATGGTATTAACATTTGCTTGAAACCTAGGCAGGTGAGTTTACACAGTTTATTTCTGTGTCTGTCTTACGGGATTTAGTTGTAAATGGTAGTAATCTCATAGCCAGAGAAATTGTAAAGATGGCAGTCAAACAAGTGACATTTGATCTGACTGATTGTAATAGCCAGTACTCATGCATCACATAGTATATAATGCTGAGTTAAAACTGAAGTAACTTACCATATGGTTTGTCCCAACAGCGAAGATGTGTGCAAACGAGGATTCACTGTTATCATCGACATGCGAGGATCCAAGTGGGACCTGATCAAACCACTTCTGAAGACTCTTCAGGAGGCCTTCCCTGCGGAGATCCATGTCGCATTGATTATCAAGCCTGACAACTTCTGGCAGAAACAGAAAACGAACTTTGGCAGTTCAAAGTTTATTTTCGAGGTAAGACTTTCAACTCCAGCTTTCTCAGGTAGAGCAAGTGCTCCTCCATGGAATTATATTATCATCAGTGTCATTTCTCCATGACATTGTACTTATTTAGTGATGACTTTTCCACAATCCAGTAAACATGAAGCTTTTCTCTTGACGTAAGAGAGCTGACACATAAAGAAGGTCTTCAGAGATAAAGCTCTGAATCCACTAAACATAAACTTGAGGCCACCCAATGGGGAAGGGGGGAGACCTGGTTTGGCAGCAGTTGATCCCTCCAATGAACTGCATCATTTCATTGGAGCAACCTTGAGGATCTTTTCAGCTTAAGCAAAAACAAAAGCACCTGTTGGCACAGCTACAGATTGGCGGTGGGGGGTGGATAGGAAGGAGGTCAGAAGACACTTCTTCACAGAGGGAGTGGTGACAGGGTGGAATGCACTACTAGAGGGGATAGTCAATCTCATACTAGTTGAGGGGGGTCAAAAGAAGGTGGAACAAAGTCAAGGGAATGTTAGGGTGGCGGGGGGGGGGGAGTATGTAGTAAACCGGCATGGGCTCTGCATGGGGCAGACTTGATAGAACTTTTGGGCCTTCTTCTGCTGTCATTTTTTTACTTTTTTATGTAACAGAAACTGATGTCGCTCAGATAGTGCTTTTGTGGATCCGACTATCCTCCGGATAGTGCCAGTATCTGACCTAGGATCCGGCCAGTGGATCCGTGTCAGATCCATCGGATCCAGCCTTGGATAGTTTGATCCGGAAGGCAGATCCATTGGATCCAACCTCAGATAGTTGGATCTGGTGGGCGGATCTATCGGATACAACCTTGGATAACTGGATATTTTTTTCTTTCAAACTCTGTTTCTAGGGACGTGGATATGTTGTTCAGTCCACACTGTCTGGCAGGTTTCTTGCTGCTTTAAATCTTGCCGGAAGGTCTTCAAGCTGGCTCCTCTCACCCACCCAGGTGGTAAAACCCTCGGCTCCGCCCCATGATGCCAGAGCTTGCTTACTGCTTGAAAGCTTAGGTTCCCTCCTTAGCGCTCTGTGTTTTAGGCCTGGATCCACACTCTTCGGAATTTCCAAAACTAATTTAAAATTTACAAGACTTCGGTCTTCGTCTCCCCTCGTGGCTGCGATGGACAAATCGACTCCCGGCTTCCGTCGGTGCCCATGTGGGCAGAAGATGTCCCGGACCGATCCGCACTCCATGTGCATCTACTGCCTGGGGCATGGCCACGATTCGCAGGCTTGCGGTTTGTGCAAGTCCTTTTCGGCTTCGGTCTTGGAGGACTGCGCTGCCAGACTTATTCTCGGGCGCCCTGAAAAATGGTATTCACCGGTCAAGTCTAAGGAGGCCTGTTGGGCAGTGTCCGTGGCAGCGGGCTCCACGGAACAACTGGAGCAGTTGATCGCCTCGAGGAGGAGGCGGCCCAGGCCACTTCTTCTTCCTCCTCGGCTGCGGCATTTATTCTGCTCTCTTTGGGCTCCTCCTACACTGCTTCATTTAAGGAGCTTTGTCAGTCCCTCTCCACCAAGGGAGAAGGGCCATTGGGACATTCCAATTGGTCCAAGAAGAAGGACTCTAAAGGTAAGTCCCACCGCCGACATTCGTGGGAGCGGAAGAGATCCCCTTCACTGGACCGTTGACTCTCGACTTTGGTTGAGGTTGCGGCTGCTGGCTTCACAGTGTCCCCTTTAGGTCAGCCGGCCGAGACATCCGTTGATGCGGTCGAGATTTTTCTCGACCCGTTGGACGGTTTGTTGACTGGAGATGCTGAAAACCCTTCTTCACCAGTTCCCCCGGTGGTTACCGAGGACTTGCCTGTGCCTACTGTGCCGAAGTCCCCAGTCAAGGTCCCCGAACAGAAGGAGGGGCGGGTTTCTCCCGTTCCCTCTCTGACCCACCCTCGGAATCCCCGAAGGTCTCAGTTTTGGTCCTCTTCCAGGTCCAGCCGGTCCCGCCAACGTCGGTGGTCTCGGTCTTGGCACCATGAAAAGTGGCGTCACCGCTCATCCTCGTTGTCCTCTTCGGAGGATAGGCTCTGGCGCAAGTTGCATCGGTGCTACGAGGATTTGATGTGGCAGCAACTTCTGTTGACCGGTAACAAGCCGACTCTGTCGTCTTCTCTGGCCATTAAGTGGCTGTCACTGGCGCAGCCGAAGCAACCCCTCGTGGTAATCGAGGAGCCGACCCCGGCACTGGTTGTTAGGCCGAAACTGGCTGCTCCACCTATTGTGGTGGAATCTCCGCCTCCACAACCGAAGACTGGGGCCCCGACCAAGAATTCTCGGTCGGGTCAGGGCTTGCCCCATAGGTTGTTGGTCACCCTCGCTCCCGATCGTCCTCGGCAGGTGGAGGATGGCTCAGGCACTCGGCAGCTGTTTGCAGACTCCTCGTAGTCTGACGACAACTCCTCCCTGTTTTCCAGGCCGCTTGACATTGAGTCTGCAGGGGGCCAGTTGGACGAGAACCCATCCTCATTTTTAGGTTTGCTTTGACTCATCTCAGAGTCCACTGGGATGCAGCTCGAACCCGTTTCAAAGCGGGCCAAGTATCCCCCCACGGAGATACTGGACTGAGGGGATTCCCCTACGGAGGCCTTTCCGGTGGCTGAAGCCATTGTTGGCCCAGCTCTGGAGTTGTGACAGTGGCCAGCATCTTGTCCCCCTCCTTCAGCCAGGATGGCTCGCGAGTACGCGGTCCCCACCGGCTCACTCTCTAGTTTCTCGGAGCACCCCTCTACGGAGGGGTTAGTGACCAATAGCGTTTTCTGGCATTCCGGAAATGCTCGGGACATGGACAAACTGCCCGATAAGGAATCCAAAAAGCTGGATTATGCGGGGCAGAAGGTTTACGCTGCTTCCTCCCTAGGACTTCGTCAGGCTAGCTTGGCCCTTCTGATGGCGCATTTCTCACACGCCTTTATGGGTTCCCTGGATGAGGTGATTCCTCATCTCCCAGGTGACCTTCAGACGACGGTCAAGCAAGTGTGGGATCAGGGAAGGGCAGTGGCAAAACAACAGCTCCAGACTTCATTGGACATTGGTGATTCTTGTGCCTGATCAGTAGCGGCAGCAGTGGCCATGCGCCACAGAGCTTGGCTGCGGATCTCCACCATCACGTTGGACACCCAGCATAAGCTGGCAGACATTCCCTTCCTGGGCACCGACTTGTTCGGGCTGGGGTTGGAAGGCCATCTCCAGAGAATCGAGAGGTCTAGTGCCACCTTGGACTCGGTCACATCTGCCCAGAAGGACAAAGGCTGCCAGCAGCAGCGTAAGCCCTTTTGCCCTTCCACTCCTGCGGCACGTCCGGCCCAGCAACACCAGCACTGAGCTAGCAGGCTCATACTTGGCCAAGTCTGCCGCTTCCTCAAGTAGGAAGCCTGGAGGCAAGGGCCTCAGCGGGCCCTTCCTCCAAGCCTGCCCAGTGACGGGTTGAGAGTTGTCGCCCTCAACCTCGTCACTTCCCTCTGGGTTCCCCCCCTGGGGGGACGGCTCCGCCACTTCTTTTCCACCTGGCCCGCTATCACCATGGACCGCTGGGTGCTAGAAGTGGTAGGCAGGGGTCTGCCTCTGGAATTCGAGCAGTTCCCTCTCTATCGAGTCATCACCCCACAGGGGGCAATGGGATCTGCAACCTCTCTGTCGGCTCATCGAGCCAACATCGCCTTGCTCCTCAAGAAGGAGGTGATCAAAGAGGTAGCAGACCCTCCTCCAGATCCAGGGTTTGTGTCCATGTACTTCCTGGTCCCAAAACGAATGGGGGGCTGGCACCCCATTCTCGACCTGCATGATCTGAACAAGTTCCTAAGGCCATGCACCTTCAGGATGGTCACTCTGGCTCAGATCATTCCATCCTTGGAGCTCAGCGTGTGGTTCTGTTCTCTGGACTTTCAGTACGCGTTCTTTCATGTCCCAATCCGTCCGTCTCATCAGCGATTCCTCCACTACAGAGCAGAGGGATCTCTTTACGAGTTCTGGGCCATGCCCTTCGGCCTCTCTCCAGCTCCCAGGGTCTTCACTAAATGCATGGTAGTGGTGACAGCATTCCTGCGGCGCCAAGGGGTCCAGGTGTACCCTTACCTGGACGACTGGCTGACTGTAGCCCCCTCCAGGTTGGAGGTGGAGCAGTCCAGGAATCTGGCCCTCCAGGTCTGCTCTCAGATTGGCTTCCTTATCAACGAGGCCAAGTCGGAACTCATGCCTTCACAGGTGATACAGTTCATCGGGGTAGAGCTCGACTCTCGTCGAGCCAGAGCCCCACTCCCGGCGGACAGGGCCGAGGTCCTTTCCTCCTTTGCCCAATCATTTCTGGTTGGGCAATTGCGCCTTGCCCAGGACTTCCTGCACCTTCTGGGCCTCATGGCGGCCTGCAACAGCATGGTCCTTTGGGCTCGCTGGCATATGCGTCCCCTGCAATGGGGACTGGCTCACCAATGGTCACAGTGCTCCAGTCCTCTGGACCAGCCAGTGACGGTGACCCAGGAGATGTGGGACTGCCTACAGTGGTGGCTCATCCCAGCTCATCTGCAGGAGGGTATCTTGTTTGTCCGCCCCAAGCCAATGGTCACTCTAATGACCAACACCTCTCTGATGGGTTGGGGTGCCCATCTGGGGGAGCACAGGGCCCATGGCCTCTGGTCCCCTCAGGAGTCTTGATGCCACATCAACCTGCTGGAGCTTCGAGCAGTGCGTCTAGCCCTCACCGCCTTCGCTATGTTTGTACGGGGGTCAAGTGGTTCAGGTCCAGATGGACAACACCACGACCATGTACTACCTCAACCGTCAGGGCGGGACACATGCCTGGCCTCTGTGCAAGGAGGCTTTCTGCACATGGTCTCTCGTGATCAGCCTGGAGGTGGATCTCCTAGCCATCCACGTGGCAGGAGCCTCCAACAGTCTGACTGATGCCCTTAGCCAGATAGGCGCTGCATCTCACAAGTGGTCTCTCCTGCTGGAGGTAGTACAAGATCTGTTCTCCCATTGGGGCACCCCTCAGGTGGACCTGTTCGCCTCCAGGGAGAATGCGAAGCTGAGGCTGTTTCATGCCCGCCGCCTCAGCAGGGCTTGCTGCAGGGGGATGCCTTCTCGAGGCCATGGACCCCAGGCCAGTTCTACGCCTTCTCTCCATTTCCCTTGATCCACAAGGTGCTTCTCAAGGCGAGGAGGGACAAGGCGCAGATGATTCTGGCAGCCCCAGACTGGCCCCACCAGTTCTGGTATCCAGATCTCCTCAGCCTCAGCTCCAGGCTCCCAAGGCGGCTTCCAGCCCGCCGGACCTGATCTCAGTCGACAGGGGGATGGTACTCCATCCGGACCTTCAATCCCTGCACCTGACAGCCTGGTTCCTGAGTGGCTAGAGTTCCAGGCCTTGGGTCTTTCCGACGAGGTCCTCAGTGTCGTTGAGGCGTCCTGTATGGAGTCGACCAGAAAATGCTATGCCTTTAAATGGAAGAGATTCTCCATTTGGTGTCAGGACAAGGGGTTGGACCCTTCTTCCTGTACATTGGCTAGCATTTTGGACTACCTGTGGTCCCTTTCTCAGCTAGGGCTTTGGTTGACAACCCTTAAGGTGCACCTGGCAGCAATCTCTGCTTACTGGGTGCGAGCCAGCAAGCAGTTGGTGGCACAGGAGAAGGTGGTCGGGCACTTTTTCAAAGGCCTTGATCACATATCCCCTCCGGTGTGAGAACCTCCACCTCCGTGGGATCTACTGCTGGTATTGGCTAAGCTCATGGGCAAACCATTTAAACCGATGCACAGGTGTGATATCTCCCACCTGTCGTGGAAGACCGCCTTCTTGATGGCTGCTACGTCAGCCAGAAGGATGGGAGAGCTCCAGGTGCTTTCCATCGAGTCTCCCTATCTGGTCTTCCAAAGGGACAAGGTTGTCCTGCGCCCCCACCCAAAATTCCTTCCAAAGGTGGTGTCGGAGTTTCACCTTAACCAGGTGTTGACTCTGTCAGTGTTCTACCCCAATCACACCTTGAAGGCTGAATATAGGCTCCATACTTTGGACCCTAGAAGAGCGCTCTCTTATTATAAGGAGCGGATGGCTGAAGTTTGGGGAGAGGTTCGCCACCTATGCTGAAGCCGCACCTGGCAGACCTACAGCCAAGTGGACGATAAGCAGGTGGGTCACCTCCTGCATAGATCTCTGCTATAGGTTGGCGGGCATGGAGCCTCCCAAAGGGATAAGAGCTCATTCTACCTGCCATACCGCTGCTTTGGTGGCTGCTTATAGGGAAGTCCCTATCCAGGAAATCTGCAGGGCTGCTACCTGGAAGTCAGCGCACACCTTTATTTCCCATTACCACATTGACTTTGAGTCACACTGGGATGTTGGTTTTGGGACCTCGGTTCTCCAGTCCTTATTCCCTAAGTAGGGGGTGCTCGCCTTGCCTTCCTCCTCCCGGAGAACTGCTAGGAGTCTGCCAGACAGTGTGGATTGAACAACATATCCATGTCCCCAGAAATACAGGTTACTGACCTGTAACAGGAGTTCTAGGAATGGTATATGTTGTTCATCCACACGAACCCTCCGACCTGGCCACGAGCGGCCAGCAGCCTGGCTTCCAGGGGCTGGATCTGGCATCATGGGGCAAAGCCAAGGGTTTTACCACCCGGATGGGTGGGAGAAGCCAGCTTGAAGACCTTCCGGCAAGATTTAAAGCAGCAAGGAACCTGCCAGACAGTGTGGATGAACAACATGTACCACTCCTAGAACTTCTGTTACAGGCGAGTAACCTGTATTTATTCACTCTCCCTACCTGAACTCTCTCCGGACGGTGTCTCGGTGCCTGCCGCTATCCTGCCCACCTGAAGCTCTCCTCTCTCACTGTTTCTGGGCCCAGCTCTCCAGCCACTACCCGGCCACCCAGCCCCCCGGCTCTGAGTCCCCCGGGGTGGGACTGCCAGATTATTGCCTCCTGGTGCTCTATCCAGAATCTAGATGGGCGACCAGACAGGGAAGAGAGCAGAGGAAGCGAGAGGAGAAGCCCGACATTGGGTGTGGTTGGCCGGCCCCCTGGACCCTCCTTCACCAATCAGTAGGCAGAGGGTTTTTCCTTTGTGTGTTCCCCTCTGGCACGGCGTGCAATGGCGTCAGCGCAGGACCGCCCACAGACCACCTGCCATTGCCAGACCCCTCCTACAGACCTTGCTACTGGGTTGTCCCCAGCTTCACCCAGGAGCCACCACTGAGCACGGTATCACCCCAGTCCCACCTCAGGGGAAGAGAGCAGTCCTCCAAACGCTCGATCTTCTCCTCCCCTGCCAACCCTCGATGGCCCAGGCTCATTCCCGAACCTGGGTCGCCGGCATGGCGCGAGGTGTGGCATCCAGCACCTCAATCCTCAGTGCCACCGGGCCGGCTGGATAGTTGGATCTGATGGGCAGATCCACTGATAGCTCAGACATTTATAGTGGATCCTAGGAGACTAGATCCTTGGTTAGATGTCTATGCCATCCGAGGTTATCCAATATCTGGCCAAAAGGATGATATGTGATGGTATCCGACCTGTTAGGATACTATCTGAGCAACCCTATCAGAAACGCAGCATGACCACATCAGCGCCTCTACCCATCACAGACATAAAGACTCACAGAACCTGCAGAATGCCAAAACAACACCACTGGATGTGCCAGCCTGGTGGCACACTGCACCTGTCTCCTACATGTGGTTCCTGGGACAGCACCAGGCTGGGTTCAGTTCTGTTTACCAACTGTATACTTTTCACATCAATAGCCCTTTATGTACACTGTTACCTTGTATGCAGATCCATGGTGTGTGGAGTTGTAGTAGTAAATAAGAGTGAGAATGACATTCCAAGACAACAGGGTACTGACATAGTCATGACACAGTTAACCAGCCCCAGGCACCTGAGTTCAGGAGCAGGCCTGTGTCACTAGAGATGACGGACCAGTGCTAGGGTTGGCTGCTGCTAACAGCGCATTCCAGCCCTGGGATGGGTGGTGCTGTGGTCTGCCATCACAATAACCAGGGTGGTCAGGGGAGCTTGCTTCACTACAGGGCATGTTGCGATATGTGAGGCCTTCAGTGGGCATTGTAGCACCAGCAGGGTGGTGAAGAGAAAAGGAAAACGAGGGTGAAGACAGTACAGACAGCAGAATGAAGTGCCAGTATTCTGGGGCCTAGGGCTCCCACCTGATCCCTCCATTTGCACCAGCTTGAAGTAAGTGGGGTTGTCGAGGCTGGGAGGTAACCAGTATGTAGTCATGGGGGACCTAGCTTGCTCCCAAGGAGGGAAAAAACTTGACAGAAAAAAAAAACATAACTTGCTGCTGAACGTCATGAGTTGAAAAGGCAGAATAGATTGGATGCAGGGGACCAGTGTTTGGGAGTGGACTTAGGGGAGTTAGTGTGAAGTGGCCACCCACATCTAGTGCATTGCCACCAGTGTCAGTGTCTACCAGCCTGAGGGGAGGGGTGGTGATAGATTCTGCCACCACAGTGACCCCCTTAGTAGTCCAGGGAGCTTGCTTCTGTGCATGGGGCACTCTGTGCATGCACGAGGCCAGTGCTGCGTGGGAGGGTTACATGCACCAGGTGTAAATGGGTAAGGGAAATCTTGTGAGGGTCGGGATGATAGCAGCTGGTACTCTTGGGCCCTGTGCTACAGTAACCTCCACCAAAGTCATTAGTGGGGGGGAAGATCTGACAGGTCTGGGAGGTTGCCAGGCATAGCCCAACCTCAAGACTGGTAGTATGGCCACAGAGAATAAACAGCTACAGTACCTGGACAAATAGAAAAGGGAGAACTATTGTACAGGTTGCCGTAGATAACAGTACACTGCCCCTGCCTTAGGGGTTCAAATAGGGTTGAGGGGACCTAAGTCGAAAACTCCTATGGGGATTCATTATCCAAAGATGTTGTGTTAAAGTGCAGATGTAATTTGCATGGTGCCTGCACCTAAGGAGAGATCAAATGGGCTAGATAATATTTATTTGTTTATTTTATTTTTAATTTTAGTCTTTGGTAACTGGGTAAGGCCCACTAGGCACACGTGCCTGTTTTCAGGAGTTACCTGGGAGCACTGGGCGGTTAACTGACTTGCTCAGAGTCACACAGTATGCAAGTGGAGATTGTGAGAATCAAACCCAGGTCTAGTCTGCTGGGTGTACCAAGCTCGTTCACAGCTCATTACTCTAACCTCTAGGTTGTACTGCCAGCTAATATGCTAGTAATGCCCCCAAGGGGAGCAGTACTAACCACTGTGGTCCCCACTGGCATAGCCCACCCAGCTCCCACTCAATGCAATAACAATTCGCCCAGAATTGAACTCTTAGCACTCCACTAATAATGTGCACACAGCACAAGGGTCATGCATAAAACAAGGGCGTTTACTACGGTGAGGAACAAGGCCCATGGGGAAGGACATGAAAGAATTAAAGCAAACGCACTATCACTAGCTTCTTTACACACAGTGAAAAAGACATCATACAAACAAATCGAAATTTGCACATATAAAAATATTTATTATAAGCGGCACAACAAAAGTTCAGTCGCTTTGAAGTACCCTGCCTTTTTCTTCAGGGAGCTCCTATGATGACTGTGGCAGCACACCCGAGGAAGAAGAAGAAGAATCAGCATTTATGTAGTGCTTTTCATACACCGTGTATCCCAAAGTAGTTTACAAGCAATGCTAGACTGGTAGTGAAGTGACTGAATGTGTAGTGGCGGCCACATCGCACATCAACACTCACACACAGCCTGGACAATTGCATGATCCGGTTTATGGGAAGGGGAATGTTGGCCAGGACACCGGGATGGTCCCCTACTCTTTGCGAAGAGTGCCCTGGGTTCTTTTACTTCCACCTGGACACCCACCAGGAAATTACCAGGATGGGTAGAGGGGACCTCGGTTTAACATCTGATCCGAAGGATGGCACACCCCAGCAGTACAGCACTCCCCTAATACTGCACTCGGATGCCAGTGTTTTAGGTTTTAATCCAATCCTGGTGTGGGACGAGAACCCATGACCTTCTGGTCCAGAGGCGGATGGATGTGCTACCAACTGAGCTACGCTGACACCGAAGAAGAGGCAGAGTGCTTCGAAGCAACGGAGCTTTTGTTTTTTTATTAAACTATATGCTTATTGATTTAGCTACAGTACATACAGAAAAGATACTGACACAGCACTTAAGGATACAAGTCCTTGCACTGACAGCACCACTCCTTGCACAGAGTCCACTGTATGAAAAAGGTGTAGCAAACCTGAGGTAAAGTGCAACAGAGTCCTCAGGTGGCTTTTCTTCCTCCAAGTCAGAATCCATGGTTTCATCCCTCCGGGAGTGCACTGGCCATGCTATTGTGTGCATTTTAATGCTTCTGCTGAATCTGAGAAGATAAAATTTTTCCCCTGATGGGCAGTGCAGTCGAGCAGGAAAAATCATGCCATGTGAGATGTCTGTTGTGCAAAGGATCGCCTGAACCCTGTCAGATCTTTTCTTGTTCTGCCTGGCAGCATAACTAAGGTCAGGATATAAATGGATATGCTGTCCCTCACAAAGCAGAGTTTTCTTTCATTGAGCTAGTCCCAGCACAAAAACCCTTGAGCCCACACCATCCAGTACCATTACTATTGCTCTGGGTTTTTCCGGATTATCTGGTCATCTACAGGTCACCACCCTGTAGGCCTTCTGAATGTGATACGGCCTGGCAGTGAATGATTCTGCAAGTTGCTGCTCCTGTCAATCCTTTAAAAATAACAAGAGGTGATCTCCTTAAACTCAGTTCTGGTAAACCCGCCACTCTTGTGTTGGAATCGGGCTTGGTTCTCTCGAGATTTGAGTAGTGTTTTCAGATGGGTATTTTCTTTCATCAGGTTGGCTGTAGCAGCAGAGGTTGCTTTGGATCATTTTTTGCTGTCCACCGTCTCCGTTTTAATGGTCACCATATCCATCTTCAAGGAGCTGACTCTATTGGTCAAGGAGTCAGATTTATCAGATAGTCCTGAGACTGTGTGGATCAAGCAGGTAATTCTTAACCCCAAACTCTAAAGCGTCTCTTCATGATCTTCGGGTGAGGCAGCAGTTGCGTTTCCAAGAGCAGACCTCATGGCGGGTGTGCCCGGGCGAGATTTGCATTTATCTCCCTGGGTTTCTGTTCTTCTTTATGCAGTTTACCCATGATGAAGCTGAGAGGTTCCCACACCAGTTATGATCATGCAAAGATTGAGATTTGTCCAAAAACAAAATTTTAGTTATTTTTTCAAGCTGCTAATATACAGATGTACTAATTCAGGCTGACACATTGCTCGGGCTCCATAGCCCCCCCCCGCCCCAAGCACTGGAGCTTTTGTTGTACCACTTGTTATGAATATTTCTAAACCTGCAAATTTCAGTTTGTCTGTGCGCTGTCTTTTTCATAGTGTGTGGACAGATTTGTCTTGCTGACAGCTGCACGCCAGCCTGCGGTAGCATGTCTTTATGTATGTTACTGTCACTGGCTTGACTAGCTGGTCTTTTGGTGCCCTCCTAGACATAGCCCAAAACAGTAACGCAGCCCACCCAAAATCACACACACAGTCCAGGCCAGCTATAGTGTTGAGCCACTATCCCAGTCCCTACTGCTACCAGTAACTACCCCAGCCCTAGGGAGCTTCCCAGTGTAAACAAACAGCAAAACAGCTCCACTGCTTCAAGGAGGGTGCGGACCACAAAAGTCAATCAAATGTACAAGTAAGTAGCTGCACTCCTCTGCTGGTGATAGCAGAACTTGTATTTTATTTAAACAAGGTTAAAACATACCACCACTAAATAAAATAAAGCAGATACTGGGACTCACAACTGCCCATAGAGGAGCACCAGCAGAGGAGTGTGGCTACTTGCTTGTACGTTTAAGCTTCCCAGTGTAGCCTGGGTACCTAGGTGTTGGATCGTGGTAGGCCCAATGTTGCTTGTGGTTGGCTGGCATTGGTGTACTGAAATAAAATAATGGCAATCTGTAGAAAATCCCACAACTTGTCACTACTCTCGGCCTTGTGGAACTATGTACAGGGTTGGTGTTGCAGGACCCTGTTTGATTACTCACAGTTACCCTGAGGGTGGCAGGCCTGCTCCTCTGGCTCTAGTCCTGCCTGGTGTACCCACTCTGTTCAACAGTCCAGTGTCACACCTCTGATGTTCCCTGAGCTCTCCCTGCTGGTCTCTCTCTGTCTCCCCTGAGGCAAATTCAGCTGGGCTCTACCTCTGTTGGTCTGTCTTTCTCTCGGGGTGTTTTGAGGACCCCAGACCTCTGTAGCACATCTTGCTTTCACAATTAGCAAGGTAGCCTTATGCATGCAGGTTCCTTCTCCATTCAAACACCTCTGCTTTGTCTCTGTGAAAGTCTCACTCTAGCTGCACACTAAGGCTCATCTGCAGTGTGGCTTACCTTTGCAGGCAGATGCCTTCATGTGCAGACTTCAGTGTCTCCTTCAAAGCTGCGAGCTGAAGTTTCCACCCCAGTGGCTGCGCAGCTCCCTTCACGTTTATGCAGACAAGCGGTCTGTTTCTCACCAGTGTCTCTCCAGACTGAGGACGTGCTGGAAGATTCCTCAGTCAGTCTTTTGGGAGATCTGCGGAGCTGTCACTTGATGTGTAATCAGTAGTGCCCTGTTTCCACACATTTCTGCAGCTGAGTGGACTGTAGCACTGAGAGATTAAGTGACTTGCTCAAGATCACACAGCGAGTACTTGGCGTTAGCACTGTATGAACCTTTGATTTCCTGGTTCCCAAGCTGGCAGTCTTAACTATGAGAGATTGTATAGCCTGGTATTGTATGTCCCCTTAAAGGGGACCATTATTTATTTTTATTTTTATTTTATTTAGCTTTTGTTGACCGGGTAAGTGCACTAGACAAATCCTGCCTATTTTCAGGCACGACCCGGAGGAGGGGGATACAGATGAATGCCAGCTGACCTTGAACCAGATTAAGCTGTTGGTGGTATTTTTACTGAATGAAGGAAGTTTGGCCAGGACACTGGAGAAATTCCCCCTGCACTTTTCGATAAGTGCCATGGGATCTTTAACATCCACCTGAACCACCACCAATCCAGGAAGATGGGACCTCGGTTTAACGTCTCATCCGAAAGACGGCACCTCAGAAGTGCAGCACCCCTCTCATGCTGCACTACAGTGTCAGTACTGGGATATTAACCCAAGTGCCAGGTGTGGGAACTGAACCCACAGCCCTTCCTCACAATTCTAAAGCCTGTGAAAAGGGAAAGGAAAGGGGAAATTGTTTAACCAGGAAAGACACACTAAACCGGAGCTTGTTTCCAGGCGTGACCTGGGAGCACAAGGAAGTTAAGTGACTTGCTCAGGGTCACACAGTATGCAAGTTGGGGCTGATGGGATTCAAGCCCAGGTTTCCAGGTTTGCAGCTCAGTGCCCTTAGCCACTGCGCTATACTGCCTTCTTAAAAAAGCTCTGTTAAACAAGGTATTGGGTTGACCTGAAGGTGGCAGCAATTCAGAGATCACGATGACCACATCCACCCCATATTGGTACTACACTGCCACCATTTTTAGAATCTTGTGAAGTCATAGAGGGTGAAGCTGTGCCTAACACCATTGTTCTAAGGGACCCCTTCAACCTCTGTGACATCATATTGTTACAAAGACAGTGGCAGTGCAGTATCAAACTAGGGCAGACTAAGGGATACCTCACAACTGCTGACAGCTACAAGTAAGCCCAGTACCTCATTAAAAAAAGAGTTTTTGCATGGACTTGAGAATTTTGAGCAGCATTGTTCATAAATGATCCCATTTAAATCTCCATCCGTGGGATGGCCCAGTGGTGTAACAGCAACATTTTGACATGAGAGACCAAGGTTCACATGTGTGTGCCCTGGAATCTTGTGCATGGGCTGGCTGGAGGGGTCCAATATGTCAGCAAGGCCCTGTGCTCCTAGTGAGGGAGATCACAGGCCACATGGCATTCATGTGCCCCCTGCTGGCTGATTACAGAGCAACAGTTGCATTGGCTAGGAAGGCAGCCACTCACTTGCCCTCCCAGCTGGAGGAGGAGTGCAAACACGGTAGCTCAGATCACTGGGGTGCAGAACGGGGGAGGAAGAGACAAGGGAAAAATGGGATAAATATTCTAATCCAGGAAATGACTACACCCCTATATCTAAGATACTTGTTCCAACATTCACAGCAGTGCCTTCTAATGACAGCAGTGGTGTCAAACTGGCTGCAGTATTCTCAGACGGGCTTACCATAGTTCAAGTAGCATGGGCCAGTTTAATGGCACCAAACCCTTCTGCACTGCCTGTGGCTATAATGGGGGCAGCTCAGTCGCACAGAGATGCTTTTCTAACTGTAGTTCTTTCCTCCTGGGGGAAGAGAAATATGTACAGAAGCATCAATGGAAATCTGACTTCACCAGCAACTCTGGGATTTAAACCCAGCCTGTCTGTGAGTGTGTTGGATCATCAACCAAACACACTGCGATCTGAAGCCACAGTGCTGCTGGGCAGTACATTGTGCTTTTTGACTGACAGATAGCAGTCAGACAGTCAAACAAAAACAACTGCTTACAGATGGCTTCATCTCATCAGCAATTGCTGACAGCATCTCTGCTTATACTTTGCCGATAAGCTCAGTGGAGCTGGAGTTAGGTGTTTCTTTTTAATGACTAGACTTTAATTAATTTAGTCTCTCAGCTTCCATCATTAGAAGGGTGAATCCCTCCTCTGCAAGCACTAATTATTTTCTGTCCGTGTGCAGTATATACGAGCTGGAAAATAAGTGTTCATCATAATTGGACGAGACATTGTCGTCATTTTCTGATGCAGATAAATTTTCCAGTCTTATTGCCCCCTTATTATAACATGCTTCTGAATTCTGTGTTTATGGGATGATCATCTTTTTATTCCAGTGAAAAATGGCCAACGCGTGTTAAAAAAAACATCTACCTTACTATTCAAAATCTGCAAATCCAGAGTTACGGTGTTGCTAGCTTAACACTTCTAACTCCTAATGCATGTGCCATGCCACTCAGTTATGAAACAAAACCCAAATTTCAGGAGAAAACCTACAAAAGAGCAGAAAGAGGGGAATTTTTTTTAATTTATTTGTTAACCAGGTAAGGCCTACTAGGCACAACTACCTGTTTTCAGGGACGATCCAGGAGCTTTGGGTTGGTTAAGTGACTTGTTTAGAGTAGCACAGTATGCAAGTGGAGGTTGAGGGAATCAAACTCAGGTCTGCAGGATGTACCAAGTCCATTCACAGCTCATTACTCTAACCTCAAGGCTATACTGCCAGCCATCCTTGTCCTCATGTGGTCCCTACCTACTGAGTACACCTCTTTTTAATATAAATGCAAGAAGGAGAAGAGCAGTCCAAGGGATGCTCAGTGCCTCTTCTCCCAGCTGACCCTCTAATGCCTCAGGTTCTTTCCCGAACCCAGCCAGCGTTGCAAGGGCTGGCTATCATTGGATATTTTTGTTAACATGAATCTTTATTTAGTGTTTTACAACACTTAAACAATAAACAGCTGCAAAACATTGGAAACATTATAAAATGAGAACCATTATGGAACAGATTGGCACAGTACCATTATACAACCAATCAACATGAGATATAGAACTAACATTTTAATCTGGGTTATGAGATTCAAGAAAAAAAAAAAAAAAGAAGACATTCTTGTCTGTATCACAGAAAGCAGCATCAAGAAAACTGATGGGGATAGGACGGAGTTGGATATGAAATGCTAAAGAGGTAATAATCTGACAAAATAAAGTACATGTTTGGGTCATCTGGGAACTGGCGGGGGGGGGAGTGGGATTGAGTGTCTGGATGGTGGCTCTCCCCTCCCGGGTTGTTGATCGCCACCTCTATAGCTCCCATCGGGTGGAGGTCCGGCGGGAAGCATAGGTGGAGGGGGTGGTGGCGATTGCCAGGGGTGGGGTGGTAAGGGCTGAGCCGGTTCCTGGCATGCACCTCCATGCACACGCATGCATGTGTCTGCCGGGGGTCTGGGGAGCAAAAAAGGGGGAAAAACACAAAAACTACTAATGAAAAAAAGTATATGTTGAGTCAGGATCATGGGGGAGGATTACTAGGTGGTGGAATAGAAACTGAACATAGATGTGACTGAAGAAAGGGACCCTTTTTTTATGGTAAATGTTCAATTTTGCAAGTGTGGTGAAGGTAACCTTTCAAATAGTGCCAATTTGGCAATTGCAGAATGCCAGGAGAGCAGGAGGAGGGCTAAGGGTGTCGCCATGACAGTAAGAGAAGTCTTGTAGCTTCCATTAAAATACCTAGTAGCCAGTAGTGTAGAGTTCTAGACAGTGTGGGTAGCATTGTCAGGATTCCCAAAATACAGAGCTCGGGGAGAATGAAATTTGCAGGTTCAGAATTCTGGAATAGTCCTAAAGAATATTTTTGCCATCATATAGTGACTTTGGGACAGCTCCAAAGTATATGGAGGAGTCCCACATCTGGTTGGGAGCATCTCCAACATGTACAGTGAGAGGCTAGAGCCATTGATTTTAGTACTTGAGGAGTCTTATAGCAGTGATGTAGAATTTTAACTTGGAGAAAATGGCTCTTGACATCTCTGTGGGCCAGACAGGCAAACAAAATTGCGGTGGTCCATTTGGAAGAATGTAGTGAGTGACCCAATTTCTGTTCCCACTCCACTTTGCCTGATTTGTGACTATCAGAGTGAGAGTCACGTATGGCGACATATGATCTGCTGGTCCAACTTTGAGTGCTTTGAGAATCTAGAAGCGTAGGGAGCCAGGACCATGAAGCTGAGGGTGGATGAATTTTTTCATGTGACTGTACAGCTGACCTAATTTGTAAATGGCACCAGAAATTGGTGTGGTATAAGTCATATGTGGTCTGTAGCTGCTGAAAAGAGAAAAGCGTTGTTGACGACGAGACAGGGATGTCTGCAATAGTGTATATTCCTTTCGCTGCCCAGGTGGGCCGTCAGAAAGGTTTGCCACAATTTGGAGGTGGGGATTTTGCCAGAGATACCTGTACTATTGGGGAGGTACCTGGAAGACTTAGGGATTGCCGTAAGAGACGTGTATTTAATCCAGGCCTGTAGGGTGGCTGTCAGGATGAGGTGTTCAGAAACCACCTTAGGGGGTTTGTGGCCCATTGAGGTACTCAAACAGGGACCCACCGCTGCATGAGTCTTGAGTCTTAGCCATTGCAGCAGGGAGGGAGAGAGGGGGGAATGAACTTCCTGTAAGCTTGGGCCATTCTATATACTAAAGCTTATCCCTCAAACAAGGGGAGACTGAATCCTCTGTGTCACCAGTGAGCCCTGAGTTTCACTTTACTAAGTTGTGGGGGTTTGCCTTACTTAAGAGTCTTTCTAGTTTGGTAAAGATTTTACTGGGGATGGAGAGCAGGAGATTATTAAAAAGGTAGGAAAACCTAGGAAGAACAAACATTCATATAGTCCTGATCTTCCCCATAAGGGTCTGCTTGAGTTTTAGCCACCTCTGGAGATCGAGATCTAATGACCAGAGTAGGGGAAAAACATTCGTCTGGATTTGATCTACTCATTTAGTTGTTATCCGTGTTCCTAGATATTTAAATACATGCGTTGCCTATGAGATGTGCAAGTTGGTACAAATGTTGCTATCATAGTGGTCATTTGGAGGGGATAGAGGTGTTTTTGTGAAATTGACAGAGAGGCCTGATAAGGACGCAAAATCTGACACAATTATAAAAGTACGGGGAAAATGAACTAGCAGATGTGTACAGTGTGAGAAGATCGTCCACAGAAGTGTGTACTAAACAGCAAGTATCTTTAACTGCAATACCAAATATTGCAGGCGTTGCCAACAGATTCTGAGTACGAGGGTAGAGGGCTAACAAAAGGAGGAGAGGGGATAATGGACAGTCTTGTCGCATTCCCTGGTGAAGAGAAACAAAGAAGAAATTGTGTGATTTAGTGAGGATCGCTGCATTTGGGGCCGTATATAGCATATGCTACCATTCACGGAAATATTCACCAAACCATAGCACTCCAGAACCAGATGAAGATACCCCCACTCCACAGTCAAATGCTTTATGGAAGTCAACAGCCAGGGCTGCTATAGGAGAGGGGGGCTATTGCAACATGAATTTTGAGGTTAAGGAACATCCTAATATGGTCAGCCCCTGACTTGCCCTTCTAGAAACCAGCTTGGGAAGGATGGATGAGGGAGGGAAGGACCTTTTCAAAGCTAGATGCTAATGCTTTGGCCAAAATTTTAGCATCTGTCGAGATAAGTAATATGGAGTGGTAGCTGGTGCAATTAAGCAGGTCATTGGATTTTTGAGGGAGTAAGGTAATAATAGCTTCCCTCATCATAGGAGGAAGACATCTGTGGCTATAAGCTTTAATTAGGGCTTGCAATAATGGTAGGATGATGGTGTCGGACATTATTTGTTAAAGATCGATGGTAAATCCATCCCTCCCTGGAGCTTTCCTGCAGGCCAACAACATAGGTGTGGCCTGGAGTTTGGGTTCTGTGAGTGGCTGACCAAGCTCCTCTCAAAATTGTGCAAAGAGCTGTGGAGTAAGGATATCCCCAGGAAAGGCACAGAGGTGTCATAGAGCGCAACCACTGGAAAGGGAGGAATGTAAGTCTTGACAGTACTGCTGCATCGTACAATTAATCTCCTGTGGCGTAGTGGCAATTGAGCCTTCTGGTTTGTGATGTGCTAACATTTGGGAGCTGGTTTGGTACTTGCAAAAGCTTACCACCTTTTTTCTCCAGATTCCCAGAAGTGTTGTTTACCATGGATCAGACGCCATTCTGCCCATCTGGAGAGGATAGTGTTAATCTTGTATATGGGGTTGACGTCAGCTATCAAAGTAGGATGCAAAGAGCAATTGCCCTGAAGTTGTTTTTCTAGGTCAGGCAGTGATTTCTGAAAAGCATTGAGCTCTGCCACCCTTTCAAATTTTTGTTAGGAAGTGTATGCAATAATTCAACCTGAAAGAATGGTTTTAAGGCTTCCCATAATGTTCCTTTACCTTGTTATCATTAGTTGAAAAATATTGCACAGCTTCCTGCTGGATCCAGTGCCAAAACTTAGGATCTGTGAGTAAGAGCAGTCTGCACCTCCATTGAGGGTGGCTGGTATCAGAATTGAGGATTGGAAAGCAATGGCAACTGGGGAATGGTTTGATATAAAAATTTGACCTATCAGAGCAGAGGAGATCCCAGATGAGGATATCAAATCTGCCAGTCAGAAATTGATGCAGCTATATACATCATGTACACTGGAGTAAAAGGAATAATCTCAACGTGTTGGGTTGTCCTTACACCACACTTCTATGAATACCCACTCTTCTGTTAAATTCTTAATGGCAGCACACGATTTGGGGTGAGAATAAGGTGTATATTTGAATCTGTCCAGGATAGGGTCAGTAGCAAGATTGAAATCACCCCCATGAGGAGTGGGAGTCAGGTGGCTCCTTGTAAACCAGTGAGAGCTTTACTGAAGCTAGGAAAGAAGTCAGGGTCATCTATATTTGGGGCGTAGATCGAGGCCACAATCACTTGACCTCCGGGGTAACCTAGCTTGGCTGACACCCATCTACCCTGAGTGTCCGAGGCAGTTTGGGTAATGGACCATTGAAGCACTTTATGTACGAGAATCACAACATCTCTAGCTTTACTGGAGAGCAAGGTATGTACTATCTGTCCCACCCACCTTTTCTTTAGGCAGTGTGCTATTTTACTGGCAAGGTGCATCTCCTGGAGAAGGGCTGTTATTGCAAACTTGAGATGGTGAAGCAGAGTCTATGATGCTCATGTACCAGTATGTGTAAGGACAACGCATTGGGGTGCTGCAAAACAACAAGACGGTCATTTATTCAAATGACACAGAGGGCAGAATAATCTACAAGGCAAAAGTGTGAGTTACTTATGCGCCCAGCTTCATTGGAGTTTACAGTTTGCAGTGTGTGGTCTTTGGCTAATGTTTCTCGTATCACTGAAATCAGTGAATAGTAAGGGTCAAGCATGTAATAAATCCTTTTCACCTTCCACAGTGTTCTAAGCTTGTGACTCCACGGCAGTGTTGGGTAAGTTACGTATTCTATTACTTTCTATTCCATTTGGCAACTTGTTCCAGGAAGCTCTGTGCAGTCACTAGCAAGGATGGAGAAGTATTAGAAAAAGTAATACACCTTACAATTATAGTTACTTATTTCTTTTTATACAAAAACAATGCAAAAATAATAAATAACTATAACAGATTACATTTTTTGAAAGTAATAGATTAGTTACTAGTTACTTTCAAATAAATGTAATCAGTTACAGTTAACGTTATTTCTTTTGTATAAAAAGACATAAGTAATTGTAACTGTAAGGTGTATTACATTTTCCAGTACTTCTCCTTCCTTGCTAGTGACTGCACAGGGCTTTCTGGAACGCGTTTTCAAAAGTAATAGAAAGTAGCTGGTCCGTTGGCGTAGCGGTTGGATTTCCGCTCGCGACGCCGGTGACCCGGATCTGGAATGGACCCAGGTCGTCGGAGGACCGCCGGGGAGAAGGATCGAGCGCTCCCAGGACTGCTGTCCTTCTCTGGGAGGGAGGGGGCTGTGTGCTCGAGAGAGTGGTAGACCCAGCAGAGGCTGGGTTCACCGCAATGCGCCAGCAAGACCTCAGGGCGGGGCGGATGCTGGTCATCATTGCACGTCCCCACCCTGCATACAGGGGAAAAATGCTGCTGGGTCGCCTCCATGGCACCCTTCCCTCTGGGCCCCAATTAGCCGCCAGTGCCAGTGCTTTCCCGACCAGATAATTGTAGTGCGGAGCTGGTAGGGGAGCAGCTCCGCAACCCCACCCTCTGGGGGCAAGCCAGGGGTGACCGAGAAGAAGCCTGGTGATTACCGGAGGTGGGGGTACAGAGGGGTCGTGACCAAGGGCAGAGTTACTGGTGACCCAGCAGGCAAAAAGCATACTAAATAAAAAAATAAAAGAAAGTAATAGAAAAAGTAACTTACCCAACACTGCTCCATGGATATGATGGGGTGTCTTACATATCTCTGTCCCCACAAAGGGCCAGTGTCATCTACATGGGTGCTGGAATGCTGCAAGGCATGCTGTTAAGATGTACCCTACACTTCCTCCTAAGGTCCTTGTAGCTGTATTAGGCCTCTGAGACTCCGCATTGCACCTCCTTTTTTGCTGCTTCCCCCAGCAGCTTGGCTGGGGTCTGGAGTTTGGAAGCCTGTGATTGACATTTATGAACACAGATGCCATGCAAAGACTATGCATACTGTGGCAAAATAGTAAATGCTCCGTCTTTGGCAGTTCAAGGGCATGCATGTAGTATTTTGAACACGAGTCAGTACCCTCATTCTGGCTTCCTGACTCAGTTTACTGACGCAGCGCCGCCCTGCACATTGTACAGTACATCAATTTTTCAGGCTTACTGGATGCTGCTGCTGCATGTCACTTGTTTGGCTTACCTTAGTGGCTGATCAGAGTACTAAACGCAAGCTGTCTAATGAGACCCATTTTACTTTGAGCACTTCAGCTACATTCTCAGGTCTCTCGCAGATGCAGATGCAGCTGCCCTACGGTTTTAAAGACTATACTGTTTAGTGAGCCTCAGTCCAACAGCAGTTCTCTTTGCATCATAAATGAATAGGTTAGTTACTGGAAACCTTCATGTACAATAAAATAATTAGAATTGAATGTATTAAAACATTAATTTAACAAGAAAAAACGTTTTAGTTTTGCAAAGCATTTAGGCACTCCGGGGTTGGGTTACTTTTGTTAATCCAACCCTAGGGGCATAAGACACCTGGCCTTGCACATGTCTCATTATCCCACTAGGATTAGATTAACTGACAGTAATGTATTTATGTCTGTTCTGAAACTCTGGTCACTTGTGAAACCGGGCATTTTGCTCACAGTGTTTACCAGATAAATAAATTAAAATGAAACCCAAGCTCTGGCCATGGCTTAGTGCTAAAGAGATAAAGATGTACGTAACTTATCCAAACCCAGAATGTCCGGTCACTTCATGGAATGTACAGTGGCGTCCCCCAGGATGAAACCCACTTTTAAAGCACTCTGCAGTATACTGCAGCAGGCCTACTGAATAAAGCAATGTAATTTCAATGGCAATTAGTCCCCTTTGTCATGCAGGAAACTCTGGTATTCACTTCATCCTGGCAGTGTCACATTTTCCTGAATGACAAATGGGACTAATTGCCACTGAAATTACATCGCTTTATTCAGTAGGTCTGCTGCAGCATTCTGCGAAGTGCTGCAGCATGCTGCAGAATTGGGTTTCATCCTGGGGGACTCCACTGTGTGTACAGTAGTGTTCATTCTGTATAATGCCGAAGCATTTGGGAGTTTTGCTTTATTAAACTTTCAACTATGTGTAAGAGGTTTGTATGACTAATAAGGCAGACTCCATGATTGGATTAAAAACAGCAGCAGAAAGAGATGCAGACTCTTTGAGGGAAATAAAGAAAGGGACTTCTGGCTGGTTGAGGCGCTGGATGCCACACCTCATGCTACGCCAGCGGCCCGGGTTCAGGAACCAGTCCGGGTTGTTGGGGGTCGGTAGGGGAGGACTGGGATTGAGCATCGGGAGACAGCTCTCCTAGTCCTGGGGAGGGCTGGGAATCCCACCCCGCGCTGCGGCGACCCCTGGGGACGTCCAAGGGTACCGCTTGCGCTGGTGTGACTGGGAGGGGAGCGTGGCAGACATTTTCACGCATGTGCGCAGATGTCATTGCATGTCTGCGCTCCCAATGGGAGAAAAAGTGGAAATGGCTGGGCGTGACTGTGCAGCCTGATGGCCATGCCCTGCATCGCCAGGAGGACTCGCGTGGAATCGCACTGGGGGAGTCCTGAGCCAGTCTGGCTGGATAGGGTATGGAGAGACCCTTCAGCGGATCGGCGACGGCCGTGCTGGATCCCCCATCATGTGAGTGAGCCTGGTGCTCTCCCAGTGGGTAGGGCCAGTGGCTGGATGCCCCCGCCGGTAGTCGCCGCAGCAGGAGGATAAATAAGAATAGTAAAAAAAACAAACAAAGGGACTTCTAAGTGTCTATCTCCAAGAATGAATTGCTACCAGATTGCAAAATGCCTCACATATTTTTGATCTGATTAATAATTTTATAACATGGTTCTTTATTAATAGTGAGGCATACTGTATCACAGCAGTCACCCTGGAGAATCAGGCTTGGACGGGGTTGGGGGTGGACACAGCTGTTAGAATTTACAGTACTAGGCCAAGTGCCTTCCTGTCATGTCAATACGCCATGCCACTTGGCCACAATGATTGGCACTGACTGTGGTGGCACTCGCCCCACCTGCCTGTCTGACAGTAGGATTAACACAGCTATGCTGGTGAAAAAGGCAGGATGAAGGAGCAATATGGAAAAACAAATACCATCACACAACTTACAGTGCTGCAATATAGGCACAAGTCACTGACTTTGTGCTTTTCTTTTTTTTTTTTTTCATATGTAATTTCTGGGTTTTTACGAGCTTTCTCCCGACCCCTACGTCCATGTGTCCCTGACATAGCACGTGCGTATGGAGGCATGCATGCACACGCCACTCGGGACGCCCCTCCCTTCCAGTTGCGCCGTTGACCACTTTTGCCGGCACCGAACCTCCATTCGGTGACAGTGGGACTATGGGCAGGCAACCTCACCCCTTACCTGGAAGAGGAGAGCCAACGCTCGATCCTGCTCAAACCCTGCCCTTCCCCCCCCGTCCTGGCAACCCAAGGTCACTCTCAAACCTGGGTCACTGTCATAGCACGAGGTGTGGTGTCCAGTGCCTCACCCTTCAGTGCCACCAGGCTGGCTACTTTGTGCATTTCTATGTTCACGTTTACTTGTGCTATCTTCATGAGACTTCTTTATCACAATCACTCTGCAAGCAATTTGCTAACATATTTTCGCGAGGGATAGTCAATCCACAAAAGTTTTTTTTTTCCATTTACATTTTATACTCCCGTTGCACTGAAGGGGGAGCCCCCCCAGACCACCCACTACCAGCCCAGTCACCGCCAACCAACCCCTAGACCCCTAAGGCTCCCCCCCATGGTGGGGCTGAGAAGGGGGCTTCGCCTGTCTCTGGAGCACAGTCCAAATCTAGGGAGGCGGCAGCAGTGGATCAGTGGGGCAAGGACGAGGCTTCATGAAGCCCCCGCCCACCAATTTCCTTTTTCTAGTGACTCCCCTCCCTCCTGATGCGCAGCTACATGCATGTGGGGGCACACGCATGCCACAATCGCCAGCTGCTTGCCATTGACATCCTGTGTCACCCCCCCCAGCCACTGGCAGAGGGTGATCAACAGATGGGTGACAATCCCTCCATCCCCGAGAGAGGAGAGCAGTCCTTTGGACACTTGATCCTCTCTCTCTCCCCTGCCAACCCCTGATGGCCCAGGCACATTTCCAGACCTGGGTCACCGGCATGGCGCCAGGTGTGGCGTCCAGCGTCTCAACTTCCAGCGCCACTGGGCCAGCCACAAAAGGTTATGAAGTTTTGATAGACTGTGACATATTCAGATAGTTATCCGAGTCTCTCAGAACCTTTTTGGTATTTGTAGATTGAAGGTGCAAAACTCTTTTCAATTTCACCACATAACACAGCTATCATTAAAAAGCAATGATGCTAACAATAGAATGGTAATTAATGTTTTTTGTGTTGTATACCTAATAAGCACTCACCGTCACACACGCCCTCACTCACTGCTCCTATCTCCACTCCTCCCCCCCAGCCATCTTTCTGGTTCTCCCACCTCAAACTCTGGGTGGTGCCCTGCTTGGGGGGGGGGGGAGTGTACTAACTGCTGGGGGGTGTACAGAGTTCCAAAAACAAATTTTAGTAATTATCAGAATCTTTCAGAACTGGGCAACAAATTCTGCTGAGGTTCTTCTTCAGAACATTACCCAGGTTCTTGTAGGTTCTGACCTGAACAGGACTGTTGCTTTACTCCCTAATTTGCACCTGTGCGCTTGTGTAATGATGTGCACGTTGCATTTAGCACATAGAGTTGCATTTTTAAAACTCTAGATCTGCATGCTGTGAGCTCACCAGTCTTAATGGTCTAGCTGACAGCTGCACATATTCAAGACAGATATCTACAGTGCTAGAAATTAAGAATTTGCACAGCATTTTGCGACTTTGCCACTGTATGTTAGGTGCAGTTAACAGCTTACATCCACAGACTAAACAGAGATATGGCCTCAGATTTAATGGGCAAAATTCCTTTTTTTTTTGTTTAATGACTGTTTTTCCTTCCAGCTCCAACTACCGTCTGCTGCTACTTCCATCCCCCCTTACCTTATCCCCTGTGTCTCTCCCCACCATGTCGAGGCTGGCATGGGCAGCACCTTCCAGAGTCTCAATCCAGTAGTAGGCGGTGCTGTCATGCAAGGTGGACGATCAGCATGGTGCCTGGGCATGCCAGGTGGGTCATCCTTCTGGGCTGGGGGTTTCACCCCCTGTATCACCCACCCACCAGATACCAGCATAAACACACATCCTATGCATGCTGTCGGCATGCACATCGCAGAGCCCTGTGTCTCCCCTCTTACTGCTACTCCCATGTTGTGTACACCAGCTGTGGGCCCCCAGGTGGCATCAGCACAGGGGTAATGAACAAACACCCACCTCAGCACGAGTGTCCTTTGGGACATTCCATCCTTCCTCCCTCACTTGCCTTCAGTATCCCACAGTCGTTCCTGAACCCAGGTTCCCAACATTCCTGATGGCAGTACTGCCACTGTACCAATGTGCTGGCCTGGACGCAGTGGCTTTTAAGTGAAGCTTAATTCTGAAAATTATTTTAGCTTAAGAAAGGTGGAAGGGCCTGTCTCCCAATGAAGATAAGAGAATTCAGAACTGATGAAAGGCTCTTGCTTTCAGAAATGTAAATGATTAGGTGGGCGGGTCTGATAAGGTTGGGGCTGAGCCACAGGGGCAGGTCGTCGGAAAAAAATATATGAAAGATTAATTTTGAGGATAAAGAGGTTGCAGAATATCCCCCATTATGAAGACTGGGTGACTCAGAGGCTTTGCATTTTGTTAAGGAGTTTTTCACCTCCAGATCACTGATTCAAATCCAGCTTGGATTGGTAGTGCCCAAAATGCATCATCACATAAGGCTGTCTTATGTCCTATGTCAAATACGTGGTGGTGGTTTTGGTCTAGTTCCTTTGTAGTGGACTGGTGTCCTCACCCAAAAATCACTAGTGTAGTTGGTGCTAATTAGCATCCAAACACTGTCACATGAGAGGTGATGGACTGAATGGGCATGGCATCAGAACTATCCTCTGACCTTGAGATGGCGAAGATTATGTGGGGTCATGGTCTTTGTAACTGCCCATGCTGTATCTGTCATCTGGATACATACACAGAGCTTCATTCTGCTACTCTGGTACCTTTCACAAGTACCAAGTTCTCTAGAAAAATTAAATGCCAGAATAGCCCACACAGTGGCGCTGTAGTGCAGCTGCACTAGATGGAAGACAGTTTCTACAAAGCTCTCACAATGGTCCTGTAGCAGCAAACCTATAGGCAAAAGCATGGCTCCTAGTAGCGATACACATGTTTTTTCTATAATTTACAGTTTCGGCCCTTGACACTGGAATTGTCTGCATTTGCAGAGTAACACATCAGACAGAGTGGGGACGCCTCCCCATCTGATGCACTTTATTGTTTAGGTGTCAGAGTGGCTCAGTTGTTAGCACATCCGCCTCTAAGAGGCAGTATAGTGCAGTGGGTTAAGGCTCTGAGCTGCAGATCTGGAGACCTGGGATTGAATCCCACAGCCGCCTAGGTAACCCTGAGCAAGTCACTTAACTTCCTTCTGCTCCCAGGTCACATCTGGAAACAAGCTTTGACTTGGTGTGCTACTCCTGGTTAAACAATGTTCCCTTTCCCTTCCCTAAGTTAGGAGGTCATGGGTTCCACTCCCGAACTGGGACTGGGCTCATACCATTAAAATGGTGGCATCTGAGAGCAGTACTGGAGGAATGCTGTACTGTTGGGGGTGTTGTCCTTCGGGAGAGATGTTAAACTGATGTCCAGCCTGCCTGTCCTAGTAGTCGTTCAGGTGGAAGAACCCAAGGCACTTCTCGAAAAGAGTAGTGGAATTTACCCAGTGTCCAGGCTAGATTTCTCCAGTTCACTAAAATACCACCAACAGCTCAGTTTGGTTCAGTATCAGTTCATCAGGCCGTATTATCCTTTCCTGGCCAACAAGAATTAAATAAACAAATAAATATGGGAAAACTAGCCTACTGTGTGAAGAATCCCCCCATGGCCAAACCACACTGGGCTGCTGTGTGTGTAGTAGGTTAGTGTTCACTTTTCTGTCCATAGCAGAGCTATTTTTGCATGTGTGCCATGCCCTGAATAGCACTGAAACAGACACTGCAACAAAAACTTTGTGCAGAGACAAACATAGTAACTGTTGCCCTCAATGTTAACACTAAATTTTAATATGGAAAAGTTATGTGCTTTTCCATGCATAACAAAGGTGATTAAATATTGAACACTTGTTCAGTTTTTCAACACAGTCTATAGGAACTGTGTTGATTTAGACCCTTATCAGACACTTAACCCTTGCAGGGCCTCGGACTGATGTATCAGTCCAAAATTCCTATATGTTCTAATTCTGACGGCAGCCAAAAGGTTAATAGTAGATAGCTGGGATGTTTCTAGTGCCAGGTATAGTACCAACTAGTAGTTGGATTTTGTCATTTTGAATAAATAAACAGGGTTTCATGAGAATGATTAGCCTATTTTCTGTGCCCCAAAAGGCTGAAATAATTTTTTGTGACATGAAAATGAGACCTGTAGGCCATATTATCCTTTTTTGTTATATGTAAAAAAGGGCATATCATGATATACCTCACTGACACATAAACCATTGCGATAAATAGGATGTTAAACTGTTTTTAATCTACGAGTCCTAATTAAAAGGGTGGAGAGACTGTCCGCTATAGTTCTATTGCAATGATGTCTGCTTCAGCATTCTTATATAGTTTGTTTTTCTCCCTTTCTGTCACACCAGCCCCCATCTGGTCAGCAGCCTTACTGCCTCAGCACCACTATGCTGCTGTCTGTATTCTTCCATGGTTCCCCCTACCCCATGTCAGCGTTCAGAGGTTTCCTAATGTCTCACTAAGTTCATTCTCTGGGCTGGTGGTTGCATGAAATGTAGTCCAAGAGTAATGGGCATCATTTCATAGGTGACATGGCTTTCTCCAGTTTTTCTGCTCCACCCTTCTCCAACGTGGCTCCGTGCAGATGCTTTCAGGCTTTGCCTGCTGCAGCATTGGCACCAGGGCTTACCTTTCATAAGGGAGCTGACTCCATGGTCCAGCTCAATGGGTTACTGCAGTAGTGGGATTGGCACCCTCACTCTCCAGGCTAAGACCTGCAGCCATAGACCATGTTCTTTCCAGCCCTGGCCATTTGACCAAAGGCACTCAAGTCCACGTCTGAACTAGGGTCGACTGCATGGAAGTGCAGTGTGCCTCCACTGGGCCACTTGGTAACCCCTGCTCCCATGTTCTGTGGGTGAGAGGTCTGCAAAGCAAAACTCACACCACTGGGTTTTACTCACTGTGTAAAACTGAGCAAGTCAGTTGCCATCTCTGTGCTTAGTACCCCTAGTTTAAAGAGGGAGTCCGGTCAAAAGTACTACATTACAGAATTAGAATCAGCCTACCCCCAATAAATCTCGTACCAAAAATTAGGAACTCTCCGTGAGCCTAAGGCTACCTCTCAGTTTGACTATCCTGGGTAAATCATTGACAAAAAACAAATACATTAAATAGTATTAGTATCCAGGGACTAGAGTAGACACTCTTACAACTGTAAACAGTCTCACTGCACTTGTATACAAATTATGTAAACAATAACACTGGGTTGGTTGTGTAATAATACATAGAAAATAATGTATGAGCAGCAGTGTGTGACAAGTTTTTTTACGCACCTGAGGTGTGTGATACCACATAAATGGTTTGTAATGGTATTGTAATTACCTGTTAAGAGAACCACAGGTGGGAGCTGACTGAAGATGAGAGTAGGTTTTGCCTCAACTCCCAGCTGCAGCATTTGTGTCTCAAACTCAGTGCAGTCTGTGTGAGAGTGAGGCAGTTCTTCATTATACACACTCATGTATAATGCAGCATGTGTAACGGATAATTTTAGGTACTAGTTTCGGGTTGTAATCAACCCTAGCCGGTAACTATGATGGATTTAGACAAAGGCAAGTGAGGCACAAATCAAAGCTGTATGCTATCGCATCCAGGGAAAGAGTTAATTCAAGAGAGTGCATATCCCAGGAGTATATTATCGCAGTCATCAAATGAGCACAACCATGTCTAAAGACTTGATATTGTATGTCTTTTTCAGCATGTTGATTTGAGTTGTACAACTTGAAGTTTCTTTTTACTGTATTGAATGGCATATGAAAATAAAGTAGAGTTTAAAAAAATATGAGCACAGCACCTCTCCCCCCCACAAAGGAGAAAAAAAAGACAAGTGAACTGACTTGTGTGGTTTATTTGAAATATTTTTTATTTTATTTGTTAGGAAATACCTTTGAGAACAAATGCCCTTTTCAAAGGTTCCACATCAAAAATGTGATTACCTCCTAACAATACAAAGCTGATAATGTAGGAAAATTCAGGTACATGTTAATTATCTACAATTACAGCAAGCATGTTCAAGAAGTAATACACAAAATGACTGTTTAACTTGAACCAAGTTGGACATATTAAATAATGTATCAGGTAGATTATTTAGCCAATTAGTAGCCCTTACTGAAAAAAGAGTACTGACCCAGATTTGTCCAGCAAAAGGATTTCTTTAATCTATTTCTAGTCATGCTCCTATTAGGTACTGCTTGTCAACAAAACTAAGGCAATTTTTATTATGGGGGTGGGTGTGTGGGTAAGTAATGTAGTTCAGGTAACTTTCCAGTTTCTTGCAAAACAGAGACAGTTGGCATCAGTTGGATCAAATCTCATAATACTGTGACAAATTTTGAATTAAAGCAATAATGTCCGACAGGGTGTATGTCATGCTGGGATAACATCATGCCTCAGGTGGTTGGGCATGAGACCGCAGGTGGAGTGCGTCCAATACCTGAGGCGTGACATTATCCCACCACGACACATACCCTGGAGGGCATTATTGCTATTATACAATGGCTCGTTCTTATATAGAATAAGAAAAAATAATTTTAAAGATGTTTTAGTTAGTGTGGAAAAATATTTTTGTTTCTTAAGAGAAGATGAGAACAAATGGCATAGGTCCAACAAATCCAGTGCAATCAGTCAGGAGGCTCATTGGGCTGAGACTAGACCGTGATGTTGTGCTGGGATAACATCATGGGTCCAGTTCCAGCCTGACCAATCAGAGACCAGCATTCTGTCTTGCCATTGCATAATTTAGGATATTCCATGCTTTATCACTGATGATATTTGTATGAAAGCTGACTCCTTGCCTGTTAGACTTCATTTGTTCCAGCTGCTTTTATTGCCCTGACGTCATAACCATCTGCTTGGAACATCAGAATTGTTCCTATGGTAAAGGGCTGTGATGTCATAAACAAAAGACTATGACTTCATGGCAGGACTCAGGAACGTGATCAGATGCAGTCTAAGGGAAAAAGATGGTCATGCTCACTCTAAAGTCTTTTGAACAAAGTTCCGCTTCCACCCTCATGGGACTGGACCTAAGGAACAGCTAAATAGTCTTTCTTCTCTGGCCTGTTTCACGTATCTAACCTTATTTGTGCTGCCTTAGGGGTATAACTCATCTGTATTATGGCTGCCTGACACTGTCCCATGACTTCCCTCCTCTGGAGGTACCAGACTGTTTCTGGTAGACATGTTTCCAGACTGCAGTTATCACTGCCTGGAGTATAAATTCAGTGCACACATGCATGTAAGATACACAACAGGGCAGGCACAAGGCACTCGCACTGAAGTCCTTCGCCCAGCTGGAAATGTGGTTTAGGAAAAGAAACCCGTATCTTGGAGTTCCTCATTGTGGTTATAAAATGGATAATTTATTTAAAAAATACATTGGGATTATAAAAAATTACATTAGAATTAAAAAAAAAAGTTAAAAAAAAGTCCCTGTTGAAATTTTCTGGCTGTGTGCCTAATTAAAACACTAGAGGGAGCTATGTGGTTGTTTGGCAGCTGAGGAGAGGTTTGTGATTCCTATCCCCCCTTTCTTTCTCTCTCTGTCTCTCCCTGCTTACGTTTGCAGGATTTTGTTGATCTGCCATTTGAGGTTTGTGACCTGACACCCCCGCCATCCCTCCTTACTTTGTCGAGACAGGCTGTTTCTGCCAGTTTGTTTCATTCCTGTCTTGCTCCATCTTTCACTCACTCTCCTGTTTGGCTCAGTATGGCTTTGTGCATATCAGGCTTGCAGGCCAGTGCTGAGCATTGCTATGCATCGGGGGAGTGAGAGAAATACTGGTACTGCTGGCTGAAACACAGGAGGGCTGTCGTGAGCAGGAGCCATCTCATACAGGTAGGTGCCATTGAGTTGTTTGTTGATTATATATTGTGTATCTGCTGTCCATGTCTTAACAGAGCACTATGTACTGTATCACTGCAGTTCATTGATTAAGTATAACTCTGCTGATGTCATAAATTGTAAACTGTGAGGTAGGTGCATTTTGTGACACTATTAAAATCAGCACTGGAGGTCAAGAGACGAATAGGCCTCGGTTAACAAAACAAAGAGGATGCTTGCAAGAGAATGCTCCACTGGTTAAAACTGCAGTCTCCTAATTCTTGGTCTGTTTTTGAGAGTGGTCCTGGTCTGTGAATTGAAAGGCGCTAAAGTTCACATTTTGGGAACATTTTGTGTAACTAAGTTCTGCTATACTAACCGTGAATGTGTTGCTGGAGGCCAGGAAATCATTTTAAGCTAACTAAGCACTCAGCCATGTGATTAGATTCAGCCAATCAAAGTGCAAGATATTTGGTAGAGCACCAGAATAACATTGTGGTACCTGGGTTCAATTTCCACATTTGTGTTCTCATTATATGAGAATAAGTTTCAAAGACTTGCATTAAAATGTAGCATTCCTTATTTGAAAACAGCATTCCTTAGCTGAGTAAAATGGAAACGTTCACACATTCAAAGGACGTGCATGAGTTACTGGTGTCAAAATAAGAGATCATCGCATGCTGATAAATATTAATTCCAGATGGGTTAAAATGATGATCATGCTTTACGCTCTAATTCTGAAGTGCTCTTCAATGCATTCTATGTATTCTGTCAGTCTTACCTATTGAGTTCAAGTTAGCCAAGGGTAGCAAGCAGTCTATGTGTACTTCTGATGTTGATGGCATTCCCCACCAATGGTCTGGTCAGAAGTAGATGATGTGTTGATGATAACCGCAATAGTATTGTGATAGTTATCAGTCCCAGGGTAAATATTCCGGGATTACACTGGTAGAATACTGTGTTATACTTGTCAAGTTGGGGCTTCCAAAATGACGGTGTCAAGAGAGGTGCTAGATCAGAACGGTCAGCCAGTCCATTTGGAGAGAAAGGAAAAGTCTTTAGAAATGTATGTCTTATAATTTATATTAAGAGATGCTGACTCATCCGGCCCGGTGGCGCTGAGCGTTGAGGCGCTGGACATAGAAACATAGCAACACAGAATTTGACGGCAGATAAGGACCGCTTGGCTCACCTAGTCTGCCCATTTCCCTACCTAATGCATAGGCTGCAGATCCTAGTTAACCGACAGCCTGCTTCCTCCTACCCCCCACTAGAATTGCCTTATGTCTGTCCCATGCATTCTTGAATTCCTCCACTGTTTTTGAGTCCACTACCTCCTCAGGAAGGCTGTTCCATGTATCCACAACCCTCTCCATGAAAAGATACTTCCTCACATTACCTTTGAGACGTCCCCTTCTATCTTCAAATTGTGCCCCCTTGTTCTTGCACATCTCTTTTTCTGAAAGATGCTACCATCTTGGACTCTGTTGATTCCCTTGATGTACTTGGAAGTTTCTATCATGTCCCCCCCCGCCAAGTATATACATATTAAGCTTCTTTAATCTCTCTTCGTTTGCCTTCTGGTGCAGACCCTGCACCATTTTAGTTGCCCTGTTCTGGACAGCCTACATCCTGTCTGTGTCCTTGCGGAGATGGGGTCTCACCAACTGTCTGTACAAAGGGGTAATAACTTCCAGTTTTCTACTGGTGATGCCTCTCCTATGCATCCCAGTATCCCACCAGCTCTTCTTACTGCCTTCTCACATTGCTTGCCCACCTTAAGGTCATCCAATATGACTACCCACAGGTCCCTTTCCATTTCTGTAGTTATCTCACCCCCTATTGTGTACACTTCCCCACACCTTGTGCCATGCCAGCGATCCAGGTTTGGGAATGGACTTGGGTCACCGGGGGTTGGCAGGGGAAGGAGAGGACTGAGCATCCGGAGGACTGCTCTCCTCTTCTGGAGAGGGCTGGGGAGCTTATCTCGCTCTGTAGCTGTCCCCGGTGGAAACTGGGAGTATTACAGAAGCGGCGCTGTAGATGGGCCAAGAAAACCAGGAAAAATGGTGTCTTGACCAACTGGATGAAAGCCGCCCGGACCCTCACCGCCACAGAGTCCCCAGACAGCCAGGACCGACTTCAGCAGCACATAGGACCAAGAAAGGTAAGTCACACGGCGCATTCTCTCCAGAAGGAGAGGACCCATCCAGTGAAGGGATACGTTGGGTTACCATGTAGAGTGGCTGCAGTGTGAGGCGGGTACAGTAGACAGGGGTTCACGAGGGGAGGTGAGAGTGTCCCTGGCAGCCTGAAGGAGAGGCAGGTTGAGACGAAGAGAGGAGTATAAACAAATAATGCACAAAAAAGAAGATGCTAACTGTATTTATTCTTAGCTTAACTCATTACCTCCACAGGAGCTCTTTGAAGTTGCACCACTTGTCTCCTGCATACTGTTAACAGTGAATCCTGGGCCTTTCTAAGCAAAATCAAGCTATAGTCGGCATGCCACAAACAAATCCTAATAGCTCAAGAACTGTAAGTGCTAGGCACAAAGCGTGAGTGGCAAAGTTGTTCAGCACAAAATTACCTTTCCAATGGGGGTATACAAATAATAATACGTCATTTCATTTTTTTTTCTATGCTAGTTGAAACAGCAAAAAAAAATATTATTTTTACTAAAATAGGCAACATAAGCCATACACACCATACCATAAACAAATGCGAATAACTCCTAAAGAATACATGATAGACACAAAATATCAGAAGCAAAGTTGTTAGGCCCAAAATTACCTTTCCAACAGTGCTATGCAATCAAATGTATATATTATATTGTGTTATATTCTATATTAAAATATATAAGTGACATCTCCAGACGTTGCAAGGGCACACAGGAAGTCAGTAGCTGATTTCTGTAGGCGTCCTCTGGATACACCAGTGTATTTTATTGACAATTACAGGTGTCTACTAGGAGACAATGAGTTAATTCAGAAGAAGCAATAGCAAGTTTTCTTTCCTTCAGCATCTTTTGCATGTTATTTGGAGTGGGCTGAATAAGATAGTCTAGTGTTTTTTTACTCTTCTTGATAAAGCTGTTAATAAAACTTTATTTCACTTCCCTTTAGACAAGTATGGTGTCTGTGGAAGGCCTTACAAAGCTGGTTGATCCTTCTCAATTGACGGATGAGTTTGAAGGATCCCTGGATTACAACCACGATGAATGGATAGAGCTACGAGTCTCCCTGGAGGAGTTCATCAGTAGTGCTATACACCTGTTGTCAAGGTTGGAAGATCTCCAGGAGATGCTGGCTAGAAAAGAATTTCCAGTTGATGTTGAAGGCTCAAGAAGACTTATAGATGAGCATACACAGCTTAAGAAGAAAGTAATTAAGGCACCTGTAGAGGAACTGGATCGGGAGGGTCAAAGGCTATTACAGTGTATAAGGTGCAGTGATGGCTTTTCTGGTAGGAACTGCATCCCAGGCAGTGCAGACTTCCAGAGTGTTGTGCCAAAGATCACCAGCCTGTTGGACAAACTGCACTCGACACGACAGCACTTACACCAGATGTGGCATGTCCGGAAACTGAAACTGGATCAGTGTTTTCAACTTCGGCTCTTTGAACAGGATGCTGAAAAGGTAAGGAACAATCTATCCTTTAGCTATTCAGAGGTTCTCACAAGGAGGCTGAAGTGTTTTTTAAGGTGCTCATTTCTCTAATCAGCCATATGATGAACTCATCTAAGTGGGAAGGGAGACATTCCAAATCTCACGTTGCAAGCAGATGTGTTCCTTGAACTTCACTGAACAAAGGGTGCTTGTCAATGAAATCATTGTTTACACAAAATCACAGTTTGGTCCAAACACAAATCTATTTTTGGCTCAAACAAACTTAATTGGTTTGTGGTGATACAAGACCATACTAGCATCAGATTATTACCATGTAGGAGCATGCCAGAATAGTTCTGCCTGCACATTCTAGCCACTAAATGCAAGGTTTCAGCTTGGCATTTTAGTAACTGTGATTTAAGATACTTACACAAAATCTAAAGCATTTCTTGCAAATATTAACTGATAGAGCTTCTTTTATTCTTTTTTTAACTATCCTTTCCTTTATACTCCTGGCAGGCTGGGTGGCTGTATCAGCCCATCCCGTTGTGGTTTCTGTGGCCCTCCCAAGTCACATCTCCTCCAACCTCAGGCAGACCATCGATGCTAGCGGGGGGGGGCTTCATCATCAAGCCCCAGCCCCCTATTTTCCACCTGATTGTCTCTCTGTTACCTCCAGAGCCTCGGGCAAGGTCGGACTTACATGTAGAGGCATGCAAGCATGCCTTGGCCTGAGTGACTCCTCTCCTCCCACCCCTGGCTTAGTTCCTGGATCCCCTCCGTCCCCCACACTACCACCACACCTCCACATGGCAGCGTCAAAGACTGGGAGAGCCAACCTTCCCTGTCCGGGAGAGGAGAGCTGCCAAGCAGCCGCTCAATCCTCACCCAGCTCTACCCCCCTCAAGCTGGCCCCCAGCAACCTATGCTCATCTCCAAACACGGGTCGCTGGTATGGCAGGAGGTAAGGTGCACAGCGCCTCAGCCCTCCAGGCCACGGGGACATCTCTCAGCTTTTGTTCTTTTAACTTAAAAAGCTGTATTGGACTTTTATAGGTTTCCATAGGCATCTGTTACCAATGGAAATTGAATGCATTTTTTTTATGCTTTCCTTTCCCTATCACGCCATTTTTGGTCTTGAAACCTCCAAGGAGCACCTGCTTCTCATCTGTTGGGGCAGGTTATCCGTGGTACTTCTATGTTGCTTGCAACCATCCCATAATGTGTATTATCTACTCTACTCTCCCCCCATAATGGGACCTACCTGGCAGACCCCAAGGACCAGGTAGGAGATAAACCTGATGAGGAAATGGTAGGGAGTCTTAGGCTAGGACATGCTCAGAGCATGAGTAAGGAGGTTCCTCTTCATCAAGAGCCAGTCCATGGCAGTGTTTCTCCATGTCGACACCCAGCCACATCCCAAACAAGGAGCCTCCTCTACTCAAGATGTCTGTCTGGAGGGGAGTGCCAACATAGTGTTACCACTGCTTTCAGGCCATTCCGCTACCGGAAAATACACTGCAGCAGTGAGACATGCTTCAGCCTCCTAGTGGCACCATTGAGCACTACTTCTGCAGAACTCCAGAGGCTTGAGTGACGCATGGCAAAAAACTGACCGTACAACGAAAGCCAGGGTCATTGACTTTGTAGTACAGTGCACATCCACTGAGCTTGGACAGGACCAATGTAAATTAAAATTAATTCCTAAAGCTTGTGTTGACACAAGCATCCTTGGTTAGCATAACAAAATAAATGTGAGTGTGGGGTCGTCTAGTAGACTAGAAACAGAGGTTGCCGTGAGGGGGACCTGGGTCGTTTTCCTGTAATTCTAGACAGGCTGTCAGGAGTGTCAGCCCAGTCTGAAGGGATGTGCAGTGACTTCATACAGGGAAGTCAGCACCTCCTGCTACTGTGCCACCCCCTGGTAGCCCAGAGGAGGACTCTGTGCCACCAGCTTACCCCCAGTCAGTTTCTCCTTTCATGTGTATATGCGCAGCATGAGTGGTGGGTGGTCACAAAGGTGGTGATGATGGCCAAACATCATCAGATCACCAGGGAAAGGGCAGTGGAGTTTCTGCATGGGCCTTTACAACCCAGATTGTCCAAAAGTGCACCATAGAGAGGCTGAAAACTAGGTGCAGCAAGGCTTTATGGGAACACAGTCGATTGAGACTAGGGAAGGGGTGAAATACGGTATGCCCCTGTCGGCGACACTATTACTCACCGAAAATGTTGATACGACAACGCCGACATTTCGCTGTAATCATTCTGCCTGACCCTGGCACTCTGTCCCAGTCCTGCACCCCCCTCCCTGATCCAACTCCAACTTGGAGTTAGAATCCCAGAGATCGGGGGGTGCAGGGGGCAGAGCCCCTTGCATGGGGGATTCGGGGGGTGAAGCCACCAATGAAAAGACAGCCAGGGTCTCCAGTCAGATTTATGTCAACCACAAGTTATGGTCAACATAAATCCATCGCTGTGATTGCGTCGGCATCATAGAGCTGTGAAATACCAGGGGCTAATTTGACACCAAAAATTTAGCAACAGAGTTTACTAATGAGATGTTTAATGTTTGTTTTAACAGTGCTCATAGTTTTTGAGTGCTCTAAAAAACAAACATTTCTCTATTATTTAGTTGAAAAATACAACCGTAATTTGTGAACCTCTGCATCATTTAGCAAACTGGATGTTAGTTATTTGATCTATTTCTGTACTATTGTTTTAACAATTGTATGCATCAGGAACATATGCTTGAATAGATATTAGCAAAGTTAAACTAGGTTCAAGGTAATATTAGAGATGCTTATACTGTGAACTCTCCACAGCTTTGGCCACTGTCCATGTTTGTACCCACTCTGCATTCAGCCATCTGCGTCATATGTGCTTGCTTTTGTTAGGCCAGATAATCATTTTATGGTAAAGGATAAATAAAAATGACTAGTCAAACTGTCAGCTCCACCAGGGAACAGATTGTGGTAGATAGGTTGTCATGGATAGATCAGATGTCTGGAATGGGAGTATCCTGTCCAGCTAAAAACAAGAACTGGCAAAAAGGCATGCTTCACTGCTGTTGTAAGCCCTCTTTTGTGTTTACCTGGCTGACCCCAAGGACTAGGCACCCATATCGTATTCAGGCTCCTTCTGTGCATCCATCTTCTGTGCTCTCACTTTCTGTACACCCATCCTGTCACCATTTCAGTCTGTGCATTGTTCTCCCCCACCCAACTCCCTTCGCCTTCTTTGCTTCTTCCTCATTCTGTTTTGTCCATTAACCCCTCCTCACCAATGTTTTTTCCCTGACCATTTCCATACCTGTCTTCACCTCAACCCCATCCATGTTCCTATCCTCTTCTACTTTCATGCTCAAGACCATGTCCCCAGGGTCAGATGGGCTGCACTCTAGGATACTTAAGGAGTTGAGCCAGTTAGAGGCAGCCCTCCTGGCAGACATATTTATTAAATCGCTAACTGTAACAGAGGTGCCTAGGGACGAGAGGAAGGCAAATATGGTCCCCCTGCATGACAGTGAGGAGTGGGAAAACACAGGTAACAAGAGACCAGCAAGTTAGACGTTCATAATGGGAAAACTGCTAGAATTGATGATCAAATATCAGATACAGTAGCAGACTTCCTGGAAGACAGTGAAGAACAGGCACTAATGGGGTTTAACGAAGACAAAATTGTGTCCAGCAAACGTGACTGAATTTTTTTAACTTGGTAACGCAGGTGATGGATAAGAACCAGGCAGCTACCATTTAATATCTAGACTTGAGCAAAGCTTTCATTAGGTGCCTCGCAGAAGGTTTATCCAGAAGGTAGGGGAAATAAGTCTAGGGAAAAGTCTTACTGTGTGGATTGGCAACTGGTTGTCAGACAGGACAGAGAGAGTGGTCCTGAATGATTACTTTCTCTGATGTGGGGAAGGTCAAAAGTGGAGTACCCCAGTGTTCAGTACTACAACCAGTGTTTTTAATGTATGTATCCATGACATTGTAAAGTAAGACTATCTGCAGATGACACAAAACTCTGCAGAAGGGTTAACAATGATGGGGTTAACCGCATGAAGAAAGATGTAGAAAGTCCAGAGGCGTGGCCCAGAACATGGCAATTAAATTCAATGCCAAACAATTCAAGGTGATCCATACTGGTAACGCAAATCTGCAGCTAGACTATAGCATCAGTGGAGTCATGGTAGAGCATGCAGAGGAAGAAAGTGACTTAGAGGTTATAATAAACAGTATGAAATACTCTTCTCAATGTGGGTCAGCATATGGAAAAGCAAGTGGGATGCTGGATTGTATCAGAAGAGGTTTTACTAGTTATGACAAAGTGGGGATTTTGCCGCTGTACAGGACTTTGGTTACGTCATGTAATTATAAACGGTGTACTGTTGTGTTTTATTGTTTCCTCGGTTAACCTATCCCCCCCCCCCCTTCCTAGGATGCACCTGAAAATGAGTCACTTGTGACTTGGTATGCCTCCCTGGTCAAAAAAGTTAAATAAATAATGTTCTGCTGAAGGAGTTATATTGGCAGTCTCAAGATCTAAATTGAAAACAGCAGGAAATCAAGTTTCTCAATAGCAGCCCCTGACCCCTGGAATGAAGTACTACATAATTTACATGCAGCCACTATGCTAAACAACCTGGAAAGAAAGGGCTAAAAAACATGTGTTTGAGTTGACATTAACGTACCATGTAATACTGATATCATTGTTTCAGTTATGTGTTCCTTGTATATTGTTTGGCACCTTGGATCTCAGAAAACCACTGGATAAATTAACTTTACCTAACATTAGGATTGGTATTTGGGGAGACTAAGAAAGAGTGAACTGGCCAGGAGTGGTGCTTGTGTGTGGAGGGGAAAGAGAGTCAGCAGGCTGGAAGTGTACTCATTGCATGGGGAGTGGGTTGAAACAGAGAAAGTGAGTTGGCCAGGAATAGTACTTTGTTATGAGGCTGGATGTATAAAGGGCAAACAGGTCAGGAGTATTAGGAGAGTAAGCCTGAAGCAATAAGGAAGGAAGTGGGAACAGAGAGAGAGCAAGAGTGAGGGAGTCAGTAGGCTCGTTCACACTCAGAGAAAAAAATCGCTGCCATGTTGATTGTTGCTGCCAATGTATTCTGCAGTGCTGTGGCGCAGGGCTGAGATGACCGGGCTGTTGAGCAGCTGTTTCTGCTGTCCATGAGGGTTCCAAAGGGTGGTGGGAGTGCGCTGGAGTTGGGGAGGATGACATGACACAGAAATGACGCCACAGCACCAGAAGGATTGAGAATGGGTCATTAGACCCCAGTTCAGCTGAAGGTTCCTTTTTGTACTTTAAACACAGCTGAACTCGGGGAAGTAATTCTTTTTGAAAACCGAGGGCTAAAACTTGGAGAAAAGAGTCTCTAAGTCCAGCCGTAACACTGGGCATGCATGTATGCATATGCCCAGTGTCAGGGCTGGACTTAGAGACTGCATTATCTTTATGTTTTAGTCCTTGATTTACAAAAAGAGTTACTTTCTCAGGTTCAGCTATGTTTAAAGTACAAAAAGGAACCTTCAGCTGAACTCGGGTCCGACGACCCATCCACGATCCTTCTACCCAAAGGTGGTTGCAGCGCTGTATGTGGAAAACTCAAAACGGTGGTGTTCAGATGCGGGCAGCAGCACCGATCTTGCTGGTGTGCACCATCACCAACAGCTCAGATTAGGCCATGTGAACAAGGCTATAGAGTGTTCTAGGAAAAGTATGTTGGGAGTGGGTTACAGAGAGCTCCCCAGCTGGGAGTATGAAAGTGAACATTGGACTTGGAATCCTACTGGAGAAGTGTGTAAGTGAACATTTCTATTCTATGTCATATCATCCGGGGGCAGTAGAATGTAAAGACGACAGAGAGAGAGAGAGAGAGAGCGAGAGAGAGAGTGAGCGAACAAGAGCGAGAGCGAGTGAGCACCGAGACCCAACAGTGGATTTTGAGAAGCACATAAGGAGCAAAATCAAATAAAAAAATAAATGTAGCCATAGAAAAGCAGACACATGTCTGTAAATGAGGTCAGCACATGTGCAACAATAAAAGGGGATCTCTGAACACAGAAATATTCAAAAATAAATCTCCTTTGATCAGTAAACACACTCCACATGGCATGAACAAAAACAGAATAAAAACACCTCACCCACTAGTAGGGAAATGCAGGTGCAAAAGGCATGGGGTTCCTAAATCACCAAGTCAAAAAAAACTGCATGCTTGGAGGAAACACAATGGGGGCAGAAAAATAGCATCAGCCAATGTAGGAAAGCGTAACCCAGCCGATTAAAACGGACCGCTGTACTGCGAATTATCCACGCATGGGGAGGAAAAACTACATGCTGAAAAAAATGATAAAGGACACAAGCTGAAACCATGTTGGGCAACGAAGGGCTCGTGCTATGTAGGAACCCAGCAGCGTGCGGTCATCGTCAGTGTCTTTGTTTTTTTTGCTTTTAGAAAAAAATGTACTGATATAAAAAAATAAACATAAAAGCAAGTCTCAAGTAATTTCAGGAGTCTTTGGTCCGATTGATTAAAATTATATCAATTGGTTAAACTCAGCACTATGTCAAATCATCTCCCAAAAAATAAACACTGCTTTGTTTTCGTTACATTATATCAGTGAAAAGAGCTTTTCAACACCAAACAGAATAATTTGTTTTGCGAGACAGACTAGCTCTCTGCTGGCAGTCACAGGGTGGATGGTCTCAGTGAAAGCTTCTCTAAACTGCTTACCCACTGTGCCTCAACCCTTCACAGAGTGACCATCTCGTAGGTCAGAGGGTAGCAAGTTCAGACTAGCATTGTATGGAATGGATAGCAAATTATCCAATCTGTCAAGCTGTCTGAGAATTTGGATGCTGTACACCTTGTAGCTGTTAGGTGTATCCAGGTACAAAACTAGAGTGAAAACATTTTAGTGACTTGTAGCTACGCTTCAGTGTTAGCTGCTTATAAAAATGGAAGATACTTTAGTATTTACAAGAATGAATTGTAATACACTTTTGTTTGCTCCTCCCAGGCTCCTCTGGCATCCACTCCTCCTGACTGCTCATACTCTTGTTGTCTGCCAGACTTATGTGAGGCCTTTTCTGCAGCAACCACCAGGATCACTGGGTGTTCCGTCGCTCTTCTGCGTCCAGCTTACCCCTGCTGGTGGCCCTCCTAGTTTCACCACAGTGGGGGATGGGGGCAGAGTTGGCAAACTAAGGGGGTCATGTAGTGTGGGGGGAACATGAGGCATGCCATCTGGGGTGGCTGAATGCGGTGATGTTTCCCCTTGCTCCTCTCTGCCCACATCCTTCATGGCCACGCACTTTGTGGGGTCACCCACGCTGCTGAATGCACACCTGCTTAGCTGCCACCTGGAGCCACACAAAGGTGGTATGCTACCCAACCCTCCCCCCAGGAGGAGAGCATCCTCATGTGTGCTCTGCCACCCTGTCTGCTAGCCTTCTATCCAGCCATCCCAAATACATGGCATGTTCCTGGTCGACCACTGTGCCAGGCAGATGCACCACCACGTGGCTCCACTGAGCCAGCTTCATAACTTATTACAGAAAGCTTTATACTTGTTAACCAAAAAAGGTAGTTCAGTGTATTCTACACTGAGGCCTGGCCAGATCATTGTGAAATGGGCCATAATTGTTTTTACAGTGGTATTTGTTCATTGGGAAGCCAGTTGGGCAAAAGAGTTGCACAGCAGTTAATTCCTGGTTTCACTAAAGAGGATATTTAAATGCCAAACCACAGAATAACTTCCTAAATTATTGAAGTGCAGAGGGTCCCATGCTTTCCTTTCTCTGATCCATTATTTAAGAAAACAGATGAAACTCGGACTGATATAAAACTATACAGTTAGTATATTTACTTGTGGTTCTGTAGGCTGCTGTATATTTGAGTTGGCTTACTCGTACTGAAAAAGCAGGGGGTTGCCATAGTGCCTGAGTTACAAAAATGGTTTTATTACTTGGTGCCTAATCTCAGGCCTACTGCCAGAGTCCAAAAAAAAACAAAAGGTATGATGTGCATGTCTGTGGGCTTTCTTTTACATTTTATTTTACTTAGGATTTTGGTAACCAGGTTAGGCCCACTGAGACCATACAGTCCCTTTTTCAGGGGCGACCCGGGTCGGGTACAACATCACAGCAAGTTGCATATATACAATTCATTAACAAATAACAGAAATGGTAGTAAGGAGAGGAGGCAAAATACCGCCAATTACACAAATGACAAATATACAGCAATTATACATATAACAAGATTGACTGTTAATTACAGTTTGAAACATTATAACATTTTCCAGCACAGGAGGAATGCAGTAAGGACCCAAGTAACGTCAGGTGAGGTGTTCTCGGAGGATCAAATTTCAGGAACTGAGAGAAGTGAAGTAGATTAGACTAGGCAAGTGCAAGGTTTAGACTGCAAGAGATGCACAGAGAGGGAGCGCTTGAACAAGGCCAGTGAGGTGAGGGAGATAGATGTAAAGGGGGGTGCGTTCCAAGAGGAAGGTGCAGAGTAGGCAAATGACCGCTTGCCAATTGCTAGATGGGGATAAGGTGTGCGCAGTAGTGGGGCTGAGGAGGACCTAAATATACGGGGGGAAGGTTTGAACTGCAGTACATCTCTCAGGCCTGGGAGAGAGAAAAGGAAAGCAAGCTTAAAGGTAAAGGTAAGGGTAAGGGTGGAGAACTGCAGTCTTTGGTCATAATCAGGCCAACCCAGTGCAGTTAACACAACGCAGTGATGAAAACGAGGATGGGCACCAAGAGGGAAACGTCCCACCCTGTGATATAATGTTCTGAGGCAGGAGAGTATGGTGGGTTTGGCAGCATAGAGTAGAGGGGCGCCATAGAGTAGGATGGGAAGGAGGGAGGAGGTCGCGATTTTATGGCATGATGCATGACGGATGTGGACGAGCACAGTAGAGTAGGCTGAGTTTTTGGTTGCGTTTTTCGGTAGTTTGTGTTAAGTGCTGCTCAAAAGAGAGATAGTGTCTAGCACCATACCTAAGTATTTGAATGTCTAAACAGTACGAGGGTGTACCCAGAAGTGGACTTAATAAGAAATGAGCCGCACTGATCAGTTTTTACGGTAGTGTTTTGAAAGAGCATAGCCTTGGGGTTTTTTTGGTATTGAGGACTAAATGGTTCTTAAGAAACCAATTCTCTAACACATGGCAGTCCGATGCCAAGTTCTGGTTTAGCCATTGGATATCGTATGATGACCTGTATAAGATAGCATCATCGGCATAAAGCTGCACCTTGGACTCGCCACAGTGCAGTGGTCAGCAGTTGATAAAAAGTGAGAACAGAAGTGGCCCCAAGATAGATCCGTGGGGTACACTGTGAGATGGGCTGAGAAGAGGAGAGGGCGCCTGACCATTTTACTCCCTATGAGCAGCCAGACAGATAACTGTTAAGTCATTAGAGCGAATGCCTATCCAGGCCAAGAGAGTGAAGCTTGTCCAGTAAGATGCTATGGCTAACTAAGTCGAAAGCCTTCGTGAGATCCATGAAAATGGCACCAGTAAAGAGCCCTTTGTCAAGAGCGTCGAAGATATCTGAAGACACCTTAGTTAGCGCAGTTAAGGTACTATAATTCTTTCTGAAACCGTGTTGGCAGTTGGTTAAGATATGTTACTGTTCCAGATATGACTGAAGCTGGTTAAAACCTATACGCTCTTGTATCTTAGCTAATGGGCACAGGATTGAAATGGGCCTGTAGCATTCTACAGCATGCATGCCTCCCTTATGCAGTGGAACTAATATTGCCACCTTCCATTTTGCTGGCACAGTCCCACTGATAAGAGACCTATTTATTAGGTCACAGATGGGGACTGTGAGGGCTGGGGCGCCAAGTTTTAGGAACCGAGATTCTAGTGAGTCGTAGCCAGGGGAGCTTTCCACCTTTAATTATAAGAGACGTTGTAACACCTTTTTGCGGGTAGCTAATTTTAGATGAAATTGTGGGCGAGGAGGGAATTGCCTGGGTGGGGGGGGAGGTGGGGTTGAAGTTCGAGGGAGGGGTAAAGTGTGAGGTATAGCTGGAAGGATCAGTGAAGAAATGGTTTAAGCCATCAGCGATAGATTGAGGGTCCGAGACAGTCGAGTCACGATCGTGTATGGAGCTAGGGGCTGCCGGGGAGTGACATTTCATTAGAATATTGATCTGTTTCCAGAAAGCCTTAGCATTAGCTAGCCGCTCCATTTTGCACTATGTAGTTTACTTCTGTGTGTGCTGTGAAGGTGCCTATATGTCATCCAGTTGGAGGGTTGCTAGACTTTTTGAAGTTTTACAAGCTAAGTCACAGAGGGATATGAGATGTCTTAGATCCTTACTAATCCAAGGTGCCTTTAAACTCTTGGATCTCCTTTTAGTTAAGGGGCACAAGTATTTATTATGCCAGTTAAGGTTTTGATGATGTATTCCAAGGTCTTGTCTATATTGGGCAGGGTTTTGATGGGATTCCAACTGGCAGCTGATAGGGAAGATAGGAATGCAGTGGGGTCAAACCAAGACATGTTTCTCGACACGGAGATTTTAGGGGGAGGGTTAGGGTATTTGTTGTTCCAGATGCGGAGACTGGGAAAGTGGTCACTAATGCTATCAGGAAGCACTGTAGCCCACTGAATCCTGTGAGGACAATTTGACACAACCCAGTCAAGCAGTGAGTGGTTACCAGACTTAATATTTAGTCTAGTGGGATCAGAGGTGTGTTGTGTAAGGTTGGAGTCGGCTAGGATAGAATGAACTTTGTTATTAGTAAGGTTCAGCCAAACAATATTAAAGCCACCACAGTGTAGGAGATCATGTCCAGGTGGGTCGGTAAGAGAAGCTATGAAGGAGGGAAGGACATTATTAGCATCCTTCGGGAGAAGGTAGGTGCAACCAATCGTAAGTTGTTTGGCTTTGCCTTGGGTTAATGAAAGGAAAACACATTCAACAGGAGGAGGAACAGAGGCAGGGTAGGCAACTTCAAATGCTGAAATACTGGATCGAACATAGTTGAGAACTCCACCCCCTTTTTTCCTGACCTGTCCCGCCTGAAACATGAATAGCCCTGTAAAGCCACTTTGTGTTGTAGGATGCTTGGTTTGAGCCAGGTCTCGGTGATTCCCAGCACATCCGGGTTGTGAAGAGTGACCCAGGCTTCTACTGCCGTCATTTTAGGGCGTAAGCTTTGCGCATTTAAATGAGCAGTTTTAGGCCTTTGATAGGTCGAACAGGGGCTGAGTAAGTAGAGGGGGCAAACTGTGGACCAGTGGGACTGGGATTCAATTCAATGTCACCAGCAAGAATGATGAGAAGGAGTAATGGGATAAATTTGGTGACAGTGCTCCTGGGGGAGAGATGAGAGAAATTACAAGCATACCAGTTGCCGAGGCAGGCCACATCTTTTTTCGAGAGGCAGGGTGGGGGAAGGAAGGAAGGAAGGGAGGGAGGGTTTTTGGGTAGAACAGAATAGGAGGAGGGTGCATATTTCCAGTGTGGACATTGTTAAGGCCTACAGCTATGAGGTGATCACAAATGGTAGAAGAGAAGATGAATAGCAGGGCAGTGGCAAATCCAGAGAACTGCATGCTAGGAGGAAGGTAAAGGTGAACAAGTAATGAGTGAGAGAGAGAGAGAGAGACCTATAAGTTAATGCCCTGGAGCTGCGAGATCACCAAAACAGCAGTTTTAGCACCTGCAGAGCCACCTATTGATGTCTCTCTATAACGAGCAAATGGGAGTTTAGGGAGATAGACCAGAGTGAGGATGTGAAAAATGTACTTCTTCCCCTCTTTTTGCTCTAGCCCTGGATTCAAACTGCCTCTGGAGCTGGCACAGCATGAACAGTCACACACACAGTGTTGTGCCATACAATAAGAGGAAGGCTGCTGTTCATCTGAACAGTCTTTCTCATTTTCTCTCTGTGTTTCTCTCTCTCTCTTTCTTTCTTTCTTTCTTTGAGGAGGTTCAGGAAGGAGCTGAGGAAGCATTACTTCACAGAAAGGGTGGTGGCAGCTTAGAACACGCTGCCTGAGGAGGTGATCTCACTGGATTCAGTGGGGAGTTTTAAGAAGGGATGGGATAGGTTCATGGGCAAGGTACAAGTAGGGAGAGAATTGACCAGGGTGCTGAACTCAGGAAGAAAGAATTTGGCAGGAGGAAAGGGGGCAACAGCAGTTGTCTGAACTGTGAGCTGCGTTTTTGAGCAGACATGATAGACCTTGTGGCCTAAATCTGCTGGCATTGTCCTTCCTTCCTTTTTCTCCCCCTCTCTCGCTTTCTTCTCTGGGATTGCCACTCTGTAACTCAGTTTCTGGATCATTCAACCAAGATTGAGGAAAGTGATATTAATAGCTTCTAAAGTCCCTCACCTGCCCTGGTCTGGTAGGGAGTACACCCTTGGTAAAATTTGAAATTTCTTATAAGCACACAGTCAAAAATCCAGTTGTTAATTAACTCACCTTCTGCTCAGGAGACCACGGGTTCATATCCTGTGCCCGTGTTCCTAATCAGGTAGGGCAGGAGCTGTAGAAACTGCAACAAGGATGCTTACTCAGCTCCAAGGAAGGATTCCTGTATGCCCTACGGAACAGCTGCCCCCTGGTGGCTCAAGGGCATGGGAAGTATTCTGTGGGGAGTCACCCATAGTCCCACCCCAAATCCGATGTTTGGGCTTGTGCAGGGATCCATTGTTGGGAGGACACTGAGGCGTCGACACTAGATCCTCCACAGTGTGCTCAGTTGGCCCCGGGAGCGTGCGCTGAAGTAATAATGGCTCAATCTCTCAACCACCTGATAGCTAAAGAGAAGGTTCCCTCATTCCAGGCAGTCCAATACCATTCCACTTGAAACGCAGAAATCGCCAAAGAGGAGGAACCTGCACCTATCAATATGGTGTTGTTGCAAAAGGTTGGGGAGCGGGCCCTAGTGTGTTTCAGGCACAAGAACCATGAACATGATAGATGGCCTCAAAGCCTTGGTGGGATTACTGTGTGGCAGGTAGGAGCAGCAGGAGTGGATAGATAGCAGAAGACAACAGTAGAATACCAAAAAAAAAATCTGTGTGACATCAACCAGAAACTTGCCAGGCACTTTAACCTTCCTGTTTTCTCTGCCATGGTTGGCACTCCTTGTGAGGTTGTCATCTGTTTCAGATACTTGGGGTATGGTTTGATAGCAGGCACAACTGCTCTACCCATACTGATGCCATCCACAACAAGCTTCTCCCTAAACTTGGTGCCCTCTACTGTCTTTCATTCCTAATTCGCTGAAAGATGGTCACTAAGATGGTACTACTGGTGTCTGACTACATGTGTGTGGTCTATGAACCACCCTGTCCTTCCGCCTTGCCAGTCTGGACACCTTCTGCAATGCCATTTTGCTGCTAATGCACCTCCTCCTACTCACCACTGCACTCTCGGCACTTCCCTTCCCCTTCTACCTGTTTCCCTCCCAATGCTTCTTGCATTGTGCATCCGTCTCTAAATATTGGTTTGACTCTCTGCTTCCTATCTCTCCTTTTGCCTAGTCCATCTGCCTCCTATGCCCTTCGCTCTTGCAACTCCCATTCCTGCACCATGCCGTACTCTAACTCTTCTGCTGGGAAATCCATCTCCTCTCATCTTCCTTCAGTCTGGAACAAACTCTTTTCCACCATCTGCATCTCCCCAACCCCCACTTTTCCCTTAAATGTCAACTCAGACCTCTTGCTGCCCCTGCATACACCTGCCCTGGCCATAGTTGATTTGGGTATGCTACTCTCCTGTACCTTGTCTTAGTGTTCCTGTACCAGTTGCCTTAGTTTTATTACTACCCTGTGCATTGCTCTACTTTGTTACTAGCCTGTGTTCTGTTTATACAATGTATTTATTTACTGTAGTTTTGCAGCACTTTACACTTTGTATATTTTGTATTTTGCACTTTAATACCATGGGTCCAATATTCAGAAACGTGCCTGGCACTGGCACAAGTGGTGACGCAGCGCAACTAAGGGATATATTCAAAAGAGATGCGCCATGGCGCATCTCTTCTGAATATATCAAGTAATGTGCACTGTGCAAATACAATGCACTGGCGCATCCCCCCAGACAGGGCTGAATACCAGGAATGGGAACTGCTCCAGCGCAACAGAGATACACTGTGTGCAAATTCCTGGTACTCAGCCAGCAGTATGCAAATGGGGCCATAATGCATGCAAGGTGGAAATGGGGCCATTTGCATGTCATTATGGGCTTATTTGCATGAGTTGTGCAGGGCTGGCCAGCGAAATGCGCCTGACGCCCTGCACAGTATGCGTTGCTGTCAGAGGAGGTCTAGTGGTTCCCCCTTCCCCTCCCGTACCTCAGATCGCCGTATGAGTCATGTTCGAATCACCCTAGTGGACCAGTGGTTCCCCCCTCCCTACCTGTAACCCTCGATCGCATTAAAATAGTTATCCAAAACACTCTGGTGATCCAGTGGTATACCCTTTCCTCCCCATATCCCCGATCACTGTATAATAATATTGTGAATCACCCTGGTGGTCTAGTGATTCCCCCCTCCCTTCCCATAACCCTAATCACCATATAATAATATTTCTATACCTCCTGGTAGTCTGTTGGTAGCCCCCTCCCAGCTCTGCCCATAACTGCAATCACCGTATAATAATATTTTGAATCACCCTGGTGGTCTAGTGATAGCCCCCTCCCTGCCCATAACTGCGATCGCAGTAAAAATGTAACTCCCCATTCCTTGGTAGTCTAGTAGTAACCCCACACCCAGCCCACCCAGCTCTGTCCCCATCAGCAGTGGGCAGCAAACCCACCTGCATACCTCCGTGGCTGCCCACTGACTGACAGCTTACAGTATCTGCTGCAAGCCCATTGGACCACACTGTGGACCAATAGGCTTGCAGTGCATACTGTAATAGTCATTCACAACTCTGTGAGTTCATTCAGGTTATGGGCAGGGAGAGGGGGTAACCACTAGACTACCAGGGGGTATCAAAATATTATTATATGGCAATCAGGGTTACAGAAGGGAAGGGGGAACCACTAGACCACCAGGGTGAGTCGCAATATTATTATATGGTGAGCGGGTATTTTGGGCAGGAAGGGGGGTACGACTGGACCACCAGGGTGTTTTGGATAACTATTTTACCGCAATCGGGGGTTATGGGTAGGGAGGGGGGAACCACTAGACCACCAGGGTGATTCAAAATATTATTTTATGGTGATCGTGGTTGTGAGCAGGGAGAGGGGTACCACTAGACTACCAGCGAGATTTTAAATATTATTTTACGGCGATCGGGGTTACGGAAGGGGGGACCACTAAATCACCAGGGACATATTTGGATGCTTGTGAACGGTGTTCTGGGGGGGGTAGCCACCCACGGCTGGAAGCTACAGTGTTGCGCATTGCAGTACATTAGCACACCTGTGAGTGGCGGGAACTTGAGCCTTTTTCTATGGGCTCAACTTTGAGCCCAGGTATGCGGCACATCTCTTGGTTGTGCCTGCTGATGCACCACACATCCCGGGCTGAATATTGGGGTGTGCCGCATATGCATGGGCACACCCCCTGGAGTTGTGCCTCATACATTATCTTTGCGCCTGGCCATTGGGAATTGCGCTGCGCAATTCACCCTTTTGAATATTGCCCCCGGTGCAGTTCTGGGGTTGGGCTGGTGCAACCCCTTTGAATATCTAGCCCCATGAGTATGATGGATTTTGTTTCCTTTTCCTTTCCCCTTGGGTCGCACCTGGAAGCAAGCCCTGGCACAGTGTGTCTTTCCTGGTTGCCAGTTGTCAATAAGTAAATAAATAATAAAAAAAATCAATCCAAGAAAATGTTTTCTTTTCTTACATTTAGTGTAGTCATTGCATGTATTATTGCATGCTTTCTAACTGGACTGCCTATAGTGAACCTCAGCTACCAGGAGTGCACTCATTGTCACAGCTATGCAAAAAATACTGCTCTGGGAAGAGGTCCAGTGAGGTTTTGTGAGGAACCCATAGAACTCTTGTGTCTCTGGCCCTTCCATGATCTGTATTTCTTGCTCAGCTGTGACCATGAATGCTTCTGGTATTAAGAATGATTTGTAGTGGGGGAGCTAGAGAGCCATTCTCCAGGCAGGAAGCTTTTCCTAGACGTGCTACACTTCAGCTGTTATATTTCATCGAAAATATTATTATCAGCTGTTCAAATGTCTGAACTTTAATTAGATTTGATTTTCTCAACTGTCTGGCTTTTGACTGATACCGAACATAAAATGGTGCGGATCGGAAATTCTGCCCTTGCAGCTATTAAGATAAACGCTGGGAAAGTAAACAAGGCCGCAGATCCTTCATGTGGGGCACCTACCACTATGTTGGAATCATCGCAGAGCTCTTCGTGGCAGCAGCTCCTTGTCTTACTGCAAAACATGGACGCTAAATTGGAAAATTCCCTCTCGAGGATGGAGAAGCACATAGTTGCGCCTAATGCCCCAAGTGAACCGGTGCAGAAATACGACGAGCAATCTGCCAATGCTCTGGTGATCGCTGCAAGGCTGAATGAAGAGCATATGCAACACCGAGGCCATGTGGAAGCTGTAAGAGGTGAGACTCAGGCTGTCGTTCTGCTGAAGGGGCAGGATGGTTTGAAGGACATAGTCGGTTTGGATCTGATTGCCTCCTTTATGGATTGTAGTGTGATCAAGCTGATTTTTGATAAATGCCTCATCTGGTGCTGGTTTTGGAGGGTCCAATGGTGAATTTGTGGATCAGTAGCCTACCAGTTTCGAGGCCTGGTCTTCAGACAGCCGAGGATGGTGGAAGACGGAGAGATTTGTGTTGTGCTTAGGAAGGACTGATTCCATGACTGGCAAGTTTTCGACTGCTTAGGTGTACAGAGCCTATGTCTTGAACTTGGGGGACATTGGAACTAATTTTGGGGGTTTTATACTGTTCGGGACTCATAGCTGATGTGATGGCTGGGAGATTTTTCTACGTACTACCATGGAATGGTTTTATGATGCTGGTCATTGTATACCATATAGTAGTTTATTCCACCCTTTGCATAATGATTCCCCAGCATGTCTAAACTATGCAGCTATTAGTAGCTCTCAAATCTCGACTAGAACGCTCTGCATGTTCTTTAGGCTGCCTTTTTGCCTTACTGTTTTGGTATTCAGTTTATATATAAGAAACAAAAAAGCTTAAAATAGTAATATTAGTTGGTTGACGGTTGATATTGAACTCATTTCATCATGGAATGTAGCGCTGTTTGAGAAATAGCACATATTTCCTTTTTCATATATTTTGTCAACTGGGTTAATAGCAGTCTCCACGACTGCATCTTACTGCCTTTGTTAATACTCCCTTTTAAGGACATTCCAAGGCCACTGAGAAGGCTGGCATATTTGGGACACTTTCTCTGAAAAATGTTGATTATCCGCCCCCTCCTACTGTAACAGAATACAGAGGGTCGTACTATGTTTATCAACGATATGTATGGAATCTGTTTCCTCTGCTACATCTGTTACCCTGTATGAGGTATTCGTGTCTACGATTCTACATGAAAACAATAAACATAAAGGCCCAGATATTCAAACTGCGCCCAAAATGTGCTCAACAGCAGGAGCAAGCACAAGTCAATTGTGAATAGGTGCAACAGATGCGATATTCAAACATGGAGCAAAACAAATTGCGCAAGCAGCCAACGTCTGAATTTCGCACAAACTGCGCCATAGCGCAACCAGGAAGGGGAAGCTGAGCAGAAAGGTTGCGCCATAGCGCAGCCAGGAAGGGAAGCTGAGCAGAAAAGGTTGCCATAGCACTAGTAGCTAGCCCAGCTGAACAGTCCAGAGGTGCCATAGCTAAGCAGAGCCCCCCAGCAGAGCAATGAAACTGCACAACCAGGGAGGCAGGCTGGGGCCACCACCAGCCATGCCACATATGGGCACAGGAACACACTGCAGAACCAACAAGACACCGCACACCCCAAGCACAGCATCACTGGGGAGGGATGGATGATCCACTGGCCCATGGGGACAAGCCAACAAAGCACAGCAGGGCCATGACGCCCAGCACAACCACTGTCAGGCTGAGACTGCCACACACAGGGGTTGACAACCACAGTGCACATCAGCCCCGTCTGCACAGCACACCTGCACCGTGACCCCAAGACACCACCCATGTGCAGTGACTGTCACTGCAGTAAACACCATGCATCCCCCGGCACACGCCAACCTCGTAGCATAGAACCATACAAGCCAGACCCACCCTGGGCACCCAGCAGTGGTGGCAGCAGATGGCAAGACCAACTGAAAGTCACTGCCACACCGGAGACACCTCCCCATGCGCACACACACACACACACACACATATACCCAGGACCATACCACCCCAGATGGCATGCACACCACTGCAACTGAGCAACCATAGCCAGCTGCAAATCAGAGACCACCACAGTATTCATAACAAAATATATATATATTGGAAAACAGAGAAATTACAACAACAAGAACAAGAACAAAACTATATACAGATATGTACAAGACCGGGGGGGGGTAGGGGTACAAGGTAGGGGTGGGCAAGAGGTAGGGGTGAACAACTGGGAGAGGGAAGGCAGGGTGGGAGGAATGGGTGAAGTGGGAAGGGGAAGCACATTCATCGCCTTGCAGGCTGGTCTGCTGCTGCCTGGTGCTGTCCCTGTCGCCTCCGCCGTCGCCGGACCCCACGGCGCTGAATGTCCCGGAGGATGTCATGTGTTGCAATGGAGACCCTGGTCAGCCGCTGGAGGGCACGCTCCATCCCGTGCGGATGCTGAGGCCTAGGAAAAGGAACACAGTCAATGGCTGTGACTGTCCACAACCCTGAACACCACCCATCCTGCAAGGCATATAGCCCAGTGCCCGCACCTGTGATGGTATGCACCCACCCACAGTGACCATGCACATGACACGCCCAACCAGGCAGCACCAGCTATGTGCACCACTGCACACACACACTGCCCATGTCCATCACAGCACAAACAAGGCGTCAAGTGACGTGGCAATGTGGTGGGATGCCAGTTCCACAGCCATGTGCCCAGTGCATGCATGGACCACCAGTGACGCAACACAGACGTGCAGTGACATTGGACAGTGAGGACTGTCGCCTATGTCGTGCATGGTTGTGTTGTCCATAGCTGGTGGTCATGCCCACCCCCTCCAGCATGCAATAGCATCCATGATGTAATGATACTCACACTCATCAAGCAGCTGTGGCTGCTGCTGCTGCTGCTGTGGCCCACCCCCTCACGTCTCCTCCGTCCGCCACCTGGGCCTTGCCACGGCCCTCCTCAGTCTGTGCCTGCATCCTCTCCGCCAGGCCTGTGGGTGACAAATGTTGAGAAAAACATCAGTGTGACCCCAAAGCAGACTGCCCCCTGCCCCAGTGAGTGTGCCTGCCCACACAGCCAGACCCATGCATCTCACACCTGCACACACTGACACAGCCAACCATGGCAGAGCCATCCCCCATGCACCACCACCAAAACACAGTCACACCCCTACGGAGAATACAGGTGCATAGATGGTACACCCACCTGGCCTGGGCACAACGCCCCTCCTGGCACGTGACCTGAGGCGTCGCAGCACATCCGGCTCCCCTCCTGCAGAGGTCACTAAACCTGTGCCTGCACTGCTCCGCAGACCGGCACCACCCTGTGACCCTCACCAGGTCAGTGGCCACCTGCAGCCACACCTGGGTGTGGGCCATGGTAAGGGGCTCATCCCCATACAGTGCCTCATAGTGGGGCTCAACCAGGGCCACCAGGTTGGCCACCTTCACCTGGCTCCATTGGGGCGCTCTCCTGTGTGCCATATTTGGGGTCGTACAGCAGGCAATATGGCGCCCCGCAGCGCGGCAACCCCACATGGAAATGTTGCGCAATAGACCACCATAATCTCAATCGGGCTAGCACCGACAGCGCCGCGTTCACATAGCGCTTACCAAACAACGCATAGGGCCGCATACACATGGCAGCTGAACAGCGCCAGGGGTAAAGGTCGGACACCAGGTCAGGGTCTATGACGCAAGGCCACGCACAGCGCCATCTGGACGCCCGCGCATCCCGCGCGACCGACCACCTGCGTGCCAGTGCCACAGTGGACTATTGCGCAGTAGTGCCACAGCACCATATGGTGCCCAGTGCTGTAGCGCCACTGGCACAATGGTGGCCATGGCCTGAATTGCCGATCGCGCACAGCACATCATCAGCGCGGCAGATGCCTGCGTAAGCTACCTGGGTATGCGCAATGCAGTGTACCACACAGTCACAGATCTGCGCCATTGGCTCAGCCGGCTCAACCGTAATGCGCAAAGCGCAACAGCGCAATATTCAGCCGACACATGCAAATCATCTGATCAGCCATTCAAAGGCGCAGTGGCGCGATTTGCATTTCATTACAGTTGCTCCACTCCTAATTTGCATGCATTGCTCTATAAATGTGTGACATTGGGCTGCGCTGGCCAGATTCGGTTACTGCAGGTGAGAGGTGGGTTGCATGCTGTGGGATGTTCTGGACAGTGGTCATGGGATAACGCTGTAGACTGCACAGTGATAGGTGTCCACTTCCACCCATACAGATCGCCATGACCGAGCAGAGCCAAGGTGAGGGTGAGGATGGTGGGCGAAGGAGGAGGAGGCCCAACTTCACCACGGCGGAGACAGAGGCCCTCTTCCAGGCCTACCTGGAGGAGGAGTCACTACTGAGTGGACAGCGGGGCACCCCTCAGGCCCGTGCGGCTGCATGGGAGGGGGTAGCTCGGGCAGTGAACCTGCATGGAAGCCACCAGCACTCCGTGCAGGAATGCAAAAAGAAGATGGGGACAGACCGCAGGAGGGTGAAGGAGAAGGTGGCAGCCAGCAGTGGTGGAGCTGACCCCGGCTGAGGACCGACTGGCTGCATCAATGCAGCGGAGTGCTATTGAGGGCGTACCAGGAGGTGGATTCCAGACAGGTGGAAGCCCATCACTGCACGGTATGACATGGTGGTGGTGTTGGGGGGAGGTTGTTCACATGCACTCACATGTCCTCTCTTTCTGTTACAGATCCTGTTCGTCTTCAGGGGACAGTGGTGGTGGGTCCAGGCAGTGAGGAAGACCTGCTGGACATGGAGGAGGGTCCTTCCACCTCTGTCACCAGCCAGCATGCACTGCACCAGCATGCACGCCAGGCTGCCAACTCTGGTGTCGGTGAGTCGGGTGTGGGGGGTGCACAGCCTGTGTCTCAGCAGTCTGGCATGCAAGCATGCCAGCACGCTGTGACTGTGGCTGCAGCACGTACCTGCACCATTGATGATGCAAGGACTGCAATGGGCAGTGACATGTGTGTGTCCCATGACGGACACACAGCAGGCCAGCACGTGCCCCTGGGCCTTGCTGGTTCCAACGTGTGTGCCAGCATGTCGGCACAGTCCCAGACTGTGCCTGTCAGCACCGGTGGGGCAGCACCGGTGGCTGTGCAGGTGTCTGGCACTGTTGCGGCCACAGCAGTGGAACGAGTGGTCCCTGGGGCACAGCGGTTGGAGGGGCAGCAGCAGCAGTCACCCACCAGGTCTGGGGGTACAGTGTCCAGCGGTGGCACATGCCCACCGCCCTTTGATATGCCCATTCCTGGTCCTGGTGAACAGCGCCCACCCTCAAGGGGTGTTGAGCATCAGGATCTTCCATACCCTGGGGGACAGGATGCCGTTGTGGCAGAGTACCCATTTGAAGAGCACACCCGCCTGCTGCGGGAATCAGTACAGCAGCAAAGGCGGGTTGCAACGTCTGTGGAGGCACTGTGTGTGGCTGTGGAGCGGCACAGCAGGGACTGTGCTCTGGACCGTGCAGAGATGGTCCATATGCGGATGGATGTGACCGCCGCCATTGACAGGCAGACCCAGGCATTGGTCGCTGTCGTGGCTGCATTGGGCACACAAGCAGGTGCTCCTGTACCGCGCACCCCACACAGTACGCTGTCCACTCCCCGTTCCCGGCGTCATGCGACACCAAGCCTGTCGATGCCCGAGTTCTGCTGTGGGCATCCCAAGCACCCCTGGTGCAGGTATGTTTGGCATCCTACAGACCCCACTGCGGACAAGGTCGCGATCACACAGTGGGACCCCTGGTGGTCCATCGGTGCCACCCCATGTGGCCCCTGCTCAGCCTGCCAGTGCTGTTGGGTCACGGCGGGGCCGCCCACGCATCTGCGGTGGCTGTGGAACGGTGCAACATGACTGACCTGTCTCCCAGTGCAGGCCCTGTCTGGTGCTGCCCTGTGTGCACTGTGCGTCATGGTGGGCAGTGCACTGGTGGGTGCCCTGCACATCGCGCCGACATACGGACCACCTGCACACCATCCCGACTGCTGTCCACAGGTGCATGTGCATGCTGATGCCTGCATTGTACTGTACACCAAGGTGCAAGGGTGCCCAGCATCTGACACACGTACTTGGACAGTACAGATGGTGGGTGTGGTCTGTGGATCTGTGTGTTTGCCATGTCTGTTCCTGCTTTGCTGTGCACCTGCCCATGTACGCTTGTGTGTGTGTGTGTGTGTGTGTGTGTGTCCATATGACTGTTCGCCCCTCCCTGATGGTGTGTTTGTGTGCCTGGTCCCTTCCACTCTCTTGCCGTCATGCACCCCTGGTGTGTTACTCTGTGTGCCTGTGTGTTGTGCCAGGACAGTGTTTGTTGCACATGGCCCCTTGACTTACCTGTGTCGTGCATAATGCTCCTCCGTGATGGTGTCCCAGTGCAGCTGGGCCTGCCAGATCAGTCAGGGGTCCCGCCGTCCTAGGGGGGGCTGCTCATCACCATCAACACCGGCGCCGCTGGCGTCCCCATCGCTGTCCCCCTCTTCAACCTGTAGGGCTATCCCACAGTCTTTGGCCATGTTGTGCAGGATACAACAGACCTGGAATATCCCACAGGCCTTTGAGGGGCTGTACTGTAGGGCACCGCCGGAGATGTCTAGGCATCGGAAGCGTGCCTTGAGCATCCCAAACACCCGCTCAATGATGTTGCGTGTGGTGGCATGTGCCTCATTATAGCATTGCTGCGATGGGGTCATGGGGCGCCGGTACGGTGTGAGCAGCCAGGGACGGAGTGGGTATCCGCTGTCACCTGTGTGGAGATAGTGGAGATCAGTATCATGTTCTGGTCCATATTGCCCTTATCCCTGTGTGCCACTACCATGGCACCTGTGGCATTCCCACCCTTGCCCCGAGTTTGCATTTCCTACATGCGTACTCACCCACTAAATGGCCTGCGGGGATGTCCCCACTCTCGATTCGATGGCACAGTGTGACTGATGCCATATGAAGGCATCTGCGTGCCCGCCAGGCGTTGGCACAGACATTGATTATATCGCCCAGTGGCATCACACACCACCTGGCAGTTGACACTGGAGAAGCCCTTTCTGTTCCTATATGCGGCCCCATCGGGCCAGGTGGCGCGCGAATGGCCACATGGGTGCAGTCTATGGCCCCTAGCACGCCAGGCATACGTGCTACCCTGTGGAATTCCTGCATGTTTGCTGTACGCTCTGCCGCGGTGCTGGGGAAATGGATGTGCTCCACAGCATGTGGCAGCAGTGCGCTGAGGAACTGGGTGAGGATGCGTGACGTGGCCGACTGTGTGATGCCTGTGGTGTCCCCTGTTGGCCTCTGGAAGGTGCCCGTGGCGAGCAGGCACATGCAGGCTGTCACCTTGGTCTCCACTGACAGAGCTGAATCTCGCGTGAGGGTGCCTGCATCACATCACTGCACAGCTCACAGAGCCGCCTCAGTATTGCCCTGTTCAGGCGGTACCGCCCACGATCTCTACATCTGTGTACAGCTCAAAGCTGATGCGGCACGGTACTGCCTGTTGGGGGGGCGCATCACCGACGGGCCCATCCACGGCCACACCCCCTGCACCTTGCATTCTCCACCTCATTACAGCTTCCATGTGGAAGCTGCCGCCTCCATCTCCTGGCTTGTGACCCGCCCCGCTGATGTTGCTCTGTTACCCCGCTGTCCTGACTGCTACTTCCAGTGCACCGGGCACCCCCGCTGGCCTCCGCAGCCTATGGCCCACACTGCTTCCCTTGCCTGCCCTGGCCTGTCACTGTCTGTCTTTCTCTCTCTCTCTTCCCACTTGGCATCCCTGTAGCGTTCTTGCGTCTCTTCCTTGAGCCTTTTTATTTTGGCTCATTTCCGCTGGGGCACAACTTCCGGCTGTTGCGCATTGCACAAGTCTTTGAATATCGCATTGCGCTCTTTATGCATGGATCCACCCCCTTCGGTTGCGCATGCCTTCATTTGCATTGCGCTGTTGCTCAGCATGTTTTCGGTGGCGCAACTGCCTCCTGCTGAACATTGCAGAATGGCGCACTTTCGGACTTGCGCATGCGCAACCCTATTGCGCATGACGCAACCCTTGTGAATATCTGGCCCAAAGTATAAAAACAAAAAAGAGAACGATTTGTAGCTGCAGACATGAAGGGTACATTTCATGGTGTAAATACATAATTTTAAAAAATGTTTATTTTCTTTTATTTATTGAGTACTAAGAGTACAAATACCTTTGAACCAGTGGTTCCTTTACAGAGGTTCCACGTCAGATACACTTGAGGAACATAGACAACTGGCGCAGTGGTTTAAGGCTCTGAGCTGCAAATCTGGAGACCTGGGTTTGAATCCCACAGCCCCCACTTGTATACTGTGTGACCCTGAGCAAGTCACTTAACTTCCTCGTGCTCCCAGGTTGCACCTGTAAACAAGTTTTCAGCTTAGTGTGTCTCACTTGGTAAAATAATTGGTAAAAAAAAGAGGTATGATGCAAATAATACAATGGCATATTGTGAGGTGACAATCATAGAACAAAAATATCTATGCTGACAACTTATAGGGGGTGAGGGGTGAAGAGGTAAGAGGCAATCAAAAATAGTGACTTTGTCAAAAAGCGCAAGTGGCAATTCAAGTGCAAGGGTAGCGTGTGAAGGCGGAGCAGGTGGGGAATAAGGCAAGGGAAGAATACAGTAGGAAATTGAAGGGAAGGGCTGGGACAGCTGGGAGAAAGAGAACAAGGTGGAGTAGGGGTGGAGGAAGGGCAGGGGTAGGGGGTGGGAGCAAGGAATCCTAGGGGGGGTATAAACTAAAGAGGGAAGTAGATCCAGTGGTATTTATTTTATTTAGTTTTTATTTACCAGGTAAGTGCACTAGCCATAGCAATGACTATTTTCAGGCGTGACCTGGGAGGGTACAATGCAACAATACAGGGAAGACATTCCAATACAAGTACAACAAAAATCGTTGACGACAATATTCAAACAGAGTGGAGCAAGGAAATACTAGGGGTGTATAAACTAGAGAGGGAAGTAGATCCAAGGGGGAAAGGGGAGGGGCAAGGAAGCGGAAGGTGACACAGTGTGGGAAAAGACGGGTGCGCAGGAGGAGGGAGAGAGGGATGAGAGGGGGAAAGTAATAGGGGTGAAGGGTAGAGAAAGAATGAGGTGGGACGGGGTGGGACAGGGATGAAGGGAGGGGGAGGGGAGATGGTGGGGTAAACAGGGAGGGGAAGGGAAGAGGTGACTGTGGGAATGGTGCAAGAAGGGGTAGAGGAGAAAGTAGCAGGGGAGACTAGAAAGTGAGGAGGTGGCAAGTAACCTTAGAGGGTACAGTCACAACTACCGAGATTCAAAAGGTGAAGGTGCAACTTGTGTTTAAATGGGCCTAGCTTATTCTCAGACGAGACCTCTGTTGGGAGTCCAGTCACTAGGGATGGGGCCCTAGCAACGAAGGAGCGTTGGGCTTGAGAGGTTTGGCAGAAGGGAACCTGGTAGGAGGGTTTGGTTGAACTGCGAGTGTGCCGTGTGTTGGGGGTGGGCACTAAAAAGGCAAGAGCAGCTGGTGGGGTAAGGCCAAGGCAGATTTTCTTAGCTAAGAGGCAGGTCTGGTAGGCTATCCTTCCATGAAGATTGAGCCAGTTAGAATATTTGTAGAGGTCACAAATATGTTTATAGTAAATGTTATAGCACATGATTTCATGGTGTAAATATAGATTTGTAATTTAAAAAAAAAATGCTTATAGTAAATGTTATAGCACATCAAAGATGTGAGATTAACATAACTAGGGAAACAAGCCCTCCATTTATACACATGACGTGCACAACAAGGGACGCTAGAGTGTGAGCATCCCCACACTACTCCCAGTATGCTTCAACCCTACCCTAGAGAGGTCACCTGTAGTGAGAGATGGAGTACAGTGGTAGCCAGAGATCAGGCACAGTATATCTAAAATATTGCCCAATAAATATTTCATTGTTCACATTTGGTCTCTTGAGCATATTATTAGGGGTAAATCATTAATTGTATTGTAGTTGATTTTAAAGTTACATTAATTTCCAAGTGTGGGGGGACACAGTGGGGAGGTACTCCATCGGGGGGGGGGTTCTGCTCTGACACCAGACCCACTTAAACTAATCTCTGGGTGGAGGCACCATGTTAACTGAAATATCTGGACACAGCTGGCCACTGGAGCAGCAGTAGTTCTACCACTTGCGGCGCCATCAACCCGAGTTTGTAGTGAACTCGGGCTGTCAGAGGGTCAGCCGGAGGGTGGAGGAACGAGAATCCAGTGGACTTCTCCCCTCTTCCATGGAGCCCAGCGTTAGCCTGGCCCCTCGCAATGGCTGCATGGTAGGATTTAGGGACCGCTATGCAAAAGGGGATGAAGCAGCAGGATTGCGACGTGTCATAATTGACTCCACTGCAGTCCAGTGGAGTGGGAGAGAAAACACCAAGGAAAAATCCCTGGTCAGCAGGATGACTTCCAACCATCCACATGCCCTACACCCGATGATCAGGCACTGCCATGGACTGGATCCATTTCATGGCAGGGATTGAGCAACTCTGCTGCCCCCATCCTGGGGGGGAGGGCGTAAGCTCTGGAGGAACACGCTGGCAGGGTGACGAGGCTGGGGTGGCTGGCACAAAGGGGACCATCTAATGTTCTGGGGGAGAAAGAGCACTAACAGTGGGGGAAAAAAAATATTTGGACACAACCCCCCAGTCAGGGAAATAAGGTCTCAGGCCCCTCAACCTTGTTTGAGCCCACAAGACGGGGTTGGTAATTGCAACATCCATGGTGACCCAGTTACAGTTATAACATCTCCAGTATGTACTATACAATATTTGCGTTGGTATAAGAAAGGGCATCCCGCTGTCTAGTGATTCCATCCTTAAAACTGAAAGTCCCAAATATATTGGCTTATTGTGGAATGCTGGAGCTTTTTAAATCCTAATTTTAGTTAGTTTGCACAGCAGAAGAATAAATAAAAAAGATATATAGGCAGTTTGGAAAAAGAACAATAAAAATATATTAAAAGAGGAGCAGGTAGAAGAAAAACTAAAACGAAACAGTAAAAAACAAATACGAGAAAGAAAAATTCACCAATGAGCTAACCAAGCAGCAGCCAGACAGTCAAAAGTCAAATAGTTCGTCAGCTATCTACTTGCTGCCAGCTGACTAATCGGCCATAAGGTCGGTCATCCAGCAGTCTAACAGTCATTTCATTTTTATTGGTTATACTGGAAAGGCATATGAGCATTGCTGTCCGTTTACACAAGCGTCCAGTTACATACGGCGATCATGAGACATGACATAGGCTTAAACATTTAACTAACAGTGAGGGTTAATACAGTGGTATATAAAATCAGGATAATATAGACTAAAGGGAAAACCATGAACTAGCCCTGGTAAATTAACAAATAAAAGGTAACATTAAGCATGCAGTGAGTGTTTAAAAATAATATAATATAACAGTGGGAAACAAAAAATTTAAGTGGAATCTAAAAACTAGCCTAGGTGGATTAACAATACTACAAGTGCTAGAAAGAGAGGGTAAGTGCCAGAGGTGGATAACCAGAGGGTGAGGGGAAAAAAGTGCAGAAGGGGAGCCATATTAGGGCTGCGAGCTGGTGCAGGTGAGATAAAAATGTCTCCTGATATTGTATTTGAAGGCATTTGTGGAGGACATTTGTGGAGGGACAGAGTTGTAGTTCAGGAGGGAGAGAGTTGAAGCTTGGGTCCCATAAAGGAGAGTGTTTTCCGGCCTTGAGTGGTCCGGCCGAAAGGAACAGTGAAAGAGTGAGTGGAGGACTGTTTAGTGGTCCTGCTGGCGGTGGCTGTCTGAAAGAGAGAGATGAGGCAATCAGGGAGCAGTCCACGGGAGAGTTTGAACAGTTCAGTCAGTCAGTGAGTCAGACAGTGAGTAAGGCAGTGACTCGACCAACCAGCCAACCGACCAACTGGCCAACCGACCATCTGATCAACCAAATGACCAAATAACCAACTAACTGAACAACCGAAAAAATGACCAACCAACCAACTAACAAGTTAGTTAAACAATCAACCAACCAGCGTAATCAGTCGCTAGCCATAAAGCCAGCCAGTTGGCAGTCTGCCAGTTACATATCAGCCAGTCAGTCACCAGCCATTAAAGTCACTCAGTTGACAGTCAGTAGCCAGCCAGCAGCATGCTGGTTGCCAGCCAGTAACCAGACGGTCACTAGTCAGGTAGCCAGCCAGCATTCCTCCAGTTACCAGCCAATCACCAGTTAGGTAGTGAGAATTCCAGGCACCAGTCTGTTACATAACTCCCAGTCAATTGCTAGCTAACCCACTGCCAATCAAGTTAATCAGCCGAAAAACACGTGCTAATACATTACCTATTTTTAATTTTTTTAGTTTATTTTTTAAAATAAGAGAAAAAAAAGTATGTTGTGGGTGATACATTTTATTGGACTAACAAAATTATTTCTGGAATTTTGGGGAATAATTTTGTTAGTCTAATAAAAGGTATCACCCACAACGTATATTGTTGTTTTTTTCTCTACATTGTTGACTGGACTAACACGGCTACCACATTTCTCTTTTTTAAAAAAAAGTAAGATAGGAAATACTAAAGTAAGTTAGAGTCAGATCCAAATCAGGATGTGTTTGGCAAATTCTAATCAATTGGAGCCATTGACACCCATTGAGACTGAAGTAAGATCATTCAAGGTTAGCAATGAATGATGTTAAATTGGGTCCTACCAAGAAAGTGCAACATGCCCACTATTTTATTACTCTTTTCCTCTCTTTCTATTCCCCGTGACCCCTGCCCAGTCTCTCTGATGTTACAGGAAGCAGCAAAAATCGGACATGAAAGGCGGAGTTTAGGAGGCTTCTCTGTGGGCAACACCACATCCTATTCCTGAATTGCCTGAAGTGGCCAAAGGGGGTGCTACTTTGTTATGAATGTTAGCCCCATCTCTGAATAGTGTAGCAAGGCCACGTCTTTCTGTAAAGTGTCTGCAGGCCTGGGGAGTGGGAGACTCAGGCACCCGCTGAACACAGTCTCTTGCATTGCAGTGTGATACACTGACACAGAAACATACCCACAGTTTAGAATTAGATGACTGTCTTTCCTAACCTTATTCCTAAATGGCCCCGGTCTACAACAGTTTGTCAGAATATGCAGTTTCCTTATGGCTGAGGGGGCTATAGCTTTGACTGTAAAGGAGTTACACCCAAGAAAATAAGGCTTTAAAACTGATCCATCTTCTTTTAAAAAAGCAGGCAAATAATTCTGTCTCATATTGATCCAGTTTTTTTTTTGACTTATTTATGTTACTGGTAATTAGAAACGTAGATAATGATGGTAGAAAAAGCTCATCAAGCTGAGACTTGCTGTCTGTATGTTTTTGTTTGCACTACCTGCCCTCATGTTCTCTGCCTTGCCTAGCTGCTACCCTTACCGAGGAACTACTAAGCCCTTTACTCTGTCCTGGCTGTGCTTAAAACCATTAATGGTACTGGCACCTTCCACCTCAGCTGTCAGACTGTTCCATGGCTCAGACACTGTCTTTGTAAAATAAAACTTCATGTTCAGCCTGAATTCTGACGACCCCCTCCGCCCATTTTCTCCTGTGTTCTAGTTTTGATATTCCATTTTGGTTATAACTGGGAGGACTGAGACTAATAGTCCCATTATCCCACTGTAAGAGGTGACTGGTGGCAAGCAGTATAAATCCGTTATTTACAAAATCATGGCATGCCTGAAGAGAAACACTGTACTAGATCTAAGAACGTTACAATACCATTATGCAGATCCTTGGCCCGGCGGCCCCATCTTGAGTGCAGTGTGCAGTTCTGTCCCCATATCTGAGGAGTGATATTGACAGAATAGAGGAGATACAGAGGAAAGCAACTAAGAAGGTCAGTAGCTTGAAGAACATGGGAGATGAAGACCGACTGGCAGAGCTGGGACCGTTTTTCATGGAAAGGAGAAGACCCAGGGGAGATGTGATTACATGGTTCAGGTATCTTAACAGGGATAACACCAGCAGGCCAAATCCAGCTCTTCAAGATGCACATGGATGAATGGACATTAGGGCACACAATGTAACTGTAGAGAGGAAGATTCAATGGAAACATCAGAAAGAACTACTTCTTTCGGAATGGCACCAGATAGTTCAAGAGATTTATAAATTGGAAGCTTTAATAGAAGCCATACATAATAGACAACCTTTAGGAAGAAATGACAATGATGGACTTACTATATGGTTATGCTTGATCCAGAATTTGTTCCATAAAAACAACAAGATTAACTAATGGAATTATAATTAATTGGGGGGAGGGGGAGATGGCATTGAGAAAATCAGAGATTGAAAGGCCGATTCTAGGGACATGGATATGTTGTTCATCCACACTCATTGGCAGGTATCCTTGCCGCTTTAAATCTTGCCGGAAGGTCTTCAAGCTTGCTCCTCCCACCCACCCGGGTGGTATAACTCTCGGCTCCGCCCCATGACGCCAGATCTTCCTTACCGCTTGGAAGCTCAGGTTCCCTCCTTAATGCTCTGCGTTTGAGACTGGTTCCTATTTCTCCGTTTGCGGATTTAAAAATAAATTTTGCGAAAAAGACTTCAGTCTTCTATCCCTCGCGGCTGCGATGGACAAATCGACTCCCGGATTTCGGAGATGCCCATGCGGGCAGAAGATGTCTCGGACGGATCCACACTCCACGTGTGTCTACTGCTAGGCCTTGAGCACGACCCGGGCTTGCGACCTGTGCTCATCTTTCTCGGCCTCGTCCTCGAGACCGTGCTGCCCGATTGCAACTGGGCCGTCCCGAGCGCTTCCTCCGTGAAGTCCAAGGAGGCCCGGTTGGCGGTCTCGCGGGCGCGGCTCGGCGGATCAGCTCGAGCGGATGGTCGCCTCAAGAGGAGGCGGCGCGGGCGATTTCCTCGCCGCGCATTTATCCCGCCTCTCTGGGCTCTTCTTACACGGCTTCCTTTAAGGAGCTTTTGTCTGTCCCTCTACTAAAGGAGAAGGGCTCACGCCTGCATGGACCTTATTCTCGGTCCAAAAAGAGGACAGGTAAGTCCCTCCGTCGGCGCTCTTGGGAGCCGGAAAGTCCCTCTCCCGGGCGTCGACCGTCGGCTTGATCGACCGCTCGGCCGCCACTGGCCCACGGTGTCCCCGACAGGTCAGTTGACCGAGACTCCACCGATGAAGTCGAGATTTTCTCACCCATTGACGGCTGTCGCTTTAGCAGCCGAGATTCCCTCCCCGGCCCCCGGGAGGGGTTGAGGATCCCGTGGCTCGCCTTGTGCCTCCGGTCCTCGAGCCCTCGGATGGACCATCCGAGCGGCGGGAGTGCCGGTTCCGCCGACACCTCCCGCACCGACCTCGGAAATTCCGGGACTCTCGTCTCGGTCTGACCTCTTCGCGTCCAGCCGATCCCACCGCTGGCAGGCGGTCTCGGTCTCGGCACCGCTGGGCGCCTCCGCCCGTCCCGGACGAGGGAGGCTTCGCTGAATTACGCCGACGGCACGAGGACCTTATGTTGCAACAGCTCCTCCTGGCCGGGAGTAAGCCGACCCCTGCCGCCTTCCCCGCCATTATGGCTGTCACCGAGCGGCCGACACAACCCCTCGACTTATCCGAGGAGCCTATACCCAGGCCGGTTGTTCGCCAAACCAGCTGCTCCACCGATTCGGTGGAACCTCCGCCTCACAGCCACCAATTGGGGCTCCGACCAAGAGATTCTTGGTCGCTTAAGAGTCTACCCATCGGCTGTCAGTTACCCTCACTCCCGACCGACCTCGGCAGGTGAAGGTGGCTCAGGCCAGAGGCAGTTTCTTCGAGGACTCTTCCGAGTCCGAAGATGATTCCTCCTTTTTCTCCAAGCGACTGGACTTGGAGTCTTCAGGAGGTCAGTCATTGGACGATAGCCCGTCGTCCTTCCTAGGACTGCTTCGGCTCATCTCGGAGTCCACCGGGATGGAGCTCGAACCCGTTTCCAAACGGGCCAGGTATCCCCTCACGGAGATTCTGGACCGAGGGGATTCTCCGACGGAGGCCTTTCCGGTGGCCGAGGCCATAGTGGGTCCGGCACTGGAGCTTTGGCAGCGCCCTGCTTCCTGCCCTGCGCCTTGACCAGGATGGCCAGGAAGTATCACGGTCCCTACGGTTCCTTGTCCGGTTTTGGAACACCCTCTGCTGAGGGTTGGTTACTGACAGCGCCTGCAGGGCGCCGGCAACGCCAGGGATGTGGACAAACCTCCTGACAAGGAGTCCAAGAAATTGACTATGTCGGGCGAAAAGTCTCACGCTATGGCCCTCTCTCGGCCTTCGCCAGGCCAGTTCGGCCGCCCTCATGGCACATTTTTCTCATGCCCTGTTGGGCTCCCTGGATGAGGTCATCCTCATCTTCCCGCCGATCTGCAGACTACGGTTAAGCAGGTGCGGGACCAGGGCAGGGAGTGGCCAAACAGCAGCTCCAGACTGCTTTGGATATAGGGGACCATGTGCCAGATCGGTGGCGGCCGTAGTGGCTATAAGGTCGGCGGGCTTGGCTGAGGATATCCACCTTTACTCGGATACCCAGCACAAGTTGGCGGATGTTCCTTTGGGACTGACCTCTTCGGCCCTGGGGTGGAAGGTCACCTGCAGAGGATCGAGAAGTCCAGTGCTACCTTGGACTCGGTCTCTTCCGCTCAGAAGGACAAAGGCATGCAAGCCACAGCCTAAGCCCTTTCGGCCTTCTGTGCCCCGGCGCCCGGCCCAGCAACGCCAGGGCCAGCAGGCTCCGGCCTTGGCATCCCAAACCCAAGCCGCCGGCTTCCTCAACAGGAGGCAGGAGGAAAAGGCCCAGGAGGTCCTCGGCGGTCCCTCCTCCAAGCCTGCCCAGTGATGACGGGCTGAGGGGTGTCGCCCCATTCCCCTCACCTTACCCCTGGGTCCCCACTGAGAGGCAGCTCCAGCACTTCCGTTCCGCCTGGTCCGCTGTTACCACGGACAGGTGGGTCTGAGGTGGTGGGAAGAGGCCTGCCTCTGGAATTCGAGCAGGCACCACCCTTCAGAGCCGCCGCCTCGGGGGCTTCGGATCCCCAGCTCACTGGCGGCTCGGCCGAGCCGACATCGCTCTCCTCCTCCAGAAGGAGGTGATAAGAGAGGTGGTGGACCCTCCTTCAGACCCAGGGTTTGTGTCCAGGTACTTCCTGGTTCCGAAGCGGACGGGGGGCTGGCGCCCCATTCTCGACCTACACGACCTAAACAAGTTCCTAAGGTCTCGAACCTTCAGGATGGTCACTCTGGCTCAGATAATACCATCCTTGGAACGCGGCGTGTGGTTCTGCTCTCTGGACTTGCAGGACGCGTTTTTTCACGTCCCTATCCGTCCGTCTCACCAGAGATTCCTTCGCTTCCGAGCGGAAGGATCCCTCTTCGAGTTCCAAGCCATGCCCTTCGGCTTGTCTCCAGCTCCCAGGGTCTTCACCAAATGCATGGCAGTGGTGACAGCATTCCTGCGGCGCCGAGGGGTCCGGGTGTACCCTTACCTGGACGACTGGCTGATAGCAGCTCCCTCCAGGAAGGAGGCGGAGTGGTCCAGAGATCTGGCCCTCCAGGTCTGCTCTCAACTGGGCCTCCTTATCAACGAGGCCAAGTCGGAACTCGAGCCGAAGCAGGTGATTCTATTCATCGGGCGCAGCTCGACTCTCTTCGAGCCAGAGCGGCTCCCGCAGACAGGGCCGAGGTTCTTCCTCCTTTGCCCGATCATTTCTGGTTGGGCACCGCGCCTGCCCGGACTTCCTGCGCGCCCTGGGTCTCCATGGCGGCCTGCACCAGCGTGGTCCGCTGGGCCCGCTGGAACATGCGTCCCTTCAGTGGGGACTGGCCAGCCAGTGGTCACAACTCTGCGATCCCTTGGACCAGCTTGTGTCGGTGACACAGGGGATGTGGAACGCTCTCCAGTGGTGGACCGTTCCAGATCATTTGCAGGAGGGCATCCCGTTCGTCCGCCCCGAACCGACGGTCTCTCTTTCGACCGATGCCTCTCTGATGGGTTGGGGTGCCCATCTGGGGGAACACCGGGCTCATGGCCTCTGGTCCCCGCGGGAGTCCCGATGCCACATCAACCTGCTGGAGCTCCGAGCGGTCCGCCTAGCTCTCACCGCCTTTGCTCCGTTCCTCCGGGGTCAAGTGGTCCGAGTCCAGACGGACAATACCACGACCATGTACTATCTAAACCGCCAGGGCGGGGCCAGCTCCATGCTTCTATGCAAGGAAGCTCTCCGTGATGGTCACTCAGGCGCAGCCTGGAGGCGGATCTCCTAGCCATTCACGTGGCAGGAGCCTCCAACACCCTGGCCGATGCCCTGAGCCGGATAGGGGCTGCATCCCACAGTGGTCTCTCCTGCCGGAGGTAGTACAGCATCTGTTCTCCCATTGGGGCACACCTCAGGTGGACCTGTTTGCCTCAGGAGAAGCGTGAAGCTGAGTCTGTTCTATGCCGCCCCCTCAGCAGGGCTCGCTGCAGGGGGATGCCTTCTCGAGGCAGTGGACCCCGGGCCTCTTTTACGCCTTTCCCCCATTTCCCTTGATCCACAAGGTGCTTCTCAAGGCGAGGAGGGACAAGGCGCAGGTGATTCTGATAGCCCCAGACTGGCCTCGCCAGTTCTGGTACCCAGATCTCCTCAGTCTCAGCTCCAGGACTCGTGGCAGCTTCCAGCTCGCCCGGACCTGCTCTCAGTCAATCAGGGGAAGGTGTTCCATCCGGACCTTCAATCCCTGCACCTGACGGCCTGGTTCCTGAGCGGCTAGAGTTCCAGGCCTTGGGTCTTTCCGACGAGGTCCTCAATGTAGTTGAGGCGTCCCGTAAGGAGTCGACCAGAAAATGCTATGCCTTCAAATGGAAAAGGTTTTCCATTTGGTGTCAGGGCAAGGGCTTGGACCCTTCCTCCTGTTCCTTGGCAAGCATCTTGGACTATTTATGGTCCCTTTCTAGTCAAGGGCTTAGGTCGGCGACCCTAAGGGTGCACCTGGCAGCCATCTCTGCTTACGGCGCGGGCCGGGAAGCAGTCAGTGCGCGGAGAGAGGTGGTCTGGGCTTTTCAAGGCCTTGATCACATTTCCCTCCAGTCAGGAACCCCACCTCCGTGGGATCTATTGCTGGTACTGGCAAAGCTCATGGGCAAGCCATTCGAACCTATGCACAGGTGTGCTCTCCACCTGTCGTGGAAGACCGCCTTCTTGGTGGCTATCACGTCAGCCAGAAGGATGGGAGAGCTCCAGGCGCTTTCCATCGAGTCTCCTTACCTGGTCTTCCACAGGGACAAGGTTGTCCTGCGCCCCCACCCGAAATTCCTTCCGAAGGTGGTGTCGGAGTTTCACCTTAACCAGGTGTTGACTCTGCCGGTGTTCTACCCCAATCACACCTCGGAGGCCGAATATAGGCTCCATACTCTGGACCCTAGAAGGGCGCTCGCTTATTATAAGGAGCGCATGGCTTGAAATTGGGAGGTTCGCCAGCTGTTTGTCACCTACGCTGAAGCCGCATCTGGCAGACCTGCAGCCAAGCGGACGATAAGCAGGTGGGTAACCTCCTGCATAGATCTCTGCTATAAGTTGGCGGGCATGGAGCCTCCCAGAGGGATAAGAGCTCATTCTACCCGCATACTGCTGCAACGGTGGCTGCTTCCAGGGACGCCCCTATCCAGGAAATCTGCAGGGCTGCTACCTGAAGTCAGCAAACACCTTCATTACCCACTACCACATCGACCTTGAGTCACGCCGGGATGCTGGTTTTGGGGCCTCGGTTCTCCAGTCTCTCTTTCCCAAGTATATGGGGGTGTGCGTCTTGCCTCCCTCCTCCCGGAGAACTGCTAGGAGTCTGCCAATGAGTGTGGATGAACAACATATCCATGTCCCTAGAAATACAGGTTACTCACCTGTAACAGGAGTTCTAGGAATGGTATATGTTGTTCATCCACACGACCCACCCGACCTCCCCGGCTTCGACGCACAACCTGAGCTTCCAGCGGGCCAGATCTGGCGTCATGGGGCGGAGCCGAGAGTTATACCACCCGGGTGGGTGGGAGGAGCAAGCTTGAAGACCTTCCGGCAAGATTTAAAGTGGCAAGGATACCTGCCAATGAGTGTGGATGAACAACATATACCATTCCTAGAACTCCTGTTACAGGTGAGTAACCTGTATTTTCCCACCTCATCATAGAAAACACGCTCCGGGGACATTCTGACCCACCCAAAGTCACTATGAGGGTGATCATTGACCTTCTGTGAAATGTGGACAATACTCTTACATAGACAGGGGACAGGAATTGTTACATATATATCTTTTCTAGAAGAAGAGACTGATGCTAATGACTAATGAATCTTCTTGTTACTCCTTCATTCTGTGTGTACTCCATATAATTGTAATGCTAACATGATTAAGTGTAATGAGATACCTTGCATGTAATGTGCTTTTCTCAATAAAAAAGAAATAAAAGGAAAGAACTACTTCAAAGAACAAGAGATGAACACTTGGAATAGACCGCCCAAGCAAGTGATGTCAGATGATACTCTATAACCTTCACGCTCCAACTAGGCAAGCACTTTGAAGTGGTGTAGTAAAGTATCCCCGCTGAGCTAGTGTGAGGGAGGGAGGGAGGAACTTAATGGACTGATGGTCTTCTTTCCCCCTTAAGTATTTATGTGTGCATGTATGTCTGCATGTATTATCTATGTATGCATGTATGTATGTATGTATATATATATATATATGTGTGTGTGTGTGTATATATATATATATATATATATGTATATATGTAAAAAAGACAAAGAACCTCTGTGTGTAAGCACTGAGGCAATGGTTACCTCAAAGGGCATATATATAAGCTCTATATCACAAACTAATTATTAGTCAGCAACAGTATGTTATTTTCTCTGCAAAGTACACAGTCAATTTGCCATGTTGAGAACTGGCGCATTCTTTCCAGCCCCAGGGCTCTAGGCAGTTTTTTATCTTTTGGGGGTCCAGGATTCACAGAATTAAAAATTGTAGGTCTCAGACTGAATTCTGGCAGTCTAGCAGTGTTCCTGTGGAGCCGTTTTGGTGTGACCTGCTACTGTGTGGGTACGCAGAAGGTGGCTGACTGTGCATCCTGAGAAGTCAGCAGTGCATCCCAGGGACCCTCTACACTGATGGATGAGTGTCATGGTGGGATACCGGAGCATCAACGATGCAGGTCCCCACATTCCTGAGATACCTGAGTTCTACAGGGCAAAGTACAAGAGATCTGCTTAAACTATGTCAAAAACCGACAAAGGGACAACTTGAAACATTGTAAAACCAGACATGTAGTTTGTGGTAAGTGAAGTGGAGCCCTAGCCGCATGTATCAGTGAACTTGTAGCTTTACTGAAGCACTCAGTGATTCAGATGGTCTAGGAGTTATCTTTTAAACCTCATGTGGCTTATATGTCCAGGACCATTCACCAGAAGCATGCATACTCAGGGCCTACCTCACTAAAGGGGCACGTCTTGCCATCAGCAAAGGAATCTTGGTTCCAAAATTGTTGTATTGTGCCCTGGTCCTGCATTCATTAAGGGAAGTGGAAATACTAGGCTTAAAGCACTCTATAACAAGATTGGTCAGATTGCTGCTCAAGTCCTCCCTAGTCAACATCACTATGATGTTTTCTATTCTTTTAATTGGCCATCCCCAGAAAGTAGGATGAACTACTGCCTACTGTGCCTGGCATATAAAGTAATTAGAGCCCCTCCCCTGCAAAGGTATGTAGTATTATTGAACCAAAGCCTCGGCAGAGACTGCTTTGGACCTTGTCTATAGTAGTACTCTGCTATCTGTTCTTGGAGTCAGATCGGGTTCAGACAGGCCATTCTTTACCTTTGTAGCCTCTAGTCTCTGGACAAACTTCCTGTTGTGATCTAAAACTGTACCACTTCTTTGGCCTTCAAAACCAGTCTAAGGCGTACTGTCTTGGATGTAGGTTCTGTAACTGAATCATTCAGGATAACCCTTCTATATGCATTCGAACCTATCCTGCTCATATACCTTCCACTGCATTGCTGTTATGTCTAAATAATTTAAATTTTGCCTTGTTAATTAATTGTAATCCTACACTTAGCAGGTTTTCACTGTTGTCTCTGCCTTTGTATGTACAAAAATTGTCATATGCTTGCTATATGGTCTATGTAATTTATTGAATTTTAACAGAGTGGGCCCAAAAATCTCTTTTTTAGTAGTGACCTAGAATTAATTGTATAGAAGTAACAAATTGCACAGGAAGTTGGGGGGAACAGAACAATGCAAAAAATTACAATCAGTCAGAAGAAGCCAGAAGGTGAAGGAAGGAAACATATTCAGTTCAGTGCTTCAGAGTAACTGGTAACTGGTATTTTCCTTTTAAACTTAGATTGTAGGCTTGTAGTGACACTATACTTTCTTTCTGTGTTGTCTTCACTTATAATTGTTTTTGGGCTGTTGAAAATTTAAAAAATAGTGGTGGTGTAATTCTGTGCTGTCTTTAATTGCTGCAAATTTTATCTTGGCTTGTCTGACTGTCCTGTAGCTGGGTGAAGGGTGTTAATTGTCTGGCCTCTGACCTCAGCTACATGATAACTGGAGGAGGGGCTTGTCACAGTTAAAGCAGCAAACAGAAGTTCATCTTCTCAGAAGAAGCCAGAAGGTGAAGGAAGGAAACATATTCAATTCAGTGCTTCAGAGTAACTGGTAACTCCCACCCCTTCCCCCAACTCTTAATTATATGCCCTGATAAATCTGATTGACAGGAGCTAAACACAGGGTATAGTAAGAGGTGTGAAGTAGGAGGGGCATAAGGGGGAAGAAGACCACCCTCAGCACGACAAGTTTTTTGACTCATTTATTTATTTATTGGTTTCTTTTTCCTTAAAAAATATATATCTGAGGATCAGTTACAGGATTTTAGTACTGTAAATAAATAAAGAGAACTAAGAGAGCTTCAGTAGCAGATAAGTAGTGGAATTGCAGTATAATGTGGGGAGTGGTGCAATGCAGTGGCTGTGGGGCAGCCATATTCAGGCAGACCTTCTGGACACTGAGGTGCTGCCCTATCTGCATGCATCTCTCGACTGTGGGATGAGGTAGCCAGACTCAGAGCGGAAGTAAACTGGGTCAGGAGTACCATCACCCCTGTCCAGGAACCACCCAGTCCATTGCAGCTGCCTCAAAGGATGCCGAGAACGAGGAGCACTTGGATGACAGTGGGCTCAGGGAGGGTTAGAGCAGTCAGCAGAGGCACATCCCAGATCCTATTCCTCAAGAACTCATATGCCACACTGGCAAATGAGGACAACCAAATAGAGGTACCTAGGGAAGTGGAAGGAAAGGATGTGGAGGTTAGGCAAGGAGGTGACCTCAGTGGGAAAGCAGTGGACCCCAGAGGAGGAGGAAGCAATCCTGGTGGGGACTCCATCATAAGAGGGATCCAGCTAGGAACACAGGAGGGGAGGACAGGGAGGTGAGGTGCTCACCAGGTGCCACGGCATGGAGGGATGGAAGGAAGATACTGGGGATCACTGGGAAGGCAAGACAGGAGGGAGTGGATGTCATTATCCACCTAGGTACTAATGACTTGGCAAATGGGGAGCCAAAGGAAGTTCAGGAAGAGTTTAGGAAACTGGGAGGGTCTCACAAGTAGCTACTTCTGTCACTTTCTCAGAAGTACTACCTGTGAGAGGCAAGGGAGAGCATAGGAGTGCATGCACCAGGAACTTTAACTCATGGTTGAAGAACTGGTGCTGTGAGGAAGGGTTTGATTCATTGGTGACTGGGGACCCATCTGGAGGGATGGAGGTTTGTTCAAGCCTGACGGCCTGCATCCATCCTGGAGGGAATCCAAGACTAATGATAAGTTTAAATGCTACATTGATGACAAGCATTTAAACTAGCAAAGGGGTGGCAGCCAGCAAGGATGATACCTACTTGCTCACCCCCCACAGCTAGTAATGGAACCAGTGAACCAGAGGAGTGGCTATCTCTGCAAAGCAGTGTGCAAATGATGGAGATTAGTGTCCAAAAGGTGGATAAGCAGAAAAGGGGCAAAATTTAGCAGAAGGGCAGACAGCAAGGAGAACCAGGGATAAATGACAACCAAGGAAGGGGCTGGAGTAGAACATTGAAGCAGTCTAGGAGGTCAATCATGGAAAGCCATGTGCAAATGCCAGCAGCCTTAGCAACAAGATGGAAGATCTGGAGGCTGTCATGGTACAGTCAGACCTGGACATTGTGGCCATCACTGAAACCTGGTGTAATGATAACCATGACTGGGAGATGGCCATACCTGGCTACAACATATTCAGAAGAGACAGAGCAGGCAGGAAGGGAGGAGGAGTGGCACTGTATGTGAAAATGACATAAGGGCCACACAGATCCAGGAGGAACAAAATGGGGAGAGATACTGTGGGTTGCTGGAAAGGAAAATGGGGCCAGCCATCCGCACAGGTGTGGTCTATAGACCACCAGCCCAGGAGGAAGAAACAGATAGGAGTTGATGCTAGCCATCCAAAGGATGGCAGACAAGGGTGAGGTAGTACTGGTTGGAGACTTCAATATACCAGACGTGGACTGGAGCATCCCAGCAGCAGCATCAACTAGAGCAGATTTATCTTGGACTCCCTTCAGGTGCCTTCCTCAAGCAACTGGTCATGGAACCAACTCGGCAGAAGGCAATACTGGACCTCAGCTCACAAACAGGGACAGTGTGATGGGGGTAACAGTGGGGAGCACCTGGGTAACAGTGACCACCAGTCATTGTGGTTTGAAATCACAGAAAGAGCAGAACCAAACCACACAAAACACGATCCTGGATTTTAGGGGGCAGACTTTGGGAAAATGGGGAGATGCTTGAAAGAGGCATTAAGGGAATGGGACAGGGAATCAGGGATTGAGGAACAGTGGGCAGTATTTAAAATGGGGATTATAAGAACAACAGAATTATGCATTAAGCAGGTTAGCAAGAGGAAAAGAAAGAGAGACCATTATGGTTTTCCAAAGAGGTAGCAAAGAAAGTGAAAGCCAAAAGATTGCATTCAGGCAATACAAAAGACACAGGCAGAAGGGGATAGGGAGAAGTACCAGGAGAAACAAAGGAGGCAGGGAAGTCAGTAAGGGAAGCCAAAGCTCAGACAGAAGAACACATTGCAAAATCAGTGGTTAAAGGGGACAAAACCTTTACAGGACATAAGTGAAAAAGAAGGACAAAGGAGGGATAGTGAGACTGAAGGGGAGGATGGGAGCCATGGAGGATGACAACAGTAAAGCTGACATATTGAACAGGTATTTCTGCTCAGTCTTTATAAGGAAGAAAGGGGGTAATGGGTCTGAAGGGCGTACAAGGGGTGAGAATGGTGCAGAAATGGACACAAGTCCCTTTACACGAAAGGGTCCTGAAGGAACTGGAAGTAATAAGAGCTGATAAAGCAGTGGGACCAGATGGGGTGCACCCAGGTCCTTAAAGAACTAAGAGAGGTGGTGGCTGAACCTCTGGCTATCCTGTTCAGCCAATCACTGGAAACAGGGCGGTACCCAAAGACTGGAGGACAGCAGATGTAGTCCCCTTATACAAAAGTGGGAACAAAGAGGAAGCAGGGAACTACAGACCAGTCAGCCTCACTCGGTAGTGGGAAAGATCATGGAAGCACTACTGAAGGAGAGATTGGTGGAACATCTGGTTGTCAATGGACTACAGGACCCAAGGCAGCATGGTTTCACCAGGGGAGGTCATGTCAGACCAACCTCATTGAATTTTTGACTGGGTGACTAGGAGGTGGATCGGGAGGTGGACATGGCCTATCTGGACTTCAGCAAGACCTTTGACACTGTGCCACATAGAAGACTATTACACAAACTGGGAATATGGGTGTGGGCAGGACAGTAGTGTGGTGGGTAGGTAACTGGCTGGGTGGCAGGACACAGAGGGTGGTGGTAAATGGCTGTCACCCACAGAGGGAAGAGTGACCAGTGGGTACCACAGGGATCAGTGCTGGGACCGGTCCTATTCAACATCTTCATCAGTGACATTGCACAGGATATAGAAGGCAGAATTTCACTGTTCGCTGATGACACAAAGCTCTGTAACAGAGTAGACACACCAGAGGGTGTAGACAGAATGAGAAGGGACCTGCAGAAACTTGAAGAATGGTCAAGGGTTTGGCAGTTGAAATTCAATGCAAAGAAGTGCAAGATAATGCATATGGTAACAAAACCCTGGCACAATATATCAGTTGGGGGGTGAGGATATAGCATGCACCAAGCAGGAGAGGGATCTTGGGGTTGTCATCTCTGATGACCTCAAGGTAGGGAAACAGTGTGACAAGGCATCAGGTAAAGCAAATAGGATGCTGGGATGTATAGGCAGGGGCATCACCAGCAGGAAAAGGGAGGTCATAATTCCGCTATACAAGACACTAGTGAGGCCCCCACCTGGAGTACAGTGTACAGTTCTGGAGACCATACCTACGTAAGGACATAGACAGGGTAGAGAAGGTTCAGAGGAGGGCAACAAAGATGGTGCATGGGTTGCATCACAAGTCCTATGAAGACAGGTTGAAGGAACTGAACATGTACTCCCTGGAGGAGAGGAGGAGGGATATGATAGAGACATACAAGTATCTTACAGGGAGGAACAGGGTGCAGGAAAACACTATTTTTAAGCGAAAAAGATGTTTCAGGACTAGAGGGCATGGGATGAACTTGAGGGAGGACGATTCAGAGGAAACATGAGAAAGAATTTCTTCACAGAACGGGTGGTGGACAAGTGGAACACCCTGCCAGAGGAAGTGGTGGGGGCTGAAACAATCACGGGATTTAAGAATGCATGGGATAGACATAAAGGAATTCTAGAGGTCAGGGGTAAGGGGAAATAGACTTCTAGGAAAACAAACTGAACTTACAAGCTCAAATGGGCAGACTAGGTGGGCCATAGGCCCTTATCTGCCGACACTGTCTATGTATGTATCTATGTATCTATGTATCTATGTACAAGAGTGTGCACAATATTTCCATAGACACAGTTTTAACAAACAGTAGCGCATTTACATCGGTGAACGAGGAGGCCAAAAAAATCCTGTCCGGTCAAGGCTGGATGCATTTCAACGATAACGGGTGCATTGACTGTGTTGTAATAAGAAGGCCTTAAGCCCTTTCTTAAATAGCTCCAGGTCGCCCCTGAAAAAGGGACTTTGTCTCAGTGGGCCCACCCGGTTATCAAAATTCAGTCAATCAAGAAAGCAACTAAAAAAATCACTCAATCAGTCAAGCAATTAATTAATCAATGGAGAATGATTTACTAGTTGGAATTCGAACTGTTATTTTTTTAGTCCTTGTTTACTTATGCGACTGTCAGTTTGTTTTACAGGACTTCACTAAAAATGTGACTGTGTCTTAGTGAGCAATAGCTCAGCGAAACCTCCCAATAAATAAAATAAGCTGGAAACTGTTATGTGTTTGTAACATGGCAAGGAATGTTCATCTCAAAACAACTATTCACACTGGTTAAAATACAACACATGACCCGATAGCAAGTGGGTATTCCCCAGTAATGCCCGCTTGCCAACGTGAGCGCGCTTACTGAATCCTTGGTTGCTTCCCATAGGTGGCGCTTCAAACTTATAGTAAGTGCTGTCTGGTATTGTTTTTTTCCTGGTGTGCATCCCAGCCACCCGCCCCGCGGAACTCTGGTACTGGAGCGATCATTCTGGGTATTCAGAGAAACAGACAGGGACAGAAATGTTTTCGATTATGTGCTTTGCACCCACAGCTGAGGTTATTAAAACTACTGTCAACATGTGCTTTTTAGTACCATGCACCATTGTTTACCACCCACCCACTGGACCTCGGGGAGTGAAGCGGTCACCATAAGTTAATTATCATGAAGAAAATAAGTAGACTCCTAAAATCAGGAAACTGTTGTCGTGTTTTTTTGAGGGAGAGTTACATATGCAAATGTGCATTCCCCCACAATGCAGTACTCTGATACATGAGTGCAATGTACAAATATTTATTTATTTTATTTATTCTAGGATTACAAGTACCTTTGAGCCAAAGGCTCTTTTACAAAGGTTCCATGTCAGAGACTGGACAATACAGTAGTACAAACAGTGAAACATAAGCAATGTACAATAAAGCAAATACAGGTGGTGCAGGAAAATGGATTAACATACAGTTGCATAGTAAATTTCGTAGAGCTTGCCAAGAGCAGTTGCCAACATGAGCAGAAGTATAGGGAAATGGGTTGGGGTGGAGTGAAGGTGGGTGGGATAGGGAAGGGGTTGGGAGTGGACCGAGGAGAGTGGTGTAGGGAGGGGCGCCTCATATAGGACTGTATGACTGAGTAGAGGGGCCAGGCTAGAAATGACAGTCACAGGTGCTAGAGGTGGCGAGATGGGATCGGTGCTTTGCTTTAAATAGTCCTAGCTTGGAGGCTGTGGAGATCTCAGTACTAAGGCTATTCCACCAGTATGGGGCCCTGTAAGCGAATGAATGTTGGCCCAAGGAGGTTTTGCAGCGTGGAACTTGTAGGCATTGAAACTCCAAGCCTCTTGTTTGGTGGGGGTTACTGCTGGGGCGGAGTAGAGATAGAACCCCAGGGGGAGCCAGGCCCATGGTGATCTTCTTAGCCATGGTGCAGGTTAGATATTTTATGCAATTTGGTAGTTGTAGCCAACCTGATTGAGCGTAGAGGTCACAAGTGTGGGTTAGGCAGTGAGACCCAGTGATCAGACGACAAGCTTTGTTGAGTGAGGTGGAGATAGTCTGAGAACTGTAGGAGTGGCCGATCCGTAATCGATAAGGCCATAGTCTATGATGGAGAGAAAAGAGCTATGTACTGCAATGTTCAGGGCAGCAGGAGTTAGGCTGGACCTGTGCCTGTAGAGAAGGCCAAGCCGTATGTTGGCGTCATAAGCGACATTGTCTGTGTGCGATACATATGAAAGGTTACAGTCAAGGGTGATCCCTAAGTATTTGAAAGTTGGAGCCTGTTCAAGGGTTGTCCCATTTTGGTTTTAAATAATCAAAGGGGGTGGCCTTTGTTTGCTGTGGGAGCTGCGGAACAGCATAGTCTTGGTTTTTTTATAGTTAAGGATAAGCCTCTGTGCTTTGAACCATTTTTCCACTGATGAGAATCCAAGTTAGAGATTATTTTGAAGGGAGTGCTGGTCCTTGTGGGAAGAGAGAATTACGGCATCATCTGCATAGAGAATGATTTGTTCGGGACAGGATTTAAGGAGGTTATTCAGGAAAAGGGAAAAAAGAAGCAATCCCAGAATGGATCCCTGGGGAACTCTCGAGCGGACTGGCAAAGCGTTGGAGAGAGTACCAGCAATCTTTACATACTGTGATTTGTTTAACAAGTAGCTTTGAAACCATGCCGTAGAGTCAGGGGAGAGCCCCGTAGTTAAGAGCTGGTTTAGCAGCAGATTGTGGTGGACTGTATCAAAAGCCTTTGTTAAATCGATAAAGCCTGCACCGGTAAGATGGCCATTGTCTAGGGAGCTGTGGATGGCTGCGGTAAATTCCAAGAGGGCAGATGTGGTGCTGTGCCCTTTCCTGAAGCCATGTTATTGATGACATAAGATATTGTGGTTGTCTAGGTGGTCAGTGAGTTGGTCGGCAACGATACGTTCGAGTGCTTTTGAGAGGGGAGGTAGTATGGAGATTGGCCGGTAGTTTTCATAGTGAGTTTTATCACCATTCTTGTATACTGGGGTGACGATGGCAGATTTCCATAAGTCAGGGAACTGGCCAAGGCAGAGGGATAGGTTAAGGATCTTATAAATGGCAATAATAAGGAAAATAAAGGGCAAAATATTGCAACCGTGGATTAGAAGTATCAAATCTTGACGTTTTTGTCACTTGTACAACTTAATGCACAGTTGGTACCTCTTATAAAATATCAGACACTACTTTGATGCATGTCTAGTGTGCAACATGCACGCACATGTTTCCAGAGCCATACAGTGTTTCAAAAGGACTAAACTGAAGCATGGTTTATGAAGTAAATTACTGCCGTCCCTCATGTTTCTTTCATTCTTGGTTAAACAGTATTTTAACAATGCTTACCTTGCACTTGCCATGTTACAAGCGCATTAATCCACTCCAAAGCCGGGCTCTACAAGAGAATTAATGGCTGGTTGGTGGTTGGAGGCCCAGCTAGGCAACAGTTCCCTAGTAGAGCCCTCCTTTGTCGTGGATTAATGCTTACTTGTAACATGGCACTAAACCTGATGGTGAAATGGAGAAAGCAGATTGGTGGGAATGCATCAGCTGCCGAAAAGCGAGCGGGTATGCTTGCAGCAGTAGAGCACGCCGCTGGTGCATGTAGTAGGAATAGAAGCCCGCCTCGCTGGTGCATGGCTCAGAAAGAGCGCACCTCCTATTGTGAGCGCAGAAAAACAGGCGAGAGACCGAAAGCAGGAATCGGGACCGCACCTGGCAGCAGTGGTAGACATAGCCAGTGGCACTAGGTACCCCAAGAAGCCTGTAGATGACAGCACTAATCAAGGACAGAGGAAATCTTTGGCGGAGTTGCGCGGCCCCCCTCCCCCCCGAGCCGGACAGTCTCACACACACACACACAGCAAATTAGTTATAGAACTGTTGCGAAAAGGGAAGCAATATGAAACATAGAGATATTGCCACACACAAAGACAGAACCCACGGAAGCGCAGTAGAGCCACAGTAAGTCTCTGAGTATTTGTTTCTGTGAGTCAATAGGTGTCCCATGGTGCACTGCTTCCATCGGTGAGCGCTGTATGCCAGCTAAGCCAAATCCATAAAACAGGTTGCGAGAAATTCCACAAATCTGCATTTCTTGAGTCTGTTACACAGCAATATGCTGTTCCCGTCTCTGGAGAAATAGGCGCCACTATGTAAAAAGATTGTCCTCCGTCAGTCGTGAGCGTGCATGCTGTCAAATGATCACAGTGAGTAGAATCCAAACAACAGCACCATACAACAGGTAGCAGCAGTATCACTTTCGGCAACTCCTGTGTATTTCTGAGTGATCCACAGCTCGCACACTGTCTCCGTCGCGCTTGCCATGTTTAAAGTGCATTAATGCGCCTTCAGCCTCGGGCTCTGCCTGGTGATTAATGCTCGCTGGGCAGTTGGACCTGGTTGTGCCTCGGCACCAACCCCTCCCAGCAGGCATTAATCTGCCGGCAGAGCCCTCATCTGGCGGTGATTAATGCTTACTTGTTACATTGATATTATTCTGTGTTGTAATGCTGGCACCCTGTGGTAGTTCAGGAAAATTGCATGACTTACAGTGTAACTGAGCATGTGCAGGCTGAGAAATAAGGAGAATGTCTAACAGGGGTCTGATCCACAAAAGGCTTCTTGTCCTACCGCATGTGCAGAGGGTCAGAAAAAGCAGTAGAGTGCCCACTTCGTACATGATGCACATTTGTGGGGTTCTCCTGGGCATCCACGATATAGGACAAGCCCCCTTCACACCCTGTCCCAAGCCATATGTGCAGCCAGGCTGGGGTGGGTACAGTGGTGGGGGTGACCATGCTCCACTTCCACATAGATGTGTATGCAGTTCAGAGGGCTGGCAGAGGGAGCACCGGTTTTGCTGCTTTAAGGGCAGCACTAACAGGTATGCACCCCCCTCTGTATGGCCATTAGAACTTCCTCAACACTCGACTGGTGTCCAGACCACCCACCCCCAGCCCTCAGAACTTCCACAGAGGACTGGGGACCATAACGGCACAAGCTTGAGTAACTTTTGATATATTTGGAATTCTTGGAGGATAGCTGTATCCCACAAGCCCCTGCTTCATGTGGGGAGGGGATCCAGTAGCGAGCTGTTCTAGGTATCCGATTAGATGCCTGAAGTCTGGCACAACAACTCTCATGGACCTGCCCATCTGCATAGCACAAGCATGCAGTTCCTGTGGCTGTGAATGCTAGCAGGTGCGAGATTGTTCTCGTAGATCTGGGGTCCCTTTGTGAATTGGCCCTAAGCTTATTAAAACATCTTTGTGTGTTCTTTATTCTTCACTGAATAGCTCATCAGGCAAGGTGATACTGCGTTTGGGACACATTGACGGGACTGTGTAGGGAAACTTGCTTGCACTGTGATCACCGGAGTTTTACAGGGCTTGTGAACTGAAGGCATCTGTCTCCAACATTGATAATCTGTCATCTTTGATGCACTAAAATTTATTACAAGAAAAAAGGAAGTGGAATCCAGCTGGTAGTTGTCATTTCAGCATAGTAATAATCTGTTAACGGCCTCTGTAGTGATAGACACCCTGTTCATCTAGTTCCTGTAATGTAGTTTAGTAGAAGTAATACAATTGTGCTGCGCTATGCTCCCCGAAACTCACCAGCGCAACCATTTTCACTTAGAGCACTGGTCTGTCGTGTGAAGCTACATTTCCATTTTTATCCAAGATATGAATGAGAAATGAAAATCACTTCCTTCTCCCATCACAGAGCGAGAGATTGCAGCATATTGTTTTTGATGTGGTTACGTATACACTCCTTTGTTAGTGATAAGTAGCCTCTCACTACAGCAGTGCTCTAGAGCCAGTCCCATTAAATTTAATGTAATAGGTCAAGGCCACGCTTCATGACTGAGCAGGTGATGCTGTAAGGTCATACTGTAGTATTTGCTTTGACCTTAGTATGGCAGACATTTGTGATTCAAGACAGTGCCTTAGAAAAAGAAGATGGTTTAGCCCAGCAAATCTACAAATTACAAAATAGAAGGGAGGGTTGTTTTCCTTATATGATGTCTTTCCCTGGCAATTTAAATTCTGCATCCTGACCGCATTAAGCTGTATCTCCTGTTTTTACACAATGTACCAGACTTTGCCAATTTCTTTCCTGTGCCCAGTACATCCAGTCTTCTCAGCAGGTGCAACCAATCTAGACATCCGGCCCCAGGGCTGATTTCCTGCCGATCATTCTGTAAACAAGCTTGTGGAGTTCAAAATGCACCTCAAGGTTAACCCCCTGTGCTCCAAATTAACCCAAATAGCTTTCCGCAAATATTTCAATAATCTAATTTATACACATTTTCAAACCCAGGGATCCCAGTCTCACATACAGATTGATATATATTTTCTTAACCACAGAGAAGCAAGGGAAGAAAAATAATAGAAACAGCAAGTGAAGGAAGGGAGAAAATGGGGACATTGTGGAACTGTTGGAGTGCCCAGTTTTGAGGTCCCGCAGGGAAAATTTGCGCAATCAGGCAAGCAAGAGATAGACAAGTGACAGAATAAGCGAGGACAGACTAGATCCTTGCTTTTAAGCCTTTCTGCATAACATACGGGACAGGGTCTCATCAAACCATGTCACACTGCCACCTACTGTAGACCATGGGTGGCAGTGCAATGGAGGAAGGCAGGTTGGGGTGGTTGTTGGCTAGGCACTTGTGCAACAGGCCAGTGTGCATGCACATGTTGAACCCCATGTATGCAGACGACCATGGGGAGAAAAACTGAGGGGGGAAAAAAGCATGACCTTGGCTCCTGAGGAAGTTGCAACCTCCATACATCCAGGTCCTCATACGTTCATCAGGACCGCTGCCTGAAGAAACCTGTGAGAATTTTGAGGTATATCATCTCTCACCCCAACCCTGGTTGGTGGGGGGAAGCAACCATGGCTCCATGGCGGGGGGTGTTAGCCTTGAGACATGAGGTGAAGATGACCTGTGCCATGGACAATCCGAGAGAACGTGGCCAGAGACCAAAGGGGGCATAACAAATGTGAATAAAAAGAAATCATACTGCTTCCTTTATGTGGTCTTTGCTTATTAGAGAATGAAGATGCTAGCTGTTTTTCAGCTGGTAGGATTTGTTACGGATTGCCTGCACAAGGATGTTTCTGTGTGTTGTGTGATGGGCCATATCTGATCCCCCTCCCCCCCCACCACCACCACCAGGATTTGATTATAAAAAATAATACAGAGAAGCCCAATAAGAGAAAAATAATTTTGTCGCTAGAAAAAGATTAACTCTTTGCTTTAGTTATTTTCTAAACTACTTGTTCACACAGGATAGCCTAAGGTGCAGTTTGTCATTTGCATCACACTGGGGGCCCAGCTTCTTCTCAGTTTTATAGCTGTGAGGCTGAAGCACCAGGGCAGAGAGGTCAAAGTGACTTGCTCAAGGTTACTCTTATATAGCAAAGAGACCTGTGGTGGTGGTTGTTGAGATTGCAGTGTATGTAGTCAAAGCCTTAGTCTAACCTCCCAGCTAGTGGTAATTCCTATTTATTTATTTATTTGAAAACTGGTGACTGGGAAAGGCACAGTGAGTCGAGGCTCATTTCCAGCCATGATACGCAGGAAGGGGAGCAGGAGGGAACAACAATACAGTAGCTGGCATGGAGACAACATGATACTAAAGTTAGTCAAAAGTAATGACTGACGCTTACTGCTGATTGTAGTAGGGTAACAACGCAAACAGCACAACAAGTTAGAACAACACTTTAGGGGTTTGTGAATACGTATATGAAGTATTCAATGAATATTTGCCTAATACTTCTAGAGAGTATTCAGCAGTATTTGCTTATTTGGAATATATGTATTCACCCACCCTTAAAGCCTTTTAACAAAAATAAAAAGGCTATTACAAGTTTTTATTAACCAGTAACCACCCCCCACCCACGTGGCAATGTTGTCCTCCCTCCCACTATTACCCTGGAATGCTGTACACCCCCCCATTCCCATAGCACACCCTGGCCCCACCCCATTCCCAGGTGCAGTGAGTAAGGCCACATCCTATTTGAAAATCAATTTCTGTGGCTGACTGGGCTTTAAGCTGCCAGCGGCAGTAGCCAAGTCAACTCCACCTCTCCATCCCCTGACCTACCTTGTTAAACAGAACCCCCCACCACCCTTTGACACCCACCACCCTCCTCCCTCCCAACCTCAGCACTGACCGATATATGACATCCAGAAGTAAAAGAAATGGAATCACACGACAGGTGTCCAGCAGATCCCTCTCTCCATTTAGGCTGGCTGTCGTAAAAAAACAGACACTTCCCAGCACCACCTTCTGACACCTACCACCCTCCATCTTTCCACCCAGGGCACTCAGCAATGTCTGAAATCTGATCCCATAGTAAAAGAAATAGGGTCGCATGGCAGAAGATCGGCACAGCCTTCCTTCCACCTCAACTGTATGCCTGTTCGCAGATGACATTAAGATCTGTAACAGAGTCAACACACAGGAGGGGCTAGATAAAATGAGAAATGACCTAAGACTACTTGAGGAATGGTCAAGGGTTTGGCAGTTGGGTTTCAATGCTAAGAAGTGCAAGATAATGCTCCTGGGACACAGAAACCCGAGAGAGGAATCGAGGATGGGGGGGGGGGGAGGTTCTAGCAACCACAAGTCAGGACAGAGACCTAGGGGTTATCATATCCGATGACCTGAAGTCAGCCAAACAATGTGAAAAAGCAGTGGGAAAGGCAAACTGAATGCTGGGGTGCATAGGAAGGGGCATAACTAGTAGGAGGAGTGAAGTGGTGATGCCACTGTGTAGATCACTGGTAAGGCCTCATCTGGAATACCGTGTCCAGTTCTGGAGACCGCATCTCAGGAAGGACATAGACCTCACCATGGTATGGTAGCAGTGGAGAGGTTTGGCTAAAGATGATGCATAATGGTGTCCCCTTGAGTGACCTCAGTTTGATGGAATAATGAGGCTGTTTCCTGATCTGCACCTCATGTACTGGGGGAGACAGACATGGGGAAATGTGGTATGGTGCTTTCTTTGCCGAAACTACCCTGGTGCCTAACTGTAAACAGCATTCACTTGTATAACCAATCTGTGCTGCTGTTGTTTCAATAAAAAACAAGTTAAAACAAGTCCAGAAGGGAATCTAGATCTATCATGTCCTCCCTCTTTCCCTGCGTCACAAGCAGGGAAGAAATAAGTGTGCTGTGCAGATGTGTACCAATTTAGAGGGATTCCTTACAGAGCTGCAATTGCTCATTAAGTGCCTGATACACAGGCCGAGCTGCTAGGAAAGAAGATAACAGTACTACAGCTGCGGCACTTTGGTGCCAGCAGCCATGTATGGGACTCGGCAATAGTACCATTGGTGCCCATGTCAACCTCCTGAAGAAACTGTTTCCTGCAAGCAGCCATAATAAAGACTGAAGCAATCAGAGCTGAATGATCCTAGTAACAAAAAAAGTGTAAATGATAAACTAAAGGCACACTGTCAACTCTTTTTGCATCATATTATTTCTAATTGAAAACCCATGTTTTATCATTGCTTGCATTCTCAAAAACCCACAGAAGCTAGCGGCTGGTTGATCTACTTCCTTTCGTTGTAGAACTGAAATGTATGGGAATGGTGCAATTTAGCAATAAGGCATGACAAGGTGTTTGTTATCAAGTAATAATGTCACTCCTGGGGTGGTCGAAGCACGAGGCAAAGCCAAGTGCTTCCACCACCCCAGGAGTGATGTTATTACACAATAACACACACCTTGGAGTGCTTTATTGCAATTATACAATGGCTCAATGTTATACAAAATAAAAATAAAAATTGTAACTGTTTTAGTAGATTTTTAGTGAGGCAATATATCTTTGTTTCTTAAGATAAAAGCGGTGGCTAAATATCATCAGTGACATAGAGAATAATGTATGGGCAACCATATACAACAAGGCTGTGTTTCCATCAAGGGGTTGAGATGATAGCATATGAACCTCGAGAGCGAAGCTCGAGAGGTCACTGCTGTCATCTCAACCCTGAGATGGAAACACATGCTGAGTTGTGTGTGGTTGACCATATTTTATTTTTTATAGTATATGGTTTTTTACACGAGTGACAGACCCCCACAGAAGTGAAAACAAAAAACTTGGCATTATTTTGTTCTACTTGCATATCAAAATCACATTTCCAGACTTCTGAAAGGTAAAAGGTATGACTTTGGGCACTGGGTGGTTAGTAAATAGCTAGGTTTAGAGTAAATGAGAAATTTAAAATTGTATGACCTTTGAACTGTGCATAACAACTGTTTGGAATGCACATAACAACACTTTAGAATGCGCGTAACAGTTTAGAATGTGCTTCACAAGGATTTTGAGCAGGCTGATTTTTATACATAACAAAGGGTAACCATATACTATAGTGATGTTATTGTGTAATAACATCACTGTCTCAGGCTTACACTGACCAATCAGAGTCCAGGATTCTTTCTTGCCATTATATAATTATAGCCAACCTAGTTTACCTTCAGATCCTTGATCTACTCTTACTGCATTCATTCTGAACATTAGGACCCCCCCCCCAAAAAAAAATAAAGCCGTCATTCATGCTGAAATAGACTTCACTTCTCCAGCAGCATTGTGAGTGGCTAGATTGTGTTAGGGGAATTCCCAAGTCCAGAAAAGATGCAGTGGGAGTTGATTAAAGAAAGTAAACAAACACATGTTTGTGTGGTAACACCAGTATGGTGTGCAGTCTGTTTTTTTATTACTTTTAAAAAGGAAAAAGGAGTCAGAATTGAACTATCAAATGAGGCCATTAGACATGCATGGTGCAGTGGGGCCATTTGCATGTCATTATGGCGCCATTTGCATATCGCCGGCTGGGAATCCCCAGCAGAATGCACCAAGCGCAATCACTGCCCCACCCCGCCTGACCCCAGCCCAAGCCGTGCGCTTCAGGCGGCATTGTATGTCTGCGGATCCCCACCACAAGCCCTGTAGAGTGCCGCCAGCGGCTGCAGTAGCAGCACCACCACACCCCACAATCCTCGTACAAAGCCGCCTCCGGGCGGCAGTAGCAGGTGACAACCCCCAAACCCCTGTACAGAGCCGCTCATGGCGGCAGTAATAGTGGTGATGACTTCCCGATCCCGTGCAAAGCCGCTCATGGCGGCGGTAGAGGTTGAGATGACCCCCAGTCTCCTGTACGAAGCCACTCACCGCGGCAGGAGAGTCCAGATGCCCCCGAGTGCCCAGACGATGCCGCGCGGCGGCGCTGGACTGCAGGTTAAACCCCCAGCCCAGGCACCCAGTATGTTTCATGACACCCAACCCACTCCTCTCCCCAGCAAGGACCCGCTGTCGGCGGAGTAACACATCTCATCAGATATCCACGGGCCGCCTGCTGATTGAGCAGTCTGTGACCGGACAGCGCATCGCACAGCCCGGCACTGCAGGCTGTGTGATAGCTGTCGTTCGCAGACAGCTCAACGGGCAGGCGGCCGTGGTGGTATGTGGGTGGCAGAGCCACCACCGACAGCGGGTCCTTGCTGGGTTGCGGGATGGGTTGGGTGACATGGGGGCTGTCCGCACGCCTGCCGTGGGTTGCGCTGAACCGGATGCTTGGGGCTGGGGTGTAGCCTTGCAGTTCAACGCCGCCGCGAGCGGCATCGAGGGGCCGGGGCATCTGGAACCTCTGCTGCCGCTGTGAGTGGCTTCGGACAGGGATTGGGGGTCTTCACTCTGTACCGCCGTGAGCGGTTTTGTACGGGACTGGGGTCATCACCACTACTACTGCCGCCGTGAGCAGCTTTGTAATGGGGGTTTGAGGGGTTGTCACCACTACTACTGCTGCCAGAAGCAGCTTTGTACAGGGATTGCGGGGACGTGGTCCAGTAACGCTGCCAGGGGTAGCAGTGCACGGGGCATGGGGCTTGGGGGGGGGGCTCACTGGGCTGCCAGGGTGGTCGGGCGCCTATGCTGCAGCCTGTAGGTGGACTCTGACTTACACCACTTTTTTGGGACTTATCATTCTGTGGCGCAACCCGGGATGTGCCCCGGAGTGGCACCACAGAATTGAACTGTGAATGGGGCTGCGCCCAGTATTTATGGGCACATTGCCCCGCATGGTCCCTACGGATGCGCTGCACATCATTACAGGTGGTTTGCGGTGCATCAGGTTTGCGCCAGCGCATCGGGGTTGCACTGGCACATGGTCGCCCTGCCTGAATCGCCCTCGGGCGCATTCCGGGGTTGCGCTGGTGCATCTCGGATGCGCTGGGCACATCCCTTTTGTGAATCCTGCCCCCAATGTTTAAAGTATATGTTTTTGTATGACTAAGATAAACTCGCATGCATAATACACTGCTCCCTGACGTTATGAGACACTGGGGACAGCAGGGGTAACTCCAGGCTGCAAACCTAAATCTCTGCATAAAAATAAAATAACATATGATGCCATATAAACTGATTTGAAACAAAAATGAACAACTGGGATCCAGATCAGTGGTTGAAAAGGAGTGCATAATAAAGTATATAAAAGTGTTTTTTAACATGAACTCCTGACAAAAACTGCCCTGCTGACTCGTACTATTTAAAAAAAGTTATGTACCTGTCTGCTACAATACTTTAGAAAGCCGTTCTTTTTTGATGTTTATTTTAAGAGCATGGAAGTGGCTGCTGCACCTGAAGACCACTTATACAAATGAGTGCTTCACATCCTGCTCCCTGTTCCAATGTTCTGAACTCTGAATTCTGATGCTTGCTTCATAAACAAAGTACTGATCTACACAGCACAGCATGGTGTTGTTAAAAGCAGCATAGTAAGTTTTCTCCAAATAATAAATGGAACACAGTTTAATATCAAATACACATTTACACATTAATATCTTTTTACCTGCTGGGAGATACTGTTCCTGTGATAGAATTAGCATAGCTTTGGAATCCAGAACCGGATTTCTTTCTCTTCTTTGGTAAGGCAAACTAGACACAACGCCTGTTTTCAGGGGCAACCTGGGAGCGCTGGGAAAGTTAAGTGACTCGCTCAGGGTCACACAATATGCAACTGTAGGTTGTGGGAATCAAACCCAGGTCTACAGGCTGTACTAAGTTCATTCACAGCTCATTACTTTAACCTCAAGACTATACTACCAGGACCATATTTAATTGAATTCCATCTAAATTTCAGATTTTGTATTTTCAGATTCTGAGTCTGAAAATCTTAATTCTGAAATGAATGTTTTTGGAATGGACATGGGAACAGATACTTGGTGGGGTAGCCTTTAAGTACCCTACAGTGAGAGTCATGGCCTGGGAGGCATTTTCCAGTGGTTGTCTTGCAGAGAGCTACTGGAGGCGTAATTAAGGCAACCAGCCTCTATGTGAAGGAAGTGAGTAAAAGCAAAAGGAAAAAGAGACCATTGTGCTGTTCTAGGGTAGTGGCCACGGTGTGAAGGAAAAAAGGGTGGTAGTGTTGCCTATCTGTTAATCAGTTTCTAACCCAATTCACCACTCTGGATCCCACCCCTAGGTTGCACAATTTATTTATAATGTATGTTAGGACGCTGTTAACCTTAGGAAATCATAATTTCCTAAGGTTGTTAACCTATCGATGTGACATAGAAATGTCGTTAACCTATCAATGCTACATCACATTGATAGGTTAACAACAGCGATCGGTGTGCACATGTGAGCCCCTTTTTTTTTTTTAGACAGGGAACCGACAATGAACAGCGGTTAGCGAAGGACTGAACGGCCACAGCGGTGACTTTTTCAGAAAGTAAGAAACCGTTTTACTTATTAAGTGGGACCATACACTATAAAAAATAATGTGTGGTCCCTCTATGGGCAACCGGTCAATGTTAACGTCTCGAGGTTGCCATGGCGACGTAAACTTACACGGTCGCCCTGACAACCTCTCGACAGTTAACAGACCGGTTACCCATAGAGGACCATACATTATCCTCTATATTTTTTTAAACTTTCAGTCTTTATTAAAAGAGTTTTAGAGCACTGGCCCGCCAGTGCAGCGGTTGAATTTCTGCTTGCAACGCCAGCGACCCGGGTTTGGGAATGAGCCCGGGTCACTGGAGGGCCGACCTGGGGTAGAAGGATAGAGCGTCCAAGGGACAGTTCTCCTTCTCCAGGGGGAGAGTAGGGGACTGGTCCGGCGCCTGCTGACTCCTAGCGGAGGCTGGGAGTATCACAGGACGCACGGCCCAATGCTAACTGGGGGAGGAGCGGACGTCGGCGTATGCCATGACATCACTTACGCTGCCCCCAACAGAAAGCCAGAAAAATCGCTCACTGGCCTCCGGATGACGGCTCTCTGTTCCTAAGGGCCTCCAGCGCCTTCCCGGTGCCTCCTGTTCCCCAGCAGCATCCCCGGGCCCTAGAAGTGTGTGCTGGGGTTATCCCCCCCCCCGGTGCCTTCCCCCTCGGAGGAGAGGGACCCACCTGGTGAAGGGATACACCGGGATATCCCAGGGGTCGGCTGCAATCTGGAGACCATGAGGAGGGCCGGGCAAGGACAGAAGAGGTCAGGGGGAACTTGGCAGAGCCTGAAGGAGTGGAGGACCAGAGAGCACGGGGGTGGAAAAATAGATCATACAAAACAAACAAAAAAAAAGAGTTTTAGAAACCTTTTTTTGCAAGACATTTAACATACAATACAGACATATACATAACCAAACAGGATTCACTGTTTACATTTAGAAGATCAAAAAGCTCATAGCTTACGACAATCTCTTTACAGTCCATTTTATAAACAGTTTCTATCTGACGTGATAATTCATCATTTATAAGTTGCTAGATGTTGCTAAGTTATTATTTTGGGGGTATAGTATTGCACCACTGTCAGGAAGGGGGCCAGGTTGTAGCTTTGCTCCATAACTAGGCCCTTTAGGGCACAAAGTCAGGCCTTTTTGAAGCTATGTAGAGGACCCACCTCCTCCAGATGAGTTCAAAAGATTCTGGATTTTTGTTTAATTTGGATGTTAGTTATTCCATCTTATATACCTGAATCATTATTTCATCTCACTGAGAGAGCCCAATGGGGTTAGATGGCTACTCTCAATCATTGTCTCCTTTTCAGACTTTGCAAGTCACGTGTAGTCATGATGTGGTTGTTACAGTTGCAGTGAAGTAAAACTTTGTCTGTGAAGCTGGTGCAAAATTGGGAACTTTGCGCTACATGTGGGGGGGGGGTGAAGTTTTCAACACTTCATGCAACTTTTCAGGAAAAAGTTGTTTAAAAACTAAAGCTTTACACACAAAACCCCCTCCTCAACCCATGTTGCTATTTCACTCCAATCCCCTACCTCCAGCCCAGTCTAATAAAGCAACCTCCACCCTCGTAGCACCCATACTTACCTTCCCTACATGTACAGTAAAGTTAGAATTCAGTCATGTATAAATTTACAGTACCCTATCCCCCTACCCAGTCACTGTCGTAACCCCGCCTGTGCCACCCACTCCCCCCGACACAGTACAGAAACATATCCTCCCCCCACAACCCTCTAGCACCCCACTCCACTCCTCCCCCACTGACTCCAAAAGGTAAATGATAATGCTGACCACTACCCGTAAAGAGAAAGCTGAACCTCACTGCACAGAGTCACAGAACCTTCCAGTGCTCTGGCCCACTGCTTTCACTCAAATTTTATTTAGTTTTGTTCAATTGTTTGTTGCCCCTGTAAGTACACTGGTTCAAGGGACTTTTATCAGGAAACAGCTGGGCCTAGGTAGGGAAAGAAAAGGGTGGCAATAAGAGAAATATGGTTATAAACAAGTGAATGGAACCAGTGTTTATGTAAGCATTCGCAATGAAAAGGAGGCTTTACTAGGGAATTAATGCATGGGGGGGGGGGGGCTGGAGCACGAGGCCAAGTGCCCCAACCACCCAACCATGCATTAATTCACTAGTAGAAGCCTCCTTTCAAGTGGCTTAATGTGCTTATAACATAGCAAGCCCTGGTTAGGAAAGTTTGTGATGTTACATAGATATGGTAAGTAAACCAAAACAGTTGTTGAGCTTTTCAGCGTTTCTAGTTTTGAAAAGGAAGATGGTGTTGTTTCGTAAGTCATACATTACTACGTGTGCGCATGCACACTGCAGACTGTACATTCATTAAGATTGTGACTCCATAAATTAAACAGCTTTTCAGTTTGCATTATGCAGCTCTCAACATTTTAAGGAAAAGCATTTGCACCTGTCGTGATATAAGTGGATCGTTGCACCATGATTGCCTTCATTTACACATCAAATTCATTGGTCAGGACTGCTGCATTCTGGGTGAACAAACAGGAGAAATGGACTGGTTTCGGGGACAGTGATCGCGAATTACGCCGTGTGAAAAAGACAGCAGGGTGACAGCACACTGCAAGAAATGTGCGAGCGAGCACCGAAGCAAAGGATTCAGGGTTCATAGAAAGGTACTATAAGGACTCACCAGGAAAAATATCACTGTGTTTCTAGTTGCACTCAGACAGAGTGTTACTAATGTCGGTAAATCATGCTCCGTGGATGCATCTCACTCTTATGGCAATAGCTGACAGGCTTCACTTCTTAGGCGCGGTCCCGATAGCAAGCAAGCATTACTGGGATGGCGATTTGAATGTGACTCTTACAGGTACTACAGTTGCGGGCATTATTGCCTTTAGCTATTTCCGATACTAATTTCAATGTGGTTTCCCTCGGTACTGCACTAGCAGGCATTACTGGGGGAATAATCCCCGCTAGTTTGTTGTCAGATATCCTGTTTAAACCAATAGTTGCCCATTATTTTGTTAAGTATTAATTGCCACGTTACAAATGTTGTTGACATTCAGTGACAGAGTAACTGGGATTAACATTTTTCTGAAGAACAATAAAGTACACATTAAAAAATTAGTCGCTGGACCAATGGCTACAATCTGTCTTTACTATATTAAAAAAAAAAATTGCATGTAATTCGGTTGGTAAATGTGCAATGTAATTTAGGTAGTGTAGCAAGGTGTAGTACTGTGTTGTGTTACCTTACATGTAAACTGGGTAGTGTATCATGGTGTAGTACCATGTGGTGTTACCTTACATGTAATTTGGGTAGTGTAGCATGGTGTAATACTGTGTGCTGTCTCTGTAGATGCAAACTGGGTAGTGTAAACTGTTAGTGCAGCAAGGTATAGTACTGTGTAGTGTTACCTTACATGTAAACTGGGTAGTGCAGCATGGCTTAGTACTGTGTGGTGGCACCTTACATGTAAACTGGGTAGTGCAGCATGGTGTAGTACTGTGTGGTGTTACCTTACATGTAAACTGTGTAATGCAGCAAGGTGTAGTACTGTGTTGTGTTACCTTACATGTAAACTGTTTAGTGCAGCAAGGTGTAGTACTGTGTGGTGGTAATTTACATGTAAACTGTTTAGTGCAGCAAGGTGTAGTACTGTGTGGTGTTACCTTACATGTTAACTGGGTAGTGTAAACTGTTTAGTGCAGCATGGTGTAGTACTGTGTGGTGTTACCTTACATGTAAACTGTGTAATGCAGCAAGGTGTAGTACTGTGTTGTGTTACCTTACATGTAAACTGTTTAGTGCAGCAAGGTGTAGTACTGTGTGGTGGTAATTTACATGTAAACTGTTTAGTGCAGCAAGGTGTAGTACTGTGTGGTGTTACCTTACATGTTAACTGGGTAGTGTAAACTGTTTAGTGCAGCATGGTGTAGTACTGTGTGGTGTTACCTTACATGTAAACTGGGTAGTGTAAATTGTTTAGTGCAGCATGGTGTAGTACTGTTTGGTGTTACCTTACATGTAAACTGTTTAGTGCAGCAAGGTGTATTACTGTATGGTGTTACCTTACATGTAAACTGTTTAGTGCAGAAAGATGTAGTACTGTGTGGTGGTACCTTACATGTAAACTGTTTAGTGCAGCACGGTGTAATACTGTGTGGTGGTAATTTACATGTAAACTGTTTAGTGCAGCATGGTGTAGTACTGTGTGGTGTTACCTTACATGTAAACTGGGTAGTGTATCATGGTGTAGTACCATGTGGTGTTACCTTACATGTAATTTGGGTAGTGTAGCATGGTGTAATATTGTGTGCTGTTTCTGTACATGCAAACTGGGTAGTGTAAACTGTTAGTGCAGCAAGATGTAGTACTGTGTAGTGTTACCTTACATGTAAACTGGGTAGTGCAGCATGGCTTAGTACTGTGTGGTGGCACCTTACATGTAAACTGGGTAGTGCAGCAAGGTGTATTACTGTGTGGTGTTACCTTACATGTAAACTGTGTAATGCAGCAAGGTGTAGTACTGTGTCATGTTACCTTACATGTAAACTGTTTAGTGCAGCAAGGTGTAGTACTGTGTGGTGGTAATTTACATGTAAACTGTTTAGTGCAGCATGGTGTAGTACTGTGTGGTGTTACCTTACATGTAAACTGGGTAGTGTAAAATGTTTAGTGCAGCATGGTGTAGTATTGTTTGGTGTTACAATACATGTAAACTGTTTAGTGCAGCAAGGTGTATTACTGTGTGGTGTTACCTTACATGTAAACTGTTTAGTGCAGAAAGGTGTAGTACTGTGTGGTGGTACCTTAAATGTAAACTGTTTAGTGCAGCAAGGTTTAGTACTGTGTGGTGGTACCTTACATGTAAACTGTTTAGTGCAGAAAGGTGTAGTACTGTGTGGTGGTACCTTACATGTAAACTGTTTAGTGAAGCAAGGTGTAATACTGTGTGGTGGTACCTTACATGTAAACTGTTTAGTGGAGCAAGGTGTAGTACTGTGTGCTGTTACCTTACATGTAAACTGGGTTGTGTAAACTGTTTAGTGCAACATGGTGTAATTCTGTGTGGTGTTACCTTACATGTTAACTGGGTAGTGTAAACTGTTTAGTGCAGCAAGGTGTAGTACTGTGTGGTGTTACCTTACATGCCAGCTGGGTAGTGTAAACTGTTTAGTGCAGCATGGTGTAGTACTGTGTGGTGTTACCTTACATGCCAACTGGGTAGTGTAAACTGTTTAGTGCAGCATGGTGTAATACTGTGTGGTGTTACCTTACATGCCAACTGCGTAGTGTAAACTGTTTAGTGCAGCAAGGTGTAGTACTGTGTGATGTTACCTTACATTTAAACTGGGTAGTGTAAACTGTTTAGTGCAGCATGGTGTAATAATGTGTGGTGTTACCTTACATGCCAACTGCGTAGTGTAAACTGTTTAGTGCAGCAAGGTGTAGTACTGTGTGATGTTACCTTACATGTAAACTGGGTAGTGTAAACTGTTTAGTGCAGCATGGTGTAATACTGTGTGGTGTTACCTTACATGTAAACTGGGTAGTGTAAACTGTTTAGTGCAGCATGGTGTAATACTGTGTGGTGTTACCTTACATGTAAACAGGGTAATGTAAACTGTTTAGTGTAGCATGATGTAATACTGTGTGGTGTTACCTTACATGTAAACTGGGTAGTGCAGCATGGTGTAGTACTGTGTGGTGTTACCTTACATGTAAACTGTTTAGTGCAGCAAGGTGTAGTAGTGTGTGGTGTTACCTTACATATAATCTGTTTAGTGCAGCATGGTGTAGTACTGTGTGGTTTTAACTTACATGTAAACTGTATAGTTTAGCAAGATGTAGTACTGTATGGTGTTACCTTACATGTAAACTGTTTAGTGAAGCATGATGTAGTACTGTGTGGTGTTACCTTACATGTAAACTGGATAGTGCAGCATGGTGTAGTACTCTGTGGTGTTACCTTACATGTAAACTGTTTAGTGCAGCATGGTGTAGTACTGTGTGGTGTTACCTTACATGTAAACTGGGTAGTGCAGCATGGTGTAGTACTGTGTGGTGGTACCTTACATGTAAATTGTTTAGTGCAGCAAGGTGTAGTACTGTGTGGTGGTACCTTACATGTAAACTGTTTAATGCAGCATGGTGTAGTGCTGTGTGGTGTTACCATACATGTAAACTGTTTAGTGCAGCGTGGTGTAGTACTGTGAGGTGTTACCTTACATGTAAACTGTTTAGTGCAGGATGGTGTAGTACTGTGTGGTGTTACCTTACATTAAGCTAGGTAGTGCAGCATGGTGTGATACTGTGTGGTGTGACCTTACATGTAAACTGGGTAGTGCAGTATGGTGTACTACCATGTGCTGTTACCTGCCATGTAAACTAGGTAGTGCAGCATGGTGTAGTACCATGTGCTGTTACCTTACATGTAAACTGGGTAGTGCAGCATGGTGTAGTACCGTGTGCTGCTACCTTGCATGTAAACTAGGTAGTGCAGCATGGTGTAGTACTGTGTGCTGTTACCTTACATGTAAACTTGGTAATGCAGCATGGTGTAGTAGTGTGTGCTGTTACCTTACATGTAAACTGGGTAGTGCAGTATGGTGTAGTACTTTGTGCTGTTACCTTCCATGTAAACTGGGTAGTGCAGTATGGTGTAGTACCAGTACCAGATTAACAATGGCTCTGTGTAGCCAGGCCTTCACTTGGAAGTGGACTCACTGGCCCAGGGGCAGCAACTGTCTGCATGCCTTGTGGAAGTTGTGGATTGTTCTGTGGTGTGGTATTATTTATTTATTTTTTCACAGTAAGTGCCCTGCCTGCCCTTGTGTGTGCTCACACTGCGGCCGAGTCGTCCATGACATCACATGACTTGGAGGAGCAGAGCATGCAAGTTGCACGACACACACACTTTTCTGCCGTACAGACAGGCTACAGCTTGGTCAGTTATGAGGTGAGCTCTGGCTTGTGGCATCAGAAATAATTTTGGTTGTCTTGGTCTCGATTGGATGCTCAGTGGGTCTGGGTGCAAGCAAGCACAGGACCGTTTGGGTCATGGTTAGAAGTCTGAACTGTTCTTTTCCCAGAGTAGGAGAGGACTCGGGGAGGAGGTCTTAATTGGTGGGCTCTCCGTCTGGTGGCAAGTGGCAGGCCACAGGTTCCGGCTGGACAGCCAGGTAAGTAAATTATTACCATTGCTCCCCATCCACACTTGTAGGTTGTGTTTTCTTACTTGAATCTTAACGTGTCATTCTGCACTGTGCAAATGTTTGAGCAGCTGCCTGCTACCTCTAACGTGCAAGCGGATTCAGTACAGCAGAGGTTCTGCTGTGCCGAATCAGCTTGCACATTCGAGCAGGCAGGCGGTTGCTTGAACGTGCACACAGCAGTTTGTGCACAGTGCCAGCGTATGAATGTGCAAGTTGCCTAACTGGCACCTGACCCCTACTGGTTGTTGCCCCGTGCCCCTTTGCCCTGTTGAAATCTGAAATGGCACCCACCTCTGGCTATGACAGCTCTGAGCATTTTGGTTCCACCCGTGTAATGCAGATTCATGCTAGATACGTTGTCTGAACACCCCCCAACCCATGAAAATGTGGGCCCACAAAACATTTTGGCAAGAGGCTTACACAAGGTTAATCCAGTTCTGTGTAGTACTGTGTACTGTTACCTTACATGTAAACAGTCTTATGCTACCAGAGTGAAGACAGTCAGTGAGGAGGTATTTCATTTCATTTTCATTTCATTTTTATTTGTTAACCAGGTTAGGACTCTGGGCTAAAGCCCTTTTTCAGGACCGACCCTGAACACAAAAAACACAACAAACAACATTAAGACAACAATTATACAATTTTACAAATTACATAAACACTTAAACTGGACTAACAAATAATTTTTAAACTTTACCTTAAAACTTGAGTAAGATTTAATTACCCTTAATGCAACTGGCAGCTTATTCCATAGTGAAGAAGCCCGATGCTCAAATGCTCTCAATCCATAATTGTTGTTAACACCTTGTACTACCAATATAATGGTATGGAGAGACGAAGCACAAAAGAAAGCTTCATTCTACATACATCGTAATAAACAATATACCTAATCAAATAATTAAAATCACTTTCACATCACAGTAAAAAATTCAACTAATCACATTGTAATAAAATATTACTCACATCATAAGAAAAATAAGTGACTTACAGCATAATAAGATATTGCATATTGTACATCATAATCCTATTTCCCTTTCATGAGTCTCCAGAGATCTCAGGACACATATAATCCACAAATGAGAGCAATATTATGCTTGTCCTTCATTCCTCTCTGACTCGCAGTCTAGATGGGATTATGATGTAGTTTATGAAATGTGCTTCGTAATAATACATGCAGTGTAACTTCATTGTGGTGTCTGAACAATAAACCTTTCTTTGCTATGATGTGAGGTGTGCTGTTCCCTTTACTCATGGGAGCTTCTGGGTAGTTGGTTGCCACTCCTGCATGAAGAAGTTCACCTGTAATTGTAGAAAAAAATTATTTGAAAAGATCCCACTATCATTGTTAATAATAATGTTGTTGCGTTGTCTGTGCTCCGTGTCTCATATTATTCATGTTGAAAAATTCCAAAATTGTGCAGAAAGTCCCTCTGTGTATTGTGACTTCAGCAGTCTTTCTGTTATTGCTTAATCTATTATTGCTAATGAGAATGTGATTTTGTAGAGGCAATTTACAGCCCCTTACTAGCAAGAATTTGCTTGTTTTAAACAAGGATCTAAGAGTTTGTTTCTTTAATTCATTATATTAATCAATGTGTTTAAAAAGATGAACCTTTCTGCCTACAATTCTCTACAGCTTTCGAAAAAGAAAATGTCTTTTTCATTCCCTAGGTTTAAGTGGCTAACTCACGCACTGTGAAGCCATGAGAAGACAACTTTCTTTATCACCAGGTGTCTTACACAACTGGCTATAGTATGTCTCACAAACAGAGCCAGAGGGGGAGAAATTTTGCAGAAAAGTCTTGGGGAGTCCATCAAGTCTGCCCTATTCTAGCTGTACCCACTACAACCTACTGCTGTGTGTCATAGACTGAGCCCTTAGATGCAAGCTCTGTCTGCCTTTGTATGTCCACGCTTCAGCCCTGATCCCATAGTCACCATTCCTCTGTACCTGTCCCATCCCAGTTTGAACCCCGGCATAGTCTTGGATCTTAACAGTGTGCTTGTCAGTCTATTCCAAGTGTTCACCACCCTTTCCATGCAGAAGTACTTTTTTATGTCCCTCTTAAATTTACCCCCTACCAGCTTGTACTCATGGCCCCTGGTTCCAGATCCCTCCCAATGCCTAAATTGTATTGGAACAGTCCGTCCTACTGATCCCATGGAGATATTTGTAGATTTCTGTCATATCCCCCTCCCATCTTAGCTCAAGTGAATACATGTGCAGCTGTCCGGTCACACTTCATATGACTTTCCCCGCATACCCCATACTATTTTAGTGACCTTTCTCTACTCCATTGTTTTAATGATTGCTGTTCTTCCTGAGTTGGGTTTCAGAAAATGAGCTCAGTACTCTAAATGTGGCCTCATCAGGGTCCTGTACAGTGGCAGGATCACCTCATGTCTGCTGCTGCTGATGACTTTACTGATATGCACAGCATCCGATTGGCCTTTGCGCACTCTGTTTCACTAGGCTGATAACTTGCAGTTGTCACTAAGGATACTTCCTCCCTCCCAGTGTCTGCCTTCTACTCCTACTGGAATTAATGGTGATCGACACTAAGTAGCCTTCAGGATCCTAGTCCCCAGTCATCATTGCTGTCCCGGTGTCCGTCCCTGGAGGCTACCAGATGAGTAGACAATGCATACTGCTGTTCCCACACACAGGATCCACAGAAAGCTGCTGCACGGGAGGGGCCCTTGCCTCCACAAGTGGCCTGGTAAGAGACCTGAGCCAAGAGTGCTGTGATGGCATTCCTGTACGTTTCTGTCACACTGCCATCTTGACACTTTTGCCGTCACCCAGATGGAATTTTAAACTCCACCCACTGGCTGTCAGAGGCTCTATCAGTAAGTAGGCTCTGTGGTCTGGCAATGTAGTAAACAAGCCCTCTCCCTTTGCTGGCAGGAGAGGGTTGCTGCATACATGCTGTGTAAAGGTGTTTAATGATCATGTTCCACGTGTGCAAAAACTTTAATGTACAATAATTTATTCAGTACTGTACTTAAATGTTAATAACGACACTAGTGTTTGTGGAAGAGGGTTATAATAAACCCAGCGAAGGGGCAAACTTGAGTATAAAGCGGGCTCATAGCTTTATGATTTGGTTATCACCTTAATTAGTTTTTTCTGAGTATAGCGGATTTACCCATCTTTTATTTTATATTTTTGAATTGTTACCATTAGGTTTGATCATCATTGTGTATACAGGGAAATGGTATGCAGCTAGTTATAGATAGACATACACCCACAAAAAACATATATCATTTTCCATATTCTTGTCTTCAAATCTTGTTTTGAGCTTTAAAGAGCACCTTTCATTCAGTTTTTCCTTTGGCTATCAAATGAACAGGAAGCTCCCTTACCTGACTGGGAGTTCCTCCATAGCAGTTTGAAAAATTTCTGTTAAGCCCCTAAGGAAGACTCTTGTTACTTAAGTACTGGCTCCGATTTGTATTATAAGTCATATTAAAATCGTAAAAATAACTTTTAAAACCACACTCCATAGGCTTGCATGGAGCACGTCCTGGCGCTAAGCATATAATGACATCATAAAACAAAGAAGTGTGGGGACAGCATCAGCGATCAGGAAGTGGAAGGGATCGAGCAGCTAGCCCCCTCGGGGGCAAAATACGATCTCTTCTCTTCCTTAGGGGCTTAACAGAAAATTTTCAAACTGCTACGGAGTAACTCACATTCAGATAAGGGAGCCTCCTGTTCACTTTGCAAAGCACAGAGAAAGGCGCTCTATAATTCCTGGATTTCTAAATCTAGTCAGCTTCATTATTTCTTTAGCTATTACGCTGGAGTTTCTGAAAGTACTTTTTTCTAAACTCCACTTTATTCAGGCAAAAGTGATGTTTCAAGTACAAGATACAGTATACAGATTTAAGGAGTTCAGTACAAGTTAAAGTGATGGCATGAGTCCAGGTATATGAGAGAATACTCACTGCTTGCATTGATACAGTATTTGTAAGTCCAAGTTTTCTCTAATAAAAAGGGAGAAATTTGATAAGTAGTTCTAATCATTATATTTTGACTTATGAAAGAGAAGTTATACAATATTTTGCATCTGACTACTTGAATCAGTTAATCTCTGGCAAACTTCATTGTACAATTTAAAGTGAGTGAAGTTGTTTTATTTATTTATTTTGAAAAGTTTCACCAGGAAAGACAACGTGAGCTGTAAAGAGCTTGTTTCTAGAAGCGTCCGGGCGGGTTTACATGGAGGGAAAAGTAGTAGTACAACAAAAGATAAAAAAAAAACAATTGAAACAAATCAAATACAATGCATTACAGACATGATACATTTTTAGGTTACATGAAGGGGAACAGCAGTAGTGCAAGTCAGATAAAACATATACATACATATCAAATACAGTACATTTCAGACCAAACACATTTTCGACTGAAAGGATAGCGATAATAGAGGTATATTAGCATTAAGCAATAAGGCACTCCAAGGTGTGTGTTATCGTGTAATAACGTCACTCCTGGGGTGAGTTGAAGCACGAGGCGAGTGACGTTATTACACGATAACACACACCTTGGAGTGCCTTATTGCAATTATACAATGGCTCAATGTTATACAAAACAAAAATAAAAATGTTTTTAGTAGATTTTTAGTGAGGCAGTATATCTTTGTTTCTGAAAAAAAAGCTCAGGATCAGTAAAATCAACACAGTGATGTTATTGTGTAATATCATCACTGTCTCAGGCACACACTGACCAATCAGAGTCCAGAAAATTTTCTTGCCATTGTATAATAAGCAATAACATAGCTAGAAGTCACCACATAATGTAATGATGTGGAGAAGCCAGAGAGAAAAAGAGAAGATGTAGAACTTCGAGACGCGAACTATGCAACGAGCACCAGAATGCAGACAGGCAGCCAAGTTGTAGGCAAGTGAAGTACAAGTGCTTAATGAAAGTAGGTTGGGTACCTGGATACTAAGTGCTATAAAGTAATGTATTAAGACAGCTAAAACAGCAGGGCGGTATATGGGGGGGACTGGTGGTAGAGGGAAGGTGGGGGATCTGCCAATACCTACTCCCCTTCAGGATGCTGAGAACTGTGCAAGGGGACAGGGAGCTGGCAAGCTAGTGGAGAGAGGGGTAAGGAGGGATTAAGTGCAGTTGCAGTAGTGAACAGTGTGCTTGCGAAGGATGAGAGCCAGGGAATGGCGGGATTGGGGAGAGCGAATTTCTAGCGGGAGGGAGTTCCAGATATTAGGGAATTTATACAAGAAGGCGGCGTGACCGGATGATGTATGCTGAGGTGGGAAGGCAGGTGTTCTGTGTGTGGAGGAATGGAGGGAGAAGCAGGAGGGTGGAGGGGTAGTAAACAGGGAGGGAAAGTAGGGTAGCAGAGAACCGAACCAGTGCTTCCCTACTAGAGTAGCGCTATGTGAGAGGCGTCTAGCAGTGAGGGAAGGGAAGGAGAGGGAGGTATAGAGATTGCAGTGTTGGGTGAGAGGAGGGCAGCCAAGTACATAGTGGCAGAAGGAATTAAAGAGAGTGTCCAGTCTGGATAGGGTGGTTTTAGGGGCAGAATTATAGACAATATCCCCAAAGTTGAAGACTGGGAGAATCATCTTTAGGACAATTTCTCACCTGGCTTGCACTGGCAAGCAGCTGCGGTGTCTGTACAGAGCACCGAGCTTGGGGAGTAATTTTTTATGTAAGGCATCTACGTGAACCACATAGTCTAGGTTCTTGTCTAACTATAGCCCTGGGTACTTATATGTGGGGATGTTGTCCAGTTTTGAACCAGTGAGAGTATGAAAGAAGGGAGTGGAGCCAGTTCTGGACAGGTTTTTGTCTGGTGCCAAAGGTCATAGAGACCGTTTTTTTGACATCCATAGAGAGTTGATTTGTGCTAAACCAGCTCTGTACATTGTTAAAGTCCGGCTGAAGGCTGGTAGACACCTTGGAGAGGGAGCTCCCAGAGACGAATAACACAGTGTCATCTGCATACATGTGGATACTTGCAGATGTGCAAGCATCAGGTAGATCATTAAGGAAGATGGAGAGCAGTATTGGTCCAAGTACCGAGCTTTAAGGAACAACTGTGTTAATTGTGAGAGGGGAGGAGGAGGTGGAGTTGCCGACTCTGACAGACTGGGTCCGGCCCGTGAGATAGGACTGGAACCAACCAGTGGCGGAATATAAAAGGTCAGCCACAGTTAGCTTGAAGAGAAAAAGGGAGTGGGCGACAATGTTGAAGGCTCTGGCCAGATCGGCAAAGATGGCAGAGGTGATGCATCCCTGATCCATGCCTGTGAGTATGGAGTCAGTGAGCCAAAGGAGGGAGGTGTTGGTGGATTGGGCTTTATGGAATCCTGACTGGAAAGTGGTGAAAAAGGAAGTAGAGTTGAGGAAGTAGGAGAGTTACTCCAGAGTCAGGTGCTCTTGGAGCTTGGCCAAAGTGGGGAGCAATGATATAGGGCGGAAGCTGCCAGGATTGGAGGGGTCCCAACCTTTGGGAAGAGGGACCGCAGTAGTGGCCTTGCAGGTTTAGGGTACATTTGCGTGTAAGAAGGAGAGATTCAGAAGACTGGTCAAAGGCAGAGCAATGGTGTATGCAGAGAGGTATAGAAGTTTGGGGTCGAGACTGTCAGGGCTTTTGCCTTTGTTAGGATCCAGGGCAAGTAGTACACACAAGGTGTCATCTGGAAGAACAGGCTTGACAGCAAAGCACAAGACAGTGGGGCTCTGGATGTAAAAGGGGGCATTAAGGGCAGTGGGGGAAGTGAGGCAAGGAGGGAGGAGGCACAGGTAGTGAAAAAAAGTTGTTGAACTCTTCTGCCACAGTGGGTGGGTCATCTAGTGTACGAGCGCCAATTTTTAGGACAAGAAAGGGAAATTGGGTAGGTGGGCAAAACAAAGTGTGAATCACCTTCCAGAATTTGGAAGGACTGTTGATGTTTTCTTGGAAGGAGGTGTTGAAGTACTCTGCCTTGGCAAGACGGATGGCACGGGTGCATGCATTCTAGAGCGAGCGATAGTGTTGAAGGTTGTGGGGGGCTCCGGAGGTTTTAAATGCAACCCACGCTTGATCATGTGCCCGTTGACATGCAGTGAGTTCAGCGGAAACCCAGGGTAGGTGGTTACCACAGACCGTAGCTTTTCTAAGCAGTGCATAGCGGTTCCATATGGACAAGAATTGTGTGCTAAAGAAGCTGAAGGCTGCATCTACTGAGGAGGCAGAGGAGATGGGTGACCAATCAATACTGGTCAGATCACTGTGGATGGAGGACAGGTCAAGGGAGCGGAAAGAGTGGACGTTAAGAGTGATAGGATGGGACTTTATGCAGTGGATTTTGCGCACACAGTAGACCATATGGTGATCACTGAGTGCGTCAGGGAGTATACCAGATTTTGTAACACGGTGGAGGTGCAAGGACAATACCCAGTTGATTAGGATATGTTTACCCGTCTTGTGATTTAGGTGCATTGGGTCAGTAATTAATTGTTTGAGGTTCAATGATGAAACATGATTGCAGATTTTGGACTGTTTGCTGGAAAGCCAGTTTATGTTGAAATCCCCAAGGAGGTACAATTCCCCTGGGGTGGCAAGGGATGAGATGAAGTACAGGAGATCAGTGATAGAGGAAAGAGCAGTGACAGAGAGACTGGGACAGCAGTACACTCTGCCAACATAGATGGGGAGGGAACAGGGGAGGGATATTTTTACTAGCAGCAGTTCATAGGCAGAAGGAGAGTTAGTAGATAGGCAGAGTATTTTATAGAGGTGGAGGTATACATGGTAATGTCCCCACCCCTGGACCTACGGTCTTGACGGGTGATAGAGTACCCAGGGATGGAGATGGGATTTTTGAATTGAGCCGTGATTCCATGATAATGAGAACAGAGGGTTTTAGTTGTGACATGAGTGGTTGCAGAAAATCTATTTTCGGGAGGAGACTTCTAATATTTAGGTGGACAATACTTAGTCTCTTTGGCAAATCAGGTGTTGAAAAGACGAGGTGACTGGGAGTTGGATTCGACGTCGTCTGATGTGAGAAGTAGAAGAAGTATTAGTACTCTTGAGACTATAGCCGGACATTTTTTCGTTCGGGGGTGTGATCGGCTGGTGGGTGGAGTGGGATTACATGACCATTTGGAGCGTGTAACAATGGTTCGCAGGGATGCCAAGTGGGAACTCGTTCCATATAGGATACTGGCAACTGGACGCCAGGGGGAGTGACTTAAGGGGTGCTGACAGGAGGAGGGAAGGGTAGGGGTGAGTTAGGGAGGGCAGAGGGGAGAAAAGGGGAGGAGCAGAAGGTTGTGAGGAAGGTGGAAGGGATGTAGAGGTGAGCAGTAAGGGGAAGCAGGCGAGGAAGAGGAGTATCATGATATGGGATCTGACAGAGAGTAGGATTATCAGAGGGCTAATTACTTAAGGAGAAGTGAGAGCGTGAAGTATGTAAGAGAAGGCTTAATAAAAGAGGAGAAATGATAGATCTGCAAGAGTGACGGGGCAGAAGTATAGAGTGGTAGGAGGAGTAGGGATAGATGGGCTAAGTATCAAAAGAAGGACTGAAGGCAGTATTGTGCAGATTGCAGCAGTAAGAGGGGTAATGTGCTTATTAGAATTAAAACTGGAAATTATAGGTCTGTGTAGGTTAACAAGTTAGAGCAGGATGGACAGAGGGGCGGTGCCTGGAGCGGCAAAAGTGTATTTAAAGAGTGCTGGGGGTGGGGCGGGAGAAAATTCAAACCGTAAAATAGCAGCAAAAAGCCATAGAGAAGCCGGTCCGGTCAGGGCACAGCAAAAGTATTAAGAGGGCTGAGTGTCCAACAGCACACTTGGAAAGACCGCACGAACCAATAGTAGCCTTCCAATTTTCAGGGCTTATCCAATGTAAAGCAGGGCTTTCAGTCCATGGAAAAAAAAAAGAGAGCAGTGGGTGTACCTGAGGTTTTTTTTTTTTTTGAAATTGCTCTTTATACTCCCCCCTTGCACACAGTCTCCACTCCTTCGGGAGATGCACAGTGCTGTATCCCCACACACACAGCCTACCTGAATCCCGGTCGGTCCCCACGGAGCCTTGGCTATGTCCCCCGGGTGGGTACGGGGTGGGGCAGAACTCCCCGATGCTGCATCATTTTGTCGGACCTATTCCGGGCAGTCAGGCAGGCGCATGGGCTATCAGGGTCTCCGCCATGGTGCTTCGTCATCTAGGAGACCATACGGTATTTCCCCTTGTTCGGGGAGTGGCTCATACCCAACGTCATGGCCTCAACACCGATGTAGCCACTCCCAGTCCCCCTATGTCTCACCCCAGAGCTGATTGGTCCACAGACCTCTGCCTGTGGCCAATTACACCCCTGAGGTGCCGACATGCCCCCAAGCCTCTGCCAGGGGTCTGCCCATGCCGGGATGGATCCCGTCCCTCTCACTGGAGAAGGTGAGCTGTTGTCGGATGCTCAAGCCTAGTTCCCCCGGCCGACCCCCGTTGGCCCAAGTCCACTACTGAACCCGGGTCGCCGGCATGGTGCGAGGTGCGGCATCCAGCGCTTAAACCCTCAGTGCCACCAGGCCGGCCGTGCCTGAAGTTTTCGGCAGCCAAGAGGTTGGGAGTGTCCGGTGGCTCCAAGGAGCAAGCTCCGGCTGCTATGTAGGAGGAAGAGGGAAAGGGCAGGCTTCTGTGGAGCGAAAGAGAGCAAGATTAGGATCTTAAGAGGACATAGGAATCGGCCGCTGGCTAAAGCTGTGGGTGGGGCAGGTGGCTGAGAGAGGGAAGGGGGTGATTGAAACAATAAAGAGAATAGTAATTGGGGGCATCTGTGCCATGGCGCCAGAACTCAGAACAGAAAAAAGCAGTTTAGGTGAGGTTGGGAGGAGGGGGGTAGATTGGGCTGAGTCTGAGATAGTGTGTGTGGGGGGCGGAGTGATACAAAGGCAGGAAGGATTTAGGAGGCTTAGTAGAGAGAAGGTAGGGGAAACAGAAATCAAAGTTCAGCCTAGGACAAATAAGCACACTGTATATAAGTAGTATTAAATGCGCACTAAGGGAAGAAGCACAGTTTAAACCCACTAAGCAATAAGCACATTTTAAAACCCTTTAGCAAATGAACCCCTGTAAGCAAAACTAAACCTTTTAAGCAAAAAATGCAGATCAACTCCGCTAAGCAGATGTAGACAGTTTTAAACCCACAGTTAGCCCACTTAGTTTAGAAAATACAGAGCAAATCTAGCATGACTAACAGTACATTGCTGGCTGGCTAGCGGGAAAAATTTGAATTGTAAAATAGCAGCAAAAAGTCGTAGAGAAGCCAGTCCGGACACTGCAAAAGTATTTAGAGGACCGAGTGTCCAGTGGTGTGCTTGGAAAGACCATACTAACCAATGGCAGCCTTCTGATTTTCAGGGCTTATCCAATGTAAAGCAGGGCTTTCAGTCTGTGGAAAAAGAAGATAGCAGCAGGTGTACCTGAAGTGTTCGGCAGGCGAGAAGTTGGGCGCAGCCGGCTACTCCAAGGAGCAAGCTGCAGCTGCTATGCAGGAGGAGGAAGCCCAGTCAAGGGCAGGCTTCTGAAGTCTTTGGTGGGTGAGATGTTGGGTGCGGTTGGTGGCTCCAAGGAGCAAGCCATGGCCGCTCTGCAGGAGGAGGGAGCCTGGTGAAGGTCAGGCTCCTGAAGTCTTCGGCGGGCGAGAGGTTGTGCATGGCCGGTGGCTCTAAAGAGCAAGCCATGGATGCTATGCAGGAGGAGTGAGCCCGGTCAAAGGCAGGCTTCTGAAGTCTTTGGCGGGCGAGAGGTTAGGCACAGCCGGCGGCTCCAAGGAGCAAGTCGCGGATGCTATTCAGGAGTATGGAGCTCGATCAAGGGAAGGCTTCTGAAGCCTTCAGCAGGTGAGAGGTTGGGTGTGGCCGGCAGCTCCAAGGAGCAAGTTGTGGCCGCTGTGCAGAAGGAGGGAGCCCGGTCAAGGGTAGGCTTCTGTGAAACACAATCATTTAAATTCAAGCCAATCAACTGTGCACCTTGTTGTCCATGGCTTTATTGAGTCTTCCGTATTTGGGTGATCAGCCAGTCTTTTATGATTTGTTGTGTGGGGGTGGATGGGTGGGGGTAGGACCTCTTAGTTTGTAGACCTACAGAATGTGCAATATGTGGGTGTCCTGGGTTTGTAGTCACTCTGTCAAAGGAACACATGCTTGGGCCCCTATATCCTGTTCCAGGGTAGCCACCTGGTGTGGTGTATCTCCTCTCTTAGGTGTAGCTTTGCTGTCATGAGCTCCATATCCTGGATCTGACCCACTCTGTCGTATCATTCCTCAGTAGGGCAGGTTCGACCTTGAAACTATTTTTTTTTAACAAATATATCTCTATCTGTTTGTTGGTCTCTCTGTCTATCTAGCTAGTAAAGTAAGGCATGGGGTCATAATGCTGCAACCGAAATAGCGCAAAGCACAATGCCGCACAGAAAATGCTGTGCGCTTAAATAACGTCAGCAAAGAACGCCGACCACAACAACAACAGCACATACCAGCAAACAAAGTAGCATTCTCTGTTTTTTTTGCAGAGGGCTTTGCCCCCGCACCCCCTGGAATTAAAATAACTAACTTGGAGGAGGTGTGGACTTAGGGGATGGGACGAAACTCTGGAGGGGGGAAGATTTAATTTTTTTAAATAAAAAAAGTCACAACAGTATGGGACCTGGGGGGAACCAAACCACGGGCTCAGGTCCCCCTCGCCGCCAGGTGCTGGTGCCCTAGTCACTCCTCCACAGGAGCGGCTCAACCAGGCACTGCACTGGCAGCCTCCTTCACACTTCCACATCACAGTGTACAGCGCTGTACGGAGTTTAGCTATTCCTGCGCTGTTTTGGCGGCGACATTAACACCCGGTACCATAGAGTAATATGCAGATTCATATGTTCACAAGCAGTGTGTGTTAATACTTGTTAACAGTGATAAGACATAAAATATCTATCACTCGATAACCATTAACAGCAGAGAATAATGATTTGGAAAACCGTTAGTCCAAAATTTATTAGCTCTTAGAACAACAAGATTGGAATTCAGCTCTTAAATCACTGGCTTAAAGATGCTGTAAGAAAATTAAATATCATGCTTTAATGGATCTGTGATACGGGTTGTTCTATATCAGATCTGATAAGGTCATAATTTATTTTAGGGAATAATTTACATACAGCATAAATTAATTGCTCATTCAGTTTACAGCAGTGGATTCCAAACGGACTCAGCTTGTACAATGGCACAGCTGACAATTTACAGTTAATGAAGCTTAGGGACCTATCTCGAATGCCTGGGCCACAAGAGTTTGATTTGAGGTATACATGACTAGACTCCAAAAATTGTAATTTGTGTGCAATATGAAAAGCTTTAAAGCTGCTTTTATATGCATTTTCATTTGTATATCCTTATGGTTCTATGCATTAAAAGGCTAAAATGATATGTAAATCTCTTGCGGCCTATTAATAAACAAACAAAATAAGGTCTCACCATTGGGTGAGATTTTGATTCATGTCTTTATCACTAATATAGAAACAGTGATGTTTTGTGTTATCTTATATGTTTGTCAGAGATAGTACAGTGATGTTCAGTCTGCAAAATGAGCTGGAAAAAATTAATACTTTTGTATGACCCAGTGGAAGTATTTAGGCATATCATCAGAATATTGTACTGTTTATAATATTATTATATATTGTAAATGTGCTTGTCTCTGGTTTTATGTTTCATTTTATCTTTATTAGTAATAACTGTAATCGTAAAATTATAACTGATTAATAAATTTGAACTACTACTATGACTTGCCCAGGGTCATGGTAAGGAAGTATCAGATGTGGAATTCAAACCTGAGTCTACTGGGTCTCTAGAGTCACAACTCTGTGCTCTAATATACTGCCTCACTCATTATGCCTCCCAGGTTCAAATCCTGCTAGACCCACTCATTCACTATGTGACCTTTAGCAAGTCATTTGAACTCCCAGTGCTTCTGTCCCACCCAGCTGAAAAAGGGGAAGAAGCAGGACCCAGCTGTAAACGAGATGTTGCATCTTATCCAAGCTAGCCTGGGTAAATAATTTATATATTCACAGGGCTCTGTGCTTGGACCCATTCTCTTCTCCATCTTACTAAATGTCTTGCCCTCAGTATGCTTCCCCTCCTCTTCTATCCATATGTATGCCAATGACACCATCCTGTTCTCCTCTGGCAAATGCCCTGCCGATGAAGCAATCACCCTCCAGCATGACTTCCACCAAGTTCAGCTATGGCTTGCCTCACATCAACTATTCCTAAATGCCCAAAAGACTGTCTCCATGACCTTTGGCACTAGGCAGAGACTCTCTAGGCTCCACCCTTTACCGTGTTTCCATACCCTTGATGGGACAATATTAGAGGACACCTCCTCATTCAGATACCTTGGGGTTTGGATGGACCAACACCTCAACTTCTCTGGCCACATTGACGCCATCCTGAAAAAATTGCGCCCCAAGCTTGGTGCCTTATTCAGGAACCATAGTTGCATCCCTCCTACAGCTAGGCGTGAACTAGTCCAGAAGATGATTCTCCCCATTTTTGACTACTATGATGTAGTCTATGGTGCCACCCCAAATCCTCCCTAACCAGATTGGAGACTCCCCTTTAACTCCTTCTGTCGATTTGCTCTTGATGCTCCATCACGCACACATCACTGTGACCTCTACCACACCCTGTCCCTTCCCCCGCTTGCCAGCAGGCACCTCACTCATTGTGCCAAACTCACTTCTAAATTTTAGTTAGGACAACTTCCCTCCTACCTCTTATGCTCACTCTCTCCCCCCCTCCCCCCTCAGATCTTCTGACACTCGCACTTTGTTGTTTCCCCATCAAACCACTCTCATTGGTCAGTCAGGCTTTACCCATCATTTCCTGCAAATCTGGAACTCCCTCCCCCCACAAATACAGCACTCCTCCTACTCCATTGCCTCTGCCTTACTTAACTTTATCTCATCTAACTACTCCTGCTTTAACCCTCCTTAACCATCCTCCTATACCTCTGCTCCTCTCCATGACTCACATCCCCTATTAAACCTTCCTCCCCCCGAGCCTGCTTCTCAGCATGCTCTCCTCTCCCTTCACCGCTTACCCCCTCACTCCTACCCCTAACCTTTTTTTTCCATTACCAACTTGCCCCTGCTTAGTTTTGACCTCTGGCAGGGTTCTCAGTATCCTGTATGGGTCTAGCACTGGGCAGGCCTCCTCCTTCTCCCTCTCTTCTTCCTATCCAACTTGTCCTCGCCTAAATCTGCCCTCTGTCGAGATTCTTAGTATCCTGTCGATATCTACTCTCAGTTAAGTTTCTTCCCTCCCTCCTCCTTTTTTCCTTTCCTCTTCTATCCCCCCTATTCCCTCTGCCCAACTTGTCCTTGCCTAATTCTATCCCCTGGCAGGGTCCTCTGCAGCCTAGAGGGGCCCAGCACTGGGCAATTACTCTTTCTTCATTCCCCCTCCCCTATATCCTTTCTACCCAACTAGTCATCATCTGATTTTGTGCTCTAGCAGGGTTCTCAGCATCCTGGAGTGGCCTAGTCTTAGGCAGGCTTCTTCTTTCCCTCCTCTTCCCTCCTTTCCCTTCATCCTTTCTTTTCTCTCTCTTCCCAACTTGTCCTCACCTAGTTCTGCCCCAGGCAGGGTTTTGAGCATCCTGTAGGGGTATAGCACTGGGAAATGACTCTTTCTTCCTTCCCCCGTCCCCTCCATCCTCTCTACCTAAGTCGCCCTCACCTGACTCTGCTCTCTGGCAGGGTGCTCAGCATCCTGAAGAGGGCAAGTCTTAGGCAAGTTTCTCCCACCCCTCCTCCTCCTTCCCTTTACCATCCCCTCTACTATCTCTACCCAACTTGTCCTTGCCTACTTCTGCCCCTTATTCTAAGTTCTCACCTCATTCTGCCACTGGCAGCGAACTCTGAACTCTGAAGGGGCCAGTTCCGGGTATGACTTGTCCTTCCCTTCCCTATCCCTTACCCCCACCTCTCTCCCACCCCCACCTCCCTGCACTTAATCAAAGGAATTAGCTCACTTGAGCTAATAATTTGCACTTTTTGTTCTGTCTGAGGTGCTGCCAGATTGCACTAGCCCTATGTTAACTTGTCCTTTACAATTGATAGTTTTTGTTTGCTCACTTTTCTCCGGTCATGCACCCCTCATCTTTATCCTCTCCTTCCCCCAGCTGGTTTCCCCTGTCTACCCTTCTGCCCTCATTGATGTCCCCCCACTGGACCTCATTCATTTAATAATTGCTAAATAATCTGCCTCTTAACTGTGATCCATTCCTGCAAGGAGTTGGCTCCAAGGCTACGTTAAATTTCTGTACTATGTTCCTCAGATATGCCACTTAAGCAATAAGGCATGACAGGGGGTGTGTTATAGTGGGATAACAGCCCACCTCGGGGCGGGTTGAAGCACGAGGTGTAGCCGAGGGCTTCCACCTCCCGAGAATAGCCGTTAGCCCACCATAACACACCGCTGGAGTGCCTTATTGCGATTATGAAATGGGTCATTTTTAGTAAATTTTATGCATTTTTAAACATAATACTTCCTTTTTTTTTTGTATTATATTTTTATTAGTTTTCCCAAGTACAGTACATACAGTTTTTATGAAAAGAAGACAGGCTGTAGTATAACAACTAGTTCTTCACGTAATGTATTGAATTACTTCATTTTACGTCATTACAATTTAAAATGCATTATAAAAAATCAGCTGTTACCTTGGTACTGTTTAAAAAAAAAAACATGACTTGTAAAGGAGACTCTCTGATGTTGAAGAAAACTAATTGCTACAATTCTCCTTAGCATACTTGATAACCAGAGTAATGTTTTATGTAAGACTGTAACATGGCACAAAAGATCAAGTTGAAATGCAGGAACGAGATTGGTGCAAAGGCATCAGCTGACGAAAACCGAGCGGGTATTAATCCAGCATTGTAACATGGCACAAAAGATCATGTTGAAATGCAGGAACGAGATTGGTGCAAAGGCTTCAGCTGATGAAAACCGAGTGGGTATTAATCCAGCAGTAGAGCCCGCTCGGTATCAGGATTGTGCAAAAGAAACAGTACAAGTAAAATTATTAGTGTGTGGTGTGATCTCTGTTTCTGTGTCCGACTGTGCCAGTAGATGGCGCTCGTTATCTCACGCAGAAGAGTGCTGCTAGGTATCGTGGTGACCAATCGTTAGGGTGAGGAAAATATATTCCATGGACAGATTCAGCAACAGAACGGGAGACTGTGCAACAGTAGAAGTGAAGGAAATGTTGAGCATATAGCAGTGGAGCGCAAAGAGAGAGAGACAGAGAACGAGCAGCAATAGTCACGGCATGTAGATCTCTTACCGTTCATTATTACGCTAAGATTTGTCCCATATTGCATTGCTATTCGCGAGGACCAGGATATGACGGGGAACCACACAGCACAAAAAGACGGTTAGTACGAATACGATAATAACAGTTTATTTTCTCTATTGCAGACAGTACAAGTCTTCTGGCGTCTGTTCAAAAAATACCGGACACTATATAAATAAATGTGTAGCATCAACCGTGAACGTGCACGTTCTGAGCTCATCTCACAGTATTCGAGCTGAGCAAATCGTGGCTACTTGTGCAAGCAGCATGATTACTGTCCACAACTCTTTTCTGTAGTTTCAAGTGAAACACAAGTCGCCCAATATTCCCCTTGCACTTGCCATGTTACAAGCGCATTAATCCCCTCCAGAGTTGGGCTCTACCGGTGGATTAATGCCTGGTGGATGGTTCAAAGCACTCGGCCTCGGGCACCACCCCCCCACCTGGGCATTAATCCACCTGCAGAGCCCTCATCTGTCGGGGATTAATGCTTATGTAGACCCTGCTCGGTATTGGAATCGCGCAAAAGAAACAGTACAAGTAAAATTATTAGTGTGTGGTGTGATCTCTGTATCTGTGTCCGACTGTGCCAGTAGATGGCGCTCGTTAATGCACACAGAAGAGTGCTGCTAGGTATCATGGCGACCCACCGATAGGGTGAGGGAAAATGTATTCCATGGACGGATTCAGCAACAGAAGGAGAGACTGTGCAACAGTAGAAGTGAAGGAAATGTTGAGCATATAGTGGTGGAGCGCAAAGAGAGAGAGAGAGAGAGAACGAGCAGCCGTAGTCACGGCATGTAGATCTCTTACCGTTCATTATCACGCAAAGATATGTCCCATACTGCATTGCTGTTCGCAAGGACCGGAATATGATGGGGAACCACACAGCATAAAAAACGGTTGGTACGAATACGATAATCACAGCGTATGTTCTCTATTGCAGACAGTACAAGTCTTCTGGCGTCTGTTCAAAAATACCAGACACTATATAAATAAATGTGTAGCATCAACTGTGAATGCTCACATTCTGAGCTCATCTCACAGTATTCGAGCCGAGCAAATCGTGGATACATGTGCAAGCTGCATGATTACTGTTCACAACTCTTATGTAGTTTCAAGTGAAACACAAGTCGCCCCAATATTCCCCTTGCACTTGCCATGTTACAAGCGCATTAATCCCCTCCAGAGTTGGGCTCTACCGGTGGATTAATGCCCGGTCGGTGGTTGGAAGCATGAGGCCGCCCCCACCCCCACCCCAGCATTAATCCACCTGTAGAGCACTCCTCTGTCGGGGATTAATGCTTACATAAAAAACATTAAAACTACAAACTATGCCTTGTTCTGAGTGTTCTTTAAACAAAAAGAGACAATTTATCCAGTATACTAATGCATCCTGAAAAAGGAGACACCAGGTGAAACAAGCATGATTGTTGTCCAGAGCGCAAGCAAAGGGGTAGTTATGGGACTTCAAGGCTCCAGAAGCCATGTCCACCAGACACCCTGTATCTCCTCTAAACCAGCCATCCTTGTCTTAAGATGGTTGCTTCTCCCATTGATAGTGTCCCTAAGAAAGGCTCCCAGACCTGCAGGAATCTCTCCTCCACCCCCCTTAAGCACATAAGTCAGCCTATCCACTGCCAATGCTCGGAGGGCCAGGTTTTTCCATTGTTCTATTTTGGGAACGTTCTAAGAGATCCATAGGTTTTGTATGCCCTGTCGTACTACTACCAACAGAACCCTTATGCGTCTATGATATAGGTCCCAGTCTTCTCCTTCCTGTGAACTAACCCCCAGAAGTAAGGAGCGAGGGTAGAACTCCACAGTGTGGCCCCCTGTGTTAGCTATCTCAGCAGCTGCCCCCTTCCAATATCTCTGTGTCCCTGGACAATACCAGTAATAGTGCACCAAGGTACCTCTGGCCATGCCACATTTCGAGCAAGTGGGAGAAATCCCCGGGTGGAACTTACTCACCACACTAGGTGGATAATATAGCCTGTGGAAAAACTTAAATTGCATTTCTTTAAATTTATTGCAAGTTAGTAGCCCCTGTGGGATCTTAACAACATTTCCCAGTTAGAGTCTGTAATTGCCATCCCAAGGTCTTGCTCCCACCACATTTTGGTCTTCTGGGATTCACCCTGGAAATACCTGTAAGCCCTGTCCAACTTTGCTGCCCTACCTATGAGCCCCTTCTCATTATGTACTGCTCCCAGGATCTCTTGTTCGACCGGGGATATGTCTGAGGCAGTATCTCTCCCTCTATTGAAACTTCTCTACTAGTTCCGGACTTGGAGGTACCTAAAATAATGAGATGTTGGTATACCCAATCCTCTCTGTAGGTCTTGGAATGTATAGATTCCATCTTTATTGGTGAGGTCTCACACACACCTCACCCCCCTCTCCTGCCATGCCACAAAACCTTCATCCTCTAGTCCAGGTAGGAATTCTGTGTTACCTGTTATTGGAAACATAATACTTTTGGCTGGTCCGTTGTGCTGGGATAACGGCCCAGCAAAAAAGCAACTGTCTGACAATCAGAATTCAGCACTCTTTCTACCCATTTCATAATTGTAATTAAATGCATATTCCACAGGTATGATATATTTAATTGTATGTTATGTCACAAATGCGTCTGTATGATTATTTGTGATATTTTTTTAACTGTATGTCTTGTTACAAATGTAATTGAATGTTTAATTTCTCGGATATGTTAAACTGTATGTCTAATTCTTCATCCAGTTGTACCCCCCCAACCAGGTTGCACCAGGAGACGAGCAACTTGTTGTTCAGTGTGCCTTCCTGATGAAACATTTCAATAAATAATAAATATAGATATATAGCACGAGTGTCTCTATTTCTGCACAAACTTTCATTTAGAATGCATTGTTACTCCATTTATTTTTAGTTCCTATAATTGCTGCTTTGTTTCCCTCTAGTGATGTCATAACATCTGGATGCTGGGGCCTGTAATAACTCACAACCCACATATCTGGTTTTAGATGCATGTTAGAAACATTATTTTTTTCCAAGGTGCAAAGACTTACTAAGTGAGCTCATGCGTCTGGTATACCTTTTACTGTATGACACACTACACCTAACTGCTACATTTTTGTGTTTTCTTTTTTATTTTACAGTTTGGCTTGTTTCCATCTGTGTCCTGGGAGCACAGGGAAGTTATGTGACTTGCTCATGGTCACACTCCCACAGTATGCAAGTTGTAGCTGTGGGATTCAAACCAAGTGTTTGTAGCTCAGTGCTCTTAAACTTCTATACTATACTACCTCCAAATAAAGCAGCAATGTTTGTTAACAGTGACACTGGGGCCCCTGCTACTAGTAATGCATTTTACAAGTATTTTTCATTGAGATAAGTTACTTTTTCTGTAATGCTTAGGTGACACAGTAATGGGTGAGCAATGGAATCAATATGATTGGTAGGATTTGTTTATTTTTGTTCACCAGGTAAGTGCACTAGGAAGAAAAATGCCCATTTTCAGGCATGACCTGGAAGCTAGGGATGATCAGAATCTGAGTCTCAGAATCGGATATAACCTGGTTCAGGTGCTTTTTCAGATTGAGCATTTCCTAAACTTGAGGGCAAAAATCCAGATCCAAAAAAAGCCACAGTTGTCATCGGAATACGATTTCAACACCAATTCCACATCCAACTACAAAAGCCATCCTCCCACCTGACATGACTCCTAGTCCCTTCCCCCCTGCCCTCATTTCACCCCTTCCCATGACTGCTGTCTGCTTGCTATACCTGAAGCATGAGGGACAGGTTGGTGGTAGGTAGAGTACTAGACAGTTACAGCCTCGGGCCCACTACAGGGTCCGAACATTGGTGATTCAATTTGAAATTAATTCCAGTCCACACACAGTGTGGTACTTCCCATGCACCACTGCAGACTATAAAGCAAGTTTTAAAAAGGGCAAAAAGGGAATTTCTTTAAAAAATAGTCTATAACCATTTGTTAGGGCTACAGACAGTGGTTTCATAGGCTTCATAGGTAAATACAGAGCCATATAGACATTAGTCCTTTTGCTCGCCATTTAGTTAGTAACCCCGGATATTGTATTTGAATAGAAAGCTATCCAATCTGTTTTTAAATGTGTTCACAGTATCACTAGCTACTACTTCCAAGGGTAATCTATTCCAAATATTGGTGGCCCTCAGCGTGAGCCAGGATTTCCTTTTATTCGTTTTTGGACATTCAACAAAAAGTTGTAGTGGGTGAGATCTGGTATTATATATAGGTTCCCTGTATTTCAAGCCAAGTAGTTCCCATAAATCTGGATTGATAGTTGCTTTATATATTAAACTTATATATATATTTATATTTTTGTTTATAAACATAGCTCCAGCATTAACGCCATCATATTCTCTCTTTGCTAGATTGATTCAGCAGTCCCCCTAGTTGTTCACTGATACATTGATTAACTGGGTTAGTAAGGGCAAAGTAAAGTGGTCTTAACACTGGAATTAATGTCCATGAATACAGGCCAGCCCGTAGTGATTACCTTTTTATATCTGAGTTTGTTTAGTCCAGACATGCACTGCTGCTTTAGAGATCTTAGTGGTTAGCTGGCCTGATGAGGGTTGAGGCGCTGGACGCCTTATCTCACGCCATGCCGGCGACCTGGGTTTGGGAACCCTCTCAACACACCAGTATCCTGTGAGACTTACTGTAGGCCCTGTTGCACTGGCTTGATTGTTTGAGGGTGTCGCTGATGATAACTCCTCAGTCCCATTCCTCAGCCATAATGTTGAGTCTTACCTCACCCATCCTGTACTCATTCCTGGGGTTCTTGTTCCTTAGGTGCATCACCTTGCACTTTTTGGTGTCAAATTTCAACTGCCAGATTTTAGACCACGTCTCTAGTCTCTGGAAGTCACTCTACATTTCCCTGATTCCCTCATCACTATCCACCATCCTGCAGAACTTGGTGTCATCTGCAAAGAGACATAACCTACCCTGGATTTCCTCACCAATGTCACTGATGAACATGTAGAAGAGTACTGGACCCAGGGCAGATCCATGTGGTACCCCACTTGTGACCCCTCTCTCTTCTGATTTTACCCCGTTAACCACTACCCTCTGCTGCTTTCCCAATAGCCAGTTAACTACTCAGTTCACTATAACCTTAACCATACCCAGATCATTCATCTTCTTTAGCAAGCATCTGTGAGACACCAAGTCGAAAGCCTTGCTGAAGTCAAATTAGAGCAAATCCACAATGTGGCAAGAATCTAATTCCCTTGTCATCCAGTCAAGGGAAACTATCAGGTTAGCCTAACAAGACCTCCCTGCCACAAATCTGTGCTGTTTACTCTCTTGGAGACTGTTGCTCTCCAAGTAGTCACAGGGTCTTTGACCACTGATTCCATCACCTTCCCCACATTAGATAGAAGTAAGACTGACAGGTTTGTAGTTCCCTGCTTGTTCGTTGTCTCCCCCCCACCCCTTTTATGGAGCAGAACTACATCTGCCGCCTTCCAATCCTTTGTAATGACCCCGTCCTTAGTGAGCTGATAACTAAACCTGCCAGGGTTTCAGTCAGTTCCACTGCCAATTTTTTTTGATTGATTTATTGAGGATTTGGAAACGTACCTTTGAGTCAGAGACTCCTTTACAAAGGTTCCACATCACAGAAATCAGATACAAAACAGATATTACATGGCAATTTACCAGAACACGAAGCAAGCTGTATACATACAGCAGGGAAAAGGCTAACAGTTAGATACCAGGAATAATAAGCACAGTTCTTAAGCAATACATTAATAATGCTCAGAAATAGAGCTGAACCTGACAGGCTTAGGCTGGAGACTCAACGGGGTTGGGAAATAAGCTGGCCAGAGGCCTTAGGGAGGGAAGGGGATCAGTTGCAGTCACAGTAATTAGAGGACTGGAGATGTTCCTTAAGCTGCGTTTTGAAGGTGCCAGTTTGGTTTTCATTAGCGAGAGAGGTGGGTAAGCCATTCATCCAAGATGGGGCTCTGTAGCTAAAGGACCTTTGGAATTGGGAGGTACAGCAGTGGGGTACTGTGAGGAGCTGCTTAACAGAGCTTCAGGTGTGCTTAAGTGTCAGGGCCAAGTGGATTAGAGGTGTGAGCCCGGGGGGTGAGGCAAAGGGTAACCTTTTTTGCCATGAGGCAGGCGTGGTACGTGATTCAGTTTTCAAGGTTGAGCCAGTTGGTGGTATTGTATAGTGAGCAAGTGTGGGTGAGACAGTCACAACCCAAGGTAAGGAGGCAGGCTTTATTAAGGGCAAGGCGGAGTCTGGAAAGGTTTGAGGTGCTCGCTGCGCTATAGATAAGTAAGCCATAGTCACGTAGGGAGAGGACCGAGGAGGAGACAGCAAGCCTAAGGGCATCTTGAGTAAGACAGTGTTTGAAGTGATGCAGTATCCCAAGACAAATATTGAGGGTGGTGGATGGGAGGTGTACATGTTGATGGAAGCTTAGCGCTGGGTCTAAGGTAATGTCCAGGTATTTAAAGGAGTCCAGTAGTTCAAGAGGGGAATGATTGACAGTTAGTAGAGGGGGGCAGTGTTCCCGCTGAGAGTTCTGTGGGTGGGAGAAGATCATAATTTTCATCTTCTTATAGTTCAGTATGAGGCGCTGTGAGGAGAACCAGTTTTCAGCACCACTAAAGGAGGTTTGAAGGGAGTGATGGAGTTGAATGAGGTCAGAATTGGAGGAGTATAGGGCTGCATCGTCCGCGTAAAGTAGCAGGTTGGCTGTACAGGACATGGGGAGGGAGTTATGGAAGCGGCTGAAAAGCAGTGGCCTGAGAATGGACACCTGGGGACGCCGGAGAGAATGGGCAGTCTACTGGATAAGGTGTTACCTATTTTGACCTGCTGGAATCGATTTGAGAGGTAGTCAGTGAACCAGCAGAGGGCATCCCGGGAGAAACCATAGTTGGAAAGTGTGGTTAGTAAGAGAGTGGTTGACGGTGTCAAACGCCTTAGTGAGATTGATGAAGACAGCACCAGTGATATGGCCTCTGTCTAATGTGGGCAGTGAACTCCAGGAGGGCAGTAGTGTTACTGTGCCCCTTGCAGAAGCCATGTTGCTGTTTGCAGAGAAGGTTGTATTTGTTGAGGTGGTTGGTGAGCTCATCAGAGATAATCCGCTCTAGGGCCTTGGAGAGGGGAGAGAGAATGGAGATGGGGCGATAGTTGTTGGTGCTGGTATGGTCCCCACTTTTAAATATCAGTGTAATGGAGGCAGATTTCCACCGGTAGGGGAATTTTCCCTGACACAAGGAGTGATTTAGAATATGTGTGAGGGGGTTAAGTACCTCCTGTAGGGTGAGTCATAGGAGTTTCAGATCTAAGGAGTCACTGCTGTAATTCCCTGAGTATCCTCAGATGCAACCCGTCAGGTCCCAGGGCTTTATCTGTCTTTAGGCTGCCTGCCCTTTCAGGACCTTTTCGCTAGTAAATACTTCCTGCTTCATCTCCCGGACCCACTTATTGGCTACTTTAATGCCACTCTCTGGCAAGGGCCCACCTTCCTTCCTAGTGAAAACTGAGCAGAAGCACTCGTTAATGATGGTGGCCTTTTGCCCATCCTCCTCTATCACCCTACCCTCTCAGCTAGCCTTACAATTCCCCCATCTTTCTTCCTTTTATCCCTAATATATCTGAAGAACTGTTTCTCTCTGCTCTTGACCCTCTCCACAATATGCAGTTCTTTGTCTGCTTTTGCCTTCTTAACTGCGCTCTTTGTCTCTCTATTTTTCAGTAACATTCTCCCCGTTCTTCCGCACCAGTTTTTCTTTATATCGGTAGCAGGCCTTTTTCTTGGCTCTCACCACTTCCCTGACCCTTGCTGAAATCCATATGGTATCTTGAACCTGTTCATTTTAGTTACATTTCTCATGCATTCCTTAGATGCCTCAAATGGCCCCCCTTAATTACCCCCACCTCTCTTCCACCTAACCTGTGTTATCCACCCCTATTAGCTTATCCTTGACCAGCTTCTTCAGCCTATTGAAGTCTGCCCTTCTAAAATCCAAGACATCAGCTCTTGATGGTGGCTTACTGGACCTGGGGCCAGTTTGAACCAAACAGAGTTATGGTCCTTGTTCCCAGTAGCTCCCTTCTCCCACAGCTTCTACCACCTCTACGTTGGTATGCACCACATTCAGAATTGGGGACTGCCTGGTGGGTTCCTTAACCAGTTGCACCAGTAGACAGTCCTGGAACACATACAGCAAGGCCTGACATCTGGTGCTCCTGGCCACTGGAGCATCCCATTCTGTGTTGGCATGTTCGGGTCACCCACTACCACTACTTCCCCCTTTGCTACCTTTCTTTCAGGGTCTTCCCTGAGCTCTCTGTCCCTCTGCTCCACTTGTTCTGGAGGTCTATAGATTACCCCCAAGTGCAGTTTCTTGCTTCAGGCTGCCATATGTTGCACCCACAGCAACTCTGTCTCCCCATTACTACCCCTGATGCACCCATCTTCTGCCACCTCGATACCCTCCTTGACAAAAATGGCTTCTCCTCCTCCCATTCTACCTGTTCCTCAGTCCTTCCTGAACACTGAGTACTCAGTTCCCAGTCATAGTTTTCCCTAGCCCATGTTTCTGTGATGACCACCAGGTCCATTTCAGTGTCTGCCATCATTGCCTGGAGCTCACTGATTTTGTTACCTAGGCTCCTGGCATTCAGGCATACTGCAACCCATCAGATCTCTGATTCTACCTTGCTACTACCCTTGTGATTCCCTTGTTCTGTCATCTCTGTTTTTCTTGATGCATGCACTCTTTATGTTCCCTATCTCTAATGTCCCTTCACCTAGTCTAATAAGGGCCTCAGCTGTCTTTGTACCCGCTGTGCTGCAGCATGCCCCTAGTTGTGGGGGAGTACTAGCTAGGATCCCCTTTCTGTCACCGTGGTTGCCTCAGACCCAGTTTCCCATTCGGTCAGTTTAAACATCTGATATAGACATCAAACTTCACCCCAGCACTCAGTTTAAACTTCTGATATAGTTGGCAAATTTCACCCCAGCACGCAGACCTCCTCTATCATCAGGTGAAGTCCATCACCCTTAAAGAGTCTCTGGTTCCAGAAGTCCCCCCATTCCCCCACAAAGTGGTACTCCTTTTCTTGACACCATCCCTTAATCCACCCATTAAACTCCTCTATTACATCACTCCTTATCCTATCCTGCTTCCCCTCCCTGCCCCACACAGGGACGGCTTTGGAAAAGACCAGGAAGGTTGAATGTGCCACCAGTCTGTCCCCAGTCTATGGAAGTTCCAGTTCACTATCTCCACTGTTTGAATCACTAGATTAGTGATACCCAGGTGTACCAGCACCCCCTGGTCCCTAGCCACATTCTCCCTATTCTGTTTTAGTTCCACCTGGCTGATGCCCCAGGAGGGCATCAGACCATCCCCGTCCTGTTCAGCCTCCCTTCCACCACCCTTTCTAGCCCCCTAATCACTGAGCCCCTGACCACTAAGACTCTCCTGCTAGACTCGCTCACCTTGGGTGCCATCATGATATCCTGCCCTTTCCCAGCAACCAACTGGGAGTCTCCCCCAGTAGAGTCAGGTGCCTGAATCTCCTCCAAGGGTGCAAAGGGATTCACCATCTAGATAGTGGGGGGCTGGATAATCTCCTTATGGCTGGCTACCCCTCCCCCTCCCCATCACTCTCCACCCCTTGGATCAGTGGGTCTTTGGGGGAGTGGGGATGGGATCCATCTGAGATGATGACGCAGCTGATATATTTTTACCCTTGCTGCAAACAACTGAGCACGGAGCTCTGCCAAGATGCTGCAGATGGGGCAGTGCCACTTCCTCCAGAGCATATCCTGAGAGAAGAGAGCCCCCACAGCTGACTGCCTCCCTTCCGAACTCCATCCCGTTATAGATCTGCACTAATCAGATGACCAGTTTGACTCATAGTTCTCACCCAGATACAGTGTAGCTGTAAGGCTCAGCTATAGCACTGAAAACAGGGATGAAAACTACCACACAGTGTTCACCCGGATAGGGCATAGCTGTAGTCTTAACAAAAGCACAGACTGCCACGTAGTGTCCACCAATAGGCTGTAGCTGTAAGACTCAGCTATAGCACTGAAAATAGGAGTTAAAACTACAATGCATTGTTCACCCAGATAGGGTTTAGCTGTAGTTTTAGCAGTAGCACAAACTACCACGTAGTAGCATCCACCCACTTAGGGTGTAGCTGTAGGCCTAGCTATAGCATGGAAATCTAGAGTACGAACTACCTCGTAGTGCTCACCCAGACAGGGTGAAGCTGAAAAATGTAACTATAGTACAAAACAGTCCTACAATTAGGCTACCCAAGCTCTAACACAGAACACAGGTATGATATTAAATTTTACCTAAGTTAATGATAAATTAATTGTAGCTGATGCAGATAGATAAGCAATGGTAAGCTAGGACCTTATAGAAGAATGCTCACTAAAACAGTACCCAAAACACTGCAGTTCAATGTTCATCTGCAGTTTTTTCAGGGATAAGATGGGCAGAGTTCCTGGCTGCTGGCTGCCTCTCCTGGCTCACTCTCGGTCAGACTCCTATGATGTCCTTTGTGCTACGGTCCTTAGTGTGGAGGGCCACAGCACAGAGGGTCTCTGGAGCTACGTTCCCTAAAGAGGTGATTGCTGCCCTCTGACTGGCTGGAGAGGCAGCAGGAGGTGCAATTTTCTGAGCTCTGGTCCCAATTTCGAGTGCTGGTAAAGAGGCGATCAGCAGGGGGGATCGACTGGAAGGGCCCTTGATCCTGCCCTCTCGGCCCCGCTCCGTGGCATTCTGCTCGCTGAAACTGACTGCCAGGTAGGAGACTCTGCATATTTAGGGGCTCCCTAGTTCAATTTCCTGGGCTTGGATAGATGTGAATTCTGCCGTCCGATTGGCTGGAGAGGCAGCAGGTGGTGCAGCTTCCCATGTTCTGGTCCCATTGGCAAGTGCTGGTAAAGAGTGGATCATCTGGGGAGATGGGATGGAAGGCTCTTGATACTGCATGCTTGACCCTTCTGTAGTATTCTGCTTACTGAAACTGGCCACCTGGTAGGAGACTCAGCATATTTAGGGGCTCCCAAGTAGAATTTCGTAGACTTGGATTTCCATGAATGCTGCCTTCTGATTGACTGGAGCGATAGTAGAAGGCACAGCTTCCCGAGTTCTCGTCTCGATGGCAAGCGCTGGTGAAGAGGCGATCGGCAGGGGGGACAACCTGGAAGGCTCTTGATCCTGCCTTCGCAACTCCCGCTATGACATTCTGCTTGCTGAAACTGGCCGCTGGTTAGGAGACTTGGTGTATTTAGGGGCTCCCAAGCAGAATTTTCTGTGCTTGGATTTATGTGAATGGTGCCCTTCGATTGGCTGGAGCATGGCTTCCCGAATTCTGGTACCAATGGCGAGCGCTGGTGAAGAGCCAACCAGCAGGGGAGATGAGTTGGAAGGGCTCTTGACCCTGCCCTCTCAGCCCCTTCTATGGCACTCTGCTTGCTGAAACTGGCCGCCAGGTAGGAGACGCAGCATATTTAGTGGCTCCCAAGTTGAATTTCCCGGGCTTGTATTTTGTAAATGCTGCTCTCCAACTGGCTGGAGAGGCAGCAGGAGGCACGGCTTCCCAAGTTCTGGTCCCGTTGTGGAGTGCTGGTGAAGAGGCGATCAGTGGGGGGGATAGGCTGGAAGGGTTCTTGATCCTACCCTCTCAACCCCTTCTATAACATGCTCACTAAAACTGGCCACCGGGTAGGAGACTCAGCATATTTAGAGGTTCCCAAGTTGAATTTCCTGGGCTTGGATTTACGTGAATACTGCCCTCCAATTGCCTGAAATGGCAACAGGAGGTGCAGCTTCCCAAGTTCTGGTCTTGATGGCAAGTGCTGGTGAAGAGGTGATTAGCAGGTGGGGTGGGCTGGAAGGACTCTTGATCCTGCCCTCTCGACCCTCTCTATGGCTGAAACTCAACTCAAAGGTTGCAATTAAGTATGCATTCTTGTGCATTGTTGTGAATAACCAGTAGTTCCTGGGTACCCACTCACTTAAGGAGGGTTCCACCCCTTGAGGTGCCATATGATCGGGGTTGCTTTTGGCTAATGGTACCCTAAATGTCCAAAAGGACCGAACCAAGGGTAAAATTGAAAATGGTTCAAACACATGCATTTTTCCATGGAGCTTTTTCTTCCTGGTCACATAAGTTCTGTCAGGGATGTACCCTGGTCCTGTACTCACTTTAGGCCTGTGTCCCTAGTCACCATGGCTCCCACCATCTGCTGGTTACTCATATGATTTTTGCCCACTGTGGCTAGAACTCCTAGGGAGGTTGTCCTCTCCCCAAGATAGCCCACTACTGGCAGGCATGAGGAGTCGGAGGAACACAGGTCCCTGACCGTCATTTGGATGGCTATGTTCCCTTTTCCCTTGTCCCTCCCACCCACACTGATGTGAAAACAGACTGTGCCAGCTTCGCACGCATGCAGCACATCCCCGTGGCAGGAGCAAGCTCCCTGGCTTAGACGCAGAGGTTGTTGCTGTGCTGGAGATCGCCATCGACCCTCCCCATTTGAAGCACACTGATGTGCAGCAGCTACCTCAGCATGGCCTGCCTTCCAATGCAGCGACACAGGTTTGCTCCCGAACTCGAGCCACTGCACTGCAGCAGGAGGGACTGCTGCTGGAGCCACCTGCAGTGCAGCATGAGGGACTGCTGCTGGAGGCACCTGCACTGCAGCAGGAGGGACTGCTGGTGGAGCCATCTGCACTGCAGTGGGAGGGACTGCTGCTGGAGCCACCTGCACTGCAGCACAAGTGACTGCTGCTGGAGCCACTTGCAGTGCAGCATGAGGGACTGCTGCTGTAGCCACCTGCACTGCAGCACGAGGGACTGCTGCTGGAGCCACCTGTGCTGCAGCACGAGGGACTGCTGCTAGAGTCAACTGCGCTGAAGCATGAGGTGACAGGATTCAAACCCAGGTCTCTAGATTTGCAGCTCAGTGTCCTTAACCACTATGCTACACTGCCTCCTTTTAGTATGTGATGTCTTCATTGATGTCACATATTTCAACCAATGGCAGGACTGCATTCTACGACAGAATCAAATAATTCATGATGCATGAATGAAGCCATGCTGCCGCATAAGTCCAGGAGCCCTTCTGCAGAAGTCTAGACTGAAGTGCCGCTGAGAACTAGGGACACTGATTATGACCTTTGGCATGGAGAGGCAACCCCCCCCCCCCACCATGGAAGAACCCTCTGGGGAACCAAGGCCTTAGGTTGCTATTTCTCCAGGCTAATTACATTTCAATTACATATTAACTGTGAAGATTCTGAACCTTCAAAATTCTGATCCACTAGATATAGGGATCTCTTGCCCTCTCTTGTATCACCAAGACTGTCCACTCACCAAGGTGTCATAGGACATGGCCCTGCATTTTGTCGAGTCCCTGCATGTAAGGCCTTCTTCCTTGGAGAGGTGCATGGAGGGTGTGTCCATTCACTAAAGGAACTTGAGGGTTGATTTACCTCCAGGAAGAGATAACCTATGTAACAGTTGCTTTAGGCTTGGCAGTGCAGTCCTCTCCTCAGAGTACAAGACTCATGGTACAGTGGTGCAGGCCAGCATGTAGCACAAAGCTGAAGTATACTGCAGTAGAGTAATTGCATTAAAAAAGGCAGTTTCAATGACAGTTAATCCCTTTGTCACATAGTGCCACAGGAGAGTATCTTGCATCGTGGCTGGCTCCACTGTATGTCATTGGAGCCAAGCCCTTGAGGAGCCTGGCTGGCCTTCAGGGGTACCATTGGAACTGAGCCCTTGAGGGGCATGGACCAAGTTGGAGTGAGTGACCAGTGGTTATGGTGCATGCCGCATAATGTAGCATGATCAAATGGTACGGAGGGTGTAGCCCTGTTAGTATGGGCTGGTATGACGGTTGAGACTCAAGACGATGAGATGGACAGTCCCCTGAGCAGACTGGTAGATGCTGAGTAGTGGGGCAGAGCAGTGGAGCAAAGCTGCACAGGAGTGCATTGAGCAAAGTGGCAGCAGGACCACAACACAGCAACATGGCAGCTGGAAGTGGCCTGCCAATTGCACAGCCAAAGGAAAGACACCAGCGGGGCAGGAAGAAGAGTAGAAGCTGGCCAGCCATCCAGGAAGGCTCTGAATGTTGTCAAAGGAGGGTGGAATGCCCGAAGCAGTAGTAGTCTGTAGGAGGGTAGAATGAGGATGAGAAGGATGAGTGGGCAAGCTGACAGCCGTAGGACTGCTAGCAAGAAATTGAGTGTCCAGTGGCTGCTAGAGCATGTGCGCTTATGAAGTATTTGGGAGGGCATGTGGTGAACCTTGCCCACAGACCCACAGAACCATGTGCTACAGTACTTAAATTAGAGTGGAGAGCAGTGAACCTGGAGGCCTAGGTCTGATTCCCACAATTGCTGCTTTCTTACTCTGTGACCCTGGGCAAGTCATTTAACCTCCCTGTGCTTAACCTCTCTGTAATTTTTTTATCTCCTTGCTGTCTGAATCTCCCTGTGTGCTTGAACTGGTAGTAACATTCTCTCCTCCCCTCTCCAGGATTGTAAAATGCTTTGGTATACAGTTTATATGAAAGTGCTTTATGAAACCATATTCCTTTCCTTTAAATTTGACACTGTTGTGATTGCTGCCCGGTGGCTCAGCTGAAGCATGTTGCATTTGCATGCAGGCGGTGCTGACCCAGGTTTGGGAACATTTGGGTCCCGATAGCCCTCCAGCCCAGCTGGGGAGAGTTCTGCCCATGGCAACACTTTCCTGCCCAGGGAGAGTAGACACAGTGCCCCCTCATAGTGTTGATGCATGTGCATAAGGCCATGGCAGTGAGCGGTATCGTCATGGAGGTAGGGGATGTGTGAGAGGGGGAAAAGTCATTCCAGTGCCATGGATGGTAGTCAGCACTTTTGGGTCCCACAACCATGGATCCCCCAGTAAATCAGGACCCCATTGTAATAGGGACATTATGCTAGTGGATGACGGGGCTGGGGAGTTGCCAGGAAGGATGGCGGGCTCCAGCAGGGCCAAAAAACAGCTATATACAAAAAATTAGGGGATGCCCAGTAGCCCAGTGGGTAGTGCACTGCAGTTCCATGCCAGCAACTGGGGTCAGGAGTGAATTCAAGAGATGGCCAGCTGGCCTAAGGGGGCTAGGGAGGCATTCATATGTGGCAGGGCACCCGACTGGGGAGGAATGATTCCAGGTTTCACCACAGTAGTGACCCCTGCAGTGAACCAGGGAGCTTACCTCCTCCGCAAGAGGATGCCGTGCATGTGCTAGACTTGTCAGTGCACAGCCAAGCATCACGCAGGTGGTGGGAATGACAGAAACAGAGGGTAATGGCCTATGTAGGTTTGGTTGTCTAAATAGGTCCTGTCTCGCAGAGAGCCCTGCTGGCCATGACAGTGGGGGGAGCAGTGGATGAGGCTGGGGGAGCCGGTACAAAGACCAGAATGAAGGAGCAGCTTGATGGTCCAGAGGCAAAAAGCTGTATGAAAAAAAAATGAAGTCTGTTCTTCAGTCAAGACAGGTTGCAGAAACTGCTTAGCACTGAGAGTCAACAACTTGATCAGCATGTGAAAGAAGCCTTGGGAGGATGTCCTTGAGCAATCAATAAACACTTCATTACTCACATACAGTGCTGCTCTCCCCTCCAACAATGACGAGGGCTGTCCATTGGTGAATTACTGGTTTTGTCACATCTGATTCATAACATCACTGCTTGTGACCTTTTTCTGCTGTTGTGAGACAGGAGACTGCAATATTAAATATTTATTTGTACGAGGCACTGCACGCTTGCCCTACCCCGGCTATTTGTGGAATCGCTTCTTAAAGCTGACTCCACATCTGTGACTGGCAAATTCTTTTTATTATCTAGGAAGGCCATTAGTATTTACAAAAGGATTGTGGGAGGATGACGTGTGTTACAAAAACATCAGTGGATTTTTCTAGGATGGCCAACCTGTGATGCAGTGTAACTCCTAGATGGCGCTATCCCAGGGGCTACTACCCCTGCCTGATTTGCCACTAACAGGTTGAGGGGCCTGGATCCAATGGCGGGTGCCTCCACCCAGAGGTCAGGGTTTGCAATAGTTAAACTAACTTGGTCACAGCCCTCTGGGACACTGCAACCCCCCTTTCTTCCCACTAGTGGCCCACACAATATATCAGAATTACCTTCACAGTATACACTTACCCTCAGGTCTGGTTCCGCACTGGGACCTCCTGTGAAATGAGATAGAGTGCAACAATCACAGTACAGTACTTTAACATAGACAAATACCTCAGGCAGTATAACTTTGCTAGAAACAAGCAGCTCTGATTTATTTAGGGATACAACAAGGACAAAATCAGGTTATTCAGCTTATCACTCTAATAATACACCTATGGCTCTGTGCAGGCCTATCCCTATCAGTTACTGTCCCTGGGTACCCAAGCCTAGTGGCTAGTCCAAATCGTGGCAGCTGGTAGGGGCCTTTCACACAGAGAAAAGGAGAATTAAACAGTCAGCAGTACAGTAATTCCATTTGGATTTAATGTGGCAATTCAACAGGAGCGACCCCAAATTAGTACTCACGACCTCAAATAAGATAGGGTCCTTCAATGTCAGCAGGGCTCACTTGAGGTATACAAACCTCTTCACACATCCATATAAAAGAAAGCACTATACCAGGCAGGCTGCATCTGTATCCGATCGCAATTACTGCACAATGCCGGGAGAACACATAGCAGATTCAGTTCCTGACAGACCGAGTGCAATTTTCAGCAATTCCTCCAGTCTTCTAAGGGTGAGCCTGGTTTCTACTTGCAGATATCCTTTGATTCTCTTCACAGGACGGATTCAGTCCTAACAAGCTGTTACACAAGCTGCAGACCGGAACTCTGGGCCTTACACGTTTTTGACTAAAACTGCACACTGAAAAGCACAGGGCTCCTTCCTTCTTCACTGCCAAAGCTCAACTGAAACTCCAACCGACAAAACGGGCACTTCCTTTGAGTTCCTCCCAGTTCTTGACTGGATTGGCTGTCACTCACAATAGACTGCTGCTGTTGGTCCAAAAAGGCACTGAAGTCTAAACTACATCTCCCAGAGTCACTGCCCACAATCCTCTTGTGGCTGGCTCAGATTATGAGTCCAAGTTCTGATTCGTCCAAGGCACCATTTTAGAGCTAGCTTACCCCACACTGATTGGTCCAGTTCAGCAGTTCAAAACTAGAATGGGGAACTAGCAGACACAGTTCTGACTGCAAAGAAAGCAGGTTAGACAAACTGTAATTTCATTATTACTCTAAATAATTTCTGGCAAACAGTTACATCTTTCAGATAGGTTCCCTTTGCACTCCTAGTGACTGCAAAATGAAGTGAATTGGCAGCAGCTCGAGTGGTACTCAGAGAAGCACACAGTCCCCCCATACAAACTAATTATGTCTGCAAGCAGACAGCTCTTAAAGAGACAGTACCAGAGGCTCTAAAAACACTCACTGATAAATGGCTTAAATGCCAAACACCATTCAGGCTTGGAGCATTCAAGCAAGCTCCTGGAAGTCTTTTGGGAACCCCCATTTGCAGGGGGGGGTTACAGCAGCATCATGATTTCCATGCAGTTTTGCTGTTAATTTACTACTTGGAGTACTTAGGCAGAGGGAGGTGAGGCGATTAACTGAGGGTTGCAAAGTGAGTAAATGGCTCTGGTGGGGATTTGAACCTGGGTTTCCTGATTCCCATACTGGAGTTCTAACCTCTAGGCCCCCTGCCTCCCAAATCACATTGCCAATGGCCAGGTTCGATTCATCTGAACCACTGCCCACAGTTAAGGGAGACTAATAATTTTGACATCATTAGTTAACTGTGTTCATGTTTTGATAAGTAATCTGTATAAATTTTAAAACCCTATTAATACACCATTGACTCCTGATTCTATGACTAGGGGCTGTATTGACAAAGTGGACTAGCATATGTATGATTCTTGTGTAGCTTGACTGCTTAGCTCCACTCTCCCCTTGCTGCTGTGCATATTTCTGCACCCGATGGCTTCTGGGTGGCATGTATGACCCTTGGCTGCCACCTTGTGATGGTGTGGCGCTATATGTTCAGAGGTGGAGTGCCAAAGTGGTAGAACTGACTAAACACAGGGCTTCCTTTGAAAGCATGTGCCAGTCTGTTACTGTTTCATGTATAGGATAATGGGATATTACAGCATGTAACCATTTATTTATTTAGCTTTCGGAAACCATGACTACAATATTCTCTCAGGCACAGATAATTTTATTAAAAAGCAGCTAACTCCTTTAGAAGAACTTTAACAGAACATAATACAGTAGTTAGACACAATTCAGCTTGTGTTGCACATTAGTTCTGTACATCCCCCCCCCCATTATTTATTACCGAGGTCATTTGGATGGAAACAAGATCTTTGCTCCTAAAGGGTTAATCTGTTCCGGTTTCTTATTCCTTACCAGAGGTCATAATGCACTGCTTGTGATGTCAGAGTTACTCCCATGGCAATACACTGGGGAGCGTGTCCTTATTTATAGTTGTAACCCCCCTGTAATCGGGGGTTCCTAAAACAAAAAATGCCTGCTTAGGTTTACCTGCCACCTGCCCCTCTGTTCTCCTCCTGGCTGTCCTGTGCTTCTCACAAACTTCCCAGCAATTTCTTTTGGGCCCCCAGGTCCTTTTCTGCCTCCCTGGTGCCCCAGCCTGCAGCCCAAGTTTAAATCCAGCCCCTCGGGGCTCGAGAGTCGTCACCGCGCTCTCCCGTTTGTTGTGCTGCCCCAGAGCAGCGGAAAATTGCATAGGTGTGAAAAGTGCCTTTGATGTTCAACTGCGCTGTTTTGTGGTCGCCTTGGGGACTGTTCCATTGGTCCCGGGATCCCTCTTGCCTAATTGGGACCTGGTGACCACAGACAGGCTGCTGAGGGGCAGGTTTCATTAAAAACAATGGAGTTGTGCGAGGTGTTGGATCCGGGGCTCATTTAAATATTCATGAGTTGAGCCCCAGACCTTTGAATATTCATCAAGTGCCTGTCTGCTCCCAGGGCAGCTGTATCTTGGCTACGGCTGAAAAGAACGTATTTTGTTTAAATAAGAAACTGCTGCTGCATATTGGGGATTTGCTGTGCCAAGGGGGGAGTGTTTAATAAATAAAATAAATGTTTTACCCTGGCTGAAACAGAACTTTTGGGACAGTGTCAGCCTGTCTGCTGCTGCAGGGGAGCTTAAATATTTGCAGTAGCGATGGGAAAACAAACTGAGCCATTTAGCCTCTCTGTGCAGCGACAGCGAGTATACCAACTGGGCTACAGAACCATGGGGAATTGGGGAAAATATCTCTGACTGCACCAGAACTTGTATTCAGGACTGTATCTGTTCTGCTAGAAGGGACAGTGGGTTAAGCAGCCATTGCAAGCAGTCACAGCCAATTGGAAAGCCAGGAATATAAAGCCAGGACTTGTGGGATTTTCACAACCGCTCATGGGTAAATGCCAAGTGCTCATGGGGACTTACAGGGACCTATTTCTAGGTGTCAAAACACCAGACCAACAGTGCTTTGAATTATGCGAGGGACAGGTCCTCCAGCCAATCGGAGGCCAATCACCCCAATCAGGATCTTGGAAAAAAGCTCTATAAGCGACAGTGTCTGTCAGCATTTAACGAGACTGAAGGAGAGTGAGAGGAGATTCCAGCCTGCTGGGAGCCCCCCACAGGGGTGGGGGCTCAGGCCCCTGCCATGCTTCTGGGCCTGGGCAATCCAGTTAAACCCCTCCACCTGGGGGGTTGTTTTGTTTAAGTTAAAAGTAATTTAGTTGTGTTTCACCTGCTAGCCTGGAGGTTGTCAGAGATGTCCTCCAGCTGCTAGCCCTCCCTCCCACGTCGGGGAAAGATGTGGACTGAAGACCAGATGTCACCAAGCAGTGGTGAGAGCACTGACCCAAACCTCAGTCGTGAGAGGACTGAAGACACCAGGACATCTTCTGTTGTGGATGACCACCCATGGAGGACCTGCGCGAGCACCCTTGTACCCCCCAGTGCAAGAAAACCTATGTTGCAAGTTCACTTATGGGCCTGTCCACCCTTGCAGTTGATCTGAGCGAAGGAAAACAAATAAGTAATCTTGGTGCCAACATGCCCCCTTATCTCCAACTTGAGAGACAGTAAAAGTAATCAGTCTGGGCTACCTTGCCCTCAAGACACTGTGTCATCTGAGAATTGTTCTGTTGCACCTTGCCTTGCTGCCAAGCTGGCCCAGTGCAGGTGTATGGAGTTTGGTAGTAAATCATATATATGTGCTGATGAGCATCTGTACTCTATAATGGTCAATATTGCCCTGTTGGAGCTGCCAGCCAAGGTCACGTTGTCACTTCAGAGGCCATGAGGCCCTAGAGTTTTGCAGTGTCTGAATTGTTCGCCAGGAAATGACATATTTCCACCTTGTCTGATCATGTCTAATGATAAAGATGCTTGAAGAAAGTATTGGTATATAAATGTACTAGGATGTGACTTTGTCTAATAGCAAAGATGTTTTTTTGACGTATAAATGTACCGGGTGCGACTCCAATTTGCATTGTGCTGAATGTTCAGGATGTGAAATCCAAAATCTAGCCAAGTTGCGTGCTCTGAAATGTTCAGTTTCTGTGATACGCAGGGCATTCCCTGTCTTTCTGTGACCAGCAGGGCCAAACCTGCTACTTCTGCCAAACGCAGGGCAATCCCTGCCTTCTCTAGGATCTTCGACAATCATTGTTGTAATGCTTTCCAAGTTTGCCCTTCCCTTCTAATCAAAGCCGGCCAACTCGACCAGCTGCAACATCCACCAGGCCTGCAACATCCAGGACTTTGGTATATGGGTACCCAGTGTATAGTGTGAGATTGCGGGGTTTCATCCTTATCTGGGACTGTTACCAGTGTGGGGAAAATAACTGTTGTGTAACATCTGATTTTTGTCAGATAGCTTAGATAGCCAGGGCTCTGGGTATCAATGTCAGTTGGAGAATGTGATTGCCTTTTCTATTAATACAGTAGCCACCCAGCTGGAGGGTTCACCAGCAAACCAAATCAAACCTTTGTACATTTGTAAATCACAATCAGCATAACCTCTGTTCCCCTTGTTTCCCCGTCCTAACTCCCATGTCCTCCAAAATAAATCTGTTGTTACTGTTTTTGAAAAGTATCATTGGGTGAGCATATTATTAGAGAGAGTCACTAACTGCAAAAATGTTGAAATGTGGGGAAATATCTATGGGGTCATGTCTGGGGGTGGCAAATGGTATTAGTGGGTGGTATAACATCTCAGGGGGTTATACCTGGTAACAGTTAGCCCACGTAACGTAACTCTTGAGTGGAGGCACTGCGGAAATGTTTTAGACTTGATATAAGTTGGCGAACCCAAACCCCTTAGCTTAGCTTGTAAGTAGTAGACATGGGTGTAACACTAGGGATAGCACCACCTAGGGGTTACATAGTATTGTATGTGATGGTTTGAATATATACATACTAAGAATGGGATAGGTGAAATGTGGGTTTAAATGGGTTTCTGGATAAATCGGAGAGCTGCTCATCACAGATGAAAGTGCCTTACACGGAGTAGTCTGTTATAAGTGGCTTGCACTGTATCAATGGTGCCAATTTTTATGACTCTTTGTGGGTGCTCACTGCCAGTAGGTAGCATTTTCCCAATGGCCAGTTTCTGTGGTAGTCTTTTTTTTGCAGGCTGCCCTCAAAACACTGAGGGTACTTATGTCAACTTTTTGGGTGCTTGAGCACTCCAGCACTCATGGGGTCGGCACCTATGCACTGTATATACTACAGGTTTCTCCTATTCAATATATTATTGAGTAAATTTGCACGAATACATGATTTTCATTCCTCAGAGTTCATCTGTTTCTGTAGCTTACTCCCTATTTCAAGTCATAATCCCCTGTTGTGACATCATAATCGGTTACCATGGGAGTAACTGTGACATCACAAGCAGTGCATTATGACCCTTGATAAGGAATAAGAAAACAGAATAGATTAACTCTTTAGGAGTAAAGATCTTGTTTTTATGCAAATGACCTCAGTAATAAATAGTGGGGAATAGAAGTACAGAATTAATGTGGAATACAAGTTGAACTGGGTCAGCTGATTCTTCCCAGCCCACTATGCCAAGATGGAACATTGTGAGCCAGCATTTAGAACCCGATCTAAGCCTCCTTTTTCACCTTTTTCTGGCTTCAGGTGGGTGCACAGAGATTGTCAGGACTCTTTCTGAGATATCCTCTGCACCTTCTGTATGACCAAAGTCTGCTCTTATTGGCTTTATGTGTATATGGATTAATATACCCACCCTAACACATATGCCTGGCCTGACTGCTTATGTATATCCGCAGGCAGAGAGGGTTGGGAAATGAATCTGAATGTCTATGAATAAGAATCGTGCATATGACAAAGGTTTAAATCCACACTCACAGAAGTCTACCCTCCCTGCCCCAGAAGCCTTTGTGAAATGGGCCTTTCTTGCAGAGACGTTGCTAGCATGAGATATTATTCGGGGCCCAGGGCCCAATCAAAAGGCCAGGGGTCTGGGGCCTTAGGCCCCCAGAAGCTGTAGAAAGTTTGGTGCTCTCTCATGCAGAATAACACATTTTCTGCTACTTTTAGCCTTGTTTTTCCACCACTCCTGTTCCATTATTTTGTGTCCTTTTTTGGATGGCTTGTCAGATGTCAGTTTAAAACTTCAAGTTGTGAGAGGGCATAGACCTACGTAATAAACATTTAAGGTAAAGGTGCTCGGTATATGTAGACAGCCAGATGAAATGTGGGGGTGTTTAATTACACTTGTGGTTGCCAATGATAGAATATTCTGCTTAGAGGAAACTGCCTATGGGAAATTCTTTGTAACTAGCATGCTGAAAGGTTGAATGCAGTCTGTATGTCTTGTCCTTTTGCAACATTAAAATGATAAATAAACAGAGTTTAAAAAAAAACTTCATGTTGTGGATTAAAAGTCATAATCAGTAGCGTACTTCTGTAATGTCAGTAGACCTGGGCTAAATCTACTGATATTTAAGAAGTGCGCAGGGCATGGAGGAGGGCAGGGTGTCCGGTGCTGGCAGGTGGCCTCCCTGAGTGAGTGTGACCCTTATGTAATTGTTGTCTACACACTCACACAGGTCCATATCTGGGCAAGATAATCTCTCCATTGTCAGCAGCCACAGCCACCACAGTGCAGGTGCAGCAGTCCACACAGGCACACGCATAGATAGTGCCACACTCACTGCAGTGCCACACACACACACACACACACACACACACACACACACAGACAGTGTCACACTCACTGCAATGTCACACAGTGCCACACAGACAGTGCCACACTCACTGCAGCGTCACACACAGACAGTGCCACAGACAGTGCCACACTCACTGCAATGTCACACAGTGCCACACAGACAGTGCCACACTCGCTGCAGTGTCACACAGACAGTGCCACATTCACTGCAGTGCCACAGACAGTGCCACACTCACTGCAGTGCCACACACACACAGACAATGCTGCACACACGGACAGTGCCACACTCACTGCAGTGTCACACACACAGATACTGCCACACTCACTGCGGTGCCACAGACAGTGCCACACTCACTGCAGTGTCACACACACACACAGACAGTGCTGCACTCACAGACAGTTCTGCACACACAGACAGTGCCACACTCACTGCAGTGCCATGCCATCATCATTCATGATGTGCGTTGTGCTCCTCTGAGACTGATTGCTCCTGCCATGCCAGCCCAGGCAGGGAATGGTGAAGGCACCAATGGATGCCTGGAACTAATGCATTTGGGGCAGAGCAATGGTGGAGGGTACCACTATATACAGGGACTGATCGGACTGGGACAGTGAAGAAAGAAGGTGCTGCAAGAAACCAAAGGCTGATTACTCCAAGAGTGAGGTAAGGAAAGGGATACTAATGCACCATTGTACTCCCGAGATGCCTTAGCACAGAGTGGGATTAGGGTAGGGCGTGGCATTGGATATTAGGTACTTCTTGCCATTAAAAGTATTGACAATGTCAGCCTGAAGGCCTGCATTGTTTCGGTTCTGAACAGTGTGCATCTATAATTAACTACCCCTTTAAACAAAGAAATTATTTGCAAAAAAAAATTACATTTAGTTATCAGTTAGAGGTAAAAAGGCTTTAATAAAAAGAAATTACATGTCTTATATTTCATGACATGCCAGTGCATGTGACCAAGCATTCATGGCAGCAGTACTGGGTCTATGGAATTCTCTCCTAAGAGCCCTGAGAGAGAGGCCCTGTTGGTCAGATACCTTTAAGAAGGTTCTCAAATGTTATTTGTTCCAGGAGCATGTGGTGACATCTGATATATGTCCTGGTGAGTTCTGCACACTGTTATGATTTGCTACTTATTTTATACTGTATTTTATGGTCGGGTTTATGTTTATGTGATGGTCTATTTATTGTATGTTAACAAATTGTACAGTACCCTGAGCCTTTGCAGAGGGGCACATTATTGAAATAAGATCTGCTACACTACTACAGTACTAGTACTATGGGCACTGCTTCCAAATAAATTAATAAAGCTACAAAAGTAGAAAATGTAACGGGTGCCCCTCAGCTTAGCAGCAAGCACGTGAATAAGAACTACAGCAAATTTAAAAATGTGCAACTGGAAGGAGTATCTAAAAATTAATGGCATCTCACTTGGAGGGGGGGCAACCCTGAATGCTAGGAACTAAATGGTTTTGGGCAGAGTGAGGGAGGGGACACCCCTGGGTGGAACTAACTGGTCTGGGGCAGGGTGAAGGAGGGGCACCCCTGGATACCAGGAACTAAATGGTTTGGGGCAGGGTGAGGGAGGGGGCACCCTGGTTACACAGAACTAAATGGTTCATGTAGCGTGAGGGAGGGGCACCCCTGGATGCCAGGAATTAAATGGTTTGGGGCAGAGTGAGGGAGGGGGCCCCCCTGGATGCCAGGAACTAAATGGTTTCCGGCTGGGTGAGTGAGGGGCACCCCTGGCTGCCAGGAACTAAATGGTTTGGGGTACAGTGAGGGAGGGGCATCCCTGGATGCCAGGAACTAAATGGTTTGGGGCACAGTGAGGGAGGGGGCACCCCTGGGTGCCAGGAACTAAATGGTTTTGGGTAGGGTGAGGGAGGAGCACCCCTGGATGTCAGGAACTAAATGGTTAGGGTCAGAGTGAGTGAAGAGCACCCCTGGCTGCCAAGAACTAAATGATTTGGGGCAGGGTGAGGGAAGAGCACCCCTGGATGCATAGAACTAAATGGTTTGGGGTAGGGTGATGGAGGGGCACGCAGCTCGAGTCCACTCTGTCTCTAAGAGACCTCACACGGCCCAACCCCATACAGACACACAGAGTGAACCCAGACGGATGCACATTCTTTATGGTAGTGCGACACCCCCCAGCCATACACAGGCACGAAACCTACTGTACAGTCAGTCTCAGACTTCAGTTACACAAGTGCTGCCTTTAATTTGCATTTTTAATGCTGCTAGGTGGATTAACTTTGATTTCCATTTTTCCGATCATCATTTACACAGACACTCACCTCCAATATAGCTGCAGACAACTGGTACTCTCCTCTCTTCCTTGCTCAGTTCCCTTCCCTGGGTCGCTGAAGTCAGTCAGTGGCAGTGCCACTGGGGTGGCTGGAGTTAGTACCGCAGTGAGAGCCGCCAAGGAGGCAAGGATAAGACTAGATAGAGCTGCTGGCAGGCTGCAGACCTCCCCCCCAACCGCAACCGACCCTCCCACGCCTGCTGTCCCACTACCGTACCACTAGACCCGACAACCACAAACACATGCCACTTGTGTGTCTGTTTGCTGCGCTCAGTGTGACAGTCACAGTGTGCGTGGCTTGTAGCAGACGCAGTTCCTCAGTGAGTCTAGATGACGCAGGCCAGACATCTCATCCATTGCTGCAAGCAGCATGCTATTTAATTTTGCCCGGGTCTTTGGCTCCGCTGCTCCAGTGCTCAAGGGTCACAACAAGTTGTAGGACAGGAATGAAGGGGAAGAACTTGAAGCGCCCGCCCTGAGCTCAAGCTGTGTCTACCAGTCACTGCTCCAATGGGCCGGCTGCTCCTCCTCCTCCTCCTCCTCCTCTATGTTGTGACCCCTCTCTCTGCAGCATCCAGCATTTTCAGGGGAATGCCATCCTGCTGTAGACGCAGGCGTGGAGAAAACAGTTTTCCAGTGCTTGAGTAGCTGCAGCAGTGCCACACCGCTACAGTGGTGCTGAAATCCTCACGGCAAAAAATGTAAAGGTACAGCTGCAAAAAAAAAAAAAAAAAAAAAAATCAGTACAGAAAAGGTTCAGGCTCCAGACAAAACGTTCAGGGCTGTAGTGTCGGAGGCCCACCCCTAACAATGCCCCTGCTTTCTTGACTACTTTGACAGGGCAGTAGTTTATTAGAAGGGGCAGTACAGGTAAAGTCACTAATTTCTGGAAGAGTTAAAAGTGCTGGGGAGGACAGTACAGCAGCAGATCTGAGGCTTGAGCAGACCATCAGAACTCACTGTGATCTGAGTTGAGATCTCGGTGGTTGTCTTTCTCTTGTAATAATTTCATTCTGCTGCTGCCATTTATGTGAGGAATCAAAATGGCCAAGATTTTCTTGCCCAGTGAACAAGAACCCATCTGTGGTTGAAAGCTGATCATATAAAGGTTCCCCCTAGACTGGCAGTAGTTGATTTATCAAAGCTGACAGACTGATTTCACAGTATATCACGAGGTGTGAAGGAAAATCCATTTCTGCTACAGTAAAACTATAGACAGGCCTTTCTAATTAACATGACCTCTATTTCTTGTTCCTGGATGGTCACAAATACCCATAAAACAAAGAAGTTTTCTGGATGGAGAAATTAGTTTTTCTTTTTTCATTTCTTGGTACTCTGTTGAGAACCTCTTTCTTAGTTTATCAGTAGCTGTCAATTGCACATTCATGCAGTTACTTTGGACACTTCCATCAGTGTGGCTGCATGTAGGGCTCTCACTTCGAGGCTAGACGTTTGTGGGTGCAAGTCCCATACCTGAGAATTTCACTCATATCCAGCACATGCTGCTTTCTCCTTCTGGTCTCCTAAGCTCGGGTCTTCCCTTTCTCCTATGTTCACTCTGCTTCCTCACTCTCTTCCCTCAAATCCCTCTGTTGTGACTTCTCTCTGCTCACTCCTGTCACTGTCATTGACTGCACTGAGATCTGGCAACCTCACTCCTTACAATTGCTCTTCTAGGCATGATCTCCATTAGGTTGTTGCACATAGTCTGTGCTAAGTGTATTATAATACTTCTGTTAGTTTCGCAATAGATAATGTACATTTATCCTGTGTTTTTTGTCTGTCTTGTCTATCAGCTATATCTCACTATTTTTGTACTATTTTTATATGAGTTATCTTATTTATTGCATACCATGTATGGATGGTATGGCATCATAGTTAATAGTGTTTTATGCTTCTCTGCTGCTGGAGTTGATATTGTATTGTTAAGTAGGGATTGAGCTGGCTAGAAACTTATAGATAGAACAGCATTTTGTAGCTAGTACTGCTATCGTGGGTAGGATAGTGGGCTGTAATGGCAGAGCCATAGGAAGGCATTTTGGTGCCCTGGGCAAGAGACTAATTTTGCGTCCCACCCCCCTGAAGAAAAGAACCGGGGGTCTGGGGGAAGCTCTGAGGGGTTTACATGCTCTGTGGTGAGCTTTGGGGCTTTTCTTAAAGAAAAAACATACTTTTGTTACATGTTCCCCACCCCTGATTTCAGGGAATATTTTGCTCTCATGGAATATGAGATGTGGGAGACTCTGGCTGGGTGGCATAGAGTGTGCAGCCGCAATTGTGGCTGAGTGGCTGACTAACAAGGCCATCAACCACCCACCCTATATGCATTCCTGAAATATACTGAGAAAGATTGCTAGAAGCTCCAAGGGGTTTACATGCACTGTGGTGAGTTTTGGGGCTTTTCTTGAAGAAAAAACATACTTCTGTTACATGTTTCCTACCCCTGATTTCAGGGAATATTTTGCTCCCATGGAATATGAGGTGTGGGAGACTCTGGCTGGGTGGCACTGGCTACAAAATGAAAGTCCACACATTACATTAACTACTAGTCTACTGCAGTAGATCATCAACTACAGTTACTAAATTATTTATTGTTATTTTCACTGAAAAGCATAGCCCCTCCTTATAGACATTACATACAGACATTTCAGATTACCTAAAGGTGGGCATGCAGTGTCACAAGGAATTTGGAATGGGAGGCAGTATAGCACAGTGGTTTAAGGCTCTGAGCTGCAAATCTGGAGACCTGGGTTTGAATCCGACAGCCCCCACTTGCATACTGTGTGACCCTGAGCAAGTCACTTAACTTCCCTGTGCTCCCGGGTTGCACCTGTAAGCAAGCTTTCAGCTTAGTGTGTCTCACCTGGTTAAACAATTGGAAAAAAAAATAGGGAGGGTGAGTGGGATGCTGGGACACGGGTGCAAGGCAGTAGAACAAGGAGGGGCTGTAGATGTTGCCGCTTACCTAGACTTTAGCAAGGCATTTGACACAGTCCCACACAAAAGATTAATAAACAAGTAAGCCAGCCTGGGAGTGGGTCTCAGGATGGTAGCCTGGGTAAACAATTGGCTGGGCATGGGCAACAGGACACAGGGTAATAGTAAACAATGGAGTCCATGCCGAAGAAAGTGTGAGGGGGGGGTTACTAGTCATGTACCGTAAGGTTGGAACCGGTCCTCTTTAATGTCTTTATAAGTGGCACTGCACAGGGACTGGAAGAATAAGTATGCCTCTTTGCAGACAACACAAAGATCTGCAACAGGGTTGATACACAATGGGGGTGGAAAGAATGAGCCGGGACTGACTTGGCAAACTTGGATGACTGGTCTAAAGTATGGCAGCTTAGATTCAGTGCAAAGAAGTGCAAAGTAATGCACCTGGGAAACGAAACCCCAGGAGAAGACCACACATTGGGGTGTGTGGTAGTAACTAAAATGGAAAGGGACCTGGGGGTAGTCATATCAGATGACCGAAAAGTAGGCAAGCAGTTTGAGAAGGCAGTTAGGAGGGCTGGTGGATTCTCAGATGCATAAGGGGAGACATCGCTAGCAGAAAACAGGGAGTTGTTATCCCTCTGTACAGACAGTTGGTGTGAGGCCCTATCTGGAGTACTGTGTACAGTTCTGGAGACCCATCTCCGCAAGAACATAGACAGGACAGAGGTAGTCCACAGGAGGGCAACTAAATGCAAGAGTCTAACATGTTTCAATATAAAAAAATAGCAGGATGAGAAGACACAGCATGAGATTAGAGGAGGCTGATTAAGGGGTAATGTGAGAAACTTCTTTTTCACAGAAAGGGTGGTGGATGCATGGAACGATATGGCCTACCTCAGGAAGTGGTGGGTATGAATACAGTGCAGGGTTTCAAACAGGCATGGGATAGGCATAAGGGGAGCAATACAGATGACTATGAATAGATAGGCCATTGACAGAGTAAAGGCCTATTGCACATTCATAAGGTAGAAAAATTGGGCAGACTAGATGGGCCCTTGCAGTCCTTATCTGCTGTCAACTCTCTGTTTCTATGTAAGTTATCTGACTGTTTATCATCAGCCTAGAGGGTAGCAGTGCCAGTGGCAGTAGTGGTACTATACTTCCCGAGTTGGGTGGGTCACTCCCAGTTCTGTTTGGGTGGGAATGAGTCAGTTACTGACTGACTCCCTCCCAGAGAAAACCGGTAGGGACCCACCCGACCCGGGAAGTACAGTACCACTACTACCGCTGGCGCTGCTACCCTCTAGGCTGATGATAAACAGTCAGATAATTTAATTACTGGAGTCAGGTGACACCACGATAGACTGAAGTGACTATTAAACTGACTGGCTCTCCGGGACTGTGGCGGATGGCCTGCTGGTGACAGCCAGATCCAATTGTGTACAGTATTATTCTGCTGTCCGTTCACCTCCCAAAGAAGCCTACTGTACCTATTTCTTAAAGTTTAAGAAATAGGTACAGTAGTAAGAGACAATGGTCTTTAACAAGCCATATATTAAACTGGATTCAGCATGAAAGACAGTGGACAAGTAAGTGTATCTGTCATAGGATGCCAGGTAAACCTAACCCAAGCAAACTAATTAATTTGCATCTTTTGATATTTACTGGTGATACTCTGATACCTACTACGTTCAGTCTAATAGACTGACCGTATCAGAGTGTTGCAACGCCAGTAAATATCAAAAGATGTCTAATTCTGTGAAAAAAGTGAGCAACAGAGTGAGTAGCAGTGTCCGGCTGACATGACACATCAGCCCCCACCCCTTACAATATAATTACAATTTACATGATAATACTACTTTTTCCCCATGACCCCAGTTAGTTGGGATGCAGTATAATTGCAGGGCATTTATGGAGGTCGTTGGACCGGTGGCGCACTTTTTTGGAAACTCCACACACTACAGTGGAGACATGATCATGCTGTGGGTGTGCTCCTGTTGCAAAGTCCAACCGCCTCCACAATCACTGAAAACTAGCAACGAGGGAACTCATAATTATTGATGGGGGTGTGGAGGGGGGTGAAGCCCCCCCAATTACAAGAATTTTACATTTACAATAAGACTGCTTGTTGAACCTCCCCATACAACGTGATGCAATAATGACAACTGACTTTTTGCTGGAGCACATTCCAATGTGCCAGGCTGCCAAACAGGCAGAAGAGAATGAGGATCCGCAATAATTCAACTGCCTAACTAGTTGTGAGGCTGCTTTATGTTTTGTAATATTCTGTGATATTCTTTCTGTGGGGGTGCTTTGCCCCCCCCCCGGGTAAAAAATACAACTTCATCGGTGAACCCGAAGGGTATAGGGGGAAGAGTGCCCCCCCCCACAGAAAGAATAATATCACGGAATATCACAAAACCTAAGACCAGAAACCATAAAAAACTAAAAGCATTGCTGTGTAACAGGGACAACTGTGGCAATTGTGGAGGACATTGGACCAGTTGTAATTATTGCATCAGGTTGTAGGGGAAGTTAAACAAGCAATCTCTTATTGTAAATGTTATTCTTGTAATTGGGGGGCTCTGCCTCCTCTCCCCACACCCCCGTCAATAATTATGAAATATCAATCAATTTAATTATTGACGGGGAGGGGTGTGGGGGTGCAGAGCCCCAAAAATACAAGAATATAATTAATAACAAGTATCATTATTCCCAACACAGGCATATAGTTCTATCTGACTTCTCTCTTCATGATGGGGGACATTGCGCTTGCATTTCAGCAGGTTAACCTGGTAAGCGCCAGCAGTCCAACGTCCTCCACAAAGAAATGCCTAAATGCAGTACTCCCTTCCTGCCTGATAAGGGGTACCAGGATCAGCCACATGTGGTATCTTGGTGTGGGGGGGTATGTAAACTGCGAATAACTTCCTTCCTTTATGACAGCAGGACTAGAAGGCTAAGTTGACCACCCACTGTAATTTGTTGTTGAGGTAATAAAAATACCGTTTCCCTTTAATACATAAACAACACTTAGGGCTGGATATTCAGACTGCGCCAGGCAATAGCACAAGTGGGGACACAGCACAACTGAGCTGTGCCAGGGCCAGGACAAGGTGATATTCAAAGGAGATGCGCCACGGTGCATCTCCATTGAATATCGCACAGAATGCACATGGCGCAAGTACAATGCGATAGCGCATCTCACGGACAGGAAGGACCAGGAATGCTCCAGCGTAAATGCAGTTGCGCTGTGCACATCACCTGCGATATTCAGAAGAGGGCATACAAATGGGGCCATAATATATGCATGGCAAAAATGGGATCATTAATATGTAATTATGGCCCCATTTGCATGCGTTGCTCAGGGCAGCCCAGCGTGATGCACCTGGCACCCTGCGGAGCTGCCTGCAGCAGGCGCTGTGTCCCTGGTACACTAGTGCCCCCCCCACCTGCATGCCCGAACACAGGCTTCTGCAGACGCAACGGAACCCCAGTGGTCCAGCGGACTCCCCCCATCATGCCCGATCACCGGCATCTGTACGGAATCATAGCACCCCCCCATGTTGCCCGATCTTGGGCAGTAGTATCCCAAAGCCATACCTGGTGGTCTAGTGTTCCCTCCCATTCCTCCTGATCGCGGGCATGAGATATGTACAGTACACCTGGTGACCCAGTGGACCCCCTCCCATTCCACCCACAGAGGACCCAGATGCCCAGCTCCCCCCGTCATCGGCGGGCAGTAGCACCCCACCCGCATACCGCCCGGCCACCCGCCGCATAACAGCGTACAGTATGTGCTGTATGCCTATTGGTCCACACTTGGGGATGATCTGGATAGGGAGTTGGCCAAACAGATTAGAAGAGTCTGTAGGAAGGGGGACACCATAGTGGTGGGAGACTTTAACCTCCGTGGGGTGGACTAGAACACTTCAACCACCACATGTGCAAAGGAGCAGAGATTACTAGATGCACTTCAGGACTGCTTCTTGGTGCAATTGGCCCATGAGCCAACTAGAGAGGCTAGGACTCTGGACCTAGTATTAACAAATGGGGAGACTGTAAGGGATCTGGGAGTGGAGGACCCCCCTGGCTGGGAGCGACCATCATACAGTGTGTTTCACACTCAATATGGGAAGGGTAACAGGAGGAACAGGTACTAGGGTGATCGATTTTAAGGGAGCGGACTTTAAAAGGATGGCGGAAATTTTGGTTGCGCATCTGGTGGGAATTCAGACATGCATGAGTGCCAGCCAAATATGGAATATCATTAAGAAAGGGTTGGCAGAGGCTACTGAAACCTGCACCAGGACATGGAGCAAGAAGGGGAGTGCAAAGAAGTCAAGCTAGTTGACTTGGAAGGCAATGGAAGGGATGAGGGCCAAGAGAAAAGCATTCTGGAGGCTTAGGAAATCGGGAGGGCAAAGGGATAAAGACGAGTACACAAAGAAGTCCAGGGAGGTTACCAGGCTAGTCAGAGCGGCCAAAGCTTCCAGAGAGCTGAGAATGGCACAGGGGATCAAGGAAAGGGAAAAGGACTTCTTCAGATACAGTGGCAAGAAAAGAAGAAACAAAGACCAGATTGTGAGGATTAAGAAAGATGGGAGGTGGGTGGAGAAGGGGGAGGACCAGGCAGAGGCACTGAATGAGTACTTCTGCTCTGTGTTCACAAAGGGAAGAGGGGGGCAGATACCCCATGGGAAGGGTGGAGTGGGTGGGGGGCAACTGATATCAGAATCACAGAGGACAGGATGCTGGAGCGACTAAGGGCACTGAGGGTGGACAAGGCGCCGGGGCCGGATGGCATTCACCCTAGGGTACTTAGGAAGCTAGCAGAGATCCTGGCGGGACCACTAGCAGACCTGTTCAGTACATCACTGGACACAGGAAGCGTGCCACAGGACTGGAGGATGGCCCACGTGGTGCCCATTCATAAAAGTGGCCCGAAGGATGATCCAGGCAACTACAGACCGGTGAGTCTTATTTCAATCATGGGGAAACTCATGGAGTCAGTCCTAAATGAGAGGCTTGTGACCTTTCTGGAAGACAATTGCTTCAAGATGGCCATCAGCATAGTTTTGTATCAGGCAGATCCCACCAGACGAACCTAGTCGAGTACTATGACTGGGTTACCGACAGCTCCGTTCAGCCAACGAGGGGTTGCTAGAGGTTCCAAGGGTTATATTGAAGTCCTCTGGGGCTAGGGCTTTTGGTTTTGTGGCCCCTACCCTTTGGAACTCTCTGCCTTGCCGGCTCAGCGACTGCGCGACCGTGGAGACCTTCAAGCGGGATTTTAAGACTTTTTTATGGAACAGGGCTTTTATTGATTGAAGTGGTTGTTGTTGGATGTTGTTTGTATTGTTGATTTTATCTGTATGTTTTGATTTTATGATTTATTTGTACAGCGCCTTGGTTTCAGAAAGGCGCTAAATAAATAAAGTTATTATTATTATTACCAGGGAACTGGACAGGGGCCATTCAGTGGATGTCCTATATTTGGATGTCAGCAAGGCCTTTGACTAGGTGCTGCATGGGAGGCTGGGGGGAAGACTGGAACACATTTGGGTGGGGACAAAAATGGTCAACTGGATCACCAACTGGCTGAGGAGTAGATAGCAAAGGGTGATGGTGTTGGGGGGGAACTCTCATCACCAAGGGACGTTACAAGTGGGGTGCCCCAGGGTTCAGTACTGGGACTGGTGCTGTTTGGAATATTCATAGCCAAAATCTCAAATAGAATCCAGAGTAGGATCAGTCTGTTCGCAGATGATACTAAGATCGGTGCAGTGGTAGATGACATAGAGGGGTGGAGGGTGCTGCAGGAAGACCTGACCAAACTACAGGAATAGTCGGAGACATGGCAGTTGGGGTTCAACACCAGAAAATGCAAGGTACTGCACTTTGGAGTAAGGAACCTTGGGAGGAAATATCAGTTGAGAGGGGTACAGTTGGAAAGCACAGTGGAGGAAAAGGATCTAGGGGTACCAATAATGAGGAGTATGAACCACTCAACTCAGTGCAGGAAGGTGGCTGCAAAGGCAGACAAGATGCTGGGGTGCATAGCGAGGGGAATCTCCTCCAGGCACAGAGAAGTGATCCTGCCCCTGTACAGGTCACTGGTCAGGCCACACTTAGAATACTGCATGCAGTACTGGCATCCATTCCTGAAGAGGGACATCAGACTGCTGGAGGGGGTGCAGCATAGGGCAGCAAAGATGATACAGGGACTTGAGGGAACATCCTACAAGGAGAGGCTGGAAGAGCTGCAAATGTATTCCCTGGAAGAGAGGAGGAATGGGGGGATAGGATTGAAACCTTTAAGTACCTAAAGGGTATTAACAGGATTAATACAGAAGGGATTCTTCAGATCAGAAGGGGGAGGGACACGAGAGGGCATTGGCTGAGACTGAAGGGGGAGATAGAGGAGGGAAAACAGGAGACACTTTTTCATGGAAATGGTGGTAGATAAGTGGAACACTCTGCCTGAGGAGGTGGTATCATGTGGAACAGTGGGAGGATTTAAGAGAGGGTGGGACAGAGTGAGTGGGGGTGGTTATGAGAAGGAGAGGGTGGGGCAACCGCAAGTTGAGGGACTAACTGCACAATCGCGCAGATTTGATAGACCGTGAGACCTCTTTCAGCTGGAATTTCATATGTTTGTATGTTCTACTGTACTATCCTTTTCTGACCCCCCCCCCCAGGAAGCATCTGGAAATGAGTGGTTATCAGCTCAGAATGTCTTTCTTGTTAAATCCTTTGAGATAAAAAAATACCCAACACACTCACACTGTAGTGCAGTACTATGAGATGCTGTCTTGTTGGAGGTATCATTTTTGGATGCCGTACTATACTGAGTTCCTCACTGTCCATCTCTGGTGGCTCTCCACATGGAAATTCAAGATGTGGCAGGATGTGCATGGGGTGTGGTGGGGCAGTGCGCGACTTGGGCCACGGCCCCCACCAAGTGCTACAAAGAGCGCATTCTCCGTGTGTCCTTTGGATGTTTGCTTTCATTGTTCCACCATCCTCCACTCTTCCTCTGGCAGCTTCTTCTCTTTCCTAATGGACATCTTCCCTAAGGTACCTTTAGTCTAAGGGGACCTTGTCCCTGGGGAACCTCACAGGGGCGGAACCTTCCCCAAGAGTGTTCCTGTGCCTTTATGGTACCTTGAAAGGATGCTAGTCCATGTAATGGGGACAGGGAGAGTGAATGACCACATCTATATTGCATAAGCACTTAAACTTACTTACATTACCAAGCATTCTAGTTACCAGCCATTTTACCTGTGTTACACAAACATACAGCACCATACTTAGTTGCCGGCTGAAAAGATAAGCCGACCATACTGATTAAAATGAGTTGCTTGGTAAACACTAGAAAGACTCTGAAGTCAGCCACTGTGGCTTTAACAGTATTTTTTAGTCACACCTGCAATATTTAAACACCTTTTAGCTCCAGATAGAATTTAACATGGTAACCATTCCCACTACCATTGCCAGGACACCTCTGAAAATTAGATGTCTCATTTCAGTAGGACAGTCTTGTTAACAAAAAAACAAAACAAAAAACACACTTTTAAAATGTATTTGTTTGTAATTTTTGACCAGGAAAGGCACAGTGAACTGTGACAACTCATTCCCAAGTGTGTCCTGGGGGGTTGGTTATGTGCACCTGTTTTCATGACAGCGAGAACATTGGCCAGCACACCTTACAATAACTGCCATAGGATCATTAACTTCCACCTTGACAGCCATCAGAGAGGAACAGAAGGGACCTTGGTGTAACATCTCAAATAAAGGATGACAGCTCAACAGTACATCTCCTCCCAACATACACTGTGTATAAAAGGTACTATATAAGTTAATGATTTTTGATTTATTGAGATATTGCTGGATCAAGGGCTCCTCAACTAAGCACACTCAATAGACACAATACCTTTTTCTACTGGCTATTTCATACGTGGGTATTTATTTAGCTGACCAAGTGAGCTATCTGTAACAGAGTCCCTTTTACAGTAGCAAACCAGGAGATGAGATAACATTAAGGAACACGATAACAAACAATGTTTATTTATTTGAAAATTGGTGACTGGGAATGACGTACTGAGCCAAGGCTTGTTTTCAGCTGCGACCGGGGAGAAAGGGAAAGGGAGAGCACAGTTATACAGAAAAACAGACCAGGCTGATTAATGATTACTACAAAAACAGTGACATAAAGTATATTCGTTGAAAAGCAGTACAGATACTAATATCAAAATTGCAGTGGATTGTCCAATAAATAAAAAAGTAGCATGTAGATTCAACACAAGAAGTAGCATGCAAATTCAACACAAAAAGTAGCGTGCAGATTCAACACAAAAAGTAGCATGCAAATTCAACACAAAAAGTGGCATGCAGATTCAACACAAAAAGTACTGTGCAGAATCAACACAAAAAGCAGCCTGCAGAATCAATACAGAAAGTAGCATGCAGAATCAACACAAAAAGTAGCGTGCAGAATCAACACAAGATTACAACTAAGTTTAAAAATAAAAATGTGGTAAAATTCAGTTGCTGGGATGCTGAACCAGTACACAGTACCAGGTCAGGAAGGGTTCAGGAAAAATGTATGCAGGAACAAGGGGAATAAATAGCAGGGCAACATTCTGATTGCCACCTGAGGGAGGGAAGGGAAGGAGGGAGAGAGAGAGAGAAAGATGGATGGAGAATGGTAGTTGATTCCATAGAGAACGGAGACAGTGTGAAAAGGCAGATTTTCCAGCTGAGGAGTGTGGGTGTAGAATGGAGAAGGTGCGCGAGTCCCTGGAATGCAAGGAATAGGTGGAGGAAAGGATGGGGAGATGAAAATGCAAAGGTAGGAAGGGAGGTGTCCAAACTATAATTTAGATCTGAGGGAGACAAAGTGGAACTGGAGACATGTGGGGAGCAGGAGGATGGCTAGCAAGGGGAAAGGTAGCAATGGTGAGGGAGAGAAGGAGAGATAGGGCTAAAGCAGCAGAAGGCATTGCAGAGGGTGTCCAGTCAGGCCAGGAAAGTAGATGGGATGGTGTCATAGACGACATCCACATATTCGAAGACCGGGAGAATAATTTTGGTGACCAACTCCCGGTGGAATAGGAGAGAAGAGCAGTCCTTAATGCAGTAATGGTCACCAATGTGCAGGGTATACGAGTTGTACAGACTATCAGAGACCGTTATGGGTGAGGAAGCCACATAGCTGTGGTGATACATAAGGGCAGTTGACCAGTATTTCCTGTGCACCAATAAATATTTTATAAATATATAGTGGATATTGTGCTGTGCTGTTTTTGTTTTTCTACTAAATATTGATCTTAAGTGGAAGAATTGGATGAAGACAAACAGTAGCAATGGCTATGTATTTCCAGAAAGACATACATCAGAAAAACTCAGGCAAAACTTATATCTCATAAGCATATTAGACTTTTGTACAGACTCAGGGCAGGATTCACGTATGGGGGAGAAGGACCCACAGCTGCGGGAAAACCTTGGCACTAGTGGGAAACCACTTATGAAGCTGCAGGTCGCCCGCAGCCGCGGGAGAAGATGCAGGGTGGAGCCGGAGTACCACCGCCCACGGAATATGCGCAGCTATGGATGCTGTTGTCATGACAGCACCGCAGCTTCAGGAGGCTGCTACGGGCAGCGGAACCCGCTGTAGCACCCTCCGCAACTGCTGCGGCTGTGAATCGCTACCGCCGCAGCTGCGGACGATTCCAGTCCGCAACGGCAGTTGCGGAGGCAAACTTTAATATTTTCTTGTTGTGGATCCTGCCCTCAGTCTTTATTAGAGAGTTATTGTGATCTTCATCCGAGGGTTATCATATCTTGTCTATGGTAATTGTAATCTTCATTCAAGAACTATTTTATCTCGTCTGTGTGGGCAAACTTCTCATCCTACATGCACTTCGTGTGATATCTTTATGATCATTATTACAAAGGTATTTTCAAACAAATACAGACACTGTAACTTCCTATGTAAATAAAACATACAACAAAAAAATAATCAAGACTGGCCAGCCCTACCCGGGATATGATCTGTGACGCTTCTTGAATTTTAATGGGAATAAAATCTGGGAGGGAAAGGGGAGGGCTCACCGTGCTAGGCCTGATTTGATTTGAATGGATCACAGACTGAATTTAAAATGAGTAATTATGATTCTCTGGATACTGAAGTAATAAGATGTTAATTTATTTTCCCCTAATATGACAGCTACAAGTATACATGTAATGTACTGTGATGTTATCAATTGATTTTAATAAGTGATGTATTGCTGCCTGTAAAATTGTTGCATTTATAAATTAAATAAAAAGACTAAATTAAAAAAAAAAAAAAGGCTGGCCAGCCCAGTGATGAAGAGGGCTGAGGTGCTGTGGGTGCTCTACCTCTTTCCTCACCAGCGACCTGGGTTCAAGAACAGACGTTGGTCACTCAGGGGTCAGCCAGGTGAGGGAAGATTGAGTGTCCGTAGGACTGCTTTCTTCCCTCGGGGGAGAAGGGATTCCGTGACTCGACACTTGACTGCCACCTGGTGGAATCCAGGTGCTGGTGCATGCAAGTCACTAAGATGGGAAAAGCCCACATTCAGAACACCATGGGGTCCCTGCAGAGGTGGAGTGCACACAATACGCTCATTGCACGTTCATAAAGCCCCAGAGGGAAAACAGGAGGAAAAATGGAGGCTGGGCTTAATGAAGCCCTCCTTGTCACGCCGTGGCCTGCCTGATCTCTCTGGGTCCAGGACAGTCTGGATTTGTGTTCTGGGTAGGGGAGAATGGTGCTCCCTTCCTGGCCTCACCATGGGGGGCAGTCCTCGGGGGATAATGGTCACCGACACCAGAGGAGATTTGGGACAGCTGCAGGGGATGGGGCTGTGACTGCCGCCCGTACCTGCCATGGAGGATAAAAACCAATATAGAAAAACAAAACAAAAAAATAATCAAGACTTAAGTTTTAACCAGAACAGGGGGAAGACTTGTATACATTTTTTCACATACCCACATCCAAAATTGGCCCATACTGAGGCCCTTACGACCTTATACAAACCTCATACGGTGTTGATTTCTGAGTCCTGGCTAAAGCCCTCTATTGCTGACAAAGTATGTGTGATCCTGGGTACAAACTACTCCGAGCAGATCGTAAGGGTAAGAAGTCTGCTGGGGGGGGAGCAGTTTCTTATTTGGCACACCTAGAAGTTTCTTTATTGCTCTCAGTCAGAATTCTGAGTCGCAAAATGATTGGTTATTGTTGAACTTGCTTCGGGGGGGGGGGGCAAACATGTGGTTATAGGATGTTTATATAATCCCCCTTTGTGTGGTAGGCTGAGTTAAAGGAATATTTTGATACTATTGCTCCGAGTATTTTGAATAGGGACTTTATTTTAGTAGGGGATGTTAATTTGAACTGGGCTAAAGCGGATGCTCTTGGTTATGAAAACCTATTACATTCTTATAACTTCTTTCAACTAATAACAGAGCCTACAAGGTTAAATTCTGTATCTGAGAATCATTCAATTCTTGATTGGATTGTTACTAACAAGAGACACATGCTGTCACACTCTGGGGTTTTGGGTGACTTGATAAGTGACCACCAGGCTATATTTGATGTACTTAATTTCAAACAGCCTAGGTTGTCTTCACGAATAATACAATTTCGGAATTTCAGTAAATGTTGCACCTGAGTTAGTGTGTCAAGAACTTCAAGCTTTGGATTGGTCATTTCTCGAGTCTGTCCCTGATCCAGACTGTGCTGCAGACTTTTTCTGCCAGTGGTTATTAGAATTACAAGAAAAGTTAATCCCCTTGTGTAATTTACGGGTGAGGAGTGTTTAAAATGAATGGTTAAGGGAGGTGTGGAATTCCCAGATATGTGGGGGTACTTTCTAGTGGGACAATTTAGATACATACACAGTTGGGTGTCACAGGGGGAGGCAGTGGCTTGGTTAGACTTCGAGCAAGAGGGCTGTTTGGGTCGTCTTACAGCATACTTAGGACCCGGGGGTGATGGAGCTTATGCCAGGTTGGCTTGTCCTAATCCTATGGTAATTGGCAGTAGTGAAAGAGCTTTAAGAAGAGAGGGAATGTAGTGGGAAACAATACCCTATTAGTACCCATAGCGAGAAACCCGGAATTTCTCCCAGGTTGGGAAGATGGGGGATTTGCCACATGAGAAGTCAATGGGATTAAATGCTTAGGTGACTTATGGGGGAAAGAAGGTGCCCACTCATTTGAGACCATTAAGAGAAGTCTTCACATACCAAATTCACACAGGTATAGTTACCTACAAGTTAGGCACTATGGGAAAAAAATAATGGTGCAGACATCGAGGGGGGAGATGATAATACAGATGAAAAGAGAAATCAGAGGGGCTGGTGCCAATGAAAAGGGCCTGATTGGGAGAGTAGCAAAATTGGACAGGGAGCACTTTGAGGAACCAACACAAGCTAGCAGGAGTAGGTGGGAGCGGGACCTCAGTTGTGCTCTCGATGATGAAATGTGGGAGCAGGTAGTATCCTCCCATATGGGTCTTTTAGCCTGTAATAAACTCCAAGAGGCGCAGTATAGGTTCCTTCAGTATCCCCAGCCCCCGTAAGGGTCAACAAATATCACCCTGAGATTTCACCTATGTGTGGTAGGTGCCTATCTGAAAGGGGGTACCTACCTGCATTATTTTTGGGGGTATAAGGTAATCCAGAGCTACTGGGAACAGATAAGAAAATAAATTAATAGAATGGGGGTCCGCAACTAGAAATGTCCCCAATCTCGCTTCTATTTGGACTTGAAAGGAATGGGAGGGGGGATTGGTCCCTACATCCCAGGTGGGTGAGGGTGCTGCTCATTTTGGCCCAACAAATTCTATTAAACACTTAGGTCTCATGTGCAGTACCCACAGTCCATATGTGGAGAAATCTCATGCAATCCACATTAGCAATGGAACGACTAACATTTGCACTGAAGGGAAAGATGGACTTGTTTTCCAGAATATGGGCACAGCCTATAGCAGTGCTCTCTCTCCGGCAGAGGTATTGATTTTCTCGGAAGGATTTGGGGGAATAGTATGATTTTCTGGGTTTCAGAACACTCACCTTTTACCACTCTAGGTATTATGGTATTAAAAGAAGATTATATGATTATAATGTTATGTATTAATTATTAGCTAATAATGTTGCACTTCAAATATGAAATTAGCTGCACTGTTTATGTTGTGATTTTTAGTTTATTTTTCTATTTTAAAGTTTAGAGAGTTAATTAATTTATTAGTAACTAAGAATCCAGTTCCACTCCAAGTGAATGATTAATACTGTAGGAGAGCTGGTCGAACCCTGGATCTAGTGACTAGCAGGAAAGACTGAATTGTATGGACTGGAAATTTTAGCTGACATGCTACTTTAAAGTTATATATGTGATGAGTGTGTGTACTCAGTTTTACAAGATTGTTCTTGTATTTGTTTTTCTTATACCTAAAAAACAAAACCAATAAAAAGATTATACAAAAAAAAAAAAATTGGTGGTTTTTGCATGATCTTAAGGTTTTCATTAAGCAGAAAAATGAGGCATGGAAAGCCTTTAACAATCTCCCACCACAGCCTTGTTGCAGGCATATAGATTTTCAAGGAACTTGGCTTGTAATAAAATAGAACAGGCAAAAATTGAGTATTAGTGACATACGATAGAGGCAGCTTTCTTTGACTCAGAGTTTTTGGGACACTGTAAATTCCTTGTTGTCCCCTAAGGAAAGAGCAACAATTTCTTCTCTTAGCTCTTCAAGTGGTATGGTAACCGATCCTTTTCTGATGGCTAATCCATTAAATGATAGATTTATAGATACTTCTGGTTTAGCTTCTGGTGTTTCCGGTTCTGAGTATAGTATAGGTATAAGTGACACAATATCTGATTCTTCAGTTGTTTCTGATTTATCCGGTAGTTTGCCCAAGTTTTGCTTTAGTAGGATAACTCCATCTGAGGTGTTGAAACTTCTAAGTCAATTGCCCAATAAGTTTGGTGACTGTGGGGGTGGGTAAGATGTGAGGTTTGTAAAAATTGTAGCACCTTTTATTGCTGACCCTCTTTGCTCATTATTTAATTTGTGTTTAACAACTGGGGTGTTTCCTACTGCATGGAGGGTTGTGAGAGTGGTGCCCATCCCCAAAAAGGCCAATGCTGTCTCTGCAGAGGACTTCCATCTTATTTCAATACTAAATCCGTTAAGTAAGATTTTAGAAAAGCTGGTGGTAAAACAACTCACTGACTTTTTGGAACCTAGTGGTGTCCTTTGCACTGAACAGCATGGATTTAGGAAGGGCAAGGGAACAGGCACAGCCCTGCTCAGGTTCACGAACGCCGTCCTCCAAGGTTGTGATAGAGGTCTTTTAATGGGGGTGGTGGTCGTGGACCTGACCCGGCCTTTTGATTTAATAAATCACAGTTTGCTCTGTCAAAAGTTATTGGGCTTGGGTATTTCTGACATAGTGACCTTTTTAAAGAGTTTTTTGGAAGGGAGATCCCAGCAAGTCTCTATAGAATCAGTCTTGTCTGACCTGAGATTTACTTTTTGTGGAGTTCCACAGGGGTCCATACTTGGACCCATGTTGTTTTCCTTATTTACTGTATAAACCAAGTCCCCTCTATTTTTGCCAAGAGTTGTCTTCTGTATGTTGATGACTTAATTTAATACAATCAGGGTCAGACAATTAAACATGTTAATGAAGGGTTACAGGGGGATTTTGATACACTTGGTTCTTGGTTATTGAATAATCAAATGGTCTTGAATGTAAAAAAGACCAAGTGTATGGTCTTTGCAAGTGCTCCCCGGTTAAAGGAGAGCCCTTGTTTGCAAATTCATGGTAGATCTGGTGACCTACTTGAACAGGTAAATGAGTTCAAGTATTTGGGAGTTCTTTTAGGTTCTTGCTTGGGTTTTTTCCCTCAGGTTAAAGCAGTAAGTAAGACCATTAGTTGTAAGTTGGGGTTGTTATACAAATCTAAGGCCTTTCTATCATTTGAGTCTCGAAAAACCATTGCCATGGGTACTTTATTGCCAACCTTGACTATGTCTCCCCATTGTATTATAACTTGGGAGTAAGGGAGGGTAGAGTTTTGAGTGTGGCTTACAATAATATTTGTTGTTTTGTTCTTGGTGTCCCATTGCTAACACATCATTGTGTTTTGTATTCTTCTCTGGGTTGGTTATCTCCCAGGTTAGTTTACCTGTGCTTCTGGTAACTTGATCCACCAGGCTATTTTCACAAAGAATCTTTCTCCATTATCAGATCTACTTAAATTTAGGGATTCTCAAGTTAATTTACACTCTAATTCAGGAATTGTTTTGAAAGCAAATGTTAATAGGAACAACTATGTCTATCGTTCTTTTATATCTTCTGCTGCTCATTTGTAGAATGACTTACCTTCATCTCTCAGATCTATTAGTTCCTTGACTGAGTTCAAGGTTAAATTTAAAAGTTATTTATTATTTGTTGATGTATGTAATTGTTTGAATTAATTTTATGTCAATTGTCTGTTACAGTCTTTGTTAATTGTCCGGGACAGACCTGAAAAGGGGCTTTGCCCAGTGTCTTTACCTGGTTAACAAATTTAAAATAAAAAAAAATTAAAAAATCCATAACGTTTTGAAAACAAAGGTAAAACAAGACTGTGTGAGAATATTCAAGCCCATGCCTCTTGTACATATATACACAACCAAAACATGCTTCTAGTTCTTACAACACTTTTTTCGCAAGGTGTTATCATTGGCTTTCTTTTCCATCAACTTTTACCTTCAATTCGATGAACATACAGGCCTACACATTATCCAGAAATAACTACAGAAAATCGATAGCTGAGCCGGCCCGGTGGCATGGAGGGCTGAGACGCTGGGTGCCTCACTTCCTGCCAGGCTGGCACCTGACTTCAGAAATGGATGAGGGTAACTTTGGGGCCAGCCAGAGAGGTAGGACTGAGCATCCCAAGGGTAGCTTTTCTCCCTCGGGGTTGGGGGATGGAACGTTTTGCTCAGTGGCTGCCACCTAGTCGTTCTGGGTGGCAGCATAGTAGGACATCATGGAAGGTGTCCCAGCCGTTGGACATCGGGGGGGAGCTACCTCCATGGAGGTGGAGTGTCAACAATGCGTCATTGCACTTGGCTCAGGCCCAGGGAGAAAATAATGGGTGGAAAATGTCTGACCCTGACAGGATAGCGGGCTGATCCCTCACAGGCTCCACACCAGTACTGGGCTCTCCAACATCCTCTGGCTGAGGACAATGGGTAATGTCAATATAATCCCCAGGGAAGTTGGCTGATGGGGCTAGGGGAATTGGACCTGAGTGGAGCCAGCTCAGCAGTACAGTGATAAATTATTAATAAACAAAAAATCAATAGCAAAAAGTATGTCCAGTCTGGTGTAAGGAAATTATGGAAACGAAAATATATGGGCTGTAAAAATGTGTGATATGGCAGGTAGGGTGGGTTGTTAAGGTTCACAAAGGGGCTAATAAAGAAATATACAGACTTCATAATATACTCCTAACACTCAGAAGATAACCATGTTGTTTACATTATGATATTGTTTCTTAAAAAAATGGCTGAAGATGAACCTACCATTAAGACTCAATCCTCTCATAGTGCCCAAGGTAAATATCCAACATGATTTCCTACAAAGTAATACGTTGTAATGTAAACATAGAAACTGTCAGCAGATAAGGACAGCAAGGCCTATCCAATCTGCCCAAAAGCCCTAAACTAGTTTGTGGCCTCTGACCCTAACTGGTCAATGGCTTTTCAACCTCCTCCCCCTTTGGATTCACATATGGTTTTTCAATCCCATTAAATTAAACTTATGAGTATTTCCCTTCTTTGCTATGTGGTTTGCCAGTGCATTATCCAGATCTCTACATTCAGTTGGTCCCAGGTGTTGCCCAATATGAACTTTGAATTTACGCTTTGTTTTTCCCATATAGTAGGATCGACAATTGCACAGTGCCATATAAATGATTCCCTTGGTATTGCAATTAATAATATTTCTAATTACTAAATTTCTCCCCTGTGTTATGGCTACAGACAGTATCAGTTTTGAGCATTACTCCACAAGGCACACAATTGGCACAACAGAAATTCCCCTTTGGTTGTGGTGGAGCCAGTCAAACCTGGGTTGTGGTTGTGTGATTCTTCTTCTGTAAACTGTGAACAACTCTGTCACCTATGGTGCACCCTGTTCTGTGCACCATATGGGTTGGGGTGGGGTCTGTTCCTTATATGGCATCAATCTTAGTGCAGCATTCAAAATGTGCCAGTGATTTTTAATAATGTTGACAACATTACCTGTTTGTGTGGAATAAGTAGTTACAAAATGTAATTTTACATTAGCTATGATTTCTGATACATTTTCCAGTCTCACATTTCTAGGTGTCAGCAGAGTGCCCCATCTGTTTGTTCAGCTGTATGCATTCCCCTCCCAATGACATCCTGTCTGTAATCCACTCCTCAGATCTTTTAGACGTCTCAGTGGCATGTTCCCTGAATCTTTCAGTTTCTTTCTAGTCTTAAAAATTGACTTGTAGGTATGCTGTTAATTGGGTGCCTTGGATGGCAACTCAAAAACTGTAGCAATAAGTTTCTATCCATTGGTTTATGCTAAACTTTAGTTCAGATTTCACCACCTGATTTCTTCCCAATGGTCACGTCCAAAAAATGTATTTCTGAAACATCATAGATAAAGGTAAACCTTAGATTTTCATTTGTAATTTCCAGGTAAGCTAGAAAGCCATTTAAGTCTTCCACACTGCCATCCCGTACCACCAGTAGATTTTCTATATAGCATCTATGCAGACTTTTGTTGTTAAAATATGGGCTGCTGTCTGAATGAAGGAGCAGCAGCTGATGACTGACAAGAACAAAAGCTTTAGACATGTCTAAAAACCATGGCACCTGTCAGCACGTGTTTGTCTGTGGCTTGGTAATGATCATCAGTGAAAGTAACTGAGGCAGTAGATGTATCATATTTTTTTCTGAACCCATGCTGATTAGGGGCTAAGAGATTATAGCAATTAATTTAATGAATGGTTTGTTGGTATACTGGCTTTTTTAACAGCTTTGCAAAGACAGGGTGACAACTAGGTCTGTAATTACTGATATAAGGTTTAGGGCCTCCATTATGGAGAGGAACCACAATGGCTTTTTTTCAGATATGCGGCACCTAGCCAGAGGTAAGCAAAAGGTTAACAAGAGAAGCAGTTGGTTTGGATATATCACCAGTGCAGCGGCTTTGAGCAGACTAGGAATAATTCCATCACTCCCCTCAGCACCTTTTTCATCTAAATTAGATAAAAGTTGAAGCACCTCATTGGCAGTGGCCATTCTTAGACAGACGTGAGCTTGACTGGACATGACACAGATGGGCTAATTGGTAGGGAAAGGGGAAGCCATGAAGGTAGGGTTCAAGATGGGTAAAGGCCTGGTTAAGTGAGTTGGCAATGAACTGAGGATCAGAGTGAGGCATGTTAGGTTTGTTGACCTCTCAAAAGCATTTGATTTTGTTCATCATATAGTTCTAGTGGAAAGAATGGCCCAAGTAGAGGTGGCAGGGTAAGGATTAAAGGTGACAGGAAATGATTTTTACATAGTTGACTGCTGTCCCATACTCCTTTCTATACTAGTTATGTATTTCAATACGCTCTGACCAATTTTTGATAAATAGTCTAGGATTTGAGTGCCCTCAGATACACATAGTGTTCAGCTCTCCTCAGCAGTTACTGCGCTTCCTTTTCACATTTCTAACACACTCCATTATGTCAGTAACACCATTCTATGCTGTTCATCTGAATGACCTGGAATGGTGTTACTGACATCATAGAATGTTCATGTAGTATGGAAAGAAAGTGCAGCAATTGCTGCACAGAGCAATATTCAGGATACTGTTCTTTAATGAGAGAACGGAGCACTGGGATGGTGGTGCTTCTCTTTAATGATTGAATTCTGAAATAGCCGAAATGAGAGCACTCACCACTTATAAAAGAAGAACTTCAGGCAGAAACGTCTTAGTTCAGTGATCGTTTCATTTATTGCATAGCCATTTCCATGGATTGCTCATGTTCAAGAAGATGGCAAGTGCCTCTGTACCGTCTGGCTTACATTTCACCCCACCAGTAGGGGCTTCATCAGAGACCTCTCCTGGTGGAGTGAAACGTAAGCCAGGTGGTGTAATAAACGAAAAGTTCACTGAACTAAACAGTTTCTGTCTAAAGTTCTTTTGCAAGTGGTGAGTTTCAGTATTCAGGGTAGTTACAAAGGCAAACAAAAACAGATTATTTATGTAATAGAAAAGACCAAAACATATAAGAATATTGCATAGACATGCAAAGGGAAACCCGAGGGCCTCTAGATGTGTTAACACTGTATCCTGTCACCTTTAAAATGGTTCATCTCTTATTTAACTGGTAGGTCCCTGCAGGTAGCTGTTCAAGGCGTTCTGTCTAAGGTGGGCACCCTCCACACAGGGATCCATCTTAGGCTGTATACTAATTTCTAATTTATGTAAATAACCTCCCCTATTACATCGTCTGCTCAGACATAAAACTTTGCTCAGACAATACTAATCCGTAGAGCAAAAAAAAAAAAACGCAAAAAAAACAATTTATTAAATATTAACTTTGCAAATGGTTGAAAAATGGCAAACACAAATGTACACAGATATTTAGAGATGGTGATCAACAAATCTTTCCAATTTAACATCTACATAAATAACATAGTTAAAAAAATAAACTCATGAATAGGAGCATCGAGACACAAAGGCATTTTTTATCCCAATGGCTGCTGTGGCTACACTTGCACTGCAGTTGATTCTATCAGTACTAGAATACGGGGTCTCTGTCTATTAACACGTTAATAAATTCTTCCTGGACAAGCTAGACGTGGTTTATAATAAAACTTGCCTGCTTTGTCCTGCTGTGTTCTTATGACACCCACCATTGCACGGTTTTTGAAAGATTAAGGTAGGATTCCCTGAATTTACGACTACAAAAGCAAATGGGGATTATGGCTTTCAACAATGGGAGAACTCAAAGCTCCGCAAAACAGAACCTAAAAATGGTGCGATATGGACACAGTTTGGGAGAAATCAAACAGAGAGAAATTAATGTCTCAAAAATAAATGCCGTCAAATTACTGGCTTTCTATCCACACAGACATAAGAAAATACTAAAACTGCATGCTTTCAAAAATGCCAGAAACACTGAATAGTTGAAACAAGCAACTGTTTTTGAATTGAGACACGATTAACTGTTCTATAAACTAGAAACTCTGTTATCACTAATATATTATTATATTTTTCTACTTATTTTACTTTAATGTCTTGTTTTGACCTTGTTTATATCTATATGAATGTTATTTCTATACTTTTATAAGAACTATGTAACAGTGTCATTGTAACAGGACAACTTTGTAAACAGAGCTTTTAGGCACAGCAGTTATATCCCACATAACAATAAATTAATAGTAAAGGAGAGGGGTAACCTTTTTGGAATTTAGAAGGTTATTTGTACCCCTCCAGAATTTTCTGGCGTTGCCAAGGTTTCCAGTTTGTTGCTTTTGGAAGTAGGTTGCTATTCAAATGCTATGCTAGCAGTTATAAGTCTAATTAATAATGAAGTAAACAACTTCCCTGATTGGCTGCTGCGTGTTAATCTTTTAGAAATGCCCGGCACAGCAGCACCCCTCAGCTGATCGCACAGCTTACACTTCCAGTAGCGGCTCCAAATAGCAGTCTTTTAGGATGTCCCCGTCTGACATTGTTGAAGCACTGTGGTAGTGAGTAAGCGATTGCAAGTCACAAAAATCACCAGAGAAGTGAAAAAAATCTAAACAAAAGTAAATACATTGTACACAGCACAGCACCTAACACAGCAACAAGCCATACTGACTGAGCTGAGTGAGACAACCGCAGTGGCAAAGATAGACCAGAGTGAGTTGAAAATTTTAAGAAAGTAAGTTAAAACAGACCAGTGAATACTTACTGTTGCAGTTAGACTTATAATCACAATAATAACCTCACAGCCTGTCACTTCCTGAGGATTAATGACCGACTTGGGGGAATGGCCCTCAGCTGTACTAAGTATCACCTCTCCCCCTCCAGCCGATATTGTCCACTCTAGTGGGGGGCATTAGTACAATTTACTTCAGGTTAACATCATTTAGAATATTACTATAGGTGGGGATGTGCTTATAAGGCCATTCGAGATTTAAGTCACACAGCACAATTAGCTCAGTGACTGCTTCAGAGTGGTCATACAGGCCACATCTCTGAGGCCCTGTACTGCAGTTACTGGAGGTTTGTAGACTCAGCATAAGTTACACTTTTTTGAGTAACCTAAACATAGTTGCACAATCAGCCATTCACAAGAGGGATCATAAGGGGAGGTGGGAGGCAACCTCAGTAGCAATAATGTGATTTTTTTTTTTTTTTACTGTATTATTTCTCTCCTCCTGGCAAGCCCCATTCAGCTCGACCACCCCCCCAGCACCAACACCCAGAATTACCGGGGCTTACCTTATGCCCAGCCTGGGAGCGGTGACTATGGAGGGTCGGGCATCATCCTTCCTTTGGGATTTTTCTCCTTCAGTTTTTCGCCCCAGTTACTCGGGGGCCCCAGGAGTAGACAAATGCATGTGGAGGTGCACATGCACAATCCCTTCCACCCACCCGTCGGCCTAGCACCTGCACCCTCAAGCTTGTTCTGTACCCTGGCCTCCACCAGGAGGCAGACAAGAGCTGAGGGATGCAACCAGTCCTCCCCGGAGTGGAGAGCTGCCTTTCGGCTACTACATCCAGCTCTGTACCCTCCCCCCCTTGCTGGCCTCCAGCCTGTGCTCGTTCCTGAACACGAGTCATCGGCACTGCGTGAGGTAAGGCATGCAGCACCTCAACTCTCAGCATCACCGGGCTGGCAATAAGGTGATTTTTAATATAAAACATGACACCACTTCCCCTTTTCTTTAACATGTCCCTGTTGAATGCATTGCAATCTGTGCTAGGTTTTAACTAGGTTTCATATATAGCAAGGATTTCTGGTTAGTATTAGGTTGCCCAGGCATCGATTTCTCATAACGTAGCATGGACACTACAAGCAATCAGATGGGCAGTCTTTAGACCCTTATTTATAGCTGTGCCATGAAGTAGGGGAGCCTGTTCCTTGGGCAGTTTTGGGGTCCTAGATTCATCTGAATGTCACTAGCAGCATTGGAAGTAACCACATAGTGCCGCAGAAACAAGCAAGAATGCTGTGAAGCTTGAGTTGAGAGGCATTACAAACACACATGCCAGCAGTGAACCCTAGGGCAGGATGCTGGACTCCAGTAAAGTAACAGGAGCCAAAACTGGGGGCAAGGAGGGAGTCTCTGGGGTGTAGAGGAGTGGGCTGGCTGTTTGGGGAAGACGTCATCAAAGGAATTACAGCACTAGGAATTATGCAAGTAGAAGTCACAGAGCATTAGAGTGAAACAATAAGCTGGAGCTGCAGTTACCCTAAGTAGGGCCATGTTGGATAGCAGTAACAATTTAACAGACTGAACAGTGGCGGCTTAATGGTTGCAGAGCAGAGAACAGTAAGTGTGATATAGCCGTGCAAAAAGATTACCTACAGGGACAGGTAGGTTATAGCAGAGGAGCAGGAGATGACAAGGAACTTGGGCAAAATGTCTTGCTGACCAGTGACCACCTCCTAATCATGCCCCTGGGAAGTACCTTCCAGCTATATAAGCCAGCCCTCATACCCCTCAAGTTATACTTGGGGAGTGGAAACAGCAACAGGACAAAATTATATTTAAACCAGCCTCACACCCCTCAGGTCTTAAGGAGAGAGGGTTGAAGCAACAATAAGGCACAATTATATTTTAAACCAGGCCCTATACCCCTCCTTGGGTTGTAACAGGGGAGGGTGGAAGCAGTAGTAAGGTCAATTGTATTTAAACAAGCCCTTACGCCCTTTGGGTCATAAGGTGGGAGGGTGGAAGCAGCAGTATGGCACAGTTATATTTAATCAGCTCCCACACCCCTGAGGTCATAAGGTGGAGGATGGAAACAGCAATGAGGAAATCTTAAGTCCTTTTGCAGAAAGAGAAAAAGGGTTTCAGTATGAACCTCCTGATCCATTCGGCCAGTTGGGGTCAGCAAATTACAGAGGTAGCTTGCATGACAGTTGTCCCAGGGTCTGTGGTGGGGAAGGGGCTTCTGTCCTCAGTCCAGTGAACTGTTGGATGGTGGACAATTGTGGGAATCAAGGCTAGTCTTCAGTGAGCTGACAATGGGCAAACCACTCCAAAAACTGTGTTTTAATCTGGTGCCTCCTCAGATCACCTGATTGGCCAAGTGAAGTAGTAGTAGTAAAATCTTAGTTTATTTTTCATGAATCGGAAACTCAGCAGAGCAGGGCTAATTTCCACTGAGATCCTTAGTGCACAAAGTTACAAGAGAAGTCGGCTTATGTGCCAGATTCGGGTCTTTGGTGATGTTCAGGGTTCCTACCCATACCCTCATTAACTGCTGGATTAGGTCAGGATCAGGTGAGGTCAACTCCTATACATAGACTTCTCCTATACAAATCAGCCAAACGTGACCTGAGGTCCACTGCCTATCCTGCCCTGGAAGTCCCTAGGACTCGAACCCATGCTGGTGACAGATCCTTTGCCATTTCTGCCCCGTCACTCTGGAACAGTCTACCTGCAGCTGTGGCTAACTGCTGTACTCTGTACTCATTTAAAACGGCCTTAAAATCACACTTAATGGTAGTCAATCAGTGCTGTTGCACTTGAATGGCTGGTGCCCCTTACACTCCATAGTCTTGACCAGTTTTTGTCCTGTTTCTAATTACTACCTGTTCTCTGTTTTGTTCTGTAATACCACCTATGTATGTACCTATGCATTTAATTGCACTACTTTGTCTATTGTATGCCTTTGTGTCTGTAATCTATAATTAATTCCGTGTCGCCCCTGAAAAAGGGACTTTGTTGTCTCAGTGGGCCTACCCGGTCAACAAATTTCAATAAATAAATAAATAACTGACCGCAAAGGATTGGCTTGCATGCCAGATTAGTGCTGATTTGTGTTGCTCAGATAGTGCTTTTGTGGATCCTGCCATTATCTGTCAGATAGCGCTGGTATCCTACCTAGGATCCTACCAGAAATCCTACCAAAGACAGATGTAGGATCCAGGGCCAGATAGTGATGGATCCTAGTTGGGATCCAGGGATCCTAGGTCAGATAGTTAGGATCCAGGGTCAGATAGTGATGGATCCTAGTTAGGATCCAGGGATCCTAGGTCAGATAGTTAGGATCCAGGGTCAGATAGCGATGGATCCTAGGCCAGATCCAGGGATCCTAGGTCAGATAGTTAGGAACTGAGATGGATCTGTTGCTAAGATCCACAGGATCCACAACATTTTTTGCTAGGATCCACAGCATTTGTAGGATCCATGCACTGGATCCTAGAGGGTAGGATCCATGGTCAGGGTTCCACCAAGTTGGTTCGACAGCAGAGTTGTCGACATCCCCCACAGCGACATGGATTTGCTGACATCGACCGGGTCGACTGTCAAATCCGTCGACATGCCACCATGGTGCTGGGGCTTTTCTACGTTGTTTAGCCTCCCGCACCCCCCGGACTTATAGATTGTCAACTCTGGGGCCGGGGGCGGATTACGGGGGAGAGCAGCTTACAGTGGGAGTCGCTGTATTGGTACAGCACTCCGACAACCCGTTCGACACTGTGGATGTCGAATGGGTTGTATCACTGTGATGATTTTGCTGTTGAGGGTTTGCTCTCCCGACGGTATACCCATGGTCAGATAGCAATGCAGTTCTACCACAGCAGCTGTCTGGCCAAATGGGAGGTACCTGTTTGTATCCCAGTTTCTAGGATACTATCTGAGCAGCACTAGTGCTGGTGATTATCTTGTGGTCTGTGGTGGTGCGGGGCTACTGCCTGCACCCCAGTGATCTGCAATGAGTAATAGCCAGATACAAGTTGTCCAGAATATAATGCAAAGAAATACAAAATTGCACATACTCCATAATGCACAGCAGCATGGGACATACATGCAAATCACCATGAAATAACTTTAGACTGGCTCTGCTTAAGTGTATGGAGTCAAGTGGCCTCTCACACAGTCTGCAGAGTCTAAGAACAGAAGTGTCTTCCAGAATGTAATTGGAGGCATATGATTTCTCAAATGCCCAGCAGGAAGTAACAAAATGAAATGGAATACTATTGCTAGGACTAAAGCCTTTGTCTCAAAAGGTGGTATGTATTGAGGCTTTTGAATCAGTAGTGCTTTGTTCTTTAAGATTCCTTAAATAGTACCTTTCCTGGCTTCTTATAAATTTTCCCCCAGAAACACTGTAAGTGCCTTACTAACCCCCAAGTCCAATGGAGCCCAAATTACAGTTTTGCAATAGCCAGAAATTTGGGATGGAAGGGATTGTAGTTTGGCTTCATGGAGATGAGAGCCAGATCCCGAGCCCTTCCATTTCCTGATTTGAAGACGTGCCCCTGCACTCTCACATTTCATGATGTAATACTATGAGAGTGCGGGGGTGTGCTGCACAGACTTCTATAGGGACTCTTTGTCAAGTGATATTTTTAAACATTTTAGAGTGCCCGTTTCAACAAATCAAGGCCACTGCTCAGCTAACAAGGACTGCACCCCTGCTCTCTCCATAGTATTACATCACGAGACATGAGAGCACAGGGGCATGTCTTCAAATTGGGAGGTGGAAACGATTGGGCTGTCAGCTCTACAGTGCAATATCATTGTCCCTTTCATCCTGAATTCTGGCTAAAGAAAAATTGTAATTCGGGTTGCATTGGACTTTGGGGTAGGTAAGGCACTTGCAGAGTTTCGGTACCGAGTACCAGTAAAGGTGCTCTTTAATGGCTTCTTAAAAGTTTTGGTGCACAGAGTGCTGTTTATGGTACACAGCTTTAGACCCTCAAGGTGATAAGTTCTGCACATTTCATCCTTTTTGGCTCTTTGTTTGGCTTCACAATTAGAGATGATGTGAAGTTTTTCTTCACTGGTGAAGTTCCGGCAAAGTTGAAAAATTTGTTTTTGCAGATTACTTTGTGAAGTTCTCACTTCCCACTCTGCCACTTTGCAAATACTTTTCTTGGCAAAGAGACACTTTGTCAGGTGAAGTCAGTCACAGTCATGGTAAAATGGCAACTCGGCAAGCAAATTTAGTTCAATTCCCGAAGTAAAAGGGACACTTCACTTGGTGAAAACTTTGCAGAGTTGGCACTTTACGAATGTTGGCAACTTCGCAAATTAATTCCCTGAGTGAATTTTGGCTGCTTGCTAGCTCAGACTGAATGGCTTGGATTTGTAAAGATTTGTGGCATGATTGTGCCAAAATTGCACTACTTTAGCCATAACTGTTAGACTGCAAAAAAAGGCACCCTATCATTGTGGCACAAGTGCCATGAGTTGCACACTCAAAAGGATAAAAGGCGTCAAGAAAGATGGGGCATGCATCATTTCCCAACTGTAAACTGAGCAAATTGCTGCAGATGCATCAGAATGTCAGCAAATCCCACCCAAACACTGTGGCACACTTGCAGAGACACACCTGCTGCATCCAGTGCTTTGAAAACCAAGGCCAAAATGTGTATTCTGAGGTTCTGGGTAGCTCTGATTCCTCAGAATTTATTAATCAGTGGTTGGAGGAAAAGTGTTTGTAGAAATTGCTGATGCACTGCTGCAAAATTTTGCAGGATTCGTGTTCAGGATATATTCAGAGACGAAGCATGCAAAAAATTAAATAGCTTCACCAAGCACAGAACACCTAAAAAATGTAAAAAATAACCAAAAAGACAGAGACAGAAAACATACATTCAGCTTCCTAATCAGCCATTAAGAGACATAGCAGATCAAAATTGTATTATATCTACTCAGTATTAATGTCTGTAGCTCAGTGGGGTATGTGACCATAGCTGGTGGGTAGCTGCACACTTCTGTCTTGGTGTGACTTTCAAATAAGGATCCCTACTGGGTAGAATACACTTAATAAAGGAGGAATGCATGACATTTAGACATGGGTATGTTTGTATTAATGTTGTATATGGTATATCTGAAAAAAACACATGTAGGTAATATACTTGATAACTCCTTTCAGTAAAAAACCTTAAATTAATAAAACAAACAAACAGAAAGCAAGTAATGGACATGGAAGACACCCAGACAGCACTTGTTAAAGTGCCAAACCTTAGTGCTCTTCTCTTCAAGATGTACTTACTATTTATTCATGGTACTTCTGAGACTTTTACAGCTTGACAGGTGTTGCTGGATAATTTGCTACCTTTTATCAACATATTATTTGTTTGAAAACTGGTAACCATAAAAGTCACTCTGAGCCAAGGCTCGTTTCAGTGTGCAACCCGGGGGAAGGGAACAGGAGAAGACTGAAATGTGATACATAAAACAACTCAATGGTACAAATTGGTACAAACTGGTACAATCATTGGTACATAAGTACAGTCCTTGTACAAAAGAGACACTTTCACAGGTGCAAAGAAACAGAGCAGCAAAGTACAGCATGATAATAGCAGAATTACAGGTGCCAACAAATTAACAGCAGCAAGGTACAGCATGATGATAGTAAAATTACTGAGCCTGACAAGAGACCTGATTAGGGTTGCCAATCTACCCCGGTGGTGGAGAGAAGTGCAACGGCAGTGAGGAAGTACAACCAGAGGGCATGGAGGGGAGACCCAGCTGGAAGCCCTGACATGAGGACAGTAGGAGCTCCAGGCTGGGATGGGGTCAGGAGGAAAGAAAGTAGGAGCAGGTGGGAGAGTTTCGGCTGGTGCCTGAGGGATCCAAGGGAGGGAGAGATTTGGGGTAGCTGGTTCCAGAGTATGAGAAGTCAGAAGGAGAAGACAGCTTGGCCAGCAGAGGAGTCAGGGTGAGGAGTGGCGAGAGTATGATGGTCCCTGGAGTGGAGGGAACATGTTACAGGTGGAGATTAGAGAGAGGAGTGAGGAGAGATGGGAGGGAATGGAACCAAACCAGTTTTTGGAGGTGAAGGAGGTATAATGAGACTGGCGATGTGAGAGTAGAGGTAAGATGGATAAGAAGAAGTAAGGGCAGCAGTGATGAGTGCGAGGGGGGAGAGTTGGTGGCATGTACAAAGATGGTATAGTACACAAGCTTTTGGGAACATACAGGTACCTTTGTCAAGTGCAATAGCATAAAGAAGAAGCTGAATGTATGCTTAATGTTACATTGTTTCAGAATAATTTATGACAGGATTGTACTGTAACTTGGATAGTACCAAATGCTATCTGAGTGATTGCCCACCATGGGATAGTTAAAAAAATCTGAATCCAACCCAAAATCCAATCCTGGCTAGGTCTCAGATTTTAATTCAAATTGGATATTAAGATCCAATCCGTTATATGTCTATAATCCGGCCCACCGGCACAGCAGTAGCTCTACTGCTTGTAACACTGGTGACCTGGGTTCGTGAACAAGCCTGGAGCATCAGAGGGCCGGCTGGGGGGGGAGGCTGAATTAGTGTCCCATGGATAGCTCTCCACCCCGGGGGTTGTTGGCACCCGGCTCTTGGGTGACACCCAGTGGAGACCGGGAGTACATCAAGCCACAACCACACAGCAGAGGGAAGGCAATGGTGGACATCTGCAGGGCATGCGTGGGAGCACACATGTCTGCACGCTGACATCATTGCTCATCTACGTCTTGGGGGACAGACACTAGGGAAAAAAAACCTGTGCAGCAGCGCAGCATGAAGGCCTCCGACCCTGTGCCGAATGACACTGCAGCCAGCCCCGGGACCGAACTTGGTTGATCTCGATTTTCCCTTCGGGGGCCCCGCCATGGGGAGCAAGTCATGGGCCGTGGTTACGGGCAGCTGTAGAGGGATGCTGGTGTTGTGTGCGAAGGCAATGAGTTGGGGAATATCCCCGCCTGAAGCACAGAGATAAAGAGAATTGTATATGTATGTATGTATATATATATATATATATATATATATATATATATTATAGTGGCACGGTAGTGCTACTATAGTTAGGGTTGAGTACCCCATTTAAGGTTAAACTCTGAAATTTGGCAGCTTAAAAACTTTGCCACTGTATGACGGATTTGCCTGAAATTTGGCATGCTCAGAAGGGTTCCATAGATCTGTGGATCTGTCAAGTTTTGTAACGGTCGGATATACGGTTGCGGAGCTACATAGCGCCGGAGAATGTGGTAATTACGCATTTTTGCACATTCTTTGCTTGCACCTACAGGTCGCACGGTCTGCGTGACCGGTCTGAAACCTTCAGGGAACATTCAGCCAGGGTCCCCAATGTGCCTTCCAAAGATTTTGTGAAAAAATATTAAACGGTTCAAAAGTTATTCAAAAAACAAGTTTACCATTATAGTCAATGGGAAAAGTTAGCAAAAGTTTGACGGTGTCGCAAATGCAGTTTTTAGTGTCGCAAATTACCCCTGTAGTGTTGCAAATCCACCATCTTGTTTTCAGTTGGTGGTCACAGAAATGCTTGGCATTTAAATTTGGGACCCCCTAGGGACACAATTCTTGCTGCGTTCACCTAGTCGAGTCCTGAGGATGCTAGCCATGTCCTTTTGTGGGGTTAAACACCCCAGAAATATGTTTTTGAAATTTATTTAAACAGTATTGTCGCAAAGTAGTGTCGCACGTTCAACACTTTCGTGATTTTTTTGTGAAAGTGTCGCAAATCACGACACTACTTTGCAACACTATGCCAAAAGAATAGGAAATCTTTGCCACCCTGCTGCAAAAGAACGGTTTGGTCTTTTGGGCTGCAATTTGGAGGGAAGAAAGCCGAGATCACACAGATGTGCCTTTCTGTGGTTTGGTGACAAAATATTAGAGAGCTGCAAAGTTACATCACTCTGAAGTCGACGATTTTTCCCATAGGCTAACATTACAGTGTCCGCCGTGTCTTTCAGGGCCCGTATCTTGAAAACGCTTCGAGATATGGACTTTTCATCAGAAAAATGCTTAGCCTCCCACTAGTGGGCTAAGTACAAAACTAGCCAGGAAAATCATAAATAATATGACATTTAAATTTTTTTTCTACGTCGTATGGTTCCTGAGATATAAGCAATTTAATATTTCAAGTGTTCATTTTCTGCTCCGAGGCCCATTATTATGCATACATTCTTTGTATTCACTGTGCTTCTGAATGCACCTTTTGGGGAAAAACTGGGTGTGCATTTCACTTACTGTTACAGTCAGCGTTTCTGCTTGCGTTTTTGTTACCGTTTGCGTTAGCGTTCCCATTTACGTCACCGTGTGTGTTGCCGTTTGCATTTGCATTACTGTTACCATTTGCGTTTCCATTACTGTTTTTATTTGTGTTTCCTTTTGCATCAACGTGTGCATTACCATTTGTGTTTGTGTACACGTTTCTGTTTGCGTTTCCGTTGGCGTCATCGTTGGTGTTACCGTAAGCGTTAGCATTTCCAATTGCATTACCGTGACCGTGTGTGTAACAATTTGCGTTTGCATATGTGCTTCCGTTTGCACTTCTGTTTCTGTTGCTGTTCCCTTTCGCGTCATTGTTAGTGTTACCATAACCGTTTCCATTTCCAGTTGCATTACCGTTACTGTTTGCGTGTTCGCCACCATTTGCATTTCTGTTAGCCTTAGCGTTTGCATTTTCGGTAGTGTTTCCATTGTCGATTACGCTACTGTTTCCTTCTGCTTCACCGTTGCCATTACCGTTTGCATTTCTGTTTGCGTACCCAACTTTCATTTCACTCGGTCATACAGTTTTTGTGCAGCAAAGTGACAAAATATCACATGGTGGGTCCCGCGCTCCCACCACCACATTCCATTCAATATTTATAGTGCACGTTCTCAAAAAGAAGGGAAATTCATGGCAAAAAAATTCTGTTTAATGCATCAGTTAGGGTTGTTCCACAGCAACAAAAATGAGGAAATTTGGTGTTCGGGTTGAAAACCCTAACTGCACATTCCCACCCCCACCACCACACACACGTACATGCAAGTAGGGGAAGGACCAAGGCAACACAACCAATCACACACAACCACCAGCAGGTAACAGGAATAACATACAACTATGTAAACCACGACACCACACACCCGTGCTCCCATCGGGCTGTGGCATGGGGTCGTCACTGCTAACTCTCATCCCGGACATTCCACTCACCGCTAAACACATAACACTACAGACAACTGGACATCTTGGGCCACACGCTGCCACCAACACATAACACACACTACACATATGGTATTTTGGGGTTCACAAGATGCAAAACAGGATTTTGCACAGTCCCTGAAATACTTTTGAAAATCACTTTCGCAAATGCGAAACTGTCGTGCTTTGACACTTTCGTGTTTGCGAAAGTATTTTGTGAAAGTATGCTCCTAATGACTGCACATCTTTGCCATCGTCCTGCAAGCAGACGGTTGGGTCCTTTGGCCTCAAATTTGCAGGATGGCAAGACCTGGTCCCACAGATGTGCTTTTTCCTGCTATTGTGCTAAAATACTTATTACACAGTGACACTGTTCCAGAATTGAACAATTTGCCATACACTAACATTGCGGCGCCCATGATGCCTTTCGCCAGCCATATGTTGGAAATAAAGTGAGGTACACCATTTTCGCTACTGCCAGCTTGGTTCATCTTTGTGTAAACTAATCTCAAAGAACAACTTTGTAAATAATCTATGATATCTCAAGTTGGATTTCTCCACTTCCTACAGTAACACAGGTATACACCTCCTGCTGGATGTGTGTGATTGGTTGTGTTGCCTTGGTCCTTCCCCTGCTTCCATGTCTGTGTGTGTGTGTGTGGTGGTGGTATTGGTGGGTGAGAGGGAATGCGCAGTTAGGGTTTTCAACCCTAACACCGAATTTTCTCGCTTTTGTCGCTGTGTAACAACCCTAACTGATGCATTAAACTGAGTTTTTTGCCATGAATATATATATATATATATATATATATATAGTATTTATACAATGGGGGTGAGAGCTATTCCAGTGTAATAAAAGGATATATTCTCACCAGAGTAAGATAAATGCTGCTAATGTCAGTACAGTGAGAATAAATCTATTTATTACAACCATGCAACCCTGCACAGAGCTGTGCAAAGCTGTGCAAACTGCGCAAACCCATGCAAATAGTAACTTTTGCAACAATAGGGCCCCCATTGTATAAGTCGCACACATGATGGGCAGATCGTGGGATATGGAAAATATTCTCACTCCTGCAGGTTAAGCTGTGCATTCTCTTTCGCGCCATCGGCACGAGTGAGAATACAGAGCTCACTCTGCAGGAGTGAGAATATTTTCCATATCCCACTCCTGCCCATCATGTATCCCATATATATATATATATATACACACACACACATACACACACGTGTGTGTTTTTTTGTATCATATATTTATTGGTTTTCAAATCGATATAATGCATATAAAGACACAGTAAGTGTATAACATCTATCTCTTAGCTAAGAAAGATACAGAGAAACAGAATTAATCATATAAGCCATATTTCAATGGGTTTACTAAATGTGCTATTTTAGCAGTCCATTGATCTCACTTTCATGAGATTCGCACAAATAAATTCAGAGTCTGCATACTTCACCTAGTGGCAACTGTTCAGGTCATACCCACGTGCTAACTTTAAAAAAATATATAATATATATATATATATATATATATATGTGTGTGTGTGTATATATATGTAATAGATAACCCACTCTTAGGTGTGTCATGCTCTGATATACACACGCCTTGGTGTGCTGCGTCAACCACCCAAGGCGTGTATCAGAGTGCGACTGCACACCGGAGAGGAGTTATCTATCTTATAAAATGGCAAAATTGTTTTTAAGGGGGGGTAAAAGTGCAGGTGTGAGGTCGTGTTTGATATACTGCATGATCATGTAATGCTCAGTCTCCAATAAATTCCAGCAATTTCTTCCCATTTATAATATATATATATATATATATATATATATATATATATATATATAAAATGTGTATATACATACATATATATATATATATGGAATAGAAAACTACATATTCCAATGTTAGTACATAAGAGAATGGTTACACCGTAATAAGATTAAAAACAATCAAAAGCAAGAGGCAGTATAGCGCAGTGGTTTAAGGCTCTGAGCTGCAAATCTAGAGACCTGGGTTTGAATCTCACAGCCTCCACTTGCATACTGTGTGACCCTGAGCAAGTCACTTAACTTCCCTGTGCTCCCAGGTCGCACCTGTAAACAAGCTTTCAGCTTAGTGTGTCTCTCCTGGTTAAATAATTGGATAAAAAAAAAAGAGGTTCATGCCCTACAGTAATGCAATGTTGTTGCTATCTATTTCCTATGCATATCCTTTAGTCACCAACATCCTAGTGACTTCCCATCTGTTTGCCCCTAAAATTAGTCTTCGAGGCCCTTTAAAGCTACCTAGCTAAATAGCCGAATAACCCACTCACAGAGCTTCCCCTCAGTAAAGGCGTAATCATGCCCCAAACATTAAGAGTTCTCAGCCTTCAACAACTTCTCTAAGCAGTAATGTCTCTCTGGCCATTAGGGTGTCCAGAAATGTGCCCCACTCAGTGAGAAACCTTTCTTCTTTGTCCTTCAATGTCCTTCTACCACTAAGACTTTTATAATCAACCTTTTCCACTGATCTAATGTTGGCACCGTGCCAGCTACCCATTGGTTCTGAATTCTCTGACAGGCCACCAATAATAGGACCCTGATCCATCTGGGGCGTAAAATCCATTTGGCTTCATCCAACTTTCCCACCCAAACAAGAGCGACAAGGGGGGTACTCCCACAGGCCTACCTCCCTTAGCTGACAGTTCTTAGGCAATTCCCCTCCAATAAGACAGCAACTGAGGGCACTCCCAATAATAGTGAAAAAGGGTACCTCTGGGTGCCCCACATCTTCCACAATTTGGAGGCACCTCTGGATAAATTTTATGCACTACGCTTGGAGGGAGATACAATCGAGGAATACATTTATACTGCATTTCTTTAAATTTATTGCAAAGGAGGAGTCCCATATGGGAACCCAACAGCAACTCCCAGTTACTAGCAGATATTTGAAGTCCTAAATCTTTTTCCCAACAGGTTCTAACCTTAGATGTACTATTAGGGAAAAACTCTCTATCCAGCTTGGCCGTCCTACCTATCAGACCCTTTTCATCCTTCTTAGCCCTAAGAATCTCCCTCTTAATGCTGACCAGAGGCGAGTCACCCAAAGTCACCCTGTTCATCTTTTGACAATGATTCCGAAGTTGAAAAAACCTGAACAGGTGTGAACAGGGAACTCCCAAAGCCAGACGTATTTCCTCAAAAGTATACATAACCATTTTAGTCATCAAGTCTCCTAGACAGCGAATCCCTTTCTCCTGCCATAGGGCAAAACCCGCATCCCCCCAAACTGGGGAGGAAGCTTGGGTTATCCACAACAGGAACCAACAGAGTGTAGACCTGTGCAGCACCCCTTCATTTCCTAATACTCATCCATGCCTCCAAAGCTGAAATGGCTAGGAAATTTGGACTGTCCAGTTGGCAGTAAACTTTAAGCCCTCCCTCTGCAAGGTAAGCTGAGAGCCTTTTTAGACATCCCTCCTCCTCCAGATCCAGCCAAGTAGCTGCACCACCTCTATTCACCCAATTCTGCAAAAATCGGTGCTGAACTGCTAGATGGTAGCTTTTAATATCCGGGAAGTCCATGCCACCGTTCACCTGTGCTGCTTTAACTTTATTAAGGCTAATCCATGTTCTCTTGCCTCTCCAAACAAAGGCAGAGAATCCTTTCTCTAACTTCTTGAGATCTCTATTGGATGGGCAATATGAAACCATCTGCAAGGTATAATGAATCCGTGGCAGAACGTTCATCTATAACAAATTGATCCTGTCTGTCCAGGAAATTGGGAGTGCATGCCACCTGGCCAGATCTTTAGATATTGTTTCTAACAGTGGTGAATAGTTTAGGGCATACAGACTGCCAACATCAGGTCCCACTTTAATGCTCAAATATGTAAAACATTTGTCCACCCCCTTAAGGCTCCATGTATCCTGTCCAATTTTTGCCCTGCCTTTCCCCAGATACATGATTTATGATGTATTCCATTTAAGCTAATATCCCAAAAAGGAAGCAAATTGTCTATAATTTAGAGTAGAGCAGGGATTGATTCCTCCGGTTTAGTAACAAATAACAAAATATCCGCATAAAGCGTGATGACATGTTGATTCTCCCCTTCCCTGGGATGCCATGTATACCTGAGTGACTCCGAATTTTAATAGCTAGCAGTTCAATTGCTAAGGCAAACAACAGAGGGAAGGGGGGACATCCCTGCCTCGTGCCTCTTCCAAGCCAGAATTCTTCCGAAGGGAGGCCATTGACTAACACCCTTACTGTCAGAGGCTGATAGAATGCACTGACCAAACGTATAAACCCGTCTCCCAAGTTGAATTTGTGGAGGGTAGTCATCATGTAAGGCCATTCTTTTCTATCAAGGGCCTTCTCAGCATCCATGGACAGGACACAGACCCACCCAGGACGCCGAGAGCCCCACCAGACCACCTTCTCATATTATGATAGGACAGTCTCCCTTGAACTAAACCCATCTGGTTTGGGTGAACAGTGTGGGGGAGGACTTTCTCCAGTCGGAGCGCAAGGATCTTGGTCATAATTTTACAGTCATAATTTAGGAGGGAGATGGGTCTATATGAGACGCGCTCTGTCAGATCTTTGCCCGGCTTTGGGAGCACACATATATTAGCCTCACAACACGTTTTAGGGAGTCCCCTCTCCCCTCTAGCCTCATCCATAAAATCTCTTAAAGGGCCTGCCAGCTGCTCCCTCAATTCCTTATAAAATTCCGCCCCAAAGGCCTGTCGGTGCAGCGGTTGGATTTCCGTTTGCAATGCCGGCGACCTGGGTTCGGGAGCGGACTCGGGTCACTGGAGGGCTGGCCGGAGGAGAAGGCTGGAGTGTCCCATGACTTCTCGCCTTCTCCGGGGGGAGGGAGGGGACCAAAGCCTGCAGCTTGCCTGACCCCGAGCGGAGGCTTAGGATACAACAAGCTCTGCAGTGCAGGAGGGGCAGGTCACAACGTGTGGTGGACTTCGGCACGTAGCGTCATGATGTCAGGGTTCACACCACATGGGAGTAATGGAGGAAAATAGCCTGCCATCACCGGGGAGATGGAGTTCCGGAGACGTGCCCTCAATGTGCCTTCACCCGTCCGACAACCCCGAACCGACGAAATGTAAGTAATGGAGTGCTCTGGGCCCCCACCTTGTCCCCACTCAGGGGTAAGCCACGCTCCATGGGGGTTCGGAGGTCGTTCAGGTAGGGCGAGAGGCAGAGGGATGTCTGCCTAGGATCTCCTGATGGGTCGGGGATGGCAGGCTGGTAAGGAGGAGAAATAGCAATTTCAAAAAATAAATTCCACCCCCAAACCATCGGGGCCTCCTGTCTTCCCCCTTCGCAAAGTACCTATTGCCTTAATCACCTCTTGCTTAGTGATTTCCACCCCCAACACTGCTCTTTGTGTCTCATTCAGTGAGGGGATATTCAAGTTATCAAAGACAGTTTCCAGCAGTTGATTTGACCTGACACATTCAGCCTGATAAAGCTTATCATAGAAATCTTTAAAACATTTCCTGATCTGGTTGACCAAGGTTCCATTTCCATCCTTAATGTTTACTATCCTTTTTGTGGTTTTGCGCCCCCCCATCAAGCGCACAACAGTGGGCCCAGTTTATTTTCCCATTCGTAGATTTGTTGACGTGCAAACAATAACCGAAATTTGGCTTCTTCCGTTAGACTAAATATTTATGTTTATATAAAAACATAGTCATTCTTGTACAAGTCCCACTCCCTGCATTATTTCTTGGTGTGGATTTATTGTTTGTTTATTTTTTTATTTGTTAATCGGGTAAGAACCCAAGAGCATTAATGCCCATTTTCATGGGGAACCCGAATATACAACAATACTGACAGAAACATAAATGAGGTAGGACATGAAACAAGATAACATTACTTTATCAAAGCAAGTACAGCAAGACAATCCTAAAAAATCACTTTTCAAATGCATTTTAAAAGTATTGTAAAACATAGAAAATTGAATTCCACAGGAAGAGCATTCAAGTCAGTTATGGCCTTAAAAATAAATGAATGTTGCCCCAGAACAGTGCGATACAAAGGTATGTTAAATTTACCAGGGAGAGGTGACCTAGTAGGATGGTTAGACACATTGGGTACCAATATAGTTTTAAAGAGAAAAGCAATTGAACTGTTAAAACATTTCCAAAATACAAGTAACCTTAAATATGATTAGGGCTGTAAGTTTTTCACGGCAAAATTTGTCGGTTTTTTATGGGTCCTACACAGGAATAGTGATATTTTTCACGGAAATAACAATTAACTGAAACCACAGAATATGTACATAGGAGTTTGAATTTTTAATATCATAAATTGCTAAGTATATCAGCTAAAACATTTAGAAGCAGTAGAGATAAATACAGAACATACCACATATGTACTGTTATAAGATGAAACATTTAAAAAAGATACTGAATTCTGCTGAAGCATCGAGTGCATTTTTAAGTTCTCAGGCTTAATACTGCATCTGTCAGCATTGCTCCGTACTTTGAGAACGAGCGCTCCCACACTGGCTGCTATTCACCATGACACTCAGTCTCCTAAGGGCAATGCAGGCTAGATTTGGAAAGCGGTAATTCGATTATTCTGAGCTCTGCCTTTGCCCGAATTTTGTCCTTGAATGCAGGTATGTTCTGACAAACCTCAGTCTCAGAAATAGCCACTGTTGCTAGACTAGAAGGGTTAAAAAAATGGCAATCTGGGCAATTGGGGTTAGTCTAGTATTAAAAGAATGTTATAGCTGTAAATTAATATGTGAGGACTTAAATCGTAATCACTTAGCGAGTGATTAACCGCGGAAGTAAAGCAGAGAGGTGCTAATTAATGCCATTTGTGATAATCTGCAGTCAGTTACACTGTTCTGCTGTGCTGGGACTGCAAGGTACATTGTGAAGCAAGTTGTCGTGACCTTTTTTTTTCAAGCTACTTTTTTTTTTAAGATACAGATGTATTTTCACAGTGCAGCAGAGTATTACACGGAGATCACAGAGAGACGGAGTTTTCACAGATATCGTGAACTCCGTGCATACCATGATTTACTTACCTAAATATGATTGCCATTGGGAAAAAGAAAGCCAGTTTGTTTTCAGATAAAGTATACAGTGATGTGTCAGCCTTGCATCCGATGTAACTAATCTACAGATGTGGTTGCATACAACCTCTAGGCGTTCTAAGGTAGTTTTATTGGCTGCGGCATATATAGGCATGCCATAGTCCATAGGGGACAAAAGTAATGTCTGAGCCAGCATCTTTTTAGAATCAAGAGTTGGGACGTTTTTTACTTTATATAACAAACCTAAACGTGAGTGGATTTTTTAACTAATGAGTCAACATGATTAGCATAAGACAATGTACTATCCAGTGCAAATCCCAGGTATTTAAAACTATCCACTCTTTCAATCAAAGCACCATTGAGATCCTTGATTGCCACATTGGAGTCAATTAAGGATACAACACGTGAGTTATAAAAAAGCATAAATTTTGTTTTGTTGACGTTCATAATTAATCTATTAGTGGTCAGCCACCTCTAATAGATTAATTATGAATCTTTCAGGTCTTCTTACATCAGTGAGTGTTGATGGGGATTACCGTCCTGGGCAGAGGTGGCAGTTTGGGTGGCTCACTGGCCTTGCCTTCTAGGTTTCTGCTGTGGAGCCAGTGAACTTGCTGGCTAAAAAAGAGACAGAAAAGGTGAGAAACAAATATCCATTAGTTTTTTTCTGTTTTCTTCCACTTCCCAACCTGTCCTCATTGGCTATCCCCCTGCCCCAGTCTTGCCACTCATCTTCTCCTGAACTTACCCCGCCTCCCTGTTCCTCCCTGGCTTAACCCCCAGGAAGGGGTCGACAGGGTGGGCCATACTCTATCAGAGGTCCATTCTTGATCCAGGAGCTGGTTCCAAGGTCGGCGGTGTGGAGCCTCTGGATCGGGTGCTGGTATCATTCTGTTGTGGCTAAAGTCTCCCCACCCATTCTATCTCCCACTCCCCTGAGAAACAACCTTCTGTAGCTAATCGATGCGTGCACTTGAGTGTGCGTCTTGCGTCAAGCTCTGTTGGCATCTCTGCTCACTAGCTTGATCTCTGCTTGCACTGCTGCCTGTGGTCTCCGCTGCTACATCCCTCTGTCCCAGAGGAGGATTCTCAGTCTTCCTACCCTCAGCCATATCTGATGAATCGAGCTCGTTCCTGAACTTGGGTTACTGGCCTCGCAAGCGGTAGCCGAACCACTGTGCTGATGGGCTGGCCTGGCTGTACAAATATCTGTTATTTACCACGGGCCTGTCACCAAGAGCCACTGTTAGATGAGGCATCACAAAGCCTCCCTCAGGAGGGAATTGTCTCTTTTGATGCTCCTTGACCTTAGTTCTCCCTGTCAGCCTCTGCTCCTGCAGTCTCAGTCTCGTTGTCTGAACCCGGGTGGCAGTGTGCCAGGTTGCTATCCCATTACACTATGGCACTAATCTGGCTGTGTTTTATTTATTTGTTTATTCTTTTTGTCATAAACTTTTCTATTTTTTCCAATGTAACATAAAACTTGTCCCTAACTTACTGGAGAAGCAAAGAAGGCATGCTTCATTGCACTGCAGGGTGGTGTTGCAGCCAGTAAGTGTCAAGGGACATCGCTGCTGCAGTTGCCTTTTTAAGTGTAATCACTTGCTGGCTGAAAGTGACAGAAAGAAGGTGGGGGAGAGAGAGAGAATGTGGAAAAATCTTTTATACAACATTTGAGACGTAAGTTTTTTTATGTGTGTGTTACAGTTGCTACTGCTGCATGAATGTGCATCATTCGTTAAGCTGTTTTGACATTTTCCACCAGAGTGAGGGTTTGTGGTGCATTGTCTAACAGTGGCTCTTGGTGAAAGGATTGTGGTAACTAATAGATATTCTCCCCAGCCTGGGGGACAAATTCTCTAGGCATGTTTACATGGTCGCTCCACTGTGGCTCGTTCTCTGCTCCACAGATGCCCCGACCTCCCTAGCTGATCCTGGCCTGTGTTTACATGGCCCCTCTCAGGAGAAACTAGAGGAGTGATCTAGTGAGTAGCAATTGGATTTGAGTTCCAAAAAGTGCAAAGTCGTGCATCTGAGACAGGGAAACCCAGGCACTGTGTATACGATGGTGGGGGGAGGTACTTACAGTCACCACAAGAAAGGGACCTTGGGGTAATCATGTTTGATAATCTCAAGGTGGCAGGGCAGTGTGACAAGGCAGTAGGCAGGGATTGTGAGATACTGGAGTGTAGAGGGAGGGGGATTTCTAGCAGGAGAAGGAAGATGGTGTTGTCACTGTATCACTCATTAGTGAGACCCCACCTAGAGTACTATGTTCAGTTCTGGAGGCCACACCTCAGGGAGGACATTGATAGAGTAGAACCAATCTAGAGAAGGGCTACCAAAAGGGTGTGGGGTTTGTACAGGAAACCATACAAAGAGAGGCTGTGGGATCTCAACATGTACTCCTTGGTGGAGAGGAGAGTGAGAAGGGACATGACTGAGACCTATAAGTACCTCATGGGAGTGAACAAGGTGCAGGTGGTGAGTCTGTTTCAGAGGAGGAAAAGCACCAGAACATGGGGGCATGCTGTGCAGCTAGAAGATGAAGTTTAAGAGTGATGTGAGGAAATACTTCTTCTCAGAAAGGGTGGTGGATGCCTGGAACAGCCTGCTAGAAGAGGTGGTGGGGGCAAAGACAGTAGGGAGCTTCAGGTATGTGTGGGATAACTACAAGGGCATAAGTTTTTTATTTATTTATTTATTTTGTTAACCGGGTAAACATATGAGCCAAAGCCCTTTTTCATATGCGACCTGAGACTGTGAAACAGTCACAAGATGATATACAGAAAGATAACTTTTACATTTACTTAATATAGAAATACAATACATGACATATTATACAAAGGTACAAAACAATTGACACTTGGACAAAAAATACATTATAATAATTTAAAATAGCAGTGACATTGCAGACTACTCAACAAATAATGCTTCAATTTCTTTTTAAATAAATCATGACTACTCAGAGTTTTAAATTCAGTTGGGAAATCATTCCAATAATTTGGTACTTGGATAGAGAAGGCTTGAGCACCCATTTTAGTTTTAGTGATTTTCATATGTAAACAAATTTGAGAATTTGATCTCAAATTTCTCAGAACTTCCCTTTCTGATATCAAGGAATACAAAGGTGAAAGATTTTTTTGTCTCATTACATTGTCTGTTATACAACAGAGAGAATAAATGGAACTCAAATTTGGTGGAAGAAACCCTGAAACTTGATATAAAGTACAATGATGTGTACTATAGGACAATCTATGGACAAATCTACAAATACTATGAAATGTCATGGTTAAATTATTTGATATGTTTTGACAAAGCTATAAATAGGAATGAGTTATACAGTAATTTAATTGTGATAACACTATACTCTGGGCTATATGTTTCCTTGCTTGTAAAGTTAACGCAAATAGAGGAAAAGGAGGCTGGAGGGACACTGCCAACCAGTTAGGGTCCAGGGTGTTGGAATAGGCAGGGACAAATAGGGCAGAATGGATGGGCCTACTAGTCCTTTCCTGCCAACAAATTCTGTAGGCCTGTTTACTTGGCCGCTCTGCCGTGGCTTGTGATCTGCTTCACAGATGCCCCAATCTCACAAGCTGATCCTGTCTTGTGTTTACATGGCCCCTCTCAGCACCGATGTGAAACGTGGTGGAGAGGGGCCATAAGTCTACGGGCAGTCGGCTGCCTGTGTCTAGTGATGACAGGAGGGTGGGTGTACAACTGGGACTGCAGCAAGGGGTGGGTGCTGGGCAGTACAAATGGTTATGGGACAGTGGCAGGGAGATGGGCAGTACAAATGGTTATGGGACAGTGGCAGGGAGATGGGCAGTACAAATGGTTATGGGACAGTGGCACGGGGAATGGGCAGTACAAATGGAAATCAGGGGCAGTGGAGGGGTTGTTGGTGATACAAACAGGAACCGGAGCTGAATCAAAGCAGAGGGAAGAACAAAATAAAGTAAATTAAAAAAAAAGAAATACAGAAACACGCTGACTACAAACAGTTTATTTTGGAAACATGCTATCAAATGGACCATACTTCTTTGTTGTGGGCTGCAGGATCATGGGAAGGCATTAGAGAATTCTGGGAGAGTTCCTTTTTCCTCGGAGCAAGCGGTGCAGCCTGTCTACATGGCTGCTTACACCACTGGCTCCGGAACACATCTCCTACTCTGCAGCGGCTCAAGGAGTGGAGCAGCGATCAGCTTACCTTGACCAGGTAAGTGTCCACATGACTGCATTTGCACTGCAGCAGCCTAAGCACTCAGGTTGATGTGGTGCAACTGCCACCATGTAAACAAGCCTTATGTTTCTATATATGCAGAAAAACACCGGGAAGCAGGAAGGAGGTGAGGGCAGCTAAGGATCAAATAGGAGCGAGGATTGCCAAGGAGGTCAAAAAAAGGGGATAAGACTTTCTTCAGGTATGTGAGTGAAAAGAGGAAAGCAGCAGGTGGAATAGTGAGAATCAGGAAGTGGGAGGGCTGTGCAGAAGAAGTTCTAGGAAAACAAGCTATTGCAGCAATGGCAACACTGCCTTGGTATGTGTGCTCCTTTCTTCATTCTGTCTTTCTGTGGATGGGGTGTATGTTTTGTTTGGTTGTGTTGTGTTGTGGGTGAGTGGATGAGTCAGCAGAGGGGTTTAACTTGACAGCAAAGAAGGCAGGCTTCACCACAGTACAGTGCTGTGTCACAGCAGATGTCTTGTTTGCTGCTGTAGGATGAGGACAGAATAAGGTGCAAAAGGCAGCCGTCCTTAATGATTACTTTTGCTCTGTCTTCACAAGGGAAGTCAGTGGGCTCCCTGCCAAAGAGTGGCATCAAGGTGGCCATGAAACAGGTCCCAGAGATAAGGCAGCCAGTATCTATCTTTGAAAGGGCCTGGAAAGGGCTGTCAGACATAAAGGTAGATAAGGCCCCAGAGCCTGATGGGATGCATCTGAGAGTATGCAAGGAACTGCCAGTGGAATTGGCATAACCCCTGATAGGGCTGTTCAGTAACTCAGTACAGACTGGGTAGTTCTGAAAGACTGGAAGGTAGCAGATGTAGTTCTGCTTCATAAGGGAGGACAAGGAGCAAGCAGGTAACTACAGACCTGTCAGTCTAACCTCTGTTGTGGGTAAACTGATAGAGGAACTGGTCAAAGAACATCTCATGGACTACCTGGAGAGCAGCGGACTTCATGATCGTAAACAGCATGGATTCATGGCAGGAAGGTCTCGTCAAACCAAACTGATAGTTTTCTTTGACTGGGTGACAAGGGTACTGGATAAGGAATACGCCATGGATTAACTCTGCTTTGACTTCAGCAAGGCTTTCGATGCCTTGCCTCACAGAAGATTGCTGAAGAAGTTGGAGGATCTGAGTGTGCAAGGGACATAGTAAGACAAGCAGAAAATTCATTGAAGGAGAGGCAGCAGAAGGTTGTAATTGATGATGCCAAAACAGAAGAGACAGAGGTCACGAGGGGATGTGACAGAGACCCGTCCTTGGCCCTTTCCTCTTTAATTTATTCAACAGGGACATCAGAGAAGGAAACTGGGGAAAGATGTGCCTTTTCCCAGATGACATTAAGCTCTGTGGAAGGGAAGATAGTGACAAGGGAGTTAGGGAGATGTGGAGTGACCAGCAAAGGCTAGAGAGGTGGTCTAAAGTTTGACAGTTGAAATTTAACACCAAAAAGTGCAAGGTGATTCACCCAGGGAACATGAGCCTTAGGACAAAGTACTGGATGGGAGGGGTAAAACTGAGCGCCAGTTGAGGGTTAGTACCCTGTGTGGACAATAGGTTCTGGGGTTTGGTAGGGCGCTACTAGCAGATTAGGTCTATGTTTCTATAACTATAATGCATGCAACAGAGTAGACACACCAGAGGGTGTAGACAGAATGAGAAGGGACCTGCAGAACTTGAAGAATGGTCAGGAGTTTGGCAGTTGAAATTCAATGCAAAGAAGTGCAAGATAATGCATATGGGGCACAAAAAAACCTGGCACAATATATCAGTTGGGGGGTGAGGATATAGCATGCACCAAGCAGGAAAGGGATCTTGGGGTTATCATCTCTGATGACCTCAAGGTAGGGAAACAGTGTGACAAGGCAGCAGGTAAAGCAAATAGGATGCTGGGATGCATAGGCAGGGGCATCACCAGCAGGAAAAGGGAGGTCATAATTCCACCATACATGACACTAGTGAGGCCCCACCTGGAGTACAGTGTACAGTTCTGGAGACCTTACCTACGTAAGGACATAGACAGGGTAGAGAAGGTTCAGAGGAGGGCAACAAAGATGGTGCATGGATTGCATCACAAGTCCTATGAGGACAGGTTGAAGGAACTGAACATGTACTCCCTGGAGGAGAGGAGGGAGAGAGGGGATATGACAGAGACATAGAAGTATCTCACAGGGAGGAACAGGGTGCAGGAATACACTATTTTTAAGTGAAAAAGATGTTCCAGGACTAGAGAGCATGGGATGAAGTTGGAGGGAGGACGATTCAGAGGAAACGTGAGGAAGAATTTCTTCACAGAACGGGTGGTGGACAATTGGAATACCTTGCCAGAGGAAGTGGTGGGGGCTGAAACAATCACAGGATTTAAGAATGCATGGGATAGACATAAAGGAATTCTGGAGGTCAGGGGTAAGGGGCAACAGACTTCTAAGAAAACATAAACTGAACTTACAAGCTCAAATGGGCCGACTGGGTGGGCCATAGGCCCTTATCTGCTAACACTGTCTATGTATCTATGCTGGTAATGTACTGAGAACCAGTGTTGGATGTGAAACAGTAGAGGTTTGAGGAACAGAAGATTGCAATCGATGATAAGAAAATTGAGGCATCAGCATAAACCTTTAGATGACTGTGATGTGTGTTGCTTCTGGAGGATGGGGAGGAAGATAATGGCATCAGTCTGGGCCACCAGATGACTGTGCTAACTCCCAAAGCTGCAGTGTGTCCAGAAAAGTAATTGCTGGTGCTATTCTGGAGCTGCCTACCTCAAATAATCCTCACAAAACAAAGGGAAGGACTGGGGGAGTTGGTTTTTAGATGACTGTGATGCATGCTGCTTCTAGAAGATGAGAAAGAGGATGATGAAGGCATCAACTTGGGCTTCCAGATGACTGTGATGTGCGGTGCTGCTGATCTGTGAAACACTGCTGGGGGGGTCACAGAGACGAGGTTCCAGGAACGAAAGATTACAGCCCATGAGAGAAGGATTTAAGAATTAACTTGGGCTTCCAGATGACCGTGCTGTATGCTGTCTTCTGGAGGATGAGGAGGAGGAGGATATAGGTATCACCTCGGGCTTCTAGATGACTGTGATGCTTGTTGTTTCTGGAGGATGAGGATGAGGGCATCAAATTAGACTACAAGATGATTGTGATGCATGCAACTTTCAGAAGGTGAGGAGGATGAAGACATTGATTTGTGCTTGTAGATGGCTATGATACATGCTGCTGCTGAGCTGCAAACAGTGCTGTAGATCAGAAAGAATAGGTTCCATCAACAGAAGATTGCAGTACACAATGGGAGGATGAAGGCATCGACTTGAACTTCAAGATGACCATGGTGAGTGCAGCTGCTGAGCTGAGAAACAAAGCTGGAGGTGTGAGAAGAGGTTCCAAACAGTGGATGATGAGTGCATTCATCAGCAATTCTCGGGGAGGCTTAAGTGCAGAAGAATAATGTGAATATCAGACTTTGGGAAGTCGAACACAAAGTGATGATTTTACTTAGTTTCTAGTAACCAATAAAGTTAAGTAGCAAAGTTCAAATAACCTTTCACGTACCCTGAACATGATTTTCTTCTTCCCTTTGTTGTCTGAATGATTGATGAGCAAGCTGGGATTCCTGCTGTCGCACACATCAGCAATGCATCAAATCTGACTTGATTGACATGATTGCCAAAAGAGCGTGAAAAACATTAACAATACACTGCGGTTCTCACTTACTCATCAGTGTAGCTTGAAAATAGAAGTATATTGCACTTTGATGAGAAAAATATACAAGTATCATGCATGACAGCCTTTTAAGGGATTTTATGTTAAAGGGAAACGTCCATCTAGAATTACATTAATCAGTATTGTTACCAATGGAAATCTGCTTTACATAAGCTATTGACTGAACCTGTAACACTTTCAGGGCCAGAATTATACCCATTCAGCTTCCCCTCTCTTTATAGCTGCAGGCATCCATTTACTATATCACAGGCACAGGAAATGACATCACACCTGGGGAAAAACATATAGTCAATAAATATTTTAACCAGGCGAGGCACAGTAAGCTGAAGCTTGAGTCCAGGTATGACCTGAGAGCAAAAGAAAGTTAAGTGATTTGCTCAGGATCATGCAGTAATGCAAGTGAGGACTGTGGGATTCAAACCCAGGTTTTAAAGTTTGAAGCTTAGAGACTTTAACCACTGCATTATACTGCCTCACTGAAAGGCAGAGGAAATGAAACAGATAATGCTTTTACCCAGTCCATGGGGATGTGAAAATGTCTCTAATCTTGAAGGGGTTGCTATAAACAAAAGTTGTGTACTGCCAGTGCCAGCAGTTTCCGAGCTCCTTTGGGGCTTATACTGCTTTGTAAGATGTTTTGTGACATTTCAGTTTAGTAAAATGTTTAGTGCCAGTGTGATTTGCAGAATAGTCTGCTACAGTGGTAACACTGTAAATAATTTGTATTTATGTACGTATTTAGTTACAATATTTGTTAGCACTGAAGTAGTTGTGTTTAAATTTATTTTGTTGGCATCATGTTCTGTAATTGGGAGGCTCTGTGATTAATGTAATCTTGATTAATTCCCTCATTACTTCTCTCACACTGTGTATATATTATGACTCAGGGTCCACTTAAGACCCCCTGAAACCGAAACCTAACATATGTAGTATCTATGACATGGGGTCTACTGCTAATGACCACTACAGCTGTAACCTGCCAATTGTATATATTCCCTCTACTGTATTACCTATGTAAGTATCCTGTTATTTTATGTATATGTGTCTGTCTGACATGGAGCCTTTGCAAAGGAGTCTTTGACTCAAAGGATTGTAAGTCCGATTTCTCTCTTAAATAAAATAAAATAATTTGTAGGAGTGTGATTAAGTGGCTGGAGCACAAGCTTCGGGACCAGGAGATGAGAGTTTCAGACCTCAGTAAAGTCAGATACTGTGTGCCCTTGAGTAAGTCACATACCCCTCCTCAAGTGCTACTGTCCACCTACCAGCAGAAATGAATAGCAGCAGGACCCCACTGGAAATGAGGTGACACATCTCAGCTGGACTATCTTAGGTAAATAAGTTGTAACAAAATACATGCTTTATGTTGGTGTGTGATAGGATAGATGGCTGTCAATACAGAACCCTTCTGAACATAGGTGCCAGAACCTACAGGTGCGTGTGGGGGTGGGCACCCCCCACTGTTGCCTATGAGCATTCAAAGTGCCCCTAAATGCATGCAATGTCAGAAGAGAAGTAGTCATGGTCCAGTATTACTACAGTGCCCCCCACACAAACACATACACACTCACTTTTCCCCATGTTCCCTTCTGAAGGTTGCAGCATAAAAAGAAAATAATTATTTGAACACCATCCAGAAATAGGTTTCTTTTAATCAAAGTAAAAGGAAAAAACACAGCAGATTTGTTTTTTCATTTCATGATTCCAACTGTTTTACTCTGTCTTTCCAGCAGGAAATCTCCAGAAGCCCATTCTTTTTGGCCCTGTCCACACTGCAGCCTGAAAACCCTTCAGTAACGTTACCGAGGGTGTAAACCGCATCGGTAATGGCGTGCGTTTACACTGGTAACGTTACAGGAGGCGTTTTATAACCGTTGTGGAAACCACATATGAGGTGGTTTCCACAATGGTTATGAATCCGGTCCCGCCCTGGTACCGTTACCGGCGGTAGTATGGACTGCCGGTAACGGTCCCCTGCAGGGCACAAAGCGCAGCGCGAGCTGCATTGTGGGATCGGGTGCCACTGTAACGGTCGCCCGGATTCCGATGTGTGGACCGGCGGTGCCAGTCCCGTAACGGACACCGCCGAGGTGTGGACGCACTGCACCGCTCAGCGGCCGTAACAGATTGCATCTGTTACCGGGCGCAAGCGATGTAGTGTGGACGAGGCCTTTGAGAGAACACCTTTTCACTTCCCTGATGCTCCTAGGTGTAATCATTAAAACTACTAAGTGTCTGGTTGTAACAGCTTATCAAGAGGCCTCACTCTTCTTTTCCTCTTAACTTGCAAGAGGCAGTATGGTGCAGTGGTTTAAGGCTCTGAACTACAAATGTGGAGATCAGGGTTTGAATCCTATAGTCCTCACTTGCATTACTGTATGATCCCGAAGAAATCACTTAGCTTTCTTGTGCTCTCAGGTCGTATCTGGACTCAAGCTTCAGCTTAGTGTGCCTTTCCTGGTTAAAATATTTATTGACTATATGTGTGTTTCCCCAGGTGTGATGTAATTTTCTGTGCCTGTGATATAGCAAATGGATGCCTGCAGTGTCAGTGGCTCAATAGAAAACACACTTGTCTCTGAGGCCAGGAGATCAGAGGGCTGTGGGTTCTGTTCCTACATCTGGCACTTGGGTTAATATCCCAATACTGACACTGTAGTGCAGCATGAGAGGGGTGCTGCACTTCTGAGGTGCCGTCTCTTGGATGAGACGGTAAACTGAAGTCCTAATTAACCAACAGCCTATTTCTTCCTACCCCCCACAAGAATTGCCTTATGTCTGTCCCATGTATTCTTGAATTCTCCCACAGTTTTAGACCCCACAACCTCCTCAGGAAGGCTGTTCCATGCGTCCACCACCCTCATCCTTAGCTTCCTGTCTTTTCGCAGTTTCCTCATGCTGCATTGATGTTGATGCTGGGTCAGATACAGGGTTTAGTGGTTCTTCGGGTCGCACCCAGAAATCATGAAAGTTAATTTTTAGAAATGTTAGTTGCCCCACAATAACTGGGTTCAGCTGTGTGCACCTATCAGTGATGCTCACACCAGCAGCACTAAATATCCACTTAGAATACACACTTGAGGAAAACCAGGTGAGAAAATATAGTGCTGCATTGAAGATCCACTATTAATGCAGACAGTTTTGATCCTTTGCTAGTACTGACATATCTGAGAAGTACTGGTCTCACTGCTCTGTAACAGTAAGCTAACCTGATCGTGAAGAAGATACCCATCTGCTGCTGCAAGTCATTTCAAATTTGTGGATGTTAGGCAGTCCATTAATGACTTCCCATGGTGTAGTGATGGAACACTGATGCCACATAGAACCAGAAACATAGAATCTGATGGCAGATAAGGACCACTTGGCCCACCTAGTCTGCCCATTTTCCTACCTGCTGCAGCAGGGTTTTAAATAACTCTAAAAATTGATTAGCGTTTTGCTCATAAAAGTTCTAAAACATTGTGAAAATGCATATCACTTTCCTCACTGTGTTTAACAAACATGATACTTCTAGAAAACCTATATAAATGCTTTCTGTATAGTTAGTATTGTCCCAAGAAAAAAACTGCTAATCAATTATTTAAAACCCTGTGCAGTACCGGAGATCCTACTTGATATTTGGCTTACCCTCTCTTTCCTATCACTGCAGTTCCCTTAAGTCTATCCTATGCATTCTTGAATTCCCCTACTGTTTTTGCCCCCACCACCTCTGCTGGGAGGCTGTTCCATGCATCTACCACCCTTTCCAAGAAAAAAATACTTTCTCACATTACCCCTGCGTCTACCCCCCCCAGCCTCATATCATGACCCCTTGTCCTTGAACATCTTTTTTTCTGAAAGGAACTACCCTCTTGTACCTTATTTATGTCCCTGAGGTATCTGAAAGTCTCTATTGTGTCCCCTGTCTCTCTCTTCTCTCCTTCAGGGCATACATATTGAGGTCCTCTACTCTCTCCTTATATGACTTTTGGTGCAGACCCTACAACATTTTTGTTGCCCTTCTCTGAATTGCCTCTACTCTGTCTGTGTCCTTTCAGAGGTGCAGTCGCCAGAATTGGACACAATACTCCAGATGAGGTCTCACCAATGATTTGTACAGTGGTATCACCACTTCCTTTTTTCTGCTGGTGATACCTCTCCATATGCACCCCACCACCCTACTGGCTTTCCCCACTGCCTTTTCTCATTGTTTGGTCACCTTTAGGTCATCAGATATGATTACCCCTAGGTCCCTTTCCTGTGGCTGTCAGTACCCCCCCCACACCCATATACTCCTCCCCTGGTTTCTTTGCCCCAAATGCATGATTTTGCACTTCTTTGCATTGAATCTAAACTGATACATTCTTGACCACTCCTCAAGCTTGCGTAGGTCCCTCCTCATTTTTTCCACTCCCCATGGAGTATCACCCCTGTTGCAGATCTTAGTGTCATCTGCAAAGAGGCACGCCTTCCCTTCCAGCCTCTCTGCAATGTCACTTATGAAGACATTAAAGAGGACTGGCCCAAGAACTGATCCTTGTGGCACCCTGCTGGTCACTCTCCTCTCCTTGGATTGAACTCCGTTTACTACCACCCTCTGTGTTCTACCTCTCAACCAATTTCTGACCCAGTTTACCACTTTGGGACCAACTCCCAGGCTGCCCAACTTGTTTATAAACCTTCTATGTGGAATGGTGTTGAACGCATTCCTGAAATCCAGGTAGGGCATATCCACCGCTCCTCCCTGATCCAATTCCCTGGTCACACAGTCAAAGAAATCTATCAGATTTGTTTGACAAGACCTTCCCACTGTAAATCCATTGTGCCTCGGATATACCACAATCCTTTCCTTAAGCAGTGATTCCATTAAGTTCCCCACCACCGAGGTCGGGCTGACTGGCCTGTAATTTCTAGCCTCCTCCCAGCTCCCACTTTTGTGGAGAGGGACTACATTTGCCCTCTTCCAGTCCTCCAGAACCACTCCCATTTCCAGCGATTTGTTGAACAGGGCTATCAGTGGTGCTGCTAGCACCTCTCTAAGCACTTTTAATATTCTTCACCATGAGTAGGACCAGTTTTCTCCTCTGTCTCTTCTATTGGATGACCACTGCCAGTTGGGCAGTTGGGAATCTCAGTCTCTGAAGACTGTATTTCTTCAACCTTGTCATGTAGGACCTCCTTCCACTGCTCTGCATCTGCATCTTTACCCAAGATAATCTCCCTTGTGTTCCTTGAAAGTGGGCACAGCTTTGTGGCAAGAATACACAGATCCTGTTCATTCATTATGTTAATGCTATCATTCTCCAACAGCATGTCTAGAAAGGACATTGTCAGTACGATGGCATCTGCACCTCTTTTTTAAGGTTCTTCTGACACTGTGAAGACAATTGCTGCAAAAATACATAAAGACAGTGCATCTGAGGAAGAGCAATACCAAAGGCATGAGGACTTGCAGGTCATCTCTCTTGTGACTGCTCTGAAGTGTTCCAGAATGATCATTAGTGAATCACATGTCATTGAAAAATGGCTAGAAACCATAATACCATTTCTGCTCTTATTTTGTACTATATATTCGCAAACTGCGATCTTCTGTTCCTGGGACCTTAAAAATATTTTGTATGTGCTATTCCACTGTGTCACCACAACTATTTGAGTGAATGTGCTGGAAGAATTGTCAGTTTGGATATGTCTAAGCATTTTTCCGGCCTTTACAGAATGTGAGACATTAGTACATGTGCACTTAAGTGTCCCAACAACATCCTCAGCCAAATGGTTTTGTTAAGGAAGTCATGAACCACCAGTTGACACACTGAGTCAGACAAAGTACACGGGTATACTTGCCTTCAGACACTGCTTTGATTATGTCTTTGCTGTTGTCCATACAGTGATTCCTGGCTCAGTGCCATCACACAGAAACCAAGTTAAATACCTTTTGCAGGTGATTTAAGATGTTTTTTGTGCCTCTAATCTTTCTGGAACATGACTTTGCAGGGGGCAGCATTTTGGCTGCACACAGTGGTACTAGCGTCGACTGGAAGATGAGATACAGTATGGGGTTAAGCACACCCAGTGTGCAGTCACAGCCATGTAATCGAGGATCTAGCCACTAGTACACATGTCAGGGGTGATGTGAATCCTCTTGCTTGAAGACTTCCTCAAAGAATTATGCACTTGCTGAGAAATCTGATCATAGAGTTTTGGCATGGCCACTCATTGGGGAAGTGGCAAGATGGAATTTCATACCAATAGTTTGACTACATGAATGAATTGGCTGAAGCCAGGGCAGGAAACAAAACTGAAGTGAAGCATTTTTTCACTGTCATCTTAGCAACGACATTGTTAATCAGCTTTGAAGCTGAATGAGAGGGTACACATATTTGAGTATGATCCATGCACTTCTTTGGGGTCATCTGGTGGTGAAATGGTACTGTTTTCTTGCCTTGCCTTGTGCTGAAGACTGTGGACCTTGCACTACCTGCCGATGAACTCCATGTCAGTGGGGAAACTGCTCATGATGAAAACAGAGATTCAGGATTTTTGGGGACAGGCCCACTTGGTAAAATTAAAATACCCTCCTCATCCTCTGCCAGATAACCAGCTGAAGTCTTTTGTTTTTCTGATTTATTCTTGGTGGAGGCCATACCCAACAACTCATGCTGTTTGTTCCTAAAATAGTTGTACCTGCCAGATGTGCCCTGGGCTGTGGACATAAGACTTACGGCTGATGGTTTGTAAACAAATCATGCAGATTGCATGTAGAATGTCTTTGTGCCAGCCCGTTGGCGCTGAGGGTTGAGGCACTGGATGCCACACCTCATGCATGCCGGTGACCCGGGTTTAGGAATGAGCTCGGGCCACCAGGGTCGGCTGGGGAGAGAGAGGATGGAGCGTCCCGTGACAGCTCTTCTCTCTCGGGGGTGGGTGGGTACATCGTCCCGCCTATGGCTGCCACCTGGTAAAGAATAGGGCAGTGTCGGACAACAGAGGTTCAAGAACGTGGTATCAGACGCGATGCTTCCATGCACGCGCTGCTCGGCCGCTGGGGTCACCTGAAAACGTAAAATGACCTCTGGCTTACTGCAATACTCCACTGTCATGGTTACACAGCTTTTGGGCCCGCTCCGATGTCGCTTGGAGGGAGGACGGCTCTCCTTCCTTCCGCCCCACCACGGGGGGGGGGGGCAATACATGGGGGATCACAGGACCCGAGGCTCTGGGGTGGCATAGCAGCTGAGAGTGACTGTGAAGGGGTGGAAGATGCCACCAGGTCACAGGAGGAAAAAGGAGTTATAAACAAACAAAAAAAAAGAATGTCTTCTTTGCTTTTCTCAAAGAACAGCTGCATGCCAAACCTTTTTTTCCAAGCTGGAACTACAGGCCTTTATTAGGCCTCATCACCAGGAGCTCCACGTACACCCCCTTTCCTCTTCTTTCCATTCAGTGACCTCTTCTGTGACTCAAAAGAACATTCCCTTTCAGACTTTTCTCCCTGACTGCCCAGCATTTGTCCTTTCTTTTTTGATGTTCTAACTCCTATATCATAATTATCCAGATCCTCACTCCTTGCTCCTTCTCCTCAACATCTTTCTTCTCGTCACCATCACTTTTCTCAGTGTCCGTTATAGGAACAACATGTTCAAGGTTGCAAGCCCATTTGGCGCAGTGGTAGCGCTACCACCCATGACACCGGCACCCTGGGTTTAGGAAGAGCTTGGGTCATTGGGGACCGGTTGGGGGAAGAGTTCTGAGAATCCCATAGGATGCTGTTGTCCTTCGAGTGGGAAAGGCCATCACATCACCCTCTTACCACCTCCTGTGGATGCACAGGCAGTGGCATGAGTCTCTTGGTGTGGGGAAGGGAGGACGCCGTTCGGCACTTGGCTGAGGCATGCACCAGCACATCTGCAGCCTGGAGTTAAGTCTTTCATGCCAGCATCCTTAGGGGAGGGGTTTGGGGGGGGAAGCAACCAATAAAAAAGGTAAAAGGCCCCCACTGCTGTGCAGAATAAGCCTTAACAGCTGGAGGGTGGTCGGAGCATGGATGGTCGGTATAACCGCCACCGAGCCCTGCCGGTACTGGGAGATATTCAAGGTCATGGTCATTATCATTATCATGAACCTACTCATTATCATATTCCTCATCCTTCTCCTCCTCAGTTACATCCTCAAGTTCTCCTCTCCTTATTTTCCGTCCTCCCTCTCACCCTCCACCTGGCCTGAAACTGTAGACATGACTATCTGAGCATGGATGCCAATAGTCTAATGCCCACTGTGGGTAACTATGGCTCATCTCTTCTCCAGAATGGTGGTACTGGTGGTTGACATGGTGGTTGATGTGGCACTGGTGGGACTACTACTACTAACCACTGTTGTGGCAGCAGGTTGAAGTGAAGAAAGAATGTTCTTGGTTAGTTGAAGCTGAAGCTGCTTCATCTTCTTTGCCACCATGACTGGAGTGACAGAAGGGCCAACTTAGTTATCATCTTCAGCAGCAGGTCGCATGATGCATCTCTTGCCAGATACTCAATACTCAGTCACCTTCTCGAGGCAGCAACAGTAGCAGCAGAGACTATGAACTTGTTTCATCTCAGACATCATGTCAGTGAACTAGACAGCTGGGGAATGTAAAGTTAGAAAGACTGAAGAACAGAAGAATAATATGATAGGGCTAATAGACTGAGGCACTTTCTGAATCTGAACAGCACACAGCAGCAGTATCTGCACTATAGGTAGTACATGAACAAAAGCTACTAGTAACGTGGAGAGAAAGAGTAGGGTTGCAAAGTTATCCTTAGAGTATCTAATGATATGAGGAGGACAGTACCACTTAAGGGAAAGGGAACATTGTTTAGCCAGGAGTAGCACAATAAGCTGAAGCTCATTTCCAGATGCAACCAGGGAGCACAAGAAAGTTAAGTGACTTGCTCAGGATCACACAGTATGCACTGAGGCAGCTGTGGGATTCAAACCCAGGTCTCAAGATCTGCAGCTCAGAGCCTTAACCTGCTGCGCTATACTGCCTCCTTAAGCACAGTGGGAGAAGCACAGTAGTACAAAGTCAGTCACAGACTTGCCAGAGAGTGACAAGAAACACAGCACAGACCAAAATAATGAACAAAAAAAAAAGGGAAAATCAAATTGAGCACTACTGGTTGCTACTGACCGGTTGCGGATCAGATCTGAACGAGTGGGAAAAAATGTGATGCAGCTGCAGACCACAAAAACACTGTTTGGTCAGATCAGACACGACAACCACCACCACCACCAATCAATCAAAGATCTATGCAAGCGGGAACAGAATATCAAATACAAATCACACGTTTTATTTTAAAAACATACCACTTTCTGTATCCAACTACAGAGAACAGTGAAGGTTTGTGTAACACACAAGCTAAATTTCCAGCAAACCCAGAAGGCACTACGAAATAGGTCAGAAAGGCACTACATCAATCATGCAGAGCAGGTGTCGGGTCTGTACAGCCTGCAGTCCCTGCTTCAGGTAGATTATTCCCTTAGGACCTGGTCTGACACCAGTTTTGTTGTTGCATGTAAGTTTTTTTCTTGTACTTTACACTGTTTAGTATATATTTACTATTCCAACACCACACTACCATTGATCACCATTCCTGTGAAATTTATGGTTAAAGGAATTTTAGGGAAGTCAGAGTCAAACCCAGACCTCCTGGATCACTGCTTTGTGCCCTAACCAAAGGCAGAGAAATCCCGCACTCACCACCCGAAAAAATTCACAGCTGTTCCAGGAAGTCCATTGTGATCAAAGTTTTATTAAAGTGCCAGTGCACGTGCAAAACACATCTCCTTCTCTTGACGCGTTTTGGAAATCAAAATTTCCTTTCTCAAAGGATCCTTTGAGTTTGTTTGTCTCTGTCCCTGCACCCCAACCTTGTGCAGAGTCTTCTCTGACTTTGAATGATTTGTGCCCTAACCACTAGCCTATGCTGGCTGGTGCTTAGCAAGCTTGCAGTTAGACAAATGTGTGACACTAACTGGTCCCAGACCAGTTAAAAAGGGAAACTGGTCTCAGACCAGGTCTGCTCAGAAAAAAAGAGAAACTAGTCTCAGAACAGATCTTGGGGAACTAACCTTCATAAACTGCAGTGTCTCTGAAACTGCACCATCAGAAGATCAAAGCAGACAGAGAAAATGCAGGCAGACACTTGCTGTTCCTGTGGGTTCTGTTTTGATCTTTTTTTTGTTTAACTATTTTTCCCTCCGGTCACCATGTGTCGGGGCCCCATCGGCCAGCACTGCCTTGTTCCCATCCTGCTGTGCTCCTCTCTTACTGGACACTTGTTCTCCCATCCCACTCATGACTAACCTGTGAGATACCCCCTGATCATGACCCCCCAGGGTGGGGCCGCCATCTGCTCCTCGGCAAACATCCTGCATCATGCAGTACCAGGCACAGACATAGGTGGAGGATGGGGGCACTCAGGCCCAGAGAGCAGAAGCCAGCAGAGGACATGGTGGGCTCGTGAGGCATCTTCCTCCCAATGTTCAGGGTTTTTCCTGATTTACGTGATCCCCCGGAGGCGTGGATGTGCAGTGACATCCAGCGTGGATACGGGTGTGCTCCCACACTCCTCCCGTGGACGTCCACTGTTGCCTCCACCTGATTCCTTGTGTGGCCCTGGCTGTTTACAGCATGCCTCCACGTGGTGTCACTTCTGCCAGGGATCGACAACCCACCCCTCCCCGAGAGAGGGGAGTTGTCCTTTGGAGGCTCAGTCCTCTCTCCCCCCGGCGACTCAAGATGACTTCTGACACTGGGTCGCTGGTGTGATAAGAGGTAAGGTGCTAGTGCCTCAGCCCTCTACACCACTGGGCCGTCTCTCTATTTTGATCTTAGCAATGTTGGATAGTTGAATTCAAAATCGGATCATAAAAATCTGATAGATACAAAATCTGAGGAGAGTGCCCTATTCGGGGTATCCATTTCTTTTAAGAGATTTTCTGAGCAACACTACACGATTAAACAGTAAAGGAAACAGGCAGGATTTCCAGAGCAAGGCGCAGGGCTTGCAACAAGCCCTACACCATGGCATTTAGGTTCTGGCAGTGCGCCAAACCCATTAGCTGCATCTGCACTCAATTTTACAATCTCGGGCACAGTTGCAACAATTTCCACTATTTATGGCAGCTTGCGCCAAATATCTGGCACAAGCTCCATAATAAGGGCCCTCGGGATCGCAGCAAGCTAGATCACAACATGTTGGTTTAACATGAGGTAGTCAGCACACAGGATAGAGAATCCTGATCGCTGGCCAGAAGAATGCAGCAAGCCCTGTGCACCATATGTTCGGGGCATCTGGGACTTGCGGCATTCCCGATATTTACAAAATCCTGCCCCAGGTCTTCAATAGTGAGAGAATGCATTTGAGGAAAGTGCTCAGATATTCGCAAAGAGGGAAGGGACAGGCTAGGTGAGGCTTTAGATGCATTGAAGTGGTTACCAAAGAGAATGGGAAAGGTTTTATGACAGGGATACATGAAGTGGTAATGGTAATAAACTGTAATACACATAATATGGGGATAGTGGATTAGAAAGAAAAAAAATAAAGGGAAAAAGATAGGTGCAAAAACAATCAGCATAGCTGTATAAGTTCATTTTAGTAATGCAGGTAATAGAGTTCTCTATAGTGTGTCATAAATCCAATTGTATTTTTATAGTAAGAGTTCAGTTGTTTGATGTATTTTAGTTCAGTTCCCATGTCCTTCCCTGCTGTGTGCTTTTGAAGTTGCCTCTCAGTATTTGTACAGACAGGTCTGAGAGACAGTGGTCTGGCTGGGAAAAGTGCAGTCCCACTGGAGTCCTGATAACCTGGTTTAATATTGTGTACCGGTGAAGGTTCATCCTGGTTGGCAGTTGTTGCTTTGTTTCCACTGCACAGTATTAGTGAACTAACAGTTTGAGAAAAGCATTCAAAAAGAGTCCGGCCCGTCATTGCAACGTTAGGACTGCCATTTACAATGCCAGCAGCCTGGGCTTAGGAACAAGTCCTGGGTGGCTGGGGCTGGTGGAGGCGGTTTAAAGTACTGAGCACCCAAGAGGGGGCTGTCTTCTTCCAGAGTGGGGGAGGGGGCACACTCTGCTGCTGTACTACCACCACCACCTGGGTGACCTCAGGTGGGAGTGCCACTGGACCTGCTTGTTGAGAGGGAGAACACCCACTGACGCCAGTCTGCAGTGGGCATGCTGTGCATGCATGTGCACTTCATGGAGTCCTCGTCACTGGCATCCTTGGGGATGGGAGACACTAAGAAGGAAAATGTCCCAGCATGTGCAGCATGAATCTGACCCTTCTGAGCCCTGCTGACCTTGCCACTCACCACCTTCTTACACACAGCGGACCTACAGGGACATGCCACCCTCCCCAGTGGAATCCACAATGCTGGCAAGCATGCCTTATGGGGCCCCTGGGAGGTGGCAAGCTAAAGAGAGGCTTTACTAGCAATAATGGGATAAAGAAAAAAATAAAACATTACAAAAGGGACAACCAGTAAACAGACTAGCAAGTGACAGGGTAGTGGGGAGTTACAAAACTTAGGTTTCTCTGCGCCAGAAAACACCTAGCAGTTTTAGCAAGTTCCTTGTCAAGAATACAGATATCATACGTATTCATGCAAGGGACTATTTAAAATGGCAGACTTGGAGGCCATCATGTTGGATGAGGGTCTAGACATAGTTTATTTTATTTATTTATTTTAATTTAAAAGTTGATAACTGAGAAAGGCATCAATGAACTGAAGCTCATTTCCAGATGCGACCTGGGGAAGGGGGCACAGAAGTCGAGACAGAAATGCAAACAGTGGTAATGCAATGAACAGAGAAAGTGCAACACAGGAGCAATATAACATTGGTAATACAGTAATTAGAGAAAGTGCAAATCCGGAGCTATGTACAAGCAGAGAGATACTAGGATGAGAGAAAACATGCGCAAAAAGATATTTACAGTGTTTCAAGATAAATGCTGAACAAATTACATAATAGATATTTACAGTTGTACACAGTAGATTACAAAAGTTTGGGTATTTACATTTATACACGGCAATGAGGGGCATAGACATGGTGTAGTATGCAAGGACTAGGAAGGGGGCAGATACAGGAGGTTAGAGAGGAGGGTTTGAGCCAGCATTTAAGAGCAGGGAAGGAGGGATGTAGGCAAGTTGGGGAGTGGAGGCTGTTCCAAAGGGAAGGGAAGAGAATCTGTAGGAGAAGAAGAGTTTGCCAGCTGCGGTGCGGATGCAAGGGAGTGAAAAGGTGTATGCACAGTTAGATTTTGAGTTATAGGGCAAGGGAGAGGCAGGAGTGAGGAGAGAGGCAAGGTAGGAAGGAAGAGATTCAAACCAGAATTTGGCAGTAAGTGAGACCTTGTGGACAGAGCATCATACATGGGAGACTGTGATTCTACACATGCTACAGACTATTTAGGAGGGACAGGACTGGGAAAAAGGGGGGGTGGCTTTGTACGTAAAGGACAACATTAGGGCTTTGGAAGGACAGGAGGAGACAGAGGTCCTGTGGGTCATACTAGATAAACGGACAGGAGAATCATTGAAGCTGGGGATATTGTATAGACCTCCTATGCAGAGAGAGGAAGGGGATAGACAGCTGATGCAGGTGGTTACACAGATGGCTCGCAGGGGGGAGCTTCTGCTACTGGGAGCCTAAACCTCCCCAACATGGGCTGGGAGATCTTGGCAGCAGTATCAGCCAGGAGTAGGGGGATCCTAGAAGTACTGCAAGAGGTATTCATACAACAGCTGGTGAAAGAGCCCACTAGGGGTGATAACTTACTGGATGTAGTCCTGACCAATGAGGAAAGTGTGGGAAACGTGGTAGTGGTGGACGGTCTAGGCACCAGTGATCACAGAACTGTGAGGTTCAGGTTAAAAATGGGGAGGAAGTCAAATAGGACCAACACAAGGAATATGGACTTCAGGAAGACGGACTTCACCAGAATGCGGAGGATATTTAGTGAAGAAATGGCGGGGAAGGGGAATATAGAAGGAGTGGAAGAGTTATAGGAAACTATCAAGGAGGGGCTACTGAAAGCCAGAGAAATTTGTATAAGGAAAGCAAGAAAGAACATAAAAAGAAGGACACCACTCTGGTTGACAAGGGAGGTGGCGGGGCGATCAGGGAAAGGAAAAAAGCCTTCAGAAAATACAAGAAGATGCAGAGGAAAGAGGATAGGGAGGCTTATAGGGAGAAGCTGAAGGTGTCAGGGCAGAAGATGAGGAGGGCCAAAGCTGATACTGAGGAAGAAATTGCTAGGCAGGCCAAAAGGGGGATAAAACTTTTTTTTAGGTATGTAGGGGAAAGGAGAAAGACAAGGCAGGGGATAGTTCGGTTGAGAGAGGAGGGGAGAATACAACTGGAAGGGGATTTTGAGAAAGCAGAGATGTTAAATATCTGCTTCTGCTCAGTATTCATGGAGAAGGTGGAGGCTAGGAGTCCTGAGCTAAGAGGGAGAGATAGGCAAGACAAAAAGGGGATCCTAGCCCATTCAGCGAAGACAGGGTAAGGGAGGAACTAGGCATGCTGAAGGTGGACAAGGCAGTGGGGCTGGACGGCTTGTACCTGAGGGTTCTCCAGGAACTGAGGGAGGAGCTGAGTGCCCCACTAATGAGATTGTTTAACTTGTCCCTGGATACAGGACGTGTACCAAGCGACTAGAGGAAGGTGGCTATGGTGCCACTGCACAAGGGAGGCAGTAAGTAGGTGGCGGAGAACTATCGCCCGGTCAGCCTCACCTCTGTGGTAGGCAAGGTAATAGAGGGACTTATAAAAGGAAGGGTGGTAGACTGCCTAGTGGACAGCGGGCAGCAGGACCTTACACAGCATGGCTTCACGAAAGGGAGGTCATGTCAGACGAACCTGCTAGAGTTCTTCAGTTGGGTGATGCACATCAGGGAGGGGTGATGGATGTAGCCTATCTGGACTTCAGTAAGGCCTTTGACACCGTCCCTCACAGAAGGCAAATAAATAAGAAGGAAAGCATGGGGGTGGGACAGAAAATAACTAGATGGGTGGAAAACTGGGTGACGGGCAGAAGCCAGAGGGTGGTAATGAATAGAGTACACTCCGTGCAGAGGGGGTGACAAGTGGGGTGCCACAGGGTCGATACTGTGACCCTCCTTTAACATTTATATCAGTGATTTAGCAGACTGGCTGGAGGGGTGGGTGTGCCTATTTGCTGATGATACAAAGATTTGCAATAGGGTAGACACCCGGGGGGGGGGGGTAGAGACCATGAGACAGGACCTGAAGAATCTGAAAGAATGGTTGGAAACTTGGCAGCTGAATTTCAATGCCAAGAAGTGTGCTGTGATGCATTTGTGGTATAAAAACCCACTAGCCACTTACACTCTAGGGGAAGAAGAAATTAAGACAGCTGAGCAAGAGAGGGATCTGGGGAGCATGATATCAAGCAACCTGAAGGTAGGAAACCAATGCAGCAAAGCGGTAGGGAAAGCACATGGAATGTTGGCATGCATCGGGAGGGGCATAACCAGCAGAAGGAAGGAGGGCGGGAGATAATCATGCCTCTTTATAAAGCTATAGTGAGGCCACATTTGGAATACGGGGTCCAGCTCTGGAGACCACACCTTACATAAGGACATACGTGGGATAGAGAGGGTACAGAGGAGGGCAACCAAAATGGTACATGGCATGCAGGGGAAGGCATATGAGCAGAGGGTGAGGGAATTGGATCTGTACCCACTCTAGAAGGGAGGGGGGGGGTACATGATTGAAACTTTTAAGTACATAAATGGGATAAACAAAGTGAAGGAGGGGAGCTTATTTAAAAGGAAGAACGGGGCTAGAACTAGAGGGCATAGTTTAAGATTAGAAGGAGGAAGATATAGGGGGAATGTGAGGGGGAGGTTCTTCAAGGAGAGAGTGGTGGAGGCCTGGAATAAGCTACCAGAGGAAGTGGTGGGGGGCTGAAATGGTGGAGGGATTCAAGAGGGCATGGGACCGACACATGGGATTGGTAAGTGGGGTGTAGGGGAGAGATCGTGACAGAGGCAATGTGGGGAGGGGGGATAGGGCAGACTAGATGGGCTAGAGAGGGTCCTTTTCTACCATCAGATTTCTGTGATTCTGTGGACTATTACCAGAGTGTTAACTAATTTGCTAAACCAGTGTCATCAGTCTGATGCTGACCACTGGCTCTGAGAAGAAGTTTCAGGCCTGATGACTCAGAGTAGGTTCTGGCCTGACAGTAATGTCTTTGACACTGTGGGATCCAACTGAATGAAAATGTGTAATCTAGCGCAGTTAAAGTACTTTTGATTAATCACTTAATCACATGGTGAAAGTGTGTGCCTACAAGAGATTCCACTAACATGATTATATCAAGTGAATTGAACTGTAAGCCATGATCTCAATTAAAGAAAGCAGGATGGTTGTCAAATTGCTTGGAAGCCTAGATAGAAACACAAGGGAGACATCTGGTTTCTGAATTTCTGGCATCACTGTAGATATGCAGTAACTTTACAACTGTTAATCATGATAACATTTCCTCCAAAACATTTATTATTAGATTAATGCCAGTCTGAATACTAACACCTCATTTGGAGTTCCAATAGGTTGAAACGGAGTCCTTGCATCAGCTTAGTTGGACTGACAATGTGCTGTGCTACAGAAAGGCAGATATCTGGGTCATCACAGTGAGTAATTGCCTATGATCATGTTTGTCTGTTCTGTGCTACCAGTAGGCAACTCTAAATCAGCTACATTAAGTGAAACCCAGGAAGTGACAGGTGGCTGTGTCCTTAGAAGGCTGAGAGCAGGTCCTAAATATAGGGAATTGAGACATAGGTAGTAATTACAGTGCTTGGATGTCTATCATTCTCTTAAAATTGGCAGGAATGAGGGGAGGAAAATCTATTCAAGATGCTGTCTTTATATCCAGTTTTCCTTTTATTTTCTTGAGAAGGGGTCTGTGGAAAAAAAAGTTGCAGACATTACATCTAGTCTTGTAGGCAGTAAGTCTGGAAGGAGTTAAGAACTGTCCAGAAAGTACTTGGTGTGATTCATTGTGTGGATGAGTCCAAGGAGGAAGCATTATATTTGTTACGAGTGGAAGACATTATGTCATGCTGTGTATGGGAGGAGGGTGGGGTATAGGAAAAAAAAAACAGTAAGGCTAGATAAGTACATAGAGGAAAAAAGGAATAAAAGGTCAGGAGTTACTATGAAGTATTCCTGAGTAGTTAGGGCCAACTAGGGAAAGGGGGATTAAGCATCCCATAGGGCATTGTACTCAGGGGTGGGAGGGTCACTCTCTGCTGCTGTGCTGCCACCTGGATGAACACAGGTGGAAGTACAGTAGAGGCTTGATGTGAGGGGGGGTGGGACATATGGCAGGTTTCTGGCAGAAATGTATACTTGCTCACCCCTGCATTAAGCCCCTTGCAGGCACAGGTCCCAAGGGCTGGGAGAACCAAAAGGAAAATGGCCCCAGAAGCAGCAGATGATGGTTCCTGGTATATCTGGACCTCACATCACCTCCTGCAACATGAGACTCGGGGGTTGCCGCCTCCTCCTGTCCCCACCAGAGGGGTAGAGCCATGGCTAGATGGAAGTTGCAAGTTGTGATCAGTGGTGATGGGAGTCTAACACCTTGAGGTTTCCCAAAGGAGACTGTGCTGGAGCATTGAAGGGGGTGGATAAACAATAAGTTAAAAAGGTTAGAAGTTGGGGTGAGAACTTAATGGGCTTGCTGGGCAAATGCCTTCTCCTTCCTTCCTTCCAAAAATGTATATGGAACCCCATGTTTGAGGTCACTACTAGAGAGGGTCTACACAAGAGAAGCACTTCATTTAACTTAGTATTCTCTGATGCAGCTAAAGGTCTTTGCTCAAGAGGGTCCTTACTTGAACAAGCATGGCTCTGCCACTTCAACAGCCCTCAGACGCATTTCAACCAACCTAAACAAAGCCCGTCGTCTTATAATTGGTGCCCATCGCCTTACCCATACTTGTGACCTCTACTCCCAAACTGGCTGGCTGCAACTATCAAACTGTCTAAAACATCAAACCTACATTATGGCAAAGAAGATAACCTTGGGACTTGCTCCCCCTGGTGTCCAAGCCATCCTCAGCCCAAGCAGAAATGCTCGCCATACCAGGGGATCTGACTCTCAACTTCTGCTGATTCCTCACTGCCGAACATCAATGGGTCAACGCTTATTTGCCAACAGTGCACCAAGCTGGTTAAATAATCTCAACAGAGAAATCTACTCTACCCCCCAAGCTTGGCCCTTTCAAATCTAGGCTCCACCTATCTCTCTCTCTCTCTCTCTCTCTCTGTCTCTCTCTCTGCCTCCAGTACCTGCGACTGCCACATCTAGCCAGCAACCCTAGCTACCCTCTTAGTGTTGCCTCAGCACCCCAGCAAGCACTTTACCCCCCTTCCCTTCGTCCTTCTCCTCCCCACCCTTCCCTTTCTTCCCCCAATCCTTCCCTCCTCACCCCCCGAAACCCACCTTCTGCACTCTCTTATGTTTTGCGACAATGCCTTTGGCAACTCATATCCCTCCCAGTGTCTTACCCATATCTTGTAATGCTGTTGCACACCTCATTTGCCCCTGACCTGTTCTGCCAAAAATGTATGCATCTTCCTCTGGTAACTGACTGCAAACTTGTTTAACCTGTTATCCTGCCTTTAATTTCTGTACATGCTTTTGTCAAAAATGTTTACATCTTCCACTGGTAACTGATTGCAAAATTGTTTAACCTGCTTATCCTGCCTTTATTTCTGTATTGCCATGCGTTGTTGTAGTTTTGTCGTACTGTACTCAAACTGATGTGGAACCTTTGTAAAAGAGCCTTGGCTCAAAGGTACTTGTAATCCTAGCATTAAAAAACAAACAAAAAAAAAAAAACTGCTATCCAAGCCCAGCATCCCAGAGGGTGGCCACTACTGTGGTTGTTTGGTAGAAATGAATATTATTGGGAATCCTGCACCACTGCAAATGTTTTCATTGTATATGGCCCGCTGATGAAGTGGTGATCACCCGAGGTGATCATCAGTTACATGTCTTTTAGTGCAGTAGGTACACAGAGTATTATAATGGATGCTGACATGCATCGTCACAGCATACCACTGGAGAAATCATGGAAACACCCAACTGATGATGACTGACCTCCAGTGTTCAATGTAGAGTTTCAGTTCCCTGCAGTGCTACGAGACCAGCAGCTTTCAAGTTCCTAAGCTTGCCAGTTGTGTTACATATATTTTCCTTGCTGCCCAGTTGGTTGTGTTATCTAATTTGCACTGCAATCTATTTGCTTACCAATGGTGCTTACTGTCACCAACATTGCTGACTGTAATGCCTTCAGTTTGTCATTATGTTATGTATTGTTTATTGTATGTATCTTTTATTTATCGTACCTGAAAGTAGGTACTCACTAGGGATAAGAGAACCACAAAAGATTCTATGGTTCTAAAAGGTTCTGAGAAACAAATGAAAAGTTCTGATAATTATCCAAGCCTAATCAGCACCATTAGTTTAAAGCTCAACAAATTGTTTTAAGCATCATTTTCTGCGTCAGTGAAGAGAAAGGAATCAGAAAACAACTTGAAGTGGTACATTATTACAGTAAATTTAATTAGTGTCAGAGCTGGTTAGTACATCTTGTGTAACACCAGTGTAAGTTCACGTTCAAGTTTATTGCAGGAAAACAAACTCCATTAAGCAAGCTCATTCTCAAGGAGGTCCTGGTATACAGGTACAAAAATGCTAACAGGAAACATACAGTAAATATGTACAACAGAGATTCAAGTGCTGCCAAGATACGTAAGAGACAAGTGTACAAGCGTTGTTCAGTGCATTATAATATATCATATCGATTGGGTCAACATACTCAGACAACATAATGCAATTTCAATCCATATAGACCTTGGACTGTTAAAGACATATACAGTCATAGTGAATACTAGTTTTACCGACAGTTACAGATGTTTTTAATTTTTCCAGAAATCAACTTTTTGAAGAGACCAACAGAGACTAACTTAGTCAGTTTCAGAGAGGATTGTACTCTGTTCCAGATGACTGGGAAGGCAGTGGAGATAGCACGTTTACCAAAAATGGTGCGGGTTTTGGGGACGTCCAGGAAGATAAAATCTGATTTTCTGAGTGCATAGGTACTACAGCAGGTATGGATGATAGAGGTTAGATAGTTCGGTAGCTTGTTAAGGAGATGCTTTATAGTCCAGATGCTGACGTGGAGAATACGTCTAGTTGTAAGGGACGTCCAACCTACATCTGAGTAGAGGTCGCAGCGATGTGTCCTATATGGTGAGTTCATAATGAAACGCAGTGCTCGATGGTAGAGAGTGTCCAGTGTATTAAGTTTTGAGGTGGTAGCAGAGTTATAGACAATGTCCCCATAGTCTAATAATGGAAGGAATGTGGCTTGGACAAGCCTAGTCCTGATCTCGGGTGGGAATAGGGACCAGTTGCGGTAAAGGAAGCCTAACCTGATTTTTAGTCTTTTACACAGATCATCAAGGTGTTCAGAGAAGGCTAGCCTGCTGTCTAGCCAGAAACCAAGGTATTTAAATTTATCAGTGACTTCCAAGGGCTCGCCTAAGGAGGTAACTATAAAGTCTTTCTGCAGGGTGGCAAGAGCAGGGGGCAGAGAACTGGGGAGAAGACCATAGCTTTGGTTTTCTTAGCATTTACGAGGAGTTTGGTGCTAATGAGATTGGATTCAAGTAGAGCAAAGTCAGCCTGGAGGATGTCCCTAACCTTACTCAGTGAGGCGTTAGGTGTGTAGAGGACTGTGTCATCAGCAAAGAAGTGCAATTTGGAGTTAGATATATGACTGTCTAGGTTATTAATATATAGCGAGAAAAGGATGGGGTCTAAGATGGAGCCTTGTGGGACTCCTCTGCTGATTGATGGGGGGGGGGAGGAGAGCAGTCCATCTGCTTTGATTTTTTGCAGCCTTCCCGAGAGATAGCTTTTAAACCACTGAATGGTTGGCAGGGCGGCACCTATTTTAGCAGGGCTGGTTTTGATAAGGCTGTGGTCTACGGTATCGAAAGCTTTGCTGAGGTCTAAGAAGACAGCTCCCGTGAACTTCTTGGAGTCCATAGCAGTGATCCCATTGTCGGTTACTTTAGCCAGGGCAGTGACGGTACTGTGATTAGAACGGAAGCCCGATTGGGCTGGATTCAGAAGTGAAAAGGTATCTAAATGGTGCTTTAGTTGAGCGTAAACCAGCTTTTCGAAGACCTTTGATAGGATGGGCAAGATAGAGATGGGTCTATAATTATTTAAGTCGCAAGGATCCCCAGACTTAAACAGAGGTAGAATGTGAGCTAATTTCCAGCATGAAGGTACTGTAGAGGAAGAGATAGAGAGGTTGAAGATGTGTAGGATTGGGGCCGTAAGGTAGGCGAACCCAAGTTTTAGGAAAAACGGTTCAATTCCGTCATCCCCTGCACTTTTCTTGGTATCCAAATTCATAAGAGATTCTTTTACTTCTTTGAAGTTAAGGGGGAGCAGCTGAAGGGGATGGCTTGTTCCGGGATCAGTGGAATTTGTACCGTCCAGGCTATTGACACTTGCAGCATAAGGGGACGAATCAAACGCTTTGCCGGCAGTAACAAAGTGAGAATTAAATTCTTCAAGAATATGGGTACTGTTTTCCACGGCCGTGCCTTTTATGACTATATTAGTTGGCTGGGGAGGGGCCACCGGCCTCCCTTCAATGGACTTAAGGGTCTTCCAGGTTTTTGGGGGATTAACTTTGGCCTGCTCTAAAGAGGAGATGTAATAGTTGGCTTGGCAGATCGGATACGTTTAACACGCAGGCATTCCTGGCTGCTCTGAACACTTGCCAATCCACGGGGCTTTTAGTGTGTCTAGCCTTGGCCCACAGCTTATCACGGTTAGAGAGGGCGGTCTTTAGATCAGCAGAGAACCAAGGGTGGGATATAGTTCTAGTTCTAACCTTGATGAATGGAGTGTGCTTGTTTGCTAAGGTGATAAGGTTGTTGTTCAGGACCGTGACTGCTTCGTCAGGCGTTTTCGAAAGATAGAGGTTTTGCCATCTGACCTGGCTAAGGTCTTTCAGGAAGTTCAATTCATTGAACTTGCGGTATGACCGCTGGTAATTATCTTAGGCTGGTGATGATTCTTAGTTAGTAGTCTTGTACAGACTACAATGTTATGGTCGCGTATGTCATTATGAAATACAGTAGAATTAAAGTATTTTGTGGGAATGGGTTGATAGAATAAGATCAAGAAGTGAGCTGTTAGCTGGGTTTGTCTTATTGACCCTGGTGGGTTCAGACACTAGTTGGGTAAGACCAAGTTCATCACAGAGAGACTTTAGCTTGTGGGATTTATGTGTTAACCAGTCCATATTGAAATCCTCAAAGATTATAACTTCGGAGTTAGCAGCAGTTGTTAGTGTTTTTAGGATATTAAGGAGATCGGTTCCACCACTAGGGGGTCTGTAGCAGCCTATCATTGTAATGCGTTCCGTGGAGGGAAGGTGTAACTTTAGGGAAACAATTTCTTATTCCTTATGCCTTGAGCTGCAAAGGATGTCACTAACTGAGAACTTGGCTTTAGTGTAAATAGCTACTCCCCCCCCCCCCGGTCCCCCTATCTGCCCTATAGAACTTACAGCCCATGAGGGTGACTTGTTGATCCATATTAGATTTTCTTTGCCAGGTTTCTGTGATAATAATGAGATCAAGCTTGGTATGTAGAGCCCATACTTGAAGTTGGTCGATTTTCTTGGGCAAGCTTAGGATATTAACTACCCTAAAGCTAGCAGGCTAATTTAGGAAAAACTCCTAATACCAGTCAGAGGGAAGGAAACACTAGATCTTCACATACAAATTAAAACACCCTGCACAGCATACATTTTTTCAAGTTTTGGGTGTAGTTTTCCTTTAAGGCCTGGAACTGATGCAAATTCAGTAGGTGAGGTGAAAAAGGTTGGTGGGCCAGGGTTCAACTCTATGTTTCCTGAGCATAGGAGGAGTATGAATAATAGTTGCTTAAGAGCCCTCAGGAGAGACCTGAGTGTTTTATTCCTTTTGTCACATTTAATTGTAGTTACTAAGGGCCACCTGTTTTTGCTGAGGTGTACCAACGAGGCATGGTAATTTGAGTGAAGGATAAGGAGTACTCTAAGAGACATAGGAGAAGAGAGTAAGAGGTGTTGGGGGTGAAATAAGGCAGAGTATTGTGGCAAAGGGCAGGGCGTTGATGAGGATAATGTGCTCCGATAAAGGGTAGGGCTAGTCAGGGCTGGAGGGATGAAGTATGGACTAGGTCCATAAGGTACGTTAATATGACTGACAGCTGGTAAAAGGCAGAGTAGCAAAATTATGCTGTGGGCGCAGTATGCCATAGCTCTAGGGGGAGGAGCTGAGAGGTAGCAGATAGAGAGGGTAACTAATCCTAACTTCATAGTAGAGGGACCTATGATAGGTCCTAGCGGTGACCAATAGGAAACTGAGGCACCAGCTGTGGGCGGGACAAGAGTATGACTATTTAATACACATCAGGCTTTCAGCCCACCTCCAGCCTTTTTTCTACTCATAGACCTGCTGTTTTTAAAATGATCAGAACCTGAAAAATGTTTTGATAAGGTCTATTTACAGAAATTGACCCCGGTTCTGGAAGGTTAGGAACTTATCCAAACCAGTTCTTCCATTCCTAGTATTTCAATCCATAGTTCCCATACACAGTTAACAAAAACTAACTAAATAAAGGCCACTGAAGATAATTTCCCAAAGAAAACACCAAATAGAGACAGCTCCCCCCAACACTGCCTAGTTTAATTTGTTTTAGAAGATAAACCCATTTGGATCAGGGAGTTTTTATGATTTCCATGCATCCCTCCAGACTACATGCATAAACTCTAAAGCTTCCAATGCAGTGCAAAGCATTGTGGGTATGCAGACGCATAGCACATTATTAAAACCTTCAGTATCTTCTGCTATGTGTGGGACTCAGCCTAGGGCTGTTTTCAGAAGGAACTGTGCTTTGCTTGCCGCAGTCAGATTAGACATCGAGACTGGGTACCTAGTTTTCAGGACCAGTATGTTGCATGCTGTTGTCATAATAGACTCTTAGAACGGATTCCTATATTTCCTGTACTTTGTATCCTGCTCTCAGAATACACTCCTAGAATGGATGCCTACATTTCAGGACCTGTACTTTGCATGCTGTTGTCAGAATCAACTTCTAGAATGGACACCTACATTTCAGGACCTGTACTTTGCATGCTATTGTCAAAATAGACCCTAAGAATGGACACTTACAGGTCACGACCTGTACTTTGCATGATTATGTAATAGACTTCTACAATGGACGCTTTCATTTCAGGACCTGTACTTTGCATGTTGTTGTCAGACTAGACTCCTAGAATGGACACTTACATTTCAGGACCTGTACTGTACGTTGTATGCTGTTGTCAGAACAGACACCTAGAATGGAAATCTACATTTCAAGATCTGGACTTTGCACAGTTTTGTCAGAACAGACTTCTAGATTGGATACCTACTTTTCAGGACCAGTATGTTGTATGCTGTTGTTATAATAGACTCTTAGAAAGAACACCTATATTTCAGGACCTGTACTTTGCATGCTATTGTCAGAATAGCCTCCATGAATGGTCACCTACATTTCAGGGCCTGTATGTTGTGTGCTGTTATCAGTATAGAAACCTAGACTGGAAACCTACATTTCAGGACCTGTACTGTGCTAGAGTTTGTCAGAATTGACACCTAGAATGGACACCAACATTTCAGCACTTACTTTGCATGTTGTTGTCAGAATAGACTCCATGAATGGACACCTACATTTCAGGACCTATACTTTGCACATTGTTTGAATAGTCTTCATGAATGGACACCAACATTAGAACCTGTAGTTTGCATGTTGTTGTCAGAACAGACTGTATGAATGGACACCAACATTTCAGGACCTATACTTTCCATATTGTTGTCAGAATAGACTCCATGAATGGACACCTATATTTCAGGACCTGAACTTTTCATGATTTTGCCACAAGAGACACCTACCTAGAATGGACACCTACATTTCATGACCTGTACTTTGCATGCTGTATCTGAATAGACTCCTAGAACAGAACCTATATTTCAGGACTTGTATGTTGTTTGCTGTTGTCAGGCTAGACTCCTGGAATGGACATCTACATTTCAGGACATGTACTTTGTATGATATAAGAATAAACTCCTGGAATAGACACTGCCATTTTGGGATCTGTGCTTTGCATGTTATTGTCAGAATAGACACGTAGAATGAACACCTATATTTCAGGACCTTACTTTGCATGCTGTTATTAGAATAGATTCCTAGAATGGACACCTACATTTTAGGACATGTGCATTACATACAGTATCAGAATAGACTTCTAGAATGGACACCTAGATTTCAGGACCTGTATGTTGTATGCTGTTGTCAGAATAAACTTTTAGAATGGATACCTACATCTCAGGATTTCTACTTTATTTAAAAGTTTCGCCAGGAAAGACATACTGAGCAGACATGCTCATTTCCAGGTGCGTCCTGGAGGAGAGGGATATACAGTAAGTGCAGCAGCAAAAAGACAAAACAGTGCATAATGGCAGTGGACTACAAACTTACATAGTATGAACAAAATAGATAATAATACATTACAATAAACTACAACAATAATGAGAAAAGGTGCTAGGAGACTAATAACCTAATAACTAATAACTTTGCAAGTGGCTGTCAGAATAGACTCTTAGAATGTATACCTACATTTGAGGACATGTGTGTTGTATGCTGTTGCCAGAATAGAATCCCAGAGCCGACCTGGTGGCGCTGAGGGTTGAGGCGCTGCATGCCACATCTCGCGCCATGCTGGCGACCTGGGTTCGGGAACGAGCCCAGGCCATCGGGGATTGGCAGGGGAAGAAAAGATTGAGCATCTGGAGGACTGCCCTCTTCTACTGGGGTGGGATCTTGGGAATACTGCACTCAGTAATGGCACCTGGTGGAGGCTGGGGGCACTCGCTTAGTTGCAAGGTTAAGCAGTGGGAAGTCTGGTGATGGCAGGTTGTCAGTGGGCGGTCCCGCGCAGACATCCATTGCACTTTGCACCAGGGAGAGGAACTAATGAAAATACCTTGCCTCTTGATAGGTGAAGGATGGTCCAGGGGCTGGCCAATCACGCCCAATGTTGGGTCTCTCCGCTCACTCCTTTGCTCTCCTCCCTGCCTGGTCACTCGTCCAGATTATAGATAGAGTGCCAGGAGGAGTAATGGCGGTCCCACCTCGGGACACTCTGAGACGGGGTGTTGGGTGACTGGGTAAGTGGTAGGAGAGCTGGGGTCCCAAGAGGGGATTGAGCAGAGGACTTCAGGTGGGCAGGATAATGGCTCATGCCGAGAGACCATCTGGAGAGAGTTCAGGTAGGCAGAGCAATCAAAAGAGTTTGAAAAAAAAATCAAAAAAAACGACTAGAATCCTAGAATTGACACCTACTGTACATTTCAGGATGTGTGTGTTATTATGCTGTTGTCAGAATATACTCCTAGAATAGACACCTGCGTTTTAGGATCTGTACTTGCTTGGACACCTACATTTCATGGCCCGAACTTTGCATGTTGTCAGAACAGACACCTACATTTTAAAGTTCCTTAGAACTGAATGCATCATCTTTGTTACGTCAGAAGTCAGTTGTAGGTTTCTGTCTTTCCCTTCTATACAGCACTGTGAGAAGTTATTTATTCGCTAGTAAGCGTTTAGAAAAAAGGGTGCTGTATAAATAGGATGCTAAATTCATTGCCTTTTGATACGAGTCCCTGTGTTCCTGTGGTGCTGCGTAAGCTCATGTGCAGATTCAAGTGTCCTCCTCTGGGAGCAGCAGGGTGACTGAGTGTGTCACAGAAGTAGAAAGCACTCAACTTGCAGGGTGGGATGGTGCAGGTTGCCCGGGATTTGAACCCTTACCCCCACCAGCTAATGAAGCAGTTGTATCAGTGCAGCTACAACGGCAGGCATTCACTCACCCTTCCACCCGTGAAACAGATGTGGCTGTCACAACCCAACCCCCCACCCCCCCATGTTTGAGGTGAAGAAGTGAGGGAAAAGGGAAGGGTCTACTAAGGTAATAGATAAGGAGGAGAAGACAGCCCATAAATGCTCCTTGTCGTTCATGCATAATAGGATATCTTGTTATTATAAAGTAGTATTTTATCTAATCTGTTCTTGAATAAGGTTTTATTCTTCATAATGACAGCATCAGGGGACAAGGAATTTCATGGCCTAAGAATTCTCTGTGAGAAAAAAATATCCTCGTCTTTGTGACCTAAATCTGGGACATACAAGCTATAAGAAGTGTCCTCTGGAGTTCACAAGTATGTGTTTGAAATCTAGTCCCATTGTGGACATTAAGAATTGATCCCTTATTGTATCCCATGTAAATATTAAATACCCGAGCAGTCTCCTCCTTTCGAGTGACATTAAGCTTACTTCCTTTAACCTATCCTCATAGTTTAAGGTTCTGATACCCTGTATACATTTTGTGATTTTTCTCTGAACTTTCTCAATACGAGCAATATCTCTCTTTTTATAGGGGCACCACAGCTGGGAAGAGAAATCAAAGTGAGGGTGAATGTATGCTCTGTATAATGGTAGTACAACGGTTTATCTCTAGATTTAATATTATGCTTGATTGCCCACCAAATTCTATTGGTTTTCTTTTGTTGATGAGTTCTGTTATTTGTTTATCGAAGGTAGAATCATTGCATATTATGACCCCCACATCTTTGTCATGATTATTTTTTTCAGAAATCTGTCACAGAGTGAGTAGCCGTGTTTTGGGTTCCGTAAACCAAGGTGCATCACACTGCATGAAGCGATGTTATATTGCATCCCCCAGTTTTTTAACCAAATGGAAAGTTTATCTAGATCTCCTTGAATCTTGGTAATCTCTAACAAACCATTACTGGTTCCTCCTATTTTACAGTCACACGCATATTTTACTACCCAACTATCTATGTTGGTAGAGAAGTCAGCAATAAATTTCGGAAAGATAACTGGGGCTAAAACCGAGCCCTGGGGGACTCCACTGGATACTGGCCACCAAACAGAGTGGTGACCTTCAGTTGTTACACACTGGGTACAGTCAGTCAGCCAGTTAGAGAGCCATGTGATTAGTTTAGGATGGACACTCAAATTATTCAGTTTTTCAACCAAGGCCCAGTGTGGTACTGAATCAAAAGCCTTCTTGAAATCCAAAAACACTATATCACAAGGAGTGCTGCTATCTAAACTATGACTAACTGATGCGTAAAAGCAGGCAAGTCTGTAACAAAAGACCTTTATATAGAAAATCAAGTTGATTCATATCAAGGACTCCTATGTCAGAGATCATCCTGTCTTTCATTATGCTGTCCATAATCTTGCCTAATATAGGGTTTAGACTTATTGGTCTGTAGTTATCCATGTTATCTTTATTGCCTATTGCCTTTTTTAAACAGCGGGGTCATTTGACCTAGAAAATGAAGAAGAAATGAAAAATGAGCCCATTGTGAGAGTAGACTAATGTGTCTGTAGTCAATGCTTCTAAGGAGTCAGACATCTTACAGTTGTCAACTTTCCTGTGGATCAGTTTTGACCTGTTTTGTAACTAAAAATAGGAGCAGACAGTGGAATAAATGCAGAATTGTAGTATATGTTCATAACCTGTTGACATGGTTTTCTGATCAGTCATTGACCTTTGAATGTCAAATTTCAGAAGTTAATATAAAAACATAGAAAGTGGCGGCAGAAGGAGACCATACGGCCCATCTAGTCTGCCCGTAGGCCTACCCCTTCCCTACTAATCAGTGTTATAGTGCCCTTGTACCTATCCCAAGTGTTTTTGAAATTTCCCACCATTTTTGCCTCCACCACTATCTGAAGAAGGCAGTTCCTTACATCTACCACCCTCTCGGTAAAGAAGAACTTGTGTGCGTTACTTCTGAATTTGCTCCCCTCCAGCTTCATGTTGTGCCCCCTAGTTCTTGTGTGATTTTTTTTTTTTTGCCTTATCTCTTTATCCTCCTATGTGCTCCACCCCACCCACTCCTTCAGGCTGTATGCCAAGGCTTGGATCCGACCCGTCGCGCTCCCCGAGCCACCATCTCACATAGCAGCCAGCCCCAGGGTAACCATGACGTAACCCTTTGTGGGGTGGGTCCCTGTCCTCCAAGGTGGATGGCACCGACCGGGGCAGGCCAGTGCAACTACTTGGCCCCGGGGTGCTGCTGAGACGGATGGCTCTGCGGGACTTTCGATGGCCTCGGACAGCCAAGCAGCCATCATTCGGCTGAACATGAAGAGGGTATTTCCGCTTTTCTGGTGACGTTCCCCGCGTTGCATGGTATACCATCACCGCAGCGACTCCCCCACCGCGAAGACCATCACAGTGACAAGAATCAGGCAAAACCCGCAAGTCGCTGTGATGGTCTGTGCAGCACCTGAGACTGCCTCGCAGGGTGTCTCACCCCCCCCCCCGTCCAACTCTGACTTGGAGTTGGAATCCTAGAGACCGGGGGTGTGGGGGGTTCGGGGGGCACAGCCCCCAATAGAAACACAGAGGCATCCCCAAAACTGCAATGCTGACTGTCGGCACTGCGGCTGTCGGGGATGTCTTCTTTTCTCCTGTGGCATGGTAAAACCGCATTGTGTCTGTAGTGGTCCTGGTCTCCACCGGAGGCCGCTGCAGAGTGACGCCATCCCGTTATCCGCCCCAGGAGAGGAGAACAGTCCTGTGGATGCTCAATCGTCTCCTTCCATGCCAGCCCCCGGCGTCCTGAGTCTGTTCTCGAACCTGGGTCGCTGGCGTGGTTCGAGGTAAGGTGCCAGCGCCTCAGCCCTCTGCACCACCGGGCCGGTCGCTTGTGTGATTTTTAACGTGGAACGGGTCCTGAATCTGCACCTTGTTTATTCCTGTTAGGAACTTGAAGGTCTCGATCATGTCTCCCCTCTCCCTCCGATGCTCCAGGGAGTACATGTTCAAGTCATGCAGACCCTTTTCATAAGTTTTGTTCTGCAGTCCTTGTATCATTTGTGTAGCTCTCCTTTGCACTGTTTCCAGTCTGTTAATATCTTTTTTAAGGTGTGGTCTCCAGAACTATACGCTGTACTCCAGGTGTGGCCTCACCAGAGATCTATAGAGTGGCAGGATGACCTCCCTTTTTCTGCTGGTAATTCCCCTGCCTATGCAGCCCAATGTACCATTTGCCCATAGTGCCACTTTCTCACATTGTTTGGACATTTTCAGGTCATCTGCTATAATTATTCCCAGATCCCTTTCTTGTTTAGAGGATTCCAGTTGTACTCCTCCCAGGTAGCAATCATCTCCTGGGTTGGATCTTCCAAGGTGCATGATCTTGCATTTTTTTGCATTAAAATGTAGTTGCCATGTTTTTGACCATTTTTCCAGAGTCCTAAGGTCGGCCTTCATCTTTTCTACTCCACCTGGTGTGTCTACCCTATTACTTATTTTGGTGTTGTCTGCGAATAAACTCACCTTCCTTTCTAGTCCCTCAGATATGTCACTAATAAAAATATTGAATAAGATTGGACCGAGCACGGATCCCTATGGCACTCCACTAGCTACTCCTCTTTCTTCTGAAAGTGAGCCATTTACTAGTACCCTCTGCGTCCTTCCAGTAAGCCAGCTCTGTACCCGGTTTACCATTTGCTGCCCTACCCCCATGCTGTCCAATGTGTTGAATAGCCTTCTGTGTGGGACCGAATCGAAGACCTTGCTGAAATCCATGTATACTATGTCTACCGCACCGCCTTGGTCTATTATTTTTGTCACCCAGTTAAACAAATCAGCTAGATTGGTTTGGCATGACCTTCCCATGGTAAAGCCATGCTGGTCTGTGTCTAATTTGCTGTTGTACTCTAGAGAGGATACAATCCTCTCCTTAAAAAGGATTTCCATTATTTTGCTCACAATTGAGGTGAGGCATACTGGTCTGTAGATGCTTGCACTTTCCTTGCTCCTGCTCTTGTGTAGTGGAATAACTGGGGCCTTTTTCCAGTCCTGTGGGACCTCACTCAGTTCAAATGATAACGGATCAGCCAGGGGAGCTGCCAGTTCCTCTCTTAATTTTCTCAGTAATCTAGGGTGAATTTTATCTGGTCCCATGGCCTTGTTTATATTGAGTTTAAGTTCCTTTAGGACTCTTTCTTTTGTAAAGGGACCTGAATATACTCTGATGCCTTTATCTCCTGCAATTTTTGGTCCGCAACCTTCGTCCTCCTTGTTAAATGCGGAGCAGAAGTAACTATTGAGGATTTCTGCTTTGTCTTTGTTGTTCTCAGTGTCCTCTCTATCTTCTTTTGTGAGTCTGACAATACCCCGTTGTCTTTCTTTTCTCACTGATATATGTATAGAAGGTTTTGTCTCCCTTTTTGACCTTCTTGGCTTTCTTCTCCTCAGCTGCTGCCTTTGTTGTCCTGATTTCTTTGTCTGCTACCCTTTGTTTTCCTTGTATTCATCTATGTCCTTGTTGGATCAGGTTTGTTTGTATTTCCTGAAAGCAAACCATTTTTCCCTCACCTTAGTGGTTACTTCTTTAGAAAACCAGAGTGGTTTTCTTTTCTTTTTTGCTTTGCTCACCCTTCTTATGCAGTGGTTTGCCGTATGTAGTATAGCCCTTTTGAGCTGTGCCCAGTACTCTTCAACATCCATTCCCCATGCAATATTTGCCAGACTCTGTTTAAGACCCTCCTTCATTTTTGTGAAGTTTGCTTATCTAAAGTCCATGACTTTAGTTTTAGAGAGCTCTGTTTCTGTTTTTGTCTTGACTTGGAACCACACCATACAGTGGTTGCTGGACTCCAGGTGGTTCCCAACCTCTATCTCTGAGATATTGTCCCTGTTTGTTAGTAACAGGTCAAGGACAGCCTGCCCCCTTTTGGGTCCTTTACAAGTTGTTTCAGGCCCGATACATGCAGAGTCTCCAGAAAGTCCTTGCTTCTGGTTGAACTTGCTGTGTGGGTACTCCAATTTACGTCAGGTAAATTGAAGTCTCCCACCACTATCACCTCCCCCTTTATTACTCGTTTTGTGTATGGTTTCTAATATTTCCTTGTCCCCCTTCACACCTGTCGCCGAGAGTTGGTAAAACACTTTTACCCGTGTTGCTGCTCCATTGTCTGCCTCCAGAGTGACCCAAAGTGACTCAGTTTCTATATTGTCATTTTGGGTCATAGTCACTTTTATCCCCCCCCCCCCCATATACATACAAGTTATGCAGGATGTTTTTTTCCACCCCATAGCATTATAATGGCAGCCATCCTAATTTTCCATTTTACCACAGAACAGTTTACAACTTATTGGCAGTATTCTCAAGGGATCACAGCTGAAGTGTTCCCTTATTGTGCTTAGCTGGCAAGATAAGGTAATACTTTCGCTAATGTGTTACCTTGAGGATACTGACGGTACATTTGAAGTACTGCTATGCAGTACCCATTCTGTGGTAAAGTGAAAGATTAGGATGGCTGCCACTGTGCATGCTTATGCAACATTATTCCTGCTTCTGACTTGGTGACAGCTATTTTAGCCTTGGTTCCTTCTAGGTATGATTGCGGGGAATGCCATAAACATAGGGCTATGAGGGCTGCCTGATAGCTCAGTGGTAGGGCTATGCATTTCTGCAGTGGTGACCCAAGTTCGGGAGCGAGCCTGGGTCTGCACGGGTCAGGCGGCTAGGCTGGGAAGTGCTCCCAATTGGAGCGCGAGCCAGCCAGAGTAGGAGATTGGCCAGACCCAGCATAGTAGCAGCCCCTCACAGTGAGCCAGGGAGCTTGCTCCCTCATGAGGGGTGATGCATGCCCAGTATGCACTGTCACAAACGCACTCAGCAGGTCAGGCCCTCTGCTCCCACAATGCCAACCTCCGAGCGCAATAGTGTGAACAGGTAACAGACAGGATAACCCTCCTGTCTGCTTTTGGGTCCGAATCACCTTTAGTCTCAAGTTCTGGGGGGATTCAAACTGTGAACCTTATGCTAGCATGCCCAATGTACATGCTCAGATACGTACCCTCTTTGGGGCTTGCGGTATAATCTTACGACGGGGCACCCAGCCAAGCTTCCAGAAATGAACCCTTAAAACTCTATAAGAGACCATAGGTATATTCTTACCTTTTCCCAGTTTAGTAACACCATCAAGCTCTCCTGAACAGCTGTCAAATTTAACCACGTATACATCACATGCAAAAAGAACTTGGAAGACACACCCAGGCAGTAGCTTCAAATAAAGATTTTACTAAAAGATGATAAAAATATGAAAAATGTTAACACAGAACAATATATCATAGAGCTTACAATCACATAAAAGAAAAACAAGGAAAACTACAAAACATAAACTCCTACCACAATACAATTAGACTTTTTTCTATGTAATGTATTACCTGTGTCCAGTGCTTAAGTTATATCAGAGAGCCCTGTCTCTCTTGAGTCCCAAAATGATATGTTATATTCCCCAGTTACAAGGATACATTTCAACTCCATCTCCCCACCTCCTTGGCGAGTCATCTAGCTCCTCCTTTTGAGAATTTGAAAAAAGACAAACAATGATTTCCTGTCAGGAGATACATTAAATAATGTGACATCAGCAAAAACTCCACTTCCTAAATATGACTCCTTAATTAAACATTTTGTCTTTGAGCTGGTGTAGTTCCTATTCCTAAGGCATATTAAAGGGTTTTACAACTTTAGCACCATGGTGGTATCAATGTTCTTCCTATAGGAATCATAAAACTTTACGAGCCCTATGTCCTGGCAGCTGGGTCAGTTCTAATTAAGACAAAAAAACAGGAGACCTTTAATCAGGTCTCTGGTCTTTTTAATTACCTCCTGGTTTCAGGTTAATATATCCTGTAGCTTCACTGAAACCTGGGGGAGAGGGAAGGGGGCATCCATAAGCACAGGCTGTCTTATGTGAGGCAATCACCTACTATATTTTTATATTACAAATATCATACAACAATCATAACCAACTGGCTAAGTGTCACTACTGCACCCCACGATGACAGAGGCTAAGCCAAACATCTGGGGTTGAGGGCAGGACAAAGGGGAGAAAAGAGAAAAAACCCATGTGCATGGCCACCATGAGCGACAGCCCCTGTAGTCCTCGGGTCCTTTGTCATTCGGATTCCCACCGGCCTGATGACAGGAGGAGTGGCAGCGGGACTGGAGACCAGTGGGGGGCTCAGTGGCAGGTGGAGGAGGAGGTTGGGGCCAAAAAGCTATATGAAAATAAATGAATAAATGAACATCGGACTGTCATACAAACTGTGGAGTTATCTGCAAGGGGTTCTGAATGTGGCAGTTCATTTATTAATGGGGGTAAGCCCATATGAATATTAATCCCTGGTTTATTAGATCTACACTGGTTGCCTCTCTGATGGGAGATCTGCTTTAAAGCTGTGCTGCTTGGCCAGCCCGGTGGCGCAGAGGACTGAGGCACTGGCACCTTACCTCGAACCACACCTGTGACCCGGGTTCAGGAACAGACTCGGGACGCCGGGGGCTGGCAGGGGAAGGAGAGGATTAAGCATCTGTAAGACTGCTCTCCTCTCCTGGGGTGGGTAGTGGGACTGCATCGCTGTGCAGCAACCTCCGGTGGAGACCGGAGGCAATGCAGATGCAACGCAAGGAGGAAACATCACCACAAAACAGAAAATGGCTCTGCATTCAGCCGGATGACGGCTGCCTGGCAGACCAATGCCGTCAATGTCCTGGAGCCATCCATCTCTCAGCAGTACCCCGGGGCCAAGTATTGTGCTGGCCTGTCTCTGGTGCCTTCTCCCTCAGAGGAGGGGGACCCGCCCGGCGAACGGTTATGCCGGGTTACCCTGGGGATGACTGCAATATGAGAGATGGGGGCCCAGGAACAGGATGGATCGGATGCAGCCTTGGAACAGCCTGAAGGAGTGGCTGAGGTGGCAGCACGTAGGGGGCAAAAAGAGATGAGACAAAAAAAAAATCTACTGCTGACCCATAAGATTCCTCATAGCTCAGGATCTCCTTGTATTCCTGGGCAACTAGTGCGTTATCCCTGCACACCATCTGAGGTCTGCCTCAGACAATATTTTAGTCGTATAGTTCGTACTGGTGTCCAGACAGACATATATGGGTGATAGGGCTATTTCAGTAGCAGACCCAGATTGTTGAACTCACTGCAATTTCTGTATCTATATTAAAAAGATTGCTAAAGTGCCACCTTTTTAGGGATGCTGTTGGGATAAATAAAAAAATAGATGACGTATTGGATGGTTAGTTGGTTACTAGGTGTACTACAGGTATTGTTCTGTTGTTTTGCTTATACTCCGTATGAAACTGTGTGTTTTACTGGTTGTTTAAAGGAAAGCTGTCTTCTAATGGGGCTTCTGCCCCCGCAAGGCTTACCTCCTGGTTTAGCTTTTTATCCAAAAAGCGGCATTTTTCTCACCCCTCAAAGTACTTTATTTTAACAAGGAAAGGTCTGCTACCCGGAATTATGGCAGACGCAAGGGGGGGGGCTTCATTTACTGTAAAGGTACGGTGCCACACCGCTCGCTTCAATACATTTGTAGAGGAGTCCTTACAGTATATCTTGCAGTGGACCCAGCCCCTTAGAGTGTGTTATTGCACATTTTTAGAAAATGCAGAACAGGCCGGCCCGGTGGCACACAGGGCTGAGGCACTGGATGTCTTACCTCGTGTCACACCCGTGACCCAGGATCGGGAACGGATTCAAGTTGTTGGGGAGCTGGCACGGGGGTGACAGCAGGATTAGGCAACCAAAGGCAGCTCTCCTCTCGGGTGGCTGTTGTTCCCCATAGTTTGCTGCCACCAGGTGGAGGTCTGGTGGCTAGCGTGGGTGGGAGGGGTGACAAGGTCGTGAAGGGCACCTCAAGCCTCAGCATGTATGCCTCCACATCTCAAGGTACTGGACGGATAAAACAGGGCAAAATACATACATATACATATATATATATATATATATATATATATATATTATATAACAATGCAGAACAGTACATACATAAGTATTTACAGGAACTTCATGTGACCTGGTTCATCTCAGAGAGAGCAGTATTTGTGGTAGCCATTGCAACCTATTTATTAACATTGTATCACCAAATAATACTCTACATAATCATATCTGGACCACTATCCAAAGAAAGTTCCACTACAGATTGGTATAAGAGACAATTTGCCCAGACAATTCCATGTCATCTGGATAATTTGACTGGATAAGGACCCATATACCTGATTATTCTATCTGAACAAACCCATCCAGTCCAGACATTTTCATTATCTGAGGTAGATGGTGGGCACCATTCATTATCAGAACATCTTTAATATTAACCCCCATTTTCAGTTAAAAAAGAAAAGCCAAACTTGGTCAGTGGTGGGGGTAGAGTGCCGACAGTGTCTATTTAAAATAAACTGAAGGAAAAGCTGTGTAACTATATTGCAGAAAAAAATTACTGCTATTAACTTATTGAAATAAACACATTAATGCTTGATTTCCAGCCATATGCTAAAGTGCCGGCAGCATCTCGGTTTAATTTCTTGTAGGCATCAATGGTTATTAATCTTCAGGCATCAGGCTGGATTCATGTTTGTGTCCCTTAAAACATGCCAAGATTTATGTCCTTAACATATGGAGAGAAAGTGAAGGGATCTCTCCCTGATTGCAGGGAAATGAACAGTTTAGCATCTGATTTTCTGTCCGCTGCAATTACCCGTGATGCTGTACTGCTTACATAATAAAACGCTATGACCATTTCAAACCAGCTATAAATGTTGTAGTATGTGGAATGTAATCAATGGAGGCGAAATTGCAAAAACAAATCTGGTTAAACACTACTGCTAGAATTTGCAAAGAAGCAGGGACTAATGAAATTCTCTAGGATGTCCCTGCTGTACAGTTTTACAGTCACTGTTTAACACAGAAACGTAGAAATTAACGGCAGATAAGGACCCCTTGACCCATCTACTCTGCTCATTGTCCCTACCTACTGTAATGCCACAGACCCTACTTGATCTCTGGCTTTACCTTCCCTTTTCTAACCATTAACATTCCCTTTTGCCTATCCCATGCACTCTTGAATCCCATTAATTTTTGTCCTGACCACCTCCACTGGGAGGCTGTTCCATGCATCCACCACTCTTTCTGTGAGAAAATACTTACTCACTTTTCCCCTGAATCTGCCCCCCTTCAGCTTCATAGCATGACCCTTTGTTCTCGAGTGTCTTTTTTTCTGAAAAATGCATCCCTCTTGTACCCTGTTTATACCCGTGAGATATTTGAAAGTCTCTATCATACCCTTCCCTTCTTTCCTCTAGGGTGTACATATTGAGGTTATTCAATCTGTCCTCATAGGGCTTTTGATGCAGACCCTGCATCTTTTTAGATGCCCTCCTCTGGACCGCCTCCACTATGTATGTGTCCTTCTGGAAATGTGGTCTCCAGAGCTGGACATAGTTCTCTAGGTGAAGTCTCACCAACGATTTATACAGCGGTATCACCACCTCTCTCTTTCTGCTGGTGATAACCGTCCCTATGCACCATAGCATCCCACTAGCTCTCCCCACTGCCTTGTCACACTGTCTGGCCACCTTTACGTCATCAGATATGATTACCCCCAGGTCTCTTTCCTGCTTAGTGGTCATCAGTACCACTCCCCCCCCCTTTTGTACTCTGCCTGTGGGTTACTGTGCCCCAAGTGTATGATTTTGCACTTCTTCCCATTGAATCTTAGTTGTTACACTTTTGAGCACTCCTCAAGCTTTCTTAGATCTCTATTAATTTTTTCTACTCCCCCCCTGGAGTGTCTACCCTATTGCAGATCTTTGTGCCATCCACAAAAACGCACACCTTCCCTTTTAGCCCCTCTGTAATGTCGCTAATAAAGACATTAAAGAGGACCGGTGCCAGTACTTATCCTTGTGGCATTTTGCTGGACACCCTCCCTTCCTCAGAGTGAACTCCGTTTACGACTACCCTCTGTCGCCTGTCCCCAAACTAATTTTGTACCAGTTCACCACCTTTGAACCCACCCCCACACTGCCCAGCTTGTTCATAAGTCTCCTGTGTGGAATGGCATTGAAGGCCTTACTGAAGTCTGGGTGGGCCACAGCCATGGCTCCACCCTGATCTAATTCCCTGGTCACCCAGTCAAAGAAATCTATCAGATTTGTTTGATATGACCTCCCTGTTGTGAACCAATGATGCCTCTGATCATGTAAGCCACTGGATTCAAGATATTTCACAATCCTTTCCTTCAATAGTGACTCCATTAATTTCTCCACCACCAAAGTCAGGCTGACTGGCCTGTAATTTCCAGCCTCCTTCCTGCTACCAGTTTTGTGAAGTGGGACTGTATGTGCCCTCCTCCAGTCCTCCGGAGCCACTCCCGTCTCCAGTGGGTGGTTGAACAGGACTGTCAGAGGTGCAGTCAGCACCTTTATGAGCTCCTTCAGTATCCTTGGATGTATCCTGTCTGGCCCCACTGCTTTCTCCACTTTCAGATTTGTGAGTTCCTTCAGAACTCTGTCCTCTGTAAATGGACTTGTGTCCACCTCCCTTCCTTTAATGCTCCTGTCCCTTAGCTGTGGTCCCTCTCCTTCCCCTTCCTCTGTGAACACTGAACAAAAGTATTTGTTCAGGATGTCTGCTTTTTTCTGGTCCCCTTCCACACACACTAACCCCCACCATTCCCTCCTTAATCTTACAATCCCTCCCCTGGTCTTTCTCCTTTCACTTACATATCTAAAAAAATGTCTTGTCCCCTTTCTTTACTGCATGGGCTGTTTTCTCCTCTGTTTGTGCAGTTGCACTCCTGACTGCTTTCCTTTCCTCCCTCTGCTTCTCCTGATACACCTCAGTCTCCTCCTCCTCCCTCTGTGTCTCTTTATACCTCCTGAATAGTGTTGCTCAGATAATGCTTTTGTAAATCCTACCACTGTCTGCCAGATAGTGCTGGTATCCTGCCTAAGATTGTACTAGAATCCTACCAAAGACAGATGTAGGATCCAGGGTCAGATAGTGATGGATCCTAGTTAGGATCCAGGGATCCTAGGTCAGATAGTTAGGATCCGGGGTCAGATAGCAAAGGATCCTAGGTCAGATAGTTAGGATCCAGGGTCAGATAGTGATGGATCCTAGGTCAGATCCAGGGATCCTAGGTCAGATAGTTAGGATCCAGGGTCAGATAGTGATGGATCCTAGGTCAGATCCAGGGATCCTAGGTCAGATAGTTAGAATCTGAGCTAGATCCAAGAGGGTAGGATCCATGGTTAGATAGTACTACTATCCTACTACAGCAACTATCTGGCCAAATGGGAGGTATTTGTTGCATTCCTAATTTCTAGGATACTATCTCAGCAACACTACTCCTGAATGCTAACTTTTTTGCCCTTACCTTTCCAGCCACCTCATTTGAGAACCATAGTGGTCTCTTTTTCCCTCTTGCTTTTGCTAACTTGCCTGATGCAGAAGTTTATTCTCCGCATTTATAAGATTAATAGACACTGGCCTGCCTCCTTCTTTCACTCTGCGGACATTGATCCTGAACCCTTCTAAGTATCAGCTCATCAAGTAGTCAATCCCTGTGGTGGAGGATTACAGTATGTGTGTTCTCAGCTGCAATTTGCTAGTTGTGGGACTAGGTACAGTCACACAGGGCTTGAAGCTGTAGGTGCACATTTGGCATTCTTCTATGATGCAAATCTATATGCGAAGCATGTTCATCATTTTCTGACAAATCTATTTGTAAGTACTAACACTGACAGGGCATTTTGTACACACTGATACACATACACCAGCAGAGTTCTTCACATGAGGTATAGCTGGGCTTCTACATGTGAACATATGAATAAGCCAGCAGAAAGGCCATTAGGTCTGTCTAGTCTGCTTTTTCAGCTACCTGGTGCAAGCAACGTTGCACACATGAGGTATAGCTGGGCTTCTCCCGCTACCTGGTGCAAGCAACGTTGCACACATGAGGTATAGCTGGGCTTCTCCACCTACCTGGTGCAATCAGTGTTACACACACATGAGGTATAGCTGGGCTTCACCAGCTACCTGGTGCAAGCAACGTTACACACGTGAGGTATAGCTGGGCTTCTCCAGCAACCTGGTGCAAGCAGCGTTACACACATGAGGCATAGCTGGGCTTCTCCACCTGCCTGGTGCAAGCAGCGTTACACACTTGAGGTATAGCTGGGTTTCTCCAGCTACCTGGTGCAAGCAACGTTACACACATGAGGTATAGCTGGGCTTCTCCACCTACCTGGTGCAAGCAACGTTACACACATGAGGTATAGCTGGGCTTCTCCACCTACCTGGTGCAAGCAACGTTACACACATGAGGTATAGCTGGGCTTCTCCACCTACCTGGTGCAAGCAACGTTACACACATGAGGTATAGCTGGGCTTCTCCAGCTACCTGGTGCAAGCAACGTTACACACATGAGGTATAGCTAGGCTTCTCCAGCTACCTGGTGCAAGCAACGTTGCACACATGAGATAGGGTCTCCCATTTGTCTCCTTCACATGCCAAGAGGTCTGCAGTACATGGGACTCACTGTATGCATTGTGGAACACCCATCCTTTTCTTATTGAGCCCCAGTCCTTTCTGAGCCATCCAGTGTGAAATGTAAGATTGCCAAAATACTGTTTCATACTAACACGGGAAAATGCTCATTTAGCTATCACGCTAACTAAATATGGAACTCCATACCCCTTCCTATCAAAAACAACTTACATTGTCAGTCTTTACTAAGCTTTTGAAAGTTCATTCCCCTCTTCCTGTGTCTGTTACTGCTTCTGCTAACCACTTTCCCTAACACTATCTCTATTCCCGGCCCTCACTCTCTCCTGTCCAAACTTCATGTGAACTCACGTGTGTCTGTCACCCCGGCTGTCATACTACCGTTGTGTACTACTACCCCTTTTTTCCACCCCTATTATTCTTATATAAACCTAACCCCTCTCTCTCCCTGTCCCTCCCCTCATGCTTACCTGTCTATACTATATGCACAAAATGCTTATTTTTTACCCCTGCTGTCATACCCGCTGTGTGTGTGTGTGTACTACTACCCCTAGTAAGTTCACTACTCATTTTTCTTTTCCTTTCTTTTTTTGTAATGCTTTCTGTATGTATTCCATAACACCCCCTGAGTCTGCTACTGTTCAAGTTTGTATAATCCTGTTCATATTTGTAGACGTCTGTAATGTACAACTCATATTAATACTGCTCATTTCGTCAGTTATTGTCTGTGCTATTGCACCTGGATTGTGCCTGAAAAAGGCACTCATTGCCAGTGCATTCACCCAGTCAACAATGTTAAATAAAATAAATAAATAAAGAAGACTAGGATTGAAATCTTCAACTGGATTTATTGTGACTGTCCTTTCCCCTCCATCAGTTGTATTTGAGAAAAGTGGCTTTATCAAAGTCAATCCTGATAATCTCAGCCTAGCACTACGGCAATCCAGAGAATACATTTTGACCAACTAGTTACCAGCTGTGGTTAAAAGCTCAACCGAAGCGCGATTGTAGTCAAGTCGAATCCTTCCACTAAATGCTACAAAAGAAGATTGTCTTTCCTTGCTTTGTCTGTTGATGACTACTCCCAAACACAACAGCTTTCCATATGAGAGTTCTGCTGTACTTTGTCCCAGCTAGTTTCCGTCATTCTGCTGTAGTGTGCGCTTGTTTGTGGTCTGTTATAGCCATGGAAGAGTAGTCCTCCTACCTAGTGTTTGACTTGCTGGCGCGTGAATGACTTGGGTGCTCTGCTGCTCTTCTTGCTGCTCAACAGCAGAATGAAACTCTGACTGCCTTCTCTTTTGGCTCCTCATTTCCAACAGATGTTTGACTGGATCAGCCACAACAAGGAGTTGTTCCTGCAGAGTCACATGGAGATTGGAGTGAGCTACCAGCATGCAGTGGACCTTCAGACGCAGCATAACCACTTTGCTATGAATTCAATGGTGAGTCACTGGATTCCTGAATTTCTGTTATGCCTATGGGAAAGCAACAGCAAGTAAACTGTTTTTGGGATATTACTCGTAGTACCACAAATAATTCTTTAGATAAAAAGTTTAGCATTTGGGAGTAAGGCTGCCTTCAGCAGGTCAAAATATGAGCACAACCCCTGAAATCTAGTCTCTGGAACTTGGGGTTGATTCCTCATTAAGTCTTTCTCATTACAATGTATTTCAGATGCTTAGCACAAGTATGTCATTACCGCCATGTTAATACAATGAAAGGTATCGCCAAGAACTTTTTCATTTTTTTTTTCAGCATCTTTGACTGGACTAACGTAGCTACCATATTGTTGTCTTTTTCAATAAAATGCTTTTTAAGAATATACTGCATCCTTATATTGTAGGGCAATAACAGTTTTGTAATAAACTAGATTGACAATGGTCATTTAACCCACATTAATAACAAATAACAGAGGTCGGAACAGAGAGAGACCCACTAGTTCAGTGCCAGCAGATTTTGCATCTGGCCTGTAGAGTTTTCAATTAATTCATATTTATTTATTTCACCAGTAAGCTCGTATGCAAGGAGGTCCTGGGTAGGACAGCATAAAATGTCAAACAGCAGTGATTTACAACAAGATACATTTAGGTTTGAGGTACAAGACAATCACGTATAGGGATACAGTCAGAGAAGGATATAATACATCATTGGAAAAGCTCAAGGGAAAATGAACTCTGCTGGCAGGTATTGGAGAAGACAGTATTTCAATAAGTTCTCCAGCTGGGCTAGTGAAAATGGCTGTGGGATCAGTGGAATTTCCAAGTCACTAGTCCTGCTGGCTAGTGTCTGCAAAACTTAATTTTAACCCCCCACGATAAACAGGACTTTAGTAGTGATATCTCAACAATGGTAATTTTTAACAGGGTCACACGGTGAAGAGGACAGTTTTATATCGTTCTCTTTATTCAAGTTTAACATAAGACAGACCACAATCAACTCTCTCATTTGGAAATTAAATAAAAAGGTAACGTGTAGATAATAATAACCAAAAATGGGTAACGTCACTGCTGTCTTAACTGTTGAGCTTTTTTTTTGGGGGGGGGTAAGGCCCACTAAGGTCAAGTGGCTTGCTCAGAGTCACACGGTATGCAAGTAGAGATTGTGGGAATCAAAGCAACGTCTGCTGGATATACCAAGCTAAATAGAGGAACATTTAAGACATGGCTAGTATGTTTAGCTGTATGTACTTAGCAGGGACTATCCCACTATGATGGCCTTGTTGCTACTAGTACAGTTTTCTGCAGCATATATGCTACTTAGCCATAACATCCAGTTCCATTCTGCAGCCAGTTTGTTGACACCACATCCCATCGTGCTTCATAAATTGTGGCTATATACATGAGTAAATGTTCCCAGAAACAGGTGTTATAATAGTTTCTGCACCGGGCTGATATAGCAAGGCTTGACTTCTGTTGTGTTGGAGCATACAAGGATTTCCTGTAGGCATGCCCTCACAAGTAGTAAATGTTCATTACTCGGAAAAGTTTGCAACGGTGCAAAAAAACAAAAGCTTTCATCTACACAGCATTACACTTATGGGAGGGGAAGCATTCAGAATGACAGCATCCCCAATTCATATTTGCTTACCCCCTCTGTTCTGTTTTGTGGACGTCTTTTTTATTGTTTTTTGCCTACCGGTCTTTAAAACCAGCACTGCTTGTAGCCACCCACCCCCCAATGTACCATAATTGCTGCTCCAACCGGTAACATCAGTTACAATCTGTCAGCGGCACCTGATGTCGATAATCACTACCTGCAGTTGCACAGCTTGCTTCTTCAGTCACAACTGAGAAGCTGCTCAATTTCATTAATGTAGTAGCCAATTTCATTAATGTAGTAGCCCATGCAGGTAGCGATGTCACTGCCAGGAGCTACTGACTGATTGCAATGATGTCATTGTTTAGAGCACCTGTAGTGGGGCAATAAGAGCAACTACATACAGAGATGATTACAAGGGCCAGGAATTACAACTGATGATTTCATTGGTTGTAACATCAAAGATGGGGCAATAAGTTAAATTACATACAGAGTTGGTTATAAGCAAGGCCCCTGGAATTCTGCGATTCTGCGGTTGCAGAATTTTCCGATTCTGCGGCTGCGGAATTTTCCACATAATTTGCATCATGCCACAGAATGTATGTAGTGCCACATAATTCACTGTTTTTGGTGAATTTTTATTCAAATATACTGTTTTTCCATAGTGTCAGGCTTTCTTTCCCATTTTGTTTATCCTGAAGCCCCTCCTCTATGCTTGGCATATGATGTCATTGATGACATCACATCGTATTTAACCAATGGCAGGACTGCTTTCTGCCAGAGAAATGAAGAAATCATGCTGCAGAAATCAGAAAATGCTGCCGCAGAAACCAAGGAGCCCTGCTGCAGAAATCAGAAGGTTCTGCCGCAGAGCACTAGGGGCCCCGGTTATAAGGCCAAATAACTACAACCAGTGATTTAATTGGTTGGAATTCCTATACTGGGGCAATAGGAGCAACTACATAAAGAGCTGGTTGTAAGGCCCAAGAATTGCAACCGATGATTTCATTGGTTGGAACACCTATACTGGACAGTAGGTGAAACTAAATACAAAGCTGGTTATGAGGCCCAGGACCTACAACCGGTGATTCCATTGGTTGAAACACCTATACTGGGGTGATAGGTGAAACTACATACAAAGCTAGTTATAAAGCCCAGGAAGACATAAAACAAACTGAGACAGAGAAAGACAACAGAGAGTAAAGACACAGGAATCAGGAGTGTTTCCCTTCTCTTTTAGATAAAGCAATAAGTGCAGTTAATTTTATGTAGTGATTAGCAGGATTTTGAATGTTCACCAGTACTGCTTAAAAAGGAAAACACATCCCCTTTTGGGGTATACTGTACCTTCATCTAAAGAACTGATTTATTTATTACAGTTTACCAAGGACTATATATTACATAATTTTTAGTTATTACTCCCAGGGTTTTCAACACATTTTGCCAGCTCATCCACGGAGTCCATATAAAAAGGATTTCCTGAGCTAATGGTACACTTAGACATAACATTACCGACGTTTTGAAGTCTTCATGATAATTTTGACATCACAGTCACAGCTTTGTGTGGTCAGTTGTTGGCAAGCAGATATTTTTGAAACACAGTGGAATAGCTGCTTGTTTTTGTGAAATATTTGACAACAATAACAGCTGAAAGTAAAAGATTGAGAAACATTAATGTTCAGTGAGAAATTCTCTACTGTAATGAAAAGCTTAAAACTACAAGGTTTACACTAATTGTGATTTAAAGCAGCAGTCCAACGAAATTTGAAAAAAATTTGATCATTTTTTTTTCACTATAAAAGATTCCAGGCATCTTCCAGTTTTATCTGTTGGGACAATTTTCTAATTCCACCAACATTTCAGTATTGTATAAATGTTTAACTGAGTTGTTTTTCTGAAGACAAAAAGATGGGCACCACATTTTGCACAGAAATAGCATTGTAGACTTGACAAACATTAGGATTGAAAAAAATTTAAAAAGACTCATGGCATGCAGCATAGGCGGTAACTAGACAAGTACCTTTGACAGGTATGCTAATAGTTTTATTGACCATAGCTGAAACTGCATTATTTGGAAAAAACATTTTTTGTTGCACTGCTGCTTTAACTTTAATGTGTTCTAATTTATTTTACATTTCCCTGTTGTTGGTCTACTAAATACTGTAGATAATTCAGTGCTTGTTTTACTGAATCATTCAAAATGTATTCTGACTCCCGTGATAACGTCACAGTTGCTGTTTGTGACATCAGTCTGCTGTCATAGTGAGCACAATGATGTCATAAATAAAAACACTGTGAGGGTTACTGGGAAGGGGTACATGCTTTCTGAATACACTAACAAGATGTGCTGTAAACTTTGTAAAGAAACATTGAAAAAAATCTCAAACTGTAATAGCTTACGTATATATATGAAACTACATGCTGAAGTACAGAGTTGCTCTTTAACACAAGGGGCGCTAGTCACAGAGGTTTACACAGTGCTTTATGTGATCCATGGCCTTTAGCATGCAGCAAAAGAGGCTACTTTGTTAGGGTACTCCTAATACCACCTCACCCATGCAGTTTAATTGGCTGCCAGGTTGTTTGCTGGGGTTTGCTGGGGCTTGCACCAGTAACTACACCATATCTAGAGCTGATTATAACTGGTTTCAGGCATCTACAGTAGTGCCTAAGTCACACCCAGGGGAACCAAGTCATAACTGTTCTACAACCTCATGATGGGGATTCTGAAATTAATTTGTGGGGGGGAGTGATCAGCTGCCACAGACACTTGTTCCCAGCCCTGCTTCATGGCACATGGTCTCGGTGGAGGCAGCGGACACCCCTAGCATAATTCTGTTTTCTATACAATTAAACAAAGCTATAACAGAATATAGTAATGTAATCCCCGGCTTGTGTGGGACAGGGGATCAAGTCTTGGGCTAACCTGTTTTTTTGATTGGAAGTCCAGTGTCTGGCTCAGCTTCAGCCCCTCCTGGGCAGTTGCTCATAGAACAGCATCAGGATTCAGGACTTCGGACAGGCTGTAGATGTAGTCAGTCTGCTATGTGACTACAGCCTGGTAGTCGTAAACATGACAGTCTTAAAGAGCCACTGATACCTCGAGAAGAACTTTAGAAAACAATGTTTGGGCACAAAACAGCTTATATGTTTTATTAGCTCTGTATTTCTTAGCCCCGTTAATTATTACTGAGGTCAAATGCATGAAAACAGTATAGCTGTTCCTTGAGAGTTCACCAGCTCCTATTGCTTGTGCCTAACTCGATGTCATAATACTCTGCTTGCGACATCACAGTTATTCCCATGGCAACAAACTATGATGTCACAACACAGCATTATGATTCCAAGTAGGGAATAATCTATAAAGGCAGATGAACTCTAAGGAATAAAGGTCTTGTTTTTGAGGGAATTCCATTAGTATTAAATAATGGAGATGATAAATCTGTAGAAGAAAGATGAAATACAAGCTGAATTTTGTCTAAATATTATGTTTTCTGATGTTTTTCCAAAGGTGCCCGCTGCTTTTTAAACTTTTTTATTTTAGTAGATGTCTTGCTCTTTAAAATTGTATTGCTGGCCATGGCTTGTCTAGTTATTACAGGGCTAGAGTTCACTGTGGTGTTCAGTGTGTGAAAATGCTTCACAAAGATGTTTTAATCAGTGCTGTGAGAAACACTTACATAGGAATGTAAAAAGGAATACCTGCATAATGCTGCCATCATTTGGACAGTTTTGTTTAAAATGAAATAGGGCATATACAGTCAAAGTTCATCTAGTTTTATAAAATATACTAGATCCTGACAATCTTACAGCCTTAGAATCTCTTGGTGGGGGAGAAGACCTAAAGCACTAAAGTTTAGGTGTACCATTTGTTCGACTATCAGAATTTGTTGAAGATGGGCCAGCCCACCAGAGCAGCGGCAGCAATACCACTTGCGATGGCAGCGACCCAGGTTTGGTAGCAAGCCTTGGGTTGCTGGAGGGCCAGCTGGGGGGAGAAGGATTGAGCACCTGCAGGGCCGCTCTCCTTTTCCAGGAAGGGTGGGCAGCAGCCCTCAGTGCTATACTGCCACCTGGGTGACCACAGGCGGCAGTGCAGTCGGGGAAGCAGTAAAAGATGGGAGGGGCGGACGTTGGCTGAGGGCCTGAGAGAAGGCACGTCTTAGCGTACTCTCGTCTCATTGGCCCTCCGAGCGCTGACGTCAGCAGAGGGCAGGGAATAAAAACACAGGAAAATACCCCCATGGTCGTGGCAGAAGACGGGCCTCAGGGCCGGTGACTGGGGGGAGCCAGAGGAGCAGCTCTGAGTGTCTGCTCCCCTGAGGTCTGGAGGGACTAGGGGTGTTCCCTCTGCCCCACCTGGGGGGTTATCCGGGGCTAGATGGTTACTGGAGTGGAGCACTCAATTGGGGCAGGCATCCTCGGGTCCTACCAGCACAGCCTGAATGGTGCATTGGGGACCCCGATGGAAGGAACGGCCTTGGGAGAGGAAGGGGGCATAAAGAATAAATTAAAAAAAAAAAGAATTTGTTGGAGACAGGGATACCATTATTGTACCGACTGAGGTATTGGGCCCAGTTTTCAAAGGGCAATGCAGGGCTTGTGCCAAGCCCTGCATCAGACCTCTTTTTGGCACAGTAGCACCAAACACCTTTGCGGCAACAGCGCTCGATTTTGGTATGTTAGACGTAGTTGTGACACTTTACCCAATTTATGGCAGCTTCCACCAGGTATCTGGTGCAAGCTCTGTGAAAATGGGTACCCAGATTGCCACAAGCTAGATGAGAAAAAGTTGGTCTAACTTGCAGCAATTGGCACACGGGATAGAAAATCCCAATCACCGGCCAGGAGAATACCACTTTCTTCACGCACCATATGTTTGGCACACCCAGGACTTACGGCATTTGGGGCCATCTGAAAGTGTGGCCCGTTGTGTTGAACACATGTCCCTTTTTTTGGATGGTGCCTTTTCTTTGACTAACACAGTAAGACTGTAGCGCTTGAAGAAGAACCCTATGGGGTTTGAAAAGCTTATGCAGTGATTCCTTATTGGTCAAAGGTATTACACTCACAGTCTTGTTGCCTCCATGAAGCTAATCATCATGTTTCATTAGCCTACCAGAAACATCTCCTCAGTTCAGCTGTTCATGTTAGCTACATGGTGGTCGAAATGGAATGACCTCTCTGCAGTCAAGCATTAGAAAAGATGAACTGTTAGGGCTGACAACTGCAGTAGAATGTCAGCTCTATATACAGAAGGGGTGAGAACAACTGTAGCTATCTCATGGCCAAGAGATATCAGCAGACCGTACATTAAATCTCTGTAAAAGCACGGTCAGCTGTCGAATCTTATTTTCCTCCCCCCATGAACCTCCTTACTGAACAGTATCACCACGCTGAAAGTAAAAAAAAAAAAATCCAGTGGCCACCATATTGAAAATTCTAGCCTTTCCTACTACTGTATTTTTTTCAAACTAAAGTCTTAAAAAGGAAGGACAACCTTTTAGCCAACAAACTACCTTAAAAACATTCTCCTACAGGTTAAAGAAATTATTTTCCATATACACAGCTAAACAGAAGTCAGTGGCCGATGTAGAAAAACAGTTTTCTGACACCCGGTCATCCGCTAAGCACCACAGCATACTATTTTGGCCGGGAATCAGTTTCAACTAATTCATATAATTTTAATACTATAACTTGCACCTCATTACTGTACTACAACATAGTTAAAATTACACTTGCTAACCTACCCACAACCTGTTATTTCAATCACGGAGCAAGGCAGAGTAGCGGTGGCTATTCTGTTAGCTGCTCATTCTAGAGTGGAGTGAGCACACAGCTCTGCAAACCAAGTGGGCGGGATGGATTTGAGCAGACCAAGCCGTTAGTGAGATGAGCAAGCATATTGGTCAGAAAATAGAGAAAAATCCTGCACTTTAAAGTAAGACAGTCAATTCCACTCTGTAACACATGGTGTTGTCATTGTCAAGTGGAGTGAGTGCCGACTGCAGCAGACGAGATGAAAGAAGACATGCTGTAACTCAAAAAAAAAATTTACAGCGTTAAGCTAACCTACTGGCTGTATGTATTATTGCTCTGCAGTACACCCAGTTCTCTGTCTCTGCCCCGGTTCTGCTGGTGGTGGTGGTGGTTGAGGGGCTAACAAACCATAGCAGAAGAATAAAAGTAAACATAAAGGGCTCCACATATAGACCACAAAGTTGGCTCTTGGCATCACAGTGCCACCTGCTGGCAGAATCCAGTATAAATAACATGCACATAATACAAAATGGACTATTTATTTGGAAGTATTGTTTTCTTGGCAATCATATTTAAAACATTTTTTTTTACTTCAAAATGTTAAATTTTTTTTAAAGTCATTACTGACAATAAGAATTAATTTTATAAGTGTAATAAGTCACTCCAGTGTGTGCATTTTAAAGGATTTTAATGTACTTCTCAGGGACGTAGGGACACTCAGCTTTTGGCCTTGTGCCTCACTACACCCCTGGGGCGTGCATTAAAATCCTTTAATGCAGACCATGTCATGGCTTATTACTTACTTATACAGAAGTAAAACTTAATACTGCTGTGTTGCCTGTTGTAAAGGACTATCATTTCTACCATGTCTCCTGAATGGCTGGTGCAAGTTTTGTTTGTATGTGTAAAGCTGATGCAACATGGCAGCACTGGCATCTATCTGCACATTTTGGGGCATTGAATGCAACCATTCCTTTTGGTTTGAGCAGTGTGTCATTTCTTTGATATTTGTAGGGTTAGTGTCACTGATGGTAGTAGCACTGGTGTTGATTTGCAGTAATGGGCATTTTTATATTTCAGTCCTTGTTTAGTCCTTTGCTGTCTCTTGCTTTGTAACAGACAGTTATATCTTCCATTTCAGCTGTTAAGTTTACTGATAAAGTACGATAAGGGTGGGTTCCATTAGGTAACAACCCATGTGGTAAGTAGAACAGTTCAAAGCCAGCTGTTATTCACAGAGAGGAGAATGAAGGAATTTCAACTATTATGAATGTATAACCTGAAAACCTGCAGTCTTATTGTCTGAAAACCAGTGTGCAGGTATAAAAACATAAATGCAGTGCGATAAAAGACCATGGGTTAATCACATTCATTTCCCACCATCCAGGCAGCTGTAGCACTCAGCATTTTGCTAAAAAAAAAAGATCTCAATAAACACTGCTTATCTCAGTGTATTAAATTCTGCACCCAATGATGTTATTCTCCTTGTGGAACTGATCTAGCCTGTGTTTAAAAAATTCAGCACTCCCTAGTTGTACTATTTCCTTTAGGAGCTTGTTCATTAAGTCTGTCACTCTCTGGGTGAAAACGTGCTTCTTCACATTACTCCAAACACCATCATCCCTTAAGCACAGAGTATGCCCTCTGGTTCTACTTAAGCAAACAGAACAGAGAAAAAAAAATAGTGCCTTAGCTGGGATTTGAACCCAGGTAGCCTGGAATACCATTCCGTTGCGCTACCAGATGCACCACCAAAGTAACTTGAATCCTGGGATTCCCAGAAACACCTTACTCTTTCTGTAATTCACAAGCTGGTGCTACACAGATAGTTGGAAGCTTAGAACTTGGTGATCACCTCAGCTCTTGACTCTCTTGCACCTTTTTTTGTACACCCTAAAGTCTCTCCTCTTAGTTTAATGGTGAGCTCAGACAATTAAAGACCAAAGGGAGAGTGGCGCATTCTTGGCAGAGATCAGGTTCATTGGAGGATAAACTAACCCTGAAAACTCCTCATTAGGAGTATCAGGAGGCAATCACTCTAAAAAAGGCAGAGTTCCTGTCATTGGTGATTGCTGCTGGGGAAAATAAGCCAGCTCGACTCTTCTGTACTGTGAACAGGCTGCTACATCTGGCCTGCTGACAGTCTGGGGGAGAACTGACACAAAAACGATGTGAGGAGTTTGGCCAGTTTTTCCTTTATAGGGTATCCTCTGTCGATTGCTCGGTCTCCTCAAGTGGGCTGTCATGGCCCAAAATGGTACAGCCTATGACTAATGGAGACTCTTGGTCTCTCTGGGATGAATTTCATCCTCTGTCAGCTGAGGAGATTCTCTGGGTGATCATGAAGTTGTGCCCCACCTTCTGTTCTCTGGATCCTGGACCAATCCGGCTTTTGTTAGACTGCTGGGAGTATTTTGGTCCAGTGTTTGCTAGGATTGTCCAGTGTTCACTGCAGGAGAGTGTGTTGCTGATGGCCTCGAAAAGGGCTGTCATGAGACCCCTTCTCAAGAAACCTTCTTTGGACCTGAACATTCTGGCAAATTACAGACCCGTCCCTAACCTTCCCTTTTTGAGAAAGGTTATTGAGAGGGTAGTGGCAGTGGCAATGCAGCTGGAGGTGCACTTGGAGACTTCCTCTATTTATGAGTCATTTCAGTTCAGTTTAAGAGGGCATCGTAGCACGAAGACTGCACTTGTCCATGTGCAGAATGATCTTCTTCTGGCTAGAGACAGAGGGGAATGTTCCATCTTAGTTCTCCTTGACCTCTCATCAGCATTTGATGCCGTAGATCATGGAATCTTGGCATCATCTGAGGGACTTAATGGGGCACGATGGGGTTGTGTTGTAGGTGATTCAAGTCCTTCTTCTCCAGTAGGGTGTAGCAGATTGCAGGGAGGAATTTTCTCTCTCGACCAGCTGCTCTGACCTGTGGAGCCCCTCAAGGTTTGATTCTGTCACCCATGTTATTTGCGATGTACATGCTGCTGCTCAGAGAACTGATATGAAGGCACCGTTTGCTGTTTCATTGTTATGCTGATGACACTCAGCTGTATCTTTTGCTTGCTCCAGTGATGAGAAAAATGCAGTGGACGTGCTAAATGACTGTCTTTCAGTGAACGACTGGCTAGCCTCCAGCTGGCTCAGGTTAAACCTAGCTAAGACTGAAGTGCTACTGGTAGACCTGGGTATCGGTGGGGGGGGCAATTGGCTTGAATGGAGGCGTGGCTAGTTTACATCTGGGGCCTACTCGGCTTACTGCCAGAGATAAGGTGAAGAGTCTTGGCGTCATTATGGATCACAAGCTGACTATGGAGCATCAGATGTCTACTGTGGTCTGTAGTTGTTTCTTTTACCTGAGGAATATCATCTGGATCGAACCCTTTCTTAGCCCTTGGGATCTGAAGTCCCTGGTGCATGCTTTTATGACATCTAGGCTGAACTATTGTAATGCTTTTTATCTCAGGCTATCTGGAGGTTTGTCGCGCTGCTTGTAACTGGTGCAGAATGCCATGGCTGGATTGATTGCCAGAGTTCCTTGCTCCAAGCATATCTCTCTGGCTCTGCAGACAATGCACTGGCTGCCTGTGAGGTAGCACATCTTCAAGATAGGTTTGTTAACATACAAAGTCATAAATGATCTGGGTCCGGACTTCCTAAAAGATCCCCGTATCCATATGTATCCATATGCTCCTGGTTGCCCTCTCCATTCTTCAGAGGAGGACCTCCTGAAGGTCCCCGGATCATGTTTAAAGTTGTCTGGGGGTTACCCTTTGTTGTGGCTGCTCCATTTGTTTAGATCTAGCTCCCTCAAGACCTCCAGGAGGCCCCCTCGGTTGAGAGCTTTAAAAGAGGACTGAAGCATTGTTTATTTATTAGAGCTTATCCTAAGATTCCTTAAGTGTATTTGTAGTTCAGTTTCAATTTTATCGATCAGACATTGACTTTTTCAGCATAAAAGAGATTATAGAATATAAATAAATTACAGTAAAGTATTAACAGTGCATAGTTAAAAAACATAAATACAAGGTTATTGCGCATATAAGCGAAAGCTCTGAATTCATTAGAAAGACAATAAATTGCACATACTGCATCTTGCAACATATTATAAGCTCTTCACTTTAACATTGCTGTTCAATCTGATTTAGCACCTTTATGTCTAAGCTTGAATTCTTGAAATACATACTAAGTAATGGACTACTATGCCAATTGTAATTTCATCATTGGTAGTGAAAAATACCCTTGAGGAGATCTTGATCAGTGGTTTGAATGGTGTCATAAAGTGGTGTTAACCATTTACCCCTAGGGATCTTATACCAAGGGCATTCAAACATTCTATCCCGAAAAAAAATGTGACCATTGCCAGGATAAACACAAGGCTCACAAACTGGTGTATAAATTAAAAAGTTCTATTCATAGATCACTGGAATATTTTTTTCCATGATAGATCTCTATTTGCTAACAACGGCATACATTTAAACAAAATGGGTACCACGAAACTGGAATCTCACTTCATAGCTGCACAACAGTGTCTCACTTTAAACTAAATAATGGGAAGGAAATTGCTAGTCTTCTTAGTCCATCTTTAAAGCATTCTAGTGGTACTTCCTTACTCAACAAGAAAGTTAAATCATCCAATAATAATATTAAAAGTTTTCTAATCAGTGCACAATGTTTAAATCATAAATTTGACAACCTTCTACTTCTATTCAGTTCTGAAAAACCTGATTTAGTAGCCATAACCGAAACTTGGTGGCCTAATATGGATCTGTGAGGAACAAATATAGCTGGTTATGATCGTTTTAGTTATAACAGAATAATTAGAAAAGGAGGCAGAGTCGCCTTATATATTCGCTCTGAACTTCAGCCTGTTAATATATCAAATAAAATTAAAACATTGAGTGATATTGAAACTATTTAGACAAAAATTAATGGAGGAGTTACAGGGAAAATAATAGTTGGCCTTTGTTACCATCCTCCTGATCTCCCCCTTTACAAAATGAAATCATTCTGAAAGAACTGGAAGCAGCTGCTGAAGTAGGTGAAATGTTATTCCCAGGTGATTTTAAATTGCAGAGATGTTAACTGGAACTCTAAGACAGCATTTTATAGTTCATCAAAAAACTTTTTAAATCTATGTGAAGAATTAGCCTTCACCCAACATGTGTCTTCACCCACTGGGGGTGACAATGTCCTCAACATTATAGCTTCATCAGACGCAGTTAATATACAAAACTGTTGTGTGACTCTGCCATTGGCAAATAGTGACCATAACATGGTCCAATTTGATATTCAAACTAAGTTTGAACCAACTGTTAAAAAATCTAAAATGTATTTATACAAGAAGGCCAACAAGTCTAAAATCCATTCATTAATGTCAGAAGTAGACTGGCCTCTTATACTAAAGGATAAAACAGTTGAAGAAATATAGTCTATACTCAAACATGTTATACTTAATACTGTGGACCTCTGTATTCCCTCTATTATGAAATCAGATAATAACCATTCTACCTTAAATCCAAAGTGGATTAATAATAAAATAAAAAAACTCATCAAAAGAAAGAAAAAAACTATAAAAAGTTTCTGATTTACAAATCAAATCAACACCGGGACGCCTACAAAAATGCTCTTTATATCTGTAAAACTGCTATCAAAAAATCCAAAATGAAAGTAGAAAACAGTTTAGCTAAACAAGCCAAAGAAGGTAACAGTAAGCCTTTTTTCAGTTACGTAAATTCATTAAAAAACAAAACTGTAAGGTAGGCCCACTCATAATTTCTACCGTTACTATTGATTCTCCAGTACAGATGGCCACCCATTTGAACAGACACTTTTGCAAGGCATTTGCAAATCAAACCTCGGCATCCTTTCCATCTGTTTCTCAACCAGACACAGACTTAAATTTTAACTAAGAAGAAATCAGGGACTCAGTAAATAAGTTAAAAAATGGATCGTCTCCAGGTCTGGACAGAATATCCACAGATATGATTATAATTATGAAAGAACATTTAATTCTGCCTTTTCAGATTTAGTTTAATCAGAGTATACAGACAGGAGAAGTGCCACTTGATTGGAAAAAGGCTAATGTGATGCTGTTATTTAAGAAAGGTGATAAAGGAGACATGGATAATTACCAGCCAATTAGTCTGACTCTAGTTATTTGCAAACTTTTAGAAAGCATTATTAAATTAAGATTGTCTGCTACTTTAGGCAATTTTGATTCTAATCAGCATGGGTTTTCTAAAGGGCACTCGTGTGTCACCAATCTTCTTAGTTTCTATGATAAAGTTAGTTCCAAATTAGACAACAAAATACCATGTGATGTAGCATATCTAGACTTTCAAAAGCCTTTGATTCGGTTCCACACTGGGCCTTTATTGATAAATTAAATTCTTGCTCCACCCACCCTGTATTATTAGATGGATTTATAAACTGGTTAAAAAAATCAACTCCAAAAAGTAATTATAGATGGTCACACTTCTGATTGGCTTCCGGTAATAAGTGGAGTCCCTCAAGGTTCCGTTTTATCTCCTCTTATCTTTCAAATATTCATTTCTGACCTTACACTTAATATTAATAGTTGGTCATTGAAATATGCAGATGACTGCAAAATAGGTTATCCCTGTAGTTCTACGGAAGATCATATTACACTCCAAAATGATCTGGACACCTTATATGGTTGGTCCCTTAAATGAGGTTTATCATTTAATATAAATAAATGTTGTATTATGCACTTAGGCTCTAATAATCCACAATACCAGTATTCTCTTAATGGCCTAACTCTAAAGAAAACTGTATGCGAAAAGGATCTAGGTGTTTATATTTCTAATGATCTCTCTTTTAATAAAGAAATCACTGAAAAAATATCTTGTGCTAATAAAGTCTGGTGGTCCATTAAACATAACGTCAGATCTAGGGATAAAAATGTCCTTTTACCTCTATATAGAGCTTGTGTATGACCACTGCTAGATTATTTTTCTCAACTCTGGTGTCCTTATACTCATAAAGATATTGATAAAATGGGAAAAAAATCAATGTAAAATTACGAAACAAATTAAAGGAGCAAAAGATCTCTCATATGAGGATGGGCTTAAGGAGTTCAATCTAATGTCCTTGGAAACTGGGAGGATGAGAGGTGACCTTCTGTTAGCCAGAGATCTTATTAATGATGAATATCTGATGTCTGTAATAGACCTTGATTTCAAGACAAACCAACAAGAGGTCATCCATTACAATTAACACGTCCAAAATTTAACACTAAAAAACATAGCTATTTTTTCTCACAAAGAATTGTTAATCCATGGAATAAACTCCCCACTGAAATAGTTATCTGCAAATCCAAACATACTTATAAGAATAAACTGGACACCTATATGTTACAGAACAAATTGGAATATTACAGGCAAAAGATGGAGGCTCTTATGGGCAATCGCCTTCTTGCCTCTTATCCACACATAGTGAAACATGACATGCTTTAGATTTTTGGAAAAAAAAAAGAGGTACAAGAGCACAATCTGGCCTGAGTAGAGGAGTCTTTTCTATATATTTCCTCTAGTATATTGCTAGGAAATGGCTCTAGATTATATTTGGTGTATCGGATTCTCCAGTGTATTTGTATAATTCATGTATTATATGCTGCTGTTCATTAATTTTATTTTTGTTATGTAAGGTGCCTAGAACCTGTGGGATTGGACGCCTACGAAATAAATATACTATTGCTACATTTACTTGGGACTTCAGATCCCAAGGGCTTATATACTGTTACTACATTATCACATCTCAGAGTGGTGATGCCCTTGAATCTGTCCACACCTTTAAATACCAGGGCATTGTGACGTGGACAACCAGTTCTGAGCGCTGTATCATTTTTTTTATATAAAATGTATCACTGACTGTCTCTGCTGAAAAATCTTGTGCTCTTAGAATGACCTCACTCATCCCCCCCAGGTTTCAGCTGAAAGATGAAGCCATGAGAAAATGCTGATACAACATGTGAGATCACACACACAGGTTTTAGAGACAATGTGTTACATGGAAGGCCTTAATCAAGGATCTCCTGTTTGTCTGAGTTAATTACAGCTGTAGTTGCTAAGATGGAAGATCATATCCATTTTGTGATGTTCCAGAGGAAGAAACCAGGTTTGATAGTCTAGTGCGAGAATCATAAATGCTGATGCCTGTGTGAAAGAGGAAACTGATCAATAGATCAAAGAAGTGTCATTTGAAGGACATGAGTCATGCTGAGGATTGCAGAATTAATACTTTGAAAAGACATCCTGTTTCTATATAAGATACATATTTTTTATGTAATCTGACAGAGGAGGAGCTAGATGACATCACACAAAAGGGGTTGGCAAATACAGTATGCTTAAGGAATATTCTGTTTTACTACACAGAGACACTTTTATCTAGACTCTGACAAGGACACATCTGTGAGCACTTTTAAACAGGTATTTAGAAAGAGAGTCAAATCTCAGTACTGTAAGTAGGAATTTGCACTGTTTAAACCTTGTTCTTTTAAAAGATTTGTATGTCTTGTGATATAAAAGTTCTGTATTTTGTGTTTTACATATTTTTATCTATTTTAGTAAAACTCTTTTTAGAGCATATTTGGTCCGTCTTTGATTTCTTTTCATTTGTAAGAAAAGTATATCTGGTTATAGCAGACACTAAGCATAAGCTGAATGGTGATACCAAACTGGAAAGAGAAGCATTTTAAATCTGAGGTCTTTATTAAAGTTTTTAAGGGTTCATCTCTGTATACCTGGTTAGGTGCCCGTAGGCAAAGATATCTGGCCCCCCAAAGACAGAAATATCTGAGCCTGTGCACTGGGTACGCTAGCAAGAGGTTCACAGTTTGAATCCCTCCATGTCTTGAGACCAAAGGTTGATCCGAACTCACAAAACAGACAAGAGGGTTACCTTATTCTGTTAAACTGTTCACAAGACTGCGCTCGGAGGTTGGCACTTTGGGAGTAGAGGTTGTGACCTGCTGAGTGGGTTTGTGACAGATTGGTTGGCAGCGGTGTGGATAATTTTGGTATCATAAGCTTGTATTGTTCTGTGTCAGCTTGAGACTGTAAGCTCTCTTGCAAAGAAAGAAAAAGACAGAGTTTTATTTTAAAAAGGAAACAGAACTATATATCACTTGGCGTACAGTCAAGTTCCTACCCATTTTATTTTTTTTCCTAAAGTGGAAGTCAGAGTAGCCGTAGTCAGGGAAGAAGATGGCTTCCGACTACAGCAGGCACACTGTAGATTACTTGAAGCAGTGTACAGGGACAGAGGAATCCCATTTGAGGTGACAGTCAAAAAGCAGAACCTCATAGAGGCACTGATGGTAGCAGATACCCAGAGCAGCAAGTCACAGACCGTGACCGAAAGGGACCAGACCTTAAGTGTGGCAGGACTAGCGGCCAGTGATGTGTCCAGATCCAGTGAGGAGGACCGCAGGGCCACTGCCAGTGAAGGGCCACAGCAGCAGGGGATGGTCACCAGTATCCTGAATCTGGAAGTACTCAGGCTGCAAATTGAGTTGCACAGGATGGAGCTGGAGTTCCAGGAGAAGAGGGAGTGAGAGAAGTGAGAGGTGGACCGTGATGCAGAGCGAGAATGCAGAGAGGCAGACCGTGAGGAGCATGAGCGCCAGAGAGCTGCAGAGGAGAAGAGAGAGGAGCGCCAGAGGCAACACGAACTGGAGAAGCTACGACTCTGACCAGCGGCACCAGAGCAGGTAAGTGGCTTGGGTTTAACTGGGACTGCAGGACTGGGTTACAAATTGAACTCCAAATTAATAGCCGAGTTTAAAGAGGGGGAAGATATGGATGCTTTTTTAAATTCTTTGGAAAAAGTTTATATTCAGGCTAAAATTCTTAGAGAGTCCTGGAGCTTCCAGCTATCCCTGCTACTTACTGGGAAAGCTCGGGATGCACTGGGTCAAATGGACAATGAGGACAGCAATGATTACAGCAAGCTAAAAGCTGCACTGTTAAAAAACTTTGAATTAACTGCTGAATCATACAGGGCTAAATTACGTAAGCTCAGGAGAAGCCCTGATATGAGCTACGAGGAGCTAGCCACAAAACAACATCAGTTTTTAAAACGGTGGGAAGGAATTGAGGCAAACTCTGTTGATAAAATTGAAAATGTGATTTTATTAGAACATTTATTGGGCTTGCCCAGCAGAGCTAAAAACCTGGCTAGAGGACCAAGATCCCAAAACAGTGCAAGAGGCTGCTGAACTCTCGGACCGCTATGCCAAGAGCAGACCTGCTCTGAGAGCAAATGGGGCAGGTGTGGCAGCGCAGAAAGGGAAAAGTGCGCCTTCAGGGCAGCTAAAACCCTCACTGCCTCCACCGAAACCAGTTAGCCCCAGGTTTCAAAGAAAAGATTCCTCTGAGAGAAGAAATGACTGTTGGTTGTGTAAAGAAACAGGGCATATTGCCAGACAGTGCCCCAAAAAGGCGAGCAATACACAACAGGGTGCTAGAAAAGAAGTAGGTTGTTTGTGTGTCTCTAGAAGCATACCAGTGATCATGAGGGAACACATGCACCCAGTCATGGTAAATGGTGTGCGGACGCAAGGGTTAAGGGACACAGGGGCATCCCTGACGTTAGTAAAGGGGGATCTGGTACAACCTGGTCAGCTTATACCTAATAAATGCGTCACTGTCCAAGGGTTCACTGGTGAAGAGAAAACATTACCCCTCGCTAGTGTTCTCTTAGACTGGGGTGAAACAGGGGGAACTGTGCAACAGGTGGCTGTAGCTAAAACATTAGCAGTGGATGTGATCCTGGGTAACAATCTCCAACAGGGGATGGTATGTGCAGTTACCTGTAGCCAAGCGGCAAGGGAAAATTGTAGTTCCCTGAACCCCACAGAAGCCATTGTGGAAACCACTGGGAGACTGGTTCCCCAGCCTGTGTCTCCTGATATGGAGATTAATGAAAAGGGGGTAGAAATTTCCCTGGTAGCAAGTGACCACACAGCTATGGAAGGTTACTCCAAAGAGGGAGGGGTGACCCATTGTCAGAGGGTTGGGATTGACAGTGATCCTGAGGGCCCTAACGCTAGTGCTAGGGACCCTAGTTTAGTGACTGAAGGGGACCTGTCCCATGCCTTGGGAATGTGTGAGGGGTTTGCAGCTGCTCAGAGAAGTGACCCTAGTTTACAAAAGCTGAGGGCTTGGGCAGACTCGGATGGCACACAGGGAGGTGATGGCAGACATAAGGTTTATTGGGAAAATGGACTTATGTATACTCAGGCAGTACAGACAGAGGGAGGGATGCTAGGCAGGCAGCTTGTCATTCCCCCAGGGTATCGTGAGCAGCTGCTCAAAATTGCACATGATATTCCCTTGTCTGGTCATCTGGGAATCGCGCGCACCATGCAGCGGTTAGCCCAGAATTTCTACTGGCCTAACTTCATCCAGCAGGTGAAGGAGTATTGCAGGTCTTGTCACCGGTACCAAGAAATAGGAAAGGCGGGCAAGAAAACCCAAGCAGCCCTGATCCCCTTTGCCCATAGTGGAGGAGCCATTCCAGATGGTGGGAATGGATATTGTGGGGCCTTTACATACCCCCAGCTCCTCAGGGAAGAGATTCATCCTGACTGTGGTGGATTATGCCACCCGGTACCCAGAGGCAGTCGTCCTATCCTCACTGAGGACAGACAAAGTGGTAGATGCCTTACTTGGGATTTTCTCCCGTATTGGGTTTCCACAGGAGGTTATCATCGATCGAGGGGGTTCCTTCATGTCGGACCTGATGAAATGTTTATGGGAGAAGTGTGGGGTGGTGCAGAAATGCATGACACCATATCACCCACAAGCCAATGGACTTGTAGAACGATTCAATGGTACCCTAAAGTCAATGCTCCGGGTGTTTGCTGAACAGCATGGGAGGGACTGGGAGAAATACCTTCCCCACCTATTGTTTGCATATAGGGAGGTGCCCCAAGAGTCGACAGGATTTTTCCCCCCTTCAAACTCTTATATGGACGCTGGGTACTTGGGCCCCCAGACTTGATCCGAGAGGACTGGGAAGGCAAGCACACCACCCAGGGAACTCCCATTGCGGATTACGTCCTTAGGTTTAGGGAAAGGCTGAAGGAGCTTATGGGGACAGCCCAGAGCAACCTAGCAGTTGCCCAACAGAAACAAAAAGTGTGGTACAACCGCAGAGCCAGAGCTCGCTCATACATGGAGGGTCAGGAAGTCATGGTCCTTATTCCGGTCCGGAAAGATGAGCTGCAAGCTGAGTGGGCAGGACCGTACAAAGTGGTTAGGAAGGTAAATGACGTGAACTACATTGTGGAGTTACCTGACAGAAGACAGACTAAAAGGATGTACCATGTCAACATGATGAAGCCATATGCAAATAGGGCTGACATGGTGTTTGCAGTGTGTAGTCATGGGGAGGGGATGGACGAAGGAGATCCCTTTCTGGATTTGCTGGAGGAAAGTAAGCGGGAGTCCTCTGTGGAGGTAGTAAAATTGTCTCCCCAGCTGGCCCCGGACCATATTCAGAAAGTAAGGGAGGTTTTAGCAGACTTTGCTCCGTTGTTTAGCGCCAAGCCTGGACTAACCCCATTAGCAACACACGATGTGGAGACAGGGACACAGACGCCCATACGGCGGACAGCATATTGGGTGTCAGAGGCTGTTTAAAAGGACATTAGGAGGGAAGTGGAGGAGATGCTGGATTTAGGGGTAATCCAGAGATCCTACAGCCCCTGGGCCTCACCCGTAGTCCTTGTACCTAAGCCAGATGGCTCAACTCGTTTCTGTGTGAACTATCGTGGACTGAATGCAATCACAAAGTCTGATGCCCACCCGATGCCCCGGACTGATGAACTCCTGGACAAGTTGGGAGGGGCGACCTACCTTAAGACTATTGTCCTGACAAAGGGGTATTGGCAGGTAGAATTGACAGACAGAGCTAGGGAGAGGTCGGCCTTCATCACTCCGATAGGTTTATTTGAGTTTAAAGTAATACCTTTTGGAATGAAGAACGCCCCAGCCACTTTCCAAAGGTTGGTGAACCAGGTGTTAAATGGTGCTGACGAGTACGCCATGGAGTACCTGGATGACATTGCCATCTTTAGTACCAGCTGGGAGGAACATCTATCCCACCTTAGGGAAGTGCTGGACAGGATACAGAGGGCCGGGCTCACTGTCAAAGCCGAGAAGTGCCAGGTGGCCATGGGAGAAGTGGCATACCTCGTACATGTGGTAGGCTGGGGACAGCTCCGTCCTAACCAAATAAAGATAGAGGTGATCCAGGCGTGGCCCAGACCAGAAACCCAGAAGCAGGTCAGGAGCTTTCTAGGGACAGCAGGGTACTACAGGAAATTTGTACCCAACTGTAGTGCCCTGGCTGCTCCCCTATCTGACCTGACAAAGAAAAAGATACCAAAGAAAATTACCTGGGGCCCAGCCTGTGAGGAAGCAGACTAAAGGAGGCACTGTGCAGTGCTCCTGTTTTGACAAGTCCCGACTATAACAAAATCTTTATAGTTCAGACGGATGCCTCAGACGTTGGTATTGGGGCAGTACTGAGTCAGACATCTAGCCAAGGGACAGATCACCCAGTAGTGTTCCTGAGTAGGCAGTTACTTCCCAGGGAGCAAGTGTACTCCACAGTGGAAAAGGAGTGTCTTACCATAGTGTGGGCCCTAAAGAAATTAGAGCCATACTTGTATGGGCAGCATTTTGTGGTGCAGACTGACCACAACCCCCTGGTTTGGCTGACACAGATGGGGAAAAACAATGGCAGACTGCTAAGATGGAGTCTTGCTTTACAAGGGTATGATCTAAAAATCGTACACAAGGCTGGAGCGACTAACCAGAACTCAGATGGGCTGTCTAGGGTCTATGAGAAGTGAACTGATTTGGGAAGCGCATCCCATATAGGGGATAGAACCCCCAAATTCAGTCTAGGTGGGGAGGAATTGTGACGTGGACAGCCAGTTCTGAGTGCTGTATCATTTTTTTTTAATATAAAATGTATTACTGACTGTCTCTGCTGAAAAATCTGGTGCTCTTAGAATGCGCCACCATCCCCCAGTTTTCAGCTGAAAGATGAAAGCCATGAGAAAATGCTGATACAGCATGTGGATTACACACACAGGTTTTAGAGACAATGTGTTATCATGGAAGGCCTTAATCAAGGATCTCCTGTTTGTCTGAGTTAATTACAGCTGTAGTTGCTAAGATGGAAGATCATATCCATTTTAAGATGTTCCAGAGGAAGAAACCAGGTTTGGTAGTCTGGTGCGAGAATCATAAATGCTGATGTCTGTGTGAAAGAGGAAACTGATCAATAGATCAAAGAAGTTTAATTTGAAGGACATGAGTCATGCTGGGGATTGCAGAATTAATACTTTGAAAAGACATCCTGTTTTTATATAAGATACATTTTTTTTTATATAATCTGACAGAGGAGGAGCTAGATGACCTCACACAAAAGGGGTTGGCAAATACAGTATGCTTAAGGAATATTCTGTTTTACTACACAGAGACACTTTTATCTAGACTCTGACAAAGGCACATCTGTGAACACTTTTAAACAGGTATTTAGAAAGAGAGTCAAGTCTAAGTACTGTAAGTAGGAATTTGCACTGTTTAAATCTTGTTCTTTTAAAAGATTTGTATGCCTTGTGATATAAAATTTCTGTATTTTGTGTTTTACATATTTTTGTCGATTTTAGTAAAACTCTTTTTAGAGCATATTTGGTCTGTCTTTGATTTCTTTTCATTTGTAAGAAAAGTATATCTGGTTATAGCAGACACTAAGCATAAGCTGAATGGTGATACCAAACTGGAAAGAGAAGCGTTTTAAATCTGAGGTCTTTATTAAAGTTTTTAAGGGTTCATCTCTGTATACCTGGTTAGGTGCCCGTAGGCAAAGATATCTGGCCCCCCGAAGACAGAAATATCTGAGCCTGTGCATTGGGTACGCAAGCAGGAGGTTCACAGTTTGAGTCCCTCCAAGACTTGAGACCAAAGGTTGATCTGAACTCACAAAACAGACAAGAGGGTTACCTTGTTCTGTTAAACTGTTCACAAGACTGTGCTTGGAGGTTGGCACTTTGGGAGTAGAGGGCCTGACCTGCTGAGTGGGTTTGTGACAGGCATCACCCTTGATTCCTTACTTTCCTTTAATATCCATGCGTTTACTATAGCTAAATCCCTGAACAAAAAATCAGGTCTCCTTTACCGTATCCGTCCATTCCTTACCTCTGCCTCTTGCTTTAAAATTGCTTCCTCATCCCTTCTCTCTCTCCTCACCTATGGTGCTCCTTAATTACTAATCTGCCAGTGTCACTACCCTGTCTATCCTGGCTCAGGCATACCATAGAATAGGTAGTTTCGCCTTAGGGGCCAAGTGCCCGTCATCATCGCTGTGACGTCCTCTCTTCCTTAGGTTGGCTACCTTATGAATCAAAACTGAGATATACCACCCTGAGTCTCATGCATAAGCTGGTCCATAAATTTACCCTGCCCTGCCTCAGTGAGATCATCTGCCGTAGACATGCCTCTCGAGCTCTCAGATCTGCCTCCTTCCCCCTTCTGATGCAGCCTAACTTGCAACTAGCTACAACTCATAAGTTCTTCGCTTTTGCAGCAGTGTCTGATTGGAACTCCCTTCCTCCTTTTGTCCTATCTCGCCTCTCTCTTCCCACATTCCAATCCAATTTGCTCACCACTCTCTCTGCTGCTGCTACATGCTCCTGCTTCTGATGATGCCCATCCTACTTCTACCCTGCTGTTTTCCCTCTGCTCTCTTCTGCCTGACTCCCTACCTATGCTTCACTCCATGCCCTCTACCCTGACTCACCATTGCACCATCTCACACATGTACTAATAGTTTGACTTTAACATGATTATGTATAATCTGTAATATTTTATATGCCTAGCCTGTTATTTATTTTATGTTCATAGCCATCACTGCATTTTGCTGAGCTTGATGACAGTTTATTTCTTTACTATGATTTGTGTTTCTGCTTTAATTATCTTTCTGTGAAAATGCACTGTATTGAATTTTCATTCTGTGAAATTGTTGAAATTCTTCTGTACTGTACCTCTCTTGTTGCTCTCCCGGGTCTCCCTGAAAAAGGGACTGCTGTTGTCTCATTGGACTTACCTGGTTACCAAAATTCAAATAAAATAAATATATAATACATTTTTATTCACAAGGGTATGATGTGCATATATATGGAACCCAAACAAACAGTAGGAAGAAATACGTGCCATTGCTGGGATTTTTTTAACTTACTGTTAATCTACCTCCCAAAATACATTGCAAGTCAGACTTACAAGGTACCACTTATGTGGGTATGATGCTGGGTGGTGATTTGGCCACCCTGAGAATCTGGTGCCAAAATGATCAAAAATGGCCATGTTATGGCCAAAAGAAAAAAGTGCAAATAAACAAAGTTCAGGAACATGCGCAGAATGCTCATTCTTTGACTTACCTAGTTTATTTTCAGTTATTTTTACTTTTACTCATAACTGTGCAATTTTTGCCTATTTCAGACCACATTTTTAGGGTGGGCAAGTTGACACCCTACCTCATGGCCACATGAGTGGCACCTGATAAATACAACTTCGGTGTGTTCCATAGGAACATAATTTTTTGGCAGATAAGGAGTGCTTGGCCCATGTACTCTAGTCTCTGCCTGTAGTATCACCGCAGATTCTACTTGATGTCCAGCCCATTCACCCATCTCTGTTCCCTTTCCCTAAGAGTCTCTTCTGCCTATCCCATGCATTCTTGAACCCCACGACTGTTCTTGTCCCCCCCCACCACCACCTCCACTGGAAGACTGTTCTAGGAATCCACCACTCTTTCTGAAGAAGTGCTTTTTCACGTCTCTCCTGAATCTACCCCCCTCCAGCTTCTTATTATGCCCCTGTGTTCTTGAGCACCTTTTTTTGAAAAATACTTCCCTCCTGTACATTATTTACTCTCGTGAGGTACAGTATTTAAAGGTCTCTATCATATCCCCACTCTCCCTCATCTCTTCTAGGATGTACATATTTAGATCATTAAGTCTCTCCTCGTAGGGCTTCTGATGCAGACCCTAAACTATTTTGGTTACCCTTCTCTTGACCACCTGCAATCTGTTTGTATCCTTCTGGAGATGTCTCCAGAACTGTACACAGTACTCAAGGTGGGGTCATACTAGCGGTATATGCAGATGCAATACCACCTCCCTCTTTCTGCTGGTGATGCCCCTCCCTATGCACCCAGTATCCCACCAGCCTTCCCAACTGTTGCACTGCTTGGCCAACTTTAGGTCATTTGATATGATTATTCCCAGGTCTCTTTCCTGCTTGGTAGTCATCAGTGCTGCTTCTCCCATTTTGAACTTATAGTTTATTGAATTTATGTAACACAAGCTACATAGTAGATCCATCAGGGAGGCATCGGAACATTTTACACTTACTTTACAGCAAACCATTCATTGTTGCAGTAACTTAATGTTATGCACCCCTGTTCTTGTTACTGCACTTCAGGGATGAGTAATTTATCCACACATAAAAGATTTCAGTAACCAAGGTGATACAGTCTAAGCTGACTGTTCCAACTATGGGCCAGATATTCAAAACTTTGCCCCGGGGCCAAATTAGCACTGCCCGGTGGGCAAACTTAGCCCGGAGCACAAAGCAAGCTATATTAAAAAGGAATAGCCCAGGGCAAACAGCCTCTGAATGTAGCATGGGAATGAGGCCAGGCAAACTGGGCTGGGAGTGCAGGGCAAACTTAGCCCTGGAATAAGACAGCTCTGAATATGGCAACCAAGAAGTGCAAAGCACAACAGCAACACAGTGCACAGCGATGTGAAGGTAGGTAGAGTTGAACTATGTGGCCAATGTGTGTGCCAGCAAATGCGTGCACCCAGTACAGCTGCAGGCAGCAGCATATGTGAAAGTACAGTGTGCAAAACTGTAAAATATTGCCCGAACTGTTTGTGCAGCGCTAACACGTTTGCGCAGGTTTAGCTCAGGGCTAAACCACTAGCCCGGTGCAAACATGTTTGCCTGGCGCTAAACTTTGCCATATTCAAAAGTGACATGCAGATAAGCCTACTTAGGTAGTCTGTGGGCAAACATCCAGATTAGCATCCCATTATGCCCTGATTTGCATGCAGTTTGCTCCGGGCTAACTGTTTAGCCCTGCGCTAAACCCGCGCAAATGTGTTAGCACTGCGCAAACAGCTTGGGGAATATTATACAGTTTTGAACACTACTTCCATGCGCTGCTGCCTGCAGCTGTACTGGGACAACACAGCATAGGCACAGATGGTGGTGGTGCTGCGGATGCAACTGTCACACTGTAGGTCATGCTACAGTGCACAGCAGACACTGCAGTAGCAAGAAGGCCAGTAGTGTGAGGGACACAGCAGTGCTTATGGTGTGTAGGGCAGTGATGATGACTGCACTATACACAGTGAGAGGCCCAACCTGCAGGTATTTACTGACAGTGGACATTACTGTTACGCTGTTGTGTGACCCACAGATGCTGCACCTCTAGTATGGGATGCTCACAGTGACATATACAGTACATGTCCGACTTTGTGTGCTGTGGCCGTTGTACAGCTGTGCGGTATGTGACCGGGGGCATATATCATCCGAAAGGCACACTGGTGTTGGGGTATTCCCAATACTGGCCCATGTGTACTACATGATGTGTCCCAGCCTTGTAGCCACACCTGGTCTGTGGCACAGCCTGGCCACCCATACACTCTCCCCTCAACATCCTCCATGCCCACAGTGCTGCATGTGTGTGCTGGCATCTGTTGGTGTCCACAGAAGTGTGGTCCGCAGGTGTGTGCTGTATGGCCACAATGCCATGCTGTTCACTGGCAGCAGGGTCACCACTTACTGCCTGGGACTAGTGGCAGATGATGGCATCATTGTGATGTCATCAGTTAGCAGCCTGCTTCCTCTATGTTTGGCTTTGTCTATGTGTCATATTTATTTGTTAGGGTCGCGCAAAGCCATAGTGTTGAGCAAAGCTGATTGCCCAGGGTTAAGACCAGCTTTTCCTGGGTGGTAATGTGCACCGCAGTAAGTGTTGCGCTGAGTCGCGCAAAACCACTTTGCGCAGCGCTAGTCGCCGAATATAGCATTACGCCTGTATTCATGTCAGTTTGCCCCTTGCATACATTATGATTTTGCCCAGCGCTAATGCAGTTTGCCCGCGCTGTTTGGCCTTTTGAATATAGCAGGCCCGCGCTAATCCCACGCAAATGGTTTTTGCCCCATGCAAAGTTTTGAATATCTGGTCCTGTGAGTCCAAAAGTAACCCTTGCAGCCATGAGCCGGGATTAAAAGAATGTCCAACAAGATTGTGCACCCTCTCAAAGGGTTAATATCTCACTTTCATAACATCGGTAATATAGCATCGTTTTACACCCTCCCGTACGGATAAAGCAGCTTGCAGTATCTAATCCACATAATAAACATGATTAGCTACTAACTTATGTTAGACAAATTAGATTGTAGGAAAATTATTTTTAATTTACCTTTTCCTCTTGATAAACTCAATTGTGTGAGGCAGTAAAATAATCCTACCTTAAGCCTTAAACTTGCCACAGAAGAGGAATGAAAAGGGGAAAGAAAAAGGAGAACACATGGGGGGAAGAGGAATGAAAGGAACAAGCTAGAGTGCGCTCTAAAGCGCCACCTTATAGGTGTACGACCCAGTACCCACAAGGAAGAAAACTTCCAACATGTATTTTGGTTTTTTGAAGCAGGCTACAACTTGTAAAGCTACCTGGAATCGAAGTTACTACCGTTCCCCCCAAAACACCCCAGCAATAATTCGCCTTTAACATTGCCTCCCTCCCATACTCATTAAAATGACAATAACCCAGACACTAATGAATAATTTCATGTGTCCTGTTCTTCCTCAGAATTGGAAGAGTCACCTCGAGCAGCAAATTGCTTTTCAATTTTGTCCAGATGTTTGGCTGCTTCAACTACCTCTGAAAACTGCTAGGCTTTACCTCCACAGTGTACACGTAGGCTTGCAGGCATTAATAAAACATGATGTACCCGCAGGGTGCAGAGCCTCGCCCGGACTCCATCAAACCTTTTTCTCTGCATATGTGTAGTGTAGCTAAGGTCTGGGAACAGATACAGTACACTGTATTGTCTTGCTACGTCAAAGGGCTCAAGGACTTTGCTTTCTGTAAAATCATGTCCCACTCAGCCGACGTTTGTAAATCCACCATCAGCGTATGAGGAGCATAGTTTCCTGTGACAGTCTTAGGTCTCCCACCTTGTGGCATTAGACGATATGCCTTGAGTACAACACACACCTCTTCCAGCTGAAGTAAATCCATCAGCCAGTCTCTGAGAAAAATAGTGGGTTTTTCTCCTTTCGTTTCCTCCGGCAATCCGAGCACCCTGATATGCATTGATCGTATCAAATTCTCGACATTCTGTAGGTGCCGCTGAAGTAAAATATTTTCTTTTGTAAGGCCAGATGCCACGGTGAGAGCTCTATTCACCTTTTTTGTCGCATCCTTCGAGTCTTCTGTCAGCAGTTCACTTTAGTATGGGCTTGTTTCAATTCTGTTTTGAAGTCCTCTAATTTACTGTTCAGACTTTGAATAGCCCGCAACAAAGCTACATTGGTTGTTTGAGATCCCTCTGGATCCCCCAGCCTGGATGGACCTTCTTTGCCGCCACTTGCCTTTGAGTCTTTCGTGTGGGCGCCCTCCACGTTTGTACTCGCTTTATTGCCACGGACCATTTTCGATGTCCTGTTGCTCACAGAAAGAAATCTAAATGCAGCAGTTTGTAGCTGGTGAAATACTCTTTCAGTCAAACATAAGAAATCTAAAGTTAAAAGTTAATAGATTTTATCTCTTAACTGCAAAGATCTGCAGAGCTGCACAGGAAGGTTGTTCACAGCAGTATACCGATGCCGCAGTGACTCCCAGAATGCGAAGACCATCACACCGACTGGATTTAGGCAAATGCGCAAGTTGCTGTGCTGGTCTGTGCAAGTCCCCAATACTGCCTTGCAGGGTGTATCACCCGGCACAACTCCGACTCGGAGTTAAAATCTTAGAGACCGGGGGTGTGGGGATAGAAAAACGGAGGCATCCTGACACTGCATTGCTGACACTTGGCACTGTGGCTGTTGCTGTCGGGGATGTCTCCGTGGGAGATGACATGGCGGCATGGTAAAACCATTCACAGCTCGGCTGCTGGCCACCCCCCCCTCCCATTTTGTATTGTACATCTGGCTTTCTGTGCCTGAGATGCATTACTTTGCACTTTTTTGCATTGAAACACAGCTGCCATACCCTTGACCTCACTTTGAGTTTTCTCTGGTCTCTCTCTCTCTTCTCATCCTTTCCACCCCTCCTGGAGTGTCCATCCTATTGCAGATTTTGGTGTCATCTGCAAAGAGGTAGACCTTCCCTTCCAGCACCTCTGCAGTGTCACTTATAAACAGCAAGAGAAGCCAGCACAGAGTATACAGATTAAATTCCAAAATTTATTGAAACGGATTGAAAGACTTACAAGTTCCTCAGGCAATGTAAAATTCCAACACACAGAAAGTGCAGTGCAGTGCAGTGCAGAGTCCAACAGTGACCCAGCCAGTTTCGCTCGAGAGCTTTCTCAAGTGCCATTTATAAAGACATTAAAGAGGACCGGTCCCAGCACTGATCGCTGAGGCGCCCCACTGGTCATCCTCCCTTCCTTGGCGTAAACTCCATTTATCAACACCCCCTGCAGCAGTGGCGTCATGCCCATAGGGCCCAAGGGGGCATGTGCCCCCCCCAATATCATTGCTCAAAACTAGTATAAAATACCCATAAATGTATTTTATTTTCCAGAAAATCACAAGGTCTAAAACAATATTGACTTTTTTGAAGTCATAAGTGGTGGGGGCAGGGATCTGTTGATGCCGCTACGCATCAAAGAGTGGATTTTCAGGCACCATCTTACTCTGTGCGCTCAAGGAGGACAGACTGAGGAGAAGACCGGTATGAGAAAAACTAAGCAAAACTGCAACCAAGAAGGGTAAACGTTCACCTGTGGCGGGCCAAGTTATTGAGTGAGATCGGCCATGGGTGTGTATGTGCCGCTGCTACTTCCCAGGAGCGGAGTGCTAGAGAAATTGGCTATACTGCAGAGAACAAACTAGAACGCATTTGAGGAACTGGTAACTTGTTAAAACATAATATTGTAGGGGACTAGGAAGGTAAGCTACACTTTCTACAGAAAGTTTCATTATTTTCTTATTGGCATTAAGAATTGCAGGATTCCATTAAAGTGTAGTAATTTTATAACCAGAGGGGTTGTAATGCAACTGAAGTTGCTTGATTTCTGTGCTAGACACACAGGATTTGGAAGGATATTTGTGCAATATTTTGGAAGTGTCCTGCTGGCTGAACAGTGAGTTTGTTTTTATCCCTGGACTCAGTAGACTGGTTTGTGTAGGAGCAGTGGTCTAGTACATTGTTGTGTTGGTTGACTTACTATAAAGGGCAGTACTCACCAGGGTGGTGGAGCAGTGGTGTAATTGATTGTTTCTAACAGTCACCAGTGGTTGTGGCATTTCCTTTATAGCCAAGGTTCTGACATCACTTCCTCAACAGGTCTTGGAGCAGAACTGTCATATTCTTAATTACTCAGTACAGTGCATAAAGTGTAAGTATACACACACCGAAAAAAAAAAAATTTGTATATTACTCATTGTATATTATAAAGAAGAGGGCCATGTGGGGAGTGGTGCAATACACTGGCTGTGGGGCAGCAATTTTCCGGGAAACATTCTGGAACCTGCGTTGCTGCCCTATTTGCAGGCAACTGTCAGCTCTGAGGGAGGAGGTTGCCCACCTCCAGGCTGAACTGGCAAGGACTAAGGAGGACTCCCCCACCCAAAGAGCACCAGTTCCATAACCACTGCCTCAGAGGTTACCATTTGTGAAGAGCAGATGGACCACAGTAGGTTCTGGGAGGGTGAGGGTGGTAGAACAGAGGCGTAGCCCCCGAGTTGTACCTCTACACAAATCATATGTCGGTCTGGCAAATCAAGGTTCCTCTATGATGACACCCTCATTGGAGACCAAGAAGAATGCTGGGGACATCCACAAGGGAGACCCACAAAAGAGTGGCAAGGGACAACACAAGGGAAAGAAACAGCTTCTGATAGGGGACTCAATTGTTAGGGGTGTAGACCTGGGAACGGGAGAGGAGAGGGAAGTAAGGTGCCTGCCTGGTGCCATGGCTTGGAGGGACAGGAAGTGAATCCTCAGGATTGCAGAAGCAGCATCACAGGAGAGGAAACTAGATATCATTGTCCACCTCGGGACAAATGACGTAGCTAGGCATGAGATCAGTGCAGTGCAGGATGAACTTGTGGAGTTGGGGAGGGGCCTCAGACAGGTAGCAAGCACGGTAACCTTCTTAGAGGTGCTGCCAGTTCATGGCAGGGGTGAGGCTAGGGTACTGCACACCATGCAGTTCAATGAGTGGTTGCAAAACTGGTGCAGAGCACAGGGCTTTGGCTTCATTGGGGACTGGGTGTCCACCTGGAGAGATGAAGGTCTGTACTGGCATGATGGTCTGCATCTGTCCAGGAAGGGAAACACACTCCTAGGTGACAGGTTTAAAGGCTTCCTTGGCAAGCTTTTAAACTAGCCAAGGGGGGAGGTGCTGATAGGAAACAGGAAAGTTCAAGCCTCCCCTCGCAAAGCATGGCAGGTAGTAGGGTAAACACTGAGGTACAGAGCTTGACAGAGGAGAGGACAGGAGTAAAGAAAAAAATGGACAAGGGCAATAAGAGCAGGGATGGGGTAAAAAAGGATAAAGCTAACATTAAATGGAGGGCAATGAGTACCAATGCCCGTAGTCTGGGAAACAAGCTTCCAGAGCTAGTAGCCCTGATGGAAGTGGAACACTTGGATATTGTGGCAGTCACAGAAACTTGGTACACGGAGAACCATGACTGGGATGTCAACATACCAGGATACACAATCTACAGAAGGGACAGGGAGGGTAAAAGAGGAGGTGGAGTAGCTCTCTACATAAGGGAAGGGATCAAAGTATCAGAACTAAAAGGTAAAGGGGGAGGACAAGAGGAACTCTGGGTCACATTGGAGACAGGGAATGGCATCACAATTTGCATAGGGGTTGTATACAGACCCCCGTCTCAAGGGGAGGAAATGGACAAGAAAATGATAGAGGGCATTCTCAAAATGGCTGAAAAAGGGGAGATACTGTTGATGGGGGACCTGAATATGCCAGATGTTAACTGGGCAACATGGACTTCAGCCACAACCAAGAGCAGGGTCATTCTCGATGCCCTACAGGGAGCATGCCTTAGACAGCTAGTGGTGGAACCCACTCGGGAGGGAGCAATATTAGACCTGGTACTCTCAAATGGAGAGAGGATCACAAACTTAGAAGTCAGTAGACACCTGGGAAACGTACCACTGCACAGTGTGCTTCACAATAAACACAACCATGGAGACAAGCTATACAAATACAAGGATACTGGACTTTAGAAGGGCTGACTTTGGCAAATGGGTGAATACCTGAGGAATGCATTAGCAAATGGCCAGAAAGGAGGGTGGAAGAACAATGGAGAAAATCAAAACTGCCATCATGGAGGCAACAAGCCTTTGTGTGAAACAAATAAAGAAAACAAAGTGGAATAAAAAACCACTATGGCTCTCAAAAGAAGTGTCAGGGAAGGTTAAGGAGAAAAAGGCTGCATTCAAAAAGTATAAGGAATCACAGACAGAGCACGACAGAGAACTGTATCAATTAAAGCAGAAAGAAGTGGGAAAGCAGTCAGAAAAGCAAAGGCCCAAACCGAGGAAAGGATAGCCAACTCAGTTAAGAAAGGGGATAAAACCTTTTATAGGTACATTAGGGAACATAGAAAGGTTAAGGGAGGGATAGGGAAGATTAATAAAGGAGAGGGGAGGTGGGCAGAGGGAGACAGTGAAAAGGCAGAGATAATGAATGAATACTTTTGCTCAGTATTCACAAAAGAAGAAGAAGAAGAGGAGGAGTTACCTAAACCAAACAGTAGAAGCACTCTGGATAGTGGGGTTGATACCAGTCCATTTAAAGAAGAAAGAGTACTGAAAGAACTTCTAAAACTCAAGGTGGACAAAGCAATGGGGCCTGACGGGATTCACCCTAGAATCCTAAAAGAGCTAAGGGAGGACCTAGTGACGCCACTAACCACACTTTTTAACAAATCATGGGAAGATGTGGTGGTACCTGAGGACTGGAGGAGGGCAGATGTGATTCCCCTTCACAAAAGTGGGAGCAAGGCAGAAGCAGGAAACTACAGACCTGTTAGTTTGACCTCAGTGGTGGGGAAAATGATGGAATCACTTCTGAAAGAAAGAATTGTTGAGTACCTAGAGGCCAGCGGGCACTGGACCCAAAGCAGTATGGATTCACAGCAGGAAGATCATGTCAGACAAATCTAATCAATTTCTTTGACTGGGTGACCAAAGTAATAGACCAGGGAGGGGCTGTGGATATGGCCTACCTAGACTTTAGCAAGGCATTTGACACAGTCTGCAGAGATTAATAATCAAGTTAGCCAGCCTGAGGAGTGGGTCCCAGGGTGGTAGCCTGGGTAGAAAACTAGCTGCACAACAGGACACAGAAGGTAATAGTGAATGGAACACATTCTGAAGAAAGGGGGGTTACTAATGGAGTACCTCAGGGCTCAGTACTGGGTCCGGTCCTCAGGGTTCAGTATTAGGACCGTCCTCTTCAATGTCTTATAGGGACATTGCAGAAGGACTGGAAAGAAAAGTATGTCTCTTTGCAGATGACACTAAGATCTGCAACAGAGTTGATGCACAGGGTGGGGTGGAAAGGATGAGAAGGACTTGGCAAGGTTAGAGGAATGGTCAAATGTATGGCAGCTTAGATTCAATGCTAAGAAGTGCAAGGTAATGCACCTGGGAAACAAAACCCAGGGAAGAGTACACAATGGGGGTGAGATACTAACAACAACAAAATGGAAAGGGACCTGGGGTGAGTCATATCAGATGACCTAAAGGTGGGCAAGCAATGTGAGAGGGCAGCAAGGAGGGTTGGGGGATACTGGGATGCATAGGAGAGGCATCACCAGTAGAAAACAGGAAGTTATTATCCTCTGTACAGACAGCTGGTGAGACCCCATCTGGAGTACTGTGTGCAGTTCTGGAGACCCAATCTCCGCAAAGACATAGACAGGATGGAAGCTGTCCAGAGGAGGGCAACTAAAATGGTGCAGGGTCTGCACCGGAAGACATATGAAGAGAGACTTAAGGAGCTTAATATGTATAGCCTCGAGGAAAGGAGGGAGAGGGGGGACATGATAGAAACTTTCAAGTACCTCAAGGGAATCAACAAAGTCCAAGAGGGTAGCATCTTTCAAAAAAAGAGGTGTGCAAGAACAAGGGGCACAATTTGAAGATAGAGGGGGGCCTAGAGGTAATTTAAGGAAGTATTTTTCACAGAGAGGGTTGTGGATGCATGGAACGGCCTTCCGGAGGAGGTTGTGGAGTCAAAATCAGTGGTGGAATTCAAGCATGCATGGGATAGTCATAAGGAACATTCTGGGGGTGGGGTAGGAAGAAGTAGGCTGCTGGTTAACTAGGATCTGTGCTTATCCAGTAGGTAGAGAAATGGGCAGACTGGTGGGCCAAGCGGTCCTTATCTGCGTCAAATTCTATGTTTCTATGTTTAACGCTTAATAGGTGACATTGCAGAGGGTCTGGAAGGAAAGGTATGCCTCTTTGCGGATGACACAAAGATCTGTAACAGAGTTGATACACAAGGGGGGGTAGAAAGGATGAGAAGGGGCTTAGCAAGGATGGAGGAATGGTCAGACATATGGCAGCTTAGATTCAATGCAAAGAAGTGCAAAGTAATGCACCTGGGAAATAAAAATCCAGGAAAGAGTACACAATAGCAGGAGGTACTAACAACAACAATAATGGAAAGGGATCTGGGTGTAGTCATATCAGATGACCTAAAGTTGGGTATGCAATGTGAGAAGTCAGTAGGGAAAGCCAGGGGGATACTGGGATGCATAGGGAGGGGCATCACAAGTAGAAAAAGGGAAGTGGTTATCCCTCTATACAGACAGTTGGTGAGACCCCATCTGGAGTACTGCGTGCAGTTTTGGAGACCTCATCTACGCAAGGACATAGACAGGATGGAAGCAGTCCAGAGGAGGGCAACTAAAATGGTGCAGGGTCTACATCAGAAACATATGAAGAGAGACTGAGAGAGCTTAATATGTATACCCTTGATGAAAGGAGGGACAGGGGGGACATGATAGAAACTTTTAAGTACCTCAAGGGAATCAACAAAGTCCAGGAGGGTAGCATCTTTCAGAAAAAGAGATGTGTAAGAACAAGGGGGCACAATTTAAAGTTAGAGGGGGGACGGCTCAGGGGTAATGTGAGGAAATTCTTTTTCACGGAGAGAGTGGTACCGCATGGAACCGCCTTCCTGGAGAGGTTGTGGGGTCTAAAACAGTGGAGGAATTCAAACATGCGTGGGACAGACATGAGGCAATTATAGTGGGGGGTTGCAGGAAATAAGCTGTTGGTTAACTAGAATCTGCAGCTTATCCAGTAGGTAGGGAAATGGGCAGACTGGGTGGGCCAAGTGGTCCTTATCTGCCATCAAAGTCTATGTTTCTATGTACCAGCAGCAATAGGAGGCAGGTGAGTCCAAAAGTCTTCATTCATCGGTCTGGGTTGGCTTGTAAAAGGGCTCTGTTCTTGGAGGACGTTGTATGTGACGGCGGGGTTGTGGCAGAGTGGGTGAGATAACAAGCCTAATTCTTCCGAGCTGTGCCCAGTGTCCATCAACTACTTGATGAGCCAGCGTTGGCCCACAGACACGGATTTCTGTGTTTCGAAGGCTGAGGAGTGGCGTCCACCTGGAATGTGTTCTCCGTCCCCCATTTTTTTTTTTGCAGGTACCTCTTCTCCAAATTGCCAATCCGCTCGCCGTCTCCTTCCGACTTTCAGGTTTTGTTTTTCCTTTTCTCAGGTGAAGGATGTGTGAGCAGAGTTTTGTTTCATTTCCTTTCTGAAGCGTCATTGAAAGGGAAAGGAAATGAAACTCTGCTCACACGTCCATCACCTGAGAAAAGGAAAAAAGTTACATCAGACATGCTAGTGTCTCTCCTTTGAATAATTAGCTTTTGTTCCTTTTCCCTGAAAACTCAGAGACAAATTGTAACTTAACCAGGTAAAAAGAAACCTGAATTTGATTTGGGGAATTCAGTTTTTAGCTTTGGAGTGTAGTCAGAAATGCTCATGGAACACAAAACTATGCCATTTTTTTTGTAACTCTGCCATGCTGGATTTTGACTTTTCTTTTTTGGCATGTCTCCTTATTAAAGATAATATATAATGAGCAATAGGGATCCAGGGTTCTCACTGACTATAACAACTGCAACCCACATAATTATCTTCAGAAGCTTTTGTAGGCATACAGGGCCAATACACAGTGGCTCTTGGGGGACGATATACGGTGGCTGTTGGGGTGATGGACTTTAGGGACATATAGAGGCTCTCCATACTGCCATGCTATAAAAGTGCTTTACACAAAGCCCCCACTTAGTGGCCAGGCAAGGAGTGTGTGTGTGTGTGTGCGTGTGTGTGTGTCTGGAGGGAAATGGTGAGAGTTGTCACTATCAGTGGCCAGCAGTGATACTTGTGTGGGGAAGGGGTGTTGGAGGGGCTGCCTCTGAATGCCACAGATATTTGGGCATGAGGCAGGGTGTGTTGGGGTAGCGCCATACACCTGGAATACTTGGACATGGTATTGGGGTGTCACTGGACTGTGCAGTCCCACTGGGAAAATGGCAGGTGCCATACTGCTGGGACCCAGAGCAACAGGAGTAACGGATGCCCCCCGAACAAAGCGACATACTTAGTGGAAGTGACCAATGCAGATCAGCCTCCAGCATCTGCAAAAAGACAGCAGTCTATGCCACGAGCTGAGCAGTTGTGGGGTCTGGGGAGCAAGACAATCAGAGGGAATACTAGTGATAAGAGTTCTCCTGGGTTCAGTGTAGGGGACATAGAGGGACACGACCGTTGGACCACCCCAGACACCAACAGAGAGCTGTAAAAGTTTGGTTTTTGGGAATGAAAGAATCCTGTACTCAGCTGGAGCAGCAGGAGTGAACTGTGCCACCTTCACCACAGCTTGATCCACCGGGGATGCCCTGTGGTGCTGAGAGGCAGGCAGAGGAGCTGACCACCTGCCACCATGGACAAGCCAATCAAAGTGGGGCAGATGTTCATGCAACAGTAGAAGTTCAGTAGGGTCTGGGTTGTCAGTCTGTGTTGTATTTTATTGTCATTCGTCTGTTTCTGTTTGGAGGGTTGCAAGAGGAGGTCGCTCATCTGGGTGTGGTGTTACCACGAATACCACCCCTGTCATTTGTCAGTGTTGGAAGGTTATTAGTAAAGGCATTAATTAGTTGTTATTAGGCTTGCTCTGGTTTGAGAGCCTGCAGGATGTGGTTGTGCTCTTGAATGGAGTGTAAACTGTATGACTTGAAGTGGTTATCCTGCCCCCCGGGCAGTAGGAGTTTTACAAGTAACATTAATTAGTATGATCCTTTATTATGTTCTGACAGTTTTACTTTTGTTAGCAATACTAAGTACAGTGTATTGCAAGCTGGCTTACTTTGTTTGGAGGGCCTGTTGGTAGGGAGGTGGTACTGATGTTTATTTATTTTTTATTTTAGTCTTTGGTAACCGGTTAAGGCCCACTAGGCACAAGTGCCTGTTTTCAGGGGTGGCCTGGGAGCACTGGGTGGTTAAGTGACTTGCTCAGGGTCACACAGTATGCAAGTGGAGGTTGTGAGAATCAAACTCAGGTCTGGTTTGCTGGATGTATCACGCTCATTCACACCTCATTCTTCTAACCTCTAGGCTATATTTCCAGCCCAAATGTGATGGATTATTCTCACCTACATTTATTTCTGCCTTGCATTGCTCATCGTGATCTCTGTCATGCCTGTTCGCAGTTTTTCTGGGTTGTTGGCAGTTTCATAATAAAAAATGTAACTTTTATTGAAACATACTTTGGCACTAAGCATAGGAAACCCACTATATGTATATTGATTAAGAATGTACTACACATTCAGACAGTTTGCTTGCAATTTAAAGACACGTGCTGACATGATAAGATGAGAGGTATGGTCTAGACTTCTGAGGTCAAACTGCACTTGTGCAGATAAATAATTTATCTGAAAGTTCACCATTGTATATTTCCTTTATACAATAAGGGATGCTTTCTGACACTGCAGGGACATTTGCTTTTGATGTTTTTTTAAATGATAGGTTGTGTGACTTTTTGTCAACTTTCCAACTAGCACAGTGGTTGCTGTTAAATGCAACACCATTCATTTTGTAGATAGTTTTGTGTTGAACAGGTTGTGTGCTCAAAGTACCGTGCTGTCATTTTTTTTGTTTTAAAGTTATTTGCAGTTGTTTCTTGCAAAAAATGAACACAATTGAATTTTCTATTTTTTGCTAACTGTAAAAAAAAGCACCTAAAAGGTAACTATAAATGAGACACCACTCATTTTGTAAATATCTTTCTGCTGAACACCTTTTGTTCTCACAGTATTATGCTATCATTCTTCGTTTTAAAGTTATTTGCATTTGAATTTGGGAATACGTGACATCACTACTATACAGATAAAGGATAATGACATAAATAATGTGTGGATAAATGGTGATTAAATCACTACTGCATAGATACATTTGATTTATTCAATGGCTGTGCAGATAAATGGATTTATTAAATGAGTTTTGTGTCCATGTAGGGTATTAAATAATCCAAATAAATTGATTAGCAGTTTCACATGTGAAAGTGCTAATCGGCTGCAAAAGAAGCATAGTATATGGCACAGACTGGTTAGCAAAATGAAAAATACTTTGTTTTTAATGTGTTTGGTATGTGTAAACTTGAATAAAAAACATAAAAAATGTTTAGCAGTCTAGTGCTATACAGTTCAGAAAATGGATAGCACCACCCTCTGATACTGAATAGCATTATGTTATGCTGTACTAGCTATTTAATACCCTGCCATGCCTATTGCATGAATAAGGGATATTCGGGGGGCGACTGTGTGAAAAAGCGGTTATCTTGTGAAGTTGCCATTGACCTCAAGTAACCTCATGAGTGATGGAGCATGATGTAATAACTGTGTGCATAAATGAAATTTATACACACAGTTACTCTAATAAATGGATTCATCATACTCTGTTTATCGTCATCCCTATTGCATATATGCAAGTAATACATGGAAAAGATTACACGGTAAACAAAGTATCAGCAAGAACAGATGACCTGTGTCATTATTTTTCATGCAAAACATTTATAGTAGACGACTGTAATAATTTTGACTATTCAGATAGTACATTTCTTATTTTATTTAGTTGTTTAACCAGGTATAGCACACTAAGCTGAAAGCTTTTTTACAGGAGCGACCTAGGAGCACAAGTGACTTGCTCAGGGTCACACAGTATACAAGTGGAAGCTGTGGGATTCAAACCCAGGTCTGGTCTGCTGGATGTCACCAAATTTGCAGCTCAGAGCCTTAGACCATTGCGCTATACTGCCTTTCTGACTTTTAGCAGGTAATTAATTCGTTAGGAATGGACTGTAAATGGCTAGCTGATTCACTGTATGGTAAAAGCCACCAAAATGCACCATTTCAGTTCAGTTTTTACAAAATTGCTTTGAAAATACAAGAGGTCACTGTCACAGACTGAACAAAGAAAAAAAAAGTATCATTGTGACAGCATTTAACATGTTAAGGAAAAGCGGCGATACTGAAGGATTAAGGCCAGATCGCATCGCTGCGCAGCTTTCAGAGACTACTGTGTCTCTTGAAGCTGAGCGAGCTAGTGAAACTGCATGCACTCTCTACACAATCAAATCAAGCATGACACTAAAGTGATGTACTGCATTGGCGCACAATGTAGAATATGCACCATAATGTTTGTTTGTTTCTTCTATGGGGGCGCTCCGCCCCCCACCCCGCCCGGTCCTTTCAGTAACTTAATTATTAATGCAGTTAACTGTTTATTTCTTCTGTGGGGGCGCTCCACCCTCATACCCCCGGGTCCTTTCAGTAACTTAATTATTAATGCAGTTAACTGTTTATTTCTTCTGTGGGTCGCTCAGCCCCCCCACACACCCCGGGTCCTTTCAGAAACTTTCAAAACATTTTCAACTATTATGTGGTGTATATTCAGATCACCATTTATTTAACTACTTACTATGTCATATTACCATCACTGTTCTACAATTTACCATCGCATCGGGCATAGACGGGAAGAGGCGTGACCAAGTGGTATCAGTTTAGACGTAAGCCTCCTACCATAATCCTTTCTGGTTTCCTTGCGCAACTGGTCTTAATCCTTCAGTATCACTGGAAAAGCTTCCTGGCCTTGTAAAAGTCACCAAAATGCACCATTTGACCTCAGTTTTCCAAAATGTTCCCAGGGGAGCATTCCCCCAGAGACCCCCTTAGACAAATTTTGATTTTGTGCCCCTCCAAAATTTCTTGTTGCATGACACCCCTGCTCTGCAGCCTATCTCCTAATTTCTTACCCATTTTACCACCTTTGGACCCACTCCTAAGCTACCAAGCTTGCTTACTAGTCTCCTATGTTAAACAGTGTCAAAATCCTGACTAAAATCTTGGTAGGCCACATCCAGTGCTCCTCCCTGATCTAATTCCGTGGTCACCAAATCAAAGAAATCTGTCAGATTAATTTAACATCCCCCCCTCCCCTACACAAATCCATGGTGCCTCAGATCTTGTAACCCATTGAATTCAAGATATTCCACAATTCTTTCCTTCAGCAGCGACTCCATTAACTTTCCCACTGCTGATGTCAGGCTGACTGGCCTACAGTTGCCAGCCTCTTCCGTGCTACCACTTTTGTGAAGTGGGAGTACATCTGCTCTCTTCCAGTCCTCCAGAACCAATCCTGTTTCCAATGAGATGTTAAATAGGATTGCGAGAGGTGCAGCCAGTACCTCCCTGAGCTCCCTCAGCACCCTTGGATGCACCCAGTCAGGCCCCATTGCTTTATCCATTTTCAGATTTGCGAGTCCCTTCAGGACACTTCCCTCTGAAAACAGACTAGTGTCCTTCACCCTTAATGCTCCTGTTGCTTTTTTGTGGCCCCTCTCCTTCTTCTTCCTTTGTGAACACTGAACAAGAAGTATTTGTTAAGGATGTCTGTCTTTTTATGTTCCCCCTCTGCACAGTCCCCCACCTTCCCTTTTTAACCTTACAATCCCATCTCTGGTCTTCCTTTATTCGCCTACAAACATAAAAAATGTCTTGTCCCCCTTCATCACTGCCCGGGCTATTCTCTTTTCAGTTTGTGCCTCTGTGCTCCTTACTGCTCTCCCTGTTTATCTGTTTCCCCGATAACCTCACGATCCTCCTCCCTCTGCCAGGGCCAGCTTTAGGGTTTTAGGGGCCCCCATCAGGATTAATGAAGTCATGGGTTCCCCCTACTTGACCGACCTTCACCCCATGTGCTTGACTTTAGTTCTTCAGCACGTTATTTTAATTTCATTACAACCAGTGGTATATTTATATTTTTAAGGGAGAGACAGCAGTGTTACTCTTTGGAGCTGATCTTTCCATCCCATCCATTGCGACCCACTTGCCTCTTATTGGCCAGGTCATAACTTGGTGAGACATTTCATGACATCATGATGCCACACTATAAGGAGCAGCACAGCCTTTTATTGCTGTTTCAAGAAGATGAAAAAATTAAAAACGTAAAAAAGCTAAAATTACTCTGCTTCTGCCCCCCCATGAGAGGGGGCCCCCAGCAACTACAGGGTTTGCTGGTGCCTAAAACTGGCTATGCCCTCTGCATTTCCTTATACCTTCTGAATGCTACCCTTTTAGCTTTTACCTTTCTGCCACCTCTTTTGAGAACCATAATGGTCTCTTTTTCCTCCTGCTTTTGCTCACTTGCTTGGCGCAGAGGTTTGTCACCTCCTTGTAGCCCTTTTCAGCTTTACCCACTGTTCCTTCACCCCGCATAACACAAACAACACTTGCTCATGGACTATGAGAGTGGGTTCTCACCAGATACAGAACACCACCCAGGTCATTCCCCCAACCCCTACCAGATCATCCCAGAGGTGTTCACCCATATTTTATAAAATCTGCACTCCTGAAGTCCAAATCCCTCGGCCTTGTGTGGTTCAATTCCACAGCTGTCCTTATGTTGAACCACACTGTACAGTGATTGCTGTTCCCCAAGTGGCCTCCTACCTTGACGTCTGCAACACTGTCTCTGTTAGTGTCGTACCAGGTCCAGTATTGCCCCATAATAAATGGGTTCAGTGACTAGTTGCCTTAGGAACACCTCCTGCACGTAGTCCAGGATGTTGATTCTTCTAACTGAAGCCACAGTTTGGCGGTTCTAGTCTACATCGGTAGACTGAAGTCCGCCACAGCAGCACCTGCCTCTTTTCTGCCATCTTGCCAGTAGTTTCCAACAGTACATTATCTAACTCCTCCCCCCTGTGCTGGATGTCCGTAGATCATGCCAGTACGAACAGAAGCTCCATTTCCCATCTCTAGGGTGATCCACCATACCTCTGCTCCCCGCGTATTCCCTGCATCTACATTGCTTTTATGTCTTCCCTCACATAAAGTACTACATAGAAACATAGAATTTGATGGCAGATAAGGACTGCTTGGCCCACCCAGTCTGCCCATTTCCCTACCTACTGGATAAGCTGCAGATCCTAGTTAACCAGCAGCCTACTTCTTCCTACTCCCACCCCCTAGAATGGCCTTATGACTGTCCCATGCATGCTTGAATTCCACCACTGATTTTGACTCCACAACCTCCTCCGGAAGGCCGTTCCATGCATCCACAACCCTCTCTGTGAAAAAATACTTCCTTAAATTACCTCTGAGCCACCCCCCATCTTCAAATTGTGCCCTCTTGTTCTTGCACACCTCTTTTTTTGAAAGATGCTACCCTCTTGGACTTTGTTGATTCCTTGAGGTACTTGAACGTTTTATCATGTCCCCTCTCCTTCCTTTCCTCGAGGCTATACATATTAAGCTCCTTCGCTCTCTCTTCATATGTCTTCGCGTGCAGACCCTGCACCATTTTAGTTGCCCTCCCCAGACAGCTTCCATCCTGTCTATGTCTTTATGGAGATTGGGTCTCCAGAACTGCACACAGTACTCCAGATGGGGTCTCACCAGCTGTCTGTACAGAGGGATAATAACTTCCTGTTTTCTACTGGTGATGCCTCTCCCTATGCATCCCAGTATCCCCCAGCCCTCCTTGCTGCCCTCTCACATTGCTTGCCCACCTTTAGGTCATCTGATATGACTACCCCCAGGTCCCTTTCCATTTTTGTTGCTGTTAGTATCTCACCCCCATTGTGTACTCTTCCCCTGGGTTTTTGTTTCCCAGGTGCATTACCTTGCACTTCTTAGCATTGAATCTAAGCTGCCATACATTTGACCATTCCTCTAACCTTGCCAAGTCCCTTCTCATCCTTTCCACCCCACCCTGTGCATCAACTCTGTTGCAGATCTTTGTGTCGCCTGCAAAGAGAAATACTTTTCCTTCCAGTCCCTCAGCATGTCGCTTATAAAGACATTGAAGAGGACTGGTCCTAATACTGAACCCGTGGTATCCCACTAGTAACCCTCCTTTCTTCTGAGTGGACTCCATTTACTATTACCTCTGTGTCCTATTCTCCAGCCAATTCTTTACCCAGGCTGTCATCTTGGGACCCACCCCAGGCTGGCTAACTTGTATATTAATCTTTTGTGTGGGACTGTCAAATGCCTTGCTAAAGTCTAGGTAGGCCATGTCCACAGCCCCTCCCTGATCTACTACTTTGGTCACCCAGTCAAAGAAATCTATCAGATCTGTCTGGCATGACCTTCCTACTGTGAATCCATGCTGCCTAGGGTCCCTGCCCCTCTGGCCTCTAGATACTTGACAGTTCTTTCCTTCAAAGTGATTCCATCATTTTCCTATCACTGAGGTTAAACTAACAGGTCTGTAGTTTTCTGCTTCTGCCTTGCTCCCACTTTTGTGAAGGGAATCACATCTGTCCTCCTCCAGTCCTCGGTACCACCCCATCCTCCCATGATTTGTTAAAAGGTAGTCAGTGGTGTCCACTAGTTCTGCCCTTAGTTCTTTAAATTCTGGGATGAATCCCATCAGGCCCATTGCTTTGTCCACCTTCAGTTTTAAGAGTTCTTTCAGAACCCTTTCTTCTGTAAATGGGCTGGTATCAACTTCTGCTTCCAGAGTGTTTCTACTGTTTGTTTTAGGTACCTCCCCCTCTTCATTTGTAAATACTGAGCAAAAATATTTGTTTAGTATCTCTGCCTTTTCACAGTCTCCCTCTGCCCACCCTTCCTCCCCTTTATTAAGCCTCACTATCCCTCCCTTGGTCTTCCTTCGCTCCCTGTTGTACCTATAAAAGGTTTTATCCCCCTTCTTAACTGAGTTGGCTATCTTTTCCTTGGTTTGGGCCTTTGCTGTTTTGACTGCCTTCCCAGCCTCCTTTTGCTTTAACTGATACAGTTCTCTGTCCTGCTCCTTCTGAGGATTCCTTGTACTTTCTGAATGCTTTCTTTTTCTCTTGAACCTTCCTGCCACTTCCTTTGAGAACCACAGTGGTTTCTTACATTGTTTTGTTTTGTTTATTTGCTTCACACAAGGCTCGTTACCTCTGTGATGGCAGTTTTATTATCCCATTGTTCTTCCACCCCTCCTTCCTGCCCATTTACTAGTGCATTCCTTAGGCACTCACCCATTTTAGCAAAGTCAGCCCTCCTAAAGTCCAGTATTTTTGCCTTTGTATGGCTTGGACTCTATTGCTGTGTTTATTGTGAACCATACTGTTTGATGGTCGCTAGTTCCCAGATGGCTACCCACTTCTACATCTGTGATCCTCTCTCCATCTCCATTTGAGAGAACCAGGTCTAAGATTGCTCCCTCTCGAGTGGGCTCCAATACTAGTTGTCTAAGGCATGCCCCTGTAGGGCATCTAGAATAACCCCACTCTTTGGAGTGGCTGCTGCAACTGCACTCCAGTTAACATCTGGCATATTCAGATCACCCATCAGCAATATCTCCCCTTTTTCTGCCATTCTAAGTATACTTTCTATCATTTCCTTGTCCATTTCCTCCCCCTGAGAAGGGGGTCTGTATACAACCCCTGTGCGGATTGTGGTGCCATTGCCTGTCTCCAAATTTACCCACAGTGCTTGTTCTCCTCCCTGTTTACCCTTTTGTTCTGTTGCTTTTATTCCTTCCCTTATGTAAAGAGCTACTCCTCCTCCTCTTTTACCCTCCCTGTCCCTCCTGTAGATAGTGTATCCTGGTATGTTTATGTCCCAGTCATGGTTTTGTGTGTACCATGTTTCTGCTGACTGCCACAATATCCAGATGTTCCTCCTCCATCAAGGCCACTAATTCAGGAAGCTTGTTACCCAGACTACGGGCATTGGTACTCATTGCTCTCCATTTTTTGATGGCTTTACCTTCTGTTGCAGCATCCCCCACTGACCTTTCTACCTCGGTCTTTTTCTCATTTAGTACCCTGTTTTGTAGGGAGAGGCTGGGATTTTCCTGCTGCTTATCAGTGCCTCCCCTTTGACTAGTTTAAAAGCTTGCCAATGAAGCATTTAAACCGATTGCTCAAAAGACTTGTTCCCTTCCTGGACAGATGCAGACCATCCTGCCAGTATAGGCCGGTGTCCCTCCAGGTGGAACCCCAGTCCCCAATGAAGCCAAACCCCTGTGCTGCACCATTTTTTCAACCATTCATTAAACTGCATGATGCTAATTACCCTCGCCTCCCCCATGCCATTGACAGGCAGCACCTCTGAGAAGGATACTGTGTGTGCTACTTGTCTTAGGCCCCTCCCCAACTCTACAATGACCTCCTGCACTGCTCTAATCTCATGATGAGCCAAGTCATTTGTCCCTAGGTGGACAGTGACGTCCAGCTCAGACTCCCGTGCAGCTGTTCTCGTGATCCTGAGGATGCGCTTCCTGTCCCTCCAAGCCATGGCACCAGGCAGGCACCTTACTTCAGTTTTCCCAGCTCCCCCAGTTCTATCCCCCTAATAACTGAGTCCCCCACCAGGAGCTGCTTCCTTTCCCTGTGGTGTCCTCTGCCTCCTTCCTGTGGGCCTCCCTTGTGACAGTTGTCATCAGTCTTTTCTCTGGGGGCATCCATAGGGGAGCTATGCTCCCCCAGAATGGTGTATGGATTGTAGAGTGGAACAATTGACTGGGTGTGCCTCTGTTCCATCATCCTCACCCTCCCTGATTCCACTGTGGTCCAACTGCTGTGCTTTCTTCACAACCTCTGAGGTAGTGGTGGTGGATCTGGTGCTCCCTGGATTGGGGAGGTTCCCTTCCTACTGTCCAGTGTGGCCTGGGGGAAGGTTTCCTTACTACTGTCCAGTGTGGCCTGAAGACGGGCAACTTCCTCCCTCAGGGCAGAGAGTTGTCTGCAAATAGGGCAGCATCTCAGCCTCCAGAAAGACTTCTGGAAGACTGCTGCCCCACAGCCATTACATTGCACTACTCCCCACATGTTTATCTACTTTATTTTTGTTTGTTTTTGTGTGTGTGTGTGCGCACGTGTGTGATTGGTTTGTTATATAGAAATATATATATTATACAATGTGTATGCTTATATTGACAGTGCAGTGTGCTAGAGAGGATATGACAGTGATATACCTTGCACTCTTGAGAAATGATGTCAGACCTCAGGTATAAAGGGAACTATTTCCAGGGGTGGGTGGGGTGAGGGGTGGGAAGGGGTTGGGCCTAAACTGTGCCCTCACAAAACAACCAGCTAAAAGCTCTCACCCACCACTGCGATGAGTGCCTTCCTGTCAGCAAGATGCCCTACAGAACAGTTTGACAGAGAAAATACCCTGCTAATCAAACAGAGAAAAATCCAGACATCCAAGTCAGACACAGATAATCCTCTCCAGCCCCAAAACAGCCTGGTGGTTTGTTAGCTGCAAAGGAAAATCAAATATGCAGTTATTTCAGCCCATTTGAAGATGCTGACAATATAAGCAGTTTTGAAAAACCCCTTCCTGAATTAAAAACTAAAATAATTAAACACAAAGCAATACCAATGTAAAAGTAAGGAAAACTTTCCTCAGATGTAAGCAAGAGAGAGAGAGAGAGATTCGTTACAGATATATAGTCCAATATAGTATATCCCATGCAGCTTCTCAGTTGTTTCAAAGCACACCCGTACACAACTTGGAAGAAGATGGACTTCTGTCTGAAACAGGATCACACCAGTAGTTTATAGTAATACACCTACACCTCCTCCTTTCCTTTCCACCTTGTCCCCCCTGAGCAGAGTATAGCCTGGTATGGCCATGTGCCAGTCATGGTTTTCCGTGCATCATGACTTGGTAATGGCCACAATATCCAGGTTGGCCTCTAGGTCCAGAATCTTATTTCCTAGACGTCTAGTATTTATACACATGGTCTTCCTGTTTTTTTTACCACTCTGCTTAGTACCCCATTCTTTCCTTTTTGCTTGTTCATGGTTTCCCTATCATTTTAATGCTTCCATTCCCATTGTCCCCCCAAACACATTTGGTTGGGATTAACAAGGTGCCACTTACGTGGTCATGATTTATGGTGGTGATTTGGCTGCTCTGCAAATTTTGGGCCTGCATGCCAAATAAATGGGACTGTTATGGCCAAATGAAAAAAAAACATAAAATAAGTCCAGACACAAGTGTCAGGTGACCAAACGGGGGTGGAGGGGGAAGCCTGCTTCAGACCACCTGTTGTTTAGTGCACTGCATGACACTGTAGCCACAGGGCCACTTGTGAAGCAAGCTACAGGTCTGGTGCAGTGTGTGTCATCATACAGCTGGTTCATGACAGGCAGTTACAACTGACCTCATGCTTCCTACAGGGCCAACATAAACCAGCTTCCTCCAGCCTCATTTGAAAGCTCCATTTTGTTTCTGCAGCCAGAAGCTTTGCTGCACCCTCCCCTCCCCAATGCTTGCTGCTGCCTTTTCTCCTTACTTTTAGGCTTCCTTTTGGTTTGTACCTTCAGATTTTGCTTGGTATGTGTCTTTAGCAGCCGTGAAGGTTAGTATTTTGTCTTTCAGCTTTCCTGGCTGTAGCATTGTGCTTCCTGCTTTTCTCTAGGACAGCCACTCATGCTGATCCTATGTCCTCATTTAACTTCTAAGTTTATCTTCAGTTTTGTTTTTGGTGTGCTAACTCATTTCTTCATTCCTGTCTATGTCATTCTACTGCATTTTGCTTGTGTTTTCTCAGTCTGTTCTACCTGCTGTCCATACCAAGCCACTTGCAAAATTTTCACTTGAGTGCCACTGAATTCATTTCATTAATTTCACCTGGCTCCAGTCAGACAGCTACAGCTACTCATACTCAGTCATTTCAGCCAATCTTAATCAATCGATTTCAGTATCTTTACCACAATCATAGTTTTAATGCAGCTTCCTGCTTTTCCTGCTCATGGCTGAGTGTTACCTGAGATTTTGGGCTTTGACAAGCATTCATATTTTCAGTTCCTTGTCATTCAGTTCACTCTCAATTATATTAGTGATTCTTTTCAGCAGTCTATTTCAACCATATCAATTGTCCTTCAGCAGCCCTCATGCAATCCATGTCATTCTATCAGTCGTTCCTTTTGCAGTCATTATTCAGTCAGTCCATCTCTGCATCATGCCATTAGACTCTATGAATGCATTCCTACTGGCTGTTGTCATATTCCCCAGAATCTTTCCCTCAAGGTTGCCCTATGGGTAGGCATACTCACTCGCTCCCCTTGAATTCTGCATCTTGAAGGTGAGTCCCTCATCATGGGCGGGGGTCCTTCTCTGTTGGCTGTTTGTCTCTGTAGTGCCTCCTGGCAGTCCCTCCATGTGGTAAGGTCCAACAGTACAGGGGGAAGCTTTAGCCTTGCAGACCCACAGTAGGCAGCACCTCATGGTACAGTATGTAATACTTTAATTGTCAGATGGTGAGGCCCCAATCCCACATGGGTTTCTTTAGCCGAGCCCCTCTGAAAGCTGTTCTCCTTGTGGCTGCCTAAAGCCCCACCTAGTCTCATTCTGTATTCCCATCCTTAATTTCCAGTCAAGATTAGGCCTCCTCATGCTCTTGTGGCTGGATACTAGCCTTTGGGCAGTCATTGCTCTCTTCATTCCATGTTTTGGAGAGTGAGACTCCTTCACAGAGAAACTTACTTTAGCTGCAGAGATCAACTCAAGGCACCGCCACAGCATTATCCCGTTAGAGGGCTAGAGCAAGAGTTGTCCCTCCAGAAATGTTTCCCACAATTGGAATTCCAAATTGGCGAAGTAAGCTGTCATAATAAGTACCCATGCCAGGAGAACTGGTGGTCAAGGCCTCTCCTGAGTGCCAAAGGCATTTACCTTAGTAGCAGGATTTCCGCTGCAAGTTTGGGTTGTATGGTATCTCACTACTGTCCTAAACCTTCTCACTTCTTCTGGAAATCATGTCTCTGTCTACTGTCAGTTGTCACCAGCTATCATCTGCCTATGTCTTTACTCCACTTAGTTTGTGTTTGCAGCTCCTACTTTGCAGTTCTTTTGGTTCCTTCGTAAGGTACTTTTAGCGAAAAGGAACTGTGTTCTTCTGGCACCTCTAGGGCGGGAACTCTCCTCAAGAGGGTTCCCTTGGCTTCACAGTACCCTGACAGGGTGATTATCCAACAGAAAACAGAGTGCACATGGCCAAAGCACCTACAAGTACAGACAGTGTAATAGTCAAACAGTGTAATCATTCAACTAGTCTTCTATTAACAGTCTTGCACAAGCATTACTCCACATTTTAGTTGCATACATCTGTTGAATGAAAAGACTAAGCCTGTGGTTCAGTGGGCTGAAGCAACCAGCCACACCCCCTTCCAGGGCTATATTGCCCGGCTTCTTCCATCCTCATTCAGAAGCTCTGTTTCTTTGCTCCCACCATCCTCCTCCCATCTCCAGTGGCATTATTATCTCCTTGGGCTCCTTCCAAAGGTACCTTTAGTCTCAAGAAATTATGTTCCCACACGGCACCTCTAGGGATGTGACTCTCCTCAAGAGAGGAAAGAGAATGCAACTGGCCAGAGCATCTACATATAACAAGAAAGCAATCATACACTTAACCTTCTTACTATCAACAATGTTGCTCAAGTATTAATCCATGTTATAAAACGGTTCTCCAAAAGGCTGCAATCTGATTAGCTGTTAGGGATTCCAACAGCCTTACATTAATACACGTTATACTGTCATGTACAGCCTGATCACAGTGGCACATGGATTCTTCCTGTCAGCATTCCATCCTCTAGCACTGCTAAATGACTGGAATGATGCATTCTGATTTTGAACCAGCATTCTTAAACTGCTGGTGGAAGAACTATTTTATTAAAAATCTCCCTCTAAATGAGAAAAACATTAAAAAAATACACTTTTAACACTTTTCTTTTGGAATAATTTTTTTATAATAGCAATAAATGACTCCCAGGGGTTAGATTAACAGTCAGTTAATCACCCCTAGGGGTAATATGGCACTTGGCTGCACCCCGTACCACATTACACCCCTAAGAGGTGATTAATAGACTGTTACTTTAACCCCTGATCATGCCTTATTGCTTAATTAGCTGTGTCCACCCATTGAATTAAAAGTTATGAATAAAAGTTGAAAACACATGATTGAAACTAAGTCCCAAAAACTGTATTCAGTTTAGTTGGGCCTTAGATGTAGTAAGGAGTGGATTGCCAGTCACTCAGAGGATTACAGTGGTGAACCCCTATATAGATATGTGGGTGACTGGGGTGGGGGGGTGAAGGGTGGCAGGGTGCTAGTTGGTGAGTCCGGGTGAGGTTAGGAATGCATGGGGAGATATGACAGTGGACCTTTTCCTTTTTCACAGGTACACCGGGAAGGGGGGGTGATGATGGACTGTTATTTTTTAGAGATTTTCTATTATATTAAAACTACATGTGATGGTTTTCTTTCTTAAGGGTACCATTATCATTTGAGGAGAGGGAAAGTGGATGGTATGGGTGCTAAGAGGATTGGAGCAGAAGGCCTTCAGGCATGGCAAAGGCAGTGACACAACCCACCCTGTCCCACAGCCAGCCACCTTCTGGTGAATGGAAGTGCTTGGAATCAGCTGTTTTACTATGCAGCTAGCACTGGAATGCTTTCATTCACTAAAAGGTGATCGGCCATGGAGGAGAGCAGGTTGAATTGTCACCTTCACTGTGCCAGGGGGGCTTCTATTAAGGACATTTGGGCGTAGAGGGTAGAGGAGGGTGGGAGTTGGGTGATGCTGTGGGGGGTGGATAAATTGATGCATAGAAGAGGAAACATGCTAGATGAGATGGCGGCTAGCTGTGGAGACAGGTGAGTTGTGCTGGTCACCCATCGTGGGATTTTTTTGTTTGTTTAAAACTTAAAAAAAAAAAAAAAACTAAAATTGAAGGTGCTGGCAGAAGAAGGGTGTAATTGGGCTTGTAGGAGAGGGTGGAGATGGGGGGGGTTTAAGCGACTAGTCTGGGGGAGGGTGGGGCTGTTTCTTTCTTTCTTTCTTTTTTTTCTTTAGTATTTCCAGAATAGGGATAGACACGAACAGTGCCACTGTTCCTTATACATATCCAAGTAATGAATAGTACATGTTCATGGCATTTGGGAATACTATTCATTGCTTGCACACTGTTAATAGATACGTAGAATTTATTGACAGAGAAAGACCCAGCGGTCAGACTAGTCTTCACATATACCTACTTGTGAGTTCCCGAAGGATAACATACAGTAACATAAAAGGGAGGGCAAGGCTGGGTCAGTAGCAAAAAGGTGGAGGACATAGCCTAGTATAGGTAGCATGAAGGGCCTGGTTTGGTAGTATGAAGAAGGTGTAATTAGCTCAGTATGGGCAGAATGTATTAGTGCTGAGTCCTAAGGAGAAGAGCAGGATGCCCACCTGGGCATGCTTGTGGCAGAACTGCAACGGTGGAATCAGCGAGTCGAGGACTGAAAAATTCAAGAGTATAAAACATGGCCAAGGTAGTGGATGTCCAGAGCAGCTGAAGGAGCCAAGACTGGTGAACACCAAAGGCACAGATGGGACAGTGGATGCTGAGGGAGCACAGCATGATGAAGTAGCAAGGATAAACAAGGCAGCAGCAGCCAGTAGCAGTAGGAAAGGCAGATGACAGACAAGGAACAGGGAAGGAGACTACAAGAAGTAGAGGGTGATGCCAGGGAGGAAGTGGGAGAAGCCAGGGGAAAAGAAACAGGTGTCCAGTAGAGGGCACGCCAGTCAGTGCAGTGGGGAAGGGAAGTAGGACAGAAACTTGATGCAGGCCCCAGTAAAGAGGGAAAAGCACAGCCAAGGACCCAACACAAGGGCCCCTGGCACAGCAGCGGAAGCACCAGGCAGCAGCCAGGAGTTGGTAGCAGGACTCCACACCCCCTGTACAGCAGAAGCTGCCTAGAAGGGAAGCCAGGGCAGAGACAGAAACAGCAGCCTGAGAGGCCCTGAAGGAGGGGAGCAGGGGTCAAAACAGCAGCCTACCAAGACGCACAAAGTGGCAGGTGGGATGTCGAAAAGGAAATCATCAAGGGAAAGGTGCAGCAGGCAGAGAGTTGCAAAGCTAAGGTGAACAGCAGCACCTACCATGCAGGGACACACCAAAATGGCGCCGGAGCTCAGCGGTACGCTGGCCGACAGACCAGCAATGAAAACAAGCGTCCACAGGATTTGGACATGTGTGGCTTATATTGTTTGCTTGTCTATCTGTTTTAACTTTTTATTTATGAAATTATGCAACTGACAAGCACATAAAGACAGGTCAGTGATAAGACAACATACCAACATTGTACAAAATATAACATACATCACTTGCACAAATATGAGCCCAGCTACTAGGCAGTAATCCCAGAATATTATAAAGGATTCGGTAGCCCAGACAGGTGAGTCCATAGGGCATTAAACTCAGCACAGGAGATAGCAAGCAGATCAGTGTACCATATCTCACTGCACCTCACAGAAATTACTTGCGGGGAGCTAGAATGCCATATACAGTAATGTAACATAATGTAAAGATAGCCTGAACTCAGTTAAGTCAAAATATGCCCCCAAACACTCCAAGGTACCAAACAGTGGTACTATGTTGGGAACAAGTTACTTCAAAATAGGATAGATATGTAACAGTCCACAAATTAATAGGTATGCATTTGCACACAAATAGCAACATACATTACTGACATGGTAAACAACCAGTGTCTATATAGGTAATTATCTACAACCAGTAAATGTGCAGTAAACAACCATCATATTCCTGCCATTAACACAGGGCTCAGCATCTAACTTTATGCCAGAGTATTATTAATGGGGAAAAAAAACAGAAAATTCCCAAAGTCTGATAATATAAGCCCCAACCGCATGAGGCAAAATATAAAGTTAAGTCAGCTTCACTATCTGATGTCTGGTGCTCTGCAGGGTTTTAAATAATTGATTAGCAGTTTTTTTCTTGGGATGATACTAACTGTACAGAAAGTATTTATATAGATTTTCAAAAAGTGCTGTGTTTGTTAAACACAGTGAGGCAAGAGCTATGCATTTTCACAACGATTTAGCACTTTTATGAGCAAAACGCTAATCAAGTTTTAGAGTTAAATAATTCCCTGCTCTGGATTCTCTGGCGACGGTGAAAGCGCTGCAGACCTGATGGCCATTTTAGGGTCCATGAAAATACTGGTTTTGTTTCTGTATTGCACCTGGAGCTTTGCAGGGAACAGGAGCTACGCCATAATGCCTTTCTCCAACAGGAATTTGTTTTACAACCTGAGGTTATTGCTTTCTGTCTTGAGTTTGAGCCAAAATGTCTGGAAAAGAGCCCAGTTTGCTCTGTCTCAAGACAATAGTGCCATGGGTCCTGGCCACGTGCAGTAACGGGATGTGAGCTTTGGGGGAGGACAGCATGACAATGGCTGTTAATGGTCTCTGTGCCATCCCATCCCTAGGCCTTGAACAGTTCAGAATGATGAAAGCCTTGATAATTTGTGCCCCAGAGTCATGAGAAAGCAGAAAAGATCTGTAAGAATAAGGCAATCCAGAGCTGAGAGTAATTCTCTCAGACTGGCTAGCCAGAGGGGAAAACCCTTTATATGAACATTACATTGCCACTGACTGTTCTCGTGGGATTCCACCTTAGACCTGAGGAAGCCCACATCCTTTACGAGTGTTGCGACAATAGCTGATTTCCTCTCCGCATCTCGTGTCAGCTCAGAGATGGCTGACTTGTTTTCAGCAACGTGGCTGTCCAACTCCCCCAATTTCAGTTTGACTGCTGCTAGCATACTGTTTGTCTTATGGCCAGTTGATTGGAGTTTTTGCAGCATCGCTAAGATTGGTGTCACTTGGGGGCTCCGGAAGGGTTGCCATGCTGCAGAAGCCCAGCTGTTTTGGAAGCATGGTTGAAGGTTGGAGTTTAGAAGAAGGCATCGGCTCCCTGGTGTTGAGCTGGCTGATTCTTTTTTGGTCTCATCTCGACCTCTGGTAAGTCTCCTCACAGAAACGATAGAAAAAAGTGTCAAAAACACCGGAAAACCAAATTTCAACTGCAGTATATGAAAAGTTAGATACAGCGCTCACAGGAGACGCATCTGCTTCTGATGGCTGCCCAGCAGTGCCACCATGTGTGCTTCAAATTTTGCTCAAATGGTGGATGTGGCATGTGTCATCTGCTGCCTCTCTCAACCACAAGCAAAGCCCTTGGATTACAGGAGTTGACAGAGAGGGGAAGGTTATTTAAAAAGATGCTGTAGAAATTGGAAAAAAGTAATAATAGTGCATTCCGAGTATCAGTCAGTGTTTGTGTTATGGGTACATCTTTAGCTAAATCTGTTCTGCACAAGATGGCCACAGATTACCTCAGAATGATTTTGTAGTCCGTGAAGTACATGCTATTGTGTATCGGACTGTGTAGCACCTTTAGATCATTCAATTCCTATTTTTAACCAGGCGAGGCCACTAAAAACCCATTCTCCTTTAGAGGGGGTCGCCTGGCCAGGAAGGCTCAGCTGCAGCAAAGCATGACAAACATAAAATACAACATTCAAACACATAACCTGACCCTTATACTGTTCAATAAGATGGCAGATGCTTCTGGTGCAATATTAGCCACTGCCAAGCAATTTAGATCACAGATTGTAGTGTGAAAGAAATATTGTGACCGACTGTGAATTGAACCCATGCTCCTGGAATACTGCCCCGGTGCTCTAACCGCTGAGTTATAAGCTTACATGCTGGGACCTGACTCGTCTAACCATGGTCAGGTCTCACTGTTAAACAAGAGTGAGCAGTGCCATTTATGTGACAATACAGTACGCTGCTGTAAATGTCTGAACTTATTCACTACCAGACTGATAAGCCCTCATCTTAAGTCCCTCTGTCATCCTCATCCTCTTGCTGCCCTTCCCATCTCAAATTTGGATAGGGCAGTTCATTACTTTACTGGGCCCCTGAAAATCCATGTGTGTTTTCAAAGAGCCCAGAGAATTCAACAGAAATCAATATACAGACATACCAAGCCTTGCAACATACAAGGAATTAAATGAGGGTGATGACTCAGACGGGTACTTTCTAGGAACATGGATGAGCCCCCTTTGGGAAATGAAAATGTGGCTTGATTGCCCTTTCTTCTACCAGTCTACATTTCAGTCATCAGTCTGATATCTTTAGTAAGACCCGTTGAGGCATGGACATTTTTTCAAACAACTTGACTCAGGCTGTCACTCAGTCTGGTCGCTAACTGCTAGTGTAGCATCAGTGGGTCCTTTAATCTTTCAACTAAACAGCATTTCAAACTCCGGCTGATGGCTTCCTGGAACTTATGTTTATATTATTCATAACCGCAGGTGCTTACAACATTGCTGCAGTGCTGGCGAGACTCAGCCCTACTGTCTGAGTCTGGCCAGCACTGCAGCAATGTTGTAAGCACCTGCGATATTGTTTTTTCCTTTCTAAAAATAGGACAGCACACACAATCTCTTGCAGAGCTTTTATGTTGCGGAGATAAGGTGTCTTGTATATGTTTATATATTCAGTTATTGAGTTTTCTCTCATAGAAATATAAAAACACAGAAACAGTTGGCAGAAAACAACTGCTTAGCGTACCAAGTCTGCCCCAAATGTCCTACCTATTGTACCACTGCAGACCTTAACTGGTCCCTGAGGTTTCTCCCCTTCACTGTTTTTGTATTATTCTGCCCATATGCCTTTCCCATACATTCTGGAAGCCTGCCACCATTCTACCCTCTGACACTTCATCTGGCAGTTGATTCCATGCTTCTGTTACCCACTTAGTGGGGAAGTTACTCCTCACATCCCTCTGAAACCTGCCCACTTCCAACGTTATAGCATGCTCTCTAGTCCTGGTACTCATCCTCACTTGGAAGAGGCTCCCTTTTGCACCCTGTTAACCCCTGTAAGGTACTCAAAGGTAACGATTATGTCACCCCTCATTCTGCTGTATTCCAGAGTGTACATGAAGTGTGTGGTTATAAGAGTGTCTTCTACTGAGTTCTTTGGTTGACAGTAAAGGGAAGCTAAGAAAACACTTCTGTCATCCAAAGGACTAGTAAGAAAATTCTACAAGAGACATGGTAAAAAATGTTTTACACTATTTGTTTTTAATTATTCACCCAGTGTAAGTCAAATGAGATGCATCAAGGTGACTCATATTCAGTGGCATATCACTTCCACTTAGTTCTACAGCTGTGATGACAGACGCACAAGGGGCAAGTGACTTGCTCAAGATCACACAAGTAAGCCCTTCACTGTGGTGGGTTTCAGACTTCTGATCTCCTGTTCCACAGGTCACTGTACTAACCACCATACAGTACTGCCTTCCCCGTACTTTAATTGATCAGACATGGGCTACTCACAAATCAGGCTGAATACTACTTTTTATGATCTCAGTGCTCCACAAGGTTTACCGTACAAGTCATTTCTTCAGCAGAGGACATACAGCAGTAGTGTTGCTCGTATCAACTGAAATGTTTTGGTAGCTTGTTTTCTTTCTTATTTTGGAACAACCACGGTAACACGACCCAAACCCGTAAGACCACGTTATGGCTGTCTCTTTTTCCCCTGGTGTGAGATACACACGAGGCACACTGATGAGTCCTGCATAGGACAAAACACGTGTCTGTGTCTTCTGTTCTCACCCTTTGCAGATGGTATGAGAGGCCCTTTGGCACCATGCATTTCTGCATAAAGCAGAACCAGCCTAAGTTTTCATGGCTAATTTGCACATATATCCCATGATGCTTTGCATTATGAGAGTATGTGTGATTTTGTATTTCTTGGAAGCCTGGCTTTATTGCCAGTGCCCTTTTTGGAGGATAACCCCTTGCTTCAGTGCCTTTGTGCTGAGGTTCTTTGTCTTTTTATGGTATTATGCCAGGATGTGTCTTCATACACAGATAATGAAGCTATTTTACAGAAGGCTCGTTAAACATGACAAACATGGCAAAATTATTGTTGTAACAGCACTGAAGCTGTGAATTCAACATTCTGCCACATTTCATAATCTGTGTGTTTTTAAAGTGTACACTCCCTTTTTTTAAATATACTCTTTACAGTATGTCAAATTTCAAGTTGCAAGGCATTCATTGCCAGTTCACAAAAGACTGTTCTGATCTGCAGTAAGTGAACAATGATTTTTGAGTTGCGTCAGAATGATCCTTGCTGTTTCTCATTGTCTTCTGTGTGTATGACTCATCTGATAACACTTATGTCTTATGTTGTAAGTATGAGTCCCATGATAGGATTTGGGCTTGTCATCATACCCAGCACTTGGCACTGCATTGCTGGAGGGGGAGAAGGAGTTGGGGTGTGCTGAACTACTACAGGTGCCATTGTCCTTGGATGAGAGATTAAACTGAGGTTCATTTACCTGCTGCTGTTGCTTGTCCAGGTACAAGTTAATGATCTCATGACACTATTCAAAAAGATTTGGAGATGGTCCCAATACTGTAACTTAGTCAGTATTCCATCTCTGAATAAAAGAGATTCAGTGGTCTGTTGGGCCCCTTATGTTGGGAGTGCTTTGGCAATGTAAGGGGGATTACTAGTAGGCTTAGTAGGATTGGAATGGTTGGTAAGAAGCAGGAAATAATTGAAAGTGGCATGTTTGGTACTTAGGAAAGATAGGACTAAGCACATTTGCACTGACATAGTTCAGGGGCTGAGTACCATTGCTGTGGGATAGTGTGTTTGAATGATTTTTGCAATGTGGATTTTTCTTATGCTGTCTCTGTCCCTGCTACAGATAATACTACCCTTTTTGAGATGCCATGCAGACACAGGAACCACCTTAAGGAGGGATCCACCCCAGAAGTACCACAGGGAAGACATTCCCTTGGACCAAAGCGGTAACACCCTATATGGGCTAGTATTATTGAGTGGCTCAATATGAACCACTCAATAATACTGCTCACCTGTAGAGCGAGAGGAGAAAAAGAGCACCGAATGATCATAGCGAGTATAGCACTGAAGGACACGTGCTACACTCATGAGAGAGGATATAAATAGCTCAGTTTGGACAAGCCTTGCCGAGTTGGCCGTGTGGCATAGTGGCTTGATCCACTTCCCCTGGAGCCTGTGGTGCTGTGTTCAGATCCTGGTGCAAGAAGCTATTTGGCTTCCTGGGGGAGTTGCAGTTTATTTCTATGTCCACTTCCCCTGGAGTTGACAATCTTTAGTTTGGAGGGTGCGGGGGGCTTGGCCTCCGCATAAGAAACATCATTTTCTTTTGTTTCTTTTTTAAGCAACCATTGCTATTTGCAATGGTCGGTGCTGTGTGGTTCACCCTTTTGACGTCGGGCGGTTGTTCACTCTCTTTATGTGATTGGCGGTCATATAAACTCGCTCTTATCATATAAAACCGACCAAAGCTATATTGGAATGACACCAGAGAATTCCAGATGGAGGCAGAGAAGCTGATGAAGGTGGAGAGGAGGATGGTGGTAGTAATGAAATGAGGATCTAAAGAATGCTTGATAATGCATAGATTAAGCACCGTCCGATGGGGGACTTGGTGTGTGTTACCCGCTGTCCCATCAAACCACAGGCAAATCCCTTTAATTTAATGGACCATTAAGCTTAAGGCAAGGAACTGCTGGACAGACTACAGTAGGTGGCCTAAGGAGTCTTTTTCTGCCATCAAAGTCTATGTTTCTATGTTTCTAAGCTCCTTATGTAGTAATGCTTGAGCAACATAAAGGGAATGATTTTTAGGATGGATAGAACTGGAATGGTTGGTAGGATGTAGGAAACAGTTGGAAGTAGCATGGTTGGTACTGACTGAGGTAGGTTAAGATGGCAGGTACTGGGTATGTTTGTACTTACCTAGTTCAGGGAACAAGTACTGTTGCTGTGGGGTAGTATGGTTGAATGGCTGTGCAGTATAGGTTAATCTTACAATCCTGTTTCCTTCTTAGTTGAGCAATGACCTTGATTTGTTCAAATCGGGTCTCTAGAATATAAAAATCTGAAGTTTAAAAACTGTCCTCATAGGAGTCTCTGGAGCGTGCCCCAGCACTCTTCAGACTACAGTATTACATTATGAAATGTGTGAGCGCAGGGCAGTGCTAAGTATAGGGAAGTGGAAATCATCAGGCTCTCAGCGCCACAGAACCTAAATATGATCCCTTTCCTCCTTTACTTCAGCATCAAGAAAATTTTTATTTTTCCAGCCCACAGCTTCTGGGGATGTAAGGATCCTTGTGGGGTTCTGGGGTGAGCACCAGAGGAGGTGCTCTTTAGCATAGTTAGGGTATGGCAAATTAGATTAAATTGAGGGACTGAAAACAATTTTTGTTTCCTTCCCTCCTACCGTACATCCCTCTTATCCTCTCCTTCAGCTTCCTCCTACCCTCTCCGCAATAATACTTCCCATTCCCTCACTGTTCCTTCTAGAAAATCTACTGTTGGTCAGTCTGCTTTCTCATACCGCTTTCCTAAACGCTGGTCCTCCCTTACTTTGTCACTTCACTCTGCATCTTATGCTTTCTCCCAAAGTGTCTCCTTGACTATTCTTCTCCCTCCTGCACTGTCCATGACTCTCTTCAACCCCCCCCCCCAACCGTTTTTGCCCTGGCAGACTGTTTTCTTCACTACCTATTCATTGTTCTGAAGACTAGTTCCATCACCTAAATTATCTAAATTATTGTTTTCTACTAGACATATCTTTTGCACTGATTTGTCTTCAGTTTTTTGATTAAGCTGCTTGATATACTGTATTTGCTATGTATGATTTTCCACATCCCCTTACCCCAGGACGCATCTGGAAATGAATTGTCAGCAGCTCAGTATGTCTTTCCTAGTGAAACTTTTGAAATTAGTCAATCAATAAATAAATAAATATGAAGCCATAAAGAGAGTGGCAGTGCAGTAATTTACAAGATGCCATTACCCAGAGATGTTTTAGGCACTTCACACATAAAGTGAGTGCCACCAGAGGAACGGAGGCCATCTTCAGTGTTTTTAATACGGACAAGTTCCAGGAGATACAGTAAGTGGGTCTGTAGACAGTACACACTTCCAGATGAGTTGACAGGGATGACCACCCTTCAAAGATGCCAGTTGTACAGACCTGCATTATGGGCTTACTCCTTATCGGTCCCTTCCCTGGGTACCTAAAATGGGATCCCCCACCTCGATCGCTACCAGTCAACAGTACATCAGCTGACATGACCAATACAGATACCTATGTGACCTAAACAGTACACCATTTGTGGGTGACTTACAAGCTACTTGCCTTTGGTTGCTGAATAAGGGTAAAGTTCCATGTCGACCTGCAGACTTACCTGCAGATGCCCCTGCAGACATGTGCTGCTGTCTCGTGGTCCTCATGCCTCAACATTGCTTACACAAGGGGACACTTATCCCTATGGGAAATAATACATGTCTGATATCATCTGATTAAGGATAGCAGATCCCATGACCATGACCTCTGACCACCACCACTCCAAGCTGTAGCTACTTCCCAAGTGAAGGAAAAAGCCTCTGCTCTGGTTTAAATCTTGGTGTTTGCTAAAGCCCGATTGCTGCTAGCACAGCTGGTGAGCCAGCCTCCAACCACAATGATCCAAAAATGGCCACCGACTACTCTTCTTGCAGCCTCCTATAATTTCCTCTGTCTTCTTAGCTTACCTTCCCAACCCCAGCAACCTAAAAATCAATTCACTTTAAAAAAATAATAACACATATCAATGGGCTCCCGCACTCCTGGTTGAAGCAGCTTCCCAAACGAAGAAATAAGCCTCTGTTGCAGTTTCAGTCTTAGTGTCTGCAAATGCCTGATTGGTGCGAGCAGATCGCTTGACTCTGCCCCCAACAAACTAGATGCCAGAACTGGCTGTGAAATACCCTCCTTGCAGCCTTACACGATTCCTCACTCTAGCAATCAGATAATCAGTTAAATAAAAAAAATACAGTAATGTGCTTTCTACCCACTTATCGCTGCTCCTGGCTGTAGATGCTTCTCAAGTGAAAGAAACTTCTGCTGTGGTTTAAATCTTGGTGTCTGCAAACACGCAGTTGACACTAGCAGATCACATGACCATATACCCAACCACTATGGCACAAAAAGTAGCTACTGACCACCCACCCCACAGCCTCCTACAATACCCTCCCTCCTCCTGGCCTCCCTTCCCAACTCCAGCAACCAGACAGTCAATTCAGATTCAGAAAAAAATTATAAATAAGTTCTCTGCCCCCTGACCACCACTTTCAGCTGTAGCTGCTTCCCATGTGAAGGATGCCCTAATGTCCTACCTCTATTGTTGTTTATATCTTTGTGTCTGCTAATGCCTAATTTGCACTAGTAGACCACATTACCCTGTTTCCAATCACAGTGGCACCAAAAACAGCCAAGTTTCTTTCCTTCAGCGCCCCCAATTCCCCTCCTTCCTCCTGGTCTTCTAACCCTAACAACCAGACAATTCAGTTTCAGGGGGAATATATACTGTACAAACATACATACGGACATATGAAGAAGCCAACAGAGGAAGGCCATTTGGTCTATCTATTCTGCTCATATTGCAGGGTCCAAAGCTTGAGCTACTGCCCCTGCCTCCCTGCCCACTCTTCCCATCCTTTCCAGCCTCCCTACCCATGATCCTTGCCTTCCCCCTGTGCCTATCCCAGCCTCTTTTAGAGCTGCCCACTGTCTTCAATGAGACCACCTCTTCCAGCAGCGCATTCCAAGTGTCCACCACCCTCGCCATAAAGAAGTGCTTCCTGACCTCCCGCCTAACTTCCTCAGCTTAAGACTGTGCCCCTTCATGTTATGGTTGCCACTTAGCTTAAAGAGACCCTCCTTATCCACCTTATTTATCCCTTTCAATCACTTAAAGGTCCCAATCATGTCCTCTCTCTCTCCAGTCCTCCAGGGAGTACATGTTCAATACCCTCAACCTGTTCTTGTAAGCCTTACCCTTCTGACCCACTATCATCTTTGTAGCCCTCTTCTGGACCTTCTCCAGCAAGTTAATGTCTTTTTTGAGGTATGGACATCAGTACGAAACGCCATGCTACTTATATTCTTTGCAAAAAACTGCGTTAATGCACCAGTTAAGGTTCAGATTAAACTGACAACTGTAGGACAATGTAGCAATAGGGTTTCCAACCCTAACCCCACCCCCAAGTCAGGAAAAGGAAAAAAAAAATTACAGTTTTTGCTGTACTGACTGCTGGCAAATCAGGGGTAGGGTTGGGGTTTTCAACCCTAGCTCTCACCCCACTATGATACAGTCTTGAAATGTATAGAACTGTGTCTCCCCAGATGTTGCCAACAACATGTAGGCCCCGCCTGAAGAAAACATATCACGTCACCTTATTTGGTCATGGAATGGGGTGAGCGTTGGGGTGGAGAACCCCAAGGAAGACCCGACTTCTGATTCTCCAGCAGTCAGGACAGCGAAAATTGTTATGCTGTTTCCTTTTCCTGGTTGTGGGTGGGGACTTAGGGTTGGAAACCCTAATGCTACATTTTCCTACTTTTGTCGGTTTAATCTGAGCGTTAACTGGTGCATTAATGAAGGTTTTTGCAAAGAATGTCCTTACCTTTTGAGATAGCAGAATCGTTTCTTCGTTCATACAGGTCCCTTTGGGACCTGCATGAATAAATCCATCTGGCTAGGGAAGTGCAGAGCCCTGTGCTTCCATCTCTCCATAAGTGCACACATCCATCTGGCTGTGGAAGTCCATCCAGAAAAGTAATTCATGTGCTTGGTTGTAATTGTTTTTTGTGAGGCTTACTTCAAAGGAAAAACTATATTGTGTCTCTCTTAACTGCTAGCAGTTGGTTGTTTATGGGCAAAAATGTTTTTTTTTTTCAGTTTTTTTACCCTTACGTCAGTAAATTTTGTCAGTTTGCTCTGAAATTTGGTATGGTTGTAGTAGAAGACGAGATACACTTGTGGTGCATTTTTAGTGATTGGACTTGCATTGTGGATTTGGCACCATGGTAAAGATTGGAGGTAATTTAAGGGTACAGTGTGTACTCCGTGAATGTTTAGGGGGATTATGTGTTAGTGCTGTAGTACTCATTGAGACAGTTATCTCTATCTCTCTCTCTCTCTCTATATATATATATAATATTTTATTTCTTTATGTAGCTTTTTTTGACCGGGAAAGGAAGACTAGACAATTCTGCCTATTTTCAGCAACAGAGGGGAATACAGATGGATGCGAACTGACATTGAGCCAGATTAAGCTGCTGGTGGTATTTTTTAGTGAATATATATTGTCCCTCAAGTCCAATTATTGATGGACTTATGACTTACTAAAGTCACAGTGTTATTGTATGGGAATTTTCATTTTATAATTTTTATGACTTTTTTAATATGGCCCCTACATTTTTGGTGGGGTATTATGTGTTACTGGTATAATACTCATTGAGATCTTTTTTTTTTTTTTTATAATTCAAGTTTATTGAAACTCCAGAGCCTGTGTACCATCACAAGCCATATACACTGCAAGCATTTACAGATTTCATAAGCGATGTATAACATTGGTTCAGACTTAGTTAAGTTTCGAGAACTTAATTCATTTTCTTTTCTGGGATACATTCTCTTCTGTTATCTATAAGATAAATTCAGAGACAGCAGCTTATTTCTACTTATTCCCCAGTTTTATTATAAACTTTTTATGTTCCTTTCTTCCCAAGTCTCCCTCCCTCCACCCCCAGCTCTCAGGCCACTCTAGGTTCCCGTGGCTAGGTCCTGTCTGGTCCACCTATTCACATATGTGTTCACCCTGTTATTCATCTTGTATGTTAATTCCTCCATTTCTTTTATTTCTTTTATAATAGAGTGCCAAAGGAGTAGATCAGGCGCATCCTGAGAGAGACATTTTTTAGTAATTGACTTATGGGCTGCTGCCAGTAGTACCCCCCAGAGGTATCTACCATCATCTCCTTTAATTTCAACAGGAGGTATTCCCAGAACCAGGTTCTTGCATGTTAGTCGTATGCTGCAGGAGAATATGTTCTCCAGAATTCTGGAGATCCCTTGCCAGAAAGGATGTATTGCATCACACTCCCAAAAGATATGGGAGTGGTGAGCCACTTGGACACCACATCCCCTCCAACAAAGTGGGGTTACTCCTGTATCCCACTTACTTAAGCTTTCAGGTGTGTGTAAGTACCTGATTCTTATTTTCCAGGCAAATTCGCACCAGTTAGGTGAAAGTGTAGTTTTATTTACCGACTGGAATATTGCCCTCCACTCCTCTTCTGTGATATTTAGTCCCATTTCCTGCTCCCACTTACTTTTGATTCTAAGGGGTTGTCTAGGATGCAGTTGCTTTAATGCTCTGTAGAGAGCAGATATGTGTCCCTTCTCTAGGGCCCCCTCCTGAATAGATGCTATGACCTCCAAGAGATTCTTTACTTTGGGTTTCAATTCTTGTAATTTCTGAAGTGTGTATATATGTGTTCTAAGTTGTAGGTATCTGAAATGATCTTGGTTCCTTAAATGGTATGTTTGTTTAATGGAGTGAAAATTTAGTATTGTGTCCCCCAAGATCATCTGACCCAAACTGGTAAATCCCAGTTTGGCCCATCTTCTAAAAGAGTGGTCTATCTTAGATGGGAGGAAATATTGGGACCAAGTGAACCAATGTAGAGGCCACATTTCCCTAAAAAGGTTGTACTTATTCCATAATCTATGGATAATTTTTATGGTGCCTTCAACTGTCAAGGGGGGACGCTGTGTCCCCTTGAGTATAGAGGCATCTGCAATCAAGAGGAGGACCCTCAGTTAAATGAGATTCAGTGTCTTTCCAGTGGGCCTCATATGTTGTATTTGACCAGAGCAACACATTCTTAAGGTAGGCGGCTATACAGTAATCTTCCAAGATGGGGACCATTCTGCCGCCATCAGCTTTATCTGTCTGGAGTAGCGCCATTCTTACCCTCGGTCTGCCCGGGTGCCACACAAACCTGCCAAACAGTCTTTGCCATTCTTTAAAATACTTCTTTGGAATAAATATTGGTAGGGATTGGAAGAGATACAAAAATCTAGGTAGGATGTTTAAGATAACTGTTTGGATTTTAGAATATAATGGTAAGTTTAGAAGTTGCCATCTAGCTACGTCTTGTGTAATTTGTTACTGTAGTGGGCCATAATTTGCAGTAAAGAGTCCCCCATATGTTTTGTCAGTTGTATCCCCAAATATTTGATTTTCGGTTTATTCCACTTAAGAGGTAGTAACTTAGTTACCTCCGGTGAAGGGTTGTAGAAGAATTTCAGGATTTCTGTCTTTTCTTTATTTAGTGAGTAGCTTGCGTGTCGGCCAAATTCTTCCAAAAGATTCCAGATCTTTGGGATAGATTTGTCAGGGTTAGCAAGATATAGAAGGACGTCGTCCGCATACAATGTGATCTTATGTTCGGTATCTCCGATCCTAATAGCCTTCACCTCTGGATTCCCCCGTATAGCAGAAGCTAAAGGCTTGATGTATAGGGCAAACAGTAAGGGGGAAAGGGGGCATCCCTGTCTAGTCCCACAGCCTAGAAGGAATCTATCTGAGATGCTGCCATTTAATCTTATATAGGCTTGTGGGGCTGCGTATAGACTCTTAAGGGTATCAATCATGTTCTGGGGGATACCAAAATGCTCCAAGGTAGTAAAAAAGAAAAGGCCAGGATACCTTGTCAAATGCCTTTTCTGCGTCCAGGCTCATTAGGAATGTTGGGGTTCTATCTATGGAAACTTTATTTATAATATTGATGGTACGCCTGATGCTGTCTGGGGCCTGACGGCCAGCTATAAATCCTGTTTGGTCGTTATCTCTTAAGGATGGGAGAAGGGCATTTAATCTGGAAGCTATGATGGAGGTAAAGATCTTATAATCTACATTAAGTAGGGAAATAGGTCTATAAGAAGTGCACTCAGATGGATCCTTGCCCTGCTTATGTATAACTGAAATATTAGCATAGTTCTATGATGGGGGTGCCTCCCCACCCGTCCAGACCTCATTGAAGACTCTGAGCAAGTGCGGGGCAAGCTCTCCCCTAAGTTTTTTATAAATGTGTCCACTAAAACCGTCAGGTCCAGGACATTTCCCAGGTTTAAGTCTTGTAATAGCTTGGTCCAACTCTGTCATTCTTACGGGGGCAGTCAGGGTCTCTTTTTGATCTTGGGAAAGAGTAAGCAGGTTCAGAGATTCAAGGAAATTAGTCTTTTCCTCATTAGAGGACTCTGGTTGGGGTTTATAAAGTTGCTTGTAATATTCTACAAATGCCTCCTTAATTTTCCCCTGATTGTAGGTCAAGGCTCCAGTTTTAGGATGTTTGATCTTTACAATGGTGGCCCTGGCCTGCCTCTGCCTAAGTCTGATAACAAGCAGTTTAGTTGCCCAAGCGCCTCCCTCATAATAAGATTGCCACAAATAGGCAAGTGATTTCTCTACTTCTGTAAGGTGAAACTTATGTAGATGGAACTTGATGTCCCTTATTTGGTCATCTACTTGTTTTGTCCATCTTACTTTATTGAGATCTTTTTTGATACATAAATGGTTCTTTATCTTCACAGAGTAATGGAGTTACGGCTTGTTAAAGTTGCAATGTTATCCTATCTGAATTTTCATTGTTTCATTTTAATGATTTTTTTATATGACCCCTAATTATTTTGGGGGGGGTGTAATACTCATTAAGACCCTTTTTTTCTCATATAGAGATTATCCCTTAACTCACAAGATTGACAGAGCTGCAGCTCATCACAGTTACAGTGTTATCCTAAGGGAATTGTAATATTTACATTTTTATATTTTTTTACGGTCCCTGAATTCTTTTGTAGAGTTGTATGTACTGGTATTGTAATACTCATTAAGACCTTTCTTTTGATATATAGATTGTCCCTTAACTGCAAATATTGACAGAGTTATGGCTTGTTAAAGTTGAAATGTGGAAAAAAAAAGTTCAAATTCTTTTTTCATATGAAGGAATCTTTTTTCGTGAGATGGTTTTATTCTCGTGAAACAAGATTTCTTCATACAAAAAAGAATGAAAAAAAAATAAGTCCAAATTCTTTTGTCTTATGAAAGTAATCTTGTTTCATATGGCCCTATTCCTGTTTTGTATGGCCATACAAAAAAAGAAAATCATCTCACGAGAAAAGATTTAAAAAACGTGTTGAAGACATTTCTGGGTCATGTTTCAGAAAACTAAGTGCAGAATCCAGACAATGAGGTCCTGATTAGCAAGATACACATGTTGATGTCTTTCTGTTAGATGATTTGTGTTGGTTTTTGAAAATTACCAAAAATAAAAACAGAAACAAGATGGTGGCCATACAAAAAAATATTTTTTTTCTCACGAAACAGGATTAACCCCCATATGAAACAGAATCCTTTTTTGTATTGCCAAATTATTTTTATGTATGAAACAGCTATCCAAAAGTGTGTACTGAGCATGCTCAGAACTGAAATTTCAAGCCCATATGACTCTGGAATGGATTACAGTTTTTTTCACCAAATTAGTGAATGACACCACTCTGTGCCAAGCCCTTTCTTCCCTAAAAATTTAAGACCAAAATTCCAAACCATTTAGGCGCTAGGCAATGACTAAAATACAGCCAAAAAAAATATATATATATATTTTTTTTTTCACTTTTTTCACTATCCAGATCTTGGAATTCTCACATCCAACCGGAACGAAACTTGGCACATCAAGAAACCTTACCCCTGAGAGAGCATATGCAAAGTTTCGTGCAAATCCGTTAAATGGGGCAAAGCTATTAAAGTGCAAAGTTAGGGGTTTAACATTAAACAGCCTGCTCAGTCCTAACTATAGTGACACTACCACACCACTATAATACTCTCTGCCCTTTCACTACTGCTCCTGGTTGTATCTGCTTCCAAAGAGAAAAAACTCAAAACCAGACTTTTAAACAAGCATTTGTCAATGATAAATGCTTACTTGCAGTGTAAGAGGGCTTTAAAAAGCTCTAATGTTGTTGGGACAACTCTGAAAAACATAATATCTGAACACAATTTAGTTTATAGTTCACCCTTGTTTGTAATTTTCACCCTTACTTATTACTAAGGACATTTCCATTGAAACAGGATTTCTGCTCTGTTTGCTCTGTCTGTCTACTTCTGTCTGTCGCGTTCTTTTTTTTTTTTTTTTTTTTTTTATGCGCCTCCTCCTTGCTCCAGGGCGGCTACTCCTTCAGGCTGCCAAGGTCCCCACTGGTGCCCCCGCCTGATGCCAGCCACCACCACCTCATATTTGCAGCCCCCGGGGAACCTGGATGTAACTCTTCGCCGGGCAGGTCCCCCTTCTCCGAGCGAGATAGGCGCCGATAGGGGCTGGCCAGCACACGCAACTTGGCCCGGGCGCTGCTGAGGTGGATCTGGGCTGCATCAGGGACCCATGGCAACGGGAGCCGGTGACCGTCATCTGGTCGACCCTGGAGCATTTTTTCTGCTTTGCTCCCCCGGGGGCGTGGTTGCCACAACTTCAAGGCATAAGCCGGCATTCTCCACACCCCCCTTGGCAGGTAGGGTCCCAGCACCCTGCCATACCCCTAGCCTCTGCCAGGAGTTGGCAAGCGCCGGGTCCTTAATCCACCCTTCCCCCAAGAGAAGGCGAGCAGTCTCAGGATGCTCCTAGCCTTCTCTCCCTGGCCAGCCCTCCAGTGTCCCAAGTCCATTCCCGAACCCGGTCACGCCAAGTGGAAATCCAACCGCTGCTCCGACGGGCCAGCCGTCAGTCACAGTTCTGTTTATGACATCCTAGTTTGTTTCTGTGCAGAGAAGTGTGATGTCATAAACAGGGCATTATTGTGTCATGTGTAGACAAGCAGTCAAAGCTGATAAAGTCCAAAGGGGCAGTAATCTTGTTTTTATGTCACTTCCCTCAATAATAACCCACTTAGTGGGTGTGATTGTAACTTCTAATTTGCACAAGCTAACTCCTGTGTTCTTTCTGTTCATTATAGCACTTACCATCTCCCGTACCCAACTGCCTTGTTATTTACCCTCCTCTATCGCCCCACTCTGCCTTCATCCTCCATTCCATTCCTCATCCGTTTCCCACCTCCCCCTCCCACCTAATCTGTTTCCCTTCTCCCCTCACCATATCCTCCCACTCCAAAGCCTCACAGAATGTTTCCCTTCCAGCAAACCAATGACAAGGCCCTATGGCTGCTCCTGTTTTCTCCACCTATTCTCACTTATACCTTCCTCACCTTCTCGGCACTCTCTCAGCACCCAGCCTCTGTTGCTACCAGTTTCTCTCTCTGTAGCAAGCTACCTTTCCATTCTGTTCACACCTCACAATGTACTTATTGCTTAATGTGATTGAATTCTGTAATTTTAGTTACAAAAGAATTGAACTTCATTCTTGCATCCAATGTAATTTTGTAACCACTGTCTGTATTGTTTTGCTGTATTTGTGTTGTTTGCTGTTGATGTGGAACCTTTGTAAATGAGCTTATAGCTCAAAGGTATTAATCTGAGAACTGAATAAATAAATGAATAAATAAAATAAATAATAAAGAAAACAGGAAAAGAATTGCACAAAATATAGCTCTGACTCAATGATACAGAGGGTAAAAGCATCAGGGCCACAAAAAAGTATTGTCTAAGGAAATTTGTGCTACAGCAAACTTGTACCCGGGCCAGTAACATGGAGGGCTGAGATGCTGGCTGCTTCACATCTTGCCACACAGGCTGCCTAGGTTTGGGAATGGAGCAGGTTAATCTGGACCTGACCTGGGGAAGGAGGATTTAGCGTCCATCAAAGAAGCTCCTCGTTTGAGGTCGGGGGACAGTGCGTACTGCTGCTTGGCTGCCACCTAGTGGAGTATAGGTGACATAGCAGTGGTCACCAAACATGAAAGTCAGAAGAGGGTACTGAAAGTGTGCACTGTCTTCACCGTCTGCTTGAGCACCATTGCACACCGCCACCACCGACTCAAGGGGAGTGACAGGAAGAAATGAAACTCCTGTCTGCAGGATGATGCTGCAACCCTAAAGGCACTGCGTCATCACTATCCATGGCACCCACTCACAGAAGGAGGTAAGAAGTAGATGGGTTAAGTCCTGCAGGTGGGGCGAAGGGTCTGGGGTTTGACAGCAGAACAGGATGGATGGGTTGGGGCAGGAGGATAAAGTCCATATAAAAAAAAAAAAAGATTGAAAAAATATTCATGTGATAAACTGAATTGTGTCTAACTCACATTTTTCAAAGTTATCCAGCTGGTATCAGGGGTTAATTTAAATCAACTATTGTTGATGTTCTCTGTTCATTATTGACAAGCTGTTAACATATTTGAAACTATTATATTTGCATTCTGCATGCTGTTTTTTCCCAGTTCTGTTTAGCGCTTTCAGATTTATTTATTTATAAGATATCGAAATTACAATCTTTTAAGTCATGGACTCATTTCCAAAGGCTCCACATCATAATACATAATACATAGCACATAATACATAGTACATAGCACATAATACATAAAACACAGTAGGATACATGGTTACAGATACATACAATAAGAGACCACTGCTAGTTTGGAGTGGAGGTCTGGATGAGGCGACGCAATTCATGAGTTATAACAATCATGTTACCACTAAGTGAGCAGCAGACAGTGAATACAGGGTAGGCATTGTGCCTGTGCAGTAGTCTTTAGAAGAAGTTAGCTAAGCATTTATTTACACTGTTACAGACATATTACGGAGTAGAAAATATCTGAGCAGTCTAGCAGTAAGACTTTGTCACTATCTATGTATAAACAGGGCCTGTTCTCCCACACCAGGTCCCAAAAACTGGGTCCACCAGCTCCAGAAGCCGTGGCTCAAGCCACTACACCAGACAGCCAACTCAGCAGGGCTTGGCCAAACTAATCCCGATATACTGTTTCAGCAAGTGTTGCTCAGTACTACACTCGCTATAACCTACTCGTCGGTGTTTTATAACAATCACTCTAAACTACGAGTGGTATTATTGAGTTACTCATATTGAGTCACTCAATAACACTGGCTCATATCACTGTACACTGGTATACCTTCAGTTTTCCGATGGGAAAAATGGCCTAGCCATGTATGATGTGGTTATAAAGAAAAAGGGAAAAGCTAAATATGAAAATATATGAAAAATAAGCAGAAATGTATATATAAATAATTTTTTTCTCAATGTGACTCTTGAGTCAGGGAGGGGCTCTTTAAGTGTGTGATCCCCTGCACCAGGCCCTGGCTTGAGGTTATTGTGTCACGGACGAAACCGTGCACGTCAAACCCATGCATGGAAAACAGAAACGGCGCACACCTAAACGGTCTCTTTGTTTTTGCGTGGGGCTTTGCCCCCTGCATCCACCCACCTGGGGGGCTTCAGTCCCCACACCTGCCGAAATAATATTATCAACTCCGAGGGGGTGTGGACACAGGGGCAAGAAGAATATCCCAATTGGCACTTGTTCTTGGCGCACAAACAAAAAAAAAACGTAAAACTGTTCCCTAGCAGGGAATCAAACCCTGGCCCTCCCCACCTTTCCACTGCTCGGTGAGGTGCTCTTGCCACCCCGCTATTGGAGTGGCGCTTGACTGAGCACCAGACTGACAGTGGTTACATCCACTTCCCCTTCCTGTGCAGAGCGATGGGGTAGTGATACTTGTGTATCGCTCATATACCCCTGTCGCTCTGAAGCACTATGCGCTATAGACTGAGCAGTTCTTCATGGGCGGTTTAGTCCGCGACATAATGACCCAGTACCTCAGGCCCCTGTAGGTCTCTGAATGGGTGGTTTTTAGTAAGTGCTCCTCAGGTGTCTGGAATTAGTTGAGCTACTGAAAGATTGTGCCCTTTTGATGTTCAAAGGAGTAATGTACAGTACCAACTGTATGTGATAATCATGAGAGGATGCAATAAGACATAACATGGTGTTGGCTATGGTGTCACAGCTGCATGCCCAGGGGCAGAATAAGAAATGAGGCCACAAGCTGAGTATCTTCAGCCCCTGAAAGTGCTGTTGTGACACCACAACAAACATTCTGGAGTGTTTTATTGCACTTACAAATTGGGGAATTGTTCAAAATTGTAAATTTTACAACATACTTTACAAAATAATGTAAAATAGTACTTCCACTGTTCATGTCACCAGGGGATGCTGGCATGTGGGACTTCTTGTACTGTGAGTTTGTAATAGTTTCTCTCCCCTCCTCCACCCCCAAAAAAATAGCAGTTATCTTTGTTTAGTGCTGGTGAGCACTGTGGTTGACGCAGCTGGAGCCACCCTGAGGTTTTTGCTTACCAGGCCCCACAAACTGAAATTGGAGCTGGGGAGCAGAAAGCAGGGCATCCTTTGTTTGGTGCTTTATGAGACTGTACCTACAGTGATGTTTTGCTCTCCTGGCCCCACTAAGTGAAATCGACACTGAGAAGCAGCAGGTACTGGTGTCTTGGTGTCACCGAGCGCCATGCCCTGTGCTGCCGAAGTTGCAGTGAGTTCACATTTTCCTGGCCTACAGACAGCTGCAACTTGGACTAGGAAACACTGGCAATAGCAAAACTGTGCTGACATCAATCGAGTGGGCAAGATACTAAGTAGGTTTTTTCGTCATCTGTGGGGGAAAACAAGACTGCCAGTGTAAACATGAAAATGGTAGTTTGGTATATTGATCTCTTTTGGTTATTTGGTAAGCTGGATCCCAGACTTGTTTGTACTCATTAGTTTTACTGCCCCAGTCATATGGATATAAACATGCCTCAGCCACTCAGGATACAAGATTTTCCCTACCCATTTTATAGCATAAGTTAATCACATACGCCTCCCGCCCCCATGCAGCAAACAGCACAGGATTAAGCTGAGCACTGTTTACTACAAGGGAATGTGTGGTTAACAAATGATCCTCCACAACCCACAGCCCCGGAAGTCCTTTAAAGCTATTATGTGCTGTTATAGGTAAGAAGTTTACTAAAAATAATACAAATTAGTTACCTTTATTTTAAATTGTTTCATATATTCCTGAACCAATCAACTTTTATCTTCTGCACCACTTCTGATATTAGGATGACAGATGCTGTGTGTATACTGGGTGTTGACAGAGACACTGTATGAACCTGTGACTGAATCTGGCCAGTCAGAGCATGGGATTGTAATCAATATGTGGGAATTATTGGGGTGGGGTTGCAATTTCCCGGTGGTAAACAGGGATCAGATGAAGCTTGACAGTAGGGTTAGACAGACTTGTAGTTTGGGTTCAGAACCAGATCAATGAAAATTCGAAAAGCTTCTTGTGCCTGAACCTGCTTTTCAAACTTAGACTTGTGGAATCTACTGAAAACCCATTTTCTACAGTATACAAACATGCATGTACCTGCCTGATAGCCCAGTGGCTGGAGAACTTTACTGGTAACTCCAGGCCAGAGCAGGCTGGTAGGAGATGGAAGTCGCATCCCATGAGATGCTGCCCACCAGCAGGGAGTTGGTGCCTCAGAAACAGCATGGGTTAGGCCCAGAGGGCTTCTAAACCAGGAGGAAGGGCTGCTGGAATTTGACTACATTGTGCAGGGCAGCATTAGCTAACTTCCAATATTTGGGGACAGAAAAAGATGGAAAAGAGTTCCTGAAAGGATAGTGCCACCCTCTCTAGGTCATTAGGGTGCAGCCTTTCTATTCCCTGCCTTGCTGAAGCTGGGCTCCCTGCTGGCTGAGACCTCCCCCCATGGGAGACAAGCTGTGGAAGCTACGAGGTTAGGTAGTCTGCAAGAAGTCATACGAACATATGAAATTGCCAGCAGATACAGGCCATTCAGTCTGTCTAGTCTGCTCGAGTGTGCAGCATTTCAGTCCATTAGACTGCAGCTACCCCCCTCCCTCATATGCCCTCCCCATCTCCCACCCTCCCAATTTGTACCCTCCTTGAATCTGTCCCACCCCTTCTTGAAGCTCCCAACACTCTGCAGCGATACGACTTCCTCTGGCAGAGCGTTCCACCCTGCCACCACCCTTTCTGTGAAATAGTGCCTCCTCGGTTCCCTCTTGAACCAGCCCTCTTCCAACTTCATAGTGTCTCCTGGTTTCCTTTCCGACCTTCAGACTGGACATACACCTGGGGCAGGATTCACAAAGAAGACCAAAAATCCCGCAGCTGCGGGAAAAAAGCCTGCAGCACTGCGGAAACGCAGTTGAGTAGATATTCTCAAAGAAAATCCTGCAACTACGGGAATTCCGCAAAAGTCCCACAGCTGCGGAATTCCAGCAGCTGCAGGTATCCCACAAGTGCTGCATATCTGCAGCTGCGGATCTGCAGCTGTGGAAATGGCTGAGGAGGCACAACAATAGTACAACAAGCAGCTGAAACAGCAGGCATTAACATTGCTGCCATAGTCTGAGGCTGACAGCATCCACAAAGAGACCAGCAACCAGTCCCTCAACTGGGACCACTGCAGCACCACAGGTACCAGCAATACCATGGCACCAAAGTAGCTAACTGTCACCACTGGTCGTCCCTCCCTGGGTGTTCCTTTTGCCTGCACGGGTAGCACTCTCTGCAGGCTGGCCAGGTTCTACTGCCAGTGGGGCTCCATCATGGGCTGCACTGGACCTGGTGGCTGTTGCCTGTTGCCATATCATGGCAATGTGTGCTTTTGTTGCTGTAAAATTAGCCACTGCTATGTTATCTGGGATGCTATTACCTGTGCCTCACCTCCACCTTAATTTATTCCAGTTGTTGGGGCACTACTGCAGTTTGCTGAGGGAGAGTTACACCTCATTCCACGTTGTGTAACATTTTTTCTGCAACTACGGAAAAAACTGGCTGAGAATAGCCCTTCAGGGGATGTGCCTTACTTATCTCACACCTTTTTTTCCTCAGGGACTTCCACAGCTGCACTTTTTTCCACAGTCCATAGTGTTTTTTTCCGCAGCTGCTGAGGTTTTTGTGAATAGCATTTAGAGCAATCTCCCCTTTTTTTCTGTAGCTACGGCAATTTGGGGGACTTAGGGAAGGTTTTGCACCTTCTGAAAGCTTTGTGAATCCAGCCCCTGGTGTCTACTTTGTTCAAACCCTTCAGGTACTTGAAGGTCTCAATCATATCCCTTCTCTCCCATCTTTCCTCCAGGGTATACATATTGAGTTCTCTCGGTCTCTCCTCATATGGTCCCCCAACCCCAGGATCATTTGTGTTGCCCTGCACTGTACCCCCTTCAGTAGTTTGATGTCCCTTTTCAAGTAGGGGCACCAAAATTGCATGCAGTGCAGTCTCACCAGGGACCTGTACAGGGGCAAGATGACCTCCCCACTCCTAGAAGTAATCCCCCTTGCTATGCACCCTAGCATCCTGTTTGCCTTTGCTGCTGCCTTCCTGCACTGAGCAGAGTGGTTAATCTCCCCAGCTACCTGTACTCCCAGATCCTTCTCCTCCTCCTTGGATTTTGTTAATGGGGCATGCTCCAGCCAGTAATTGTGTCCTGGGTTCTTGCCTCCTAAATGCATCACTTTGCACTTCTTATCAGTGAAACCAAGCTGCCAAGTGTGAGACCATTCCTCCAGTTTTGCTAAATCCTCCTGAAGTATTTCTGCTTCCTCCCTCCCCCATTTACCTCAGCACAAATATTTGTGAAGAGACTGATCTTGCTCTTAATCCCTACTGCAATGTCATCTATGAAAATGTTAAACAGAACTGGTCCCAGCACTGAACCCTGTGCTATACCACTTGTTACTGCCCTGGGTCCAGATGCCCCCCCCCCACCCCAATACTACCTTCTACGGTCTACTCTGCAGCCAGTTCTCGACCCATCCGACCAGTTTCCTCTCTGCTCCCAGATTCTTCAACTTGCAGGTCAGCCTACCATGTGGCACCAAGTCAAAGGCCTTGCTGAAATCCAGGTTGAGGATATCCACCTCATGTCCAGTGCCCTCGTAACTCAGTCGTAAACATCAACCAAGTTCGTCTGGCAGGATCTGCCTAGAGACAGACCCATGCTGCCTTCTGTCCTGGAGATTGTTATCCTCCAGAAATTCCACCAGTCTTTCCTTAAGGATTGTCTTCCATCAGTTTTCCCACAATTGCAGTAAGGCTCACCAATCCGTCATTCCCTGGTTCATCCTAGGGCCCACTGTTATGGAGAGGTACCATATGTGCTTCCTTCCAGTCCCTGGGCATGCACCCGAGTTCAGAGAGGCATTGAACAGGCCTGCCAATGGCCCTGCCAGGACCTTTGCCACTTCTCTCAGGACCCTGGGGTGGACTCCATCTGGGCCAGGTGTCTTGTCCACCTTCAGGGACTTAAGGCCTCCCTCACTCTTTCCACCGTGATTTCCCCATCCATGGTTGCTTCTCCCCCACCCTCTCCCACCTCGCCCCTCTTCTCAAGTAAGGATCCATCTCCTTGGTGAAGACCGAACAGAAATATTCATTAAGTATTTCTGCCTGCTCAGCCGCCTTTTCTACCCACCCACTTCTCCTCCTGATCCTAACAATTTGATCCCTGCTCTTCCTCTTCTGTCTGATATATCTGAAGAAATCCTTTTCTCCTTCTTTGATCCCCTGCACTAACCTCTGTTCCTTAGCCGCCTTTGCTGCCCTTACCACTCTGCTCACTTCTCTGGATTTCTTCACATATTCTTCTCTGTCTTCTGCCCTGTTGGATCTCTTCTAGTTCAAAATGCATTCCTCTTTTCCCTCACCTTCTCCACAACCTCTCTACTCTTCCAACTTGGTTTCTTGGTCCTGGCTTTCTTGCTCTGGCTCTTGGCACAAGTTTTAGTGGCTTCAGTCAGTCCTGCCTTGATGACTGCCCATTTTTGTTCCGTATCCATTTCTGGGCGGATGCTTGTCATATGACTTTCCAATATGTGTCCCATCCTGCCACAGTTTGCCCTTTTGAAGTCCAGGACCCTAGTTTTTGTAGTGTCTACTTCTCTACCTAGACTGATTGAGTACCACACTGAGGTGGTCATACTTGGGGGTCCTAGAGGAGGCAGAGGCTGGATAATGTAGGGATGTTCCCACTTGACACCAATAAGAAGGTCGTACAAAGACTAGTGAATTAAAAAGACCATAAGACAGAAAGATGGCCAGAAACAGACCAAAGAGGCCAAGGAGAGGGGGAAGAAGACATATGGAGTGAGGAAGGAAGGAAGGAAAACCACAGGGACAGGCAAATGATAGAGAGAAGAATCAGCATTTTAGTACGGGGACAGTTAGGGTTTGGAACAAAATTTAGCCACTTGGGCATGATAAGTCGCTAGTGGCCCCTAGGCACTCAGTGCTGTCACTCTTTATAAACTATCTCGATCTTACTTTTCTGAGGGAGGTCAGCATGGATGACAGCCAGCCAGAATGTTCCCCAGATGGGGGTGTGGGGAGACCCAATGATCTAGACTCCGCAACCAGACAGGGAAAATATAATGGCATCCTCTGCCTGAACACCGCCATAGTTTCTACCTATTTTACATCCCCTCTATGTCCCACTCCAACCTGCTGGGACATGGCCCAAGCTAAGAGACATTTCTGACTAGCCAGAGGCAGGCTGGGATCAGACCCACCCACCACACTCCGACACTCCAGAGCACAGGACTGAACATATAATGGTACTACAGCCTTTGTTGGCATCCTTTGTTATGCCAGCAGCAAGTTTTGGCACCCTCTTTCATCAGAAGACATGTATCCCTGCTAGTGGTCTAACCTGCAAAGCAATTCAGGGTGCCATAGGGATGTGAACTTTTGATCTTCTTCGAGATACAGCTCTTGCAGCAGGTTACACCATTAGGACTGAAGCCATCAGGTGTCAGGACCCCACGGAAATTTTCTAACTAGCAGTCTTCAGCGGGGACCGCCTCCAGCGTCAGACCCGCCCCTGACGTCAGGCGTAATACATGAGGAGGCGGTCCCGCCACAATCCCCAGTTCTTTTCCCGCCGTCGACTTTGCAGCATCTGCCCCTCGGTCAGTTCTAGCATGCGACGACTAGGATAATTTCAGTTAATTTCATCAGATTTCGTCTTATGTCCTCTCCAACCTCCATGGAGGGCCATGCATCGAAGTGTGCCTGCGGCAAACAGATTTCCTTTAAGGATCCTCACTCGGCCTGCGTCCGCTGCCTGGGCTCAGACCACAACACCCAGGCCTGCTCCTTCTGCCAGGGCTTTAACAGACATATGAGGATCTGCCGCCAGAAGGCCCTCCAAGCCTTCCTCCTTGAGGAGAAACTTAAGGCAATGGATCGAGACCCTTCCTCCAGAGGGGAATCTTCAGGGAAGTCCCACAGGCACCACGAAAAGCACCGGGAGAAGGAGAGACCCAGCTCCCCTTCCCGGGCCTCGGACTCCCGCAGCTCCGGCTCCAGGTTGGACCACTTTCCGTCGAGGGCCCGCTCTCAGCCTCCCCCGGTCCTTGTCAAATCGGCTAGTGGTTCCTCCTCTCTGCAGCCTGTCAAGACCTCCAGGCCTGCATCTTCCACTCCGGCTAAGGCCTCGTCCAGGTCTGGGGAGTGCCATAAGTCATCCTCCCGGCATCCGGCCTCCGACGTCAGGTCTGTCTCCCAACCACCACCACCCAGCGCAAGACTAAGGAGCTGACTTCCCTTAAGCGGACGTCGGACCTGACGTCGGCCAACCCGATGTCGGCGAAGGCACATAGGCACTCCAAGGAACTGGCGACCATCCGTCGCCCATCGCCAGTCAGGCACTCGCCCCTGAGGATGCTGGCGGGGGGACCGGCGTCCGCTACCGCAGAGACGAGGACCACGCCACCGCCTACCGATGTCAGTCGGGAGGCGTTGTCAAAGGAGGAGTCTTCCCAGCCCGAAGACCAGGCGGGCGACCCCGGGCCCGTCAAACTCCCACAGAAACCCTCTCCGGAACTAGAGACCCCTGGGGATCCGACGCCCAGCCCTGACGACAGGCCACTGGCGCCCGGTCCATCGTCGGGCCTAAATCTGGCAGAAGTGAAGGAGCTCTTCACCTTCTGGTGGGACACCATCAAGAAGGATGTGGTCACCACGCAACCTCCTCCTGCGCCCGCTGCCCCTCCGATGCCTGCACCCCCTCCTCCACCATGGGGTCGGCAGGACGGGCATCGTCCCCCAAGGAGCCAGCATCACCTCCTAGGGGCAGATCTTTGGAGAAGAGAAGGCCTCTGTCAAGATCCACTTCAGGGTCACCCAGCCCCAAGAGACCCAGAAGACGTCGGTATACCCCGTCCACGGAGGATTCCAGATCTGTCATCTCTGAGTGCTCCAGATCTCCTTCACCAATCAGCGTCCCCTCTCCGGACCCATGCGACCTTCCCAGGTCCCCTCCGGATGACCCCTCGTTCTCCGAGATAATGAGGCATATTCAGGAGAACATGGGGTGGGACGCTGAAGAGCCTGACCCCGAAAGACTATGCCTTGCCTGCTACCTTTGGCAAAAAGACCCCAAGCCTGTGGTAGTGCCACCCTTGGTGGACACCTTTGTGGATGTCACCAAGGCTGCATGGAAGCATCCACATTCAACCCCGGCAGTGCCGAAGAAGGCCGACCACCTGTACAAGGCCCCAAGGGAGGACCAGTACCTGGCGAACCATCCTCTGGCCGACTCCCTTGTCATTACAGCCTCACATGACCGGTCTCAGAAACCGCAGCATTTGAGCATGCAGCCACCGGACCCGGAGTCCAAGCAGTTGGACGTCCTGGGCAGGCACACATAAGCGGTCGCGACTTGCGCCATTTGGTCATTGAATTACCTTACCCACGTGGTTCAGTTCCAGAACGCATTGTGGGAGCAGGGACAGGAACTAGCTGAGAAATTGCCAGACGGTGGCCAGAAGGAGGAGCTGTTGCAACTTCTCTGTACGGGTTCAGACGTGGGGACCCAGGTTCTTAGAGCCACATACGACTCTGCGGATTCTTCAGCCAGAGCTGCGGCCTCAGGCGTGCGTCTCCAGAGACACTCATGGCTCCGTGTCTCTGGGTTAACCCCGGACGTCCAGAAGAACATCAAGGATGTCCCTTATCATGGCAAAGTTCTGTTTGGTGAAGCCTCAAAGAAGGTGATCACCAAATTGCAGGAAGCCGGGAAGGCGAATAGATCTGTTCATGGTATGTACAGGTCTCGGCTTAGTTCCTTTCGTAGGAACCAGGGTCGCTTTCGCAACCGGACCCAAAGGCAACAACCTCGTTTCGGTCAGCAATCGAGGGGCTCCTTCACCTGGAAAGCCCAGGCCAAGACATCCTCAGGCAGAGGCCAATGAGCCACAAAGTTGGCCCAACCTGCAGGATCCAATGCTGCCACAGCATGACTCCTTCCCGGCCCCTGCCCCTCCACAGGATCAATGGGAGATGAAGGTCGGGGGTCGCATCGTGGACCACCTGCCAGGGTGGCAGTCGATTACCACTGACAGGTGGGTGCTACAGTTGGTCAAAAAAGGCCATTATATAGAATTTATAGACAACCCACCCACGAGGCCTCTTCTGCTTTCCCGTTACTCGTGTCAGCATGCCCTGCTCATACAGCAGGAGGTGCTCATGCTTCTAGAGAAGGAAGCTTTGGAGCATGTTCCAGGGAACCAGAGAGGAGCAGGATACTATTCACATTTCTTCCTGGTTCCAAAGAAAACAGGGGACCTCCGTCCAATTTTGGACCTCAGCGACCTCAATCTGTCGGTCGTCTACAAGCGCTTCTGCATGGTGACCCTTCCGGGTCTAATCCCCATGCTGAAGAAGGATGCTTTCTTGGCATCCCTGGACATGCAGGACGCTTACCTGCACATCCCTATTGCTCAGGCGCACAGGAGGTTCCTGCGCTTCGAGTTTATCGGCTGCCATTATCAGTTCCGGGCGCTTCCCTTCGGGCTGTCATCAGCACCTCGGGTATTCACCAAGTGCATGGCAGTCGTGGCAGCGTCTCTGATGAGACAGGGCTACTACGTGTTCCCATACCTGGACGATTGGCTTCTCATGGCCCCTTCCAAGAAGGCATTACTGATAGCCATTCAGCGTACCCAGACCCTTTCTGGGTCTCTGGGCATCCTCATCAACTACAAGAAGTCTCTCCTGGTACCGTCCCAGAAATTGCAGTTCATTGGGGCAGTTTTGGACACTGTCAAGGGAAAAGCCTTTCTTCCTGAAGACAGAGCGGAATGCATTCGATCCCTCATAAGGGACCTGTCAGCAAAGAACACCATCCCAGCCAGACTGGTCCTTCGCCTGCTCGGACACATGGCTGCGGCCATTCCTACAGTCCCGATGGCAAGACTCCACATGCGGGTAACCCAGTGGATGTTAAGGGTGCAGTGGGACCAACGGCAAGACCATCTGCAGCATCCAGTCAGAATCACAAAGGCCGTGGTTCAAGACTGGCAATGGTGGCTAGATCCAGGAACCCTCTCTGTCGGGGTTCCTTTCACAGCGCCGTCCCCGGTTATAACTCCCTCCATAGATGCCTCAGGGCTGGGGTGAGGAACACACTTGAACGGGGTGAGGTCGCAGGGAACATGGGCTACCCAGGAATCCCATCTCCATATCAACATATTGGAGATGAGGGTGGTCCTTTATGCCCTGCAAGCCTTCCAGTCGGAGATTCCACCAAGTACTCTCTTGTTGCAAACAGACAATACTGCGGTGATGTATTACCTCAACAAACAAGGAGGCACACATTCTTACCCCCTTTGCAGGGCGGCCATGAGAGTGTGGGAATGGGTAATTCGACACAGTGCAATCCTTGTTACTGTTCACGTTCCCGGGGTGGACAACACCGTCGCAGGCAGCCTGAGTCATTCCTAGGCCAGAGTCCACGAGTGGGAACTTCTACAGGAGGTGGCAGAGGATCTGTTCCACAGATGGGGCACTCCAGAATTAGATCTATTCGCGTCCCCATCCAACGCAAAACTGCCCAATTTTTGCTCGCTAGATCCAGGGCCTGGTGTTTTCTGGTGAGATGCGTTGTCCCTCTCCTGGGCAGGCAGATTCCTCTACGCCTTCCCTCTTTTCCCGTTGATCCAGAGAGTTCTTCTCAAACTTCGCAGGGAGCACGCGATGCTGATCTTGATAGCGCCTTTCTGGCCCAGACAAATCTGGTTCCCGCTACTGCATCAGCTATCTTGGGAACCTCCGCTTCCTTTGCCAACCAGCTCTCATCTGTTGTCTCAGGAGGAGGGTTCACTAGTCCACCTGGACTTACATTCACGGAACCTACATGCCTGGCTCCTAGAGACATAGCCATGATGCAGCACGGGGTCTTGCAAGAGGTGGCAGACGTGCTGTCTGCTGCTAGAAAACCAGCAACACACGCAACATACGCAATGAAGTGGCGCAGGTTTTGCCTATGGGCTCAAACGCACGGTTTCTCGCCCTTAGACTATCCTGAGAAGCTGGTTCTGGAGTACCTGCTTTCCCTTTTTCAAGCTGGGCTAGCTTACTCCTTGATCAAAGTGCATCTTTGTGCAATCTCAGCTTATCATGCCCCCATAGGCCATCGTATGGTGGCTCAATTGGATACTACTCGTGCCTTTTTAAGGGGGGTCCTCCACCTTAGGCCACCTATCAAGGACCCAGTTCCTCCTTGGGACTTGCCCTTCATCCTGGAGCAGCTTACGCTGCCACCCTTTGAACCAGCCGTGGATTGCAAGCTACGTTTTCTATCGTGGAAAACTTTGTTTTTATTTGAAGTTACCAAGTAGAAGAATCTGAATTGCATGCACTTCACGTGCAAAGAGCCTTATTTAATTTTCCATCAGGATAAAGTATCCCAGAGGACAAATCCTAAGTTCCTGCCTAAGGTGGTTTCAGCCCTTACCCTTAATCAGGATATCGACTTACCAGTGTACTTTCCTAAGTACACCAATCGAGGAGAAGCGTTGCTTCACACCCTGGATGTTCATGGGTGTCTTAGATATTACCTGACCAGAACCAAACAGCACCGGAAAACGGATCAGCTGTTCGTATCTTTTGCTGAGAGGATGAAAGGGGCCCCTGTTTCGAAACAGACTCTTTCACATTGGCTCATTCAGTGTATCTCTTTTTGTTATGACAAGCGCAGCAAACCCTTGCCAGGTGCTGTCAAGGGCCATTCTACTAGAGGAGTGGCCGCCTCCTTTGCAGTGCTGAAGAATGTGTCCACTTCAGGTATTTGTGCTGCAGCCACCTGGAGCTTGGTGCATACCTTTATTAGGCATTATAGCCTGGACATCGCTTCAAGGCGAAGGGCTGGTTTTGGCCTAGCCGTCCTTCAGGGACTTCTGTCCTAGGCTCGAGCAGAGTGGTAATCTCTGTCTCTCTTCCTCCCGATGGCTTTGGCTTTAGGGTGTTGCCATTGCTTGGGAATCAGTCCTAATGGTGTAACCTGCTGCAAGAGCTGTATCTCGAAGAAGACAGTACAGTTACATAAGAACTTACTGTAACAGTAGATCTTTGAGAACAGCTCTTGCAGCAGGTACCTTCCCGCCCACCATTCCCCCCTTAGAGGAGGTAGGTTATTGCCTAACATCCATCTGCTAGGATGGGACGATTCATTCTTTAGTTTTGGCCATCTGATGGCGAATCCTCGGTCTCATCTTCTAATATCATCCAGCGGCCGGGAGTCTCCGGCGGGAGAACTGGGGATTGTGGCAGGACCGCCTCCTTATGTATTACTCCTGACGTCGGGGGCAGGTCCGACGTCGGAGGCGGTCCCCACTGAAGACTGCTAGCTAGAAAATTTCCGTGGGGTCCTGACGCCTGATGGCTTCAGTCCTAATGGTGTAACCTGCTGCAAGAGCTGTTCTTGAAGATCTACTGTTACGGTAAGTTCTTACGTAACTGTTCTTTTTGCAAGTGGGCTCATTGCCAGGCTCACATCATAAATGATGTTTATACGGCTTGGATGACATTTTTATATCTGAGGCTGTTTTCCTGGACCTGGCCAAGGCCTTTGACTAGATCCACCATAGACTATTGCATGATAGGTTTTTTCACGTTTCCAATACCACGCTTAACTGGCTTCATAGTCATGTTCATGATAGGATGCACTGTTAGGGTAGGAAACTCTGTCTAAACCTGGCTGGGTCCTACAGGGCTCAGTTCTAGGTCAGTTTCTTTTCTTCTTACTTATTAGTAATCTACAGCTTGTTACAATGTATAAACATTCTATCTGCTTATTATCTGTAGATCAGAGTTTGTCCTTCCACTTTGATCATATCTAGGATTGGCTAAGTGTTAGTGAAAAGACCCAGAGTATGGTCTTTGGCACAAAACGGTGCCTCAGAAAGCACAGTGGTGAATTGCTGATACATAGTGAAGTTGGCATGTGTATTAAGAAAGATGTTACCTTAAAATTCTTTGGTGAAACATTAAATACCGCCTTTCAGTTTTCTCATCCCGTATCGACAATCACCAGGGCTGTCAACTACAGACTGGGATTCACCTATGGAATTCATAGTAAAGTAATGTTGAGAGTTGTTTGAAGCTGTATTGGTTTTTGTACAAAAAGATGAACGAAGTGGGTGAGCTGATACCTTTTATTGGACCAGCAAGAGATTTACAAAACATAATCTTTCAGGCTACAGTGAGATTTGGTGTAGCAGCCAGGTTCTACAGAAAACAAGCTTCTTAACTTAGGATAGAGAAATCGACTGGTAAACAAACGTTTACACATAGATATAACAGTTCATTTGATAAGAGAGTATGAAGAGACAAAAATAAAATAAAACAGTCTTTGAAATATAAGGTATTTGTAAAGCAGATTAGTGATGCAAACTCCTCTCCCAAAATTGAATGTGACAGAAGGAGGCCTATAAATTGTAAAATTTTACATTTAAAGAGCCCTTCTAAATACATGTGTGTGTGTGTGTGTGTGTGTGTGTGTGTGTGTGTGTGTGACTACAATATAAATAAAACCATATTAATGTATAAGGTACACTAAAAATATGCACTAAATGTAAGATAATGGGCTGGATTTTTAGCCCTCCTGTGACTAAATCCCACTCCACAGGAGCTGATGCGTACTGAAAGTTCCGTACTTGTGGAGTTCCCTATTTTCAGCCCACACCACTGCAGGAGATGGTATGCTTGGTTCCACTAGGCATACCATTCTGGTGCAGCTGTAGTGAAAAATGGGTGCAAGCTGCAGTAAATTGTGGAGCCAATTGTAAACTGGCTGCATCTTTGAAAATACCGTGGCTGTGGAAAAAACTGCAGCTCCACAGCTGGTGACCCACTTGCGCCTTTTTTTCCCTCCGCTGCTGCGCACATTTCAGGGGCTCTGAAAAGCCATTCTGATATTTATAAATATAGGCACAGAAAATGCATATGCACCTTGGAACACAGGGGGGTAGACCTTGAGAAATCTTTTGACCTTTCACAAGCTTGTTAACAGAATTGTCAGCAGGAAATCAACCTTGGGACAGGATGTCTTTACTGGCTGCACCTGTTAAGAAGACTAATGTACTTTTCGGGCTGGTCACAGGAAGGTCAGTGAAAAAAGTCCTGTTGCATTTTGTGAAAAAACAGGAGATGAATCTTATAAGAACAGGATGCAGAGGTCAAACTGCTGGGAAAAGTCATTTCATAATCTCGATAAGCTCAGGGTGGACAAGGCAATGGGACCTGATGGCATACATCCCAGGGTACTAAAGGAGCTAAGGGTGGAACTAGCAGAGCCATTATCACAACTGTTTAGTGAGTCTCTGCGCACAGGAGAGGTCCCAGAAGACTGGAGAAGGGCTCATGTGATCTCGCTCCACAAGAGTGGTAGCAGGGAGGAGGCAGGGAACTATAGACCAGTCAGTCTTACCTCAGTACTGGGCAACATTATGGAGGCACTCCTTAAGGAAAGGATAGTGCAACACCTGGAATCCATAGGCGCGCACAGGATCCAAAACAGCATGGGTTTACAAAAGGAAGGTCCTGTCAAACTAATCTCATAGATTTCTTTGACTGGGTAACCAGAGTGGTGGACCAAGGGGGAGCAGTTGATATCGCCTACCTTGACTTCAGCAAAGCTTTCAATACTGATCCACATAGAAGATTGATTAATAAGCTGGGTAGGCTCAGGGTGGGTCAGAAGTTGGTCAACTGGTTGATGGGCAGAAAACAGAGAGAGGTGGTAAATGGTATACAGTCAGAAGAGATGCAAGTCACAAGTGGGGTATCTCAGGGATCAGTCCTGGGGCCAGTCCTCTTCAATATCTTCATCAGTGACATTGCAGATGGACTGCAGGGTAAGGTTTCTCTGTTTGCAGATGACACCAAGATCTGCAACAGAGTAGATGATCCAGATGGGGTGTGCAGAATGAGAAGAGATCTAGATAAACTAGCAAAATGGTCAGAAGAGTGGCAACTGAGGTTTAATGCAAAGAAGTGCAAGATCATGCACATAGGGAAGAGAAACCCTGAAGCCACCTATAGGTTGGGAGGGGAGTTGCTGGCAGTCACAAGGGAAGAAAGAGACTTGAGCACCATCATCACAGATGACCTGAAATCATCCAAGCAGACCACTAAGGCAGTAGGTAAGGCTAGGGGGATGTTAGGATGTTTTAGTAGGGGTATCACAATTCGGAAGAGGGAGGTAATAATCCCTCTTTACAAGACACTGGTTAGGCCCCATCTGGAGTACTGCATGCAGTACTGGAGGCCACACCTTCACAAGGACATTAACTAAATTGAGGCAGTCCAGAGAAGGGCAACCAAAATGGTGCAGGGACTGTATCAGAAAACATATGAGGACAGATTAATGGATCTCAATATGTATACCCTAGAGCAAAGGAGGGAAAGAGGTGATATGATCGAAACATTCAAACACCTTAAGGGCATTAGCAAGGTGAAAGAGTCTAACATGTTTCAGTATAAGAAAAATAGCAGGACAAGAGGACACAGCATGAGATTAGAGGGAGGCCGATTAGGAGGTAATGTGAGGAAGTTCTTTTTCACAGAAAGGGTGGTGGATGCATGGAACAGCCTACCTCAGGAAGTGGTGGATATGAATACAGTGCAGGGCTTCAAACAGGCATGGGATAGGTATAAGGGAGCAATACAGATGAGTGTGAATAGATAGGCCATTGACAGAGCAAAGGCCGATGGCATATTCTTAAGGTAGAAAAAGAAATGGGCAGACTGGATGGGTCTTGCGGTCCTTATCTACTGTCAACTACTATGTTTCTATATGAAGAGAGCAGTGTTTTGTCTGGAGGGCTACAGACAGAGATTGAGATTTAAATTGAAAAGAGACTCTCAGAAGAGGACTTTAGAAACATAGAAAATGATGGCATAAGGGGACCTGGGGTCCATCGAGTCTACTCTAACTGGTTCCCTGGTACCTACTGTTGTACTTGGGGCCTTTCCCTCCAGATGTCCAGCCTAGCCATCACTATTGCTGTGTACTTGTGACCAAGCCTTGTCCCACCTGTGCTTAAAACTTGACACTGACCCTGCAGCCACAACTTCAGGTGACAGTCTATTCCATGGCTTCACCACCCTCTCTGAGAAGTAATACTTTCTGATGTCCCTCCTGAAATTCCGGCCTTTTAGTTTCCACTCATGCCCCCGTGTTATAGAACTAGTGTTCCTGGTGAAAAGCATGGTGTGTGGTCCGACTGGGTGGTGCTGAGGGCTTGGGTGCTGGATCCCTTACCTCGCACTACGCTGACGACCTGGGTTCGGGAATGACCTCGGGTCCTGGGGTGCTGGGGGGGACAGGATTGAGCAAGCTGGCAGGTGGCTCTTCTCTTCTTTCCGGGGTTGGTGGGGGTGGGTTGTCGCCCCTTGGATTCCACCCCACTGGGTGGAGGTCCGGTGGGAGTAGCGTGGCGAGGAGGGGTGGCAATGCAGATGGGTGGACGGGGCTGAACTGGCTTGTGGTGTGCGTGCATGCCTCCACCTTGGGTGGGGAAAACAAAGCAGGAGAAAACCTATAAAAAAGCACCATAAATACCGTATCTCTATTAAACAACAACAAAAAAAGGCATGGTGTGTGGTACTTTGTTTATGCCTCTAAGGAACTTGAAAGTTTTGATCATATCTCCCCTGCCCTTCTAGTATCCAACGAGTACATGTTCAGCACCTTCAGTCTTTCCCCATAGGTGACACCCCTAATGCCATATATCATCTTTGTTTCCCTTCTCTGGACCACCTCCAATATATCAATATATTTTCTAAGGTGAGACCTCCAGAACTGGACACAGTATTGCAGGTGAGGCCTCACCAAGGATTGGTAGAGGGGCAGTATCACCTCCTTGTCCCTGCTATCTACACCCCTTCCGATACATTCTAGTACCCTGGTGGCATTACTGTAAGCCTTATTACACTAGCTTTGCTGCTTGAGGTCATCCTTTGATGACTCCCAGGTCACACTCTTCAGCTGAGGAGCTGAGTTTGACCCCGTTTAGCCAGTATTCAGCCTTGGGATTAAATTTACCCAGGTGCATCACCTTGCACTTCTTAGCTTTGAATTTCAATTGCCAGATGTGCATCCACCTCTCTAAATTTTTAAGATCCTTGTGACGTTCCCTCACACCCTCCATATTGTCTGTTCTGCCGCTAAGTTTTGTGTCGTCAGCAAACGTGGTGATGTTACCTTTTATACTACTGCTGATGTCACTGATAAAAATGTTGGAAAGGATTGGACCTAGGACTGACCCCTGAGGCACCCCGCTAGTGACATGCTTTTCAGTAGATCCCACCCCATTTTCTACTACCCTCTGTCTTCTGAACAGCACGTAGCCTGGTATTTCTGGTCCCAGTCATTGTTGCCTGTGGTTCAGGTTTCATTTATGGCCACCAGATCAACCTTTGCGTGTGCCACTAGAGCCTGGAGGTCACTGATCTTGTTGCCTAGGTTCCACATACTTGCAGTGTGTTTTGTGCAGGCTGATTGCAGTTCCCCCTTTCTCACAGTTGTTCCCCCTCTTCGTTTTGCAGGTGTCTGTCCCTCATTGTGTCCCTTCCTTATCTTTGGATGAATTTTTGTCTGGTCCCCGATTTCCTTAAGGGAGTGGAGTTGGCTAGTTATGATACTTGTTTCCATGCCACAGCTCACCAGTGATCAGTTTTAATGGTCTTGTTCCTTCTGCTGTGAGGTGAAGTCCGTCCCTCCAGAAAGAGCAATATATCCTAGAAATTTCCCCAGGAACTGACATAATGAAATCCTTTTGAATGGCACCAGTCCTTTAACCAGCTGTTGAATTCTTCTATTTCCATTGATCGGATTCTATCCAAGCTGCCATCCTTACCCCACACAGGTAATACCCCTGAGAAGGCCTGGGAAGCTGCTGTTGCTGAAAGCCTTTTTCATAGCTTCTCACTGCTCCACTTTGCATCCTCAACCTTCTGGTCAGCCAGATTGTTGGTTCATGTGTGTACTAGTACTGCCAGGTTCCCTTCCTCTCTGTCTGCAATTCTTCCAGTGTGCTCACAGTACCTTGTCGCTGAGGTACCAGGTAGGCATCTAACTGTTGTCACCTTCTTTTAGTACTTGCGTAGTTGGCCTTCCATTCCTCTGATCACGGAGTCACCAACCACAGGATCCCCTTGGTTTCTTGCCTGGCCTTCTTTGCTATGCCGCTGGCTGTTGAGGCTTCTTTGATTGGACTAGTATCCTCCCCTGTGGGAGCCAACTCCTTCCCTTCTGCTAGGAGCTCAAATCGATTTGATGTCCTTATGGTGGTGGTCTGAACTCTGCTATCTATGTCCATTTTGCTTGTTTTTCTTTTTTTGTACTGCCTTTATGAAGTACTATCCTGTACAGCTTTATTTTTATTTTATTGTTAATAATATTAAAATGCTACTTACGAATTTTGTAACTTTTTCTGTTTTTTTTCTGCTTTGTGACCTGTGCCTCGATGACATGAGCCATGAAATCGAGATTTATTTTCAGTCCATTATTTTTAGCATCAAAAAGGTAAAGAACTCTCAGCTCATAAGCTCACCTTTCTTGTATATTTCTGAAGTGTCATAGAAACATAGACTTTGACAGCAGATAAGGACCGCTTGGCCCATCTAGTCTGCCCATTTCCCTACCTAGAGGATAAGCTGCAGATCCTATTTAACCAACAGCCTATTTCTTCCTTTCAGAACGAACCAAGACAGAGAGGTCAGAGAAGGAATGATCAAACTGACAGAAATGTTATCCCACTGATGTTTCAGTCTTTTCTTCTTTATGTTGTGTTTCTGTGAGTTCATTCAGGTTGAAAGGGGTTGCCTGGTTTCCCCCACATACCTGTATGTGGACACTTCTTGTACTGGATGTAATGGACAACATTCTGGGATCGACATGTGTAATTCCCCTGTATCTTGAATTGCTTGTGTTTGGGGGAGTTGATAAAGTTTGAAATGGAAATGTGCTCACAAGTTTTGCATTTGGGAATATTGCAGGGTTTAGTGCCTTCTAGTGTACTGTTGTTTGGCCAGGTATACGTTTGCTTCTAGTAATCAGGTTGGATAAATTAGGTGGTTGTTTGAAAGACAGAAAATGTGATTCCTGGAAAATACATTTCACTAAAATACTGGTTGTAGGTCCTTAACTATTTTTTCGTAGGGGCTGCAGATCAGGGTTGTATGCAGGACCCCATGTTTTCTGTGATTCTGTGATTTCAGCAGCTGCCACAGAAACATGGTCCTGCCGCAGAAAAAAACATTTTTTTGGTGCAGTAAAAATGGCCGTTACCACTGAAACCCCCAACTAAATGGCTAAAATGTGAACAAGTTTAAAATGGCATTAGTGTGAGTTGTTGACAGCTCCGTTATACATCCCCCCCCCGGGTTGCAGTAGTCAGTGGGGCCACCCCTTTCCAATCCACTGGCGCTCACCCCTGAAGCTTATGACCATTATGGCCTTCTACAAACACTGAGGGAACTCCAGGAAGTCTATTTAATGAGAAAGAATGGTGGTTCTGTTTGCCAATTGCAGAACTGTAGAGTGAAAAAGTATTAGTAATTATTGCAGACAAAAAAATGGGAGGCTTTCTGGACCTTTGTCTAATGTAAAATGGTTCAGCTACTCTCTAACCACACAGTAAATCCTTGCAGAGTGGGAGAGAAGAAGATATGGAAGCCAGGTGGCATTGACACAAATGACACCACCCATGTTGAACTGCACGAGCAGGAGGAAGCAACTAGAGCAGCGTTTCAGCACATACCATCACCACCTGGCTTCAAGCACATGGGTGGGAGGGAGCCATTGGAGCAGCACTGGTTTGTAACCAGGCAGTACTGGTCTTCAAGCAACTGGGCAGGTGAGGGAGAAATTCCCAGGAGCATAGCTGTGGTAAACAAGCACTGGGCAGGTGGGAGGGAGCCATAGGACAATAAAACAGACTGCGGTAAAAAACACAAATAACCCTTCAATTCCTCCATGCCCTACATCCAAGCCAAATTATGATGCCAGAATTACTTTGCATTGCCTTGCCTGTACATTTGCCAAACTGCCCCAGGCTGCCTTTTCCTGCGCATTCTTTCTGGGTAACTAGATTTTATTTTGGGGCTCATTTGAGTTGCCAGAGAATGTAAAGCCTATCACAGAATTGCTGCAGAATCCCCACAGAATTGCTCATAGCCTGACTGCAACAAGCATGATGTCCTGCCACAGAATGTAGGTCCAGTTTGCCACAGTGAACATGGGGTCCTGGTTGCATGTAACAACCAAGGGTGTCTAGTTGTTGGTGGTCTTTTCTTTGTATTGTAGTAGTTGGCCCTTTGGCATAAGCATGGCATGTTTCACAGCTCTGAGTTTCTGTAGAGGAGTGTTCCTGTCCGGTAAATGTTTTTTTCAGTGTGACAGGGTTGTTATCTCTGTCTTCCTCACTCACAGATTCAGTGATATCAATGCGCTTGACTGTACAGTACATATTTTTTAGTGTACCTTGGGTAATTGCTCTTGTTGTGTAGGTATCTCTGTCTGTCTGGTTTTGTGTAGATGCAGGTCTGTAAGGGTTCCATCTTTTACGATAACTATGATCTTAAGGATATTGATGCTGATGTCAAGTATTCCAGGAAAAGTTTAATGGATGTGTGGAGGATGGCAAGTTCCTGATGAAATACTTTGTGTGTGTGTGAATTCTATCCAGATTATTAAATATATCATCAATATAGCAGAAGTATGTGAGTGGTTTGATTTTACATTGTTTCAGGAAATCCTCTTCCAAATTGGCCCTGAAAAAGTTTGTCATATTGTGGAACCATCTTGGTGCCCATTGATGTTTCCATAGTTTGAACATAAAGTCTGATGTTGAAATTGAAGCTCTTGTGAGTTGGAATGCATTTCGTAAGTCTGGCAGTGAAGTTCGGGTGGATGTCATGGTGCTGTCCTTTCTCTTGAAGCTATTTAAAAGAGGCTGAAATTCCATCTGAATGTGGGGTGTTAGTGTGGAGGGAGTTCACATCCATTATGGCTAAGATGGTATTAGGCGGTAAATACTTAAAAGCAGAAAGTTTACACAAGAAGTGTGTAATGTCCTGCATATAGCTGTCTCTTTCTGTAACAAGTGGTTTTAAGATGGTTCCTATAAATGCAGAGATCTCTTCTGTCAGGGCAACCTTCCCTGATATTATTGATTTCCCTGGATTACCAGATTTATGGATGTCGGGCAACATGTAGAATGTACCTGGCTTAGATTCAGCAGGGATGAGGTCAGTTATTTTGTCTTGGACATGCTTAGGAAATTATTTAATTATGTCACATATTTCTTTGGTGTATTGTGCAGTCATCCAGTCAGATCACTAGCCAGTTGCCTGTAGTAAATGTGATCTGTTAATTGCCTGTTTGCTTCATTAACATAATCTTCATAGTTTAAGATCATAATTAAAGAACCTTTGTCAACTTTCCTCATAAAAATCTTATGGTTGGATTTCAGTGTCTGTATTGCTGTCCTTTCTTATGGGGAGAGGTTGTAGCTGATTTGTTCTTGTTAAGGATCTGGCAGTGGGCTTACTGATGAAAACCTTACACACACAGGCCTGGATATTCAAAGAGGTTGTGCCTGGCACAACAGGGTTGCACCGTATGCAACCCCCGAATGGACACCGGCGCAATATTCAAAGGGGCAGGTTGCACGGCACAACCCCCGCTGCACTGGGGTGCACTGGTAATGTATGTGGCGCAGATGCAGGGGGCGTGCCCATGCATATGCTGTACATCCTGATATTCAGCCTGGGATGTGCGTTCATTCACATATCTGGTCCTGTGTAGTACATTATCGTCTGCAAGCCCATTGGTCCACACTGTGGACCAATAGGCGTACAGATCATACTGTATGCTGTCATTCGGCGGGTGGCTGGGCAGTATGCAGGCGGGGTGCTGCCACCCACCAATGATGGGGGGGTGCTGGGTGGCCGGGAACCCTCTCTGGGTGGGAAGGGGGGTACCACTGGACCACCAGGTGACTCTTTCTTTTACAACAGCCCGTGATCGGGCGTATGGGGGGGGGTACCGCTAGACCACCAGGTAACTCTTTCTTTTACAACAGCCAACGATCGGGTGTACCACTAGACCACCAGGTTACTCTTTCTTTTACAACAGCCCGCGATCGGGCGTACAGGGGGAGGGGCCGCTAGACTACCAAGTAAATCTTTCTTTTACAACAGCCAATGATCGGGTGTACCACTAGACCACCAGGTAACTCTTTCTTTTACAACAGCCTGTGATCAGGCGTACAGGGGAAGGGGCCGCTAGACTACCAAGTAAATCTTTCTTTTACAACAGTCCGTGATCGGGTGTATGGGGAGGGGACCGCTAGGCCACCAGGTAGTTCTTTACCTTTTACAGATGCCCGCAATCGGGAGGGGGGCTGCAATAGCCCACCAGGGAGCCGACCCCTGATGTCAGCAGCTTGGCAGGGCATCAGGCGCAATTTGCCAGGACGTCCAGCGCATCACATGCAAATGGGGCCATAATGACATGCAAATGGACCCATTTTCACCTTGCATATATTATGGCCTCATTTGCATGCCCCTGGCTGAATATCGCAGGTGATGTGCCTAGCGCAACTGCACTTGTACGGGCGTATCCCCTTGCTCCCTCTCTGTGGCTTGCACTGGTTCAGTCCCACTGCACCATGCACAGTATGTGCGCCGACCTTGCCATATTCCGCGGTGCTGAGTCATGGCGCATCACCGTTGAATATCACCTGGTCCTGGCCCCAGCGCAGCCCAGTTGCGCTGCGCCCAGGCTTGCGCCTCTGCCTGGCGCAGTCTGAATAGTCAGCCCACAGTCTGTATTTAGGGAGGCTCTTTGAATATAAACAACTTGCAATTTCATTTATAAACCTTCTGCTATCTTATGCCGTCAGGTTGCCAAGTGCATTTGGCCACGGCAATTACAGCGCTGCAACAAGGGCAACAGTGAAAGGGGCGATCTTGATTTTAGATCACCCCTCACTTATGTCGCCCTTTGCACCCACACAGTTTCTAACCCTTCTGGGGCATGCCCACCCCGGAGGAGGTCATATTTACTTTTGTGGGGTAAAAGTGGACTGTTTTCCCGGTAGGGTGCTTTGGCGCTGTAACTCCTGGGAGAGGAAATGCCTGGCATTGTAATGCCAGGCAGTATTTTGCCTGTGCCATAATCGGCATCAGCAAAATGTATGTCGCTGCAGCATGGGTGAACCTTCTGCTATCACATTCCATTTTGGGGGAGGAGTTGCATCACTAATCCAATTTATAGTCACCTATTATTTTGAAGACTGTTTCTTGTTTGCATACTTCTTATCAAAAGAACTGTTACACCCATGTGTAAACGTTTATTTACCAATAGCGTTCTCTATCCTAAGTGAAGAAGCTTGTTTTCTGTAGAACCTGGCTGCTACACCTGATGAAGGGATCTGTGTAGCCTGAAAACTTGTATTTTGTAAATCTAATGTTGGTTCAGTGAAAGCTATCAGATCACCCACTTTGTTCATCTTTAACAACTTAATGGAAAGAGCCCAGTTGGCTATTGTTCAATGTATTCTATTACCAAAACGTTCATATTGTTCACTGGTTTATCATGATGCTGCAGCCTCTAATATGCACAAACGGAATGTCGCATATAACAACATTTGTAGGTTTGCTTCCCTATCCTCCAGATCTAACCATAACTGCCAGATGCATTTTGACTTGAACTGGCTTTACCCTCCCAAAAGGTGTTCTTATGACTTAGGGTTTTTTTTTTCGTAATGAATCACCAAAGTATTTATCTGAACTCTTAGACCTGCCCCATTTACTAAAACACTCAGATCTAATAACAAATCACTGCTGTCAGTAAATATTGTTACTAGAACAACAATGTATAAATCATTTATGTCAAATGCTCTACTTTTTGGAATTGTCTTCAACTTGATGTTAGAACTGCTTCCTCATATGGTAGTATTTTAAATTTAAGTTCAAACATCATTTTATTCCTACCTCTGTTTGCAACTGTTATTGGTATTTTTATAATATTCTGTATTTACATTTATACAACAGGTATGATAATAAATGTACCATGATAATATATGTTGGGCAACATGAGCAAGATAAATTAAGTTGGTCACTGAGCATGCTTAGAAATTTTTCTCACATGTAAAGATAAACTCTGAGAATGCTCAGTGATCAATTTTGTTTTATTTTCAACCAGGACTCCTATAAAAATGAGCTATTTTAGCTCAGTAGGCCTTTTCTGGTAAAACTTTTATTAAATTCTTAAAATGTGAGATGCCATTTATTTTTGATTGAATATATATTAGTTTGGCAGTTTACATTTTTACGTTTGTAACTTTTTACTGTTTCAAACTCAGTCCACTCAGACACCTGTTGTATAAATTAAATATGCCGTAGGCTGACTTAAGATATAATTGTTATCTTTATTTGAGGGTCTTGGTCTATTGCTGTCTCACTTGTGGCTTTGCAACTCATGAGATATCAACTGACCAATACCCTGTCAGGAAGATGGGGGCTAGTAATATAGCCTAGAGGTTAGAGTAGCAAGTTGTGAATGAGCTTGGTACATCGAACAGACCTGGGTTTGATACACACAACCTTCACTTGCATACTGTGTAACTCTGAGCAAGACACTTATAGAAGTGGGCCGAAGTTTAAATCTGTGGGGGAATTTGCCATGAAGCGGATTTAATTCGCCTCCGCAGAGCTCTATGAAGTTTTCTTCACCTTCTGAAACTTCAAAATGGTGAACTTCTGCCATGAAGTGTGGAATTTTGGTGACTTTCTACCATGTGCAGGTGAAATTCTGCACTTCATGGGTGGAATTCCACACTTTGTGGCAGAACTTCGTCATGTGGAATTCATGAAATTCCATGAAATTCACAGATTAGTCCGGGGAGCAAAGTTTACCAACTTTACCCACCTCTAGTCACTTAACCTCCCTAGTGCACCCGGGTCCCGGGTCGCCTCTGAAAACAGGCACTTGTGCTTAGTGGGCATTACCTGGTTATCAAAGGAAAAAAGATAAAAATGATATCTGTCAGCCTATGTCATATACATAGATACATAGACACTGTCGGCAGATAAGGGCCTATAGCCCACCCAGTCAGCCCATTTGAGCTTGTAAGTTCACTTTATGTTTTCCTAGAAGTCTGTTGCCCCTTATTCCTGACCTCCAAAATTCCCTTATGTCTATCCCATGCATTCTGAAATCCCGTGATTGTTTCAGCACCCACCACTACCCGTTCTGTGAAGAAATTCTTCCTCACGTTTCCTCTGAATCGCCTTCCGTCTAACTTCATCCCATGCCCTCTAGTCCTGGAACATCTTTTTCACTGGAAAATATTGTATTCTTGCACCCTGTTACTCCCTGAAAGGTACTTGTATGTCTCTATCATATCCCTTCTCTCTCTCCTCTCCTCCAGGGAGTACATATTCAAGTCCTTCAGCCTATTCTCCTGGGACTTGTGATGCAATCCCTGTACCATCTTAGTTGCCCTCCTCTGAACCTTCTCTACCCTGTCTATGTCCTTACGTAGGTAAGGTCTCCAGAACTGTACACTGTACTCCAGGTGGGGCCTCACTAGTGTCTTCTGTAGTGGAATTATGACCTCCCTTTTCCTGCTGGTGATGCCCCGCCTATGCATCCCAGCATCCTATTTGCTTTACCTGCTGCCTTGTTGCACTGTTTCCCTATCTTGAGGTAATCAGAGATGATAACCCCCAGGTCCCTTTCCCGATTGGTGCATGCTGTATCCTCACCCCCCCAACCGATATGTTGTTCCAGGGTTTTTGTGCCCCATATGCATTATCTTGCACTTCTTTGCATTGAATTTCAACTGCCAAACCCTTGACCATTCTTCAAGCTTCTGCAGGTCCCTCCTCATTCTGTCTATACCCTCTGGCGTGTCCACTCTGTTACAGAGCTTCATGTCATCAGCGAACAGGGAAATTCTGCCTTCTAGGTCCTCCAGTGTCGCTGATGAAGACATTGAATGCGACCGGTCCCAGCACTGATCCCTGTGGTACCCCACTGGACACTCTTCCCTCTGTGGAGTGACAGCCATTTACCACCACCTGCTGTGTCCTGCCGCCCAGCCTATACAGTACAGTCAGCATTAAACTTTAAAATAACTTCATTGCTATTGAGGTGCTAGTCAGTTATCTAAACTTGAAAGCAATGAATTGGAAGCATAAATTCCAGTGACACCCCCGCGCGCCCAGTGGGTAATTGATTTAACTTTTTTGCCTCTAATTATTTTCTACAATATTTTAAATGTCTTAATAGTTATACATTCCATTCGTATACAAATTCGTTGCTTACAAAATAATAAAGCAAAACACAAGGAACTCATTAAACAATGAGTTAACAACTCATTGCAATTAAAGTTTAATGCTGACTATACTGTATATTATTTGTTTTCTATTATATGCACCCGGGTCATACCTGAAAATCATTTGTTTGGTCTAGTGCACCTACTTGGGTAACAGAAACTTAGATAGATAAATCAATCAATTAATTAGTTAATCAATCAATCAAGAAAAATGATTCTTGATGTTTCTTCTATCCCCAAACTTTGGCAAACTCAGGACTAAGGCTCCAAGCCCCTGAATCGTACAAAGCAATTGGAGGACTTAGCCACTGCAACAGTCAGACCCAGATATTATGTCTGCATAAAGTCCAGGTGAATACAGTGCTCACCAGTGCTGGGCGGGATGCAGGTTGACCAAACAAGAACTCCACGCACACAAGGGTCCAACAAATACTTAAAATGCCAAAATAAGATAATTTATTGTGAAGGTCGCACAAACTCCAAAAGCCAGTTACCACCCTGTGCTTCGGTCAGCGGACCTTCGTCAGGAACCCTCTGAGGAAGCTCTAATGATCGAAGCGCCACGGCTTCTGGGTAACGGTCCAACAGCTCCTATGTACTTTGTGTGTGTGGATTTCAGCTGTGGAGATTTGTACCAAGAAATAGGAAAAACACACTTTTTTTTTTTTTATTATTCATTTTTATGCCCAGTGTTTTTCCGGGAGCTGGCAGGTGGCTAGTTCCAGCCCCTTGCGATGGGGGCTCATCTCTGGCTTCTGGTCAGTTCACCGGTGCTGTCATGGAGCCTGCCAGCTCTGTCTTCTCCCTTGCCCGCGGTGAGCTAGTGTGATGCGTGGAAGCAAGCGCCGCGCTAGTGATCTGTAGGTGCTCTTCCTACTCTAGCCACTCTCCATCTGCTGTACCCTTAGGCCTCCACCTGTGGGCAGCCCTGTAGCGGGAGTAACTGAATCCCTCCCCAGGAGAGGAGAGCTGCCTTGCGGCTGCTCGATCCAGCTCCTCATAGTAGACAAAGTAGACAAAATAACATCAGTAATTAGTGATACTTATAGTCATAAGATTAATTCTTTCCATATTGGTTAAGACGTAAACAAAACATATTCGATGTCTAAAGGCATACCACAATATATCAAATCAAAATCTTATACTGAGTATACCAGTAATGTCAAATGTACATTCACTATAAAGTACTTAAAGAAATACATAAGAAAATCATAAAGATAGTCTGGATGGGGGGGAGGAGAGAGAGGGAGCGGATTACAGGGTGGACGTCAGCCAAGCTTTTCTGCTGCGGTTGCTCGGGTGCATGTGGAGGCACGTGCACGCAGTGATCTGCAGCGCCCTCCCTACTCTAGCTACTTTCTGTCTGTACTACCATCAGGCCTTCACCTGGGGCAGCCCTCCAGCAGGAGCAAATGGATCCCTCCTCAGGAGAGGAGAGCTGCCTTGCAGCTCCCGCCCTCCCCTCAGTCGACCCCCGGCGACCCAGGCTAGTTTCTGAACCTGGGCTGCTGGCACAACGCGAGGTGTGGCGTCCAGTGCCTCAAGTCTCAGTGCCACTGGTCCAGCCGTGGGAAAGCACACTTAAACTTTGTGTCACCGTGCATTTGTGCATCTTTACCACCACATTGCAGCTCTGGAGTGCAGTTGTTAATTGTTCCTCCGTACATTATGTCTACCCGAGATTTTACTTTGATTAGTGAAGTTTACCGTGGTGACCAAAGTGATTATTTAAAGGAGAACTCCAATTTAGTGAAACTCCCCAACCCCCCCAAAGTCTTACCCCTGGTTAGGCTTTTTGCAGTAAAAACAATTCTGAGTATTTGCACTGATTTTATTTTAATAAATTCCGCCATCAGGCAAGTGAGCAGTACGGCACCGCACTCTAACATTAGATGGCACTGTGTAGCACCTACCATGTTGCCTGACAGCGGAGTTTACGAAAATAAAATAAAGTGAAAACACTTACAATTTTTATTAATTGCAAAAAGTCTAACGGGGGGAGAGCTTTAGGGAGTGGAGATTTTTGCTAAATTGGAGTTCTGTTTTAGCAAATATGTTAACAAAGAGCCCAGAGTCCTGCTCATGCAACTTCCTTCCCATGGACCCATTTGGGGGCAGCAGTCGTAAAATGGTGGCAGCCACCCACCCTGCCCAAGACAGCAGGTGTCTGAGCATAGCCGGTTTTACCTACCAGCGAACCCTATGGTTGCTGGGGTCCCCTGCTGATGGGGGAGCCCCAGTTAGATCCAGAGTACCAGTTTACTTAAGTTTTAGTTTTAATTATCATTCATCTTTAAAGTAAAATAGCAGTTACTAGGTTCTGTGGAACCTTCTCATGAAGTGTCATAGCGTCATGAAATTACTTGTTAAGGTATATCCCAGCCAATCAGAGGCTGATGAACAGACACGGATTGGATGGACAGTGGGGCCCCAAGGACTAACATTACTATCTCCCCTTAAAAAACACAAATAAGGAACTGGTGGTACTGAAAATAAAATGTGCGTTTCAGACAGTGTAAAAGATGTGGTCAAGCTTTGTTGCATAAGAGCCCCGTGACTTATCTCGCTGGGGCCCCCCACAACTCTAAAGCTGTACATATGTCTGAGACAGAAACTCTGCGGCCTGAAATATGGCAGCTGGGCTCGTGTTGTGAACTTTGGTTGCCAGCACAGTAAACTGTATCTCTTTCCCTTAGGCTGTCAGGTAGCCACTATATTTTTTAGTAGTCATTTTTTTCCCTTGTTTCCCTTCCATTAGGCCTGGTCCCCTCGTATATTTAATACTGGTGTTCTCAGTGGTACTATATAGATATAGGATTCTACTACAAACATCCAGACAGCAGCTATGGCTCCTTTAGCTCCCATCTTCCAGTAATCCTGCAAATTGTGACTAGGTGGCTAGTTCAAAGCAAGTACATGGTTTTCAAAGTTCAGTGACCGTGGGTGAATTTTGGAAATTTGTAAATGGTTTTAAAACATTGTTGAACTTTCCGTATTAGCATATCTGCATTTATAAGTCTGTTTTCTAGGTGTCGATTTCTAACTCATATTTTTGAAACACAGCTTAGGGTGGTTTGCATGCGGAATACTGTCTTAAAATAGCTTGTAGGGAAAGGGATGTCACTTATCCAGGGATGTGACATAGCCACCACTGTATAGAGTTTGTGAGTGGCATAAGAAACAAGAAATAGTCTTACAGGACAATGAGAGAAGGAATGTGTTCAGTGGCACAGGGGCTGCACATCATGTGCAAACCTAGGAGACTGGGATTTATGTTTCATCCCTGGAATTCTGCATTGGAACTGGCTGGGGAATAAGTGCTTCTTGAAGATGAGGTGCTAGACACCCAGAGAGGGAGGCCACGGGTTGCCTTGCATCCCCCTCCCACCATTGGCCAGCCATGGAGTGGCATTCACATTTAGACAGCCACTTGTCAGCCTTTCCTTCTAGAGGAAGAGTTTAGTAGTAGTAGTAGTAACCCCAAATATCTAAGTGGGGGATGGGGAACCAACGGGTGAAACGATAAGTGTAATAAGAAGTACATATATATGGGCATTCCCACTTTATTTAGGGCCCTGTAACTTTGTAAAAGTGTGCATGCCTCATGACCTTCTTTCTTTCTTTCTTCTCCCACTTTTTTCTTCATTCTGTCTCCCTCTCTTTCTTTTTTCCTTATTGTTCACTTTCTCCCTCTTTCTTTCTTTCTTCTTTCACTGATAACTTGGCACATGGATTGAGGCTAACAATCCAATTTGTACCATGTCCCATGGCAAGAGGCATAGGAGCTGACTCCATGGGTGCTTGGGTGCTCAAGCACCCACAAAGTTGACTTAAGCACTCTCAATTTTTCGTGGGAAGCCTGCAAAAAAAAAAATTACTGGGGAACCTGGTCACAGGAAAATTACTACCTACGGGCAATGAGCACCCGCAAACATTCCTAAAAGTTGGCATTCCTGGCAAGAGGTAACAGGTGACAAGCAGTACAAAACAACTGCATACATTTCTCGCATTAACTTATTATAACAAGTTACTTTTTGCAGTAATGAAATCCCTTAACTCATTTTCATTTTCAGAAGTCATGCGGTTGGCCAAGTTTCTGAAGAATGGCGAGAGTCCGTTCTGTAGTGGTGCAAAAACATTCCAGTGTTGAGTTTGTGGCTGATTGGACCTCCTCAGTTGTATCAGATTCTCTCTTCATATTTTGTTTTACAGAATGCATATGTCAACATTAATCGGATCATGTCAGTGGCGTCCAGACTCTCAGAGGCCGGTCATTATGCCTCCCAGCAGATCAAGCAGATTTCCGCACAACTGGATCAGGAGTGGAAGAGCTTTGCCGCTGCTCTGGATGAGCGCAGCACCATCCTGGCCATGTCCGCTGTGTTTCACCAGAAGGCTGAACAGGTACAGTTGCATGGTTTATTTGAAATTAGCATCACATAGATCGTGGAATGGCCTCACAAGGAGAAACAGTATCTTGTTTTCATGGGAGCCCCTTGGTAAAGCTACTAAACCTGCAGCCTTGCCATCTGGTGCATGATCCCATAAGAGGTCAGAAGCTAAGCAGGGTCGGCGCATGTTCTCTCGCTCCTCTGCCTCCAGCTTTACACTTTGACGCTCGTCTTCTAACTTTTAACAGGGCAAGCTCCAGTCTCAGTCTCTCAGCCTTGGTCTGATCTGGTTGCTGAACCACCCTGGCTCGGGTCTGTGGCTCATTCTGTCTCTCTCTCTAAGCTTGGTCTCACGATACTGACCAGCCTCCTCTGTGATCACGGTTTCCCCATTCTCCTGGTCACTTTCCTGGAGGGGCTATAAGTTGCAACCTCATTTGCTACTCATAAGTGAGCCCTCTTCTTTGGCACTATTACTGCAGTTGTGCCCAGGTACACATAGACAAAAAAATGGTAAACAAACAAAACAGTGTATAAAGTATCCATGTATATCTTGCTCTGTGATTGGACAGGTATTGTTACTGTCTCTTTTCCTTTGTACCAGGTAACCATTTATCTTTCTGTGCACGCTCGTACTTCATTATCCAACCACATTGTCACCAGTTTGTCAGGTGCCCCAGGCTGACAACTAGTTTAACACATTTCACCAATGCTGCCACCAACCTGTTGTGCATGTACCACAGGGTTGTTCCCTTCTCCGTTGCACTTAAGTCACTGCTCACACAGTACAAGGCCTGGACTTCAGACCCCCAGTTTACTTCAGGCACTTCTGAACATGCTTATTTGTTAGGGGCAATCCCATTTATATTTGTTCAGACACAGAACAAAGTTGCCGGCAAAACAATGACCTGTACCTTTTAAAACCACTACACAGCCACAAATTAATTTAAGATATTTAATATTTACACAGTGTAAAAATATACAGACAACAAACAGCGAACTACAGATCGCACTAGGAAAATCAAAATAAGCAGGTGTTAAATGAAACAGAAAATGAATAAACTGAACTAGCATAGATATATACCCACTCAGGTCTTTCCTAAAAATAGACTGTTACCCACACAGGTTGCACTTTCCACCTACAGCCTGAGAAAGACCCACTTGTTGCAGGATCAAAGTCTCTGGCTTGACTTTTGGTCCCACTGCAGACCGTGTCAGCACTGCCCTGTCCTCCAATGGCCAATACTATCTGCATTTACATGGCCCCTCTTGGAACTGATGCAAGACGTGCTGGAGAGGGGCATGAGTCAAGAGGTGGCTAGATGTCAGTTAAAAACATAAACATAGAAACCTAGAATTTGACAGCAGATAAGGACCGCTTGGCCCACCCAGTCTGCCTGTTTTTTCCACCTTTTATACTGTCACCACAGACCATATTTGCTCTCCGGCTTCCTCCCCCCCTTGCCCCCCATTAAGATTCCCTTATGTCTATCCTGTGCATTCTTGAATCTCACCACTGTTTTGGCCCCTGCCACCTCTGCTGGTAGACTGTTCGAGACATCCACCACTCTTTCAGTGAAGAAGTATTTCCTTCTAAATTTCCCTCTTCTAACTTCATTGCATGTCCTCTTGTTCTCGTGCATCTTTTCCTCTGAAAAATACTCCCATTCTGTACCTTATAATCCTCATGAGGTATTTATAGGTCTCTGTCAGGTCCCCCCCCCCCCCAGGATATACATATTGAGGTCCTTCAGCCACTCCTCGAAGTTTTAAAAACATTGTTGAGCTTTCCTTCATAGCATATCTGCGCACTCGAGTGTGTTTTTTAGGTGCCAGTTTCTAAATTTATGGTTTGTTTGTTTTTTGAGCATTTTAGTCCTTGTCGCCTCCTTCCGCCAACTGACAATGGGGACACATAACCTCTTTAAAGATTTTCTCCCTTAACTCCCCCCCGAGGCCCCGGCACACAGCTGTGCAAGCATGTGGAGGCACGCTTCGCACCCCATGGCACCAGCTTAGCACCTTCCACCTCACGATTCTTTTGCCGCCTCTTCTCCACCTACACTACCCACCGGACCTCCACTCGGTGGGTGCAGCAGTATGGGGGGGCACCAACCCACCCTCACGACCCTCAAGAGAGGAGAGCTGCCCGCTGGCATGCTCAATCCTGCCCCCCCCATGCCGGCACCCCAGTGACCCAAGGTCATTCCCGAACCCAGGTCGCCGGCGTAGCATGAGGTAAGGCACCAGCGCCTCCACCCTGTGCACCACCAGAACGGCTGTAATTCATGTTTTTGAAATACGGCATAGCACAGGATGCTGGGAGGTACAGGGGCAATGTTGGAGCGAGTGGTGCAGCCTGTCCACATGGCTGCTTACACCACTTGTTCCCACCCTTATTCTCCAGAATTGACACAGCAAATGACTTACTGCAATCAGGTAAGTGTACATGAGACTGCTCTTGCCCTGGAGAAGCCTAAGCACTCAGGTTGCTCTGGTACAAAAACAGCTGTGTAAACAGCCCTCTTGTTCCAGGACTGAGCAGAGATTACACAGTACTGATGTAGTCTTAGGCCTAACTGGCTTCATGCTGTTCGCGCACTCCAGGATAAAAAACTTTTCTTCCCACAGTTCCACAGCTTTACATAGAAACACAGAATTTGATGGCAGATAAGGACCGCTTGGCCCACCTAGTCTGCCCATTTTCCCAACCTGTTTTATGTATACTGCAGATTCAAAATGATATGCAGCTTACCCTCTCTCGTATCGCTAGATTTTCTTTTATACCTGTCCCATGGGTTTTTTAATTCCCCTATCATGTTTGCCCCTACAACGTCTGCTGGGAGGCTGTTTCGTGGATCCTCCACCCTTTCCATGAAAAAATACTTTCTCATGTTACCCCTACGTCTACTGCCCTCTGTCTACAGTGATTGTATCCATGGCTGCTCCAGCCAAGCTGGATACTGTGTACCATAGAGCAGTAGAATTTATTACTGGTGCTCCTTTCACTGCTTCCTTTATGCACAATTCAACTGGCCTTCACTTAGCGCTAGGAGATTGAAAAATGCCTCCCTATGGGTTTATAGCATCATCACCAATAAGCTTCCGCCCCATATCTCTGATCTTCTCAAATGCACCCCTAGTGCCTACTCACTCAGAAAATGCTCATATATTATGCTCGATATACCTAGGATATGTACCTACTGTGGCGCCTCATCCCTAAGCCATGCTCTCCCTACCCTCTGGAATACTCTACAAAAATCCTTAAAACTCACACAGATGGTTGGGATGCATACCTTTAAAACCTTACTGAGACAGTCACTGAAGGAAACCTGTAACTGCTATTCATAATCAGTAACAGTAATACAACCTCTTATGTCTCCTGCTGCATTACCACCCTAGCACTTGTTGTCTTCCTCTAGCAGGTTGCTGCCATTATCACCTTGGCCTCTACCTTTTGTGTCCTTTCCTAAACCACTAATCCCCATGAGTACCCCTTCCCCTTCTTTCCCTCTGTTCTCACAGTTGCCTTTCCAGTGATCAGTTGAGACCTAACCTATTGTTCCTGCTTCCTCTATGATTCATGAATTTTACTGCTAGTTATACTGAATGTTATCTCTGTATTGCCTTTGCACTGTAAATATGTATGTCCCTACCCTGTATCCAATGCTGTTTTGTAATCTTTTTCATGTTGTGTCCTTCCAGGACCACCTTGTAAATGAGTCCGCTCAATGGTGCATTTCCTGGTAAAATAAAAATTGAATTGAACTGAATTAAAATATCTTCATATCATGGCCCCTTGTTCTTGAACATCTGTTTTTTTTTTTTAAAGATGCTCCACTCTTGTACCTTATTTTCACCCCTGGGGTGCTGTGTTTGAGTCTCTATCGTATCCCCCCCTCGCTCTCTCTCCTCTCCTCTCCTCCAGGGAATGCATATTGAGATCCTGAGATCCTCCAGTCTCCCCTCATGATATTTGGTGCAGCCCCTGCACCATTTTTGTCAACCTTCTCTGAACTGCTTCTATTCTGTCTTTGTCCTTCCAGAGATGCGGCCTCCAGAACTAGACACAGTACTCTAGATGAGGTCTCAACAGTGTTCTATACAGTGGCATCACCACCTCCTTCCTTCTGCTGGAGATACCTCTCCCTGTGCACCCCAGCATTCCACTGTCTCTCCTCACAGCCTTCTCACATTGTTTGCTAACTTTTAGAGTATCAGATATGATTACTCCCAGGTCCTTTTCCTGTTTGGTGGCCATCAGTACTCCCCCCCCCATCATGTACTCCTCCCCTGCATTTCTGTGCCCCAAGTGCATGATCTTGCACTTCTTTGCATTGAATCTTTTTTTTAAACTTTATTTTTATTAATTTTAAAAAGATTTGACACTTTTACAGTTCACCATATTCAAGACCAATAGATACAATACAGTAAGGATATTCCTTCTGGAGGGACTAATCCTCTCCTTAATTTAAGGATATACAAGCATTTTGAATATTTTGATACCTCATTAGGGGGTAGAACAGATTATTACTTCTCAGACATATTTTTAACAATGTAAGAACTGTGATATAAGCCCATGAGCAGTGTGATTAATATCATATTGCTAAAGTCCTTTAGAGTAGTGTCCAACTCATAATATTAACTCCACAAAGTGGAGTAAGGGGCATCACACTTAAAATCTAAAGTTAACTGTGAACTTTAATTTTATACCCCAGCAGCAGGGACATAAATAAAAAGAAAATAGAGAAGAAGCCCCAATAGCTCTTTATACATTATTTTCAAGCTGTTTTTATATTAAATTTAAATTATATTATGCCCCAGGAACTTTAATAAGCTTTGCAAATAAGAAACTTAAGTTTTAACCAGTCCAATGTCCTTCATCATTCTCCGGTACAGAGCTAATACATCCAGGATAACTCTACAGATCCACAATCGGTTCAGCCAGCACTCGTCTCTCTGGCTCCCTCATCTTCAGAATCAAACTCTCTAATACGTTGAGTCGCTGCAGAAACAAAATGCGTGGCCCATTTCCCAGCCTCGGTGGGGTCTGAAAATAACCACACTTTCCCCTGGTGCACGATGCGCAATCTGGCTGGGAAAATTATTGAATGGGGAATGGAGGCTTCTCGCAGCAAACGTCGGGTGCCCTCAAACTTCTTGCGGCGCATTCTGGTGGCGTAGCTTATATCTGGGAAGAAAAGGACAGTATGCTCGTCTTGCACAATAGGGCTCAACTGCCTGGCCAGTCTCAAGATCACGGTCTCTCGTCCCCACTCCGTCCAGTTACTACTAGCAAAATTAGAGAGGCATCTCCGACTCTCTCTCTGGACCCACAGGGGTTATGCGATAGACTTTCTGGACATTGAAGGAAAGGATGATCCTTCAAAGTAAGTTTCTCCTCTAACCACTCCTTCATATTCAGCAGAGGTGATCCCCAACACCCCTTCAGGCAAGCCTAAAATACGCACATTCAAGGAGCGAGTTTGGTTTTCTAAAGTCTCCATACGCGCTCTAAGGTGAGCGTTTTCTTTTAGAATCATGGCTGTTACCGTTGTAGAGGATTCCGCCGCTTTTTTAACATCATGGAATTCCGTTTTCAGTCCTTCGACATCTGCTTCCGCTGTTGTAATCCTTGTGGCAGAGGTATCCATTTTATTATTTAATTCGGCTATTGAAGTGATGATTCTTTTCAGCTTCAGGCCAATAGAGGCCATCGTTTCCTCCGGCTCTAGATTAGGCTCGGTCTGACATTCACCACGAGACTTAGGTATATTAGAAACTCCAGTCGTTCTCCCTCCTGCTCCCCCTCTGTCTTTCTTAGGGTTACCCATCCTGGGGTTTGCAAAGCTCCTCTTTCCAGTGGCACTAGTAATTTTCCCCGAGAACAGCTGGAAATTACGATATTTTGATAAAATCTATCTAAATGTTCAGAGCTACGTTCTCCTGCTGCTGTTAAGCTTGGGCTCCACAGCGCCCCCCCAGTGCATTGAATCTTAGCTGCCACACCCTTTACCACTCCTCACGCTTGCTTAGGTCCCTTCTCAATTTCTCTACCCATCCTACAGTGTCAATCTTTTTGCAGATCTTCATGTTATCTGCAAAGAGACACACCTTCCCTTCCAGCTCCTCTGCAGTGTTGCTTATGAAGACATTAAAGAGGACTGGTCCAAGCCCTGATCCATGCAGGACCCTGCTGGTCACCCCCCTCTCTTTGGATTGAACTCCGTTCACCACCACCCTCTGTGTCCTATCGCTCAGCCAATTTTTGACCCAGTTTACCACCCTGGGACCCACTCCCAGGCTGCCAGCTTGTTTACAAGTCTCCTATGTGGGACGGTGTTGAAAGCGTTGCTGAAATCCAGGTAGGCCACATCCACTGTAAATGCCCCTCCCTAATTTACCTTCCTAGTCATCCAGTCAAAGAAGATTTGTTTGACAAGATCTTCCCGCTGTGAATCCATGCTGCCTCGGATCCTGTGCTCCGCTGGATTTGAGATACATCACAGACCTTTCTTTCAGCTGTGATTCCACTAGTTTCCCCACCACCGAGGTCAGGCTGACTGGCCTGTAAATGCCATCCTCCTCCCTTTTCCCACTTTTGTGGAGAGGGACTATATTCACCCTTCTCCAGTCCTTTGGTACCACACCTGTTTCCAACGAACTGTTCAACAGAGCTGTCAGTGGTGCTGCTTACTTGCCTCTTGGCTTGTTGCCTCTTCTGTGGCTCCCTTAAGATTCTCCCATTCTTCCTCCACTCCCCATTTTTTCTCCTTCTCTGCCAGTGATTTCCTAACACATTCCCCCATCTTTGCAAAGTCGAACCTACAATGTTCCTCATCAGGTTTACACTGTTTTACCTGCACCAATGCAACTCATCTGCATCTCTCACAGCGGTGCAGATCAGACAGTGTAAACAAGCCTATTGTGACACGGTACCAGGTTAGCTGTGACTTGAAGAAAACATAGGGGGCAAGCCAGAAAACTGGGACCCAGCACCAAAAAACAATGGGAAACAAGCCTTTTCTCGGGGGCTCACAGGTAAGCCCTCAGTGGGGGGGGGTTTACATTCCCCCTCCCCTAAAATGCTTGGTGTCCATGCTAAGCCAAGGACATTCCCTCAAGTCATTTCTGTAACCCATTCCCATCAACAGTAATGCCAACCTATGACATCCTACACTATACATAGGGTTACCTACTCTACTCAGCAACATCAATCATTTCTCTGTTTTCAAACAATCATCATCTGTTTCCCATCATTTTATACTTCACCCCATCAACTCAGAGCTTTAGGTGGTATTAACCTTCCCCAGGGAACCTTGGCACCATTAATTTCCAAGTGGCACACTTTTTGGCGCAACTTCCACCTTTGACCACCAGGGGGCATCCCCTACATTTCCCATTGTCCAGCAATGAAAGTCAGCCCAAGCCTGTTTTGGTTCCAAAATCAGTTCTCCAATACCCTTCAGAGCCTTTTTTCCATCTCCCTCGACTTGCAAGGGTCCCACATTTTAGCGAGCTGGGGGGGGGGTCCATGCTGGGCGTGACTGGCACAGGAGATCCTAGCAGTGCCTCCATTGTGTAGTCCCTCTCCAGGGCCATCCTGGAGAGGGCCACAGTTCCTGCCTTGCGGGCCCGACCAAGGACAAGGGGCCTGGGTTCCCATATCTGACCTACGGGGGTCCTTTCCCAAAAGTTAAATAAAATTGGCATTGCCTCCACCCAGAGTACATATCAGTGGGTCTGATTACCAGCAGTACAACCACCTGGGATGTCATACCAACCCACCTTCCCCAACAGTTACCCCAGGCATGGACTCACTAAGTTCGAACCTCCCTACATTTGGTTACCATTTCCCTTTTCCATCTCAGACAATAGACAGGCTCACTAAAATCAGGCTCTGGGTCCATTTTCTGCTGCAAAACAATAACTCCATGGTTTATTTACAGGGGGAGGGTTTAGGAATGGGGAAATGTAATCGAGTTTAATTAAGCATTTTCCTTTTGATTCAAACCCATATTTCCATCAATGCAGCCATCTGATCTGTCTAACTAGCTAACTGCTACAGAAGTGCCCAAACCCATTCCTCTATTGCATACAGAAATTAGTTTAACAAAATTGGGGTTTACCTATGGTATAGGGGCTGGAGATTCTACTAATAAAAAAGAGGTTGTGCTTTTAATTGATCAAAAAATTCCATTCATTAATAAATTCTTGATTGTGGACCCAGAAGACAGGTATGCCTTAGTAGGGGGGTGAGTGTAACAACAAGAAGTTTATGTTAGTCAGTATATATGGACCTAATCACTACTCAGGTGAATTCCTCATAGAACTCACCAAGGTGTTACTCTCATGTATGAGTACAATTTTATTCTGGGGGAGATTGGAATATTATAGCAGATAAGCTTCTAGACACTACTTTGACATTCAGCTCTATAAATACAGTAGACACAAGGGTCCTGATTGAATTTAAAAATATATTAAAGTTATGTGATCCTTGGAGAGCCTTAAATCCTACGCTGAAACAATATTCATTTTATACTCCTGCACACAAAATATTCTCTAGACTAGATTATTTTTTAATCGGTGAAACCTTAATGCCAAATGTTCTAGGTTCTGCAATTACCCCTAGGGTAATTTCAGATCATTCATCAGTAAAGTTGAGTATAAACCTGGACCCAACTAATAACTCTAACTTAAACTTATGGAGGCTAAATAACCAATTGTTAAGACCATTTCATAGTTAATTATATCAAAAAGGGAATAGCCTCCTTTTGGATCCGTAATTCTGGCTCATTTGAAAGGCTAGACTATATCTGGGCTGCCTTTAAATGTTTTATTAGGGGACTTTTCATCAGACTGGCTTCCAAGTGCAAAAAGAAAACTCAAGAGAAAATGAGAGATCTTGGATGCCATAGCTAGCTTAGAGACTAGAGGTACCGCCTGTCTGAGTGAGCAAGAGTTAATAACTCTGCAAAACTTACGAGACAATTATGCAAACTTAACGAGAAAAAGCTGAATACTTACTGTTGAAAACAAAGACCTACTACATCGACCAGGAAGATAAACCATCTAGATTATTAACCAATAAACTTAATAATCTTGAATCAAATAACTATATAACCTCAATGATATCAGCAAAGGACAGCTCAGTTATAACTAATTCACCACTAATTGTGGCCAAATTCGAAACCTTTGTTAACAGTCTCTATAAACCAGAACCAAACCCTTCTCTTTCTACTGATTACAATACCTACTTAAGCAGATTTAATTGTCCGCAAATAACAACACAAGCGGCACTGAATTTAATTTCTCCCATTTCCATTACAGACATTTCTGAAGCAATGCAATCCTTGAAACCTGATAAGTCCCCAGGGCCAGACAGCCTCTCCCCGAACTTCTATTAAACTTTTAGGGATAATTTAATCCCACTACTTGCAGATTTTTTCAAATATATATTAGATAGGGGGATTTCAGATCACACCCTTGTGCAGGCAATTATAATTTTGCTTCCAAAACCAGGTAAATCTGTGTCAAACTATAGACCTATTTCTTTAATTAATGTGGACATGAAACTACTTGCAAAAATTCTGGCTACCAGAATTAAATCTGTCTGGGATACATTAATCTCCCAAAAACAAACAGGTTTTATGCCCAGGAGATCAACAGCAGATCACTTTAGAAAACTGTCCCATATTGTTTCTTTGTCCAGGGAGGCCCGTGCCCCAGCGGTCCTGGTCTCCCTGGATGCAGAGAAAGCTTTTGATAGGGTGAACATTCCCTTTCTGTTTGAGACTCTGAGGTTTGGCTTCCCCACTAGATTTATAAATTGGTTACGGATTCTTTATTTGCACCCTTCAGCTAGGTTGTTCATAAATGTATACTTTTCCTCCCATATCCCTCTCTGTTTTGGTACTAGATGAGGGTGCCCCCTCTCTATAGTTCTCTTTAACTTCTGTTTAGAACCATTATTATTTTTTCTTAAAAACAACCCACATATTTATGGTATTAAAGTCAGGTCTCGGGTGTTGACTTTGTCAGCGTTTGCTGATGACATCTTGATGCATGTGTCTTACCCTGAATCTTCAATTCCTGCAATTCTTGATACTATTCAGCAGTTCAGCAGGGTTTCCAATTACAAAATTAATTTATTCAAAACTTCTGTGCTACCCTTAAATGATAGAATTATGAAGGATGCTATATTGAAATTCAGCCTTTCTTGGTCTCCTGTTCAGTTAAAATATCTGGGGTTGATTTTATCACAAGACCAGTGCCGGATGGTAGACTTAAACTTTTCAGGCTTATTATCTACCATTAAATCAGATCTTGCCAGATGGTTGAAACTTCCTTTATCCCTATTAGGACGAATTAGTGTTATTAAAATGAATATTTTCCCCAGACTCTTTACCCTTTAAACAATTTAAATAGTTTATTACCCTATCTTGGTTTAAGAAACTTCATTCAACTCTAATTAAGTTTATTTGGAACAATAAACCCCCTAGAATTGCCTATGATAAACTCACTTTTACTAAGATCCATAGAGGCTTCAAACTACCAGATTATCTCCTTTACTATTTAGTCAGTCACTTATATAAAATAACCAGATGGTTCTCTACCAACAATCACACAGATAGCTATTGTCAGATATGCATCCTCTTAGAAAGGGATATACTCCACAAAAGTAATATTATACCTGAAACTTGCCTATACTCGATGCTTCCAGATCATTGTAAAAATACTGTAATAGGGGTTCACTGAGGTGCTTTAAACAGCTATGTTCTTTATTTCAGATATCTTATTAGAGATACAAACCAACCAATATTATATAATTATAATCTTCGCTTGAACAAAAAAAAAACATTAGACCAACACTGGCTTTCACAGTTAAAGAAATTAAAGAGCAAAGACCTACTGAGGGTTGGCTATCTGTTACCTTCTGATGATCTTAGGGTAATGCTCAACATGGGTAAAGGTTGCTACCAAAAGTTGTTTTTGTTAAAGCTAATCCTCACATCCCACTTCGGCACTCAGCCTTGGCTGATGGACCAAAGCCAGACATTATTAGATATTCTGTTGCTCTCTAGGAAACCTCGTGCAATTTCTAAACTATACCAGTACTTTATAATTAATAAATCAAAAGTAACACCCCACATTTCTAAATACTGGTCTGACAGTCATTTATATTCTAAATCAGACTGGGTCTCAATTTGGAGAGACCTATATGGATATATTAGCAATCACAGATTAAAATTAATCCAAATCAGAATACTCCCAAATGCTTATTACTCTCCTTCAAAACTATATAAATTTGGTCTCTTAACAACCGAAGCCTGCTTTAGATGGGGACTGGCGGCTGGCTCTCTTTCACATATTTTTTGGGAATTTCCTTTTGTAACCCCCTTTTGGATGGCTCTCAAAGATAAAATGGGCTCTAAGTTGGGACTGTCAGACTACTTTACATCACAGACATGTTTGGTGGGGGACCTATCATGAGTATTTAGTTCAAACCATAAATACAATCTATTTATGATTTCTTTTAACAGCTAAAAGGGTTATTTTGAACCACTGGAAGGACCATCAGATTCCAACTTTGTTGGAATAGAGAAGTGAATTACTCCTGAATTTAGAGCGATTCCTTGCAAATATTAAAAACCATTTAAATGGGTTTACCCAAAAATGGGGTAACTTATTAGAAGCAGTTATGAGCTTTCACTGAATCTAGTTCACTGAATAGGGTTATATTTATGTTACACTTGCCTTCTCATGTATATTTAAACTTGCTGTATAGGTTTCGTTTGTTACCTTTCTATCTGTCCTATTTTAAAACAGTTTATGAGGTCAGAGCCAGGTTTTTCTTATCCAGTAGGCTAGCCCAGTAAATGTTTATTTAGGGTGGTAGGGAGGATCTAGGTGGTTGGGGACATGGGGTTTTATTTTTAATTTTCTTTCGTAGGGTTTTTTTTAACAGTTTAATTTTGCTGTCGCCTTATGTAATCTAATATGATATGTACCTGATGTTCTATGGAATGTGTTTTGATGTGTTATTATGAAAAACTTTCAATGAAGAGTTGAAAATTGAAAAACCAAAAAGTGTCCAAACCCAGATCTGCAGGTCCCAGTGCATTTAAACCCCAAAGTCCTGGGTCTGGCCCAGTGGTGCTGAGGGTTGAGGCACTGGACGCCACACCTTGCGCTACGCCAGTGACCCGGGTTCAGGAATGGACTCGGGCTGCCAGGGGTCGGCAGGGGAGGGAAGGGTTTGAGCATTTGGAGGACTGCTCTCCCTTCCCATTGAGGAATCCAGGGCCATGTGCTGCTCCTTAGTAGCCCCTAGTGGAGATTGGGGGCAATGCAAGGAATCTGCGTCACAACAACATGGTGTGGGGTGTCGGCACACAGAGCTTGGACACCATTGAATGACTGTGCTCTGGGAGAAAACTTCAGCCAGAAAACTGTGGTGGTCTAAGTGGAGGCAAAGGGGGCTCCAGTGACCCACCCACATCCCGCTGCTGGACCTACCTCACTGGGATCTTCTGCCTCCAGCCCCAGTCCCATGGCTGTCCCTCTAATAGCAGTCAGGCTGCCATGGGTGGGCATGCCCTCCCCCAGGGGATGATCTGGGGGGCTCTTCCCCGGGGGTGATCTGGGGGCTCGATGTGCCATGGGGGCAGAGCCCAGATGGGAAGGTTTCAAGCTGGGAGTAGCGGTGTCTCAGGGGTACCCTGGAGAGATGCCTTGGACCACCATTGATAAACAAAGTGTGAAAAAAAAAATAAATCCCAAAGTCCTTCACTGGGTACCTAGATTTAAAGTTACAGGCCTGAGGTGCAGCTGGTAGCTGGCATTGGTGCACTTACTTGAATTAAGTAACTTTTTACATTTCTTTCTTTTGGTTAGAGCTAAACCTTTATCTTTTCCCTCTAGTCCTTAGCTCTACCTCCTGCCTTAGTGGGCAAACATATTTACAGTCCCCAGGTGCAAGGCAATTCCTGCAATTTACCTATGGTTCTGCATAATCAGTCCTTTGATGGCACAGTTCACTGAAGTCCTGGGGATTGATGGATCGCAGGCAGAACCGGCACAATTCTTGATCAGGGGCACAGAGGCTGCATCTTGCTGTCTCTTTCTTTTGCTAGCAGATCTTGCAGCTTGTCCCCTTTGGCCCATTACAGGCCATGTTGAAGGGCACGTGCGCAAGGCCTGCCAACTACAGGGTACCCAGACTGGGGAGTAGCCCATGACCGGCTCCCTCTGATCAAACACCCTAGCACTTTCGGGTACAAGACTCATGATCCCCTGCAACTGCAGACCCCACTTGATTAGGATTGTAAGTTCCCCCACCTAGCCCTGGTTGTCCAGAAACAATTCAGCACATTCTCTTCTGCTGCTTCTCTCTCTCTCTCTCTCTCTCTCTCTTTCCTACCGCGGTGTATAGCCACAGCAATCTGTTTCTCTCTTTTCCTTGCTGTATCTCAGGAGCAGACAACAGGCACTCAACCCTGAGAAGTACACCTCCATACTTCTGCTTTCACAGTCTTTTGACTTCAGTACAGCCACATTCTCGCTCTGGCTCACACATATCACCTGTACTCCAAAGTCCCTTTTTCTCACCATGCAGGTACATAGCACTTCTCTGGATTGAAGAGGCTTACTCTTCCTTTTCTCAACACATTTTTACTCTCTTGTTCCTCATCCTCTGTACTCTGTCTTTTTCCAGGCTTAGACACAATCTTTGTCCTTTTACCAGGCTCAGGACACAACCTTTGTTCTTTTTCCAGGCTTAGAACACAACCTTTGTCGTTTTTCAGGATCAAGACACAAGCTTTGCCCTTTTCTTCAGGCTCAAGACACAGCCTATGTCTTGCAATCTGCAGCTTTCCCTTTTCCTTTTGAGCTGTGCTTCTCTCACCGCTGTGGTGTGGCTTCAGAACAACACAGAACTTTCAGCATCCTGCAGCTTTCCCTTTTTCTCTGCCAAGTTACTTCTTCCTTTTCCCGATGGGGCAGGCACTCCCTGCCTTGGGGGACAAACTGCTGGCAGCCCCCAGGCATGCCCATCTCACAGCCCCAATCTCTCCAGGGGCAGAAGCCCCCGTCTCTCTGGAGGAGCTCCCACCGAACTGACTCCAATCCCAACTGTCCCTGCTTTACTGGGAGCCCTTTCCTTGCTCCCCATTGGCTAGAGCCACTGTCCTTAGGCAAAATTAATATGTATGAGGCTCCCTCAATGCCTCATTGGTGCAGAAAAAAGCACCTAAACATTCCCCAGTATTTTCCCCCAAAAGTCCTTTCAATCAGTCCCAGATTCACTGGCAAGAATCCTGACTTGGTGGTTGGCTGGCTGATGTCACCTGGCTGCCCAAAATGGTGGCTGGAGTAAACGGTGTCCCAACATTTTAACAGTGTCCTAAGATCAAAGTGTGCCTGCAGCCAAACAGTAATCATTTATTATACAATGGCAAAAAAAATCTTGGGCTCTGATTGGTCAGTCTGAGACTGGATCCGTGATGTTATCCCAGTACAACATCACGGGTCTAGTCCCAGCACACAACAGACCGCATCAAATGTAATAAGAATCATGCCACAGCCCATGTCCAAGTTGCCCACACTTGGCATAGCTGCTGTGGCTTTTGCCAGTACTTGCTCGTTTTTTTTTTTTTAAATAAATTACTCCTTCCAACAGCCACTAGAAAGCCCAACACACCCACCATAAATTAAAACTGTCCACATTAACAGTACCACACTATACCCACTTCCTATAGCAACCGCGTTTTCAGACACATTTTAAACAGTAACCGTACCATTACTGCGATGCGCCTCAACAATCCTCACTCGTTTCCCGACCCAAACACAGTAAGTGCGTGACACAGCGCTTCGGTAAAACAGATACAACAGTGTGGCAGCGCAAAGCAAACAATTTTTTCACTCCCTCACATATCCGCTGCATTTTCAACTTCTCACAGCTGTCTCGCCGAAACCTCTGCTGGAACAAGCAGCCGGAGCAACTCGCTCACTTCAACAACATGACAGCGGAAGCGAGTCTTCACACAGACCGCATTGCAGTTAGCCTCACTCGCTCACATTTTTTCCCGTTTCTAAATATTTTCAAATGAACCATAAACGTACTAAACGAATGATCTCCCTACCTCCTTCCCTTCTATTTCAGAGATCCACACACTACCACGCTGGGGGGGGGGGCCTCCTTCGGTTTCAGACATCCACACACCACCATGCTATGGGGGGCATCCCAATAATAGAGCACAAGAACTAAATAAAAAAAAGAAAAGGTCACTGAAAAACTGAGAAAAACGATGAAAAAAAACACAAAGACAACATACATAATGAGGCAATAGGTCATATTAACAAAGAGTAGCACAAAAGTTGAAACCTTCCTATAGGGACTTCACGACTGCTCAAAAAACACATTAGCTCCACCTGCTGGCTAAATCGGCACTACTTTTCCTTGAAGTAACCCTACCCATTCCAAAAATGACAGAAAAATCTACTTTAAATGTAGTTTTTCATCATTTTTTGTTACTTTTTATAAACAAGCCATTGTATAATAGCAATAATGCACTCCAGGGTGTGTGTTGTGCTGGGATAACGTCACTTCTGAGATGATTAGTCGCACTCAGCCTGCGGCCTCGTGCCTAATTACCCCAGGCGTGACGTTATCCCAGCACAACACACACCCTGTCGTGCATTATTGCTTAATTTAATCATTTCCACACATAGCCGTAGCCACCCCAGTGCCCTGTGTCCCTTGACACATTTATTCATCCCCTTTCAAGTCGCTGCTGCCGTTTTTCATAGCCCCTAAGCAGCACACACAGTCCAATGCAGCTCTACACATATCACTCCGTCTCCTTGCTGCAGCCCGTGGACACATGTTAATTATTTATTTCCCCCATGGACTGGTAGCCTTCCCTTTCACTTGCACATTTCTCTTTTATTTATTCACTTTATCTTCCTCTGCCTATTGCTTAGCGCTAGTCCCTGTGCCCCAGCGCTAGACAGGCTTCCGATGCCTCTCTGGTCTCTTAAAAGTTTCCGCCCCCCCATTGCCCAACGGGACTGGGACCATGGAGTGGCACACTGAAAGGCTGCCAAAACGTCCGTACCAAAATGCGCTTTGCGCATGCACGGAACTCGCTGGCATCACTGTGCCATTTCTCCAACTGGCAACTCCGCAAACCAGCTCCTCCAGCCCTGCGCTCTCTAAAAACCATGCGGGGGCAGGCAGTAGAAGACAGAAAACACAGGGGGCAAGCCAGGAAACCGGACCCAGCACCAGAAAAGAATGGGGTGGAAGCAAAACCCTGGGGAAATGAGCTTTTTCAGGGGCTCACAGGTAGGCCCCTGACGGAGGTTACATCAGTTTACACTGCCAGTTGATGCGCTCAATGCAGTACACATCCCCACAGTTTCACTGGAGCAGAAACGGGAGGGGAGCGATACTTAAGCCGTTGTGGTGAGTGTCCACAATGGAGACTTTACAGGGCATCAACTGGAATGCATGGGTTGATGTGCTGCAAACAGGGAAGTGTAAACGGGGCTTTTAAAGTGTTCATTCAGGATGCAACACAGTCACTTTGGGTAACAGTTGTACTTGCACTTTAAATGTTTATCCTGGTAACCAGGGGGCACTACACTAGGGCAAACACTCAGTGAGGGGAAACCTGGATCAAATGGCTGGGATGTAACCTAGCTATGCAGAAACAATGGGCTATGCCTACCCTCCCACAGGTATACACTTTAAATACACAGTAAAACAGCAGCCCTGCTCTATTGACTGAGGGCCGATTAACTAAGCCTGTCTGCTAGGGCTCTTATGCTAACTGCTCCTGCCTTGCTAGGGGGCTCTCAGATACAGTTAAATACTTTTAAAACAAAAGCTACTAGCCCTTGGTTAGGGCCATGGCTGTTTTGCTGCTGGGATGGCTACATGATGCCTGTTGGCTTCTCTTCCCATTTCTCCTGACTGGAGCTGGTGTGACAGTATGCCCAAATCATCTGTTTATTTACTTACTTTCTTAGCTTTTATTGACTGGGTAAGCACACTAGACAAATATATGCCTATTTTCAGGTATGACCTGGGAGGTTACAGCGATACACTGATAGTGCAAAAAATTAGCAGTGAGTAGGCAGCAACATAATAAAAGTTAACAATGGATAAGAAATATAGCAAATTTAAACAGTATGAAAATAAGTTACAGGTAAGATGGGCTTGCTGTTGGCTACCCAGGCGACTAGTGCACTTTGTCACTAGCCCTGCTGATGCTTCCTGTCAATGAACTGGGGCTTGCTGTTAAAGGAAGGCTGTCTTCAATTCTGGCTCCTGCCCCTGCAAGGCTTACCCCCCGGTTTAGCTTTTTACGTGAAAGCGGCGTTTTCTCATGCTGCAAAGTACTTTATTTTAAAAGAAAAAGTCTGCTACCTGGAGTATAAGGATGCAGGGGACTCCATTTACTGTAAAGGTACAGTGCATACCTCCGCTCATACAAATGTATTGAAGCTGTGCGGTGCCGACTTTACAGTTAATGGAGCTCTCCCCGTGTCCACCTTACTTCCGGGTGGCGGACTTTTCCTTTTCAAAATAAAGTACTTTGTGGCACATGAAGAATGCCGCTTTTCATGTAAAAAGCTAAACCAGGGGGTAAGCCTTGCTGGGGCAGGAGCCAGAATTGAAGACAGCTTTCCCCTTAAGTAAGTGGGGCCTGTTCTGCTCTTTCCCTGCCTAACAGGCACTGCTGATTTAAAATAAACACAATATAAGCTTGCGTGCCATTTTTCCTACTCTCTGGGAGCTGTCTCTTTATTTAAAAGGGGCTTTGCCCTGCCCCTCTGCTGGTACAGGGTCATTGTGTTGCATGCAAAAACAGCACAGCTAAAAATGCCACAGCCTAACAATGCCAAACACAAACAGAGTCGGGTAAATCACTGACCTGTCGGGAACAGCAGGGCCATTAGCAGGGGAGACCTGGGAACCATGGTCCCAGGTCTCTTGATTACACCATGTGCTGTTGCCCTAGCCACTCCACCACAGGAGTGACTCGAACAGGCTCCCAGCACCCGGCTACTTAACAGCTCCTGAATTACATGCAGAGCGACTGGGGTAGTGGTGTTTCCGTTTCACTCTCATACCCCTGACGCTCTGCATTCTCACGCAGTCTTGCTTGTGCGGTTATTGCCACGCTATTCCAGGTGCGACATACTTGACCTGATACCCCCTCTGTTCTACCTCTGGGAGCTTTATTTACTAAAATTAGGGCCTCTTGCCCTCTGCTCCACCCTCCAGGCAGTCCCATGTGAAAGGGGCTTTGCCTGACCTTTACAGCCTCGACCACTGACCACTACACAGTCTGGTACTTTAAACAATTTTTCTAAATAAAATAATAGTTCTGGTGGTCAGCACCTGCCATCTGGTGTTGCCGCCAACTCACCACCCGACCCGGGGTGAAGCTGCTGCAGTGAGTGCTGAGGTTGGTGTAGCTGGCACTGCTGTCTGTGGTAGGAGGGGGGGACTTGCTGTGTGGGTATTCTGCAGGGCTTGCTCTTTGCCATAACGCTTGCTCACCACTGGAACTGCTCCTGCTGGGCAGTCTCGCCAGTTGTGTACCTGATCCCCCAGCATGCTGCAGACGTTAGTGGCATGTCCTGCCCTGCGCTGCCCACTGCTACAACATTGAGATGAATAAAAAAATGATCTGTCATCTTCTTTATTACCATCTCCAGACACTGGCTTTGTGCTTTATTACACCCCTGGCCATGTGTTATAAGTGTCTAGTGCACACCCTATCGTGTCATATTGCTTACTTATAGAATAGAGGTTAGGAGCAGTGGTGAAGAGGGATACGAAGTATGTGACTTTTAAATGCCATGTTGGATGTTCATAGCATGAAAATGAATGATTACATGAATTTCTTCCCCCTCCCCCCCAACTTCCTGAGTACTGCTTTGTCTGAGCAGTTACTCACAAGGTCTGTTATTTTGGAGTATCTGAATGGAATTGTTATTCTAGGCTGCTGGATTAATATACTCCAGCTGACCTCCAAAGTTACTCCCAAGTCGAGTAGCCTGAAGGACAAGACATGAAGAGGATCAGTGTAACATGTTTTCCATTTGTCCCAGCCCTGACCCAGTTACCGAACAAATCCATCTCGCTACCTTTATTAGGATAAATTTAGTGCTCATGAAAAGCGGGTTGATCGACAGAACTGGAGAGGGAACACTAAGTGTACTGACATGTAGATCTTTAGCACTACGGCCCTGCAGCCAGTGCTGCTAATTGCTGTCCGTACACAGTGTGAGTTGCTGGGAAAGAGAGAGGGAGAGAGTTGTCAGATTATTCTCCCACCCCCGCTTGAGTGGAGCCTTTGCAAACGAGTCTATGACTCAAAGAATTGTAATTCTGATTCTGTACAATAAACAATAAACAATTAGTAACAGGCACATTTATGCCCCAAACTGTAATGCAGCCCTCAAGTGCGAGAGCCTTAGGAGGGATGGAAGGCTCCCACTCAAACCAAACTGCTTTCAACCCTTGTGCAATCTAATATATAAAACAAATACGCTTAGGGAGGGCTGCACTGAGTCTACAAGTCGTTTTCCCAGTAAAAGCAGTTTATTTTGAATACTTAGTTCAAATTCTGTCCTTGTTCTAGACATAACTGGCTTTTTAGTTATCCCATGCTGCTGCTGGTAAGGACCACTACAGAACTTGGTGATGTGTTTTATGTCCCTGTTCTGCTCTTCAGTTGTTGACACAGTGCATCAGTATTCTTTTATAGAACTCAGTGGCTGAGAGGGACTTAAACGACCTCATACCATTTAAAAATGCTACCTACCACCAGACTGTAAATCAGAAATATCAGCTGTGACTACTAAAAGGCCTGTATATATTTATGGAAAAAGAGCATAATTTGAACCAGTGCTTATAAACAGCTTCTACTGGGAAAAATGGCTTACATGTTCAGCACAGTTCTCCTTTGATGCATAAAGCAAAAATATGAAAAAGGCTACCTCTGGGAGGTGACATTTGATGTGATGCATTATGTCTGTTTTTTTTTTTTGTGGAGGGGGGGCTTGTTTTTACCCTTTCACAGTAATGAGGTTTGACATAAGAATTGGCCTAGTATCATCAATGATGCCAACTGCTCCACTCCAGTCATGTTCACCTCACAGTCTCGCTAATATAGTCAGATGACAGTAACATCGGCAATGAAAGGCTCACTTTGGGTTAGGGAGGGGATACAGCTGGCTTAGGTGGGATTAAGTTTGTCCCTCTCAGTAACTGGGGATCAAAAGGCAGTTATATAAAAATTAGATTTTAAGGACTTTGGGGATCAAGCTAAGGAAGGGGGATGGTAAAAAAGATGGTGCCAGCAGTTAGTTTGTGTTTAGTTTTTATTCATGTGACCTTTCTTCCTGGAACACACCGGTCCCTGGTTATCCTGATGAGATCAGCAGACAGGTAGGTGCTCACCCCTGTTAGTCCTTGGGTGATGTCCCGAGATCCTCTGTCTCAAGGGCTTGCACTGAACAAGAGGCGTCCCTCACAGTGTACCATTTATTTTTATTAATGGATCCTAGCTTTTATGTGGGGGTAGTATGGCTGCATCTTGTGACCAAACAAATTACACTTGAGACAGACATGCAACACATAATGGGACTTTACTTATAATGTTAAAGTTCATCTATATATTTGCGGCTAGGTCCACAGCCCCAGTTTATTTGATGTGGCACTTCATCAAGAAAGTTTCATGGTATCTACATTAATGAGGACAGCACCGTCAGCACTGCACCTCATACCATCACAGTTAAGGCTCCTGCAGCCTAGAAAAATATTTATCTTTAGGGCAACTTGCTGGGCCAAGTGAGGCCCAAGGCTGAGAATGCATGATAACCGTGTCTCACCCTCAAATCCTTGCACATCATCACTTCTTCTGTTTCACTGTAGGAGGTCATCAGCATTATTGTCACTCCACTAGTGACCTTTGGGTGATCTCTCATCCTGTATTTAAGCAATAAAGACCGAAGAGCAGGTCATTTCCTGGAGATTAATGAACAGCTGGGGTAGAAGGGTGGTACGAGGCACAGCCGAAGGCCAACCCCACCCAGCTGGTCACTAATCAACAGGAAATGATGACTGGCTGTGAGGTCATTATTGTGATTATAAGTCTAATTGCAGTAATTACCTTTTTTATATTTGTTTTTCTTTCTTTGTGGCACGGTGGCAGTGCTGCGTGCCTTTAAGGCTGCTGTGTGATATTTGTTACTGGTTTTCCCTGTTCGGGGCGGTATCATGCTGTTCTATTTTGTAGGGTTTCCTGGTACTGATTTATTGTAAAGATGCTGAGAAACTGGTCATTGTTAGGATTTTTTTTTTAAATTTTCAGTGACAAATTATTGTAGTTGAATCATTCAGTGGTAACAGAAGTGCCACCGATGTCATGCCCTGGCATGACACCAGCTTAACAACAGAGAGGGCAGCAGGTGAACAGCTGTGTGGCTACCATGCCGGGCATTTCTAAGAGATTACAGCCTGGCAAGTCAGCCAATCAATGAGCTAGTTCAGCTTATAAATAATTAATCAGACTTTTAATTCAAGGTACAGAGACTTGCTTGTCTCCAAGTTATCCCCTTGAGCTTAAGGTCTGTGAAGGCCACTGTCTGCATAAAATCACATAAATGTGCAAAGCATGAGGGGCCAAGATGCCCCATTAGCAACAGACTCCTTCCCCCTGCTCTCCTCCAGCAGTCTTAGGATCGAAGCATAAATGAATATAAAGATCAGGCATAAAATAACATCTTTGTTATACTCTGCAACTTACTTTATTTACATAAGGTGCATTATAGCCATGAAGGCTCCCCAGAACTCAAATCTCCCTTCTGTCTAAAGACTTATCATGCCACTTGCCTACATACCCCATCATATCTTAAGCCTCGTAGCAGCTTGAAAACATGGGTTCCTCCACCTTGGGATTCCTCAGGTCTGGAGACAGGGCATCTCTTACTTTAATGCAGGCAGTCTTCTACTGTCTTTGGGTTCTACCTTCCTTGGCACAGGGACGCACAGAAACCTTGCCCCCCCACCCCCACCAGGGTCTCTCTCCAACTTTTGGGAGAACCACTGTCTGCCAACCTGCCACCAGGCTGCTTGTCTTAAGAGGGGTATGCCCACCATGGTCTCCACTCCCTCCTGGTGGTCCCACTACATATTGGCTGTTAAAGCCTAGTTGTGGGTATGAGGTCCTCAGCCACTAACAGCTGCTCCCCTGGAGGTCTGTTCTGTTTCACTCTCCCAGCTCTAGATTATTCAGTACTGACTCGTGCTGTCTGGCTGTCCTAGACTAAACTACACCAAAGGAAAAATGGCACCAACACCAAGCAGTATGCTTCACAGTGAATTTATTGCAGTGCAGTGAAAAAAATCTTCATATACATACAAGGCCCACGCCACACTCAAAACTGAACAATGCTAACACAGGCCCCTGTGTTAGCATGTTTGGTTCTGAGTGTGGTGCTGGACCTTGTATGTATATGAAGATTTTTTTCACTGCAGTAAGTTCAGTGTAACGTGTTGTGCTTGGTTTCGGTGCCGGTTTTTACTTGGTGAAGTCTGACAGTGAATCCAGGCACGATTGTGCGTAGAGCAACTTTTCTTGCTTTGGACTAGACTAAACTATACCTACACTCTTCCCACTTACAATAACCCCTGGCAGACTAACCATGCACTCGCCAGTCTTAGCCGTGGCACCTACTAGTGATCAGCCTCCTCTGCCATCTGGAAGGATGGGGCTTTTAAATTAAGAAAGTCACTGTAAGGTAGTGGGGAAGGGGTGGTGGGCGGTAAATCACTGTGGTAAGAAAGGGGATGGCCAAGGGACTAGCACTGGCCACTTGGGGAGGGTTAATTAATTAATTAATTTATTTTTTGTTCCATATTTTTATTCTGAATACCCTAGTATTGAATAACAAAGACAGGTATCTGGGGTGCTGAGTGTTCGAAGGCAGGCACTTGCACACCTCTAATAAGCATGACTGAGAGGTGAACTATGCCCTCATAAGTACATAGAAACATACCAAGTTGTCAGCAGATAAGGACCAACTGGCCCACCTAATCCGCCCTGCCAATCCTGTCTAGAGCCCCTCCTTAGCCCCCTATAAGTCCCCAGATTTTCCCCACGTTTGCCTTGATGTTAGGATTCCTTTATGCATATCCCATGTGTTCTTGAAGCCTGTGATCATTTTAGCTCCCACCACTTCTGCTGGGAGTCTGTTCCAAGCTCCCTCCACCCTCTCCATCTAGAAAACTTTACTAACTAGGTACACAACCAACTACTAAGACCCCACAAAAATGAGATATTGCTTTTCATGGGGCCATCCCACCTTCTGTTGAGTGCTAATTAAGAAAATAAATAACAAAAGAAATAAGAACAATAAGTCACACTTAAACATATTCAAGACAGCAAGAAAAAAGTGAGGTCACTGTAGATTAGCTGTACTATTGTGGGGCCCATGGAGTTTCAAATAAGATGTCACAATAGGTGTGTTTACACTCACTGGTCATTGTAAGTGGGTTTGGCTCCCTGGGAGTGCCACACTATCCTAATTCATTTTCTGGTTCATCCACACTGTTTTTTGTCATGCACCATCCCTGATAGGTAGTGCTGGTTGGCTAGCATCGCATGTTGAGCAAGATCAACATGTTGGGTCCTGAATGGGAAACCCTGCAGAGGGCAGGTTGCATCCTCACCAAGCCTGACAACACCTAAAGCATTTTAGCTTCCCAGTACCTGAGTGGCTCAGCATTTTGAAAACGGATTTGCTCTGGGGCTGTCTATTGTCAGGAGGTCTAAACTTCACTCTCATGTTCTTGGCGATATTGGGAATGCAAGGAATCACAAAGACGTTGCATAAGAGTAATAAACTTGTTTATTACTACCAAAAGGATAAATCACAGTTGCGCTAAGCAGTTTTTAGCAATACGAACCAGGAGTCAGTGCTAAGCGTTCCCTATACTTCGAGGTTTCTTCGTGTCTCTTGGGGTCTCCGAGGTATAAGACTCAGTGTCTCACATTATATACCTATGATAACTACTATGGTTACTGTAAGATAGAAACATTTCTAGTTACAGAGATGAGCCCTATTGGCTAAATTAAAGGTGGCTCCACGGTCCAAGATAACATTATACAATTTTGTAGTGGTCATCAGTTTGTGAAACAAAAGAGTACATTATACAGAGTCTTACATAACTCAGTGTAGTAGTGCAAATCACCAAAAGGTGGCAATGCTGACTTATGTATCATAATCATTCCAAGGACACAGATGTCCTAACATCTTATGAGTAAGAAATAGACAGAAAATACATAGGGGAAATATATGTATTAGCAAGCAAAGTGTATTACAATAATATGCGTACATATCCTGACATCTGCTCTTATATGGTAGATGCCCATAGCCCTATATGTTAGTATAACATATGCCTAAACACTAGCTGTCTACGGTGTACCTCTGGGGGTACCAATCAAGGTGCAGGGACCTCGTGTAATACTGTGCTACTACCGTATATCTGCAACAGAGAAAACATTTTTAGTGCCACATAAAGTTTGGGAGGCAGTGTGGTCTAGTGGTTGAAGCACTGTTTGGGAATCGGGATATCGCAGGGTCAAACCTCACTAGAGCAAAATACTTACTGTGTGACCTTAGGCAGGTCCCTTAAGCCCCTAGTGCTCCAGGCCACCGTGGCAGGTAGAAATGAATAGAAGCAGGACCCAGGCAGAAATGGGAAGAAGCAAGACCCAATTAGAAATCTCACCTGGGCTTCCGTGGGTTAATAAGTCATAATAAAAAAGGTGCGTGTAAGCACATTTAATGCTACACCAGATTTGTCTGCTTAATTCAGCTTTTTCTTACTGTTTTTAACACATCTAGAAAGAGTTCCCTGCATTTAAGAGTGCAGTCTGGTTTGAGGAACTATCCAAAGTTCTTTTTTGAACATCTGTTTTCTGGTTTACCTCAACAGTATTGCAGATGCCAGGGATAAAGTTCCTTCTTTATCGGCAGGCCTTGCACTATTAAGCTGACTTGAAAGGTGAACCCTCTTGGATTGCGAGAGGTCAACTCAGTGTCTCTGTCCTTCTCATTTGGAGCTCTTGAAGTGAGCCTTTTGTGGGTGCTTTCTGAAAGGGACCCCAGGTTCCTTATAGTTGCCAGCTGGTTGGTGGGGGGGGGGGGTCCTTTGCCATACTGAGGCCATCTGGTAGCTAAACACATTGTGGAGGGGTGGTGCTCACATCCAAGGGAGAGCGGGTGTGAGCCACCCAGCACTGGCACACCACCACCTGCTGGCCAAACAAACAGCGCCATTGGTGTTGTCTGTGATGAAGGCAACAGCAAAGGTGCGCTGCCCATGGCTACTCCACTGGGGTGGTGATGGGGAAAAAGTGGAAGAGGAGGAAAAAAATAATAAAAGATTCATTTTTTTCTTGTTTCAAAGGCTGCTATTGACAGGGAGGTCTGCGGGCCTGGTTGGTTGCACAACCTTATTGTACCAGGGGCTTGAGTAAAGCCAGCCTTATAGTAGAAGACAGAGGGCTTCAAGGGAGTTTTGAAAATAAAAACCGTCCCCAGTAACTAATAGGTTTTCAGGGCAGTGAAGACTGAGTACTTCCCCCTCCCCTCCCCTCAGCACACACATAGAGCATACATCATACACCTTCCGCACAAGATTAGGTCATCAGTGCATACCAGCGGGTGACATGTTCCTCTCCCGAGTGCAATAGTAGGTCACCACACAGTTGCAAAGGCTGTGTTTTTAACTCTGAGAATGCTGTCAAGCCTGAACCCTGCTAACTGCTTGATGTCAGACAGCCAAGTGTGTATTTTTGGCTTGATGTGCTCATCTGCCACAAGAAATGAGTCCCCCTTTCTCATCTTCTGTGCAGTCGTGGTGTGGAATGAATTGCATGTGTCTTGTGGTATCTGTGCACTCATGCAGTCAGTCTGGAATGCCATTCTGCAGAATCTGCATTTAATTAGCATCACCCGTTCTACAGTATCATATTCAAACCATTAAAGGGATCGTTAATGGTTTCCAGATTATTATTTTCTTTTTATCACTTCAGTTCATTCAAGGTTTTAGCTCCATAGTACAGAAAGAAACCTATAAAGACAGAGTACGATATCAAGACTTGGGTTTCCCACATTGCCCATCAACCAGTATCCCACCCAGAGCTTGAATAATTGACTCATAAAGAGACCAAGTCAATTGAAATGCCTGTGGGATTAAGTGAGGTTGAAACAAGGCTACTACATTCTGCTGAAACCAAGCTTTCTTTTTTTAGTTTAATTAACCAAGATAGCTCAGTGGAGATCCAGTATCTAATTTTACTATAATCTTGCTTCTGCCCAGTTGTACAGCTGGGTGAACTTAAGCACTGGGAAGTTAAGTGATTCACTCAAGGTCATACAGCGAGTACATGGCTGTGGTAGGATTTGAACCTGGGTCTCCAGAGTTGTAGCCCTGCGCTATGATCATGTGGTGTACTGTCTTCAACCACCTTCAACTGTCCGTGTGTCCTGAAATCTGTCTCAAGCTAAGTCTTCAGCATACCCAAGTAGTTAAGGAAATCATAACTGCACTGGCCTCTAATAGTAGTGTGGAACAGTCTTAATCAGCTCATAGTATCTATTTATTTAAAATTTTGGGATCCGGATAGGCACACTGAGCCAAAGCTTGTTTCCTGGTGTGGCCCAAGGAGAGGGGAACAATATGGTAGTGATCAACAGACTACATATATACAGTACTATGCATAATTACACCATAATACACAGTTGATGGTAGTTATGAACTCCAGGATACATGTGAAAAGCTGACAGTTCAAAGGAAGTGCAAAAATTAAATTACCTGGAGAACAAAGAGCAGATGTGAAACACTAGGTGAACAAAATATTTTTAAAAATATCCCTGACCTGATGGGGCAATAGGGCTAGCAGTTAGAGGTGGAAGGGAAAGCATTACAAAACGATGGCGACTGTGTATCTGTGTATGTGTGTGTGTGTATAAATGAGAGCAAAAGGGAGAACAGAAAATCATATGGGAAGGGTGTGGATGCTGAAACTCATGCAGTGCAAGGGGGGTAGAACAGAGGGGTAACAGGAGCAAGTGGAAGCTCTGCAAGAGCAGGAAGGGGTGAAACGAGCATTTAGAAAAGGCCTGAGGGAGGGCATGGAGAAGATATGTTTTTCTTTTTTTTGGGGTGGGGGTACAGTTTCTTTGCCTACAGTTGCCAAGCTGCGCAGCAGTCCACTATTTGTCACGGTTATCAATAATCAAGTCATGTTATTAACAACTTTTATTTACGGCGTTGTAATTACTAGATTAATAATAACTTCAAATGTGAAATTAACCATAAAACATGTTTCCCCAATGTTCCTTTATTATCGAGAAAAAGTGGTTGTCTGCACACTTTCCTCACATACCGTGATTCCACTGTCCATTTCTGTTGCCTCGGCACTGAACACTGAAATTGTTCTTGGGAGGGGAATCTCAGATGACGCAGAACTGAATCCACATTGTCTACATTTGTACAAATCAGTTTATTTAGTTATTGGATTTTGATAGTCGGGCAGGCTCACTGAGACAAGTTGTCCCTTTTCAGCAGTGACCCAGAGTTAATTACATACAGAGGAGCAATTCAAGTAACAATCAGATATTTAGGTAAATTACAATGTCAGAGAAGTTGTTGAAAATGCTAGGTCATGGATAAGTGAAGTGTTTTCTCCACTTAATGCAAATATAACATTTTTGTTTTTGCAATTATTTAACCAGGAGTGGCACACTAAGCTGAAAGCTTGTTTACAGGTGCGACCTGGGAGCACAGGGAAGTTAAGTGACTTGCTCAGGGTCACACAGTATACAATATCGGGGCTGTGGGATTCAAACCCAGGTCTCCAGATTTGAAGCTCAGAGCCTTAAATCACTGCGCTATACTACCTCCCTTGTGATACAATACAATGCAGTCCTCATTTAGTATGGAGTCTTTTATAAGATTGTATCCCTGAATGCTTCACATGGCTTATTAAGCTGGCAAAACAATCCCAATGTTAAACAGAGAATACAATCAGTCATTTAGCTGACAGACAGTGCACACATGTGTCAGTGCTGATAAAAACCATTTGGACATTAGACCAGTGGAGCACTCACACAGAGTGGGTGGTAATGGTGGAGTGAGGTTAGTAATCATAGACAAGGGATGTGTATCTTTTTTTTTTTTTAGCTGGGATTTGAAGAGAAAGAGAGAGACTAGGATTCAAAGCCAGCAGTTAAAATCAGAGAGAAACAGTAAAATGGTCATACAAATAGCAGATTTAAAGAGCTGCCGATGCCTCAAAAAAAAACTTACAAAACATCATATTTAGGTACAATCCAGCTTGCATTCCATGTATATTCTATAGATTTATTCTCCCATTATTTATTACTGAGGAACTTTGCATGAATACATGATCTTTATACCTTAGAATTCATCAGCCTCTTTAGCTTACTCCCTACTTCAAGTCACAATCCTGTGTTGTGATATCACAGTCTGTTGCCATGGGAGTAACTGTGATGTCGCAAGCAGCGCATTATGACCTCAGGTAGGGAGAAAGCAACAGGAATAGATTAACTCTTCAGTAGCAAAGATCCTGTTTTCATGCAGATTATACCAGTAATAAATAATGGGCAGGAGGAATACAGAACTAATGTGAAATACATGCCGAACTGTGTCTAAATATTATGTTTTTGTTAAAGTTCTCCGAAGGTGTCAGTTGCTCTTTAAATGTTATAATTAGTAAACAAGTGTTGTTTAAATATAAAATGTAATGGCCTGACTCACGTTACGCACTATATTGTCACTTGTGAGTAGTCAGGATTTACATTAAGTCACTTGAGACTTGTGACTCGTGAGTTATGGGCTTGACCCCTCATATTTGAAGATAAATTTCATATTTTGAGTCAGCCTGTTGACTGTACCCTATTTTTTTATCTTTGCCGTTGGGGAGGTCACAATCAGTAGGGCATGCAGGAGAAGGGCCATGGCATCGGCTAACCTTACAAAGGACAGGGAAGGAAAGAACGGCAAATGCCAAAATCCTTTATTTAATCACAATGTAGCCATACAAAAACCGTGTCAAAAAGGGATACGGACACCCCAAACAAACACCATCATTTCAAGCTTATGAGCTTCCACAGGGGGTCCCACTCACAAGTAAAGTCACCGCTTAAATATTCACAGTTAAAGTGTCAGTAAAATACAAAACTAGTAAGCAGACAAATGACAGGAATACAAATTAAACACATTTTGACAAAACAATTGAATGCAAATGAGCACTACCAAGGAGTACTGGTAATTAAATACAGTTCAGTGAAATTACCACAACTTGATTAACTGTTTAAATAATTTTTGATACTGAAGATGGTATCACAAATGAGCAACATTTAAGCACTCAAGTTCCGTTTTGTAATAGAAAAGGTGCAGAATAATTTTTCAATGCATTCCAAGTGGAGCAGGCAAAGCATAAAAAAATATAATAATGAAGAGGAGACATAATCAAGATATAATATTATTTCAGATGTTGCTGTTTTGCCGAAGAGGATAGCAACACACATCCAAAACAACCCCCTATACCTACAAAAACAAACATATATTAAGCAGATCCCACCACCACCAGAATCACACACAACCCCCTATGTTGGTAGCCATCGCCATGTAAAGTTTGGCATGCTGTTGCAGTGCTTGCTGATATCGATCGGAAATGCTGCAGTTCAGTGAATCCAGCTTTTCAAATATAGGGCGATCTCAGGCTCTGCAGGGAGCCACAGTTTGTGGCAATTGCTACCACTTCAAAATTAAAACAGTACATGCAGCACACTAATCTATATATTTCAGGAAGAATTGAGCCAACCTGATTCTGTCATTAAGGCCAGGGTGGTTAATACTGTGTTTTCCACCTGAGAAGCAGGGAATCCAAGTCCGCTCCCCTCTGTAATAATTGAACCCTTTCAATATCAGCAAAACAAAAGTTGTGCATTGACTTGTCAGCTGGTGATAATGTACCGCCATTCTGGCGTGACCTTGTTCATTTTCTTCAGGTTACAATACCTTGTAGGTTAGGTATATCACAGTGGAATACTGAGCTAATCAGAGAGCAGCTTTTACGACACTGACGGCCTCACAATCCCCAGATGCATTACTTAAGTCGGTAGTTTCAATCAAAAGGAAACAGTTAAATCCTCACAAAAGCAGCAGATTTAAGTTATAACTAGAACACTAATGCTGAATTAATCAAATATGCAATGACCTGAGTCAAAATTAAGTTTATCATCACGCGTGAGGGGGCCAGGACTTTCAGTGCCCACTTGTGGCTCTGCCACAGTTGAGCTACTGTCCTGCCCACGCACACTTTAAAGAGCAACTCTGCATTTCAGCATCTACTTTCATAAATATGATGTTTCAGCTATTATAGTTTACTAGAGAATATGTTTTCTTTCATTTTCAGTGTTCTTTTTCAGTGTTGCAGTGCATCCTGGTAGTTTATCCAAAAAGTCTGTATCAAAAGCATTGGCTATCCCCAATTAACCTCAGAGTGCTTGTGTCAAGTTCATGTTGTAGTACTCACCATAAAAACACAATAAACAATTGTGAGGTCAGCAGGGAGAGTCAGATACGTTTTGAAATGCTCAGTGAAACAAGTGCTGCATTATTGCATTATCCGCAATACCTAGTAGACCAACAACAGGGAAAAGTTAAAAATAGAATACATGAAAACGAATGAGGGAAAAGTAAAAAAAAAATAGAATAGAATACATGAAAATTAAACAGGAAAAAGTAAAAAAAAAAAAATAGAATACATGAAAATTAACACATACTTGGTGTGAATCTAGTGGTATTAAGCTTTTTATTAAAGTAGAGAGTTGCTCTTTAAGATGAAACCACCCACCTGCAAGGCATGTGATGCAGCTGAGCATACAGTGAAGCCCACCAAGATGAAACCCAATTCTGCAGCATTCTGTGGTACAGTTACTGCAGGACACAAGGAAATTTCAGTGGGAGGTAATCCCTTTTGTCATGCAGTAAACTGACGCTATGCTTCATCCTGGTGGGCTTCACTGTATCAGTGGAGGAGCCGAGTCTTCAGACCTTCAGATGGATGGTACATGGGCCGTAGTGGTGTAACAGGGATTATGCAGGGCACGGTGCCTCCACCTTTGGGGACTTTGTTAACACCTAAGCTGCAAAGATGTTGCCCCACAGGAAAACATAGATAGCCCACCCACAATAACAGGGGACCTGATATCTTGTAACACAATAGTCCACAAACCAAGTGCAATAATTTATTTATTTAGTTTGTGTTTACCGGGTAAGTGCACTAGACAAGAATGTTGCCTATTTTCATGCACAGCCCAGGAGAGTTACAAACAACGGAACATTGTACAGACAGGAAATAGAATGGGCATATCACAACAGGAATTAAGCAAAATTTTAACAACAACAACAAAGCAGTGTTTACAGTTGGAATAAAGACAGTTAAAATGGCAAGAAGAACATAAAAATACATTAAGTGCACTAGACAAGAATGCTAACTATTTTCAGGCAACATCCAGGGAGAGTGGTATTTGGCGGTACTGGCAGGAGTACAGTATCCAAGTCACAAACTGATTTATGCAACAGTGGGCCCACAAGACAGTGTATTCAGTGGGTCAAATAACATTTTGATATAATATTGAGGAGGCAGTACTCAGGCAGGTGATACAAGTGCAGATATGAGAGTAGGTGCCATTTAGTGGAGCAGGTATAGCAACTAGTTGGGAGGCACAAGAATGTCAGAGCAGGAGCAAATGTCAGAGTCCCCAAGGAAGGATCGAAGACTCTTTTTAAAAGCTTGGTGGGATTTGGAGAGTTTGACATTTAGAGGAAGGGAGTTCCAAGTTTTGGGCACAGATTTACTGTAACACAAAGCAGTGTTAATTATACAAAAATCATACCTCTCAACCTTTGTCACTAAAATGAGGGACACAGACACCCAAAATTAGGGTCAATGAGGGACATTACCCTCATAATGGGGGACACATCCTGAAACATGGAGAAACAAGTTCAGAACACTTTGGACACCATTGTGTTTACTGGTACAATGTTTATTTTTGAAATAGCATCTTAGAATAGTATTAATTTCTGCTTTAAATTCTGAATTTAGAGCACATTCTATATGTGAGCAACACCTTTTCCATGTGGGACAGATGAAGGACACAGCAATTTTGAGGGGTAAAATGAGGGATATCCCTCGTAATCGGGGACTGTTGAGAGGCATGCAAAAAATGGGCAGACTGGATGGACCCTTTGTTCTTTAGTTGCTGTCACATTCTACGATATGATTCTATGACTGAGACAACAAATGCAATAAAACAAGGAAGAACTTTATTTAGGGAAACAAGAAGACAGGGATCTGGGATGGGACTAGGTAAAGAAGGCAACCAATGGCATTTCATAGGTTTGAATTCCACCACCCTCCAAACACAAAAGCCCACAGTCCCAGCCAGCACTTTTGCTCTGGTGCACCAGATATGCCTAAATCCACAGTGGACCCAAAAGCCATTGCTGACACTCTTAATAAAACATTCTCCGATCTCAGCAGTGTTCTCCCCCCTGACTACGTTGATAATACTACCGCATGTGCTGGCCCTGTATACCCTAACCGCCCCTTGGCCACCCACCATTCTATTTTTAGGAAAGTCTCAGAGGGCGAAGTGAGAAAATACCTCATGAAGGCTCTTAGAAAATCAAGATACAGTGGGGATACACTGGATCTCAAATTCTTTAGCCTTACAATGGATGAAATCCTGCCTCTTATTACAAAGATCTTCAGCCTCTCGCTCAGCATCTCACAATTCCTGGATAAATGGAAATCGGCTATGGTGACCCCTGTGCACAAGAGTGGGGACCGGGCACTGCATGGGAACTATCACCCCATTTCCATTCTCCCACTGCTCTCAAAAGCCTTGGAGCGAATTGTGGTGGACCAGCTTGTCGATTGTTTGGATAAATACCAGTTGCAATGTGCTCAACAGCACGGCTTCAGACATGGACACAGTACCATTCTGGCGCTTTTGGAATTCACTGGCTTTATCCATAACTCACTGGATCAAGGTCTCTTGGTTGGTGCAACATTCACTGACTTAACCAAGGCCTTTGATATTATGAATCATGCCCTGCTAATGGACCAACTAACCAGCATCAGACTCTCCGCTAACACTACCAAATGGTTCTTGACCTACCTCAGTAACAGTACTCAATGGGTAAAAAATTTGAAATGTTCACTCTGATATGTGCCCAGTACATTCAGGTGTCCCACAAGGCTCTATTTTGGGACCACTTCTGTTTAGTATTTTCCTTAGTAAACTCTTGGATTCCTGTCATTGTCGTATCCTCCTATATGCCGATGATGCAGTGATCTTCAATAGTAGCCTTCATCCCAAACTTCTTGAAACAACTCCCAACAAGGTTTTGCAACTGCCAAGAACTGGTTTTATGACCACAAGCTTCTTATGAACTATAAAAAGACGAAGACCATGTTGTTCTCCAATCCCCAAAGCAAGCATAAGGTGTTTCCCCTCACCATAACTAATGGTGATGGCTCCCCCTTGGAGCTAGTACAGCACTTCAAATACCTGGGCATAACAATTGACTCCTCACTGACCTACTCCAATACGTTGACAATGTCACTAGGGCCATCAGTTTGCGCACTGAGATGCTTTACAGGCACAAGCACAGTTTGACCCCGGATGCTTTGAACTCAGCCATTCACAGCTCTGTCTCCTCACTAACAGAGTATGGCCTCGTTATCTATGGCTTAGGCACAGCCATGGCCCTCTGCTGCATCAAAACTGCCTTAAACAAGGCCTGTCACCTTCTGACTGGTGCAGGGTGTTTGACCCACACATACGATCTCTATGAGCACGCTAACTAGCTGCAACTCAATAACAGACTTTGTTATCAAACCTGCCTACTTGCCAAAAAAGTCAGCCTAGTAAGGCTGCCCCTCTGGAGTTTTAAAACTCCTCCCTCCATCACTAAAACTACAAAGCACCAGAAGCTCTGACACCCAGCTGTTTTGCACTCCTCGGTTCCACACCTCCCTTGTACAATGAGCTTTCACCTACAGAGCCCCTCACTGGATCAACTCTCTTCCAGCTGACATATCCAGTGCACCTGCCCTGGGCTCGTTTAAGTGCTTGCTTCGGCAATATCTAGTCTCCTTGGCTTCCTGTGATTGCTACCAGAAGGTTCCTTTACTCAGTTCCTTTTGGACTAGCTGCCTGCCTTTGCTATCCCTGAATGGCCCTCCTTCCTTGTCATAACACTTCTGGCACTCTCTGCCACCCCCACCTCTTACTTAGCACTTATGGCATGCTCTGCATAGTCACTGCCTCCTCTTCCCTGCCTCCCCCCCCCCCGCTCCACTGGTACCCAAAACAAAGATGGTCTGTTTAGTGCCACCTGATCCCTTTCCCCATCATGAAGGTCAGGCAGAGTTGAAGTGTTGTGAGCGCTCCCCAGGATCTGCTCCACTGATGCATATGCATATGCAAGCTGGGTGTACTCTATAGGCATAAAAAGTATCTCACTGCAGAGGCCCTCCGTCTCTCAGTCTCCAGCTCCATCCTTTCTACCATCGGCTATGGATTGGTGGTCTATGGTGCAGCAACAGACACTGCACTAAAAAGGATTCACATTGCCCTCAACAAGGCATGTAGGCTCACAATGGCTGCAGATCAAAATACCCACACCTGCTCCTTATACGAGGAGACCAATTGGCTGCCACTAAAGAACAGGATTATATTCCAAACATGTCTCCTTGGGAAAAAAGGCGCTAATGGGTAACCCCCCCCATGCATTTCTAGCATCTTAACACCAAGTACTTCCAGCTATACTGCCAGAGGCAGGATGAGGGGGGCCCTATCAACACCTTTCCGTCGAACTGTGCAGGGACAGCGTGCTTTCAGCTATAGGGCCCCCCAGTGGCTCAATGAAATCCCAGTGCACATACTAAACTCCCAATGCATTTCACAATTCAAAAATGGCCTAAGGCAACACCTTCTTACTAGGACAGTTTGTGACTGCCACTAGGACTCTAACACCCATAATGCCCACTCACACACACTCTCCTTCTCCTTCCGTTTAACCTCACTCTTCCCCCTTGCCCTATCCTTCTGTCTTTCTCTCCCCCCGTGCCTTTTCCCCCACTGGATCAACCTTAAAACCAACCTACTACCACTACCTTCCAACCTCCTAAACAAAGCCCCTTCTTTTGGCCGCCCTCTTCTTCTCCTCCCCGTCTCCCTCCCCCTCACCTTGACTTCTCCTCGGACTCTCACATTAGGTGTCACACCTCTTTATCTCCTTTGCTACATATAAACACCGTCCTTTACCCTAGCTGAATGCTCTTGACGCCGTACTATCACCGTTGGTACTATGAATGGCATTGTAACCTTATTGTATACTGGCTACCTACTATTCGAGTATTGTATATAAACTGTTTGTTATTGCTGTCATTGTCACTGTTTGACATGGAACCTTTGTAAAAGAGCTCTGAGCTCAAAGGTATGATCTGAATCCCTAAAATAAATTAAAAAAAATAAATATCCACCCTCATTGGTCAGACTGGTTTCGCCCATTGTTTCCCTAAAATCTGGAATTCCCTCCTCCCTGAAATACGACACTCCAAATACTCCCTTACCTCTGCCCTACACAATTACCTTTCCCTCAGCTCTTCCTGCGTTCCTGCCATGACCCCCCCCCCCGGCAGGGTTCTCAACATCCTGAAGGGGCAAATCAGGAAATGGCTACCCCTTCTCCTCATATTCAGTTCTTGCCTCCCCCACCTCCACCTGCCCTTCTGGGTCACCAGTGTGCACAACCTAACCCCATCCTTTTTACTCCAACAGCACTTGCATACTACCTCTGGCCTGCTTCTGGTACACTCCTGCACTATAAGTGGTGCTATAGGTTTTGTACGTTCATATGTTCTTTTGTATGATTTTGGACATGTATTGTAATTTACCCAATGTTCCACTACTGTTTATTGTACAATACCTTGTGTTCCAACTGTTGCATAATCTTACAATGTTGTATTGTTTGTACTACCCACATACAGTACTATTGTAATTGATCATCGTTCACAGCTGTATATAACCCTTCCCCCCTAGGTCGCACCATGAGATGAGCAACTTGTTGTTCAGTTTGCCCTCCTGGTGAAACATTTCAATAAATAAATAAAAATAAAATATTTTCTTCTTAATCCTTTCCATTTTGGTGGTCATCCACAGGCCCCCCCCCAGGTGCTGATTTACTGTGTTGCCCAGGTCAATCGCTTCTTTATTCTCCTTGCACATACTTAAGGTGCGTTGCGTAATTATTTCCATCTTGGCACCCAAGCAGTTTCTGCTTTGAAACTGCTCCAGACCTGTTGCCAAAAATCTGCTTCACACTTTATAGTAAACTGTGTGCCAAGATGTTTAAGGGGAGGGACCAGGGTGGGAGGAGAAAGACACAGGTTGGAGTGGTCTCACTGAATGCGAGAAGCTTCGATAACAAATCAGCCAAACTACAGGCTCTCTTGGCTGTGGGGAGGGTGTACATTATGGCCATCATGGAGACATGGGCCACCCAGAACCAGGACTTGGGATATGATGATCCCAGGGTGCAGGATATTCAGGAAGGACAGAACTATGGAAAAGGGGGGGGGTGTTGCGATCTACGTGAGGAAGGGGATAAGGTATATGAGAGAGGAGGGAGCGGAGGGCAGGACAGAGGCCCTATGGATGCAGTTTCAAGACTCTAAAAGAAAGACACTGAGGGTGGGGGTAGTGTACAGGCCACCAGCTCAGGGGGATGACCTGGATAGGGAATTAGCCGAGTAGATTAGAAGAGTTTGTAGGAAGGGGGACACCATGGTGGGGGACTTCAACCTCCCTGGGATGGACTGGAACACCCCAGCCACCACGTGTGCAAAGGAGCAGAGATTACTATATGCATTTCAGGACTGCTTCCTGGTGCAGTTGGTCTGTGAGCCAACTAGGGAGGGTAGGACTCTGGACCTGGTATTAACAAACGGGGAGGCTGTAAGGGATCTGGGAGTTGGGGACCCCCTGGCTGGGAGTGACCATCATTAAGTGTGGTTCACACTCCATATGGGAAGGGTAACAGGAGGAACAGGTACCAGGGTGATCGATTTTAAGGGAGCAGACTTTAAAAGGACGGGTGAAATTTTGGTTGAGCATCTGGTGGGAATTCAGACATGCATGAGTGCCAGCCAAAAATGGAATATCATTAGGAAAGGGCTGGCAGAGGCTACTGAGACCTGTATCAGGACACGGAGCAAGAAGGGGAGAGCAAAGAAGCTGAGCTGGCTGATTCTGGGGGTAATGGAAGGAGTGAGGGCCAAGAGAAAAGCATTCTGGAGGCTGAGGAAATCAGGAGGGCAAGGGGACAAAGATGAGTACATGAAGAAGTCCAGGGAGGTTATCAGGCTAGTTAGAGTGGCCAAGGCTTCCAGAGAGCTGAGACTGGCACAGGGAATAAAGGATGGAGAAAAGGACTTCTTCGGATACATTGGTGAGAGAAGAAGAAACAAAGACCAGATTGTGAGGATTAAGAAAGATGGGGGGTGGGTGGAGAAGGGGAAGAACCAGGCAGGGGCACTGAATGAGTATTTCTGCACTGTGTTCATGAAGGAAAGAGGGGGGCAAACACCCATGAGAAGGGTAGAGTGAGCAGGGGGGCAGGAGTGACTGATACCAGCATTACAGAGGACAGGGTGCTGGAGGGACTAAGGGCACTGAGGGTGGATAAGGTGCCGGGGCCAGATGGCATTCACCCTAGGGTACTTAGGGAGCTAGAGGACATCCTGGTGGGACCACCAGCAGACCTGTTCAGTACATCACTGGATACAGGATGCGTGCCACAGGACTGGAGGATGGCCCATGTGGTGCCCATTCATAAAAGTGGCACAAAGGATTACCCAGGCAACTACGGACAGGTGAATCTTACATCAATCATGGGGAAACTCATAAAGTCAGTCCTAAAAGAGAGACTGGTGACTTTTCTGGCAGACAGTGGTCTCCAAGACAGCCATCAGCATGGTTTTGTATCTGGCAGATCCTGCCAGACAAACCTAGTCGAGTAGTACGACTGGGTTACCAGGAAACTGGACTGGGGCCATGCTATGGACTATATTTGGACTTCAGCAAGGCCTTTGACTCAGTGCCACATGTGAGACTGGGGGGGACTGGAATACATTGGGGTGGGGACAAAAATGGTCAACTGGATCACCAACTGGTCTAGGGGTAGGCAGTAAAGGGTGGTGGTGGTGGAGGGAGGAACTCTCATCACCAAGGGACGTTACAAATGGGGTGCTTACTGGGACCGGTGCTGTTTGGGATATTCATAGCTGATATCTCAAATGGGATCCAGAGTAGGATCAGTCTGTTCGCAGATGATACTAAGATCGGTGCAGTGGTAGATGACATAGAGGGGTGGGGGGGCTGCAGGAAGACCTGACCAAACTACAGGAATGGTCGGAGACATGGCAGTTGGGGTTCAGTGCCAAAAAGTGCAAAGTACTGCACTTCAGAGCAAGGAACCAGGGGAGGGAATATCAGTTGGAAGGGGTAGAGTTGGAAAGCACAGTGGAGGGAAAGGATCTGGGGTACTAATAACAGGGAGTATGAACCACTCAGCTCAGTGCAGGAAGGCGGCTGCAAAGGCAAACAAGATGCTGGGGTGCATAGTGAGGGGTATCTCCTCCAGGCACAGGAAAGTGATCCCACCTCTGTACAGGTCACTGGTCAGGCCGCACCTGGAATACTGCGTGCAGTACTGGCGTCAGTTCCTGAAGAGGGACATCAGATTGCTGAAGGGGGTGCAGCATAGGGCAACGAAGATGATACAGGGACTTGAGGGAAAATCCAATGAGGAGAGGCTGGGAGAGCTGCAAATGTATTCCCTGGAAGAGATGAGGGATGGGGGATATGATCAAAACCTTTAAGTACCTAAAGGGTATTAACAGGATTAATACAGAAGGGATTCTTCAGATCAGAAGGGGGAGGGACACGAGAGGGCATCGGCTGAGATTGGAGGGGGATTCAGGAGGGAAATCAGGAGACACTTTTTCATGGAAAGGGTGGTAGATAAGTGGAACACTGTGCTCGAGGAGGTGGTATCGTGTAGAATGGTGGGAGGATTTAAGAGAGGGTGGGACAGAGTGAGGGGTGGTTATGGGGGGGACAGCTGCAAGTTGAGGGGTTAGCTGCACAATCGAGCAGACTCGATAGAGCATGAGGCCTGTTTCTGCTGGCATTTCATATGTTCGTATGTCCTCTGGTGACATGGAGCAGATCATGGTGGCTGTTAGCACAGGTGTGTGGGCCATGGTGGATTTTGTGAATGCTTTGGAATGCTACCTTTGTGTGGAGGGAGCACAGTACAGCATTCTAGGCCCCCTGATCCCACAGCCCACACTGTGGAAGGGATTCTAAGTATTTAAAATATGTCACACCTTTAATCATATACCTGACACTGCTGCTGCTTTCCTTCCTACCCTGTCCTGGTACCCACTTTGAAGCTATGACACTATCGTAGTGTGAACATTTTTTAATAAATAAACTAATCACACTATTTGTGAAACTTGCACCAAAGTGATTTTGTCACTCTAGGGAAAACTTTGAAAAATATACTGTAGCATTAGACACCTACAGTAATGAGCTTACAGTTGATAGGCTGTCTGTGTTCATTTCATTTATTTATTTATTTGTTTGAAATTTAATGACTTGGAAAGGTACACTTGCCAAAGCTGGTTCCCAGGTGAGTCCTGGAAAATGGGGAGAATGGGAAGTTACAAAGTCACATCTTCTGCAATATCAGACATTTTACAGGTACAAATGTGCATCATGGGACATTCTGTAGTAAACTATGCAGATACACAAGGCACAAGGATAACAGTCATGGGAAAATGTCAGCAACCATTTTTAAGGTGCAGACGTGCAGAGTGACAGTGTATATAGTTCAGCAAAGGCAGAGCAGTGCAAATAAGTGACATGTAATAGGTAACGGGGTAATTCTTTACTCTCACTACCCCGTCTCTCTTGAGGGCAGATACCTTTCTCATTGTGCCTCACTCATTGTGAACTTTGGATAGGGGTTCCTTCCTGTCAGTAGTGGCTCCAGCTTCTATTAGTTATCAGGGTACATGGGAGACCAACACTAAGGGCACCAATGCAGTGTGCACGTATTGTTCCTTGGAGGTAGCTCTACACCAGCTGGGGCACAGTAATTTTTTTTTTTTACCAAGGCATGGGCTCCCCAGCTACCTCACCTCCCTCCTATCTGGCCCCCAATCCCTCCACCCACTCCCTCAGAATCTCTGACTCCCGCACTCTATTACATTTATTTATTTAATTTATTTTTAGTTTTAATTTTTGTTCAGTGGGAAAGGAGGGCCAGACAGTTCTGCCAATTTTAAAATTATTTTCTCTCTGAACTGTAAGTTGCAACAAGACCTTAGTGGGACAGGCTGTCTTTTCCTGCAGACTCTAGGATTTGCACCCCCATCTGCTGTTCCTCATCTTTCATTGCCCTGAAATGCCTCCTCGGTGGTCACACTGCACACGTCTGTTCCTGCACTTGACCGCCTACCTCTCTGTAGCATCCCACCATTTAATGTTGAACATTCTGTGCTGTTTTCTGCAACTAGCTTTACTACCTTGTATTGACAGTCCATCCTCCATTGTTGCGCCTTGACTGGGAAATATAATTTGTTCAACTGCAGTTGCTGTTGTTGCACCACATACTCACGTTCTACCAGTTCCCGTTGTATACTGCTGTACTAAACTTGCTTGCACTGTTTACACAGAGGCAGTGTTAGACACAACCAAACCAAGCGCCCGCTTTGGGCGCCTGTACAGAAGTGGTGTACTAAATTAAAAGATACAAGCAGAGACCAGCTTGAAATGCATGAAGTGTTAATATACAAACCAAGATCTCTGTTGCCACCTTTGTATTCATAGCATATTTACCACTTTTTGGATGTGGGGTGGGGCAAAAGGGAGGAGAGGGGGTGGAGGTGGGAGCAGTGAACAGGGGCACCACAAATATTTCTGCTTGGGTCGTCATTAGTTCTAAAACCGATCCTAATATGGGCAATTAAATGTAGCCTGTTTTTCTCTACTGGCTTCCCTCTCTCCGCCTAGCAGGAGACATCTGAAAATAAGCTGATTACAGCTCAGTATCCTCCTGTTGTAAAAATCTTTAAATAGACAAATAAAATGCAGACAACTGATAAAATATAAGCAGTATTTTGTCTAAATATTGTATCAGAACAAAAATAAATAAGGTGCTGCATCAGCGTGTGGTCCGAAAACAGAACAAAATGGTATATTAAATGCTTGCTGAAAATAGAATTGAAGTTTCAACCGTAGGTGGTCTTCAGGAATTATCTAAAAGAGAAAAACTAACTTTGCTTTTTTCTCTTTTAGATAATTCTTGAAGAATTCCTATTGTTGAAACGTTGATTCTGTTTTCTATTTTCAGCGTGCATTTAATATTATCATTTTGTTTTGTAAATATTATGGCTGTCAGAGTTTTTTTAAAAAGTAGCACGATCACTTTAAATTTAAAGTGTGTAATCATTCGAACATTGTCATGGAACGTTAAGAAGAAGCTTACTCTTGTTCTTTCTTGTCCGGAGAGTTAAAATAAATAGAATCCTTTGATTATAGTAACTTTGAACCCTAATTGCTTCATCATAGTGTTGCTAGCTGGAAGAAATCTGTACCCTAAGATGTTTTTTGAGCTAAGAAATTAGGTTTTGTATGGCCCGTACCTTGAACATCATTAAACACATTCTGTTTTGGGATTGTTTCAGTTCTTGTCAGGAGTCGATGCCTGGTGCAAGATGTGCAGTGAGGGGGGCCTTCCGACGGAAATGCAGGATCTGGAGCTGGCAATTCATCACCACCAGTCCTTGTATGAGCAGGTTACCCAGGCCTATGCAGAGGTAGGTGCTACCAAAAGGAGGTATAGTATGATCAAACAACACTGCACTCTTATTTTTTTCATTCACAGAGGGAAGAGGAAGTGATGGTCAAGGCTATGCATTTCGTTGGTCAAAAGTTATTATTTATGCAAATATCAGAAAAGCATAAGAATTATGATAATAAAAACAAACAATATTTCCAACCAGGCTTGCCCAATAATCTATGCAGAAAAGGCCTTGGAGAATGCATGATCAGTTTTCAAAGAGGTCCTGTCCCTGCTAGTACATCTAACTATAGAGTAGTGTCCACTACTCTCTTAAAGGGGAACACCCATTTGTAAATGCCCCATACCTCTGTGTGGGGCTTCCCCGATTAGTACTTTTGCCAGTACTTTGACTGTTTTACTTACAGGCTTCCTAGTAGTTTATATTTTATCTGGTTGATCCTGCCATCCCTCCTGCAGGCATGTACCTCTAGCAGCATGTCCCGCCAATCTCCCATGGCTAATGGCAGAGCCGGGGAGCAGCCATGAGTGTGTGTATTGCATCCCCTTATAACTGGAGCTCTTACTAGCTTCGGTTTACGATTTACAGGTCCCAGTGATATGCTGAGACCATGTACACAGTAACAACAGTCGTGCATTTTTTTCTGAGCACTGAAGACAGAATTTCTTATCAGTCTAATTTGAAGTTGTCCTTTTTTTCACTTCTGATGCTGCTGGGTGGTTCGATGTGTTGTCCACAGCTGTAGTCATATTTTAAATATGTAGCCAATTCTTTCTTGAAGCAGAACAATTCTGCTGTCACCTGCAAGAAGCTGAACTGCTGGGGGGTGGATAAATAAAGTGCACTCAAAATGGCAAGAGAAGACTGTGATGGCACTTGAGGTGGGGAGCTGATTCATCGCTGAGGCAATGGCTGGCAGGCACTGTTGTAAAGCCCACACTTATTACTTTATTTACTAGGTGCAGTAAACAAATATGGTGCACCAGCCAGTCAGACTCTATAGCTTTCATTGAAATACCAAAAAAATATGAGTGAATTCAAATGACTCGGGCAAAAGAAAAAGAGCAACCTTTCATAGACCATAAATCCTAATATAGAAAAATATATTCTATGTGTGTGTGTTTGTGCATGTAGATAGATAGATAGATGCCTGGATGGATAGATAGGTGTGTGCATGGGCAGGGTTTTAATTTTGTCCAGGTCACAGTGCTTTAAACTGTGCTGTTTCTCTTTGCACTGCGACGTAAACATCACCTTGGGAAGTGAGCATTTAGCCTGTCACGATGAGATGTATGTTGTGGTGGAAACCATTTGCCCTTTTGGAAGCCTTACTTGATTGTTCTGTCAGAAGTCTCCAGTTGGCGATGAATGCTACAGAAGGAAGCATTATTTGTACCAGATATACAGCCTGCATTACCCTTTTATACCTTCACTGGCTCACTGGATTCATCTTACAGCCCTAATCCTGATACACAAATCATGGCAAGGTTAAGCTCCATCATAATACATTTCAAAGTTACTGCGTCCCTACAATGCCCCACAAGTACATTTCATTCCTCGGAGCATGGATTGTTGGCGATCCTGTGTTCTCCAGCTGTGGAATAACCTACCTCAGTCTAGATATTTCCAGTGTTGTCCTCTGTGACCCTAACACTAAGCTCTGTTAAGATCCATACTTCTCACGTGCTCTGCATTTCACAAAGTGCTACACTTTTTATACATAAATATACACGCGCTTCATGAAGATGTACTGATGTTGCAACAAAACAAAAAAAACTTGAACCTAGTGTCAAAGCTGTTCGGCAGATCAGCATAGTGGCAGGTTTGCTGTTTGTGATGCTCATGACCTAGATTCGATAATGAGCCAGATCAGGTTCCATGTCATAATAGCGATCACAAAACAGCAATCGCTATTGTGGCGAGTGTATATTGCCAAAAAGCAAATCGTCAATATACACATGCCGACAAGAAGACATCCGGCAACAACAGCCCCGGTGCATGTTGGGAAGGGGGCAAAACTCCAGGTTGGCACAAAAAATAAAGGCAGCTGCAGGCAGAGGCAAAATATTTACTCCTGGTTGCCAGCCCCAAACCCAGTACATGCGGCGCCAGAGCTAGCCACCCTCACCGCCACACCACACGGCTAGCTCGGCAGTATCAGGCACACCACTCCCCTACAAACCCCTTCCCTTCCCCTCGCTATCCCCCCTTCTGGTCACCCTTCCCTACACTTGCTTTCACGTAAGGTCGCTACCCTTGCAGGGTAGCCCATGGAGAGAGCGCTAAATGAGTCGCCGTTTTGACGGTCACTCATATTCAGTCGCTATACTCACTGGATACTGCCTGATCATCAGGGTGGATGATGGGGGGGGGGAGGTAGATTGAGAATCCCAGAGGATATTCTCCTCCTCCAAAATGGGTGGGTTCTGCTTTCTGCTGCAGTGTTGCCACACGGATGACCACAGTAGACAGTCCACAGGGAGACCTTGCAAACTCAGGAAGTGAAGCACACGTGGACACCAGAATGTCATGCATGATGTATCCCCATAGCATTGTGAATGTGCGCACTAAAGAGAGAGAGAGGAGAAGAAAGTTGTGAAATTAGCAGCTGGTTGGCAGACGAAGCCATTTTCATAGCCGTGGCCATTGCTTTTCCCACCATGCCAACATCCAGTCTGAGATCCCAAGAGTCCACAATAGCTGGCCAGGTATGGAGGACTTTGCTGTAAAGGAACTGAAAGGTAGGCCCCACCTCAGGTGGAACCTGTGGGGGTAGCAGGTTGTGGACGTGATGGAGGTGATAGGCCAAGCAGGATGCTGGAGTGGTAGGGGTCTCTGTAGCTGAGTAGCTGCTCTCGTCGCTTGTGACAGGCTCAACCCGGCATGGATTGTAGAGTAAAAGTATGTTTAAAAAATACTTTTGAAGCCACTGTATTTCTGGGCAAACTTTTAAATTATTAAATTAACTGCATACACACATTCTTTAACATTAAACATATGTAAACCACTATGTCAATTCTTATTTTTGTTCTGGCGTTTAATCCTCATCCCTGGCGCTGGTGATCCTCAGCCTCAGCAGAGATGCTGTTTGGGTCACCCTCCACTCTTGGCCCTGCACCCCCTGCTCTAAGCTACTGCCTAATCTTATCACTGTTGTGCAACATAGGGTCCAAGAATACCAAAAGTGGACTGGAATTAAAAACAGGCTCAAGGGGAATTTTGTTCCGTGCTTTTTGACCTTTGATCCACCCTCTGTTCCAGTGCTGTATGTATCTCGACCTTGCACATATGCAGCGTGGCTAAGTGACTGTTCCACACAATGGCTTTAGCTCCACGCACCACTTGTGAGGGGGTCATTTCTGGTAACCCTTGCCTCAGTGCTTTTGTGCAGAGATTCTTTGTCTTTTTATCTTCCTTCCTTGTGTTGGGCCCACATAAATTTAGTTTGGTGGTGATGAATGGTTTGTTTTTAGGCACACTGATGAATTCTGAGAAGGATGAAACATGTGCCTGTGGCGTCTGTTCTCAGCTTTTGCAGATTGTGTGAGAGGCCATTTGGCACCATGCACTCCAGCTTAAAGCAGAGCTAAGCTGAATCTAAATTTCCATAGCAATTTGCGTAAGTATCCCATGATGCTCTACTGTTTTGGGATATCTGTGATTTTGTATTTCTCTGAAACCTAGCTTTATTGCCAGTGCCCTTTTCAGGTAAACCTTGCCTTAGTGTTTTTGTGCTGAGGTTCTATGTCTTTTTAACCAGGATAGTTAGCATGAGCACCCCAGGGGCTCTTCTACAAATGATGTCCGAGGAAAGATTGCATGCATATAAAGTATTTTAAAATTTCAATTGGTTAAAAATGATTATAAAATGGGCAAAGGATTTCAAGCAATCCGACCGGTCGTTAACCATGCGTTAGAAGTGTCTAACGCACGACTAAAACTAGAAACCCCATTTAGAATACACAGACCCATTTTTTTTTTTTTTGGTAACATATTTTTTATTGAGACAAAAGGGAAAGTTACAACATCAGTATTGCCTTCACACACCGCACAAGAGGTATTACATATTGAATTATTTCACTTATACAGCAACCAAGCAGAAATACTTCTCAAATCTACTCAAATTAACCCCTGGTAAATACAGTAAAGTGCTATAGAGTGCTTTACATTTCATAAAGGAAAACTATCAGCCTCGGCTGCTGCCAACAGAGGACCCCATAGCTGACGAAACACTTCCACTTGACCCAATGCAGTTAACTGGGCCCTTTCTATGGACACACACTGCTTCAAGTTATTAGCCCACTGCTGTACACTAGGAGGGTTAGGGGCCAGCCAATTTTGTGCAGTTGTCTTACGAGCATTCACTAGGGCCAGTGACCACAAAGTTTCATGACCAGGCATACCCAGGCGCTCGGGCACAGCACCCAGCATAAACTCAACAGGGGTGTTCGGTGGGGAGAAACCCAACACCTTTGCCATGATATCATGCATACCCACCCAAAAGGGCATGATTTTTGGGCAGACTAAAGCCACGTGCAGAAAATCTGCTGCAGCTGACTGACATTTGGGACATACATCTGATTTGTTTGGGTCAAAGAGCTTAAGTTTCACAGGAGAATAGTAGGCCTGATGGAGAAAATAATACTACACCTGCCGAAGTTTATTACTCCTTGAACAAGTTACCACATGTTTAGATGCCCTTTTCCATAACTGCTCACTGAATGGAATCCCCAAGTCAGTCTCCCATTTCCCAATTATATTGTCTACTGCCTTGAGGTCACCTCCATTGATACAACGGTAATAGGTGGCTAACAAACCAGCCCCTGGCTGAGGGTAGTACAGTTCTTCCTCCAAAGGGGAAAGAGGGGCCCAACCAGTACCCGGGGTCAATTCAGCACCCAAGATATGCTGTAGTCAGAAATAAATAAAGAAATCCTCTTCTTGTATATTCCACTGGTCCCTCAGATAGGTAAAGGGAACCATACTGTCCCCCACGTAGAGCTGATGGACCCATCTTAATCCTCTATCCGCCCAATCACTCAGTCTGTCAGTCAGTTATTCTGCAATAAGGGTAATTTTAGTAGGAGCTATTGCCCTACCTATCTGGTGGTGGGCACCTGACCAAGCCTCAATGGTTGTTGAAGTAAAAGGATTGGGGTGTTCAGGCATCACTCCGGACCACAGCACCTCCGTCAGGACCCCCCCTTTGAGATAGGCCCCTGAACCCAGCCCCTCAAGTTCTAACCAGCTATTATTCAAATCCTCCCATCCTACCGGGATAGCAGCAAGCTGAGCAGCCTGATGGTAAATTCTAAAATTAGGCAGGCCAAGTCCCCCCAAATGGGGTGGCAGGTGTAGTATTGTTCTCTTTACTCTGGATGTTTTGCCCTTCCAAAGAAACCTATGTATAACTGCATCCAATCTCTGAAAGTGGCATTTCGGACGTCTGATCGGGAGAGACTGATATAAATATAACAGCCTGGGCAGAATCATCATGGTGATCACTCCGACTCTACCCATAAGGGAGATTGGAAGTGCCATCCACCTCTCACAATCCAAAGTGAGTGTTTTCATAAAGGGCTTGTAATTTAACCCATATAAAGTACAAGCTTTTCCAGAAATTAAAATCCCTAGGTACTTATGGTGGGGAACCATCTGCAGTCCATTCAGATGTTGAAGTAAGGTGTTCCTATGTAGTTTACCAATGGGGAAGACCTCACTCTTGGTCCAATTAATTTTATGGCCTGATATTAGGCCGTATTCTGTTAGGACCCGGTGGACCTTATTAAGATCTTCATGAGGGGACTGCAAATACAAAAGGAGATCTGCATACATGGCCAATTTATATTCAGTGTCCTTATGTCTAAATCCCCAAATCTTCCGATCAGACCGTATGCACCCCGCTAAAGGTTCCAGAGATAAAACATACAGTAAAGGGGAGAGGGGGCACCCCTGTCTGGTTCCCCTGCCCAGAAGAAAACTCGAAGTCAGACTCCCATTCACTAATACTTGGGCCATAGGGTCCTTATACAGAGTCTTAATCCAGAACATAAAATATTGCCGAACCCCAATTTAGTTAAAGTGGCAAACAGATACCCCCACTCCACTCAGTCGAAGACCTTCTCTGCATCCAATGCCAAAATGGCCGCCCCATGTTTAAGTTTAGTTTTCTCCCACTGGTGGGCGATGTTCAGAGATTTCCTAACATTATATTTCCCATACCTTCCCCTCACAAAACCAGCTTGGTCAGGGTATACCAAACCCGGCAATAAAGGCTCCAACCTGGAGGCCAGAACCTTCGCCAAAATTTTATAATCAGCATTTAGGAGTGAGATAGGCCTATAGGAAGAACTCCAGCTGAGGTCTTTCCCGGACTTTGGGAGCACCGTAATGACCGCTGACCGAGTGGAGGGGGCAACATCCCCACTGTACAACTTTCCTCCAGCATATCCACCTGAGGTTCCAAAAGTATATCTTGGCAGCACTTATAAAAGTCGATAGGAAGGCCATCAGGTCCTGGAACCTTACCACCTTTGAGCTTTCTAATAGCTATCCTGATCTCCTCCCCGGAAATTGGGACCTCAAGCGACTCGGACTGTGTCTCCAAGATAGATCCCAGGGCCCCTTTGTTCAGAAAAGTGTCTATCTGTACAGGAGATGGTGAAATCTCAGATGTGTATAATTGCTTATAAAAATCTTCAAAGGCCTGAGTTACCTCCCGTGGACTATCCACCAGGTCACCCTTGGAAGAATGTACTTGAGTCACTGCCCTCTCCCCCTCCTTCCTACGCAACTGCCAGGAGAGCAGTTTCCCCACTCGGTCCCCATCAAAATACTGGCCAGCCCGGGAAAGTGGAATTGCCCTCTCCATTCTAGCCCCACAAATCGAGTTGTATCGCCATTTCAATTTCTGCAAATGCTTGAGAGTAATTTGATCAGGTTTTAATCTATGGGCTCGCTCCACCTGTTCAATCTGGGATCTCGGTTCTTCGAGGGCATTAAATCTAATTTGGGCCTCGTGTTTTGCATAGGAGATAGTGTGCCCTCTAATAAAGGCCTTCAAAGCTTCCCATCTAGTTGAATTGGAGGTATCCCCCTTTCTGTTAAAGGAGAGGAACTCAGCAATGTGTGCTTTAATATATTTTATGTAAGTCTTATCCTTCAATAAAAGTGGATCCAGCCTCCAGGCTTTGCACCAATTTAGGCTCCCCAGCCTAAATACCACGGATACCACTGCATGATCCGATATCAATATCGGAGAGTAATCAGCTCCCATCACTACTGACAAGAGGTCAGAACTGACCAGCACCTTGTCTAGACGGGCATAGGACTGGTGGGCATTAGAATAGAAGTAATACTCTCTGCCGGATGGGAACAAGTGCCTCCAGGCATCAGTTAGGCCAACCTCCCGCATCAGGACTGCTAGCGCCTGAGCATTTTTTGTCAAAGACACAGGTGTAGGATTGACCTACAGTGTCCAACACGCAGTTGAAGTCGCCTCCCAAAACCCAAGGGCCCTGCCAGCCAACCAGATCTAAGGAAAGTCTCGAAAAAATTCAGGGTCATCTATACTTGGAGCATAAACTGATCCCAAACTATACATACCCACCCCCGGTAACAAAACTCTAGCAAGGGCATATCTACCATGGGGATCTAATTTAGTATCCAGTATCTTAAAGTGAGAGCCCTTAGGTAGCCATATGGATGCTCCTCGGGCCTTAGAAGAAAAATTAGCTGAGATCCATAATCCCCCCATAAACATAGAAACATAGAACCATAGACTTTGACGGCAGATAAGGACCACTTGGCCCACCCAGTCTGCCCATTTCCCTACCTACTGGATAAGCTGCAGATTCTAGTTAACCAACAGCCTACTTCCTGCAACCCCCCACTATAATTGCTTTATGTCTGTCCCATGCATGTTTGAATTCCTCCACTGTTTTAGACTAACCTCTCCAGGAAGGCGGTTCCATGCATCCACCACTCTCTCCGTGAAAAGAATTTCTTCACATTACCCCTGAGCCGTTCCCCCCTCTAACTTTAAATTGCACCCCCTTGTTCTTACACATTTCTTTTTCTGAAAGATGCTACCCTCCTGGACTTTGTTGATTCCCTTGAGGTACTTAAAAGTTTCTATCATGTCCCCACTGTCCCTCCTTTCATCAAGGGTATACATATTAAGCTCTCTCAGTCTCTCTTCATATGGTTTCTGATGTAGACTCTGCACCATTTCAGTTTTAGATGCCTCCGTTCTGGACATATGCATCTCTTGCAGTAACACAGCCTGTCATTTAGCACGTCTAGCCTCGGTCATGACCCTCCTCCTCTTAGGAAGCGACTTCAATCCATTAATATTCCAGGATGCTATAGAAACCTGATCAGCCATAATCCTCTAATGTAAAAGCAACTCTACCCACCTCCTGTACATATAAAACAACATTGACATAGATCTTCCCTTGTCTCATTTCAAAATTAAGTACCCTCCAACCCAATACTACCCTCTCAGGGTGGCAGCAAAGGGTTCCCAAAAGACAACCAACCTGTACAGCAAGAGTTGCCAGTCGCAGTGTGAAATACCCTTCCATGCCACACCAAAGTCCCCGCCCCCCTTGTTTAATCCAAAAACAATTTGAAAAGTATGAAAGTTAACCCCCCCTCCTTGGGCACAAAAAAGCCCACAGTAGTAACCCCTGCAAACATTTGGCGAACATTGATGTTCAAATTTAGAAGTAACCTGCACTCATTAAACAATGCCATTTACAATCGGGCATCAGAGTTATTAAGAAACTGCATAAATGGATATCCAAAAGCATTGCATAAAAATAACAAAATATGAAGTTTAAAGTCCATGATACAGTCCTTGTGTCCTCATAGCTGAGCAAAAGTCATTTTATAAAATAAGCAAACTCAAAAACGGCCAGCCCTTTATCCAGAGCGTGGCCACTGCAAGTCTTCTCTGCAAAGTTATTAGTCCCACAGGTCTGTTAAAACAAATTAACTAATACAAACAAAGAAGACTTAGCTGTTGCGGTCAGATTTAATGTACAAAACGGCAGTCTTCTCTCCTTCTTGCTGCGTAGGTGCCAGGACCCTCACGAATGTTTGAAAGTTCGCACAGACCCAGGAACATGTAAAATTAAGAAAATAAGAGGACCTGTGCTCCCAGCACTCCCAACGAACCAGCCACACTCAGAAATAAGATTTCTAGCCATATCACACGGCCACAGCTTTTTCAGTGATCCTCGACCTCCTGCCGTTGTGGTGAGTGGCCGCTCTCTCCCTTCTTAAGTACAAAATCAAGTCACCTCATCGCGCCCTAGGGCAAGAGAAAAACTGTGGTGTACCTCCCGGTCGATCAGTCTTCAACTTGGCCAGATATATAAGTGCAAATGACCAGCCCATTTTATAGAGAGGACCCTTGATCTCATTAAACTTTTGCCTTCTCAACTGTAATTGCTTACTAAAGTCCTGGAAAATGTGAACTTTATGATTACCCACTGTAATTCGCCCCTTCTCTTTAGCTCTCCGCAGAATAGCCTCCCTGTCTGTGTAGCGTAGATATTTTATTAAGCAATGTCTCGAGCACGTATCTGAAAGCTTAGGGCCTACACGATGTGCTCGTTCAACTTCACAGTTCTGTAGTGTAGCTGGGAGCTCCAAATGTTCAAACAACCAAGTATGCAGCATCCTTCCGGGATCATTCCCCTCTGTCCACTCAGGCAGACCAATAAGCTGGAGATTCGACCTACAGGACCGATTTTCCTGATCTTCAGTTCTATCGGTGAGTTCTTCCACAAGTTTGCTAAGATTCTGTTTGTCCCCCATAGCTACCGTCAGTGAGTCCTCCAGGCTACCGACCCGTGTTTCCAGTACTTCCAGGCAGGTAGTATGATTAGCTGAAGTTTCGGATAGACCTGTTACCACTGATTGTAAGTGCGAGATCTGGGAGGTAATATTGTCGAAACCTGCCTTCATATCATGTTGCATAAGTGCTAATGTAGCAGGTACTGCTGATGACGATCTTTCCAGTTCAGACATTCCCTCCTGCACTATTGGTGAGTTCGCAGGGCCGTCCATTGCTGGTAGGCCTTGGGATTGTGGTTTGGTATGATCTGTTGTGCCAAATAAGAGCTTCAATTGTTTGTTTTTGCTCCTGCTAGTCGCCATCAATCTCCCGAACTAATGCCACCGCCAGCAAACTTCAATTCAAGGCTGATGCTACCAATTTTAATAGAAAAAGACTGAGTGCAGAAAGCAGCTCAGCTAGGCTGCATCTGCCATTGTCAATGTCAAGCCCACAGACCCATTTTATAAGCACAATAAGCCACTCCGGGGATGTGCGGTAGACAGTTGTAACACTCGAGGGGACTGGATGCACTCGGCCTGTGGCCTCATGCCTCACTTCGCCCCCTAGCCATGCATTAGAACTGTTTAACACACACCCCATCGTATCTTATTGCATACTTATAAAAGACATAGATATTTGGGTCAGAAGGATGTCTAGGTCCATCATGTTTGCCCCTCCGCTTCATATGCAGGGATGAGTAAGCATGCTGTGCAGACATGTACGAATTTGTTGAGATTCTCTACTCACTCTAGGGCATGCACTGTCTTCATGTCAGCTGTCTCCACTGGCAGGCTGTTCCAGAGATTCACCACCCTCAGGGAGAAGTCTGTCCTAATTCTACCACCTCTGAGATTCAAGACACTCCCTGTGTCTTGCCTGAGGACATGCAATCAAACATCTCTGTCTGCTTGATGTTGTCGATTCCTTGAATATGTGGAAGGCTGAGATCATATCCCCTCAGCCTCCTTCTCTTCAGTGTTAACATAATAAGGGTCACCAGCTTTTCTTCATAGCTGCTTTCTTCCATACGGCTGATCATTTTTGTGGCCCTACATTGCGCTCAGTACCTCAGTATCCTTTTTGTATGAAAAGCCCAGAACTGCATGCAGTACTCCAGGTGTGGGCACGAACAGGGCCTGGTAAAGGCAAGGCAGGTCTGTTTTTGAGGCACCCTTTCTTAGAGGCTCAGGGTGCTGCACAGGTGTAAAACGAGTAACAAAAATGAAAGAATAAATATCATTAAATACAACAAAACACAGATAACAAAGAAACTTAATTCAGTCAGTAGTTTTGTAAAAGATAAAATTTCAGAGTTCCTTTGAAGGCCTCCAGTGAGCTGGCAGAATAAATAATGAGTGGCAAAGAATTCCAAAAGACAGGTACAGCTACCCCTAGTGCCATGTCCCTAGACAGCTGTAACTTGGGGAATGTGTAACAGGGAAGTCACAGTGGAGCAGAGAGAGCAGGTAGAGGTATACATGGTCAGGCATACCTCTCAACCTTTTGTTCCCCAAATGTGGAACATTGCCTCTCAAAATGTGGAACAAATGAGTAAAATGTGGAACACTTAATCAGATCTTTACCTAGGAAGCGCAGAACACTGTTAAAATGTTTGCATTTATGTTAAGAAAGGCTGCTATTATTTGAATAATGTAATTTTTGCTTCATTTACTATAGATATTTCCTTTAAAATGTTAATACTGAATGTGGGACAAGTCCTCACAATGTGGAACAGGGAGCTTTTGTGAAGTAAAATGAGGAACGTTCCTCGTAATGTGGTACAGTTGAGAGGTATGTGGTCAGGAGATTTTTAGGTAACCATGTCCTATACTGTGTCGGGGGTTTTTATACCAACAAGCTAGTCTTGAAACTGAAGCACCACTGAATGGGCAACCAGTGCAGATAGTGCACTTCCAGAGTGATATGTGCCCTGTGAGATGTTCTAGCAGTCTTCCAGGCTGCAGCATTCTGGACCAACTGTAGGTGATGCATTACACTCCTAGACTACCCTTGGTAGAAAGCATGCAGTAATCTAGCCTGGATGTGATATAAATATGAATTAACATCCGGGCACGAGATATAGTTTTATTTGGGAGATAATCCACAGATGAAAAAGCCACTTTGGATGACAGCTGACACGTGGTTTTCTAGTGTCAACCTGTAGTCCATAGTGACCTAGATTTTAAACCATGTCCACAGCTATAAGAATTACACCATTTTTTTTTGCCTCCACCCCCGACCCGGGCCACCTAGGACCCTCAGCCAACACTGCCCTTTAACCCCCATCCACTACCCCTGCTAGTGCCGGTATCCTCCGGATGGCCCAACATATCCCTTCATCGAATGGGTCCCCCCCTTCTGGGGGAGAAGTGCCCATAGGCACATCAAATTAGTCCAGAGCCAGCGAGGGGGTCAGCACAGGGCTATCCCAGGCTACCGTTGTGCCAAGGACTGGTGGTCATCATCTGGTCAGTCAAGGGGCTTTTTTCCATTTTCCTGGCTCGTCCACACTCAGCCTTGATTGGGCCTACATGGGATGGTGACCTGTGCGTGGGGCATGTTGAGGCTGCATGCTACAAGCACGTCCCCATCAGTCACCAGGTGCCAAGGCCCTGCCCTCTCCACGGGAGGGAAGAGTCCAGTGGATGCTGTGGATTCCCTCCCTGCCAGTCTCCGCTCCTGACACCCAGGCTCAGGACACAGATCCAGCTCGCCAGCGTGCTGTGCAACCCCTTCGCTCGGTGCCACGGAGCTGGCAGAGTGGCACCATTTAAAAATGGCAACAAAACAGTTTCATTCACCACAGCCAACCCACGGGAACCCAGTTCAACTATTAGTACTTCAGTCTTCCCGGGGTTTAGACTCTGCTCATTAGAGGCCATGCAGTCCTTGATTTTCTTAAGACAGTGACACAGCCTAGAGCTCTTATCTACCTTATTAGGTTTACAAGACAGGCAATGCTGAGAATCACCTGTATAGCAGAGAAACTCCCAAGTCATACTATTTTTTTGATCTCACCCTGTGGCAGTGGGTACATGGCAAACAGCATAGGAGACAGAATTGAGCCTTGAGGCACACCACAGTCAAGCACAGCTGTTATAAAAATGGAATTATCTAAGACTACTTGCTGTGCGGTCCCAGTAAGGTAGGATTCAAACCAGAGCAAAACAGTGATAGAGTCCCCCACATTGTACTTTAGGCGTTCCAGTAGTACCAATGTTCCATTGTGCTAAATACAGATGAGAGCTCAAGAAGGACCAGGATGGAACAGTACTATATATCTCTTGTGCTAAGGAGATCATTAAACACCTTAACGAGAGCAGTTTTTGTGCTGTGGTAAGTTCGGATCCCCAACTGGAAAGGCTTATAGTTGTTAAAACTTTCCAGATGAGCCTCCCCTTTTGATGCACCCTAGCATTCTGCTTGCCCTGTTAGCAGTGGCTGGACACTGGTTGTCATGTTTTAGCTGCTTATCTGTTATGTTCTCATGTCCTTTTCTTCTTGCACTGCAGCAAGAGAACCCCCACATAATATGTAGCTCCTACCTCATTCTTCCTTCCCAGTTCTATCACCTTGCATTTTGTTACACTGCATTTGAGACTCCAAGAGCCAGACCAGTTATTACTCCGCTTGTTCAGGTCTTCCTTGAGTTTGTCCTCATCTTCAAGGGAGTCATCCTCCCTGGCCAGCTTAATGTAATCAGTGAACTTACAGTAGGCAGCCTTCTGGAGACCCCAGCTTCCAGATTGTTTATGAAAATGTTGAACAACAGTGGCCCTAATAGTATTTCTGAGAACGCAGCCTTGGGGGTCCTGCTTCTTAGTTCATCGTCTAGTTCCCTCAATTTCTGGTGCAGACCCTAAACCTAGTTTTTCCCATGTCGTTTGTACCCACATGGCCAATGACAACTAGTTCCCCAGCCTCTGTCAGAAACTTGTCCACCCGTGATGTATGCTCTGCCACCATAGCACCTGGCAGGCAGTAGACCTTGCATTTCTCTGGATCTTCATTACTGCTGAGCTTCCTGTCTGTAAATCTGAGAAGTGAGCCCCCTACCACCACCGTCTAAGCCTTGCCTGCACTAGAGGCTTTGTTACCACATCCTATACCCCTGCCTTTCCCTGCTAGGTTCTGCCAAAGGTGCAAACCAGATAGGGTGGGTGGGTGATAGAGTGTATTTGTAACCCATTCTCCTCTCCTACTTGCTTACTCTACTCCTCTGCAATCTGTTATGCTTGCTTCCTATTGTGTATTCTCCTCCCTGACCAAACAATCAAAAACTCTCACCCCTTCCTCTCTGGCCCACTGTGTTGCAAATGCTATTCAGAATCCTTCGCTCTGTGCTTGAGGAGAGCAATCAGCCTCCATTGTTCATAAGTATACTCTTCTTCACTCTCGGGGAGCAAGATATACATACGGCAAAGAACACGATGTACTGGACACTTTGTTATAATCACAAACACTTCAGGCTATTTTTTTTACCTACCTAGTTTCTTTTATTTAATACTTCTCATCTCATGTGGACTTCGCAAACAGTTTAAACATGACCAGCAATGGGTAGGAGCAGACAGCTCTGGTTCTTCCATACCTTGTAAGTCTGCTGCTAGAGTCCAAAGCTGCAGTAAGGATAATTGTGTGCCATGCAGTTCATTTTAAAGAGCTAGTAGAACCAAAATATATCAGACAATAAAATGGTACACATTTTAATAAGTAGTAAGTTCTAACTTTTTATTTCTGAAATATTTTTCTTTTTCTGTTTGCTCATTAGAAAGTTTTCTGTGTGACAGTACTGTATTATGCTGGGTGTGTGGAACAGCACCCTGTCTGGCTGCTGACAAATCTAGTTCTATCCCTCCCGCCCACTGCATCATCAGCATTGTGACCTCACTGACTGTGACATCACTGCTGACTGACCTGGCAGCTACTGAGTGGCTCTTCCTGAGCAGCTGTGATGTCACAATCAACAACTAGATATGTCAGCTGCCAGGCAGAGTGCTGTTCCACAGATCACACCTACTGAACATTAGCTAAAACAGATCTTCTAATTACCCAAAGGGAAAAGAAAAAACACCTCATTTATAAAAAAAAGTTGACTGCTTTTAAAAAGCTCTTTACATCTCCTGCCAACTGAGACTGCCAAACCCAAAAACCTGAGCAGTGCCGCGCTGGTCCCGAACAAGCGCTCACAGGGCGCAACCCATTTTGTGACATAGATCCCATCACTGCTGTAAATGAAAGCAATGTCTGGGCATTATTATGCTAATTGTACAGCTTCCATGGATGTGTTAATAGCTAAAACAATACTTATAGCAACAATTAGACTTAATGTTTCTGTAAGTGTTGTTTTTAGCCATTAACACATCTGTGGAAGCAGTACAATTAGCATAATAATGCCCATCCTCTGCTGTTTCTTTCACAGCAATGGTGGGATCTGTGTCACAAAATGAGTTATACTACCCATGAAGCCTTGCATGTGTTTGATCAGGACCCTTGCAGTATTTATTAGGCTTCTGGGTTCAGCAGTTTCAGTTGGCAGGAGATTTGCAATAAACTGCAAAGCAAAAAAGTGTCCTTACTGCAACTTTGGACTCTGGTAGCAGGTTTACAGAGTAAGTAAGAACCAGAGCTGGCTGCTCCTGTCAATTGCTGGTCACCATTAAAAATGATCACATGTGAACAATGACTTCAAATAATTCAACACAACATGATTAAAGGTCAAATATTTACAGATAATCTCACATTTAGTGATAAAGAATGCTATACAAAATGCTATACAAAACATCCAGGAAGCAGCAGTGACTGGTTTTGTACTCCCACCCCAAAGTGTGATGCTTTCCTTTTTGCTCCAAAGTGCAGTCCAACCACTGTCTCTAGAATGTTTGCTCCCTGGTCTTCCAGGACTGTTGATGGGGACAGGGAGTAAAGAGGAGTGCAGTAAGTTGTTGTACCTCCTCGTGCGGCATTTAGAGTATCTCTGTGGCTCCTGCTACACATCAAAGGCAGCTCCATTGCTGCCAACAGAGGTGAGCGCATCTGGACCACTGACAAGCAGGGGATTCCCCTGACTGATGCCCTAACCTAACCGCACAGTAGCACCATTGTACACAAACCAGCTGGGACACAAAAAATACAGGTTACTCACCTGTAACAGGAGTTCTAGGAATGGTATATGTTGTTCATCCACACTGTCTGGCAGGTTCCTTGCCACTTTAAATCTTGCTGGAAGGTCTTCAAGCTGGCTTCTCCCACCCACTCGGGTGGTAAAACTCTTGGCTCGGCCCCATGATGCCAGATCAAGCCGCTGGAAGCCAGGTTGTGCGTCGAAGCCGGGGACGCGGGTGGGTCGTGTGGATGAACAACATATACCATTCCTAGAACTCCTGTTACAGGTGAGTAACCTGTATTTCTAGGGACATAGATATGTTGTTCATCCACACTGTCTGGCAGACTCCTAGCAGTTCTCCGGGAGGAGGAAGGCAAGGCGCACACCCCCTACTTTGGAAATAAAGACTGGAGAACCGAGGCCCCAAAACCAGCATCCCGGCGTGACTCAAGGTCAGTGTGGTGGTAGGTAATGAAGGTGTGTGCTGACTTCCAGGTAGCAGCCCTGCAGATTTCCTGGATAGGGACGTCCCTGGAAGCAGCCACTGATGCAGCGGTATGGCAGGTAGAATGAGCTCTTATCCCTCTGGGAGGCTCCATGCCTGCCAGCCTATAACGAGAGATCTGCAGAAGGTGGCCCACCTGCCTATCGTCCCACTTGGCTTGCAGGTCTGCCAGTGCGGCTTCAGGCGTGGGTGACAAACAGCTGGCGAACCTCTCCCGAACTTCAGCTGTCAGCTCCTTATAGTAGCGCCTCTTCTAAGGTCCAAAGTATGGAGCCTATATTCGGCCTCCCGAGTGTGACTGGGTAGAACACCGCTGAGTCAACACCTGGTTAAGGTGAAACTCTGACACCACCTTCGGAAGGAACTTTGGGTGGGAGCGCAGGACAACCTTGTCCCTGTGGAAGACCAGATAAAGAGACTCGATGGAAAGCACCTGGAGCTCTCCCATCTTTCTGGCTGACATGATAGCCACCAAGAAGGCGGTCTTCCACGACAGGAGAGAGATGTCACACCCGTGCATCAGTTCGAATGGCTTGCCCATGAGCTTAGCCAATACCAACAGTAGATCCCACATATGATATGTGATCAAGGCCTTTGAAAAAGCACCCGACCACCTTCTCCTGCATCACCGACTGCTTCCTGGCCCACGCCCCGGTAAGCAGAGATGGCTGCCAGGTGCACCTTAAGGGTCATCAACCGAAGCCCTTGCTGAGAAAGGGACCACAGGTAGTCCAGAATGCTTGCCAAGGAACAAGAGGAAGGGTCCAGGCCCTTGCTCTGACACCAAATGGAGAATCTCTTCCATTTGAAGGCATAGCATTTTCTGGTCGACTCCTTACGGGATGCCTCAATGACGTTGAGGACCTCGTCGGAAAGACCCAAGCCTGGAACTCTGGCAGCTCAGGAACCAGGCCATCAGGTGCAGGGATTGAAGGTCGGATGGATTCCCTCCTGATTGACTGAGATTAGGTCGGGTGGGCTGGAAGCCGCCTCGGGAGCCTGGAGCTGAGACTTAGGAGATCTGCATACCAGAATAAGGGGTGCTAGCTGCACATTCGAGCAGACTTGATAGACCTCTAGGCCTTTATCTGCTGGCAAATTTCGTATGTTCGTATGTTCAGAACTGACGGGGCCAGTCTGGGGCTACCAGAATCACCTGTGCCTTGTCCGTCCTCGCCTTGAGAAGCACCTTGTGGATCAAGGGAAATGAGGGAAAGGCGTAGAAAAGGCCCGGGGTCCACGGCCTCGAGAAGACATCCCCCTGCAGCGAGCCCTGCTGAGGGGACGGGCATGAAACAGTCTCAGCTTCGCATTTTCCCTGGAGGCAAACAGGTCCACCTGAGGCGTGCCCCAATGGGAGAACAGATCTTGTACTACTAGACCACAGGAGAGACTGCTCGTGGGACGCAGCCCCTATCCGGCTTAGGACATCGGCCAGGGTGTTGGAGGCTCCTGCCACATGAATGGCAAGGAGATCCGCCTCCAGGCTGCGCACGAGTGACCAAATGCGGAGAGCTTCCCTGCACAGAGGCATGGAGCGCATCCCGCCCTGGCGGTTTAGGTAGTACATGGTCGTGGTATTGTCCATCTAGACCTGAATCACTTGACCCCGTAGAAACGGAGCGAAGGCGGTGATGGCTAGATGAACCGCTTGAAGCTCCAGCAGGTTGATGTGGCATCGGGACTCCCGAGGGGACCAGAGGCCATGCGCTCTGTGCTCCCCCAGATGGGCACCCCAACCCATCAGAGAGGCATCGGTCGATAGAGAGACTGTCGACTCGGGGGGACAAATGGGATGTCCTCCTGCAGATGTGCTGGAACGGTCCACCACTGGAGAGCTTTCCACATCCCCTGGGTCACTGTCACTAGCTGATCCAGAGGATCGAAGTGCTGTGACCATTGGCTGGCCAGCCCCCATTGAAGGGGACGCAAACTGGCCCAACGGACCACGCTGGTGCAAGCTGCCATGAGGCCCAGGAGGCGCAGAAAGTCCCGGGCAGGGCACAATTGCCCAACCTGAAATGACTGGGCAAAGGAGGAAAGAACCTCGGCCCTGTCTGCTGGGAGCCATGCTCTGGCTCGTAGAGAGTCGAGCTCTGCCCCGATTAATTGGATCACCTGCTTTGGCACGAGTTCGACTTAGCCTCATTGATGAGGAGGCCAACCTGAGAGCAAACCTGGAGGGCCAGATCTCTGGACCGCTCCACCTCCGTTCTGGAGGGGGCTGCTATCAGCCAGTTGTCCAGGTAGGGGTACACCCGGAACCTTCGGCGCTGCAGGAATGCTGTCACTGCTGTCATGCATTTGGTGAAGACCCTGGGAGCTAGGGAAAGGCAGAAGGGCATGGCCCAGAACTCTTAGAGGGATCCCTCTGCCCTGAAGTGGAGGAATCTCTGGTGGGACGGACAGATTGGGACGTGAAAGAACATGTCCTGAAGGTCCAGAGAACAGAACCACATGCCTCATTCCAAGGATGGGATTATCTGAAGCCGAGTGACCATCCTGAAGGTCAGAGACCTTAGGAACCTGTTCAGGTCATGCAGGTCGAGAACGGGGTGCTAGCCCCCGTCCCTTTTGGGACCAGGAATTACCTGGACACAAACCCCAGGTCTGGAGAAGGATCTGTCACCTTCCTGATCACCTGTTTTTCGTGGAGCAGGGCAATATCAGCTCAGTGAGCTGACAATGAGGCTGCGGACCCCGTAGGTCCCCGAGGTGCGACGGCTCGGAAGGGCAGGGACCTGCTCAAACTCCAGGGCAGGACCTTTCCTACCACCCTCCAGAACACCTTATGGTCCATGGTGATAATGGACCAGGCAGAAAAAGTGGTGAGCCATCCCCATGGAGAACCCCAGGGGAGTGGCGAAGGCTAGGGGTGACACCCCCACACCTCACTGGGCGGGCTTAGAGGAGGGACTGGCCAAGGGACCTCCTGGGCCTTTACCTCCCTGCTTCCTGTTGGAGGAAGCTGCAGGCTTGGGTTGGGGATGCCAAGTGCGAGCCTGCTGGCCCTGGTGCTGGTGCTGTTGGGCTGGACATGCCACAGGCGCAGAGGGACGAAAGGAATTATGCTGCTGTTGTCGGTGGCCGTTGTCTTTCTGGGCAGAGGTAACCGAGTCCAGAGTGGCATTGGACTTTTGATCCGCTGGAGGCGACCTTCCTCTCCAGGGCCAAAGAGGTCGGTCCCCAGGAAGTGGACATCCGCCAGTTTGTGCTGGGTATCCACCGTGAAGGTGGATATCCTCAGCCATGCTCTGCGGCGCATGGCCACCGCGGCCGCAACTGATCTGGCACAGGAGTCTCCAATTTCCAGAGCCATTTAGACACTGTTTAGCCACCGCCCTTCCCTGGTCCCATACCTGCCAGGCCGTGATCTGCAGGTCGGCGGAGATGAGGATCACCTCATCCAGGAGCCCATGAGGCGTGGGAGAATGTGCCATCAGCATGGCCGAGCTGGCCTGGTGGAGGTCAGAGAGGATGCAGGCGTACACTGGCCCGGCATGAGTCCGCTTTTTGGACTCCTTAGCCGGGGCTTGTTCACATCCTAGCGTTCACGGGCGCTGGAAAACATATTGGTGACCAACCCTTGGCGAAGGGTGTTCCAAAACTGGGCAAAGAGCCGATAGGGACCACATACTTCCTGGCCATCCTGGCGGCGCAGGACAGGAGTAGGCTGCCCAGAGCTCCAAGGCTGGGCCAGCAATGGCTTCAGCCACGGAAGCCTCCGTGGGTGAATCCCTCAGTCCAGTATCCGTCAGGGGTGTGCCTAGCCCGCGTGATACGGGCTCGGGCTGCATCCTGGTGGACTCTGAGATGAGCCAAAGCAGACCCATGAAGGATGATGGGCTTTGCGTCACATCGACTGGCCCCTGGAGGACTCGGGTCAGTGGGCCCTGGAGAACAGGGAGGTTGTCGTGGACTCCGAGGAGTCCGTGAAGACTGCCTGGGGCCTGAGCCACCTCCACGCCCTGTCCTGAGTCTTTGGTCGGCGCCCCGATTCGGTTGTGGACGGAGGTTCCACCACAATCGGTGGGGCAGCTGATTTCGGCCGAACAGCCGGCCCAGGCTTGGGCACCTCGGCTACAGTGAGGGGTTGTTTCGGCCGCTCAGGTGACAGCCACTTGATGGCCGGGGAAGGCAATGGCATCGGCTTGTTCCTGGACAGAAGTAACTGCTGCTACATCAGGTCCTTGTAGTGTCGACGCAGTTTACGCCGAAGCCTCTCCTCTTCGAAGGAGGAAGATGAGGACGAGCGGTGGTGCCACTTTCTGCAGTGCTGAGACCAAGACCACCGATGTCGGCAGGGATTGGCTGGACCGAGAGGATGTCCAAGACCGAGACCGAGAACCTGGTGTTTCCGAGGATGGGTCTGGGAAGGCGCGGGGACACCCACTCTTCCCTTGGCTCAGAAGCCTGACCGGGACTGAGGCACAGGCAGGTCCTCGGTTTCCACTGGGGGAACCGGTGAAGAAGGGTTGTCGGCTTCATCAGTCGACAGCCCGTCCGGGTCGAGAAAAATCTTGACTGCATCGACGGATGTCTCGGCCGGCTGACCTGACGGGGACACTGTGAAGCCAGCGGCCTTAGCCGCAACCTCGACCGAAGTCAAGTGTTGACTGACCAGGGAAGGGGACCTCTCCTGCTCCCACGAACGCCGACAGTGGGACTTACCTTTTGAGTCTCTTTTGGACCGAGAGGTGTGTCCCGATGGCCCTCTCCCTTCGTGGAAAGGGATTGGCAAAGCTCCTTGAAAGAAGCTGAATATGAGGTACCCAGAGAGAGCGGGATAAATGCCGTGACTGAGGAAGAGGATGATGTGGCCTGTGCCGCCTCCTCCTCGAGGGCGATCATCTGCTCGAGTTGCTCAGCCGAGCCAGCCGCTGTGGTAACCGCCCAACAGGCCTCTTTCGACTTCACCAGCAGGTAGGGCTTCTCGGGGTGCCCAAGCTGTAACCAACAGCACGGTCTTCCAGGGCGTTGGCGAAAAATGAACAGCATAACTCGCAGGCCTGCGGGTCATGGTCTAGGCCGAGGCAGTAGACGCACGTGGAGTGCGGATCCGTCCTGGTCATTTTCTGCCCACAAGGGCACCACGAAAATCCGGGAGTCGATTTGTCCATCGCAGCTGCGAGGGAGAAACTTGACCAAAGTCTTGAAAATTTTAAAATAAGTTTTGGGCAAACCGAAGAATTAGGATCCAGTCTACACGCAGAGCGTTAAGGAGGGAACCTGAGCTTCCAAGCGGTAAGGAAGATCTGGCGTCATGGGGCGGAGCTGGAGTTTTACAACCCGGTGGGTGGGAGGAGCATATGCATGTCCCTAAAATAAGTGTTTCAAGGTGGGAGCACTATTTAAAACAAGACACTGGGGCCAGAACCCGGGACTGCAAAATTGTCAGTCCTCTTAGTCCCCTCTGACCCCTCACAAACATGGCTACTAGGGTCAGAGGAGTGTAGTCAGCCAATCAGTCTCCAAAGTCTGATCCTGGGCCACAAGATTTCTCTAGAGACACTGGTGGACTCATTAATCCACCCAGGAGGCAGAAATCCAATCGTCCATTGTGTGACAAGCCAGACAGACCCTATCAGGAGACTGACTGGAATATTTAGCCAATCGGGAGCGTTTCTGCTGCTGTGTCTACAGAGGATGTTTCTAGTATGAGTCTGTTGTGCTGTATGGAAAGAAGACCTCTCGTTTTCTGGATGCAGAATCTGTATCTGAAGACTGCAGGAGACAGTGAAGGATGGCAGACCTCTCATCTGCAAGAGTGAGACAGAAGCTATGCAAATGCTTTGGAGGAAGAAGTGTACATTTACAGCCACTAAGGAGGAGACTGCTGCTTGCAGCCAAGTGAGAGACTGAAGCTGTGGCTGGGTGCCAGTGTACAGCCAGACTTTTCCTTATCAGACCTATGGGGCTGAACTGTGACGGAACCAGTTAGGGCCTAATGTCACCATGCATATCTCCACCGCAAGAGAAATGCCTGCAGAGGGGGTTGCCTTAGTGTGTATAGAGGTTAGCTGCTGAGGCTTAGGATCTTCAAGATATATATAAGAGACCAATGGGCTGAGAGCTCAGCTGAACCTGTGAGGTGACCGAGAGCAAGCAGCAGAGGGAGAGCTGGGGAGCCATGCGAGGTGACATTGGACTGGAACCCTGTGGTTCTGCAACATTTTATTTTTATTTATTCTTTTGGTAACCAGGTAAGGCCCACTAGGTGCAAGTGCCTGTTTTCAGGGGTGACCAGGGAGCACTGGGGTGGTTAAGTGACTTGCTCGGAGTCACACAGTATGCAGGTGGAGGTTGTGAGAATCAAACCCAGGTCTGCTGGATGTAACAGACTCATTCATAGCTCGTTACTCTAACTGCTAGGCTATACTGCCAGCTCCTACTGCCAACATAAATCCATCTGTATAGTTCTGCAGGGTCCTAAGTTCACCTTGCGTTTGTTTGGACTCAGCTAGTATGCCAGGATTGACAAATATTGAATTTGTTTGTTTAAATGTTAAGTGCGCCATGTGCAACGCTAGCGGGCCTACACTGATCCAACACCAGGTACCCAGGTTTCCCCAGAAGCTTCCTAGGTCTAGGGGTAGTAAGTTACTGGTACCAATGGTGGTTTGGGTAGAACAGAACTTATTTGAATTTTGGTAACTGGGTAAGCCCACTGAGACAGTACTGTCCCTTTTTCAGGGACAACTTGGGACAAAGGTTCATTCAATAAAACATGTCACAATAGCATACAAAAAGTGATCAAGAAACAAAAAATGAAATGTACAGCAAATACAAAATACAAATGTGCAGCAGTTAAGAATACAAAGAGTTCAAAGCAATAAAGCAAGGTATACACAGTTAAAAACATTAGTGCTTCACGGCACAGTGAACAGTGCATAGCATATAGCTATACAAAGTAACTCGGAGTACAACAGGATACAGTCACTGTAGTTCAATAACAAGGTATTGGTAATGTTCGGTAACCAGGTGTTGGACATGTTAATCAGTAACAGGAGAACCAAGACTAGAATGCATCAACCTCAAAAGTTACTTAACCTATGACAGGAGTGAGGTAACCTAACTAGGTATACAATTAATTCACAAGGTAAGGCACAAAAAACAAAGAAAGAAAAGAACCGTAAGACAGTCCCCTTTAATCCAACTAGGTACTATGAGGAAAATTAGCTAAAGCAGGTCTGCAATAGGTGCATAGAGAGGGAACGCTTGAACATAGCAAGTGAGGAGAGAGAGAGAGAGAGGATAAGGGGAGTGCATTCCAATGGGTGGGTGCAGAGTAGGCAAAGGATCATTTGCCAATAGCTAGGCGAGGATAAGGTTTTAAGCAGATTGGTTGAGGATGACCTAAGTAAACATGGAAAGGATTTACATGTCAGAAGGTCACTCAGGCAGGGGGGAGAGAAGAGGAGGGTAAGATCTTACCTCGAGAGGGCTCTTGCAGTAGGTAATTACATATAGGACTGACGCCGGCCGGTGGCAGGATCCCGCGGAAAAATTTCTAGCTAGCAGTCCCTGGCAGGAACCGCCCCCGATCAGGTGACGGCATCAGCGACATCGGTATAAAGAGGCGGTCCGGATCCGCCTTCCGGTATTTTCCGCTGTTAGCTGCAGTAAGCCAAGGGTAAAGTTTGTGCTTAGTCAGCCCTGTTCTTTCGTTGGTTTTACTGAGGTTTTCAGTATTTTTCTTCTCATCGTCAGGTCAGCGTGAAGTGTATGTCGTCCCCCTACACCTTCAAAAACAGGTCAGCGACTCGATGCGGCGCCCAACTGCCACACAAGGACGACCATTCCTCTGCCTTTTTTGCTTAGGCCCCGATGACCCGGTCGACAGTGCCCGCATTGCCTGCACTTCAACGCGGCTACCCGCAGACGACGCCAACAGTCCCTGGAAGCCCATCTTCTAAAGAAAAAGATGTCCTCGATGGAAAAAGAATTGAAGAAGCTCAGGCAGGCGTCGACTTCTCCAGAAGGGCATCGTAAAAAGCGGGACAAAGAAAGGCACCGGGAGAAGGCCTCCTTGCCCGCGACTCCAGCCGGAGTCGTGGCCCAGGTAATATCCCCTCAGGGGGACCGTCCGACGGCAGTCTCCAAGGTTTTGGAGGAGGTGTCGGCCCGCCCGTCGGGCTTGCGCTCGAGCCTTGCGGGCGCCTCCGGGCAAAAGGAGGCCTCTGCCCCCAGTTCCGCCACAGGCTTGCGGCCTACTGGTGTGGGTGACTCCCATAAGTCGGACGTCGGCTCCTCCGATGTCCGCCGGGAGAAGGTTGATAAGACGCCCGACCCTTAGGGGTGGCGCACGACCTCGTCCCCTTCGGACCGGGCCACTTCCCTCCCTCGGCCTGCCTCTGACGAGGGACCCCGTGGAACAGGCGCCCGGCTCCTCCGGTGCCCCTGCCGGAACCAGCCCCTTGCCGCACGTCGCCCCCTGACATGCGCCTGGTGATGAGAACCGCAGCGGACCTCCAACCCCTGCCAGTACCCGGTTCCTCACAGTCTTCACTGCCATCCGGGATCCTGAGCAACCCCAGCCTGACCCTGGGGACTTTTCCTCTCCGTCCCCGGGCAATGCAAGGGTATTCCACTCCCATCAGACCCTCCTCCTAGGGAACCGGATCTGATGCCGGCTCCGACACCAGTCCAGCCGACGCCGGTTCCGATGCCGGCCCCACCGACGCCAGCGGGGGACAGTCCCCTTCTGTCAGGCCCACCCCTCCTGGGCTTCTCAATGTTGACCCGCCTGTGGGGTCTCCTTCCGGGCCGTCTGCTCCAGCAGCTCCTCCGGCACCCGGGTACCCGCCGTCTTATCCAACGCCGTCATACCCGGGTCCGCAGTATCCAGCGCCGCAGTACCCAATGCCGGTCCCGCTGACACCGCAGTACCCGACACCTCAATACCCGACACGGTTTCCCACAGCGGGTTTTGGATACTACGCCTTCACGAATATAATCCAGTATAATTATCCCCTCCTCCTCCACCTCCACTGCCCCTCGGCTGCCAGTGGATCTGCAGGAGACTCTGGCTTCCTGGTGGGCTGAGGCCAGGCTCAGCTCTGCAAGAAGTGAAAACCGCCTTGACATGACAGTGCCCCGACCCCATCGCCGAACTGACACCTCCTCACCGCCTCTGGACTCCAGGGCCCTTCCCTCTGGATCCCGAGAGGGGCAGGACACGCGTCCAGGGATCCCCCCCAAGGAACCCGTTCCTCCCCCTAGACATGTCAGGGAGTCTTATTCTGCTTCTGATTCTTCTTTGCTCTCGGATTCCTCCGATGGATGCTCTGAGAGAGACGAACCCCGCTCTCCATCCAAGCCCCGGCCGAGGACCTCTCCGAAGTCTCCTCTGGAGGACCCTTCCTTCACGGAGTTGCTCAGAAAGATCCAGGAAGTACATCAGTGGCGCTCACTGGAACCAGATCCTCAGCGGGTCAAACTTGCCGAACATCTGGACCTGCCCCTGACAGCTCCTACTTTAGTGCCACCCTGGATTGAGCCTCACACCCACAGCTATTTGGAAACAACCATTGGCTTTAGCTCCACTTCCCAGGAAGTCTAACAGGCTATACCAGGCTCCGGAGGGTGTAGACTTTTTGGATTCTCACCCTCGTGCAGACTCTGTCATGATTAGTGCCGCTCACGGCCGGTCAGCACATCCCAAACGTCTAAGCTCGTCTCCTCCGGATAAGGAATCTCGCCTCCTGGACCAGTATGGAAGAAAAATATACGCCTCTTCCACACTGGGAATTCGAGCCCTGATTTATGTCACTCATATGGGGGATTACCAGAAGGCCATCCTTACCCAGGTGGAATCCAAGATTGACTCCTTCACCTGACTCCCAAGTCAAGCAGGAGTTAGCTGACTTAGTCCGTTCTGCTCGTTCAGCCAGTCGTCACATCCTGCGGACGACATATGATGCAGTGGACACTGCCGGGCGGAGGTCCGCATTCGCCGTAAGTCTTCGGCATCATGCCTGGCTCCGCGTGTCAGGTTTGGTCCCGGAGGTGCAGTCAGCAATCCAGGAAGCACCTTTCAGGGGTTCAGTGCTTTTCGGCGGTGATGTCAAGGACATCATCACTGACTTGCAGGAGAAGGGGACGGCTCTGAAATCTGTGGATTCCATGTACCATGCCATCCCCCCACAGCGCCCGTCCTTTTCGCAGATGCAGTTGGCCTGGCGAAACCCCAAGGAAAGCGGGCCACTAAACGTCGGGCCCCCCAGCTGCCAGGCCTCCACCGCCCAAAAGCAGCAGGGTGCCCCAGCTGCGGTGCTGCCCACACCACCTGACTCTTTCCCTCTCCCACTGCCTCCGGACACACAGAGGAACGGTGGGAGAGAGGTTCTCCCTCCACCTTCCGGGTTGGGAGAGGATAACTGTAATTCATGGGTGCTTCAGATTATAGCGGAGGGCACTCCTTAGAGTGTCTACAGAAACCACCCGCACCCCTCTGAAGTCATCCTATACAGGGACCATCTTCCTTTGGTCCGGAAGAAATCTCCCCTTCTCGTGAAGCAGGCCATAGAACCCATTCCCCTCACCTTCAAGGGGAGGTTATTATTCTCATTTCTTCCTGGTCCCAAAGAAGGATGGAGATCTCAGACCCATTCTCCATCTCAGCTCTTTGAATCTTTACGTGGAATACAAGAGGTTCAGGATGCTCTCCCTGCAAACCCTTCTGCCCCTTCTTCGGCCAGGTCAATGGCTTTGTGCACTGGATATGCAGGACGCATATCTGCTCATCCCCATTCGTCCTTCACATTGCAAGTACCTCTGACTTGCTTTCCAGGGGGACCATTACCAGTTCCGGGCACTCCTGTTTGGTCTTTCCTCGGTGCCCCGAGTTTTTACCAAATGCCTGGCTGTGGTAGTGGCCCACCTGCGTACTATGGGAGTTCAGGTGTTCCCCTACCTGGACGACTGGCTCCTGGCGGCCTCGTCCAGGGAGGAGCTCCTGCATTTTCTCTCCCTCACCCAGCAGGTTTTCACTTGCCTGGGCATTACCATCAACCATTCCAAGTCTCATCTGGATCCCTCCCAGAGACTTCAGTTTATTGGGGCCATCCTCGATACCACGGTGAGCAAGGCCTTCCTTCCTCCGGACAGAGGCGGCCTCTCTTCAGTCTGAATTTCTCTGCTATCAGAGCAGCAGGAAGGTTCTGGCGGTCGGTCCTACGTCTCTTGGGGCTTATGGCGGCCGCCATCCCGACAGTTCCCCGTGCTCGGCTCCACATGAGGATCTCTCAGTGGACTCTTCGCTCTCAGTGGGATCAACTGGTAGACAACCTAGATCATTTAGTTCTGATCTCCTCGCCGATGGTGAGAGACTTGCAATGGTGGATGGTTCAAGAGAACCTATTTCGGGGGGTCCCTTTCTGTCATTCCCCCCCCACCAGACTCTGACCACAGACGCATCAGGCGAAGGTTGGGGAGCCCATCTGGGTCCTCACCAAACCCAGGGTTTATGGTCCAGATTGGAGCTAGCTCTCCACATCAATGTACTCGAGCTTCGAGCAGTGCTATATGCTCTTCAAGCCTTTCACCAATACATTCTTACCGGTCACCTAGCTGTACAGATGGACAACATGTCCATGGTGTGGTACATCAACAAGCAGGGAGGGACTCAATCCTACCCTCTATGCAGGGAAGCAATGAGGGTTTGGGACTGGGCAACACTTCACAGCCTTCACCTCACGGCGATTCATGTTCCAGGAGCCGACAATACCCTGGCAGACAAGCTAAGCCGCTCCTCTGCTCTGCCACACGAATGGGAGTTGGACCAAAAGGTTCTAGGCAACATCTTCCAGCTTTGGGGGACTCCACAGGTAGACCTGTTCACCTCTTCCCAAAACGCAAAACTTCCCACCTTTTGTTCGCTCGCTCCAGAGCGAGGCGCTTTCTGGAGTGACACTCTGTCTCTAAACTGGAAGGACAGATTTATCTATGCTTTTCCCCCAATTCCTCTGGTCCCTCATGTATTGCAGAAACTAACAGAAGGTGCAAGAATGATTCTGATCGCTCCTTTCTGGCCCAGGCAAATCTGGTTCTCTCTTCTACAACAATACTCAGAGGTTCCTCCTCTTCCTCTTTCTTTATCTCGAGGATTGCTGACCCAGGATCAGGGGACCCTGGTCCATCCGGCCCTCAAGTCCCTACAACTTCATGCATGGCTCCTGCAGACCTAGCCCAATCCCGCTTTGGTGTCTCTCCAAAAGTGGCCGAAATTCTGGTGGAGGCTAGAAAACCCTCCACTAGGTCCACTTATGCCATGAAATGGAAGATATTTTCTATTTGGGCCGCTTCTAGGAACGTGGAGCCCTTCTCCTGTTCAGTGGCTGTTCTGCTTGAATATTTACGTCATCTTTTCGACCTGGGTCTCAAGTGATTCCTCCTTGAAAGTGCTATTTCAGCACTGCTATTTCAGCGTACCATGTTCCTTTCGCTGATAAAGCTTTTGCCCAACTGGAGGTCTCAAAGACTTTTCTCAGAGGGGTCCTTCATCTGAGGCCCCCCATCCAGACTCCTGCTCCCCTTGGGACTTGAACTTTGTTCTCGAGAAACTTCCCTTCCTCCCTTGAACCTGCGGCATCCATGAATCTGGAGATTTCTTTCTTTTTCGTAGAAGCAGCTTTTCTTGGTGGCCATTACTTCACTCGAAGAATTTCCGAGCTCCAGGCCCTTATGTGTAAAATCCCTTATTTGATTTTTCACAAAGAACGAGTGGCTCTTCGCACGAACCCTAAGTTTCTGCCTAAAGTGGTAGCAGAGTCTACCTTAAATCAGTCTATAGAGTTACCTGCCTTTTTCACACAGTACTCCAACCAAGGGAATATTTACTCCATACCATGGATGTTCACCGGATTCTGAGATACTACACTGATAGGACAAAGGATCTCAGAAAAACTGACCAGTTGTTCATCTCTTTTGCTCACAAAAGGGAAGGCAATGCTGTTTCCAAGCAATGCCTGTCGAAGTGGTTGGCTCATTGCATCACTTTCTGTTATGACAAGTACAACAAGACCCTTCCGGGTCAAGTCAGAGGTAGCGGCCTCTGCGGCTTGTTTCAAGAATGTGTCTGCGGCAGACATATGTGCTGCAGCCACCTGGACTTCCATCCATACTTTTACGAAACACTACAGTTTGGACATTGCCTCTTGCTGTAGAGCAGGCTTCAGGCTAGCTGTTTTGCAGGGCCTCCTGTCTTGAGGCTTGCAAGGCTACTGCTATTTTCAGGAGTAGTTTCCTCCTCCCGGTGCCTTTTATTTGTTTCAGACTGCTTGGGATTCAGTCCTATATAGAATTACCCTGCAAGAGCCCTCTCAGTAAGATAGTACAGTTACGTAAGAACTTGCCCGTAACAGTAGATCTTGAGAGAGAGCTCTTGCAGTAAAATATTTCTCCGCCCTCCATCCCCTAGGCTTTTCAGCTCTTTTTTCCAGGAAGGAAAACATCTGCTTCTCTCTCGTCTGGGCCTTCCGGACCTGTGGCAGGAAAGAACTGGAAGGCGGGCATCTGGGACCGCCCGTTGCATGACACCAGTCACCTGACGTGGGGGCGGTCCCTCGCCAGGGACTGCTAGCTAGAAATTTTTCCGTGGGGTCCTGCCACCGGCCGGCGTCAGTCATGTATGTAATTACCTACTGCAAGAGCCTCTCTCGAAGATCTACTGTTACGGTAAGTTCTTACGTAACTGTACTTTTGTAGATGAAACCGAGGGAGAATTGCAGTCTTTGATCATAGGCAGGCCAGCCTAGTGACTCAAGAACCTCCGGTGGTGACAGCACGAGGAGTTGGCTCCGAGGACAAATCATCCCACCCTGTTATAAAGCATTCTCAGCTGAGACAGTGTGATAGACTTACTGGAGAGCAGTGTAGGGGATCCATAGAAAAGACTGGGGAGGAAGGAGGAGGAGGTGGCAGTCTTTTGACAGGAGGCATGAGAGAGGAGAGGACACAGGCAGTAGAGCAGTTCTAGCTTTTGATTAAGATTTTGATAGTCTGTGTCACATGTTGTTCGAAGGAGAGTGAGGGATCTAACAGGATACCTAAGTATTTGAAGAACTGAACTGATTCAGGGGTATCCCCTATAGTAGTCAGAATGTGGAGTGAGCTGTTGTTTGTTTAAATGTTTTAGTTTTTTTAGTGTTAAGGACTAAGTGATTCTTGAGGAACCAATTCTGAGATGTATGGAAATCAGAGTCCATGTTGTGACTAAGTCATAGGGTATCGCACGACGACCAGTATAAAACAGCGTCATCCGCATAAAATTGCACGTAGGACCCATGACAATTCAGGGGTAAGCTGCTTATAAATAGAATAGAATTGGCCACAAGATTAATCCTTGTGGTACTGCATGAGTTGTAGTATTAAATGAAGAGCGAGACCCAGACCATTTAACTCCTTTGGAGTGGTATGGCAGGTAATTCTGGAACCAGGAAAGGGACAGACTGTCCACGCCAAAGAGTGTAATTAAGTGTAACAGAAGGTTGTGGTAAACCAACTCAAAGGCTTTGGTTAGATCTGTGAATATGACCCCAGTAAAAAGCCCTTTGTCGAGTGAACCAAGGATATCTGAAGTTACCTTGGTATGGGTAGTTAGGGTACTATAATTCTTTCTGAAGCCGTGCTTACAGTTGGATTGAAGGAGATGATCTTCCAGGTAGGATTGGAGTTGACTGAAAATAAGTCATTCTTGTATCTTCACTGAGGACATAGGACTGATATTGGTCTAAAGTTTTCAACTGAGTGTGCACCACCCTTGTGTAGCGGGACAACAGTTCCTACCTTCCATTTAGCTGGCACCCTTCCAGTAGTAAGAGGGTTTTTTATCAGATCACGAATGGGAACAGTGAGGGCTGAAGCACCTAATTTTAGGAAGTGAGGTTCAAAAGAGTCGAAACCCGAAGAACTGTCTTCCTTCAACTTTAATAATAGCTGCACTACAGTTGTGCTGAGCATTCTAATTGGTTGGGGGGGGGAGACTGCATTATGCTTTAGCACTGTGCCTAGAAGGGCATTGAACGTCACGCCAGTGTCATCTGCATATTATTTTGTGTGTTCTAACCCTTTTTCTTCCTCCTAGGACCTTGGTCGTGGCCCCAATAAACTCCTTTGTTATTTGTTTGAATCCTTGGGTTCAGCATATTATTAGAACATTAACATTTATATGTTACCATTGGTTACATTGCATAGGAATTGCATGGGTTGTACCAGTGGAAACCATAGTGGGTTTTTACTGTTTCCCTGGGGGAGGGCTAGGGATTACATAACCCACTTAAATATTTCCCATTGTGGAGGCACTGCATAACTTCTCATTTAAATGCAACACCTTTGGGTAAAAATCCCCACAGGTGATATTGCCCCATGCCCCTCAACCTTATTTGCCTTATAAGGCAGGAGTAGTGTACTGTCATCTATGGCAGCCCTGTACAATTGAATTAACTCATGAGATCATATGGTGATGTGGAAACACGAATACTGTACAGACATATCAATAAACAGAATGGGCTCCATGTAATGAGGACAACACACAAGCAGTTTTCTATGCTTTTCATGTGAGGTCAGCTGTAATCTTCCAGTGAGGTACAACAATGGCAGACACAGGCTAGGCTTCTTCAATGGGAAGCATATCAGCATTAGTTGGCTAAGTAGGTGGGCTTATAATTTAGCAGCTACTGTCACTGATCACAGAATTATCTGAACCCTATCTAGCAGCTTCATGAACTTGTTGATGGATTGTGGGAGGAAGATGAGCCTCCCTCCCTCCCTCCTTTCCTTCCTTCCTTCATCTTTCATGTCAGTCCAAGAATCAGCCTGGTTTAAATGTTAAGTCTACAGTACTTACAAGGGCCTCAGAATTCTCATAGGCTAGAAATATCGAATGGCTTAGATTCCTGAATGATACAAGGTTAAAAATGACCTCACATGCAAGAGAAGATGGTTTTACTGAAATCTAGATGTCAAAAAAAATTGACAGACTGCCTGTATGTTTGATGGTCTAGGTCCACTACCAGGAGCGTAGAATGGACTGTTTGTATGTGAGTGTGGAGTTAAGAGCAAAGGAACAATGAAGTTCCACAGCAGCCTCATATGCCATATTCTGTATCAACTTATTTGTGGATTCTAGGTGTTCACAGTGGTGACTGGTAAAAACAGTTTTGTCTTGTGTGCATTTTAGCACTGTTGAGGGATCTCATTGGGTTCATTATCATCTTAATATATGTTTTTTTTTTTTTTTTTTTAGGTAAGCCAGGATGGTAAAGCACTCTTGGATGTACTTCAGCGTCCTCTAAGCCCTGGGAATTCTGACTCGCTTACTGCATCAGCTAACTATTCCAAAGCAGTTCGCCAAGTCTTGGATGTAGTGCATGAAGTCCTGCACCACCAGCGGAGGCTTGAGAGCATCTGGCAGCACCGGAAGGTTCGCCTGCACCAACGGCTGCAGCTCTGTGTTTTCCAGCAAGATGTTCAACAGGTAACAATAATCTCTTCGTGTGGAAGTATCTTCGAGTGCTTATTCAGAAATTTGGTAGCTTTGTATTTTATTTTGATTTTATGCAGAATGGGAAAACAAATAATTTTAAACCTGTGACCTTTACAGTAAACGGCAGAGCTAGTGTAATCTAGGCACGGCTAGAGCACTACACTGTGAAGCATGAGATGACTGGTTGAATCCAATTCTAGCCAATTGCTCACCATGTGATCCTGAGCAAGTCAACCTTCCAGTGCTTCAGTCCGATGCATGAGATGTGGCTTTTCAATTGGGCCATCCTGCATAAATCAGTTCCTTATCATTTCTCTAAGTATTCTTCTAAACATTGGTGCATTAAAATGCATTAAATCATATCGGTCCTCTTACAGATCAACTGACAGTGTCAGTGGTGACGTGATACCTTTTATTGGACCAGCATGTAAGTTTCCACATGCAAGCATTTGGGCCCAGAGTGTCGTTCTTCATGAGACAGCCTCCCGTTGAAGAAGGGCCCTGTATAGTCCCAAAGGATTTGTACTAAAAGTTACATGTCGGCTTAATAAAAGGAATCCTGCCACTGACTTTGTCTGCTGGGTGTACACTGTGAATTACATCGTTATGCCAACACCCGAAATCAACTGGCTGTGACCTCTTAACATTGAAGAGCAGGACAACAATTCTTAAAGGGACACTATCAACCCCTCTATGTCTCAAAGTGTCCCTAGTTTAAAAAACACATTTTATGATTGCCAACATTCTGTAAAGATTGCTGATGTAGCGGGTAGTTTAATTCTGACTCATTTTTTCTTTAAAAAAGTGAAAAACATACTACCCACCATACTGGTGTTACCACACAAACACAGGCTTGTTTACATTCCTTGATCAGCTCCAGCTGCATCTTTCCTGGACTTGGGAACATCCCCAACATAGTCTAGCCCCACATGATGCAGTGGGAGGTTAGAAGGCTATTGCATCATGAGTGACTGCACTGTTTGGGGTGTCTTTAATGCTCAAGAAGTATGCATGTTAGTATGTTAGTAAAAGCTCACTTACAAAGGATCATCATCACAAATGTAGGGGAGGTACATAAGTTTGGAGTCAGTAGCAGCTTAATAGGCATTGTCAAGGACATCTAATAGTAAGAAAAATGTGAACAGGAGAAATTGGTAAACACTGGCAATAGCATAACAAGGTAGGATAACACAGGCAAATAACACACAGCCAAAACAGGGGTACATAGTCAATGGGGTTGGGTTCACACATCATGCCATACAATTAAGTGCTTAAGTCAGAGTTAGGTGCTAGTTTGAGAAAAAAATCAGAGGTGGAATCTAGGCAGGATCTTGTATTGGGAGGAAACAGAAGATGGTACTGTTCATCAAAACTGATACCTAAAGGTTACTAGGCTATAGCCAGAGGAGTCACCCTAGGTATAGTAGTCAGAAAGGGTAGAGGGAACCAATCACGATAAAGTAGGAGAAGAGGAATCAGAGGAGGGGGATGATGGTAGGCTCAATGGTGGGTGGTGTAAGGAGGTCAGCATGTGAAGGTTGTCAGGGAGAGTGTGAGAGGAGAAAGGTGAGCAGGCAGGTGGGCAGACATGGGCAGGTGGTGAGCAGGGAGTTTTGTGTCAGATTGTGGAGTGAAAGAAGAACCTTGGGAAGCCTAGGGTTCTGGTACCTGCTAGGCTAATAGTGGGTGTGGCAGCGTACAGGAAGGGAGATAATCTTTAGGAGCATGGCTTTGGGTAACAGAGGTGTGCTGACTCGTGGGTTAAGATTGGCAATACTGGGATGTACAGGGAGAGGCATCACCAGTAGAAAACAGGAAGTTGTTATCCCTTTGTACAGACAGTTGGTGAGACCCCATCTGGAGTACTGCGTCCAGTTCTGGAGACCCCATCTCTGCAAGGACATAGACAGGGTGGAGGCAGTCGAGAAGAGTGCAACTAAAATGGTGTAGGGTCTGCTACAGAAGCCATACGAGTAGAGACTAAAGGAGCTTAATAGGTATACCCTTGAGGAAAGGAGGGAGAAGGGGGACATGTTAGAAACTTTTAAGTACCTCAAGGGAATCAACAAAGTCCAAGAGGGCAGCATCTTTCAGAAAAACAGATGTGCAAGAACAAGGGGACAATCATAGAAACAGAGAATTTGACGGCAGATAAGGACCGCTTGGCCCACCCAGTCTGCCCATTTCCCTACCTAATGGATAAGCTGCAGATCCTAGTTAACCAGCAGCCTACTTCTTTCTACCCCCAACCCCTAGAATTGCATTATGACTGTCCCATGCATGCTTGAATTCAACCACTGTTTTTGACTCCACAACCTCCTCCGGAAGGTCTTTCAATGCATCCACCACCCTCTCTGTGAAAAAATACTTCCTTACATTACCTCTGAGCTGCCGCCCCATCTTCAAATTGTGCCCCCTTGTTCTTGCACACCTCTTTTTTTGAAAGATGCTACCCTCTTGGACTTTGTTGATTCCCTTGAGGTACTTGAAAGTTTCTATCATGTCCCCTCTCCCTCCTTTCCTTGAGGCTATACATATTAAGCTCCTTTAGTCTCTCTTCATATGTCTTCTGGTGCAGACCCTGCACCATTTTAGTTGCCCTCCTCTGGACAGCTTCCATCTTGTCTATGTCCTTGCGGAGATTGGGTCTCCAGAACTGCAAACAGTACTCCAGATGGGGTCTCACCAGCTGTCTGTACAGATGGATAACAACTTCCTGTTTTCTACTGGTGATGCCTCTCCCTATGCATCCCAGTATCCCCCAGCCCTCCTTACTGCCCTCTCACATTGCTTGCCCATCTTTAATTCATCTGATATGACCACCACCAGGTCCCTTTCCATTTTTGTTGTTGTTAGTATCTCACCCCCCATTGTGTACTCTTCCCGGGTTTTTGTTTCCCATGTGCATTACCTTGCACTTCTAGCATTAAATCTAAGCTGCCATACATTTGACCATTCCTCTAACCTTGCCAAGTCCCTTCTCATCCTTTCCACACCACCTTAGCATCAACTCTGTTGCAGATCTTTGTGTCATCTGCAAAGAGACATACTTTTCCTTCCAGTCCCTCTGCAATGTCGCTTATAAAGACATTGAAGAGGACCGGTCCTAATACTGAACCCTGCGGCACCCCACTAGTAACCCCCCTTTCTTCAGAGAGGACTCCATTTACTATTACCCTCTGTGTCCTATTCTCCAGACAATTCTTTACCTAGGCTATCATCTTGGGACCCACTCCCAGGCTGGCTAACTTGTATATTAATCTTTTGTGTGGGACTGAGTCAAATGCCTTGCTAAAGTCTAGGTAGACCACGTCCACAGCCCCTTCCTGATCTACTACTTTGGTCACCCAGTCAAAGAAATCTATTAGATTCTTCTGGCATGACCTTCCTGCTGTGAACCCATGCTGCCTTGGGTCCTGTGCCCCTCTGGCCTCTAGGTACTCGACAATTCTTTTCTTCAGCAGTGATTCCATCATTTTCCCTATCACTGAAGTTAAACTAACAGGTCTGTAGTTTCCTGCTTCTGCCCTGCTCCCACTTTTGTGAATGGGAATGACATCTGCCCTCCTCCAGTCCTCAGGTACCACCCCATCCTCCCATGATTTGTTAAAGAGGATAGTCAGTGGTGTCACTAGTTCTATCCTTAGTTCTTTTAGAATTCTGGGATGAATCCCATCAGGCCCCATTGCTTTGTCCACCTTCAGTTTTAAGAGTTCTTTCAGAACCCTTTCTTCTGTAAATGGGCTGGTATCAACTTCTGTATCCAGAGTGTTTCTATTGTTTGTTTTAGGTACCTCCCCCTCTTCATTTGTAAATACTGAGCAAAAATATTTGTTTAGTATCTCTGCCTTTTCACAGTCACCCTCTGCCCACTCCTCCCTTTATTAAGCCTCACTATCCTCCCTTAGTCTTCCTTCGCCTCCCTGATGTACCTAAAAAGGTTTATCCCTCTTAACTGAGTTGGCTATCTTTTCCTCAGTTCGGGCCTTTGCTGTTCTGACTGCCTTCCCAGCTTCCTTTGCTTTAACTGATACAATTCTCTGTCCTGCTTCTTCTGTGATTCCTTGTACTTTCTGAATGCTTTTTCTCTTGAACCTTCACTGCCACCTCCTTTGAGAACCATAGTGGTTTCTTACATCGCTTTGTTTTGTTTATTTGCTTCACACAAAGGCTTGTTACCTCTGTGATGGCAGTTTTTATTATTCCCCATTGTTCTTCCACTCCTCCTTCCTGCCCATTTGCTAGTGCATTCCTTAGGCATGCACCCATTTTGGCGGCAAAGTCAGCCCTCCTGAAGTCCAGTACTTTTGCCTTTGTATGGCTTGACTCTATTGCTGTGTTTATTGTGAACCATACTGCTTGATGGTCGCTAGTTCCCAGATGGCTACCCACTTCTACATCTGTGATCCTCCCTCCATCTCCATTTGAGAGGACCAGATCTAAGATTGCTCCCTCTGAGTGGGTTCCAATACTAGTTGTCTAAGGCATGCCCCCTGTAGGGCATCTAGAATAACCCCACTCTTAGAAGTGGCTGCTGCAACTGCACTCCAGTTAACATCTGGCATATTCAGATCACCCATTAGCAACATCTCCCCTTATCTGCTATTCTAAGTATACTTTCTATCATTTCCTTGTCCATTTCCTCCCCCTGCGGGGGGGGCTGTATACAACCCCTGTGCGGATTGTGGTGCCATTGTCTGCCTCCAAATTGACCCACAGTGCTTCTTCTCCTCCCTGTTTACCCTTTTGTTCTGTTGCTTTGATTCCTTCCCTTATGTAGAGAGCTACTCCTCCTCCTCTTTACCCTCCCTGTCCCTCCTGTAGATAGTGTATCCTGGTATGTTTACGTCCCAGTCATGGTTCTGTGTGTACCATGTTTCTGTGACTGCCACAATATCCAGATGTTCCTCCTCCATCAAGGCCATTAATTCAGGAAGCTTGTTACCCAGACTACGGGCATTGGTACTCATTGCTCTCCAAAATTTGAAGATAGAGGGGGGAAGGCTCAGGGGCAATGTGAGGAAGTATTTTTTCACATAGATGGTGGTGGACACATGGAACGGCCTTCCTGGGGAGGCCAGAGGGTCAAAACAGTGGGGGAATTCAAAAATGCATGGGACAGACATAAGGCAAGTTTTGTAGTGCGTAGGAAGAAATAGGCTGTTGGTTAACTAGGATCTGCAGCTTATCCAGTAGGTAGGAAAATGGGCAGCCTAGGTGGGCCAAGCAGTCCTTATCTGCCGTCAAAGTCTATGTTTCTATGTTTACTCCCCCTAAGCTTTGCATATCCATTAGGCGTTGACCGGGAATTTAGTTTTTAGAATACATGCATGTGGATAGAAGGGATTTACAAAAAAAACACAAGCAAATTGAAAATGGTCTTCTTGAAATGTTTATGCATCCTACATACAGCTCTACTTCCACACTTTTTTTTTTTATGTTGCTTCACTTGGGTGCCACTCCTGACTAAATAGGAGTATCATACACCTCTCCATAGTGGATTGGCTGTGTTACTGTTGTTCCCAGTGATTATGCAGACTGACTGCTTACTATGACCCTTTGTTGGCTGTTATTGATCAGACAATATGACACACCCGAGGATAATACATTCCTGAAGACAGATGAATCAAACTATGTAATTCATGGACTGTAGAATAGTATAACATTTAAAAGTATGTTACATGTTTCCTATTCAGTCTCCCCCAAAGGATATGCATATCCATGGTGCTTCCACTTACTTTAGAATGCATGCTTCTCACTATGTACTGCTCTTCTTACAAACTACCTCTTGGGTTAGCTACATTTGATTGTAATGGGTACCCTATACAGTGCTCTGTAGGGGGACTGGCTGCTCTGCTGAATGAGTGATAGCATTGTTCTGCATTACCGTGGTTCTATGTGGGATGACATTGATTGTACAAGCTGAGGGCTCACTATAGCTCTCTGTTGGGCTGATCAGAAAAGTTGAAATGTGGTTTGGTCCTCCAATATAGCTTAACTGATGTGCCATAGCTCACTTCCTGTGCCGGTTCTGCTTCTGCTTGGGATAGTGTAATACTTCCAAGTACCATCGGTCCTTTGATTTTATTTCTGGTACTAGGCACACACCACATTTTTCCTGTTTTGTCCGCAGATTCTCCTGCTACCCCAGGGCTCACACTGCAGACTGCATAACCAAAGCTTGGTAAAAAAGGGGTGTGGGTACTGATCGCCAAGACTGTGTCCACTCTCAATTGTTAACATGCCCTCATATTCCAAATCTTCACATCCTCTCCCATGACTGCCATGCCAAACTGGAAATATATATATAGTAACTATAGTAATTGTTTTACCAACTGTATACTAATTCATGCCAGGCAAGGATACTTGCAAATATTAGAAATGACTGCTGCTTTAATTGCACCCCGAGGTAAGTAAAACTTCTAAATATTTAGTAAATACGTACAGGTTTCATACTAGCACCCCAGATAATAAAATACACTGGCAGCCTTGACAAAGACCACTACTAGAAATCATTCCCACACAAAATATATTTTTCATAAATGGAAGAAAAACCAAGCCTGTCATGTTAAATTAGGTACAGTGTGTGTGTGTGTGCTGGCTGTATGCTGTTCAGAAAGTTGTATGTTGATGTTAGCAGCAGGGCATGAGGGAAAAACACTGCAACAAAGGGAACTCCAGATCAGATCTTCTGAAGTAGCAGAAAATTAGCAAGTCTAACTAAGAAGTCTACATGGACTAAAAGGAGATATAAAATTCCTAGGAGCTTTTCATGTTTCTCTGATTTAAAAAGCGGACAACATTATAACTTATTTTCTGCTGCGATAAAAATCTTGTTTCTGCTCTTGCTGATAATCTGTCCAACGGAATGGAATGGAATGCCTTCAATCAGTTATAGGGTCCTCTTGACAATTAGCATACAAGGTAGGCTTAGCAGTTGCTAATCAGAGCAGGCAGCCTGCACTCCTGTGGCATTCAATAAACCAGGACCTCGTGTGCTTTGTCCATGAAATACCATAAATTAGGCATACTGTATCACCATGCCATTACAAAAACAAAACCCCACCTTGTTTTGCCCATAAAATTATTTTAAAACAATCACAAGGATTACAAATGATTATCGGTCTTGTAAGATCATGGAGATGTCCCAGTGAGCTGGTGTGTGTGTGTGTGTGTGTGTGTGTAATGGTGTACACACTAATGGCATGGGTGCCAGTAAATGCTCAGATTCTTGTATACTATACATGCATACTGCACATATTGTAAATATCTCTGTATGTATTGTACTATTTGACCCTGAGCTAACCAGGTCCATCTTGTAAATGAGCTTGCTCAACAATGTTCGCCTGGATAAAGATTTTGACTGATTGACTGATTGATTGATGGGGGAAAACCAGTGATCTATGATCCAATAAGTTCCTCCTCTTCATGTGTACCTACATTCGTCCATAGGTATATGTGAGTTTGCGTGGTCTTAAAGGGCATTTGATGCACCTGGGGCAGGAAAGTTATCCTGATGTAACTCTGCCCACAGAAATGCCTTCTGATGACATATAGTGTGAAACAGGGCTGCAGCAATCATATTACTGTATGTGTAAGGAAGTGCTGGAGGGCAGGCTTTTTACATTAAGTTCTTATAACATGTACATTCAACTTGCCCTTTTTAAAGCAGTATATTAAGTAGTGCTGGGCAGCGTTGCCCAATTTTGCCTCTGCTGACATTCCACAAAATTCTGTGACTTCGGTGGAATTCCACATAATTCACATTGTTCCACAGAAAATGTTAAAATTCTGCAGTTCAAATTAATGTCTAGTTTTGATTTTATATTCAAGAAAAACCTACGGGGAAAATTCATTTACATTAACTTTAGTACAAAAAAAAAGTCACAGGTTCACACTGATGTCATTTTTGTTGTATATGCAAGAACCATTTATCTGAAAAATTTCCACAGTTTACATTAAACTTAATGTAAAAAAAAAGTCTGAACTTTACATTAATGTCTATTCTTTTCTACAAGCAAAAAACACCTATGGAAAAAAATCTACACTTTACATTAACATTAGTGAAACCTTCCATGGTTCACATAAAAATTAAGAAGTTTACTTATTGTCAGATTTAGTACACTTAACAAGTAGAATGGCAACTCCACTGGAATTCTGCCAGCAGAGTTCATCAATTTGTGCATCCTTAATTCAAACTCGTAAGTTATAAAAACATGACATAAACAGTTCCCCTTCTTCAGCCCATTCCTCTACATAACAATTGCCTTAGCCCCATTCCTCACTGTACTGTATCCATAGCCCTGGCGGGGCTAAAGTGGGTACTTTGTTGCTACATGGGGCTTCCTGACTACAATCCTGAAATAAAATCGTCAATAAATAATTATGCACTGGTCAAAAAAAGTGCTTTTATGCATATCCAAGATCCTAGGGCTGGGAGCACAGTGGAGTGACTTGACTGTCTCAACCAGTCTGGATCCAGTTAGTAAAATCTAATAAATCCAATGTTGGGTAAGGTTCTTTTTGTTTGTTTGTTTGTTTTAAGAGAAAAACAAATGCCACAACATTTCTTGACTTTCAGGTGAAACAGAAAATAACAATCCCTAGGATGTCTTCAATCAGAAGTACCCACCAATGTGTTCTGTGCTAACTGCTGAGAAAGATAAGCTTGACCTGAACATTCTGCATACAAGCTCTCTGTGTTCCTGATAGGCTATCTGATGACGTATGGCTCTGTCTCGCACTCACGGAAAACAGTGTGGAAAGGTATTATGAGATGCATCATTCCCCATCTCTTTGGTATGAGCAGTCCCTCCAGGAAGAGAGGAGAGAGACTGTGAGATGCTTGCTCTAGAAATAAAGGACAGTAGGCTTGTGGGAGGCTTCAATCCCAAACCTGACTCAGAAGAGAAAATGTCACAATGGCAGCAGTACGAATAATTGGTATCTGCCAAAAACAAGTCCAGTACACAGTGGGCAGTAGTTACTTGCTGCAGAAGAGAAAAGAGGCTGCCTCCTCCTTCCCCCTTCCAACCCCATGCCCAAAGATTCTCCACAATGGCTCAGCAGCAAAATATTTAGCCGTGTTATTTGGATTAAAAAAAATGCACAGGCCTCCATTTCTGTGGCACAAAACAAAGATGATAAATGGCCTTCTGAAGTCAGAAGATGGGGTGGCATGCTAACACGGGGACCTCTGGGACAACAGCATCCCTACACACACCCCAACACACACAAACACAAACTGGGTACACAGTCACTCACATAATACCAGTCTCCCTATGAATAAAATAAGGAGCACCACGTTAAAGATAGTGGGGTCAGCCCAAAGGAGGACTACAAAACACATTTCTAAAGTATGTAACCTTTCCTACTCTGATAAATTATCTACCCTCAATTTGTATGACTTAAACACACATAGGGTTATGGGGGATCTCCTAATGATTTTTAACATCCTGCAGGATCCAAACTTAACTAGAGAACGTAACCTTATCTGGACAATCAAACCAACTAGCCTCAGATGCCATTATAGACAACTCATTATTCCAAAGGCCATTACTAATAAAAGGAATAATTACTTCACAGTAAGAGCAAGTAAGCCGTGGAACTCATACCCAATGCCTTGTAGATATCAGAAATTTTGATAAGTTTAAATTTGAATTAGATAAATTCCTAACGGTGAACAGGGTTTAACTCACCCACAAGTGTGGGGAAGGTAGTCTCGATGGGCCATTGGCCTGCTTCTACCTTCATAAACCAAGTAATACCGAGTAGCATGTAAATTGCAAATCAAACAAAGGGATTACACTGAAAGCATGCATTCTGACAAGAGCTAAAGTTAGAAACAATGTTCTGCCCATGACACCTTCTTCAGGAATTACTGCTAAAGGTTCTGCTAATGTTTTACGTTGAGACTGACATTTCTTTGTTTCTTGTTTTTACTTACTAATTCCCTCCCTCTGCAAGCTATTGAATCTCCTACTGCAGCCTACTGCTGTGGTGACAGCTGCAAGGGATTATGGGATTTGCAGTAACAGAAGATGTCAGCCTATAACTAAGCCACATTAGTCTGATAAATCTACTATACTAGAGTAAACAGTAAGTAAACCAACATGTTTTTGCACACAAAGTGCACCGTGGGATCAGCCCCACACTTGTGTGTCAGAGCCCTTTGTGCGGACTGTTCCCCTTTAATACTACAAGATGCAATGAGGCAACATGGTATCATGACCTTTTGCTTAATCCACAGTTTTACAAACTGTTTATGAAATGTTGCTGGCTTCTGTCTTAAGTTCTTCCATTGTGACTTTACTATAACATCACAGTCCCCCATCCCGAGTGCAGCTGCTGGGGACGACTGCCAATGCCATGCCCGGAAATCTGCATAACATAATATCACTTTTTTGTTTAATAAAATTTATAAACTATATATCATTTAGAAATCACTTTTCAGGATTTGTGCCCCATAAAGCACCACAAGTGAAATGGGAGGGGGCCGTCACTGAGCCCATTACAGGGCAAAGGTGAGGAGGATGGCACTCAGCAATGTAACACTACAATGTCTTGGCCATGTCACCAATGTAAAACAGATTTTAATCTCAATGAGTTCTTCTGACCTGGATAAATAAAGGTTTTAGTAGCCAGAAGGACACTAAAAAGGGGGGTGGGCGAGAGAGGTGGTACAGAGAGTGGCAACAGTGGTGGGTGTCTTCCGGTAGCACACCAATATTTAATGTCTCAGCTCCTGCCCATTGGGGACTGACTGGCTGGGAAAAGCATTGTATGAAGCAGCGAGATTTCCCTGAGCAGCAGGACCTGGAATCAGCTGGCAAAAAATAACAAAACTGGATTTGTGGAAGGAATTGGAGGGAGGGGCTCTCAAAGCAAAACCAAAAATGAATGTCGAGGCATGCAAACCAAAGGCATAGTCACTGAGGTCACAATATGAAGTTTTAAAGGAAGGAACTCTTGATATCTTGAGCTGTCAGGCACAGTCATAGAGCAGCAGTTTATGTAGCTAGGTACACTGAACTGCCTAGGGTCTCTGAATTAAGAAAATGTGGAGACAGGAGATGCAGGAGGGGAGGGTAGTGGGCAGCAGAGGCTGTGTGGTGCTGTGTGTTTGGGAACAATGTGGCAGGCAGGGGGTTACATAGTGTATAGGGAGCTAGGTTTCTTGATCATTGAAGTGGGGGATGCATAGGGCAGAACTGGGAGCACTAGCAGTGTGGCAGGTAGGTGGGACTGAGCAGAAGGCAAAGATGAGAGGTAGGGGGAGGCAGGGTTGAGTACAGCTGAAGTGGGAAGGCTGAAGGAGAGATAGGTATACAGGGTTAGGAAGGGGGTAATGACAGGAAAGGGTGGTGAGGGACAAGACACGGTGGGTCCCTCACCCCAAAAGGTGAGGAGGCAGTGGGTGCAGGTTGGAAAACAGGGAGGAAGGCTCAACAGGTGGTGGAGAGGGCATGGCCACAAGTAGGGGAACAATCAGCAATTGTTTCCAGCCACTGACTGTAGAGGAAGATGAACATATCAGGATAGCCTGCAGGAGGAAGAGAAGAGGCAGAACCCTAGAATGGGCTTGAGTGGAGTGTGAGAGGGTCAGGGGAGGCCAAGGGGAATAGAAGTGACAGCAGGTGTAGCATGGGGCACTCGAGGGAGGGGGATAGAGAAAGGACTGAGGACACATCAGAAACAAGAAAGGGGACATGAGAGCTATGAAGGAAAGCAGGGTAGATTAGGTCCTGGAAAGCCGAGAATTAAACAGAAAGTGTGTCCTTCAATGCCATAAGTCTTGGAAACAACACTGATGACCCACAGGCCTTGTTACTGGAAGGAAAGGTTGATTTGGCAGTGGTCACCAAGACCTGGGCCACCTGAAACCACGATGGATCTCTTTCTATTCCAAGGTACACCCTGTTCAGAAAAGACAGACAGAAGTGGAAAGGGAGGTGGCACTTTACGTTAAGGAAGACATAACAGTCACAAGGTAAGATGTGCAGGAAAGGACCTAGAGGCATTGTGGGTCCAATTGCACACAGAGGCAGGAAGAAATCTGAGGTTGGGAGTGGTCTACTGATGCGCCACAGCAGGAAGAAGGGAAAGATAAAGAAATGGATGACATAAGACAAGCAGACGGGAAAGGAGGGGGTGACAGTGAGGACCTCAACATGCCCAAGATTAAGTGGGATATCCCAGCTGTCACCTGTAATAGGAGGCAATTGTTCCTGATCCCGGGAGTTAACAAACCCACTAGGGAAGGATCCATCCTGGACCTGGTAGAAGAGAATGAGGATCATGTTAGGGAGATTACAATGAGGGAACCACCAGAGCAGTGACCAGCAGACAGTGTGGTTCCAGATAGATATGGAAGGAAATCCTAAACACGAAAATGTCTGGATTTTAGGAAGGCTGACTTCAGCAGGTTGGGCAGGTACTATAGGAGATATTAGCTGGCCTCAGGAAGGATCTGAACCTGACCAGAAATGGACCATGATCAAGCATGGGACCCTAGCAGCCACAGAAACCTGCCTTAAGCAGAGGGTAAGGAAGGGAAATCCAGGAAGCTGCTTTGGTTCAACAGGAGATTCATAGAGCTCAGCATGAAAAGGCATCATATAGATGTCCCAGAAGAAGAAGATAGGATAACCTATGTTGTGAAGGCAAGGAAGCTGGGAAGGTAGGCAAGCAGGCAAAGGTAGGGAAGGAACTGCAGTCCTTGAGGGAGCAATGATGGGACAGGCCTTCTTCAGATATCTAAGGGGAAAAAGGCTACAAAAGAGGGCACTGTTACACTTAAAAAGGGGGAAGGGTGGGTGGATGGAAGTAAGAACAATGCCGAGGTATTAAAAAAACGACTTCTGCTTGGTCTTTACTAAAGAGAGAGATGGTCCAGTGCCACAAGAGAAGATAGGAAGGGGAAGTGGGTTGTATGTACGGTAGAGGATAGGACAGCAGTGGACTGGGTCATGAAGAGACTCAGAGCTCTGAAGGTGGAATGATCCCTGGAATAGATGGCATGCACCCCAGGGTACAGAGCAAACTTGTGGCACAGTCAGTGGAAATTCTGGCAAACATTTTTAACAGTTTGCTAGATATGGAGGAGGTGCCACTGGAGTGGAGAAAAGCACATGTGGTGTTGCTGCATAAAAGCGGGGATAGGGATGACCTGGGGAACTACAAGCCTAGCAGCTTGACATCTAGTGGGCAAGCTGAGGAAGCCATCCTAAAAGAATGGTTGAATTCCTTGAGGCAAATGGACTCCAGGATGAGAGGCAACACAGATTCATGGCAGGGAGGCCATACCAGACCAGCTTAATTGATTTCATTAACTGGGCAAGAAAGGCTGCTGGCAAGGAACAGGCAGTTGATAAAATGTACTTGGATTTCATTAAAGCCTTCGATTCAGTATCCCACAAGAGGTTAATCAAAAAGTTGCAGTGCTTAGGGCCAATAGCAAATTGATGTAGTGGGTGTCAAACTGGCTAAGCAGGAGGACCCAAAGTGTACTGGTGGGAGGGAAGCCATCAGGATCTTTTTAGTTCACCATTGGGATCCCAATTCCTAGAATTTACATACATTTTGGCAACCTGAACCGCCACTACTGGGGACATTATTCAAGCCTTGAAGTACCTCAAAGGTATTTAACAAGGTGGATCACTGGAGTCTCTTTACCTTGAGCTGGAACAAAACACAAGGAGGCACAACTAGAAATTATTTGGTGGGGGTCCAAGAAGGAAGGAGGTCAGGAGACACTCTTCACGGAACGGTGGTGGCAGGGTGGACTGAACTGCCAGCAGAGGTTGCAAACCAGAAGATGGTCAGAGTTAAAGGAAGGAGGCAGGGCCCACTGTAATTCAGTATGCAAAGGGCCCATGTCCAGCCAAGTAAATAGACCTTAACTTACGGTCTTCTGCTGGCAAATTCATATGTCTGTATGCCTGAGGCATAGCTAAGGGTACTAATATCCTAACAGTCATCATTCTACTAATTAAGGACCACTAAGGAAGTCTTGTTTGTTATTTTAATTGTTGCAGGTTTTTACAGTTCATTTATCCAGGATAGCCCTGCTGAGATGCAACACCTTTCCAGTGGGTCAGGCGCCTACCCATTTCTGCAACTAGGAGAGCTGGAGCAGTATGAGATTAATGACTTGCCCAAGGTCCCAAAGCAAGTATACTCCTCCTCCGGGATTAGAACCTGCAAGCTTCGGGTTCCCAAGCCATCGTTCTAATCACCAGACCTCACTGCCTCTAGAATCGGCCTCCTAAATCTCACAACTGTATTTTTAAATTGAAATAGTGCTAATAAAGCATTATTTAAACTTTAAAACTTCTTAACCAGCTAAGTGTGTAAAACAGACCCCACAGTTTAAATGAACAGTCCATTACAATGAGAAAAGGACTGCTGGTGAACCAATCAGAATACGGGATTCTCGGTCAGCAATCCATGAGGTACAGAATAACTGAAATAGCTAGAACTTAAAAAAAAAAACTTTAGAAAAGCTTGGTTAGGAAATGTCACTAAAGAGACCATTTTTAACCAACTGTGCCCAGAAAATAAAGCTTGTCTCCTAAATATGATTATCAAATGTTCTGATCATCTCAGATTCAGACAAGGTGCGCTGCCTTTGCTGAAATGCAGGGTACAGCACAGTACTGTATTTTATGATATATGGCTGTGATTGCCTGGGGGACCTCATCAGCAGTGGAGGAAAGATGGCGGCTGCAGGAGTGGGAAGAGGCAGCAGGAGGACCGGACAGGAGGGCTTACACAGCGGCTGCAAATTGGCAGCAGGGCAGGAGCAGGGTCTGCTGGGAGGAAACAAGCTGCAGGATGGAGTGGGCCAATCTGCAAGCAGGGCACCAGGTTTAAAAGCACCCCTGCCCCATACCACCAAAGAGGAGCTGTGATTGCTTGGGGGACCGCATCGGTGGTGGAGGAAAGATGGTGGCTGCAGGAGCGGACAGACACAGCAGGAGTACCGGACAGGAGGGCTTACCCGGTGGCTGCAAATCAGCAGCAGGCCATAGCAGGAGCAGGGTCTACTGGGAGAAAACAAGCTGCAGGATGGAGCAGGCCAATCTGCAAGCAGGGTGCCAGGTTTAAAAGCGCCCCTGCCCCACACCACCACAGAGGAGCTGTGATTGCTTGGAGAAGCCATTGCTTGGAGAAGCTATTGGGACGCACCCCCCACCCCAGTCCCGACCTCTATTAAATAGCCGGTGGGGGAGGAGTCTGGATATAGAAGTGGCCTGCCTATAAGGGTGCTGTGGCCTGGGGACAAATTACAGAGGAGGTTGTACTTGAGGCCTGGGACAAATCATAATAGAGGTTGGACTTGTGGCCTGGGGCAAATTACAGTGGATGTTGGATAAGCTGGTGGGGTCTGTTTTAAATCCTATGTGGCATGCTGAGTGGGGGTTTCTCTGGGAGCTGGCATTGGTAAGAACTAGAGAACCACTTATAGCTCGGACTACCAGGTAACCAGGAGATGTTGTTTCGGACAAAACGGTCAGCTAGGATGATGGGACCACATGTCACTAGAGCGGGCATCTTTGAAAGGGTGGTTGGGTGTGCAGGGTGTGGGATGGCCATGGTACTGGACTGGGCTTGGAGGTTTGGGGATCACCTGGTGTGCCACCAGCTGGCACAGCTTAGGGAGAAGGTTGGTGAAATCAAGAGGCAGATGGGGGCTTGGAGGGGAGGGGGTTCTAGGGGACCCTGGCAGATGGGGCCCAAAAGGTGGACATTTCCACAGCAGTAGGAAAGAGACTGGGGATGTCCAGAGGGAAACCAAGAGGGGATGAGGGAAGGGGGGGCATTGGGGGATGGGCTAAGGCTCACAAATTGTTTTAACCCTCTACGCCAATTGGTAGAGGAGGGGAGCGGGCGGGAGTGAAGATGTGGATGACGATGATGATGTTGCTGGTGAAGCTGAGGCAAGGATGGATAGGAAGAGTGTAGGGGGCAAGAGGCAGGGATTGAAAATGGAGCACAATAGGGGAGGATCCAGACAGGATGGGGAAAAGGTGTAGGGGAGAAGAAAAAGGAGGATCAGATGAACAAGGAGGAGGCTGAGGGTATGGAACAGGGGGGCACAACAGGCAGAAAGGTGCAGGACATAAATGGGATGATAGACCGCAGGAAGCAAAGTAGACAAACAGATAGGGTGGATGGATTAGTCAGGAGTGGGGACAGAGATACAGAGAAGGATACTGGGGTGGGGAGGATGAAGGGGCCAGGACACGAGTAGAGGGGGTGACCAGGGACAATAGAGAAGGGGATACCTTTGATACCCAGATTGTGGGAAGTGTGAGGAGCTGGATGGGGGAAGCGACCGGACAAAGGGATGAGGAGGGGCATGGAAGGAGAGGGAACCCGAGAAGTGAACATGTAAGCAAAGGGGGAGGCAAGAATACTGCTTCTGGGGGACTCCATGATCAAAGGCAACCCAGTGTGGAGGGACAGGAGGGTAAAACTGGACTGATCAGGAACCAAATGCTACCTAGGTCTGACGGCGCACAAGGCCAAGCATGAGCTGTATTCACTGGCAAGGGAATGTGGGGGGACCCCAGACATATTAGTGCACATGGGGACAAATGACATAAGTGGAAATAGTGAATCAGAAATTCAGGTAAGGTTCCGGGAGTTGGCCAGGGTAAGCCTTTCCATAGGCTGTAAGATCTCCTTTTTGGAAATCCTGCTGGTGCCAAGGGCTAGTGGGGAAAACAAGAAGAATAGAGAGGCAAATCGGTGGCTTAGGGAGTGATGTGGGGAATTGGGGTATGGCCTGGTGGGGACTTGGGGGAGACCTGGAAGGATAAGGGGTTTTACACTAGGGACAGGCTCCGCCTAAATTTAAAGGGGAAGAAAAATCCTGAAGCTCAAACCAGTTGGGTTCATCAATGAAAGGTAGGGTTTAAACTTGTGAGGGGGGAGGGATCAAAACAGGGGCAGTGCCAGCAGGCATGATAAATGAGGGACATGGTCTCCACTCCTCTAGGGGGCTAGGGAGATATGGAAATAGATCACCAGGTAAGGTGCAGGAGTTGATAAATGGGAGCTCAAGGGGGGGAAGGAGAGGCGGGAGAAGGGGTGGAGGGTGGTCCTGATAAATGCCAGGAACTTAGGAAACAAGATGCCTGAGCTCCAGGCAATGCTAGTTGGGGGGGGGTGGATGTGGCAGCAGTCACAGAGACCTGGGCCACCCAAGGGTACGAGTGGGACCTAAATCTGGAGGGATACACTGTGTTCAGGAAAGACAGGGGGGAGGGAAGGGGTGGTGTGGCACTGTTAGTCAGAAATGGCATCGGTATTGGAGGGGTAGAGGAGGCGGGGGGAGCATAGTGGCTATTTGAGTCACCCTGCTGATGCAGGGGGGTAAGAGAGTAAAGGTCGGAGTGGTATACAGACCACCTGCAATGGCGGAGGCTCTGGAAGAAAGTTTGGTGGCAAATCTCGAGGGACACTGTAGTTTGGGAAAGGGAAGGGTAGTGGTAATGGGGGACCTCAACATGCCAGGAACAGACTGGGGAACTATGACGTCACCAGTGGCCAGAGAGCAGAGGCTGCTGGATGTCTTCCAGGACGTGTTCCTGACCCAGCAGGTGGGTGAGCCAACTAGGGAGGCCTGGACACTGGACGTGGTCCTGGCATACAGTGATCAGATTAGGGGCCTAGCGGTGAGGGATCTGATGGCAGGGAGTGATCACAACGCAGTCTGGTTCTTCCTGGACCTGGGGGGAAGGAAAACCAAACAAGGACAGTAGTAACCTACTTTAGGGGTGCAGACGTAAGGGAGATGGAAAGGATCCTTGAAGAGAGTTTGGTCAGGATAAGGCCCGATATGGATGCTGATACCAGGTGGGAGATCATTAGAGGGAATACAGAAGGTTCCCAGATCCTGCGCAAGGGAAAGGTGTAAGTTCGGTAAGGCCAGAAAACCCTGCTGGTGGACCCAGGAGGTTCAGGAGGTGGTAAGGGACAAGAATGCGGCCTATACATGCTTTGATTGCTCAAGGAGTGAAAGGGATCAGGGGGAGTATCAGCTGACAGCCAAAAGAGTCACCAGGGTGGTGAGAGCAGCTAAGGCAAAAAAGGAGCAGTCCTTGGCCAGTGGGATCCAGAAGGGGGACAAGGGGTTCTTTAGATATATAGGGGGAAAAGGAAAGTAAGGGGGTAGATCAGCAGGATAAGGATTGAGGAGGGTTGGGCACAGGAGGCGGGGAACAGGCAGAGGTTCTAAATGACTACACTGCATCAGTATTTACCGGGGGTGGAGGGGCTAGTCTTGCTGGGGGAGCGAGGGCAAACCGGAGGAAGGGATGGGACCGGTAGAGATCAGGGGCCCTGATGAGTCTGGGGAAAGAGAGTGGCCACCACAGAGAGGTGGGTGGCCAGCAGTACAGGGTGCCAAGGAGGTGGAGGCTGATATCCTGGTAGAGAGAGTACAGGAAGCCCTCCGGTCCCTTTGGACAGAGAAAGCACCTGGACCAGATGAGATACATCCCAGGCTGCTGAGGGAACTAGCGGATGTCCTGGCAGTCTCCCTGGCAGAGTTCTTCAACATCTCTCTGAGGACTGGATGGGTGCCCCAAGACTGGAGGGGGGCCCATGTTGTGCCGATCCACAAGGGGAGGGGTCAAGAGAGGAGGTGGGAAACTACAGGCCCGTTAGCCTGACATCGGTGGTCAGCAAGGTGATGGAGGGTATCATCAAGGAAAGGCTAGGGGGCTACTAGAGCAAACTGGGTATTTGGTCGATAGGCAGCATGGCTTTCTCCCGGAAAGATCGTGTCAGATGAACCTTGTGGAGTTCTATGACTGGGTGATGAGGGCCCTGGACCAGGGAAGCTGGTGGACATCTTCTTTCTGGAATTCAGCAAGGCATTTGACTCAGTACCCCACAATGGCCTGCTGGCTAAACTGAAGGAAATGGGGGTAGGGAGACAGTTGTTAAGATGGATAGGAATTGGCCCTCTGAGTGTACTCAGAGGGTGGTGGTTGGTGGGTTGGCCTCATCCGCAAGGTGCATTTCCCAAATTTTTCCAAATTTTTTAACCAGGAGAGACGCACTATGCTGAAAGCTTGTTTACAGGTGTGACCTGGGAGCACAGGAAAGTTAAGTGACTTGCTCAGGGGTCACACAGTATGCTGATGGGGACTGTGATTCAGGCCACGTCTCAGTTTACAGTTCAGGCCTTAAACCACTGCTTTTTCTGCCTCCTAACTATATTACTAGTGGGGTGCCCCAGGGTGCAGTGTTGGGGCCACTCCTGTTCAACGCCTATGTCGCAGACATAAGGAAGGGATCAGGAGGAAATGAGTCTCTTTGCAGACGACTCAAAGCTGGGTGCAGTGGTGGATGAGGAGGAGGGGAGGGTGGCCTTGCAGGAGGATCTGGAGGCTCTGGAAAGGTGGTCAGGAAAATGGAAACTAAAATTCAATGCAGGGAAGTGCAAGGTTCTGCACCTGGGAGTCAGAAATCCAGGCCAGGGGGTATACCCTGAGAGGAGACAAAATTGAAGTCACGGAGAGTGAGAGGGACCTGGGGGTAGTGGTAGATGTCAAAATAAACAACTCAGAGACCTGTAGGAGGGCAGCGGTAAGGGCAAATAGGATGCTGGGATGCATCACCAGGGGGATTACCTCCAGAAAGGAGGAAGTGATCCTTCCCCTGTACAACTGCTTAGTTAGGCCACACCTCTAGTATTGTGTGCAGTTTTGGAGACCACATTTAAAGAGGGATGTTACACTCCTAGAGAGGGTCCAAAGGAGGGCAACCAAAATGATCTGGGGCCTAGGGGAGGAGAACACCTGTGAGGAGAGGCTCAGGGAGCTCGACATGTACACCCTGGAGGAGAGGAGGGATGGGGGGGACATGATAGAGGTATTTAAGTACATAAAAGGGATCAATAAGGGGGGCCCAGTCAGGGTGCTCCAAAGGAAGGAGGAGGGGGCAACGAGAGGGAATGGGTGTAAGCTGGAAGGGGCAGGCTCAGAGTGGAGAGGCGGAGGTGTTATTTCACTGAAAGGGTGGTGGAGCCATGGAATGCGCTGCCCAGGGAGCTAGTAGAGGCAGAGACTGTGGACAGGTTTAAGAGGGGATGGGACAGGTACAGGGGGAAGGTAAATCTGACCAGGTCCAATGCAGGTGGCACATCTGGGACTGGGGACAGTATATAACCCAAAGGGGGAGAGGAGGACACCAAATCGGCCCTTAGTGCGAGTGCTGAAAATCGAGCAGAAGCGAAAGACCATTAGGCATATTCTGCAGGCATTTTAGTGTGTTAGTAAACTATGAGGTTTTAAATAAAGAACTACTTCACAGGAAAATGAAGTAGCACCTTTTAATTAAGGTGCTGCACTGAGCAGTTGGCAAGACAAGGCAAGGCAATTTTACTTATATGGCGCCCAGTCCCAGCGACTCTGGGTGCCTTATTATACAAAACTACAGATCATTTAGTATAAAATATCAAATTATAATAATAAATATTTAACAAGATTTAATCATTTTGTGAGAAAGCACCCCACCCCCACTTTGCAGGCTAGGCCAATCTGCTCTTTTAATGAAAAGGAATGGTGAGTGCACTGAATAGCAGAGCGGGGTTGTGGTTGAAGAGTCACTCAGCTCTAGGTTTTATTTTATTTATTTTACCATTTTTAGCTGAGAAAGGCACACTGAGCTGAAGCTCATTGCCAGGTGTGTCCTGGGAACACAGAGAGGTTAATTGAGTTGCTCAGGGTCACACGGAATGCAAGTTGCAGTTGTGGGATTAAAACCCAGGTCTGATGGTTCTCCTGGTTCACAGTTTGGTGCTTTATCCCCCTAGGCTATACTACCTCCCAAGGGTCTTCCTATTGAGTATGCAGAGAATTCTTAGCCTCCTTTTCTCTAACGTAAACACTAAGGCCACCAGCCCCTCGTACCGTTTGTCTTCCATCCCCCGGGCCTGTGTTGCACCCTCTCAACTGCCTCACTGCCTTTTTTTTTTTAATTGAGCAGCCAAGAACTGCACACAGTACTACAGGTGAACCCTGACCCATGGCTTGTACAATGTCAGGATATGCTAGTCACCCAACATTTCATGCACCCCAGCATTCTACTGACCTTTGTGGCAGTGGCAGCACACTGCTTGTCATTCTCCAACTCCTTGTCTGTTGTGACCCCCATTACTTTTCCTCCACAGTGCAGCAACAGGAGCCCCCACAGTCTGTAGGTCCTGCCTCATTCCCCCCCCCATGTTTAGCCCCTTGCATTTGCCGACACTGAATCTGAGGCTCCAGGTGTCCAACCAATCACACAGCTTCTTCAGTTCTTCCTGACATTCGTCCCCATCCTCACGGGAGTCCACCAACCTGACCAGTTTAGTGTCATCAGGAAACTTGAGCAACTTGCTAGTGACCCTAGCTTTCACAGCATTCATGGAAATGTTGAACAGCAGTGGTCTCAGCACCGATCCTGATGGATTCAATGGAGTACGCCTCCACTCACAGTAGTGCTAATCCACCACAACCCTCTGATTCCTGCCCCGCTCTGCGCAATCCACCATGTGTATACCTCGTGTATCCCACAATGCTATACTTTGCCCAGAAACTTGTCTAGTGTCACAGTGCAATACCTTGCTGAGGTCCAAACGGACTATGTCTGCAACCCTTCCCAATCCACATCCCTGATTACTAGGTTACTTAACCAATAATAATTGAGACGTCGGTCATTTCTGAGGGATTAAAGACCGGTTTGGGAGCTGGGTGGCCTGAGGCACAGCCGAGGGCTACCTCCCTCCAGTCAGTTGCTAATCCAAGGAAATGACCAGCTTTGAGGCTGTTATTGCAATTGTAAGTCTAATCACAATAACTACTTTTGTTTTTACTGTTCTGTTTTTACTTACTTTCAGGTTTTCAGCAGAGCAGTGTGTTGTGTGATTGCATGGAGATAGTTGCAGCTGGATCGGTCATTTCTTTGATGATGTTAATGACTCATCCAGATGCCAGTCAGGAGCCTCACTAGGCTCATGGAATATTTAATTAGATATATAATAAAGTATTTAAGGATAGAAAAGACCAGTTTGGTCCTACTAGCCTACCCTCTTACTACACAATGGTTGATTCTGCTCTCATCTAAGTCCATGAATGTATCCAAACATTTTCTGAAGCCATCAACACCAGCTGCATTGACAACATCTTGTGATAGCCTATTCCATTGTGCTGCTACCCTCTGTGTATAATATGAGCCTCTAATCTTAGTTTTGTAAATTCTCCCTTTAGTCGTATATAATATCTGTTTTCCTTAATTTCTAGTCACGCTTCTGCACACAGGAGCTTATCATATACTTTTTTATACAGTCGTATCAGGTCACCCCTTTGTCTTCTCCATTCCGAATTGATCATCCCCTCCAGAGAGGTTATCAGCTTGGTGTGGCATGACTGACCCCTCACAAAGCCATGCTAAGGAGGGCAAGAACCTTGGCCTCAAGCCAAGTGCTATGATTCGGTCTTCAATAATGGCCTCCAGGGCCTTGCCCAACACTGATGTCGGGCTGACTGGCTTATAGATGCCTGGCTCTGACCTTGTCCTTTCTTGAAGATGGAGACCACACTGGTCGCATTCCAGTCCATCAGCACCACACCTGCCTAGACAAGACACCTGAAAGATTGCTACAAGTAGCCCTATAAATTGTTCCCTTAGCTCTAGCCTGAGGCAGTGAAGGCGGCTCCCTAAGTGGAGCGGTGCACAAGATGTTAGATCAGGTAAACTTGAAAACTTGCTTGGTCTAGCAGCATGCACACCAAAGGAATGGAGAAATCTTTTAACTTTATCAATAAAGCGAGAAGCAAGAATAAGAGGAAACCGCAGTTTCTTCATTCCTTCAGTGTGCCTGCTGCCTGACTAAGCAAGTTTTCAAGTTTCCTTCAGCTCCACTATGATCCTGCGGTGTATTCCATCCACCCCTTGGGACTTACCTGGCTTGATCTTCTCAAGGTAGTCAGCCACCTCAGTGGGTGTGAGGTCCTGAGGCTGCACCATGGCTACTCCTGATGCCATGGGCCCCTACCAATCAACCTGTTCCTCCCAAAAGGACCCTGTGGTGAACACCAAAGCAAACTATTCACTCAGCATATCCGCCATCACCCTAAACTCTTTCATTGCCCATTCCCCTGTTCTCAGAGACTCAATTTGCCTCCCTTCACTTTTCTCCTTCCATTTCTATGCTTAAAGGAGGCTTTGGTGTTGTCTGCAACTCCCACTGCTATCCTGCTTTTCAGTCCCTGCTTGGCTTTCCTATTTCTAGCCTTGCAGTCCCTCAGCTGCTCTGTACTTATCTCAGGCTTGGGGGCAATTGGTCTCTTCAGCAGTCATAAACACTGAATTTGTTCAGCACCAGTTGCCTTACAGTAGGTGCCTGTTTATGTGGGTTTTCACTCTTTGACCCTTTCCTCTTGTTTACAGGGATGCAGACCTCTGTAGCTGCTATGAGTACCCTCTTCAACACATGGCAGTGCACTACACTACCCGCAGAACAATCAGACCGGGTCAAGGAGTCTGGCTAATGTTAAGAATCAGGGTCTTCAACATGGTAGTGCAGTAGAGTACCTCCAGCTCCACAGACGCTGAGCAGGGAGCCAGGCTAAGGTTAAGAAACAAAGTATCCTCCATGGCAGTGTAGTAAACTACACCCAGCATAACCAGCCTTGGTCAGAGAGTCAGGTTAAGGATATGAACCAGAGACTTCAACATGGCAGTGTAGTACACTACCTCCAGCACCACCAACAAAGGGCAACATGCTAAAGGTTATAGACCAGATCACAAGATACTGAACACCATCCCTAAGCACCACTGGCACAGGGCAGGGAGATATGCTTATGATATAAACTAGGGTCACCTCATATGGTACTTCAGTACATTACTCCAGTGCCACTGACCCGGGAAGAGAGCTAGTCTCAGGATATGGCCCAGAGCCACTCACATGGTGCTTGTTTAGGGACATGAACCAGTGTTTCTCACATGGTACTTCAGCACACTACCTCTGGCACAGGAAAGGGAGCTGGCCTCGGGACATAAACCAGGGTCTCTCACATGGTACTTCAATATACTACCTCCAGCACATGGATGGGAGCTGGTCTCTGGACATGAACCAGGGTCTCTCATTTGGTACTTCAATACACTATCTCCAGCACAGGGAAGGGAGCTGGTCTCGGGATGTGAACCTGGGTCTCTCACGTGATACTTCAGTACACTATCTTCAGCACAGGGAAGGGAGCTGGTCTTGGGACATGAACCTGGGTCTCTCACATGGTACTTCGGTACACTACCTTCAGCACAGGGAAGGGAGCTGGTCTTGGGACATGAACCTGGGTCTCTCACATGGTACATTAATACACTACCTCCAGCACAGGAAGGGAGCTGATCTTGGGACATGAACCTGGGTCTCTCACATGATACTTCAGTACACTACCTCTAGCACCACTGGCAAAGGGCAGGAGTTGGTCTCAGGAAATGAAGCAGGGTTTCTCACATGGTACTTATACTACCTCCAGCACCACAGTCCCAGGGAAGGGGCGGTCTCAGACACAAATCACAATCTTCCACATGGCAGTGTTGTTCTCCTCTAGTGCCATTGGCTAAGGCACACAGCTATATCATTAATCCGGGAAAATAAAAAATGGTAGATATATTGTTTTACCACATACCACACAAGAAAGGAGGGGGAAGGAGGGCAGAACCCCTATTGGCTCTCTTATTCAGCATTAGTTACCTGTAGGTAGGAATCAGCAGACATGATGGGACAATGGGCTTTTTCTGTTGACAGATTCTGTTTCTGCCGACAGATTCTATGTTTCTACATTTCTCTGCTGTTTCTTTAAATCAATGTTTTTGGGCAACTTAGTAGAAACACCTAGATAGCTTGACTCAACCCTCATCGCTAACAAAAACCTTGCTAATGAGGACAGCTGACAAAATGAACAGATCCTGAGCAGCAAATCCTTTCACTGAGCTTGAAGGTGGGACTTGAGACTGGGCACTGTTGCCAAGCACAGCACAACTCATCTCCAGATCAAACCCTCAGAGCCAAAGTGGAGGAGGAGTGGAGATGGCTGCTGGGATTTTGGAGGACATGAACAATGGATGTAGCCAAACTACAGCAGGTGGGCAGAAAAGTGTAATTACACGTCAAATTTTGGCTACTGCACAAGTACTCTAAAAGGAAGCTACCAGCTAAAGGTACTGTAAGTCAGAAGGTAGTCTCTTAAACAGATATGGATGATAAGGCGGCAACTGCTGCTCATTTCAAGGAATGGTTCAGCCAATTATTGCACCTATTCAAGCTCCAGTTTCAAGTGCAGACAGTTATCATCTGACAGCAGCATTTGCTTGTTGACCCTAGTTATTAGCTGATTCAGAATTGCCCTCCTGCCTAGTGGGATCCGTTTTAAAATTACAAATCACTTAAGGTCCACCAGCCAATAAGAGTACAGGATCTGAGATATGCCCTTTGGTCTTTTGTTCTGTGTTAAGTGGTGCTCTTCTTCAGACTGTTGATATGTTTAATCCTCTACCCCTGAAAGGAAGATTTAAATAATCTGACAAATTGTTTTAAATAATATCTTTCAATTGAATGGAAAATGGCCCAGCTGAAGCTCATCATGCTTCCTTGCCAGCGATTTGGGTCTGGGGTGGATTCAGAGAGCTGGAATCAGGTGCCAGGGCTAGGAACTGCTTCAGATCACAGTGTGAGCTAGCCAGGAGCAGAAGGCACCAGGTACCCACCCATGCACGCAGCAGCCCCATGCAGCAGGCCAGGGAACCCGCTCCCTTTCAAGGGGTGACACTTGCGCCCAAGTACACGCTGCTTCATGCAAAACCACCACTAGGCTGGTTCAACATCAAGGAGGTGGGAGGAGCCAGAAATGGGGAAAAAAACACCAGTCCCTGTCAGAGTGATGGACAATAGTCTACTTGAACCCCACAAGAACCATGCCACCCGACCACCACACCAAATCCTAGAGCTCATCTGAGGAGGATGACTCTCCTTGCAACCCCTGCCATTGGGAAACTGGGAAGCCATGAAGGAACTTGGGTGGCTGAAGCAGCAAGATTAGTGGCTGATGGGTCTGGGCTGTCACCTTAAGCTAGATGGAGAGACGTGGACTGGCACGGCATACAATCCTACAGTATATAGAAAAAATATCAGATAAAAAATGCTTTTGTTTCCTTCCTACATTTACCTTAACACCAAGAAGACTGTCTCAATGACCTTTGGCATGAGGCAGAGACTCTCCTGGCTACCCTCCACCTCCTCCTCCTTCAACACCCTGGACAGAACTATTCTGGAAGCGAGCACCTCCTTTAGATACCTCGAGGTCTGGCTCGACCAGCACCTCAGCTTCTCTCCGCATGTCGATGCCATCCACAAAAATCTCCACCCCAAGCTGGCTGCCCTATATTGAAACTGTGGTGCATCCTGCTGCCAGCCCATCATGCACTTGCACAGAAAATGATTCTCCCTACTTTTCACTACGGAGACGTAGTCTACAGTGCCGCTCCCAAGTCCATCCTGCCCAGACTGGACCCCCGCTTCCACTCCTTTTGTCATTTCGCTCTCGATTGTCCACCTCCCACACATCCCTGCATTCTCTACCAGACTCTCAATCTCCCCTCACTCCAGGATCATAGACAGTCCGACTGCACGAGACTCACGGACAAGTTCTGGTCCCAGTCCTTGCCGCCAGACCTCGTCTCTGTCATCACAGTCCATACCCTCCTGCGTACCCTCTCAGAAACTTCAACACCCGGCTCCTGGCTGTACCATGCATGTCCTTCTCTGCTGGCCAGGCAGCCTTCAGACATTGCATGCCTAAACTGTGGAACTCCCTCCTCATAGACATGTGGCACATGCCCTCAACTCAACATCTCAACTCCTTCATCAAAGCACATTTCTTCTGCACCTGAGTCTAAGTTTAAGTTTATGGCAAGTTTATGCCAAGTATGCTTTGAGTGTCCTAGGTTTTGACTATGTTCAAGGGCTCAGTCCATTCTTGTGACCTCGCTCGATGTTGTTTTTGTTTACTTTTTGTCCTACTATGCTACTGTACCACATGTGCTGTAATGTAATGATCTAATTGCTGGTTCCTTGTATTACTGCCTATCTCAGATGTGATCACTAGGTGTACTAATCTGCATTTGATGTATTATCTATGTGTATTTCTCCACTGCTCCCCTTCCCCAGGGCACACCTGGAATCTAGGCAGTACTCTCTCAGTGTGCCTTCCTGGTAAAACTCTTAAATAAATAAATACAAATCTTTGATATTTAATAGGGCCACTGGGATATGTCTCTTATGCTATAAGAGCACCATCTCACACACGTTAGAGCAACTGGAACTGCTTAACTTTGTACTCCTCTGACTGCTGCTTTAATAAGTAACCAAAAGAAAGATAATCATCACTAGGATAAACTGGTGGTGCTACAAAAAACAATGGAACTGTAGCAACAATAAACCACTCACCAGAAAAAGGAGGTCCATACATGAAAAACTGTATAAACTTGAGCCGTTTTGTTCAAATTCAAGTTCACAGACTTGAACCCACACCACACCACACCATAACATGGACATCAGAGTCAGCCGATGTCAAATGATTATGTTTCGCTCATTAGCTCCTGAGCTTCATCAGATCTGATGAACCTCATTTTTCAGGTGGGTGCTCTATTGTTGCTATGCTTTAGTAAGTACAGTCTGTAGAGGTTATTATACCGGATGCTGTAGAGTCTGCATCTGCAGGCACTGGGCAGCCTGAAAAAGGGAAAGATGACAAACTGGTGGGCAACATACCAAGACCACAGATGAGTCTACTGAGCTATACTGGGGAAAATCAACTGAAAAAAATCTGTGTAGCTGTAGTTTTATTTCTGTTATATCATCATCCTTCCCATAAATCAGGGCACTTCACAGGAAAATTATAATACATAAGAGAGTGGAGAATATACTGTAACATACAGCAAAGCAAATTATGGCCCTGGACACAGTATAGAACTGTTTTTGAAAAATATTTTTAAAACCAGTTTAGTTAAACCATTTCAGTGCAGCCACACTACTCAGTAACCATTTTTGATAATGGTTTAGGCCCTGTCCACACTACCACTCTGTAACGTTACAGAGTGCCCAAACTGTTACCACAATGGTTTGCGTTTACACCTGTAACGTTACAGAAGGCGTTTTCGTAACCATTGTTGGAACCACATATGAGGTGGTTTCAACAACCGTTATGAAACCGGTTACGCCTCGGTAACATTACCGGGCAAAGTGTGGACGCGTGGTAACGGTCCCCTTGCAGGATCTGTATAGCGCGAGCTGCATCCATGGAACGGGTGCCACCATAACGACGCTTCAGCACCTTTGGGGTGTGGACCGCGGTACCGTCCATAACGGACACCGCCTGTAATGTGGACACACTGCACCGCTCCACGGCTGTAACGGACTGCATCCGTTGCCGGAGCGGTGTAGTGTGCACAGGACATAATTTGTGTTAAGTCCAACACACAGAGCTGTGCTTGCCTGGACACACTGCGGCTAGAACTGTTTTAGGCCCTGTCCACACTACACCACTGAAACCCTGTAATGGTTTCAAACCATTACAGACGGTAAACATTACAGTGTGTCCACACTGCCAGTGAACTGTCATGATAACGGTTCAGAACCATTACAGCCAGTCCACACTGTGGGTGACAGGTAACTGTTACGGTCGGCACCCTATCCCACAGTGCAGTTCATGCTGCACTAAGGGCAATGCTGAGGCTAAACACTCACGTGTCCACACTACAGCTGGTAACGTCACAGAGGCAGAACCGCTTTCGTAACCGTTATTGAAGGCACCTCTAAAGTGGCTTCAGCAAGTTACGAAAATGCCTCCTGTAATGTTACAGGTGTAAATATAAACCATTGCAGTAATGGTTTGGACCCTCTGTAACATGTTTTTTTTTCCCTAATTGTTTAACCAGGTGAGATATACTAAGCTGAAAGCTTGTTTACAGGTACAACCTGGGAGCACAGGAAGTTAAGTGACTCGCTCAGAGGTCACACAGTATGCAAGTGAGGACTGTGGGATTCAAACCCAGGTCTCAGATTTGCAGTTCAGAGCCTTAAACCACTGCACTATACTGCTTTCCAGTTACAGAGGGGAGTTCAGTGTAGTGTGGACAGGGCCTTAGTTAAACCATTATAGCTTAAAACACTTTTACTCCTGGACAGACCTGTAAGTAAAACCATGCTAGCTCCAAAACGTTTTAAAAAATGGTTTTAATACTAGATATCTAACAGGGTTTAAAAACACTTTTGTTAAAACATTTTAAGGGGCTTGTAGTCTGTCTACAAACAGTGCTAGGGGAATTTAAACCATTTTAAGTTCCCCAGTGTGTCCAGGGCCTTAAAGATCCTGAAGGACACACACTGTTCCCACGAGAGGGTAAACGTGTGTGTGGGTGGGGGCAAAATAAACAACCTCAAGAAATCAAATCAATTACAAAAATAAGGGGGAGGAGTCACATGATGTGTCTGAGCTAGCGCCAGCTTGAGTGCTTTGGTCCGCACCCATGAGTCAATTAATCTTATTTTTACTCATTACTCCAGCTCAGTAAACCTAATACGTGTCAACTATTGTCCCTAAAGCATCAAGCAATACAGCCAGGACTACTTATCATGGAGAAAATTGCAATGGATGGAGATTTTGTGACTCTGCAACATATGCCACCTCCTCTACCGGAGGGAACAGAGAGTCAAACATTCCCACCCAGGCACCTCATCAGCAAACTCGGTGGTATGATTCCAAAAGCTCTCATCATGGGGTGCTTTTAAAGGAACTCACTCCACTCAAGGAGACTATCCTAGACCTTTCCAATAATATTAAGGAGATCTGTCCTACACTTGAAGAACTTAGATGGATCGGCAATGCCAAGGCCCACATCAGCTCCATGGAAGACTGGTGTGACCATGTGGATCCAGAGATGATCTAGCTCAGGAGGAAACTAGCCAGGATGGAAGAGCATCTGGAGAATCAGGAGGGCAGAAGTCGACGTAACAATCTGGTAATTGTTGGACTACCAGAGACAGCACAGGGTGGAGACATAATCCTATTTGTGCAAAAGTTATGCACCAAAATTGCCAGACTGTCATCGAATGGCCTATTCTATGTCATGAAAGGGCCTAAAGAGCCTTGTGTCCCATGTCTGCTGAGGGGAGTGCCAAGATCAGTAATCTTCAAATTACTAAATTTCCTAGACAAGGTGCATACTATAAATAAAACCTGTGAAACTGAGGAGATTTCATAGGAAGTTAAGAAACTTTACATCTTCCAGGACCATCCCCCCCCCCCAGTGTGGGAAAAACAGGCAGCATATCCTCCCATTAAGGCAAAGCTCCCTGCAGCTCACATAAAATTCCACATTCAGTATCCTGCAGAATTAATTGTTCCTATAGAGGAAGGTCAGAAAGTGTTCCAAAATGCAGACCATGCTAAACAAGACCTGATACAAATGTATTTGGACCTCTTTAAGGAGCAGGTTTCTGTTTAATTAACTTTTCTCCCCACTTAACATATGAGGCAGTTTTTCTGTCCCCAAACTGGTTCCCACATAAAGTTTAATTTTTTGTTGGCTTTACTTCAAGAAATAAAACTCGTAAAAATGTCTCAGGAGCCCAGACCAAACGGTCTGAGTTCCTGATCGAACACGCCCCCACCTCGTTAGCATGTTTTGTGAGATCAGTACAGGAATAGCGTGGAGCATGCTCCATAGTCTATAATGGTGGCAGTTTTCACAGGCATTTTTAAATACTTTTGAAGGCCGAGTTTGATAAAAGAAGGCCACTGCTTAACTAACAAGGTCATCATACTATTTGGCAAGCTGTGTATTGCTGCCGTTTTTACTTTTCCACTTGTTTCATGTTGAGTTGAGACTGCACTACATTCTCTGTACCAACTTACTTTTTGTATCTATTTATGTTTGTACCAACTTATTTACCATATGTTATGCATTTGACTTGTTATTGTGTATCGTGCTGCTGTTTTCTCCTCCCCTCCCATGTCGCACCTGAAACAAGCCTAGGCTCAGCATGCTCCCCAGTTACCAATTTTAAAATAGATAAATAAATAAAAAGTCTGTTTGATCCATCCACCACCTTTTCCATGACATATTACTTCTTAATGCTGTTTTCGAACCATTCCCATCCAGCTGAAGTGCATGCTTCCTGGTGGACGCAATCTTTCTTCGCTTGAACAAACTTGATCTGTCCACTCTGTTAAACCCTTTCAACTTTAAAGTTTCTGTTATTGCACCCCCATCATACAATGAATACATTTTAAGAAATTTCAGTCTCACTGTATGCTGTGTGCTGCTGGCCATGGATCACACTGGTGACTGTTCATTGCACTGTCACTAACCTGTCATGACCCTGTCCATCTTTATGTGTGGGCCCCAGAACTGGGCACAGTATTCCAGTTGTGATCTCTCCAGTTATCCACACAGAGGTAATATCACCTCCTTCATTCTCCTAGTAATCACCCCTCCCTCAGCACCCCAGCATTCTGTTAACACTCACATATACCCTGTTGCACTGAATAGCCGGCTTTAGTATACTGCTGATCGCCATCCCGAGGTATTGCTGCTCCTGCATACGTTCTGCCAGCATCCCATCGGTATACAGTACACTGTTCAGGATTCTGGGATTTGTTGCTACAGAAGATGTCAGCCTTGAAGTAAGCAGAATTAGTCTGATACAAGTAACTATACTACAGTAAACAGTAAGTAAACCAAACTGTTTTTGCACACAAAGTGCACCCCTGTGGCACACCACCAATCTCTGCCTGTCTTCAAAGAATTGACAATTAAGGAACACTCTCTGAGTTGTGTCCATCACCTAGAATTTTTTCCAGTCTTTTATTTCATACCCTATCCCAAAATCCCACCACCTCAGTTATCCGAGCCACTCCAGTCACTTTTGAAGTGAAGTTCAAAAGCCATGACAGGAGCAAGAGCTGAGAGCAGCTAAGCGCAAGAGACTTTGCCATTCAGTTCTATAATACCACTGATTGATGCCCATCAGTTGTTTTTTTTACAATACATGGTTGCCATTTTTTCCCACTCCAGATGTTCTGCCTCTTCTATGTACGTCACCTTGAAGTTTGTTGCACTGAATTTCAACTGACAAATACTAGACATGTATCCAGTCTCCTCACATACTGACTTGTGATGTTAATCCGTTCTTTACTGTTGACCCTCCTGCAGAGCTTGTTATCTTCTGTGAACAGGCTAACTTTGCCCTTGAAACCCCTTTCATACAGCACAAATAAACATATTAAATGGGAGTGGTCCCAGGACAAGCCCCTGTGGCACACCACCAGTCACTGCCTGTCTTAAGAGAATTTACAATTCAAGAAGAACTGCACTGAACCTGAAGGTAATTTTTCCCAATAAAAGCTTTTTTTTTTTTTTTTTAAATGGTTCAGTAGGCTGAGGTCTCAGTGTTGACATGACAGCCTGAGGTGTCGACAGGGGAGGCAGGAATCCTGGCATCGACAGCCTATCACCAGCCAAAGCAGGCCTGGTGGAACTCCCTGTCTGTTGCCCCTGAGCAAGAAGGGATCTGAACAACAGGGGGAAAAAACATCGCTGGGGCATCAGGAGGCCTGATGTTGACAAGCCATTGCAAGCCAAAGAAGGACCAGTAGGCTGCGCTGCCGAAGTCGACCCTGTGAAGGAGAAGGTGTGGACAGCAGTGGGGGTTGCCACCAGGGCAGTGGATAACCCAGCAGTGGCTGGCACTTGAAACGGTGACTGACAGCGAAACAGGGATGATTTTTCCCTTGGCCTGTCCTTCTCCCAGTGCTTGCATTTATCACCCAGTTTGTCCCGGCCTTGGAGGAGAGGGCCCATGGACGGAGCTGGTGACATGAAGGAGCTTCTTTTTTTTCTATCTCAGTTGTTTAACCAGGTGAGACACACTAAGCTGAAAGCTTTTTTACAGGCACAACCTGGGAGCACATCTTGACTGGTACTCCTCCATTCTGGCGACCTTCTGTTGTAGGAAGGGTTCTAGGGCCTTCTAACAACGTCGCAGGGTAGCCTGGTTGAATCGATGGAAGACTTCACAGGCCTTAACGTTGTGGTCAGCACCGAGACAGCGAAGGCAGGTGTCATGGTCATCTTTACTGTAGATCTGACCCACTCACAGTATCTGAAGTATTTCAGGGTCAGTCAGCATAAACGAAGGCAAAAATCACTTTAAAAAAACAAAGTGATAAATGAACTAGGGTGATGAAAAGAAAATAAAGATAGAATTCGAAGATTTGGTGGTTGACTGAAGCAACGTTGTCTCTGTGGAGTCTGACATGCAGTGGACAATAGCGGTAAAAAAACTGAGGAAGGCACGGGGCCACCAACGTTTATATAGGAAGGATGTTGTCAGTTAACGTAGTCATCGTGGGTGGCCCCTAGTGGACTACTAGCTAGAAAGTTTCCTTGTTGTCCTACTGCCTGGCGGCTATAGTTCTATAGGTGTGACCTGATGCAAGAGATATCCTCGAAGAAGATCTACAAGTACCTCATGGGTGTGAACAAAGTGCAGGAAGGGATTCTCTTTCAAAAGAGGAAGAGCACCAGGACCACACAGCATGCAGTTAAGCTTTGGGGGGGGGGGCATTAAAGAGGGATGTGAGGAAGCACTACTTCACTGAAAGAGTGGTAGATACCTGGAACAGCCTGCCAGCAGAAGTGGCAGAGGTGAAAACAGTAGAGGGCTACATGCATGCACGAAATAGACACAGGGGAATATCAGTGACTATGCAGAGAGGAGTGAGGGTTGCCAATGACCAGTTAGAGTCTGCGGAGGCAGACTAGGCAAGGACCATCTGGGCAGAGTGGGTGGGCCAAGCTGTCCATTTTCTGCCAACAAATTCTATGTTTTGATGTTTTAGTAAAGCTAGCTTTAAGAAGGCTAATGTAGTGTTAATGGCAGAGAGTTGTGAACGTCATGAGCCAGGTTTGAATCCAATCACTGCCACATACCCACTGTGTGGCCATGAGCAAGTCGCTCAACCATCTGTTCTAAACCTCTCTTTCATCTCTCTCTGATCTATGTCTGTGCCATTTGAATCCTTCTGTGACTTACATATATTTATTTAAAACTGTTTTCCAGGAAAGGCATACTGAGCTGGGTCTCAGTTTTAATGCAACATTGTGGTGGGGGTGTCGGGAGAGTGTACAAATGATACAAAACTACAGATAGTGCAAGCAGTTGGACAGCAATATTTTCCACATTTCTCTATGAAATTACATCTATCTATCTATCTACCTATCTACCTACCTATCTGTCGTCCCCCTTCACTGGAGCTGCTCTCCTCTGCTCAGGTGCTCCCCAGCCCTGTCCTTCCTTTTTCCATATCTTATTTTGCATTGAAACCCAGTGGCCAAACCCTTTACCAGTCTTCTAGCTTTTTCAGTGTCCCTCATTTTTTCCAAACCCCGCCCCCCCCGTGTATCCATTCTGTTGCAGAATTTTGTGTCATCCATGAACAGGCATATTTTCTCATGCAGCCCTCCTGCAACGTCACTAATAAAGACATTGAAGAGGACCAGACCAAGCACTGACCCCTTTGGCACCCTGCTGGTCACCCTGCTTTCTTTCAAAGTGAGTACCATTTACCACCACCCTCAGAGTCCTGTTGCTTAGCCAACTTATTTCCCATTTTACTACTTTTGGACCTGTACTAGGCTGCCCAGCTTGCTCACCAGTCTTCTGTGTAGAACGGTATCAAAGCCGCACTGAAATCCAGGTAGGCCACATCCACCGCCTGCCCTGATCCATTTCCTGGTCACCCAGTCAAAGAACTTGATTGGGTCTGTCTGGTAAGATTACCCCCCATGAAACTATGCTGCCTTGTATCCTGTAATCCACGGGTTGCAAGGTATTTCCCAGTCCTTTCTTTCATTAGTGATTTCATCCTTTTACCCACCACAGAAGTCAGCCTGACAGGTCTGTTACTTCCTGCCTCCTCCCTGTTACCACTATTGTGAAATGGGACCACATCTGCCCTCCTCCAGTTCCCTGGAACTTTCCCCATATCTAATAAGTTGAATAGGACTGTCAGAGGTGTAGCCAGCACCTCCTTGAGCTGCCTCACTAGCCTAGGGCGTACCTCATCAGGCTCCATTGCCTTGTTCACTTTTAGTTGTGTTAGTTCCTTGAGGAATCTCTCCTCTGTAAAAGGACTAGTGTCCACCTCCCTTCCTTTAATGCCCTTGTCCCTTATCTCTGGACCATCCCCTACTCCATCCTTCACAAATACTGAACAAACATATTTGTTCAATATGTCTGCTATTTTGGGTCCTCTTCCACACAAACCCCTCCTTCCCTTTTTAGACTTACTATCCCTCATTTGGTCTTCCTCTTTTCGCTTGTAGACGTAAAAAATGTTTTATCCCTCTTTTTTGCTGACTTGGCAATCGTCTCCTCTGTTTGCACCTCTGCACTCCTAACTGCTTTCCCTACATCCCTTTGTTTCTTCTGATTATCTCTCCCTATCCTCCTCCTTCTATGTCATCTTGTACCTTCTAAATGTTAGCTTTTTTGCCTTTACTTTCTGTGCTACTTCTTTAGAGAGCCACAGTGGTCTCTTTCTTCTCTTGCCCTTGTTAACCTGCCTGAAACATAGGTTTGTTGCCTTTCAATGCCCTCCTTTATTTTTGTCCACTGTTCCTCGGTGCCACCCATCCCTGTTAGGGCATCCCTGAGGCATTCCCCCATCTTCTTATAATCAGCCTCATGAAATCCAGGACCCACATTTTAGTGTGGTTTGATGCTGGCCCAGTTCTCATACTGAACCACACCGTACAGTGATCACTGGTCCTCAGGTGGCTACCCATCGAGACATCAGCAACACTATCCCCATTTGTCAGTACCAGATCATGTATTGCCAACAGGCAAGAGACCCACAGGAAGAGCTTAAACCTGACTTCATGGCAGAGGGAACAACACAGGTGGTGAGGAATTGAAGCCTTAGGCAGGTAATGAAGACCCAGCCGGAGGCCCCGCCAAGCAGCTGAGGCTCAGGCTGTGGAGATGTCAGGAACAGGAGGTGTGGGGTTGGAGTTTTAACTGCTGCCTTAGGGAGCCAGGAGAGGAGTAGAGGTGGAGGGAGGAGGGGAGTTGGTTTCAGAGTGAGAGAAGTCAACAGGAGAAGGCAGATTGGCCAGCGGAAGTGAGGAGTGGCGAAAGTGCAATAGACCCTGGAATGAAGAGAACAGGAAGCAGGGGGAGTTAGGACAGGTAAGAGTAAAGGGAACCAAACCAGTATTTGGAAATGAAGGAGGTACAGTGAGCTTGGTGCCATGAGGGTAGAGGGGGGATGGAAAGGGAGGAACAGAAGGAACAGTGGTAAGTGCAAGGGGCAGAGTTTGTAGCAAAGCGGTAGAAGAAGTTATAGAGGTGTCTAGTCTGGAAAGGAGATGGAGGGGGCAACATCCTGACAAAGCTGTGGAGGAAAAGACAGTGGTGGACTCAAGGGGAAGCAGAATGCGTATAAAGGAGTTATCAGACCAAAAGATAAGGGAGGGAAGGGATTCTGGGAGCAAGGGAAGGTCATGCCAGACAAATCTGATAGATTTCTTTGACTGGGTGACGAAAGTAGTAGATCAGGGAGGGGCTGTGGACATGGCCTACCTAGACTTTAGCAAGGCATTTGACACAGTCCCACAAAAGATTAATATACAAGTTAGCCAGCCTGGGAGTGGGTCCCAAGATGACAGCCTGGGTAAAGAGTTGGCTGGAGAACAGGACACAGAGAGTAATAGTAAATGGAGTCCACTCTGAAGAAAGGGGGTTACTAGTGGGGTACCGCAGGGTTCAGTATTAGGACCGGTCCTCTTTAATGTCTTTATAAGTGACATTGCAGAGGGACTGGAAGGAAAAGTATGTCTCTTTGCAGATGACACAAAGATCTGCAACAGAGTTGATGCACAAGGTGAGGTGGAAAGGATGAGAAGGGACTTGGCAAGGTTAGAGGAATGGTCAAACGTATGGCAGCTTAGATTCAATGCTAAGAAGTGCAAGGTAATGCACCTGGGAAACAAAAACCCAGGGGAAGAGTACACAATGGGGGGTGAGATACTAACAACAACAAAAATGGAAAGGGACCTGGGGGTAGTCATATCAGATGACCTAAAGGTGAGCAAACAATGTGAGAGGGCAGCAAGGAGGGCTGGGGGGATACTGGGATGCATAGGGAGAGGCATCACCAGTAGAAAACAGGAAGTTATCATCCCTCTGTACAGACAGCTGGTCAGACCCCATCTGGAGTACTGCGTGCAGTTCTGGAGACCCAATCTCCGCAAAGACATAGACAGGATGGAAGCTGTCCAGAGGAGGGCAACTAAAATGGTGCAGGGTCTGCACTGGAAGACATATGAAAAGAGACTTAAGGAGCTTAATATGTATAGCCTTGAGGAAAGGAGGAGAGGGGACATGATAGAAACTTTCAAGTACCTCAAGGGAATCAACAAAGTCCAAGAGGGTAGCATCTTTCAAAAAAAGAGGTGTGCAAGAACAAGAGGCACAATTTGAAGATGGGAGGCGGCTCAGAGGTAATTTAAGAAGCATTTTTCTAGAGAGGGTTGTGGATGCATGAACGGCCTTCTGGAGGAGGTTGTGGAGTCAAAAACAGTGGTGGAATTCAAGCATGCATGGGACAGTCATAAGGCAATTCTAGGGGGTTGGGGTAGGAAGAAGTAGGCTGCTGGTTAACTAGGATCTGCAGCTTATCCATTAGGTAGGGAAATGGGCAGACTGGGTGGGCCAAGCGGTCCTTATCTGCCATCAAATTCTACGTTTCTATGTAAGGAAAGTGGCTATAGTACAGTATATCTGAGGAGGGAATCCTGGGACAGATCAGATGGACTTTCAGATATTTTTCTGTCATTTTTCTACGTTTCTCTTCCCTACCCTCTGATACAAGTGCAACACTGGCAACACTTTGGTTATGTGCTGCCCTGTGAAAGAAAGCGACCACCTTGAAAATGTACTAAGGTGTATGGTAGATGGAGGCTGCAGAAATTCCTACTCATGGTTTCTCCAGATCCGTACATCGACACATTTGAATCTCAAAATCAAACAGATTTTGATAATGTACCAAAGCAGTTTCATTTAAACCAACCTACTCTGAATGTTAAAACTGCTCCTATTTCTGGGCCACCCCACAGTGGGGACCCCAGCTTCAGGAATGAATCTGGTTGCCTGCACTGGGAGCAGGCCAGAGCTGTAGCACCTGCCGATGGCAAAGCATTTCAGCCTGCGGAGACTTGGTGCCAGGTTCTAACACCACAGCGACCCGTCATTAAATTTATTTTGAATATGTCAGCTTTGTTGTGACATTAAAATTCTTTTGGTGTAAACTTCACAGTCTCTTAGCATTGCTTTTTGTGTGTGTATCTGCTGGAGTGCTGAATGATGCTGCATTTTACATGCCAGGGTTGGTTGCACACTAAGTAATGTGTTTGTTTCAACTGGCTGGTACCTCCATTGTGTGATTCCACTTTTTCCTGATGAACCAAGAACAGTCAGTTATGATGGATATTTTCTGGCCAACACTCACTGCCCTGGAATGTGGCACACTCCAGGGGTCAGTTATCACCTGTGTTGTTTTCCCTGTACGTGCTGCCACTGAAAGAGTGTTTCAAAAGGTACAGTCAGTGTTAGGCTTCACTGTTATAAGTTAATACCCAGCCCTGTCTTTCTTTAGAACTTGGTTAAGGCCTCTCTGTGCTGATGTTAGATCAATATTTGCCTGAAATCAGTGACTAGAAGGCTTCTGATTGTCTGGCTCTTAATGCAGGTAAGATGGAGCTAATACTGGTCACTAGCAGGTCTTTAGATTAAAATGCAGCCTCAGGAGGGCGTGGCCTAACTGGGTTCTGTGATGAATGCTTGAATTAAGAGCTCCACATCCATCCACTATATTTTGCAGACATCCTGCCCTAAATATACCAAAAGTATAAAATCTGCTTTATAGACTTGTCGATAGCTACCTCATCTAAATCTGCAAAAACCCAGGCAAAACTGATGTTTAAGAACACCAGAGAGTCAAAAAAAACTCGGGCCTAAATGCCCCGGCAACTCAAGCCAATATCCAGGCACGTGCTGAAGAGCCAGAGCCCTCGGACAGAGAGAAGAAGTCTGTGAGAGACACATCCTACCAAATGTTGGAGAATTTATTTAAAGAACGTAAGTATGTGCTTACCATGAAGATGCAAGCAGGATTCGAGAATATGTCCTTGCAACTACAGCACCTTCAACAAACAGTCAACACTGTTCCGGAGACTGTGGATCAGCATGAGACCCACTTGAATGAGCTGCAATCCTGCAGGAGGTACCCAACAGGACAATTTATCTCAAGTCTCTGCAGACCTCCAGTGAGCCTTGAAAGACATTGCTTACCTAAAGCAAACACTGGATGACCATGAAAACAGAGAGCAGAAATGCAACATTTTGTTTGGTGGGCATGCCTGAGGATCGGAGGGACAGACTGCAGCAGTTTGTGAGGAAGTGGCTGCGACAAACACTTCAGTTGCCGGAGCAAATATCCCTAGAGATCTAGTGAGCCCACTGTTGCCCTGGTCCCAGGCCTGCGCCAGATCAGTGCCCGACGCATGTAATAGTGAAATTCTTAGGGCATCAAGACAGACAGTCTGTACTGGAGGTGGCAAAAAAAGTGGGTACACTAATAACAAAAAAAAAAAATCAAAGGTCAGTGTGTTTCCTGATTTCTCTAGGCTGCTACAAACACAATGGCAGGCATTCCTACCAGTGAAGGGGAAGCTCCACAAGCTGGATTTGCCATTTGCCCTGGTGTATCCTGTGATGCTGGTGATTCGGAAGCCCAGGGTAAAACAATATGCTTTCTCAGACCCTGATGCAGCAATAGTTTATGTGAAGAAGAGGAGAAAAGAGCTGATTGACAGGAAGCACCGAATCAAGATGCAAGCCCCTTGACATGAACTAGAAATGCAGGTACTTGTTTTTGGAACTCTGGGGTGAGGGATTTGGGGGATGCTTTCATATCGAGGCCCGCAACATGGTAGTGGCCTTTAAGACAGGGCCATGATGCCTCCTCCCTCCGTTAGCCATTTCTCCTGGTCTTCCAGCTCTTCAAGACTTGGAGACTGTTCTTTAAGCTAACACAACTGGTGGGACCTAATTTTGCAATCAGCATTTGGCAGAAGCATCCTGTAACAAAATCGGGCGTTTTGCTCTGATGATTAAAAGAAAGAGAAACTGGACTAAGGTTCAGCAGAGACAAAGCACACAGATGGGACCTTATGCCTGTTACGTGACATGCTTCGATTCTGTTGGCTGCTAGCCCCCATTGAAACACTAACAGGGAGGGCTAGCTACACTAAAATGTTTAAAGTTTTTTTCTGATGTTCTTTTAATGAATTTATAATTAAGCCATTGTACAGTTTGTTTCTAGTTTGGTGACTTTTCTAACTGTAGGGAAGGGAAGGGGGGAACGTGCCTAGGCAGGCATGGCTGGGGAATATTTCTCACAGTGTTATAGATCACCTAGGGTCCTTTTGGTCTATTTATTTCTGTACAGCCGGAGGCTTGCCAAGTGGAAGACTGAGGTGGGGGCTGGGCATGGACCAGGAATGCAAATATATAAATGGATGCTCAATTAAGGTCAGTCTGGAACATGCCTACTGAGGTCAGGCTGGAGTGAATGACGTCTTTCCAGGCACTGTCGCCTCTTGGCCCCCTCTGTGTGTCTGGTTTGGGCCTGCCTCCATGGTAGGCCTTTAGATATGGCTACCTTTGGACTCCTCCCCTCAAACAACATAAGGGGGAGAGAACTAGGGACATGGGCGGGTTACCCTTTTGGGAGACTTACAGATCAGGTTTTATCTTGGATGCTGGATACCCTCGCTTCTGGAGGCTTAGGCCCCCCAGTCTCCCCGCTCAGGGGCGGTGACATACTCCTTAGAATTTATCATCAAGAGAACATGCAGATGGATGGCCCAGCTCCATCCATGAAAAGCAGTGGGTCGCTATGAGTGGGAAGAAGTTTCAGAATGAAGAAGGGAGGGTGAGAAAGGAAGTTTCTTTTCTCGGGGGGATGTGTATCCTCTTTTGGGTTCTGTAAGGGTACGTTTTTCTAAGGGGTTTTGAGGGGCTAAAAGCAGGACAGTTCAGCTCTTAAACCTTCAGGGTGGAATTTTAGAAGTTTGTTGGGTAGGTCTGTCACAGGGGTCAAGGAGGAGAGGAAAGGCAGGTTTAGCCAAGCTGTTATGTTTTTAAAAAGTGTTGTAGTTGTTGGGCTTAAAGAGAGTACAGGAGAGAGTATGTTCAAAAACCAAACCAGCAAATTTGGGACTGTTACTAACAATGTTTTTTTTTATTTTAAGGGACTGTCACACGAAGTATACAAAAGTAATAGGGTAAAATGGGAAAGATAACCTTTTTGATCTGAAATATCAATGGACTCATAACCATGGTAAAGCGAAAGAGCGAATGGGCCTATATTAAGAAACTGAAGGGAGATATTAATTTTTTACAGGAACCACATATGAAGCAACAGGAGGCGGCTAGGCTTGCATCCTTGAGGGGTGGAAAATTTTTGGGAGCCCCCTTCACTTCTAGGGCTAGGGGGATGGCTATTTGGTTCAGGCCCTCACTCAGGGTGGAGATTCACTCGTTAATGGCAGATCCTCAGGGCCGTTACCTTGTTGCTGAAGTTACTATGGAACAGGCCGGTATACATTACTGTCCCTTTATGGGCCCAATTTTGATTCAACCTTCTTCTTTCACCACCTTTCGGTAGTACTAGCCCCATATAGAGGCATTTTAATCATTGGAAAGGATTTTAATACCTACTGGGACCCTGTATTGGACCAATCCGCCACGCGTAGCAGGCCTACACCTAAAGGTGTAGCTGCCCTGGGTAATTTGATGAGTGAGTGGGGAATGAGAGAAATATAGAGATATAAACACCCACATGAGCGAGAGTATTCTTTTTACTCTCATTCACACAAAATTTATATGAGGTTGGATTATATTTTCTGCCCTTGCACTTTTTTGGGGGAGGGGTTGTTATAAAGGCCAGTTATGGTCCCATATTGGCTTCAGATCCACACACCCTGGTGGTGGAGGTACAGGTTAACTTGGAGGGTCCCCAGCTCAGCATTGGAGAATGGATCCCATTATACTGAACAATAAGCTATTTGTGTCATCCATGGCTTTAATGCTCAAAGAATTTATCTCCTAAACGACGCTGGAGAGGTCTCTATACAAACTATGTGGGATGCCATGAAAGCTTTTGTGAGAGGAGACCATCTCATATGCATCTCATGCTAGAAAGAAACAGATCCAGGAAGAAGAGGCCCTTGAAAAGAGATTGGGGAAAAAGAAAAACAAGCCAAGGCACATGGTGATTTGGATAATATTAAAACACTAATACATCTGACAGGAAAGCTTAACCAGATGATATCTCATAGGATAGAAAGAGACCTATTAGTTACACAGTTTCACTCCTACTTTGAGGGAGATAAGTCAGGGACATTTTTAGCTTAGCAACTCAAAGTGAAAAGGGCAGAAGGGACAATTCATGAAATAGCAAAGGGGGACAGGACCAACACAGCTAATCAACATGAAATAAATTCTGTGTTCTGCACCTTTTATCAGGGCTACACCACTCAAGCCCCAAAGGACCTCACCCCAGAGGCTTTCCGGGACAAGACAGATCTCCGGTTCTGTCCTATGATTAGATGGAACTTTTGGACTCCCTGGTTACCTCTTTGGAGCTCCCCGTGGTATGGGCTTCTAAACGTGGCAAAGCTCCTGGACTGGACGGAATTCCATCTGAGTTTTATAAGGCCCTCTGGGAGAAGCTGAGCTCTAGATGCATAAAATGGTGGTCGCTGCACTTGCTGAGAGAGCTCTACCTCCTTCACTCCAAATGGTGACCATTACAGTGTTGCCTAAGCCTGGAAGAAGGACCCTGAAGCTGTGGCTCTTATAGGCTAATTTCATTATTAAATGCAAATTACAAAATCATAGCTAAGGTCTTGGCAAAACACTTGGAAGGGGTTCTCCCAGGATTGGTACACTAAGATCAAGCGGGTTTTGTTGGGAGTAGGCAGGCCAAGCACAAAATCTGTGGCACGCCATTAACATTATTCATCACTGGTCATGGAGGGATGGAGGTGACAGCCAAGGCCTCCTTGCACTTGATGCAGAGAAAGCATTTCACCACATCAAGTGGCCTTTTATGTTTGCAGTCCTTCAGAAGTTTAACTTTTGCCCAAATATTAGATCCTGGTTCGGGTCCTTCTACAGTTTCCGTAAGGCCCAGATTTTGATAAATGATACCCTGTCTCCCCCGCCCGCCCCCCGTTCTCCCATACACAGGGTACTAGGCAGGGGTGCCCTAAATCCCCACTCTTATATGTCCTTACTATTGAGACCTTGGCTGTCGCCATCCGCAGTCATGAGGATTTGGAGGGGTTTAATAGAGGGAAGAACCATGTAATATCTCATTTGCAGATGACGTTCTGCTATTCTTGGACAGGCTGGAAAAAGCTCTCCAGGCGCTCACTCAACTGTTCTCAATTCACGGCCCAGTTTCAGGGCATAAAATCAACTGGAGCAAATGTGAGTGGCTCCCTCTGGGAAAATGCAAAGAACTGGTTAGGATAGCAGGGGCCCAGATAAATCCAGTAAGCGTGTTAAAATATGTAGGGATTTAACTGACTAGTAAGTTATCCAGGCTAGCTGAGGTAAACTATGAACCCTTAATACATAAAGTGAGAAGTGCCTGTTCACGGTGGCAGTCTCTACCTCTAACCTTAGTGGGCAGAGCTAATCTGGTCAAAATGTGCATTTTGCCACAATGCTTATACTTATTTCAATCGATCCCTACTAAAGTCCCCATGAAATACATAAGGGCAATAGACAGAGCAGTCACCTCCCCCCGGGGGCAAGGCAGATGCCCTAGGATAAAGAAAGAAGCCCTGTGGGCCCCAATGAAGAGGAGGGGTCAAGTCTGCCCAATCTACAGTTATATAATCTAGCAGCGCAATTGGCGTTCATAGAGGATTTGACCCCAGGGGGCCCAAGTAGGCGAGCATGGACAGATTTGGAGGCAGGTGAAGGGGAAGGGGAAAGGCCTTTGTGTAACTCAACTCTGGTCCCTGGTTTAATCAACCAACAAGCAGCAGTAATTAAAAACCCACTCACAAGAAATCTGGTTAAGGTCTGGGTGAAAGCACATACAGTCCTGGGCCAGGAGAAAACTTCCTCCCCAGAGGCTTCGACAGAAGCAACCCTGAGGTCACATTGTGATTTACATGCCATGGAGGAGAGGGTTCTGACGGAGTGGTCCAAAGGCCGACACTCCTTTCTCATTTATATGAATAGTGCAGTATGGAATTTCTTTGGCTTTCTGGGAGTTTGGCCTGAAGGCCTCCCATTTTTACATACTGCAAACTCCGTCCATGCTTGTGCTGGGAGAGGCCCAGCTGTGCGCCTGACGCGCTCACCCCTCAAAGAAATATTTATGAAGGGTACCGAGACCTGGACCAAGCCACTGAGCAGTTGTTATAGATTACTGGTGGGGGCTTTGCCAGACCCACTGATAAAATAAAACATAAATGGGAGGAAGACTTGAACTTAGGAGGGGACCGGGATAGGATCATAAAAATAGGAATGACATGTTCAGTAAACAACAGGTTGAGGGTCACCCACTTAAACTGCCTGTATAGAACTTACTTTTCCCTGTTTTAGCCTACAAGATAGACCAATCTGTTCCTGAGGACTGCCCAAAGTATAAGGTACACAGAGGGGCATTCTGTTACATGGTCTGGTCCTATCCTAAAGTTGCGGCCTACTGGTCCAAGATCTCAAAAATCTTGTCACGTACCGTAGGAACTTAGGCAAGTGCTGAACCCAATGAGGTGCTGTTGGGCCTCCCAGGGTTTGGGGACGTGGAAGTAATACAATGCACCCTCTAATGAGGCTGGAATATGTAGTGGGAAGAGTTCTTGTCATGCACTGGAAACTAGAGTCGACCCCACAATTGCTCATTGGTTTCAATCTCTACTTCAGTGCATGTAGCTGGAAAATACACAATATTCAGTAAGAGGCCAATAGGATCGGTACCATAACATATGGGTGCCCAGGTATCCCGTGATTAGGGTGCTGGGGAAAGGGCATTGACAATAATGTTGACCCGTCCCCAGCATATCCCTCGAGGCTATAGTACAGTAGAGGCGGGGATGGGGGGCGGTAAATATAGTGACAGGATGTCACTATACGTCTGCCGCATGGGAGCAAACATGCACAGCGAGGGTGGGAGGGGGATGTGAGGGGTTGTGCCATGTTGGGTTGCTGGGCAGACCCGTGGCATGGTGGGTGGGTTGCCAGCACTGGCTGGCAGGGTACTAGAGTTTGGGTCAGGCACTGGTATGTTTTATTCAGCCGGCCTGAACCTTTTATTTTTATGTTTCACCCCTTCCTGACATACACCCCCTGGGTTGAGAATCCTTTAGTGTGGGGGACATGGCCCCCACAAAACATTAAAAGTAAGTCCAGCACCGTTTGCTGTGCTGGGGTGTGGCAGAGTGCCGAAAAATGTTTTGCCACTCTTGGCGTCTTGATAGCGGTGATCGCTTTTAGGCTTTTCGCCATTATCACACAGTACCAGGCGCACTTGGAGGAGGCACTGCAATGCAACTAGTTTCCACTGGTATAGAGTCAAGGGTTCTTGAGTCTTTGACATTCTAAGGATATGGGGTTCAATGCACGATTGAGAAACTCCCTGAAATGATGTAACATGCAAGCTGAAATGGATGTCCCTAAAACCTCAAATCTGCATGTTATTAAGGCATTTATACAATAGGTGAAGTAATATATCAACTGTGATATTTTTATTCAAATGTAACAGTTTGTCCTAAAATGCTAGTTAACAGTTTGTCCTAAAATGCTGATTTTAACTAAATAAAGTTTACAAAAAATGCAGCCTCAGGTGTCCACTCTTGTACTGGGTTCAGCTCCAAGCAGCTTGGGAGTATTTCTTTAACAAGCAAATAATGCTGAAATTCCAGGAGTTAGTCATTGCCAAAGCACGCATTTCTTACCTGAGCGATTTCTTCAGACTGTGCTCCCTTCTGCAACCTGCCAACCGGAAGACATTGGTCCGGACATTTCTCTCTAGTTGGGAAAAGTGTAATAGCTCATCAAAGACTTACCTTGTGGCTTGATCTGATGCTGCAGCGGGTCCAGAACATGGCAATTAACTTTCTTTTCTCAATAAAATTATTTATGCCCAAACTACAGGGAGGCAGGCCTTGGCTTGAAGGGAGTTCAGTTCCATCCTGATCAATTTTCTTTTCTGCATAGGAGCCAGCTACAACTTGGCCAGGTTGACCAGAAGACCCAAGTCCTGACAGATCTGGAGGGCCAGATCCCTAGACCGCTCCACTGCCTCTCTGGACTCACTAGTCATCCAGGTACAGGTAATATAGAAACAGAGAAACACAGAATTTGCCAGCAGACAAGAAGAACTTGGCCCACCTTGTCTGCCCTTTTTTTCCCTGCCTACAGTATCACTGCAGATCCTACTTGATCTCTGGCCCATTCTCCCAACCACTTCCCTTTCCCTAAGATCTCCTTATGCCTTTCCCATACATTCTTGAATCCCACCACTGCTACGCCCCCACCACCTCCGCTGGAAGACTGTATTAAGAATCCACCACTCATTTCTCTGAAGAAGTACTTCCTCCCATTTCTTATGGATCTACCCCCTCCAGCTTTTTATCATGCCCCTTCTCCTAGCACAGCTTTTTGTTTTAAAAATACTTCCCTCCAGCACTCCCCGATGTATTTAAAGGAGAACTGCACTGAATCTGTAAGTCATTTTCCCAGTAGAAGTTCACATTTTGTTGCTGTTCTACCGCTACAGGTTTTTAGTTATCCTATTGGGTGTTTCTGATTTACACAGATAGTAGGTGCCATTTTAGAATTGTATGATGTAGTTTATGTCCCTTGCTCAGCTCTTCCATTGTTGAAACAATGCATTCATGTTCTACTATAGAACTCTGTGGTTGGAGAGGGACACTCAGCATTAGACAGTCAATTGAAAACAACCATCAAGGTCACTAATAGGCAAGTATAGATGGAACAACAACAGAATTTGAACCAGTTGTTAAAAAAATGCTTCTACTGGGAAAAATTACCTTCAGGTTCAGCACAGTTCTCCTTTAAAGGTCTTTATCATATCCAACCCCCTCTCCCTCCTCTCTTTCAGGATGCACACATTTAGGTCCTTACAGAGCCCCTGACACCATTGGGATAACTTTGAAAAATAAAGCTTTAGACACAATTCAGCTTATATTTTTTGCAGTTATATCGCCTTTTCATTATTACCGAGGACAGTTTTATGAAACAGGATCATTGTCCTCTAGACTCCAGTAGCTTGTCCGTACCTGAAATCATAATCCCGTTTATAACATCATAATTATGACTACAGCAACAGACTGATGTCATAAACAGAATTGTGATGTCAGATGTAGGCAAGCAACCATAACAGATAGGGCAGAAACCATACAAATGTCCTTAGCAATAAAGAGATAAGGGTGAGAATTAAAGAAAAACACAGAATATAAGCTAAATTGTGTCTAAATATTACATTTTTCTAAAGCTGTCCCAATGGGGTTAGGGGTTCTTTAAGTCTCTCATCTTAGGGCTTCTGATGCAAACCCTGCACCATTTTAAATACCTTCCTCTGGACCACCTCCACTCTGTCTACATCCTTCCAGGGATGTAGTCTCCAGAACTGTACAGAGTACTCTAGGTGGGGTCTTAAGAGCAATTTATACAGAGGCAATACCACCTCCCACTTTCTGCTGGTGATACTTCTCCCTATTCTCCCATTATCCCACTAGCCCTCCCAACTGCTTTGTTGCACTGTCTTGCCACCTTCATGTCCTTTGATATGATTCCGTCAGGTCTCTTTCCTGCTTGGAGGTCATCAGTACCATCCCTCCAATTCTGTATTATGCCCCAAGTGCATTATTTTGCACTTTTTCCATACTGAAACCCAGCTGCCAAACCCACTCCTTGAGTTCTCAGGTCTCTGCTCATCTTTTCACCTCCACCCCCAGGAGTGTCCACCCTGTTGCAAATTTTGGTGTCATCCACAAGAGGCAGATCTTCCTTCAGCTCCTCTGCAATGTCATTTATAAAGACATTAAAGAGGGCGGTCCTAGTGCACGATCCTTGAGGCACCGCTAGTAATCCTCCCTTCCTCTGAGTGAGCTCTGTTTATCAGCACCCTCTGCTGCCTACCCCTAGCCAATTTCTTACCCAGTTTACCATCTTTGGACCGCTTCTAAGCTACCCAGCTTGCTTACTAGCTTCCTGTGTAGAACAGTGTCAAAAGCCTTACTAAAATCTAGGTAGGACACATCCACACTGATCTAATTCCTTGGTCACCCAGTTAAAGAAACCTATCAGATTAATTTTACATGGCCTCCCCCACTCCCCCGGTAAATTCATGTTACCTCGGGTCTTGTAACCCAATGGATTCAAGACATTCCACAATCCCTTCCTTCAGCAGTGACTCCATTAACTTTCCCACCACCAAAATCAAGCTGACTGGCCTATAACTGCCAGCCTCTTCTGTGCTACCACTTGTGAAGTGGGACTGCATCTGCCTTCCTCCAGAACCACCCTTGTTTCCAATGTGCTGTTAAACAGGACCATCAGATGTGCAGCCAGTAGCTCCCCGAGATCCCTCAATACCCTCAGATGCACCTGTCTGGCCCATTGCTTTGTCCACGTTCAGATTAGCAAGTTCCTTCAGGACACTCTCTTCTGAAAACAGACTAGTGTCCAGCTTCATCCCTTCAATGTCCCTGTTACTCTTTTGTGGACCCTCCCCTTCTTCTTCTGTGAACACTGAACAAAAGTATTTGTTCAGGACGTCTGCCTTTTCCTGGTCTCCCTTTGCACTGTTCCACCTTCCCTTTTCAATCATGCAATCTCTACCCCGGTCTTCCTCTTTTTGCTTACTTACCTAAGAAATGTCTTGTCCCCTTTGTCACCACCTGGATTAAACTCTCTTCAGTTTCTGCCTCTGCACTCCTTAGTGCTCTTGATGCTTCCCTCTGTTTCCCGATACACCTCCCTATCTTCCTCCCTCTGCCTCCTTATACCTCCTGAATGCTACCCTTCTAACGCTTACCTTTTCTGCCACCTCTTTTGAGAACCATAGTTGTCTCATTTTCCTCTTGCTTTTGCTCACTTGCTCGATAAAGAGGTTTGCTGGCTTCCCTAGGGCCCTTTTTAGCTTTGCCCACTGTTCCTCATCCCACCCAGGTCATTCTCTCTGCCAGGTCAACCCTGAGGCATTCACTCATCTTTTTAAAATCTGCTCTTCTGGAGTCCAGGACCCTCACCCTTGTGTGGTTCAGTTCCGCAGCTGTCATTATACTGAACCACACTGTATGACGATCACTGTTCCCCAGGTGACCTCCTACCTTCACATCTGTAACACTGTTCCTATTAGTGAGTACCCGGTCCAGTATTGCCCCGTTACAAGTGGGTTCACTGGCTAGTTGCCTGAGGAACGCCCCCTGCAGGAAGTCCAGGATGTCCCTGCTTCTAGCTCAAGCCACAGGACAAATCCTGATATCCTTGTGCTGAAGGAAGACCACCACCACTTCCATGCACTTGGTAAAGACCCTTGGTGCAGACGAGAGGCTCAAAGGCATGACCTTGAATTGGTATATATACCCCCTCTTCCCAGTACTGGATGTCCTGCTAGGCCACCTGCTGATAATCGCAGGAAGTAGAGAGAGCAGGAGCCCAACCAGCCCAAAAAGGGAATGGCCAAGGTTAGCTATCATTACTGAGTAGCTGTTGCTGGCCCATCACGCAGTGGTACCACTACTGCTCATGACGCTGGTGACCCAAGTTTGGGAACGAGCTCAGATTGTTGGGGCTGGCCAGAGAAGGAGGATTTAGCATCGCAGGGGACATTCTCCTCCTCGGAGGAAGTGGGTTGTTGTCCTTGCTGCATTCGCCCCTGGGTGACCACAGGTGGCAGTGCAATCAAGTGCACTGTGAGAGATAATCAAAGGCTAGAGATTCAGTGCAGCAGCACTCTCAGACGTGTATATGTGCCTTTGAAATCCTGTGCACACTTGTGTCCATAGGGATGGGGAGAAAACAAGGAAAGACCTCACTGCCCAATGGACAACAGACCCCGCTGAACCAAAAGAGACCAGACCTGACACCCGCAGCCAACCAACCTGATGAGAACCTTGCAGGTAGAAGGGAGACCATCCCCTCTTCCCCACCTGAGGGGATAGCCATGGCAACATGGACGTCAGTGGCGGACGGGGACAGGAGTCTGGCAGTCAGACAACTAGGGGTACCCAGAGGGCTGTCGAGACACTGCAGGTCATAAACAGAGAATTAAAAAAAAATTACTGAACAGTTCATCTGCTGGTGACCAAGCGAGGAGGCCACATAAGCTTTTCTGGTGGTGTAGCTCAATTTCTGGATTCCTTGTCATGTGGCTTATCCATGTCCCCTAGGCCCTACAACTTGTGAAAGGCTGGGTCAGATACCAGACCCACTATGGAGGGGTTGTCCAGGACCCCAAGAAAGTGCCCCTGGAAACAAAGTACTTGTGGACCATCCGGGTTGGGGATGCCAGGCAGGATGTTGGGTGCTGCTTAAGCTCCAGAGCCACTCCCAAGATGATCTCGGCCAATGGGAAGGAAACCCCTGGGAAACTGTCACTATCAAGGGTGTCGGCAAATGGGTGCTTAAGCCTGCTTCTGAACCAGTTCCAAAGGGACCTCCAAGGATTCGGACATCAAATGGAGCAATGCTCCGAAGGAGGTTGAGCCCAGTGAGACATACCGACCATTTGAGGAATCTCGATCGAAGAGTGGGGTTTTAGCCGAGGTCATCAAGAACTCACCCTCAAAGTCCAATGACTGTTCGAACACCACCCTGGTCCTCTTCTCACCATGGACAACTATGGTGTTCTCCTGGGCGATTTCCACAGTAAGGTGGCCTGGTAGGCTGGTAGAAGGGAGACTCCTTGCTGGGGGCCCCCACCAGGCTGCAGTGGAGGAGTGCCACACCAGTGAAGGAGAGGCAGACTTTGTGGTCTGCTGGGTCACCATGGGGAATGGCCAGAGGAGGTCAAGGACCATCCGACATGGAAGCAGAGACCTGTGCTCCCTCATAAGGTCTTTTTTTATACTTACATTTTATTAGTTTTCAAAAATTAAAACAAGCATGATCAGCCAGAATTTTACATAGAAATGATGACATAATTAAAATCCAATGGCAGGAATTGATAAAATTCTAGCTAGAGTTACACCATGTGAGGGGCAATACCATTAAAAGAATCTATTTGTGATGCTTTCAAAATGAGCTAACACTGCCAAGAATGAGGATGTTCCTTGGTGAGAGAGCTGCATGAATTATTATACTGTCCAGGCACTGGACTGGGTGTCCTCTATTAACTAAATTAAAATGCAGACATGTGCAGCATGTGTTATGATTTCAAAAACCAGCATTCATATTTTAACATTTAAATATAGAAAGAAAAAGCATAGCCTAACAGTCAGTAAGCTGTCCTGTTATACTGGCAACACCATTGTAACTCTTGGGACAAGCAATAACCTTTAAACAACAACTCGAAAATCAATACAAGAACCTAAGAAAGTCCTTACTTGTTCAAAACTAGCATGGTGACAATAAACAGACTGCTACAGTAATGTATAAAAATGGAGTGTGGGGAGTGCTGTGGAGTCCAAGCAATATAGCCGTTAAAGATTTGAGCTTGTAATACTAATTTCTATATATTAGCTTAAAAATACATGTTCTGCTGGTTCCTGTAAAGACTACCTGGCTTTTCCTACAATCGGAAAGTTCTGGTCACAAGATGGGCAAGTCACAGAAAGAAAAGCAGCAACAGGAGGAAGCCAAATGCAAAACTGGTGCAACGTCTCCAACCATGTGGTTGGCAACAGCAAAGCAGAGCAACCTGAGGAGACCCACAAACTTTGGGATTCAAAATTAATCCGTCTCCACGGTCTCTGACAAATTTGACACCCTGACAAACAGAGTGGTTACTCTCTGAAACTAATGTTGATGCCTTGCTGCCTGCCAGCAGAAGCCACAAGGAGATGCAAGTCAGCAATAGGACTCGCGGCTTCTGTGTGAAAAGAGAACACACACTGCATACAAAATTAAAATGTTGAGAACCAAGCCCGAGCATCTAACACACATTCTTGGCATGCGGAAGGATTGAGGGCGACCATCTTTCTTTATTCATGCTGGAGTGGTTTCAATAGCAGTTTGGAGAGGAGCTAGGGACAGGCCACTTAATTTTCAAAAAGTTTACTGAGTCACCCCGTGAGGACGGCCTGACAGCCCTGAAGCTCCGAGGACCACTGTTGTTGTAATGGATGGTGTGAGAACAGGAGACTTTGTGCTTTCCTTCATGTGCAGGAAGAAGACCTTACTGCAAGATGGCCAGAGGATCCAGATATTCCCAGACTCAAGTTTTGCAAGTAGACAAAAAAAGATGAGATTTGATGCTTTGTGAAGCAAATATTGCTCACGGCATGGAATTTCCAGAGCTGCTCAGAATTGCACACAAAGGCAAAATCTTTGTTTACCGATCCTGCCGATGCCCTTAAAAGGGCTCAAAGGTATGCTGCATTTCACCTAAACCTGATATGCGAGAAGAGCCAGACTCTGCTACTCCTACCTGAAAAGTCTTGTTTTTCGATGTTACAGGTATAGCCTAAATGACTGGTCTGAGGTTTAGTCAGTCTTTTCACCTTTGATGTTCTAGTGGTTTTCTTTATTAGGAACTATATCTTTTTTCTAAAGACTTTATAATTCCTCTATGCGGTTTCTAACATGCTTGTTTGGCTACTATAGCTCAGTACTGTGGGCATAGTTATATTGTTAGCATTTTTAAGCACCAAACATTTAGAGAATAAACGGATATATTACCCAGACTAAATCTTAACGTATTTAAACACATAAAACTGTGTGAAACTTTGCTATTGCATGGCATATCTCTATTCCCCCTGTTTAGGGGGATACAAACAATGTTGGACCTTTGTCAACTGAATTTTTACTTTCATTGCAAGCAGCTCATGGGCTCCATATAACGGCCTTTTTTTTTAGTGACATACTCTGTTGATGTTAAGAATCCTCCCCCACATGACGTATCTCCTGACGCAGAAAGGTATCTACGTTTTTATTAAGATGACTGACACTCTCACTGAATATAATTTTTATTTAAATGTTCTAAGTCTGCATTCTTTTACTGTATGTATTATGTGAAACATAATAAACATATAGTTTTAAAAAAATGGAGGTCGAAGGTGCTATTTTTTTTACTTACTTTTTACGCCTCTTTTCCCGTACCACATTTGCCCCTTCCATCGAGGTACCCAATGTGTCAACACAGGCTGTGTCGGGAAGACCGAGGACACCACCTGTCACTAAGTGCTTTGCTCCCCTGGAAATTTCTAGAGGCCCCAGATGCCCCCCCCCCCCGCGTGGGGTAGATGGGACTCCCATAACCCCCTCCAAGACCTCAGAGGGATGCGGACGCCCGTAGCCACTCCCTGGATCCTCCATGGTCACCGGCTCAGGAGCCTGTATCCTTGTGCAGATGTGGGTTTTTTCCTGGTGTTTCTTGGTCCCACCCCCTGCAGGCGCCGGCACTCAGCGAGCCAATGAGACAAAGGCACGCAGAGGTGTGCCTTCAGTCCAGGCCCTTGGCCAACATCTCCCTCCTATGCTGCTGCTTTTGGCTGCACCTCCACCTGTGGTCACCCAAGTGGCAGTAAAGCAGTGAAGACTGCAACCCGCCCTCCCGGAGAAGGACAGCAGCCCGTGGGTGCTCGATCCTTCTCCCCCCCCGGCCGGCCCTCTAGCAAACCAGTCTTGCTACTGAACCCAGATTGCTTGCGTTGTGAGTGATAGCTCTACAGCTGGCCCAGTGGCACTGAGGGTTGAGGCGCTGGATGCAACACCTCACACTACGCTGGTGACCTGGGTTTGGGAACGGACCCGGGGCATCGGGGGGAGGAGGACAGAGTGTCATAACGGATGCTCTCCTCCTCCAGACAGAGTGGGTTACTGGGTGGCATATGCTCCCATAGCTCTTCTGTCGGTGGAAGCATGGGTGGTGGGGCATACAGCCCTATGGAGTCAGGGAGGAGGCGCTGTTGGGTGCTAGACATCAGCTGCGCTGCACGCCTGCTCATCTGGATGTATGTCCTTCCGCCGCCCCTAGGGGATGGGGAGAAATTGGGGGAAAAATGTAAAAAACCCCAGTCGAACGAGCACAATGAAGCCAGGGATCCCAGTAATTGGGACCTGGCAGATGGAGTCGGGTGGGGATATGAGGACCCCTCTGAAGGGACAAGGAGCTGGACAAGTAAAGAAAAAAACAGTGATCAACACTACTTATACTGGCCTAAAAACAACAGAATTTTGTGCTAGAATCTCATTGCGACAGAATGGGAATCAGTGTAAAGATCAGTCACAGGGTGCAGGAGCTAATGAAGAATCCCCACCAGCTCCAGCCAAGTGGTCATCACACACCCAATCAGAGAATTCAGCGGATGCGTCAGGAAGAAATGCTTCAATCCACTGAAATAAAATTCACCCGACTGATTGTATCTGTGGACACTCTCGGAGAAATTTGATGGGCTCACAGGCAGAGTGTCGACCCTGGAGAACAACCTGGAGCAAGTCCAGACTACGAAAGTCGATGTCTCGAGGTGTGCAGATGCCAAAATGGAAGCAGCGAACACTGTCCTCAAGGAGAGCGCCCAATGGAAGTCTCATCTAGAGACTTTGGAGAATCAGATTTGATCTCCAAATGTCAGGGTTCTGGGGATGCCTGAGAGACGTGAAGGGGATCACCTCCTGCTCTTCATGAGGGAATCGTTTGTACAGTAGTTGGGAGAAGAAGCAAAATCCAAGGCCCAATTATTCAAAAAGCTTAGAGAGTCATGCCTCGAGGTCGCTGGGATAACCCACAGACATCAGAACTGGTAGTAATCACCAAAGGAGCTGGTACCAGGGATTTTCTGTTAGCCTTGGCACGTCACCGCAGAGCTGCGCTTCTACAGGATGGGCAGAGGATCCAGTCATTCCCTGACATCAGCTTCGCAATGTGCCAAAAAAGAAAATGCTTAGATGAAGTGAGGACTATGCTGAAATGAAGCTGCTATCCAACATGGCATGATTTTTCCGGCTCGCCTGCAGATTGCACACCGCGGGAAGTTCTACTCATTTGCTGACCCCAGTGAGGCAATAAATTGGTGTCAGGCCCATGCTCTGGGACCTGTGGAGGCTGAACTGGAGGACTGCTCATCAGACGACAAGGACACTTGAACTCTCTCCTTGTTCTATCTGTTATACCTTTTCCTTATTAGGATGGGTGAGTGCCATGGCCTAGGGAAAAGTGTTGTGGAGTGGTTATTTTCTACTGATTCGAATGTTAGATACTCGCCTTGATATATTTTAACCCCCACATGATATGTTCGAGACTGTATATATTTTCAAATTACTAAACCATAGGGGCTTCAATAAGCACTGCACCCAAGTAGAACTTAGGCAATTTCCCAAGTTTATCCATTGTGTTGCAGTAGTACAGATGTACTGTTACGTTTTAATAATAAAGGCTGAGGATCCTTTCTTGTTGGAAGGGTCAGAAATAGCCCTAATAACACAGGGTTTCAAGAGTAATGGTTTAAGTGCCAGTTATCCAGTCCTAAAGTTGATAATTCAGCTGTAGAAATGTCTTTATCGTATTGTAGATTGGCATAGTTAGTGCACCAAAAATGGTAGTGCATGGTATCTTCGCTCCCTTTAGGGGGTTTGGAAGCTATGGAAATTTTTGTTCTGGACTTTGTGAACATTTTACCATGCTGCTCATGGGCTCAGTACACAGTCATGTGTAAATATGAATATTTGTCTAACAATTCACTGTTTCTCCCCAATGACATGTCTGAAAGTATTAGATGGACCGGTGTGTATATTAAGAGGAGTGGTGCCTCGTGGTATATGTGATGCAATATGCTACGTCTATGCTTGTATTTTCAAACTGTATGTTTGTATTTGTCAAAATAATAAATATAAAGTTTTAAAAAAAATACTATATCGATATTGCTTCTGAAAATTAAAATATATATATATATATATATATTGATAGATATATACAGTATTACCGAGCAGAAAAGGAGCCTTGTTTTGCTGTCATTTTAATGTCATGTATTCTGATGTGACAGTAATAATCCAAGAAAAAAGCAACAAATTGTTTTCTTTTAAAGCAGACATTCTTGGGTTGCTGCTACGTTCACACACTTTTCCCTGCCAGATGCTCACTAGTTTTCTAGTCATGACACTAAACATTTTATGACCCGATCAATTAAAGGACTTATTTTCTACTCCAAAACAAAAATGAAAGAAACCAAAAAAAAAAAAACTGAAATAGAACTGATGATGAGATGCCTGCACTCAGACAATAATATCAGATAATTATAAGCAGAGCTGGCCCAGTGGTGTGGAGGGCTGAGGTGCTGCAAACCTTCTCTCCTGCCACCAGTGACCCAGGTTCCAGGAATGGACTTGGGTCATCAGGGAGGAGAGGACTGAGTGTCCGAGGACTACTCTCCTCTCCCAGGAAGGGAAGCTTGTCATCCCAGCCTAAGCTGCCCCAGCGGGAGGCTAGGGCAGAGCAGGCCAGGGGGCAAAGCAAAGGAGGGTACTGCAGGGGAACATAGGATGGGCGCCTCCACCCGTGAGTCTTATGCTGCACAGGAGGGTCGGATAGTGAAAAGTGGAAAAAGGGACATCAAGGGGCTACGAAGACCAGCCAGTGGTCGCCATGCCGCTGCTACTTGTGTGAGAACCTGGTCTGCCTCAGATCTGATGTACTGGGGAGGGAGACCCTCCCTCCTCGGCCCTGCCACGAGGGAGAATCATGGGAGACCTTCAACCACGCACTCACCACGAGAGGCAGAGGGCTGCCTGGGAGGCTGGAGAGCAGGCTGGTGCAGCCGCCCCTGGATGTGAAGAGGATAAAACTTCTATATAAAAAAAAATTACAAAAAGATAATTATAACATACTGAACTCCTTAAAACAAAAGATTTCTTTTGCTACTTAAATAATCAATTTAATTGTCATATGCTTATTAGATTTCTACCTGTTTTTCTTGAAAAGACAACAACAGCCTGCTCTGGAATAAAAATCAACTATGAGTTAGTTAATCTTACAGTAACCTCCTTATTAAATTAACTGTGCTTGAAGTAGAGAGTTTTTTTTTTGGTTTATTCATTTTATATCATGCCATACTAAATGCATTCCCTTGCAGGACACATGATCGATACAAACAGCCTTTTTGCATAATGCATTTATCAATGGCTGGCTGGCTAGTGCAGTGGTAGAGTTACTGCTTGCCATCCAAGACGACACAGGTTTGTGTCCTGAGCCCGGGATATCTGGCGCCGACCACAGAAGCAGGGTAGGGTGTCTTTCAGACGCCTCCTGCCTCAAGGAAGGGAGGGCACCTCCTTTTGTTGTACGACCATCCCCTAGTGACCGGGGGTGTTGTGCAGGAAGGAATAAGTGGTCCCTCGGGGGTGACCTCACCTTGGCACATACCCACTCACCTTTCAAGCAATCCGGAAGCATTGCCTACCCAGAGTGGGGCCAGCAGGAGAGTTCCTAAGGTAGGGAAGGGCTTACCCATCTTCCAACAGCCCTAATAGGCTGATGCCGGGTCACCTCTCAGGACCATGCCCTGACATGGGATAAGGGAAGGGCACAGCAGGGGACAAAATACCCCCAGCAGCACCAAGCAAATGAAGCCATCCCACGCCACAGCAGAGTCCCTTTGACTCCTCCCACTTCTCACCGGCTCCTCCTCATGGGCCCAACCATTGAGTGAAGTATCCCTCCTGGCTTGAGGGTACCAGGAGGTCCTGCCCATGGGGAATAAGCCATGGGTTACAGTCTCGGTATCGGGGGAAAGTTGTTGAACAAAGGCTGGTGGTGGGTAGGGCCACTGAAGGACTCCTCATGGGGTATAAGGGCTTGGGTAGGTGGAAGGAGGTCCCTGCAGCTGGTGGTGAAGATGGGGACAAAATAGAAAGAAAAAAAAAAAAGCATTTATCATCACCACCTTGCTCTGAGACACATTGTATCGGGATATAGTGTAATTGTACACATCATTAAATAATTAGTAATTGGTTGCATGCATAAGCTGTAGACTAGTGAGAAAGTTTAGGAGTCCAGAAAAGTTCTGGATTGTGGCATTAAAGCCAGCAGTCGCTACCACAGTGCCTAGATCCTAGATCATTAAGTAGGTGAATGACTGTTTCTGGAATGCTGTGCCAATACTTCACCACTAACATCAATTGTAGTATAACATGCTTTTACACTGTATGCAATTTAATATAATCGTTCTTCTGCATTTTATGTGATTTTATATAATAAAAGAGAACATATTGAAGGCTTATGCATGCTTACCATCTGATTCATTTACACCTAATATTCTTATTCTTAGTGTGCAAGTGAGCTACTTAGAAAGCAAATGTAACCCCCCTACAAATGGGGGTTCCCAAAAAGTCTTCTTTGAGCTTGCCTAAATGTTCACTGCCAGGCTGGTGTCCTGTGTTTTAGCAGTTTAACTGTGATTGTCAGAGAGTGCCTGTATAGCCTCTGTGTACTGTCTTTAAGAGCTGTTTGGATTGCAGTCATAAGTAATCTGAGAGGGAGCTCTGTTGAAAGATGTAACTATTGCTGAAAATCATTTAGAGTGATAATGATAATGTAGTGTGTCTAATCTGCCTTCTTTGCAGGAAGGACTATTTTGTTTATCTTCACTATCTTGGTCCTGGACTGCCAAATTGGATCAATCAGTACTGGTGGGACCTAAAATGGAGCCGGACTACAGGAGCTGTCTGGAGTCAAAATCTGTAGGAATTGTAGTTTCGGGCTTTGGTGCCTTTTTGCACCTGAAGGGAGCCTTTGTTGTGACTGACAGACCAATCAATCAACCAAACCTTTTGGATTCTGGGAAAGTCCAAGGCTTGCTGGCAGTTGAGTCAGATCTAAGGTGGGAGCTGAAGAAGCAACAGCTTGAGACAGTCAAGCAGCTGTCTGAGTAGTTTCGCGTGGGAGAACTGTGGAAAGGCCTGAGTTGTGGCCTGCATGTCTGTCTGCTGCCAGTGGGAGGGAGAGAAGAGAATTATTTCGGACTAAATCCAAGTTTGTGAGAACGAAGTAAGCCACTGAATTTTTTACCAGGCTCATACCTGAAGAAGACTGAAGATTTTGCTGAATGCGATCAGCTTGTCAGGATTTCTAGCTGCTTTTTGAATCCCCAGTTTGTGCAGAGATTCTGCGATCATGACCGGAGAGCGGATTGCCTGGTACAGTAGAATTTTCTTACATGTAAATGTTCTGTGAGTTGTTAGTGGATTGTGATTTGGTTTCCCACTGTGTGAACTGTGTTCTGCTTGCTGGATGCTGTATCCAGCCCAAGGTGGACTATATCCGAATTTTTCTCCATTTGGCTGGGGCCTTGTCACACTGGCCCAGCCAGACTACCCGCTGCACAGGGAAAGCCATCGATGAGAGACCTGCCTGGGGATCAGCCCCCTGCTCCACGCTTGAACAGGAATGACGCCTTGGCGATTCGTGTGGGCCCTGCTTCTCCTGGCACTCCAGATTAACCACCTGCTGTCTTGATTTTTCATCCAGCCTGTGTCCAGTCTTGGGTATCGTGAGTAATCATCAGGGTAGCTCCCTGCAACAACAGCCTCATCTAAAAGTGTGCCATCTGATTGTCTTGTTGTTTTCTTTTCAGGAACTGAGACCTCCGGCTCCAGATTACAAATGGTGTGTGTTGTGCATGATGTTTTTCTTCCATCACAGGGCCCCAACCAGCTGCAACATTACTTGCTAGTCCACCATTCTCCATCTGGGTACCCAGGGTGTGTGACTGTTTATGGACCCTGAAGTGCATGCTTAACTGTTTGATTGATACAGCCTTTAAGCAAATTAACCTGATTACGCCCCTCCCTTGTTCAAGTCCCTTAAATAAATCAGATCTAACTCTTTTTTGCATTTTCTCTGACTCTGGTTCCAGTTTGTGCAAGAGTACTGTACTGCTGTTATTTGCTGTGTATAACCTTGTTTTACAGGTGGGTCCCCAGGGCCGAGCCAGAGGAAAGACCTGGTGGTAAGTGCAAACAGTGTGGGTACCTGTATGGTGTATCAGGGGTATTGTGAAAGTGATTATTGTGTATTGTTCCGGCCACTAGTAAGAAAAGATGGGGGTCACAGTGTCCCGGAGGGCTGTGCCCAGGTTAGCTTGGCCACTACCAACCCTGACCTCCAGGTGGAGGCACCCATTTCAGAACTCCGGCCCCTTAACCTGCTACTAGCCAAGCCAGCAGGGGTATCAGCCCTTGGGATAGTGCCACCTAGGGGTCACACTAGCAACTAGGTGCATTACTCAGGAGATTACATAAGAGCATAACTGTCCCACACGGGAACCGGAAAGCGAGTAAAACTAAGTAACATGAAATTGAGCCACAGACACCATTTTATCCCCCATGTAGCTATGCTCTGCCAAACCAGTAAAATTCTGTACAATGCCCAGGTTTCACATTTATGTACCAAATGATCTGACTAATGGAGTACTAGAATCAGAATTTGCAGAAACATGTGTTGTGCAGCGTGTTTTGATTTGTGGGGGGCGTGGCCAGCAGCCAGCATGAGAAGACTTGTCTACTTCGAACTTCTGTTGAATCTTCAGAATAAACATTTTAAAGTATTTAAAACTGAAATTTTGGCAGTCAAACTATGGTGCTGGCTCCGAGCAGTTTGGAAGACCTTAGATATTGGATCTTGGATGACTGCAACAATGGGAAAGTCTAAAAATCAAGCACCACAAGCTGAGCCCAGCAAGGGAAAACAGCAAAAGCCACAAGGACAATCACATGGTGGAGAGACAGGCCTGGGTAGAAGCGAGAAATCTGAACCTTCTAATGCCACCTTATTACAAGCATTAAGAGACCTAGATTGAAAAGTTGATACCCTAAACACCAAATTCACGGCTATGGATGCCACAATGGATCCCTTGTCCACAGATAGTTAACTGGCTACAGATTCTGCAAATAAATCTGCGATGGCAGTAGCTGGAATTATATCTGAAAACAAACTGCTGTGCCTCCAGTTACAGCACCTTGAGAGCGGTGCTTGGGTACACAATATACAGCTTTTGGGCACACCAAAAGAAAGTGAGAGATCTGATTTGTGAAACTTTATAATGCAACTCTTGAAAACCTATTAGAGTTGGACTTACAAGATCTGCTGTATAAAACTTACAGAATGGCCAGCCCGCCAGCACAGTGGTAGCGCTATCACTTGTGACGCCGATGACCCGGGTTCAGGAATGGGCCCAGGTTGTCGGAGAGGTGTTTTGCATATTGGAGGCACTGGCCGTCTCCTCCAGTGTGGGGGGTACACTGACTCAGTGCATGCCTGATCTCTGGCTGCGGCCTGAGGTACAGCACGCCCAAGTCTGTTCTAGGAGGAAGGCGTGACAGTTGTTGGCATATGCTTTGGAATCAGCGCATGTCACGCCTCCGGAGGGGGGCTGTACATATACTTCCCTTTGTCTGCTCTTAGAATTTTTTTCCTAAATCAGCCTGCTAATGTTATGGTAGTTTTAAAGGGAAAGTCCCCTCAACCTATTTTTTGTATACCTGTGTAGTTTGTAGGCATGAACAATGATTCCCTTTCCTGCAGCCCACTAATTTCATCCTCATTTAACTATAAATTAGGTTGCTTCACTCTATTTTGCTCTGGTGTGAAAACCTGTTTGTCTCCTTGCAAAGGTTATGACTCCATTCATGTAAGGCATCATGGGAGTTCACGTGTACACGCACAAGCCAGCAAGTTATACTCTCATTCAGTTCTGTTACACGTCTTGTTAAGTCCCTGTATTCTTTAAAAAAAAACATTTTTTTCTGACTCAGATACACTTTAAACTGTAGAAGACAATAGGGCACTTACTATGCCCTGAAAAGTTTCATACCCAGCATAACACAAGAACATAGGGACTGCAGAGGACAGCAACAGCACTGACTAATACAGTATAACTACTGCAGGCTTTAGCACTAAAACATCATAACATTCCAGGATGCCTTACATGAGTCAGGTCATGACCTCTGTAATGGAGTCAAGCAGGTTTTCACACAAGACTCAAGCACCTTCATTTACATTTAAATCCTGATGAAATTAGGAGGGTGTAATAGAGGCAGTCATTATTCATGCCCATACTTCTCAACTGTCCCTGATTTTCAGGGATGTCCCTGATTTTACATCAAAATATTTCTCTGTCCCTCCAAAATGTGGGGTCTCTGTGATTGAACAGTGTGGACTGTAAATAATGCCAGACATCATAGTTATAGCCTTGTTCTTGCTCAGAAAAGGCAGTTTAGACTAAGTCTCCTATTCTGCAGCTTCCTGAGAGGATAGCACCAATGTTCAAGATGTGTCCCTGATTTTGGTCCTTTGTCCCTGGTTCTTTTAAGCGTTGTCCCTGATTTGTGAGGCAGGGGGTTAAGAGGCACATTCATGCTTACAAACTACACAGGTAAACAGAATAAAAGACTGAGGGACCATTTGTTAAGGTCCCTAGCGATCTCCATCTCAGCATGGTTTATTACTCTTCTTTTCCTACAATGCTTCCTGTCCCATGTGACACCGATGTATCCAGGGCCATAGATTCACCAAGTACTGGTCTACAGTCAGTTTTACAACAGCAGAGCTGTTATATTAAGTAGATTTCCTTAACTAATAAGCACTAAAGTTGCATTTACAGCTCAGCAAATAATTGAGGGCTAATTGAGTGGGTTATTCTATAAGAAAACAGCTAGAGTCTTTACTAATTATAGCACTGATGATCTGGAGTGATTTGTGCGCTTTTTACAACTGTGTGTAGTTTGATGAAATGAAACATTTTAAAAGCAAAACAACAGCTAGAGTCTTTACTAATCATAGCATTGAAGATCTGGGGTGATTTGTGTGTTTTTTATGGCTGTGTGTAGTTTGACGAAATGAAAAGTGTTAAAAGCAAAACATTTACTCTTGCTGGCTAGACCTGACACACACACAGACAGCAAAAATACTGAATTAGAGTTATTTAGTGGAGGCCAGAACATCAGGCTTCTATCTCTAGTATTTGCTGAATCAGTGGTCCCGGACGCATCACTGTAACATGGGACAGGAGGCATTGTAGGAAAAAGAACAGCAATGAACCATGCTAAGATGGAGATCCCTAGGGCCACAAAACCACCCTATGACTCACAGATAATCAGCAGTCTAATTCAAAAAACTCTTACTAGCAAACAAAGGGAAGGACACACCAGGACTACACACTGAAATCAAAACACTCTGCACAACATATCTTTTTGCAAATTTTGACTGTAGTACTCCTTTAAATACATACACCTAAAAAATAAGGTAACTCGTATTTAACATCGATCTGTTGCTCTGAAATATTAGTAAAAGACAGTCAGGAACAGTTTGCAGTTTACAGTTTACCCGGTCACCAAAATGAAATAAATAAACACTTTGCAATTGTCCGTATCAATAGTGCCTTATGAGTTACTGATTATTCATAACCCTTAGTTAACTATCCTGTTTGTCCATCTCCAAATCTCCATCTTCCACTGGAATTGCAAAGGTGTCTTCAACCTTCTGAACCTTTTCACCTGCACCTCTCAAATCCATAAAGATAAAACTCTGTCACCCTGAATGATGCACAGCCGCACTGGGAAAAGCAAGATATGCCAAATTCTTTCTCACGCAACTTAAGACCTGGTCCCGCCATATTGACTCCTCCTCTTTTTTCTGGCATATAAGAGGTCCAGAAAAATTGTTATGGTTGCTCCATAAAAGACAGCTTCCTCCTGGAAATATGTAAGCTCCAGTTTATGCCCGAACTTCAGAGATAGTGACCAGTATGTTCCTCATGATATACATGTAACCCCTAGGTGGCACTATCCCAAGGGCTACTACCTCTGCCTGCGTGGCTAGTAGCAGGTTAAGGGGCCTGAGTTCTGAAACAGGTGCCTCCACCCGGAGGTCAGGGTTGGTAGTGGTCAAACTAACCTGGGCACAACGTTCCGGGACACTGTAACCCCCCTCTTTCCCGTCTAGTGGCCTGAGCAATACACGATAATCGCTTTCACAGTACCCCTTGTACACCATACCAGTACCCACACTGTTTGTACTTACCACCAGGGCTGGTTCCTCTGGCTCGACCCTGGGGACCCCCTGTAAAACAAGGTTATGCACAGTAAATAGCAACAGTACAGTACTCTTGGCACAAACTGGAACCACAGTCAGGTTAAATGCAACAAAAAGTCAGATCTGATTTATTCAGGGGACTTGAACAAGGAAGGGGTGTAATCAGGTTGATTGCGGGGGGGCTCAGTTTGTGAAAGAAAAAGCAACAAGACAATCAGATGACAACACTTTCGATTTAGCTGTTGTTGCAGGGAGCTACCCTGATGTTTACTCATGATACCCAATACTGGACATAGGCAGGACGAAATCAAGACTGCAGGTTGTTGAGTTGGAGTGCCTCGAGAAGCGGGGCCCACACGAATCACCGAGGCGTCGTTCCTGTTCAAGTGTTGAGCAGGGGCTGATCCCAGGCAGGTCTCGTTGATGCTGTTCTCTGTGCAGTGGGTAGTCGGGCTGGGTCAGTGTGGCAAGGCCCAGGCCCAATGGAGATGATTTTGGATTCAGTCCGTGGGGCTGGATGCAGCTTCTAGCAAGCAGAATACAGTTCAAACCACAGTGGGGAACCAAATTGTGACCCACTAGCAGCACACAGCACAGCACATTTACATGTAAGGAAATTCTAATGCGCTTCCAGCAAGCAGAATACAATTCAAACCACAGTGGGGAACCAACTCACGACCCACTACAAGCACACAACACATTCACATGTAAGGAAATTCCACTGTACCAGGCAAAAGGCTCTCCGCTCGCAATTACAGAGTCTCTGCACAATCCGGGAGTTCAGAGGTGGTTGGAAGTCCAGACAGGCCGATTGCATTCAGCAAATCTTCGGTCTTCTTCAGGTAGGAGCCTGGTCACAATTCAGTGGCTTACTTCGCTCTCCAAGTTCAAGTTCAGTCCAAAAAAGGCACAAGTTCCCTCTCAGGGACAGCAGGCAGGCATGCAGGCCAAAACTCAGGCCTTTCCACAGTTCTCCCACGTGAATCCACTATGGATTGCTGCTCGAACCACCTCGAGCTGTTACTTCTTCACTTCCCAACTTAGATCTAACTAAAACTGCAAGCAGTTTGGGACTTCCCCAAGATCCGAAAGGTTTGGGTGGCTGATCTGTCTGTCAGTCACAACAAGGGCTCCCCCTCCAGGTTATTTTAGGGGCAAAAAGCCCAAAACTACAATTCCTACAAGTTTTGACCCCACCAAGTCCCTGTAGGCAGGCTCCATTTTAGAGTCCCAAATGTACTGATTGGCCCATTTCAGCAGTCCAGGACAAAGATGATGGAAACAAACAGAACTGTCCATGCTGCAAAGAAGGCAGGTTAGAACTAACTGCAATATTATTACTACTCTTAACAAATGATCAGCAAACAAGTACATCTTCTAACAGAGCTCCCTTTTAGATTAATTATGACTGCAATCCAGGCAGCTCTTAAAGAGACAGTACACAGAGGCTATATAGGCACTCTCTGGCAATCACATTTAAACTGCAAAAACGCAGGACACCAGCCTGGCAGTGAGCATATAGACAAGCTCAAGGAAGACTTTTCAGGAACCTCCATTTGTAGGGGTGTTACCTACATATTAAATTCACTCTCCTTGGAGTGCTATTGTAGGTACCCTCTACAGGCAAGAGCTGACTCCCGTGATCCAATTCTTAAACTTCAGTAAGCCAATTACATATAGTTTATAAAGGTACAGGGAGTCTCCGTGGACTCCCTCTAGTTGTCCAATTATCCAGGATCATAGCTCTGTCTTGTTTTTTGACATTTTCTAGTCAAATCCTTAGGTTAACTGTAAGTGCAAGTCTGGAGAGCTTTCCTGGATGCTGCAGCCAATTCTGAGGTTACAAGTACTGTGTCCTCAACTTCTGTTTCATCTGCTGCCAGATGGTTTGTATAGCTGTCCAGTTTTTTAATAGTTGGGCCTGTTCTGCAGATTGTTGAATACTGACTGCCAAGTGGTGCTATGAGAGTGCTGCCGCCAAATTCAGCATGTCCTGTAGCACTGCCACTCTGCTCAGCACATTACATAGTTTCAGTCTTATTTTTCGAACAATATGTGGAATTGGAAGATGTCTGTGGCCATTCCTATTTTTAAGACACTCAAATGATGCTCAGTTCTTGTAATGAAAGTTTTAGCTGTTTTTTTTTATTAATTGATAAATAAAAATCAAGAGCTCCTGAGAGCACGTCTGTCCTTCTCAGGTATGTGGAAATGCAACCCCCGCCCTGGTGATTTTCTTTTCTAATTATCAAAATACTGTAAATGAACTCATGGCGTGACTGAAACTAAGACTTATAGCACTTTTCATTATTTGTACCATGATATAATGTAAACTAATTAGTATCTCTATTTCTGTATTCCAACATGATTGAGAACTGCTCTGAATGAGTATTATTTTCTCTACGTCTTGGATCCCTTCCACATTTTAAGTACATACCCTAAACAATCATATTCTTTCTTTTTTATTCATATGTATAACTTTCTTCCCACATAATGAATTTATATGGATTAAAAATCATGAATGTAAATACATTGCTACGTACAAGATATAATTTATTCTGAAACATTAAAATAAAAAGTTTAAAATTATATACCAATATATTTTACTAAGTAAGTAATTTATTTGTTTGGTGCCCAATCCCGGAGGTTCTGGGTGCCTTACAGTAAAAATTAGATGGAGTGATACAGAAATGACATAAAATATGCAATATACAATAAACAGTAAACAATAAATAAATAAACAGATTAAGATCAGAATAAAATTTAAAATTAAAATACATCAGCAGGAAAGGCCTTATTAAAAAGATGGATCTTCAGGCCCTGCTTGAAAAACTTCACCAAAGGAGCCTCCCTCAAAGATCTTGGCAGCGAGTTCCAGAGAACGAAGCCGGACACCCTGAATGAGCAATCACCTGAGGTTTTCAACCTGGTCCTCGGAACCACCAGGAGGCCCTCGGTGCAGGAATGGAGGAAGCATACCAGAATGGCAGGAGTAAGGAGGTCTGACAGGTAGCCATGCCTGATCTGTACAGGGCCTTATAGGTGAGCAAGCCCACCTTAAAGAGAATCCTCCACCTGACCTGCAACTAGTCCAGACCCCGCAGGACCGAGGTTACATGACAGGACCTTGACAGTCCTGTCAGTAACCTTGCTGCATTCTGCACCAGCTGCAGCCAGCAGAGATTCCTTCCACTGACCCCGAGGTAAAGAGCATTATAGTAGTCAAGCCTGGATGTCACAAAGGCATGTACCAGTGAAGACAGGTCTTATGGCAGAATTAGGGGTGTAACCCGGGTGACATTCTTCAGGTAGTAAAAAGCACTTTTGACGACAGCCGACACCTGAGCCTCAATTGTCAATCTGTCGTCAAGAATGATGCCCAGATTTTTCACTCTAGAGGATGCCATCAACGGGGTTCATGCCAGGACTAAGCCTGTTATGGCCCCGGAAGCACCCTTGTCATGCTCGCAACCCAGCTCAATCACCAGAACCTCCGTCTTGTCATGGTTAAACCTTAGACAGTTAGAGTTCATCCAGTCCTGGATTTGGCAAGGCATTTATTCAGCACTTCAATGGTGCCATTTGTTCCTGGTATAATGGACATGTACAGATGAGTGTCATCTGCACAGCAGTGAAAACCCAGACTGTACTGTCTAATGAGCCTCCCCAGGGGCAGTATGTATACCGTGAGCAGCACTGGCGACAGGATCGAGCCTTGAGGAACTCCACAGGTCAGGGGCATTTGGGGAGGAGGAGAAATTCCCTATTACCACCCTCTGCCTCCTGCCTGAGAGAAAGGACTCACACCAGTTGATGACAGTTCCAGTGAGTCCACAATACTCTCTAAGGTGATCCAACAGCACAATGTGGTCCAGTGTATCAAATGCTGATGATAGATCAAGGAGAATGAGAACTGACCATTTCTCTGTGTCTTTTGCCCTGAGGAGGTAATTTTACACCTGAACTAGCACCATCTCTGTGCTGTGCTGTGCCTTGCCCTAAACCCAGACTGGAATGGCTCGTAGATGTCTAAGGTCACCAGGTGTGCCTTGAGCTGCAGAGCCATTATCTTCTCTGCAACCTTCCATAAGAGTGGGAGGTTGGAGATAGGTCTATAATTTGCCAGGATGTCAGGGTCGAGAGATGGTTGCTTCAGAAGGGCTTCACCAACGCCTCCTTCAAGGTGTCAGGCGACAGGAGAGATGTCACACCCGTGCATCAGATTCGAATAGCTTGCCCATAGGCTTAGCCAATACCAACAGTAGATCCCACATATGATATGTGATCAAGGCCTTTGAAAAAACTGCCATTCCACCTTCTCCTGCATCACCGACTGCTTCCTGGCCCACGCCCGGTAAGCAGAGATGGCTGCCAGAGTGCACATAAGGGTCATCAACCGAAGCCCTTGCTGAAAGGGACCACAGGTAGTCCAGAATGCTTGCCAGGAACAGAGGAAGGGTCCAGGCCCTTGCTCCTGACACCAAATGGAGAATCTCTTCCATTTGAAGGCATAGCATTTTCTAGTGGAAGCTCCTACGGGATGCCTCAATAGCGTTGAGGACCTCGTGGAACCCAGGCCTGGAACTCCTAGCAGCTCAGGAACCAAGCCATCAGGTGCAGGGATTGAGAGGTCGGATGATTCCCTCCCTGATTGACTGAATTGAAGTCGGGTGGGCTGGAAGCCGCCTCGGGAGCATGGAGCTGAGACTTGGAGATCTGCATACAGAATAGGGGTGCTAGCTGCACATTCCGAGCAGACTTGATAGACCTCTAGGCCTTTATCTGCTGTGGGGCAAATTCCGTTAGGTATGTTCAGACAGCGGAGGCCAGTCTGGGGCTACCAGAATCACCTGTGCCTTGTCCGTCCTCGCCTTGAAAGAAGCACCTGTGGATCAAGGAAATGAGGAAAAGCGAGAAAAGACCCAGGTCCCGGCCTCGAGAAGACATCCCTGCACTGAGCCCTGCTGAGGCGGGCATAGAAACAGTCTCAGCTTAGCATTTCCCTGAGGCAAACAGGTCCACCCAGGCGTGCCCAATGGGAGAACAGATCTTGCTACTAGACCACAGAGACTGCTAGTGGGGCCTTGCAGCCCCTATCCCGGCTTGGGACATCGGCCAGGAGTGTTGGGCTCCTGCCACATGAATGTGAGATCCGCCTCAGGCTCGCATACGAGTGACCAAATGCGGAGAGCTTCCACTGCACAGGGCATGGGCGCATCCCGCTCCTGGCAGTTTAGGTAATACATGGTCGGTGGTATTGTCCATCTAGACCTGAATCACTTGACCCGTAGAAAGACGGGGTGATGGCTGAGATGGGCAACAGAAGCTCCAGCAGGTTGATGTGGCATCGGGACTCCCGAGGGGACCAGAGGCCATGCGCTCTGTGCTCCCCCAGATGGGCACCCCAACCCATCAGAGAGGCATCGGTCGATAGAGAGACTGTCGACTCGGGCGGACGAATGGGATGTCCTCCTGCAGATGTGCTGGAACGGTCCACCACTGGAGAGCTTTCCACATCCCCTGGGTCACTGTCACTAGCTGATCCAGAGGATCGAAGTGCTGTGACCATTGGCTGGCCAGCCCCCATTGAAGGGGACGCAAACGCCCAACGGACCACGGCTGGTGCAAGCTGCCATGAGGCCCAGGGCGCAGAAAGTCCCGGGCAGGGCACAATTGCCCAACCTGAAATGACTGGGCAAAGGAGGAAAGAACCTCGGCCCTGTCTGCTGGGAACCATGCTCTGGCTCGTAGAAATGAGAGCTCTGCCCCGATTAATTGGATCACCTGCTTTGGCACGAGTTCGGACTTAGCCCTCATTGATGGAGGAGGCCAACCTGAGAGCAAACCTGGAGGGCCAGATCTCTCGACGCTCCACCTCCGTTCTGGAGGGGGCTGCTATCAGCCAGTTGTCCAGGTGAGGGTACACCGGAACCTTGACGCTGCGAGAATGCTGTCACTGCTGTCATGCATTTGGTGAAGACCCTGGGAGCTAGGGAAGGCAGAAGGGCATGGCCCAGAACTCTTAGAGGATCCCTCTGCCCTGAAGTGGAGGATCTCTGGTGGGACGGACAGATTGGGACGTGAAAGAACATGTCCTGAAGGTCCAGAGAACAGAACACATGCCTCATTCAAGGATGGGATTATCTGAGCCAGAGTGACCATCCTGAAGGTCAGAGACTTTAGGAACCTGTTCAGGTCATGCAGGTCGAGAACGGGGTGCTAGCCCCCCCGTCCCTTTTTGGGACCAGGAATTACCTGGACACAAACCCCAGGTCTGGAGAAGGATCTGTCACCTTCCTGATCACCTGTTTTTCGTGGAGCAGGGCAATATCAGCTCAGTGAGCCTGACAATGAGAACTCGCGGACCCGTAGCCCCAGTGCGACAGCTCGGGAAGGGCAGGCGCCTCTCAAACTCAGGGCAGGACCTTTCCTACCACCCTCCAGAACACCTTATGGTCCATGGTGATAATGGACCAGGCAGAAAGAAGTGGTGAGACCATCCCCCATGGAGAACCCCAGGGGAGTGGCGAAGAGCTAGGGGTGACACCCCACAACAAATCTGCAGGCGGGCTTAGAGGAGAGGACTGGCCAAGGGACCTCCTGGGCCTACCTCCCTGCTTCCTGTTGGAGGAAGCAGGGCTTGGGTTGGGGATGCCAAGTGCGAGCCTGCTGGCCCTGGTGCTGGTGCTGTTGGGCTGGACATGCCACAGGCGCAGAGGACGAAAGGAATTATGCTGCTGTTGTCGGTGGCCGTTGTCTTTCTGGGCAGAGGTAACCGAGTCCAGAGTGGCATTGGACTTTTGATCCGCTGGGCGACCTTCCTCTCAGGGCCAAGGGTGGGTCCCCAGGAAGTGGACATCCGCCAGTTTGTGCTGGGTATCCACCGTGAGGTGGATATCCTCAACCATGCTCTGCGGCGCATGGCCACAGCGCCATAACCTGATCTGGCACAAAGTCTCAATTTCCCAGAGCCATTTTAGACACTGTTTAGCCACCGCCTTCCCTGGTCCCATACCTGCCAGGCCGTGATCTGACAGGTCGGCGGAGATGAGGATCACCTCATCCAGGGAGCCCATGAGGCGTGGGGAAGTGTGCCATCAGCATGGCGAGGCTGGCCTGGTGGAGTCAGAGAGGATGCAGGCGTACACTGGCCCGGCATGAGTCCGCTTTTTGGACTCCTTGTCGCGGGGCTTGTTCACATCCCTAGCGTTCACGGAACGCTGGAAAACACTGTTGGTGACCAACCCCTTGGCGAAGGGGTGTTCCAAAAAACTGGGCAAAGAGCCGATAGGGACCACATACTTCCTGGCCATCCTGGCCGAAGGCGCAGGACAGGAAGTAGGCTGCTGCCAGAGCTCCAAGGCTGGGCCAGCAATGGCTTCAGCCACCGGAAAGGCCTCCGTGGGTGAATCCCCCTCAGTCCAGTATCTCCGTCAGGGGTGTACTTGGCCAGCTTGGATACGAGGCTAGGCTGCATCCTGGTGGACTCTGAGATGAGCCAAAGCAGACCCATGAAGGATGATGGGCTTTGGGTCACATCGACTGGCCCCTGGAGGACTCGGTCAGTGGGCCCTGGAGAACAGGGAGGTTGTCGTGGACTCCGAGGAGTCCGTGAAGACTGCCTGGGGCCTGGCCACCTCAGGCAGGCCCTGTCCTGAGTCTTTGGTCGGCGCCCCGATTCGGTTGTGGGCGGAGGTTCCACCTGTCGGTGGGGCAGCTGATTTCGGCGAACAACCGGCCCAGGCTTGGGCACCTCGGCTACAGATGAGGGTTGTTTGACGCTCAGGTGACAGCCACTTGATGGCCGGGAAGGCAATGGCATCGCTTGTTCCTGGACAGAAGTAACTGCTGCTACATCAGGTCCTTGTAGTGTCGAGCGCAGTTTACGCCGAAGCCTCTCCTCTTCCAAGGAGGAAGATGAGGACGAGCGGTGGTGCCACTTTCTGCAGTGCTGAGACCAAGACCACCGATGTCGGCGGGATTGGCTGGACCGAGAGGATGTCCAAGACCGAGACCGAGAACCTCGGTGTTTCCGAGGATGGGTCTGGGAAGGCGCGGGGGACACCCACTCTTCCCTTGGCTCAGAAGCCTTGACCGGGGACTGAGGCACAGGCAGGTCCTCGGTTTCCACTGGGGGAACCGGTGAAGAAGGGTTGTCGGCTTCATCAGTCGACAGCCCGTCCGGTCGAGAAAATCTTGACTGCATCGACGTAGTCTCGGCCGGCTGACCTGACGGGACACTGTGAAGCCAGCGCCTTCAGCCGCAACCTCAATCAAGTCAAGTGTTGACTGACCAGGGAAGGGGACCCTCCTGCTGCCACGAACGCCGACAGTGGGACTTACCTTTGAGTCCTTCTTTTGGACCGAGAGGAGTGTCCCGATGGCCCCTCTCCCTTCGTGGAAAGGGATTGGCAAAGCTCCTTGAAAGAAGCTGAATATGAGGTACCCAGAGAGAGCGGGATAAATGCCGTGACTGAGGAAGAGGATGATGTGGCCTGTGCCGTCTCCTCCTCGAGGGCGATCATCTGCTCGAGTTGCTCAGCCGAGCCAGCCGCTGTGGTAACCGCCCAACAGGCCTCTTTCGACTTCACCAGCAGGTAGGGCTTCTCGGGGTGCCCAAGCTGTAACCAGGCAGCACGGTCTTCCAGGACGTTGGCCGAAAATGAACAGCATAACTTGCAGGCCTGCGGGTCATGGTCTAGGCCGAGGCAGTAGACGCATGTGGAGTGCGGATCCATCCTGGACATTTTCTGCCCACAAGGGCACCGCCGAAATCCGGGAGTCGATTTGTCCATCGCAGCTGCGAGGGAGAAACTTGACCAAAGTCTTGAAAATTTTAAAATAAGTTTTGGGCAAACCGAAGAATTAGGATCCAGTCTACACGCAGAGCGTTAAGGAGGGAACCTGAGCTTCCAAGCGGTAAGGAAGATCTGGCGTCATGGGGCGGAGCTGAGAGTTTTACAACCCAGGTGGGTGGGAGGAGCATATGCATGTCCCTAAAATAAGTGTTTCAAGGTGGGAGCACTATTTAAAACAAGACACTGGGGCCAGAACCCGGGACTGCAAAATTGTCAGTCCTCTTAGTCCCCTCTGACCCCTCACAAACATGGCTACTAGGGTCAGAGGAGTGTAGTCAGCCAATCAGTCTCCAAAGTCTGATCCTGGGCCACAAGATTTCTCTAGAGACACTGGTGGACTCATTAATCCACCCAGGAGGCAGAAATCCAATCGTCCATTGTGTGACAACCAGACAGACCCTATCAGGAGACTGACTGGAATATTTAGCCAATCGGGAGCTTTTCTGCTGCTGTGTCTACAGAGGATGTTTCTAGTATGAGTCTGTTGTGCTGTATGGAAAGAAGACCTCTCGTTTTCTGGATGCAGAATCTGTATCTGAAGACTGCAGGAGACAGTGAAGGATGGCAGACCTCTCATCTGCAAGAGTGAGACAGAAGCTATGCAGATGCTTTGGAGGAAGAAGTGTACATTTACAGCCACTAAGGAGGAGACTGCTGTGCAGCCAAGTGAGAGACTGAAGCTGTGGCTGGGTGCCAGTACAGCCAGACTTTCCTTATCAGACCTATGGGGCTGAACTGTGACGGAACCAGTTAGGGCCTAATGTCACCATGCATATCTCCACCGCAAGAGAAATGCCTGCAGAGGGGGTTGCCTTAGTGTGTATAGAGGTTAGCTGCTGAGGCTTAGGATCTTCAAGATATATATAAGAGACCAATGGGCTGAGAGCTCAGCTGAACCTGTGCGAGGTGACCGAGAGCAAGCAGCAGAGGAGAGCTGAGGGAGCCATGCGAGGTGACATTGGACTGGAACCCTGTGGTTCTGCAACATTTTATTTTTTTATTTTATTCTTTTTGGTAACCAGGTAAGGCCCACTAGGTGCAAGTGCCTGTTTTCAGGGGTGACCAGGGAGCACTGGGGTGGTTAAGTGACTTGCTCGGAGTCACACAGTATGCAGGTGGAGGTTGTGGGAATCAAACCCAGGTCTGCTGGATGTAACAGACTCATTCATAGCTCGTTACTCTAACTGCTAGGCTATACTGCCAGCCCCTACTGCCAACATAAATCCATCTGTATAGTTCTGCAGGGTCCTAAGTTCACCTTGCGTTTGTTTGGACTCAGCTAGTATGCCAGGATTGACAAATATTGAATTTGTTTGTTTAAATGTTAAGTGCTTATGTGCACGCTAGCGGCTCCACATTGATCCAACACCAGGTACCCAGGTTTCCCCAGAAGCTTCCTAGGTCTAGGGTAGTAAGTTACTGGTACCAATGGTGGTTTGGGTAGAACAGAACTTATTTGAATTTTGGTAACTGGGTAAGCCCACTGAGACAGTACTGTCCCTTTTTCAGGGACAACTTGGGACAAAGGTTCACTCAATAAAACATGTCACAATAGCATACAAAAAGTGATCAAGAAACAAAAAATGAAATGTACAGCAAATACAAAATACAAATGTGCAGCAGTTAAGAATACAAAGAGTTCAAAGCAATAAAGCAAGGTATACACAGTTAAAACATTAGTGCTTCACGGCACAGTGAACAGTGCATAGTATATAGCTATACAAAGTAACTCGAGTACAACAGGATACAGTCACTGTAGTTCAATAACAAGGTATTGGTAATGTTCGTAACCAGGTGTTGGACATGTTAATCAGTAACAGGAGAACCAAGACTAGAATGCAACAACCTCAAAAGTTACTTAACCTATGACAGGAGTGAGGTAACCTAACTAGGTATACAATTAATTCACAAGGTAAGGCACAAAAAACAAAGAAAGAAAAGAACCGTAAGACAGTCCCCTTTAATCCAACTAGGTACTATGAGGAAAATTAGCTAAAGCAGGTCTGCAATAGGTGCATAGAGAGGGAACGCTTGAACATAGCAAGTGAGGAGAGAGAGAGAGGGAGGATAAGGAGAGTGCATTCCAATGGGTGGGTGCAGAGTAGGCAAAGGATCATTTGCCAATAGCTAGGCGAGGATAAGGTTTTAAGCAGATTGGTTGAGGATGACCTAAGTAAACATGGAAAGGATTTACATGTCAGAAGGTCACTCAGGCAGGGGGGAGAGAAGAGGAGGGTAAGATCTTACCTCGAGAGGGCTCTTGCAGTAGGTAATTACATATAGGACTGACGCCGGCCGGTGGCAGGATCCCACGGAAAAATTTCTAGCTAGCAGTCCCTGGCAGGAACCGCCCCCGATCAGGTGACGGCATCATCGACATGTCGGTATAAGGCGGTCCGGACGCCGCCTTCCGGTACTTTCCCGCTGTTAGCTCGTGCAGCGTCTCGCGGTAAAGTTTGTGCTTAGTCAGCCCTGTTCTTTCGTTGGTTTTACTGAGGTTTTCAGTATTTTTTCTTCTCATCGTCAGGTCAGCGTAAGTGTATGTCGTCCCCTACACCTTCCAAAAACAGGTGCGACTCGTGCGGCGCCCAACTGCCACACAAGGACGGCCATTCCCTCTGCCTTTTTTGCTTAGGCCCCGATGACCCGGTCGACAGTGCCCGCATTGCCTGCACTTCAACGCGGCTACCCGCAGACGACGCCAACAGTCCCTGGAAGCCCATCTTCTAAAGAAAAAGATGTCCTCGATGGAAAAAGAATTGAAGAAGCTCAGGCAGGCGTCGACTTCTCCAGAAGGGCATCGTAAAAAGCGGGACAAAGAAAGGCACCGGGAGAAGGCCTCCTTGCCCAGGTAATATCCCCTCAGGGGGACCGTCCGACAGCAGTCTCCAAGGTTTTGGAGGAGGTGTCGGCCCGCCCGTCGGGCTCGCGCTCGAGCCTTGCGGGCGCCTCTGGGCAAAAGGAGGCCTCTGCCCCCAGTTCCGCCACAGGCTGCGCCTACTGGTGCGGGTGACTCCCATAAGTCAGGCGTCGGCTCCTCTGATGTCCGGGAAAGGTTGATAAGAGCGCCCGACCCTTAGGGTGGTGCATGACCGTCCCTGCCGGACAGGCCGCTTCCCTCCCTCGGCCTGCCTCCGACGAGGGACCCGTAAAACAGGCGCCCGGCTCCTCCGGTGCCTGCGGGGAACCAGCCCCTAAGCCTGCGTCGGCCCCCTGACATCGCCCGGGCAGCAGAACCCTACGACGGACCCTCAGCCCGTACCTGGTTCCCCGCAGTCTTCACTGCCATCCGGGATCCTGAGCCACCCCAGCCTGACCTGGGACTTTTCCTCTCGTCCCGGGCAATGCAGGGTATTCCACCCCATCAGACCCTCCTCCTAGGGAACGGATCTGATGCCGGCTCCGACACCGGTCCAGCTGGCGCGGTTCCGATCGCCGCCCACACCGGCAGCGGCGGGATCCCCCTTCTGTCGGGCCACCCCTCCTGGGCTTCTCAATGTTGACCCGCCTGTGGGGTCTCCTTCGAGCCGTCTGCTCCAGCAGCTCCTCCGGCACCCGGTACCCGCCGTCTTATCCAGCGCCGTCATACCGGGTCCGCAGTATCCAGCGCCGCAGTACCCAATGCCGGTCCCGCTGACACCGCAGTACCCGACACCTCAATACCCGACACCGGTTTTCCCACAGCCGGGTTTTGGATACTCGCCTTACGAATATAATCCGTATAATTATCCCCCTCCTCCTCCACCTCCACTGCCCCCTCGGCTGCCGGTGGATCTGCAGGAGACTCTGGCTTCCTGGTGGGCTGAGGCCAAGGCTCAGCTCACCAAGGAAGTGAGAGCTGCCTTACAATGACAGTGCCCTACCCCATCGCCGAACTGACACCTCCTCACAGCCTCTGGACTCCAGGGCCCTTCCCTCTGGATCCCGAGGAGGGGCAGGACACAGCGTCCAGGGATCCCCCCCAAGGAACCCGTTCCTCCCCCTAGACATGTCAGGGAGTCTTATTCTGCTTCTGATTCTTCTTTGCTCTCGGATTCCTCCGACGGATGCTCTGAGAGAGACGAACCCCGCTCTCCATCCAAGCCCCGGCCGAGGACCTCTCCGAAGTCTCCTCCGGAGGACCCTTCCTTCACGGAGTTGCTCAGAAAGATCCAGGAAGTACATCAGTGGCGCTCACTGGAACCAGATCCTCAGCGGGTCAAACTCGCGAACATCTGGACCTGCCCTGACAGCTCCTACTTTAGTGCCACCTGGATTGAGCCTCACACCCACCTGTACTATTTGGAAACAACCATTGGCTTTAGCTCCACTTCCCAGGAAGTCTAACAGGCTATACCAGGCTCGGAGGTGTAGACTTTTGGATTCTCACCCTCGTGCAGACTCTGTCATGATTAGTGCCGCTCACGGCCGGTCAGCACATCCCAAACGTCTAAGCTCGTCTCCTCCGGATAAGGAATCTCGCCTCCTGGACCAGTATGGAAGAAAAATATACGCCTCTTCCACACTGGGAATTCAGGCCCTGATTTATGTCACTCATATGGGGGATTACCAGAAGGCCATCCTTACCCAGGTGGAATCCAAGATTGACTCCTTACCTGACTCCCAAGTCAAGCAGGAGTTAGCTGACTTAGTCCGTTCTGCTCATTCAGCCAGTCGTCACATCCTGCGGACGACATATGATGCAGTGGACACTGCCGGGCGGAGGTCCACATTCGCCGTAAGTCTTCGGCGTCATGCCTGGCTCCGCGTGTCAGGTTTGGTCCCGGAGGTGCAGTCAGCAATCCAGGAAGCACCTTTCAGGGGTTCAGTGCTTTTCGGCGGTGATGTCAAGGACATCGTCACTGACTTGCAGGAGAAGGGGACGGCTCTGAAATCTGTGGATTCCATGTACCATCCCCATCCCCCACAGCGCCGTCCTTTTCGCAGATGCAGTTGGCCACAAGCGAAACCCCAAGGAAGGCGGGCCACTAAACGTCGGGCCCCCGCAGCTGCCAGGCCTCCACCGCCCAAAAAAGCAGCGGGTGCCCCAGCTGCGGTGCTGCCCCACACCACCTGACTCCTTCCCTCTCCCACTGCCTCCGGACACACCAGAGGAACCGGTAGGAGAGAGATTCTCCCTCCACCTTCCGGGTTGGGAGAGGATAACTGTAATTCATGGGTGCTTCAGATTATAGCGGAGGGGCACTCCTTAGAGTGTCTACAGAAACCACCCCGCCACCCCCCTCTGAAGTCATCCTATACAAGGGACCATCTTCCTTTGGTCCGGGAAGAAATCTCTGCCCTCTCGCGAAGCAGGCCATAGAACCCATTCCCCCTCACCTTCAAGGGACGGGTTATTATTCTCATTTCTTCCTGGTCCCAAGAAAGATGGGAGATCTCAGACCCATTCTCCATCTCAGCTCTTTGAATCTTTACGTGGAATACAAGAGGTTCAGGATGCTCTCCCTGCAAACCCTTCTGCCCCTTCTTCGGCCAGGTCAATGGCTTTGTGCACTGGATATGCAGGACGCATATCTGCTCATCCCCATTCGTCCTTCACATTGCAAGTACCTCTGACTTGCTTTCCAGGGGACCATTACCAGTTCGGGCACTCCTGTTTGGTCTTTCCTCGGTGCCCGGTTTTACAAATGCCTGGCTGTGGTAGCGGCCCACCTGCGTACTATGGGAGTTCAGGTGTTCCCCTACCTGGACGACTGGCTCCTGGCGGCCTCGTCCAGGGAGGAGCTCCTGCATTTTCTCTCCCTCACCCAGCAGGTTTTCACTTGCCTGGGCATTACCATCAACCATTCCAAGTCTCATCTGGATCCCTCCCAGAGACTTCAGTTTATTGGGGCCATCCTCGATACCACGGTGAGCAAGGCCTTCCTTCCTCCGGACAGGGCGGCCTCTCTTCAGTCACAGATTTCTCTGCTATCAGAACGCAGGAAGGTTCTGGCGAGGTCGGTCCTACGTCTCTTGGGGCTTATGGGCGACGCCATCCCGACAGTTCCGTGCGGCTCCACATGAGGATCTCTCAGTGGACTCTTCGCTCTCAGTGGGATCAACTGGTAGACAACCTAGATCATTTAGTTCTGATCTCCTCGCCGATGGTGAGAGACTTGCAATGGTGGATGGTTCAAGAGAACCTATTTCGGGGGGTCCCTTTCTGTCATTCCCCCCCACCAGACTCTGACCACAGACGCATCAGGCGAAGGTTGGGGAGCCCATCTGGGTCCTCACCGAACCCAGGGTTTATGGTCCAGATTGGAGCTAGCTCTCCACATCAATGTACTCGAGCTTCGAGCAGTGCTATATGCTCTTCAAGCCTTTCACCAATACATTCTTACCGGTCACCTAGCTGTACAGACGGACAACATGTCCATGGTGTGGTACATCAACAAGCAGGGAGGGACTCAATCCTACCCTCTATGCAGGAAGCAATGAGGGTTTGGGACTGGGCAACACTTCACAGCCTTCACCTCCACGGCGATTCATGTTCAGGAGCAGACAATACCTAACGAGACAAGCTAAGCCGCTCCTCTGCTCTGCCACACGAATGGGAGTTGGACCAAAAGGTTCTAGGCAACATCTTCCAGCTTTGGGGACTCCACAGGTAGAACCTGTTCACCTCTTCCCAAAGCATAAAACTTCCCACCTTTTGTTCGCTCGCTCCAGAGCGGCGCTCTGGAGTGACCTCTGTCTCTAAACTGGAAGGACAGATTCATCTATGCTTTTCCCCCAATTCCTCTGGTCCCTCATGTATTGCAGAAACTAACAGAAGGTGCAAGAATGATTCTGATCGCTCCTTTCTGGCCCAGGCAAATCTGGTTCTCTCTTCTACAACAATACTCAGAGGTTCCTCCTCTTCCTCTTTCTTTATCTCGAGGATTGCTGACCCAGGATCAGGGGACCCTGGTCCATCCGGCCCTCAAGTCCCTACAACTTCATGCATGGCTCCTGCAGACCTAGCCCAATCCCGCTTTGGTGTCTCTCCAAAAGTGGCCGAAATTCTGGTGGAGGCTAGAAAACCCTCCACTAGGTCCACTTATGCCATGAAATGGAAGATATTTTCTATTTGGGCCGCTTCTAGGAACGTGGAGCCCTTCTCCTGTTCAGTGGCTGTTCTGCTTGAATATTTACGTCATCTCTTCGACCTGGGTCTCAAGTGATTCCTCCTTGAAAGTGCACATTTCAGCACTGCTATTTCAGCGTACCATGTTCCTTTCACTGATAAAACTTTTGCCAACTGGAGGTCTCAAAGACTTTCTAGAGGGTCCTTCATCTGAGGCCCCCATCCAGACTCCTGCTCCCCTTGGGACTTGAACTTTGTTCTCGAGAAACTTCCCTTCCTCCCTTGAACCTGCAGCATCCATGATCTGAGATTTCTTTCTTTCTTTCGTGGAAAACGCTTTTCTTGGTGGCCATTACTTCCACTCGAAGAATTTCCGAGCTCCAGGCCCTTATGTGTAAAATCCCTTATTTGATTTTTCACAAAGAACGAGTTGCTCTTTGCACGAACCCTAAGTTTCTGCCTAAAGTGGTAGCAGAGTCTACCTTAAATCAGTCTATAGAGTTACCTGCCTTTTTCACACAGTACTCCAACCAAGGGGAATATTTACTCCATACCATGGATGTTCACCGGATTCTGAGATACTACACTGATAGGACAAAGGATCTCAGAAAAACTGACCAGTTGTTCATCTCTTTTGCTCACAAAAGGGAAGGCAATGCTGTTTCCAAGCAATGCCTGTCGAAGTGGTTGGCTCATTGCATCACTTTCTGTTATGACAAGTACAACAAGACCCTTCCGGGTCAAGTCAGAGGTAGCGGCCTCTGCGGCTTGTTTCAAGAATGTGTCTGCGGCAGACATATGTGCTGCAGCCACCTGGACTTCCATCCATACCTTTACGAAACACTACAGTTTGGACATTGCCTCTTGCTGTAGAGCAGGCTTCGGGCTAGCTGTTTTGCAGGGCCTCCTGTCTTGAGGCTTGCAAGGCTACTGCTATTTTCAGGAGTAGTTTCCTCCTCCCGGTGCCTTTTATTTGTTCCAGACTGCTTGGGATTCAGTCCTATATGAAATTACCTACTGCAAGAGCCCTCTCGAAGTAAGATAGTACAGTTACGTAAGAACTTACCGTAACAGTAGATCTTCGAGAGAGGCTCTTGCAGTAGGAAATACCTTCCCGCCCTCCATCCCCCTAGGCTTTTTCAGCTCTTTTTCCAGGAAGGAAAACATCTGCTTCTCTCTCGTCTGGGCCTTCCGGACCTGTGGCAGGAAAGAACTGGAAGGCGGGCATCTGGGACACGCCGTTGCATGACACCAGTCACCTGGCGGTGGGCGGTCCTAGCCAGGGACTGCTGCTAGAAATTTTCCGTGGGGTCCTGCCACCGGCCGGCGTCAGTCATGTATGTAATTACCTACTGCAAGAGCCTCTCTCGAAGATCTACTGTTACGGTAAGTTCTTACGTAACTGTACTTTTGTAGATGAAACCGAGGGAGAATTGCAGTCTTTGATCATAGGCAGGCCAGCCTAGTGACTCAAGAACCTCCGGTGGTGACAGCACGAGGAGTTGGCTCTGAGGACAAATCATCCCACCCTGTTATAAAGCATTCTCAGCTGAGACAGTGTGATAGACTTACTGGAGAGCAGTATAGGGGATCCATAGAAAAGACTGGGAAGGAAGGAGGAGGAGGTGGCAGTCTTTTGACAGGAGGCATGAGAGAGGAGAGGACACAGGCAGTAGAGCAGTTCTAGCTTTTGATTGAGATTTTGATAGTCTGTGTCACATGTTGTTCGAAGGAGAGTGAGGGATCTAACAGGATACCTAAGTATTTGAAGAACTGAACTGATTCAGGGTATCCCCTATAGTAGTCAGAATGTGGAGTGAGCCGTTGTTTGTTTAAATGTTTTAGTTTTTTTAGTGTTAAGGACTAAGTGATTCTTGAGGAACCAATTCTGAGATGTATGGAAATCAGAGTCCATGTTGTGACTAAGTCATAGGGTATCGCACGACGACCAGTATAAAACAGCATCATCCGCATAAAATTGCACGTGGGACCCTTGACAATTCAGGGGTAAGCTGCTTATAAATAGAATAGAATTGGCCCCAAGATTAATCCTTGTGGTACTGCATGAGTTGTAGTATTAAATGAAGAGCGAGACCCAGACCATTTAACTCCTTTGGAGTGGTATGGCAGGTAATTCTGGAACCAGGAAAGGGACAGACTGTCCACGCCCAAAGAGTGCAATTCGTGTAACAGAAGGTTGTGGTAAACCAACTCAAAGGCTTTGGTTAGATCTGTGAATATGACCCCAGTAAAAAGCCCTTTGTCGAGTGAACCAAGGATATCTGAAGTTACCTTGGTAAGGGTAGTTAGGGTACTATAATTCTTTCTGAAGCCGTGCTTACAGTTGGATTGAAGGAGATGATCTTCCAGGTAGGATTGGAGTTGACTGAAAATAAGTCATTCTTGTATCTTCACTGAGGACATAGGACTGATATTGGTCTAAAGTTTTCAACTGAGTGTGCACCACCCTTGTGTAGCGGGACAACAGTTCCTACCTTCCATTTAGCTGGCACCCTTCCAGTAGTAAGAGGGTTTTTTATCAGATCACGAATGGGAACAGTGAGGGCTGAAGCACCTAATTTTAGGAAGTGAGGTTCAAAAGAGTCGAAACCCGAAGAACTGTCTTCCTTCAACTTTAATAATAGCTGCACTACAGTTGTGCTGAGCATTCTAATTGGTTGGGGGGGGGAGACTGCATTATGCTTTCACACTGTGCCTAGAAGGGCATTGAACGTCACGCCAGTGTCATCTGCATATTATTTTGTGTGTTCTAACCCTTTTTCTTCCTCCTAGGACCTTGGTCGTGGCCCCAATAAACTCCTTTGTTATTTGTTTGAATCCTTGGGTTCAGCATATTATTAGAACATTAACATTTATATGTTACCATTGGTTACATTGCATAGGAATTGCATGGGTTGTACCAGTGGAAACCATAGTGGGTTTTACTGTTTCCTGGGGAGGGCTAGGGATTACATAACCCACTTAAATATTTCCCATTGTGGAGGCACTGCATAACTTCTCATTTAAATGCAACACCTTTGGGTAAAAATCCCCACAGGTGATATTGCCCATGCCCTCAACCTTATTTGCCTTATAAGGCAGGAGTAGTGTACTGTCATCTATGGCAGCCCTGTACAATTGAATTAACTCATGAGATCATATGGTGATGTGGAAACACGAATACTGTACAGACATATCAATAAACAGAATGGGCTCCATGTAATGAGGACAACACACAAGCAGTTTTCTATGCTTTTCATGTGAGGTCAGCTGTAATCTTCCAGTGAGGTACAACAATGGCAGACACAGGCTAGCTTCTTCAATGGGAAGCATATCAGCATTAGTTGGCTAAGTAGGTGGGCTTATAATTTAGCAGCTACTGTCACTGATCACAGAATTATCTGAACCCTATCTAGCAGCTTCATGAACTTGTTGATGGATTGTGGGAGGAAGATGAGCCTCCTCCTCCCTCCTTTCCTTCCTTCCTTCATCTTTCATGTCAGTCCAAGAATCAGCCTGGTTTAAATGTTAAGTCTACAGTACTTACAAGGGCCTCAGAATTCTCATAGGCTAGAAATATCGAATGGCTTAGATTCCTGAATGATACAAGGTTAAAATGACCTCACATGCAAGAAGATGGTTTTACTGAAATCTAGATGTCAAAAAAATTGACAGACTGCCTGTATGTTTGATGGTCTAGGTCCACTACCAGGAGCGTAGAATGGACTGTTTGTATGTAGTGTGGAGTTAAGAGCAAAGGAACAATGAAGTTCCACAGCAGCCTCATATGCCATATTCTGTATCAACTTATTTGTGGATTCTAGGTGTTCACAGTGGTGACTGGTAAAAACAGTTTTGTCTTGTGTGCATTTTAGCACTGTTGAGGGATCTCATTGGGTTCATTATCATCTTAATATATGTTTTTTTTTTTTTTTTTTTAGGTAAGCCAGGATGGTAAAGCACTCTTGGATGTACTTCAGCGTCCTCTAAGCCCTGGGAATTCTGACTCGCTTACTGCATCAGCTAACTATTCCAAAGCAGTTCGCCAAGTCTTGGATGTAGTGCATGAAGTCCTGCACCACCAGCGGAGGCTTGAGAGCATCTGGCAGCACCGGAAGGTTCGCCTGCACCAACGGCTGCAGCTCTGTGTTTTCCAGCAAGATGTTCAACAGGTAACAATAATCTCTTCATGTGGAAGTATCTTCGAGTGCTTATTCAGAAATTTGGTAGCTTTGTATTTTATTTTGATTTTATGCAGAATGGGAAAACAAATAATTTTAAACCTGTGACCTTTACAGTAAACGGCAGAGCTAGTGTAATCTAGGCACGGCTAGAGCACTACACTGTGAAGCATGAGATGACTGGTTGAATCCAATTCTAGCCAATTGCTCACCATGTGATCCTGAGCAAGTCAACCTTCCAGTGCTTCAGTCCGATGCATGAGATGTGGCTTTTCAATTGGGCCATCCGCATAAATCAGTTCCTTATCATTTCTCTAAGTATTCTTCTAAACATTGGTGCATTAAAATGCATTAAATCATATCGGTCCTCTTACAGATCAACTGACAGTGTCAGTGGTGACGTGATACCTTTTATTGGACCAGCATGTAAGTTTCCACATGCAAGCATTTGGGCCCAGAGTGTCGTTCTTCATGAGACAGCCTCCCGTTGAAGAAGGGCCCTGTATAGTCCCAAAGGATTTGTACTAAAAGTTACATGTCGGCTTAATAAAAGGAATCCTGCCACTGACTTTGTCTGCTGGGTGTACACTGTGAATTACATCGTTATGCCAACACCCGAAATCAACTGGCTGTGACCTCTTAACATTGAAGAGCAGGACAACAATTCTTAAAGGGACACTGTCAACCCCTTTATGTCTCAAAGTGTCCCTAGTTTAAAAAACACATTTTATGATTGCCAACATTCTGTAAAGATTGCTGATGTAACGGGTAGTTTAATTCTGACTCATTTTTTCTTTAAAAAAGTGAAAAACATACTACCCACCATACTGGTGTTACCACACAAACACAGGCTTGTTTACATTCCTTGATCAGCTCCAGCTGCATCTTTCCTGGACTTGGGAACATCCCCAACATAGTCTAGCCCCACATGATGCAGTGGGAGGTTAGAAGGCTATTGCATCATGAGTGACTGCACTGTTTGGGGGTGTCTTTAATGCTCAAGAAGTATGCAGTAAAAACAGATGGCTCCAGGAGTGTAAACAAAAGAAATTTGTTTATAAATATACATTAGCATGCATTTCAGTTCTACTAAACAAGGAGACAGATAAAACAAATTGCCACATCAGTGAATGTTATAGAAGGTAAGTAATCATAAAATGCAGATTGGTATCTACTGTAGAAATAATATGATGTAAAACAGGTTGACATTGTCACTTTAATTTCTTTGGCACTTATTAGAGATACCTGTCAGCAGTGATATCATTTATAGAGATAAGATTTCGACCAATGATTTTATTTAAAATAAAGGCATTTATTTTATCTGCTTTTAGATAAATCTGCTGTTTTAATCAAATAGCTGTTGGCAGGGAACTGCTTATGTACAGCACAGTGCTTGTGATAGTAGTGCTTGTCTTGCTGTTTTTGACGTTGTGCAACGTGAAGGCAAAAGGGCTTCCTAGTAATAAACTTGATATCGTTGACGTCATATATCATGCCATATCGTAACATATGTCATATCACCTTCTGCCAGCACTTGCATCAAAAGTTGGTCGGATGTCCCACGTCCCTGAAATACTGGTGATCACTTTTCTTGAAACTGAACTGCCAACATGTCATATAGAAATAGCTTTCTTTATATGTTAACAATAAATCACTTCCTGCTATAGTTATTCTCATAAATCTCTACATGCAGAGGCATAAGGTGGTATGTGCCCTGTCTAGTGTTAGAAATGGGTGGAGTTTGTGGAGCTTGGATTATAGGCCAGTGTTGGACTGGGGGGAGGGAGGAGTTGTTTTCACTCTTCAAGGCTGAAGTAAGTGATGCCCTGCTAATTGTAAGCAACACTTTACCAGAGACGTGCAGAATCTACCTTTTAGACAGCCTGAGTGGCATTCTAGCCATGGAGCTCAATGGAAAGTTTAGAAATTTAAGATGCTAAGACTTTCTTCAGTCTAAACTAGTCAAATGTGTTGAGATTTTCTTTGGACAACTGATGCATGACAAGCTAATCAGCACAAAAATCATAATATTTGCTTAATTTTTAACCCTTCAGTAACTGTGGTCTTGATTTTCATGAGCAAGCAAAATAATCTGGACTGCAAATAAAGAGGAGCCTCTAGTGGTTAGCTACATGCTACAAGTAAAACGTCGGAGGGTGATTTTTCTGCTTATGAATTTTATGCGGGTGGGGAGGGTGGGGGTAAGAGATGGGAGCTCTGAAAAGGAAGCACAGAACCCTGAATGTTTAAGGCTATAACTGAATTGCAAATTTAAAAAGTAACAAAAAGCCATCCTTGGTAATCTTGTAGCTCAACATTTTACACTGCATAACAAGAGACCTGGGACTGGTCAGGATAGAGATTGGAAGTATAGAGATGTTCAGTTCACGTTCCAGGGAAGGAAGAGGCGGGCATGTATCATTATACAGCATCTAGTGCTTCCATTTCATGAGCAAGACTACGGTTCGGTCTCAGAGGAGATCACTCTCCAGCATCCTTGACTGCTGAGGTCATGTACCAGCCATGAATTATCAGAACCACTCAGAATTATGTCAGTTGATGCATCAGTTCAGTGCCTCTGTCTCATCCTTTTCTGCATCCTCCGAGTGGAGTTAGCCAGTTCTGTTTGGTTCTGTCTAGCTGCTATGGCCACAGCTGGGCAAACAGTACTGTATGTTCGGATCAGGTGGTCTGTGTTTCTCGCAGTACTTTTCTCGGGATTACACAAAGGCTGCTCAGGTCTCAGTCAGAAACTGAACCCATTACTTCTTAATCCAAAGGCTAGTGTGCAGACCACTGTGTCTTTTATTTGGTCAAACTGAATTCATCTTAAGCAGAGCTGACTTATAGACTGGGGGGATGGGGCAGCAACATTAGTTACGGGGCCCCCACCTTACCAACCTTGACTACATGCATTTTACTCTAGTCCATATGCACACTGTTCTATTTTTAATACAACCAGTAACAATGTTAATGTTATTTTAGGGACAGACATTAGTGTTAGTCCTTTGGGTCCTCTCTACCCACCCTGTTTATTGCTGTCCATCTGCTTCTACCAGGCCAGTTCATTCTTAAGCGAGTAATTCAAAGACCTCATGAATTTATGATGCTGCCGCAGCAGAAGTCTCTGCAAAGCCCAGTATGTCCTTTATTGCTGTGTTGACAAGACAATGATTGAAAAAATAATTACAAAATAATAGGTGTAGCGAGTCTAGTTGGGATCCCACAGTTAATGGGGGCACACTGTGACAGCAGGGGTCACTGGTGTCTACAACTGATTATGAACTTAGACCAACAGATATGTCAAATCAATCAATCAATCAATCCACCGATCAATCTTCAATGAACCGACAACCATCCAACCAGCAACCAACCAACCTGCCAGTCAATTGAGCAGAACTCATTTGCAGTGTTATCCCTAGAGTTAGCTTAAATGGAATTTCTGGTTTTCAGCAAACAATTCACAGTTGTCGTTACCAGAACTCACACAGAATTTCCCCAAAAAGGGGGCTGGCTGAGGAAGAGGGGAAAAAATAGAAAAACAACACAATAGCTATTTTCTGCTATTCTGTTTTTCTGCTACTTCTGTATCTTACACGTATTCTGCAGAAGTGTGTCATGATCTGCCTCTGCTACACTACGTACTTTTGCATCAATAATGTCTGTACCATACCCTAGTCTGTGCTGCAGAAGTCTGTTCCCTGCTGCCCTAGTCTGTTCTGTTCTGTTCTAACGTTGCTTTTCATGAAACATGTTACATCTGAATGTAATACCATGCAGGGAAACATTAATATACAAATAGTCTGCAGCCTGTGTAACTTACTGAGCATTAAAAGCTGTTACTAAGGTTGTAGCTGTTAGTGTTGGCAAGCTGTCATGGTAACAAGGTCGATCACCATCCTTTTGTAACTGAGTCATATTGTGAAATGTTTCTGGAAGGCCTCTGTGAAATTCCATGTTCGAATTTTCCACAACATGGAAAGGAAGGTCAGGATTTACATCAGAACTGGGAAACAGATGTCTTTGCTTTCAACCAAAAAATAATTCTTATAACAACAACAATAACAACTAATTTGCAATGAACGTGACGCAACCATATCCAGCTGAGCTCTCCCACGTGGCAAGGGCTGGGAACAGGTAACGAGTTTTGTACTTCTAGGGCTGCAGTTTTGGACAGGGATGCAGGGCTTGCATCAAGCCATGCACCAACCCCAGTTTTTGGCCAGCTCGCCCGTCCACGCTGCGCCCAACTGCACGGATTTTTGTATCAAGGTGCAATTAAACCAGTTTTCCCAGTTTAGGGTAGCTTGCATCAAATATTTGGCTCAAGCCCCATGAAAATGGTCCCTGAAATGCACAAGCTAGACCGCGGTGGGGGGGGAGCTGGTTTAACTCGTGGCATTTGGCACACTGGAGTGAAAATCCTGATCACTGGCCAGGAGGCTGCACAAGCCCTGTACGCCAAATGATTGGCACCCTGGGGGCTTGCAGCAGTCTCGGAGACTTTGAAAATTCAGCCCCTGGAATTTAAAATGGCAGGGAGATTGCAGGTCAGGACCCCCAGAGAATGTGCCCGCCACCAGTAGCTCAAGTGAACTCTAAAATAAGTAGCTAACTCTATAATGTTTTACAGAAAGACTACCTCCACACTGTAACTGAGAGGAAAATAGCCAAGAACACATTACAAAGCACCAATGATAGCTGGTCCATCAGGGCAGTTCTACGGTTGCTGCTTGTGATATTGCCAACCTGGGTTTTGTCACCAGGCTAGGACACTAGACGATCACCAGGGGGGGGGGTGTGACCCAGGGAATGCTTGCTTCCTTTGTGGTGTGTGGGGTGTCCAGTTTTGGCTGCAGCAGCGCCACCTGGGGTCCACATGTGGTGCAGGACAGCTTGGGATGGCAGTAGGAGGGAAAAACATTTGGTTCAATACTGTACATGCCGTTTTGTGCATCTGTCAGCCATCTTCACACTGACATTGGGGGCGGGGGCAGCCCAACAAAATGAGAAAAAAAGTCTGCTCCAGCCAGATGGCACTTGCTGGCATTCATGGGCTCCTGGGTTGCCTGCTTGCCTGGCATGGAGGATTCCTACCCACTGGCATTGGACATCTTCGGGTGAGCTGCCCCTAGGGTCCACCATGAGGTGAAAGCCCTGGAGACGAAAGGCAGGAGTCTCCAGGAGCAGGGCAGGCTACGGAGCTGGGAGTTTGCTGGGTAGAGCAGATGGGAGTCAGATTAGTTAGGGTGGGAGGAAAGAAAAATTACAAAAACAAAACCTGCCAACGATACCTGCAGTGACCATGATGAACGTGTCCTTTCTGGTAGCTGGAAGTGACAAACATGTGTTATTTATTGTTGTTCCCCTGATATTTGCATGCATTGCATCTTTGGCCCCCCCAATTCCACCCTAACTGTCATGCTGCACCCATCCTGTATCTAGCTGGGACCGCGGTGACCAGCTTTATGCACAGACAACACCAATCGTTCTTTATTCATTTGGCAGTAGTAGTGTGTATACCATGCATGGCCTTCCTCCATTAGGAGATGCACACCTCACTTTCATGATTCATGATGTGCTTGGTGCCCAGCAGCCTCCCATCTGGGATTGAGGGCCTCCCAGGTGGCAGTGCCACAGGCTGATGCCACATCACTGAACCAGCCTAATGACATTTTGATTGTAATGTTTTGCTATTTGTGGAAAGGAGCTGTTCATTGGGGGGGGGGGCTTCTTTTTAAAATAGTTCCAGTTCTGTGACGCATAACTGCTCTGATATGCAAACACATGCATTATTTCCATCTCTGCAAAATCAATTTAGAGATTATTTTATATACCGTTTATTTCATTTCACTAGCTATCATCCCCCTGTTTCTATGAAAAGAATGTCTTTGTTAAATTTTTTGTGGTCAGCTGTCTGAAACATAATAAGGAAGCAGGGGTTTTCAGCATTCTTCCGAGACCCTGTGTGATTGCCTCATAGAGCATGTGAAGAATCGAGCCTCTGGTTGGACCGTGTGCGGATAAAGTAGAAAAAATGAAGACACTGGGGTCTCCAGCTGTGTTGTATCATGATGGTCCAAATATTGCCCCAGGGTTACATGCATTTCTTTTGATGTGCTGGGCAGTTTTACATGAAAAAGACTGATTTAAAAAGGAGTTTTTTTACAGTAGGGAAATTGCTCACACCATGTTGACCTGTCAAAATGAGGCCAAGTGCTTCGTTGTAACTGGAAGTATTGCAAGCCTGTAGTTAGGCGTTTGATGGGGAAGTGAGTGACTTTAGCCATCACCATGCACCCGTCCCAGGGCTGTGTAAGAGAGCATGCTCAAGCCGTCTCCAGAGGTTCATTTTTTTTTCTTCCACTACCATACCTTCCTCCTCCAATGGTTTTCCTCTATCCTTGTGGGCTTCTTCCCTAAGGTATCTTTAGCTTAAAGGAACTTATTTCCCGTGACACCTCTAGGGGTGGAACCCTGCGCAGCAGGGTACCTGGGTGTACATGTTATGCCAAAAGGTTGTTAGTCCCTTTAAGGGACAGAGCATAAATGGCCACAGCTACAGTACATTGTATAAGCATTCAGACTACTCGCTGTCAAACAAATAGGCTTCAAGCAGCAGCATTTGATAGTCGACAAGAAGTTTCTTCATGTACGTTTTTAGCAAAAAAGTTATTTCTGACATCCTTAGATTCTTCATCAGTGTATTTGTAATTTTTTCAGATTTTTTTTATTGTGGCAGCTACTTCTGCTTATTTCTCCTTCGTCTTTGGTTGACCCCAGTCTGCTTGGCCACCCACGTTCTGTCACCTTGGTGTCTTCCAGGACTTAATTTCTCCTCTGTAGATCCCCCAGAGCTCAACCTTCTCTAGTACGGGTGGCGGAGGGTCCCTCAACTCGAACACAGAAAGAATCTGGTGTGGGAGGTGAAGCCAGAGTAGCCAGCTATGGGAGCTGCGAGCAGCTAGCGTCATCCTGCCAGCCTTGTGTTTTCTGCTTTTACCTCCCATCCCCCAGGACATTGGCAGCAAGGGTGCCCCAGCATGCGCACACCACACTAGTGTGTACAATGTGACACCAACCAGTGTCCTCCCACGCTACAAACTGCTCCCAACTGTACTGCCACCTGGGGTAACTCTGGTGGCAGTACAGCAGCGGAGCAGGCCACCCTCCATCCCTGGAGAAACACAGCATCCTTTGGGACACTCGATCCTCCATACCCCTAGCTGGCCCTCGACAACCTGTGCTAATTTCGAACTTGGGTCATCGGCATCGTGAGCTGCAGTGCTACAGCTGCACTGGTGGGCTAGCTTTCTCAGATATTTTAAACCCGCTTTCATAGCTAATTTAGTATTTAATGACTTAAGTCATTAAAGAGCTACTGATGCCTCAAGGAAAACTTCAAAAAACATAATAATTAGGTACACTTCTGCTTGCATTCCATTTATATTCTGTATATTTCTCCTCCCCATTATCAATTACTGAGGAAATAATGCATAAATTTATAATCTTTACCCCATAGAGTTCATCTGCCTCTATAATTTACTCCCTACCGATTGTCATAATCCCCTGTTGTGACATCACAATCGGTTGCCATGAGAGTAGCTGTGATATCACAAGCAGTGCATTATGTCCTTAGGTAGGGAGACAGGAACAGGAATGGATAAACTCTTCAGGAGCAAAGGTCCTGTTTTCATTCAAATGACCTCAGTAATAAAAAATAGGGAGGAGCAATACAGGACTGATGTGAAATACAAGCCGAACTGTGTCTAAATGTTACGTTTTGTTAAAGTTCTCCTGAAGGTGTCAGTTGCTCTTTAAAGGTGGATGCAACTTGCAATCTTTAAAAATCTGTTCTGCTGAGGTGACCCGTTGAATGTACATATTAGATTCATGTTCTGGGCATGTGAGTATGGTGCTGCCACACTTTTCTGATGATAAACAGCACAGCGCTGTGCCAGCGTATTAATTTTTTTTTCATGGCATGCATGGCAAGGGAGCGAAAACCTTTAAAAACTTCAAAATCTGGAATTTTCATTCTGAAATAAAAGAAAACAAAATGAAAATGGTTATACTGATGTTTTATCCAGAAAAACCTTACTGCTGAAAAACAACATGGTGACTAACAAATACTGCTGCTTTCCCTTACAATTATCCTAACCAATTAACAGAGTTGCACAAGCCTCATTCTCTCCCTACACTTAGCCGCTGCTGACCCATTGAATCACTAATACCTTCCCGTGGGAGACAGGGATTGGCATGCAAGCCTTGGAATCCCACTCTAGGGCTAAGTGCCTTGTGGAGGTGAGGCACTCAGTTCTCTGGTAGTGAGTGCATGGCCTGCCACAGGGCATTTGCAGACCTGCTGCCAGCCGACTGAGGTACACCTTTTGCTGGCTGTGAATGCAGCCACTTGCCCAGTGCCATGGCCAGAGGAAGGGGGCCTTGGCAGTGACCATGATTTTCGTGGGTGGGGGGACCCTAGGAAACAAGCAAGGATAAACAAATTAATTAGTTGGTTAATATTTTGTTACAATCTCTTTCCAGAGTTCAGAGCACAGGATAGTTAAAATCTCAAAAGTAGATAAGAACACATAATAACACAAGACAGACATGCAGTCACATCACCTATGCAACATCCACCAAAACCAATCAAGCAATCAATCAGTCAGTCAACAAGTACAGAAGATAATGTATGGGCAGCCATATACAACAAGGCTGTGTCTGCATCGAGAGGTTTCTCTGAAAACCAGGAACCTTAAGAGCGATGCTCGAGAGATTCAGTGGTTACCATGGAAACTCTGAGATGCAGAGACAGGCTTGTCTGTGTATGGCTGTCCACATATTATCTTTTATAGTGTATAGGCACTATATGTTCAAAACATGGTAAAAAAAGTGCTAGTTAAGAAATTGCCCAGTGCATTTCAGGAGTTAAAAAACAGCTTTTCAGTTGGGCACTTCAGAGAGGTGGCGGTTTAGTATGGGAAGGAGGGTCAGGAGGCTGGGGAGGGGGGCTGTTATTTTACTTGAGGTCAGAGCCACCGCTGTCATCAGTGAAAGGCATCTTCCATTTCCTGTGTGAGACTTAACACTGCTAGTGTAAATAAAAAAAACAATAAACGGTTTTCACAACTACCGATGTTTTGCTTGTGTCAACCATTAGAGCCACAGTTTTAGCAAGGTGACCACACGCGGCAGCATTCCAAGCTGATATGATGCAGTATTGACATCTGTACTGCAGAAAAATAACATTGCAATGTCACTACTGCAGCACAACAACCCTATTTCAGAGATGAAGTGTCATCCTTTATGGTGTTCCACCATACGCTATAAATAACTAGAAAATGCGCTGGAGATTTTGAGCTCACTGATTGGCTGAGAGACATGCCAACCTAGTACATTAAGTACCAGTAGAGCCATGCTAAAAGCAAGTGCCAGCCTTACTAACCTCATAACCTATATCCTTATTGCCATTTTTTTTATCTCACTTACCGAGTGAGACAAAGCCCCCGTTCACAATTCCCAAAAATATTTCCTGTAATGTTGAAGTCCCACTAAGTGACAGAAATAACACTTACTTTTTAAAAATGTTACGATGTAGTGCTAGTACAGAGTGTTGCTAGCTCTGAGCACTACTTGGTCCCTCCTCATCCAGTCACCCACCTGCTTTCTTAAATGCCGCAAGTTGTCAGCGTGTCTCCATTTGTGGAAAGCAAAGTGAAAAATATCTGGTCATCTCATTGTGGAGCAAGCGGTACAGTCTGGGGCCCACTGTTCTCCCAGTCTCTTATGGCTGCATCTTGTGAACTGTATCAGGGACAGGCAGGTTGTAAAACAACATAGATCACATGTGTAAAAAAAAAATATAAAATTACCGTACCTAATTTCAGACTGCGATTGCTCTGACATTGCGACCATGCTTGGTGTGCTGATTGGTCTCCATACTGCTACTGTGGAAAATGGGATGGGGTGGGAATGTAACACTTCAAAGCCATCAGTTGCTCTGTCACGTAACATACTGTATCAGAGAGAAAAAACGGACATTGGCAAGCAGTTCTAAATTGGGAGAAAAATGCCTATCAAAGAGTGCAGTGCTCTCTACTGGCTGATATACCAGTAAAGGGACTACTTTACCCAAAAATGACTAAAAAATTGTTTTTCACTCATTTTTTAGCATTATTTTATTTTTAAAATAAAATAAAAATGAGACATGTAGCCCATTTTCTAAGTGCAACAAATAGTACCCTCCAGGGAATGAATTATGAAGTATGGTGAATTATGGTAGGGTGGCTTATTGGAATAGATCACTTTTCAACTTGCTTTTTGACAGAGTTAAAGAACTAGAAAAAGGGTTGTTTATTCTTATATGGAACAACGACTAGTATATTCCAACCAAAATTTTATATGCAGTAATTGATTTGAAACCTTCTGCTAATCAAGGCTACTTTTGTGGGGTCACAAATTGTACTGTGAACCCGCTTATGCTATGTCTTGTATGAAAAGTGAAATTTACCTTTAGTGTTTTCATGTATCCGTACATGTTGGTATACACTGATATACATTACAATAGGATTAAAAGTGTATTAACATATATCGACCCGTATAGTTATATACTAATACATTGAAATTGTAGCAACAGATTAATTCCATATCAAACATAATCCGAAGCTTTTATTTAGAAAAATAGGTTCCTAGCCCTAATGGTTCCAAAAATTGGCCATTTTCAAAGAAATTGTGTTTAGGAAGGGTTACTCTCAAACTGTTAGAGCTGCAGTAAGAACTTAAGTTTTTTTGTTTTTTTTTAACTTTATTTATGCCCCTGCTCACTTGGGCATCCTTCCAGGGTATGCACTCGACACCAACCTCTACTCCCTTGCCTGAACCCTAGTTAGTGGAGGAACTCCCCTGACCACCCCGGCAGACCTAACCCCCCGGATCACCCCCCGGGGGTGGGCCCATCCTCCCACGAAGGCCTACCTGAAATTGGGGAGGTCCTACCTGGGTGGCGAGTGGGTCATGGAGTCCTCCAGACACAGGGCCGGCAGTCGGGATGTGGGGTGTGTTCCTGGCATCCCCTTCATCTCCACAAGCAAGACAGGGATTTTTCTGCTTTTGTTGTGGTTCTGTTCCCTGCAGAGCACGGCTAGCAAGGCAACGTAGTGCCGTGACTCCACCCCCAAGGCATAGTCGCGTTCGCAGCCCCCAGCTACTGCCAGAGGTCACTAGTGAATGGACGCTTCCCTGAAACCCTCCCCAGGATGAGAGAGCAGTAGTGAATGTTTGGTTGGACTTGATTGTATTTATGGTGTATGTGACTATATGAATAATTAGGATAATATTGTTTAATATTTTGTTTTAGTCAGTTTTTAGTAAAAATGTGCAGGAGTCTTGGTCTCCACCAAATCAGTTACCTGGCGGCCCTGCTGCATGACCTTTGCCCCTTTTTTGATCCCCCCTCCCAGCTACAGCCATGAGACGCTGCAGGGAGGTGGCTATTAGTAGAGAGTGGGTAGGACTATGGCAGGGCACCGTGGGCTTGCCGGTGGTGAGTAGGATTGGGTTGGTAAGGAGCAGGAGGTGCCCTAGGAGAAAACGGAGCCATGAGAGAGGCCAATCGTGCTTGGTCTCCATTCTTAGGGCTCCCACCAGACTGTGTGGGCAGGTGGTTAGAGGGCCTACAGCCTTCACTGATCCCATTCGGGTGGTGTTATGCAACGCCCAATCAATGAGAAACAAGATTGCAATTATGTCTGACTTTATTTTCTCAGTTGACCTGGCATGCATTACAGAGACTTGGCTGGGGGATAATGCAGGCCCAATTTTGGAAGCATCAGTCCCTGCCGGGTACTCTGTGGCACACTGCCCCAAGAGGGAATACAGGGGTGGGGATGTGGGTATCTGCTTTAGATCCAGCCTGAATTTCTCCATACACACCCACTGGGTTCTACCTCATCATTTGAATGTGTAGCGGTGCATGGGGTCCAGGTGCAGGTTGCAGAACTCTCCTAGTTTATCGTCCTCCGGGATCAGGAGGAGAATTTCTGTAGGAGGTTGCAGACTTTGTCGCCTACAGGGTGTTGGAGTCATCTAGATGGCTTATTCTGGGGAACTTCAATGCCTGGGTCAATGATGAATCCTCGCAACTTGGATATAACCTCCTCCAGCTGATGACATCGCTGGGCCTTGCACAGACAGTTGCTTCTGTGACTCATCATCATCACGGCCACACCTTGGACTTGGTATTCTTGCTGGGTCTTCAGGATTGATCAGGTTGCATGGTCTGATTATTGTACAGTGGAATTCATAGTTGGGGCCCTCCCTGATGGTCACTCCCCTGTCAAGATGATCAGCTATCGCCCTTTGAGGGGATTGTTTCCAGAGGGACTATTGGCAGTAGCTGATTTTTCTGGTGTAAGTGCTGTTTGTGCGATTGGCTTGGGTGAGGCGATGGCAGCCTATAATAGGGCTGTCTCTGAGGCACTCAATGCCATTGCACTGGTCTGTATACGACCCAGGTCTTCTTGCCTGAGAGCCCCATAGTATGATGGGGCTCTCAAGGCGATGAAGACCAAGGGTCAGAAGTTGGAGCATTGCTGGCGTAGGACTTGGTCAGTGGAGGATAGACTAGCTTTGAGGAGTCACTATGCTGATTATCAAAGGGCAATCGACCGTAAGAAGGCAGAGTTCGTGTCCAGGAAGCTTGCTGCAAAGAAGAGCAGACCAGCTTAGCTCTTTCGGACTGTGGATAGGCTTCTTCATCCAGTCTATCTACAACCAAAAAGAGCCTTTTCAGTAGCACTTTGCGAAGAGTTTGCTCTGTTCTTCTCTGACAGGGTATCCTCTGTTTGGGCCGGGATCTCGCCAGTGGGTCAGGACCAGTCCCGCAGTGTGGGGCCTGGTTAGAACATGGGCATTCCCATTGTCTGGGTCGAGGTTTGGCCGGTGGAGGTGGCCAAGATCGCTCAGGTGATTTCAAAGCTGCAGCCCATTTGTTGTGAACTGGACCCTGGCCCGACTCATCTCCTAGTGAGATTTGTCAATGCTATTGGTCCAGTGTTCACCAGGATAGTCTGGTGCTCACTTTCAGAGGGGGTCTTCCCTGACACCTTGAAGGAGGCGTTGGTGAAGCCCCTTCTGAAGCAACCATCTCTCGACCCTGACATCCTGGCAAATTATAGACCTATCTCCAACCTCCACTCTTGTGGAAGGTTGCAGAGAAGATAATGGCTCTGCAGCTCAAGGCACACCTGGTGACCTTAGACATCTACGAGCCATTCCAGTCTGGGTTTAGGGCAAGGCACAGCACAGCACAGAGATGGTGCTAGTTCAGGTGTAAAATTACCTCCTCAGGGCAAAAGACACAGAGAAATGGTCAGTTCTCATTCTCCTTGATCTATCATCAGCATTTGATACACTGGACCACATTGTGCTGTTGGATCACCTTAGAGAGTATTGTGGACTCACTGGAGCTGTCATCAACTGGTGTGAGTCCTTTCTCTCAGGCAGGAGGCAGAGGGTGGTGATAGGGAATTTCTCCTCCTCCCCAAATGCCCCTGACCTGTGGAGTTCCTCAAGGCTCGATCCTGTCGCCAGTGCTGCTCACGGTATACATACTGCCCCTGGGGAGGCTCATTAGACAGTACAGTCTGGGTTTTCACTGCTGTGCAGATGACACTCATCTGTACATGTCCATTATACCAGGAACAAATGACACCATTGAAGTGCTGAATAAATGCCTTGCCGAAATCCAGGACTGGATGAACTCTAACTGTCTAAGGTTTAACCATGACAAGACGGAGGTTCTGGTGATTGAGCTGGGTTGCGAGCATGACAAGGGTGCTTCCGGGGCCATAACAGGCTTAGTCCTGGCATGAACCCCGTTGATGGCATCCTCTAGAGTGAAAAATCTGGGCATCATTCTTGACGACAGATTGACAATTGAGGCTCAGGTGTCGGCTGTCGTCAAAAGTGCTTTTTACTACCTGAAGAATGTCACCCGGGTTACACCCCTAATTCTGCCATAAGACCTGTCTTCACTGGTACATGCCTTTGTGACATCCAGGCTTGACTACTATAATGCTCTTTACCTCGGGGTCAGTGGAAGGAATCTCTGCTGGCTGCAGCTGGTGCAGAATGCAGCAAGGTTACTGACAGGACTGTCAAGGTCCTGTCATGTAACCTCGGTCCTGCGGGGTCTGGACTAGTTGCAGGTCAAGTGGAGGATTCTCTTTAAGGTGGGCTTGCTCACCTATAAGGCCCTGTACAGATCAGGCATGGCTACCTGTCAGACCTCCTTACTCCTGCCATTCTGGTATGCTTCCTCCATTCCTGCACCGAGGCCTCCTGGTGGTTCCGAGGACCAGGTTGAAAACCTCAGGTGATTGCTCATTCAGGGTGTCCGGCCGTTCTCTGGAACTCGCTGCCAAGATCTTTGAGGAGGCTCCTTTGGTGAAGTTTTTCAAGCAGGGCCTGAAGATCCATCTTTTAATAAGGCCTTTCCTGCTGATGTATTTTAATTTTAAATTTTATTCTGATCTTAATCTGTTTATTTATTTATTGTTTACTGTTTATTGTATATTGCATATTTTATGTCATTTCTGTATCTCATCTAATTTTTACTGTAAGGCACCCAGAACCTCCGGATTGGGCACCAAACAAATAAATTACTTACTTAGTAAAATATATTGGTATATAATTTTAAACTTTTTATTTTAATGTTTCAGAATAAATTATATCTTGTACGTAGCAATGTATTTACATTCATGATTTTTAATCCATATAAATTCATTATGTGGGAAGAAAGTTATACATATGAATAAAAAAGAAAGAATATGATTGTTTAGGGTATGTACTTAAAATGTGGAAGGGATCCAAGGCGTAGAAAATAATACTCATTCAGAGCAGTTCTCAATCATGTTGGAATACAGAAATAGAGATACTAATTAGTTTACATTATATCATGGTACAAATAATGAAAAGTGCTATAAGTCTTAGTTTCAGTCACGCATGAGTTCATTTACAGTATTTTGATAATTAGAAAAGAAAATCACCAAGGCGGGGTTGCATTTCCACATACCTGAGAAGGATAGACGTGCTCTCAGGAGCTCTTGATTTTTATTTATCAATTAATAAAAAAAACAGCTAAAACTTTCATTACAAGAACTGAGCATCATTTGAGTGTCTTAAAAATAGGAATGGCCACAGACATCTTCCAATTCCACATATTGTTAGAAAATAAGACTGAAACTATGTAATGTGCTGAGCAGAGTGGCAGTGCTACAGGACATGCTGAATTTGAGGCAGCACTCTCATAGCACCACTTGGCAGTCAGTATTCAACAATCTGCAGAACAGGCCCAACTATTAAAAAACTGGACAGCTATACAAACCATCTGGCAGCAGATGAAACAGAAGTTGAGGACACAGTACTTGTAACCTCAGAATTGGCTGCAGCATCCAGGAAAGCTCTCCAGACTTGCACTTACAGTTAACCTAAGGATTTGACTAGAAAATGTCAAAAAACAAGACAGAGCTATGATCCTGGATAATTGGACAACTAGAGGGAGTCCACGGAGACTCCCTGTACCTTTATAAACTATATGTAATTGGCTTACTGAAGTTTAAGAATTGGATCACGGGAGTCAGCTCTTGCCTGTAGAGGGTACCTACAATAGCACTCCAAGGAGAGTGAATTTAATATGTAGGTAACACCCCTACAAATGGAGGTTCCTGAAAAGTCTTCCTTGAGCTTGTCTATATGCTCACTGCCAGGCTGGTGTCCTGCGTTTTTGCAGTTTAAATGTGATTGCCAGAGAGTGCCTATATAGCCTCTGTGTACTGTCTCTTTAAGAGCTGCCTGTATTGCAGTCATAATTAATCTAAAAGGGAGCTCTGTTAGAAGATGTACTTGTTTGCTGATCATTTGTTAAGAGTAGTAATAATATTGCAGTTAGTTCTAACCTGCCTTCTTTGCAGCATGGACAGTTCTGTTTGTTTCCATCATCTTTGTCCTGGACTGCTGAAATGGGCCAATCAGTACATTTGGGACTCTAAAATGGAGCCTGCCTACAGGGACTTGGTGGGGTCAAAACTTGTAGGAATTGTAGTTTTGGGCTTTTTGCCCCTAAAATAACCTGGAGGGGGAGCCCTTGTTGTGACTGACAGACAGATCAGCCACCCAAACCTTTCGGATCTTGGGGAAGTCCCAAACTGCTTGCAGTTTTAGTTAGATCTAAGTTGGGAAGTGAAGAAGTAACAGCTCGAGGTGGTTCGAGCAGCAATCCATGGTGGATTCACGTGGGAGAACTGTGGAAAGGCCTGAGTTTTGGCCTGCATGCCTGCCTGCTGTCCCTGAGAGGGAACTTGTGCCTTTTTTGGACTGAACTTGAACTTGGAGAGCGAAGTAAGCCACTGAATTGTGACCAGGCTCCTACCTGAAGAAGACCGAAGATTTGCTGAATGCAATCGGCCTGTCTGGACTTCCAACCACCTCTGAACTCCCGGATTGTGCAGAGACTCTGTAATTGCGAGCGGAGAGCCTTTTGCCTGGTACAGTGGAATTTCCTTACATGTGAATGTGTTGTGTGCTTGTAGTGGGTCGTGAGTTGGTTCCCCACTGTGGTTTGAATTGTATTCTGCTTGCTGGAAGCCGCATTAGAATTTCCTTACATGTAAATGTGCTGTGTGCTGCTAGTGGGTCACAATTTGGTTCCCCACTGTGGTTTGAACTGTATTCTGCTTGCTAGAAGCTGCATCCAGCCCCACGGACTGAATCCAAAATCATCTCCATTGGGCCTGGGCCTTGCCACACTGACCCAGCCCGACTACCCACTGCACAGAGAACAGCATCAACGAGAGACCTGCCTGGGGATCAGCCCCCTGCTCAACACTTGAACAGGAACGACGCCTCGGTGATTCGTGTGGGCCCCGCTTCTCCGGGCACTCCAACTCAACAACCTGCAGTCTCGATTTCGTCCTGCCTATGTCCAGTATTGGGTATCATGAGTAAACATCAGGGTAGCTCCCTGCAACAACAGCTAAATCGAAAGTGCTGTCATCTGATTGTCTTGTTGCTTTTTCTTTCACAAACTGAGCCCCCCCCCCGCAATCAACCTGATTACACCCCTTTCTTGTTCAAGTCCCCTGAATAAATCAGATCTGACTTTTTGTTGCATTTAACCTGACTGTGGTTCCAGTTTGTGCCAAGAGTACTGTACTGTTGCTATTTACTGTGCATAACCTTGTTTTACAGGGGTCCCCAGAGGTCGAGCCAGAGGAACCAGCCCTGGTGGTAAGTACAAACAGTGTGGGTACTGGTATGGTGTACAAGGGTACTGTGAAGCGTTATCGTGTATTGCTCAGGCCACTGGGCAGGGAAGAGGGGGTTACAGTGTCCCGGAGCGTTGTGCCCAGGTTAGTTTGACCACTACCAACCCTGACCTCCGGGTGGAGGCACCCGTTTCAGAACTCAGGCCCCTTAACCTGCTACTAGCCACGCAGGCAGAGGTAGTAGCCCTTGGGATAGTGCCACCTAGGGGTTACATGTATATCATGAGGAACATACTGGTCACTATCTCTGAAGTTCGGGGCATAAACTGGAGCTTACATATTTCCAGGAGGAAGCTGTCTTTTATGGAGCAACCATAACAATTTTTCTGGACCTCTTATATGCCAGAAAAAAGAGGAGGAGTCAATATGACGGGACCAGGTCTTAAGTTGCGTGAGAAAAGAATTTGGCATATCTTGCTTTTCCCAGTGCGGCTGTGCATCATTCAGGGTGACAGAGTTTTTATCTTTATGGATTTGAGAGGTGCAGGTGAAAAGGTTCAGAAGGTTGAAGACACCTTTGCAATTCCAGTGGAAGATGGAGATTTGGAGATGGACAAACAGGATAGTTAACTAAGGGTTATGAATAATCAGTAACTCATAAGGCACTATTGATACGGGACAATTGCAAAGTGTTTATTTATTTCATTTTGGTGACCAGGTAAACTGTAAACTGCAAACTGTTCCTGACTGTCTTTTACTAATATTTCAGAGCAACAGATCGATGTTAAATACGAGTTACCTTATTTTTTAGGTGTATGTATTTAAAGGAGTACTACAGTCAAAATTTGCAAAAAGATATGTTGTGCAGAGTGTTTTGATTTCAGTGTGTAGTCCTGGTGTGTCCTTCCCTTTGTTTGCTAGTAAGAGTTTTTTTGAATTAGACTGCTGATTATCTGTGAGTCATAGGGTGGTTTTGTGGCCCCTGGGGATCTCCATCTTAGCATGGTTCATTGCTGTTCTTTTTCCTACAATGCCTCCTGTCCCATGTTACAGTGATGCGTCCGGGACCACTGATTCAGCAAGTACTAGAGATAGAAGTCTGATGTTCTGGCCTCCACTAAATAACTCTAATTCAGTATTTTTGCTGTCTGTGTGTGTGTCAGGTCTAGCCAGCAAGAGTAAATGTTTTGCTTTTAACACTTTTCATTTCGTCAAACTACACACAGCCATAAAAAACACACAAATCACCCCAGATCTTCAATGCTATGATTAGTAAAGACTCTAGCTGTTGTTTTGCTTTTAAAATGTTTCATTTCATCAAACTACACACAGTTGTAAAAAGCGCACAAATCACTCCAGATCATCAGTGCTATAATTAGTAAAGACTCTAGCTGTTTTCTTATAGAATAACCCACTCAATTAGCCCTCAATTATTTGCTGAGCTGTAAATGCAACTTTAGTGCTTATTAGTTAAGGAAATCTACTTAATATAACAGCTCTGCTGTTGTAAAACTGACTGTAGACCAGTACTTGGTGAATCTATGGCCCTGGATACATCGGTGTCACATGGGACAGGAAGCATTGTAGGAAAAAGAAGAGTAATAAACCATGCTGAGATGGAGATCGCCAGGGACCTTAAACAAATGGTCCCCTCAGTCTTTTATTCTGTTTACCTGTGTAGTTTATAAGCATGAATGTGCCTCTTAACCCCCTGCCTCACAAATCAGGGACAACACTTAAAAGAACCAGGGACAAAGGACCAAAATCAGGGACACATCTTGAACATTGGTGCTATCCACTCAGGAAGCTGGCAGAATAGGAGAATTAGTCTAAACTGCCTTTTCTGAGCAAGAACAAGGCTATAACTATGATGTCTGGCATTATTTATAGTCCACACTGTTCAATCACAGAGACCCCACATTTTGGAGGGACAGAGAAATATTTTGATGTAAAATCAGGGACATCCCTGAAAATCAGGGACAGTTGAGAAGTATGGGCATAAATAATGACTGCCTCTATTACACCCTCCTAATTTCATCAGGATTTAAATGTAAATGAAGGTGCTTGAGTCTTGTGTGAAAACCTGCTTGACTCCATTACAGAGGTCATGACCTGACTCATAGGGCATCCTGGAATGTTATGATGTTTTAGTGCTAAAGCCTGCAGTAGTTATACTGTATTAGTCAGTGCTGTTGCTGTCCTCTGCAGTCCCTATGTTCTTGTGTTATGCTGGGTATGAAACTTTTCAGGGCATAGTAAGTGCCCTATTGTCTTCTACAGTTTAAAGTGTATCTGAGTCAGAAAAAAATGTTTTTTTTTAAAGAATACAGGGACTTAACAAGACATGTAACAGAACTGAATGAGAGTATAACTTCTGCTGGCTTGTGCGTGTACACGTGAACTCCCATGATGCCTTACATGAATGGAGTCATAACCTTTGCAAGGAGACAAACAGGTTTTCACACCAGAGCAAAATAGAGTGAAGCAACCTAATTTATAGTTAAATGAGGATGAAATTAGTGGCTGCAGGAAAGGGAATCATTGTTCATGCCTCACAAACTACACAGGTATACAAAAATAGGTTGAGGGACTTTCCCTTTAAAACTACCATAACATTAGCAGGCTGATTTAGGAAAAATTCTAAGAGCAGACAAAGGAAGTATATGTACAGCCCCTCCGAGGCGTGATATGCGCTGATTCCAAAGCATATGCCAACAACTGTCACGCCTTCCTCCTAGAACAGACTTGGGCGTGCTGTACCTCAGGCCGCCGGCAGAGGTCAGGCATGCACTGAGTCAGTGTACCCCCCACACTGGAGGAGACGGCCAGTGCCTCCAATATGCAAAACACCTCTCCGACAACCTGGGCCCATTCCTGAACCCGGGTCATCGGCGTCACAAGTGATAGCGCTACCACTGTGCTGGCGGGCTGGCCATTCTGTAAGTTTTATACAGCAGATCTTGTAAGTCCAACTCTAATAGGTTTTCAAGAGTTGCATTATAAAGTTTCACAAATCAGATCTCTCACTTTCTTTTGGTGTGCCCAAAAGCTGCATATTGTGTGCCCAAGCACCGCTCTCAAGGTGCTGTAACTGGAGGCACAGCAGTTTGTTTTCAGATATAATTCCAGCTACTGCCATCGCAGATTTATTTGCAGAATCTGTAGCCAGTTAACTATCTGTGGACAAGGGATCCATTGTGGCATCCATAGTCGTGAATTTGTGTTTAGGGTATCAACTTTTCAATCTAGGTCTCTTAATGCTTGTAATAAGGTGGCATTAGAAGGTTCAGATTTCTCGCCTACCCAGGCCTGTCTCTCCACCATGTGATTGTCCTTGTGGCTTTTGCTGTTTTCCTTGCTGGCCAGCTTGTGGTGCTTGATTTTTAGACTTTCCCATTGTTGCAGTCATCCAAGATCCAATATCTAAGGTCTTCCAAACTGCTCGGAGCCAGCACCATAGTTCGACTGCCAAAATTTCAGTTTTAAATACTTTAAAATGTTTATTCTGAAGATTCAACAGAAGTTCGAAGTAGACAAGTCTTCTCATGCTGGCTGCTGGCCACGCCCCCCACAAATCAAAACACGCTGCACAACACATGTTTCTGAAAATTCTGATTCTAGTACTCCATTAGTCAGATCATTTGGTACATAAATGTGAAACCTGGGCATTGTACAGAATTTTACTGGTTTGGCAGAGCATAGCTACATGGGGATAAAATGGTGTCTGTGGCTCAATTTCATATTACTTAGTTTACTCGCTTTCGGTTCCCGTGTGTGGGACAGTTATGCTCTTATGTAATCTCCTGAGTAATGCACCTAGTTGCTAGTGTGACCCCTAGGTGGCACTATCCCAGGGCTGATACCCCTGCTGGCTTGGCTAGTAGCAGGTTAAGGGCGGAGTTCTGAAATGGGTGCCTCCACCTGGAGGTCAGGGTTGGTAGTGGCCAGCTAACCTGGGCACAGCCCTCCGGGACACTGTGACCCCCATCTTTTCTTACTAGTGGCCGGAACAATACACAATAATCACTTTCACAATACCCCTGATACACCATACAGGTACCCACACTGTTTGCACTTACCACCAGGTCTTTCCTCTGGCTCGGCCCTGGGGACCCACCTGTAAAACAAGGTTATACACAGCAAATAACAGCAGTACAGTACTCTTGCACAAACTGGAACCACAGTCAGAGAAAATGCAAAAAAGAGTTAGATCTGATTTATTTAAGGGACTTGAACAAGGGAGGGCGAATCAGGTTAATTTGCTTAAAGGCTGTATCAATCAAACAGTTACATGCACTTCTAGGTCCATAAACAGTCACACACCCTGGGTACCCAGATGGAGAATGGTGGACTAGCAAGTAATGTTGCAGCTGGTTGGGGCCCTGTGATGGAAGAAAACATCATGCACAACACACACCATTTGTAATCTGGAGCCGGAGGTCTCAGTTCCTGAAAAGAAAACAACAAGACAATCAGATGGCACACTTTTAGATGAGGCTGTTGTTGCAGGGAGCTACCCTGATGATTACTCACGATACCCAAGACTGGACACAGGCTGGATGAAAATCAAGACAGCAGGTGGTTAATCTGGAGTGCCAGGAGAAGCAGGGCTCACACGAATCGCCAAGGCGTCATTCCTGTTCAAGCGTGGAGCAGGGGGCTGATCCCCAGGCAGGTCTCTCATCGATGGCTTTCTCTGTGCAGCGGGTAGTCTGGCTGGGCCAGTGTGACAAGGCCCCAGCCAAATGGAGAAAAATTCGATATAGTCCACCTTGGGCTGGATACAGCATCCAGCAAGCAGAACACAGTTCACACAGTGGGGAACCAAATCACAATCCACTAACAACTCACAGAACATTTACATGTAAGAAAATTCTACTGTACCAGGCAATCCGCTCTCTGGTCATGATCGCAGAATCTCTGCACAAACTGGGGATTCAAAAGCAGCTAGAAATCCTGACAAGCTGATCGCATTCAACAAAATCTTCAGTCTTCTTCAGGTATGAGCCTGGTAAAAAATCAGTGGCTTACTTCGTTCTCACAAACTTGGATTTAGTCCGAAATAATTCTCTTCTCCCTCCCACTGGCAGCAGACAGACATGCAGGCCACAACTCAGGCCTTTCCACAGTTCTCCCACGCGAAACTACTCAGACAGCTGCTTGACTGTCTCAAGCTGTTGCTTCTTCAGCTCCCACCTTAGATCTGACTCAACTGCCAGCAAGCCTTGGACTTTCCCCAGAATCCAAAAGGTTTGGTTGGCTGATTTGTCTGTCAGTCACAACAAAGGCTCCCCCTTCAGGTGCAAAAAGGCACCAAAAGCCCGAAACTACAATTCCTACAGATTTTGACTCCAGACAGCTCCTGTAGTCCGGCTCCATTTTAGGTCCCACCAGTACTGATTGATCCAATTTGGCAGTCCAGGACCAAGATAGTGAAGATAAACAAAATAGTCCTTCCTGCAAAGAAGGCAGATTAGACACACTACATTATCATTATCACTCTAAATGATTTTCAGCAATAGTTACATCTTTCAACAGAGCTCCCTCTCAGATTACTTATGACTGCAATCCAAACAGCTCTTAAAGACAGTACACAGAGGCTATACAGGCACTCTCTGACAATCACAGTTAAACTGCTAAAACACAGGACACCAGCCTGGCAGTGAACATTTAGGCAAGCTCAAAGAAGACTTTTTGGGAACCCCCATTTGTAGGGGGGTTACATTTGCTTTCTAAGTAGCTCACTTGCACACTAAGAATAAGAATATTAGGTGTAAATGAATCAGATGGTAAGCATGCATAAGCCTAACATGTTTCTCTTTTTATTATATAAAATCACATAAAATGCAGAAGAACGTATTATATTAAATTGCATACAGTGTAAAAGCATGTTATACTACAATTGATGTTAGTGGTGAAGTATTGGCACAGCATTCCAGAAACAGTCATTCACCTACTTAATGATCTAGGATCTAGGCACTGTGGTAGCGGACTGCTGGCTTTAATGCCACAATCCAGAACTTTTCTGGACTCCTAAACTTTCTCACTAGTCTACAGCTTATGCATGCAACCAATTACTAATTATTTAATGATGTGTACAATTACACTATATCCCGATACAATGTGTCTCAGAGCAAGGTGGTGATGATAAATGCTTTTTTTTTTTGTTTCTTTCTATTTTTGTCCCCCATCTTCACCACCAGCTGCAGGGACCTCCTTCCACCTACCCAAGCCCTTATACCCGCCGCAGGAGTCCTTCAGTGGCCCTACCCACCACCAGCCTTTGTTCAACAACTTTCCCCCGATACCGAGACTGTAACCCATGGCTTATTCCCCATGGGCAGGACCTCCTGGTACCCTCAAGCCAGGAGGGATACTTCACTCAATGGTTGGGCCCATGAGGAGGAGCCGGTGAGAAGTGGGAGGAGTCAAAGGGACTCTGCTGTGGCGTGGGGTGGCTTCATTTGCTCGGTGCTGCTGGGGGTATTTTGTCCCCTGCTGTGCCCTTCCCTTATCCCATGTCAGGGCATGGTCCTGAGAGGTGACCCGGCATCAGCCTATTAGGGCTGTTGGAAGATGGGTAAGCCCCTCCCTACCTTAGAAACTCTCCTGCTGGCCCCACTCTGGGCAGGCAATGCTTCCGGATTGCTTGAAAGGTGAGTGGGTATGTGCCAAGGTGAGGTCACCCCCGAGGGACCACTTATTCCTTCCTGCACAACACCCCCCCCCCCGGGTCACTAGGGGATGGTCGTACAACAAAAGGAGGTGCCCTCCCTTCCTTGAGGCAGGAGGCGCCGAAAGACACCCCACCCTGCTTCTGTGGTCGGCGCCAGATATCCCGGCTCAGGACACAAACCTGTGTCGCCTTGGATGGCAAGCAGTAACTCTACCACTGCCTAGCCAGCCAGCCATTGATAAATGCATTATGCAAAAAGGCTGTTTGTATCGATCATGTGTCCTGCAAGGGAATGCATTTAGTATGGCATGATATAAAATGAATAAACCAAAAAAAAAACTCTCTACTTCAAGCACAGTTAATTTAATAAGGAGGTTACTGTAAGATTAACTAACTCATAGTTGATTTTTATTCCAGAGCAGGCTGTTGTCTTTTCAAGAAAAACAGGTAGAAATCTAATAAGCATATGACAATTAAATTGATTATTTAAGTAGCAAAAGAAATCTTTTGTTTTAAGGAGTTCAGTATGTTATAATTATCTTTTTTTGTAATTTTTTTTTATATAGAAGTTTTTATCCTCTTCACATCCAGGGGGCGGCTGCACCAGCCTGCTCTCCAGCCTCCCCAGGCAGCCTCTCTGCCTCTCGTGGTGAGTGCGTGGTTGAAGGTCTCCCCATGATTTCCCCCTCTCGTGGCAGGGCCGAGGAGGGAGGGTCTCCCCCTCCCCCCAGTACATCAGATCTGAGGCAGACCAGGTTCCTCACTAAGTAGCAGCGTGGGCATGGCGACGACTGGGCTGGTCTTCGTGTAGCCCCCTGATGTCCCTTTTTCCACTTTTCACTATCCGACCCCTCCTGTGCAGCATAAGACTCACGGGTGGAGGCGCGCCCATCCTATGTTCCCCTGCAGTACCCTCCTTTGCTTTGCCCCCCTGGCCTGCTCTACCCCTTGGCCTCCCGCTGGGGGCAGCTTAGGCTGGGATGACAAGCCTACCCTTCCTGGGAGAGGAGAGTAGTCCTTCGGACACTCAGTCCTCTCCCTTCCCTGATGACCCAAGTCCATTCCTGAACCTGGGTCACTGGTGTGGCAGGAGAGAAGGGGGTTTGCAGCACCTCAGCCCTCCACACCACTGGGCCAGCTCTGCTTATAATTATCTGATATTATTGTCTGAGTGCAGGCATCTCATCATCAGTTCTATTTCAGTTTTTTTTTTTTTGGTTTCTTTCATTTTTGTTTTTGGAGTAGAAAATAAGTCCTTTAATTGATCGGGTCATAAAATGTTTAGTGTCATGACTAGAAAACTAGTGAGCATCTGGCAGGGAAAAGCAGTGTGAACGTAGCAGCTAACCCAAGAATGTCTGCTTTAAAAGAAAACAATTTGTTGCTTTTTTCTTGGATTATTACTGTCACATCAGAATACATGACATTAAAATGACAGCAAAACAAGGCTCCTTTTCTGCTCGGTAATACTGTATATATATCTATCTATATATATATATATATATATATATATTTTAATTTTCAGAAGCAATATCGATCTAGTATTTTTTTTAAAACTTTATGTTTATTATTTTGACAAATACAAACATACAGTTTGAAAATACAAGCATAGACGTAGCATATTGCATCACCATATACCACGAGGGCACCACTCCTCTTAATATACACACCCGGTCCATCTAATACTTTCAGACATGTCATTGGGGAGAAACAGTGAATTGTTAGACAAATATTCATATTTACACATGACTGTGTACTGAGCCCATGAGCAGCATGGTAAAATGTTCACAAAGTCCAGAACAAAAATTTCCATAGCTTCCAAACCCCCTAAAGGAGCGAAGATACCATGCACTACCATTTTGGTGCACTAACTATGCCAATCTACAATACGATAAAGACATTTCTACAGCTGAATTATCAACTTTAGGACTGGATAACTGGCACTTAAACCATTACTCTTGAAACCCTGTGTTATTAGGGTTATTTCTGACCCTTCCAACAAGAAAGGATCCTCAGCCTTTATTATTAAAACGTAACAGTACATCTGTACTACTGCAACACAATGGATAAACTTGGGAAATTGCCTAAGTTCTACTTGGGTGCAGTGCTTATTGAAGCCCCTATGGTTTAGTAATTTGAAAATATATACAGTCTCGAACATATCATGTGGGGGGGGGTTAAAAATATATCAAGACGAGTATCTAACATTCGAATCAGTAGAAAATAACCACTCCACAACACTTTTTCCCTAGGGCCATGGCACTCACCCATCCTAATAAGGAAAAGGTATAACAGACAGAACAAGGAAAGAGTTTAAGTGTCCTTGTCGTCTGATGAGCAGTCCTCCAGTTCAGCCTCCACAGGTCCCAGAGCATGGGCCTGACACCAATTTATTGCCTCACTGGGGTCAGCAAATGAGTAGAACTTCCCGCGGTGTGCAATCTGCAGGCGAGCCGGAAAAATCATGCCATGTTGGATAGCAGCTTCATTTCAGCATAGTCCTCACTTCATCTAAGCATTTTCTTTTTTGGCACATTGCGAAGCTGATGTCAGGGAATGACTGGATCCTCTGCCCATCCTGTAGAAGCGCAGCTCTGCGGTGACGTGCCAAGGCTAACAGAAAATCCCTGGTACCAGCTCCTTTGGTGATTACTACCACAGTTCTGGATGTCTGTGGGTTATCCCAGCGACCTTGAGGCATGACTCTATAAGCTTTTTGGAATAATTGGGCCTTGGATTTTGCTTCTTCTCCCAACTACTGTACAAATGATTCCCTCATGAAGAGCAGGAGGTGATCCCCTTCACATCCCTCAGGCATCCCCAGAACCCTGACATTTGGAGATCAGATCTGATTCTCCAGAGTCTCTAGATGAGACTTCCATTGGGTGCTGTCCTTGAGGACAGTGTTCGCTGCTTCCATTTTGGCATCTGCACACCTCGAGACATCGACTTTCGTAGTCTGGACTTGCTCCAGGTTGTTCTCCAGGGTCGACACTCTGCCTGTGAGCCCATCAAATTTCTCCGAGAGTGTGGCCACAGATACAATCAGTCGGGTGAATTTTATTTCAGTGGATTGAAGCATTTCTTCTCCTGACGCATCCGCTGAATTCTCTGATTGGGTGTGTGATGACCACTTGGCTGGAGCTGGTGGGGGATTCTTCGATTTAGCTCCTGCACCCTGTGACTGATCTTTACACTGATTCCCCATTCTGTCACAATGAGATTCTAGCACAAAATTCTGTTGTTTTTAGGCCAGTATAAGTAGTGTTGATCACTGTTTTTTTCTTTACTTGTCCAGCTCCTTGTCCCTTCAGAGGGGTCCTCATATCCCCACCCGACTCCATCTGCCAGGTCCCAATTACTGGGATCCCTGGCTTCATTGTGCTCGTTCGACTGGGGTTTTTTACATTTTTCCCCCAATTTCTCCCCATCCCCTAGGGGCCGGCGTGAAGGACATACATCCAGATGAACGGCGTGCAGACGCTCGCTGATGTCTAGCACCCAACAGCGTCCTCCCTCCCTGACTCCATAGGGCTGTATGCCCCACCACCCATGCTTCCACCGACAGAAGAGCTATGGGAGCATATGCCACCCAGTAACCCACTCTGTCTGGAGGAGGAGAGCATCCGTTATGACACTCTATCCTCCTCCCCCCGATGCCCCGGGTCAGTTCCCAAACCCAGGTCACCAGCGTAGTGTGAGGTGTTGCATCCAGCGCCTCAACCCTCAGTGCCACTGGGCCAGCTGTAGAGCTATCACTCACAATGCCAGCAATCTGGGTTCAGTAGCAAGACTGGTTTGCTAGAGGGCCGGCCGGGGGGGGAGAAGGATCGAGCACCCACGGGGCTGCTGTCCTTCTCCGGGGAGGGCGGGTTGCAGTCTTCACTGCTTTACTGCCACTTGGGTGACCACAGGTGGAGGTGCAGCCAAAAGATGCAGCAGCATAGGGAGGGGAAGATGTTGGCCAAGGGCCTGGACTGAAGGCACACCTCTGCGTGCCTTTGTCTCATTGGCTCTCGTTGAGTGCCGGCGCCTGCAGGGGGTGGGACCAAGAAACACCAGGAAAAAACCCACATCTGCACAAGGAGACAGGCTCCTGAGCCGGTGACCATGGAGGATCCAGGGAGCGGCTACGGGCGTCCGCATCCCTCTGAGGTCTTGGAGGGGGTTAAGGGAGTCCCATCTACCCCACGCGGGGGGGGGCATCTGGGGCCTCTAGAAATTTCCAGGGGAGCAAAGCACTTAGTGACAGGTGGTGTCCTCGGTCTTCCCGACACAGCCTGTGTTGACACATTGGGTACCTCGATGGAAGGGGCAAATGTGGTACGGGAAAAGAGGCGTAAAAAGTAAGTAAAAAAAATAGCACCTTCGACCTCCATTTTTTTAAAACTATATGTTTATTATGTTTCACATAATATATACAGTAAAAGAATGCAGACTTAGAACATTTAAATAAAAATTATATTCAGTGAGAGTGTCAGTCATCTTAATAAAAACATAGATACCTTTCTGCATCAGGAGATACGTCATGTGGGGAGAATTCTTAACATCAACAGAGTATGTCACTAAAAAAAGGCCGTTATATGGAGCCCATGAGCTGCTTGCAATGAAAGTAAAAATTCAGTTGACAAAGGTCCAACATTGTTTGTATCCCCCTAAATAGGGGGAATAGAGATATGCCATGCAATAGCAAAGTTTCACACAGTTTTATGTGTTTAAATACGTTAAGATTTAGTCTGGGTAATATATCCGTTTATTTTCTAAATGTTTGGTGCTTAAAAATGCTAACAATAATAACCATGCCCACAGTACTGAGCTATAGTAGCCAAACAAGCATGTTAGAAAACCGCATAGAGGAATTATAAAGTCTTTAGAAAAAAGATATAGTTCCTAATAAAGAAAACCACTAGAACATCAAAGGTGAAAAAGACTGACTAAACCTCAGACCAGTCATTTAGGCTATACCTGTAACATCGAAAAACAAGACTTTTCAGGTAGGAGTAGCAGAGTCTGGCTCTTCTCGCATATCAGGTTTAGGGTGAAATGCAGCATACCTTTGAGCCCTTTTAAGGGCATCGGCAGGATCGGTAAACAAAGATTTTGCCTTTGTGTGCAATTCTGAGCCGCTCTGGAAATTCCATGCCGTGAGCAATATTTGCTTCACAAAGCATCAAATCTCATCTTTTTTTGTCTACTTGCAAAACTTGAGTCTGGGAATATCTGGATCCTCTGGCCATCTTGCAGTAAGGTCTTCTTCCTGCACATGAAGGAAAGCATAAAGTCTCCTGTTCTCACACCATCCATTACAACAACAGTGGTCCGTGGAGCTTCAGGGCTGTCAGGCCGTCCTCACGGGGTGACTCAGTAAACTTTTTGAAAATTAAGTGGCCTGTCCCCTAGCTCCTCTCCAAACTGCTATTGAAACCACTCCAGCATGAATAAAGAAAGATGGTCGCCCTCGCATCCTTCCGGCATGCCAAGAATGTGTAAGTTAGATGCTCGGGCTTGGTTCTCTAACATTTTAATTCTTGTATGCTGGTGTGTGTTCTCTTTCACCACAGAAGCCGCAGCCCCTATTGCTGACTTGCATCTCCTTGTGGCTTCTGCTGTAGCAGGCAGCAAGGCATCAACATTAGTTTCCAGAGTAACCACTCTGTTTGTCAGGGTGTCAAATTTGTCAGAGACCGTGGAGACGGATTAATTTTGAATCCCAAAGTTTGCAGGGTCTCCTCAGGTTGCTCTGCTTCTGCTGTTGCCAACCACATGGTTGGAGACGTTGCACCAGTTTTGCATTTGGCTTCCTCCTGTTGCTGCTTTTCTTTCTGTGACTTGCCCATCTTGTGACCAGAACTTTCCGATTGTAGGAAAAGCCAGGTAGTCTTTACAGGAACCAGCAGAACATGTATTTTTAAGCTAATATATAGAAATTAGTATTACAAGCTCAAATCTTTAACGGCCATATTGCTTGGACTCCACAGCACTCCCCACGACCTCCATTTTTATACATTACTGTAGCAGTCTGTTTATTGTCACCATGCTAGTTTTGAACAAGTAAGGACTTTCTTAGGTTCTTGTATTGATTTTCGAGTTGTTGTTTAAAGGTTATTGCTTGTCCCAAGAGTTACAATGGTGTTGCCAGTATAACAGGACAGCTTACTGACTGTTAGGCTATGCTTTTTCTTTCTATATTTAAATGTTAAAATATGAATGCTGGTTTTTGAAATCATAACACATGCTGCACATGTCTGCATTTTAATTTAGTTAATAGAGGACACCCAGTCCAGTGCCTGGACAGTATAATAATTCATGCAGCTCTCTCACCAAGGAACATCCTCATTCTTGGCAGTGTTAGCTCATTTTGAAAGCATCACAAATAGATTCTTTTAATGGTATTGCCCTCACATGGTGTAACTCTAGCTAGAATTTTATCAATTCCTGCCATTGGATTTTAATTATGTCATCATTTCTATGTAAAATTCTGGCTGATCATGCTTGTTTTAATTTTTGAAAACTAATAAAATGTAAGTATAAAAAAAGACCTTATGAGGGAGCACAGGTCTCTGCTTCCATGTCGGATGGTCCCTTGACCTCCTCTGGCCATTCCCCCAATGGTGACCCAGCAGACCACAAAGTCTGCCTCTCCTTCACTGGTGTGGCACCTCCTCCACTGCAGCCGTGGGTGGGGGCCCCCCAGCAAGGAGTCTCTCCCTTCTACCAGCCTACCAGGCCACCTTACTGTGGAAATCGCCCAGGAGAACACCATAGTTGTCCATGGTGAGAAGAGGACCAGGGTGGTGTTCGAACAGTCATTGGACTTTGAGGGTGAGTTCTTGATGACCTCGGCTAAAACCCCACTCTTCGATCGAGATTCCTCAAATGGTCGGTATGTCTCACTGGGCTCAACCTCCTTCGGAGCATTGCTCCATTTGATGTCCGAATCCTTGGAGGTCCCTTTGGAACTGGTTCAGAAGCAGGCTTAAGCACCCATTTGCCGACACCCTTGATAGTGACAGTTTCCCAGGGGTTTCCTTCCCATTGGCGAGATCATCTTGGGAGTGGCTCTGGAGCTTAAGCAGCACCCAACATCCTGCCTGGCATCCCCACCGGATGGTCCACAAGTACTTTGTTTCCAGGGCACTTTCTTGGGGTCCTGGACAACCCCTCCATAGTGGGTCTGGTATCTGACCCAGCCTTTCACAAGTTGTAGGGCCTAGGGGACATGGATAAGCCACATGACAAGGAATCCAGAAATTGAGCTACACTACCAGAAAAGCTTATGTGGCCTCCTCGCTTGGTCTCCAGCAGATGAACTGTTCAGTAATTTTTTTTTAATTCTCTGTTTATGACCTGCAGTGTCTCGACAGCCCTCTGGGTACCCCTAGTTGTCTGACTGCCAGACTCCTGTCCCCGTCCGCCACTGACGTCCATGTTGCCATGGCTATCCCCTCAGGTGGGGAAGAGGGGATGGTCTCCCTTCTACCTGCAAGGTTCTCATCAGGTTGGTTGGCTGCGGGTGTCAGGTCTGGTCTCTTTTGGTTCAGCGGGGTCTGTTGTCCATTGGGCAGTGAGGTCTTTCCTTGTTTTCTCCCCATCCCTATGGACACAAGTGTGCACAGGATTTCAAAGGCACATATACACGTCTGAGAGTGCTGCTGCACTGAATCTCTAGCCTTTGATTATCTCTCACACAGTGCACTTGATTGCACTGCCACCTGTGGTCACCCAGGGGGCAGTAATGCAGCAAGGACAACAACCCACTCCCTCCGGAGGAGGAGAATGTCCCCTGCGATGCTAAATCCTCCTTCTCTGGCCAGCCCCAACAATCTGAGCTCGTTCCCAAACTTGGGTCACCAGCGTCATGAGCAGTAGTGGTACCACTGCGCTGATGGGCCAGCAACAGCTACTCAGTAATGATAGCTAACCTTGGCCATTCCCTTTTTGGGCTGGTTGGGCTCCTGCTCTCTCTACTTCCTGCGATTATCAGCAGGTGGCCTAGCAGGACATCCAGTACTGGGAAGAGGGGGTATATATACCAATTCAAGGTCATGCCTTTGAGCCTCCTGCCTGCACCAAGGGTCTTACCAAGTGCATGGAAGTGGTGGTGGTCTTCCTTCAGCACAAGGATATCAGGATTTGTCCTGTGGCTTGAGCTAGAAGCAGGGACATCCTGGACTTCTGCAGGGGGGCCTCAGGCAACTAGCCAGTGAACCCCTTAATGGGCAATACTGACCGTACTCACTAATAGGAACAGTGTTACAGATGTGAAGGTAGGAGGTCACCTGGGGAACAGTGATCGTCATACAGTGTGGTTCAGTATAATGACAGCTGTGGAACTGAACCACACAAGGGTGAGGGTCCTGGACTCAGAAGAGCAGATTTTAAAAGATGAGTGAATGCCTCAGGGTTGACCTGGCAGAGAATGACCTGGGTGGGATGAGGAACAGTGGGCAAAGCTAAAAGAGCCCTAGGAAGCCAGCAAACCTCTTTATCGAGCAAGTGAGCAAAAGCAAGAGGAAAATGAGACAACTATGGTTCTCAAAAGAGGTGACAGAAAAGGTAAGCGTTAGAAGGGTAGCATTCAGGAGGTATAAGGAGGCGCAGAGGGAGGAAGATAGGGAGGTGTATCGGGAAACAGAGGGAAGCATCAAGAGCACTAAGGAGTGCAGAGGCAGAAACTGAAGAGAGTTTAATCCAGGTGGTGACAAAGGGGACAAGACATTTCTTAGGTAAGTAAGCAAAAAGAGGAAGACCGGGGTAGAGATTGCATGATTGAAAAGGGAAGGTGGAACAGTGCAAAGGGAGACCAGGAAAAGGCAGACGTCCTGAACAAATACTTTTGTTCAGTGTTCACAGAAGAAGAAGGGGAGGGTCCACAAAAGAGTAACAGGGACATTGAAGGGATGAAGCTGGACACTAGTCTGTTTTCAGAAGAGAGTGTCCTGAAGGAACTTGCTAATCTGAAAGTGGACAAAGCAATGGGCCAGACAGGTGCATCTAAGGGTATTGAGGGATCTCAGGGAGCTACTGGCTGCACATCTGATGGTCCTGTTTAACAGCACATTGGAAACAAGGGTGGTTCTGGAGGAAGGCAGATGCAGTCCCACTCTCACAAGTGGTAGCACAGAAGAGGCTGGCAGTTATAGGCCAGTCAGCTTGATTTTGGTGGTGGAAAGTTAATGGAGTCACTGCTGAAGGAAGGATTGTGGAATGTCTTGAATCCATTGGGTTACAAGACCCGAGGTAACATGAATTTACCGGGGAGTGGGGAGGCCATGTAAAATTAATCTGATAGGTTTCTTTAACTGGGTGACCAAGGAATTAGATCAGGTGGATGTGTCCTACCTAGATTTTAGTAAGGCTTTTGACACTGTTCTACACAGGAAGCTAGTAAGCAAGCTGGGTAGCTTAGAAGCGGTCCAAAGATGGTAAACTGGGTAAGAAATTGGCTAGGGGTAGGCAGCAGAGGGTGCTGATAAACAGAGCTCACTCAGAGGAAGGGAGGATTACTAGCGGGGTGCCTCAGGGATCGGTACCAGGACCGGCCCTCTTTAATGTCTTTATAAATGACATTGCAGAGGAGCTGGAAGGGAAGATCTGCCTCTTTGTGGATGACACCAAAATTTGCAACAGGGTGGACACTCCTGGGGGTGGAGGTGAAAAAGATGAGCAGAGACCTGAGAACTCAAGGAGTGGTCAGGGGTTTGGCAGCTGGGTTTCAGTATGGAAAAAGTGCAAAATAATGCACTTGGGGCATAATACAGAATTGGAGGGATGGTACTGATGACCTCCAAGCAGGAAAGAGACCTGACGGGAATCATATCAAAGGACATGAAGGTGGCAAGACAGTGCAACAAAGCAGTTGGGAGGGCTAGTGGGATAATGGGGAGAATAGGGAGAAGTATCACCAGCAGAAAGTGGGAGGTGGTATTGCCTCTGTATAAATTGCTCTTAAGACCCCACCTAGAGTACTCTGTACAGTTCTGGAGACTACATCCCTGGAAGGATGTAGACAGAGTGGAGGTGGTCCAGAGGAAGGTATTTAAAATGGTGCAGGGTTTGCATCAGAAGCCCTAAGATGAGAGACTTAAAGAACCCTAACCCCATTGGGACAGCTTTAGAAAATGTAATATTTAGACACAATTTAGCTTATATTCTGTGTTTTCTTTAATTCTCACCCTTATCTCTTTATTGCTAAGGACATTTGTATGGTTTCTGCCCTATCTGTTATGGTTGCTTGCCTACATCTGACATCACAATTCTGTTTATGACATCAGTCTGTTGCTGTAGTCATAATTATGATGTTATAAACGGGATTATGATTTCAGGTACGGACAAGCTACTGGAGTCTAGAGGACAATGATCCTGTTTCATAAAACTGTCCTCGGTAATAATGAAAAAGGGCGATATAACTGCAAAAAAATATAAACTGAATTGTGTCTAAAGCTTACATTTTTCAAAGTTATCCCAATGGTGTCAGGGGCTCTGTAAGGACCTAAATGTGTGCATCCTGAAAGAGAGGAGGGAGAGGGGGTTGGATATGATAAAGACCTTTAAAGGAGAACTGTGCTGAACCTGAAGGTAATTTTTCCCAGTAGAAGCATTTTTTTAACAACTGGTTCAAATTCTGTTGTTGTTCCATCTATACTTGCCTATTAGTGACCTTGATGGTTGTTTTCAATTGACTGTCTAATGCTGAGTGTCCCTCTCCAACCACAGAGTTCTATAGTAGAACATGAATGCATTGTTTCAACAATGGAAGAGCTGAGCAAGGGACATAAACTACATCATACAATTCTAAAATGGCACCTACTATCTGTGTGTAAATCAGAAACACCCAATAGGATAACTAAAAAACCTGTAGCGGTAGAACAGCAACAAAATGTGAACTTCTACTGGAAAAATGACTTACAGATTCAGTGCAGTTCTCCTTTAAATACATCGGGGAGTGCTGGAGGAAGTATTTTTAAAACAAAAGCTGTGCTAGGAGAAGGGCATGATAAAAAGCTGGAGGGGTAGATCCATAAGAAATGGGAGGAAGTACTTCTTCAGAGAAATGAGTGGTGGATTCTTAATACAGTCTTCCAGCGGAGGTGGTGGGGCGTAGCAGTGGTGGGATTCAAAATGTATGGGAAAGGCATAAGGAGATCTTAGGGAAAGGGAAGTGGGTGGGAGAATGGGCCAGAGATCAAGTAGGATCTGCAGTGATACTGTAGGCAGGGTAAAAAAAGGCAGACAAGGTGGGCCAAGTTCTTCTTGTCTGCTGGGAAATTCTGTGTTTCTCTGTTTCTATATTACCTGTACCTGGATGACTAGTGAGTCCAGAGAGGCAGTGGAGCGGTCTAGGGATCTGGCCCTCCAGATCTGTCAGGACTTGGGTCTTCTGGTCAACCTGGCCAAGTTGTAGCTGGCTCCTATGCAGAAAAGAAAATTGATCAGGATGGAACTGAACTCCCTTCAAGCCAAGGCCTGCCTCCCTGTAGTTTGGGCATAAATAATTTTATTGAGAAAAGAAAGTTAATTGCCATGTTCTGGACCAGCTGCAGCATCAGATCAAGCCACAAGGTAAGTCTTTGATGAGCTATTACACTTTTCCCAACTAGAGAGAAATGTCGGACCAATGTCTTCCGTTGGCAGGTTGCAGAAGGGAGCACAGTCTGAAGAAATCGCTCAGGTAAGAAATGCGTGCTTTGGCAATGACTAACTCCTGGAATTTCAGCATTATTTGCTTGTTAAAGAAATACTCCCAAGCTGCTTGGAGCTGAACCCAGTACAAGAGTGGACACCTGAGGCTGCATTTTTTTTTTGTAAACTTTATTTAGTTAAAAATCAGCATTTTAGGACAAACTGTTAACTAGCATTTTAGGACAAACTGTTACATTTGAATAAAAATATCACAGTTGATATATTACTTCACCTATTGTATAAATGCCTTAATAACATGCAGATTTGAGGTTTTAGGGACATCCATTTCAGCATGCATGTTACATCATTTCAGGGAGTTTCTCATATCGTGCATTGAACCCCCATATCCTTAGAATGTCAAAGACTCAAGAACCCCTTGACTCTATACCAGTGGAAACTAGTTGCATTGCAGTGCCTCCTCCAAGTGCGCCTGGTACTGTGTGATAATGGCGAAAGCCTAAAGGCGATCACCGTTATCAAGACGTCAAGAGTGGCAAACATTTTTCGGCACTCTGCCACCCCCAGCACAGCAAACGCAGCTGGACTTACTTTTAATGTTTTGTGGGGGCCTATGTCCCCCACACTAAAGGATTCTCAACCCAGGGGGTGTATGTCAGGGAAGGGGTGAAACATAAAAAAAAATAAAAGGTTCAGGCCGGGCGCAACAAAAACATACCAGTGCCTGGACCCAAACCTAGTACCCTGCCAGCCAGTGCTGGCAACCCACCCACCATGCCACGGGGTCGGCTCAGCAACCCAACATGGCACAACCCCTCACATCCCCTCCCACCCCTCGCTGTGCATGCTTGCTCCCCCCATGCGTACGTATAGTGACATCCTGTCACTATATTTACCGCCCCCCCATCCCCGCCTCTACTGTACTATAGCCTCGAGGGATATGCTGGGGACGGGTCAACATTATTGTCAATGCCCTTTCCCCAGCACCCTAATCACGGGATACCTGGGCACCCATATGTTATGGTACCGATCCTATTGGCCTCTTACTGAATATTGTGTATTTTCCAGCTACATGCACTGAAGTAGAGATTGAAACCAATGAGCAATTGTGGGGGTCGACTCTAGTTTCCAGTGCATGACAAGAACTCTCTTCCCCACTACATATTCCAGCCTCATTAGAGGGTGCATTGTATTACTTCCACGTCCCCAAACCCTGGGGAGGCCCAACAGCACCTCATTGGGTTCAGCACTTGCCTAAGTTCCTACGGTACGTGACAAGATTTTTGAGATCTTGGACCAGTAGGCCGCAACTTTAGGATAGGACCAGACCATGTAACAGAATGCCCCTCTGTGTACCTTATACTTTGGGCAGTCCTCAGGAACAGATTGGTCTATCTTGTAGGCTAAAACAGGGAAAAGTAAGTTCTATACAGGCAGTTTAAGTGGGTGACCCTCAACCTGTTGTTTACTGAACATGTCATTCCTATTTTTATGATCCTATCCCGGTCCCCTCCTAAGTTCAAGTCTTCCTCCCATTTATGTTTTAATTTTATCAGTGGGTCTGGCAAAGCCCCCACCAGTAATCTATAACAACTGCTCAGTGGCTTAGGTCCAGGTCTCGAGGTACCCTTCATAAATATTTCTTTGAGGGGTGAGCGCATCAGGCGCACAGCTGGGCCTCTCCCCAGCACAAGCATGGACCGGAGTTTGCAGTATGTGAAGAAATGGGAGGCCTTCAGGCCAAATCGCCCAGAAAGCCGAGGAAATTCCAATACTGCACTATCCTCGTATAAATGAGAAAGGAGTGTCGGGCCCCTTTCTGGACCACTCCGTCAGAACCCTCTCCTCCATGGCATGTAAATCACAATGTGACCTCAGGGTTGCTTCTGTCGAAGCCTCTGGGGAGGAAGTTTTCTCCTGGCCCAGGACTGTATGTGCTTTCACCCAGACCTTAACCAGATTTCTTGTGAGTGGGTTTTTAATTACTGCTGCTTGTTGGTTGATTAAACCAGGGACCAGAGTTGAGTTACACAAAGGCCTTGCCCTTCCCTTCACCTGCCTCCAAATCTGTCCATGCTCGCCTCACTGGGCCCCTGAGGGTCAAATCCTCTATGAGCGCCAATTGCGCTGCTAGATTATATAACTGTAGATTGGGCAGACTTGACCCCTCCTCTTCATTGGGGCTACAGGGCTTCTTTTTTGTCCTAGGGCATCTGCCTTGCCACAAGAGGGAGGTGACTGCTCTGTCTATTGCCCTTATGTATTTCATGGGGACTTTAGTAAGGATCGATTGAAATAAGTATAAGCATTGTGGCAAAATGCACATTTTGACCAGATTAGCTCTGCCCACTAAGGTTAGAGGTAGAGACTGCCACCGTGAACAGGCACTTCTCACTTTATGTATTAAGGGTTCATAGTTTACCTCAGCTAGCCTGGATAGCTTACTAGTCAGTTAAATCCCTACATATTTTAACACGCTTACTGGATTTATCTGGGCCCCTGCTATCCTAACCAGTTCTTTGCATTTTCCCAGAGGGAGCCACTCACATTTGCTCCAGTTGATTTTATGCCCTGAAACTGGGCCGTGAATTGAGAACAGTTGAGTGAGCGCCTGGAGGGCTTTCTCCAGACCATTTAAGAATTGCAGAACGTCATCTGCAAAATGAGATATTACATGGTTCTCTCCCCTCTATTAAACCCCTTCAAATCCTCATGACTGCGGATGGCGACAGCCAAGGTCTCAATAGTAGGGACATATAAGAGTGAGGATTTAGGGCACCCCTGCCTAGTACCCTGTGTATGGGAGAACGGGGGGCGGGCGGGGGAGACAGGGTATCATTTATCAAAATCTGGGCCTTACGGAAACTGTAGAAGGACCGAACCAGGATCTAATATTTGGGCAAAGTTAAACTTCTGAAGGACTGCAAACATAAAAGGCCACTTGATGTGGTGAAATGCTCTCTGCATCAAGTGCAAGGAGGCCTTGGCTGTCACCTCCATCCCTCCATGACCAGTGATGAATAATGTTAATGGCGTGCCACAGATTTTGTGCTTGGCCTGCCTACTCCCAACAAAACCCGCTTGATCTTAGTGTACCAATCCTGGGAGAACCCCTTCCAAGTGTTTTGCCAAGACCTTAGCTATGATTTTGTAATTTGCATTTAATAATGAAATTAGCCTATAAGAGCCACAGCTTCAGGGGTCCTTCCCAGGCTTAGGCAACACTGTAATGGTCACCATTTGGAGTGAAGGAGGTAGAGCTCTCTCAGCAAGTGCAGCGACCACCATTTTATGCATCTAGAGAGCTCAGCTTCTCCCAGAGGGCCTTATAAAACTCAGATGGAATTCCATCCAGTCCAGGAGCTTTGCCACGTTTAGAAGCCCATACCACCGGGGGAGCTCCAAAGAGGTAACCAGGGAGTCCAAAAGTTCCATCTAATCATAGGACAGAACCGGGAGATCTGTCTTGTCCCGGAAAGCCTCTGGGGTGAGGTCCTTTGGGGCTTGAGTGGTGTAGCGTTCCTGATAAAAGGTGCAGAACACAGAATTTATTTCATGTTGATTAGCTGTGTTGGTCCTGTCCCCCTTTGCTATTTCATGAATTGTCCTTTCTGCCCTTTTCACTTTGAGTTGCTAAGCTAAAAATGTCCCTGACTTATCTCCCTCAAAGTAGGAGTGAAACTGTGTAACTAATAGGTCTCTTTCTATCCTATGAGATATCATCTGGTTAAGCTTTCCTGTCAGATGTATTAGTGTTTTAATATTATCCAAATCACCATGTGCCTTGGCTTGTTTTTCTTTTTCCCCAATCTCTTTTTCAAGGGCCTCTTCTTCCTGGATCTGTTTCTTTCTAGCATGAGATGCATATGAGATGGTCTCCCCTCTCACAAAAGCTTTCATGGCATCCCACATAGTTTGTATAGAGACCTCTCCAGCGTCGTTTAGGGAGATAAATTCTTTGAGCATTAAAGCCATGGATGACACAAATAGCTTATTGTTCAGTATAATGGGATCCATTCTCCAATGCTGAGCTGGGGGACCCTCCAAGTTAACCTGTACCTCCACCACCAGGGGTGTGTGATCTGAAACCAATATGGGACCATAACTGGCCTTTATAACAACCCCTTCCCCAAAAAAGTGTCAAAGGGCAGAAAATATAATCCAACCTCATATAAATTTTGTGTGAATGAGAGTAAAAAGAATACTCTCGCTCATGTGGGTGTTTATATCTCTATATTTCTCTCATTCCCCACTCACTCATCAAATTACCCAGGGCAGCTACACCTTTAGGTGTAGGCCTGCTGCGCGTGACGGATTGGTCCAATACAGGGTCCCAGTAGGTATTAAAATCCCCTTCAATTATTAAAATGCCCTTATGTGGGGCTAGTGCTACCAAAAGATGGAGAAAGAAGTCAGGGGAGTCAAAGTTAGGCCCATAAAGGTACACTAATGTGTACCGGGCCTGTTCCATAGTAACTTCAGCAACAAGGTAACGGCCCTGAGGATCTGCCATTAACGAGTGAATCTCCACCCTGAGTGAGGGCCTGAACCAAATAGCCATCCCCCTAGCCCTAGAAGTGAAGGGGGCTCCCAAAATTTTCCACCCCTCAAGGATGCAAGCCTAGCCGCCTCCTGTTGCTTCATATGTGGTTCCTGTAAAAAATTAATATCTCCCTTCAGTTTCTTAATATAGGCCCATTAGCTCTTTCGCTTTACCATGGTTATGGAGTCCATTGATATTTCAGATCAAAAGGTTATCTTTCCCATTTACCCTATTACTTTTGTATACTTAGTGTGACAGTCCTTAAAATAAAAAAAAACATTGTTAGTAACAGTCCCAAATTTGCTGGTTTGGTTTTTGAACATACTCTCTCCTGTACTCTCTTTAAGCCCAACAACTACAACACTTTTTAAAAAACATAACAGCTTGGCTAAACCTGCCTTTCCTCTCCTCCCTTGACCCCCTTGTGACAGACCTACCCAACAAACTTCTAAAATTCCACCCTGAAGGTTTAAGAGCTGAACTGTCCTGCTTTTTAGCCCCCTCAAAACCCCTTAGAAAAACGTACCCTTACAGAACCCAAAAGAGGATACACATCCCCCCGAGAAAAGAAACTTCCTTTCTCACCCTCCTTCTTCATTCTGAAACTTCTTCCCACTCATAGCGACCCACTGCTTTTCATGGATGGAGCTGGGCCATCCATCTACATGCTTTGTTGATAATAAGTTCTAAGAAGTGCGTTACTGCCCCTATGCAGGAGACTTGGGGGGTCTAAGCCTCAGGAGCAAGGGTATCCAGCATCCAAATAAAACCTGATCTGTAAGTCTCCCAAAAGAGTAACCCGCCCATGTCCCTAGTTCTCTCCCCCTTATGTTGTTTGAGGGGAGGAGTCGTCAAAGGTAGCCATATCTAAAGGCCTACCATCGAGGCAGGCCCAAACCAGACACACAGAGGGGGGCCAAGAGGCGTACAGTGCCTGGAAAGACGTCGCGTCCACTCCAGCCTGACCTCAGTAGGCATGTTCCAGACTGACCTTAATTGAGCATCCATTTATATATTTGCATTCCTGGTCCATGCCCAGCCCCCACCTCAGTCTTCCACTTGGCAAGCCTCCAGCTGTACAGAAATAAATAGACCAAAAGGACCCTAGGTGATCTATAACACTGTGAGAAATATTCCCCAGCCATGCCTGCCTAGGCACGTTCCCCCCTTCCCTTCCCTACAGTTAGAAAAGTCACCAAACTAGAAACAAACTGTACAATGGCTTAATTATAAATTCATTAAAAGAACATCAGAAAAAAACTTTAAACATTTTAGTGTAGCTAGCCCTCCCTGTTAGTGTTTCAATGGGGGCTAGCAGCCAACAGAATCGAAGCATGTCACGTAACAGGCATAAGGTCCCATCTGTGTGCTTTGTCTCTGCTGAACCTTAGTCCAGTTTCTTTCTTTCTTTTAATCATCAGAGCAAAACGCCCGATTTTGTTACAGGATGCTTCTGCCAAATGCGTTCACAAATATTAGGCCCCACCAAATGTGCTGGCTTAAAGAATAGTCTCCAAGTCTTAATGAGCTGCGAGACCAGGAGAAACGGCTAACGGAGTAGGAGGGGGAGGCATCATGGCCCTGTCTTAAAGGCCACTACCATGTTGCGGGCCTCGAGAACGAGCATCCCCCCCTAAATCCCTCACCCCAGAGTTCCAAAAACAAGTACCTGCATTTCTAATGCATGTCAAGGGGCTTGCTCATCTTGGTTCGGTGCTTCCTGCCGATCAGCTCTTTTCTTCTTCCACATAAGCCATTGCTGCATCAGGGTCTGAGAAAGCATATTGTTTTACCCTGGGCTTCCGAATCACCAGCATCACAGGATACACCAGGGCAAATGGCAAATCCAGCTTGTGGAGCTTCCCCTTCACTGGTAGGAATGCCTGCCATTGTGTTTGTAGCAGCCTAGAGAAATCAGGAAACACACTGACCTTTGATTTTTTTTTTTTGTTATTAGTGTACCCACTTTTTTGCCACCTCAGTACAGACTGTCTGTCTTGATGACCTAAGAATTTCACTATTACATGCGTCGGGCACTGATCTGGCGCAGGCCTGGGACCAGGGCAACAGTGGGCTCACTAGATCTCTAGGGATATTTGCTCCGGCAACTGAAGTGTTTGTCGCAGCCACTTCCTCACAAACTGCGTGCAGTCTGTCCCCTCCGATCCCTCAGGCATGCCCACCAAACAAATGTTGCATTTCTGCTCTCTGTTTTCATGGTCATCCAGTGTTTGCTTTAGGTAAGCAATGTCTTTCAAGGCTCACTGGAGGTCTGCAGAGACTTGAGATAAATTGTCCTGTTGGGTACTCCTGCAGGATTGCAGCTCATTCAAGTGGGTCTCATGCTGATCCACAGTCTCCGGAACAGTGTTGACCGTTTGTTGAACGTGCTGTAGTTGCAAGGACATATTCTCGAATCCTGCTTGCATCTTCATGGTAAGCACATACTTAAGTTCTTTAAATAAATTCTCCAACATTTGGTAGGATGTGTCTCTCACAGACTTCTTCTCTCTGTCCGAGGGCTCTGGCTCTTCAGCACGTGCCTGGATATTGGCTTGAGTTGCCGGGGCATTTAGGCCCGAGTTTTTTTTGACTCTCTGGTGTTCTTAAACATCAGTTTTGCCTGGGTTTTTGCAGATTTAGATGAGGTAGCTATCGTACAAGTCTATAAAGCAGATTTTTATACTTTTTGGCATATTTAGGGGCAGGATGTCTGCAAAATATAGTGGATGGATGTGGAGCTCTTAATTCAAGCATTCATCACAGAACCCAGTTAGGCCACGCCCTCTCCTGAGGCTGCATTTTAATCTAAAGACCTGCTAGTGACCAGTATTAGCTCCATCTTACCTGCATTAAGAGCCAGACAATCAGAAGCCTTCTAGTCACTGATTTCAGGCAAATATTGATCTAACATCAGCACAGAGAGGCCTTAACCAAGTTCTAAAGAAAGACAGGGCTGGGTATTAACTTATAACAGTGAAGCCTAACACTGACTGTACCTTTTGAAACACTCTTCCAGTGGCAGCACGTACAGGAAAACAACACAGGTGATAACTGACCCTGGGTGTGCCACATTCCAGAGCAGTGAGTGTTGCCAGAAAATATCCATCATAACTGACTGTTTCTTGGTTCATCAGGAAAAGTGGAATCACACAATGGAGGTACCAGCCAGTTGAAACAAACACATTACTTAGTGTGCAACCAACCCTGGCATGTAAAATGCAGCATCATTCAGCACTCCAGCAGATACACACACAAAAAGCAATGCTAAGAGACTGTGAAGTTTACACCAAAAGAATTTTAATGTCACAACAAAGCTGACATATTCAAAATAAATTTAATGACGGGTCGCTGTGGTGTTAGAACCTGGCACCAAGTCTCCGCAAGCTGAAATGCTTTGCCATCGGCAGGTGCTACAGCTCTGGCCTGCTCCCAGTGCAGGCAACCAGATTCATTCCTGAAGCTGGGGTCCCCACTGTGGGTGGCCCAGAAATAGGAACAGTTTTAACATTCAGAGTAGGTTGGTTTAAATGAAACTGCTTTGTACATTATCAAAATCTGTTTGATTTTGAGATTCAAATGTCGATGTGACGGATCTGGAGAAACCATGAGTAGGAATTTCTGCAGCCTCCATCACCATACACCTTAGTACATTTTCAAGGTGGTCGCTTTCTTTCACAGGGCACTTATAACCAAAGTGTTGCCAGTGTTGCACTTGTATCAGAGGGTAGGGAAGAGAAGCGTAGAAAAATGACAGAAAAATATCTGAAAGTCCATCTGATCTGTCCCAGGATTCCTCCTCAGATATACTGTACTATAGCCACTTTCCTTACATAGAAGCGTGGGAATTTGATGGCAGATAAGGACCGCTTGGCCCACCAGTCTGCCCATTTCCTACCTAATGGATAAGCTGCAGATCCTAGCTAACCAGCAGCCTACTTCTTTCCTACCCCACCCCTAGAATTGCCTTTATGACTGTCCCATGCATGCTTGAATTCCACCACTGTTTTTGACTCCACAACCTCCTCCAGAAGGCCGTTCCATGCATCCACAACCCTCTCTATGAAAAATGCTTTCTTAAATTACCTCTGAGCACGCCCCCCCATCTTCAAATTGTGCCTCTTGTTCTTGCACACCTCTTTTTTTGAAAGATGTTACCCTCTTGGACTTTGTTGATTCCCTTGAGGTACTTGAAAGTTTCTATCATGTCCCCCTCTCCCTCCTTTCCTCAAGGCTATACATATTAAGCTCCTTAAGTCTCTTTTCATATGTCTTCCAGTGCAGACCCTGCACCATTTTAGTTGCCCTCCTCTGGACAGCTTCCATCCTGTCTATGTCTTTGCGGAGATTGGGTCTCCAGAACTGCACGCAGTACTCCAGATGGGGTCTGACCAGCTGTCTGTACAGAGGGATGATAACTTCCTGTTTTCTACTGGTGATGCCTCTCCCTATGCATCCCAGTATCCCCCCAGCCCTCCTTGCTGCCCTCTCACATTGTTTGCTCACCTTTAGGTCATCTGATATGACTACCCCCAGGTCCCTTTCCATTTTTGTTGTTGTTAGTATCTCACCCCCCATTGTGTACTCTTCCCCTGGGTTTTTGTTTCCCAGGTGCATTACCTTGCACTTCTTAGCATTGAATCTAAGCTGCCATACGTTTGACCATTCCTCTAACCTTGCCAAGTCCCTTCTCATCCTTTCCACCTCACCTTGTGCATCAACTCTGTTGCAGATCTTTGTGTCATCTGCAAAGAGACATACTTTTCCTTCCAGTCCCTCTGCAATGTCACTTATAAAGACATTGAAGAGGACCGGTCCTAATACTGAACCCTGCGGTACCCCACTAGTAACCCTTTCTTCAGAGTGGACTCCATTTACTATTACTCTCTGTGTCCTGTTCTCCAGCCAATTCTTTACCCAGGCTGTCATCTTGGGACCCACTCCCAGGCTGGCTAACTTGTATACTAATCTTTTGTGTGGGACTGTGTCAAATGCCTTGCTAAAGTCTAGGTAGGCCATGTCCACAGCCCCTCCCTGATCTACTACTTTCGTCACCCAGTCAAAGAAATCTATCAGATTTGTCTGGCATGACCTTCCCTTGCTCCCAGAATCCCTTCCCTCCCTTATCTTTTGGTCTGATAACTCCTTTATACGCATTCTGCTTCCCCTTGAGTCCACCACTGTCTTTTCCTCCACAGCTTTGTCAGGATGTTGCCCCTCCATCTCCTTTCCAGACTAGACACCTCTATAACTTCTTCTACGCTTTGCTACAAACTCTGCCCCTTTCACTTACCACTGTTCCTTCTGTTCCTCCCTTTCCATCCCCCCTCTACCCTCATGGCACCAAGCTCACTGTACCTCCTTCATTTCCAAATACTGGTTTGGTTCCCTTTACTCTTACCTGTCCTAACTCCCCCTGCTTCCTGTTCTCTTCATTCCAGGGTCTATTGCACTTTCGCCACTCCTCACTTCCGCTGGCCAATCTGCCTTCTCCTGTTGACTTCTCTCACTCTGAAACCAACTCCCCTCCTCCCTCCACCTCTACTCTCTCCTGGCTCCTAAGGCAGCAGTTAAAACTCCAACCCCACCTCCTGTTCCTGACATCTCCACAGCCTGAGCCTCAGCTGCTTGGCGGGGCCTCCGGCTGGGTCTTCATTACCTGCCTAAGGCTTCAATTCCTCACCACCTGTGTTGTTCCCTCTGCCATGAAGTCAGGTTTAAGCTCTTCCTGTGGGTCTCTTGCCTGTTGGCAATACATGATCTGGTACTGACAAATGGGGATAGTGTTGCTGATGTCTCGATGGGTAGCCACCTAGGGACCAGTGATCACTGTACGGTGTGGTTCAGTATGAGAACTGGGCCAGCATCAAACCACACTAAAATGTGGGTCCTGGATTTCATGAGGCTGATTATAAGAAGATGGGGGAATGCCTCAGGGATGCCCTAACAGGGATGGGTGGCACCGAGGAACAGTGGACAAAAATAAAGGAGGGCATTGAAAGGCAACAAACCTATGTTTCAGGCAGGTTAACAAGGGCAAGAGAAGAAAGAGACCACTGTGGTCTCTAAAGAAGTAGCACAGAAAGTAAAGGCAAAAAGCTAACATTTAGAAGGTACAAGATGACATAGAAGGAGGAGGATAGGAGAGATAATCAGAAGAAACAAAGGGATGTAGGGAAAGCAGTTAGGAGTGCAGAGGTGCAAACAGTGGAGACGATTGCCAAGTCAGCAAAAAAGAGGGATAAAACATTTTTTACGTATACAAGCGAAAAGAGGAAGACCAAATGAGGGATAGTAAGTCTAAAAAGGGAAGGAGGGGTTTGTGTGGAAGAGGACCCAAAATAGCAGACATATTGAACAAATATGTTTGTTCAGTATTTGTGAAGGATGGAGTAGGGGATGGTCCAGAGATAAGGGACAAGGGCATTAAAGGAAGGGAGGTGGACACTAGTCCTTTTACAGAGGAGAGATTCCTCAAGGAACTAACACAACTAAAAGTGAACAAGGCAATGGAGCCTGATGAGGTTCGCCCTAGGCTAGTGAGGCAGCTCAAGGAGGTGCTGGCTACACCTCTGACAGTCCTATTCAACTTATTAGATATGGGGAAAGTTCCAGGAACTGGAGGAGGGCAGATGTGGTCCCATTTCACAATAGTGGTAACAGGAGGAGGCAGGAAGTAACAGACCTATCAGGCTGACTTCTGTGGTGGGTAAAAGGATGAAATCACTAATGAAAGAAAGGACTGGGAAATACCTTGCAACCCGTGGATTACAGGATACAAGGCAGCATAGTTTCATGGGGGGTAATCTTGCCAGACAGACCCAATCAAGTTCTTTGACTGGGTGACCAGGGAAATGGATCAGGGCAGAGCGCTGGATGTGGCCTACCTGGATTTCAGTGCGGCTTTGATACCGTTCTACACAGAAGACTGGTGAGCAAGCTGGGCAGCCTAGTACAGGTCCAAAAGTAGTAAAATGGGAAATAAGTTGGCTAAGCAACAGGACTCTGAGGGTGGTGGTAAATGGTACTCACTTTGAAGAAAGCAGGGTGACCAGCAGGGTGCCAAAGGGGTCAGTGCTTGGTCTGGTCCTCTTCAATGTCTTTATTAGTGACGTTGCAGGAGGGCTGCATGAGAAAATATGCCTGTTCATGGATGACACAAAATTCTGCAACAGAATGGATACACGGGGGGGGCGGGGTTTGGAAAAAATGAGGGACACTGAAAAAGCTAGAAGACTGGTAAAGGGTTTGGCCACTGGGTTTCAATGCAAAATAAGATATGGAAAAAGGAAGGACAGGGCTGGGAAGCACCTGAGCAGAGGAGAGCAGCTCCAGTGAGGGGCGACAGATGGTAGGTAGAATAGGTAGATAGATAGATAGATGTAATTTCATAGAGAAATGTGGAAAATATTGCTGTCCAACTGCTTGCACTATCTGTAGTTTTGTATCATTTGTACACTCTCCGACACCCCACCACAATGTTGCATTAAAACTGAGACCCAGCTCAGTATGCCTTTCCTGGAAAACAGTTTTAAATAAATATATGTAAGTCACAGAAGGATTCAAATGGCACAGACATAGATCAGAGAGAGATGAAAGAGAGGTTTAGAACAGATGGTTGAGCGACTTGCTCATGGCCACACAGTGGGTATGTGGCAGTGATTGGATTCAAACCTGGCTCATGACGTTCACAACTCTCTGCCATTAACACTACATTAGCCTTCTTAAAGCTAGCTTTACTAAAACATCAAAACATAGAATTTGTTGGCAGAAAATGGACAGCTTGGCCCATCCACTCTGCCCAGATGGTCCCTGCCTAGTCTGCCTCCGCAGACTCTAACTGGTCGTTGGCAACCCTCACTCCTCTCTGCATAGTCACTGATATTCCCCTGTGTCTATTTCGTGCATGCATGTAGCCCCCTACTGTTTTCACCTCTGCCACTTCTGCTGGCAGGCTGTTCCAGGTATCTACCACTCTTTCAGTGAAGTAGTGCTTCCTCACATCCCTCTTTAATACCCCCCAAAGCTTAACTGCATGCTGTGTGGTCCTGGTGCTCTTCCTCTTTTGAAAGAGAATCCTTCCTGCACTTTGTTCACACCCATGAGGTACTGTAGATCTTCTTAGGATATCTCTTGCATCAGGTCACACCTATAGAACTATAGCCGCCAGGCAGTAGGACAACAAGGAAACTTTCTAGCTAGTAGTCCACTAGGGGCCACCCACGATGACTACGTTAACTGACAACATCCTTCCTATATAAACGTTGGTGGCCCCGTGCCTTCCTCAGTTTTTTTACCGCTATTGTCCACTGCATGTCAGACTCCACAGAGACAACGTTGCTTCAGTCAACCACCAAATCTTCGAATTCTATCTTTATTTTCTTTTCATCACCCTAGTTCATTTATCACTTTGTTTTTTTAAAGTGATTTTTGCCTTCGTTTATGCTGACTGACCCTGAAATAATTCAGATACTGTGAGTGGGTCAGATCTACAGTAAAGATGACCATGACACCTGCCTTAGCTGTCTACGTTGCTGACCACAACGTTAGGCCTGTGAAGTCTTCCATCGATTCAACCAGGCTGCCCTGCGACGTTGGTAGAAGGCCCTAGAACCCTTCCTACAACAGAAGGTCGCCAGAATGGAGGAGTACCAGTCAAGATGTGCTCCCAGGTTGCGCCTGTAAAAAAGCTTTCAGCTTAGTGTGTCTCACCTGGTTAAACAACTGAGATAGAAAAAAAAGAAGCTCCTTCATGTCACCAGCTCCGTCCATGGGCTCCCTCTCCTCCAAGGCCCGGGACAAACTGGGTGATAAATGCAAGCACTGGGAGAAGGACAGGCCCAAGGAAAAATCATCCCTGTTTCGCTGTCAGTCACCGTTTCAAGTGCCAGCCACTGCTGGGTTATCCACTGCCCTGGTGGCAACCCCCACTGCTGTCCACACCTTCTCCTTCACAGGGTCGACTTCGGCAGCGCAGCCTACTGGTCCTTCTTTGGCTTGCAATGGCTTGTCAACATCAGGCCTCCTGATGCCCCAGCGATGTTTTTTCCCCTGTTGTTCAGATCCTTCTTGCTCAGGGCAACAGACGAGGAGTTCCACCAGGCCTGCTTTGGCTGGTGATAGGCTGTCGCTGCCAGGATTCCTGCCTCCCCTGTCGACACCTCAGGCTGTCATGTCAACACTGAGACCTCAGCCTACTGAACCATTTAAAAAAAAAAAAGCTTTTATTGGGAAAAATTACCTTCAGGTTCAGTGCAGTTCTTCTTGAATTGTAAATTCTCTTAAGACAGGCAGTGACTGGTGGTGTGCCACAGGGGCTTGTCCTGGGACCACTCCCATTTAATATGTTTATTTGTGCTGTATGAAAGGGTTTTCAAGGGCAAAGTTAGCCTGTTCACAGAAGATAACAAGCTCTGCAGGAGGGTCAACAGTAAAGAACGGATTAACATCACAAGTCAGTATGTGAGGAGACTGGATACATGTCTAGTATTTGTCAGTTGAAATTCAGTGCAACAAACTTCAAGGTGACGTACATAGAAGAGGCAGAATATCTGGAGTGGGAAAAAATGGCAACCATGTATTGTAAAAAAAACAACTGATGGGCATCAATCAGTGGTATTATAGAACTGAATGGCAAAGTCTCTTGCGCTTAGCTGCTCTCAGCTCTTGCTCCTGTCACGGCTTTTGAACTTCACTTCAAAAGTGACTGGAGTGGCTCGGATAACTGAGGTGGTGGGATTTTGGGATAGGGTATGAAATAAAGACTGGAAAAATTCTAGGTGATGGACACAACTCAGAGAGTGTTCCTTAATTGTCAATTCTCTGAAGACAGGCAGAGATTGGTGGTGTGCCACAGGGTGCACTTTGTGTGCAAAAACAGTTTGGTTTACTTACTGTTTACTGTAGTATAGTTACTTGTATCAGACTAATTCTGCTTACTTCAAGGCTGACATCTTCTGTAGCAACAAATCCCAGAATCCTGAACAGTGTACTGTATACCGATGGGATGCTGGCAGAGCATATGCAGGAGCAGCAATACCTCGGGATGGCGATCAGCAGTATACTAAAGCCGGCTATTCAGTGCAACAGGGTATATGTGAGTGTTAACAGAATGCTGGGGTGCTGAGGAGGGTGATTACTAGGAGAATGAAGGAGGTGATATTACCTCTGTGTGGATAACTGGAGAGATCACAACTGGAATACTGTGCCCAGTTCTGGGGCCCACACATAAAGATGGACAGGGTCATGACAGGTTAGTGACAGTGCAATGAACAGTCACCAGTGTGATCCATGGCCAGCAGCACACAGCATACAGTGAGACTGAAATTTCTTAAAATGTATTCATTGTATGATGGGGGTGCAATAACAGAAACTTTAAAGTTGAAAGGGTTTAACAGAGTGGACAGATCAAGTTTGTTCAAGCGAAGAAAGATTGCGTCCACCAGGAAGCATGCACTTCAGCTGGATGGAAATGGTTCGAAAACAGCATTAAGAAGTAATATGTCATGGAAAAGGTGGTGGATGGATCAAACAGACTTTTTATTTATTTATCTATTTTAAAATTGGTAACTGGGGGAGGCATGCTGAGCCTAGGCTTGTTTCCAGGTGCGACATGGGAGGGGAGCAGGAGAAAAACAGCAGCACGATACACAATAACAAGTCAAATGCATAACATATGGTAAATAAGTTGGTACAAACATAAATAGATACAAAAAGTAAGTTGGTACAGAGAATGTAGTGCAGTCTCAACTCAACATGAAACAAGTGGAAAAGTAAAAACGGCAGCAATACACAGCTTGACAAATAGTATGATGACCTTGTTAGTTAAGCAGTGGCCTTCTTTTATCAAACTCGGCCTTCAAAAGTATTTAAAAATGCCTGTGAAACTGCCACCATTATAGACTATGGAGCATGCTCCCACGCTATTCCTGTACTGATCTCACAAAACATGCTAACGAGGTGGGGGGGGGGCGTGTCTCCGACTACGGAACTCAGACCGGTTTGGTCTGGGCCCCACAGAGCATTTTTACGAGTTTTATTTCTTGAAGTAAAGCCAACAAAAAATTAAACTTTATGTGGGAACCAGTTTGGGGACAGAAAAACTGCCTCATATGTTAAGTGGGGAGAAAAGTTAATTAAACAGAAACCTGCTCCTTAAAAGAGGTCCAAATACATTTGTATCAGGTCTTGTTTAGCATGGTCTGCATTTTGGAACACTTTCTGACCTTCCTCTATAGGAACAATTAATTCTGCAGGATACTGAATGTGGAATTTATGTGAGCTGCAGGGAGCTTTGCCTTAATGGGAGGATATGCTGCCTGTGTTTCCCACACTGGGGGGGGGGGGATGGTCCTGGAAGATGTAAAGTTTCTTAACTTCCTATGAAATCTCCTCAGTTTCACAGGTTTTATTTATAGTATGCACCTTGTCTAGGAAATTTAGTAATTTGAAGATTACTGATCTTGGGCACTGCCCCTCAGCAGACATGGGACACAAGGCTCTTTAGGCCCTTTCATGACATAGAATAGGCCATTCGATGACAGTCTGGCAATTTTGGTGCATAACTTTTGCACAAATAGGATTATGTCTCCACCCTGTGCTGTCTCTGGTAGTCCAACAATTACCAGATTGTTACGTCGACTTCTGCCCTCCTGATTCTCCAGATGCTCTTCCATCCTGGCTAGTTTCCTCCTGAGCTAGATCATCTCTGGATCCACATGGTCACACCAGTCTTCCATGGAGCTGATGTGGGCCTTGGCATTGCCGATCCATCTAAGTTCTTCAAGTGTAGGACAGATCTCCTTAATATTATTGGAAAGGTCTAGGATAGTCTCCTTGAGTGGAGTGAGTTCCTTTAAAAGCACCCCATGATGAGAGCTTTTGGAATCATACCACCGGAGTTTGCTGATGAGGTGCCTGGGTGGGAATGTTTGACTCTCTGTTCCCGCTCCGGTAGAGGAGGTGGCATATGTTGCAGAGTCACAAAATCTCCATCCATTGCAATTTTCTCCATGATAAGTAGTCCTGGCTGTATTGCTTGATGCTTTAGGGACAATAGTTGACACGTATTAGGTTTACTGAGCTGGAGTAATGAGTAAAAAATAAGATTAATTGACTCATGGGTACGGAGCAAAGCACTCAAGCTGGCGCTAGCTCAGACACATCATGTGACTCCCTCCCCCCCTTATTTTGTAATTGATTTTGATTTCTTGAGGTTGTTTTATTTTGCCCCCCCACCCACACACACGTTTACCCTCTCGTGGGAACAGTGTGTGTCCTTCAGGATCTTTAAGGCCCTGGACACACTGGGGAACTTAAAATGGTTTAAATTCCCCTAGCACTGTTTGTAGACAGACTACAAGCCCCTTAAAATGTTTTAACAAAAGTGTTTTTAAACCCTGTTAGATATCTAGTATTAAAACCATTTTTTAAAACGTTTTGGAGCTAGCATGGTTTTACTTACAGGTCTGTCCAGGAGTAAAAGTGTTTTAAGCTATAATGGTTTAACTAAGGCCCTGTCCACACTACACTGAACTCCCCTCTGTAACTGGAAAGCAGTATAGTGCAGTGGTTTAAGGCTCTGAACTGCAAATCTGGAGACCTGGGTTTGAATCCCACAGTCCTCACTTGCATACTGTGTGACCCTGAGCGAGTCACTTAACTTCCCTGTGCTCCCAGGTTGTACCTGTAAACAAGCTTTCAGCTTAGTATATCTCACCTGGTTAAACAATTAGGGAAAAAAAAACATGTTACAGAGGGTCCAAACCATTACTGCAATGGTTTACATTTACACCTGTAACATTACAGGAGGCATTTTCGTAACTTGCTGAAGCCACTTTATGAGGTGCCTTCAATAACGGTTACGAAAGCGGTTCTGCCTCTGTGACGTTACCAGCTGTAGTGTGGACACGTGAGTGTTTAGCCTCAGCATTGCCCTTAGTGCAGCATGAACTGCACTGTGGGATAGGGTGCCGACCGTAACAGTTACCTGTCACCCACAGTGTGGACTGGCTGTAATGGTTCTGAACCGTTATCATGACAGTTCACTGGCAGTGTGGACACACTGTAATGTTTACCGTCTGTAATGGTTTGAAACCATTACAGGGTTTCAAGTAGTGTAGTGTGGACAGGGGCCTAAAACAGTTCTACCGCAGTGTGTCCAGGCAAGCACAGCTCTGTGTGTTGGACTTAACACAAATTATGTCCTGTGCACTACACCGCTCCGACAGCGGATGCAGTCCGTTACAGCCGTGGAGCGGTGCGAGTGTCCACATTACTGGCGGTGTCCGTTATGGACGGTACCGCGGTCCACACCCCAAAGGTGCTGAAGCGTCGTTATGGTGGCACCCGTTCCATGGATGCAGCTCGCGCTATACAGATCCTGCAGGGGACCGTTACCACGCGTCCACACTTTGCCCGTAATGTTGTCGAAGGCAACCGGTTTCATAACGGTTGTTGAAACCACCTCATTGTGGTCTCCAACAATGGTTACGAACGCCTTCTGTAACGTTACAGGTGTAAACGCAAACCATTGTGGTAATAGTTTGGGCACTCTGTAACGTTACAGAAAGTGGTAGTGGACAGGGCCTAAACCATTATCAAAAATGGTTACTGAGTAGTGTGGCTGCACTGAAATGGTTTAACTAAACTGGTTTAAAAACATTTTTCAAAACAGTTCTATACTGTGTCCAGGGCCATAATTTGCTTTGCTGTATGTTACAGTATATTCTCCACTCTCTTATGTATTATAATTTTCCTGTGAAGTGCCCTGATTTATGGGAAGGATGATGATATAACAGAAATAAAACTACAGCTACACAGATTTTTTTCAGTTGATTTTCCCCAGTATAGCTCAGTAGACTCATCTGTGGCCTTGGTATGTTGCCCACCAGTTTGTCATCTTTCCCTTTTTCAGGCTGCCCAGTGCCTGCAGATGCAGACTCTACAGCATCCGGTATAATAACCTCTACAGACTGTACTTACTAAAGCATAGCAACAATAGAGCACCCACCTGAAAAATGAGGTTCATCAGATCTGATGAAGCTCAGGAGCTAATGAGCGAAACATAATCATTTGACATCGGCTGACTCTGATGTCCATGTTATGGTGTGGTGTGGTGTGGGTTCAAGTCTGTGAACTTGAATTTGAACAAAACGGCTCAAGTTTATACAGTTTTTCATGTATGGACCTCCTTTTTCTGGTGAGTGGTTTATTGTTGCTACAGTTCCATTGTTTTTTGTAGCACCACCAGTTTATCCTAGTGATGATTATCTTTCTTTTGGTTACTTATTAAAGCAGCAGTCAGAGGAGTACAAAGTTAAGCAGTTCCAGTTGCTCTAACGTGTGTGAGATGGTGCTCTTATAGCATAAGAGACATATCCCAGTGGCCCTATTAAATATCAAAGATTTGTATTTATTTATTTAAGAGTTTTACCAGGAAGGCACACTGAGCAGAGTACTGCTCGATTCCAGGTGTGCCCTGGGGGAAGGGGAGCAGTGGAGAAATACACATAGATAATACATCAAATGCAGATTAGTACACTCAGTGATCACATCTGAGATAGGCAGTAATACAAGGAACCAGCAATTAGATCATTACATTACAGCACATGTGGTACAGTAGCATAGTAGGACAAAAAGTAAACAAAAACAACATCGAGCGAGGTCACAAGAATGGACTGAGCCCTTGAACATAGTCAAAACCTAGGACACTCAAAGCATACTTGGCATAAACTTGCCATAAACTTAAACTTAGACTCAGGTGCAGAAGAAATGTGCTTTGATGAAGGAGTTGAGATGTTGAGTTGAGGGCATGTGCCACATGTCTATGAGGAGGGAGTTCCACAGTTTAGGCATGCAATGTCTGAAGGCTGCCTGGCCAGCAGAGAAGGACATGCATGGTACAGCCAGGGCTGGTGTTGAAGTTTCTGAGGAGATGCGCGGGAGGGTATGGACTGTGATGACAGAGGCGAGGTCTGGCGGCAAGGACTGGGACCAGAACTTGTCCGTGAGTCTCGTGCAGTCGGACTGTCTATGATCCTGGAGTGAGGGAGATTGAGAGTCTGGTAGAGAATGCAGGGATGTGTGGGAGGTGGACAATCGAGGCGAAATGACAAAAGGAGTGGGCGGGGTCCAGTCTGGGCAGGATGGACTTGGGGCGGCACTGTAGACTACGTCTCCGTGAGTGAAAAGTAGGGAGAATCATTTTCTGTGCAAGTGCATGATGGGCTGGCAGCAGGATGCACCACAGTTTCAATATAGGGCAGCCAGCATGGGGTGGAGATTTTGTGGATGGCATCGACATGCGGAGGAGAAGCTGAGGTGCTGGTCAGGCCAGACCTCGAGGTATCTAGGAGGTGCTCGCTTCCAGAATAGTTCTGTCCAGGGTGTTGAAGGAGGAGGAGGTGGAGGGTAGCCAGGAGAGTCTCTGCCTCATGCCAAAGGTCATTGAGACAGTCTTCTTGGTGTTAAGGTAAATGTAGGAAGGAAACAAAAGCATTTTTTATCTGATATTTTTTTTCTATATACTGTAGGATTGTATGCCGTGCCAGTCCACGTCTCTCCATCTAGCTTAAGGTGACAGCCCAGACCCATCAGCCACTAATCTTGCTGCTTCAGCCACCCAAGTTCCTTCATGGCTTCCCAGTTTCCCAATGGCAGGGGTTGCAAGGGAGAGTCATCCTCCTCAGATGAGCTCTAGGATTTGGTGTGGTGGTCGGGTGGCATGGTTCTTGGTGTGGGGTTCAAGTAGACTATTGTCCATCACTCTGACAGGGACTGGTGTTTTTTTCCCCATTTCTGGCTCCTCCCACCTCCTTGATGTTGAACCAGCCTAGTGGTGGTTTTGCATGAAGCAGCGTGTACTTGGGCGCAAGTGTCACCCCTTGAAAGGGAGCGGGTTCCCTGGCCTGCTGCATGGGGCTGCTGCGTGCATGGGTGGGTACCTGGTGCCTTCTGCTCCTGGCTAGCTCACACTGTGATCTGAAGCAGTTCCTAGCCCTGGCACCAGCTCTCTGAATCCACCCCAGACCCAAATCGCTGGCAAGGAAGCATGATGAGCTTCAGCTGGGCCATTTTCCATTCAATTGAAAGATATTATTTAAAACAATTTGTCAGATTATTTAAATCTTCCTTTCAGGGGTAGAGGATTAAACATATCAACAGTCTGAAGAAGAGCACCACTTAACACAGAACAAAAGACCAAAGGGCATATCTCAGATCCTGTACTCTTATTGGCTGGTGGACCTTAAGTGATTTGTAATTTTAAAACCGGATCCCACTAGGCAGGAGGGCAATTCTGAATCAGCTAAGTAACTAGGGTCAGCAAGCAAAATGCTGCTGTCAGATGATAACTGTCTGCACTTGAAACTGGAGCTTGAATAGGTGCAATAATTGGCTGAACCATTCCTTGAAATGAGCAGCAGTTGCCGCCTTATCATCCATATCTGTTTAAGAGACTACCTTCTGACTTACAGTACCTTTTAGCTGGTAGCTTCCTTTTAGAGTACTTGTGCAGTAGCCAAAATTTGACGTGTAATTACACTTTTCTGCCCACCTGCTGTAGTTTGGCTACATCCATTGTTCATGTCCTCCAAAATCCCAGCAGCCATCTCCACTCCTCCTCCACTTTGGCTCTGAGGGTTTGATCTGGAGATGAGTTGTGCTGTGCTTGGCAACAGTGCCCAGTCTCAAGTCCCACCTTCAAGCTCAGTGAAAGGATTTGCTGCTCAGGATCTGTTCATTTTTGTCAGCTGTCCTCATTAGCAAGGTTTTTGTTAGCGATGAGGTTGAGTCAAGCTATCTAGGTGTTTCTTACTAAGTTGCCCAAAAAAACATTGATTTAAAGAAACAGCAGAGAAATGTAGAAACATAGAATCTGTCGGCAGAAACAGAATCTGTCAACAGAAAAAAGCCCATTGTCCCATCATGTCTGCTGATTCCTACCTACAGGTAACTAATGCTGAATAAGAGAGCCAATAGGGGTTCTGCCCCTCCCTTCCCCCTCCCTTTCTTGTGTGGTATGTGGTAAAACAATATATCTACCATTTTTTTATTTTCCCGGATTAATGATATAGCTGTGTGCCTTAGCCAATGGCACTAGAGGAGAACAGAGCACTGCCATGTGGAAGATTGTGATTTGTGTCTGAGACCAGCCCCCTTCCCTGGGACTGTGGTGCTGGAGGTAGTATACGAAGTACCATGTGAGAAACCCTGCTTCATTTCCTGAGACCAACTCCCTGCCCTTTGCCAGTGGTGCTAGAGGTAGTGTACTGAAGTATCATGTGAGAGACCCAGGTTCATGTCCCAAGATCAGCTCCCTTCCCTGTGCTGGAGGTAGTGTATTAATGTACCATGTGAGAGACCCAGGTTCATGTCCCAAGACCAGCTCCCTTCCCTGTGCTGGAGGTAGTGTACCGAAGTACCATGTGAGAGACCCAGGTTCATGTCCCAAGACCAGCTCCCTTCCCTGTGCTGAAGATAGTGTACTGAAGTATCGTGAGAGAGACCCAGGTTCACATCCGAGACCAGCTCCTTCCCTGTGCTGGAGATAGTGTATTGAAGTACCAAATAGAGACCCTGGTTCATGTCCAGAGACCAGCTCCCATCCCTGTGCTGGAGGTAGTATATTGAAGTACCATGTGAGAGACCCTGGTTTACGTCCCGAGGCCAGCTCCCTTTCCTGTGCCAGAGGTAGTGTACTGAAGTACCATGTGAGAAACACTGGTTCATGTCCCTAAACAAGCACCATGTGAGTGGCTCTGGGCCATATCCTGAGACTAGCTCTCTTCCCGGGGTCAGTGGCACTGGAGGTAATGTACTGAAGTACCATATGAGTGACCCTGGTTTGTATCATAAGCATATCTCCCTGCCCTGTGCCAGTGGTGCTTGGGGATGGTGTTCCGAAGTATCTTGTGATCTGGTCTATAACCTTTAGCATGTTGCCCTGTGTTGGTGGTGCTGGAGGTAGTGTACTACACTGCCATGTTGAAGTCTCTGGTTCATATCCTTAACCTGACTCTCTGACCAAGGCTGGTTATGCTGGGTGTAGTTTACTACACTGCCATGGAGGATACTTTGTTTCTTAACCTTAGCCTGGCTCCCTGCTCAGCGTCTGTGGAGCTGGAGGTACTCTACTGCACTACCATGTTGAAGACCCTGATTCTTAACATTAGCCAGACTCCTTGACCCGGTCTGATTGTTCTGCGGGTAGTGTAGTGCACTGCCATGTGTTGAAGAGGGTACTCATAGCAGCTACAGAGGTCTGCATCCCTGTAAAACAAGAAGGGAAAAGGGTCAAAGAGTGAAAACCCACATAAACAGGCACCTACTGTAAGGCAACTGGTGCTGAACAAATTCAGTGTTTATGACTGCTGAAGAGACCAATTGCCCCCAAGCCTGAGATAAGTACAGAGCAGCGCTGAGGGACTGCAAGGCTAGAAATAGGAAAGCCAAGCAGGGACTGAAAAGCAGGATAGCAGTGGGAGTTGCAGACAACACCAAAGCCTCCTTTAAGCATAGAAATGGAAGGAGAAAAGTGAAGGGAGGCAAACTGAGTCTCTGAGAACGGGGAATGGGCAATGAAAGAGTTTAGGGTGATGGCAGATATGCTGAGTGAATAGTCTGCTTTGGTGTTCACCACAGGGCCCTTTTGGGAGGAACAGGTTGATTGGTAGGGGTCCATGGCATCAGGAGTAGCCATGGTGCAGCCTCAGGACCTCACACCCACTGAGGTGGCTGACTACCTTGAGAAGATCAAGCCAGGTAAGTCCCAAGGGGTGGATGGAATACACCGCAGGATCATAGTGGAGCTGAAGGAAACTTGAAAACTTGCTTAGTCAGGCAGCAGGCACACTGAAGGAATGAAGAAACTGCGGTTTCCTCTTATTCTTGCTTCTGCTTTATTGATAAAGTTAAAAGATTTCTCCATTCCTTTGGTGTGCATGCTGCTAGACCAAGCAAGTTTTCAAGTTTACCTGATCTAACATCTTGTGCACGCTCCACTTGAGGGCCGCCTTCACTGCCTCAGGCTAGAGCTAAGGGAACAATTTATAGGGCTACTTGTAGCAATCTTTCAGGTGTCTTGTCTAGGCAGGTGTGGTGCTGATGGACTGGAATGTGACCAGTGTGGTCTCCATCTTCAAGAAAGGACAAGGTCAGAGCCAGGCATCTATAAGCCAGTCAGCCCGACATCAGTGTTGGGCAAGGCCCTGAGGCCATTATTGAAGACCGAATCATAGCACTTGGCTTGAGGCCAAGGTTCTTGCCCTCCTTAGCATGGCTTTGTGAGGGTCAGTCATGCCACACCAAGCTGATAACCTCTCGAGGGGATGATCAATTCGAATGGAGAAGACAAAGGGGTGACCTGATACGACTGTATAAAAAAGTATATGATAAGCTCCTGTGTGCAGAAGCGTGACTAGAAATTAAGGAAAACAGATATTATATACGACTAAAGGGAGAATTTACAAAACTAAGATTAGAGGCTCATATTATACACAGAGGGTAGCAGCACAATGGAATAGGCTATCACAAGATGTTGTCAATGCAGCTGGTGTTGATGGCTTCAGAAAATGTTTGGATACATTCATGGACTTAGATGAGAGCAGAATCAACCATTGTGTAGTAAGAGGGTAGGCTAGTAGGACCAAACTGGTCTTTTCTATCCTTAAATACTTTATTATATATCTAATTAAATATTCATGAGCCTAGTGAGGCTCCTGACTGGCATCTGGATGAGTCATTAACATCTTAGAAATGACCGATCCAGCTGCCGACTGTCACCATGCAGTACGCACAACACATGCCACTCTGCTGAAAACCTGAAAGTAAGTAAAAACAGAACAGTAAAAACAAAAGTAGTTATTGTGATTAGACTTACAATTGCAATAACAGCCTCAAAGCTGGTCATTTCCTTGGATTAGCAACTGACTGGAGGGAGGTAGCCCTCGGCTGTGCCTCAGGCCACCCAGCTCCCAAACCGGTCTTTAATCCCTCAGAAATGACCGACGTCTCAATTATTATTGGTTAAGTAACCTAGTAATCAGGGATGTGGATTGGGAAGGGTTGCAGACATAGTCCGTTTGGACCTCAGCAAGGTATTTGCACTGTGACACTAGACAAGTTTCTGGGCAAAGTATAGCATTGTGGGATACACGAGGTATACACATGGTGGATTGCCAAGTAGCCCAGGGGGCAGGAATCAGAGGGTTGTGGTGGATTAGCACTACTGTGAGTGGAGAGGCGTACTCCATTGAATCCATCAGGGATCGGTGCTGAGACCACTGCTGTTCAACATTTCCATGAATGCTGTGAAAGCTAGGGTCACTAGCAAGTTGCTCAAGTTTCCTGATGACACTAAACTGGTCAGGTTGATGGACTCCCGTGAGGATGGGGACGAATGTCAGGAAGAACTGAAGAAGCTGTGTGATTGGTTGGACACCTGGAGCCTCAGATTCAGTGTCGGCAAATGCAAGGGGCTAAACATGGGGGAATGAGGCAGGACCTACAGACTGTGGGGGCTCTGTTGCTGCACTGTGGAGGAAAAGTAATGGGGTCACAACAGACAAGGAGTTGGAGAATGACAAGCAGTGTGCTGCCACTGCCACAAAGGTCAGTAGAATGCTGGGGTGCATGAAATGTTGGGTGACTAGCATATCCTGACATTGTACAAGCCATGGGTCAGGGTTCACCTGTAGTACTGTGTGCAGCTCTTGGCTGCTCAATTAAAAAAAAAAAGGCAGTGAGGCAGTTGAGAGGGTGCAACACAGGCCCGGGGGATGGAAGACAAACGGTGCGAGGGGCTGGTGGCCTTAGTGTTTACGTTAGAAAAGAGGCTAAGAATTCTCTGCATACTCAATAGGAAGACCCTTGGGAGGTAGTATAGCCTAGGGGATAAAGCACCAAACTGTGAACCAGGAGAACCATCAGACCTGGGTTTTAATCCCACAACTGCAACTTGCATTCCGTGTGACCCTGAGCAACTCAATTAACCTCTGTGTTCCCAGGACACACCTGGCAATGAGCTTCAGCTCAGTGTGCCTTTCTCAGCTAAAAATGGTAAAATAAATAAAATAAAACCTAGAGCTGAGTGACTCTTCAACCACAACCCCGCTCTGCTATTCAGTGCACTCACCATTCCTTTTCATTAAAAGAGCAGATTGGCCTAGCCTGCAAAGTGGGGGTGGGGTGCTTTCTACTGAAAATGATTAAATCTTGTTAAATATTTATTATCTATAATTTGATATTTTATACTAAATGATCTGTAGTTTTGTATAATAAGGCACCCAGAGTCGCTGGGACTGGGCGCCATATAAGTAAAATTGCCTTGCCTTGTCTTGCCAACTGCTCAGTGCAGCACCTTAATTAAAAGGTGCTACTTCATTTTCCTGTGAAGTAGTTCTTTATTTAAAACCTCATAGTTTACTAACACACTAAAATGCCTGCAGAATATGCCTAATGGTCTTTCGCTTCTGCTCGATTTTCAGCACTCGCACTAAGGGCCGATTTTGGTGTCCTCCTCCCCTTGCTATATATCGTCCCCAGTCCCAGATGTGCCACCTGCATTGGACCTGGTCAGATTTACCCCTCCCTGTACCTGTCCCATCCCTCTTAAACCTGTCCACAGTCTCTGCCTCTACTAGCTCCTGGGCAGCGCATTCCATGGCTCACCACCCTTTCAGTGAAATAACACCTCCTCCTCTCCCCCTCTGAGCCTGCCCCTTCCAGCTTACACCCATTCCCTCTCGTTGCCCCCTCCTCCTTCCTTTGAAGCACCCTGACTGGGCCCCCCTTATTGATCCCTTTTATGTACTTAAATACCTCTATCATGTCCCCCCATCCCTCCTCTCCTCCAGGGTGTACATGTCAGAGCTCCCTGAGCCTCTCCTCACAGGTGTTCTCCTCCCCTAGGCCCCAGATCATTTTGGTTGCCCTCCTTTGGACCCTCTCTAGGAGTGTAACATCCCTCTTTAAATGTGGTCTCCAAAACTGCACACAATACTCGAGGTGTGGCCTAACTAAGCAAGTTGTACAGGGGAAGGATCACTTCTCCTTTCTGGAGGTAATCCCCTGGTGATGCATCCCAGCATCCTATTTGCCCTTACGCTGCCCTCCTACAGGTCTCTGAGTTGTTATTTTGACATTACCACTACTCCCAGGTCCCTCTCACTCTCCGTGACTTCAATTTTGTCTCCTCTCAGGGTATACCCCCTGGCCTGGATTTCTGACTCCCAGGTGCAGAACCTTGCACTTCCCTGCATTGAATTTTAGTTTCCATTTTCCTGACCACCTTTCCAGAGCCTCCAGATCCTCCTGCAAGGCCACCCTCCCCTCCTCCTCATCCACCACTGCACCCAGCTTTGAGTCGTCTGCAAAGAGACTCATTTCACTCCTGATCCCCTTCCTTATGTCTGCGACATAGGCGTTGAACAGGAGTGGCCCCAACACTGACCCCTGGGGCACCCCACTAGTAATATAGTTAGGGAGGCAGTAAAGCAGTGGTTTAAGGCTCTGAACTGTAAATCTGAAGACGTGGGTTTGAATCACAGTCCCCACTCGCATACTGTGTGACCTTGAGCAAGTCACTTAACTTTCCTGTGCTCCCAGGTCACACCTGTAAACAAGCTTTCAGCATAGTGCGTCTCTCCTGGTTAAAAAATTTGGAAAAATTTGGGAAATGCACCTTGCGGATGAGGCCAACCCCAACCACCACCCTCTGAGTACGCTCAGAGAGCCAATTTCCTATCCATCTTAACAACTGTCTCCCTACCCCCATTTCCTTCAGTTTAGCCAGCAGGCCATTGTGGGGTACTGAGTCAAATGCCTTGCTGAATTCCAGAAAGAAGATGTCCACCAGCTTCCCTGGTCCAGGGCCCTCATCACCCAGTCATAGAACTCCACAAGGTTCATCTGACACGATCTTTCGGGAGAAAGCCATGCTGCCTATCGTCCAAATACCCAGTTTGCTCCAGTAACCCCTAGCCTTTCCTTGATGATACCCTCCATCACCTTGCTGACCACCAACGTCAGGCTAACGGGCCTGTAATTTCCTGCCTCCTCCTTGCCCCCTCGTGGATTGGCACAACATGGGCCACCCTCCAGTCTTGGGCACCCATCCAATCCTCAGAGATGTTGAAGACTCTGCCAGGAGACTGCCAGGACATCCGCTAGTTCCCTCAGCAGCCTGGGATGTATCTCATCTGGTCCAGGTGCTTTCTCCATCCAAAGGGACCTGAGGCTTCCCTTACTTTCTCTACTGGGATATCAGCCTCCACCTCCTCCCTTGCACCCTGTACTGCTTCCCCTACCTGTCTGTGGTGGCCACTCCCTTTCCCAGACCTGATCAGGGCCCTGATCTCTACCAGTCCCATCCCTTCCTCAGTTTGCCCCGCTCCTGCAAGACATAGCCCCTCCATCCCCCTGGTAAATACTGATGCAGTGTAGTCATTTAGAACCTCTGCCTGTTCCCCGCCTCCTGTGCCCAACCTCCTCAATCCTTATCCTGCTGATCTGCCCCTTACTTCTTTTCCCTATATATCTAAAGAACCCTTGTCCCCTCTGGATCCCACTGGCCAAGGACTGCTCCTTTTTGCCTTAGCTGCTCTCACCACCCTGGTGACTCTCTTGGCTGTCAGCTCATACTCCCCTGATCCCTTCACTCCTTGAGCACTCAAAGCATGTATAGGCTGCCTTCTTGTCCCTCACCACCTCCTGAACCTCCAGGGTCCACCAGCACATTTTTCTGGCCTTACCGAACTTTCGCCTTTCCCTTGTACAGGATCTGGTAACCTCCTGTATTTCCCCCTAATGATCTCCTACCTGCTATCAGCATCCATAGTCGACCTTATCCTGACCAAATGATCTTTAAGGATCCTTCCCATCTCCCTGAAGTCTGCACCCCTAAAGTCGGTTACTACCATCTTTGTTCAGCTTTCTTCCCCGGTCCAGGAAGAACCAGACTGCATTGATCACTCCTGCCATCAGAGTCCCTCACCGCTAGGCCCTAATCTGATCACTGTCTGCCAGGACCACATCCAGTGTCCAGGCCTCCCTAGCTGGCTCACCCACCTGCTGGGTCAGGAAACGCATCCTGGAAGACATCCAGCAGCCTCTGCTCCCTGGCCACTGGTGATAACATAGTCCCCAGTCTGTTCCTGGCATGTTGGGGTCCCCATTACCACTACCCTTCCCTTTCCCAAACTACAGTGTCCCCAAGATTTGCCACCAAACTTTCTTCCAGAGCCATTGCAGGTGGTCTGTATACCACTCCGACCTTTACTCTCTTACCCTCTGCATCAGCAGGGTGACCCAAATAACCTCCATGCTCCCCGCCTCCTCTACCCCTCCAATACCGATGCCATTTCTGACTAACAGTGCTACACCACCCCTTCCCTCCCCTGTCTTTTCTGAACACAGTGTATCCTCCAGATTTAGGTCCCACTCGTGCCCTTGGGTGGCCCAGGTCTCAGTGACTGCTGCCACATCCACCCCCCTCAACTAGCATTGCCTGGAGCTCAGGCATCTTGTTTCCTAAGTTCCTGGCATTTATCAGGACCACCTCCCACCCTTCTCCCTCCTCTCCTTCCCCCTTGAGCTCCCATTTATCAGCTCCTGCACCTTACCTGGTGATCTATTCCATATCTCCCTAACCCCCTAGAGAAGTGGAGACCTTGTCCCTCTTTATTAATTCTCTTCATACCTGCTGCCACTGCTCCTTTTTGATCCCTCCCCTTCACAAGTTTAAACCCCACTTTTGTTGAGGAACACACTGGTTTGAGCTTCAGGATTTCTTCCCCTCAAATTTAGGTGGAGCCTGTCCCTAGTGTACAGCCCTTATCCTCCCAGGTCTCCCCAAGTCCCCACCAGGCCATACTCCAATTCCCACATCACTCCCTAAGCCACTGATTTGTCTCTCTATTCTTCTTGTTTTCCCAACTAGCCCTTGGCTCTAGCAGGATTTCCGAAAGGAGATCTTACAGCCTATGGAAAGGCTTACCCTGGCCAACTCCTGAACCTTGCCTGAATTTCTAATTCACTATTTCCATTTATGTCATTGGTCCCCAAGTGCACTAATATGTCGGGGTCCCCCATTCCCTTGCCAGTGAATACAACTCATGCTTGGCCTTGTGCACATCAGGCCTGGGTGGCATTTGGTTCTGATCAGACAGTTTTTACCCTCCCCTGTCCCTCCCACTGGATGCCTTTGATCATGGAGTCCCCAAAGCAGTATTCTTAGCCTCCCCCTTGCCTACATGTTCACTTCTCAGGTTCCCCTCCTTCCATGCCCTCCTCATCCCTTTGTCCGGTCTCTCCCCCATCCAGCTCCTCACCTCCCACAATCTGGGTGTCGAAGGTATCCCTTCCCTATTGTCCCTGGTCACCCCTCTACTCGTGTCCTGGCCCCTTCATCCTCCCCCCCAGTATCCTTCTCTGTATCTCTGTCCCACTCCTGACTAATCCATCCACCCTATCCATTTGTCTACTTTGCTTCCTGCGTCTATCATCCCATTTACGTCCTGTACCTTCTGCCTGTTGTGCCCCCTGTTCCATACCCTCAGCCTCCTCCTTGTTCATCTGATCCTCCTTTTTCTTCTCCCCTACACCTTTTCCCCATCCTGTCTGGATCCTCCCCTATTGTGCTCCATTTTCAATCCCTGCCTCTTGCCCCCTACACTCTTCCTATCCATCCTTGCCTCAGCTTCCCAGCAACATCATCATCGTCATCCATCTTCACTCCCGCCCGCTCCCCTCCTCTACCAATTGGCGTAGAGGGTTAAAACAATTTGTGAGCCTTAGCCCATCCCCCAATGCTCCCCCTTCCCTACGTCCCCTCTTGGTTCCCTCTGGACATCCCCAGTCTCTTTCCTACTGCTGTGGAAATGTCCACCTTTTGGTTCCCTCTGGACATCCCCAGTCTCTTTCCTACTGCTGTGGAAATGTCCACCTTTTGGGCCCCATCTGCCAGGGTCCCCTAGAACCCCCTCCCCTCCAAGCCCCCATCTGCCTCTTGATTTCACCAACCTTCTCCCTAAGCTGTGCCAGCTGGTGGCACACCAGGTGACCCCCAAACCTCCAAGCCCAGTCCAGTACCATGGCCATCCCACACCCTGCACACCCAACCACCCTTTCAAAGATGCCCGCTCTAGTGACGTGTGGTCCCATCATCCTAGCTGACCGTTTTGTCCGAAACAACATCTCCTGGTTACCTGGTAGTCCGAGCTATAAGTGGTTCTCTAGTTCTTACCAATGCCAGCTCCCAGAGAAACCCTCACTCAGCATGCCACATAGGATTTAAAACAGACCCCCAACCAGCTTATCCAACATCCACTGTAATTTGCCCCAGGCCACAAGTCCAACCTCTATTATGATTTGTCCCAGGCCTCAAGTACAACCTCCTCTGTAATTTGTCCCAGGCCACAGCACCCTTTATAGGCAGGCCACTTCTATATCCAGACTCCTCCCCCACCGGCTATTTAATAGAGGTCGGGACTGGGGTGGGGGGTGCGTCCCAATAGCTTCTCCAAGCAATAGCTTCTCCAAGCAATCACAGCTCCTCTGTGGTGGTGTGGGGCAGGGGCACTTTTAAACCTGGCACCCTGCTTGCAGATTGGCCTGCTCCATCCTGCAGCTTGTTTTCTCCCAGTAGACCCTGCTCCTGCTATGGCCTGCTGCTGATTTGCAGCCACCGGGTAAGCCCTCCTGTCCGGTACTCCTGCCGTGTCTGTCCGCTCCTGCAGCCACCATCTTTCCTCCACCACCGATGCGGTCCCCCAAGCAATCACAGCTCCTCTTTGGTGGTATGGGGCAGGGGTGCTTTTAAACCTGGTGCCCTGCTTGCAGATTGGCCCATCCATCCTGCAGCTTGTTTCTCCCAGCAGACCCTGCTTCTGCCCTGCTGCCAATTTGCAGCCGCTGTGTAAGCCCTCCTGTCCGGTCCTCCTGCTGCCTCTTCCCACCTGCAGCCGCCATCTTTCCTCCACTGCTGATGAGGTCCCCAGGCAATCACAGCCATATATCATAAAATACAGTACTGTGCTGTACCTGCATTTCAGCATAGGCAGCGCTCTTTGTCTGAATCTGAGATGATCAGAACATTTGATAATCATATTTAGGAGACAAGCTTTATTTTCTGGGCACAGTTGGTTAAAAATGGTCTCTTTAGTGACATTTCCTAACCAAGCTATTCTAAAGTTTTTTTTTTTAAGTTCTAGCTATTTCAGTTATTCTGTACCTCATGGATTGCTGACCGAGAATCCCGTATTCTGATTGGTTCACCAGCAGTCCTTTTCTCATTGTAATGGACTGTTCATTTAAACTGTGGGGTCTGTTTTACACACTTAGCTGGTTAAGAAGTTTTAAAGTTTAAATAATGCTTTATTAGCACTATTTCAATTTAAAAATACAGTTGTGAGATTTAGGAGGCCGATTCTAGAGGCAGTGAGGTCTGGTGATTAGAACGATGGCTTGGGAACCCGAAGCTTGCAGGTTCTAATCCCGTAGGAGGAGTATACTTGCTTTGGGACCTTGGGCAAGTCATTAATCTCATACTGCTCCAGCCCTCCTAGTTGCAGAAATGGGTAGACGCCTGACCCCACTGAAAACGAGGTGTTGCATCTCAGCAGGGCTATCCTGGATAAATGAACTGTAAAAAACCTGCAACAATTAAAATAACAAACAAGACTTCCTTAGTGGTCCTTAATTAGTAGAATGATGACTGTTAGGATATTAGTACCCTTAGCTATGCCTCAGGCATACAGACATATGAATTTGCCAGCAGAAGACCGTAAGTTAAGGTCTATTTACTTGGCTGGACATGGGCCCTTTGCATACTGAATTACAGTGGGCCCTGCCTCCTTCCCTTTAACTCTGACCATCTTCTGGTTTGCAACCTCTGCTGGCAGTTCAGTCCACCCTGCCACCACCCGTTCCGTGAAGAAGTGTCTCCTGACCTCCTTCTTCTTGGACCCCTCCACCAAATAATTTCTAGTTGTGCCTCCTTGTGTTTTTGTTCCAGCTCAAGGTAAAGAGACTCCAGTGATCCACCCTGTTAAATACCTTTGAGGTACTTCTTCAAGGCTTGAATCATATGTCAGTAGTGGCGGTTCAGGTTGCCAAAATGTATGTAAATTCTAGAATTGGGATCCAATGGTGAACTAAAAAGATCCTGATGGCTTCCCTCCCACCAGTACACCTTTGGGTCCTCCTGCTTAGCCAGTTTGACACCCACTACATCAATTTGCTATTGGCCCTAAGCACTGCAACTTTTGATTAACCTCTTGTGGGATACTGAATCGAAGGCTTTAATGAAATCCAAGTACATTTTATCAACTGCCTGTTCCTTGCCAGCAGCCTTTCTTGCCCAGTTAATGAAATCAATTAAGCTGGTCTGGTATGGCCTCCCTGCCATGAATCTGTGTTGCCTCTCATCCTGGAGTCCATTTGCCTCAAGGAATTCAACCATTCTTTTAGGATGGCTTCCATCAGCTTGCCCACTAGATGTCAAGCTGCTAGGCTTGTAGTTCCCCAGGTCATCCCTATCCCCGCTTTTATGCAGCAACACCACATGTGCTTTTCTCCACTCCAGTGGCACCTCCTCCATATCTAGCAAACTGTTAAAAATGTTTGCCAGAATTTCCACTGACTGTGCCACAAGTTTGCTCTGTACCCTGGGGTGCATGCCATCTATTCCAGGGATCATTCCACCTTCAGAGCTCTGAGTCTCTTCATGACCCAGTCCACTGCTGTCCTATCCTCTACCGTACATACAACCCACTTCCCCTTCCTATCTTCTCTTGTGGCACTGGACCATCTCTCTCTTTAGTAAAGACCAAGCAGAAGTCGTTTTTTTAATACCTCGGCATTGTTCTTACTTCCATCCACCCACCCTTCCCCCTTTTTAAGTGTAACAGTGCCCTCTTTTGTAGCCTTTTTCCCCTTAGATATCTGAAGAAGGCCTGTCCCCATCATTGCTCCCCTTCAAGGACTGCAGTTCCTTCCCTACCTTTGCCTGCTTGCCTACCTTCCCAGCTTCCCTTGCCTTCACAACATAGGTTATCCTATCCTTCTTCTTCTGGGACATCCTATATGATGCCCTTTTTCCTTAACAGCTCTATGAATCTCCCTGTTGAACCAAAGCAGCTTCCTGGATTTCCCTTCCTTACCCCTCTGCTTAAGGCAGGTTTCTGTGGCTGCTAGGGTCCCATGCTTGATCATGGTCCATTTCTGGTCCAGGTTCAGATCCTTCCTGAGGCCAGCTAATATCTCCTATAGTATCCTGCCCAACCTGCTGAAGTCAGCCTTCCTAAAATCCAGACATTTTCGTGTTTAGGATTTCCTTCCATATCTATGCGGAACCACACTGTCTGCTGGTCACTGCTACCTGGTGGTTCCCTCATTGTAATCTCCCTAACATGATCCTCATTCTCTTCTACCAGGTCCAGGATGGATCCTTCCCTAGTGGGTTTGTTAACTCCCGGGATCAGGAACAATTGCCTCCTATTACAGGTGACAGCTGGGATATCCCACTTAATCTTGGGCATGTTGAGGTCCTCACTGTCACCCCCTCCTTTCCCGTCTGCTTGTCTTATGTCATCCATTTCTTTATCTTTCCCTTCTTCCTGCTGTGGCGCATCAGTAGACCACTCCCAACCTCAGATTTCTTCCTGCCTCTGTGTGCAATTGGACCCACAATGCCTCTAGGTCCTTTCCTGCACATCTTACCTTGTGACTGTTATGTCTTCCTTAACGTAAAGTGCCACCTCCCTTTCCACTTCTGTCTGTCTTTTCTGAACAGGGTGTACCTTGGAATAGAAAGAGATCCATCGTGGTTTCAGGTGGCCCAGGTCTTGGTGACCACTGCCAAATCAACCTTTCCTTCAGTAACAAGGCCTGTGGGTCATCAGTGTTGTTTCCAAGACTTATGGCATTGAAGAACACACTTTCTGTTTAATTCTCGGCTTCCAGGACCTAATCTACCCTGCTTTCCTTCATAGCTCTCATGTCCCCTTTCTTGTTTCTGATGTGTCCTCAGTCCTTTCTCTATCCCCCTCCCTCGAGTGCCCCATGCTACACCTGCTGTCACTTCTATTCCCCTTGGCCTCCCCTGACCCTCTCACACTCCACTCAAGCCCATTCTAGGGTTCTGCCTCTTCTCTTCCTCCTGCAGGCTATCCTGATATGTTCATCTTCCTCTACAGTCAGTGGCTGGAAACAATTGCTGATTGTTCCCCTACTTGTGGCCATGCCCTCTCCACCACCTGTTGAGCCTTCCTCCCCTGTTTTCCAACCTGCACCCCACTGCCTCCTCACCTTTTGGGGTAGAGGGACCCACCGTGTCTTGTCCCTCACCACCCTTTCCTGTCATTACCCCCTTCCTAACCCTGTATACCTATCTCTCCTTCAGCCTTCCCACTTCAGCTGTACTCAACCCTGCCTCCCCCTACCTCTCATCTTTGCCTTCTGCTCAGTCCCACCTACCTGCCACACTGCTAGTGCTCCCAGTTCTGCCCTATGCATCCCCCACTTCAATGATCAAGAAACCTAGCTCCCTATACACTATGTAACCCCCTGCCTGCCACATTGTTCCCAAACACACAGCACCACACAGCCTCTGCTGCCCACTACCCTCCCCTCCTGCATCTCCTGTCTCCACATTTTCTTAATCTGTATAATTCCCTAGCAGTTCAGTGCACCTAGCTACATAAACTGCTGCTCTAAGGGACTGTGCCTGACAGCTCAAGATATCAAGAGTTCCTTCCTTTAAAACTTCATATTGTGACCTCCGTGACTATGCCTTTGGTTTGCATGCCCTCGACATTCATTTTTGGTTTTGCTTTGAGAGCCCCCTTCCCTCCAATTCCTTCCACAAATCCAGTTTTGTTATTTTTTGCCAGCTGATTCCAGGTCCTGCTGCTCAGGGAAATGTCTCGCTGCTTCATACAATGCTTTTTCCCAGCCAGTCAGTCCCCTAATGGGCAGGAGCTGAGACATTAAATATTGGTGTGCTACCCGGAAGACACCCACCACTGTTGCCACTCTCTGTACCACCTCTCTCGCCCACCCCCCTTTTTAGTGTCCTTCTGGCTACTAAAACCTTTATTTATCCAGGTCAGAAGAACTCATTGAGATTAAAATCTGTTTTACATTGGTGACATGGCCAAGACATTGTAGTGTTACATTGCTGAGTGCCATCCTCCTCACCCTTTGCCCTGTAATGGGCTTGCGACGCCCTCCATTTCACTTGTGGTGCTTTATGGGGCACAAATCCTGAAAAGTGATTTCTAAATGATATATAGTTTATAAATTTTATTAAACAAAAAAGTGATATTATGTTATGCAGATTTCCGGGCATGGCATTGGCAGTCGTCTCCAGCAGCTGCACTCGGGATGGGGGACTGTGATGTTATAGTAAAGTCACAATGGAAGAATTTAAGACAGAAGCCAGCAACATTTCATAAACAGTTTGTAAAACTGTGGATTAGAAAAAGGTCATGATACCATATGTTGCCTCATTGCATCTTGTAGTATTAAGGGAACAGTCCGCTAGGGGCTCTGACACACAAGTGTGGGCTGATCACAGGTGCACTTTGTGTGCAAAACATGTTGGTTTACTTACTGTTTACTCTAGTATAGTAGATTTATCAGACTAATGTGGCTTAGTTATAGGCTGACATCTTCTGTTACTGCAAATCCATAATCCCGCAGCTGTCACCACAGCAGTAGGCTGCAGTAGGAGATTCAATAGCTTGCAGAGGGAGGGAATTAGTAAGTAAAAACAAGAAACAAAGAAATGTCAGTCTCAACGTAAAACATTAGCAGAACCTTTAGCAGTAATTCCTGAAGAAGGTGTCAGGGGCAGAACATTGTTTCTAACTTTAGCTCTTGTCAGAATGCATGCTTTCAGTGTAATCCCTTTGTTTGATTTGCAATTTACATGCTACTCGGTATTACTTGGTTTATGAAGGTAGAAGCAGGCCAATGCCCATCGAGATCATTCTTCCCACACTCATGGGTGAGTTAAACCCTGTTCACCGTTAGGAATTTATCTAATTCAAATTTAAACTTATCAAAATTTCTGATATCTACAAGGCATTGGGTATGAGTTCCACGGCTTACTTGCTCTTACTGTGAAGTAATTATTCCTTTTATTAGTAATGGCCTTTGGAATAATGAGTTGTCTATAATGGCATCTGAGGCTAGTTGGTTTGATTGTCCAGATAAGGTTACGTTCTCTAGTTAAGTTTGGATCCTGCAGGATGTTAAAAATCATTAGGAGATCCCCCATAACCCTATGTGTGTTTAAGTCATACAAATTGAGGGTAGATAATTTATCAGAGTAGGAAAGGTTACATACTTTAGAAATGTGTTTTGTAGTCCTCCTTTGGGCTGACCCCACTATCTTTAACGTGGTGCTCCTTATTTTATTCATAGGGAGACTGGTATTATGTGAGTGACTGTGTACCCAGTTTGTGTTGGGGTGTGTGTAGGGATGCTGTTGTCCCAGAGGTCCCGTGTTAGCATGCCACCCATCTTCTGACTTCAGAAGGCCATTTATCATCTTTGTTTTGTGCCACAGAAATGGAGGCCTGTGCATTTTTTTAATCCAAATAACACAGCTAAATATTTTGCTGCTGAGCCATTGTGGAGAATCTTGGGCATGGGGTTGGAAGGGGAAGGAGGAGGCACTCTTTTCTCTTCTGCAGCAAGTAACTACTGCCCACTGTGTACTGGACTTGTTTTTGGCAGATACCAATTATTCGTACTGCTGCCATTGTGACATTTTCTCTTCTGAGTCAGGTTTGGGATTGAAGCCTCCCACAAGCCTACTGTCCTTTATTTCTAGAGCAAGCATCTCACAGTCTCTCTCCTCTCTTCCTGGAGGGACTGCTCATACCAAAGAGATGGGGAATGATGCATCTCATAATACCTTTCCACACTGTTTTCCATGAGTGCGAGACAGAGCCATACGTCATCAGATAGCCTATCAGGAACACAGAGAGCTTGTATGCAGAATGTTCAGGTCAAGCTTATCTTTCTCAGCAGTTAGCACAGAACACATTGGTGGGTACTTCTGATTGAAGACATCCTAGGATTGTTATTTTCTGTTTCACCTGAAAGTCAAGAAATGTTGTGGCATTTGTTTTCTCTTAAAACAAACAAACAAAAGAACCTTACCCAACATTGGATTTATTAGATTTTACTAACTGGATCCAGACTGGTTAGGACAGTCAAGTCACTCCACTGTGCTCCCAGCCCTAGGATCTTGGATATGCATAAAAGCACTTTTTGACCAGTACATAATTATTTATTGGCAGTTTTATTTCAGGATTGTAGTCAGGAAGCCCCATGTGGCACAAAGTACCCACTTTAGCCCGCCAGAGCTATGGATACAATACAGTGAGGAATGGGGCTAAGGCAGTTTATGTAGAGGAATGGGCTGAAGAGGAACTGTTTATGTCATGTTTTATAACTTCGAGTTTGAATTAAGGATGCACAAATTGATGAACTCTGCTGGCAGAATTCCAGTGGAGTTGCCATTCTACTTGTTAAAGTGTACTAAATCTGACAATAAGTAAACTTCTTAATTTTTATGTGAACCATGGAAGGTTTCACTAATGTTAATGTAAAGTGTAGATTTTTTCCATAGGTGTTTTTGCTTGTAGAAAAGAATAGATATTAATGTAAAGTTCAGACTTTTTTTACATTAAGTTTAATGTAAACTGTGGAAATTTTTCAGATAAATGGTTCTTGCATATACAACAAAAATGACATCAGTGTGAACCTGTGACTTTTTTTGTACTAAAGTTAATGTAATGAATTTTCCCGTGGGTTTTCTTGAATATAAAATCAAAACTAGACATTAATTTGAACTGCAGAATTTTAACATTTTCTGTGGAACAATGTGAATTATGTGGAATTCCACCGAAGTCACAGAATTTTGTGGAATGTCAGCAGAGGCAAAATTAGCAGCTGCCCAGCACTACTTAATATACTGCTTTAAAAGGGCAAGTTGAATGTACATGTTATAAGAACTTAATGTAAAAAGCCTGCCCTCCAGCACTTCCTCACACATACAGTAATATGATTGCTGCAGCCCTGTTTCACACTATATGTCATCAGAAGGCATTTCTGTGGGCAGAGTTACATCAGGATAACTTTCCTGCCCCAGGTGCATCAAATGCCCTTTAAGACCACGCAAACTCACATATACCTATGGACGAATGTAGGTACACATGAAGAGGAGGAACTTATTGGATCATAGATCACTGGTTTTCCCCCATCAATCAATCAGTCAATCAGTCAAAATCTTTATCCAGGCGAACATTGTTGAGCAAGCTCATTTACAAGATGGACCTGGTTAGCTCAGGGTCAAATAGTACAATACATACAGAGATATTTACAATATGTGCAGTATGCATGTATGTATACAAGAATCTGAGCATTTACTGGCACCCATGCATTAGTGTGTACACCATTACACACACACACACACACACACACACCAGCTCACTGGGACATCTCCGAAGTCTTACAAGACCGATAATCATTTGTAATCCTTGTGATTGTTTTAAAATAATTTTTATGGGCAAAACAAGGTGGGGTTTTTGTTTTTTGTAATGGCATGGTGATACAGTATGCCTAATTTATGGTATTTCATGGACAAAGCACACGAGGTCCTGGTTTATTGAATGCCACAGGAGTGCAGGCTGCCTGCTCTGATTAGCAACTGCTAAGCCTACCTTGTATGCTAATTGTCAAGAGGGGACCCTATAACTGATTGAAGGCATTCCATTCCATTCCGTTGGACAGATTATCAGCAAAGAGCAGAAACAAGGATTTTATCGCAGCAGAAAATAAGTTATAATGTTGTCCGCTTTTTAAATCAGAGAAACATGAAAGGCTCCCTGGGGAATTTTTATATCTCCTTTTAGTCCATGTAGACTTCTTAGTTAGACTTGCTAATTTTCTGCTACTTCAGAAGATCTGATCTGGAGTTCCCTTTGCTGGAGTGTTTTTTCCCTCATGCCCTGCTGCTAACATCAACATACAACTTTCTGAACAGCCGCCACAGCCAGCACACACACACACACTGTACCTAATTTAACATGACAGGCTTGGTTTTTCTTCCATTTATGAAAAATATATTTTGTGTGGGAATGATTTCTAGTAGTGGTCTTTGTCAAGGCTACCGAGTGTATTTTATTATCTGGGTGCTAGTATAAACCTGTGCGTATTTACTAAATATTTAGAAGTTTTACTTACCTCGGGGTGCAATTAAAGCAGCAGTCATTTCTAATATTTGCAGTATCCTTGCCTGGCATGAATTAGTATACAGTTGGTAAAACAATTACTATAGTTACTATATATATATTTCCAGTTTGGCATGGCAGTCATGGGAGAGGATGTGAAGATTTGGAATATGAGGGCATGTTAACAATTGAGTGGACACAGTCTTGGCGATCAGTACCCACACCTTTTTTACCAAGCTTTGGTTATGCAGTCTGCAGTGTGAGCCCTGGGGTAGCAGGAGAATCTGCGGACAAAACAGGAAAAATGTGGTGTGTGCCTAGTACCAGAAATAAAATCAAAGGACCGATGGTACTTGGAAGTATTACACTATCCCAAGCAGAAGCAGAACCGGCACAGGAAGTGAGCTATGGCACATCAGTTAAGCTATATTGGAGGACCAAACCACATTTCAACTTTTCTGATCAGTCCAACAGAGAGCTATAGTGAGCCCTCAGCTTGTGCAATCAATGTCATCCCCACATAGAACCACGGTAATGCAGAACAATGCTATCACTCATTCAGCAGAGCAGCCAGTCCCCTACAGAGCACTGTATGAGGTACCCATTACAATCAAATGTAGCTAACCCAAGAGGTAGTTTGTAAGAAGAGCAGTACATAGTGAGAAGCATGCATTCTAAAGTAAGTGGAAGCACCATGGATATGCATATCCTTTGGGGGAGACTGAATAGGAAACATGTAACATACTTTTAAATGTTATACTATTCTACAGTCCATGAATTACATAGTTTGATTCATCTGTCTTCAGGAATGTATTATCCTCGTGTGTCATATTGTATGATCAATAACAGCCAACAAAGGGTCATAGTAAGCAGTCAGTCTGCATAATCACTGGGAACAACATTAACACAGCCAATCCACTATGGAGAGGTGTATGATACTCCTATTTAGTCAGGAGTGGCACCCAAGTGAAGCAACATAAAAAAAAAAAGTGTGGAAGTAGAGCTGTATGTAGGATGCATAAACATTTCAAGAAGACCATTTTCAATTTGCTTGTGTTTTTTTGTAAATCCCTTCTATCCACATGCATGTATTCTAAAACTAAATTCGGTCAACCTAATGGATATGCAAAGCTTAGGGGAGTAAACATAGAAACATAGACTTTGACGGCAGATAAGGACTGCTTGGCCCACCTAGGCTGCCCATTTTCCTACCTACTGGATAAGCTGCAGATCCTAGTTAACCAACAGCCTATTTCTTCCTACTTTTCTAAAACTTGCCTTATGTCTGTCCCATGCATTTTTGAATTCCCCCACTGTTTTGACCCTCTGGCCTCCCCAGGAAGGCCGTTCCATGTGTCCACCACCATCTATGTGAAAAAATACTTCCTCACATTGCCCCTGAGCCTTCCCCCCTCTATCTTCAAATTTTGGAGAGCAATGAGTACCAATGCCCGTAGTCTGGGTAACAAGCTTCCTGAATTAATGGCCTTGATGGAGGAGGAACATCTGGATATTGTGGCAGTCACAGAAACATGGTACACACAGAACCATGACTGGGACGTAAACATACCAGGATACACTATCTACAGGAGGGACAGGGAGGTAAAAGAGGAGGAGGAGTAGCTCTCACATAGGGAAGGAATCAAAGCAACAGAACAAAAGGGTAAACAGGGAGAGAAGAAGCACTGTGGGTCAATTTGGAGGCAGCAATGGCACCACAATCCGCACAGGGTTGTACAGCCCCGCAGGGAGAAATGGACAAGGAAATGATAGAAAGTATACTTAGAATAGCAGATAAGGGGAGATGTTGCTAATAGGTGATCTGAATATGCCAGATGTTAACTGGAGTGCAGTTGCAGCAGCCACTTCTAAGAGTGGGGTTATTCTAGATGCCCTACAGGGGGCATGCCTTAGACAACTAGTATTGGAACCCACTCAAGAGGGAGCAATCTTAGATCTGGTCCTCTCAAATGGAGATGGAGGGAGGATCACAGATGTAGAAGTGGGTAGCCATCTGGGAACTAGCGACCATCAAGCAGTATGGTTCACAATAAACACAGCAATAGAGTCAAGCCATACAAAGGCAAAAGTACTGGACTTCAGGAGGGCTGACTTTGCCGCCAAAATGGGTGCATGCCTAAGGAATGCACTAGCAAATGGGCAGGAAGGAGGAGTAGAAGAACAATGGGGAATAATAAAAACTGCCATCACAGAGGTAACAAGCCTTTGTGTGAAGCAAATAAACAAAACAAAGCGATGTAAGAAACCACTATGGTTCTCAAAGGAGGTGGCAGTGAAGGTTCAAGAGAAAAAGCATTCAAAGTACAAGGAATCACAGAAGAAGCAGGACAGAGAATTGTATCAGTTAAAGCAAAGGAAGCTGGGAAGGCAGTCAGAACAGCAAGGCCGAACTGAGGAAAAGATAGCCAACTCAGTTAAGAGGGGATAAACCTTTTTAGGTACATCAGGGAGCGAAGGAAGACTAAGGGAGGGATAGTGAGGCTTAATAAAGGGAGGGAGTGGGCAGAGGGTGACTGTGAAAAGGCAGAGATACTAAACAAATATTTTTGCTCAGTATTTACAAATGAAGAGGGGGAGGTACCTAAAACAAACAATAGAAACACTCTGGATACAGAAGTTGATACCAGCCCATTTACAGAAGAAAGGGTTCTGAAAGAACTCTTAAAACTGAAGGTGGACAAAGCAATGGGGCCTGATGGGATTCATCCCAGAATTCTAAAAGAACTAAGGATAGAACTAGTGACACCACTGACTATCCTCTTTAACAAATCATGGGAGGATGGGGTGGTACCTGAGGACTGGAGGAGGGCAGATGTCATTCCATTCACAAAAGTGGGAGCAGGGCAGAAGCAGGAAACTACAGACCTGTTGGTTTAACTTCAGTGAGGGAAAATGATGGAATCACTGCTGAAGAAAGAATTGTCGAGTACCTAGAGGCCAGAGGGCACAGGACCCAAGGCAGCATGGGTTCACAGCAGGAAGGTCATGCCAGAAGAATCTAATAGATTTCTTTGACTGGGTGACCAAAGTAGTAGATCAGGGAGGGCTGTGGACGTGGTCTACCTAGACTTTAACAAGGCATTTGACTCAGTCCCACACAAAGATTAATATACAAGTTAGCCAGCCTGGGGTGGGTCCCAAGATGATAGCCTAGGTAAAGAATTGTCTGGAGAATAGGACACAGAGGGTAATAGTAAATGGAGTCCTCTCTGAAGAAAGGGGGTTACTAGTGGGGTGCCGCAGAGGTTCAGTATTAGGACCGGTCCTCTTCAATGTCTTCTGAGCGACATTGCAGAGGACTGGAAGGAAAAGTATGTCTCTTTGCAGATGACACAAGATCTGCAACAGAGTTGATGCTAAGGTGGTGTGGAAAGGATGAGAAGGGACTTGGCAAGGTTAGAGGAATGGTCAAATGTATGGCAGCTTAGATTTAATGCTAGAAGTGCAAGGTAATGCACATGGGAAACAAAAACCAGGGAAGAGTACACAATGGGGGGTGAGATACTAACAACAACAAAAATGGAAAGGGACCTGGTGGTGGTCATATCAGATGAATTAAAGATGGGCAAGCAATGTGAGAGGGCAGTAAGGAGGGCTGGGGGGATACTGGGATGCATAGGGAGAGGCATCACCAGTAGAAAACAGGAAGTTGTTATCCATCTGTACAGACAGCTGGTGAGACCCCATCTGGAGTACTGTTTGCAGTTCTGGAGACCCATTCTCCGCAAGGACATAGACAAGATGGAAGCTGTCCAGAGGAGGGCAACTAAAATGGTGCAGGGTCTGCACCAGAAGACATATGAAGAGAGATTAAAGGAGCTTAATATGTATAGCCTCAAGGAAAGGAGGGAGAGGGGGGACATGATAGAAACTTTCAAGTACCTCAAGGGAATCAACAAAGTCCAAGAGGGTAGCATCTTTCAAAAAAAGAGGTGTGCAAGAACAAGGGGGCACAATTTGAAGATGGGGGGGCAGCTCAGAGGTAATGTAAGGAAGTATTTTTTCACAGAGAGGGTTGTGGATGCATTGAAAGACCTTCCGGAGGAGGTTGTGGAGTCAAAAACAGTGGTTGAATTCAAGCATGCATGGGACAGTCATAACGCAATTCTAGGGGGTTGGGGTAGAAAGAAGTAGGCTGCTGGTTAACTAGGATCTGCAGCTTATCCATTAGGTAGGGAAATGGGCAGACTGGGTGGGCCAAGCGGTCCTTATCTGCCGTCAAATTCTCTGTTTCTATGATTGTCCTTGTTCTTGCATCTGTTTTCTGAAAGATGCTGTCCTCTTGGACTTTGTTGATTCCTTGAGGTACTTAAAAGTTTCTAACATGTCCCCCTTCTCCCTCCTTTCCTCAAGGGTCTATCATTAGCTCCTTTAGTCTCTACTCGTATGGCTTCTGTAGCAGACCCTACACCATTTTAGTTGCACCTTCTTCGACTGCCTCCACCCTGTCTATGTCCTTGCAGAGATGGGGTCTCCAGAACTGGACGCAGTACTCCAGATGGGGTCTCACCAACTGTCTGTACAAAGGGATAACAACTTCCTGTTTTCTACTGGTGATGCCTCTCCCTGTACATCCCAGTATTGCCACTCTTAACCCACGAGTCAGCACACCTCTGTTACCCAAAGCCATGCTCCTAAAGACTATCTCCCCTCCTGTACGCTGCCACACCCACTATTAGCCTAGCAGGTACCAGAACCCTAGGCTTCCCAAGGTTCTTCTTTCACTCCACAATCTGACACAAAACTCCCTGCTCACCACCTAGCCATGTCTGCCCACCTGCCTGCTCACCTTTCTCCTCTCACACTCTCCCTGACAACCTTCACACGTGACCTCCTTCACCACCCACCATTGAGCCTACCATCATCCCCCTCCTCTGATTCCTCTTCTCCTACTTAATCGTGATTGGTTCCCTCTACCCTTTCTGACTACTATACCTAGGGTGACTCCTCTGGCTATAGCCTAGTAACCTTTAGGTATCAGTTTTGATGAACAGTACCATCTTCTGTTTCCTCCCAATACAAGATCCTGCCTAGCTTCCACCTCTGATTTTTTTCTCAAACTAGCACCTAACTCTGACTTAAGCACTTAATTGTATGGCATGATGTGTGAACCCAACCCCATTGACTATGTACCCCTGTTTTGGCTGTGTGTTAGTTGCCTGTGTTATCCTACCTTGTTATGCTATTGCCAGTGTTTACCAATTTCTCCTGTTCACATTTTTCTTACTATTAGATGTCCTTGACAATGCCTATTAAGCTGCTACTGACTCCAAACTTATGTACCCTCCCCTACATTTGTGATGATGATCCTTTGTAAGTGAGCTTTTACTAACATACTAACATGCCAGCAGAATAGGCCTAACGGTCTCTTGAGTCTACTCGATTTTCAGCACCCGCACTGAGGGCCGATTCTGGTGTCCCCCCCCTTGGGTTATACTGTTCCCAGTCCCAGATGTTCCACCTGTATTGGGCCTGGTCAGATTTACCCTCCCCCTGTACCTGTCCCATCCCCTTTTAAACCCGTCCACAGTGTCCACCTGTACCAGCTCCCTGGGAAGTGCATTCCATGGCTCCACCACCATTTCAGTGAAATAACATCTCCTCCTCTCCCCTCTGAGCCTGCCCCCTTCCAGCTTACACCTGTGACCTCTTGTTGCCCTACCCTCCTTCCTTCGGAGCACCCTGACTGGGCCTCCTTTATTGATCGCTTTCATGTACTTAAAGACCTCTATCATGTCCCCCCCCCTCTCCTCCAGGGTGTACATGTTGAGCTCCTTGAGCCTCTCCTCACAGGCTCTCTTCCCCAGGCCCCAGATCATTTTGGCTGCCCTCCTTTGGGCCCTCTCTAGGAGTGTAATGTCCCTCTTTAAATGTGGTCTCCAAAACTGTACATAATACGCGAGGTGTGGCCTAACCAAGCAGTTGTACAGTGGAAGGATCACTTCCGCCTTTCTGGAGGTAATCCCCCTGGCGATGTATCCCAGCATCCTATTTGCCCTTGCCGCTGCCCTCCTACAGGTCTCTGAGTTGTTCATTTTGACATCTACCAGTACCCCCAGGTTCCTCTCACCCTCCGTGACTTGAATCATGTCTCCTCCCAGGGTATACCCCTGGCCTGGATTTCTGACTCCCAGGTGCAGAACCTTGCACTTCCCTGCATTGAATTTTAGTTTCCATTTTTCCCGATCACCTTTCCAGAGCCTCCAGGTCCTCCTGCAATGCCACCCTCCCCTCCTCCCCATCCACCACTGCACCCAGCTTTAAGTTGTCTGCAAAGAGACTCATCTCATCTCACTCCTGATCCCCCCTCCTGATGTCTGAGGTATAGGCGTTGAACAGGAGTGGCCCCAACACTGACCCCCTGGGGCACCCCACTAGTAACCCACCTTGTGGATGAGGCTAACTCTCCAACCATCACCTTCTGAGTATGCTCAGAGAGCCAATTTCCTATCCATCTTAACAACTGTCTCTCTACCCACATTTCCTTCAGCTTAGCCAGCATGCCACTGTGGGGTACCGAATCAAATGCCTTGCTAAAGTCCAGAAAGAGAACATCCACTGGCCTACCCTGGTCCAGGGCCCTTGTCACCCAGTCATAGAACTCAACAAGATTTGTCTGGCACAAACTTCCCTGACAAAGCCACACTGCCTATTCGTCCATGTACCCAGTTTGCTCCAGTAACCCCCCTAGCCTTTCCTTGACAATACCCTCCATCACCTTGCCGACCACCGATGACAGGCTAAGGAGCCTGTAATTTTCCGCCTCCTCTCTTGATCCACCCTTGTGGATCAGCACGACATGGGCCACCCTACAATCTTGGAGCACCCACCCAGTCCGCAGAGAGATGTTGAAAAGCTCCATTAGAGGGACTGCCAGGACATCCGCCAGTTCTCTCAGCACCCTGGGATGCATCTCATCTGACCCAGGTGCTTTCTCTATCTGAAGGGACCTGAGAGCTTCCCTACTGTCTCTACTGGGATTTCATCCTCCACATCCTCCCCCTTTTCACCCTGCACTGCTGGGCCCCCTTCTGTCTGTGTTGGCCACTCCCTTTCCCCAGACCCATCAGGGCCCCTGGTTTCTCTCCCTTACGTTCCCTCATAGCCATAGCCTCCATCCCCCCTGGTAAAACTGAGGCAAAGTACTCATTTAGGACTTCTGCCTGTTCCCCTGCTTCCTGTGCCCACCCATCCCCTATCCTTATCTTGCTGATCTGCCCCTTACTTTCCTTTTTTCCCCTTGTATCTAAAGAACTCCTTGTCCCCCGTCCAGATCCCACTGGCCAAGGACTGCTCCTTTTGCCTTAGCTGCTGTCACCAACCTGGTGACTCTCTTGGCTGTCAGGTCATACTCCTCCTGATCCCTTTCACTCCTTGAGCACTTGAAGCACCTATAGTATCATAGTAAAAGCCAGCAGAATAGGCCCCATGGTCTAGCGTGTCTGCTCGGAAGCTAGCCCCCTACTGGGAGCTCGCTTCTCCACCCTCCCAGCCCCAAAGTGGCCCTCCCTGGCCTCAGCTTTTACCTGTACCTGTCCCAACCCTTCTTGAATCCTTCCACTATAGGTCGCCTTCTTTTCCCTCACCACCTCCTGTACCTCCAGGGTCCACCAGCAGGGTTCTCTGGCCTTACCGAACTTACATTTTCCCTTGCGCAGTATCTGGTAACCTCCTGTATTTCCCTTCTAATGATCCCTCACCTGCTGTCAGCACCCATATCTGGCCTTATCCTGCCCAGACGATCTTTAAGGATCCTTCCCATCTCCCTGAAGTGTGCACCCCTAAAGTCGGTTACTACCATCCTTGTTCAGCTTTCCTCCCCCTTAGGTCCAGGAAGAACCAGACTATGGCATGATCACTCCCTGCCAATGGGTCCCTCACCTCTAGGCCCCAATCTAATCACTGTCTGCCAGGACCATGTCCAGTGTCTGGGCCTCCCTAGTTGGCTCACTCACCAGTTGTGTCAGAAACGCATCCTGGAAGACATCCAGCAGCCTCTGCTCTCTGGCCACTGGTGACGTCATAGTTCCCCAGTCTCTTCCTGGCATGTTGAGGTCCCCCATTACCACTAACCTTCCCTTTCTCAATCTACATTGTCCCTCAAGATTTGCCACCAAACTTTCTTCCAGGACCTCCGCCAGTGCTGGTGGTCTGTATATCATTCCAGCCTTTACTCTCTTACCCCTCCTGCATCAGCAAGGTGACCCAAATAGCCTCCACGTTCCCCTCTGCCTCCTCTACCCCTCCAATACCCATGCCATTTCTGACTAACAGTGCTACACCACCCCCTTCCCTCCCCTGTCTTTTCTGAACATAGTGTAGCCCTCCAGATTTAGGTCCCACTCGTGCCCTTGAGTTGCCCAGCTCTTAGTGACTGCTGCCACATCTACCTCTCCCTCAACTAGCATCGCCTGGAGCTCAGGCATCTTATTTCCTAAGCTCCTGGCATTTATCAGGACCACTCTCCACCCCTTTTCCCTCCTCTCCATTCTCCCCCTTGAGCTCCCATTTCTTGGCTCCTACACCCTACCTGGTGACCCATTTCCATATCTCCCTAGCCCCCTAGAGGAGTGGAGGCCATGTCCCTCATTTATCGTGTCTGCTGGCACTGCTCCTTTTTTGATCCCTCCCCCCTTTACAAGTTTAAAACCCACCTTTCGCTGATGAACCTAGCTAGTTTGACCTTAAAGATTTCCTTCCCCTCCAAATTAAGGTGGAGCATGTCCCTAGCGTACAGCCCCTTATCCTCCGAGGTCTCCCCCCAAGTCCCCCACCAGGCCATACCCCAATTCCCCACACCACTCCCTGAGCCACTGATTTATCTCCCTAATCTTCATCTTGTTTTCCCCACTAGCCCTTGGCACTGGCAGGATTTCTGAAAAGGCGATCTTACAGCCCATGGAAAGGCATACCCTGGCTCAACTCCTGGAACCTTGCCTGAATTTCTAGTTCACTATTACCATTTATGTCATTTGTCCCCAAGTGCGCTAGAATGTCTGGGGTCCCCCCGCATTCCCTTGCCAGTGAATACAACTCATGCTTGGCCTTGTGCACCATCAGGCCTGGGTGACCTGTGGTTCTGATCAGACAGGTTTTACCCTCCTCTTGCCTCTCCCACTGGATGCCTCTAATAATGGAGTCCCCCTAACCTCTCCCTTGCCTCCCTCTTCACCCCTTGGGTTTCCCCTCCTTCCATGCCCCTCCTCATCCCTTCGTCCGGATTTTCCCCTCAACTGGCTCCTCGCTCCTCCCACAATCTGGGTGTCAAAGGTAGCCCCTTCACTGTTGTCCCTGGTCACTTCCTCTGCCCGTGTCCTGGCCATCTTTATCCCCCCCAACCGAGTATCTTTCTCTGTATCTCTTTCCCCACTCCTTACTAATCCATCCGTCCTATCCATTTGCCTACTTGGTTTTCTTCTAGCTATCATCCCATTTACATCCTGCGCCTTCCTGCCTGTCGTGCTCCCCTGTTCCATTCCATCAGCCTCCTCCTTGTTCCCCTGATCCTCGTTTTTCTTCTCCTCTCCTACCCCTCTTCCTCCATCCTGTCTGGGACCCCCTCTATTGTGCCCTTGCCTCTTGCCCTCTTCACCCTTTCTATCTCTCCCGCCCCAGCTTCACCAGCAGCAGCATCATCACCCCCCCCACACACCCCTCTTCTACCAATGGGTGTAGAGGGTTAAAACAATTTGTGAGCCTAGCCCATCCCCCAGTGCACCCCGTCCCTACTGCCCCTCTCAGTTTCCTGTGGACACCCCGAGACTCTTGCCTACTGCTGTGGAAGTTTCCACGTTTTGGGCCCCACCTGCAAGGGTCCCCTAGAGCCTCCTGTGTAGCCCCTTCCCTCCTTTCCTAGTGTGAGCACCTCTCTTCACTCCTTCCCCAGCTTGGGAGGCCCCAGCACCTAGTGCTTCCATGTAGGTGACCGCTTGCCTCCTACTTCTCCAGTCCCCCCAGCACCCCAGCTGCCTTCGGATCCCCTCTACCTCCTTCTTAAGCTGTGCCAGCTGGTAGCACACTGGGCATCCCCCAAACTTCCAAGCCCAGTCCAGTATCATGGCCGCACCACACCCTGTGCACCCAACCACCTGCCCAAAGATACCTGCTCTAGTGATATGTGGTCCCTTCCCCATCATCACAGCAGTCTTTTCTAGGCCAAATTACCAACTCAGTGCTCTATAGTTTCTCGAGTTACCAGTACCTATAGCTAGGCAGTTCCCCCCTCCTCATACAGCATACAGACTTTTAAACTTGCAATGCTTCAGTGTCTGAACTTTTCCCCGCCTGACTATTAGTCTTAAGAGTTAGCTTATAGGGGAAGTTTACAACTCCCTAAGCTCCTCCCTCCCAGCCTTTAAACCCAACCCCCAGTGGCTGTTCCGTATTTAAGAAAGGCTAATACAAGGGGTTGGTGGGAGGCTTCCCAGAAGGATTTTAAGGAGTTGGGCCAAATTTAAAACACAACAGCAAAACTTACAAAAACCTATGACAAAGATAAGTTAGCTCTCCAGAACCTCACTACATCTTCAAACTTCCACTGCTACCTCTGCCCACAGCAAGAAGATTTAAGAATTAACTAATCCTAGCCCAGGCTCTAACAGAAAGTTTACCTGATATATTCCAGTTGAAGGCCCTTCACAATATCCAGCTATCACACTAATCAACAATTCACTGTGGATGCTGCACTCCTATTTGAGACCTACCTATGCTTTTTCCCTGCCCCGTGGCTGCATTATTGGATAGAACTACATGAGCTGCACCTGAAGCCTCTTCCTCCACTTGCAGGGCAAGTGTTCCCCTATAAATGAGCTGTGCTCTGGTGAGGGTGGGATTAGGGCCCACACTCAACTCTCACGAGAGTGTATCAGCCCTATGTCTGCCCCTCACTGTACCTCCAAGCACTGCAACCTCCTCCGGAGGAAGGTCCCACACAAACACTGTATTAAACAAGTCAGCACTCCTGTCCTAAAGTCCACAGACTACTGATAAGAATTTAAAGTTTATCCGGCAACTAAAATCCTTTCCCCAACTGCTCAGCAAAAGCAAGTTCACACAACCTCTACCAGACCCCAACTGTTTCTGCAGTACTGCTATGTGAGAAGCCCTGGTATTTAAGCCCCAGTGAGCTGTAAATTGATCCTGGCTGAGAAGGACAGAAACTTCCAGAAAGCTGCTCACAATATCTGTAGAAAAGATAAATGAATATCCAGCTTCCACTATGGACCCCCACGCCACACAGCACTTATTAAACAAGTCAGCACTCCTGCCCTAAAGTCCACAGACTGATAAGAATTTAAAGCTTATCCAGCAACTAAAATCCTTTCCCCAACTGCTCAGCAAAAGCAGGTTCACACAACCTCTGCCAGTCCCCAACTCAAAGGTTGTAATTCTGATTACTAAATAAATAAATAAATACCCCCAGCCATCCCTACTGCCTTCTCACATTGCTTACTAACATTTAGGTCATCTGATATGATTACACCAGGTCCCTTTCCTTTTTTGTTGTGTCCATTTTTTTTGAAATCATACTTTATTCTTAGATTTTTAACATTTTTCACAGCACATTAAACAATACAATGTGACAACATAGCACAAGGCATACAATAAATTAATTCATTGTCAAGTCTCCAGAAATGTTGTCAAATACTCTCTTACCTAATACTTGACATCACATAGACGGGATATCCCTCAAAACTGAATGGCAAAACAAAAATTACTTAAAATCAAACATATATAGGACAAAAACAGTCAAGGCACTTAGCTGTAAGTAAATCTCCTAGGCACTCAAAAACAGTAAGAAATGAAGGACCACATACTATCAGCCATTCCAATTCACCCTTTCACCTCTATAAATTTGAGGGTGTCAGCCACTGTTAGAAGTCAGAAGAATAGGAGGGGAGAGAAGGAACGCAAGGCAATAGGGCACTTCTCACCTATGGAGTTAATTCTGCTCATATTTCCAATATATCTTTGCCTTCTCTTGTGGCTTTGTAATGGAGAAAGGGTAACCATCTGCCCCTGAACTTCTCTAACTGTGAATGGATTTTGGCTGTAATTTGTTCCATCTTCATCATCTTTGTGCAAATAAGATACCAATAATGTACCGTCAGAGTTTTAGGGGTTAACCAACATAAAGTAATGGTTTTCAGGGTAGATGCCACAAAGATGTAAAATATGTATTTATGAGCACTAGGCCTAACCTCTCCAGGAGGGAGGCCAAAAATCCAGTTCTGAAATTTGGGGATGGGGGGGGGAATCTGATGTTTAAAATTTTTCCCACCAGCTCCCTGATTTCTGTCCAGAAACTGCTCGGGACCGGACAAGTCCAGAAAATACGTGTGTAAGTCCCCTTATCTGAGCAACCTCCCCAGCACAAATCCGAAGGGTGGTTCCCAAAATGTTTTGATGTCACCAGGGTTCTGAAAAATCTGAGTATCACTCCCAATCGAAATTCTGTCCAAAACAGGGAAGCCATAGTGGAATTTACTCTCCTCTATACTTTTTCCCACTCTGCTTTACCCAAACGTACCCCAGCCTCCAATGTCCATTTCTCCTTTACTACAGCCAACTGATCTGATTCCAGACTAGCCAATGTTTGAAATACTGCTGAAATGTTCCCCCTACAATCAAGTTGGAGCGTGAGATTTAATATACATTCTTGTAAGGAGTTGGGACCCTCATGAATTTGAACCTCCCTCTCCCCTTCTTTCAGGTAGTGGTGAGTCTGTAAAAATCTGAAAAAATCTTTATGTGGTAACCCAAATTCTTCCTGGAGTTGCTGAAATGACTTTAGAAGTTCTATACTGGAACAACTGTCCACAGACTGTAAGTCCCCTTCTAACTCATTCCTTAAAACCTAAATCTCCTGTTATCCAGGGGAAGTCTAGGCAAGCCCCAATGGGAGTGTCGACTTTTAATTTCATAGGGAGATTGAAGGTCCTTGCCACTTCAGTCCAGGAACTCTGTGTCACCACTGTCCAGGTATAGTCTGCCTTTAATTTTTTACAACCCGCTTAATCCATCATTAGTATATCCCCGTACCTTAGGAATCTTAACTGACTCATTTTCAATCTCTACCTATAGAGGTGGGTTACTTCCCTTCAGTAAGGAGATAAACATCTGCAGCTGTGCTGCCCAGTAATAAATTTGGAGATCAAGAAGGCCCAAGCCACCTCTACCCTTGGGCGCTGATACCGCTTTTCATTTAGCCCTAGGTGTCCTCCCTCCACAGAAAAACCTAGAAATGGTAACCCTAATATTTTTACAGAAGCTTCTTGGGGGTATATAAGGGAGGGAAGCAAAGACAAAAAGCAAATGGGGTAATACATTCAGTTGTGTACACTCCACTTTCCCTGAGAGGGATAGTGCCAGTTTTTTCCAGCGACTGCAGTCTCCCTGCACCTCCTAACATAACTTATGGTAATTAGCCTTGCCAATCTGTGTCAGATCTCTGGGGATCCAAATCCCCAGGTATCTGTGCCTGTCTTAGCCCATTTAATTGACCCCAAATCTGGTAAAGTCTTACCTGTTGGGTTCCCTACTGGAATCGCTTTGGTTTTGGATTCATTTATTTTATATCCCGAGATCTCTCCGAATTTCTTTAAAATCTGAAAAATTCCAGGCAGGGTCCAGTGAGGGTCCATAACATAAAGCAGTGTGTCATCTGCATAAAGTGAAATTCTCAGATCAATTTGCCCCATTTGAATACCTTCGAAAACCTGAGATTGCCTAATCATGGCAGCCAGGGGTTCCAGGCTGGTGCGAAAAGGAGGGGAGAGAGCAGGCATCCCTGTCTTGTCCATCATTGTATCTCTAGCACCGGGGAAAGGGCTCCATTCACCCTGATTTGGGCTCCAGGTTCCCTATATATATTTTGGATCCACCTTCTAAATTTGTCTCCAAACCTAAATTTCTCTAGGGTCCCCTGTAAAAACTCCCAATCCAGGCGGTCAAATGCCTTCTCTGCTTCTAATGATATTACTGCCCGTAACAGACTGTCATCTTGGGATTTAGGGGAAGACAGTATATTTAACAAAAGACGGATGTTGTCCTGGATGTGCCTGCCCGGTACAAAGCATGTCTGGTCAGGATTTACCAGAACAGGGATCATCTTTTGGAGGCAGGACCGTAGAACCTTAATGAATATTTTGGCATCTTGATTTAGTAAAGAAACTGGCCTAAAATTGCCGCAGGACATCTGGTCTTTCCCAGGTTTAGGAAGGACCGATATGACTGCCTCAGCCCATGTATTAGTGGTGGCTTCCTCTTCATGGGCATTATTACATATCCTTACCAAGATGGAGGTCAGCTCTGTCACAGAACACTTGTAAAACTTGGCTGTAAAGCCATTGGGGCCCAGAGTTTTCCCAGACTTAAGATTTTTAATGATCCCAGCCACTTTCTAACTCTCTGTGTTCATTTCCAATGTTGGTTTTTGCTCTAGAGACAAGGCAAGGAGTTGGACTGATTGCAGAAAATCCTGAACCTTCTGGGAGTGTTTAGGACTTTTTTCTGCAGTGTATAATACCTTATAATACTGCTAAAACTCTGACGCAATTTGAGTAGGCTGTGTCAAATTTTGAGCCGGGGAGTGTCAGATTTAATTAAAGGAATATATCTGTCCACCTCCTGATTCCATAGGTGCTGGGCCAAGAGTCTGCCCGCCCTCTCCCTTCTTTCATGGTGTTTCTGTTTGGTATATCTCAGCATGTTTTCAGTATGTCTGTTCATCAAGGAATTGTATTCCTCCCTAAGTTTCTTAAGCTGGGTAAGAGACAATTTCTTTTTTGTTTTCTTATGTTCTGCTTCAAGGAGGGATAATTGGTCAAGCAGGCCTTTTGTCTTAGCCTTATGCTGCTTGTGTCTGTAAGAGGAATATGAAATAATATCCCCCCTAACTACAGCCTTCAGCCCATCCCAGATAAACTTCAGGGCAGAGTCCTTCTGTGTATTCTCTGCCAGATAATTTTTAATTACCTTTTTTGTGGAGTCAGTGTACACCGTATCAGAGGCTAAACCTGTGTCAAATCTCCACAACCTGCCCTTTCTCGAGGCCTCCCCAACTAAGCTGCTCTGATACCATAGCATGGTCAGAAAATGTAACCGAATGTATCTGCATTTTGCCAAATGTAGACATTAGTTTCTTCTGCGTATAGAACCTATCTAATCTTGAATAAGATTCAGGCTCTGCTGAATAAAATGTAAAATCAGTTTGATTAGAATTTTGTATCCACCACGGATCAACCATGCCATGTTCAAGACATAAAGTTTTCACAAGTTTTGAACACGATTTTACTCCACTGGTCTTGGGAGGACTTTGGTCCAGGGCCGGGTTTTCAACACAGTTCCAATCCCCATGCAGATCACTTGGCCCTCGGGAGATCTGAAATCATGCCAAAAAGAGATATGAGAAATTCCCCTGTTAGGGGTGAGGGTTGGGGGGTTGGAGTGTATACTGACATCACATGAATGGGTCTTCCGCTGAAGATGCTGGACACCAAAACCACCCTCCCTGTACCTGTAGTTGTTACTTTCTGTACCTTAAATGGCAACCTCCTTTTTACCAAGATAGCCACCCCTGCCTTCTTAGCTTGGGGATGTGCATCAGAATACACTGTCCCTACCCAAGCCCTGTGCAGCTTGAGATGTTCTGCGGGAGAGAGTTTTGTTTCTTGGAGGCAAGCAATATCACAACCCTCCCTTCTCAACTCCTGCAGAATTCTACTGTGTTTTATGACATTGTTAATTCCTTTCACATTGATTGAACATATCTTAAGGCTAGCCATTGTCAAAGAACATTGAAAGTATCAAGTCCATGCATCCCCCACTCCCCCTGTCCCCCCATCCACCAAAAAAAGAGTGCCTCTAACAAATGCAAAAAACATAAAAAAAGCTAAGACAAAATGAACACATAGCAACAACATTTTAACAAACTCTTACAAGTTCTGTCCTCAAATTGGGCTGACGAACTAAAGAGAATGTGGTTAATCTGGATGTAACCCCTAGGTGGCACTATCCCAAGGGCTACTACCCCTGCCTGCTTGGCGAGTAGCAGGTTAAGGGGCCTGAGTTCTGAAATGGGTGCCTCCACCCAGAGGTCAGGGTTGGTAGTGGTCAAGCTAACCTGGACATAGCCCTCCGGGACACTATAATTCCCCTCTTTCCTTACTAGTGGCCGGAACAATACACAATAATCACTTTCACAATACCCCTGATACACCACACACGTACCCACACTGTTTGCACTTACCACCAGGTCTTTCCTCTGGCCCGGCCCTGGGGACTCCTTGTAAAACAAGGTTATACACAGCAAATAACAGCAGTACAGTACTCTTGCTCAAACTGGAACCACAGTCAGGGTAAATGCAAAAAAGAGTTAGATCTGATTTATTTAAGGGGCTTGAACAAGGGAGGGGAGTAATCAGGTTAATTTGCTTAAAGGCTCTATCAATCAAACAGTTATGCATGCACTTCTGGGTCCATAAACAGTCACACACTCTGGGTCCCCAGATGGAGAATGGTGGACTAGCCAGGAATGTTGCAGCTGGTTGGGGCCCTATGATGGAAGAAAACAACATGCACAACAAGCACTATTTGTAATCCGGAGTCGGAGGGCTCAGTTCGTGAAAAAAATATAAGACAATCAGATGACACACTTTTAGATTAGGCTGTTGTTGCAGGGAGCTACCCTGATGATTACTTACGATACCCAAGACTGGATACAGGCTGGATGAAAATCGAGACAGCAGGTGGTTAATCTGGAGTGCCAAGAGAAGCAGGGCCCACATGAATCACCGAGGCATCATTCCTGTTCAAGTGTGGAGCAGGGGGCTGATCCCCAGGCAGGTCTCTCATCGGTGGCTTTCTCTGTGCAGTGGGGTAGTCTGGCAGGGCCAGCATGGCATGGCCTAGGCCGAATGGAGATGAACGCGGATTCAGTCCGATTAGGCTAGATAAAGCTTCCAGCAAGCAGATCACAGTTCACATAGTGGGGAACCAAATCACGACCCACTTTCAATATACAGCACATTTACATGTAAAGGATTCTACAGTACCAGCAAGCAGAACACTGTTCACACAGTGGGGAACCAAATCATGACCCACTTTCAATACACAGCACATTTACATGTAAGGAAATTCTACTGTACCAGGCAAACCACTCTCCGGTCATGATCGCAAAGTCTCTGCACAAACCGGGGATTCAAAAGCAGGTGGAAATCCTGACAGGCCTATCGCATTCAACAAATCTTTGGTCTTCTTCAGGTTAAAGCCTGGTCATAGTCCAGTGGCTCAAATAGTCCTCACAACTCTGATTCAGTCTGAATAAACTCTGTTTTTCCCTGTTATGGACAGCAGGCAGACAGGCAGGTCAAAACTCAGCCCTTTCACAGTTCTCCCATGCAAAACTACACAGAACTGCTGCTCAAAAATCACTTGAGCCATTACTTCTTCACTTCTCAGCTCAAAACTGAAACTTAGTTGCAGCAACCTGGGAAATTTCCCAAGATCCAAAAGGTTGGCTGATCCTCCTGTTAGTCACAACAAAGGCTCCCCCTTCAGGGGAAAAAAGGTGCAAAAAGCCCAAAACTACAATTCCCACAGATTTTGACTCGCAACAGCTCCTGCAGTCCGGCTCCATTTTAGGTCCCACCAGTACTGATTGGTCCAATTTGCAGTCCAGGACCAAGACAGTGGAGATAAACAAAACGGTCCTTGCAGTGGAGTAACTAGCCTTAAAAAAAGTGTACTCACCAAAAATCTAAACTATAGGTCGGGGGTCTGGGGGCTGCCTAGGCCCCCATAAAATCTTAGTTTTTTGGTGCATTTTGGGGGTAATATGAAACAGAATTAGCTACCCTGTTACCCCTTCCCCATGCCTAGTAAGTTGCACTATAGTCCTTTTGGCAGTCCCCACAGTTCAGTGAGTTGCCCAAACCACCCTCCCCATAGCCCAGCCACTTGCTCCACTGCATGTCTCTAGCCCTCTCCAAGCCCAGCAAGTTTCATCTGGCTCCCCTTCCTAGAATACTTAACCCTTCCTCAACACAGCATGTTGCATCTTACTGTCCTATTCATTTATTAAAATGGTGAGATTCTATCTGAAGTGTATATCTCTCCATGCAGCCCAGCATGTTGCCCCTTCCTCCCAGTCCGGCAAGCTGCTCCCTAGTTCAACTCCCAGATTCCCTGGCCCTCCCCCAGCCCACTATGTTGCCTTTTCCCCCTTCCACCCAGGAAGTTGTATCCAAATTCCAAACCCAACCCAGCCCAGCAGGTTGCATCATAGCCCCCTCAACCAGACCCCACACAAAGTGCAATGAACTAAACAGGTACTACCTCCCCCATAGAAACCAAAACAGATTTTTCTTGCAACAAAGTCACTCTAGTCCATAGCCTCTTTCTGTGAATTTACAAGTACTCCTCTGTTGTCTATACCAAGTACAGGGTACCTGGAAAGGGATAAGTATAAAAGAGTGATGGGAAACCACTGACCACTTGGCAGCAGTGATGTACAACCCCCCCCACCCAAATATATGAAAACAATATAAAAGATAACTGTGCAAGCAATAACTGCTCATATTGCTGGTTTCCAGAAAGGACAACCACACCACATCTTTTCTAGATACTTTTTGCATTGCTGAGATGAGATTCATAAATTGTTTTACAGATACACAGCCTTGCTGCAAACTGACTTTCTGCATAAAAATCCTGAGATTTGATCTTTCTCATGGCTCCCGTAGTACAGTATACAGACCGTGTATAAAATGTTAGGCTCCCCCAATGTCTGAGGTTCTGTCAATGGCTTGACTTGACAAACTGCCCTGCACCCCACCCACCACCACAACCACCACACACACTAAATTTGGCAGCACTGATAGAGGGCTAATCAGCAGCAGCAGTACTACCCAGTTGGTGCTGTGCTGTACATAAGGGTATATAAGGGTAGTTGTCACACGGCAAGCACAAATACTACTGGCCGCCAGAGCCAGGCAGGCAACTTTCCGCAGTAAAGAAGGCCCTTCCCGACCCGAGATGTTTCATCCTGCTGTAATTAATCCTAGCCTCATTGGCCAGAAACAGAGTTCAGCTCCAGGGAGAGAAGACTGCGATGTGCCTGTCAACTCCTTTCCTCCTGAGTCCCTCCCATCCCAACTATAACAGCAGGTAACACCGACACACAGACACCATCAGTAATCCCTCTATGTCTCGGTTCATTTGGGGTGACTTACCGGCCGCACCGCCGTACAGAGTAGCAAGGAACTCAGGAGTATGTTACAGACCATGCATAGGTCCTAAGTTTCAGCAACTGGAATGCTGGTCACCATGGCCGAGTGCGGGAGGTGGGGTTGAGAGGCCGCTGACGGGGAACAAAGTTTCGTGTCCCCAGTTGGAGGCAACATGGGCACAGTCATTGCAGATCTCTGCGCACTCTGCTACACAGTGATCAGCAGCTGAGCTCAGACTGCCAACTGAAGACTCAGTAGGCTGGCTCCATTCTGTCATTAGTACGTACTGCTGTGATAACTTGGAGTGGTGGTTGCTGCAGTTTTCCCTCGCCCTCAGTCATGTCCTCAATAAGTATATTTGCTGTCTAATTATATTATCTACTGGTGCAGATACTGTATTGGTTAGCTGACAGCTCCACATTTTTTGTGGCCCCTGAGTGCCAGATGATTTTATTCAGAACTTAGAGAAGACAGTCCCCTAAACTGGGAATCAGTGTAGTACGAAATAAACTTACCATGCTCTTTCTCTGTTCCCTGTAACAGGCTGTATGCAGGGCCAAAGTCTGGACCACTCCCGCTGGAAGCTTGTCTGCTGACACCTGACCCCCCTGGCTGCTCCTCAAATACTTGAAGCTCCTCGACGTCTTCCACCTTGCTATTAAGGCCCCCCATCCCCGCTCTTTGGAGGATGATTCCATATTGGGCTCCAACATTGCAGCTACTGGGCAAATTTTGTAAAGTTTTGTAGTCAAAATAGATTCTGCACTGTGCTGCAGCTTGTCCTCATTCTCCCGCTGTTCAGATCTTCCCGTGCTCTTTACGTTCACAGGATGCACATCATTCTGCGGCTGCACAGTGGAGCCAGAGGCCGGGAACATGTGCTCTCATTCTTCTGTGCATGCACAGACCAGTCAGCTGGGGGTAGCAGGTTTGGCTGGGGGTGTGAGGGTCAGCGGGTTTTGCTGCTCAAAATCAGGTCAGACCCATGAAATGCAGGCCACCTGGGGAATATGACTGCCATGATTCCAACTGCATGAGCTGCTGGGGTAGTCTCACTGTTGCTTCCTGGTTTTCTGCCACAACCCACTACTGGCGTGGCCCCATGATGATGAAGCGGCTGATGCAAAGAATGATGCACTGAATGAGTGCCACGTTTAGGTTGCCACAGCAACTATACACTAACCCCTGACCCAACCAAGACTAAGGTCCAGCCAGCCTCCAAAAACTTAGGATTTTTAAAGGGCCAGCTTGAATTTTTCTTTTTGTGTCAGACTGAAAACTGTACGTCCGTACAATAAGTATGCATGGTTATGCCACTGAGTCCTTGCTGCAAAGAAGGCAGTTAGACAAACTACATTATCATTATCACTCTAAATGATTTTCAGCAAATAGTTACATCTTTAAACAGAACTCCCTCTCAGATTACTTATGACTGCAATCCAGGCAGCTCTTAAAGAGACAGTACACAGAGGCTCTACAGGCACTCTCTGGCAATCACATTTAAACTGCTAAAATGCAGGACACCAGCCTGGCAGTGGGCAATTAGGCAAGCTCGAGGAAGACTTTTCGGGAACCCCCATTTGTAGGGGGGGTTACATGGAAATCCCAGCAACCACGGGTCAAAGCTGCAGATCTGAGCAGAATTTGCACGAACCTTGCAGGGGATTATTCCCTAGAGGGAAAGATCAGCTGATATCGGGGATGTAGGTCAGTGAACCTGGCCTTCGCCAGGATCTCTGGACCAATGCCCTTTAAACTCCACTTCCAGGATGACAGCCCAACTACGGTGGGTCCCGGGCATGTTTTAACCACCCATTGATGTATCTGGGATGGGGGAGTCAGCCGAGTAACTCCCGTCTCAGTTGCATGTCCCCCATGATCTCTCACCCTCCCTCTCTCTCTCTCTCTCTCCATCTCCAATCCCCGGATACCCTGCTTCTGATCGCTGTACACATGCTTCAATGAAATATCAGCAGAGCTACAACTATCAGGAGATAGCATGAAAATTGAACATTTCTAAATTTTGTAAACAACAACACTTGTAGAAATAAACATGATAACAGTTTTATAGAGCCCCCCCGAAACCTGGTATGTGGGAAGTTATTACATTCGTTTTTCTTCCTGTAACCCTAAAAGCAAACGCACCCTGCACCCCTCTCTGTGGGAAAATGGGGTTACCAATTGTAAAGAAAAAAAACAACGCTTTGCTCTTTTGCCAGCAAATGTCTCTGATGTGAGTTTACTGAGGGGCCCTCTGTATAACCTGCCCAAAGTCTTATTAACTCATAGTCGGCCTCATGATGAAAATTAGTTTGATTCCGTTTTGAAAATAGTTATTACTCCTTATTTGAGTAAGCATAGGAGTCTCAGAATGAAAAGTTCTTAAACATAACTATCCAAATGTCAAAAAGGAAATAAAGCCTGAGACTTAGCTGCGTTGATCTTCTTCGGATTCCTTCAGCTGCCTAGGTTTCCTCCTGGCCTTAGGGCAACCACTTCTTTTGTCTATCCAATTCAGGCCGGAAAATATGCTTTAAATTTCTCCTTGCCAAAAGAAAAGGTCCCTCCAGTAAGATGAGATATTTTAGGCACTAACTAAACACTGGAGAAAGATAAGAAATTATACTGCACCATAAATTCCGGATTGCACTGGGGAACACTCAAACTGCAACCCCTCTCTGCATCCCTCCCTACAGGAAGCTGTATTAGAAAACCCCTCCTAGGCTTCAAGGTTCCACCAGGTTCCCTGATACTCCAAATTCAGACTATGCTTTAAATTATAATATTGGCTAGAATATCTGGTTTGCTTTACGGAAAGTACCTTATGCGATCCACACTTCTGTCCTTAAGTTTGGTGGAGTTGATGGGGAAGGTAATGATGGAGGGATGATCGAACAACTACAAAGATTTGAAGGGAAGGACAATTTAATTAACGAAGGAGGAATTAACCGAGAAGAGGAAATTACACATTTGGTTATATTACAAATGAAGGAGTAAACAAAACTTAAGGGGTAAACAAGGTGTGAGCTAAAACAGAAAAGAGTTGGAGCTTTACCTTCAGTATGGTCTCTGACCAAAAGAATGCATGACTTTATATCAAACATTTAAACCTCAGGGTGAATCACAAAAAACTGTCAAAAATACACAGAGAACTTAAGACATGTGACAATATAACAAAATGTATGAAATGTACTCTTGACATAAGTGTAACAAAAACCATTTAATAAAAAAGAAATAAAAAAAAAAGAAAGTACCTTATGTGTTCACAAAGCCTTATGAAACAAGGTGTCTGGAGCACACACCCGAACCCTCAGTACTCCACATCTCCAAGTCAGCACATTATATGTTTTACACAGTCAAGAGGGTTTTTTCTCAGGTGAATCCAGCAGGCGATCTCTGAATGCAGTGGTATTAGTGAGTCTACTCTTGACTGAGCAGGCATACACTCTCCCTGCCCCAAGTACCACCGACCAGAAGATTTCTTCAATTTCTTGTTCCCCTTTCTCCTCTTTCAGGTCAGGTAATGCTACATTTACATTTTCAGGACTGGAGTAGCAGCTAGTAGGGTATCAAAGATCTTCATTCCTGTTTTGTCTTCCACCCAAAGACGAGCAAGATACCTCATTTGTGCTTTCAAACCCTTTTCTTTCAGTTGTTTTACCACATTTAGGACCCTCTTTCTCTTGGACAACATCTGCGGCAGGAAATCTTGATCCGCGTAAATTTTGTTACTAAGTTCAGATCTCCTTTTTCCCAAGCCAACCATAGAATTTGGTCTTTTGTTGGGTATTTCAAGAACTTTATCAAAATAGATCTGGGAGGAGCTCCTTGCTTAGGTTTTGGGGCTACTGCTCTGTGGCCCTTCTCAGTTTCGAGAGGAAAATCCTCCCTGAGGTCGAGCTCCTTCCTTAGCCAACAGTCTATAAATTGTGCTGCGTCCGCTTGCTCTGCTCCTTCGGAGACACCAAAAACTCTATTATTATTTCGTCTCACTGTAGCTTCTGCATCCTCTGCTTTAAGGGTCAAAGCCTGTTCCCTTTTGTGTAAATGGGCTAGGGACCGGCCATAGGCCATATGTTCACCTTGCATGGTTTTGAGGTGGGACTCAAGATTGGTGGTGCGGGATTCTAACTTTTTTAAATCTTTTTGAATCCCAGTTACTTTCCAGTCTATCTTCTGTAAGAGGCGTATAATTTTATGCAAGTCAGCTCTTGAAAATGTCGGTCCCGTCTCTGACCTGGAGTCTTTTCCCTCGTCTGCTGAGCCCACGAGCAGAGAGGATCTGGATGAGGTCGGGCTTAGTGCTGCAGGCCACCGCGCAGGTGTCTGAGTTGGAGTCTCCAGTGGGTTAGAGCGGGCGCCTGCCAGTGCAGATTTTTTAGTGCACCCCATTAAGGTAGGTCTTGAAGGACCCTTCTAATGTAAAATAGCTCTTCTTTTCTCTACTTTGAACGATCAGTGACTTTTGATTATGTGCCCAGAGACCCACACTCTGAATTAAGCCGCCATGCTTCTCGATTGCATCACCGGAAGTCTCTTGTTGTGTCCATTTTTGTTGTTGTTGCAACTCTTGCCCTCGGGTTTTGTTTCCCAGGTGCGTTACTTTGCACTTCTTTGCATTGAATCTAAGCTGCCATACTTCTGACCATTCCTCCAACCTTGCCAAGTCCCTTCTCATCCTTTCTACACCCCCCTTGTGCATCAACCTTATTGCAGATCTTTGTGTCATCTTCAAAGAGGAATACTTTTCCTTCCAGTCCCTCTGCAGTGTCACTTATAAAGACATTAAAACAAACTGGACCCAGCCTATTACCTTCTGTGTACTGTTGTCCAGCCAATGTTTTACCCAGGCTATCACCCTGGGACCTACTCCCAGGCTGGCTAATTTGTTTATTAATCTTTTGTGTGGGACTGTGTCAAATGCCTTGCTAAAGTCTAGGTAGGCCATATCCACAGCCCTTCCCTGGTCTACTACTTTGGTCACCCAGTCAAAGAAATCTATTAGATTTGTCTGACATGACCTTCCCACTGTGAATCCATGCTGCCTTGGGTCCTGTGCCCCACTGGACTCTAGGTACTCAACAGTTCTTTCCTTCAGAAGTGATTCCATCATTTTCCCTACCACTGAGGTCAAACTAACAGGTCTGTAGTTTCCTGCCTCTGTCTTGCTCCCACTTTTGTGAAGGGGAATCACATCCGCCCTCCTCCAGTTCTCAGGTACCACACCATCCTCCCATGATTTGTTAAAAATGGTAATCAGTGATGTCACTAGTTCTCTCCTTAGTTCTTTTAGGATTCTGGGGTGAATCCCGTCAGACCCCATTTCTTAGTCCACCTTCAGTTTTAGGAGTTCTTGCAGAATCCTTTCTTCTGTGAATGGACTGCTATTGACCCCCCATCCAGAGTGCTTCTATTGACTGGATTAGGTACCTCTCTCTCCTCTTCTTTTGTGAATACTGACCAGAAGTATTCATTTAGTATTCTTGCTTTTTCACTGTCTCTCTCTGCCCACCCACTATCCCATTTATTCAGCCTCACTATTCCTCACTTTGTCTTTCTTCGCTCCCTAATGTACCTATAAAAGGTTTTATCCCCCTTCTTAACCGAGTTGGCTATCTTTTCCTCGGTTTGGGTCTTTGCTATTCTGACTGCCTTCCCTGCTTCCTTCTGCTTTAACTGGTACAATTCTCTGTCCTGCTCCTTCTGTGATTCTTTATACTTCCTAAATGCTATCTTTTTCTCCCTAACCTTCCCCGCCACCTCTTTTGAGAACCATTGTGTTTTTTTCTTTAGTTTTGATTTGTTTATTTGCGTCACACAAAGGCTTGTTGCCTCTGTGATGGCAGTTTTGATGTTTCCCCATTGTTGCTCCACCCCTCCTTCTTGCATGTTTACTAGTGCTTTTCTGAGGCACTCTCCCATTTTGACAAAGTCAGCCCTCCTGAAGTCCAGTACTCTCACTTTTGTATGGCTTGACTCTGCAGCTGAGTTTATCGTGAACCTCACTGTTTGGTGGTCACTTGTTCCCAGATGGCTACTCACTTCTTGATCTGAGATCCTCTCTCCATCCCCATTTGAGAGTACCAGGTCTAAGACTGCTCCCTCCCTAGTGGGTTTCAACAATAGCTGTCTGAGGCATGCCCCCCTGTAGGGCATCGAGAATGGCCTTCTCTTGGATGTGGCTGCAGCAAAGGTGCTCCAGTTAACACCTGTCATATTCAGGTCCCCCATCAACAATCTCTCCCCTTTCACTAGCATCCTGAAGATGCCTTCTATCATTTCCTTGTCCATTTCCTCCCCCTGAGTCGGGGGTCTGTATACAACCCCCGTGAGTAAACTGAATAGAAAATGTCTCAGATGATTCTAAATTCTGCGCTATTCTACAGTCCATGCACTATTAGTATTTGTTCAAAATATGAGCAGTTATTCTCCCTCCACCTTTATATTTTTTTCAGTCTTTCAAATCAGCACCATGTTCTGAAATCTACAACCATAGTGCATAAATACTTGCTGGAGCAACAGTCCAACGGGGCCATATTGGTGGTGTACCACACTCTCTACCTCTAAACAGGTGCGAAGCCTGGGCCTTATTTTTGATGATGGCTTGACCCTGAAATCTCAGGTGTCAGCTGTCGTCAAATCCTCTTTTTACCATCTGAGGAATATCGCCCAGGTGAAACATCTGATTCCCCCGGAGGACCTTCCAACATTGGTCCACGCCTTTGTCACTACCCGTCTTGACTACTGCAACTCCCTCTACCTAGGGCTACCAGGGGTTGATATCTGCCGCCTCCAGCTGGTGCAGGCAGCGGTAGCCAGGCTATTGACTGGGACTACAAGACCAGTCATAATGCATACAATAACGCGAACTGCACTGGCTACCCGATTTGATGGCGGGATCACCTTAAGGTTGGTTTACTAACCTTAAAGCTCTACATGATCAGGGACCCGGTTACCTGAAAGATCTTCTGATTCCCTGTTGCCCCCTCCGTCCTCTCCGTTCCGTCAACGAGGAATTGCTGGAGATTCCCAGGGTTCGATTAAAGTCATCAGGATCTCGTGCCTTTGCTTTTTCAGCATCGACCCTGTGGAATTCTCTACCTCGTTGGTTGAGAGAATGTCCAACCGTCGAAAACTTTAAAGTTGCTTTAAAAACATATCTTTTTGGATTAGCGTATCTCTGCTAGTTGTGGCTGACTTTTAAATGTTGGGATTTTATTATTTTAAAATTTGTACAGCGCCTTGGCCTTGAAAGGCGCTTTATAATATATATCAGGTCATATAATATGAAATATATAATAAATATATATAATATATATATAATGTCATATAAAATGACATATAAAATATGTCAGTGTCAGTGGCTCAGTAGGTAGCACACTTGCCTCTGAGGCCGGGAGATTTGAGGGCTGTGGGTTCAGTTCCCACATCTGGCACTTAGGTTAATATCCCAGTACTGACACTGCAGTGCAGCATGAGAGGGGTGCTGCACTTCTGAGGTGCCGTCTTTCAGATGAGGCGTTAAACCGAGGTCCCATCTGCCTGGATTGGTGGTAGTTCAGGTGGATGTTAAAGATCCCATGGCACTTATCGAAAAAGAGTAGGGGAATTTCCCCCGTGTCCTTGCCAAATTTCCTCATTCACTAAAAAAAATACCACCAACAGCTTAATCTGGTTCAAGGTCAGTTGGCATTCATCTGTATCCCTTCCCCCGGGTCGTGCCTGAAAATAGGCAGGATTTGTCTAGTGCACTTACCCGGTCAACAAAAGCTAAATAAATAAATAAATAAAATTGAATTGAGAATTGAATTGGGCAATCAACCTGTGTCATCATAACTAGCCCACACAAATAAACCATAACAAGACAGTATAAGGCTGTCACTTGTATGCAGATGCAGTCAATGAGTCCACTACAGACCAATGTATAAGATTCCTATTACATTTGTGAGTAGCAGCCAAGAGAAGCAGTGTAAAAATTAGACAGTTTTGAAGTAGAGAGAAAGAAATAAGTGCCTTAGCTATCACTAATGCAGCTATACACCTGGACTCCCAAAAGAACCTTACTCTTTCTCAAATTCACAACCTATGCTTCACAAGTTCATCCATTTAATGCATGAGGAATCGGTGCACACATACAGTATTTGGAACACAGACATGCATATGTACCCGTCAGCACCTTTGTGAATAGAAACGTTTTGAAGTACAGCAGTATGTAGACTGCATAAACATCAAAGGAAAACAGATATTTTTCAATTTGTTGGATTTTTTATAACTCTTTCCATGCCACATGCATATATTCTAAAGCCCGATCCCCAGTTTAAAGCATAATGGGTATGCAACTATTGGGCTGGGGGGAAGGGGGTGCAAGCTGAATAGAAAAAGTCCCAACTGGTACTACTTTCTGTTGAACATGACATTCTGCAGAGTGCGTATTAGCTGGCTCATATAAAAGGTAACATTAATGTTTCAAAGATGCACAAAAGAGTACATGACTGCTAGAGGTGACCAGTTTTTAGCTCAATGCCTTAAAATAGCCTGTCCCCACCCTCTTGCTAGTAGATAGAACTCCTTGGCTGGTGCAGATATTGCCACCTGCATAATGTTTAGACTATAAATGTATATAGGCACACAAGGAATGGAACAGGTTTTGTTTTCTGTATTGCCATTTATATAAACTGTATCCTGAAGTACTGCTTGGTAGCAAACTGAATTGGGTCAGCACCATAGAGTCTTTTCCAAAAATAAGTCATAAGCAAAATTATTTCATCCACCAACCTTGGCATCAATTTATTTTTAGATACGTAAGTTCTTTAAAAGCATACTGCACATCAGGCGCCAAAAACTTCAGGCTGTATACTGTGTCAGGAATGGATTTGCTTTGCAGATGTAAAGTTGATTTGCAGTGCGAGTCGCACAGAGGCTGTCTTACATACACATTCATTAAAATATTTTAGCTCAGCAGCTGACTGCGAAAATAACACTAAGCAGTTTCTCTCACTGCAGTTGAAAATAAAATTAAGCCAAGTTTGGTGAGAGAAATAATTTTGCTCAAGATTTATGTTTGGAAAAGACCCTACAGTGCGGACCAAATTCAGTTTGTCGCCGAGCAGACTGTGTGTGTGTTCCTCTGTTTGAAAGCCCAGGGTATTTGTGCACAACTAACTGACAGGGCTGCTCACCAGTTTGTGTTTGTTGTATCCTAAAGTGCTGTGCAATTCAGGTGAGGTAGAGGAGAAAATGTTGCTGCCACTGTACAGATAGGGAGAATCTTAGCGCATAGTGTGATTAGACAGATCAGAGAAGTTAAAGATCAGCCAACAACTTCAGGAGAACTTTAACAAAACATAATATTTAGATAAAGTTCAGCTTGTATTTCACAATAGTTCATTATTCCTCCTCCCCATTATTTATTGCTTAGGTCCTTTGCATGAACACAGGATTTTTGCTCCTGAAGAGTTCATCTGTTTATGTTGCTGTATCCTTAGGTCATAATGCACTGCTTGTGACAACACAGTTACTCTCATGGCAACAGATTATGATGTCACAACAGAGCATTATGACTTGAAGTAGGGAGTAAACTAGGAACATAGACTTTGATGGCAGATAAGGACCGCTTGGCTCACCTAGTCTGCCCATTTCCCTACCTACAGGATAAGCTGCAGATCCTAGTTAACCAACAGCCTATTTCTTCCTACCCCCACAAGAATTGCCTTATGTCTGTCCCATGCATTCTTGAATTCTCCCACCATTTTAAACCCCACAGCCTCCTCAGGAAGACTGTTCCATGCATCCGTGAAAAAATACTTCCTCACATTGCCCCTGAGCCATCCCCCCCTCTATCTATAGAGGCAGATTAACTTTAAAGTAACTGTAAGGGATAAAAATCATGTATTCATGCACATTTTCTCAGTGACAAACAATGGGAAAGAGAAATCTAGAATAAATATGGAATACAAGCAGAGTTTTACCTACTTATTATGTTTTTCAAAGTTTTCTTTCAGGCGTCAGCTGCTCTTTGAGATGTAGGTCAGAACTTTCACCATAACAGCCATGCACTGCTGTTTTAAGTCATTTGCTCAGTCACAAAGTGAATAAGTGGTGGCTTTATGGTTCAGCACTCTAACTAGCAGTCCAGATTACCCCTCTCCCCACACAAACACACACATTTGATGAACATGAAACCTCTTATTTTGCTAGCAAGAAAAAAACCTTGTTTTACGTTTGTAATTTATAAGTCTACCAGGTGTTGCTTTACATTTGCATCAGTAGGCGGTCTCTCTGAGCTTGTGCTTCCTTTGAAAAACAATTTAACTGCCAGTAACTGAACAAACATCGCTCACAGGAGTGGTAAATAGTCGTTTCTAGGGACGCGGAAATGATGTTCTACTCAAACTTTCTGGCAGTTGCCTTTCCCTTTAAGATTTGCCAGAAATGTCTTCAAGCTGGCTCCTCCCACCCACCCCACCCACCGGGTGGTATCTCCATAGCTCCGCCCCATGATGCCAGATCTTCCTTTCTGCTGGAAGAAGCAGGTTCCCTCCTTACCACTCCTGCGCTGAGTAGGCCTTGGTACTTAAATCTTCGGATTTACTTCCAAAACTTAAACTAAAACTCATTCAAGTTTTGTCTAAAGCTCGATCTTCGATCACGACCTCGATGGAGGATAAATCCTCGCCCGTATTTCACCAGTGCCCCTGCAGGCAGAAGATGTCACATACTGACCCCCATACCTTGTGTTTACTGTGTGGGCCACAATCACGATCCACAGGTCTGCGACTTTTGTTGGTTGTTTCACCCAATGGTCCAGGAGGACAGTGCTGCCTGCCTAAAGTTGGGCCACCTGGAGAAACATTATCAGCCAGTCAAATCTAAGGATGCCTATTGGGTGGTCCCCGTGGCTGCGGAGTCCACCGAGCAGTTGGAGCAACTCAAGGCCTTCGAGGAGGAGGCATCTCAGGCTGCCGTTCAGTCCTCTTCTGCTTTGGCTTTCGTTCCACTTAAGTTGGGCTCCACTTATTCGGCTTTCTTCAAGGAGCTGTGTCAGTCCCTCCCGACCAAGGGGTAGGGCCCTTCCAAATCGCACAGTTCCTGCTCACGCAAGGAGGAGTCCAAGAAGGGTAAAGAGAAGACTCATCGTTGACAATCCTGAGATCAGGAACGTTCCTGCTCTCAGAAATCTTCAGTTTTGACTACGGCCTAAACCGCAGCCGTGGCTGCTAGCTTCATGGAAACCGCATTGGGCCAGTCGGCTGAGATGCCGGCCGATGAGGTGACTGAGATTTATCTCGACCCTGTTGATCAGTTGTCACCTGAAGAGGCCAACAACTCTCTTTTCAGGACCCCGGTCCTGCCGGTGACTGCTGAAGGGGCAGCCCAGCCAGCTGAGTCTGCCCCTCCGGTCACCGACCTAGGCTAGGAGGAGCTGCGGGTTTCCCTTGCTGCCTCTGAGGGCTCTCATCAGCACCACCAACAGTCAAGGTCTTCTGTATCCTTTGGGTCAAGCAAGTCCCGCTGAAATTGGTGGTCTCGCTCTCGGCACCGTGGAAAGTAGCGCTACTGCTATTCGTCTTTGTCCTCCTCGGGTGAGAAGAGACTTCAGTGCAAGTTACATTGATGCTAAGAAAACCTTATGTGGCAATAGTTGGTGCTGACTGGGCCGAGGCCGATGCCGGCTACCATCCCAGCCATCACCTGACTGTCACCTGAAAGGCCGATGTAGACACCCCCGGTGGGGCCGGTCGACACCGTCCCTCCCACAGTGGAACCAGTCCAGACTGTTTCGGCCCGGCTGAAGCTGGCTTCTCCACTGATTGTGGTGGAGCCACCACCTAAGCAGCAATCGACTGGGGCTCCATCCAAGGATTCTCTGTCAGCTAAGGGGCTTCACCATTGGCTGTCGGTTACTCTCACACCAGACTGCCTGCGACGGGTCGAGGGTGATTTGGGTGGTCGCTCACTTTACGCGGACTCCTCAGACTCCGAGGATTCCTCTTTGCACTCCCGTTAATTGGGTACAGAGTCGAAAGGGGAGCTGCTGACGGGTGAAGGCTCCACTTTGTTCATGGGCATCTTCTGACTCATCTCCAAGTCCACGGGAATGAAACTAGAACTCGTTCAAAAATGGGCTTGCTACGCCTTTACAGAAATTCTGGATAAAGGGGACTCTCCAATGGAGGCCTTCCCAGTGGCTGAGGCCGTTGTCAGTCTGGTCGTGGATATCTGGCAGTGTTCTGCTTCTTGCCCTGTGCCCTTAGCCCGGATGGCCCATAAATACGTGGTGCCCTCGGTACCTTATCAGGGTTCACAGAACATCCTTCGGCTGAGGGGGTTGGTGGTCTGCTCTGTGTTCAGGTGCTTGAGCAATAAGGGGGACGTTGATGGACCACCAGATAAGGAGTCCAAAAATTTGTACCACTCGGCTAAAAAGGTCTATGCTGCCTCCTCGCTTAGCCTCAGCCAGGCGAGCACAGCCATCATGATGGCACACTTCTCCCATGCCCTTTTAGGCTCTCTGGATGAGGTGATTCCTCATCTGCCTGTGGACCTCCAGACTATGGTCAAACAGGTCCAGAACCAGGGTCGTGCTGTGGCCAAACAGAAACTTCAGATGGCTCTGGATATTGGAAATTCCTGTGCCCGCTCGGTGGCGGCCGCAGTTGCTATGTGCCGTAGGGCTTGGCTGCGGATCTCTACCTTCCCGACAGACACCCAGCATAAGCTGGCGGATGTACCATTCTTAGGCACCGACCTATTTGGGCCTGGCATGGAGGGTCACCTCCAGTACATTGAAAAGTCCAGTGCAACCATGGACTCTATGACATCCACCCAGAAGGACCCCAAGGGCTCCAAGCAGCAGAAGCACAAGCCCTTTCGGTTCTCTACTACTGCTGCAAGACCAGTCCAGCATCGGTCTGGCCAACAGGCACAGTCCTAGCATCCTCAGGCCAAGTCCATGGCCTCAGTGATCCAAAAGCCTGGAGGGAAGGGAACCGGTGACCCATCTGCCAGGTCTGCCTCCTCCAAGCCTGCTCAGTGACGGGATGAGGGGGTGCCTCCCTGGTATGCTGACCGTGGGGCAACACCACGACCGCAAAAGACTAGCACAGTGACAGATTTCACCCGAAATTGTCGGGTTGCTGTGCTGGTCCCTGCAGATACCAGTGAGCATCTCGTTGTGCACTCTCCCAGACTACACAACTCAGAGTTGGAGTTTATATAGAAACTGTGGGGTGTGGGGTCAGAACCCCACATGGGGGTTCATGAGCACAACCCCCAAAAGCTGCAGAGACATCCCGACAGAACAATACTGACACTCGGCGTGTCTGTGTCTCGAGATGTCATTGGGAAAAAATTATACATGGCGATAGTAAAACTATCTCCTTCATGCCCCTCACAACTCCTTGGGTCTTCCTGGTGGGGGGTCGGCTTCACCATTTCCTTTCTGCCTGGTCCGCTGTTACCACAGACAGGTGGGTTCTGGAAGTGGTCGGTCAGGGTCTGCCTCTGGAATTCGAGCAGTACCCTCTGAGTCCTACCTGGGCAACTGGCTAATAGCAGGTCCCTCCAAGCAGGAGGTGTAGTGGTCCAGGGATCTGGCCCTCCAGACTTGCATCGACCTTGGCCTCCTGGTCCACAGGGCCAAGTTGGAACTCATGCCTTTGCAGGTGATCAGCTTTATCGGGGCAGAGCTCAACTCGTGCCGAGCCAGAGCTCAGCTCCCAGTGGACAGGGCAGAGGTTCTCTCCTCCTTTGCCCAATCATTTCTGGTTGGGCACTTGTACCCTGCCCAGGACTTTCTGCACCTTCTGGTTTACATGGTGGCCTGCACCAGCATGGTCCTATGGGCCCATTGGCATATGCAATCCCTGGAATGGGAGCTGGCCCACCAGTGGTCTCAGCGCAAAGGTCACTTCGACCAGCTGGTCACTGTGACCCAGAAGATGTGGGATGCCCTCCAGTGGTGGCTTGTCCCCCCAGAGCATCTGAAGGAAGGGATCCCATTTGTCCACCCCGAGCTGTCATCCTGATGACCGACGCCTCTCTCTCATGGGCTGGAGTGCCCATCTGGGGGAACACAGAGTCCACGGGATCTGGACCTCCCAGGAGTTCTGATGCCACATCAACCTGCTTGGGTTCTAAGCAGTCCGGCTGGTGCTGACTGCCTTCACTCCATTTGTTCTGGGTCAGGTGGTTCAAGTACAGACGGACAACACCACAGCCATGTACTACCTCAACAAACAAGACGGAACACACTTCCTGTGTAAGGAAGCCCTCCACATTTGGACTCTCGTGCAAAGCCTGGAGGTGGATCCCCTAGCCATTCATGTGTCAGGAGTCTCCAATCAGCTGGTGGATGGCCTCAGCCGGGTGGCAAGGCGTCTCATGAGTGGTCTCTCCATCAGGAGGTAGGTCACAGTCTGTTCTCCCAGTGCGGCACCCCTCAGGTGGACCTGTTCACTTCACAGGAAAAATGCAAAGTTGAGGTTGTTTTGTGCCCACCCCCCCCCCAGCAGGGAATGCTGTAAGGGGATGCCTTCTCAAGGCCTTGGACCTCAGGCCTCTTCAGTGCCTTCTCTCCACTTCCCTTTATCCACAAGGTGTTACTCAAGGTCAGGAGGGACAAGGCACAGGTGATCCTGGTGGCTCCGAACTTGCCATGCCAGTTCTGGTACCCTGATCTCCTCAGCCTCAGCAACAGGCTCCCAAGGCATCTTCTAGTACACCTGAATGTGCTCCCCATCGATCAGGGGAAGGTACTCCACCCAGACCTTCAATTCTTGCACCTGACATCTTGGTTCCTGAGCGGCTAGAGTTCGAGGCTTTGGGACTCTCCGAAGATGTCCTCACTGTCATGGAGGTATCTAGAAAGAAATCGACCAGAAAATGCTATGCCTTCAAATGGAAGATTTGGTGTCAGGGCAAGGGGTTGGACCCTTTTGACCTGTCCAGTGGCTAACATTTTGGACTACCTGTGGTCTCTCCCCCGCAAAGGGGAATTTGGTCGATGACCTTTAATGTGTACCTGGCAGCCATCTCTGCTTACCGGGCGCAGGCCGTTCAGTGGTCGGTGGCGCAGGAGACAGTGGTCTGGTGCTTTTTGCAAGGCTTAGATCACATATCCCCTCTGGTGTGTGAACCACCACCACCATGGGATCTGTTGCTGGTTTTGGCAAAGCTCACTGGCAAGCTATCCGAACCGATGCACAGGTGTAAGATGTCACACCTGTCATGGAAGACAGCCTTCCTGGTTGCTGTCATGTAAGCCAGAAGGATCGGTGAGCTCCAGGCGCTGTCAGTGGTGTCATCTTACTTGGTCTTCCACAGGGACAAGGTTGTTCTGCTCCCCAACCCGAAGTTTCTCCTGGAGGTTGTGTTGGAGTTTCACCTGAACCAGATGATGACTCTTCCGGTGTTCTTCTCAAATCACACCTTGGAGGCCGAACACAGGCTCCATGCTCTGGACCTGAGGCAAGCGCTTGCTTACTACAAAGAGCGCACGGCTGGAGTTCGGGGAGAGATTCACCAGCTGTTTGTCACCTATGCTGAAACTGCACCTGGCAGACCTAGAGCCAAGTGGACGATTGGCAGGTGGATCACTTCCTGCATGGATTCTGCTATAGGTTGATGAGTAGGGAGCTTCCTGGAGGGCTAAGGGCTCATTCCACCCTTCATACTGCTGCATCAGTGGCTTCTTCTAGGGGGTCCCTATCCAAGAAATCTGCAGGGCTACTACCTGGAAGTTAGCAGACACCTTCATTTCCCATTACCACATTGACCTAGAGTCATGCTGGGATGCTGGTTTTGGGGTTTCAGTTCTCCAATCCTTATTTCCTAAATAGGAGGGGTGTGTGCCTTGCCTCACTCCTCCTGGAGAACTGCTAGGAGTCTGCCAGAAAGTGTGGCTAGAACAATATATCCAAGTCCCTAGAAACACTGGTTACTCACCTGTAACAGTAGTTCTAGGAGTGGCATATGATGTTCATCCACAAGGACCCACATGACCTCCCCAGCTTTGGCGCACACACTCTGCTTCCAGCGGGCAAGATCTGGTGTCATGGGGTGGAGCCAAGGGAGATATCACCCAGGTGGGTGGGAGGAGCCAGCTTGAAGACGTTTCTGGCAAATATTAAAGGGAAAGGCAACTGCTAAAAAGTGTGGATGAACATCATATATAATTCCTAGAACTACTGTTACAGGTGAGTAACCTGTGTATTTCTTCACTTATTTAGTAAGGTTTTTTTTTCTTTATACAGTTTGATATGCCTCAGAAAAGCTAGTAAACCAACAAAAACATGAACAAAAAAAACCTGCTCTTATAGGGGCACTTTAACGTATAAATCTTTCGCATATAATTTCACAGGCCCAGCATGGGGTCTGTTTTATAACTCCAGGAAAAAGAAATATCCTGTCTGCTTAGACTACAGTTTGTACATAAGATTGTTAGCAGTATAGCAGCATTGGTTATCACCACAGTTGAAAAGAAATGCAGCAAGAAATGAAAAAAAAACAAAACAGGATTTGTGACTGTGCCTTAATGGTTACGTGGGAATAAGTAGTATAATCTATAATTGTTTTCCAGAGATGTTCCATTCTGTAGCTAAAAATTCACAGCATCAGCAGAAACAGGTTAAACTTACTTCCCCCGACATTTGCATTTCTGTAGCTTCTCTTTGTATTACTGAAGCCATGTTTTTCATTAAAACAGGATTTGTGTCCATAGGCTTCATTGGTTCACATTGCTAAATCCTGCTGTGAAGTCATTATCGTCTGCTTGTGACATCACAGCCTGTTGCCCTGTAAATAATGCTGATGTCATGAGCAAAGGATTTTTAACTTCGTAGCAGAAAAGACTGCAGGAACAGATGTGGTCTAAGAGGCAAAGAACCTGATTTCATTCAGGTGTCTTTCATAATAAAGAATGGGATACCATGAAATTTTAATTTTTAATTTTTCGAAATGGTCCGTGATTTGAGTCCTGCTGATACCAGCTGTCATCGTTTTGCAGAAACCTGAGAAATCACTCCATCATACTGACTTTTGTATTTTGTTCCCAACCACTTTCCTACTAGTAATGTATTGTTTTAATGCACTGTTAACTTTCGCGTGCACTATTGTCGAAATGTCCCCTCTGTTGGCTTATATTTTGGGCCTCACAGTGTCCTGCATACCCTTCCTTTTTGGGCACGATATGGGACTCAGTCTACTTTTGTCTGGGACTGTTTGACACGTGCGATGTTGTGCATATTTGCTTTCTTTATCGAAACTTATTTTTGGTCTGGCTGCTATCTGAAATTGTTCTGCTCAAGGTTGTTTTGTTTGTATTTGCCTGTGCCTGGCTTGTTTGCATATGCTACACCTTCCACAATGTTTATTTTATTATTTTTCATAGGATCTCTTCTCATGTTACATGCTTCCTCTCCTTTGTCCTCTTCTCCCAGGATGCAATGCACCTGGAAACGAACTGTTCTAGGGACATGGATATGTTGTTCATCCACACTCATTGGCAGTATCCTTGCCGCTTTAAATCTTGCCGGAAGGTCTTCAAGCTTGCTCCTCCCACCCACCGGGTGGTATAACTCGACTCCGCCCCATGGCGCAGATCTTCCTTACGGCTTGAAGCTCAGGTTCCCTCCTAACGCTCTGCGTTTCGACTAGTTCCTATTTCTCCGTTGCGGATTTAAAAATAATATTTTGCAAAAGACTTCATCTTGATCCCTCGCGGCTCGCGATGGATAAATCGACTCGGATTTGGAATGCCCATGCGAACAGAAGATGTCTCGGACGGATCCACACTCCACGTGTGTCTACTGCTTAGGCCTTGAGCACGACCCGCAGGCTTGCGACCTGTGCTCATCTTTCTCGGCCTCGTCCTCGAAACCGTGCTGCCCGATTGCAACTGGGCCGTCCCGAGCGTTCCCTCCGGTGAAGTCCAAGGAGGCCCGGTTGGCGGTGTCATGACGAGCTTTCGGCGGATCAGCTTTCGGCGGATGGTGGCCCTCGAAGGAGGCGGCGGCGGGCGTATCTTCTCCTCGGCGGCATTTATCCCGCTCTCTCTGGGTTCTTCCTACGGCTTCCTTTTAAGGAGCTTTGTCTGTCCCTCTCCACTAAAGGAGAGGGCCTGCGTCTGCTGGACCTTTTCTCGGTCCAAAAGAGGGACAAGGTAGAGATCCCTCCGTCGGCGCTCTTGGGGCGGAAGGTCCTCTCCCGGCCGTCGACCGTCGGCTTGATCCGACCGCTCGGCTTCGACCACTGGCCTCACGGTGTCCCCGTCAGGTCAGTTGACCGAGACTCCAGTGAAGTGAGATTTTCTCGACCCATTGGGCGGGCTATGCGCCTTTAGCAGCGATTCCCCTCTCCCGGTTCCCCGGGAGGAGTTGAGGATCCGGTGGGCTCGCCTGTGCCTCCGGTTCCGAGCCCCGGATGGACCTTCCGAGCGAAGGTGCGGTTCTGGCCGACACCTCGCACCGACCCGGAAATTCCGGGACTCTCGGTCTCGGTCTCCCGGACCTCTTGGCGGTCCAGCCGTTCCCCACCCGTCATAGGCGGTCTCGGTCTCGGCACCCGCGATGGCGGCGTCGCCGCTCGTCCTCGTCTCCTCCTCGGATGAAGCAGTGTAAATTAAATCGTGATGCGAGGACCTTATGTTGCAACAGCTCCTCCTGGCGGGGAATAAGCGACTCCGGCGCCTTCCCGGCCATTAAGTAACTGTCACGGGCAACCCGACACAACCCCTCGACTTGTCCGAGCCTATACCCAGGCGGTTGTTCGGCCAAAACCAACTGCTCCACCATTCGATGGAACCTCCGCCTCCACAGCCACCAATTGGGGCTCCGACCAAGATTCTCGGTGGCTAAGGTTTCCCATGGCTGTCAGTTACCCTCACTCCCGACCGACCTCGGCAGGTGAAGGGTGGCTCAGGCCAGAGGCAGCTCTTCGAGGACTCTTCCGAGTCCGAAGGATTCCTCCTTCTTCTCCAGCGACTGGACTTGGGTCTTCAGGAGGTCAGCCAATGGGCGATAGCCCGTCGTCCTTCCTGGGACTTCTTGGCTCATCTCGGAGTCTACCGGGATGGGCTCGAACCGTTCCAACAGGCCAGGTATCCCTCACGGAGATTCTGGACGAGGATTCTCCGGCGGAGGCCTTTCCGGTGGGAGGCCATAGTGGGTCCAGCACTGGAACTTTGGCAGCGCCTGCTTCCCTACCCTCGCCCGGCCAGGATGGCCAGAAGTATACGGTCCCTACCGGTTCCTTGTCGGTTTGGAACACCCTCTGCTGAGGGTTGGTTACCGACAACATTTTCCGGCGCCCGGCTGCGCCAGGGATGGACAAACCTCTGACAGGGTCGAAATTAGCTATGTCGGGCGAAAGTCTACATGCGTCTCTCTCGGCCTCGTCCAGGCCAGTTGACCCGTCCTCATGGCACATTTTTCTCATGCCCTGTTGGGCTCCTGGATGAGGTCATCCCTCATCTTCCCGCCGATCTGCAGACTACGGTTAAGCAGGTGCGGGACCAGAGGAGAACAGTGGCCAAACAGCAGCTCCAGACTGCTTTGGATGTAGGGACTCATGTGCCAGATCGGTGGCGGCCGCGAGTGGCTATCGTCGTGGGCCAGCTGAGGATATCCACCTTTACTCGGATACCCAGCACAAGTTGGCGGATGTTCCCTTTGAGGACCTGACCTCTTGACCCTGGGGTGGAAGGTCACCTGCAGAGATCGAGAGTCCAATGCCACCTTGGACTCCGGTCTCTTCCGCTCAGAAGGACAAGGACATAAACCACAGCCTAAGCCCTTTCGGTCCTTCTGTGCCCCAGGCCCGTCCCACAGCGTCAGGGCCAACAGGCTCGGCCTTGGCATCCCAAACCCAAACACGGCTTCCTCTAACAGGAGGCAGGGAGGAAAGGGCCAGGAGGTCCTCGGCGGTCCCTCCTCCAAGCCTGCCCAGTGACAGGCAGGGGGTGTCGCCCCCATCCCCCGTCCACCTTACCCCTGGGTCCCCCCGTGGAAGGGCAGCTCCGCGCACTTCCGTTCCGCTGGTCGCTGTTACCACGGACAGGTGGGGTCTTGAGGTGGTGGGAAGAGGCCTGCCTCTGGAATTGAGCAGGCACCACCTTCAGGCCGTGCCCCTCGGGGGCCGGATCCCCAGCCTCACTGGCGGCAGTCGAGCCGACATCCTCTCCTCCTCAGAAGGAGGTGGTAAGAGATGGTGGACCCTCCTTCAGACCCAGGGTTTGTGTCCAGGTACTTCCTGGTTCGAAAGCGGACGGGGGCTGGCGCCCCATTCTTACCTACGACCTAAACAAGTTCCTAAGGTCTCGAACCTTCAGGATGGTCACTCTGGCTCAGATAATACCATCCTTGGAGCAGCGAGTGTAGTTCCTCTCTCTGGGACTTGCAGGGCCAGCGTTTTTCACGTCCTATCCGTCCGTCTCACGAAGATTCCTTCGCTTCTGGCGGAAGGATCTCTCTTGATTCAAGCCATGCCCTTGACTTGTCTCCAGCTCCCAGGGTCTTCACCAAATGCATGGCATGGTGAGCAGCATTCCTGCGGCGCCGAGGGTCGGGTGTACCACTTACCTGGGCGACTGGCTGATAGCAGCTCCCTCCAGGAAAGGCGGAGTGGTCAGAGATCTGGCCCTCCAGGTCTGCTCTCAACTGGGCCTCATATCAAGCAGGCCAAGTCAGACTCGAGCGAGCAGGTGATTTTATTCATCGAGGCAGCTCGACTCTCTTGAGCCAGCAGCGGCTCAGCGGACAGGGCGAGTTCTTTCCTCCTTTGCCCGATCATTTCTGGTTGAGCAATGCGCCCTGCCGGGACTTCCTGCGCCTCCTGGGTCTCATGGCGGCCTGTACCAGCGTGGTCCGTTGGGCCGCTGGAACATGCGTCCCTTCAGTGGGGACTGGCCAGCCGAGTGGTCTGGCAGCTGCGATCACCTGGACCAGCAGCCGTGACCAGAGGGATGTGGAATGCTCTCCAGTGGTGGACCGTTCCAGATCATTTGCAGGAGGCATCGTTCGTCCGCCCGAGCAGCCGACGGTCTCTCTGTCGACCGATGCCTCTCTGATGGGTTGGGGTGCCCATCTGGGGAACACGGCTCATGGCCTCTGGTCCCCAGCGGAGTCCGATGCCACATCAACCTGCTGGAGCTCCGGCGGTCCGCCTAGCTCTCACGCCTTTGCTCCGTTCCTCCGGGGTCAAGTGGTCCGAGTCAGGCGGACAATACCACGACCATGTACTATCTAAACCGCCAGGGCGGGGCCAGCGCTCCATGCTTCTATGCAAGGAAGCTCTCCATTTGGTCACTCGTCTGCGCAGCCTGGAGGCGGATCTCCTAGCCATTCACGTGGCAGGAGCCTCCAACACCCTGGCCGATGCCTGAGCGGATAGGGGCTGCATCCACAGTGGTCTCTCCTCCGGGTAGTACAGCATCTGTTCTCCTTTGGGGCACACCTCAGGTGGACCTGTTTGCCTCCATGGAAGGCAGAGCTGAGTCTGTTCCATGCCCGCCCCCTCAGCAGGGCTCGCTGCAGGAGGATGCCTCTCGAGGCAATGGACCCGGGCCTCTTTTATGCCTTTCCCATTTCCCTTGATCCACAAGGTGCTTCTCAAGGCGAGGAGGGACAAGGCGCAGGGTGATTCTGATAGCCCCAGACTGGCCTGCCAGTTCTAGTGCCCAGATCTCCTCAGTCTCAGCTCCAGGACTCATGACAGCTTCAGCTCGCACGGACCTGCTCTCAATCAATCAGGGAAGGTGTTCCATCCGGACCTTCAATCCCTGCACCTGACGGCCTGGTTCCTGGCGGCTAGAGTTCCAGGCTTTGGGTCTTTCGACGGTCCTCAATGTAGTTGAGGCGTCCCGTAAGGAGTCGACCAGAAAATGCTATGCCTTCAAATGGAAAAGGTTTTCCATTTGGTGTCAGACAAGGGCTTGGACCCTTCCTCCTGTTCCTTGGCAAGCATCTTGGACTATTTATGGTCCCTTTCTAGTCAAGGGCTTAGGTCGACGACCCTAAGGGTGCACCTGGCAGCCATCTCTGCTCACGGGGCGGGCCGGGAAGCAGTCGGTGGCGCAGGAGAAGGTGTCTGGCGGCTTTTCAAGGCCTTGATCACATTTCCCTCCAGTCACGGGAACCCCACCTCCGTGGGATCTACTGCTGGTACTGGCAAAGCTCATGGGCAAGCCATTCGAACCTATGCACAGGTGTGCTCTCTCTCACCTGTCGTGGAAGACCGCCTTCTTGGTGGCTATCACGTCAGCCAGAAGGATGGGAGAGCTCCAGGCGCTCCATCCAGTCTCATTACCTGGTCTTCCACAGGGACGAAGGTTGTCCTCGCCCCACCGAAATTCCTTCGAAGGTGGTGTGGGTTTCACCTTAACCAGGTGTTGACTCTGCGGTGTTCTACCCAATCACCTCGGAGGCGAATATAGGCTCCATACTCTGGATCCTAGAAGGCGCTCGCTTATTATAAGGAGCGCACGGCTGAAATTCGGGGAGAGGTTCGCCAGCTGTTTGTCACCTACGCTGAAGCCGCATCTGGCAGACCTGCAGCCAAGCGGACGATAAGCAGGTGGGTAACCTCCTGCATAGATCTCTGCTATAAGTTAGCGGGCATGGAGCCTCCCAGAGGGATAAGAGCTCATTCTACCCGCCATACTGCTGCAACGGTGGCTGCTTCCAGGGACGTCCCTATCCAGGAAATCTGCAGGGCTGCTACCTGGAAGTCAGCAAACACCTTCATTACCCACTACCACATCGACCTTGAGTCACGCCGGGATGCTGGTTTTGGGGCCTCGGTTCTCAGTCTCTCTTTCCCAAGTAAGTATATGGGTGATAGTCTTGCCTCCTCCTCCCGGAGAACTGCTAGGAGTCTGCCAATGAGTGTGGATGAACAACATATCCATGTCCTAAATACAGGTTACTCACCTGTAACAGGAGTTCTAGGAATGGTATATGTTGTTCATCCTGACCACCCGACCTCCCGGCCGACGCTAACCCTGAGCTTCCAGCGGGCCAGATCTAAGCGTCATGGGGCGGAGCCGAGTTATACCACCCGGGTGGGTGGGAGGAGCAAGCTTGAAGACCTTCCGGCAAGATTTAAAGCGGCAAGGATACTGCCAATGAGTGTGGATGAACAACATATACCATTCCTAGAACTCCTGTTACAGGTGAGTAACCTGTATTTTTAGCTCAGTGTGCCTTTTCTGGCTAACTCTTTTCAAGAAAAAAATGAAACAAACATTGGACTTGCTTCTGCTTTCATTCACCCCAGGACCTGAATTTTAGCTAGGTGTGGTGCCAAATGTTGTTCCTTCTGGACCCATGGCACATTTCACAAAAAAAGAAAGGAATTTGGTTTTATATGAAGTGCCTTTTGAACAAACTGTTTGACAAAGTGCCTTATAATCCAGTAGAGGGAGTGGAGAGAATGTCACCAGGTGCACAGTGAGATTCAAATATCACATAAACAGATTAGAGAGTGTAAATGTAGGGGATCTTCTGTGTTTTGTGTGTCATTCCCTTCCTGAATCGCTGCCACTGTATGTTTACAGCCACTGCACTACCAGTCTCTCTCATTGCTTGTAATGCACTTTGGGATACAGTGTGTATGAAAAGCGCTATGTAAATGCAAACTCTTCTTTTATTTCAGTGCCCACACAATGTCTTTCCCGCTCACTCCTGTTGCAAGGTACTAAAACCCTTTATATTCCATATTTAATCCAGGAGAGAGAGCACACTTCTGTACTTTTTCACCTCCCTTTTTTTTGTATCATAGTTGTGCAGAATCGGTTGGCCCATCAACACAGTGGCGATGCTGCTTCTTGTGATGCAAATAACCCAGCTTCAGGAATGAGCCTTGGTCATTTGAGGGCTGGCAGGGTGGTAGGAGCAGCTTGGTGGAGGGAGGGTGTCAGCTGATTCCTCGTGACATCATGCATGTTGTAGCCCCTGCTGCTGATGTCCTGAGGGAAGACACAGAATACGTGAAAACACCCAGGCTGTGGATGAAGCAGGCTATACTCTTGGTGGATCCTGCATTGACGGCTACCGTAAAAGCACTGGATTTGATCAAAAGGTTTTGGGCTGCCCTTGGGCCCCACAGCGAGGAGTGAATCATGGCTGATAGCTCTGAAGGTGGCTGCTGTCCAGGGTGATGGAGCTGGGAAGTTACCATGGGCTGAATTTGTGGGTCTGTGCAGAAGGGGCAAAAATAAGAAAGAAATATATGTGGAATTTTTTTTTCACTTATTGGATTTGGTGGAACTGCATTTTCGGTAATGGCAAAAATTAGTGTAAGGTCTACAGATTCTGCAGGTTGGTGGTGAGTGTGAAATGTTTGGTTTTACTAGATCTCAGTGGAAGTGTTCTCCCCATTGTTTCTACAAACTCATCATCATTTTGTAGAAACCTTGGTTTGCACAGCTGAATCTCTCAATTTCACACAGTTCTCAATTCTGTTAAGTTTTTTTTTTTTTTTTTTTTGGGTGGGGATGGAACTCTGGATTTAAACATTAGTTACTTGCTAATCTCTAGGTGTAGTATTCTTTTGATGCTCTCAAGATGGTATGTAGTGGAGAGGATCACTGCTATTAATCCTTGTAGAGTCATTGTAGTCTAGTGGTTAGAGTGCCGGCTTGGGAACCAGGAGATCACAGCTTCAAACCTCACCAGAGCTTAAATATTCTTCGTGTGACGTTGAACAAATACCTTAACCTCCTGGTACTCCAGTCCATCAAGCTGCTGAATTGAGTAGAAGTAAGAATTAGATGCTGTATCTCAGCTGGGCTATCGTGTGTAAATAAGTTGTGAATTAAATCCAAGAAAGATCTGTTAAGTACCCACAGAGCATTCAGGCTGATATATAAGTGATTCAGTTGGATGCAGTGTTTATGACCACCCCACCTCAATACATGCATATTATGGTCTGTAGTATTTGTATTGAGATGCTGAAGGAACCAAAATGGTGAAACATCCATGATATATTTATTTGGGTTTTGACTACTGTGGTCAAGTAGAAACATAAAAATTGATGATAGATAAGGATCGCTTGGCCACCTTAGTCTGCCCATTTTCCCTACCTGGTATAATACCGCAGACCCTACTTGGTCTCTGGCTTTACCCTCCCTTTCCAAACCAAAAAAGGTTCACATATGCCAATACCACGAATTATTGAATCCCATTACAGTTTTTGCCCTGACCACCTCTGCTGGGAGGCTGTTCCAGGCATTCATCACTCTTTCAGTGAAGAAGTACTTTGTCACGTTTCCCCTGAATCTACCCCCTCCAGCTTCATAGTATGATCCTTTGCTCTTAAGCATCTTATTTTCTGAAAAATGATTCCCTCTTGTACCGTATTTATACCCGTGAGGTATTTGAAAGTTTCTATCATATCCCCTCTCTCCCCCCCCTTTCCTCCAGGATGTACATATTGAAGTGCTTTAATCTCTCCTCATAGGACTTTTGGTGCAGACCCTGCACCATTTTAGTTGCTGTCCTCTGGACCACCTCTAGTCTGTCTATGTCCTTCTGGAGATAGTATTCTAGGTGAGGTCTCACCAATGATTTATTCAGCAGTATCACCACCTCCCTCTTTCTGCTGGTGATACCCCTCCCCATGCACCCTAGCATCCCACTAGCTCACGCCACCGCCTTGTCACACTGTTTGGCTACCTTTAGGTCATCAGATATGATTATCTCCAGGTCTCTTTCCTGCATGGTGGTCATCAGTACCATTCCCCCCATCTTGTACTCCGCCCCTGGGTTTTTGTGTCCCAAGTGCATGATTTTGCACTTCTTCGCATTGAATCTTAATTGGCACACTTTTGACCACTCCTCAAGCTTTCTTAGATCTCTATAAAAATTTTTCCAACCCCTGGAGTGCCTACCCTATTGCAGCTCTTTGTGTCCTCTGCAAAAAGACATACCTTCCCTTCTAGCCCCTCTGTGATGTTGTTAATAAAGACATTAATGAGGACCGGTCCCAGTACTGATCTTTGTGGCACCCCACTGGTCACCCTCTCTTCCTCAGAGTGAACTCTGTTTACCACCATCCTCTGCTGCCTGTTCCCCAACCAATTTCTTACCCAGTTTATAATCTTTGCACTCACTCCCAGGCTGCCCAGCTTGTTTAGGAGTCTCCGATGTGGAACAGTGTTGAAAGCCTTACTGAAATGTAGATAGGCCATATCCACAGCTCCACCCTAATCTAATTCTCTGGTCACCCAGTCAAAGAAATCTATCAGGTTTGTTTGACATAACCTCCCTGTTGTGAATCCAAGCTGCCTCGGATCCTGTAAGCCACTGGATTCAAGATACTCCACAATCCTTTCCTTCAGTAGTGATTCCATTATTTTCCCTACCACTGAAGTCAGGCTGACTGGCCTGTAATTTCCAGCCTCCTCCCTGCTACCACTTTTGTGAAGTGGGACCACATCAGCCCTCCTGCAGTCCTCTGGAACCACTCCTGTCCCCAGTGAGTGGTTGAACAGGACTATCAGAGGTGCAGCCAGCACCTCTCTGAGCTCCTTCAGTATCCTTGAATATATACCATCTGGCCCCATTGCCTTGTCCAGTTTCAGATTTGCAAGTTCCTTCAGGACTCTCGCCTCTGTAAATGGACTTGTGTCCACCTCCCTTCCTTTGATGCTCCTGTCTCTTTTCTGTGGACCCTCGCCTTCCACTTCCTCTGTGAACACTGAACGAAAGTATTTGTTCAGGGCATCTGCTTTTTCCAGAGCCCCTTCCTTACACTCCCCCTTCCTTCTTTAATCTTACAATCCCTCCCCTTAACATAGAAACATAGAATTTGATGGCAGATAAGGACCGCTTGGCCCACCCAGTCTGCCCATTTCCCTACCTACTGGATAAGCTGCAGATCCTAGTTAACCAGCAGCCTACTTCTTCCTACCCCCACCCCTAGAATTGCCTTATGACTGTCCCATGCATGTTGAATTCCACCAGTTTTGACTCCACAACCTCCTCCGGAGGCCGTTCCATGCATCACAACCCTCTCTGTGAAAAAATACTTCCTTAAATTACCTCTGAGCCACCCCTCTATCTTCAAATTGTGCCCTCTTGTTCTTGCACACCTCTTTTTTGAAAGATGCTACCCTCTTGGACTTTGTTGATTCCTTGAGGTACTTGAACGTTTCCTCATTTCCCCCTCTCCCTCCTTTCCTCGAGGCTATACATATTAAGCTCCTTCGTCTCTCTTCTTATGTCTTCCGGTGCAGACCCTGCACCATTTTAGTTGCCCTCCTCTGGACAACTTCATCCTGTCTATGTCTTTGCAGAGATTGGGTCTCCAAAACTGCACACAGTACTCAGATGGGTCTCACCAGCTGTCTGTACAGAGGGATAATAACTTCCTGTTTTCTACTGGTGATGCCTCTCCTCTGCATCCCAGTATCCCCCAGCCCTCCTTGCTGCCCTCTCCATTGCTTGCCCACCTTTAGGTCATCTGATATGACTACCCCCAGGTCCCTTTCCATTTTGGTGTTGTTGTATCTCACCCCCATTGTGTACTCTTCCCTGGGTTTTGTTTCCCAGGTGCATTACTTTGCACTTCTTAGCATTGAATCTAAGCTGCCATACATTTGACCATTCCTCTAACCTTGCCAAGTCCTTCTCATCCTTTCCACCCACCCTGTGCATCAACTCTGTTGCAGATCTTTGTGTCATCTGCAGGGAGACATACTTTCCTTCTAGTCCTTCTGCAATGGCAACATAAAGACATTGAAGAGGACCGGAATCTATCTTTGAACCCTGCGGTACCCCACTAGTAACCTCCTTTCTTCTGGTGGACTCCATTTACTTACTCTCTGTTCCTATTCTCCAGCCAATTCTTTACCAGGCTGTCATCTTGGGACCTACTCCCAGGCTGGCTAACTTGTATATTAATCTTTTGTGTGGGACTGTGTCAAATGCCTTCTAAAAGTCTAGGTAGGCCATGTCCACAGCCCTCCCTGATCTACTACTTTGGTCACCCAGTCAAAGAAATCTATCAGATTCGTTTGGCATGACCTTCCCTCTGTGAATCCATGCTGCCTAGGGTCCTGTGCCCCTCTGGCCTCTAGATACTCGACAGTTCTTTCCTTCAGAAGTGATTCCATCATTTCCCTATCACTGAGGTTAAACTAACAGGTCTGTAGTTTCCTGCTTCTGTCTTGCTCCCACTTTTGTGAAGGGAATCACATCTGCCCTCCTCCAGTCCTCGGTACCACCCATCCTCCCATGATTTGTTAAAAGGGTAGTCAGTGGTGTCACTAGTTCTACCTTAGTTCTTTTAAAATTCTGGGATGAATCCCATCAGGCCCCATTGCTTTGTCCACCTTCAGTTTTAAGAGTTCTTTCAGAACCCTTTCTTCTGTAAATTAGCTGGTATCAACTTCTGTATCCAGAGTGTTTCTACTGTTTGTTTATGCACTCCCCTCTTCATTTGTAAATCTGAGCAAAAATATTTGTTTAGTATCTCTGCCTTTCACAGTCTCCTCTGCCCACCCTCCCTCCCTTTATTAAACCTCACTATCCCTCCCTTGGTCTTCCTTAGCTCCCTGATGTACCTATAAAAGGTTTACCCCTTCTTAACTGAGTTGGCATCTTTTTCCTCAGTTTGGACCTTTGCTGTTCTGACTGCCTTCCCAGCCTCCTTTGCTTTAACTGATACAGTTCCCTGTCCTGCTCCTTCTGTGATTCCTTGTACTTCCTGAATGCTTTCTTTTTCTTGAACCTTCCTGCCACTTCCTTTGAGAACCATAGTGGTTTCTTACATCGTTTTGTTTTGTTTATTGCTTCACACAAGGCTTGTTACCTCTGTGATGGCAGTTTTATTATTCCCATTGTTCTTCCACCCTCCTTCCTGCCCATTTGCTAGTGCATTCCTTAGGCACTCACCCATTTAGTAAAGTCAGCTGTCCTAAAGTCAGTACTTTTGTCTTTGTATGGCTTGACTCTATTGCTGTGTTTATTGTGAACCATACTGTTCGATGGTCGCTAGTTCCCAGATGGCTACCCACTTCTACATCTGTGATCCTCTCTCCATCTCCATTTGAGAGAATCAAGTCTAATATTGCTCCTTCTCGAGTGGGCTCCAATACTAGTTGTCTAAGGCATGCCCCCTGTAGGGCATCTAGAATAACTCCACTCTTCGAAGTGGCAGCTGCAACTGTACTCCAGTTAACATCTGGCATATTCAGATCACCCATCAGCAATATCTCCCCTTTTTCTGCCATTCTAAGTATACTTTCTATCATTTCCTTGTCAGTTTCCTCCCCCTGAGAAGGTGGTCTGTATACAACACCAGTGCGGATTGTGGTGCCATTGCCTGTCTCCAAATTTACCCACAGTGCTTCTTCTCCTCTTTGTTTACCCTTTTGTTCTGTTGCTTTTATTCCTTCCCTTATGTAAAGAACTACTCCTCCTCCTCTTTTACCCTCCCTGTCCCTCCTGTAGATAGTGTATCCTGGTATGTTTACGTCCCAGTCATGGTTTTGTGTGTACCATGTTTCTGTGACTGCCACGATATCCAGATGTTCCTCCTCCATCAAGGCCACTAATTCCAGGAAGCATGTTACCCAGACTACTGGGCATTGGTACTCATTGCTCTCCATTTTTGATGGCTTTACCTTCTGTTGCAGCACCCCATTGACCGTTCTCGTTGGTCTTTCTCATTTAGTACCCTGTTTTGTAGGGAGAGGCTGGGATTTTCCTGCTGCTTGTCAGTGCCTTCCCTTTGACTAGTTTAAAAGCTTGCCGATGAAGCATTTAAACCGATTGCTCAAAGACTTGTTCCTTCCTGGACAGATGCAGACCATCCTGCCAGTATGAGCTGAGTGTCCCTCAGGTGGAACCCAGTCCCCAATGAAGCCAAACCCCTGTGCTCCACACCATTTTTTCAACCATTCATTAAACTGCATGGTGCTAATTACCCTCGCCTCCCCCATGCCTTTGACAGGCAGCACCTCTGAGAAGGATACTGTGTGTGCTATTTGTCTTAGGCCCCTCCCCAACTCTGCAATGTCCTCCTGCACTGCTCTAATCTCATGATGAGCCAAGTCATTTATCCCTAGGTGGACAATTACATCCAGCTCAGACTCCCTTGCAGCTGTTCTTGTGAACCTGAGGATGCGCTTCCTGTCCCTCCAAGCCATGGCACCAGGCAGGCACCTTACTTCAGTTTTCCCAGCTCCCCCCAGTTCTATACCCCTAATCATTGAGTTCCCCACCAGGAGCTGCTTCCTTTCCCTGTGGTGTCCTCTGCCTCCTTCCTGTGGGCCTCCCTTGTGACAGTTGTCATCAGTCTTCTCTGCGGGTGCATCCATAGTGGAGCTATGCTCCCCCAGAATGGTGTATGTATTGTGGAGTGGAACAATTAACTGGGTGTGCCTCTGTTCCACCATCCTCACCCTCCCTGAGCCCACTGTGGTCCAACTGCTGTGCTTTCTTCCCAACCTCTGAGGTAGTGGTTTTGGCACTAGTGCTCCCTGGATGGGGGAGGTTCCCTTCCTACTGTCCAGTGTGGCCTGGGGGAAGGTTTTCTTACCACTGTCCAGTACGACCTGAAGACGGGCAACTTCCTCCCTCAGGGCAGAGAGTTGTCTGCAAATAGGGCAGCATCTCAGCCTCCAGAAAGACTCCCGGAAGACTGCTGCCCCACAGCCATTACATTGCATTACTCCCCACATGTTTATCTACTTTTTTGTTTGTTCGTTTTGTGTGTGTGTGTATGTATGTATCATGGCGTGATGGTTATATAGAAATATATATATTATAGAATGTGTATGCTTATATTGTCAGTGCAGTGTGCTAGAGAGGATATGACAGTGATATGCACCTTGCACTCTTGAGGAAATGATGTCAGAACCTCAGGTATAAAGGAATTATTTCAAGGGGTGGGTGGGGTGAGGGTGGGAAGGGGTTGGGCCTAAACTGTGCCCTCACAAAACAATCAGCTAAAAGCTCTCACCTACCACTGCGATGAGTGCCTTCCTGTCAGCAAGATACCCTACACAACAATTTGACAGAGAAAATACCCTGCTAATCAAACAGAGAAAAATCCAGACATCCAAGTCAGACACAGGTAAACCTCTCCAGCCCCAAAACAGCTTGGTGGTTTGTTAGCCACAAAGGAAAATCAAATATGCAGTTATTTCAGCCCTTCTGAAGATGCTGACAAGATAAGCAGTTTTGAAAACCCCCTTCCTGAATTAAAAACTAAAATAATTAAACACAAAGCAATACCACTGTAAAAGTTAGGAAAACTTCTCTCAGATGTAAGCAAAAGAGAGAGATTAGTTACAGATATCTAGTCCAATATAGTATATCCCACGCAGCTTCTCAGTTGTTTCAAAGCACACCCAGTACACAACTTGGAAGAAGATGGACTTCTGTCTGAAACAGGATCACACCAGTAGTTTATAGTAATTGATCAATGCTGAAATAGTCAAGCTAGACAAAGACTTGTCTTTGTCCTTTCACTTACATACCTAAAAACATTTATTTTCCCCTTTTTTTAATGTCTGAGCTATTTTCTCCTCCGTTTTCACCTTTGCGCTCCTTACTGCTTTCCCTGCCTCCCTCTGCTTCTCTTGATACATCTCCCTATCCTCCTCCCTCTGTGTCTTCTTATACCTCCTAAATAGCAACTTTTTTGCCCTTAACTTTTCAACCACCTCATTTGCGAACCATAGTGGTCTCCTTTTCCTCTTGCTTTTGCTAACTTGCCTGACACAGAAGTTGGTTGCCCTCACTATGGCCCCATTAGTTTTGGTCACTGTTCCTCCACTCCACCCAACCCCCCCCCCAGCCAAGGCATCTCTGAGGCATTCCCCCAATTTTGTAAAGTTGGCCCTCCTAAAGTCCAGGGCCCTCGCCTTTGTGTGGTTTGATTCTGTAACCATTCTTATATTGAACCATACTGTATGGTGATCACTGATCCCCAGGTGGCCACCACCATGACATCTGCAACACTGTCCCTATTGGTTAGTACAAGGTACAATATTGTTCTCCCATGAGAGGGCTCTCCTACTAGTTGCCTGAGTTACACCCCCTGCAGGAATACAGGATGTCCTGCTTCTAGCTGAAGCTGCAGCTGGGATGCACCAATCTAGATCCAGCAGGTTGAAGTCCCCCACCAGCAGCATGTCCCCTTATTTGCCATCTTTGGATGTCTTCCACCAGAACCTTATCAGCCCCCAACCCACCCATACTGAGTCTGTAGATCACACCAGTGTGTATAGCTGCTCCATTCTCTCTCTAGGGCGACCCACAGTACCTCTACCCCTCCCTGTGTTTCCTGTATCTCTGTTGCTTTAATATTATCCCTCACATAAAGAGCCACTCCTCCCCCTTTCATGCCTCCCCAGTTCTTCCTGAACAGAGTATAGCCTGGTATGGCTATATCCCAGTCAGGGTTCTCATTGCACCATGACTTGGTAATGGCGACAATGTCCAGGTTATCCTCTGACATTATGGCCACTAGGTCCGGGATCTTATTTCCCAGACTTCTAGCATTTGCAGACATGGTCTTCCAAATTCAGTTGCCACCCTTCCTGTTAGCCCCCCTATTTCCCTTTTGTCTACTCTTCCTATCTCTCTTCATTTCTACCATTTTGTTTTTGTTGTCATTTTGTTATAGAAAAGCGTAGGTGTGCACCCCTTATCACCAGAAGATAAATTGAAACTGGAGAGTCATAAAATAGCCAAACAATCAGCCATAACAGGGTGTGTAGTAAAGGATTTTATTGCACATCCCAAGGGAGTGAGGCACAAGGCCAAAGACTTAAGTGGCACTCCATGGTGTGGCTTATAATGGCTTGTTGCTCTTTTTTTTTTTTGTACAATTTCTTTATCCTCCTCGGCAGACCGCTGCTTATGTTGGCCAACTTCACCGGTCCCCAGGGTCGGCTCGGGAGCTTTCTAGTGCTTTGCACCCTAGCGGAACTCTGGAGCTGACCCGAGGTGTTATCCTGCCGCGATCCCCATTTTTCCCTGTTTTTGACCCACGTTATCCTGGGGCCCCAGAAGCAGTAGTACATGCATGTGGAGGCATTCATGCACACTGAAGCTCTGCCAGGGCTCCTCGTGCGTGACACTGCCACCTAGCCTCCACCAGGAGGTAGCCGAACTCTGAGGAGCCCCTCAGAACCCTCCAAAGGATGAGAACTGCCAACTGGCAGCTCGATCATCTCCTCACCCTCCCCTTCCCGACTGACCCCCAGTGCTACGAGCCTGTACTTAAACCCGGGTCTCTAGCGTGGAGCGAGGTGTGGTGTCCAGCACCACAAACCCTCACCGCCACCAGGCCAGCTCTGCTTGTTGCCCTTATGCCATTATGTGTAATGAAAAAGATTTTTAATATGATTTTTGTGCATAAAATCATTTGTTTGAATACATGTTAAAAAATATATATATATACACACACACACACACACACACATAATATGGTCACTGAATATGTACATAATGAGGACTTTTTTGCCTTGGCAATGAGATCCGGCACCTGACCATGCCCCGCTAGCTTTTTAATGCATGGTCAGGTGATGCCCCTCAGCAGATGATGTTTCAGGATTTTTCCTTTGTCATTGTATAAATTTATTTCAAATGTTTGTTCTGCAGGATAGCCATATAAGGTGTGTTTTTAATCAACTGCTATAATTACTAGTCTGAGGGGTCTGGTACTGTTGGAGATTTACTCAGCTGTTTCATGAATCAGTGGCATGATACTTTTGCAGTGTCATCGAGGCACAGGTCAGAAAGCATAGGAAAAACCAGGAACAGTTGTAGAATTCACGAAAAGTGTTTATTAGTACTAGCAGTAACATAAAAAAATAAACTTGTTCAGGATAACTAGTTACAAAGGCAGAATAAACGGAGAAGATCCATTTTAGTTTTCCTTCTCTGTATCTCTCTAAACATTGCAGTTCTGTCTCTTAAAAGTCTTTGCAACCCTCCTCCTTAACAAGCATCCTGTTTTTTTCCTAAAATGTTCTTGTAAATTTCCAATATTCTTGTCAATTTCATGCAGGTGCAGCAAGAATACAATGTCCCAGAACTGAGGCCCCTTCTCCACAGCTTCTGAAAAGGGGCTTAAAAACTGCTCTCAGATTAACCCCTTGAGTTCCTTATAGCTTTTTGCAATCATCGCAGACTATAATTATATACATTTCAACAGTAACTCCATATAATTTCTAAACAAAGGGATCCCAATATTAGTTACATTTCCACGTAATGATGTGTATATATTTTTAAACCAGCAGATATTCAAGGGGGAAATAAGACAGAACAGGAAGTGAAGATTGAGAGATAGCGAGGGGCAAAGAATTGCGAGACTGTCTGGGTGATCAAGTCCTAGGTCTCAAGAAAATTTTGTTGCGCAACCAGACAGACAAGAGACAGGAAAGGAAAGAACAGATCCCTGCTTTCAAACTCTCCATAACAACTGGGACAGGGTCCTATTCAACCCTGTCTCATACACCCCCTCCTTAAGAGGGAACCTGTTTTATCAAACAGGTTTCCAAAACTTTCTATTAATTCTCTACTAACATTAGCTTCTAACTTTCAGAAATGAATGCAAAACTGGGTATATTTTCTGTTGTAATGGTGAAATTTAACCATTTGTTACTTTATTGTTTTTTGGATTGGTATTTCTTTTAGCTTAATTCACATGTTAATAGCCTACCTTATATTTAATTTTCTTCTTATTATAAATTATTTAATTGAAGGAAAAGACATTTATCAGATTCAAACTATAAATATATTTTTTTTGACTTCTCTCCTTCTTCAGTTGTGGTTCAAAATTTAAATAATTATTTAAATATCTAACACAAATGATGCTGGCTGTTTGCTGTTTATGGGAACAACTGTTTCTCATTATTGTTAATTCATTAGTCTATATGGATAGTTTCAACCTTTAGTAGTAGTTAGGAAGTTTCAGATTTTCTGCTCTCCTTATATTTCACTACATGTCCTAGAGAGCTTAGGAGTGGTCTTGATTTAGTGCTGTATATAAACCGACCGATACTCCGCTGCTCATCTCAAATGACCATTATAGTGTTCTTGTTAATAAGTTTGTTGTTAGTTACTGTTGTTATAATAGTCAGGGAGATTTACAACAAATGGTACCAAGGCATTTTCCGGATTCCCTTGTATATTCTAGTAGTTAATACTCCTGCCTCAAACTGGATTATAATCATCAGTCATGTATTTTTGATCTGTAGTGTCTGCCTCTCTTTTGCTCGGTGCATTGAAGTCCAGACATGGATGCCATTACCGATTAATCATTTCAATGTCTGATTTAATACTATATACATGGAATGTCAAGGGCCTCAATGCACCGAGCAAACGTAAACAGGTTTTAAATCATCTTAAAAGAAAAAAAGCGCAAATTGCCTTTTTACAAGAAACTAAACTATTAGAGGTGGATAATGACAAATTAAAAAAATGACTGGGTTGGTCAAATTTATGCCACTTGTGCTACAACCAAGAAATGTGAGGTTGTAATTTTAATCCATAAAAGTTTAAAATGGAAAGTATTGAACATAAAGAAAGACCCTGATGGCAGATGGCTGATTGTTACATTTGATTCTATAACTGGTCCATTAACCTTTGTTAACATTTATTCCCCGAATTCAGATACACCCAAATTTTTTCACAATCTGGCCCAACAATTAACCTCTCTAAATTTAAATACCCAGATTTTAATTGGTGGTGATTTTAATCTTACATTAGAGTCATATCTTGACAGAAGCAATGCTTCGTTAGATGCCCATCCGAGGAGCATTGCTGCACTTTCATTATTAATGAAAGACCTGGGATTAGTGGATATATGGAGACTTTTTCACCTTAGAGATAAAGAGTATACATTCTCTTCCCCCAAGCATCAGTCAAATAGTAGAATTGATTATTGGTTAACCTCCCCTACTATCACAGCTAATATTATAGATTGTAACATTCTACCCCTTCTTATTTCAGATCATGCTCCAGTTAAACTTCACTTGTTATGGAATTCCCCCCCCCCTTTGAAATCACCTTCCTGGCGATTAGACCCACTCTTACTTAAAGACCCAGAATTTACTTCTTGGTTAAAAACACAAACTCAGGAATTTATTTTACTCAATAACCCAGAGGATACGTCTATGGGCACTACTTGGGAGGCGCTCAAAGCTACTCTTCGCGGCAAAATCATCAGTTTTTTTGTACATAGGAAAAGAAAGAGAGAAAAACAACTTAAAGATCTTGAGAACGTACTTAAAATTGAAGAATTACAACATTCAGCTACCCCACACCCTGACCCTCTATCCCCTTTACATCATGAAATCCTTAGATTTCGTATGCAAATTAATGATTTAATCTCCCGGAAAAGCAAAATCGCATTACTTGGAATTAAACACAAGTATTGGGAGGGGGGTGAAAAAGGTAGCAAGCTACTGGCTTATAGACTTAGAGTACAACAGCTGGAGTGATACATTTCAGGTCTAAAAAACACTACTGGGCAAATATGTACTGATAACCCTAGCATTAATAAGATCATGTCTTCATTCTATAAAAAGTTATATACATCCACTACCTCCGCAGCAAATTTGCAGATTGACAACTTTCTGGATAAATTAGCGCTTCCCCAACTTTCACACGATGCAATAAATTCTTTAGATAAACCAATTAGAATAAAAGAAGTTCACCATGCACTCTCTTCCCTCAAAACTGGACGTGCCCCTGGTGGCGATGGTTTCCCAGTGGAGTTTTATAAAAGTATGGCTGATTTACTTTGCCCTTTATTATGCAGGGTATTTCATGAATCCATAACTTTAGAAAAACTACCTCCAACCTTAACGGATGCAATCATTACAGTGCTCTCCAAAAAGGATAATGATGTTACTCTTCCGTCTAACTATCATCCCATATCATTACTTAAAGTAGCTGGTAAAATTTTCGCAAGTCTATTAGCTATTCATTTTAAACCCTTCATTCCCCAATTAGTTAATAAATCTCAGACAGGTTTTGTCAAGGGTAGGATGGGTTCAGATCATCTTCGCTCTTTATTCAATCTCATGTATAAAGCTAAATTACTAAAATCCCCTGCAGTCGCTATTGCCATCGATTTTGAAAAGGCTTTTGATTCTTTGAATTGGAATTTTCTTTATTTAATTCTATCTCGCTTTGGCATTAGTGACTGCTTTTATTCATATATAAAATTACTATATACCTCCCCTACAGCAAGGGTCCTTACTAATTCTACTTTATCTCAATCCTTTAAATTAAATAGAGGCACTAGACAAGGATGTCCCATATCCCCTTCCCTTTTCATTTTAGCCTTAGAACCTTTGGCAGCTGCTCTCTGTCAATCTGACAAAATCAGACGTATATCGATTGGCAATACACAATATACATCCTTGTCTTATGCCGATGATATGTTAATGTTACTAGAAGATTTATAATTAGCTGCACACCCACTTATACAATTACTAAATACATTTGCGGAACTCTCTGGTCTTGCAATTAATTACAAAAAAACTGAAATATTGCCACTCAACACATTTTGTAAACACTACATGAATAATGTCCTTGGCTTCGGTTGTGCATCCCAGTGCATTTCATACTTATGAATTAAAATTTTAATGGATACTGAAAAAATATGGGAGGCAAATCTTACTCTATCCTCTCAGAAATTAAAACAACACTTGAAAGGTGGAAAAATCTTAACTAACATTAATTGGTAAAATCAACGCAATTAAAATGTCTGTTACTCCCAAGATATTGTATATTTTTTCTAACATACCGTTGATTTTGCCCATTATTTTTATCTCTCGAATTGATAAATTGATAGGGAATTTTATCTGGGAAGGTCATATCCCAAGATTTAGTAGAAATAAGCTACATACCCATTGGATTCCCAGGGTGGGTTTACTCTTCCCTGGTTCTTGGCCTATCTATGGGCATTTTGTGCCTCACAAACCACAAAATGGTTTACTAAACCTAATAATGAATCTCCTTTATGGCTCAATATGGAAGCCTCCTGGATACCGGAAACATTCCGTAATTTTATTTTCAATTCTTTGCCACAAAATTAAAAAATCCTACAATTGCTCCATCAATGTATTACTGGCTTAAATTACATAGATGGTTAAAAACTGACCCAGTTCCTACATTTTACTCTCCTATGTGGGGAAACCAATGTATAACCTTAGATGGCCAACCATTGTTTTGCAACTCATGGAAACATAAAAATATAGTATTTTTGGGTGATATCTTAATCAAAAATAGTAATATTTTGGATTCTTTCACAAATTTACAAACCATTTGGGATATAAATAAAAAGGATTTCTGGAAATATCTACAAGTTCGAGCAGCATTAGCTCCTGTATTACAGCATAAACATAGAATAACTTATTCCAACCTAAATATCACCTCATGGGTGAATACCTCATCTGGGCTAGTTAGTAAAATTTATAAAATGATCAGGGACAATTTACCAAATCAATCAATTTAAGCCAAAACTAAATGGAGCTTAGCATTGCAACAAACTATAACTGAATCTCAATGGAGCCAGTGCTGGACTGTTCGCCATAACACATTTAGAGATGTGCGTAGTACACATTCAATATAACATTTTTCACTTGTGGTACAGAACACCAGCCTTACTATATAAAATGGGAGTTACACCAAATGATATATGTTGGAGATGTCACTCATCTAATGGTAATTTATTCCACATTTTATGGCTTTGCAGTTACATATCTATATTATGGCATTCGGTCCATCATTTGGCTTCTGATATCGTAAAATGCTCCTTACCTTTTGACCCCAAAGGGCGGGATATTCAGAAGGAGTTGCTTATGGCACAACACAGTTCGCCATGCACAACTACTGATAACGCGTGCGATATTCAAGGGGATTGTGCCTGGCACAAATCCGATGTGCGGTGCATCAGTAATGTAGCTAGCGCGGTAGAGGCCGTGCCCCACGTCCTCCACATCCCGATATTCAGCGGGATGTGCTGAGCCCGCATGTGCAGATTCCTACCTGCGCTGCACACAGGTGAGCCAAAAAAAAAGGAGCAACAGCTGGCCACCCACAGGTGAGCTGCCATATTGCAGGGCACAACATGGCAGCTGCCACATGTGGGTGACCACCCGAGCTCCGGCTGCACCTTCGTGGTGGCATCCCCCCATGCCTGATCGAGGGCATATGTAGAAATATAATAGTCCCATATCCCTGGTGGTCCAGTGGACCACTCGCAGCCCGATCGCGGGCATCTGTAGAATATATTAACAGTCCTACATCCCTGTGGTCCAGTGGACAGCTCGCAGCCCGATCGCGGGCATATGTAGGAAAATATTAGTCCTATATCCCTGGTGGTCCTGTGGACTGCTTGCAGCCTGATCGTGGGCATATATAGGAAAATATTAGTCCTATATCCCTGGTGGTCCAGTGGACCGCTGGCAGCCTAATCGCGGACGTCAATAATAAATAATTACACACCAATCCAGCGCTGGTGGTCCAACAGTACCCCCTCCCCACCCGCCCACTGGGCCCCACCGCCTCCCCGATCCAGCGGTGGCGGCAGCTCCCACCCGTTTGCCACCCGCCGACTGACTCCATATGGTAGGGCTGCAAGCCCATTGGTCCTGATGTGAGCCAATGGGCGTGCAGCATACCTCCTCTACCACATCGAATGTGAATGGATCCATTCACATAATGGACTATGTAATGCGATAAACTGCACTCCATTGGCTCACACTGAGGACCAATGGGTGTGCAACCACCATGTCGGTCGGCGGGCGGGTTGGCGACAGCGGGTGAGGGCTGCCGCCGCCGCTGACCGGAAGGGCAGGGCGGTGGGGCTCAGTGGGGAGGGGTGTACCGCTGGACCACCAGGGTTGGTTTGGTGTGTAATTATTTATTACTGATGCTCGCGATCAGGCTGTGAGCGGTCCACTGGACCACCAGGGATATAGGACTAATATTTTCCTGCATATGCCCGCGATTGGGCTGCAAGCAATCCACTGGACCACCCAGGATGGAGTTAACTGTTTAAAACATACTTATGCCTGCGATCAGGCTGCAAGCGGTCCACTGGACCACCAGGGATGGAGTTAACTGTTTAAAACATACTTATGCCTGCAATCAGGCTGCAAGCGGTCCACTGGACCACCAGTGATATAGGACAATAACATATCACGAATGCCCACGATCAGTCTGCAAGTGGTCCACTGGATCACCAGGGATATTGGACGTGTTCTTACATTCACGCCTGCCCGCGATCGGACATTGGGGCACTTTGACGCGATGTGCAGGGGGCATCAGTCCCCAACGGCTGCAGCCTGGCAGGGTGCCAGGCACAAGTCGCCGGGGATCGGTGCACCTGCATGCAAATGGGGCCATAATGACATGCAAATGGCCCCATTTGCTGCTACCTCATATGGCCCCATTTGTATGTGCACTTTTGAATATTGCAGTGGTTGCACCTATCGCAATGGCACTTGCACTTGCACATCCCCTGCTCCACTCTGGTCACTGGCTGGCACAGTGCCACTGTGCCATACTTGCGCACTGTAAGTGGCAGGAGGCGATATTCTCGGATGCTGTGCCATGGCGCTCCATTGAATATCACCCTGTCAATGCCCCTGCGCATCCAGGCTATGCTTGTGCCCAGACTTGTGCCACTGCCTGGCGCAGTCTGAATATCCAGCCCCCAGTACTTTATTCTAGGGATTATTGACAAAAATATTAAACTGTCTAGATATCAGCATAGATGGCTACAAATATTGTTTATGCAGGTCAAACGTTTGATTTTAATTAACTGGAAGTCACAGATAATACCTACACTTACTGATATTCTTAATAGCTTAACCCAAATTGCATCCCTGGAACGAATATCTTATTTGACTTTAGACCGACTAAATGTATATAAATTGTGCTGGCAGGATTAGTTTAATTTTCTGGAATCTGGAGGATTAGGAAACACCTGTAGATTTCTCCTTTAGATGGATTCTAAAATATTTTATAGAATAGACAGATTGTATCTCCCTACAATATAGATAGGATATATTGTTATTTTGTATAGTATTGTGTTTATTTTATATACTGCATAGAAATGAGAATCAATGGCAATGAGCGCCACTACATATCATGACATGTAGTGTATATATATATATATATATATATATATATAAACCATGATACTAATTTTAACCCAATTCTGTATAATCAAAATGTGGATTGTGTAAAATGTCATACTACATTGTGTATTATATTCATGTCTGCATGGTATTATTGTGTGATAATATAGAAAATGCTTTTTATTTTCTAATAAAAAGATTAACTGCAAAAAAAAAGAAAAAAAGAAATTAAGCACCTGTGCAGTATCCTTTTTTTCTATAACAATACGGCAAACAGTAAAGTTTAAACTCGTACATTTGTTTTTCAACCTTCAGAACCCTCAATTCCTGATCTATATCTTGACAGAAAATCAGCATTGCTATTCTCTTTACCAGATTTGTGTATCACCTTGAATTTAAATGTCTGTAGTGCCAGGTACCACCTTGTGATTCTGGAATGTTTATCTTTCATTTGGTTAAGCCAACAGAGAGGATTGTGATCTGTTATAAGTACATCAGTTCCTAGTAAGTAAAACATAAGGGACTCAATGGTCTACTTTGCTGCTAAACATTCCTTTTCAATGGTGGAGTACTTTTTCTCTCTGTCATGCAACTTCCTACTTATGTACAAAATAGGATGTTCTGTCCCATCTATATTTTGACTCAGGACTGCACCTAGGCCTACCTCTGATGCATCTGTTTGTAACAAAAATGGTTTCTCAAAGTCTGGGCTTCTTAAAACAGGGAATGAACATAATGTAGCCTTAATGGCTTGAAAAGCTTCATCACACTCTGAGGTCCATTTCATATTATTTGGGTACCATTTTTTCGTGAGTTCAGTGAGGGGAGTAGCTAACTCGGCAAAGTTGGGAACAAATCTCTGATAATAACCAGCCAACCCTAAAAATGACCTGACATGTTTCTTTGTTTTAGGGACAGGGCTGTTAGTTACAGCTTCTGTTTTAGACATTTCTGGCTTAACTTCTCCATTTCCCAACACACAGCCCAAATATCTGGTTTCCTGCATGCCCAATGCACATTTGATAGGATTAATAGTCAGACCTGCATTTTCGATAGCTTGGATAACTGTTCGTAGGTGTTCCAGGTGGCTTTTCCAGTCTGGACTGTACACCACGACATCATCCAGGTATGCAGCACAATAACCAGTCTGAGGTGATAAAATTACATCCATGTACCACTGGAATGTAGCTGGCATCCCATGTAAACCAAATGGCATGATGGGGAACAGACAGAATCCAACAGGAGTGGCAAATGTAGTTTTGTCTCTAGTTTCTTTAGCTAAAGAGATTTGCCAGTAACCCTTGGTGAGATTGAGGGTACTAATATACTTTGCACTCCCCAGTCTGTCCACCAAATCATCTGTTCTGGGCAGAGGATAACTGTCAAATTCTGACACGTGTTTAAGTTTCCTAAAATCAAGGCAGATTCTAACATCCCCTTCTTTTTTGTTTACAGTTACCATTGGAGATGACCAAGCACTCCTCAACTCTTCTATGATACCCAATTCTTTCATTTTTTGTGTTTCCTTAACCACATCAGCTGTTAACCGCTCTGGTAACCTGTATGTCTTTTGCCTAATTGGGCGAGCATTCCTTGGCACTATTACATGCTCAACTCCTTTTGCTCAGCCTGATACTGTGGTAAAAGTACTGTTAAAAGTCTTTAGCACATTATGAATTTCTGCAGTTTCTTCTGAGGTTAAGGAAACATTAACATTTACAGCATCAGCAGTTACAGTTTGTTCCAGTCTATCAAAAGCTTCATCAGTATCTTCTTTATCAGTTTCTGGTAAAACTAGCAATGCAGCGTTTGACATTTTTTCAACCCATTTCCTGAGGAGGTTAGCATGGTATATCTCAGGATTTTTCCTGTCAGGGGTCTCAGTCTCGTAGTTAATGGTGCCAGTACATCTAAGCACTCTATAAGGCCCTTGCCACTTCATTAACAGTTTATTTTCTGTTGTGGGTAACAGTAGCAAAACCTTTTCACATGGCTCAAAAACATTTTCTTTTACCCCATGGTCGTAATATACATTCTGCTGGTTTTAGGCCGCTTCCTGATTACTATGGGCAATTGCAACATATTTTGCCAGCTTCTTTCTTAGGGCACACATATAAGACATTATAGATTGTTTCTGAGTGGAGTTATCTTCCCACATTTCTTTTATCACATTCAGTGGCCCTTTTGCCTGCCTACCATACAGCATTTCAAATGGTGAAGATCCTGTTGATGCCTGTGGCACTTCTCAGCAAGCAAAAAGTAGGTAAGGCAAGTATTGGTCCCTATCTTTCCCTTCCCCTTTTATAAACCTTTTTAACATGCGTTTTAGGGTTTGGTCAAAACGCTCAACAAGACCGTCTATCTGAGGGTGATAGGGGAGGTTCTTATGGCAGTGATACGTAGTAGTCTGTACAGCTCCTTAAGTAATGCAGCACCAAAATTCCTACCCTGATCAGTAATAATTTCTTTAGGTATGCCCACTCTGCTGAAACTTTTTGCAAGCTTGGCTGCCACTTTTGAGCTGTGACAGTACACACTGGAACTGCTTCTGGGTGTCGAGTAGCATAGTCGCATACTACCAGGATAAATCTATTAACCTTTTTACTTTTGTCTAAAGGTCCAACCACATCCATTGCAATTCTCTCAAAAGGCACATCTATTAAGGGTAGGGGCACCTTGTCTTTTCTAGTAACTGGGGCTACTTTCTGACACTCAGCACAGGAATTACAATAGGTAGTAACATCTTCATGAATTCCAGACTAGAAAAATCTGTACAGCAATCTGGCAAGGGTGCGATCCCTCCCTGAGTAACCAGCCATAGGACTATCATGTGCTATCTGTAATATCTCTGTTCTTTACTTCTGTGGTATAACCAATTGTTCTGTCTGTTCCTGTGTCTGAGGTTTAACCTAAACTCTGTATAGTAACCCATTATATTCCACCCTGTTTTGGTTTCACCCCCAGTTGCTTAAAATAAACCTGGAGAGAAACATTGTTAGTTTGCTCTGAAACAAAATCACAGTCCATGATCAGTTTAGCTTCAACATTTTTATATTTTAACATAGAAACATAGACTTTGACGGCAGATAAGGACCGCTTGGCCCATCTAGTCTGCCCATTTCCCTACCTACAGGATAGGCCGCAGATCCTAGTTAACCAACAGCATATTTCTTCCCACCCCCCACAAGAATTGCCTTATGTCTGTCCCATGCATTCTTGAATTCTCCCACAGTTTTAGACCCCACAACCTCCTCAGGAAGGCTGTTCCATGCATCCACTACCCTCTCTGTGAAATAATACTTCCTCACATTGCCCCTGAACCGCCCCCCCATCTTTAAATTGTGTCCTCTTGTTCTTGCACGTCTCTTTTTCTGAAAGATGCTACCCTCTTGGACTTTGTTGATTCCACTGAGGTACTTAAAAGTTTCTATCATGTCCTCCCTCTCCCTTCTTTCCTCAAGGGTATACATATTCTCTCCTCATACGGCTTCTCTTGCAGACCCTGCACCATTTTAGTTGCCCTCCTCTGGACTGCCTCTATCCTGTCTATGTCCTTGCGGAGATGGGGTCTCCAGAACTGGACACAGTACTCCAGATAGGGTCTCACCAATTGTCTGTACAGAGGGATAACAACTTCCTGTTTTCTGCTGGTGATGCCTCTCCGTATGCATCCCAGTATACCCCCAGCCCTCCCTACTGCCTTCTCACACTGCTTGCTAACCTTAAGGTCATCTGATATGATTACCTCCAGGACTCTTTTCTTTTTTGTTGTTGTTTCTTCCTCCCCCCCCCCATTGTGTATTCTTCCCCTGGGTTCTTGTTTCCCAGGTGCATTATTTTGCACTTCTTTGCATTGAATCCTAGCTGCCATACTTCTGACCATTCCTCCAACCTTGCCAAGTCCCTTCTCATCCTTTCCACACCTCTTGTGTATCAACCCTGTTGCAGATCTTTGTGTCATCTGCAAAGAGGCATACTTTTCCTTCTAGTCCCTCTGCAATGTCACTTATAAAGACATTAAAAAGGACTGGACCCAGTACTGAACCCTGCGGTACCCCACTAGTAACCCCTCTTTCTTCAGAGTGGACTCCATTTACAATTACCTTCTGTGTCCTGTTGTACAGCTAATGTTTTACCCAGGCTACCACCCTGGGACCCACTCCCAGGCTGGTTAATTTGATTATTAATCTTTTGTGTGGGACTGTGTCAAATGCCTTGCTAAAGTCTAGGTAGACCATGTCCACAGCCCCTCCCTGGTCTACTTCTTTGGTCACCCAGTCAAAGAAATCTATTAGATTCGTCTGACATGACCTTCCCGCTGTGAACCCATGCTGCCTTGGGTCCTGTGCCCCACTGGCCTCTAGGTACTCAACTATTCTTTCCTTCAGAAGTGACTCCATCACTTTCCCTACCACAGAGGTCAGACTGACAGGTCTGTAGTTTCCTGCCTCTGTCTTGGTTCCACTTTTGTGAAGGGGAATCACATCCGCCTTCCTCCAGTCCTCGGGTACCACACCATCCTCCCATGATTTATTAAAAAGAGTAGCCAGTGGTTTCACTAGTTCCCCCCTTAATTCTTTTAGAATTCTGGGGTGAATTCCATCAGGCCCCATTGCTTTGTCCACCTTCAGTTTTAGGAGTTCTTATCCCTTTATGTCCATTAGTCTTTAGTTGCCACTGTTGTTTCAGACGTATTCTTTCTTTCCTGGACTTCCGGATCTTGGAACTGTTCTCAAACAAGTCTGAATCAAAGTCACCGAAAGGAAAAGTGTCCCCACCATTTGAGATTTTCTTTACTTGAGCTCTTGTTACCACTGCTGCTGAAACTGCAGGGATCAGTTCCTCTGAGATTAACTCAGTAAATCCTGGACAGTTATTTCCAGTAATCACAGGTACAGGTAACTTGGGTGCTACCCCCACTTTAATTTGATGTGACACACCCTTAATGATCAGAGTCACTTGGGTGGTGGGATAATATCGAGTGTCCCCGTGGATGCAGATGACACTAGTACTTGGTCCTTCTGCACAGTGTTTTCTCAGCACCTCACATGCACTAGGGTCTGTCTGCCTCCTGAATCAATGAGTCCCTTTACAGTCTTATCCCCCACCTACACATCTGTTAAGTACTTGCCCCAATTTGCCAAGGACAAATCTGCTCTAGTGTCACTCTTCTTACAGCAATTTCTTACAATATGACCTGACTTATTACAGTTTTAGCAAATAACATCTTTGGACACAGATTGTTTACCCCCACCAGAGTTCTTATCAGACTTGGAGTTTAAATGGGAAAAAGAGTGCCTTACCAGTACTTGGCTGTTATTTCGCTGCTGTGGTGTCTGTCTGGCCATTTGGTAGTCTTCAGCCAAAGAAACAGCCTTTTCCCCACTTTCTGGTTGATGTTCTTTCACCCAAAGCTGCACATCTGCAGGCAGGATGTTGATGAATTGCTCCATTGCAAATGTGTCTATGATCTGTGGGACTGTTTTGCCCTCTGGTTGAAGCCATTTTATCAGTGGTTCTCTGAGTCAGGTGAAGGCTTCTCGAGGATTATTGACTGAGTTATACCTCAGAGATGGAAATCTCTGCCTGTAGGTCTATCCTGAGATGTCACACCTTTTCAGGATTTCACTTATAGGTCATAGTTTTCTGACTGTGCAGTGTCCATATTACTGTAGGCAAGTTGGGCTTTCCATTTCAAGTAGGGTACCAGTCTGATTGTCCATTGCTACTTTGGCCATTGGCAGGTTGTGGCAACTCTTTCAAAAGTTGTCAGGTATGCCCCAATATGATCCGAGGGACACAACTTTGTAAGTTTAATGGCTTTTAAGTTGCTTGTGTTTTGTTGCTGGTTTGGATCTGTGCCAGATCCTCTGCCTTTGATAGCTTGCAAGGCGTTCATCCATCACTGTATCTCTTCTCTGCTGCTCCTGTCACTGCATCTCTTCTTTCCTCTGCTGCATCTCTGTTCTGCTTCTCCGTCTCTTTTTGTTGTATAGCCCACCATTTGAAAAAGTCCATCAGGCTTTCAGGTTTTGTCACTGCCTGTTCTTTTTCCATAACTTGTGCTGGCTGTACAATCTCAGCTTGCACTCATGTCTCTGCTAGTTTGGCTGCCATTCTTCTGGTAACCACTCCAGAATCCATACCTTTCTCTATCCTTCTCTGGTACTAGGTCCAGTACCCATGCACAAAACTCCTGGCTTAGAGTATGCACAGCATAAATCTCACTTAGGCTGACACCATCTGTCATCGAGGCACAGGTCAGGAAGCATAGGAGAAACCAGGAGCAGTTGTAGAATTCGAAAAAAGTGTTTATTAGTACTAGCAGTAACATAAAAAAATAAACTTGTTCAGGACAACTAGTCACAAAGGGCAGAATAAACAGAGAAGATCCATCTTAGTTTTCCTTCAATCTCTGGGTCTCTCTAAACATTGCAGCTCTCTCTCTAAGTCTTTGCAACACCCCTCCTTAACAAACATTCTGTTTTTTTCTAAAATGTTCTTGTAAATTTCCAGTGTTCTTGTCAATTTCATGCAAGTGCAGCAAGAACACTATGTCCCAGAACTGAGGCCTCTTCTCCACATCTTCTGAAAAGGGCTTAACAATTGCTCTCAGGATACCCCCTTGAGTTCCCAATAGCTTTTTGCAGTTATCTCAAACTATAGTGATATACATTTCAACAGTAACACTATATAATTTCTAAACAAAGGGATCCCAATATCCATTACAGTTCCACATAATGATTTGTATATATTTGTATACCAGCAGATATGCAAGGAGGAACTAAGACAGAACAGGAAGTGAAGATTGCGAGATAACGAGAGGCAAAGAATTGCGAGACTGTCGGGGTGATCAAGTCCTAGGTCTCATGAGAAAATTTTGTTGCGCAACCAGACAGACGAGACATGAAAGGAAAGAACAGGACAGATCCCTGCATTCAAACTCTCCACAACAACTGGGACAGCTTCCTATTCAACCTTTTCACATGCAGGTGGTGATGGTGGCACAAATTCTGGGTGCAAAGAGGCTGGCTGTTGTGTTGCCACCAAAAACTGCCATACACAAAGGGTTGACACAGTTGCCAGGCAGAGGAGTCTTCCTGGGGAAATCACTTGGCTAGATGCTAGCAGGCACATTACACCCACTAATCTTCTGTCTAGCAACAGCCAATCTTATGGCCGATGGACATAGAATTTTTCTGTTTGCTGCACCAATTCCTATTGGTCCGGTGGCCCACCCACCTGCTTCCTAGAACACCCCACTGGGCAATTCTTCACCAGTGGCTTTTAATGTTACAGTACCATTACACTCTTGATCCTTTGTTGGTTCCATTGTAGGCACTGGCAGCATTATTGCAACACCACCACCCTGCTGGTCAACAATAGTTGTACAGGCAGGGGGTATTGTAATCCTCTGCAGCCGTCTGTGTGCTGATCACTGCACTTGTGCATGGTAAGCACTGCTCCATTCCCACCACCGTTGCAGTATTACTGGTGACTGTGTGAGGGGGTGGGGTTGTAACTCCCTGCAGCTGTCTGCGTCCTGGTCACCATGCTTGTGCATGGTAAACCCTGCTGCTTTCCCCACAGTATTGCAGTATTATTAGTGATGGGGGGGTTGTAACCCTCTGCAACTGCTTGTGTGATGGTCACCATACTTCCCTGCTCCTTTCCGCACACTGTTGCAGTATTGCTAGTGGCTGCATGGACGGGGGGTGTAACCCTCTGCCACTACCTGTGGTGATAGTCACCATACTTTATACATGGTGACCTCTGCTCCTTTCTTTACATGGTTGCAATATCGGTCACACCTGTGCAGCGAGTGCTGGGATCTCATTGTACATAGCCCAACAAGGTCACGTGTGAAGAACCGGCACTAAGGAGTCATTGCAACCACTTAGCCACAGTCCAATGCGACTGAATCTCGGTCCCCAAATTTCATAGGCATTACATAACAAGTTCTGCAGGAATTCGGTAGTATTTTTCTGATCCCCAAAAAAACAGCGACAAGTGCTGCTCTGCTCCTAAGACTGACAGAGGGAGTTTTCATTTCAGTTTCAGTTCAAAGATAAAAATAGTGTCCATCAGCACCAGTGAATTCAACAGTAATTAGGCAAAACAAAACAAATCACATGCACAGTAGACCTGAATTCGGCACTGAGGAGTTAGATCTGCAGGGTGCTTCTGGTTCAGCTATTTTCTTTGGCCATGACAGCAGTTGCAATATTCTGTGGAGCATACCATTTTTTGTAACAAATACTGTGTGTATTTCTTTGTAGTTTCCATATACAGCTTTGTATCACCACTTGAAAACCAACCTAGAATGCCACTCGTACGCTGCTGAGATGTGGCTAGCATGTCGTGTCTAGAAAATCACGCTTCCCTGAAACACCCCTTGTTTGCAACATATTCAGAGTTATGGCGGTGCTGCCATTTTCCACAGACTAGCAGGGGAAAAATGTCCCTCTTCCCTAGTGTTAATGTATTTTTGATGAGCCATGCATGAATGAGTTGAAGCATTTATTTTCCAGGATTCTGTTGTAAACTGGCTGTCAGTTTGTTTATTGAGTGACCCCTAGTGGGCAGAGCTGTTCTGAGATGTTTGATTTCTATAGTGCTCACTTGTATAACAGGAACAAGAGTTGTGTGAAATTATACCATTCCCATGCATAAGGGGGGACTAGGGCTGTGCAAATTTATCATGATCACATGTGTAACACAGACTACAGATGTATGAAATCAGTGTTCCTGTGTATAACAGGGACTAGAAATGTGCGAGATTACTGTACTCCCATGTTTATCAAGGAGTACAGCTGTGCAAAATTACACTGTTCCCATGTATCTCATACTAGAGCTGTGCAAAATTGCAGTGATGCCATGCATAATGGGGACAAGAGCTGTGTAAAATTATAGTGTTCCCCTGCTTATCTGGGACTAGAGCTGTGCACAATTGTCATGTTCCTTCCCATGTATAACTGGGAGTAGAGGTGTGTGAAGTTATAGTGTTACCGTGTGTTATTGTAACAAGGAGTAGAGCTGTGCAAAATGACAGTGTTCTCCTGTATAGCAGGGCCTAGAACTATACAAAATACAATTGCTCATTGCTCTCATATATAACAGGAACTAGAGCTGTGTGGAGTTGCAATATTCCGTGTGTAACAGGGACTAGAGCTGCTGCGCAAAATTAGTCTTGTCTTGTGTAACAGGGAATAGAGCTACCGTATGCAAAATTACAGTGTCCCCATGTGTAACAGGGACTAAAGCTGTGCGAAATTAGTGTTCTCATGTATAACAGGGACTAGAGCTCTGCAAATTTACAGTGTTCCCATGTACATCAGTGATCAGAGCATTGCAAAATTACAGTATGCCCATGAAAAACTGACAGGAGCTGTGAAAAGCAGTTATTATGCATAACAGGGACCAGAGTTGTGGACAGTTTCTGTGTTCCCATGTATAACAGGGACTAGACAAGCTGTGCAAATTTACATTATTCCCATGTATAACAGGGGCTGTGCAAATTTACACTGTTCCCATGTAGAAAAGGAACTAGAGCATTGTGAAATGATCATGCTCCCATGTATAACTGGGACTAGAGCTGTGCAGAATTACAGTGTTCTGTGTAACAGGGACTAGAGCAGTGTGAAATTACAGTGTTCCCATGTATAACAGTGACTCAACTTTGTTGTAACCGTTTTGCTACTTGCTCAGATGTTTTAATAATTTACTGCACTATGTAGTACATTTTTGTATTTTATTTTTTTACATGGGCCATTCTGTAAACAAGACTCGCATCTTATAGAACTAATCCTGTAAACATTAAGTAATAATAATTAATAAATAAGGAACTTAAGCCGTGCAAAATTGCAGTGTTCCTAAGTATATCGGGGACTAGAGGTGTGTGAAATTGCAGTGTTCCTATGTATATTGGGGACTAACGTGTGAAATTACAGTGTTCCTATGTATATCAGGGACTAGACGGTGCACAATTACAGTGTTCCCATGTATAAGAGGGACTAGAGCTCTACGAATTACAGTGACGCCATGTATAACAGACTAGAGCTGTGAGAAAGTACAGTGTTATCATCTATTAACAGTGACTACAGCTGTGCGAAATTAGTATTCCCATGTATAACAGGGACTGGAGCTGTGCAAAATGTCCAGAATTGCATGAAGATTTTGCCATACATTGAATTTCTTTTCCAGTGACTTGAAGCCTTTTCCTGTAACTTAAGGGTATTTTCCTTTGACTTGAGTGTCTTTTCCTGTGACTTGAAGTTTTTTTCCTATGACTTGAGTTTTTTTTTTCTTTGGCTTTCTTTCACTTGAGAATTTTTCCTGTGTTTCAGGAGTTTTTCCCTGTGTCATGATTTTTCCCCTATGACTTGATAGGCTTTTCCAGTGCTTGTGCATTTTTTCCATGACTTGTGTTTTTTTTCCCCCTGTAAATTGAATAGGTTTTCCAGTGTTTGAGGGTTTTCTCCTGTGGCTTATGGTTTTCCTCATGTCTCAATAGTTTTTCTGTGAATTACAGGAGGTTCCTGTGACTTGAGTTTGACTGCTTGGCCTAATGGATAAGGCTTCTGACTTTGGATCAGAAGATTGAGGTTGGAGTCCCTTCATGGTTGGTGATTCTAGTTCTTATCTAGCAGTCATTTTTGGGAGGCAAAATAGCATAGTGGTTAAGACCACTGAGCTACAAACCTGGGGAACTGGGTTTGAATCCTACAACAACCAGCTGCATACTGTGTGACCTTGAGCAAGTCACTTAGCTTCCCTATGCTCCCAGGATGCACCTGGAAACTAACTTCAGCTTAGTGTGTCTTTCTTGGCCAAAAACTGTACAAAAAGTTTTTAAAAATGTTTTCTGTGACTTGAGTTTTTCCCCCCAAGGCTTGTTTTTTTCCCCCATGACTTGAGGGTTTTTCCCCATGACTAGAGAGTTTTTCTCTGACTTGAAAGTTTTTTTCTCATGACTTGAGGGTTTTTTCCTGTATCTTGAGTTTTATTGTCATGACTTATGACTTATGAGTGTTTCCTCATGAGAGAGTTCTTCCCCATGAATTGAGGGATTTTTCCCGTGACATGAGGTGTTTTTCCCATGACTTGAAGTTTCTTTCCCCATCACGCGGGGGTTTCTTCCTGTGACATGAGGGCATTTTCTCATGACATGAGTTGTTTTGCCTATGACTTGAGGTTTTTTTCCAGTGACTTGATTTTTTTTTCTCTCGTGCTTGAAGACTTACTGTTTGGTGGCAACTATTTACTATTCTTTTTCTTATGAGAAAGGCAAAAAAATTACTTTGGGCCCAGCCCGGTGGCCCAGAGGGCTGAGGTGCTGGCACCTTACCTCGAACCACGCCAGCGACCCGGGTTCGGGAATGGACTCGGGACGCCGGGGGTCAGCAGGAAAGGAGAGGATTGAGCATCCATAGGACTGCTCTCCTCTCCTGGGGTGGGTAGCAGGATTGCTTCACTCTGCAACGGCCCCCGGTGGAGATCGGGAGCACTGCATGAGCATCGCAACAGAGGGAGGAACCAAGAAAATGGAAAAACAGCCCAGGATTGGCCAGATGACGGCGGCTGGCCTATCAACGCTTCTGAAGAGCCTCCCGTGGAAGTGCAGCCTACCTCAGCAGCACCCTGGGACTGAGAGAAGAGTGTGCTGGGTGTCTCCACCGGTGCCTTCCCCTTCGGAGGAGGGGGACCCACCAGGTGAAGGGTTATGCTGGGCTACCCCGGGGGTCAGGCTGCAATATGAGGTGAGGGGGACTCCAGGGGGAGGAGTAGTAGGAGGATGTCGGAGACCATGGCTGCCTGAAGCAGTGTCTGATCCTGGGCATGTAGGGGCGGAAAAAGAAATAATGCAAAAAAAAAAATTACTATGAGTTGGGTTATTGTACCCGCAACATTTTTCAGTCACGTCTTGATAATTTTTGCATGGCTTTTAAACTGTGTTAGCAAAGTTAACCTGGTTAAAAACAAGCATTTGTCAATGTTGGATGTTGGCTTGCTGGTATTGGCATTGGTAGTGCAGGAGTTAGAGTGATGCATAATAGGAATGGCAGTGAAGTACTGAACCAACACCAACCCCCACCCCAACAGAGACTGAAAGGCATTGGAGGTGTGCCTTTGGGTCATCGACCATTACGTTTATGCCATTCTACCTTACCCTACCCTGCAAACAGCAACAGGTGTTGTGGTGTGCCTTGGGGTCTTCGGCACTTACGCTCACCCCATTTCATAAGGAAATAAGCTGAGATGGGGTGAACATTAGGGTCGAACACCCCAAGGAACACCTCGATGCCTGTCAGGGGCTGCAGGGTGGGGTGGAATGCCGTGAGCATTACAGCCGACGAACCCATATCACACCCCCGACGCCTGTCAGTCTGTACAGAGTGGGGCATTACGGTTGGAAACCCTAATGCCACAGGTGTTTGTTGGTATTTTCACTCCAAATTTTCAACATGGTTTTTTTGGGGATGTCACCTCATGAACAGTGGCAGTATAATTTTGTTACTCAATCCTGAAAGTTAATTTCGTACAGTGACTGCGCCATCCGGTGCCACAGATGTGGAAACACATTCTGGGCAGTATGTGAAAAATGATAGCTGTACTGTTCATAAGAAGGTGTGAAAAAATGGCAATGTTGAAAATCTGGAATGAAAATATAAAAAATTGGCAAAGTTAAGAGCATGCATAGAAACTGTGCAACGCACGCCTGTAACACAATAATTTTTTGGAATTTTTCCACTAAATTTTTAACATGGGCATTTTGGGACCTCCCATCATGAACAGTGGCACTGTGATTGTGTTAATCTGTCCCAAAAGTTGATTCCCCACAACGACCGTGCCATTCTGCACCACAGGTGCAAAAACACGTTTTGGGCAGGATGTGAAAAATGACAAAGTTCCAAAAAAGGGGGTCTGTCTGTGCACTGGAATGGGGGTATGTGTGCATGCAAGGGTGGCTAGGCCCCAAGAGAGAAACAATGAAAATAGAAACTGCAGCGCACAAGAAACAAGTAGTCCAGTCGATTACTGTTACAATGCAGTGGTTGTTTAATTCAATCCACCACTGTGCTCCAGCCCCTAGTGCCTCAGCTCAATGCCTTCCAGGGGGCGTTAGCTGTACTGTTAATAAGGAGGTGAGAAAAAATGGCACTGTTGAAAATTTGGAGTGAAAATATTAAAAAATGGCGACATTACGAACGTGTGTAGAAACTACACGCTCGTAACGCAGTCATTGTTTGGAATTTTTTCACCAAATTTGCAACATGGGCTTTTTTGGACCTTCCCTCATGAACAGTGGCACTGCCGTTTCATTACTCGGTCCTGAAAGATGATTCTGCGCAGCAACCACGAAATCATTTTTCAGGACCGATTGTTTTGTACTTTTGTATTGGTTGTTCATTATGTATTACAGGACTTAGTTGAAAATGGGATATTGTCCCAACAAATGTGATTCCTGTATAAAAATAAATTTTTATCAATCAATCAAAAGAAATGACAGTGCCAGTGTTGATGAGGTGGGGTCCCAAGAACCCCATGTTGAAAAATTGGGGCCAAAATAAAAAAAAATGGCTGAGATATCAACCTAAGTTGAACCCCCATTGAGTCCCATTATATGGCTTACCTTTTGAGTCTTCATTTTGCGGTTCGGCTATGAGGAGTGCAGACGTGTCCTGGTCCACAGAATATGACAGCACCTGACCTCTGGAGGCAAGTGTGGGGTGGGGGGTACGGAAGAAGGTGGGCGCAGAGGGAGGGTTGGAATGGGGGAGGGGGACAGCGAGACAACGATGGACCATTTCCTTTTACAGGCACAAAAAATAACTGGCAAAGGATGGTTTCTTCTTTCACAGGGAAACCTTTTTTTTTATTAATGTGGCCACACTGGGGTGGGCTCCCAGTGTGCCACAATAGTGGGGGGCATGCTGACATGGGGATTGGGCACCCCGATGTCAGCAAATCATTTAGAGGGGTTTGGGGGAGAGCGGGCCCATCCGACACTGGGAGTGGGCATACCGGTGTCAGAAGAAAATAAAACAAAATCTCGGCACACTGGGGTGGGCTTCCAGTGTGCCATATTAATGGGGGGGGATACATGCCAGCACGGGGATTGGGCCCCCCAATGTTGGCCTTTCAGGAGAGTGTGTGTTGAGCAGCAGAAGCCACCATGTTTCAGCACACTGAGGTGGGCTCTCAGTGTGCCATTTAATGGAAATTTTTATGCCAGCGTGGGGATGGGGCACCCCGATGTCAACACCGGGGACTGTGTGGTGGTGGGTGGCAGTAGCCAGCATGTTTTGGCACACTGGGGTGGGCTCCCAGTGTGCCACATTTATGCCAATTCATAAGTTGCTTATAACTCCGGCCATGCGCATTACTGTGCACTGTAATGCACATAGCCGGAGTCTTGTCATCTGCTGCTACAATGATGAAACTGCACTTGATTGCTGCAGCAGATTTCTTTCAAGTTTTTGGCTCTTTCTGAAGTCTACTGTCATCGCCAGCATGATCACTGATTGGCGGCTGAGGGACGCACCCACTAAAGCATCCCCTGCATTGGCCGCAACACTGACGCACCTTTGAAATGTGCTACCACCACAAGATGTTGCTTGCGCATGCACGCAAGCCAACATAAAAATGTCTAGTTCAGCATCCAGACTGTAATGCTTGTAGAACCATTCTCCAGCCCACGTAGGGAGGTAGGCTAGAGAACAATTCCGCACTAAACCAGTTTGGTCTGGACAGGGTTTTGGTACCATTCTTGAGAACAATTTGCTGAACTTCCATGAGCCTCTAGGAAATTCCTATAATGCCACAGGGTGTGAACTGAGCTGTAAAAACAAACTGCAGCATCAGTTCACATGCTGCAGTGAACACACTAAACTGGTTTAGTTAAATCGCTTTTGAGAATGGTCCCCCCCCCGAACCATTCTGTAGTTTGGCCAGGGCTTAGATTTTAAATACGGGGAAACCTTCATTAGTTAACATCACCTGCTCTGAAATTCTTAGATTTTTTTTAAAAGGAACTTGTCTTGTGTCACATGTATTTTCCAAAGTCTCAGCTCTTTTTTCTTTATTACTAAGTGCATCTGCCTTAAAACAAAATTTGTGCCCCTTAGAATTTACTTACTCCTGCTGCTAACTCTGTACCTGAAGTCAAATGTTCCATTTGGGGCATCATCATCATTTTTGTCACATTTGACACTGTGATGTCGTAAGCTAACTGAAGGTAGGAAATAAGGCACTGGCATTTCAGTGCTAAAGGACAAAGATCCTGCATGTATGCAGCTGTCCCTGAATTAAAGCACAGTGGAAGAGAAGTGCATAAAATAAAGGAATAATGCCTGACAGGGTGGGTGTTATGCTGGGATAACATCCCACCTCGGGTGGTTAGGCCCGAAGCCACCGGCTGAGGGCGTCCAACACCCGAGAAGGGATGTTATCCCAGCATAACACCCACCCTGGAGGGCATTATTCCTATTATACAATGGCTCGTTGTTTTATACAGAAAAAAATAATTTTAAAGAATTTTATTTAGTGTTTTAAAATATTTTTTTTTAAGAAAAGATGTAAGCAATGTTCAAGCTACTCCATAATAACATTTGCAGGGATGTTATGCCAGGATAACATCCCTGCTCTGATGGCCAACTGGCCAATCAGGAGCCAGGATTCTTTCTTGCCATTGTATAATGCAGTATATACATTACAAGCCAAATTCTGTCTAAATATTCTTTGTTTTCAAGCTGTCCCCTAGGCATTACAGGCTCTTGAATATATCCTCTTTTAAATATGATATTGCTTTTCTGTGGCTGAGTTCATCCTACAGTCATTATTTTATCTTATGTACTGTATGTATATATGTATTTATTTACGTCTTTGCTAACCACATAAGGCCCACGGGGAACAAGTCCATCTATTATGTATGTATGTATTTATTTATTGACGTCTTTGCTTACCACATAAGGCCCATTGAGAACAAGCCCGTTTACAGGGGTGACACTGGACACTAAACAAGTACTTGCACTAGGAAGACAGTAGTAAATTTGCACAGTAATGATAAAACAAATATGTGCATTACAGAGTAATACACATATACAATTATGGTAATGAGCCAGATGCTAAAAGTAATAAATATGTACAAGGACTATAATTCAGCAAGGATGTACAAGAGTGATTATTCAGAAAAAGCATTTCCAGTGATGGCCACCAGGATGAAGCACTCTGATAAGGATGTCACACTTTGCTGTGTGACAAACTGAAGTAATCACCATTGGCTTACTCTGACTACTTGATTGGGTTGGTGCTGGTATGTGGTTACCGACCTTAAAAGATTCCAGTAGTTGGAACAGCATCTGAGCCTGGCTAGCATCCAGTGCAACTGGGTCTGTTGGTTGGGGTGGGACATCAGAGTCCGAAAGTCCCTTGTCCGTTTTGCCTGAGCCACCATTGACCGCCAGCGTGCATACTGCACAAGTCATGTCCTTCTCGTCAACCTCTGCAAAGAGGATCCCACATTCTCTGCATTTCCTCATGTTGTTCATTTTTGTTGTTGATCTGTTAAATTGACACAAAAGAATTGCATCAGATATGGGCTCCGAGCTCTAATACGCTACATAGTTAATAGAAGATTGCCCCAGCAATCAGAGTCCTATGTTTCCTTCCACTGGTGCCCAAATTAACAAGCTGTGCGTTGCCCCTTTAAGAAAATATTGCTGGCTAGGGAATGCGTGGATGTAGTCCCGGGCAAGATGGCCACCGTAGATCTCGTGAGATCCGGTGGAATTTGGGACTGGTCTATTCCTAGGGCTAAACCCATTGATTGCCTCTAAGGCATACACCGGACCCAGCCAAGATGGTCGCCGTATTCTCGTGTGAGTTCCCCATGAGACTTGCAAGTGCTGTATGCACTACCAGCAATCTTGCTCTCGTGTGAACCACGCTGCATTCTGGGAGGTTCTGAGAGGCAAAGGGACAGTATGACTGCTAGCGGTCTCGGTGGGTGGAGTAGATGTTATTTTATTGCCCACCGAGACCAGGGAGGACAGAATTCACTGGAGGAGGGGGCGACTAAAGGAAGGAACTTGCGGGTGAGTTAACCGGCAGTCCTGGAGAAGAAGATTGGCCCTCTGATGCTGCGGAGGATGGTAGAAGATGGGAGCAATATGTGCAGGTACCAGATTGTTTTTATTTATTTTCCCTGCACATGATGGGTCTGAGGAGGTCCCCAGCCCACAAATCTTGGCATGAGCCATGCAATGTAATTGAGCCCACCTAGGCAAAGGGGGAGAGAAGTGTTTTTGCCTTTGGAGGAGGATGCTACAGGAGGGACCTCTCTCCTTTGGGCTTAGAAGTAGCCAGCTGTGTGCCCACTGCTGTGAGGACGCTCCAGGAGGGACTTTAAAATTTGGGCTTGACCCATGGGGTAATATATAGAGTTCTTGTGCCCTGGGGATCTATGGGGCATTTGGTGGTGATCTATGCCTATGATGGGGGTGTTTGGGGCACAGGACACGCTACAGGAGGGAGACCTGTTCCCTTTGGTAAAATCCCACAGGCTGATAGTTAATGCTGAATTCCATAACTATTTCTTCACGACGAGTTTTTTAATAGACTCAACAATCCGCAGTTCCAAATTGAATTACTTTTAATCCAAGAAGGGGTTTAGAATGCCTGGCTACCAGGCTGCATTATAAAATGTAATTAGAAATATTTTACGTTATGTGAAGAAATTGCTAGTTGTTGGGAGCAGAATTGGATCGTGACCAACCTTTCTTGATGCATGAAGTAAACTGTGGAGTACTATAAAGAGTATGAAATACAATCACCATTGGCTAACATTGAGTTCTTGCTATATCCTGCACGATATCACTGTCAGAGCTGTAGTAATTGCTTCATCCTGGTGGGCTGCACTGCACATTTGAGAGTAGCTCATGCATTATTTGTATGATACATGCAGCATTAGGGGAGAAAGATCATGGGTACATCACGTTTCTTCATCCCTCTCACCAGCTCATCAGTAGTAATACTCTTTCACCCCTTATTCTTCAAAGTACTTGTCAGGTGAAAGGTTGAAGGTGTTACAGTATAAGCTGAAGGCTATTCCAAGTGCCACCACTTGTTCTTTGAAGAGTTCTTCTTGATGTTTCCCTTAAATGTCCCTCCTTTCAGTGATATTCTGTGTCCCCTTGTCATCTCATCCATGTGCATCCAGAAGTACAGCATTTGGTCTGATGGTGTTTTCCCTTTTGGATATTTGAAGACCAGGATCAAATTCATGTTCATTCTAATTGTATTTTTCCCCGTGGCAAAACGGACCCAGTTCTGTCAGATGGACCATTCATGAGTAACTGAAATTCTTTAATATATCTACCCACTAAGGTATAGGACTGAATATTCTCATGTCTGTTTTCCATTGGGTTACACAGGGAAACAGCGTAGCTTGAAACTGTCATTGGTATCCTTATGTTTTCCCAGTTGGTGCCGGTTTACTTGAGTTTCCTTAAATCCTCTAATATCTGCTGCTACCTTGATACATCTGCTGGGAGCGACTGGAACTGATGCCAGGACTGCAGGCTCCTCAAAGCTGCTGCTTGTCCGTTTTGCCATAACACAAGTCAGAAACTTGCACCCAGTTTGAATAGATTTTATTGTAATAAACCAGGAAGTCACATTTTCAAGAATGACCTGGTCATGAAGGAGGAGAAGAAACAGTAGTTGTAACGAATGGAGATGCAGTGTTGGAATTACTGGGCAGAGAGGAGAACACAGCTCTGAAGTGAATCCCAGTAGTTTATGCAATACTGCTGTGCACTGTCATAATGTTCTATTGCACAAACATAACACCCTGTGTAACACCCTGTGTAACATACTGTGTAACACCCTGGCTTGAGTTTTTACTGGCTGTCCCAAGGGACTCTCATCACTGCAGTGTGTACAGACAACTGTAGTGGACCCCGCTGGAAGACCTTACTACTGTTTGCACACAGACGTGTAAAGGGCGCCGCCCCGCCTTACCTGTGCAGCCTTCTTGTAACAAATGCCCCTGCTCTGGACTAAGGTCTGCTGCTGGCTATGAGCTCACAACCCCCAGGACAAAAAAGCAGTTTTGGCCGGCAGACATTCTCATTTGCCATTCTCTTCATCTGGAACTCCCTGCTAGTTGGCCGGTGCCCCAGCTGTTGCCTTTTTCCCCTCAGTCTCATTATTGTCCTGACTACCTGGAGAGCTGGTTCAGATTTCCACGGTGAAGGGCTTCAGAAGTGGGTGGGACAGATACAGAAAGGGGATGTATCAAATGAGGGTCTGGCCCAGAGGAGTGGGGAGGGATGACAGGGGTTTCTGGTACACAAAAGGGGAGGGCCTGGTACACAAGGGGTCCGTTCCCAACATGGGATCTGAGGTTCGCACAGACTCGATAGACCATAACGCCTAATCTGTTGGCAATTAGTATGTTAGTATGTATCCCACTGGTTCAATAATCAAGCAAGTGCTCTTTGTGTGTGTTGCTGAGTTGGCATGCTCTGTTTAGTTACCAGTGATTCTGATACCTCTGTGCCTTAGGTTATTATTTCACCTGATGCTTCTCTTTAACTGTGAGTAAAAAACTCTTGACTGTATCTGTTATATACATGTAACACTGTACCTACAGTTGTTTTAGATGCATTTGTAAAGTGCCTGGTTTAAGTGCTTTCCAGTTCTCTTTGAATAAACTTAACGAGTGACTTTGTAAGCAGTAAGACCCTGTGCCTTCAGCCCCCCTGGCCTTGCATTAGAAATGTCCCCCTTCCCGGAATGTCTTATTGCGCTTATAAAATGGGTCTCTGTTTTTTAATTTACAGTAACAATTAAAATTAAGGGATTTAAATAGAAAAATAGTTATGTTTTCCATATCATTTTACATTAAATAGTTCTTCTGCCTGTAATGGATTTGATGCATTTGTTTTATTTGTCCTTAAAAGGCTTCCATAGTTGTTTCATATTGTCCCCTGTAGTTCATATCCCCAGCAGGGCGGTATACACACACACACACACACACACTTGCTTTAGGTGATAACTTCCGATTTTGAATTCTTTTTCTTGTTTCTTTCCAGCATGCCGGAAGTGCCAGCTCTACAACAATGGGATGTATATGGCTTGTGGGGAGAATGTGTACTGTTTGAAACAGCACACTCGGGAGGCTTCCTCTTTTTTTTTTGTCGCTCATTCGTATTAAAATACTGCAACTACCTAAGGGAATGGGAGGACAGTACTGTAAAAAAATGCTCAGAATGGTAATGCTAGTTTATCTGTGTGAGTCAGAGACCAGAAGTCCAGAAGAAGGCGATCGTGATACAACGGGAGACTTAGAAGCCGCAATGGTGGTACAACAGAAAATAAAATGTGTTTTTGAGGTTTTTTTGTTAAAAAGCTATGATGGTTACATGATAGGGATATGAGTGGGAAGGAAAGCGAGCGGGTGGATTATTGGGTCGGGCAAACACTGACCGATTGTATCAGCAAAAAAAAAAGTATATTGAACTAGAAGACTGTGTTTGAAATATAACATTTACAGTTTTGATCAACATTGTGTGAACAGCTATACAATAGAGTAATGATGTGCAGAACACTGGGTTTGTGTGATCGAGTGGGGGGCGTATGTTTTGTGTATATTGATGCGTGGGCTGAGCGAGGGGGAAAAAATGGCATCTGACAGTTTAAAAAAATTCTACTGGCCCATTTTTTTGGCCTGTGTTCACCTGTTCAGCACTTGTTTTTAGCCATGCATTAGACATTTCTAAAGCATGGCTAATGACTAATCAGGATGTAGGTTTCTCCCTTCCCATTTTATAAATTTATAATATTTCATGTTGTTTTGATTTGTTTATTTACCCAGGATAACCCAGCAGAGGTACAACATTTCAGTTTTTCCAGTGGGGCCCTGCATTTGAGCCAGTTGTACACTTGGAAGTATTGTAACACAGGGAGGTTAAGTGGCTTGCTCAAGGTCAAACAATGAGTAAGTTAGCTGGCCCATCAGTGCAGCTGTAGCTCTACTGTTCATGACACCAGCAACCTGGGTTTGGTAGTGAGACCGAGTCACCAGAGGGCCAGCAGGGGAAGGAGGATTGAGCGTCCCAGAGGATGCTGTCCTGCTCAGTGAGGGTGGGTCCAGCATCAGCTGCATGATTGCCACCTGGGTGTTTACAGGAGGTGGTGAGGAGCTGACCACTAGGACTGGAGATGCTGTCTTCTCTGACAGATCACTGTTAGGCAACAGCAAACAAAAAAATACTTAAGTAGCTCTGGTGGGATTTCAACCTGGGGATCCTGTTTTCCAAACATATATATGCACTAACCACTATTCCATGCCGCCTTTCAAAGGGGGAACACAATTTAAAGACAGAGCCCCAATAGATCTTAACGTTCATGAACTGTAATTCCAGCATTATGTTACACACATTTGAAATAACTATGTAAATCTACTACATACAGTGCTTAAATGTGATAGACAGACAGACAGATAAATTGATAGATATTTATTTCTTAGGCGCCCAACCCCGCAGGCTGTGGGCACTTTACACAACAGTAGACAATAAATAGCAGCACATAAATATACAGCAATTTATATGTGAATTCACACAGGCACAGTATCTCTTAATTATAATACATTATTATTATTATAATGCATATCTTAATTATAAATGGAAAAAGCCATGGATAACAGGTGGTACCTCAGCCCCCCATTTGATCACCTCAAGAGGGGGCCTCCATGAGTTCATGTGGCAACCGATTACAGAAAGTAGGTGCTGACACAATAGACAGACTGACAGATGGATCAAGCTTATTTATTAATTTGTGGCTGGAGAAGGCACACTGAGCTGAAGCTCATTTGTAGGTGCCTCCTGGCAGCACAGGGAAGCAAAGTGTAGAGATGCAGTGAAGTTAAACTTCATTGCTGATGCGAAGTTGGTACTTCACACTTTGTGAGGCTTTGCAAAGTTCCCTGTGCTTATTCCAACTTTGCTAGGAATTTTTAAACTTTTTCTTAAAAAAAACTGTTAAACAGAAAAAAATCCCACCCCTCACCCTCGGTGTCATATACCTCCATTCCCTCCCACCATGCAGCGTAGTTTAAAACTAAAAGTTAGGCAGCATAGCCTGGTGGTTAGAGCATACAGCTGTGGACCTGGAGATTCAGGACTTTATCTCACAACCATCACTGACTTACTATGTTACCCCAAGCAAGTCACTGAAAGGGAATCTGTACCATTCCCTGTATGATTATGGTAAAGGCCACTATATAGATTTTGTAAATGCTGGGTATTATTTCTTTTTTTGTTACCAGGAACAGAGATGTTAGGTTATGGGGTCTTGAGTGGCGGTTAATGGGGGAAGCTTTAACAAGGACGTGAGAAAGTATTATTTTGTAGAAAGAGTGGTTCAGCTATAGAATGGTTTGCTAGTTGAGGTGGTAGGTGCCAGAACCATAAACAGCCTCAAACTCAGCTGGGATAGAGCTGAGGGTATAGTAGTTACTCAGCAGGATGAGGGAGGTGGAAACAAGAAGAACAAACTGGTCAGAGCCAATATGGCTGTGGAGAGCTTTTGGAATGCTTTTTCCCATTATTTCTAATGAATTTGCACAGTGCAGATCTGCTGAGAGGCAGTTTCAATGTGGTTTTGCTTTAACACATTTTACAATGTATTTTCCTAGAATATGCCTGCTAATTGCTATATATTTAGCCTGCATAGTTCACAAAAGAAATGGCATCTTATTTTTCGGTGGTGAAGCACTGGCAGTAGGATTCTGGAATGTGTCATACATAGGCACGAGCTGTGTGTGGGCGATAACACCCAGTGGCCATACACCTCAGGTGCTCACATGCAGATCCACCATCCTGGTGCCGTTGCACTGCTCAGTGTGGGTGACAGCTGATGCTGTACCCACTCAGACAGGTCCCGGAACAGGCGTGTTACAGCAGACCTCCCATTCGTTTGTACAATCGGGGAACAGCGGGTGCACTATCCATAGCCTGGACCGTACACTGCAAATGGCATTGCAGGATACCACACCCCATGGCACCCAGGATTCCTCAGCAGTCCAGAGGGTGGCATGTTACACAGGGGAATGGGGGGGAGAGTGTGGACCTGCAGCAGTGTATGATGGCAGGAAGATACAGCATCGACAAGGCATGTATTAGAGGTATGTCAGTTCCCTCTTACGGTTTGCCAGGGACATACACATGGCTGCATACACTGGTGGGTCCACAGCTTGCTTAGTGCCCCAGTGCACGGTACAGCCACTTGGGTCATTCCAGAGTGCAGGTTCCCGGCCCGGGTCCAGTGCAGTCAGCATCTGGCCATGGCAGGGTGTGGAGGGCAGTGCCAGTCTCCACAACAGGTTAGGTATGTGGGGAGTGGGGGTGTCTATGTACCAAGGGGGCGGGTGAGGGTCCTCTATGCTGTGGATATCAACCGTGGTTTCCTGTGGTACGATTGGGTCCAGGGGGGCCCGGGGTGGAGTTGGATTGGGGATGGGAGGGAGTACCTCTAGTCCATCAGGGCTGCCAAACTGCTGTACACCTGGGTGCACTTCCACAGCCCACCTGTGGGTGGCTGGCCGGGTTAGGCCAGCTATTCATAGTCTAACTGTGGGCCATGCTACTCTGGACTGCAATGGGCACATTCTCACTGAGTATGCCACAGTGCGTCATATGCATGGGAACGCACCCTCGACTTGCACGCCATACTATTTGTGTGCACCCTGGCACATTCCCTTGCAGCTGGCGCATCCTACACATTTGAATATCACGCTGCGGCGCATTGTTGGAGTTGCGCGGCACATCTCCCTTTTCCATCAGGATGTGCCGCGCATCTCCTTGTAATATGAGGGCCCTGGACTAGGCTACCCTGAAGAAATACATTATCAAAATGGTAAAATCATGACCCCACTGAAAACAAGGTATTGCATCTAATCTGGGACAGCCTGAGTAAATACAGTGCAAAAATGTGTAAATGAAGATCCCTATGACAATGAGATGTAGCATCTCCCCTGTGCTATCCAGGGTACAAAATATAGGATAAGAAATATTTAAAGGAGATCTACTCTAAACTGAACTTCACTGTGGTCACTGACATAAACAGTTTCTTTATTGTTTTATAACATATTAGAATGCAGTATTTATTTTGAATGTTGTGGCCATGAAAATGGTGTGTACAGTGTGTGTGTGTGTTTGCTGTAGCTCAATATATTTTTTTTCCTAAAATGGATAGTAGAAAATGTCTGCTGATTGCTACATATTTAGTATGGGTAGTTCACTGAAGACCTGGCATATGTCTGAGACAGTTCTTATCAGATAGTGTCTTTAGAGGTTAAAAAAACAGTGTAAATTATAGATTTGCTGGGAAAGGGATGACATTTATGAGGTATGAATCTTTCTTGAAAAACAATACATTCCCAAGTGAAACTAGTAGGAAGAAGCTGTTTAAATGCGAAGTATGTAAATGTGCAAGTTGTTGCATTCCGAAGGGGGTAAACAAATCTCCGGTTTAATAGGCAACCAATATTTAACAAGCTGTTTCAGTTTTCTAATCGCATCTGATAAGCAGCTTGGAGTTATGTCTCCAACATTCTTAACAGAAAGGAGTATTTTATTTCAGCTGACATGGAAGGATACATTGAAAAGTTCAAAACATGTGTTCCATGATACTCTATTTTCCAGCTACAGATAGCAAGATGTCAGAATGCTCCGCCCACAGCCATAATAAAAGGAGGGATAGGTTAATCATGGATCCCACAAAGACAGTAGTCCCAGGGGTATGAGAGGGTAATATGGGCAAACTAGAGGGACCGTTGGTCTTTTTCTGCCATTATTATCTGTGTTTTTGTGTTGGAGTTTCTAAAACTATATCCCCCCCTCCCATCCCCCCTTTAGAGCTGCACTTCACTCCTCCCCTCATGCCCTCAGCAAAGTTAAGTAAATTTCTCTTTGCCCACTTGCACCAAAATCCATGTTTCCCCTACCCCTTCCCACAAATTATGAATTAAACCACCCACCTTTCACTACTCGAGCTCATTAAACTCACCTCTTCCCCTACCCCAAAGCCCCAAACCCCAGTAGACACACTACTGCTTGTAAAAAAGAAAACCATTCCAGATGGAGCAAGAGACGTTCTCATTCTTCAGTGTTGTGAACCAAGGGAATGGTTAGTGACAGAAATCCTGGTAGTAATACCTGATTGGCTGAGTGACATATATCCTAGCAGTAATACCTGATTGGGTGATCCCTTTGGACTCTCTCTTTGAGAGCTCTAGTACTTTTAGAAATATTTTCATTTTAATACCTTTGCTGCACAGATGGGGCCCCTTCGTCCCATTACATAGGAAGGAGGAACACAGAGTCACCAAAGTGATCAGAAGTATGTGGGATAAAAGCAATGAGGAGAGACTGATTAACATTCATCGAAGGCACTTTTTCTCCTACAGAGTGCTGAACCTATGGAACAGCCTGCCAGTGGAAGTAGTGGACATGAAGATACAGTAGTATAGGCCTTCAAAATAAGCCTAGACAAATTTCTGCTTACCTATGGAATCACAGGGTACTCTGGGTAGGCACCGTGTGAAAACCCAGCGGTTAAAAACCACACGGGCAAAAAGCATGCTGTATGGTCAGTGTGATCTAGCATGGTCCGAAAATGTACTAGATTAAAACTCCAAGACTGCACATGCTTTTATGCCAGCATGTTTTTTGACCGCGCTTATATGCGGTCGGGGTTTTGACTGGTTACCCTCTGGGGTATTAAGGTGGGTGGGAAATCCCAAAAAAGGATTACATGTTTGCACAGAATACTTACTGGTCTGTCTCTGCTTATGAAGTGTGGTGGGGGACTTCATGGATGTAGAGTCGCTTTCAGCCATAAATTTCTCTGTTACTATGTTACATAAGGGCAGAACTCACAACCTGGCTACTCCATAAGCCCTCCCTTCTTTGGAGTTTGATAGCCCTCTCAGGCGCTTTCTATATTTATGTTGTTCATTGTCTAAAGTGTTATTCTTGTTATTTTTCTTCTTTTTGCAACTGTTCTCTTCCCTGGGACACAGTTGTAAAAGAGGGCTTGATCTCAGTTTGATTTTCCCCATCAATGAATTTTATGACTTTTAAGACCTGTGACACATGGCGGGACATAAACCCATCAGGCTCACTGATGACTTCCCTTCCCTCAGGAGCATCAGTTTCATCACTGATTGCCTATTTGGAATTCTGTTCTACAGACCCTGCATTATCAGTATCTATCTCATTGATCTGTAATGTGCGCTGGGCTAGTTTGTATGACAGATGCTATATAATCCCAAATTCTGTTCTATTCCACAGTCCTTGTACAACCAGTATCTAGATCATTACTTTGTAAAACACTTTGGGATACAGTGTATAGGACAAGTAATTTATAAAAACCAAATTTTATTCAGTTCTACATTCCCTGCATTACCAGTATATAAGCCGCGCCTAGTGGGCAAACCACTCCAGCCGTGGTAAATCCCCCGATAACCCACACCCCCTCGTGGCTTATTGCTTAAATAATCCCCCTGCCCTGGTGGTCTAGCAGCCCCCCTCCCCAACCCCTGATGTTGCCCATACAAGTATGTATTAATAATCTCCCTGCCCAGGTGATCTAGCAGCCCCCTCCCTGATCCTCAATGTTTTCCGTACAAGTATTTATTAGTAATCCCTCTGCCCTGGTCGTCCAGCAATCCCTTCCCCCACCCCAATATGCTCATTCCTGAGACTGTTAATAATAAAATAACCTGGTGGTCTAGTGGCCCCTCCCCCCACACTGGCAAGTAGTGCCCACCACCCTGCTACCCCCTCAATCCAAACCCCGAGCTGGTGACCAGCACAGCCCACCTCACGCCACCTTGACTCACCACCGACTAAACTGTCACTGAGCACTTACCACAATACTCATTATGAGCATGTACTGTATTGTGGTAAGCGCTCAGTGACAGTTCGGTTGGTGGCCAGCTGAGGTGGTGTGAGGTGGGCTGTTCTGGTCTCTGGCTCGGGGTTTGGGTTGGGGGGGAGTGGGGTGGTGGGCAGTACTTGCCAGGGTGGGGAGAGGGACCGCTAGACCACCAGGTTACTTTATTATTAATGGTCTCAGGAATGGGCATATCGGGATGGAGTAGGGACTGCTGAACTGCCAGGGCAGAGGGATTATTAATAAACACATATACGGGCAACATCGGGGATCGGGGAAGGGGAGCAGCTAGACCACCAGAACAAGGGGATTTTTAATACATACTTGTGCGGGCAACATTGGGGATCGGGGAAGGGGGCCACTAGACCACTAGGACAGGGGGATTATTAATGCATACTTGTACAGGCAACCTCAGAGATTGGGGAGGGGGGGACCACTAGACCGCCAGGGCAGACCCTCTGTTTGGCGCACAGCCATGGTTGCAGCACGTCACAGGACTTAGCCACTGGGACCCTGCACAATAAAGAATCAGGAGCAGGGTCCCTGGCATGCCGGGCTTCGGAGCAAGCTGCTCTTTGCCGCAGCTTGCATCGATCTAATCCCACTTTGAGAATTGAGCCCACAGTGTGTAAGAAACACACTATAAATCTAATTATATTCTAGTCTACAGCCCCTTCACTACCAGTATCTAACTCATTTGCTTCGTAAAGCATTTTGGAATAGTGCATATGAAGCAAACTATAAATACTGATTCTATTCCATGCTACACTCCCTGTACTACCACTCTCAAACTCAGTGCTTGTAAATCACTGTGGGACACAGTGTGTGTGCGAAAGATGCTATATAAAGGCAGACCTGTTCTATTGTACAGTCCTTGCACAACGAGTATCTATGTATAAAAGGTGCTATGTAAAGCCAAAGTCTGTTCTATTGGACATTCCCTGCACTCCTGGCATCTAACTCATTTCTTTGTAAAGCATTCTGGGAAAGTGTGTATGAAAAGAACTATATAACTACAAACTCTATCCTGTGCTGCAGTCCCAGCACTACAGATGCCTAACTCATTGCTTTGTAAAGCCCTTTGGGATACAGTACATGTGAAACATGCTCGGTATATCGACTTCCATTCTATTTGACAGTCCCTGTGCAACCAGTATCTTACTTGTTGTTTTTTAATGTTCTTTGGTATACACTGTGTATCAATGGTGCTATACAAAACAAAATTCCATTCTGTTCCACAGTACAGGGCTGGAGCAGACTGGTAGAGTGAGGGTATTAGCATCACAGCACCAGATCAGAGCTGATAAAGTCTGGGGTAACATTGCTAGAAAAGGGCACGTAAACTCAAGGATAATATCATCAGAACAGGGATGGTAGGTTCAAGGGTAAGAATGCCAGAGCCTGGCTGGTAGACTTAGGGATAACAGCTCTAGACCAGAGCTGGTAGGCTCAGGGGTAGTAGTGCCAGAGCAGGGGTGGTAGGCCCACAGGTAGTAGCAACAGAGCAGGGAGGCCCAGGGATACTTGTGCCAGAGCAGGGCTGATAGACCCAGGGATTCTAGTGCCAGAGCAGGGCTGCTAGAGCTAAGCATACTAGCAACATAGCAGAGCTGGTAGGCTCAGTGGTAATAGTGCCAGAGCAGGGCTGATATGCAGATCAGAGTTGGTAATGTTTGGGGTAATAGTGACAGTGTAGAACTAGTAGATTTAGGGATAGTATCATCAGAACAGGGCTGAAAAGTTTAGGGGTAATTCCACCACTAACTAAGCATAGCAATTTTACTATTAAACTGTACTTCATTTAGCTGCTGGCTTCGGGGTTTAAGTAAGTAATACTATCCTCCAGGATGGACGGTATTGGGCTACACCGGACTGTCCAGGGACATAATGAAGCCCGACACCACAAGCCAGGGCCTTACAACCCCTGGAAGGTCTGGTGTAGCCCAATACTGCCCACCCTGGAGGGTATTATTGCACTTAGAAAATGGGTTATATGTGACATTTTTAATAATATTTAGAAGTGTCAAAAAAATCTGCAAATTAGTAAAACTGAATAGAATAGAAATTAATTTTGTTGCAAAGTAGTCCCTGTACTGGTACATTTGCCAGTAGAGGGTGCTGCAGTTTTTGACCCCTTTTGACCCAAGTTTATGTTGGTGCTTTATGCCAGGGATGACACTCTGTACTTTGATGCTGCGCCCCTCTCATATTGTCGTACTGCAGATCAGCACTGCTTTAATACCTTGTTCTGTTTTATTAATAGTATAGAAAAGCATGATTACATTTCCCCATATGAGAGCAGTTTGGGAGAGTGTGATGAAGAAGCAATGAAGAAACTGCAAAGCACTAAGTTAAATCTCTTTGATTTTGCAGTTACAGTATTTCTTTTTTGGTGGTGTTTACTTTGTAAACTCTGCATCATTGCGATTAGCACTTGGCGAGTGGGTGAGGGAATAGTGTGGTGCAAGCTCCGACAGCATCGCATGAGGAAAGTGTGTAGAGCGTTCCCTTTCAGTTGATTCTTCTTTCTAAAATGAATGTGTAGAATTGGTAATGGCGTTAAAGAACTTTTTATGTTGCTGAGTGGGACGGGGGGGGGGTGAGACGCTGTTTTTCAGAAGCACAGTTAGTACAGTACAGTAAACTTGATGTGAGCAATGGACTAACAGAAGCTGTTAATTAAAAAAAAAAGTGTGGAATGGTGGTTTTAACTTTGTCCAGGGTAGTACTGCTGATGTGTTTTGTACAGGTGGGCCAAGTCTTGCTTGCTCGTGGACGTGCAAGGAATACTGCTACCTATTTCTCAGGGAGGTAGGGAAAAACTTGGGAGAAACAAATTTTTTGTTCAACATACTGTACAGATGGGGAGATGGCATCACTAAACCTTGGGTTGGAGGTGCAGCTTGTAAGCGATAGAAAAAATGGAAGCTATTTAAAACTGAACATTCTTTTGGCGCAGTGATTTTGAATGCAAATAGGCATATAGAGACTGGGACTCATTATTTCTCAGTCTCTGATGCCTTATACCAGACCGGGTGGCTAGTGGCCTAAGCCAATCAGCTTCTAGGATTTCCACGGCCCATTTTCTAAGATGTCTGTTGTGATGTGATCAGTAGCATGTGAAAGTTGGGTTAGTATTGTTTCTTAAGTTGAGGATAAATAGCATACTAGGAAACTATGCATAATAAGCCTGTGTTCCCTCAAGGAATTCAGATGCCATCAGAACCACAAGAGTGACGCTCAAGTGGTTCCAGATGTCAACCCCAGACAGCCCTAGGTAGAGGGCATTACAGCAGTCAAGGCAGGTAGTGATGAAGGCATGAACCAATGTTGGAAGGTCACCCAGCTAAACCAGGTGTTTCATCCGGGTGATATTCCTCAGCTAGTAAAATGAGGATTTGACCACAGCTGACATCTGAGATTTCAGGGTCAAACCATCATCTAAAATAACGCCCAGGTTCCGCACCCGATCTGAGGCAATAGCATGATGAAGTCAGAACAATGGTACAACAGCATGATGACATCAGAAAAAATAGTACAACAGCATGAGGATATCAGAACAATAGTGCAACAGCATGATGTTAGAACAAAGATACAACAGCATGAGAACATCAGAAGAGTGGTACAACAGCACAATGACATCAGAACAATAGTGCAACAGCATGATGTTAAAACAATGGTACAACAGCATGAGGACATCAGAACAATGGTACAACAGTTTGAAGATGTCAGAATAATGATAAAACAGCATGAGGACATCTGAACAATGGTACAACAGCACAATGACATCAGAACAATGGTGCAACAGCATGATGTTACAGAACAGTGGTATAACAGAATGATGATATCAGAACATTGGTACAACAGCACAATGACATAAGAACAATGGTACAACAGCACAATGACGTCAGAGCAATGGTGCAACAGTACAGTGACATCAGAACAAATACCATGATAACATCAGAACACAGAGGATAACAGATTGGGCAAGTGGACAACAATGCTGTGTTCACTTCGTGAGGTTGTCATGACAACCTAGTAAACCTCAAGAGTGAAGCTTGAGAGGTTTAACATTGTCATGAAACCTCGAAGTGGATGCATCATTGTTGTTTACTGTTACTCATCCATTGTCTTTTATGCTGTATGGGCAACAGTAAAACAATAACCCCACTCTGCCTTGATCAACACCACTCCGCCTGCGCCCCCCCCCCACTCACACAGACTCAATTTTTAATTTGTCTCCATTTTAAAATCCAAAGCAAACTGCAGTCCACACAGACCACCCTTGATTACTGCCTGTTTCTGTTGAACGACTCCCCCCTTACTTGTCAGGGTGGCTCCCTCAGCATGGCAGTAAGACAACGGTAACTGACTGATTGCCCTCTAAGGGTGATACACACCACATGTGTGCATACTGTATCTGTCTGCCAGCTTTCCGCTTTTCCTCCTCACATGGCACTGCTCCCTCTTCACATGGTGCTGCTCCCTCTCTAAGACTCAGCACACTCAACTCTATTATTGTGTATGGGAGACCACGATTAGGATCACTTGTTTTTTTTACAATTGTATTCATCCTTCCCCGGTCGTCAGCCAACCTACCAGAACTCGGGGTCTTTCGGGGGCTTGTAGCACCTTGCACACCCTGGCGGAACCTCAGAGCCTGGCCCAGAGGCGTCATCCTTGGGTGGCCCCCAATTTTCCTCCATTTTCTCCCCTAGGTGCCCTAACCCCGAGACCCTGGAAGCAGTGACACATGCACGTGGAGGTGCACATGCGCACTGCAGCTCCAGTACCAGCCTCTTCTGCCCTCCCTCAGCCTAGCACCGGCACTCCTTGGAGTGACGCCTCCACTCTGGCCCCCACCAGGGGGCAACCATGCTCCGAGGAGGTGAGATACTCCCTCTCGAGGCGGAGAGCTGCCAGCTGGCAGCCACTCACATCCTCTCCCTGCCCCTCTGCCGACCTCTGATGACCCAGGCTCATTCCTGAACCTGGATCGCCAGCATGGCGTGAGGCATGGCATTCAGCACCTCAACCCGGTCGCTTGTTTTCTTAACCTTCAGTGTGACAGCAGTGTGTGATCACGTTCAAAGTTCAAAGTTGTTGTACCGTTGATGTGACGTACTCAAGATGGTACAACAACACTTTCACGTCACATAGATGGTACAACAAAGATAAGAATTCATTGAATTCCATACTTAATAGTGCTGTCCCGTACACTACAATGGTGTAACAGCATGATGACATCAGAACTATGGAACAACAGCATTTTGCTGAGGGGGAATTTCTATTGATAAATACTTAACCATATACTATAGTGACTGTAACATCTCTAACTGCTATGTAAATGTTTATTTAGAGGCAGAGGGTCTGATAAATGTGTATCTCTTACTGACAGTCTTACAGATGGATAAGCCTCTTTTTCACATCAAGGTTATCCAGCTCAACAGAGTTTCCTGTCTGTCACTTACTAAGTATACCAGTTTATGTGACTGCTATATGTAATCCAATTAAAGAGAACATAAGGGAACATTGTTTAACCAGGAGTAGCACACTAAGCCAAAGTTTGTTTCCAGATGCGACCTGGGAGCACACGGAAGTTGAGTGACTTGCTCAGGCTAACACAGTATGCACCTAGGTGGTGGTGGTGGGATTCAAACCCAGGTCTCCAGATCTGCAACTCAGAGCCTTAACCCACTGCGCTATACTGCCTCGATGTTGTTTACATTGTTTAATATAATTGTAAATGTGGCCATATGTGAAGTCAGTTTTATCACCCAAGTGTATTGGTTGGTATGTTTGTGTTGAAAAAGTCCTATTTTCCCTTATTTATGGCCCCATATTACTGCAGCTTTTTTCCCCACCCAATATTCTTTTTTATTTAAATTACTTAGCAGTCTCAGAATCCACTGACGACATCTGAGCTGAAGACTACAATGAAGTTGAACACAATGTTTCAGTTGAGCTTACATCGTTGTGCTCCGCCTTATTGTTGCTATATTGAAGGCTGCAGTGTAGCTTAGAGGTTAGAATAATGAGCTGTGAATGAGTTTGGTATATCCAACAGACCAAGGGTTGATTCCTACAACCTTCACTTGCATTCTCCATGACCCTGAGCAAGTCACTTAACCTCCCCAGTCCTCCCAGGTCACCCCTGAAAACGAGCTTTGCGCCTAGTTGGCCTTACTGGGTTAACAAAAGAATGAAATGAAATGCCCCCTTTAAGTTACTTGTAAAGGTCTGGTGGTTCAGACTGGCAGGCTTTCCATTATAAGCAGACAGGAACAAGCCAGCTGTTCCCAGTTTGAATAGATAGATTTTAATTTTGTTGATTGACAGCACTGATGTTATCTCAAAGAGAAAACCTACTTCTGTTATGAGGTTATTTCCGAAGGAAATTTTGGAGGTCTGTTAACACACTTCCAGTCACTTTTAGAATGGTTGAGGCAATTCCCCTTGCCTTTTATTTGTAGGCAAGCGGCTCTCTTTATGTGCATCTCAGATGTATTATGAATGGCCTTTTAAACTTTCTTGACAGCAGTTGGAGAAGAAAGGAGTGGGTCACCTCTCTGCTGTTTTGCTCTAGTTACTTTTGTTCTTTCCTACTCTTGCCAGTGTTCTGATGTTTTTGGTGTTGATGGGGGCCTCTGAACTCCTCTGTGATCAGAGCTCCAAACACCAGTAATGACTCACCTGTAATAATGGTAAGTGCAAACCAGTGAAACTGAGTACTTAAAGAGGAGGCATCAGATAAACCAAACAAACAAAAAGTTTGAAACCACTATTTGTAAAACCTGTATTTAAGTTTAATGTGTTCCGGGTGTCTTGGATTTCTATTTTTTATGGGTCTTTCAAAGAATTCACATAGATTTGTATATCTTTCACTGTGGATTTCAGAAGCTTATTATTAACAGTACCCCCCGGCCCCCAAACTGTTGTCTTATGTTTGTGGCCAGCCCAGCAGTACTGAAGTAGGGTTACCACTCACGATGCTGGTGACCCAGTGTAAGCCTGAATCATTAGGAGGGCTATGGGAGGAGGGGGAGGATTGAGTGTCCCAGAGGACTCTCTCTTTTCTCTGGGGAGGGAGAGTACCATCTCCCCTCGTGTTGCTTCCACATAGGTGACCACAAGTGGAAGTACAATTGGAGGGCTGAGGGAGAGGTGGTACATGTGGATGTAAACGTACAGGTACACTTCTGGCACTTGTTCCCTTGGTGTTAGTGTGCACAGTGTTTCAGGGGATGGGAGTAAATGCAAAAGTGTCCCCAGCTGTAGAGATGACAGACCCCAGAATATCCAGGCCCCACGCCTCTGCCTGGCATGCCGCCTGATGACATACAAGACTTGGGGCTACCTCCCCCTACCCTCACCCCACCTCAAGGGTATAATTACAGGTCCATGGAGGCCAGCATCCAGGTAAGGGATACAGGGAGATTTAGTACACCGTGGGTGTTCTGAGGGAGAGTAGAGCTAGGGACAGAATGAGGGATAAAAAAGAAAGCAGTTAGAACATTATTTTATTAGTGACGCCACAATCTGTTGTCATTGAGAGGTCTGTGATGTCATCCCTAAGTGCATCACAAGGTCTGAAAATTCCCATTAAATCTTTTTTTATACTTGGTTGCATTTGCAGACCAGAACTGTAAATTGTTGGTAAGGGAGGGGTGCTTAAAATCTACAGCATGTATTGTCATTTAAATTATAATCGGTGGCTAAATAATGTTTCAGAATGTAGGATACTAAAATGGCACCAGGGGCCAGATACACAGTCTTATTTTGGGGTGGCGGAATTCAAGGGTGCAGAAAAGCTCCCCATTCTGCCACCCCTTAAAACTGCCATGCACCATTGTCAGACTAAGCCATCTGGCAGCAAAGTCAACATACAAATGATGTCCATTATATGTGTGTGGTCGCAAACAGGGTTTTCAGTCACCAACTTGCAAATTGTAACCACAGATGTCTGGGAATGGCATCGTGCCAATCACTTGGCATGATGCCATGACCTGAGGTCTTGGTATGTGACATTGTCACCTCAGTCATCTCCCTTCACTCCAGACCTGAACCTTATGGTCCAGTTATGGCTTGAGTATGTTTGCAGTATTCACATCCCTCATCCGTCATTCCTGCTGGTCCAGTGACCCCCGGCAGTGTTTAATAATTCCTGTAATCACTGGGGTTAAGTGGAACCCCATCACGATTCCTGTTTCCTCATGCATGTAGGTTTCATTACAGGTCCTTTGCTGATCTCGGTACCATGTTGACTCCTCATGCACCTTCCGCATGCCTGCACTACCCCTGTAAAACTGCTCACTGATCTCTAGGGGTTAGTGGTACTGTGGTGTGCAGGTGATTATTTGGGGACTAGGAGTGATCTGTGCATAGCCCAGCACTTCACTCGCATGTTGGTCCAACCCTTTTCCATTTGCCTCTGCAGTGCCTATCATAACGATGCAGGGAGTTTGTGACCCCTTATGGTGTAGTTAGGACAAAGGGATGAAAGTTAGAACCAAGGCCCAGTGTATCACTGCGGCCCTTTTGCGCGACTATATTGCGGCTGTGTATGGGGGACAGGTAACGAAGACTAGTTTTCCCACTATTGCTATTCCTAGGAGAGTCTGTTGCTTGTTCCAGGTGTGACCAAATGTTAATAACCACTGTTGTTTGTGTACTTAATGGTGATCATCATCATTGTTTTTCCCCACCAGGTACTGGACTGGATTGAGAACCATGGAGAAGCCTTTCTCAGTAAACACACTGGAGTGGGAAAGTCCCTGCACAGAGCTCGGGCTCTTCAGAAACGACATGATGATTTTGAGGAGGTCGCTCAGGTAGGAATCCAAACCCAGCGTTCTTCAATAAAACTTTGTTCCATATGTCTTAGGTGGTACATCTTCAGCTGTCTGGAGTTTGTGGGTTTCACAACCATGGTCACTGCAGAGCTTCTATGTGTTGCCATGCAATGTACCATGTTTGGTGCTTTTTAATTAATTTATTGGTATTTATCATATAAATTATATTATAAAATATATAAATATATTTGGCTAGGTCGGCACACTGAGCTGACCGTTTTGCAGTCGCAAACTTGTTTCTAGGTATGTACTGGAGAAGGAAAGAGAAAGCAATATACATCATCACAGAGAAAAATGTGCAGCACACAGAGATGATCCACCATAGTTGTAACAATTAAATAAAAAAGAAAGCATAGAGCAAAACTAGAAGTTTAAAATAATTTGAGGCTTGATTCTAATATATGTTGGTCCTGAAGCCGCGCCCCTGTCCAACATTTGATATCATCATGGACATATGGTATGGAAGCCATTGAATGCACAAACTGTAAAACTGGCACAGAAGTAAACGGTACACGCCACAGAATGGGATAACTCTGTCGCTGACGTTTAAGAATCTCTGCCTGAGAACATAGGGCTGAGGTGCCAAAGAGAAGCAGACACCCTGGTTATATTTTCTTAATAATTTCAGTTCTGTTGCCGTATAAGCAGTGTTGGCAAGCCATACCAAGTTTATTGTTATGAGCATGGCCGCTCATTCATATGACAGCATCCAGTGTGGAGCAGATCTGGCAGCTGGGTTAAAAGACTCGCTCTTATGACTAACAGTCCAAAGTTAGTGGGATAGGTTGTTCAGTGGCAAAACAGTGCTGTTGTGTGGCCGCAGTCCACCACTTGCTATAAATTGCCTCATACTGAACCTCCTGGTCTTGTGTTCATTCAGGAAATGTGTACAGCAGATGAGGACCAGCAGCTTCATTCTGTAACGAATTGATTGACTGTTATCAGCAAATCAGTTCTCTCATACTGATTAAAAATCATTTTTAACCTGCCCACATCACATCATATGGGGTGATTATTAAGGACTGTTTAGCAGTGCTCCAATTGTAATAAGCCAAATGCTACACTGACTTCCTATAGCTTCTGCTGTCAACTTAAAACTGCACACAGGATCCATGTGAGTGAGTCGCCACTGGCTTTCACAGTAATTCTGAGATGGTGTCAGATGTAAAATGAATAGTCCTAGATTTCAGGTTCTGGGTTATGTGAAGTCTTTCTGATTTTGTTTACTGTTTAATTTCTTTATTCTCCTCTCCCACTCTGAGTGCACCATACCTTCAGTCGACTACCTGGCTAAATACTACACCCTAGAGCCCACTTGTCTGAGTCACTGCTGTCGCATTTTGTCTACAGTCTCTCTTGAATTGCCCAACATCTCCATGAAATTTGGCATGACCCTTTTAGATGAGCTCCTTGCTGGGGTGTCAGGGTGGTATGTGTAGGCTTCAGTGGGTCGCAGTTGCTGAAAATGACAGGCCTGGTGCATACAAGGGCAGGTGACATGGAAGGATTCCTGGGGGATGTCATGCAGCAAGTTCAATAGGTACTGTCCCATTGTTCTCCCTGCCCACCTCTTCCATCACATATATGTTCACAATGTCCTACAAGATGACCCCTGGAAATGCATGGCACCTCCACTAAGACAACCATCAGGAGTCACAATATAGCAATACAACACAGCTGTCCCCTTCACAGAAGGAATCTGTCTGTCGGCCTGTGCTCATGATGTCCTGGGCTCAGTTCACAAACCAAGGACACCAGCGTGCCAGACTGGTCCCTTACCACTTAGCCCCATGGAGCTGTGCTCCAGATTTTGAAGGCAGAAGCAGTGACCATTCTGACCTCCCTTCATAGCTAACACTTTCCTTGTTAGTAGGGAATGAAAATGTTCTTATAAATATTCTATTTTTTCTTTAAAAGAGGAATGCATTTATACTGCAGTTGCATATAAATCATCATGCACTGAAAGGTGTTCTTGTACAGTAGGTTATTAGCTAAGCATCATGTTACAGAAGGTTTGGCTTTAGGTAGGTAGAGTAGTTGTTTGTAAAGACTGAGCCAGTCCAACAGGGTCATTATCAAGTCAACCTAGACAGTTTTGGGACTGTTATATAAGTGGTAATTCCCCCTCAGTTTTGTCAGAGAGCCTTCCAGAGATTTTGAGAAGTAGTCAAGGAGTCCATATAAAATGTGGCCATCTACTCAGGGCTGGAAAGGAGTCCACCGGCTGATCCATGATATGGGAGGTCTGTTGCCTCTGAGGAAGACAAAGCAGGCAGAACTACAGTGAAACTGTGCAGGGCAGAGCGTATTGCAGTTTTAAGGGCAAACCCTTATTTCTGTGCTGAAGTTTTGTTGAGAGGCAATAATTCCTCATACTTCAAAGACTTTTCTAGGATCATGGATATGGTGTTCTATCCACACTTCTTGACGTGTCCTTTCCCTTTAAGATTCTTGCCGGAGGGTCTAAAAACTGGCTCCTCTCACCCACCCAGGTGGTATATGCCTTGACTCCACCCCTTGATGCCAGATCTTCCTTTACACTGGAAGAGTCAGGTTCCCTCCTTATCACTCATGCGTTACTGTAGGCACTGGCTCATAAATCTATGGATTTATCCAAACTTAGACTCATTAGAGTTTCTCCTAATCGCGAGCTCGACCGTGTTGGAGGACAAGTCCTCACCTGGTTTCCGCCACTGTCTGTATGGGCAAAAGATGTAGACTGACCCGCATGCCTCATACGTTTATTGCCTGGGTCACGATCGTGGCATCCAGACATGCGAAATGTGTTGTGCTTTTCATACAAATGTTTTGGACGATCATCTCGCACGACTGATATTAGGCAGACCGGAAATACGGAACCCACTGGTCAAATCCAAGGAAGCCCATTAGGCGGTCTCCATGACTGCGGGGTCTGCTGAGCAGCCGGAACAGATGAAGGCATTCGAAGAGGAGGCGGCTCCGGCCGCTGATTGGTCCTCTTCTGTGTCGATCTTCGTCCCGCTTAGTCTGGGCTCCACCTTCTCAGGCTCCTTTCAGGAGATGTATCAGTCCCTTCCTAACAAGGGAGAGGGCCCCTCGGGCGTGCACATCTCTCAGTCCCGTAAGAAGGACAAGGAGTACAAGGAAGGATCATCTCACTGACTATGTTTTTGGGACCGTGAGAGATCTCAGTCCCAGGAATCTTCTGTCTCGACTTCGGTCAAGGTTACGGCCTCGGTCACTGGTTTCATGGTATCCCCGTCAGGTCAACCGGCTAAGATGCAGGACGGTGACCTGGTCAAGATTATTCTCGACACCGTCGACCTGTTTTTCACTTGATGAGGCCGACAACTCCTTATTCAGGACCCCGGTCCTGCCTGATCTCACCGAGGAGGAGACCCAGCCCACTGGGAATCCCCTCATGGTCCCGGTCCCTGACCAGGAAGAGCTGTGGTTCTCCCTGGCTCCTTCTGAATGATCTCCTTGGTCCTCCTGGTGGTCCAAGTCAAAGTCTCAGACCCCTTCGACCGACAGGTCGAAGAAGAAGCATAGGCATTCCAGAAAGCAGCACTGTCGCCACTCTTCCTTGTCCTCCTCGGATGAGGAGAGGCTTCGATGAAGACTGTGTCAATGCTATGAGGATTTGATGTGGCAGCAGCTGATTATGTCCATCCAGAAGTTGGCTCCAGCTTCTACCCCGGCCACTACTTGGCTGTCACCCTCTAGGCTGACGTTGACTCCTCAGGAGCCAGTCCGTATCATTCCTCTGCCTGCGGAGCCGGTCAAGACCATTCTGGCTCGGCCGAAACCAGCCTCTCCACAGATTGTGGTGGAGCCACCACCTAAGCAACCGCCTTTGAGGGCTCCTTCCAAGGAGTCTTGGCACTTTCTGGGTCTCCCATGTAGGCTATCCATTACTCTCACTCCTGACCATCCTAGGCAGGTGGATGGCGACTCTGGTGGCCGGCCAATATATCCAGACTCCTCGGAGTCCAAGGACTCTGACCTACATTCTCACCCCTTGGACGAGGAATCCGTCGGGAGTCTTTCAATGGAGGAAGGCCCTACTCCCTTGATTGGCGTCCTCTGTCTCATCTCCAACTCCACAGGGATGCCCTTAGAACCCGTTCAGAAATGGGCTGAGGGGATTTGCTGATGAAGGCCTTCCCAGTGGCCAAGGCCATTGTTGGTCTGGCTTTGGAGCTGTGGCAGCACCCTGCCTCCTGCCTCGTGCCATCAGCCTGAATGACCCGCAAGTATGCGGTACCCATTGGTTCCCTTTTGGGATGGCTTGGTTGAGGGTCTCCACCTTCACGGCGGACACTCAGCACAAACTGACCCACGTCCCTTTCCTGGGTACCAACCTTTTCCGCCCGGGTGTGGTTGGTCATCTCCAGCACACAGAAAAGTCCAGTGCCACCTTGGACTCTGTGACCTCAGCTCAGAAGGAATCCCAGGGTTCCAAAAAGCAGAAGAGAAAGCCTTTTCGGCCATCAGCCCCTGCGGCCAAACAGCCTCATTTCCAGTTGGGGCAGCAATGGCAGCAGGCTCAACCTTGGTGCTCTCAGCCCAAGTCCGGGCCCCTGACGGCCCATAAACCCAGAGGACGGGGTTCTAGTAGTCCCCAAATTGGACCCTCTTCCTCCAAACCTGCCCAGTGACGGGATGGGGGTGGCCAAACCCATACCCATCACACCAGCTGTAGGTCCTCCCATGTGGGGCTGGCTCCACCACTTCCTTTCTGCATGGTTCACTGTTACAATGGACAGGTGGGTTTTAGAAGTGGTTGGCCAGGGACTGCCTCTGGAATTTGAGCAGTACCCACCAAGCTGAGCCAGCGCCCCATGGGAGGAAATGGTGACCTTACACACTCAGTTGGCTCTCCGAGACGACATCGCCCAACTCCTCTGCAAGGAGGTGGTGGCCAGAGTCGCGGACCCTCCTGCCAACCCAGGGTTTGTTTCCAGGTATTTCCTGGTCCCAAAATGGACGGGGAGCTGGTGCCCCATTCTAGATCTGCATGACCTGAACCAATTTCTCAGGTCACACACATTCAGGATGGTAACTCTGTCGCAGATCACACCACCTCTCAAGCAGAACGTGTGGTTTTGCTCTCTGGATCTCCAGGATGCATTCTTTCTCCTCCCGATCTGTCCGTCTCACCAAAGGTTCCTCCATATTCAAGCGGAGGGAGCCCTCTTCAAGTTCTGAGCCATGCCATTCGGCCTGTCATCAGCCCCCCAGGTCTTCACCAAATGCATTGCAGGGGTGGCGGCCCATCTTCGACGTTGAGGCGTCAGAGTGTACCCCTATCTCGACAACTGGCTCATAGCAAGTTTCTCCAGACAGGAAGTGGAGAAGTCCAGGGATCTGGCCCTGCAGACCTGCATCAAACTTGGTCTCCTGGTCAATGAGACCAAGTCGGAACGCGTACCTTTGCAGATGATCTGCTTCGTTGGAGCAGAACTCGACTCTTGCCGAGCCAGAGCCAGGCTCCTGATGGACAGAGCAGAGGTTCTCCCCTCCTTTACCCAATTTTTTCTGGTTTGGCACTTGCGCCTTGACCGGGACTTCCTACACCTTCTGGGGTTCATGGTGGCCTGCACCGCCATGGTCCAATGGGCCCGGTGGCATATGCTAGCCAGATGACTCAGCGATATGGTCACTTTGACCAGCTGGTCACTGTGACTCAGAAGATGTGGGATGCTCTCCAATGGTGGACCGTTCTAGCACACTTGCAGGAAGGGATCCCATTTGTCCATCCTGAGCCAATGGTCATTCTCATGACTGATGCTTCTCTCATGGGCTGGGGTGTCCACTTGGGGAATCACAGAGTCCACGGGCTCTGGACCCCCGAGGAATCCCAATGTCATATCAACCTGCTGGAGCTCAGAGCAGTCCGGCTGGCACTATTAGCATTCGCTCCGCTTCTTTGGGGCAGGTGGTGCAAGTCCAGATGGGCAATACCATGACTATGTACTATCTCAACAAGCAGGGTTGCGAGCACTCCTTACACCTGTGCAGGGAAGTGCTCCACATCTGGACCCACATGAGCCGACTGGAGGCAGATGATCTAGCCATCCATGTGGCAGGAGCCTCAAATCAACTGGCAGATGCTCTCAGCCATATGGGCAAGGCATCCCACAAGTGGTCTCTCCATCCAGAGGTAGTACACAGCATGTTCTCCCACTGGGGCAAACCTCAGGTGGACCTGTTTGCCTCCAGGCAGAATGCAAAGCTGAGGCTATTTCATGCCCTCCCCCCTCAGCAGGGCTCACTACAGGGGGATGCCTTCTCGAGGCCGTGGACCCCAGGCCTCTTCTATGCCTTCCCTCCACTTCCCTCAGTTCACAAGGTGATCCTCAAGGTCAGGAGGGACAAGGCACAGGTGATCCTGGTAGACCCAAACTGGCCTTGCCAGTTCTGGTATCCAGATCTCCTCAACCTCAGCTCCAGGCCTCTGAGGTGTCTTCCCGTACACCCGGACCTGATATCAGTCAATCAGGGGAAAGTATTCCATCCGGACCTTCAGTCCCTGTACCAGACAGCCTGGTTCCTGAGCGGCTAGATTTCCAGGCTTTGGGTCTTTCCGAGGATGTACTTACAGTTGTGGAGGCATCTAGGAAGGAGTCGACCAGGAGGTGCTATGCCTTCACATGGAAAAGATTTTCCATTTGGTGTCAGGGCAAGGGCCTGGAGCCTTTGTCCTGTCCAGTGGCTAGCATCCTTGACTAACTTTGGTCTCTGTCCAAAAGGGGGTCTTCGGTTTATGACCCTCAAGGAGCACCTGGAAGCCATCTCTACTTACCGGGTGCAGACCGGTCAGCAGAGAGTGACACAGGAGAAGGTGGTCTGGCGCTTCTTTAAAGGCCTTGACTATATTTCTCCTCCGGTGAGTGAACCACCACCACCATGGGATCTACTGCTGGTACTGGCAAAGCTCATGAGCAAGCCATTTGAACTGATGTGAGATGTCATATCTGTCATGGAAGACCGCTTTCTTGGTGGCTATCACATCAGCCAGAAGGACTGGGGAGCTACAAGCATGCTCTGTCACATCTTCTTACCTGGTCTTCCACAGGGACAAGGTTGTCCTGCTCCCCCACCCAAAATTCCTTCTGAAGGTGGTGTTGGAGTTTCACCTTAACCAGGTGTTGACTCTGCCAGTGTACTACCATAATTATACCTCGGAGGCCGATTACAGGCTCCATACTTTGGACCTGAGATGAGCGCTCTCTTATTATTTTTTTATTTTATTTATTTTGTTTTTTGTTGACCGGGTAAGTGCACTAGACAAATCCTGCCTATTTTCAGGCATGACCCCGGGGGAGGAGGATACAGATGAATGTCAACTGACCTTGAACCAGATTAAGCTGTTGGTGGTATTTTTAGTGAATGAGGGAAATTTGGCTAGGACACTGGGGAAATTCCCCTGCTCTTTTTGAGAAGTGCCATGGAATCTTTAACATCCACCTGAACTACCACCAAATCAGGCAGATGGGACCTTGGTTTAACGTCTCATCCGAAAGATGGCACCTCAGAAGTGCAGCACCCCTCTCATGCTGCGCTACAGTGTCAGTACTGGGTTATTAACCCAAGTGCCAGATGTGGGATCTGAACCCACAGCCCTCTGATCTCCTGGCCTCAGAGGCGAGTGTGCTACCTACTGAGCCACTGACACTGCTTATAAAGAACAGATGGCTGAAGTTTGGGGAGAGGTTTGCCAGCTGTCTGTCACCTACGCTGAAGCCGCACCTGGCAGATTGCAGCAAAGCGGATGATTGGCAGATGGATTAGATCATGCATTGCTGTCTGCTATAGGTTGGCGGGCAAGGAGCCTCCGTAGGGGTAAGAGCTCACTCCACCCGCCATACTGCTGCATCGGTCGGTGGCTACTTCCAGGGACATCCCTGTTCAGGAAATCTGCAGGGCTGCTACCTGGAAGTCAGCAAACACCTTAATTTCCCACTACCACATCGACCTAGAGTCATGCCAATATGCCGATTTTGGGGCCTCAGTTCTCCAATCTCTGTTTCCCAAGTAGGGGGTGTGTGCCTTGCCTCCCTCCTCCTGGAGAACTGCTAGGAGTCTACCAGCAAGTGTGGATAGAACAACATATCCACGATCCTAGAAAAACAGGATCTTACTTCGAGAGGGCTCTTGCAGTAGGTAATTACATATAGGACTGATGCCAGCAGGCGTCAGGACCCCACGGAAAAATTTTTAGCTAGCAGTCTCTGGCGGGGGACCGCCCCCACGTCAGGTGACCGATGTCAGTATAAAGAGGCGGTCCCCCACGCCCGCCTTCCAGTTCTTTCTCGCCATTAGCTTGTGTAAGCGCCTCGCGGTTAAGTTCAACTGCTCGTCAAGTCTGTCGTCAGTAGTTTTACCGCTGGTTTTTCTTCGATTTCTCAAATTTTGTCAGTTTCTCTGCGGTGTATGTTGTCCACTACACCCTCCGAACACAAGAATAAGTGCGACTCATGCAGCGCCCAATTCCTGCACAAGGACAGACACTTCCAGTGCCTCTTCTGTCTGGGCCCGGATCACCCCGTGGAGAAGTACTAACATTTCCTGAAGTTCAACGCTGCCACCTGCAGACGGAGGCAGCAGTCCCTGGAGGCCCACATCCTTAAAAAGAAAATGACCTCCATGAAAAAGGAGCTGAAGAAGCTTCGTCAGGCCTCAAATTCCCCCGAGGGTCACCGTAAAAACAAAGACAAGGAGAAGCACTGGGACTGGGACTCCTCTTACTCAGCCTCCGCGACTTTGGCTGGAGTCGGCGTGCTCAGAGTAGCGTCCCCGAGGGGACACCGCTCCCGCGACAGCCATCTTGGAGGCTTCCAAGTCAGCGTCGACCCACCCGTCTGGCTCGGGCCCTTCGGGTGCCTCCAGGTCAAAGGAGGCATCCACTCCTGGCAAGGCCGCCCCCATGTGGCCTTCTGGTGCGAGTAGCTCTGGTAAGCCGGATGTCAGCTCCTCTGACTTCCGCCCGGAGAAGGCCGCTAAGTTGCTTGACCCTTGGGGGCAGTGCACAGCCCCTAAGCCGCCCAACCAGGCAGCACCCCCTTTGCAGCCTTCCTCGGGTGATGGTTCCGCTAAGTCAGACGATGGCTCCTCCGACATCTGCCCGGACTCCACCGGTAAGGCGAACGTCAGCCCTTCCGACGGTCGCCTGCGGCGTTGGAGCTGATGCGGACCCTGATGTTCAGTCTGCTATCCCGGCTCCCGCGGCATTCACTGCCTCCGAGGCCCAGTGTCTCCTCAGCTAGACCCGAGTTTTAGTCCTCCTCCTGGGTGATACCACGGATGCAGGTATGCTTCCGTCAGGTTTCCTCCGCTGGGCCGAACAACTGGCGTCGGTCCTCAGATGCTGACGCTGGGCGATATCCCTCTCGTGGATGGTGTCCCTATGCTGGGCCTGCCACCCGCCAGGCTTCCTATTTCCAGGCCCGCCTGCTGGGCCTTTTCTGGGGTCTTCTGCTCTTGCAGACCCCCTGGGTTTCCGACCCCATCCTATCCAATGCTGTTTTACCCAGGCCTGCAGTATCCAGCGGCTCAGTACCCGATGCCGGCCTATCCGACACCGCAGTACATGGTGCCAAGTACCCGACGCCGGGTTACCCGCGGTCGGGGTACGGATACGCACCGTACGGATACCCTCAGTATCCATATCCCCCTCCTCCTCCTCCACCACCCTGTCAGCCAGTGGTGGATTTGAAGGAGACTTTAGCCTCCTGGTGGGCTGAGGCCAAGGCTCAGCTCACCAGGGAGGTAGAGAGCCATCTTCTAATGTCGGTCCCGGTTCCAGACCCCCTATGTCGGAGACGAGAGACTCCCTCCCCACCTCCGGATACCAGAGGCGAGCCCTCTGATTCCAGGGCAGGGCAGGATACACTTCCCTGAGGGCTTCCCAAGGGGTCCGTTCCTCCCCCGTGTCGGGAGGAAGAGTCTTCTCCCTCTTCATCCTCCTCGGATACCTTGGATGACTCTGATGGTCGTTCCAACTTAGACGACAAGCCCCGCTCTCCGGATAAGCCCAGGCCGAGGACTCCTCCGAAGTCTCCTCCGAGGATCCTTCTTTTACAGAGTTGCTGCGCAAAATCCAGGAAGTTCATCAGTGGCATTCCTTGGAGCCGGATCCACAGCGTAAGAAACTCACCGCTCACCTAAATCTGCCCGAGACCGCTCCGAGCCTGATGCTGATCTTGTTTCCACCATTTGGAAGCAACCATCAGCATTAGCCCCCCCTCCTAGGAAGTCGTATAGGCTTTATCAGGCTCCTGAGGGTGTCGACTCTTTGAATTCGCACCCTCGAGCTGATTCGGTCATGATCAGCACTGCTCACGGCCGAACAGCTAACCCCAAGCACTTGAGCTCTTCACCACCCAACAAGGAATCCCGCCTTCTGGACCAGTACGGGAAGAAGGTCTACGCTTCTTCCACTCTGGGTATTAGGACCGTGAATTACGTTGGTCATATGGGGGATTACCAGAAGGCGATCCTTAGCGAGGTGGAGGCTAAATTGGACTCCCTTCCTCAGTCTCAGACGAAGCAGGAAGTGGCGGACTGGTCTGATCTGCGTGTTGCTTCAGTCAGTCGGCACATACTTCGTGCCACGTACGACTCAGTGGACGCTGCGGATCAGAGCTTGGCTTTCACCATGGGTTTGTGGCGTCACGCCTGGCTCCGGGTGTCAGGTTTGGTTCTGGAGGTGCAGTCCACTATCCAGGACACGCACTTCAGGGGTTCAGTGCTGTTTGGTGGCGATGTCAAGGACATCATCACTGATCTGCAGGAGAAGGGTACTGCACTTAAGTCAGTTGACTCTCTGTACAAACCCCCTCAACCTCAGTATCATCCCTTTTGCAGACGTCCTTGGCAAAAAGCGAAACCTCAGGGAAAGCGGGCCAACAAACGTCGGGCCCCTCCGGCTGCCAAGCCCCTCCACCCAAAAAAGCAGCGGGGGCTTCAGCTGCGATGCTGCCTCATACCTCCTGACTCCTTTCCTCTCCCACTGCCTCTGGGCCTTCCAGAGGAACTGGTAGGAGGGAGATTCTCCCTCTATCTGCCGGGTTGGGAGAGGATAACTACAGACACTTGGGTGCTCCAGCTGATTGCAGAAGGACACTCAGTAGAATTTCTTCAGAAACCTCCTCAAAAGACCCCCCCAGGTTGTCTTACTCCTCAGAACATCTTTTTCTGGTCCGGGAAGAAATATCCTCTCTTCTGCTGAAAGAGGCAATAGAGCCCATACCCCCACACCTTCAGGGGATGGGCTACTACTCCCATTTCTTCCTGGTCCTGAAGAAGTCAGGAGAGGTGAGGCCGATTCTCAGCCTCGGCACCCTGAACTTGTTGGTGGAGTACAAAAGGTTCAGGTTGCTCTCTCTACAGAGTCTTCTTCCCCTCCTTCGGCCGGGACAGTGGCTGTGCACTCTGGATGTGCAGGATGCTTACCTGCATATCTCTATTTGCCCTTCCCACCGCAGATATCTGCATTTTGCTTTTCAGGGGACCACTACCAGTTCAAGGCCCTCCCATTTGGTCTTTCCTCGGCGCTCCGAGTTTTTACCAAATGCCTGTCGGTGGTAGCGGCTCACCCTGCTGCCAGGGGTGCAGGTTTTCCCGTACCTGGACGATTGGCTCCTGGCAGCCTCATCCAGGGAGGAACTCCTGCGCTTCCTTTCCCTTACCCTGCAGGTTTTTGCCTGCCTGGGTATTACCATCAACCAGGCCAAGTCCCACCTGATCTGTCCCAGAGGCTCCAGTTTATCAGGGCGATCCTGGACATGACCTCCAGCATGGCTTTTCTGCCACTGGACAGGGTGGCCTCAATCCAGGCTCAGGTCAACCTGTTATCCAGCTGCAGGCAGGTCAGCACCAGGTCAATCCTTCACCTCCTTGGGCTCATGGCGGCTGCTGTTCTGACAGTCCCTCATGCTCGGCTTCACATGAGGATCTCTCAGTGGATGCTTTGGTCTCAGTGGGATCAGCTGGTGGATGACTTGGATCAACTTGTTCTGCTCTCCAACCCTATGGCTTGGGACTTGCAATGGTGGGCAGTTCAGGAGAACCTTTGCCGGGGAGTTCCCTTCTGTCTTTCTCCCACCCCTCCAAGACGCTGACAACAGACGCCTCAGGAGAAGGTTGGGGGGCCCATCTTGGGCCTCACAGGACCCAGGACTCCTTGTCCCAGCTCGTAAACTCTGTCCACATCAATGTGCTCAAGCTTCAGGCCATGCTGTATGCTCTTCAGGCTCTGCATCTTTATCTGCTTCCCGGTCATCTGGCTGTCCAAACGGACATGTGTGTAGTTTGGTATGTCAACAAACAGGGAGGAACTCATTCCTACCCTCTTTGCAGGGAAGCGATACGGGTTTGGGATTGGGCAGTACAGCACAACCTTCACCTCACGGCCATTCACATCCCAGGGGTCGAGGACTCGTTGGCAGACCACCTTAGTTGGTCGTCTGCTCACGCACATGAGTGGGAACTAGATCAGGGGGTAGCAGATGACATCTTTCTACACTGGGAACCCCTCAGGTAGACCTGTTTGCGTCTCCTCTCAATGCAAAACTTCCCACCTTCTGCTTGCTCGCTCCAGGGTGCGGCATTTTTTGGAGAGATGCTCTGTCTCTAGACTGGAAGGGAAGATTCGTCTGTGCCTTTCCCCCAATCCCCTTGATTCCGAGGGTCTTACGGAAACTCTGCACGGAAGGAGCTCGTATGATCCTCATTGCTCCTTTCTGGCCCAGGCAAGTTTGGTTTTCCCTTCTGCAACAGTATTCAGAGGATCCTCCACTTCCTCTTCCTCTGTCGCAAACTTTGGTGACCCAGGATCAGGGGACCCAAGTCCATCCAGGCCTCAAGTCCCTTCAACTGCACACGTGGCTCCTGCAGATGTAGCTCAAGCCCGATTCGGGGTTTCCCCCGGGTGGCTGAGATTCTGGTGGAAACCAGGAAACCATCCACTAGCTCTACCTATGCCATGAAATGGAAACGGTTCTCTATTTGGGCCGCTTCCAAAGATTTCGAGCCTTTTTTGTGCTCTGTTGGGCGGCTTCTGGATTACTTGCATTAACTCTTTGATCTGGGTCTCAGTCATTCCTCCTTGAAGGTTCACATGGTGGCCATCTCGGCCTACCATGTTCCTTTCGGGGACAGGACGTTAGCGCAGCTGGAGGTCTCGAAGACCTTCCTTAGAGGGGTCCTCCATTTGAGACTCCCTATTTGGGTTCCTGCCCCTCCTTGGGATCTGAATTTTATCCTTGAGAAGCTTACTCTGCCTCCTTTCGAGCTGGCAGCCTCAGCAGATCTGAAGCTCCTCTCGTGGAATACTCTCTTCCTTGTGGCCATCACTTCTGCTCAAAGGATTTGTGAGCTGATGGGTAAAATCCCGTATCAGATTTTTCATAAGGAACATGTGGCTCTGTGTACCAACCCTAAGTTTCTCCCCAAGGTGGTTGCAGATTCTACGCTGAATCAATCCCTAGAGTTGCCTGCTTTCTTTACACAACACTCCAATCAAGGGGAGTTCCTCTTGCATACTCTGGATGTTCACTGGATTTTGAGATACTACACCACTAGGATGAAGGATCTCAGAAAGACTGATCAACTGTTTGTCTCTTTTGCTTCTAAAAGAGAAGGCAATGCTGTTTCCAAGCAGTTCCTATCAAAATGGTTGGCTCATTGCACCACTTTCTGTTTTGACAAGTACAATAAGACCCTGCCGGGTCAAGTCAGAGGCCACTCCACCAAAGGGGTCGCTGCCTCTGCTGCTTGTTTCAAGAATGTGTCAGCGGCAGACATCTGTGCAGCCACTACTTGGACTTCTGTCCATACCTTTACAAAACATTACAGTTTGGACATTGCCTCTCACCATAGAGCGGGCTTCGGGTTGGCTGTTTTGCAGGGTCTCCTTTCCTAAGACATTCACAGCCAGAGGGCCTACTTTTGGGTAGTTTTCCTCCTCCCGTTTGCTTCTTCTTGTTCCAGACTGCTTGGGACTCAGTCCTGTATGTAATTACCTAGTGCAAGAGCCCTCTTGAAGTAAGATACTACAGTTACGTAAGAACTTAACGTAACAGTAGATCTTCGAGTGAGGGGATCTTGCAGTAGGTAATACCTTCCCGCCCTCCATCCCCCTCAGCTTTTTCAGCTCCTTTTCTAGGATGGGAAATATCCACTTCTCTCTCGTCTGACCTTTTGGCCTTTGGTGGGAAAGAACTGGAAGGCGGGCGTAGGGGACCGTCCCTTTATACTGACGTCACATGACATCGGTCACCTGACGTGGGGGCGGTCCCCCGCCAGAGACTACTAGCTAGAAATTTTTACGTGGGGTCCTGACGCCTGCCAGCATCAGTCCTATATGTAATTACCTACTGCAAGAGCCTCTCTCGAAGATCTACTGTTACGGTAAGTTCTTACGTAACTACTTTCTTCATCTGTAACAGTAGATCTTCCACGGAATGGTCTCTTGCAGTAAGTCATTACTTCTGGGAGTTCCCGATAGCTGGTACTCTAACATGGCAGTTCTCTTCTAGCAGTCTCCACACCAGGGACCACCCACACAACTTCACTTCCTGGGCTGTGCCTATAAAAGTGGGTGGTCCCTGGTAGTCTCTGTTCATTTTACCGACGGCTTCAGCTCTGACAGCAGCTTACTCTTCTGCCAGCAGTCTACAACGTGGATTGAGCCCATAGCTTGGGGTGCCTGGGCTTTGTACACGGCACTATATTCCTGTGCTCAACCAAGAGCTTTACAGTGGATGTTTCCCTGCTACAGACTCAGGGTGCTCAATCAAAGGGCTCTAAAACCTCAGAGTCCTCTTCAAGAAGCAAAATAGGGAAGGAAATACCTTCACCTAAAGTCTTAACTGATCGCCCTTCAACGGTCATATCTCCTAAGCATGTATCATCAAGAAAACATTCTTCGTTGATGGGCACTGTCCTCCCATCGACGGCAGACACTTCTTCATCAAAAGAACATAGAAGTTCAACTTTACATAGAAAGGAATGTTCATGACCAATGGGACATCATTCCTCAGCTCCCCCATCGATAAAACCACATGCACCATCGATGACGGAGGTCCTGCTGCATTCATCGTCAACGGGGCACAATCCTCTGTTGATGAGAGGACTCCACAAGATATCCTCATCGGAGAACACCTTCTCTGTCAATGGAACACACTCTGCTTGCTTCATCGTCAATAGGACTACCTCCCCCCTCGATGGGACATGCTCCCAAGCCTCCATCATCGACAAGAAGTTTGCCACTGTCGACGGAGCATGCTTTTGCTTTCTCATCATCGACGACACACTTTCCATCATCGATGAAGCATGTCCCTATTATTCTGTCATCGACAAAGAGTATCCCACCATAGTCGGAGCATGCACTGACTTCCCCATCATCGACAAGGAGTATTCCACCATCAATGGAGCATGCATTCACTTATCCATCATCAACAAGACATAGTACAATGTCGATGGGGCATGCTTTTATTCCTCTTCCCTCGATGGAACTGATCCCACCGTCGACGGAGCAGCCCCTACATCACAGAACAGCACCTTTACTAGAATATAATACATTTATGGAAGATCCTTATAAAAATGTAACCATGAAAAACCATGAAATATTTTATAAAAATGTATCAAAAGATACTTATTGGGGCTGCATCATCACAAAATAAAGGGTCATATACTACGGAACGCAGAGGCAAACCAGCCCAGCCTCATTTGCACTAATCACGCTACTCGGACACCACTCCGTGATGAACAAAATTTTCAAAGACATACGGGATCACATTATCGGGAGGCACAAATTGATCCCCGACTTCAAACACACAGGGCTCAGAACCCACTTACATGGCAATTCCATCATCACAAGTGCCAAACATAGAAGAAATTGTACGTAAAGTGTTGAATTCTATAGGTTTTGATTATACACCCACTCCATTAAAAAACCTTCAATCAAAGACTGTGTCTCTGCCTCCATCAAAGCAGGCATGCACAGAGCTAGAACGCTCGCCATTACTGCCTCCTCATGAATATTCAGAGGATTATTTGTCAGATTCTCATATAATTTCGGAACCTTCAAAAGGCACAAATTATGATGGTTCCCCTACTAGAAGAGGGCCCGAGTCCCCATATTCTGTACCATCATACTGGGACGAAGAAATATTACAACCACTAAAGGTCATTTCCCCACTGGATGACCCCTCATTCCCAGACATGACATTACAAATTACAAAAAACAATGGGGTTTACCACAATAGAACAAGGTAGATTAAGTAAAGATATGGCCGAATATCTTGACATCCTGGAAGAACCTATCCGGGCAGTCCCTCCTTTTATACCAACATTCAGAAATGTGATTACTGAAGCATGGAGTCAACCCATAGCGACACAGGAGCTACCTGGAAAAGCACATAGGCTTTATCAGGCTCTTCTTGATTATCAATATTTAACAAATATTCCCACTGTGGATTCTGTGGTTATTGCAGCTGCTCACAACTGCATTGGCAAACCCAAACATACAAGTACAGTACCTCCCAAAAAAGGCTCTAAATGTTTTGATTATATGGGGAAGAAAGAGTTTGCTCTAAACACATTAAATGTTAGAATACTTAACTACATGAGACATATGCTGAAATACCAGCGTACTATGGGCACCTCAGCTGGGGACATTATAAGTAAACTACCTACATCCCCTGAAAAAGAGCAACTCACATCAATGATAAATACACTTATTTCCCTTTCTTGTCATTTATTAAGATCAGGATACAACACTGTCGATGCTTCAGCTAGAGCCTCTGCAGTTGGTATTCTTATACGCCGTCAGGCATATCTCTGACTCTCAGGGCTAGCAGGTGATATTCAACATAAAGTGGCTAATGCCCCTTTTTCTGGCGACCATCTCTTTGGGCCAGGGGCACAAACAGTACTGGACAACCTACAAGCCTCAGGCAGACAACTAAGAGCAGTACAATATATGTACCACAAACCACGCCCTCAGTATAATTATTCATACAAAACTGGAAATTACTATAACCAAAGAGGAAACTTCAGAGGCAAAGAACGAATGACAAGGAACACATCTAAACCAACCCGTGACTGCCCCTCAGGACGGCCGGATGCCTCTTCCTCTCATTAAAAAACTTCAGACCATGCCCCGGTCTCCTCTTTTAGGCCTCGGAGACCTTTTTCTGGGGGCTTTGATTTGAAATTATACTGAGGCCTTTCCCATGAGGCTTTATATATCTAGCCATTTTTGAGGTATCACTGTTACAGGCCATTACGGTCATTCCATCGGGATGCCTCTCAGCCTGTTGTGCACCAGACCCTCGTGTCCCTCCCCCGAACAGGGCCTACTGCTACTCACATGCTGAGAAACAATCAATATATCCTGATAATATTATAATATGGATCATAATATTCTTACCAAACTTCTGCTGCTACATGCGGTCTTCACCTGGCCATAGATAAAGGCCACAGAAACAATGGTGAGTACATATATATTATAAACATTTCAGGTTTTCACTTAACAAGGCTGCAGGCCCTGGCATACTTGGGACCCCCTTGCAAATAAGATTACTAATACAAGATGGAACTGAATACATCACTCTTTTGCATTCCTTGTCTTTACCCTAAAACGGGTACAATATTGACTATAGCAATACTACTGACTCTAAGAGCCACAGGATTCCATTATGAAATAGATACATTGTTTCATTTCACAACACAATTGTTTGCTACTTATGTAGCCTATTTATGCCAAAATGGATACATTTCTCTAATGACTTGACAGACATGGCAAAATAAATAAATAAATAAACTGTACTAACTTGCTACATTGTAGCACTACAAAATAATAACATTGTATCATTTGGGTTACTGTTCAACACTCGGAACCCAATAGGCTTTGACATATACTGTCTTGTCCAGTGCATGCCACTGAGACCTACCAATTACTCCATTATATGGCTGAATTTCTTCCGATTTATTACAGTATCTGATATGCCATACCCTGATCGGGTTTACATCTGCTTAACTCATCTGACGATGCCCACTAATAGCCAGTCTGGCTTGTTTTTCAGCCATAACCCTATAACGAATACTATAATGGAGTACTTACAGATAGAATAATTATCTTTATATGCTGATATACTGCTCTCAGCACCTATCGGTCCTAGGACCACACTATATGTACGGCAGAATGCCATATCTGGCCACCCCACTGCCATAGAACTGCTTGGGAATCTCCCAGAAGTAATGACTTACTGTAAGAGACCATTTTGTGGAAGATAGATCAGTTACACAAAGACTTATGCCATAACAGTAGATCTTCTAGGAATGTCTCTTGCAGTAAGTAGCTTCCCTCCCTCTGACCTCCTGCCATTCTGTAACAGGGAAAACGATGTAGGGTCGGGAGGCTTTGGAACCTTGGTTCCCCTCGGTCCCTCGCCTTCACGAGCTGAAACCGGTGGGGAATGGAGACTACCAGGGACCACCCACTTTTATAGGCACAGCCCAGGAAGTGAGGTCGTGTGGGTGGAACCTGGTGTGCAGACTGCTAGAAGAGAACTGCCATGTTAGAGCGCCACCTATGGGAAACTCCCAGAAGTAATGACTTACTGCAAGAGACATCCCTAGAAGATCTACTGTTACGGCAAAAGTCTTTGCGCAACTGAACTTTCTAGGAGTGGTATATGTTGTTCATCCACACAAACCCACCAGACCTCCCCGGCTTCGACGCACAACCCTCTGCTTCCAGCGGGCAAGATCTGGCATCAAGGGGCGGAGCTGAGGCATATACCACCAGGTGGGTGGGAGGAGCCAGCTTTTAGGCCTTCCGGCAAGAATCTTAAATGGAAAGGACATGCCAACAAGTGTGGATGAACAACATATACCACTCCTAGAACTACTGTTACAGGTGAGTAACCTGTTTTTCTCTCCCTTTCATTCAGATCTAACTGCCAGTCATGATATTTCAGTCCAATGGTATCCAAAGGTTCTCTTGGGGTAGTTTGAAAGAATTAGCCTATAGGAGGGTTTGGAATGGAAAGGAGAGGCATGTCTTTCTATCTTCCATTTCCTCTTTTGATACTAATAAATTGGAAATACATAGAAGAAAGAATCACCCTAAACCCCCAGAACATCAAAACCCATGTGGAACAAATCACAGCTGTGGTGATGACTTAATACAGTGGCACTTATGAGTCACTAGGCCCGCCTTAACTCGTGGAATGGCTTGGTGGTCCGACCACTCCCTCCCCAACATCTGTCCTCTGCAAACTGACTGTGCTCAGCATCGTCTGGTTTATCCTCACTTATCGGAAAAGTGAGACTAAATCCTGAAGTGAAATCTCCACAGAGGAATCCTTAAAATGTGCCAGAGGTTTATGTTTGGCAACTGTCCTGTTGTAATCATCACAGTTATAATGATATGTTTGGTAATGCTAAGAGCAGGCTTGCAATGCATGACTTGTAGTAAGAATTTCCTAAAGCATTCCATAATGATATCCATGGAAATTGTTGCATTTGCATTTTTAATGTTAATTATAGTTTGAGGCTTTTTCTTCTAAGTGAAGTGATATCACTTCTTGAAAGAGCAGAAGAGTAAGTGTTTTGTAAACCTGGTTAGATTCCTAAATTCAGGAATATATATATATATATATATATATATATATATATATATATGCTTTGCAAAAAATTTAGTTAATACACCAGTTAAGGTAACTTAACGCCACAAAAGTAGGGAAATGTGGTGCTAGGGTTTCCAAATCTAAAGCCCCACCTCCTAAGCAGCAAAAAGGGAAAAAAAGGTCTGGGTTTTGGGTCTCCAGAGTCTTGGTGAATCAGTGGTGGTGTTGTCATCCCTAATGCCCACCCCATTCCATGAGCAAACAATGTCACACATGATCTCCTTTCTTCACGCAGGGCCCACAAAGTACAAAGGCACAACAAATTGTGTTGGCAGCCTGTGGCGAGACATACTTCTCTACCTTTGAAGAGTGTATAATTATGAGGCAGTGGCTTGGAGCTGTACCTTGTGCTCGGATTGGAGTCTATGGGCTGGGGAGGGGGGAACATTAGGGTTGACAACCCCAAGGAAGACCCCACCACTAATTGCCAAGACTCGGAGACCTAAACCCTAATGTTTTTATCTTTTACTGCTTGGAGGTGTGAGTGGGGCATTAGGGTTGGAAACCATAACACATTTCCCTACTTTTGTGGTGTTAAGATACCCTTTTTATTCTTTATTTATTTATTACAGTCTAGGAAGTACCTTTGAGCCAGAGGCTCGTTTACAGAGGTTCCATGTCAAACAAAGATAAACAGAGGAGGAGCATTATTACAAAAACAGTTGAACATGGGTGGACAAAATACAAAAACAGTTGAACAACGAAGGACAAGTTATTATAGTTAGAACAGAATACAAGGTCAAGTGGTCTATTACAGTGTAAATTGCTATAAACTGAAACAACCAGAAATGATTCTGTACAGCTAAGGGTTTGGCCCTAGGGAGGAGACCTGGGGCTCGGAAAGTGCTGGTTGGGCTGCCAGAGATAGGGAGTTGGGGCGAGACCATTTATGGATCTGTTGGGGGGGAATAAGGGGAGGCGAGGACAGGGGAGGAGAGATATTTGGAGGAAGGTGAGAGGGAAACAGGTGTGAGAAGAGGAGGGAGAGGTTGTAAGGAGGGGTCGTAGTAAGGCGGGTGAGGGGCAGAGGGGAGGGGTGAAAAGAGGGACCAGGGAGAGGAGTGGTGGAAGGTAGAAGGGAAGGAATGGAATACAGACTTTAAGCAAAGGAGGGTGGGGACACAAAAGTATGTGGGGTGCAGGAGGCAGGGGAGGGAGAGAAGTGAAAAAAAAGGAGGGTGTGCGGGAAGAGACCAGGGTATTAAGGGTGTGGGAGGTGGAAGATAGGGAGCGAGAGAGAGAGAGCAGGAAAGGTTAGGGAGGAGGTGGAAAAATGGAGCTAGGTGTCACAGTTGCACACACTGGCCTGGGCTAGGGATGCATGAAGAAGAGTTTTAAAAGGGCCCAATTTAGTTTCCTTCTGTACGTCTTCACTGAGGGAGTTTAGCAGTACTGGGGCCCGATATTCAAAGGATCACTGGCCCTTTGTGGTTCTATGGAAAGGGACATTCAAGGTTGGGTCATTCCACCCCCTGGTACATCTGGAGGAGGAAGGTTGTTTGAGAAGGTCCCTTACTCCAGGAGGGGTTAGGCCAAGAATAGATTTTTTGGTGAGCAGGCACATTTGGTACCGAATACAACAGTCAAGATTGAGCCACCCAATTTGGATATATAACTCACATGTGTGGCTTAGTCGGGGCACCCCCAGAACCAGCCTACATGCTTTGTTGAGGGTGGTTTTGAGTCTTTTGAGAGCCATGGTAGTTGCAGCACCATACACCACAAGGCCGTAGTCAATGACTGACAGCACGGAGCTAGTCACTGTGATTTTTAAGGCTTCATTAGTAAAGCAGTGTTTGTTTCAATATAGTAATCCCAGTTTTGCATTAGCAGATTTAGTGACTAGATCTATGTGCCAAGAGCAGGACAACATAGTATCTAACATTACCCCTAGGTATTTAAAGTGGTTTACCATTTCAAGGGGGGAGCTGAGATTATTAACAATTTGAGCAGGGTGGTTTCTGTGTTTGTTGTGGTTGGAGGCAAATATCATTGTTTATGTTTTTTTATAATTTAGAAGTAACTTTGAGTCAGAGAACCATTTTTCTACTGAAGCGAAATTGGACTGTGTCTTGCATTCAAGCACAGAGGAGTCTGTGTGAGATGAGTAGAGCACAGCAACATCTACATAAAGCAGTACTCGGTAATTTACTGCTTGGGGGGAGTTGGTTTAGAAAAAGACTGAAAAGCAGAGGCCCTAGGATGGATCCTTGGGGTACACCAGTGGTAACACACTGATTGTCAGAGCAGACGTCATTTATTTTTACTTTCTGAACTCTCCCTTGGAGATAGCTCCAGAACCAGGCCACTGATTCCTGGGAGAGGCCAGTGTTGGATAGTTGGCATAGGAGCTGCTTGTGATTTACTGTATCGAAGGCTTTGGTGAGGTCAGTATAAATTAAATTACCCCCCACCAAGAGCCCACGTTCAAGAGCGCTATGAATGTACCCAGTAAATTCCACGAGAGTGGTTGAGGTGCTATGCTGTTTCCAGAAACCATGCTGTTGTCTGCATTGCAATTGGTATTTGCCAAGATAATCGGTAAGTTTATCTGAAACAATGCATTCCAACGTTTTTGACAGAGGGGGAAGTACTGAGATGGGGCGATAGTTTGTGTGATTGGTTCTACCGCCGCTTTTGAACACAGGTGTGACTACAGCTGCTTTCCAAATCCATAGGAACTTGCTTGTTACTAGGGATAGATTTAGGATTTTGGTAAGGGGTGAGAGAATAACATCCAGAGTAAGTTCCAGGAGCTTCAGATCAAGCATATCACTGCTGGTTCTTGATTTACTGAGGACCTTCATGATATATTTTTTGGCTTCTGAGGGGGTAAATATTTTAAGGTAGAAAGGAGGAGGCGAGCCTGTTTGAGTAATAGTGTTGTTAGAGCTATTGCTTTCACTCAGTGGAAGTGAAAGTCCAGTGGCAGTATACCACTGAGGTCTGTGAAGGCCTTATTGAAAGTTTTGGCAATGGTGAAAGGGTCATGGGTAGGATTTCCATTGACATTTATTAGGGATGGAGGCGTTTTGTTAGGTTTACCGGATGGAGACTTGATATTATCCCAGAACTGTCTGCTGTCCTCCCAGGAGTTTTCTAACTCATTTTTAAAGTGCTGTCTTTTGGTTTTCCTAATTGCAGATGTACAGCTATTCCAGGCAGGCTTGTACTTCTGGATATCAGTAGCGGAGTCAAAACTTCTTGATTTGAACCAAAGCCGATCATGGTGGTTCATCAAATCAAGAAGCTGGGAGGAGATCCATGAGTTTTGGGAGCCCTTAATCTTCTGTGTAGTGAAAGGGGCATAAATATCACAGGACTGGTTACATTTGTGGATAAAATATTCAAGGGCAGCATCAACGTCAGTCATGGTGTTTAGGAAGCTCCAGTCTTGACTGTTAAGATGCGCTTTTAGTGTGGTAAGCTTCCGTCTTTTTAGTAGCCTCGATGTGACCATTTTGGCAGGTACCTTAGGTGACTTATTTGACCAGGAGAAAGGATAGGGGAGTGATCACTGAGAGAATCAGGGAGTACTGTTGGGTTGCCAGTCCTTTCCAGATGGTTAGTGATCAACTCAAACACAGATGTGTATGCACTGCATGAAACGAGCGGGTGCTTGATCCAAAAATCGAAAAAATACACATGACCTCAAAAGCCAAACTACGCACACAAACAATACGGCGGGGCAAATGAATCCATGGCACACAAGCTGGGTGTTCTTCTCCTGGGACACTTTGTCAGGAGGCCTCCTGACAAAGTGTCCCAGAGAGGACACGAAGTGCTGGGGTAGTGTACCATGGATTCATTTGCTCTCATGCTATATTGTTTGCGTGCATATTTTGGCTTTTTGAGTGCTTTCTCGTATGTGTATTTCTGTTTGGTTAGTGATCAACCAGTTGAGGAGGGTACTAGTGTCAGTACAATAGTTTACCCGAGTGGGAGTATCCACTAGCATCTTTGTAGGGACCTGCTTCAGGGGAGATCCAGTTTATGTTGAAATCCCCCACTGTCTTGCGCCTTAGGGGGGATGTATACAGATACCACAGTGAGTGTTTTCTGTTTAGAGCTGAGTAGTATCTATTGGGTGTTGCTGGAGGAAGTAATATGCGTCAGTGTTTGCCTGGAGGTGCTCTTTTAAGTATATTACACAGCCACCTCCATGCTTGCCAAGTCTGTCGAGCCTGAAAGTTGTGTAACCTGGCAGCGGAAAGGCTGAGTTTGGGATGCATGGGTTGAGTCAAGTTTCCTCTACTGAGAGGATATCAGGTTGGTGCTGGGTGACCATAACATGAAGAGAGTTGATTTTAGCCAGTAAGCTGCAAATAATAATGGAGGCTATGGTTAGGCCACAGCGATGAGTTTGTGGGAGCGCGCACTGCTATAGAGGTCCTGGGATGGGGTGTACATTACCTGATAGTAGTAAGAAGAGATAGGCTAGACTTAGTGCCTGCCATTTTAAGTGGGATGTAAAACATGCACAGGTTTTTGGGATGGAATGATGGTTATTTGCTTTAGTGCAGACAAAGATTAGTAGTTGGCAGGGGGAGAGGGTACATGTTTTGCCGCTTATTTTTCATCATGTTGCATAATAGGGGTGTATAGGAGTTAGGTGCAGATATAAAAGTTAAAGTGGATTTAGGGGGGTACCTGAAGATACATAGATAAACTTAGGTGTGTTGGAGGACACTCTGAAGGGGTAAGGGTAGGCAGGTGCCACAGGGATATGAAGCATGTTGCCTTTAGGAGGAACATCGCAAAAGAAAGATAAAAGTGTGCTGTGCCCTATTAGGAGATGTAGTTAGACTAAAGGTTCAGCTAGCTGAGACAGGCTAGCAAAACCAGCCAATCGGGCAGGAGTGGATTGACTGGGAGGGGTTAAGGCGAATTTAATAGCGGTCAGGGCTGGGGTGGGTGGACTGGACATAATTACAGGATAGGGATTCAAAAGATAGAGCCGAGGAGAGGAGGGCCGCAGCACAGAAACCTTCCCCAGTGGCGGAGCCACAAGTAGTGGGTACAGGAGAGAGATAGACCTGGAGGACCAAGCTAGCCAATGGGAGGCTCAGCTAGGTAGCAGCCAGCCAATCGTCAGCACAGACTCTAGGTTCCTGCCCAATCAGTCGCTAAGCTGGTACTGGGGGTTCAGGCCAGTCCTGCTGGGTTCCTTTTCACCGTACCTAAGAGCCTGGAAGGTGGAGGTCCGAGGGAGAGGGCCACGGCAGCTTGGGAGCCATGTCCATTGACAAGGAGATGCGCCAGTGCTGGAGTCACCCAATCAGGGACTCTGACTGAGAGCCTGGAAGGTGGAGGACCAAGGGAAGGGGCTGCGGCAGCTTGGGAGCTGTGCCCATTGACGAGGAGATGCTGCCGGTGCTAGAGTCGCCCGATCTGGGCCTCCGGCTGAGATCCTGGAAGGTGGAGGTCCAAGGAAGGGGTCCGCGGCAGCTTGGGAGCCACACCATTGACAAGGATGCCACCAGTGCTGGAGTCACCTGATCAGGGCCTCCAGTTGAGAGCCTGGAAGGTGGGGGGGCCGAGGGAGGGGGGTTGAGGCAGCTTGGGAGCCACGTCTGTTGATGAGGGGATGCTGCCAGTGCTGGAGTCACCCAAACAGGGCCTCCAGCTGAGAGCCTGGATGGTGGAGGTCTGAGGGAGGGGGCCGTGGCACCTTAGGAGCTGTGCCCATTGATAAGAAGATGCCGCCAGTGCTGGAGTCACCCAATCAGGGCCTCTGGCTGAGAGCCTGGAAGGTGGCGGTCCAAGGGAGAGGGCTGCAGCAGCTTGGGAGCTGCGCCCATTGATGAGGAGATGCCACTGGTGCTTGAATCGCCTGATCAGGGCCTCTGGCTGAAAAGAACAGAAGGCCCTAACTGGTGCATTAACAAAGTTTTTTGCAAAGAATTTCCTCTCTTTGTGAGATAATGGAATTGTATTCTCATTCTTGCAGACCCCTTCAGGATCTGCATGAACAGATGCAGATGCCCTGCACGAAGAGAATACTCTGTCCACCTACAGAAGTGCAGGGCCTGCAAACTGCAGGCCCTTCAGTTCAGTGCAATGACAGATGTGAAGAATTCATGGGGCTGTCTGGTGGGCTGTGGAAGTGCTGGGTCCTGTGGTCCCTGCACTTCTGTGTGGCCACAGCTACAGATGCACAGGGCAAAGAGTGCATCTGTCAGCCAATGCACAGGACCCTCTGCCACCCAAGCGGGGAGAGGTGCAGGGTCCTATGCCAAGAGAACAGTTGTCTTCACTATATGGTACTCAGGCCTGTGCGGATAACTCTGCACCTTTCATTCCTTGGCTGGGGGGGGGAGGGGTTTGCATAAAAGCGCCATTCCCCCAACCTCACCCCATCCAGCCTGGTCACTGAGTTCACCCCCAAACTCAGCTCACCAGCATGGGATCACAAAGCATACCTGCTGGGGTCAAGAGTGGCACTACAAAGTTTAACAATTATATCGTGTTTTTTTCCATTTTGACCCCAAATTGTCAAGATACTTGTTTTATGATTCACCTCAGAAGCACAACGTGTACCGTTTATAGCATACTGGCCAAAATGTCATTTCGCACCAGAAGTGTGAAAAAACATCTCATCCAGGATTTAAAAAATGACATGTCACATTTATGAGGTGGTGTAGAAAATGGCTATGTTGAAAGTTTGGAGTCAAAATAGTGAAAATTAGTGAAGTTATGAGTGAGCGTTGAAATACTGCAATGTTCACTCATAACCTGGGCATTTTACCATATTTGTTTACCAGATTGTCAGCATAGCCTTCTTATTACCTCACCTCATAAACCCAGTCATGAAAATGTTCAAATCCCCACCAAAATGTCATTCCGCGACACTGAAGCGTCATTTCGCGCCATAGGTGCAAAACACATTTTGGCAAGGATTTGAAAAACAACAGCTGTCATGTTAATGAGGTGGTGTAAAAAATGGTGCATAACTTGGCAATTTTTACATACTTTGACTTCAGATTCTCAGCATAGCCTTCTTATGACCCCACCTCATGAACAAGGGTGGTAAAAATTTTCAAATCCTGCCTGAAAGTTGATTTCGTCAAGTGACCACAAAATTGCGTTTTGGGCTTGACATGAATAATTCCACAGCCACTGCTCATGAGGTGGGGTTCCAAAAAGGCCATGTTGAAAATCTGGGGTCAAAATATGGAAAAATGACAAAGTTATGCATCAAAGTTCAAAACCCCATTGAAATACATTGAACTGCACTTACCTTAGTTTTTCACATCGGAGTCAGCGGTTCCAGCAGCAAGACTTCTTTGATCAAAGAGTAGATCTTCGCCCTGTTACCTGTTCAGGTGAGTGAGGGTGTGTGGGGGTGTACTGGGGGCGTGGGTACTGAGCGAGAGGTGGGGGTGGAGGGGTCAGATCAGTGAGGGATCATTTTCTTTTTTGCAGGTTTAAAAAAAAAATTGAGAGAGGGACAGTTTTCTTTATTTCAGACTGGGACAGCGATTGGAGGGTGGGGGTTGTCACTAGACACCAGGGAAAGAAAACATATTATAGGGACAGCGACTGGAGAATGGGGTGCCACTAGATAACAGGGAAAAACATTACAGGGATGGTGATTGAAGGGTGGGGGTGTGCCACTAGATACCAGGGAAAAACAAACATATTATGGGGACAGTGGTCAGAGGGTGTGGAGTGCCACTAGACACCAGGGAAGGACAAACATATTACAGGGATGGCAGTCAGACAGTGGGGGGTGCCACTAAACACCAGGGAAAGACAAATATATTATGGGGGCGGCAATCAGAGAGTGGGTGGTGCCACTTAACATGAGGGAAACAGTAAATAAATATGGGGATGGCGATCGGAGGGTGGGGGGGTGCAACTAGACACCAGGGCAACTTTACGTACATAAAGGAATGGCGATGGGGGGGCACCACTAGACATCAGGGAAACAACTGCTCACTGCAGCCCGCAGTACAAGTTCCAGCTGTGGCTGCAGAAGTCAAGGAAGTCCTGCTGTTCTCATACAGAGAATGTGGGTGAATGCTTTTCTCACTAAGCTGGGTACCCTGGATTTTGGGTGCCCAGAAAATGTATTTCTGCCAACTTCAAAAAACAAATACCAGAATCTAGCTAAACAGGTCCAATCTAACTAGGTTCAGGTGTTTGTTTTTTGAAGACATTAAACTTACAAACATTTAAAGTACATAAAAATAAACAGTAAAAAGAAAATGGTAGCCATGTGAAAAAGGATTTTTTCTTCATGAAGAAGGATTGGACCCTATATGGAAAAGGACCCATTCTGAATAGCCAAATTCTTATTTAATTTCAAACATCTGTACTAAAGTACCTACTGAGCATGCTCAGAACAAAAATATCAAATCCTTATAACTCTGGAATGGATGATTATTTTTTTCACCAAACCAGTGTAAGGCACTACTCTCGGCCAAGCTGTTTCTACCCTGAAAATTGAAGATTAAAATTCCAAACCATTTAGGTGCTCAAGGCTGACAAAAAAAAAAAAAAAAAAAAACGGCAAAAAACAAACAGATTTTTACACATTTTGCACTTTCTGGATCTTGGAATCTGCACATCTGATCTGAACAAAACCTGGCATGTCAAGAGTCCTTGGGTTTCCGACAGAGCATGCAAAATTTTGTGCGAATCCCTTAAACCACTGCAAAGTTATTAAAGTGCAAAAACTGGGGTTTAACATTAAACAGCCTGCTCAACCCTACAGATAGATATACATATATGCTGCTTACATACTGCAGTCTAATTAGCTGAGAGAATGCCTAAGGATGTGATTTATTGTTAATGTATGGTAGATCACGGATGCATCTATGCAGTAGTGTAGCATGCTTCCCCAGCTGGCCCACTAACAGCAGCCACTTATGCCTAAAATGAGTTTCATGAGGAATATTTTATGTTCTTCTGAATAAAATGGCACCCCTTAATGAAAGCAGAGAAGCACCTCTTATGATGTGTCTTTTGCATCCTTTGTGATGATGTAACATCCTGGAATTGTGCTTCTGTACATGCAGATTATGCAATAACCTAGCTTTTAAGTTTTGTAATAGTAATGGGGTCATCTAAAGGGTGTGTTATCTTCTCTTTCATCACAGTCCTAAGCCAAAAAGCCTTTGGCTTTCCCCTGTGCCTTAACTGTGAAATGGTAACACAGCCCTTTCATACCTGCAAATTACCATAAATTAGCATATGTTTGTACAGCATACTTATTGGTCCTTGCTTAGAAAGTGAGGGTGGAAGACTTGATGGACCTATAGACGCTTCTGACCATAAGTTACTATGTTACTGTATAAATGTATGCAGTGTATAGCAGCTTATCGAGCATTCAGGACCCACATCCTTGGCTCAGATGTGCTTTAATGGTGCATCGATTAGTTACAGGACTTTAAAATTGGTCTGTTGGGTCCATAAGTAGTATTACAGTACACTTGATGAAAAGTAAGGAGCTGATTGTGGTCCAAAAAGGGTGAGCCAGGGGCTGCTATCTATGATAATCTCGCCCAAGGCTCCCCTTATCCTCACCGTGCGCAGATGAGACTTGCATGCATGGATGTGAAGAACCAGCATGTAAGTCAACCCAGATACTGGAGCTTCAGTCTAGATTAGGCAATATGGAAACGTTTGAGTGAATGGTCAACTAGACTTTGGCATGAGTCTACTTGAAATACAGGTGTGCCTCAGTCTTGTAACTCCCTTAAAGAGTAAGTCAACTTTTCACTTTTTGTCAAACCAGTAATCCAAGGTTGCATTTAGTTGGAACCACCTCATACCAGCTGAAACTTGCCTTCAAAATCAAAGTAAAAAATTGCAACACATCATCAAGACCTTGTTTTTCATTAATTTTCCAGCTTAGACCTAAACAGAATGCTTTTTGTGGGTGATGTGCAATGATCAGGATCTGATCCCACTTACTATTCTGAGGCAGGGCTGTGATGATTACCAGCTTACAATCAACGATGCAGTCACTCTTCCCCCCACTGTTGCAAAGGATAACTGGGTACTGTTTCTAATACAGATCTGTGATCCCATCCTGACTGTACTGTTTATTCTGTACAGTAAAATGTATTAATTGTCTAAAACCAGCAGCGCAACAAAGGGGTGTCTCATATTAAATGGAGACTGTAGTAACTTCACAGAGCAGAGGTCATACATGGCTCTAACTGGGGGAAATCTGCCAAAAACTCTTTTTATTAACACACATGCGCTGTTCACTCGCCAGCTTTCTTACATTAATGCTGTATTGTATTATTCCACCAGATGGTGCTTGTAAGAGCAATAGGAGGCACTTAAGTATGAGCATAATGTCAAACACCACAGGGGAACCATACTATTTATGCAGCAGTCCAACCCCGTCTGTTTCTGATTATGTTTCAGGCTATTTTTATTGCAATCGGGCAGCTCATGGTTCCTTTATAATATAAAATATTTTAATATATTCGGTGCTATTGAAATATGACAACAACATGCTGTAAATCCTGCTTTAACCCTGGCACATCCCTTTTATTTTTTATGTCTGCTCATTGGATTAAAAGGCAGTGTGTGTGTGTGGGGGGGGGTAGGGTTTACTGCCACCTCTATGCTTTGATATCAGTAAAAAAGTTAAAATGTTCATATTTAAAGATATTTGGGGCTTTTCAAACTTGCTGAAAATACCATACAGTGATGTCAGGAAGGGAAGGGAATGTTGTTTAACCAGGAATAGCACACTAAGCCGAAACTTGTTTCCAGATATGACCTGGGAGCACAAGGAAGTTAAGTGACTTGCTTAGGGTCACACAGTTTGCAAGTGGGGGGCTGAGGGATTCAAACCCAGGTCTCCAGGTTTGCAGCTCAGAGCCTTAAACCACTGTGCTATGTTGCCTCCCAAAAGGAAGGAAAGGGGGTCCAATCACTACCAAAATTGTACTGTCTCCTATTTAGTGCATTGCTGCTGTAAATAAACATTCATGGATGGTCAGTGCTTGAAATGAAAACACAGAAGCAGAGGAGGTTGACAGAGAACTAAAAAGCTGCAGAAACCCAAAGATCAGAGAAAATAAAGACATGAAAAGGCCATGAAAGGAGAAGATGCTGCAGACCATAAGAGAATAAAAAAAAATGCTTTAAGCAGCAGTGCATGATAGCAGTGAAAACCATGACCTATGCATTTTAATTCTATTTTAGATTGCCCTTTACTTCCTGACTTGTCTAATAATAATACCCTTCTATCCCCATTTTGAGTCTGCTTGAACACTTTTTTCAAATTTGCAATAATAAAAGAAGCACTTTTTTTATGTCATGCTTTATTCGCCCTTTATTCCCCAGGCTGGCTTACATCGGCCCGACCTCCACCTCCAGCCTTGTCACCCATCCCCTGGGATTTACCTTGGATACATAGACACTGTCGGCAGATAAGGGCCTATGGCCTACCCAGTCTGCCCATTTGAGCTTGTAAGTTCCCTTTATGTTTTTCTAGAAGTCTGTTGCCCCTTAATTGACCATCAGTCGGGTGGTACTAATGCCCAGTTGACCTGGTCCACCTTCAGCCAACTGGTAGTCTTGGATATATTGAGGATAATCCAGACTCTGCAGACAACTTGCTGTGGGTTGGATCCGGGCCCAACCCTCCTCCTTGTAGGGTGTGTTGAGGTCATTGGCCTGGTCCTTGCTGGGATAGTGGGGGTTTCATTGGGGAGGGGGATCTTTCCAGATCCCTTAAGGGAGGCGATAGTGTAGCCCCTCCTGAAAAAGCCCTTTCTTGACCCTGACTGCCCAGCTAACTACAGACTAGTCTCGAACTTGCCCTTTAAAGGGAAGGTTATTGAGAAGGTGGTCGCTCTGCAACTGGAGATTATTTATCCAACCACAATATCAATGACCCTCTCCAGTCTGGCTTCAGGAAAAGGCATAGCACTGAGACCGCCCTGGTACGTGTGCTTAATGACGTTCTGATGGTGAGAGATCAGAGATCCCGTTCCATCTTGGTTCTCCTTGATCTCTCAGCAGCATTTGACACTGTGGACCATGGGGTACTGCTCAAGCGCCTGTGGTTTTTCTGTGGCCTGAGGGGGGCGGTCCTCAGCTGGTTTCAATCCTTCTTCGAGGACAGATCCCAGAGAGTGGTGTCAGGGATTTATTCCTCGGCACCTCACTGGTTGCCCTGCGGGGTACCGCAGGGCTCGGTGCTGTCCCCCATGTTGTTCGCAGTGTACATTCTGCCATTAGGGGACATTATAAGATGGTACGGTTGACTTTTTACTGCTATGCAGATGATTCTCAACTGTACATGTCTTTTGTGCCTGAACAGGAGTTAGACTCTGTCTCGATGTTCAACAACTGCCTGTCAGAGATACAGAACTGGATGAGTGCTAGTTGGCTGAGGTTGAACTCTGGTAAAACGGAGGTATTGGTGGTGGACCCTGATCGTAGGACGACAGGGGCATGGGTGGGAAAACCCTCAGGTTTACATCTTGGGGGGCCCCACTGATTGCTTCGGGCCAGGTGCGTAACCTAGGTGTGATATTTAATGAAGGCCTGACCCTGAGGGCGCAAGTTTTGGCTGTGGTCAAATCCTCCTTTTATCACCTGAGGAACATAGCTAGGGTGAAGCACCTGGTCCTGCCCAAAGATCTTCCTACCTTGGTCCACGCCTTTGTCACCACTCGTTTTGATTACTGCAATGCCCTCTACCTAGGGCTACTGGGGATGGATATCTGCCGTTTGCAGCTAGTGCAGAACGTGGTGGCCAGGTTGTTGACTGGAAACCCTAGATCCAGTCAAATAACACCTGTGCTGCGTGAACTGCACTGGCTGCCGATACAGTGGTGGATCACATTCAAGGTCACATTGCTGACCTATAAGGCCCTACATGAGCAGGACCCCTCTACCTGAAAGAACTCCTGTCTCCTTACTGCCCCACCCCCTCATTCCGATCCTCCAGCGAGGGATTGCTAGAGATTCCCAAGGTATCCCTTAAAACATCAGGAGGAAGATCGTTTGCCTTTATGGCACCTACCCTGTGGAATTCTCTACCCTGCCAGATACAAGATAGCCTGACCGTGGAAGGATTTTAAAAATCCTTGAAAACATACCTGTTTAATCAGGCATTTGAAGGGACCCAGAGAGCCAGTGTTGTAACATCGTAGTTATATTTATGGTTTTAATGTATAATGAATATTATTTGTTTTAATGGTGATTGTTAAGGTGCCCTGAGCTCTGGAAGGGTGCCTGATACAAATAAAGTTTTACTTATTTACCCCTGACCTCCAGAATTCCCTTATGTTTATCCCATGCATTCTTAAATCCCGTGATTGTTTCAGCCTCCACCACTTCCTCTGGCAGGGTGTTCCACTTGTCCACCACCTTTTCTGTGAAGAAATTCTTCCTCATGTTTCCTCTGAATCACCTTCCCTCCAACTTCATCCCACTATCTCTAGTCCTGGAACATCTTTTTCACTGGAAAATAGTGTATTCCTGCACCCTGTTCCTCCATGTAAGGTACTTGTATGTCTCTATCATATCCCCCTCTCCCTCCTTTCCTCCAGGGAGTACATATTCAAGTCCTTCAGCCTGTCCTCATAGGACTTGTGATGCAGTCCTTGTACCATCTTTGTTGCCCTCCTATGAGCCTTCTCTACCCTGTCTATGTCCTTACGTAAGTAAGGTCTCCAGAACTGTACACTGTACTCCAGGTGGGGCCTCACTAGTATCTCGTACAGGGGAATTATGACCTCCTTTTCCTGCTGGTGATGCCCCTGCCTATGCATCCCAGCATCCTATTTGCTTTACCTGCTGCCTTGTCACACTGTTTCCCTACCTTGAGGCCATCAGAGATGATAACCCCAAGGTCCTTTTCCTGCTTGGCGCATGCTATATCCTCACCCCCAACTGATATGTTGTTCCAGGGTTTTGTATCCCATATGCATTATCTTGTACTTCTTTGCATTGAATTTCAACTGCCAAACCCTTGACCATTCTTCAAGCTTCTGCAAGCCCCTCCTCATTCTGTCTATACCCTCTGGCATGTCCACTCTGTTACAGAGCTTCATGTCATCAGCGAACAGGGAAATTCTGCCTTCTAGGTCTCGCGCAGTGTCACTGATGAAGATGTTGAATAGGACTGATCCCTGTGGTACCCCACTGGTCAGTCTTCCCTCTTTGGAGTGACAATCATTTACCACCACCCTCTATGTCCTGCCGCCCAGCTAATTACCCACCCACCATACTACTGTCCTGCCACCTTCCATATTCCCCAGTTTGTTTAATAGCCTTCTGTGTGGCACAGTGTCAAAGGTCTTTCTAAAGTCCAGATAGGCCACGTCCACTGCCCTTCCCTGATCCACCTCCCTTGTCACCCAGTCAAAAAATTCAGTGAGGCTGGTCAGACATGACCTCCCCCTCAGTGAAACCATGCTGTCTTGGGTCCTGTAGTCCATTGACACCAGATGTTCCACCAATCTCTCCTTCAGTAGTGCTTCCACGATCTTCCCCACTACTACATGGGAGGCAGTATAGCACAGTGGTTTAAGGCTCTGAGCTGCAAATCTGGTGACATCCAGCAGACCAGACCTGGGTTTGAATCCCACAGCTTCCACTTGCATACTGTGTGACCCTGAGCAAGTCACTTAACTTCCCTGTGCTCCCAGGTCACACCTGTAAAAAAGCTTTCGGCTTAATGTGCTACTCCTGGTTAAACAACTAATAAAAAAAATTAAACTGAGGTCAGGCTGACTGGTCTGTAGTTCCCTGCTTCCTCTTTGTTCCCACTTTTGTATAAGGGGACTACATCTGCTGTCCTCCAGTCTTTGGGTGCCTCCCCTGTTTCCAGTGATCGGCTAAACAGGATTGCCAGAGGTTCAGCCACCACCTCTCTTAGTTCCTTTAGGACCCTGGGGTGCACCCCACATGGCCCCATTGTTTTATCGACTCTTGTCACTTCCAGTTCCTTTAGGATCCTTTCCCGTGTAAAGGAACTTGTGTCCATTTCTGCGCCCTTCCCACCCCATGTACTCCCTTCAGGCCAGTTACCCTCCTCATTCTCAGTAAAGACTGAGCAGAAATATCTGTTCAGTGTGTCAGCTTTACTGTTGTCATCCTCCACGTGATCCCCGTCTTTCCCCTTCAATCTCACTATCCCTCCATTTGCCCTTCTTTTTTCACTTATGTACCTGTAAAAGGTTTTGTCCCCTCTACCCACTGATTTTGCGATGCTCTCTTCTGTCTGAACTTTGGCTTCCCTTACTGACCTCTCTGCCTCCCTTTGCTTCTCCTGGTACTTCTCCTTATCCCCTTCTGCCTGCGCCTTTTTGTATTGCCTGAATGCAATCTTTTTGGCCTTCACTTTCTCCGCTACCTCCTTGGAAAACTATAATGGCCTCCTCCTCCTTTTCCCCCTGCTAACCTGCTTAATGCATAATTATGTTGCTCTTGTAATCCCTGTTTTAAATATTGACCACTGTTCCTCCACCCCTGATTCCCTCCCCATTCCCATTAGTGCCTCTTTCAAGCGTCTCCCCATTTTCCCAAAGGCTGCTCTCCTAAAATCCAGGATATGTGTTTTTGTGTGTTCTGGTTCTACTCCTTCTTTTATTTCAAACCACAGTTTGTTCCCCAGGTCCTCCCCCACTGTTACCCCTATCATACTGTCCCTGTTTGTCAGCATGAGGTCCAGTATTGCCTTCTGCCGAGTTGGTTCCATGACCAGTTGCTTAAGAAAGGCACCTTCCCCGATGTTCCTCCCTGGCTTACCCCAGGGTAGGGCCTTCGTGGTGGGGGCTCAGCTTCATCCCCCCATCAGAGCAAACATGCAGATGTTCTGGAGCACACCTTGCATAGAACAGGCTCCAGCCTGCTTTTCAAGTAAAAGTAGTATTTTATTGGTACATCACAAATAAAGTGCTGAACAGGGTATAAGCTCACCCCTTGGAAAACAGCACCCACCTGACATGTTTCGGGCTCACAGACGGTCTTTTGTTTTTGTACACCATAAAGCCAGTAAGCAGTGTCTTTTGCATGCTAGTTCATTATAGCCACATGATAAACTGATCTTTAAAAATGGGTTTTGAAAAACAACAGAAAATACTGATGAAAAGCTGGTCCGAGCCATATTAAATGGAGCACTCATTTTATTATTTATTACTACAAAAAAGGGGTTGCAAAGCAGACTTAAAATGGGGAAAAAAGGTATCATACAAGTCTGGAGTAAGGGACAATCTAGAATAAAATGTATTGGTCACAGTTCTCACCACTGTCATGCTCTACTGCTTTAAGACTCGTTTCTTCCTGGTTTTAAATAGAGCATCTCAGACATCGTGCGAATGTGCACTGGGGAATTTTTTCATCTTACAGGTCCACCCACCTCCCCATGTGAACCTGCCCATGCTGCACCTGACCTCTGAGGGGAGGGTTGATATCACATGGCCACCAACAACAACATCATTGCCCTCTGCCACACTCGCCAGAGGAGGCGCTGGTGTTGTGGAGCTGTCGGATCTCTCTCTACCTAGAGTCATGAGATGCTGCCCCTGCAGCTTCTTCCTCAGCCAGACTGAGAGAGTCCAGCTTATTGTGCAAACCCAGGTCTCCCACACTCAAATTTATTTATTTATTCCAAACGTTTTAGAGGAAAGTCATACTGATGTGGTATCAGCGTGTTTTCAGATGCATCCTGGCAGGAAGGGGATGAGGAGAGAACAGTGCAAATACAAATACAATGATTAAAAATGTAATGCTATTAAAATAAGTCAACAGAATAAGCGATAGCAGGCAATGCTTCTGAGCAGGACTTGTGCAATGCAATACATTTCAGAAGGAAGAGAAATAAGAACAAGAAGCAGTGTGAAACAATGCAAAATATAAGAGGCAGTGTAGTGACTGAAAACTGTGAGAGTGGGGATATATTAGTTGTTATTGCAGGGTGAAGGGCAGTGGACTGTAGTACAACCCAGTATCAGGAGCAGCTGCAGGAGCGAGTAGAAAAATCACGTAGGAAAGATTTCAGGGCAAACAGACCCAGAGTTTCAAGAAGCGGAAAGAGAAGGCAGCTTGACCATCAGAGGATTTCATTGGGGGGACAGTGAGAAAGAGAGAGAGAGAGAGTTGCAGAGTAGCGGTAGGATTGGGGGGGTGAGAGGAGAGAAGTAGCGTAAGAGTGGAGGGAGTCGAACCAAAATTGGGAGATCAAGGAGGCACAGTGGGTAAGGCACCTGGCATCTAGAGAGGTGAGGAAAAGGAAGGGGTACAAAGATCAGTGATGAGTGCACAGGGATTTGTCTAGGGGAAATAGAGGGAGTGAAAGAGGGGGTCCAGTCTGGCTAAGGTGGACCTGGGGGCAGCACTGTAAACAATGTCACCATAGCTGGAAATGGGGAGAACCATCTTCAAGAGGATCTCTCTGCAGGCAGGATTTGTGATGCTGCTTTATTCCTGTATAGCACACCAAGTTGGGGGTGGAGCTTCTTGTTGATAGCATCCATATGAACAGAGAAATCAAGGTGATTGTCCAGCTAGACCACTAGGTACTTGAAGGAGGAAACCTCTTCATTGTCTGCACCATCAAGGGTATAGAAGGAAGGAGGGAGGCAAAGTGAGTCTAGCAAGCCTCTGCCTGGTGCCAAAAGTTATACAGACCATTTTCTTGGCATTGAGGGACATCTGGGTTTCATGGAACCAGTGCTGGACATTGTTAAAGTACAGTTGGAGTTGGGCCTATGGTAAGACTGGGCTTGGTGTTCTTGATCATTCTTAATGACCTCCCCAATCCCTGTGTCTCTTCGAACATCCATGTGTGCAGTATGCAGATGATACTGCTTTTATACCTGTGAGCTCTCAGCCCCTGAACTGGGGGCACATTTCTAGAATGATTTCAACAAGGTCCAGTGCTGGTTCTGCACAAACCACCTCACCAGAAACACCCAAGACATCATTACCCATGACCTTCAATACCAGGCAGTGCCTAACCCAAATCCAGTCTACCCTGGTCATTACGGTCTTACCTGAGGATCTGGCTGGATCTTCACATCATCTTTTTATTCTATATAGATACTGCTCACAAAAAACTCCTAAAAGTCGGCACACTGAATGGGAACAAATCCCGTATCCTCTTCCGATCGCTGTGAGATTGTTGTAAAAAGGCTTCTCCCAATACTTAACTATGGGGATATGGTGTATAGTGTAGCCCAGAAAGTCAGCCTGGCTAGACTAGGCCCTCTTTTCCATTCTTTCTGTCAGTTTGCTTTAGATTGCAGTCCCAGTACCTACCACTTTATACTTCTGCTCCTCACCCTTCTCACAGAGTACCATCACTATCCAGGTGTGGACATTAGTATAGTAGTTTTCATTGTTCAGTAGTACACACTGGTCAGGAATACATTGGTCAGGAATGTACATTAGTCAGGATGTATATTGGTTTAAAGTATACAGGGGCATTCTTTACTCAGGTGTGTACATTGCTGCTGGAGTACACATTGGAGCAGGAGTGTAGACTGGTCAGGATGTACGTTGGTAAGGGCCTAAGAACAAAAACAAAGCGCTGCATCAGCATGTGGTCTGAATACAAAACAAAATGGTAATATTAAATGCATGCTGAAAATAGAAACTAGAGCTACAATTGACATTTTGAACTTGAGAAAAAAGCAAAGTTATTGTAGTTGGGAAGGAAAATAAGAGATATATATGTGGAGAAAGAAAAAGGGGGAGGCTCTGGTAGAAGAAGTGATAAATGGCAAGATAAAAGAATATGGAAAACAAAAGGGTGATGATGGGAATGACAAGGAATGATAGGAGTGAATAAATTGTAAAGATCTGCTGTGTACATTGGTCAGGAGTTTACATTGGTCAGGGTTGGGCATTGGTACAGAAATGTATACTGGTAAAAGAGAGTACTTGTACCCTCCAAGATGCTTCCAGTGACCACAGTATGATCTGTTGTGACTGCAAAATTTGCCACCCCTCTCCACCTCCCAACGGTTTAGGTCTCTTAACCTGGACTCCCTCCTTATTGATTTCTGCATCTCAGAGTCGTTCCTTCTACAGTATCTGTGGTCACCAACATAGATGAGCCTCTGTCACTATTTCATTAACTATTTTCTTCTAAATTCCTTTCCACCTAGGACAAACACATCCTTTTAGAAAGTCCCATGTCAAAGAATCCCACTTTCCCTGGATCTCAGCGGAGCTCATCGACCTTTGCAGGAGCTGAGACTCTGCTTGGTATCTCATTAAGGCGTTGCCTCTCCCAAGGACCTATTGAGTTACAAGCAGCTAAGAAACCCCTGCACAGAGGCCACCAAGGAGGCTAAATATGTTTTGTGTCTAGCTTACAGAATAGACTTAAATCCAGAAAAGTTCTGAAAGGTGATTGATTCCCTTTCTGATCCTCCCCTCCCAGTTGGCCTCCCCAGTCCTTCTGGATGGCAGTGCCCTCATTACTAGCCCACTTTAAGTTGCCTCCTGTTTTAACAATTTCTACACCACCTGTGCCCTCTTACTACTCCCCAGGTTCATAGCTGTTCCCCCTGTACTCTCCACTCCTTCCACGACCCCCCTCATCCACTTCTTTTTTCTCTGTCTCACCTATCAGATCCCATGAGATGCTGCAGGCTCTCCTCTCCCTTAACCTCTCGAGTTGTCATAGCACCAACAGGCTGGATCCAGACTTCTACACCTGTAGGCTTCTGCTGTTGGTGCTCTTTTTACCTATCTCTTCAAGCTCTCTTCTCACTGTCCTTCTGGGATAGAAACAGGCCAAAGCCCCCAAAAGGGGGAAGACTCCTCTTCCTCTGCAAGCTATCATCCTATTTCTCACCTCCTTGTTCTAGTCAAACTCTTGAAAAAAGTTGTTCGCTCTCAGCTCTTTCTGTTCTAGACTCCACTGACTTTTCCTCTCCTTTTCAGTCTGCTTCCCAGAAATCCCATTCCATTGTCTCCTCCCTCCTCTGTGTAACAGATTTCATCCTTAAGGGACTGGACCAGGAGCATATTACTGCTGCCGTTTTCAATAACTTAGTTAAAGCCTTTGAGATGGTAACTCATTTTACTCCTGTTGGACAAGCAGAGGAGAGCTCAACTATCTGCCCCATCAATTAAATGGTTCCACTACTACCTTACTGTCTGACAAGTCGGTTCAGGGTGGCAATGTCTTGCCCCCCCCACCTGCTCTGGTGTCCCCCAGGGCTCCATCTTGGGTCCCATTTTTTCTCCACTTTCCTCATTAATTTGCCCACTGCCTGTGTTGACTGGACCCATCCACATGTATGCCTATGATGCTATACGTTTTACTTAGGGTGCCTCGGTCCATGTTCTGCAGTTGTCACTACAGTGTGAATTCATTAATGTTTATTGCTGGTGCCTGAGTTACACAGGCTAATGATAAATGCCAAAAAGACTGTCTGCGACCTTTGTCACAATCCAAAAGCTTGCAAGGCTCACATCCCCCAGTGTTTTAAAATCTTGCATGGTATTACACTTAAAAATGTGCCTGGGACTTTCCCGTGACATCACCCTAGCAAATGCCAGCTTAAGAGAAGAGCTCCGACCCCCAATCTGTAAAAACTGCAAACATTGCCTCTATAACTTGTTAAATAGTGAAAACTAACATTACTGTCTCCTGGATTGAGGCACCAACATGTCAAAAAATAAAGGTGGGAAGAATCAGTTCGCCAGGTTACCGGTTGTAGAAGACTCGATTGCAGACCAGTCTGATTCTGCGGCCTCAGAAAAATCGAGCACTCCATAACCAAAGCATGCTGCGACTCCTCAACCACTGAAGAAACAAAGGGAACAAAAACTTCATTTAATCTGGTCAGAGCTTCAAGCCTTCAGAGCAGAATTTCCTACCTTCAAGGAAACTGTGGCTACACTTTGTACAGATGTTAACTAGGAGCAAGTATGATAGATGCCAAGGATTTTGCAGCCTATCACGAGTCTCAGCTCTCACAAATCAAGACAACGCTCATGCAGCTAGCAACCACACAAGAGCTCAAAGCCCGACAAGAAGATGATGAAAATCGTCAGAGATGAAATAACATTTGTCTCTATGGTATGCCTGAGGATTCCGAGGGCTCCAATATGGAGGATTTCGTGGACAGCTTCTTACACATGGCCTTCGAGCTGGATGCAGAGTATAAGTTGGAAGTGGAGCGAGCGCACAGGGCACCGGGCCCTAAACCTCACATCCCAAATGCTAGACCTCGCTCAATCCTAATCAAATTTTTGAATTATACTACAAAGGATTTTGTATTAAAGCAAGTGTGGGCCAATAAAAAAATACAATATGGCACAGAGCAAATCTTTTATGATAATGATTATGTGCCACTAACAAAGAGGAAATGCAGGGAGTATATTCCACTGTTTGCAGCCCTCAGACAGAACAAACTTAAATTTCGCACGCCATTTACCTCCCGCCTCGTGGTACAGTACCCGGAGGGTCAGCACAGCTATGTCTCAGTGGCAGAAGCGGCCCAGGATCTTCGCTCCAGAGGTATTGCCTTTCCTATGGACCAACAACAATCCCGAGCCACACTGAAAGGTGGAAGTGGTGTGATTCGAGCCACTGACTCTGGCATCAGACAGGAAATGCAGGAGACCATTGCCCAGATTGTAAAACAATTACAGGGGATGCAACAAACATGCCTTCTGCCCATCTACAATATGCTGGACCAGTGAGTGTCTGGGAAATGAGTGGGAGCAATGAGGTGGCTGCCGGGGAGGGGGCTACACCCTTGACTCCTCCCCATTTAAATGGATTTCTTAGGTTGTTGTTTTTTTTTTCTGTCATCTGCTGTTTTCTGTTAAAAACGTTATGTCTGGCATTTTTTTAATATCTCATGTCTGATACTTCTTATCTCATCTATCACAGTCAGTCACTCCTGTGGAAACAAGTAATTAAAGCACTATACCAGCTCCCTCTGTTTAGTTCTGACGTTGCATGCACCTCCTGTTCGTAGAGTAGGGCTGTGCTACAGGAGGTTGAGCCAGGTAAATCTCGCTGTAAACAGTTTTACACCTCAGCACAAATGGGGAAGGGAGCACGGATGAGCGAGGGTGTGGTGGCATACCTGAGTGCTGTATTCCGCTAATTAAAGACTTTCCCATGTCACCAGCAGCAGTTTTGCTAAGAGAGGAGTGTTGGAAGGCTCAACGCAGTATTTAGCCTCACTCAGCTCTACTGATGACTGATCCCGACACCATGAAATACTCAAGGCAGCTGGTTCACCTTCTCATAATTCCTTTGTCCACATACTGTTTGTATTCTTCTTTCATATTGCTTTTGCACAAATGGATGGTATATGTGTCTGATCAGTTCTCGATCTCTGCAATTACTATTCAGTGTACCCCACTATTATGTTCAGGGGCATATTTGGAAGTTTTCTATCATTTTTTGGGGTCAAATTTTGAGTATCCTCTCATTAAAAACCATGCAGAAAGAGCTTCTCTTACACGTGTCTATAAGTATAAGCAGAGTTGACATGAGAAGGCAGAAGAGGAACACAAAGAGAATGAAAGGGGAAGGAAGGAAGGAAAACAAAGATGAGAAAAAGAAGGATCCTGCTTCTTAGTTTGCTTGGTCGACAACACAGAGATTTTATGAGACATAAAATAAGAAAAGTCTGTATTAGCAGTTAGAGGCTTATTGGATGATTTCCTGATAACTACATTCCCTGTGTATTGGATCGCAGGCTCATTTCTTGTTCACACAAAATGGATGGTATATGTGCCTGATCAATTTTTGATGTCTGAGGTCACTACTTTATGTACCCCAAGATTATGTTCAGGGGCATATTTGAAAAAACTTCAGACCCACCCCTCCTTTTTTTTTTTTTTTTTCTTCTTTTGGGTCATATTTAGAGAATCCTCTCATTACAAGCCATGAGGAGAGAGTTTCTCATGCATGGGTTTATAAGGACAAGCAGAGTTAACACATGTGAACCAACCCCATTGACTATGTACCCCTGTTTTGGTTGTGTGTTATTTGCCTGTGTTATCCTACATTGTTATGCTATCACCAGTGTTTACTGATTTCTCCTGTTCACATTTTTCTTACAATTAGATGTTCTTGACAGTGCCTATTAAGCTGCTGCTGACTCCAAACTTATGTACCATCCCCTACCCTTGTGACGATGATCCTTTGTAAATGAGCTTTTAGCTCAAAGGTTGTAATGCTGATTACTAAATAAATAAATAAAATAACACAAGAGGGCAGAAGAGGAAAATAAAGGGATTAAAAAGGGGGATCCGACTTTATAGTTCACCCAGCAGACAACAACAGAGATTTTATGGGACATAAAATAAGAAAAGCCTATACTAGCAGTTAGAGGCTTAGTGGTTGAACTGCAGGTTAGGGGATCTCAAAAGAAGATGGAGATGAGAAAAATGCCATGTTGAGGTAGGGGAAAACCTATAAAAAGGAAACAAGGGGTGAGAGAAAACTGAAACCATTAAATACAACGAGACCACGGGCTGTAGGAGGACCACAGTGTAAAACACAACCAATTGCTCTATCAGTCCCTACCGTCCTTTGATCATGGGTCATGGGGAGCTTCCAAGTGTGCTTTCTTTCCAGACTAAGATGTAGGGATAACTAACCTTTTCTCTACCCTATATTCCCTATATTCTTTTATTCTTTTCTTATGCCCCCGCCCCCATTTTAGGAGGGAATGTTACCCTTCTGGGAGCCCAACCACTTCAGGTGGCTGGATATCTCCTGTGGTGTAGTAAATGAGTATCACCTATAGGGGTGCCCTTGGACTTACCTAGCATTTTGGTAGTCAACTCGTTTAGATTCACCATCATGGATCTTAGTTCCAGCTGGCCCAGAATTCTAGGTCTGCAGTTTGGTCCCCATCTGTGTATATAGTTCAGAGCACAGTGACCACTTTTCACCAGGTCCCCTCTTTTTTGGATTTTATTTTAATTTTAATAACATTAAAGGTTCGCCTCTTGCTGCAATATTTATCATGTATGCCAAAAGATATGCAGAATGATTGCTAACAGACCAGGTTAGGCGCAGAGACATGAGAGGAGGTACGGGAGAAGAGGGGGGATGAAATTAAGCATTCCTACCTCATCTACTAGTGAGTATAACATCGTGGAGGGGGCTCAGGTCCACTATTACTCAGATCATGATGACTCATTTTAAGTTAATTTCACATAATGTCAACGGACTGTCCAGCCCGGTTAAAAGATATAAACCTCCGAAAAGGCTCAAGAAATTCTCTCTAGACATTCTTTTGCTACATGAGACTCATTTGAGTAATCTGGAACAGACTGGACAAACACGGCTACCACATTTCTTTTATTCAAACATTAAAGAAATTTGATAAAGGAGCAAATAATAGCCTCAGACTGTAAAAAAGGGCAGAAAACAGGGGGTGGCCATAATACTGCCAAAGCAGACTCCATTTTAAGTGGAGGACTATTGGCAGTGAAGGTCAGTTGGCTACAGTACTATGGACATTGAATCGACAATAGTTTACAATATGCAGTCTTTACATCCCCCCCGGAGATGATGCCTCCTCAACCCAGCTGCTAGCTGAACCCATCTCTAGACTCCTCTAGCCCACAACTTCTGGACAAAAACACCTTAGGAGATTACTTAAGGAAATGGGTTTGGCAGTCACATGGCACCACCAACACTCTGTTAACAAGGATTCCACTGTCTACTCGAATCCCCACAAACACTATACCTGTTTAGATTGTTTCTGTATGTCTGGGGAGCATCTTCACTGGCTGGATACGACTGCAGTCCACGGAATTTCCTTGTCAGATCATGCTCCTATTAGCCTGACACTGCGGCTCCTGAGAGAAAGGAAAAACCCATACTGGAGGTTTAGTCCTTCTCTGTTGAGAGATCCAGAGTTTAAACAACTCTTAAAGGAAGCCATCCCCAGAATTATAGCAGAGAATAAGACAGCCTCTGTTGCTCCTCAGCTCTTATGGAATACCGTTAAAACTGTGCTGCGAGGTGAATTATTGCCTACGCAACTTTTAAGAAAAGACAGAGATCAGCAATTACTAGAACTACAAGAAAAACTGCAATTCCTACAAATGGCACACATGCAGGGGGTTGACTCACTGTTACCAATGGTACAACAAACATAGAATCCAATACAGGATATTCTAACTTACAAAACTGAACAGGCTCTGCTCTGGTTAAAACAAAAATATTATGAGGGAGGAGCTAGGGCGGCAAAAACTTTAGTGTGTCGGCTACGGAAACAAACACAACAAGCGACTATTTTAAAGTTAGAAAATAAACAAACTAGTCAACTTCATACTACCACAAAATGGGCAGACTAGGTGGGCCAAGCAGTCCTTATCTGCTGTCAAAGTCTATGTTTCTGTGTTACCACCTCAGAATTATTACTGGGAATTATACCAGGAGGAGGCTTCACCAACAGAAGAATTAATTATGAATTTCCAGAACAAAATACGCCTCCCAACTCGAACAGAGACACATGTGATAGCCCTGACCCAGCCTATCTCAGCTGGAGAATTACAGGCAGTGATTAAAAACTTAAAGATGGGGAAAAAGACACAGGTCAGATGGCGGTGGGGCTGAATTTTATAAAACTAATTTAGCCCTACTGCAGAATGCTTTCTTAAGCACTTCGCAACACAGTTATGAGACAGGTATATGTCCCATATCTCATGGCAGAAGGCTTCCATCTCTGCCATACTCAAGCCAAACAAACCAGCACACTTATGTGAATCTTTTTGCCAGATTTCTTTTCTAAATCAGGACTGTAAAATATACACCAGCAATTTAGCACACTGCCTCAATGCTATCCTTCCAGACCTTATTCATCCGGACCAATCTGGTTTCATTAGAAACAGACAAACAACAGATAATATTAAGCAAACCCTCTATATTATAGATCATGCCCGACAAACAAACCCCCCCACTCTTGATTTTAAGTTTACATGCCCAGAAAGCCTTCAATAGGGTGTCTTTGGCCCTTCCTATGTGCCAGTCTGTCCAAATGTGCATTTCCCAGCTCCTTTATTATAAGCATTCAAGGCCTATACAATAACCCCCATGCTACGGTAAAGGCAAAAGACTCTCATTCTACCAGCTTCCCTTTATCCAGAGGGACTCTGCAGGGATGACCGCTATCCACATATCTTTTTGCCTTATATGCTGAGCCCTTGGCTCAATATTTGTGGGTCGATGAGCAGATTAAGGGATACCCAATAGAGGGACATGTACATAAAATGGCATTTTATGCCGATGATCTATTACTCTATATTACTTACCCTGACAATTCTTTACCAGCCCTGGCAGCCAACCTAAAGGTTGTTGAATCAGTCTCAGGATACAAAATTAATGCACAAAAAACAGAACCATTACAGATAGGATTCAAGCACTCCCAGCAACTCAAGCTTCAATTTCCCTACAAATGGGATAACCCAAAAATCAAATATTTAGGGATAAATTTGACATTAGACCCAATTCATTTATATGCCCAAAAGTTCCACCCATTGGTGGTATAGCTGGCACTGGACCTTAATACGTGGACCTGTCTGTCTTCCCACTGATCCATCAGGTACAAACAATACAGATGAATATCCTACCCTGATTTCTATACTTGTTTCAAAACATTCCTATTTACCCACCAAAGAAAGATTTCCAAAAGTGGGATACAATGATAGCTTGCTTTCTCGGGCAGGAAGACTGCCCCCAGGTGGCGTATAGGAAATTACAGTTAACCAAAAACAAAGGGGGGCCTGGCCTTACCTAATCTTGCCCTGTATGCAATGTCTACTCTTCTCCACCATGTCACACAGTGGACTCAATCCTCCACAGTGACCCTTCAGTGGGTGCAGACAGAAAAACAGATGGCATTGGTTCCTCTCAATGCGGTTGCCGTGCTCCATGCACCTTAATTGGATCCTTCACAGGATCTTTCATACTTCACAATTAATATACTATGTGCTAAGGGGGCGTGGCCTAGCTGGGAATGGAGATGGTTGCCTGAAGGGAGCGCCCGCCATCCATCTACATATATTTCTTTGCATTCTGCCTCTAACGAACATAATTTGGCTTTTCACGGGTCCAACAGATCCCTAGAATGGCATCTACATCGAAATCTGCAAAAACCCAGGCTAAAATAAAGTTTAAACAAGTTGGAGAAGGTGGAGAGAATTTGGGCCTGGAGGCCCCAGCCACGCGGGGCAGTGTGCACACACATCAAGAAGAAGGGGAATCATCTTACAAAGATGAGAAAAATGCAGGCAACTTATCATACTAGCTGCTTGAAAAGTTATTTAAGGACTTAAAATGTGAGCTCACAATGAAAATGCAGGCCGGGTTTGAAAATATGATGTCCCAACTGCAACATTTGCAACAAATGGTCAACTCAGTATCGGAAATGGTTGCTCAGCATGATCCATGCCTGCAGGAGCTGGAATCGCGAACGAACACTCAGGAGGACGATTTGTCAAGGGTGATGGCAGAGTTACAGCGAGCAACTAAGGACATAGCCCACCTTAAACAAATCCTAGATGACCATGAGAACAGAGAGAGGAGGTGCAGTGTAAGAGTGGTGGGCATGCCAGAGGGTCTGGAGGGGGCAGATTTCACTTCTTACCTACTGAAATGGCTGAGGCAAAATCTACAAAATCCCGAAGCAGTTAACTTAGAAATCCAGCAAGCCCATAGGTCCCCAGGCCCAAAACCACCTCCAGAGCAGCGTCCGAGACACATTATAGTCAAGTTCCTGTGATACTAAGACAGAAAAACAGTGTTGGACACAGCCAGAAAGCTGGTAAACTTATCAGTGAAGGGTTCCAGGGTGAGCATTTTGTCGGACTTCTCCCGACAACTTCAAGGACAATGGCAAGCCTTCCAGCCGGTCAAAAGGAAACTACACAACCTCGGCTGGCCATTTGCTTTGGTGTATCTTGCATGCCTGATAATTTGTAAGCCCATGGTAAAGCAAAGAGCGCTTCTGGAGCAAGAAACTGCCATGGCCTATAGAGAAGAAGAAGAACAGCAGAGGGTGCAGCAGGAAGAACGCAGGCAAGAGGAGCAGGAGCAATAATTCAGTTTGTATACACATGAAGGTACTGTTAAATCTCACTAATTTGGGGCTAGGAGTATTGGGGGCAGCTTGGTTTACGTCCTGCAACATAGTTGTAGCCTATAAGGCTGGCGTGATGCCTACCCCCACCCCCACCCGGGCTCATCGGACCAGAGGCAAGATCGCTCCTGGGTCTTCCAAGATCTTATGCCATATCGGAGCATATTGATCTGCCTGAAATTTAAAACCTTTATGGGGCCTGGAGATTGTACTTGTAGTGATGTGGACATTTGATATAACTGCTCCACTTTAACCAGGCTGTTCTGATGTTTATTAACTGGCAAGTCTGAGTTTTATAGTTAAATACCTGCTTTTATGGCACATATCTGTTGACTTGACCAATTTGCAAAGTACTTGGCCCAAACCGAGACACTGAGACTGCTATGGGCCTGCCAGGTGATGGAGCACAGTCAATAATATTCCATAAGGTCTGATTAACATAATAAACAAAATGTGGAAAGCCAAACTGATTGTAATGTGAGGGCAGGGGACAGGGAAACGACCATGGGCTTCATTGCACGAGGGCCGCTACACCTCATTATCTATTCTAGTTTGTTGCAATAGAGGAAAAAGGGTGTTTCAGCTCAGGCATTTCATAGAATGGGGGTGGGGTTGAGGTGAGGCAGGAGCTATCCCAGGTTGCACCGGGAGACAAGCAACTTGTTGTTCAGTATGCCTTCCTGGTGAAACATTTCAATAAATAAATAAAATATATAAAAATATGTGAGAAGGCTGAGCAATAGCATGCAATCTGAAAATGCATAACTCTCACAGAGGGGACCGCGTCTCAGGGGGCATACTCAGTTGCCATGGACACATGTCTGCCTCTGGACAATGCTGCCTCACCGGGCCCTAGGCTGCCAAGATAAGAGTGATCCAAGAGGGGGAACTCCTTCCTGCCAATCGCAGGTGAATAAGGCAGGGGCGATGCATAAACACTTGCCATGGGCAAGGAGTTGCAGTATTTTAGGTTTTACAAGGATGGATGGCCCAGCTCCATCCACGAGGAAGAGTGGTGATAGGGGTGCCTCTTTGTTTAGGCAGGGTAGGGTTTGGGAAGGGGCTATCCTTGGGATGGAAGGTTTTCTTAATGACTGTAGTTTACTGGGTCTTAAATTTAATGGTAGTAGGGGGGGAATAAACAAATACTTTCCAGTGGGTTGTGTTGTATTCCAGCAGGGGAGTCTGAAGCTTAAGATACCCTACATTGATCTGGAGGAAGTTTCGTTGAGTTTTGCTCTAGTTGGGGGAAAAAAGAGCTAAGATGCCCAGGTCTAGGGCTCGTTTTAAGTTGTAATGTGATAGATGTTAAGAATATGGGGGAGTGTTTTGGACAAATGTAAAAAAAAAAAAACTAATCAGCAGAGGGAAAAACCAGGAGCTTTGTACCAATATATGGAGGAATGGTTATGTGAGTCGATATATAAAATACAACGGTCAATATGGGTAGCCTAACGTTTATGTCCTGGAATGTCAATGGACTCAAAACAGTAGAGAAATGTAAAAGAGTTCTGACTTGTATCAGAAAGTTGAAGGGTGATATTATCTTTTTACGGGAGCTACATACGACACAGCAGGAGGCTGATAGACTGGCCACGTCCTGGGGGGGGCCCCCTGTTGGTCGCACCATTTACATCCAGAGCCGGGGGGGGGGTTGCAGTATGGTTCTGTCCTTTCCTTAGAGTGGAAACTCATAAAATACTGGCTGACAAGCAGGGGAGATATGTAATTGTAGATGCTTCAATTAATGAGGTTCATTATACTCTAGTATCTCTTTATGGTCCGAACTTTGACTCCCCAGACTTTTTCCACCATCTTTCCATAGCCCTAGCCCTCTTCAGTGGCACTTTGATAATAGGAGATTTTAACACCTACTGGGATTACACCCTTGACCACTCTGGTTCCCAATGTAGAACACAGGCAAGATGTGCTGTTGCTTTGGGACATACAATGAGAGAAAGGAACCTAACAGAAGTACAGAGATTTAAGCACCCCCAGGAAAGGGAATATTCCTTTATTCCCACAAGATCTACTCTAGGTTGGACTATATCTTTGGTCTGAAGGTAATATTGGGGGGAGTAAAAGAAGCCAAATATGGACCTATTTTGATCTCAGACCATGCCCCTTTAACAGTTACTTTGCAGACCCCTGGGGACAGTCCCCAACCCAAGCCCTGGAGGATGGACCCCACAGTTCTAAATGATGAAATATTCGAAAATTCTGTCTCCAAAAAGTTGGAGGAATTCATAACTCTCAGTATAACAGGTGAGGTTGCCATACAGACAGTCTGGGATGCCATGACAGCATTCATTAGAGGGGAATCTATTTCATACGCCTCCTATGTGAGGAAGCAGACAACCCAGGAAGAAGAGAAATTAGAAAAGAAACAGAGAAATTGGAAAAGCAGAGTATGACACAGGGGACTATAGATTCAGTGCCCTAGGCCTTCTAAAAGGGAAACTTAATCAGCTCTCCTCAAAACGAATAGTGAGGGAATTGTTAATCTCCCACTCTTACAGCTATTTTAAAGGTTATAAAGCAGATGAACTCCTTGCTTGGCAAATAAAAAAGAAATGAGCAGAGAGGACCATTTTAGAAATAGAAAAGGCAGATGGTGCTTGCACAGTGGACCAACAGGATATAAGTGCAATATTTAGAGATTTCTACCAAGAGTTATATACATCCCCAAAACCCCCGGACTCAAATCCAGCTACCTTTCTGAATATGAGCAAGCTCTCTGAGCTTCCACAGAACAGAGACATTTGCTTGACTCCCCCATCCTCGAGGGAGAGTTGCCCAAGGCGGTCTGGTCCATCAGGAAAGGGAAGGCTCCCGGTCCGGATGGTATTCCATTGGAGTTCTATAAAAAGCTGTGAAAAACCTTGGGAAAACTAATGCACAAAATGGTCTGTGCAGCTCTAGAGGGGGGTAGACCACCTGAGTCCCACCTTCTAGCCACAATAACTGTGTTGCCGAAACTGGGTAAGGACCCCTGAAAGTGCAGCTCTTATAGGCCAGTATCTCTGCTGAATGCAGATTATAAAATTATAGCTAAACTACTAGCCAGCCACCTTGAGGGAACCCTCCCGGATTTGATTAATCCGGATCAAAGGAGTTTTGTGGGAGGAAGGCAAGCTAAACATAATTTGAGGAGAGCCATGAACATTATCCACCAGTGGTCTAAGAAGGCTAAGGGAGGGAACCAGGGTCTTTTGGCCCTAGACACTGAAAAGGCCTTTGATCTGGTCAATACCCTGGGTGACCTTGGTCTCGCCCCCACCGCAGTAAAGTGGTTCCATTCCTACCTCACAAGCCATAAACAACTAGTTAAAATACAAAATGAACTCTCCCCACTAAAAATTATCCCCCAAGGAGTCCCGCAAGGTTCTATCCTGGGGCCTATTCTCTTCGCACTTTATATCAACTGAATTGATGCTGGACTGCTTTCAGGAAACGTTCACCTATTTGCAGATGACACGGTCATCTACACAACCAACCTCTCTCTAGGCCTTGCACACAAGGAGCTGCAGCAGGTCTTTATCATCCTCCAACATAACCTGCTGAATCTGGAGCTCTTATTAAATGCCAAAAAAAACAAAAGTCATGAATATCTCTCCACCTCCCTCCTTAAATAGGGGATCGCTCGGTACTCTGCATATTATCACCCTCCTTGGTGAACAGTTAGAGTTAGTAGGTAAATTTAAATACCTAGGAGTCTGGCTGGATAATAAACTCAACTTTGGTGCTCATCTTAATGAGTTAACAATAAAGCTAAGGCAACGTCTTGATGTATTTTAACGCATAAGGTGCCTACTCCCTCTAGAAGCCAGAAAGCAGTTGGTTCAAACAACCTTCCTTCCCCTGATTGATTACATCGACTTCCTGTATAGTCATTGCCCCCAGTATGCACTCCAAAAGCTTGATACACTCTATCACCGTGCTTTGAGATTTGTTCTGGGCTTACCATCGCAGACTCACCATTGCTTGTTGAATCAAGCATTAGACTAACCATCCCTCTCCTTAAGGAGGCAAAAAAATACCCTTATATGGCCTACCGAGCTATGACTAACAAACTACCTCCCTATATCGGTGACCTGTTTGAACCTTCAAAATGTGCCTATGGATTAAGGAACTCTTCCCTTCTCCTTTTCAAGGTTCCACGGACAAGGACATGTCTTGGCTCTTCTGCCATTAGCTGCTTCCTACCAGCGCTTTGGAATAACTTGCAACAAGTACTTAAACTTTCCTTTCTGCCTAGCCCCTACATATTCAGACAACTACTTAACAGATGTCTGAAAACAGCGTGTGACTGCTTCAGGTAAGCACTCCCCCCCCCAACCCCGTCTGTATAGTCCCCTAATCTTCCAGATCTCTGCCTGCTTGTTCCCCCTGTCGGTCAGCAACCTTATATGGTAACCCCTTTTTATTTTATTTTTTTCTTCCTCCTTCCCCTTGGTAACTTCCTTGGGGGGCTTCATCAAATAGCTTGCCCCCTTCCCTCTTCCCCTATATGTCTGTCACCCCTCCTCACTCTGCCCACCTCCCTGTCTCTCCTTCCTCTCCCCCTTTGTACTCTACAAATTTCTACTAGTATAGGCCACACTCTAAATGTTATGTTTTGTACTTGCCACTCATGTATTATCATAGTTTGTGCTGATTGTGTATCCTGTTTACTCCTTGTATTATCATATGCTGTATTATGTACTGTTGTGTATTGTAAACAAGTTTGTCCTTTTTGTCCAGGACCATCTTGAAAATGAGCTTGTTATTGTCTGGTTAAATAAAGTTTGATTGACTGAGTGATTGATTGAATGGCAATTTATGTTTGAGGTCCTTAAAAAATACCAGTTCGACCCTCCATTTGTTCCTGGATTGGTTCCTTTTACACTAACCCCAAAGCACAAATATCAACGAATTGCACTATGTCCTCTCCCTTTACACTTATCTAGGGCACCAGACATGGCTGCCCCCTGTTACCTCTTTTATACGTCCTTATCATTGAGGCCCTTGCAGTGGCGATACAGAGCCATAATGATTTGGAAGGATTTAGGTGTCAGGGAGAAAACCAAATCATCTCACTTTTTAGCAGATGGCATCCTGCTGTTCGTAGCAAGGCTGGAAAAGACACTGAAGGCTCTCACAGACATATTTTCCATTTATGGTCCAATATCTGGTCATAAAATTAACTGGAGTAAATGTGAATGACTCCCCTTGGGAGACAGGAGGATCCCAGTTGATATGGGGGGAACCATGATACAACCCTCTAATGACTTTACATACTAGGCATTAAACTCATGAAAGACAACATCTAAACTAGTGGAGACTAATTATAAACCCCTTGTGAGCAAGGTAAAGGAGGACTGCACCATATGGCAGGCTCTCCCTCTTAACTTAATTGGGAGAGTTAACCTAGTCAAAATGTGCATCTTACCCCAATGTCTCTTATCTCTTTCAATCAATCCCGGTACAAGTTCCACTAAAATACATAGATGCCTTAGGGAGAGCCATCACATCCCTTATTTGACAAGGCAAATGCCCCAGAGTAAAGAAGGCTGCACTATGGCTTCCAGTAAAGAAAGGAGGATTGGGCCTCCCCAACATACACTTATGCTATCTTGCAGCCCAATTGGCCTTTGTAGAAGATATTAAACTGAATACCACTGTTCAAAGGGCATGGGCAGGGATGGAGGAAGTGGATGGGTGCATATACCACTCCCTCTTAGCACCAAGTATGGGTCTCCAGGACTTTTCCTGGATCAGGAAACCATTTACGAGAAGTATGACTAAGTTGTGGGCCAAGGCACATTAAGAGTCTGGGCCTGGATCACACAATATCCTGAGATTTCAATAAGAGCCTTGACTCAACACCGGGGAATAGGATTGGGGGGGGGGGAGATGATAAAACACCAAGGGAATGGTCCGGGAAGGGCCTCTCAAACCTTTCTCAGCTGTGTAAAGGAAATTCCCTTATAAACTTCCCGAAGCTGAAAAGAGTTATGGTCTAGAAGTCACAGGCTACTTTCTGCACTGCAAGATAAGGACCATATTGATAGAAGAAGGCCAATTGAAAGTACATGTCTGCCCCTCGGAAGAAATGTTCTCTAACAACACCCTACTATTAAGATTAAACCGCTAAGCAGGTGCTACAAGTTGCTCTTGGGGGCACTCCAAGACCCACCTGACTGGTTAAAACTTAGATGGGGGGAGGACCTGGCTCCTAACAGCTTGACCGGTGGAGATTGGGAAAATCTTTTGAAAAAAGGAATAGAATGTTCAGTCAATCACAGACTAAGAGCAATTCATTTACATTTCATCCACAGAGATTATTTTAACCCAGAGATTGCTCACAGAATAGATCCCATGACCTCAAATATATGCTCAAAATGTAAAGTAAGTCCAGGCACCTTTTTTCACATGGTTTGGGCATGTCCTAAGGTGAAAGTCTTCTGGGAACAAGTAAATACAATCCTATCCCTTACCCTTTCTATTCCTAAAACCCTTGACCTGGTTGAAGTTCTGAGGGGACTCCCAAGAAGAGATTTCAGAAGGAAAAATGGGAATGAAGCACCGCTGGCTCTGGGATATGTGGTTGGTAAGAAGTTTATTGCCATGCACCGGAACCTTGACAACATGCCCACGATAGCTCAGTGGGCCCAGACCCTTATCCAGTGTATGCGTCTTGAGCATACACAGCTGAAGGTCAGAGGCCAGCTGGAGAGATATCACTCTATATGGGAACCTCTGGAACAGGCCATACAAAAGAAGATATTCCCCGATCATTAAGCACCTACCCGACTCCCTCCCTTCAGAACAAGTGATTAGACCCATGAATTCTCTTGGGCCCCTTGACACTCCATTCTGCAAGTGCATAACTGTTTATGCTGGTTACCAGTTGGTAAATTGCTGAAAAGATCTTCCAATTACTTATCAATGTATACCATACAATATGAGTTCTCACTATGTAAAGCTCATCCTCTAGATAACCTATGATATTTGTGTAAATGGATTTCCTATAATGCTGATTTCTTTTAAAGTCTACAAAAAAAAAAAAATATATATATATATATATACAGTATGTATAGTACAGGCTTAGCAATCTTACTTGACCATACCCATGAATGCAGTGGAGGCTAAATGGGTGGGGGTCCACCCTTAACCCCCAATTTCTTCCAGCTAAGCGGGAACCATATCTGGATCTGTATGGGACTGGTTCACACTTATCAATTCTAAATGGAAGGCGCATTTAAGTCATATGGCCAGCTGCAGTTAGACTTCCCATTATCCCAGCCAGACTACTTTAGATATCCAGATTCGGCATTATCACGAACAGATCCTTGGGCTTCAGGTGGACATGCATTTAATAACGTCAGTTGTCTTATTTCTGATACAAACACAATCCTGTGTGAGTTTGCCTCATTTCTTTTCTAAATGCTATCAAGCCCTTTTGAATATCCCTACTACCCTCATGTACACTTTGCAGTCCAGATGGGAGTCGGAAATTTACTTAGTCTTCACACCCCAGTAATGGCCGAAGATACGGTTCTGACAGCATAAGGCTACAGGCTCTTACATTTGGAGGGAATTCAGCTGGAAAATAACCAGTCGATATTTTCGTACTCCTGAAATCATGGCCAAGTTTTCTGTTATTATGAGTTTTAACTTGTTGTATTTATGGCTTTAATTAATTGTATTTTTACTTATTGATTCATTTTAATTAATCATGTACAAGCGTCTTGATTTTAGAAAGGCGCTTTTTACAAATACAGTTTGATTTGATTTGATTAATTACACATCTAGTTGCTGGAAACAGTGTGGTTGCCTGATTGCCACTCACTCCTATATTTTCTGGTTTTGTCCTGCTCTGTCTGTATTTTCGGAGGCGGTGGGTAAGGGCTGTGTGAACTAATACTGGACTTGGACCCACTGATGGCAGAGAAGGCATTACTTCTGCATTTCCCTCTGGAACTAAAACAGAAACATCTACTATATTTAGCTAGCATCCTTCTAACAGCCCCTAAAAAAGCTATAACTAAATGATGGTTGCAGCGGGCACCACCTGCTGTTTCCACTTGGGAGGACATTATTTATCACATTTACAGAATGGAGCAAATGACAGCACAGCTACAGAATGCCCTCCCAGTGATGGAAAATAGATGGACGGCATAGCTGCTGTAGGTGTCATTACACAGGAGAGATGATATCCTTTAAAATGGGGGAAAAAAACTCATGGCGTAAAAAGGTAGATGGGGTTATGTAGCCCTAGGAATGACTAGGCTGGGCAGTCCTCCCAGACAGAGAATACAGTAAAATATGTCAGGTAGAAAGGTCTGAGTACCCCATAGAAGTCATTAACATTTATAAGATGATGGTTCCCTTCTTCACCCCCCTTTTGATGGAATTGTTAAACCGAAGGGCGATTGTTATATGTAAAATGTAAGAATGTGGCTTATCATGCAACATATGTTTACAATGTAACGGCAGTGTGACTGTAACTTGGAAAAAGCAATAAAAGTACAAGTTTTAAAAATAATGTGCCTAATTTGAAATACCTCGGTGTGTGGCTACATAGTTGACTGGGCTTCTCTACTCATATTGATGCCAGTCACGGAAAAACTTTGCCCCAGACTCAGTGCCCTTTATCTCAATAAGTCTTGTCTACTACTCCCAGTCTGCCATGAGAGCCTTCTTAAAATGATCCTACTGGTGTTTGACTATGTGGATGGGTTACCCATGATATGGGCGAATCAGTAAGAGCGAGTTAATTAGGGCAACGTCAAAACGGCAATTGTAAAATGGGCTGTGTGTACTTAATAGCCAATGGGAAGGATAGTGAGAGTGCGTTTGTAGGGAGGAGGAATTATGTAGTATACAGGGGTATGTTGGTTGATCCAGTTCCAAGCTGGCCATCTGGTGTAGTGGTTAGAGACACTGCCTGTCTGGTGTAGTGGTTAGAGACACTGCAGGTCCGGGACTGGCTATGTTCTTTTTTTTTTTTGTGATGACTTTAGCCCTTCTCCTGAGTTTCCCTTTTTCCCCATTGTCATGCCCCAGACTGACTGCATTAAAGATGGGGGATGCAGGGGCGCACCCCCATCAGAATTAAATTTCAAGTATAGTTTAGCGCCGTAGAGTTGCTGAGAGCGAGTTGCGGATTTTGGAGGTCGGCGTTGTGCGGCTCGCTCTTTTGACTGTCGGTGATATGTACTCGCCATTGTGTTGAGCGCCGTTTTTGTTGGCGCCCTTATCACATGGTACCAGTGGATGGGGTCTACAGTGCTGCTTCCAATTTTCTCACTAGACTGGGCATCTTGTCCATGCTTTCTGTCGCTTTGCTACCAACTTTCCTCCCCTCAGCAATTAATGCTCTATCTCTCTACCTCAACCTCTCCCTTCCTCCACTCCTTTCCCACCATCTCTCACACTGTGCCTCTTTTGTCTCTGAGTACTGGATCTTCATCGAGGATATCTCTTGCAGCAAAGCCACACCTTTAGAACTATAGTCATCAGGCACTAGGACCATGCGGAAACTTTTTAGCTAGCAGTCTACTGGAGCCACCCACGATGATGTCAACCAATGTTGCCACTCGTATATATATATGTGGGCAGCCCCATGCCCTCCTCAGTTCTTTTCCCACCTCAACCAGTGCACATCGAACTCCACAGAGGCATGCCACTTCAGTCGACTGTCAAAACTTCTTTCTTCTCCTTTTTTTTAATTTCTCACCCAAGTTTGCCAAATCACTTTATATTAAAGTGATTTTTTCATTTGCTTGTGTATGCCAACTGATTCTTCCAAACTTTTCTGTTTCTGTGACTTCAGAAGGAAAATCTACAATAAGGATGGCCACATCACTTGCATCGGCTGCCTAGGCACGGACCATGGTTTGAAAGCCTGCAAGATCTGCTGTGGGTTCAATCAGACCACATGGAGATGCCATCAGAAGGACCTCAGGAAATTCCTGCTGGAGTAGCAAGTAAAAGCCATGGCGAAGGAGCTCCAGGCCAAAAGTTCCTCAGCCTCCCCAGCCCTGTCCTCTGGCTCTCAATCCTCCAAGTCCCAGGACAAGTCAGCCAGGAAGCACAAACTCTGGGAGAAGGACAAACACCAAGACCATCCTCCCTGGCTGGCTCGCTGTTACTGCGTAAGGTGCTGGCCGCGGCTAGGTTATCGTCGTCCCTGGCATTGACCTCTGGTGCAACTCAAACCCTTTTTTTTGCAGGGTCAGCATTTGCAGCTCATCCTCCCCACCTCTTCCTTTTGGGTGAGGGTGTTTCAGTATCGGGCCTGCTCCTGGCCCTGCCACTCTCTCAGCACCTGGTGTTCCAAACCCTTTTCACAGCAGGCCTACAGTCAGGGAACTCCGCTGGTCTGACCCCAGCAGGTGTGGGCCCATTGTCAGCTGGAGTTCTACCTCCTCAGGCATTGCCCTTGGCTCTTATTATGGGCCCACAACCTTGCCTCTCTTCCAGGCTGCCCTTGGCCAGCTTTGGCCTGTCACCCTCAGGACATCAATCTCCCCCAGCAACATCTGCTGCCTCCTCTGTGGGCTCTGCCTCAGTGTTGGGAACACAGTCTCCTCCGTCACCACCCCAGACTGCTGCCTCAGTAACAGGAACCTAGTCCCTCCTGTTGACATCCCAGGCAAATCCAGCAATGCCAGGCTCTTGCTTCTGCTGCTGATGCCTCAGCCCGTTTTGCTGGTGCCAGGCCCACAGTTTCCCCCAACGTAGCCTGCCCTGATGATGCCTGTGGGCCCTCAGTTTCCAGTGCTGATGCTGCAGCCCACTGCAGTGCTGCCTATCATTGATATTCATACTATGTTGCTTTCATTTTGGGACTTCATGCACCATCTTGCCCCTCTATCTGGGATGAAGAGTCTGGGGCCTGTGATGCTTGGGCCTACAGCACCTAACCCCACACTGTTGCCTCCCACAGCACTGCGTCTGACTCGTCCACATTCTCACATGCTGTCAGTACCCACTTCAGACCACAGAGACAAGGATGAGTATAACCCTGACCTTTTGCCAGGAGATGAGGATGAGGAAGATGAGAATGGTGAGGGCCATGCTACTAGCCCCACTCCCTCTTCCTCTGCGGTCTCCTCTGGGGAGGACTCTTTGAACAACACCTCGCAACCCGCCACCCCCCGATGATCCCTCTTTTAATGCCATCATGAAGCAGAGGAGCAGACCATTGTCAAGAGGAACCTCTTGGTGTACCTGGAGTTTCCAGACTTCTCCCCTATCCTAATTCCTTCTTTAATAGATGCTTATGAAGATGCTACCATGGCTGCCTGGTATAGGCTGAACATAATCCCTGCCATGCGCAAGAAGGCCCATAAGTTATACCAGGACCCCTCACTGAAACCCTTCTTTGGGGAGCAACCTCAGGCAGACTCCGTGGTCATTAATGTGGATCATGATAGGACTAAGAGGCTCAAGCATCTTAATTCTCTTCCTCTGGACAAGAAATCCAGAAAGCTGGACCTTATGGGCAAAAGGACATTTGCCTCTGCCACCCTGGCAATTAGGGCTCTCAACTATATCTGCTGCATGGTAAAATATCAGAATTCACTCTGGAGAACAGCCAAAGTCACTGTAGAGACCCTCCCAGAGGGTACCTAGAAGGCAAGAGCTGCTGTAGGCCCTTCAAGTGGGGGCAGGCATGGGCAAGTATCTCTTAAGATCAGCCTATGATGCAGTCGATGCTTCTGCAGGAGCAGCCGCAGTGGGCATTTGTCTCAGGCACCATTCTTGACTGAGGGTGTCTGGTTTCACCACTGATGTTCAACAGTCCATTGTGAATGCTCCCTTCAAAGGCTATAAACTCTTTGGGGCAGATGTGCAAGACATCCTTTCCAACTTGCAGGCCCTGGGCAGAACCCTTCAGTTGGTTCACTCCTTTTATCATACCCAGTCAAAAGGCGCCCTTTTTTGTTGGGCCTACAACAAACCTAAGCTGGGCACTAGAACCCGAGCCAAGCATCGGGTGGCCTCAGCCCTGCCAACCTCTTCTTCCCCTGCTGCCAAAGCACCCAGAGGAAGTGGGGCACCCCTGGCCTCAGGTATCACACCTCAGCCTGACTCCTTACCAGCCCCCACCAGATCTTCAGGAGGTGGTAGTTAGGGGTCACTTCTCCCTCCACTTCGACAAGTGGTGGAAGATCACCACAGATGCCTGGATGTTACAAATCATAGAACACGGTCACACTCTAGAACTTCTAGACTGGCCTCCAGAGTGTCCTCCAGTTCAGTCTCATTACCCACCAGATCACATTCCCGTGCTGCTGGGGGAAGTTCAGACCTTGTTATGGAAAAGAGCCATCAAACCTGTTCGGTGCACCAGAGAAACGGGGTTCTGTTCCCACTTCTTTCTCATCCCCAAATCTACAGGAGATTTGTGGCCCATTCTGGACTTAAAGAACTTCCATTCCTACATCCAGTACAAAAAGTTCAGAATGGAGACCCTGCAGGGCCTATCACCCCTGCTGCATATGGGAGACTGGATCTGTTCTCTGGACATGCAGGACACATACCTGCATGTCAAGAAGTTTGCCTCCCCCCCCCGGCAGTACCTCAGGTTCCACTTCTATGGGAAACATTACCAGTTTCAAGCCTTGTCCTTTGGCTTGTCCTCAGCGTCCCTGGTCTTTACCAAGTGTCTGGTAGTGGTGGTGGCCACCCTCAGGAGGGAGGGCTTGTATGTCTTCCCTTACCTGGATGATTGGTTGCTCAAAGCACCATCCAGGGACCAGTTTAGTGAATGCACTTTATAAATTGCTGCTACACTTGTATGTATTAGCCGTTGAGAAAGGATGGTGTTGTCTGTCCAAAACGCGTCCGGCGTTTTTTTATGCCACATATTTATAAAATGTAATAAAATCCATCTTTTTTTCTAAGAGTGTGCCCTTGTCAGTTTGAGGTTGGTGAGTGCTCGACTTTTCAGTTTGTGTCTCTACAGTTTTAGTCTAGCAGCACCACCTACCTAGTGCAAGCTCCTGTTTGTTTGAAATGACTCAAAGCCACACTGGTAGGGAGTAGGAAGGTAGGTTATTCAGGAGGGTGGGCAGAGGCAGACAACACTCCAGGACACTAGGCTAGGGGATGAGGTAGAAATACCTACAGTATATTGGTAGACTGGGTGGACTCTCAGTCTTCATCTGCTGCCAGTGTCTGTGGATCAGTGTTTCTATCTATTCATGTCAATACTGGCACCAGTGCACTGGCCAAATACTGATAGGTTCAGTATCTGAACGGTGACATTTTCTATCAGTTTAACCTTGCTACAATAGGTTGCATACGAGGAGATGGCATTTTATAAGGTGTATCAGGATAGCAATAGGAATGTCTTTTGGATGGATAAAGTGGATTTTCCAAGCCATCTGCCCTGTTAACTAGTAACAGAAAAACTTTTGTTTGATCCTAAGTAAAATCAGATACCAGCAGTGAGGTGCCCTTCTCAGCTCATGACCTTGTATTCTGGATTGCAAGGTCATCAGTTGGAATAAAAACTTACTGTGCTGGCTGGCCCTGCTTGAAGAAAGAGGTCTCTTTTAGAACTGCAATAAATTGTTATTCCTGCGGGTGGCACACTTGATCTGCTTTAAAAGTCTCTAGGATGCGAAACCTAGAGACTGCAGCACATCAGTGAAAGGGAGAATTTTGTTTTTTGCTGGATAACTATGAGATCAGAATCAATTTTAGAATATCCTCTTTCTGATTTTATTATGTTATTATATACTTTATTATATAATGAAATATGCCTTCATGGAGCAATCACAACATTCACTGAACAACAATTTGGAGACTGTGAAGCATGTTTAAAACTTTAAATGGTATGCAGAAATAATGAGGATTTTAAGGGAAGTGTATAACCTAGTAGTACAGAATAAAATAGAGTTTGATTTAATTTTGCATCTTTCATAATTCAGTATCCTAAAGTGATGTACAATGCAATGAGTTAGATACTGAATTCATTTCAAACTGCAAGAAAGCAAACACCGCTGTAACTGTTATAGGTGAGATTCAAGTTCATTAAATACATTCATGCGGTACGTTAACTGTGCTGTTTCAGAATTTTTTTTTAATGTTTAAAATATTTAGTAGTTTTAATACACACAAAACAATTAAACATATCTAACGTAAAACAGTCTAGGCAATTGTTGTAAAGCTGGTTTTGAAAGTATTATTGTCACCTGTAACAGCATCTAGTTGAACTTTTAGAACCACTGTAACCACTGAACTGAACTGCTTGATACATACTGATGCTAAGAATGGAAAGATCACTAATCATTTTTAAATGCATTTATCAGTGTTATTTCCTGGTATCTGCTGAACCATATCTGATAAGATCTGTACAGGTTATTGTGGTGCAACACCAAAGAGGAAAAAAAAGACCCTGTTGCAAAGAAATGTTATTTTTGTTTATTTGTAGGTTTTGAGTAGGAGAGGCACATTAAGCTGTGATAGTTTGTCTTCAGGTGCGTCCTGGGGTATGGCCTGCATGGACCTGTTTTATTGATAGGGGAATGTTGACCATGTCACTGGAGAAGCCCCACTACTCTTCAAAATGCAGACTTTCTACTACTTTACAAAATCGGAAGTCAATGTGAAATCCGCTACTTCAAATTTGTTTGTTATTGTGGGAGGCTTTATAACTAGACACTTTTCTCCAGGCTCCACATATGGGTGAGAGAGAATTTTCTGCAAACATGTCAAATTGCAGCATTACGGGAGTCTATGGGGCAAGCCATGGTTCAACCACTCTCCCCCCCAAGGAAGTGGAAGAAGCAATAATAGCTTTGCAGGGTAATACGTCCCCTGGTTGTGATGGATTGCCCATTGATTGTTTTTGTTTTTCCTTATCGTTTTCCGCCTCTCAACCGGAAGCCCCCTTCAGCTCAGACCCCCCTGCCCTGTCACCCTGACATCCGCTGGGACATACTTTGCCAACCAGTACCCCCAGGGTTTGCTCCCTCCCTCCCCCAGCAGGGCTGATGGGGTACCTCAACCCCTGTTGGGGACAGGATCCAGTAGTTGGACTGGTGAGCCCAGCTAGTCTGGTGCGGGGCATGCGAGGGGCCAAGTGCCATCATGCTCACTGGTAGGTGTTTTCCCCCTTTTTCTTTCCTCTGGCATGGAGGAAGTGGCATGCAATAACACCAGTGACTGAGCTGTGCACACTCCTGTATGCAGCATGCCAGTCGTCCCCCTCCCCCCATGTGCAGTCCTAGTGTGCTGACCCCCAGCCGCCGCTAGGGACCAGGCTAACACCAAACACTGGTCCCACCCTTCCCTAGAGGAGAAGGAGTGAGAGCAGTCCCTTGGATGCTTGATCCTCCTCCCCCCAGGTTGCACTCCAATCCCCGAGCTCGCTACCAAACTTGGGCCATCGTCGTCATGAGCGGTAGTACTACTGCTGCGCTGGTGGGCCAGCACCCATTGAATTTTATAAAACTCTGTGTCATCTTCTGTGTCCAGTTATGACAGATAAATATGGGGACATTTTGGCTGCAGGATCTTTACCAGTGTCACTGTGTAAAGCAATGATTATCTTTTTGTATGAAAAGGGGGATAGGTCGCTGGTAAACTGGAGATATATTGGTCTCTTGAATATGGATCAAAAGCTTTTGTCTAAACTTCTTGCCAACTGTCATATGTAGGTGGCTAGGGTTCTTATTTCTCTTCAGCAAACCTGTGCACTACCATCTAGATCTGTCCACGGTAACCTGGCATTGGTCTGTGAGATCTTTGAAAGAGGGAACGCAGGGCTTTGAAAAGGGAACTTCAGGCCCTTTTACATGGCTGGCTCTGCACCGCATTGATCGGTGCAGAGCAACTGCAGTGTTGCCTTTTTTGTGTGTACAGGCAACCCTTCCAAAATGAGCGCTCGCTGAAACGGCATTCCCTAGTTTCCTGGGTTCACCGTTTCTGTGCGTCATTGTAGAATGGATCGGACAGACATGTAAACACATAGGAGCATTCACAGCGCTCCGGGAGAGAGTTCCACAGTTGGTCACATAAGGAAATGGCGCTGAAGTGACAAGAGGCTCGTGCGCGCCTCCAAAACTCAAGGTTAAACTATTCACACATGACTGTGAGAATGCTGCAGGTTTTAGTGTACCATAATGAAAACCGAGGATTACAACCTAAAAAATCACCTCCAGCTGGCGCCATGATAGTGGGCACACAAATACATATACCTGTCCTTGAGATAGGCATATGTATTGGTTCATGCCCAATATCGTGACTGGGTTGTTCGGAGGTGATTTTTTTAGGTTGTAGCCCTCGGTTTTCATTACGGTACACTTTAAAATCTGCAGCATTCTCCAGACATTGACTATATGTGTACAGTTTAACCTTGAGTATGGGAGGTGTGCACGCGTCTCCTGACACTTCATGAATAATAATACACACACCCAACTCCTAATATCTCGGGCTGTCTGCTGGCAGAAAACTAGTAAAGGCACCGGAAGTGCCACGAGATTGATACAGAACAGTATGTGTAAAAGAAAAGGAAATCGGTGCAGACCGAGCAGTGGGAGCGGATTGAAACTGCAACCCTCATAGGTAGGCTGTGTGTAAAAGGGGCTTTAGAGCAGTTGTCAGGCTGTGTCCTCCCCTGGATCTGGAGAGGGCATTTGACAGACTGGATCATAATTACCTGTTTCAAATATTAATGAATTAGGGTATTCCAGAGGTTTTTGTCTACTGGATAAGGGTGTTATACAGCCAAATCGTATTATACGTAAGCAATACGACATGACAGAGTGTGTGTTAGCCACTTTAATACACGGCTAGGAGATGTAGTAAGGCACGAGGCCACCGGCCGAGTGCATCTAGCCTCCTAGCCGTGTGTTAAAGTGTCTAACACACACACCCTGGAGTGGCTTATTGCGCTTATGAAATGGCTATGTAAAATAAAAATGTATGTGATAACTAAAATGCATCATATTTTATAGTGAAAAATGTACATGTTTGTCTTAATTTTAAATAAAATAGTTCCTCCGCCTGTAATTTTTTTGGGGGGGACATTTGCGCCCCTAAGGCATCCTTACTTGTATTTCTCTAGTTGTCATGGAACCCCCCCCCAACTAGCTGTAGTTTTACTTTATTTATATGAATAAGAAATTATGCCATCTTTTTTTATATTTTTTGTAAGTTAACAGGTAGCACTATGGAGAACACGCTACTTTTCTTTGCAGGACACAGGAGAAAGCCATTACGCTGTGTGGAAGCGAAGAAAGAAAGTGAAAGATTTCTGTAACTGCTGGATTAAGCTAGCTGTCTGTGGTACAGATTCTATTGGTTTTTACATGGGAAAGATTATTATGCTACGTGTATTTTGTTGAACAGTGTGGTGCTAAGGGAGTGAAGTATCAAGTGCCGACCTGCTCGGTGTGAAGTTACAGAAAGGGAGAGATAGTAGGCGGGCAGGTGGGTTGTGAGAAAGCAGGTCGGCTGTTCAGCCATGGAGCGAGCGGGCGGGCTGTGTTTCTTATAGTGCTAGTTTGTATTTTTTTTTAATGATACAGCTCGTGCTTTTAATAAGCCTGGGAGAAGTGAATCGTGTGATGCCAGTAAAGAAAAAAAAAGATGGCTGCTTTTGTTTTTTCCAGCGTTCTGATGTGGGCACCCTCACCAGTATTAATGCCCAGCTTATTACCTGCACTTTTATGTGTATATTAGACATATTAACACATGTCTGTTAGCCAATCGGTTTTCTTAAAATATTCTAGCCATTTCATAATACTAATTACTGGGTGGCTAGGAGCAGAATTAGGGATTTTCAGGGAGGTGAGAGAGGGATGCCCCATGAGTCCTTTTATATGTTTTCAGAACTGACCGTTTGATCCATTTGTAGTATTCAGGAAGATGTTCATATCTGCAATCTGAAGCCAAGAATTGATTCTCCCATCTAAAAATACTTGCATACACAGATTATATTTGTATTTTTATTCAAGATATATCTGCAGATGTGCCAGTAAGTAATGCTTTGAGGGATTTCTCAGCAGCTTCTGATTCACAAATCAGCATTACAAAACATATGGGGGTAGGAATAGGGGCTGATCGGAATACGACCACCACTATAGCAGGTGTTGCTGTGAAGGGGTCTACTATAAACATGTTTGGAGTCATGTTTGGAGATGGAGACTTGACTTTGCTCAACTGGAAGTCACATATTAACAGGGCAATATATCAGGCGAAGATTTGGAAATCATAAAAACTGACCAAAAAGAAGAAATTTTTTTTACGTCAAAATCCTGTTGCTGCCACATTTTCTTTCCAGTAGTCATGTTTTCACCCTCCTATAATTTTTGAGATGAAGCTGTACAGCCTTGTCTTTTTTTCCTGGGAGAGCAGACGTAACCCCATTAAATGTGGTGTGAGTTGACCAGTTGCTACGGGAAGGGTAGGCATGATAAACCCTGAAGTGTTGTTTTTTTTTTTTTGTTACTTTAATATTCAGATGTCACTGCAAAAGGGTAGTAACCTGTGGGTCTCCATGTGTCTGAAAGGTTGGGGCCCCTTTTGTTTTTTTTTTGGTTTTTATTTGCCTTATTTGTTTATTCCCCTCCGTGCTCCTGGTGACCCCACTCCTTCACGCTCCTTCCAAGTCCTCATCGATCCCCACTGGCCTTACCCGAGCTCTCTGTCTAGCCCTCACAATGCAGCCAGTCCCTGGGATATCCCGGATGTAACCCTTCACCAGGCGGGTCCCCCTCTTCCGAGGGGGAAGGCACCGGAGGAGGAGTCCAGCGCACTCTCAGTAGGGCCCAGGCATGCTGCTGAGGGAATCGGGGGACGGAGAGCTGTCATCCAGCGGCCACCACCAAGCGGTATTTTCGGATTTCTAGGTTCTCTCATCTCGCCGCTCATGCAGTGCTCCCAGTCTCCACTGGGAGCCGCTGCTGAGTGAGGCAGTCCCCAGACCCTACCCCAGGATAGGAGAGCAGTCCTTCAGAAGCTGAATCCTATCCTCCCCCTTCTGACCCCTAGCGTCCCGAGTCCGTTCCTGAGCCCGGGTCACCGGCATGGTTTGAGGTAAGGTACCAGCGCCTCAGCCCTCTGCACCACCCCTCTGCGCCACCGGGCCGGCCCCCTTTTGTTTTTGTGGAGCTGAAATGTCACCTTTTGACTAAAGCTGTTAGCAGTAACTCTCCCCTATGTATTTATTAAAGCAGTGCTTGCTAATATCAAGCAGTGGAGCCTATAAGTCTGACTGAAATAAACTCACTTCCATGAAAAACTTTATATGAGACAGTTATGTCAAGGTTTTTATATTATGCCTGATTTCCCATCCTGTCCTGTAGCTTATGTGGAGGGTACTTTAAAACAATTGATGAATAAAAGACCTCACCCTCAGATCTGGGGCATCTTATGACTTATGGGGGTAAGAGGGTCCTGGAAACACAAAAGCAAGGAGGAAAGGACAGTTCCAATCAAGAGCCGCTCATGCAGGTAGGTGGTACATGTGACAAAATCCAAGACGAGCAGGAAATCACAGCACTCACCACCCAATATCGTAATGAAATTTATTTATTTATTTATTACATTTTGATGACCAGGTAGACACACTGGGACCCGAAGGTCCCTTTTTCAGGGGTGACCCGGAGGAACATTACATGGAGAGGTACAGGCAGTGACGAAGTAACAGTGTACACACAGGATCAATAAATACAGTTTCAGTCATACACACTGCTGTCCACACAGTAATTAAATGCCAAATGTAGGCAGTCTTTACTTGAGGAAACATGCAACTACACCGCCACCTCCATCGAGGAGAACAAACGGTACTGACGTTTCACCAGTGACAAAGCCTATTGGTGAACTGTCAGTACTGTTTGTTCGCCTTGGTGGAGGTGGTGTTGTAGTTGCATTTTTCCTTAAGTAAAGACTGCCTTTATTTGCACTTTATTACTGTGTGGACAGTAGTCATTTCATTATGATATGGGGTGGTGAGTGCTGTGACTTCTTGCTTGTCAAGGAGAAAAGGACCTGTCCTAGGCCAGGATGTGCCGCAAATCCTTGCAACCCAGGAACATCTTTTTCTGGAATGCTCCTGTATGATAGGTTTGTGGTCTCACTTAGTATGAGTATGGAAGCTGGGACTGGAGAACAGCAGATGTAATCCCCTTATACAAAAGCAGGAATAAAGAGGAAGCAGGGAACTACAGACCAGTCAGCCTGACCTCGGTAGTGGGGAAGATCATGGAAGCACTACTGAAGGAGATATTGGTGGAACATCTGGTTGCCAACGGACTACAGGACCCAAGGCAGCATGGTTTCACTGGGGAGGTCATGCCAGACCAATCTCATTGAATTTTTTGACTGGGTGACAAGGGAGGTGGATCAGGGGAAGGCAATGGACGTGGCCTATCTGGACTTCAGCAAGACCTTTGACACTGTGCCACATAGGAAACTGTTAAACAAACTGGGGAATATGGGAGTGGGCAGGACAGTAGTGCGGTGGGTGGGTAATTGACTGGGCGGCAGGACACAGAGGGTGGTGGTAAATGGCTGTCACTCCACAGAGGGAAGAGTGACCAGTGGGGTACCACAGGGATCAGTGCTGGGATCAGTCCGATTCAGCGTCTCATCAGCAGCATTGCACAGGACCTAGAAGGCAGAATTTCACTGTTCGCTGATGACACAAAGCTCTGTAGCAGAATGGATATGCCAGAGGGTGTAGACAGAATGAGAGAGACCTGCAGAAGCTTTAAGAACGGTCAAGGGTTTGGCAGCTGAAATTCAATGCAAAGAAGTGCAAGATAATGCATATGGGGTGCAAAAACCCTGGAACAACATATCAGTGTTGGGGGGTGAGGATATAGCATGCACCAAACAGGAAGGGGACCTTGAGGTTATCATCTCTGATGGCCTCAAGATAGGGAAACAGTGCGAAAAGGCAGCAGATAAAGCAGATAGGATGCTTGGATGCATAGGCAGAGGCATTACCAGCAGGAAAAGGGAGGCCATAATTCCATTATACAAGACACCAGTGAGGCCCCACCTGGAGTACAGTGTACAGTTCTGGAGACCTTACCTACGTAAGGACATAGACAGGGTAGAGAAGGCTCATAGGAGGGCAACAAAGATGGTACGTGGATTGCATCACAAGTCCTATGAGGACAGGCTGAAGGACTTGAATATGTACTCCCTGGAGGAGAGGAGGGAGAGAGGGAATATGATGGAGACATACAAGTACCTTACATGGAGGAACAGGGTGCAGGAATACACTATTTTCCAGCGAAAAAGATGTTCCAGGACTAGGGGGCATGGGATGAAGTTGGAGGGGGCGCTTCAGAGGAAACATGAGGAAGAATTTCTTCACAGAAAGGGTGGTGGACAAGTGGAACACCCTGCTAGAGGAAGTGGTGGGAGCTGAAACAATCACAGTATTTAAGAATTCATGGGATAGACATAAGGGAATTCTGAAGGTCAGGGGTAAGGGGCAACAGACTTCTAGAAAAACATAAAGTGAACTTACAAGCTTAAATGGACAGATTGGGTGGGCCATAGGCCCTTATCTGCCGACAGTGTCTATGTATCTGTGTATCTAAAGTGTTTATCTTATGAATGGTTGATACATGGTTTCACTACAGGCCACATGGGAAGTTTACACCCAGATGCAGTCAGTATTGTTTTTCTTGTTAAGTTTTACAAGTGGCAAGCAAGGTGTGCTTTTGCTTTACAGCAGAAGCAGGGGTTAGATTTTCAAAACCCTCAGAATTCCTGCAGCTGCGGGTAAAAACTGGCACAAGTGGGTCTCCACTTGTGGAACTGCAGTTTTTCCCGCAGCTGAGGTATTCTCAAACGTGCAGCCAGTTTACTACCGTATGCATGATTTATGGCAGCTTGTATATGTTTTCAAGCGCAACTGTGAGGAAGAAGTTATGCCTGGTGGGACCAGGTGTAACATCTCCCACAGCTGTTCCAGCTGAAAATATAAATCTCTGCAGGTGCGGAGATTTTGTCCTACGGCCAGGGCGGTGGGTGGGGACTAAGTTCCCGACCTGTTTGAAAATCCAGCCCCAGGTGTGCTTTAGGGGTGTGCAGGTTTCAATACAACTAGCTACTGTAAGAGTGTACAATAGAGACTGTTCTTTTTTTTCCCTATACCCTGTGCGGAACATTTTTGGAAAGGATTCTGTTTGCATTTATTTACTTAATGTACTTTGATTAGTTTTCGGGTTTCTAGATCTGTTGTGACCATGGTTAGTTTAGGATCATTTTTTGTAATATATTTTCTTTTTTGCGCTATTTTATGTCTTTAAAAGTGTGTTTTTTATTTATACTTTTTGATATTTTCCTGTTTGATTTTTATGACTGTGTCTGACTGCTTTTGATTATTGTACTGTACTTTTGCTGTGTTATATTTTGATTGCATGAAACATTCCCCTACTCTTCTTTGATAAGTGCCGTGAGAGTTTTTACTTCCACCTGGACAGTGGCCAGGATGGCACCTCAGTAGTGCACCCCTCATACTGCAGTACAGTGTCAGTGAAGGGTATTACCCCAAGAGCCTGGCACTGATCTTTTGTCAACACTTGGGTTCAGATCTGGGCACAAGGTATAGGGTTGGTGATCGCAGCCTGATTTCTGTTGGATAATAATCCCTCTTGTATCGTTGGAATTACACACTCTGAGCTTTGGGAGCTGTGCTGGCTCATGAGGGGCCTATCTTTAAAATGAGCCCCATGTCCATCAAGTTATAAGTCAGTGGCAGTCATGCGTGAACAAACGGAGCACCCTTCAGGTCTGTGGGAGTTGAGCTCTGTCAGCCCTCCCCTTTTATTCCAACACTGCTGTTGCAGAGTAGTACTCATGGTCCCAGTTTGCAGTTTTTGCTCAAAAGACTCCCCATAGGGGCACTAAAGGATCTGAAGATTGTGCTGAGGGCATCCATGAGAGTGGGGCCTTTGAGGAAGAGTTTGGATTTGGAGAAATGAGGAGAATGGAGTAAGCAGCTAGCCAATTAACAGGTGAGGTAGGGTAAGGAGACCACTGTGAGAGAGGCTATCTTTTCTTTCCCGTTTCATAGCTGGTGTGAGCAAGCCTGTGGAAAGAATGACATAGATGTAGCCCTGCCTCCTTGACAGAGTGCACAGAGGCTGTTCTTTACAATACACCGACATTGGTGAGGGGATTATCTTATGTGAGGGCTTCCCTCAACTTGATATAGCTCAGTAAACAGTAAAATTGATGTAACTCATTTGATTCCTTTGGAGCTCCTGGGGTGAGGCATCTGGAAAGCTCATTTAAGTTTAGACATTGATTGACTGTTTTATAAAAAGACTGTACTGTTGAATATTAACTCAAAGAAATTCAACAGACTTTGCTTCAGTCAGAGCCTCCCTCAGACTGATAAAGTATTTATGACTTGCATGTTTTATTTTATAATGAGGTCTATGCACAAATGTGTCGATTGCCTATGTGCCGCATATCAATGACGCGTAGGCAACCTTAAGTAGGAATGCCACATACCAGGTGTCCAGTGACCAGCGGCATTCATAAAAGGGGCATGCACCCTTCTGCACTCTATCTTCCGGTCGATAATGTAGCTACATGTGTGGCCAGTTCAGGAGTGTGTCTGGGGTGTGCCAGCACTCCACACCATTCACACAGGTGCAGAATGGTGGGTGAGGGGGCACGCATTACTGCAGCAGGGACCCTGCCTTATCATTTGCATGCACCCCACAGAGTACCCCGCAATCTGTGGGGCAACAGAGACCCCACCTATCGTGCATCCCCAGCCCTCTGGACAGACAGAAAGGGCTGGAGGTATGCCCACAGGCACTCTCCATAAACTTTTAAATTCACCACCCCATGCCTTCACAGAATCCCCTGCCCACACGGAGCAGGGGATCCACTTCAAGACCCAGGACAGGCATCCAGTTGGATGCCCATCTGTGTCTTCCGATCCACCCTCCAATGCAGCAGCTCGCTGGGGGGCAGGGCAGCAGACCGTCACTCTTCAGAGGCATGCGGTAGTGCATACCGCACACCATGCACCTGTCCGCAGGTGCAAAGCTGTGTGAGTTAGGTACACGTGAATCACATGCACCTGGCCCCTCAATACTACATAGCCCCACATTGTTTGCATAATATTTATTCTAACTACCTAGATTCAGTTTCCTCTCCACACAATGACAGGTTTCACTGAGCTTGTCCAGTTTCCAGAAACAGTCTTCAACCTTGACTACTCCTGCCTCAGTTGCTTCCAGATCTTTCTGCTGGAGAGAATAGGCAGGAGGCAGTATAGCATGGTTTAAGGCTCTGAGCTGCAAATCTGGTGACATCCAGCAGACCAGACCTGGGTTTGAATCCCATAGCTTCCACTTACATACTGTGTGACCCTGACTGGGTGACAAGGGATATAAATCAGGGGAGGGCAGTGGACATGGCTGGTCTGGATGTAAGCAAGGCCTTTGACACTGTGCCACACAGGAGACTGATAAAGAAATTGACCAGCCTAGGGGTGGGATCAAAGTTATGAATTGGGTTAGAAACTGGTTACTGGATAGATGGCAGATGGCGGTGGTTAACAGCGCTAACTGTAATGATGGAAGTGCGAACAGCTGGATGCCGGGTGACTCAGTACTGGGACCAGTTCTTTTCAAAGTCCTCATAAGTGACATTGCAGATGAACTGGAAGGGAAGGTATGCTTTTTTGCAGATGATGCCACAATCTGTAATCCGGTGGACAATCACGAGGGGGTGGAAAGAATGTGTAGGGATTTGGGGAAACTTAAGAAGAGGTCAGAAGCATGGCAGTTCAGTCGCAACAAAAGTGCAAAATTATGCATCTGGGGCATAGGAACTAAGGAGCTGAATATAGGATGGGGGAGGTACTGTTAGTCACTAAGCAGGAAAGGGACCTTGATGTTATGTTATCTGATGATCTTAGAGTGGCACGGCAGTGTGACAGAGCAGCGAGTAGGGCCAGTGTGATGCTGGGATGCATTAGGAGAGGTATCTCCAACAGGGGGGAGGGAGGTGGTGTTGCCACTGTATCACTCGTGGGTGAGACCACTCCTGGGGTATTGTGTCCAGTTCTGGTAGCTTGCCATTAGTCCAGGGATGCAGTCACACATACTATTTGAGCAAAATTGTCTGGATTTTTGAACTCTTTGTCTGGAGGCTTAGAGGACTCCCACTAGATCTTGACCTCATGGAATACCAAATCTACCACAACAACCTCTGGTGACGGATGCCTGGGGAACTCTCTAAACCTTTCGGGGGTGGGGGGTAGGCATGTACATGCAGTCTGCCTCTCATGGGAGTGGGCCAGCAGGAAGCTGGCCTCTCCCAGATGTTAAGAGCAGGCTTCATAATGGCAGGAGTGATAAGAAAGGTGACTCTGGGGAGCTTTCTTTATCCAGGATGTCCACCAGGGGATATACGGTGGGGTTCTGTACTGACCTGCAAAAGGGTGTTCAGGGCAGAAGACATCTAGTCAAGAAGCAATGTGTACAACAGGTTGCCCCAGGAAATTGCACTATTGGAGGAGAGGCTGTCATCCTCCCAGTCTGGAGGACTATCCCCTCTGAGGACGAGACTGACTGGTTACATAGAAACATAGAATTTGACGGCAGATAAGGACCGTTTGGCCCACCCAGTCTGCCCATTTCTCTACCTAATGGATAAGCTGCAGATCCTAGTTAACCAGCAGCCTACTTCTTCCTGCCTCCACCCCCTAGAATTGCCTTATGACTGTCCCTTGCATGCTTGAATTCCACCACTGTTTTTGACTCCACAACCTCCTCCGGAAGGCTGTTCCATGCATCCACAACCCTCTCTGTGAAAAAATACTTCCTTAAATTACCTCTGAGCCGCCCCTCTATCTTCAAATTGTGCCCTTTGTTCTTGCACACCTCTTTTTTTGAAAGTTGCTACCCTCTTGGACTTTGTTGATTCCTTGAGGTACTTGAAAGCTTCATCATGTCCCCCTCCCTCCTTTCCTCGAGGCTATACATATTAAGCTCCTTAAGTCTCTCTTCATATGTCTTCCGGTGCAGACCCTGCACCATTTTAGTGCCCTCCTCTGGACAGCTTCCATCCTGTCTATGTCTTTGCGGAGATTGGGTCTCCAGAACTGCACGCAGTACTCCAGATGGGGTCTGACCAGCTGTCTGTACAGAGGGATAATAACTTCCTGTTTTCTACTGGTGATGCCTCTCCCTATGCATCCCAGTATCCCCCCAGCCCTCCTTGCTGCCCTTTCACATTGCGGTGGGCAAGCAATGTGTCTGAGTTTTGGTACAGTGAGCTTTAAAAGGGACAGGAAAAGTAAAAATGTGATTCAGTGACACGGCACTAGATTTTGTTTGTAGTCAGTGCCAGTATGTGTCACAGAAACATATCATCTTTTTTCAGAAAAGGACCGCTTGGCCCACCCGGTCTGACAGATGGTACCTGTCTAGTCTGCTTCCACAGGCCCTAACTGGTTTATGATGATCCTCCCTTCTCCCTGCCTATTCACTAATATTCCCTTATATCTATCCCAGGCATGCTTTAAGCCCCCTACTGTTTTCCACCTCCACCACATCCACTGGTAGTCTAGTTCTGGCATCTACATTCTTTCAGTGAAGTAGTACTTCCTCACATCCCTCTTTAAGTCCCCCCCTCAGCTTCATTGCATGCCTTCTGGTCCTGATGCTCTTCCTCCTTTGAAAGAGACTCCCCTCCTGCACACTGTTCACCCCAGTGAGGTACTTGTAGGTCTCTGTCATGTTTCCTCTCACTCTCTTCATTTCCAGGGTGTACATATTGAGGTCCTTCAGTCTCTTACTGGGCTCTTGGTACACCCCTGTGCCATTTTAGTTGCCCTCTTCTGGACTGCCACCACCCTGTCAATGTCCTTGCTGAAGTGCAGTCTCTGAGACTGGACACAGTACTCAATGCGGGGTCTCAACAGTGAGCGATACAGCAGCATGGAAAGTGGATCCTAAGGATTGCTAGAAAGGTGGAGCAGGAGAGGGAGCTGGATGTCATTGTTCACCTGGAGACTAATGACCTGAATATGGATGGGGCTGTGATTGTGCAGGGGGATTTAGGAGCTAGGGAGGGGTCTTAGGCAGGTAGCACACTTGGTGGCTTTCACTGAGGTGCTGCCTTCCTACAACTGGAGAGAGGATTGGGTTCTCCACACCAGCAGCTTCAACTCATGGTTGGAGGAATGGTGCAGAGAGGAAGGGCTTGTCTACGTTGGGGACTGGGGACCAACCTGGAGGAATGTGGCCTCTACGGGGTGGTGATCTGCAAGCGTCGGGGAGTAGAACTGCAGTCCTCAGTGGATGGTTTAAACGTTACTTTGATAAATATTTAAACTAGCTGGGGGTGGCAGAAGAAAAAAGGGAGGCATAAACTGCCCACCATGGACTAAAGCAGAGAGAAGGGAGGACCCCAGAGAAGCAAAATCGGAAAGTCTCCAGGATGCAAAATAAAAAATCAGTGTGACCAGAAAAGAAAGGGGATGGGAGCAAGAGTTTTAGAATGAGAGGAGAAAAGGAGGTAGGACAAAAGGGAAAAGAGGGGGGTTAGCAGACAGAGAGATAACAGAGTGTGGAAGGCCATGTATGCAAATGCAATAAGTGCAGGAAACAAAATTCTGGACCTAGAGGCCATCATGGCGGAGGGAGACTTGGATATTATGGCCATTACTGAGTCGTGGCACACAGGAAACCATGTCTGGGACATGGCCATGCCAGGATGTACTCAGTTCAGGAAAGATAAGGTGAGAAGGAAGGGAGGGTTGCTGTATGTAAGGGAGTGTATCAAGGTGATGGAGACACAGGGAATCCAGGGTGGCATGGAGGGGTTGAAGGTACTGTGGGTTACCCTGGAGACAGGAACTTTAGCCAGCCCCAGCATCCTATCCAGCACAGGGAGAGAAACTGGATAAGGTGCAGGGGGAAGCCATTAGCACAATGGCAAAAAAAGGGGAGGTGCTGTTCGTGGGGGACTTTAGTCTGCTGGATACAGATTGGAGCCTCCCAGCAGCAGCTTCAGCTAGAAGTAGGGACATCCTAGAATCTCTGCAGGGGGCATTTCTCTGGTAGCTATTCAGGGAGCCCACTCATGATGGGCTAGTACTGGACCTGGTGCTTACAGACTGGGACAGTATTGCAGATGTCAAGATGGGAAGCCACCTGGGGACCAGCGGTCACTGTATAGTGTTGTTCAACATAAGGACAGCTGCGGAAACAAATCATACACGGCATTAGGGTCCTGGTTTCAGGAGGGCAGATTAAAAAAAAATAAGTGAATGCCTCAGAGATGACCTAACGGGTGGGACAACCTGTGTGGGGTGGAGGAACAGTTGACTAAGTTAGGGGAAGGCATGGTGAAGGCAAACAAACCTGTGTGCAAAGGAAGTATGCAAAGGCTGGAGACAAAAGAGACTGCTGTGGTTCTCAAAGGGTATGGCTGGAAAGATAAAGGCTAAACGGGTAGCATTCAGGATGTATAAAGAGATGCAGAGAGGAAGAGGATTGGGAGGTGCATCAGGAGAAGCAGCGGGAAGCAGGGAAAGTGGTGAGGAACATAGAGGCACAAACTGAGGAAGGAATAGCCCAAGGGGTAACTAGAGGAGACAAGACCTCTTTATGTACATAAGCAAAAAGAGGAAGATAGGAGGGAATGTGAGATTAAGAAGGACGGGGGGGGGGGATGTGCAGAGGGGGCTCAGGAAAAAGCACATATCCTGAACAAATATTTTGGTCCAGTCTTCACTGAGGAAGGGGAGGGGGATGGGCCACATAAAAGCAGTAGGAACACTCATGGAGGAGGTAGACACAAGTCCATTCACAGAGGAGAGAGTCCCAAAGGGACTCAGAAATCTGAAAGTGGACGAAGCTATGGGGAGAGACAGGGTACACCCAAGGGTATTGAGGGAGTTCAGGGAAGTACTGGCTGTACCTCAGACAGCCCTATACAACAACTCACTGGACACAGGAGTGGTTCCAGGGGGACTGGAGGAGGGCAGTTGTAGTCCCACTTCATAAAAGTGGTAACAAGGAGGAGGCTGGCAACTATAGGCTGATAAGACTGATGTCAGTGGTGGGGAAGTTAATGGAGTTGCTGCTAAAGGATACGATTGTGGAGTATCTTGAATCCAGTGGGTTGCAGGACTTCACTGAAAGAGTGGTGGATGTTTGTAACAGTCTTCCAGTGGAGGTGGTGGAGGTGAAAACAGTGGTGGGTTTTCAAGCATCCCTGGGATAAGCCGAAGGGAATCTTAGCTCAGGAGCAAGGGGTTGAGGGAGCCAGAGATAAGTAGGGTCTGTGGTGACAGGATAGGATACGCAGAGAAAAATGGACATGTAACCCCACCCCCCTTACAAATGGGGGTTCCCAAAAAGTCTTCCTTGAGCTAGCCTAAATGCTCTCTGCAAGGCTGGTGTCCTGCGTTTTAGCAGTTTAAATGTGATTACCAGAGCCTGTATAGCCTCTGTGTACTATCTCTTTAAGAGCTGCCTGATTGCAGCTTAAGTAATCTGAGAAGGAGCTCTGTTGAAAGATGTAACTATTTACTGAAAATCATTTAGAGTGATAATGATAATGTAGTTTGTCTAACCTGCTTTCTTTGTAGCAAGGACTGTTTTGTTTGTCTCCACTATCTTGGTCCTGGATTGCAAATTGGACCAGACAGTACTGGTGGGACCTAAAATGTAGCCAGACTACAGGAGCTGTCTGAATTCAAAATCTATAGGAACTGTAGTTTGGAGTTTTTGCACCTTTTTTTGCAGCTGAAGGGGGAGCTCTTGCTTTGACTGACAGCCAAATCAGCCAACCAAATCTTTTGAATCTTGGGGAAGTCCCAGGCTGCTTGCAGTTTTCAGTTAGTTCTGAGCTGCGAAGTGAAATGAGAGGAGCTGAAGTGATTCTGAGCAACAGTCCTGAGTGGATTCGCATGGGAGAACTGTGAAAAGGCTGAGGTTTTGGTTTACATGTCTGCCTGCTGCTCCTGAGAGGGAGAGAAGAGACTTATTGTGGACTAAATCCAAGTTTGTGTGACTAAAGCTACTGAAGTGGGCCAGGCTCAACCTGAAGAAGTCCGAAAATTTTGCTGAATGCGATCGGCCTGTCAGGAGTTCCAGCTACCCCTAAGCTCCCGGTGTGTGCAGAGACTTTGCGATTGTGACTGGGGAGCGCTTTGCCTGGTACAATAGAATTCCCGTACATGTAAATGTGCTATGAGCTGCTAGTGGATTGTGAGTTAGTTCCCCACTGTGTGAACTGTGTTCTGCTTGCTGGAAGCTGTATCCAGCCCAAAACGGACTGCATCCAAATTTGTCTCCATGCGGTCTGGGCCTTGCCAGACTAGCCCAGCCAGACTACCCACTGCACAGAGAAGCCATCGACGAGAGACCTGCCTGAGGAGCAGCCCCCTGCTCCACGCTTGAACAGGAATGACTCCTCTGCAACTCGTGTGGGCCCTGCTTCTCCTGACATTCCAGATCAACCACCTGCAGTCTCGATTTTCGTCCAGCCTGTGTCCAGTCTTGGGTATCGTGAGTAAATACCAGGGTAGCTCCCTGCAACAACAGCTTAATCTGAGTGTGTCATCTGATTGTCTTGTTGTTTTGTTTCCTTTACGAACTGAGCCCTCTGGCTCCAGAATACAAATATTGTGTTCTGTGCATGTTGTGTTTTCCATCACAGGGCCCCAACCAGCTACAACCCCGGGCAACGGTCCTGGCTAGCCCATCTCTTCTCCACTTGGGTACCCAGAGGTGGACTGTGTGGGGGGACTTAAAGTGCATGCATAACTGCTTGATTGATATAACCTTTAAGCTAATTAACCTGATTTTGCCCCTCCCTTGTTCAAGTCCCCTGAATAAATCAGATCTAACTTTATCTGCATGTAGTCTGACTGTGGTTCTAGTTTGTGCTCAAAGTACTGTACTGTTGCTGTTTGCTGTGCGTAACCTTGTTTTACAGGGGGTCCCCAGGGTCGAGCCAGAGGAACCAGCCCTGGTGGTAAGTGCAAACAGTGTGGGTACTTGTGTGGTGTACCAGGGGTATTGTGAAAGTGATTATTGTACAGTGTTCAGGCCACTAGAGGGGAAAGAGGTGGGTTACAGTGTCCTGGAGGGCTGTGCCCAGGTTAGCTTGACCACTACCAGCCCTGACCTCCGGGTGGAGGCACCCGTTTCAGAACTCAGGCCCCTTAACCTGCTACTAGCCAAGCAGGCAGGGGTAGTAGGCCTTGGGAAAGCGCCACCTAGGGGTTACTGACAGACTAGCTGGGCCAAGTGGTCCTTATCTGCCATCAAATTCTCTGTTTCCATGTTTCTTCATTGCCCATAAATTGTGCCTTTCCCTGCAGCATACTGCAGCACTCTGCAGTAATAAAGCAAAGCACTGGGCTGCATTCTGGCTGGTGCCACTGTATTATATACTGTTATTTATTTTGATTAGAATGTAGTTCTTAAATTACCTTATTTTTTACTTCCTGTTTCACTGTTTCATCTGTGAAGCATTTTGGGGTACAGCGTCTATGTAAAATGCTGTACTAGAGTTTCCCTTCGCCTAGACATGTAGGGGTGTGATTGTGAGGGGGACCAAAGGAACGTTATCACTTGGTTCTCCTATATTTGCATAAGTACATGTGCGAGGTGCATTGCACCTCATCAGGACAATTTTCATTGACTTTTACAAAGGCCTTTGACACTGTTAACCATGACATTCTTCTATGCACACTCTATAATCTGGGTTTCTCTCATGTCCTCTGCTCTGGGTTAAAAACCATCTCAAGGACAGAACCCGAATTAAGTGAATGGCTTCTTCCTTGTGCCGAATCCACTTGGCCTCAGTTTTCCACACATTCTAGGCCCTTTACTTTTGAGCCTTTTCATTAATGATCAACTCTCTGCCTCGTACTTGGACAAAATGTATGCATCATTGTGAGATGTACAAACAATTATGATGGATATCCTTACGTGAAAGAAGGGAAATGCATAAATAGTTATTTGCTTATAAAAGTGGGTTGGGTCATATTCCTACATACTTGAGTGACATGTTAAGTTTTAGGAATATAGAACCTTCTTTGAGGAATTCTTGTGCTAAAGAAATGTTGGCTCCTTTTTATAAAACCAAGCATTCCCAATCTTGTTTTAGTTATTATGTTCCAGTTCTCTGGAACCGTCTCCCTCAAGAATTTAGGATGCAGACCAGAAAACCTCTCTCAGTTTTTGCACTAAAAAGGTTTCTGTGGTCCTCGAAAACGTTGTGCAATTGTTTTAATTAACTATGTGTTGTTCTAATTGATATTTATTGTATGCTTGTATATTGTATGCATGGAAGGTCACAATTTTAAATGAGTTTTATACTCCGTGGTCTTAACCTTGAAATAAACAAACAAACAAACAAACAAACAGCCTGTATATGTCTCTATGTGGATGATATAGTTGATATAGTCATGTACACCAAATCTAAATTCATCAGTGATCTCAACAGTAGACTTTAAACAATTTTTAGCATTATGCAAAGTTGGATGTCTACCAACTGCTTGCTGGTAAATAACTCAAAAATTAAAACATGCTGTTTTTGTGGGAAGGCAACATAATTTAATTTACTTGATAACACCTGCTCAATGGCCCTGCACTTGAATCTGTATTATACTTTAAATACCTAAGGCATGGTTGGGCCATGAACTGAACATCACCAGATCCTTTAGAATACATCTTAAAAAATTGGATTTGCTTTACCGTGACAAAAACTGGGTAAACACTAAGAAAACTACTCCTCTGCCAATCCTCATTAACCAGAGTTATTTCAGAGGATTGAAGGAGTTCAGAAGTAGTCCTGCTTCACAAAAGTGGTAGCAGAGAAGAGGCTGGCAATTACAGACTAGTCGGCTTGCATTGGTGCTGGGAAACTTAATGAAAACACTGCTGAAGGAAAGGATTGTGGAATATCTTGAATCCAACAGCTTACAAGATCCAAGGCAGCATGGATTCACAGAGGGAGGTCATGCCAAACAAATCTGATAGATTTCTTTGACTGAGTGACCAAGGAATTAGACCGGGTAGGGGTGGTGGATGATGCTGAACTAGATTTCAGTAAGACTTTTGACACCATTCCACATAGGAGATTAGTAAGCAAGTTGGGTAACTTAGAGGTGAGTAACAAGGTGGTAAACAGGGTAAGAAATCGGTTAGGGGATGGCAGACAAAAGGTAGTGTAAACGGAGTTCCTCCAAGGAAGGAGGGGTGACCAGTGGAGTATCTCAGAGTTCAGTGGTGGGAGCGGTCCTCTTTAATGCCTTTATAAGTGTCACTGCAGAGGAGCTGGAAAGGAAGGTCTGCCTTTCTGTGGATGACACCAAGATCTGCAACAGGGTAGACACTCGGGGGTGGGAAGGGAGAGTATGAGCAGAGATCTGAGAAAACTAGAGGGGTGGTCTAGGGTATGGCAGAGCTGGGTTGTAATGCAAAAAGTGCAAAATAATGTACTTGGGGCATAGAAACCCAGGGCAGAGTACACAATGGGTGGAGTGTTTTTGACAACTACCAAGCAGGAAAGAGACCTGGGAGTAATCATATTGGATGACCTAAAAGTAGCCAGTCTGTGTGACAAGGCAGTTGGGTGGGCCAGTGGGATGCTGGGATACATAGGAAGGGTATCGTATCACCAGCAGAAAGAGGGAGGTGGTGTTGCCCCTGTATAGATTTCTGGTAAGATCACAGTTTGAGTACTGTGTCCAGTTCTGGGGACCTCCTTTCAGGAAGGACATAGAGTGGAGGCAGTCCAGAGGAGGGCAACTAAAATGGTGCAAGTTCTGCATCAAAAGCCCTATGAGGAGAGGCTAAAGGACCTCAATATATACACCTTTTTAGGAAAAAAAAGGTGCTCTAGAACAAAGGGACATGTTATGAAGCAGGAAGTGGGTAGAGTCGGGAAAGATGCGAGGAAATACTTCTTCACACAATGAGTGGTGGATTCCTGGAACAGCCTTCCAGTGGAGGTGGTGGATGTGAAAACAATGGTGGGGTTCAAGAATGTTTTGGATAGTCACAAGGGAATAGTAGTGGTAAGGAAGTGGGGAAGAGAAGGAGCTGTAGATAAGGTAGGGTCTGTGGCGAAAATGAAGGTAGGGTAAAAAATGGTCCGACTGGGTGGGCCAAGCAGCCCTTATCTGCCGTCATATTCTTTGTTACTACCCACCTTAGAGGATAATGTAAAATTGATAGAACAGCCAGTGTTACTGCATTATCGAAAATCCCTGTGGTTGTCAATGATACTGTATATGTAGGGTCACGCTTGGCTGTAACAAGAGGAATCACCATTGCTTCCTTTACAGCTGCCTAAATCTCCTCCCTCTGGTCAAACATGTCTAAATGGCCTTTGTTATATTCGACTGCATTAAGTACTAAGTTCTGTTCTTCCCAAGGAATACCTGTCCCACTCTACTCTCAACCCACCTAACTCTAACGCCCCGCCACCCGTACCCCAGGTCAATGCCCCCCACCCCTTCTACTTCAAACTGATGAACCGACAGGATACCATTAAATATGTTAAAGCTGTCCTAAATAAGACTAGATGAGAGTGACCTTGTAGACATGAAGTTGGTGGCACTCACCATCAGTGAGCTGGCGGATCCCCTTACCAAAGTTTTCAATGCCTCACTAAGGTCAGGAGTGTTCCCAAATAAGTGGAAGAAGGCGGTTGCCACCCCTGTCCTCAAATCAGATGATGCAACATACTTAACCAACTACAGGCCCATCTCAATCCCCCCCCCCCTTCCAAGGCCCTGGAACGAGTGATCTCTGACCAGCTTACCGAGTACTTCATGTGGCACAATCTACTCTGTATTCAACAACATGGGTTCCGGAAACATCACTCCATCATAACCTCCTTGATCGCCTATACCACCCAGATATTCGAGGCATTTGATGATGGTGTAGCAGTGGGGTCTGTCTTCATAGACCTCACAAAGGCATTCGGACACAGTCAACCATCAACTCCTCCTGCAAAACCTTCACTCAGTGGGCTTGTCCTTGGACACAGTCACATGGTTCACAGCAAGTTAAAGTTAGTGGCATACTATTAGAACCCACAGATGTGACTCTTGGAGTCCCACAAGGGTCTATTCTGGGACTGCTTCTGTTCAGCTTATTCATCAATCAACTGCCAACAGTCTACCAAGCACACCTCGTGCTTTACATGGATGATGCGGTCATCTCTGTAAGTGGGTCAGACCTACCCAGCATCACCCACGAACTCGAAGCGAACTTCCACAGACTTGAGGAATGGTTCAGTGATAACAAACTGTTGCTCAGCTACAAGAAAACCAAGAGCATGCTCTTCTCCCTGCCACAGAGGAGGAACTTTGGGAAACTACAGATCCAGAGCTCCAAAGGGGACTTACTGGAGCAGGTCAACGCCTTCAAATATCTTGGTATACACTTGGTTAGCTCCCTTTCTTTCTCGACACATGTTGACCAGCTAGTCAAATCAGCCAATGCAAAATTAGGTGTTCTGCATAAACACCGTCAATACATGCCCCCTGAGGCACTAAAACTTGTCACATACAGTTCTGTGGTATCCTCCATTGACTACGGCCGTGCAATTTACAGTGCAGCCATGGACATCGTCCTGAAAAGGGTACGAACCCTCCTCAACAAAGCGTGTCGGTTGGTCCTGGGTGCAGATTGCATGACTCATACCTGTGACCTCTTTGAAGCAACTGGTTGGCTACCCCTCCACCTCAGGGCCCAATACCAGAGTTGCCTTGTGGGAAAGAAAGCCATCCTTGGGTTTGCTCCTGATGCCACCTCGTGTCTATTTTAAAAAGACCAACCACCAATCAGCACAAGGAGGACCTCCAGGGGCGTACTCCTAGTACCCTCAAGCGTACCTCAGTAGCTCAAAGGTCCCTGTCCTACAGGGGTCCCAAGTGGATAAATGACTTACCCCCGACCTCCTCGAATGCAATAAGATTGGAAAATTCAAAGCTGGTCTTCGTGCACACCTAACCCCATCAACTACTTGTGAGTGCCCCTGCACACCCTGACCCGTTCTCAGCACTCTTCAGTTCCTGACACCTTAGACCTTGTATCTCCGTCACCTCACTTACCTGCCCCACCCCTAATCGACTAGCTCTGGCCCTTCTTCACCCTGTACTCATCCCCCTGTATTTTCATCGCCTTTCTTCCCTCCCTCTTCTCTTTCTCCCCCACGTTCCCCCCCAATTCCCCATATACTACCCTACCCCTCCCTTATCACTCCCTCTGCCCCACACCCACCCTCCACTCCTGTGTCCTCTCCCCCACCTTCCATCTCCTTGCTTTCTACCCCCCCTTAGTTTCTTTCTTTTCCTTTCCAATTAATCCCCTCCCCCTTCTCGATCCCCTTGCCTCCCTTGACAATGCCTACCCTGGCTGCTACTCTCACTCCAGTCCCTAGCCCCGCTCTGGCTGCCGCTCCCCCACTGTTGCTCGGGCTTGTTAACCCCCTCTGCCCACTTGCTCAACACTGTTGCTGCCTGTTCCAGTCTGCGGGCATATACTACTTCCATTCTAGATGGAACAACACTGAAATCTCCTTGCGAATTATAAGCTGTCTGGGAACCTAAAATTATTATCTTCCTCCTAGTGAATTTTACCTATGAAGTAACCAGTGCTGCTCTACCAGTTATGAATTCATTGCTGTTGTTTTTTTACTTGATTCTATATTACCAATGTATTATTCCTGTTGTCTGTCTTATTTGTATTGTACGATGTCTGACCTGGAACCTTTGTAAACGAGCCTATGGCTCAAAGGTATTTAATCCCAAACTGAAATAAATAAATAAATAAAACTGCATTAAAGATCTCTACCTAGTCCATTTAACTAATCTTGTAACTAAACCGACACAGTTGTATCACCATAATCCAGAATTCTCTTACACAAACCAAGAACAAGCAAATCTTTCAGAGAAGGCGTTCACAATTTATTTATTGAATTTTGTCAACTGAGTAAGCCAACTGAGACTGAAGGTCCCTCTTTCAGTTGCAACTCCGACAACCTGGTATGCTGTACCTGACTACATCAAGGTCATCAACACCTGCATTCCTTCAAAGACGCCAAGGCTTGGTGCCTTTAAGGCTCATGTCTGCTCAACTCTTTCCTAACACTCAGTCCCTCTGATTATTGTACCGCTGTTCTGTCCTCTGTACTTCTGTGCCACTCCATTCCAATTCTTGTGAAACTGAATTATCCCATTAATTTCTGTACTGTTTTTGTAAATGTGTAATAATTTGTTTTTGTAACTTTGGTAACCTATTTCAGTTAATTTTGTAACTTACAGTAGGTAACACCCTTTGCCCCTGAAATTTGTCCCCAAGGTCTTTCTTGAAAAGTAGGTTCTACTCCTTAATGAGACTATCCTGGTGTGCATACATTTCTTTTTTTTCGGTCATTACTCTGTTTATTTGCTCCTTATTCTGCCTACCTCTGGTTTTAACCTAAGCTTGTTTCTTGTCCAAGTCTCTGCTAATAGGACTGGTACCACCTCTGATACAGGCACCAACACCTGGCATAGCCTTACAGTCTTGGTGTGCCCACTGAGGCGGGGTTTCCCTGTTCCAGCTGGGCAGGCATTGCTGCACTGGGAAAGGGACAAATGTCAGGGGAGAGGACAGCCCAGTCACGTGATGTGAAGGTGTGGGCAAGCATAGGCCAATCTCTTCATGCTGCCACCAGTGAAGAAGGTTTTCTTTCCTGTTTGTCATGAGCCCTCCCTCCTCCCTCTTGTGAGTGTGCCTGCACACAGTGGCCTTGAGCCAGGAACGCCTGGCAATGCGTGGTCATCCATGTTGCCAAGGATGCTGCACCATGCTACCACCAGATGTGAGTCTTAGAGCAGAGCAGTGTGACAGCCCTCCCTGGGAGGAGAGTACCAGCGGGATACTGTGAGCCCTCCCTGTCAGCATCACTTCTGACATCCTGGGCTCAGGGCAGAAACCTGGGTCACCAGTGTGCCAAAGCAATCCCTTGCTGCCCGGCACCACAGAGCCGGCTAGGTGTACATAACTTCTAAATAAATTAGCGCTGTATGTGAGTTTTAAAGAAGGCATAGAACACTGGTATCAAAACAAGAACAGTAGTGCAGTAAAAAATGTTGTTAAAAGACAATTTTGGATGATTTTATAAAACAAATTAGGGTGGTGGTAAAAAATATATATTTAAAGTGACTATAAAAAATATAGTGTAACACCTAGGCGGCGCTATCCTTAGAGTTACTACCCCTGCCTGTATTTCTGATCACAGGTTGAGGGGCCTGGATTCGGTATTAAGGTGCCTCCACCCAGAGTAACAATAGCGGGGATATCTGTCTAACCTGTTATAGCCCTCTGGGAAGCTATAACCACCCAAAAACCCTCCTAGTAGCTTTGTACCTTTAACAGCAGTTAACACACAGTCAGCAAGTGATAATAATATGCACACACCCTTTACACTTACCAGCAGGGTCTGGCCTTCAGCATCATCCCTGGAAACCACCTGTAAAAACAAGGTTAGCAAAGCAAGTACACACTTTCAGTACTGTAACCCAGCTAATAATGGGGTCCTATGCACAAAGGGGTGGGTAATATGCGCCTGAGGCGCATACCTCATCTGTGCAGCTACACACCCACGGGAGATCCGTGGGTGGCCACATGCATGAACAGCGGCCACTGCATGACTCCTGTACGTGCCCCCCCCCCCCCGGCATGCAGGCCTGCAGGGGCAGTCAGGTACAGAGCTGTGGAACTGTGGATCTGGGTGGGCGGCCAATCAGCTGCCTGACCCAGATCCCACAGTGGATCACTTGAGCCTGTGGGTACTAGGACTACATGCAGTGTGTGGGTGGGTCTTGATCATCCACCTGCCGCCCCCTAGGCCCCATACGCTGGGGCCTTTGGTGGGGGTGCCCATGACCCCGCCTCACCGCCACAGCCCACGGCTGTAGCTCCTGGGGTGTCGCGTAACTGGCCGCCTGCCTTTACAGCTGCCCCGATGTGGTGGAGGCACAAACACCTATGTCCAATACTCCGCACGAACATGCATCCCGCGGAGTGCTGGCATACCTCCTGCACCTCCCCCAGTCCACTCCCTGTGCATAGGTCTGCGCTCCGCTGGGGATCCGGTGCGAAGGGGGGCATACCTCCAATGGTGAATGCCACATAGGGGGCACAGTGGGCTTGGGTGGGTGCAGAGTGGGCTATGCGCCAAGGTTACGCGGCATGTACCCACTCCACACCTTCATGCATAGGGCCCAAGGTGCGCATAAGCCAGGTTAAACGTGAAATAGCAATCAGATTTATTCAGGGGTCATGAACAAGGAAGGGGCGTGAATTTAATTAAAGGATTCCTATACTGATTGAATTCAGGCTCTTGGCATGCACTTTTTAGTCCCAGATAATTAGTTCTACAACACCGGGTACCCAGGGTGGAATACTGGCTAGCCAGAGGCATTGCCCCGGGGGTGGCCAGCATTGCAGCTTTTGCTGGGGCCCTTGATGGAAAGAAAAGGCAGTTAGCATGCACAACAAAGATTTGATTATTTATAATCCTGACCAGTTGGCCCAGTCTCTTGTAACCCAGATAATTACTAAATTACTAAGGCAATCAGATGGTACCACAGATTTATTTATTTTTATTTATTTAGTTTTTGTTGCCCGGGTAAGTGCACTAGACAAATCCTGCCTATTTTCAGGCACAACCCGGGGGGAAGGGAGATACAGATGAATGCCAACTGACATTTGAACCAGATTAAGCTGTTGGTGGTATTTTTAGTGAATGAGGGCAATCTGGCCAGGACACCGGAGAAATTCCCCTACTCTTTTTCGATAAGTGCCATGGGATCTTTAACATCCACCTGAACTACCACCAATCCAGGCAGATGGGACCTCGGTTTAAAGTCTCATCCGAAAGACAGCACCTCAGAAGTGCAGCACCCCTCTCATGCTGCACTACAGTGTCAGTACTGGGATATTAACCCAAGTGCCAGATGTAGGAACTGAACCCACAGCCCTCTGATCTCCTGGCCTCAGAGGTGAGTGTGCTACCTACTGAGCCACTGACACTGTCTGATAATTGATAATTGACTTGCTGCAGGGAGCTACCCTAGGTTTACTAACACTACCAGTTGGCTGTGATGTTGCTGCTGATATGGAGACCTCGTGTAGATCACCGATGAGCATGGGGAAGCAGGGCCATCACGACACACCTTCTCTTCATGGTCTTTCCCCTCCAGGTGGCCGCAACCTGTGAGTTGTCTCTGCACAGGGACTGGATCCCCAAAACCAGCCTCCCGCTGAGGACAGTCTCTGGTGCAATACAGTCAGTATGGGCCAGGGTGGCAAAGGCCCAGGCGTGAACACTCTGGCAAAGTTCAGTTTGTTTTGCTCGTGAAGCCTCCAGCTGGTGTAACGATCTGGTCGCAGGCAGGCATTGACCCACGATGAACATTCAGCACATTTAACAAGAACAGCATTAACTTCTTCTAACAGGTCGGATACAGTCTGGTTGCTATCGCAGTCGATTTGCTGAACAAACCTCTCGATTCAGTAGTAGTCTCCTCAACCACTGGGCCAATCACTTCACAAGAGCCTAACTTCGGTCCAAATCTCAAGCAGTACTTTTAAAATATCTCCAGGGCTTCTGCCGCAGTTTCAGTCACAATTCAGATTAGTCTAATCACTGCAATCAGGCAGTCCAATGCAGGAGAACAGTGGCAGGGAGGCAAGTCAGGCCTCTTCCCGCCGATTCCTCTAAGCTCCGTATGGGAGCAGCTCCTTGAGAGCTCGAGGTGCTCACTCCTCAAGCTCTAACTCCAACTGTACTACTGTCTCAAACAGTTCTGGGGGTTGCACTTGGTTTCCAGAGTGCTGAATGGCTGGGGGAGCTGTCAGTCACAGTTTGGATGCCCCCTTCAATTCAGTTTAGGTGCCAACCTAAAAACTACAAAACTACAATCTTTCCTTCCCATGAGGCACTTGGGTCAAGGACCATTTGAGGTCCCCTGAGTCTTATTGGTCCACTTACTGAAAGTCCTGGACCTAACATGGTGGCTTCCATTTGTAAAGGCAAAGCTGCAAGGAAAGCAGGTTAAACAAACTCTCTAACGCAAATATAACAGCCAGTTAGAAATAAATAAGAACAGTACCAGTTCAGACTCCCTCTGCTGTATTATCGACTGCAGAGTGGAGCAAATCAAAGCAGTGTCTGGCCGGTCACAAGCCCTAAAGCACTTGGACCCAGCCCAGACCTTTTACTATACACATACTGACTGAATTCTTAAAGAGATAGGCATGGAGGCACAGCATGACACACTCATGCAAATCAACAGAAGCAACCAGATAACCTTGGATCTGTTCCCTCTACAGGACGTCAGCCTGGCATTGGGCATAGAAGGAGCCCAGGAAGACATTGAGGTAAACCCCAAATTAGTAGGGGGGTTACATAGAATGGTGGTAAAAGAAACATATAGGGTTGGGGCCCAATGTGCTAAAATAAGGAATAAGGAATAAAGTATTGTATAATGATAGAAACCTATATTCTTTAATCAAATGTCCAGTGGTTAAAGCTAAAGAATTAAGGAAACAGTTGGGCTCACTTGAATTACACAGATACAAGCGATACAACGCTACTGGTTACAGACACTAGAAGAGAGCTACACAGTGGTAGCCTGGCAACTACTGTTAGTGGTTACTTGCACACACTCAAAGCATAAAATGAAATGCCAGGCTTACCCAGTTGTACAACACTCTACATGCAGGACTTGTGAATGTCTGAGGGAAATCAAAAGATACGCTGGGCCATTGTGATTCAGCCTTGTTTATTGTTGCACACCAACTGAATGAATGAGTCCTTTTGTGAGTCTTGTGGAAGCATCAAAAATAATAAAGATCCTGAAGGGTGATCCTGGCTGTTTCATGTTATGCTCCAAGTGAATACTAATTACCACTACTAATAGCAGTGAGGCTACCACCATGTGGCTCTATTCTAGTCCACTGGTTATGGTCAGTTGTGGCACCTGGCAAAAATTTTTAAATTATGTAGGTACTTGGAAATGGAATTGTTTGTAGATGTGAATGTCTCAGAATACTGCTGCTGGGTCAGCAGGGGGATCAACTTGATGAGCCAACACTTTTTTTCATCTCATGAAGAGGTTGCGTAATGCCGGTATAATTTGAGTGTAGAGGAAACCAGTGTTCCTTGTATTGCCGGTGGCCAAGAATAATTAAATTCTTTCATATGTCTTTTCAATTGGCCTTGTTCCATTTCTTTAGCCTCTTACTATATGTCAAGCCTGAATTGAACTAATGCAATCTTTAATCCTCCCAGAACACAGCAGGGTCAATTGAAACTTTTGTAATTAACTTTGGTGTAAAGGCAGGGAGTGAACTGAAAGGTCAGCTGGATGAGCTTTTGCAACAAACCTGTGCTTTATATTGCTGTTGCAATCTTTTTACAGCATTCTGTGAGCAGAATAATGAATATATATACTAAATATGCTACCTTCCTGGAACTTAAGACATTTTGCACTCTCTAAAAGCATTACATCTCCCCACAGCATGCCTCTTGAATTGTGTAAATGTAACTTACTTTAAAGTCCTCAGGAGCATGTGTAATTCGAATCAGTAAATTACTCCTCCTACTGCACCATATAAAGTCGCTTTCTCTTTCCTCCTCAGCTGTGGTCGCGAGGGCCATTGCAGCCTGCCCTCCCCCAACTCAGAGCACCGCGAGCCCCCCGGAATGCCCCACTGAAGGTACGGTGATCACGACTCAGAGGAGCGCCACAGTTATTCAGTTTGGCCTGCGTGTGTGTGAGCCCTGCCAGTACTACGTGCCGGCTGCCCCACCACCACCCTTGGTGAGCAAAGATTTATATAGCTCTCACCGCGTGATTGAAAATAACCTATCAGCCCACTCTCTCATTAGCAGTTTATCTGCTCTCACCACTAGCGGCCGCTACACCTAGCTCACTGATAGAACCCAGCAGCAGCAGGATGTCTTTTATTCTCGCTGTAATATGCATACTCATACCCCCAACGTCCCTCCCACCTGCCTCAAACCCTCAAACCAAGCCAAACCTTCCTACAGCAGATACTGAAACTGCTCCTCCTCCCCATCACACATCAACCTCCCTGGGGCAGCAACACCTCTGCCCCCCGAACAACTGGGTACTCAGCTCAGCCATTCTGCCACCCTCTTTTCACCCCCGTCAAACAGTCCTTTACATCTCCGGTTTAAACGGCACTCCGCACCACTCCCAGAAACTCCCAGCCCTCTGCAAGCCCCAATGGTCAATGCACAAAACCAAACAGCTGCTAGCCCTACTGCTCCTCCTGGCCGGAGACATAGAACTGAACCCAGGTCCAAGCCCTTCCACTCTCCCAGTACCTATTACTCTACCCAGAGGTCTAAAAGTAGAACACCTCAACATCTGCAGCATTCTAAACAAAATTACAGCTCTGCAACCAATAGTACTTTCACTAAGCCCAGGTGTATTGATTATCTCTGAAACCTGGTTGAAGCCCCATCACATAGATGCAGAATTATCCATCCCTGGCTCCTCGATCATTCGTCGAGACCGACAGGGGAAAAAAAGAGGCGGAGGCATTGCCATTTACATCTCCTCCAAGCTCCAGTTCACCCCGGTCCAGCTTCCCTTGCCTACGCAGGCCATAGACACAGTCTTAGTCAAACTCTCCCTCCCATACTCTAACCCCTGTATATGTAGCTGGCTCCTACTGTGCCCCTGACATCCCCCTGCCCACGGTATTGGAATATCTGGGCACCCTAACGTCATATGCAATGACAGGCGAGTTACTTATCCTCGGGGATTTCAATTTTAGCTGGCTCGCCAACACCAGCTCCAAGCTTTACAGTAAGATCAATGCACTAAACCCAGCTCATTTCACAACCCACCTGACCTAAATCTCAACTCACAGAATCACTCCCTCTTGGACTGGGCCCTAACTTCACACCCCCATCGCATAATCGAGGCTTCCTGACTCCCTAAGCGACCACCACATGATCTACATGGTTCGTAAAATACACAGACCCAAAGCACCGCCCCCACAGACGCTGCTCACTAGATCTTACGAATCCCTCGACCTTGTTGCCCTCCTACATGACCTGACACAAATTGACTGGTCCTTCATCCCCAACACACCCACCATCGACAATGCCTTCGCCCTCTTCAAGTCCAGTTTTCTCACAGTGTAGGACTCCCACGTGCCTCTCCGAAGGGCTCGAGTAAGGGGCGCCCACCTGCCCTGGGTCTCGGCACACATCATTGAGCAACTACACACCAAGTACCAGGCGTGGAAAACGTACAAAGCTACAGGCACACAGGTGGCACTCCTACTGTACCGTGCACTCCATAACTCCTGCACTAAACTCATCCAGCAGGCCAAGCCCAATTATTTCAAGGCAGCCTTCAACACAAACCTCAACCACCCAACTAAATTCTGGAAAACAGTAAAATCTCTAATATTCCCCCCTGCCCAGCCACCCACCCCTTTCCTCAGTGTCCATGGGTCCATCATCTCCGAACCAAGTGATGTGGCCTCTGCTTTCAGCACATTTTTCACTAGCTGTGCAACCTCTCTCCTATCCTCTCTTCCATGCCCCTGCACAAGCACACCCCTGCAAATGCCGCCCACCTCCACATCCTCCTGCTTCTCCTTCCACCTGGTTACCCCATCCGAAGTGTTAAAAGCACTGCGGGCACTCAACATCACCAAAGGCAAATGCCCCACAGGACTGGATGCCAAAATGCTACACCTGTCTGCCCCAGCCATCGCCATGCCACTGGCGGCTCTCTTTAATCTCTCTTTTACGCTGGCTGATATCCCTTCAGACTGGAAGCATGCCACAGTCATCCCCGTCCCCAAGGGTGGTGATCCCTCCTCGCCAGTCAACTACCGCCCCCTCTCTCTACTCCCCATCCTGGCTAAACTACAGGAGCGTCTTGTACTAGCCCAGCTCTCCTCCTTTCTCGACTCGTCCTCCTTCTTCACCCACTACCAGTCTGGATTTCGGAAGACACACTCAACAATTACCTCCCTTCTAAGGTTAACCGATGCCATTCTCACTGGTATGGATAAAGGTCATGTCACATCGGCCATTTTCGTCGACCTTGCAAAGGCCTTCAACACCGTCTCCCATTCCCTACTACTAACCAAACTTACGAGAGCTGGTCTTTCGGGAGCTGCCACCAGCTGGTTTCACTCATACCTGACAGGCAGGTCCCAGTCAGTAAGAATTGGCTCACACACCTCTAACCCCCTCCCTGTCACCTCTGGTGTCCCCCAAGGCTCGGTCCTTGGCCCAATAGTCTTCTCCATTTTTTTGAACGACCTACCCTCAGCCTGCCCATGAGCATCCATTCACATGTATGCTGACGACACCGTACTATTTGCATCAGGCCCCTACCCTGCAGAAGTGGCCTCCATACTACAGCAGGACTTTAACACAATTCAGCACTGGTTTCGCACCAACCAGCTTTTCCTTAATGCCAAAAAAAAGACTCCCTAACCTTCATCTCGAGACAAAGACTCTCCCGACTCCCATCCCCCCCACCTTCTTCACCATTGAAGGGACCCCTTTGGAGGCGTGCACCTCCTTCAGATACCTAGGGGTCTGGCTCGACCAACACCTCGACTTCTCCGCCCACATTGACTCGATACACAAGAGACCACACCCAAAACTAGGAGCACTATATCGCAACAAGGCCAGTATCCCTTTGTCTACCCGGAAGGAAATTGTTCAAAAGATGATCCTCCCCTTACTTGACTATGGCGATGTGGTCTACGGTACTGCTCCTAAGGCCTCCCTGGCTAGCCTCGACATACTCTTCCACTCCTTCTGTCACTTTGCCCTGGGCTGCCCTCCCTTGACTCATCACTGCGACCTGTATAGATCCCTGGATCTGCCCTCTCTCCAGGACCGTAGACAGGCACACTGTGCCAGGCTCACAGCTAAATTCTGGTCTCAGTCTCTTCCCCCTTACCTCGAAGCTGCCCTCTCAAGCCTTCTGCCGCCAGCATATGCTCTCAGAAGCAATGACTCCCGGCTCCTTTTTGTTCCTCTAATGGGCTCTTCTAATGGCCAGGCGGCGTTCAAACACTGCATGCCCAAACTTTGGAATGCGTTGCCAGCAGACATTAGGCTCACCATAAACACGCAGCATCTCAACCACCTCCTAAAATCACAGTTCTCCTCCACATGCTCTTGCACCAGCACCACTAAGGGTCCAGATTCTCCTGCTCTTCACTGCCACAGGTGCTTGCTAAGTAGTACCTCTGCTTAGTGCTCGTTAACGTAGTCTTGCACAATCAACTGGTAGTCTGAATTAGGTGGTCCTACTGCCTTTCCACTTCACTCTGTAACAATTGCTGTAATTACTTGTAATCCTATGATGCTTAACACGTATTTATTTATTCCTGGTGTAAATGTATCATGTTATCCCTACATGCTTGTTATGTTAACTGCCATTCCTGGAGTTCTCTTGTCTAGAGCACCTTTACCATCTAAGTTGCCCTCTTTAGGGGTGCATTTTAATCTGTAGTACTGATCTATGTCTATGTGTAAGTCTCGTGCTCCCCTTCCCTTTCCCCCCAGGATGCATCTGGAATCGAGTGCGTCACCACTCAGTATGCCTTCCTGGTAAAACTCTTAAATAAATAAAGAAATGAAGAAATAAATGACAAATGTTATAAAATGGCTTGGATCAAACAAGCAAGCAAAACTGGTCACATGACCATGCAGTCATTTTACATCACTAGACGTTCAGATTTTATTTTTTAATTTTTTTACTTTTAAAACCATTTTTATTTTCATTATTTGTTTATCTCCCTACTGCCTGATCAGCCTCTCTTCTAGTGGGACCCCCATCCCCATTATCCACCATCCTGGGCCTTACCCAGTTACTTAGTTACCACTATGGGTGAATGGGTGCCACGAGCGGAGGAGTGGAGCCTATGAGGTTGCTGGCCATCATAGTGGTGCTCAGGTTGGGGGTTCTGCTTTGTATCGCCCAATCCTGAGGTCGGAAATGCATACCATGGTGTGGGCGTATGACCTGAAAATGTTGTATGTACTCAGAACACCTGCCTTACCCCTCTGAGAAGTGTCTGCTGATGCAATGTCACCCAGCCTCCACCGGGAGGCAGGCAAGCAGTGATTTGCTGTGCCCCCAGTGGAGGAGAGCTATCTACAGATGCTCAATCCTCCTTTCCCAAGCTAACCTACGAGTGACCCTCGTCCATTTCTGAACCCAGATCACCAGTCTGATGAGCGGTGCGGCACTCAGTGCCTCAGCCTACAGCATCACTGGGCCAGCACTTAAAACCATTTTTAAAGCACAGTAACACACTCCAGTGTATCACAGTGCCTTAAATGACTGCAGTTCCCTAGTAGCCAAAGGCACATGGCTGTGCCTCATGCCTCACAACCCACCCGAGCCATGTGGTAATTTAACATTACCATACACCCTGTCACATGTTATTGCTTACATACATCCCAGCTGGAAATAAACACAGGGCCCAGTTCTCAGTCCTAATATGCGCCCCATTTCACCAACATAATAAATTGCTATCCTGAGAACCTAGGATCTGTGCTGTGGGCAGAGACTCCTGGTGCAGATCCTAATATTTAAATTAAGGTGCTGAGATGTTATGTGTGAAAAAATGGTTTGCATACAAGAACAGCGCTGGTTACCGCCACACACATGTATGGACATGATGCTGTGCTATGCACAACCATGTGTAGGTGGTACCTATATAAGATATCCCCCACCCTATACCTTTGGGCCATTTCTGGACCTTCAGGGATCTCCAGACCATGTCCCAAAACAATCTTCTGGTGGTCCAGTCATCCATCGAGTCAATTGGTAGTAATATTTTTTTCCCTGATTCCCAGTGGATCCCCACCCCTGCCCGACGCAGCACCCACATGCTGTAGGAAACAAACCAGTCCCAAGGTGTTCTCAGTCTGCCAATGTCATCCTGCGCAGCAGTCCAACCATATACTGCTGTTTTTTTGTGGTAACTGGGGGCCTTTGAAAAAGTGCTTCCATGGGTGTGTCAGTGGGAACTGGCCATGTAAATGAGGCCAACTCCAGTCACATCCGCAAACAGCACACTTTGATGTGTAAGCAAGAGAAACAGCACGACTCTACAGACAATGGTATTCACTGAAGACCGGCTTGGTCGCAGGGTAATATACAAAAGATTTATTTATTTCACCTTAAAAAGTAGCACTCGCCACCACCAGCCACCAGGAGTATGTCCTCCCAAAGAATTGCTATGCAGTTGTCTCATGGGTTTTGTGAGTACAGAACTGGGTCCTGCCCTGCACCCTTTGTAGGTAGTTAGGGAGCTAGTTAATTAGATGGAGTCAAAGCTGCACAGCCTCAAATGTGCCCTGATTCAGGTTACCGTAGTTACGTCAGAGGCTTTTTCTTTTTCCATTTCCAGTTAGTTGGGCCTGTTAATTGGGATGCACATGCCCCTGCTAAATGTCTTCCTTAGTAGTGCCATACCACTTCACAACAGGCCAACAACCCTGCTGTTTATCAGTGTGCACACTCAGGCTGTGAATGCCGCCAAAGGTACACCAGTGGGAGGGTTTGTGGGATAACCTGTGTATTGGAGGAAGGCTGGAATTCCTCCTGAAGATTTGATGTATTTTATTGTTGCTTACTATTGTATTTTCTTGTCTCACCCATTTCTCCCCTTGAGCCTGTTCCTGTCCCCATAATAAAGTTCTCTTGTGGTGTTTGTACCAGATTTAGTGCCTCAGTTGCCATTCTTGTATTGAGTTCATTTACTGCATTGCCTGCTGAAGAGTACTTTGCATATTGGTTAAGTGGGGTACTGTGTTGTATGTTGGGTCTCATCACCGTGAGTTGGCACAAATAAATTTCCTGGTGGGAAGCACTCAGGCAGCTTCTGTCAAAAGGATCCCCGCAGGTGGTGGCACCATGCCAGCACTAAATCCTAATAACATTACAGGCCTAGCCACCATCCACACAAAGGCCTAAAGACTCGGCCACTCCCGTCTGACTACCCTGCGGCATTAAACACCTTGCGGGCAGGAGCGGTGATGCATAATAATTCAAATACAGAATAAAAATGAATTCTAGAATGGAATGAAAGAAATTAAACAGCAGCACTGGGATTCGGAATCAAAAAAGACTAATATAGGAATGCTTGGCTGAAAAGGTGTGTCTTCAGCTCCTGTTTTAACACCAGCACCAAAGAGCAGAATCTTGCATGTAATGGAAATGAGTTCAATAATTGTGGTTCTTCCACTACAAATGCCCTTTCCCCCAAATCTTTGAATCAGAGTTAAGGGTAGTATGCAAGTTAGCCTTGGGGAAATGAAGGTTCTTTAACCCATTACTTCCACAACTCTGTACGAAGTCTGAACCATTTGTTGCTTAACCTGATACAGAATGGTCACCGTGGGGGACATTAGTTAAAGGAGATAGGAAACAAATTTTACAAAGTTAACTGCCCTCCCATTTTCCTTTCCATGCTAATTATGCATTCTAATATGCTTTGATGAATTTTTGCTGAATACATTTTCTAGCTTTAGGGTGCCCTCAGATCTGAATAGAGTTCCCTCTCTCCTGAACAGCTAGTGGTCTTTCTCTTCATATTTCTAAGACATTCCATGACATTAGTTATACCATTCCATGCTATTCATCTGAATGGAAAAACATAGTAGCAGTGCAACTCAGGAAATACTGGGGGTGTCAGGAAAGGGCAGCCAGTCCATCACAGGGAAGCATAAATGGAGATCCTGCACTCAAAGGACCACATAGGAGAATCAGTATAGTAAGTAGAAAATGTTTTATTGGTAGCACAAAACTGGCTAGAGGAACGCAGAGGGCCCCAGTGCTTCGGTCAAATCAACCGGCCTTTGTCAGGGGGCGTGGCAGCTCCTTGGCTCCCTCGCCCTTTAGTACATACAGATTTAAAGACACAGTATATAAGTTTCAAAAAATATTTGTAGATCTCCAGTGCATTTTTATAAAAAATAAAACAACACTGAAATAGAATTTTAAATTCTATCAATCAGCTTCTCCAAGTAGGATAGAGTATGCAGAGCAAAGAGAGTGAATGAGGAATAGTGCCGTGTGGGGGTGTGGGGGGGGGAGAAAAAAGTGATGATGCTAGGAAGAAAATAGAGGAACTAAAACACAACATAGAAAAATATTAATGTTTCAATTGTTCCAGTGGCACAGATTGAGAAATACTTATTGAGTTATTCAATGTAAACAAATTATACTGCACTATGTGAGTGTCCCACTTACTCTTTGGCAGCTAGAGACACGGGAATTCCGAACTTGAAGATGCTCGCGACCTGTTACCAGCTACATCTGAAAGAAATGTAACATAAAACAAATAACACTACACACACAAGTGACGAGGACAAAGACCATGGCAAAAGATGCGGGTGGCCACCATATTAGTCACCGAGCAGAGAATTGCTAAAGTTGAATAGCAATTAGATTTTTAGGTAGGGGGGAACGTCTACCTCTTCATTCAGACCTGTGGTGAAACAGTGTTCAAAGATACTATCCATGGAGTCTATTTTTGCATTAATCTAATCACTCTGTCACCTCCTCTTTTCAGGGGGCTGACAAATTCTAGAGCTGTAACTCCATCGATGCATACAATTCTGACATCTCTACCCTTAGAGTTACAGCTCTCAAATTTGTCGGACCCCTTAAAAGAGGAGGTGACAGAGTGATTAGATTAATGCAAAAATAGACTCCATGGATAGTATCTTTGTACACTGTTTCACCACAGGGTCTGAATGAAGTGGTGGACTTCTCTCCATACTTAAAAAACTAAGTGCTATTCAACTTTAGCAATTCTCTGCTTGGTGGCTAATATGGTGGTCACCTGTGGCTTTGCCACGATCTTTGTCCTTGTCACTTGTGTGTGTGTAGTGTGACCTATTTTATGTTAAATTTCTTTCAGATGTAGCTGGTAACAGGTGACGAGCATCATCAAGTTTGAATCCCCGTGTCGCTAGCTGCCAAAGAATAAGAGGGACACTCATATAGTGCAGTAGAATTTGTTTACATTGATTAGCTTAACAATAAGTATTTCTTGCTCTGTGCCAATGGTATGACTGAAACATTAGTATTTTCTGTGTTGTGTTTTAGCTCCTCTAATTTCCTCCAAACATCACTTTTTTCTCTCCCCCTCCCCACGACACTATTCCTCATTCACTGTCTTTTCTCTTTGCACTCTATCCTACTTAGAGGAGCTGATCGATTAATTTAAAATTCAATGTCAGTGTTATTTTTTTAATAAAAATGCACTAGAGATTTACAAATATTTTTTGTAAATTAGGTACTGTGTCTTTAAATCTGTACATACTAAAGGGTGAGGGAGCTGAGGAGTTGAAGCGCCCCCTGTTGAAGGCTGCTTTGTTTGGCCAAAGGCTGGGCCTCTTTGCTTACCTCCAGCCAGTTTTGTGCTACCAATAAAACATTTTCTATTTATTATTCATCTGAATGGCCTGGAATAGCGTTATTAAAGCAGCAGTACTGGATAATCAGGAAGTGATTATGGAAAGTCAGATGACTGGCTGTAAGCATGCAGCTATAATTCTGGTTTCCATATCTGTAGGCCCCCACTCAAGCAATCTTTATATTTGTAGCTATGTAAATCTTAATTGAATTGTTGTGGCGCCACAGTAAATATGGCCAGTGCCGCATTTACAGTTAAAGTCTCATCTCACGTTGCAGCACGTCTCTTGTTTTCTTCTGTGGGACCCTGTCCTATGCATTCCTGCTGTCTCAGTGTAGTACAGGGACGTCTAGAGAGTAGTGGAGAAAGAACGGAGAAGGAAAGAGGAATCAGGTTAGCAGAGGGTCGGCTCAGTGTAGTAACTTGGGAATAAGAAACGCTGAACGTGGGTGCCGAGATCATCGGCTGTTTGCACTGAGTTAAGCCCTGTCTGTTAACACCATCCTCCCTTCACACAGTTTGTGATAAAGAGTATTATTCTAATCCATAAAAATAATAATCAGTACTGCACTGTAGTTGGGAGAAGATGAGGGACCAGAGATTGAACACACAGCAGCCACCATCAGGGGTTCGGGACATATGCTCACTAACAGCTGTAGCACAGTTTGGGCCAACATGACAGGACACACTGAAAAAAACAAATGTGGGCTGTGGGATTTAATAAATACAGCAAAAGCCAACGAAAATGAAGTTCTGACCAGTGGAGTGCTGGGGGTGAGTGCAAGACGCTGAGCACAGGAATAGCGGAGGCAGGAGAAGTTCATTTAAATTAAATATAGTGCCGTATTTATTTCGAATATGAAAAGAAAAGCCAAATGGCACTTATGTTTTATTTATCTTCTGTCATTTATCGAGTTCAATCAGATGAGCGCAGGGGGAGGGGGGATCGTGGTGCTGTGCAGGTACATTAGTGCTTATATTCATGTGTATCTATCTGCCCATCACTATGACCCCCCCCCCATCCAATTGAACCAGATAAATGACAGAAGAAAAATAAAACATCAGCAGCATTGGCTTTTCTTTTCATTGAAAATAAATATGGCACCTGTTAATTAAATGAACTTCTCTCCATACGCTATTCCTGTCTTTCGGCGTCAGCTCATCCTCAGCACTCCACTGGTCAGAACTTCACTTAGTTGACTTTCACTGTGTTTATCAAATACCACAGCCCGCGTTTTTGGTGTGTCCTGTGCATCTTGGCCGGACTGTGCTGCACAACTATAACTTGTGTCGCGCACTGATAGTTCTGTATTCAATCTCTGGTCCTCGTCTTCTCCCAACTACAGTACAGTACTGATTATTGTTTTTATTGATTAGAATAATACTCTTTATCACAAACTGTGTGAAGGAGGTGTTAACAGACAGGGGCTTAACTCAGTGCAAACAGCTGATGATCTCAGCAGCCACGGTCAGCGTTTCTTATTCCCGACTTTACCATTACCTGAAAAACAAAAGAGCTGTCCCTGAGAGCGCGCAACCAACAAAGGAAGTTGGAGGACATTAAGATGCACTGAGCAGGTTTCCTCATGCGTGGTCAGCTGCCCTGGAGTAAAGGTCAACAAGAAGTGTGTTTAAAATGTTAACAGAAAAGAAACGGAGTAAAGTACAGGGAGAAAATAAACTGAAAGAGAAAAAGGAAAGCCAGTTTAGTGCACATGGGGCAAGGGGCAACAACAAACTGAATTTTTTTTTTTTTTAATTATCTAGTACTGCTGCTTTAATGTCGAAGATTGCTCAGGCAGTATGAAAGGAGAAAACATCAGCTTCTAAGGGGAGAGCGATTCAGGGTAATTACAAAGGCAAAAAATAATTACTGTAACACAGAAAGATCAACACATGTCAGAATACTGGATGGACACTAAAAGGAAAACAGGAGGGCATCTAGCAGTGTAAACAAACTGTTTGCTGTCACCTCTAAATAGTCTAAGCAAGTGCTTAGTAATTCCCGGTGGGCTGCAGAAGTTGATAATAAGGCTGCTGCGTCATGTAATAAACTCATAATACGATGTGTGATGGGGGAATAAACAGTGCTTATGTAACCCCTAGATGGCGCTATCCCAGGGGCTACTACCCCTGCCTGATTTGCCACTAACAGGTTGAGGGGCCTGGATCCAATGGCGGGTGCCTCCACCCAGAGGTCAGGGTTTGCAATAGTTAAACTAACTTGGTCACAGCCCTCTGGGACACTGCAACCCCCCTTTCTTCCCACTAGTGGCCCACACAATATATCAGAATTACCTTCACAGTATACACTTACCCCCAGGTCTGGTTCCGGCACTGGGACCTCCTGTGAAATGAGATACAGTGCAACAATCACAGTACAGTACTTTAACATAGACAAATACCTCAGGCAGTATAACTTTGCTGAAACAAGCAGCTCTGATTTATTTAGGGGATATAACAAGGACAGGGAAATCAGGTTAATTAGCTTATCACTCTAATAATCTACCTATGGCTCTGTGCACAGGCTATCCCTATCAGTTACTGTCCTGGGTACCCAAGCCCTAGTGGCTAGTCCAAACCGTGGCAGCTGGTAGGGGCCCTTTCACACAGAGAAAAGGAGAATTAAACAGTCAGCAGTACAGTAATTCCATTTGGATTTAATGTGGCAATTCAACAGGAGCAACCCTGAATTAGTACTCACGACCTCCAAATAAGATAGGGTCCTTCAATGTCAGCAGGGCTCACTTGAGGTACACAAACCTCTTCACACATCCATATAAAAGAAAGTACTATACCAGGCAGGCTGCATCTGTATCCCGATCGCAATTACTGCACAATACCGGGAGAACACACAGCAGATTCAGTTCCTGACAGACCGAGTGCAATTTTCAGCAATTCTTCCAGTCTTCTACAGGGTGAGCCTGGTTTCTACTCTTCAGAGATCCTTTGATTCTTTTCACAGGACAGTTCAGTCCTAACAAGCTGTTACACAAGCTGCAGACGGAACTCTGGGCCTTACACGTTTTTGACTAAAACTGCACACTGAAAAAGCACAGGGCTCCTTCCTTCTTCACTGCCAAAGCTCAACTGAACTCCAACTGGCGAAACCGGGCACTTCCTTTGAGTTCCTCCCAGTTCTTGACTGGATTGGCTGTCACTCACAATAGACTGCTGCTGTTGGTCCAAAAGGCACTGAAGTCTAAACTACATCTCCCAGAGTCACTGCCCATACAATCCTCTTGTGGCTGGCTCAGATTATGAGTCCAAGTTCTGATTCGTCCAAGGCATCATTTTAGAGCTAGCTTACCCCACACTGATTGGTCCAGTTCAGCAGTTCAAAACTAGAATGGGAACTAGCAGACACAGTTCTGACTGCAAAGAAAGCAGGTTAGACAAACTGTAATTTCATTATTACTCTAAATAATTTCTGGCAAACAGTTACATCTTTCAGATAGGTTCCCTTTGCACTCTAGTGACTGCAAAATGAAGTGAATTGGCAGCAGCTCAGTGGTACTCAGAGAAGTACACAGTCCCCCATACAAACTAATTATGTCTGCAAGCAGACAGCTCTTAAAGAGACAGTACCAGAGGTTCTAAAACACTCACTGATAAATGGCTAAGCAGCCAAACACCATTCAGGCTTGGAGCATTCAAGCAAGCTCCTGGAAGTCTTTTGGGAACCCCATTTGCAGGGGGTTACACCTTCCTGCCTTGGGAAAAGCTTGACGTCGCGTCCAAGCAAGTACCCCCATAAGTTTCAACTGCAACCATATACATTTGCATTAGGCTCACACATGTAATCATCAGTCAATACATCATTTTACCAAGAACCATTTCTGAAACATTGCAGTCGTCACTCTTTACACAGTATAACACACACATTGTACCATAACTCAAGTTATTACCTCTTGTACATGAAACCTGAAGAGAGGGACCCTTCCTATCAGTTACCTTGGGGCTGGATGGGCAAGGGCACCATACTTAGAGAGCAACACAAGTAACTTGGAGTTAGCACTGATGCTCAGTTTGGGCAGTGAGCTCGGGACACATACACTCCTTTATGGACAACATTGAGAGGCAAATCCACAGGCCTCCCAAGGGAATCATAACTGAGGTGCACCACAGGCTTTACAGCTCGACCAGTCTTTCTAGGGGAACTGTTACAGTCTCTGCACTCTGAGCCTCATTTCAGCATTGTCCACACTTGTCAGGGAGTCTCCATGGGGTAGAGGGCTAGAACTTGGGGCACTTTCAGCTCCAGGAGTTACAGTTTCTGAGTCCACAACATTTGGCTCGCATGGAGAGCTTCTGGACACTGGCAGTGGACTGTCAGGGCACTCAAAATACTCTTCTTGTTGGGTGTATCACCAGTCTGCCCCAATCTATCATTTTCCTCCCTGAAAGCTCAAACAGTTCAACCATGCACAATGATTCCATTTCATCTGATCTGATGCTTTGCACTTCACTTTCTGGAGCATTGGCTCCAGGGATGAAGCTGGGGGCATAGACAGTCCAGAAGGCCCAGCTTTGTCTCCAGTATTGACTAGGGGATTGCCCGAAACAATTGACTCAGTTCGTAAGAAGGATAGTATTCAAAGTCACTCTCACTTTCTTCTGATATGGACTGACAGTCATGCTCAACTGGGACTTGTGCAGGGAACACTTTAACTCTGCTTCTGTAGGTGCAGACTTCCTTGATCTTTCTTAGCAGCAGCTCTAGTCACTGGTCAGAGGGGCATCTTCTGGGGCTCAGACTCAATCAGGATTTGTCCAATGGGTAGTAAATGATTTCTATGCATTGTTTTACATCTTTTGAATTGTTCTCAGGCCTTACTTTGTACACTGGCAGATCATCTAGTTTGCCCACTACAATGTGAGGGAGATGGTGCCATCTGTCAGCAATCTTGTGTTTGCCATGCAGTCCCAGATTTCTTAGCAATACCCGATCTCCCTCCTGGAGTTCCTGTGCTTTCACCTTTTTATCATACCTTTCTTTGTTGGCCAGATTTCTTTTGGCAGCCATGGTTTGAGCCAGTTGGTACGCATGAGTTAGCTGGGCCTTTAACTTTTGCACATACTGTAAATAGTTGTCAGCTTGAACCCCATCAGGAGAGACCCCAAAACACACATCTACCGGTAGTCGAGCTTCTCTTCCAAACATCAGGCGGTAGGGGGAGAACCCAGTGGCATCACTTTTGGTGCAGTTATAAGCATGTACCAGGGTGCTAATTTGTTGGCTCCATCTAGGCTTGTCCTTTGGGTGCAGGGTGCCTAGCATATCTAGCAAAGTGCGGTTGAAACGTTCAGGCTGTGGGTCCCCTGGGGTGGTAAGGAGTGGTTCTGGACTTTCTCACTCCCCACAGAAAAGCATCTCTTTGATCAGGCGACTCTCAAAGTCTCTCCCTTGATCAGAATGGATTCTTTGTGGAGCCCCATAGTGAACAAAAAGTTTTCTCACAGTACTTTGGCTACAGTGGATGCTTTCTGGTCTTTGGTGGGGAAAGCTTGGGCATATCTCGTGAAATGGTCAGTGACCACCAGCACATTACTGATATTTCTTTGATCTGACTCCAAACTCAGAAAATCAATACAGACCAGCTCCATGGGTGCACTGGTGGTTATGTTAACAAGGGGGGCAGCCCTCTGGGGCAAAGCTTTCCTCTGTAAGCAGCGACTACAAGTTCGTATGTGTTGCTCCACATCAGCCCCCATCTTAGGCCAATAGAATCTGGATCTCACCAAGTCAAGTGTTCTGTCTATACCAAGGTGCCCCATGTGGTTGTGCAAGGACCTCAATACTGAGTCTCGAAAGGCAGTGGGCAGCACCAGTTGTTGTTTGTCTACTTGTCCCCCTCTGTCTACTGTTTCTCTATATAACAGTTTATTGATCAGTTTCAACTTAGGACCTTCTTTGTATAACAGTGCAGTTCTCAAATCAGTGGAGGTAATTTGGACACATCTTTTCCTGCATAGAGGGCTTCTAAAGCTGATTTGATCATAGGATATGGGATTGAGCCGCGAATACTGTCATTGTCCAGCTGAGGCAGTGCACCAATGTCTATTGCAGAAAAAGTGGCAATAAGCAGCAGGTATGCAATTCTCAGAGGGTCCCAAGCAATCCACCATGCAGTCCACTGCGTCCGTGGACATTTGTTCCTCCCTGTCAAACTTCCGGCAGAGGTGCCCGAATGTCAGGTTCTGCCAATCGGACCCAATCATTCTGGGGAACAGGCCTCGGGAGAGAGCATCAGCATCTATGTGGTTCAGACCTGCTCGGTATTCGAGAGCATAGTCATATGTAGATAATGCAGAAAGCCACCTGTGGCCAGTGGCATCCAACAGCTGAGGTCTGCACATGGGTCAAAGGATTATTGTCAGTTTTACTAGTATTTTAGCCCCATACAAGTACTCATGGAATTGGTCAACAATAGCCCACTTCAAAGCTAGGAACTCTAACTTATGTACAGGATAGTTCTTTTCGGATGGGGTCAGGCTTCTACTGGCAAAGGCCACTGGTCTCAGGCCATTCTCGTGCTCTTGGTACAACACAGCCCCCAACCCTTGCAAGCTAGCATCAGTGTGCAGGACGTAAGGTTTTCTTGGATCGGCATAGGCCAGCACTGGAGCATGGGTAAGTTGATATATGATCTCATGAAAAGCAGTCTCACAATCAGGAGTCCAGCGGGCCCAAATAACTTCACTCGGATGAAAATACACTCTTTCAGTCTTGAGGGATGCTGACTTTTGGTATTTTTTGTGGGTTGGGGATACCCTTGAGTAAGGTTAAGTAAAGGGCGGATCACTCTTGAATAGTCCTTGATGAAGCGCCCGATAATAACCACAGAATCCAGGAATCTTTGCAGTTCTTTTTAGATTTTTGGGCTGTGGCCAGGTGGTCAAGGCCTCAACTTTACTTAGGTCGGTCTCTATTCCTCGGTGGATACTATGTGTCCCACATACTTTACTGATGTTTGAAAAAAATTGACACTTATCAATGGACAGTTTAAGGCCAAAGTCCTCCAGTCGGTCCAATACCTTAAATAATCTGCTCTCATGTTCCTCCAGTGAGCTGCCAAACACAATAACATCATCTAGGTATACCAGGCACTCTAGTAAGTTCATGTCCCCACTGCACGCTCCATCAATCGTTGAAAAGTGGCTGGGGCACCTGAAATCCCTTGAGGCATCCTCATGAATTCATAGAAGCCAGCGGACAGATAAAGGCTGTCTTTTCACGGTCCTCTGGGGCCGTCGGGATCTGGTAGTACCCACTGCGGAGATCCAGCACAGAGAACCACTTGCTCCCGTTTAGGCAGTCCAAAGCATCCTGAATGCGGGGCATTGTGTACTGATCAGGATAGTGCACGTTTAGCAGCGATAATCCACGCACATCCTTACTGTCCCATTCTTTTTCCTCACTACCACAATGGGGAAGCATAAGGGCTTCTGGATTCTTGTATTACACCAGCCGCTAACATCCTCTTGCAGATGCCGTCTCACATCATCTATATCAGCAGGTGCCAGGCGCCGAGACCTCTCACGAAATGGTCTTTCGTCATGCGAGCCGGATATTGTGCTCAGCTCCTTGCCGCATCCCACGTCCCATTCCTTTAAAGAAACACCTGTCTCTGGGCAAGCTTCTCACTGATCCTCACTTTCCATTCAGCTGGCAGCGGGGAGTTGCGAAATCAAACAAGTCAGGCGTTACTCTGTCATTCTTCCTTGAACTCTTGCTGCTGGGTAGCACTGCAGTGTCTGCACAATGCACATTAGCCAGGATGCAACCTCTATTTACTCGAATGTCTCTTTCAGACACATTATGAACTTGGACCATTACCCTTCTGGCATAAGCATGGGCTCTAGCGGGCAAAATACTAGAGCGACCAGCAGTCCCTCTGGCAATTTCCATCGCCTGGTGCATCCAACATTAATATTTTATTCTTAACATCCTTTCTGATACGGACCTCTCCTGTAAGGTACACTGGGCATTTGGTGCCAGGATCAGAGACTCAGGATCCTTCTTCCATACAATTCCGACCGGTTCCTCTGGTTCTATATTTTCAGCATCTCTCTGTGCCTCATAGGCCTTCTTAATTAAAGCCCGGAACTCTTAAAGCTCTACTAGTCTTTGACCCTGTTTTCATAACACAAATGTGCCAGCCTTCTGAACATATGAGCATTTGTTCCAATCAACAAAGGGACACCATCATACAGTCCAGTGGGGGACACACTAAGGCTAGGGTCTCTACTTGTTCGGCCACTCCAGCCCGCAGAGGTGGGAAAGACAGCCAAATTCGGATATACCCAGAATAGGGGTAGGCCTTCTCACTTAACCCCCATACATGCAGTCCTTCTAATGGTTGTAAGGGTATCGCCTGACAAATGCTTCTGATACCAATCTTGAAACATAATTGTCACTTGGGAGCCACTGTCTAATACAGCTCTTGTAGACACTCCATTTACCTTTACAGTGGTCTCCATGGAGGACCCACTATTCTGGACCAGTCTGGAGAGGTGAGTGGGGGCCTGGGCAACTGACCTTGCCACAAAACGAGCGAATTAGCATTTTTGGTGCCCTCACTGGGATCATTTCTGCACCTCTTAACCACTGATTTGTTCTCCAAGCTCTCCTTGTAGCCTATATGCAACTTTGTCAGTGTCTTTTGGGGATTGGCATTCCTTTTCATGTGCCCATCCTTCCCACAATTATAGCAAAACATACTTTTTGGAGTTTGAGCTGGCGAGGTGCCACACTGGGAGCCAGGGCGGGGTATTACTAACTGGAAACCTTGGTGCCATCTCTGTCTGCGGCGTGATAAGCATTTGGAGACATCCGTCAGTTTCTCCACTTCCATGGTCAAGGAATCGAGTTGAGAGCTGTTATCAGCAGGAGATACATGGGTGGGTATCCCCCCCCCCATAGCAGATACAGTCGGATATAGGTCGGGCCCGTACTTGCAGGCGTGGCCTTCATAAAGGACTGTTTTTGAATTCCGGATCTCTCTCAACAGTTCGCCCCATTGTGGCATATCTTTTTCCTTATCAGAGCACTCATTGACTGCCAACCTCTGCCCTGAACTTCACTTGATGGGCCACCTCAGTCACTCGGGTCATAGCCACAGCTATTGGTGCAGGTCCCTCCCGAGGTCGCCTTTTCTCAACTCCTCGAATTTCTCTCATTAACTCATCATAGGAGGGTGGGGATTCCAGTCGATTTGCCAGGCGTAACTGAAGCAACAGCAGTTCTGAGAAGGGGGCAGACTTAAGGATTCTGTCCAGTCTGGTTCGTCCAGTTCAATCGCTGGCAAACTACCCTTTCTGAGGCATTCTTGCAACAATTTTTCCAGCCGAGAGACATACACAGACAACTCCTCCCTTGGTACTGTTGTGCATTTCTTACTCTCCACCATAGGTCCTCATCAGAATCTGGGCTCCATCACACATTCTCCAAGGCCTCAAGATGAGCGTGCAGTCGCCTAGGGTTACTGGCCCGCTTAGCACGGATGGTAGCCAGGGCAGGACCTCTGGAGGCTCTCACTAACCTCTTCGCTTTCACCTTCCGAGCATTGCCATTCTAGCACTTGGGGCAACATAGTCTATCCAGGTCTCCCAGTCATCCTCCCTTGGGGGTGGGGAGGGTGCCAGAGAAGATCCTCAACCTTCGGTAAGAGTCGTGACTAATGGCAGGTGCAGAAATAGGAGTCTGCATTGGTTCAGCCACCATTACGGGCACTGGAGCAGGAGAGGGTGTTGGGGGAGGAACACCCCCAGGTGGAAAGAATAGTTTCTTCAAGTCCTCCACAGTTTTCCCCTCTCCCAGCAACCATTCAGCAAATTTCTCCTCAAAAGTTTCAGATAGTGGTGGGGGCTGATTCCCCCCCGGGTCTTTACTGTCCTTAGTTATCACTCTCCAAGCAGTGAGGGCTCCCTCTGGGGTAATGGTCTGTGGCACTTGGAGCTATCTATGGGATCCTTAAACTCTACTAGGGCCAGGAAAGTGTGGGTGAGCAGATTAGCATGCCGACCCACCACCACAGGGTTTTGTAAACCTTCCACCTTGGAAAGTACTCCTGCACAGTGTCCGTATTGATACCCAGGGGATGTCCAGGATAAGCATAGCATTTTGGGGTCGATCTCCTCCCCAGTACACCACTCCACCAGCGGTGCACAGCCACTTCTGTCGGGTACCCATTTTTTCTTAACAGTGGTTCGTAATATGGCCACTAGAGGACACACAATCCCAGCGGTGAGCCTCCAAGATGTAACCCCTAGATGGCGCTATCCCAGGGGCTACTACCCTGCCTGATTTGCCACTAACAGGTTGAGGGGCCTGGATCCAATGGCGGGTGCCTCCACCCAGAGGTCAGGGTTTGCAATAGTTAAACTAACTTGGTCACAGCCCTCTGGGACACTGCAACCCCTTTCTTCCCACTAGTGGCCCACACAATATATCAGAATTACCTTCACAGTATACACTTACCCCCAGGTCTGGTTCCGCACTGGGACCTCCTGTGAAATGAGATACAGTGCAACAATCACAGTACAGTACTTTAACATAGACAAATACCTCAGGCAGTATAACTTTGCTGAAACAAGCAGCTCTGATTTATTTAGGGGATATAACAAGGACAGGGAAATCAGGTTAATTAGCTTATCACTCTAATAATCTACCTGTAGCTCTGTGCACAGGCCTATCCCTATCAGTTACTGTCCCTGGGTACCCAAGCCTAGTGGCTAGTCCAAACGTGGCAGCTGGTAGGGGCCCTTTCACACAGAGAAAAGGAGAATTAAACAGTCAGCAGTACAGTAATTCCATTTGGATTTAATGTGGCAATTCAACAGGAGCAACCCTGAATTAGTACTCACGACCTCCAAATAAGATAGGGTCCTTCAATGTCAGCAGGGCTCACTGAGGTACACAAACCTCTTCACACATCCATATAAAAGAAAGTACTATACCAGGCAGGCTGCATCTGTATCCGATCGCAATTACTGCACAATACCGGGAGAACACACAGCAGATTCAGTTCCTGACAGACCGAGTGCAATTTTCAGCAATTCTTCCAGTCTTCTACAGGGTGAGCCTGGTTTCTACTCTTCAGAGATCCTTTGATTCTTTTCACAGGACGGATTCAGTCCTAACAAGCTGTTACACAAGCTGCAGACCGAACTCTGGGCCTTACACACGCTTTTTGACTAAAACTGCACACTGAAAAGCACAGGTCCTTCCTTCTTCACTGCCAAAGCTCAACTGAACTCCAACTGACGAAACCGGCACTTCCTTTGAGTTCCTCCCAGTTCTTGACTGGATTGGCTGTCACTCACAATAGACTGCTGCTGTTGGTCCAAAAGGCACTGAAGTCTAAACTACATCTCCCAGAGTCACTGCCCATACAATCCTCTTGTGGCTGGCTCAGATTATGAGTCCAAGTTCTGATTGGTCAAGGCATCATTTTAGAGCTAACTACCCCACACTGATTGGTCCAGTTCAGCAGTTCAAAACTAGAATGGGGAACTAGCAGACACAGTTCTGACTGCAAAGAAAGCAGGTTAGACAAACTGTAATTTCATTATTACTCTAAATAATTTCTGGCAAACAGTTACATCTTTCAGATAGGTTCCTTTGCACTCCTAGTGACTTAAAAATGAAGTGAATTGGCAGCAGCTCGAGTGGTACTCAGAGAAGTACACAGTCCCCCCATACAAACTAATTATGTCTGCAAGCAGACAGCTCTTAAAGAGACAGTACCAGAGGTTCTAAAAACACTCACTGATAAATGGCTTAAACGCCAAACACCATTCAGGCTTGGAGCATTCAAGCAAGCTCCTGGAAGTCTTTTGGGAACCCCCATTTGCAGGGGGGTTACACTTATGTAATCCCAAAAACAAAACATACTAAACTTTAGTTGTGCAGTATTCAAGGCTTGCCAAAGATATTGGACATCTTATAGTTTGAATCCCTAGGTTCTGTTTCTTGAGCAGCCTTCACATCATGCTGTGTGGCTAAACGGCACTCAGTTTCAATCTTGTCCAACTTCCCAGTAGAAGCCTTTCATTACATACAGTCGGTCTTCACAACTTCTGGAGGGATGGCTCTCCTGGAACACATTTTACACTGTGGTTTTCCACTGCTGAAATTAATTTAGCTGATTTGAAGCCCTGCTTGTGGGTTTGGGGATCGTAAGTAAACTAGCATTTTCTAGTACTGAATACCAGTGCCTTCCTCAATTTTTAAGAGGGGGATGTGCATTGGCACTTTGGTATGTTATCGATCTGGCATGCTATTCCGAACTGTAAATCAGTTTTATATTCTTTTCTATGGTTCCCAGTGGGAACAATTAGACACTCAAGTGTCATCATGATGCCATGGAATTTTTCTCCTGCAGATGTGTTACAACCACAGTCAGGGACCACAAAATGTGGGTAGGGGACTGCTGGGGGTGTGGTGAGCTTTGTGCTTGATTGCAAGGGGCTTCATTAATTTATTAACAAACAATTAGAAAGTGCAACTGCATGTTTAGGAATTTCACTTAGAGGACTAAAGGGATCCATATTACATGTTGTACACAGGGTATGTGCAATGGCTTGACTAGATACTAAAATATCTAACTTATCTTCAACTGTGAGGGTGCAAAACCATAACTTACAAGTCATGGAACCACAAGTGAATTATGAAAGTCCTACCTACTCACAGATGGTAGTACAGTATGTTGCATATTTAGAGTATTTAAATTTATACATAAATTTACTAGTTATACAACTTTTAAATCTGTTGCTTGTGTGAGGTACAAAAGAAACACGTTTAAACCTAGAAGCACCTATCTGCAGACTCAGTTAAACCAATATGCTTTACCACAAAGCACACAGTTTGACAGAACCAAGCCACTTGCTTCCAGAAATGTACTTCCAAATACAGACACACAGCAGCAGTGAAGCACTCACACAGAAGTTGATGGTAGCCATCTTGCACTGCCTCATATCACATAACCTGCAAGTCATATGGCTGATGGAAGCTTCCTGCTTCGCGGTCAGCTACAACCATTAAAGTATTGCCTCTTATCTTTCCCCACACAGTACAGAATTAACTCCTGTACTGCTGGAAAGTTTTGAAATCTCTAAAAACATGAAAATAAAGCTGTTTTTAACTAACCCAATGCATTATACAAAACAAACACAAAAGAAGTTTGTATATACTCATTCAGCTTGTGGTTTATTACCTTATAATAACTGGTTAGTGATGATTATCAAATGTGGGCAGAAGCTGTCAAACTCCGTTATACACAAGTGATTATACACATATGTGTATAATGGAGTTTGATCATACACATATATGTCTAGTTACCCGTGTATAATGGAGTTTGATTATACACATATGTGTATAATAACCAGTGTAGAATGGAAGTTGGTTAAGCACCTTTTGCAAAAAAAATTTAAAATAAAAAAAATAAAACATTTAAGGAACTAGTTATAAAAAAGAAAACATGGGAAAGTGTGTGTCAACTTGGATTTTATGCACACCCTCAGTGTGCGATGCCTTTATAAACCCCTTGAGCGTCGCTCTTGGGGTTTATGGGGTTTCGCACACCTTGGGTATGCATAAAATCCTTGTTACACACACTTCCCCATGCATTATTCTATAGATTATTCTCCGTTAATGTCATTATTTTCCTGTATATAAAACATTTTTGTTATTTATTATATGCAGTCAGACATGGTTAATCTGTAAACATTTGTTCTAGGGATGTGGATATGATGTTCATCCACACTTATTTGGCATGTCCTTTCCCCTTTAAGATTCGCCAGAAAGTCTTCAAGCAGGCTTTTCCCACCCACCCAGGTGGTATATCCCTCAGCTCCACCACATGACGCCAGATCTTCCTTTCCACTGGAAGAAGCAGGTTCCCTTTTCACCGCTCCCGCGTTGAGTAGGCACTGGCGCTCAAATCTTCAGATTTACTTCCAGAACTTAAACTTGTAAGAGTTTCGTCTTCATAACGATCTTCGATCGCGACTGCGATGGAGGAAAAGTCCTTGCCTAGGTTCCACTGGTGTCCCTGCAGGCAGAAGATGTCATGTACAGACCCGCACGCCGTGTGCGTTTATTGCCTAGGCCACGAGCACGATCCTCAGGCCTGCAACTTTTGCCGGTCTTTTCAACTGTCGGTTCTTCAAGACTGCCTCACCCGACTGCAATTGGAATGTCCAGAAAAACGGAATCCATTGGTCAAATCTAAAGATGCCCATTTGGTGGTCTCTGCAGCCGCAGGGTCTGCTGAGCAGTTAAAAAGATGAAGGCCTTCGAGGAGGAGGTGGCTCGGGCCGCCGAACAGTCCTCTTCAGCGTCGACTTTCGTATCGCTAAAACAAGGCTCTACGTTTTTAGGCTCCTTCAAAGAGTTGTGTCAATCTCTCCCGACCAAGGGAGATGGTCCTTTGGGTTTGCACAGCTCGCGCTCCCGAAAGAGGGAGAAAGAGTCAAAGGAATCAAGAGAAAGAGAGAAGACTCACCATTGATGTTCTTAGTCTCAGGAAACTTCGGTTTTGACCACGGTCAAAACCACAGACTTGGCTGCTGGCTTCACGGTGCCCCCTGTCAGGCGAGCTGGCAAAGACATGGAACGAAGAGGCGGATGAGATTTTTCTTGACCCAATCGAACCGTTGTCGCTTGATGAGGCTGACTACTCCCTGTTTAGGACTCCAGTCCTACCGATGACCAATGAATGGGTGTCCCAACCTGTTGAAACCATCCCTCCAGTCCCCAACCCTGACCTGGAGGAACTGCAGCTCTCCCTGGTTCCCTCTGAGCACTCATGTTAGTTTCCCTGACAGTTGAGGTTGAAGTCATACTCGTCCAGTAGGTCGAGCAAATCTCATTGATGCCACTCTCGGCGTTACAAAAAGTGGCACTGCTGCTATTTGTCCTCGTCCTCCTTGGATGAGGAGAGGCTTAGGCGCAAGTTGTGTTGATGCTATGAGAACCTCTTGTGGCAACAGTTGGTGCTGGCCAGTTCATAACCTTCCTGGCTCCCACACAGACCATTACTTGGCTGTCACCCATTAGGCCAATGCCGATTCCTGTGGAGCCAGTCGGCACCGCCTCTCTGCCTGTGGAGCTGGTGAAGACCCTCTCGGCTTGGCTGAAGATGCCCTCTCCATTGACTGTGGTGAAGCTGCCACGCAAACATCCTCCTTCTGGAGCTCCGTCTAAGGATTCTCAGTTCGCTAAGGGTCTTCCTCATCGGCTGTTGGTCACTCTCATGCCCGACCGTCCAGCAGGTCGAGAGTGACTCAGGTGGTCAGCCAATCTATGCGGACTCTTCAGAGTCTGAGAACTCCTCACGGCACTCTCATCTGGTTGATGACGAGTTGGTGGAGGGCCTCTCGATGGAGGAGGGACTGGCGTCCTTCTTGGGCCTCCTCCGTCTTATCTCCGAATCCACGGGGATACCTCTAGAGCCCGTGCAGAACAGACTCGCTATCCCCTCACAGATATCCTGGACAAAGGGGATTCTCCAATGAGGGCCTTTCCAGTGTCCTAAGCCATTGTTGGCCCAACCCTGGAGCTTTGGCAGCACCCTGCCTCTTGTCCTGCACCTTAGGTCCGAATAACCTGCAAGTATGCGGTACCTATTGGCTCCCTTTCGCGGTTCGCGGAACACACCTTGGCCAGGGGGCTTGGTGACTATGTCTGTGTTTTGGTGCTTGGGTAACCAAGGAGACACCGATAAACTGCTGAACAAAGAATCCGAGAAATTGGACCATTCTGCCAAAAAGGTTTATGCTGCCTCTTCGCTAGGTCCCCACCAGGCGAGTTCAGCTGTCATCATGGCACATTTCTCCCATGCCTTCTTAGGCTGTCTGGATAAGGTGCTTCCTCATCCCCCTTCAGACTACGGGCAAACAGGTCTGGGACCAGAGTTGAGCTGTGACTAAACAGCAACTTCAAATGGCTCTGGACATCGGAGACTTCTGTTCCCGCTCGGTGGCAGCCGCAGTCGCCATGTGCTGTAGTGCTTGGCTGAGGGTTTCAACCTTCATGGCAGACACCCAGCACCGATTGGCAGATGTTCCCTTCTTAGGCACCAATCTGTTCGGTCCCTGGGTCGATGGTCACCTGCAATGCATCAAGCAGTCCAGTACCACCTTGGACTCTATTGTATCTGCCCAAAAGGACCCTAAAGACTACAAGCAGCAGAAACGCAAGCCTTTTCGGCCTTCAGCCCCTGTGACCAAACCAGCCCAGTATCAGTGTGGGCAACAGAAATCCAAAGTGTTGCTCTGCGAGCTAGCTGTTTAAAGTTCAGGTGTGTGCAGCAATGGGGGAGCCACCCTAGAACGTACCAGCAAAGCCAAACGAGCTGCGCACTGCAATGTGTTACCTTATTTAGTCCAGGAAATCCGTGACCATCTGAATCAATAGATTCAGATGGTCACAGATTTCCTGGAATAAGTAAGGTAACAAACTACAGTGCGCAGCTCATTTGGCTTCGTCAGTGTGGCCAACAGCAGGCTCAGTCTTGGTGCCCTCGGCCCAAGTCAGTGGCTTTGGTAACCCGACCCGGAGGGAAGGACCCCGGTAACTCCACGACTGGGTCCTCCTCCTCCTCCAGGCCTGCCCAATGATGGGATACAGGCTGCCACCCCCATGCCTGTCACGCCTCCCCTGGGTCCTTCAGTGGAGGGCCGGCTGCGTCACTTCCTTTCTGCCTGGTCCACTATTACCACGGACAGTGGGTTCTGGAAGTGGTCAGCCAGGGTCTGCCTCTGGAATTCGAGCAGTACCCTATAAGCTGAGTCCATGCTCCATGGGAGGACTTGTTATCCACAAGCACTCAGTCAGCTCTTAGAGGTGACCTAGCCCAACTTCTCCATAAAGAGGTAGTTGTCAGGGCAGCGGATCCTGCAGCAAACCCAGGGTTTGTGTCCAGGTACTTCCTGGTGCCGAAACGGATTGGTGGCTGGTGCCCCATTCTAGATCTGCATGACCTGAACAAGTTCCTTAGGTCCCGCACCTTCGGGATGGTAACTCTGTCTCAGATCATACCATCTGTCAAGCAGGACACGTGGGTCTGCTCTCTGGATCTTCAGGAAGCATTCTTTCACGTCCCAAACTGTCCATCTCACTGATGGTTCCTCTGCTTCTGAGCTGGGGGAACCTTTACGAGGTCGACGCTATGCCATTTGGCCTGTCCTCAGACCCCAGGGTCTTCAAAAAATGCATTGCAGTGGTGGCAACCTACCTGAAGCGTCGAGGGGTCTGGGTGTACCCCTACCTGGACAACCGGCTGATAGCAGGCCCCTTCAAGCAGGCGGTAGAACGGTCCAGGAACCTGGCCCCAAAGACCTGCATTGACCTTGGTTTCCTAGTCAGTGGGGCCAAGTCGGAACTCATGCCCTCACATGGGATCAGCTTCACTGGGGGAGAGCTCGACTCCTGCCGAGCCAGAGCCTGGCTCCCGACAGGCAGGGCGGAGGATCTCTACCCTCCTTTACCCGATCATTTCTGGTTGGGCATTCACGCCGAGACTTCCTGTGCCTTCTGGTTTACATGGCAGCCTGTACCACTGTGGTCTGATGGGCTTGGTGGCATATGCGCTCCCTGCAGTGGGAGCTGGACAGTCAGTGGTCTCAGTGCAATGGTCACTTTGACCAGCTGGTCACTGTGACCCAGAGGATGTGGGATGCTCTCCAATGGTGGACCATCCCAGAGAATCTGCAGGAAGGGATCCCGTTTGTCCATCCCAAGCTGATGGTCATCCTGACAACCGACACCTCTCTCATGGGCTGGGGTTCCCATATGGGGGAACATAGAGTCCACAGGCTCTGGACCCCTGAGGAGTTCCGATGCCACATCAACCTGCTGGAGCTCCGAGCAGTTTGGCTGGCACTGACTGCATTTGCTCTGTTTGTTCAGGATCAAGTGGTTCAAGTCCAGATGGACAACACCATGACCATGTACTACCTCAACAAACAAGGCGGGACGCACTCCCTGCCCTTGTGCAAGGAAACTCTCTGCACTTGGACTCTAGTGCGTAGACTGGAGGTGGATCTCCTAGCGATCCATGTGGCTGGAGCCTCCAGTCAGCTGGTGAATGCCCTCAGCAGGGTGGGTGAGGCATCTCTTGAGTGGTCCCTCCATCCGGAGGTAGTTCATAGTGTGTTCTTCGAGTGGGGCACCCCTCAGGTGGACCTGTTCGCCTCTAGGGAGAACGCGAAGCTGAGGCTGTTTTGTGCCCACCCCCCAGCAGGGCTCATTGCAGGGGGATGCCTTCTTGAGGCCGTGGACACCAGGCCTCTTATATGCCTTCCCTACACTTCCCTTGATCCACAAGATCAGGAGGGACAAGATGCAGGTGATCCTGGTGGCTCCGGACTGGCCCCGCCAGTACTGGTACCCTGATCACCTCAGCCTCAGCAACAGGCTCCTGAGGCATCTTCCACTATACCCAGTCCTGCTCTCCATCAATCAGGGGAAGGTACTCAACGCAGACCTTCAATCCCTGCACCTGACAGCCTGATTCCTGAGCAGCTAGAGTTCCAGGTTTGGGTCTCTCCAGAGATGTCCTCACTGTCATGGAGGCATCGAGGAAGGAATCAATCAGGAAGTGCAGTGCCTTTAAGTGGAAGAGATTCTCCACTTGGTGTCAGGGCAAGGGGCTGGACCCCCATGACCTGTCCAGTGGCTAGCATCCTAGACTACCTGTGGTCTTTCTCCAACGGGGGACTTTGGTCAACGACCCTTAAGGTGAACCTGAAGGCATCTCTGCTACCAGGCGTGGGCCGGTCAGCAGACGGTAGTGCAGGAGAAAGATGGTCTGGTGCTTTTCAAAGGCCTCTATCACATATCCTCTGGTGCTTGAACCACCACCACCATGGGATCTACTGCTGGCACTGGCAAAGCTCATGGGCAAGCCATTCGAACCAATGCACAAGTGTGAGATGTCACACTTGTCATGGAAAACAGCCTTCCTGGTGGCTGTCATGTCAGCCAGAAGGATTGGGGAGCTCCAGGCAATCTCAGTCAAGTCTCCTTATTTGGTCTTCCACAGGGTCAAGGTTGTCCTGTGCCCCAATCCGAAGTTCCTTCCGAAGGTTGTGTTGGAGTTTCACCTGAATCAGGTCATGACTCTTCCAGTGTTCTACCCTAATCATACCACAGATGCCGAATACAGGCTCTATACTCTGTACCTAAGGTGAGCGCTTGCCTATTACAAAGAGGGCATGACTGGAGTTTAGAGAGAGGTTCGCCAGCTGTTGGTCACGTACGCTGAAGCCGCACCTGGCAGACCTGCAGCCAAGTGGATGATTGGCAGGTAGATCACATCTTGCATTGATCTCTGCTATAGGTTGGCGGGTATGGAGCTTCCCAGAGGGCTAAGGGCTCATTCCATTTACCATACCGCTGCATCGATGGCTGCTTCTAGGGACGTCCCTATCCAGGAAATCAGTAGGGCTGCTACCTGGAAGTTGGCACACACCTTCATTTTCCATTACCACATTGACTTAGGGTCATGCCGGGATGCTGGTTTTGGGGCCTCAGTTCTCTAATTTCTGTTTCCAAAGTAGGGTGTGTGTGCCTTGCCTCCCTCCTCTCGGAAAAACTGCTAGGAGTCTGCCAAATATATGTGGATGAACATCATATCCACGTCCCTAGAAAAACAGGTTACTCACCTGTAACAGTAGATCTTCTACGGACTGGTCTCTTGCAGTAAGTCATTACTTATGGGAGTATCCACCAGGTGGCGCTGTCACACGGCAGTTTCTTCCAGCAGCCTTCCGTGGGGGCTGCCCACACGACATCACTTCCTGTGGATGTGTATGAGTGGGCGGCCCCCACTACCCTCTGTTCATTTTCTTGCTGGCTTCAGCTCGCACACTCAGCTCTCCTGACTGCCTGGGTTGCAGTCTTTGACTTGAACTTGGAACGATTTTCTACCTTTGACTTGCTCTCAGCACCCAGGACTTCCATGACAGGCCTGTGACCCACTCACAGTACCCCTGCTGCTCCCAGACTCGGGCTCTCTTGCTGGGTCTGGAGCTTCTTTAGGGTCTAGCCCGATTTTTTTCTTCTACAGCAGGCCCAGTGTTCCATTATAGCTCCCGGTACACCTACTGCACCCTGGCCCAGGCACTCTTGCTAGGTCTGGGGAACTCGGCCCAATTTTGCTTCTCTCTGCTGGGCTTGTGGAACACTCCCAGGCCCTGACTCTTCTACTTCCAGGACCCGGGCCTGTGCACCACTCGCTGCACCCCCGGCTCCTGCCTCTGGTCTTGGGTATGTGTACTACTCCCAGGCCCTGGCTCTTCTGCTTCCACTGGGCCAGGCCTGTGCTCCTCACAGTGCCTCCAGCCCTCCATGCTTACAGCACCCCTGCTGCTCCCTGGCTCAGGCTCTCTTGCTGGGCCTTGAGCCTTGATCATGGCTGTTCATCCAGCCAGGCCGGAACAGACCTTGGGGGGCCACCTTAAAGACTCCCCAGTCAAGGGCACTTGTTCCAGGCATAGGAGGAAGAGGGATTCACACTCCACACACTCCCTCCGCATTACTCCTTCGATGATGGCTCCTCCGTCGTCGACGGTTCCTTCCTCATCCACGGGGCTGCCCCCGTCGATGGAGCCTGATGGGCTTATTGTGTTGTCGATGGGCCATGTCCTGTTGATGGAGCTATTTTCTGAAAGTTTTTCGTCGACAGGCAGTGTTGCCCTTCAGCGGCACATTCCTCATCAATGGGGGATGCTTCCCCATCGATGGCGTGTTCTTTCCTCTCCCTCATCGACGGGCCATGTTTCTCCGTTCTGTCATTGACAGAGCCCTTTTTCCATCAACAGAGCACTCCTTGTTGCTGGGGCAGCTCTCCCATCAACAGGACAGCATGCCTTGCATGCCTCATCAACTAGGATAGCTTTCTCCGTTGACGGAGAGGCTTCCTTTGATCCCTCATCGACAGGGATGATTCTGCCATCGCCAGAGGGTCTCTCCTCCTTCCTTCATTGACAGGGTTGCCTCCCTCATCGATGATGAGGGCTTCTCACCCTGGGACTCCACCTGCTCAGGGCTCTGTTTCCTTGCCCCCCACTTGTCCCGAACCGGACTGCATCCTCGGGGGTTTCCCCATCGCACTTTTAGCCCTTTGGTTGTGACTTTTCGGGCCTTAGGCCCCCTGCATGGACCTCATCCTGGTTCCTTGCTCCTTTACTGGTCCCGGTCCACAGGGTTCGGGGTACCTTCCCCCGCTGCTCAGGGTCGGTGCTTCCCAAGCTGGCTCACCCTCTTCCTGATGCCGCCCTTGGGTGTCCTCCACCTCTGGACCTGTCACAGGCTCTGAGCATCACCCGCATTGTGATGGGGTCCTGCGGCACATGGGTCAGGGTACAGCCTCGTCCCGTTCCCTCTTCCCATCACTCGGGCACTTGCGCCCGGACCCGGCACTTCCCGCCTGGTCCTGCCATCCTCCCATATATGAGGCCTCACTTTCTGGTGATTTCAGGAGGTGGGATCCCTTCATGGTGGATGTTCCTGGCAGGGACCTCTTGGACCATGGGGACCTTGGTTCCCCCCCATCCGTGTCCTCCTTTTTGGAGGCCACCCCGCCTGAACCCCCTGATCCCTCCTCACTCCCAGATGCCTCCTTCACGGAGCTCATGCTGCAGATCCAGCATGCTTTTGGCTTCCCTGCTGCGGATCAGGACTCCTTTCATCGGGACATGGCTGCCTACCTCAACAATCCCGAGGAGCCTGCCATGGTTGTCCCACCTTTGATTCCTGCATGTTTTCACGTACTCTCTCATATTGGTCTCATCCTGCTTCCGCTCAGCCTGCCCCTCGTGGCCCTGCTCAGCTCAACCACTGTCTGTCATGCCCTTCCTTTCCCAGCCTGCTCCATGCATGCTTCGATGCAGTTGACACATTGGCCTGCCTCTCAGTCTCCCGCGTTGCCCTTCGGCGCTTCGCCTGGCTGCGGGTTTCGGGTTTGCTGCCAGACGTCCAGCTGTTGGTCACCGATGCCCCCTTTTTCTGGGAGCCTGCTGTTTGGACCTGGTACTCAGTCCATCTTGGATTCCCTTCAGGCTTTGGGGCATACTCTCCGGTCTATTCAGGACCTCTGTCACGCCCTCAGGTCCCACTTCTGCACCCCCACAGGTAGGCCGCCTCATGCCCAGCCCCCATACTGGGGTGCCTCTCAGGACCGTGGTAGAGCCTCCAGGGGAATGGCTCAGTCTGCCCCTTCATAGCGTCCCTGTCCATCACGCAGGGCAGGACCCGCTTCTGCGCCTTAACCTGCTTTTCAGGTATCCCCCGCCTCCTCTTGCAGGCCTTGGAGGAGTCCAGGGATCTCTTTACCTTTCTTGGAGGCTTGCTCTCCGACTGGATGCTTCACTTCTTCATGAGGATCTGATTGGAACTCCTGCCACTTTCCCTGCTGGAGCCCTTCAGTTGTTCCTTCCTGTGACAATCCGAGATGTTTTGTCCCCGGTGCTCCTTTTTCTACTATCTGATCTGCTCTACTTGTCTATTTCCTGACTTTGACTTTATGCCAGGGCCTGTCAACCTCTGCCTCGTCAGGATGAATCACTGTGCCTGGCCACCTACAGTTCTTTCTACATCATGCCTCCTGCATGTTGTCCTCACCCACCTTTGTGCCTTATTGCCTGAGCGAGTGTGGTTTGAGCTGACATTTCTCCTAGTTTCATGCCAAATGTCTTCACCTAACCGTTGGCCTATCTGCCTACACAGAAGGGGTTTGAGTTGGACATTTCTCCTGGTTTCATGCCACATGTCTTCGCCTAACGTTGGCCTTTCTGCCTGCATGGAAGAGGTTTGAGTTGGACATTTCTGTTACTTATCAAACTTTTAGTCCCTTACCCCACCCCGGCCTATCTGCCTCTGGGGTGCAGTTGAAGTTGACGTTTTATTGTGCATTTACATCTTTGGCTTTGCCTTTCCTCCCATTTGGATTTTACTGCTTGGTAATCTCCCATAAGTAATGATTTACTGCAAGAGACCAGTCCATAGAAGATAGTACAGTTACGTAAGAACTTACCGAAACAGTAGATCTTCCGAGGACTGTCTCTTGCAGTAAGTCCCCTACCTTCCATCCCCCTGCCTTGTTGCCTCGATTCTGCAACTCAGGATATTGTGTGGGATAGCTGTTTTCTGGCCCTCATTTACCTCAGTCCATACCGTGCTCGCCGAAGCCGACGGTGAACAGAGGGTACTGGGGGCTGCCCACTCTTATACACATCCACAGGAAGTGATGTCGTGTGGGCGGCCCCCAAGGAAGACTGCTGGAAGAAGCTGCCATGTGACAGCGCCACCTAGTGGATACTCCCATAAGTAATGACTTACTGCAAGAGACAGTCCTCGGAAGATCTACTGTTATGGTAAGTTCTTACGTAACTGTACTTTCTAGGAGTGGTATATAATGTTCATCCACATGGACCCACCCAACCTCCTCGGCTTCAGCGCTCACACTCTTCTTCCAGCGGGCAAGCTCTGGTGTCATGGGGTGGAGCTGAGGGATATACCACCCGGGCGGGTGGGAGGAGCCATCTTGAAGACTTTCCGGCGAATCTTTAAGGGGAAAGGACATGCCAGATAAGTGTGGATGAACATCATATACCACTCCTAGAACTACTGTTACAGGTGAGTGACCTGTTTTTTTGTTTTTGCTCATTTTGTTATGTAATAAAAATATATATAGTAACCAGACAATAACCAGAGAATTTTTTATTTATTTTGTTAGAAAACTGAAACTTTGGAAATACAGTGCTGAGCAGTTAAAACTTTTCATTTTCCTTTCTTAATCATTTATTAATAAGTAGTTAATGCTTAGTTTAGTATAAAATATTCCATGATTTTTGCTTTGAAGTTTCTGTCCCCTGAGAATATACACATTTTGTATGTCAAGAACACAGTCCAAACGTTTCTGTGTTCACTCTGACGGGTTTGCCTCATATCGGAGCAGAGAATCAGTTTTCCAGTTCACAGCCAAATGGTAATTGTCTGTTGGCTGAAGCTAGCAACAGATCTTCCAGCCAATGTTTATAGCTTATGTGGGGCTAAGTTAGGGTTGGCACCTTTGAATCAGGCAAAAATGGGACCTGAAACTCCACCCCCATTCCGCCTCTTAATCATGCCCCTTTTTGGCCCCATTCTTTTCAAAACTGATGACTAACTTAAACCAGAAGCCCCTGATTGGTTGGACTTTCAAGTCCGACTGCTACCTGGAAAATGATACCAAACTCCTGGAAATCTAGCTGGGCAGGAGACTGATAGGAAAGGGGGGAGGGCAGTCATTGGAAGTGAGCTCTACTGCTTGACGTGATCCTCACTGCGCAAAGTGAGTCTCACTGCTGGACGTGAACTGCACTGCTGGAAGTGAGCTGCACTGTTGGAAGTGAGCTGTGCTGCTGGAAGTGAGCTGCGCTGCTGGAAGGGAGCACCACTGCTGGAAGTGAGCTGCACTGCTGGAAGTGAGCTGCACTGCTGGAAGTGAGTGCCACTGCTGGAAGTGAACTATGCTGCTGGAAGTGAGCACCACTGCTGGAAGTGAGCTCCACTGCTGGAAGTGAGCTGTGCTGCTGGAAGTGAGTGCCACTGCTGGAAGTGAGCTGCACTGCTGGGAGTGAGCTGCGCTGCTGGAAGTGAGTGCCACTGCTGGAAGTGAGCTGCGCTGCTGGAAGTGAGTGCCACTGCTGGAAGTGAGCTGCACTGCTGGAAGTGAGCTGCGCTGCTGGAAGCGAGTGCCACTGCTGGAAGTGAGCTGCGCTGCTGGAAGTGAGCGCCACTGCTGGAGGTGAGCTCCACTGCTGGAAGTGAGCTGCGCTGCTGGAAGTGAGTGCCACTGCTGGAAGTGAGCTGCACTGCTGGAAGTGAGTGCCACTGCTGGAAGTGAGCTGCACTGCTGGAAGTGAGCACCACTGCTGGAAGTGAACTGCACTTCTAGAAGTTAGCTGCACTGCTGGAAATGAGCTGTGCTGCTGGAAGTGAGCACCACTGCTGGAAGTGAGCTCCACTGCTTGAAGTGAGTTCCACCACTCAAAGTAAGCTCCACTGCTCCAGACTGGCAGAAAATGCCAGCAGCCAGAGTAGATGTAACCACTGATTGTTTGGACTTTCAAGTCTGACTGCTGCTGGAGAAGTCCTACGGGACTCATGGAAACCTAGCTGGGCATAGCAGAAAGGAAGACCCGGCAGGAGATACGACCTGAACAGCATCTCACTCCTTGCCACAGCAGCAGTGTGTTGTGTAGCTAGACACAGACTTGTGGCATGCCTGCCTGCACCAGTCAAGAAAAGGATTTTAATGTTTCATTTATACTCTGCTGCTTGTGTCGGGCTGTAGTGTGGGTCAGGCAGGCAGTGGAAAACGCACACACTGCTGCTATAAATGTGTTTAATTCACAATTTTTCTGCCTTTGTGTTTACAAAAATCGCACTTGCAAAGTAATTCATAACCCCATTCAGACAGTTTGCTACCCTCACTTTTCTGTAGCCTAACACAAACTTTAGTTGGGACTGACTGAGTGGAAGTTTAAATAGGAATGCTTGATGCTTCTTGAGGGAAAACTGGAGCAGACAGGGAGGAAACTGGAGAACCAAACAAACAGGTACAAAAATTGGTGATCTGGTCTAAAACCAGGCAGGTGGCAACCTTAAGCTTAGTTATTGCTGAATGGGAGGGGGACATTTGGAGAACGAGAGCTAGATTGAATACGGACAGCACTTTGAGAGCTGACAGAACCAGTAAGCAGCCAAAGCTGAGTTACTACTGGAGCAGAAGGGAATGCAGGAGGAAACAGTTTTTTTGTATCACTCTGAATGCCCGCCTGTTTTCTTCTTAGTGTCTGTCAGATATACTGATATGTTTTGACTTTTTTGTTAAATTAAAGGGACACGGTCAACCTGTTTTTCATCATATTATTTCTAGTTGAAACCCCACATTTTATGATTGCTTACCTTCTCTAACATTTACTGATGTTGCTGTTTGTTTTGCTTACCTTCTCTAAAATTTACTGATGTTGCTGTTTGTTTTGCTTACCTTCTCTAAAATTTACTGATGTTGCTGTTTGTTTTGTATGTCTCCTTGTTTAGTAGACCTGAAATGTACGGCAGTGTATATTTATAAACAACCTTGTTTTGTTAACAATCCTGGATCTCTTCTTACTGCATACTTCCTGAGCATTAGGAACACACCCAAACAGTGCCGTCATTCATAAGGCAATAGCCTCCTAAATTCCCACTGTTTCATGAGGGGCTAGATTGTGTTGTAGGTGTTCCCAAGTCCAGGGAAGCTGCAGCTGGAGTTGACGAAGGAAAGTAAATACACCTGTTGTGGTGTGGTAGCACCAGTATTTTGGGCAGTCTGTTTTTCAATTTTTAAAGGAAAAAAAGAGTCAGAATCAAACTACCAGCTACATCAGCAATCATTACAGAACTTTGGCAATCATAAAATCTGTTTTTTAAACTAGGGACACTTTGAGACCTAAGGGGGTTGACTTTGTCACTTTAATAATCTAATGTATTTTGTTTCATTTTTAACTACTTTGAATCCCTTTCTCCACAGCAGTTGCTGTTCTCACTTTTCATACTTCACGAGCAGTCATTGACATTAGTTCCAGGCCATTCAGTTGAATAGCATGGAATGGTTTTACTGATGTCGTAGAATAGTTTAGGAATATGAAAAGCAACAGCAGGAGCTGGTGAGGAGAGTGTAACGTAGATCTGAAGGCACCCCAAAGCTAGGTTACTTATTTCTCAAAAATTGGCCAGAGCATATCAGAATATGCAACTGGTATGGAAAGGAAAATGGGAGGGCAGTTAACGAGCTAAAAGTCCCTTCCTTTCACCTTTAACATGCCATAAGGGATTAAGAGAAATTAAGAAGACTACCATTAACTCACTCATTAACACTGCACTGGATTATACAGGTCACAATGAATGGGTAAATTGGTCTCTATACTCTGAACACAGGATTCAGATTCAGAAACAGAGGTTTTCAGATAGAGCCATTCTATCACAACTGACAGAGGGCACTTGAATTTAAACCCTGTAAGCCTGTTACTGAGGCTTCCTGCAGAGACAGGATACATGATATGTATGTTACTAGCTGTCTGTTTTTTTTCCGTTTTGTTCCTTTATAATGTTAATGAAAATAACACACAATACACGTCTTTGTAACGACAAATTTTTATTTAGAACATGAACCATGGACAGTATACTCATGGGCTACGACTGGATTCTAGACAAGCCCTACTCGGCTTACATATGAACATACAAAAAGCCAGCAGAAACAGGCCTCATGGTCTTCGAGTCTGCCCAATTGTGCAGCTAGCCCTCAGCTTGCAGCTGCCCCACCCTCCCACCCCTTTTCATCATTACCCCCACTCTGTCCATTCCCTCTTAAACCACTCATCGTTCTACAGGACACCACCTCCCCAGGCAGAGCACTCCATTTGTCTACCACCCATTCTGTGAAAAAATGTCTCTTGATTTCCCTCTTGAATCTTCCCCCTTCCAATCTCAGCTGGTGCCCTCTTGTATGCCTCCCTCTTCTATCCTGGAAAATCCCTTCTGTATCAGTCGTATTTATCCCCTTTAAATATTTAAAGGTTTCAATCATATCCCCCCTATCTCTCCGGTCCTCCAAGGAGTACATTTTCAACTCGCCCAGCCTATCCTTGTAGGACTTTCCCTCCTATCCCTGGATAATCTTTGTCACCCTACACTGCACCCTCTCCAGCAATCTGACATCCTTCTTTAGGAATGGGCACCAGTACTGCACGCAGTATTTCAGGTGTGGCCTGACCAGTGACCTGTACTGGGGAAGGATCACCTCCCTATTTCTGGAGGAGATTTCCCTTGCTATACACCCCAGCATCTTGTTGGCTTTTGCTGCCGCCTTCCTGCACTGAACTGATTTGTTCATACTCCCCTTTATAAGCACCCCTAGATCCCTTTTCTCCTCGGTGCTTTCCAACTGTACCCCTCTCAGCTGATAGCTCCTCCCCTGGTTCCTAACCCTGAAGTGCAGTACCTTGCACTTTTTGGCGCTGAACCCCAACTGCCATGTTTCTGACCATTCCTGTAGTTTGATCAGGTCTTTCTGCAGCCCCCTCCAACCCTCGATGTCATCTACCACAGCTCCCATCTTCATATCATCTGCAAACAGACTGATCCTACTCCAGATCCTGAGTGAGATATCAGCTATGACTGTCCCAAAGATCACAGATCCCAGTGGTACCCTGATCATCACCACCCCCGGGGATGAGAGTCCCCACCACCACCCAATGCTGCCTTCCATTGAGCCAGTTATTGATCCATTTGACCATCCTTGTTCCTACCCCTGAATACTCCAGCTCCCCCCCCAGCCTCCCATGCAGCACAAAATTGAAGGGCTTGCTGAAGTCTAAATACAGGACATCCACCGTATGGTCCTTGTCTAGTTCGCTGGTCACCCAGTCGTAGTACTCAGTTAGGTTTGTCTGGCAGGATCTGCCTGAGACACACCTGCGCTGTTGACCGTCCCGGAGTCCATTATCCTCCAAAAAGTTCACCAGCCTTTCTTTTAGGATCATCTCCATGAGCTTACCCACAATTGACATGAGACTCACTGGTCTGTAGTTGCCCAGTTCATCCTTAGGATCACTTTTGTGAATGGGCACCACATGGGCCATCCTCCAGTCCTGTAGTACGCATCCTGTGTCCGGGGAGGTATTGAACAGGTCAGCCAGTGGTCCTGCCAGGATCTCTGCTAGTTCCTTAAGTACCCTAGGGTGAATGCCATCTGGTCCTGGTGCCTTGTCCACCCTTAGTGCCCTTAATCCTTCTAGAACCCTGTACTCTGTAATCCCTGTATCAGTTACCCCCTCCCCCCCACAGCCCACTCCACCCCTCCCTTGTGGTATCTGCCCCCTTTCTCCTCCGTGAACACAGAACAGAAGTATACATTTAGTGCCTCTGCCTGATCCACTCCCTTCTCCACCCACACTCCGTCCTTCCTAATCCTCACAATTTGGTCTTTGTTCTTCCTTCTCTCGGTTATGTATCTGAAGAAGTCCTTTTCTCCATCCTTAATACCCTGTGCCAGTCTCAGCTCTTTTGAAGCCTTGACCGTTCTGACTAGCCTGGTAAACTCCCTAGACTTCTTTGTATACTGATCCTTGCCATCTTCCCCTCCTTCTATATTGTCTTTTCAAACAGGGATGTACGGATTGGAAGAACTATTCCTGATTATTGGTGATAAAAGAGTGTAACTAAACAGTAATGGCTTGTAAAATGTGGAATTCTGAATAAAGATTTCTTAAAAAAAGAAAGAGAGGTTTCCATATTAAAGAGGCAATTAGCCCTTAGGCTGCCGACATAATTAGAACATATAGGAATTCTGGACTGATATCAATCCATGGCACAGCAAGGGTTAACATGGCAAAACATTAGTTTCAGAGGTTCCCTGATCAGTAAGCAGGTAGTCATACTAACAAGGCACGGATTAACTGGATCTGACTACACATACAGTATATATGTAGAGATATATGTATTAAAGGGGCGTGATAGTGCCCCTATAGTTAGGGTTGAGTAGGGTACTCAATGTTAAACCCCTAACTTTGTAGTTTAATACCTTTGGTGGGGTTTGTCAGAATAGCCCACAAATTTGCATTTTCCATGGACATGCCATGTTGTGAAAACTTGAAGAGTTTCATGATGGTACCTTGTGTGGTTCCTGAGATCTGGATACCCCTTATTTTGTAAAAGAGTCACATTTATCCCTATACTTAACATAGGTTTGTTGGCATGTTTATTTTCTCACATGTACAGGCTACACTGTACTGAATTTCTGCACAGAACTTTCAGGGTACATGCAGTCTGTGCTGTGGCAGTGCCTTTCGAAGGTTTGCTGAAAAAATATTAAACATTTCCTGAGTTGTAAGGATTTAAAATTTGGATAGATGCCCCATGTGAACCAAAAATTTCTGGTTCACAAGAGTGTTTTTTAGTTCGCAAATTACGATGTATCATGAACCAAAAATGGGTCTCACTAACCAAATTTTTTGGTTTTTGGTTCACAATGGCCGACATCTTGTTTCTTTATTTCTGTTGCTACTGAAGTTGAAAAACACTTCTAAAGGTACAGCTTTAGTGAAACTAAAACATCCTTGATGTATAATGTTTTCCCTAAGCAAGATTCTATAGTCTGTTTATGGGTAAATTTGCCAAAATGTTATATTTCACATATTCACGATCTCTCCTGAGCGATTTCTGGCTCAAACCACTTTTCTGGGTTCAAACAAAAAATTTTCTGGTTGGCTGGAAAAGTGGGCCGAAATACTAGTTCGAGTTCTTGAACCAGAAAAAGTGGTTCTAACTTGGTATTTTGGTTCGCGACCCAGAAAATGTGTCTCCAACTTGTACCTTTGGTTCTCGAAGCGGAAAATCTGCTACAAAGTACTACGTTTGGTTCACGAACCAAAAAATGTAGTTCAAATTACTACTTCTGGTTCGTGAAGCACAAAATGTGGTTCAGAGTTCAACTTTTGGTTGGTGAAGTAGAAAATATGAAGAAGCTAAGAGAAGAAGGCAATTTGGTCTGCGTAGTCTGCTCCTATTGCAGTGTCCAGAGGTAGTTGTACTGGGTCTGCTCCACCTCCTCATGCCTCCCATTCTTCCCATCTTTACTATTTATGGTGAATACTTTTCCCCCATGGCTGTTCTAGCCCCTCTTGAAGTGCCACCCACTGCAAGTGCCCACCACCCTATGCATGAAGAAGTGCATGGTCAATTTGCTCCTATACCTTCCTGCCTACATCTTAATACTGAGGTCATTCATGTTATAGTTGCCACCTAAGTTAAAGAAAGCTTCCTTATCCATGTTATTTATCTGTTTCTAGTACTTGAAGGTTTCAGTCATGTCCCCTATCTCTGTCCTGTTCTGTGTTGAGTAGATGTTCAGTGCCCTAAACCTCTCTTACTATGTCTTACCATGGTGATCAGTTATCATCTTTGTAGCCATGCTCTGGAACTTGTCTAGTAGGTTAATGTGCTCTTTGAGGTGTGAACACCAGTAACGAAGTCCATATTGTATATGTGGCTTCACCAGAGACTTATACAAGGGCAGTATAAGTTGGTCTCTCATTTAACAAGCCATACAACCAAGCAAATAAGTTCCTGTTTTGGCAGAAATGGAAACACGCAGGGTCCTCTGGGCCCTGCACTTCCCCACCTACATAGGTGTATGCATCTATGGAGGGGTGGAAGCACAGGGCCCAGAAGGCCCTGTGCTCCCACAGGCAAATGAGTATATGATTATACTATGTCAAAAAGTAAGGAAATTCATTGCAAAAACATTTGTTAATGCACCACTTAGGGTTAAAGTGACAAAAGTAGGGAAATGTGATGTGCAACCCTAGCACCCCACCCCCACCCTGCAGGCAGCAACAGGAAAAGCCATTGCAGTTTCACCTGTCCTGCATCTTTGCAAATCAGGCATGGGGTGTTCCCTTGAGTTGTTAACCCTAACTCTCACCACATTCTCATATACTCTACACATCTCACCTTAGTTACTGATGGAATGGGGTAGGTGTTAGGGTTAACAGCACCAGGTACACCCCACACCTGATTTGCGAAGACACAGGAGAGGTGAAACTGTCCAATGGTTTTTCCTGTTGTTGCCTGCGGGGTGGGGGTGGGGTGTTAGGGTTGGGAACCCTAACACCACATTTACCTACATTTGTCGCTTTAACTCTCACTGGTGCATTAATGAGTTTTTTTGCAATAAATATATCAATATAAGCTGGTAATAACATATGGCTAAGTTTACATTTGTACTGTGATATATGGACACCAAGGGTGTGTTGGCATGAAGCATATCCCTGAGCTGTGTATACGTCAAAGTGCGAATGTACAGTCCAAACTGTATGTTATTAAACTTATAAAACAGACCCTAAAACAAGATAAAAGCATTTTGTAAGTGAAACACATCCTATTTATGTCATTCCTGCACATAAGTGGAGGTGGGGCGGACAAGATGATACTAGAGTCCCTTCTGACCTTAAATTATTATGCTACTATGTTACTGTAAACTATTTCTAGTTTGTAAACTGTCTTGTGTTAAACTTCTAAACTGTTTGCAACTGAAACCCAGGTTTGTTTAACTTTTTTTTTTCCTATTTCAACAAAAGCCTGTTCACTTACTGTTTGTTATATCCTTTGGGTGATTTGTTGACCATCTTCCAGTGATGTTTTTTTTCCAGTGTTAAGTTTTTTAATGACTTCAGTTTGAGTTGTTTCAGATGGTGCATTTTTGGTTTTTACAGTCGAGTGCAGTGATTTCAGATTGGTTGTGACTGAAAGTGGAACTAGTCTTGAACTGCACATTTACATTGTATAAACATCCAACAATAGAGGCAGCTAAGATGAGAGTAACGGGGTCACAAACAAAACAGAAACGGCAAAGTACACACAAACAGTATGGCTCCACAGTACCAGATCTCCGGAAGAAGCACCATTTGTATTGCAGGATAAATATTTATTGTTAAAAAGCAGCAGAACAGTCTGACATTCCCCCACTCTGGTCGAACATTTTCGCACTACTCAAGGTCTTTCTCAAGACCTGAGTGTTCTGTTGCTTTTTAACAATATTTATCCCGTACACAACTGCGGTTTCTTCCTGAGACACAGTATAAACATACAGTTTGAAACTAGTGTTGAGAGAAGTTCCAACTGTACATTTATACTCTAACAAATATACAGTTCTAGAAGACTTTCAGCCAATGAATTCATCAAAACCTCTTAGCTGTCCTATAAATCTATAAACACTGTATATATGTGTGTGTGTGTGTGTGTGTGTGTGTGTGTGTGTGTGTGTGTGTGTGTGTGTATATATTAGAGGCAAAAAACTCCATTTAATGCATCAGTTAGGGTTGTTCCACAGCGACAAAAGTAAGGAAATTCAGTGTTAGGGTTGAAACACCCCCTGGACACCTCCAACCCGCCCCCCCCAACTGGCATCGGGGTGCGCGTTGGGGTCGTCGGCCCTAACTCTCACCTCATCACATGTGTAAAGGAGCAGAGGTATAGGAGAATGGGGCGAGAGTTAGGACCGACGACCAAATTTTCAACATAGGCATTTTAGGACCTCTGTTCATGAACAGTGTCACCATCATTTTCTCAAAATGTCCGGAAAACTGATTTTGCACATCGACTGCACTATTCTGCACCGGATGTGCGAAAACACATTTTGGCTAGGATATGTAAAATGACATCTGTACTGTTCATAAGGAGGTGTGGAAAAATGCCAATTTTGAAAATCTAGAGTGAAAATATTACAAATTCACGAAGTTATGAGCGTGTTTGGAAACTGCGCAATGCACGTTCGTAAAACAGCCATTTTTTTGATTTTTTTCACCAAATTTGCAACATAGGAGTTTTGAGAGCCCCCCTCATGAACAGTGGTACTGTCATTTCATTACTCAGTCCCGAAAGGTGATTCTGCGCAGTGACCGCGAAATCACCTTTCAGGACCGAATAATGCCATGACAGTGACTGAATTCATGAGGAGGGGTCCCAATAACCCCATGCTGAACATTTGGTGGCAAAATTCCTAAAAATGCCCAAGATATGCACCAATGTCGAAAAAACCCTATTTATGTCATTATACAGCTTACCGGCATTTCTTCAGTTCGCGGTCGGCTTTGAAGAGTGCAGACGTGTTCCTGGTCCACCAAAGATCGTTGCACCATGCTCCGGAGGTAAGTATGTGGTGAGGCGGGGTGTGTGGGGAGGCAGAGTGCGCAGAGGGTGAGGGTGGCGGGCTTGGGAGGGCCAGCCGAGTCGGCCGAGGACTGTTTTCTGCTTTTCAGGTTTAAAAAAAATATATATATCGCGGGACAGTTTTTCTTTTACAGGGTCATTTGGCACACTGGGGTGAGCTCCCAGCATGCCACCTGAGTGTTGTTTTTTTCCGGGGGTTCCATAGCCGACTGGGGATTGGCTCTTCGGCACACAACAAATGGGGAGGACATTATGCCGATGGGGAGTGGGCTCCCCCATCGGCAAATGAAACTGGGAAGGGGGGACATGATGCTGAGGGGGATTGGGCACCCCCTTGGCATACACTTTAAATGGGAGTGGGGGTTGCATTATGCTGACGGGGAGTGAGTGCCCCCGTTGGCAAATGATGTGGGTTGGGGCATGCCGATAGGGAAATTGGGCGCCCCTGAAGTCAGCACCACCATGTTAATGGAAGGGCTTCACCAGGAAAGGCATGTAGGGAGAGCGTGTTTTGGTGCTGCTGCATGACAAGCTTGGCTGTCATTGCAGCGGACCTTTTCTTAGATGTGCTCACCACATTATGTATTCCCGGTGTGGCGCCTGCATGCTGGCTTATTGGGGAATGAGGGCCGCATCTACTGATGCGTGCCCTGCATTCACCCAACAGTGACCGTGCCTCCAAATCTGCTACTAATGCAATATGTTGGCCTCGTAAGTGAGAGCCAACATAAAAAGTGACAGTGACACCACTCATCTCATAAGCCAGCGGGTGTTGAGGACATCAAGGGAGCTGTGCTGACTCATAATTAAAAAAAAAAGAATGAAAAGTGACTGTTGCAGCCGTTGTGTAGCATGCCACCACTGCTGCGGCACATCGCTTTTCTCTGTTACGGTGAGTGAGGGAAAGATTGCGGGAACCGCAAGGTCCATGAGAGGAACCTTTTTCTTACTTTTACACAAGTTTCTGCATAAATAAAAGTTATTTTAACTTTACAGCATGTTAGAAAAATTAGTTGCTGTGATTTTTCTTACATGTTATGAGTGTAATGAGACACTTCAGGGATGTGTAATTATAGGGGAATAATTGCACTTTGCTCTCGTGTGTTTAAAGGTACTCAGCGCAAGCACCTTGTGCCTAACAACACACTCAAGTCGTGCAATTATTCCCCCATAATTACACACCCAGGTGTGTCTTGTTGTATACGTAGTGCAAGTTGCTATATACTGGTTTGATATATAACAAAAGAGTTAGAATAAAGACATGCTGAAAATAGAAAAATAAAGTTGAAGAAATATTTTCCATGTTCAGTGTGCATTAAAGACCTTGTATAATCAACACCAGCAGACAGTAAAATGTTACAACTTTTAAGAGGTAGGACATTTTCTATGTGAAAGTATTATGCTGAATATGTGGAACAGCCCACTGCCTGACAGCAGACATATCTAGTTTTATTTCCTCCACTACATCATCAGCAGTGTGACCTCACTGACTGTGACATCACAGGTGATTGACTGGCAGCTACAGAGTGGCTCTTCCTGAGTAGCTGTGATGTCAGTCGGTGAGGTCACAGTGCTGTTGGTGTAGTGGGGGCAGAACTAGGTATGTCAGTTGCCAGACAGAAAGCGGTTCCACAGACCACACCTACTGACATCAAGTAAAAAATCTTCTAATTACCAAAAGCGAAAAGAAAAAGCACATTAGATATAAAATATAATAGTTGACTGCTTTTAAAAATTAATATAAACTTAGGTGGTACACTATGCTTTAAATCTAGCCCTTATGTTATAAATCAAATCATCAGTTTATAACTAGCAATATAGTTGACAAACATAGCCACAGGACTAAATACAGTTTAATGTTTTGTTCTACTTTCAGTCCACACACTGACACAGCATTCAGTTTATATATATATACATATATTATGGTAGCACGGTAGTGCTACCATAGTTAGGGTTGAGTAGCACTTTTAAGGTTAAAGGGTCAAATTTGCACCTTAATAACTTTGCCACTGTTCAACAGATTTGCCTGAAATTTGGTATGCACAATTGGGTGTGGTAGATCTTGGGATCTGCCAAGTTTCGTACTGGTTAGATATATGGCTGTGGAGTTATTAAGCGACAACGAATTGCACAATTACGCTTTTTTGCAATTTCTTTGCTCGCACCTACAGGTTGCACGGTTTGCGCGACTAGTCTGAAAACTTCAGGGAATGTGCGGCAGTAGTGCCCGATGTGCCTTTCGAAGATTTCGTGAAAAAATGTTAAACGGTTCAAAAGTTATTCAAAAAACAAATTCCCATTATAAGTCAATGGGAAAAGTTAACAAAAAGTTTTACACTTTCGCAAATGCACTTTTTTCTACTTTTGCAAATGGCCCTAGTATTTTTGCAAATACACCATTTTGTTTTCAGTTGGTGATCAGAAAAATGCTTGGCATTTAAATTTGGGACCATCTAGGGACACAATTCTTTTTTGTGTTCACCTAGTCAGAACCTGAGGATGCTAGCCATGTCTTTATTTTGCGGTTAAACACCCCAGAAATATGTTTTTCAAAGTTATGGAAAAATAACTTTTGCAAAGTACTTTCGTGCTCATGACACTTTCGCAAATCACGAAAGTACTTTGTAACACTATGGCCAAAATGACAGGAGTTCTTTGCCACCTTGCTGCAAAAGAACTGTTAGGTCTTTTGGCCTGAAATCTGGAAGGAAGGCAGCCAACGTGTCACAGATGTGGGACAAACATCCATAAAATGACCGTGTTACAAGCGTGCATTATGCAGTTTCCATGCACCCTTGTAACTTCACAAATTTGTAGTATTTTCATGCCAGATTTTCAACACTGGCAATTTTTCACACCTCCTTATGAACAGTACAGCTGTCATTTTTCACAGGCTGCCCAAAATGTGTTTCCGCACCTGTGGCGCACGATGGCATGGTCACTGTGGGAAATCAACTTTTGGGACAGATTAACAAAATCACAGAGCCACTGTTCATGTGGGGAGGTCCCAAAATGCCTATGTTGAAAACGTGGCTAAAAAAATCCCAAAAATAATTGGGTTACGGACGTGTGTTGCGCAGTTCCTATGCATGCTCATGACTTCACCAATTTTTCATATTTTCACTCCAGATTTTCAACGTTGCCATTTTTTTTACACCTCCTCATGAACAATACAGTTGTCATTTTTCACCTCCTGCCCAAAATGTGTTTTCTTCCCTGTGTCACCAAATGGCAGAGCTGTTGTGCAACACCACCTTTCAGCTAACAAACTGATTGTGCCGCTCTTCATGAGCTGGGGACACAAAAAGTCCATGTTGAAAATTTGGAGTGACAATACCAACAAACACCTATGACGTTATGGTTTCCAACTGTAAAACCCCACCCTGTAGAGACTGTCAGGCGTTAGGGGTGTGACTTGGGATCATTGGCTGTAATGCTCACGCCATTCCACCCCCACCCTGCAGCCAGTGACAGGCATCAAGGTGTGCCTTGGAGTGTTCGGCTCTAAGGTTCATCTCATTCTCCTATACTGCACCCGTCTCAGCGTATTTCCTTATGGAATGGGGTAAGTATAAGGCACATAGACCCCAGAGCAAACCACAACACTTGTCAGTGTCTACAGGGAAGGGTGAGGTAAAATGGCATGAGCGTTATAGTTGACTGCCCAAAGGCACACCCCAACGCCTGTCAGTTTCTGCAGGGTGGGGGTGAGGTTGGCATCGGTTCAATACTTCACTGCCATTCCTATTATGCATCTCTAACTCCTGCAATGCCAATGCCAGCGAGACAACATTCTGCATTGACAAATGCTTGTTTGAACAACAGCAAGGATGGGCTCCTCTGGCTCTCTGTGTGGCTCGAGCAGTGTGAGTGTGATCTGTGCTGTAAAGTGGCTACCACACTGAAACGAGTGCAGGCGGGTAATTATGGGCACATAATTACATGGCTGTACTGGTGTTTCAGCCAATCCAGCACAGGATTTTTCTTATACATGTTATAAGGTTGCTTAAAACAGTCACATGACCAAACATAGATTGTATTATCACCCTCTTGCTGTGGCAGCAGTCAGCAGTCTCTGAACTACTGCCCTCAAACCAGTCGTCTTCTGAGCGTAAGCAGTGAATTCCAGAACCTGGCTGATAATCTTAAAAAACTAATGCTGATCTTAAAGAAGAACTCTTGTCCTCCCAGAACCCACCCCCAAACCAAAAGCCCCCAAAATATCTGTTTAATCGGCTGTGTTGCTTAACATTTGATGCAGTCTTGATCGGTAATGTAAACACCCCTGGAGCTGTGCAATGCCATTGCACATTCTCAGTGTGATGCTGTACTGAGAATGTGAAATGGGGCTGTGCAGCTCCAGGGGTGTTTACATTACAGCTCAGAGATTGCATCAAATATTAAGCAACACAGGTAATTAGAAAAACTATTTTTTGAGCTTAAAAGCCTAATCGGGGTGTGTGTGTGTGTGTGTGTGTGTGTGGTTTGGTGGATTAGGAGTTCTTCTCTAAAAGCTGTTGCTGCAGCAGTTCTGGTGGTACAGTGGCAGTGCTGCTGCCTGCTGCCAGTGACCTGGGTTTGGCAGCAAACTTAAGTTGCTGAGGGCTGGCCGGGGTGGAGAAGATCAAATGTCTAGAGGACTGCTCTTCTCTCCCAGGGTGGGGGTTGGGGATTGAACCTCCCACAGTACACCTGACATATAGCAGAGGCTGGGTGTTCTGGAAAAGGGGAGGTCCAAAAGGGTGTAGGATGTCAACAGACACTACGCATTATTGCATGTTGACGTGTCAGGTTCTGCAAAGCAAATAGAAGAAATATTTGTGCTAAAGCAGAATAGTGGCTGGCCCACCCGCAGGCTCGGCACCACCAACTGGGCAAGTCCCTCCGACCCCACTACAAGGGGTCAGTCGTGTGGGAACAGGGTAAGACCTAGGGATTGGTGATGATTCTGCTGGTGGGGCCATCCTGATAGGGGAAGTCAGAAGTCAGGGGATAAATCCAGGTGACTCAAGCATTGGCCAGTGCCAAGTGGTCACTTGCTTGTATTTGCTGTGTTGTTGTTGTTGGGTATAGGTAGTGCAGCAGTTAAAATTAACAAATTAATAACATGAGTCAAAATAGTGAAATTGTCATAATAGGGAAATAAAGAGGTTCACACATAACATTGTTGTTTTCCTAGATTGTGACTTGTGTGCCTTGTGACTGGGCAAGGATTTCAAAAGAGAAAAAATATAGAGTGGACAGAAATTCCATAATATGTTGCTGTGACAAGTGGAGAAGGGGCATCCCCCTTAAAACAACCATCTCACAGCTCAGACTGCTACCGCATTATTCATATGCTGTACAAGCAATCATAATATGCTTGACTCCTGAGTATATCTGTTGAGCCGTGGTTTTTTTTTTTTTTTTTTTAGATTTTTTCCTAGCTTTTCTGGGGAGATGGCAAGTGGCTCCGCCCCTTCCTTGGGGAGGGCACATCTATTCCCGGCCGTCCGCTGGATCAGCTGCGGAGCCTGCCAACTCCATTTTTCTCCCCACCCGACTGGCGTCGCGACGACGCTGCAGTGGAGGCACGCAGGCTGCGGTCTCGCAGTACCCACCCTTCTTGTGTTGTTCTCAACTTGTGCTACCCTCAGGCCTCCATTTGACAGCAGCTGTATCGGCCCGGGTGGCGAGATCCTCCCAGGAGAGGAGAGCTGCCTTGTGGCTGCTCAGTCCAACTTCTCCCCTTCCCCCGGCCAGCCCCGACGACCCAGGCTCATTCCCGAACCTGGGTCGCTAGCATAGCACAAGGTGTGGCATCCACAGTTTCATAGGTAGGGTTTCAAGTCAAGCGGCCAAGGAGCCATGTGTGACTTGCCACATATCAGTGGGGATACTCTCTAGTTCGTTATCCCATAAAATTGTCTAAACGATTTTTGAAAACTCGCATACTAGGTGCCTCCACAACTGTTGAAGGCAAGATGTTCCAAAAACTAACCACTTGCTGACTGAACCAATGTCCTTGCCTGGAAGTCCTGTAATGTTCTCCTTTTAATTGCTTATTATGTGACCTTGTATCTCTTTCATTAACAACTGTTTGTTGTAACCCAGCAGGATTCCCACAATACCCCATCTTTATATGCCTTATAAACAAAACAAAGGTCTCCTCTAATATTCCTATATGAGCGTGAGAACAGTCCCAGCTGCCTTAATCTCTCACCATATTCCTCATTTTTCATACCCTTTATTCTTTTTGTAAACCTTCTCTGCACTCTCTCTCTAAGTTTGATTCCCCGTCCTTGTGGAGTAGTTAAAGGTGACCCGTATTCCAGGAATGGTCTCACCAAAGATCTGTATAAAGGGAGTAGTACATCCCTATTCCTGCGATTAATATTTCTAAATATATTCCCCATCAATATGTTAGCTTTTTTTAAGGCATCTTTGTTATGTGAATAAAACTGGAGATTATTAGTAGTCCACACTCCCAAATCCTTTTCACACTCTGTGATAGCTATGGCCCTATTATTTATTGTATGTGCAGCATGTGGGTTGTTTACGCCAAAGAGCATCACCTTGCATTTGTTCTCATTAAACTTAAGGTTATAATTTTGCGCCCATACTTCCAGTTCATTTAATTGGGTTTGTAGGTGCCGAATAGCTTCCATATCATTTACAATTGCCCCCACTTTGATGTCATCAGTTTACTTTTTTATCCACGCCCTTCCTGTCACCTGCATACTGGGGACCAAGGTGGAGAACAGCAGTGGCTCCAGAATTGACTACTGCAGCACTCCAATCGTCACACTACCCCAGTTGGAGGTATGGCCCCTGATCTGTACCCTCTGTAAGCGTCAAGTAAGCCATGACTGCTTCCATCTAACAAAGGCTGGATCCACTCCCATATCTTGAAGTGTTTCTAATAATTTTGAGTGTGAAACAGAGTCAAAGGCCTTTGCATAATCCAGATATCCATTGCCTTACTCCTCAGTGCCACTGGGCCATTGAGCCTTGTTTCTGTATGTTGTAACAAACAAAATGCTTTAATTGTAGTGTATTACTTTTCTAATTCTAGCATTCCACTATTGTGTATTATTGCACCTAGTTTTTATTGTATGCTGTCCTTCCCAGGCCCTCCCTGTAAATGAGCTTGCTCAACGAAGCCTTTTCCTGGTGAAATAAATTAACTAAACTAGTGTTCAAAAGACAGGTAACAATACAGCTCGTTACCTAACGTGATCAATGAGCATAGAAAGATGTTTAAACAACTGTTTCGCTTGCTTTTTACCATGTATGAGAATACATTAATTCCATGAGTTGTAGTCGCTGCATCATGCGTATGCAGATGATACGGGTTGTGCAACATCTTTGTCATTCTCAAACGGCGACACGTGTAAAGGCGGTAAACAGTAGCATCTGTGGAACAAAAAGCAGAGGTACAGTTTCAAGCAGAAATTAGGAATGGCACAAGAAAACCTTCTACCTCACATTTCTAGACGTTATGACTGGCAAGGACTTCAAAAGGAAAAGGATAAGAAAGGCCGAGATTGGGTGGAATTGGGGAGGAGTATATTCTGGAGCTGTGATAGGTTGAGGAGGAGTGTATCCCAAATGCATTCTCACACTCCAGTCTGGTATCAGTGTATACATATGCTTTATAAACTCTGGTGACAAAAATATAATATTTAGTTTGTACCTCGTACCAAACTCTGTACTTTATTCACATTAATTATGCATAATACCCCTTTTGTGCAGATTACCTCTTTTGAGTGCTGCTTGACCCTATGTATGTGATACAAAATGCCCTTATGTTGTTTACTTCATGGTCATGTTCCTCCTTTTGTTTCTCTTTATCTCAGTGTTTAATTCCCTACACAGAATATGACTGTTTCTTGCCTTCTGTATGTATTTCCTATAAATTATTTAATTCCCTATTTCAGAATGGTACTGTTCTTGCCTTCTGTATGTATACCTGTTATTGCTCTGTAACCTCCCGGGTTGTGCCTGAAAATAGTCATCCCTATAGCTAGTGCAGCTACCCAGTAAACAAAAACTAAATAAATAAATAAACAAACATATTCACATTGTTCATGGAGTATATGCATTGAGTCTTGCTTATTTATGTTGTAATGACCAAAATGCTTTAGTTTTTAGCGTTCAAAACACAGGTAAGCAGAGTAACACAACTCTGAACCTAAATTGATCAAGTGTATGACTATGTTAAAACAACTGTTTTGCTTGCTTTTTACAACATATGAGAATACATTAATTCCATGAGTTGCAGTCACTGCATCATGGGTGTGTGAATGATATTGCTTGTGCAATGTCTTTGCCATTCCATGAGAAACAATGTTTGCAACAGTAACTCATATGAAAGTAGTAAACAGTGGCATATGTGGAACAAAAAACAGAAGCAAGATTTCAAGCAGGAATTAGGAAATTAAAACATAAGAAAACATTAACTGGGGCAACATGAGAAACATAGATGGAAATGAACAGAGCTGTACCTAAAGACAGCAAGGATGTGGTGGCACTGTATTGGGAAAGGTATGTGGAAAAAAGAAACGTTAGCAGTAGAAATGTGTTATAAACATTTCAAGCAACAGTAGCAAGCAAAGAAAGTGACAGGTAATGTATATGGACTATGTCAGAATGGGGGGGCATAGATTAGGGAGGGGAGTGATAAAGACCAAATGCCACAGAGTGGCTAATATGAATTACAATGAATGGCAGCAGATTTGAGTGGGACAGGGATCGAAGAGAGGAGGACAGAGCAAGTGTCAGAGGTTGGGTGGAGGAAGTGTCACACAGTGGCTAATGTATAGGGGGAATACAAGAATATTGGGGGGGTGGAGATTAGGGAAGAGGAGGAGAGAGAGAGAGCAAGTGCAGCAGAGTGACTAGCGTGTAGCGGCAGTGCTGGCATTCTGGTGAATAGATGTCGGGGAAGGGAGATATAGAGAGCTAGTGTCAGAGTAGCTAATGTGAATGGCAGCATTTTGGAGGAGGGGCAGAGATTAGGGGAAGAGCAAATGCTGCAGAGCTGCTAATGCATAGGGAAATGTTGGCATGCTGTGGGGGCAGAGATCAGAGAGGGGATGGATATAGAGCAAGTGGCGCAGAGCAACTAATGAGAATTACAGTGAATGTTGTCAGTTTGGGGAGGCAGATATTGAAGAGGGGGAGAGAGCAAGTGCTAAAGAGCAGATAAAGTGAAAGATGGGGAATGGAGGGAACAGTGGGGCAGAGAAGGGAATGGGGCAGAGATTGGGGGGAGAGAGCTGGTGCCACAGAGAGCCCGATGTATACGGAGAATGGTAGCATGTTAGAGGGTCAGAGATTGGGTAGAACAGGGATAGAGTCGGAAAGCATTTTATATATTTGGAGAATGGCAGTGTATTGGGGGGATAAGGGAGGAAAGGAACAGAGAGCAGATGGCACACAACAGGTAATATGAAGTACTGGGAGTAGCAAGATATTTGAGGGTGGGTAGGAGAGAGTAAGTGCTGCAGAGCGGACAGTGCCGGATTTTTTTTTGGGGGGGTCAGATACCAGGGAGAGGAGAAATAGAGAGCAAATGCAAAGTAGCTAATCTGAGTGATAATGAGTGGCAGCATTTTAGGGGGAAGAGATCGGGGGGGGAAGAGCAAGTGCCGCAGAGCAGCTAATATATTTGGAGAATTGCAGCTATTTGGGGGACAGCAGAGCAGACATGACAGAGGGATAAGATCAAGTGGTGAACAGCGGATAATGTGACTTAGGAATGGGGGTACATTGCGGAGGGCAAATATGATAGCGTGGGAGGGGCGAGAGTAAGTGGCGACAGCAAGTAATGTGAGTTATTGGGAATGGTGGCATTTTGAGGTGGAGGCATAGATTGTGGAGCAGGGAAGAGAGCAGATGCTACAGAACAGCAAGTGTATATGGACCATGGCAGCATGTTGTGTGTGTGTGGGGGGGATGTCAGAGATTGGGGAGGGATAGAGAGAAAGTAGGGAAGAGTGGAGCATGTGTTTCGGGTGGGGAGGAAGAGATTGAGGAGGGGTGTAAGGAAGAAGTGCCACTGAGTGGGAAATGTAAAGTAGCAAAGACTGCCATTTGCTGTGTTCACCATTAAGCAAAGCGTGTTAAAAGCACTGGGCAGCAGCACAAAGCACAACTAAATGCAGGGGCAAGATTTCATGCAAAACTTAGGAACTGCACAAGAAAACCCTCTACTTTGCATTTTTCCTTCTTGTGACTGGTCAGTGACTTCAAAGGGAAAAGGCAGAGAGTGGGTGGAATAAGGATAGCAATTCAGCATTCAAAAGCTGTACTAGGTTAAGAAGGGACATGTCCCCCCAAAGCCCTTTCACAGTTCAGACCAATACCAATTTATTCACATGCTTTACAAGAAAATATAGACACCATGCTGCCTAGAGTATATGTAAAGAAAATAGACACCTTGCGGCCTACAGTATATGTATTCAGCATTATTTATTTATGTTGTGATGACTAAAATGCTTTAATTTTTAATGTTCAAAACACAGGGGTACGAAGAGTAACACAACTCCTTACCTAAAGTGACCAGTGAGTGTAGGAACATTTTAGAGTATAAGTTGTGCTTGCTTTTTACCACAGATAAAATAGAGAATACTACATGGGTGGCTGGGTGTAACCAGATTTCTAGGAGCGTGAATATGTTGTTCATCCACACTCTCTGGCATGTCCCTTTCCCCTTTAAATCTTGCCAGAAGTCTTCAAGCTGGCTCCTCCCACCCACCCGGGTGGTAAATACCTTGGCTTCACCCCATGATGCCAGATCTTCCTTTCCGCTGGAAGATACAGGTTCCCTCGTGCTACTCTAGCAATTCGTATGCCCTGGCTTCGCGACATTGGTTTTTACCACAAATCTATCTAAAACTCATCAGAGTTACCGATTCCAATTTCAGTGCATCAGACATGGAGGACAAATTGTCCCCCGGATTTCTCCATGTACCTGCGGCCAGAAGATGTCGCGCAACGATCCCCACTGAACGTGTGTCTATTGCCTCGGCGTCGGACATGATACCTCGTTGTGCACTTTCTGTTTGGCCTTCCATCCCAACGTTCTGGACGACCACAAGGCACATCTAAAATTGGGGAGACCAGAGAAAAGGAACCCGCCGGTAAAATCTAAAGAGGCAAGGTGGGTTGTTTCCACGGCCGCGGGATCCGCCGAGCAGTTGGAGCAGATGAAGGCATTCGAGGAGGAAGCTGCTCAAGTTTCCGCCAGTCTAAGCTTTTTTGTTCCACTCAACCTTGGCTCTACTTTTATGGGCTCCTTCAGGGAGTTGTGCCAGTCTCTCCCCACCAGGGGTGAGGTGCCCAAGGGCTCGCACTCCTCCCGCTCTCAGAAGAGGGATAAGGACCCTAAGTCTTCGACTAAATGGAGACGCTCCTGGAACCAAGAGAGGTCCAAGTCCCAGGAACACGCGGTCTCAACATCGGTCAAGATCGCTTCCTTGGCCGCCGGCTTTACAGACCTCCCATCTGGCCAAGGCACAAAGACCGAGGAAACAGCCGAACCGGCCAGGATTACGCTTGACCCGATCGCGCCTTTATCTCCGACTCCGGTCGACGAATCCTTAGAAAGGACTCCGGTCCTTTCTTTTCCTTATCGAGGAAACTGTACCGGAACCTCAGTTTTCACTGACTCCGGTGACTCCTGATCGACCGAACCGACCCCGTTGGTCTCGATCGAGGACTAAGACCCCTTCAGTCAAACGACCTAAAAAGGGCCCCAAACACTCTAAGAAGAGGTGCTGCCACAGATCTTCATCCTCCTCAGATGAGGAGAGGCTTTGATGGAAACTCCGTCGACGCTATGAGGATCTTAGGTGGCAACAGCTGATTTTGACCGGGCAGATGCCGGCCCCACCGGCTGCACCGGCCATCACTTGGCTCCTGCCTCCTAGGCCGACGCCGACCCCTCTGAAACTGAAGGTCTCAGTTCCACCGCCCATGGGGCCAGCCCGTATCCCGGCTCGGCCTATTACGGTCTCTCCACCGATTTTGGCGGAACCACTGCCTAAGCAGCCTCAGGGAGGGACCAACCAGACACCGGGCTGCCCCGACGTCTGTCAATCACGGTTGTCTCTGATCACCCACGGCGTATCGAGGGAGACCTAAGCAGAAGACCGCTGTACCCCGACTCTTCGGACTCAGATGACACTGGATTACACTCTCATCCTGGGGATGATGAGTCATCCATGGCAGGATTAGAGGAAGGCCCTTCCTCTTTTCAGGGCATTCTCCGCCTGATCTCCAAATCAACCGGAATACCCCTGGAGCCCATCTAGAAGAAGGCAGAGTACCCCCTTATGGATATCCTTAAAAGGGGGGATACCCCGATGCAGACCTTTCCAGTGGCCAAAGCCATCGTTGGGCCAGCCCTTGAGCTTTGGCAGCATCCTGCTTCTTGCCCAGCTCCGTCTGCCTATATGGCCCACAAGTATACAGTGCCCATGGGGTCTCTGGCGGGGTTCACAGAACATCCCTTGGCCGAAAGCCTAGTGACTGCTTCTGTGTTCAGATGTACTGGTAGCTCAGCTGACACTGACCGACCCCTGGACAAATAGTCCAAGAATATGGACCATTCTGCTCGTAAGGTCTATGGGGCCTCCTCCTTAGGCCTTCGTCAGGCCAGCTCGGCTGTTATCATGGCACACTTCTCTCATGCCCTCCTGGGGTCATTAGATGAAGTCCTCCCTCATCTCCCGGCGGACATGCAGACCACAGTGAAGCAAGTCCATGATCAGGGCCGTGCTGTTGCAAAACAGCAGCTCTCGATGGCCCTGGACATTGGAGATTCCTGTGCCCACTCCTTAGCAACTGCAGTGGCCACTTGCCGTAGGGCTTGGCTGAGGCTATCCTCCTTCCCGGCGGATACTCAGCACAAGCTGGCTGACGTGCCCTTCCTAGGCACCGACCTCTTTGGTCCAGGAGTGGCTGGTCACCTTCAGCGCATAGAGCAGTCCAGTACCACCTTGGATGCTACCTCTGTGAAGGGTTCTTTGAGCACGAACCAGCAGAAATGAAAGAAGAAGCCTTTTCAGCACTCTTCCCCTGCGGTTAGGCAGCCCTCCTATCAAGGAGGCCAGCAGCAACAGCAGACTCAAGCTTTGCACCCCAGGCCCAAACAGGGCCCTCAACAGCCCCGTAAAGGAGATTGAGGTGCTGGTCCAGGAGCCTTTTCCTCCTCTAAGCCTGCTCAGTGACGGGTTGGAAGTTGCCACCCCTACACCCGACATGCCAGCTCTGGGTCCTCCCGTGGGGGGCCGGCTCAGTCACTTTCTTTCCGCCTGGTCCAGTATCACCTCAGACAGGTGGGTTCTAGAAGTGGTCAGCCAGGGACTCCCTCTAGAATTCAAGCAGTACCCTCCTAGCTGAGCCCGCACCCCTCGGGAGGAAAGGATCTCAGCTTGCACTCAGTTGGCTCTTCGAGATGACATTGCTCAGCTCCTCCGCAAGGAGGTGCTAGTTCCAGCACCGGATCCTCCTACAGACCCAGGCTTTGTGTCCAGGTACTTCTTGGTGCCCAAGCGGATGGGGTGGTTGGTGCCCCATCCTAGATCTCCATGACCTGAATCAATATTTCAGGTCTCGCACCTTCCGGATGGTAACTCTGAACCAGATCATACCATCCCTGTAGCGAAACATGTGGTTCTGTTCACTGGATCTGCAGGATGCGTTTTTCCATGTCCCAATCCGTCCATCCCATCAGCGGTTCCTCCACTTCGGGGTCAAAGGGACCCTGTACAAGTTCTGAACCATGCCGTTCGGCCTGTCATCGGGCTCAGAGGGTCTTCACCAAGTGCATCGCAGCGGTGGCAGCCCATCTCTGTCGTCGAGGAGTTCGAATCTACTCTTATCTCGATGACCGGCTCCTGGCAGGTTCCTCCCTATAGGAGGTAGAGAGATCCAGGGATCTGGCTCTCCGAACCTGCTCCCAACTAGGCCTTCTGATCAACGAGGCCAAGTCGGAACTCATGCCCTCTTAGGTGATGGGCTTCATTGGGGCAGAGCTCGACTCTCGTCAAGCCAGAGCTTGGCTTCTGGCAGACAGGGCGGAGGTTCTTTCCTCCTTTGCTCAGTAATTTCTGGTTGGGCACTTGCACCCTGCCCGGAACTTCCTGCGCCTTCTGGGTTACATGGCAGTGTGCACCTCAGTGGTCCGTTGGGCCAGATGGCACATGTGCCCCCTCCAATGGGAGCTGGCCACTCAGTGGACTCAGCCCCACGGTCATTTCGACCAGCTGATCACTGTGACCCAGAAGATGTGGGACACTCTCCAATGGTGGACTGTCCCAGAATGGTTGCGGGAAGGGATCCCGTTTGTCCGCCCGAGCCGACAGTCGTTCTTACGACCGATGCCTCTCTCATGGGCTGGGGAGCCCACATGGGGGGACAGAAGAGCCCACGAGTTCTGGACCCTCGAGGAGTCCCGATGCCACATCAACCTGTTGGAGCTCAGAGCAGTTAGACTGGCGCTGTCAGCTTTTGCTCCTCAGCTCTGGGGTCAAGTGTTTCAAGTCCAGATGGACAATACCACGACCATGTACTACCTCAACAAACAGGGCGCCACGCACTTCTGTCTGCTATGCAAGGAGGCGCTCCAAATCTGGACCCTTGTCAGCTGGTTGGAGGCGGATCTCCTAGCCATTCATGTGGCAGGAGTCTCGAACCAGCTGGCAGATGCTCTCAGCCGCATAGGCCAGACGTCCCACGAGTGGTCACTCCATCCAGAGGTAGCTTGCAACTTGTTCTCCCATTGTGGCAAACCAATGGTGGACCTGTTTGCCTCCAGGGAAAACACCAAGTTGAGGCTGTATCATGCCCACCCCCCTCAGCAGGGCTCACTGCAGGGGGATGCCTTCTCGAGGCCGTGGACCCCAGGCCTCCTCTATGCCATCCCTCCAATTTCCCTTGTTCCACAAGGTGTTACTCAAGGTAAGGAGGGACAAGGCAAAGGTGATTCTGGTAGCTCCAGACTGGCCGCACCAGTTCTGGTACCCAGATCCCTCAGCCTCAGCTGCAGACCCCCGGAGCGACTCTGTACATGCCCGGACCTGATATCTCTAAACTAGGGGAAGGTTTTCCATACGGACCTTCAATCCCTGCACCTGACAGTCTGATACCTGAGTGGCTAGAGTTCCAGGCTCTGGGTCTTTCCAAGGATGTCTACACTGTTGTGGAGGCATCTCGAAAGGAATCGACCAGGAAATGTTATGCCTTCAAATGGAAAAGATTTTCCATTTGGTATCAGAGTAGGAGTCTGGACCCCTTATCCTGCTCTGTGGCTAACATTCTCGACTACCTTTGGTCTCTCTCCAAAGGGGGTCTACGATCATCGACCCTTAGGGTGCACCTGGCAGCCATTTCTGCTTACCGAGAGCGGGCCAGTCAGCTGACATTGGCGCAGGAGACAGTCATCAGGCACTTTTTCAAAGGCCTGGATCACATATCCCCTCCGGTGCGTGAACCTCCACCTCCATGGGATCTCTTGCTGGTTTTGGCAAAGCTCATGGGCAAGCTATTCGAACCCATGTAAAAGTGTGAGCTTTCACACTTGTCGTGGAAGACGGCCTTCCTGGTGGCCATCACGTCAGCCAGAAGGACAGGGGAACTCCAGGCACTTTTGGTGGACTCCCCTTATCTGGTCTTCTACTGGGATAAAGTTGTCCTGTGCCCCCACCCGAAATCCTTCCGAAGGTGGTGTCAGAGTTTCACCTTAACCAGGTGCTAACTCTGCCGGTATACTACCCTAACTACACCTCGGACGCCGAGTACAGGCTCCATACTTTGGACCTGAGACCATCTGTCTTTTATTATAAGGAGAGAACGGCAGAAATTTGTGAGAGGTTTGCTGCCGTTTGTCACCTATGCTGAAGCTTACTTCTGCGGTGACCTGCAGCCAAACGGACGATAGCAAGATGGATTATGTCATGCATAGGTCTGTGCTATGAGTTGGTGGGCAAGGAGCCTCCCAGAGGGATAAGAGCTTACTCTACCCGCCATACTGCTGCATCGGTGGCTGCTTCCAGGGACATCCCTATCCAGGAAATCTGTCCAGCTGCTACCTGGAAGTCAGAAAACACCTATATTACCCACTACCACATCGACCTTGAGTCATGCCAGGATGCTGGTTTTGGGGCCTCGGTTCTCCAATCTTTATTTCCCAAGTAGGGGGTGTGTGCCTTGCCTCTCTCCTCCCGGAGAACTGCTTGGAGTTTGCCAGGCCAGAGAGTATGGGTGAACAACATATCCATGCTTCTAGAAGAACAGGTTACTCACCTGTAACGGTAGTTCTAGAAGTGGTATATGTTGTTCATCCACACGCACCCACCCGACCTCCCCAGCTTTAGGCACACCACCTTGCTTCCAGTGGGCTAAGATCTGGCATCATGGGGCAGAGCCAAGGTATTTTTCACCCGGGTGGGTGGGAGGAGCCAGCTTGAAGACTTGCGGCAAGATTTAAAGGGGAAAGGGACATGCCAGAGAGTGTGGATGAACAACATATACCACTCCTAGAACTACTGTTACAGGTGAGTAACCTGTTCTTTTCCACACACCTAAGATGTTGGATGTCACATAAATCCTGAGAATAGAAGCTCGAATGGTTTATAAAAGTACCCATACCAAGGGTGTGTGTAATATTCTGAGTTACACCCACCCACCCCTGTTTTGCTTTTTAGAATTACTAGTGGAGCATTTTTAATAAGAATGTGTTTTAAACATTTGTTCACCCCGAGATAAGTGCATGCTTGAATGTGATTAACTCACTTGCATACTGTGTAACCCTCAGCACGTCACTTAACCTCCACAGTGTTGACCCTGAAAATAGACGTTGTGCCTAGTGGGCCTTACCTGGTTACAAAAGAATTAACAAAAAAAAGATGCTAAGTTGTGCAACATCTCTTCCACTCCGAAAGACAAATCGCTAAACTGCAGCACATATAAAGCAAGTTAACAGTTGCACATTTCAAGCAGGAAGAATTGGGAATATACAAGAAAACCTTGCAGGTTGCATTTTCCAGTCTTGTGTTTGAGCAGTGACGTCAAAGAGAAAAAGAAGAGAAAGACTGAGAGTGGGTGAATTAGGGAGGAGAGTCAGTATTCCGAAGATGTGACAGGTGAAGGAGGGGCATGACCCAAAAAGTCCTTTCACAGCAGACTGATACCAATGTCTTTGCCTGATTTGCAAGTGAACATAAAAAAAAGTGAACATAAAGGGGAAAAAAACAGATGTGTGCCATCGAGGCACAGGTCAGGAAGCATAGGAAAACCTGGAGCAGTTGTAAAATTTGCAATAAGTGATTTATTATTAATAAAAGTAAAATAAAAAAATAAAATTGTTTAGTATAACTATTTACAAAGGCAGCATAAACAGAGAAAGTCCATCTGGGTTTCTTCTTAATTTCCAATCTCAGTTTTTGTGTCTCTCTTGCAAGAAACTGCAGCTCTGTTTTTATAAGACTTTGTAACCCTCACTCATTAGGAAAACAGCATGCTTTTCACACAAAATTCTTGTAAGTTTCAACAAGTGCAGCAAAAAGAACATTGTGACTGAGAAATGACCTTTTGTTTACATCTTCTACAAAAGGCTTAAAAAATTGCATCTCAGGTTAACCCTTTGAGTTCCAAATAGCTTTGCAATCATTTCAACAGTATAACTATATACCGTTTTAAACAAAGGAATCCCAGTATCAATTGCATTTCCACAGAATGATTCACATATATTTTTATACCAGCAGATATATGCAAGGGGGAAGAAAAAATAGAACAGCAAGTGAGGGAAGAGAAACAGCTAGAGGCAGAGAATTGCAAGACCATCGGGGTGATCAAGTCCTAGGTCTCATGAGAAAATTTGGTTGCACAACCAGACAGTCAAGAGACAGAAAAGGAGAGAATAGAACAGATCCTTGCATTTAAACTCTTTCTCCAGAACAACTGGGACAGGGCCCTATTCAACCCTGTCACATACCCCCCTCCTTAAGAGCGAACCTGTTTTACGAAAACAGGTTTCCAAAATGTTCTAGTAATTCTTATCTAATATAAGCATATAACCTTTACAGTTTTGTGCATCTACAGTATCCTTTTTTCCATAACAGTACAGCAAATAGAACATTGTGACCCAGAAATGACCTCTTGTTTACATCTTCTGCAAAAGGCTTTAAATTTCATCCCAGGTTAACCCCTTGAGTTCCAAATAGCTTTGCAATCATTTTAACAGTATAACTATATACAGTTTTAAACAAAGGAATCCCAGTATCAGTTATATTTTCACAAAATGTTTCACGTATATTTTTATACCAGCAGATATATGCAAGGGGGAAGAAAAGACAGAACAGCAAGTGAGGGATTAGAGATCGCTAGAGGCAGTGAATTGCAAGACCATGGGTGATCAAGTCCTAGGTCTCACAAGAAAATTTGGTTGCGCAACCAGACAGACAAGAGACAGAAAAGGAGAGGAAAGAACAGATCCTTGCATTTAAACTCTTTCTCCAGAACAGCTAGGACAGGACCTTATTCAACCCTGTCGCACCGTGGCAGCTAGTAAATTGCTGCAGTGTGACTGCTTGTTAACAGCTGCTACTGCTTCTTGCTAAGCATTGTTTCTTGTTAAAAGTAACTCCAGCTTTTGTTGCTACAGAATTTTAAAAATCTTGATGTTTTACCTCCCAAGTTACAGAGCAAGCTCTAGGCCATTGCTGCAATAGCTCGAATTACAAATTTCTGCTTTTTCGCTCTTGGGGATTATTGAAAGCTTAGTCCCAGGATTTCCCCCTAGGTTGTGTCAAAAGGACTGTAATTATGAATCTTTTGTAACCTTTTTTTATTTATTCTGTTGCTTACATTGCATTCCTGTATAGTGCTTGTTTGCTGTAATATACAAAATTACAAATAAAAAGTGTGAAAAAAAAGTTCCAGCTTAGTGAAGCTGCTAGTTAACAGAAACAGAACGCTACACTCACACAGAAGTAGAAAGTTTATCTCAAGCTGCACAAAAATCTCTGTACAAATCTGTCTTAAACATATAAACACAAAAACAGAAAGCATAAACTCCTTATAACATAGAATTACAAGTAAGGTCCTGTACACACTATGGAACTTACAACAGATTAAATGCCTTAAACCAATTTAAGCCCTTCAGACACAGTTTGCGTAGACACTAACACAGTTATAAACCATGTTACAACCACATTCTAAAACCCTGCTAGGGAGGTAGTCTTTAGCATAGTTTTAGACAAACATGGTTGCCTTAATCCATGTTAACAGCAGTGTAGAATCTGTGCTGTAACGCGGGTTAAGGCAACAGTGTTTAAACAAAACTAAAGATTTTCACCTTCAGTTTAGGAAAAAAATACTGTACATTACACACAGGGCTGTGCTCCCAATGCACTTCTGATTCTGATGATATAATTTCCATCTGATCCATTAACGTGCCTGATCGAGAGTATCCCATTTTGCACTGGGGCACCCACAGGGTTTTGCACTGGTGCTGCGATCATGCCTGGGAACTCACTCAGGCAAGTACAGTTGTCAGAGTGCAGTGTGGACGCTCTGACAAGCATGCTAGGGACTGGTTTAGAAAACATTTTTTTTTTTACATTTTTTAACTCTGTGCCCATTGTGTATAAGGCCTAGAAGAGTTGCCCACCACAGCAAAAGCAAGCCTGTTATGGGTTGATAAAGCAATGTTGGTCTTCCCTCCAGTCCTAAAGAGAAAATGTTTACTGTATCAATTGATAGAGTTACAACAAGCTCTTTAGCTAGTAATAGAAACTAACAGATGAGCCAACTCTGCCTTAATCTTTGAGAGTTCCTTCCAGCTAAACACAGCTGCCAGTATTCACTCAGAGATTTTAGAACAGTAAAGTATTTATTTATGTACCATATACAGTATATTCTAATAAACTCCTATCTGACTGCCAGTTCAGATTTAGGGTAAGCCACAGCACTTAGGGATGTCTTTTCAGTTTATGGAAAACAAGGAGCTCACTGGAGCAATAATTATCAACTTGCCAAAAGCTTTCAATACAGTCAGTAACATTTTAATTGACAGTTAACATTACTATGGACTAGATACTACAACTTTGTACTGGTTCTAAAATGATCTATTAAACTATACTTAAGCGTCCAAAACTGATATTGTTCTTTCAGGCTTTGTAGCAGTCAACAATGGCATGTAGCAGTCACCGATGGTGTACCGCAGGGGTCTGTTTTGGGCCACCTGCTTTTTATTTATGATCAAATCAAATCATATTTTATTTTTAAAGCGCTTTTCTAAAATCAAGCACGTATACAATATTAAAACAACCAATAGACAGTTAAAACACACAGAATTAAAAGGCAGCAAAATAAAACTAAACAATCTCCCCAAATGCTAGATCGAATAAATATGTTTTTAAGGAGGATTTAAACATCTCAGTGGACAGGCACTCTCTAATCTGATGAGGTAGAGAGTTCCATGGGGTCAGGGCTACAAAAGCAAAAGCCCTAGCACCTGATGTCTGAAGATGGACCCTGGGAACCTCTAGCAATCCCTCATCGGCGGAGCGGAGGGGATGGAGGGGGCGCTAAGGCCGAAGGAGGTCTTGCAAGTAACCCGGTCCCTGTTCGTGTAGGGTCTTATAGGTCAGCAACGCGACCTTGAAGGTGATCCTCCACCGCACTGGCAGCCAGTGCAATTTGCATAGCACAGGCAATATATGGCAAGATCTTGACTGCCTTGTCAACAGCCTGGCCGCCGCATTTTGCACCAGCTGCAGGCAACGGAGATCCACCCCCGGTAACCCTAAGTATAGAGCATTGCAGTAGTCATGATGAGAGGACACAAAGTCATGAATCAATACAAGGTCATCGGGCAGAACAAGGTGCTTTATCCAGGCGATGTTCCTCAGATGAAAAAACGAGGATTTGACAACTGCTGACACCTGTGCTTCAAGCGTCAGTTCGCTGTCAAGCACAACCCCCAGATTCCGCACCCTTTCAGAAGGTCTCAACTGGTCAACCCTAGCACCAGGCTGATAAATAAACCTCCATCTTGTTTTTTTCTAATCCAGACTTTTCTGGTCCCTAGGGCTTCAGGCTGCCACCAACAACATCCCAGCTCCATGTATGCCAACCCTCCTCTTGTTTCTTTGAGGCTTGTCTTCCATGGTGGGATCCCTGCGATGGGGATATCTCTCCATCCCTGATCCATCAGGATCTTGTGATGAGGTGGGTTAGCTGGTCAGAGGAGAACCCAATAGTGTCAGTCATGCCCTTCATCTTGATGTAATGTTGTATAAGTTGGAGTTTCACTATTAGCAAGACGACACTCTGCTGTACTGAACTTTTGCAGCTGACAGGCACGATATGATTTCTGTGCTAGACCAATGCTTTTATGAAATTTCTAACTGAATGACTTCCAGTTGGCAGAGCTTGAATCTGAGCAAAATGGAAGCATTGGTGGGTTAAACCAGGTGATGTGAGTTGACGATGACCAGTCCACTGCCTAGATATCCATCTTTGGATTGTGTGTCATTGCGAGCTGTGGACAGCATTAGAAATCTAGATGTAACTGTGAAATGTAAGTTGTCGCAAGAGCATCAGGAGACAACAGTGATCTGCAGTGGGTTTTTCCAGTTAAGGAATACTGCCTGGATGGAGCCTTGTCTTGTGTATCAGGACCTGGGGAACCATTTATATGCCCTTGTGACATTGAGGCTGGGGTACTGTAACGATCTTTACTATCTGTATGGCTATTTGAAAAGTTGTGCGTCGCCTGCAGCTGATGTAGAATGCAGCAGCCAGGCTGATTGTTGGAGGTAAAACTAATGAGCATATTATGACTGCACTGGGAAACTGTGTCAGCTTCTAGTTCAGTGGTGTACCTGTCAAGATTGCTTTGCTAATAGACAGATTACTACATTGACTGGGTTCCAGCTACCTAAAAGAGCACTTGGCCATCTGTGATCCATCGTGTCCCTTGTGCTCCTCAAAGGGAAATCTACTCACAGTCCCAAGATAAGGATAAAGCAGTCAGGTGATAATAGGACATTCTCTGTGGCAGCTTACAGTGATTTGGAATGCCCTCCATGCCAGCCTTCGGAATGTTCCCTCAGGAGGGATGTAAAAAATAGCTGAAAGATCGCCTGTTTGAGCAGGAGTTTTGATAACAGCTAGAATTAATAGCCTTATGGAGTCTATTTTAATTAGGGGTTTATGTGTTAAGATGCCATCCCCCTTTATACTGTAATGAACTGCTATCCCCCTTTAAATCTATACTGTAATGTATTGTCTGTTTCCAGTTGTATTTAAACTTCTAATTGTTTTGATCTGTATAGAATCTTGAGCCCCTGGGAATAGAGCGTTAGAAAAAAAAAATGTGCCTTGTCATTATCAACCCAGGGATCCACCAATTAGAGGCCATGTAGGGAAGGTAACACTGCAGAAAGTGTTCACACCTGGAATATGACAAGGGACTTGGAGTCGGATATATCAGTGTGTTAGCTAGGAAAGTAAAGAACAGGACAGGTCAGCATTTTAATAGTGAGGTTAATTAAATTTGAACGGGCAAGGAAAAATTCTGAAATCGATGGTCGTTATTATATATCTCATTACACTTCACTCACAGGCGTTGCCATAAAACAACATGTTTCCATGTTGGCAGTTATATTTGGGGTTTTCATCAGGTGATGATTAAATGAGTGAATTGATTAGCGGTGTAAGGCGAAACTGTCTCAGGTTAGCTGTAGTCTTGTAGAAACTCAGTCATATACAGCACCTGCTGACATTTCATTTGGTGCTCTCTTGGCCTTAGGTGTGGAACTAATTCCGTCTCTGTTTGCAGTCTGCTGCCTGTCTGACAGAAGACATTTGCCCATGTAGTCGCACCACCTCCCATGGCTGCTGCTGTGTGGAGGCAATAGGGGCGGGGTGCAGTAGTGCCGTTACCCATTTCATATCCTGAGTGTATTTTCATTTTTCTATGAATGCAGAACTCGTGGCTCTCAGCATGTGATTACTTCAAGCTTAGTGTGAAATGGTTATTAAAAGAAGGGTAGATGTGTTTACACTCTGGAACTCTGCCCAAATACAGGATAATGCAACTGTGGGATGTGGAGAAACTGCCAGGGCTCATGTGTTAGGTAAAGATTGTTCTGTGTGATTTCTGCTGTAGTTGATATTCATTTATTTTACACTAAGCATAGCTGCCTATCTGCACCTCTGTCTGTGATTCAGACTCTTTGCCTCTCTGCCTCGGGTAGGGCTTCTTTTCGTCACACCTGTCTTCTTGTCTCACAAGCCAGTTATGTTAGTACTATATCTTGTACTCTGTCCTCTTGGCATTTTTAGGGGCATCACCATGACTCCGGAGAAAGTGTGTTGCACTTTCTTGCCAGTGACCCAGGTTCAGGAGTGGAATCTGGCAGCCAGCCCAGGGAGGGAGACATTGGTGTATGCCAACCTCACAGTGGGCTGGTGAGCTTGCTATCTCTTGAGAGGTTGCACTTGCACATGCTGCATTGCACCATGGCATTCAATGCGAATGGAGTCTGTATGTCATAAGGATGCAAGCAAACAGAGGAACATAGAAACATAGACTTTGACGGCAGATAAGGACCGCTAGGCCCATCTAGTCTGCCCATTTCCCTACCTACAGGATAGGCCGCAGATCCTAGTTAACCAACAGCCTATATCTTCCTGCCCCCCACAAGAATTGCCTTATGTCTGTCCCATGCATTCTTGAATTCTCCCACAGTTTTAGACCCCACAACTTCCTCAGGAAGGCTGTTCCATGCATCCACTACCCTCTCTGTGAATAATACTTCCTCACATTGCCCCTGACACGCCCTCCTTCTATCTTTTAAATTGTGTCCCTTGTTCTTGCAAGTCTCTTTTTCTGAAAGATGCTACCTCTTGGACTTTGTTGATTCCCTTGAGGTACTTGAAAGTTTCTATCATGTCCCCTCTCCTTCTTTCCTCAAGGGTATACATATTAAGCTCCTTTGGTCTGTCCTCATACGCTTCTCTTGCAGACCCTGCACCATTTTAGTTGCCCTCCTCTGGACTGCCTCTATCCTGTCTATGTCCTTGCGGAGATGGGGTCTCCAGAACTGGACACAGTATTCCAGATGGGGTCTCACCAACTGTCTGTACAGAGGGATAACAACTTCCTGTTTTCTGCTGCTGATGCCTCCTATACATCCCAGTATACGCCCTCCCTACTGCCTTCTCACATTGCTCGCTAACCTTAAGGTCATCTGATATGATTACCCCCAGGTCCCTTTCCTGTTTTGTTGTTGTTACTACCTCCCCACCCATTGTGTATTCTTCCCCTGGGTTCTTGTTTCCCAGGTGCATTATTTTGCACTTTTTTTGCATTGAATCCTAGCTGCCATATGTCTGACCATTCCTCCAACCTTGCCAAGTCCCTTTTCATCCTTTCCACGCCTCCTTGTGTATCAACCCTGTTGCAGATCTTTGTGTCATCTGCAAAAGCATACTTTTCCTTCCAGTCCTCTGCAATGTCACTGATGAAGACATTAAAGGACTGGACCCAATACTGAACCCTGCGGTACCCACTAGTAACCGCCTTTCTTCAGAGTGGACTCCATTTATAATTACCTTCTGTGTCCTGTTGTCCAGCCAGTGTTTACCAGGCTACCACCCTGGGACCCACTCCCAGGCTGGTTAATTTGACTAATAGTCTTTGTGTGAGACTGTGTAAAATGCCTTGCTAAAGTCTAGGTAGGCCATCACAGCCCTCCTGGTCTACTACTTTGGTCACCCAGTCAAAGAAATCTATTAGATTCGCCTGACATGACCTTCCCACTGTGAACCCATGCTGCCTTGGATCCTGTGCTCCACTGACCTCTAGGTACTCAACTATTCTTTCCTTCAGAAGTGACTCCATCACTTTCCTACCACAGAGGTCAGACTGACAGGTCTGTAGTTTCCTGCCTCTGTCTTGGTCCCACTTTTGTGAAGGGAATCACATCCGCCTTCCTCCAGTCCTCGGTACCACACCATCCTCCCATGATTTATTAAAAGAGTAGCCAGTGGTTTCACTAGTTCCTTCCTTAATTCTTTTAGAAATCTGGGTGAATTCCATCAGGACCCATTGCTTTGTCCACCTTCAGTTTTAGGAGTTCTTGCAGAACCCTTTCTTCTGTGAAAGGACTGGATCGACCTCTATCAAGAGTGCTTCTGTTAATTGGATTAGGCACTTCCCTCCTCTTTGTGAATACTGAGCAGAAATATTCATTCAGTATTCCTGCTTTTTCACTGTCCCCTCTGCCCACCCACCGCTCATTCTATTCAGCCTCACTATCCTCCCTTTGTCTTTCTCGCGCTGATGTACCTATAAAAGGTTTTATCCCCTTCTAACTGAGTTGGCTATCTTTTCCTCAGTTTGGGCCTTTGCTATTCTGACTTCCCTCCCTGCTTCTTTCTGCCTTAACTGGTACAGCTCTGTCCTGCTCCTTCTGTGTTTCCTTATACTTCCGGAATGCTATCTTTTCTTCCTGACTTTCACAGCCACCTCTTTGAGAACCATAGTGGCTTTTCTTTCATTTGATTTGTTTATTTGCTTCACACAAGGCTTGTTGCATCTGTGATGGCAGTTTTGATAATTCCCCATTGTTGCTCCACACCTCCTTCTAGCCTGTTTGCTAGTGCTTTTCTGAGGCACTCTCCCATCTTGCCAAAGTCAGCCCTCCTAAAGTCCAGTACTCTCACTTTTGTATGGCTTGACTCTGTAGCTGAGTTTAACGTGAACCACACTGTTTGATGGTCACTTGTCCCCAGATGGCAACCCACTTCTAGATCTGAGATCCTCTCACTGCCCCGTTTGAGAGTACAAGGTCTAAGATTGCTCCCTCACGAGTGGGTTCTGAAACTAGCTGTCTAATGCCTGCCACCTGTAGGGCATCAAGAATGGCCCTGCTCTTGGATGTGGCTGCAGCAAATGTGCTCCAGTTAACATCTGGCATATTCAGGTCTCCATCAACAGTATCTCCCTTCTCTGCCATTCTAAGAATGCCTTCCATCATATCCTTGTCCATTCCTTCCCCTGACATGGGGTCTGTACACAACCCCTGTGCGGATTGTGGTGCCCTTTCCAGTCTCCAAGGTGACCCACAGTGCCTCCCTCCTCCTGTTTACTCTTTTGTTCAGTTGCTTTTATCCCTTCCTTACATAGAGAGCTACCTCCCCTCTTCTCCTCTGCCTGTCTCTCCTGTGGGTTATGTACCCTGGTATGTTAACATCCCAGTCATGGTTCTCTGTGTACCATGTTTCTGTGACTGCTACAATATCCAGGCATCCTCTTCCATTAAGGCCACCAGCTCAGGAGCTTGTTGCCCAGACTACGGGCATTGGTACTCATTACCCTCCATTTCCTGATGGCCTTACCCCTTTTGCCCCATCCCTGTCCTTCTTGCCTTTGTCACTTTCTCCATTTACCACTGCCCTTCTCCCTATCGACACCTCCATGTTGGTGTTTTCCACTTACTACCGTGATTGTTTGGGGGGCTAGGATTTTCCTGCTCCTTTCCAGTGCCTCCCCTTGGCTAGTTTAAAAGCTGCCAATGAAGCATTTAAACCTATCACCTAGGATCCTGGTTCCCTCCCGGACAGATGCAGCCATCATGCCAGTATAGGCTTGCATCACTCCAGGTGGACCCCCAGTCCCCAATGAAGCCAAATCCCTGAGCTCCACACCAGTTTTTCAACCACTGATTGAATCCCATGGTACGGAACACCCTAGCCTCTCCTATGCCATAGATGGGTAGCACCTCCGAGAAGGTTACCGTGCGTGCTACTTGACTAAGGCCCCTCCCCAATTCCACAAACTCTTCCTGCACTTCTCTAATCCCTTTCTTAGCCAGGTCATTTGTCCCTAGGTGGACAATGACATCCAGCTCCCTCCCCTGTGCAGCTGCTCCGGCAATCCTGAGGATTCGCTCCCTGTCCCTCCAAGCCAAGAGATCGTGCTAAGGCTTGTGGAGGGGTTGTGGGATAACAGATGGACCAGAAACTGAACTTCAGGTTCAACACACAATCTCTGTGTGATGTTAATTCAGAATACAGGAAATAAGCTTCAGCAATAGCATGTTCCTTTTTCAGAACATCAGTTTGCAGCAACATACTATGAATGTCCTTTCTCTGCACTTAGCCAGCATCTACTGACACTGATCTCGGATTTAATCACTTTTCAGTGAAAACCCTTCATCCCTATGTGGGCCCCATTTGCTAGGATAGTGGGGGCTCAAAAAGAGAAAAAAAGCTAAAAACAAAGAACCTCAGCACAGAAACACTGAAAAAAGGGTTACCCCAAAGGGCATTGACAACAAATCAAGTTTCAAAGAAATACAACATCATACATACTTCCATAATGCAACACATCATGGGATATATGCAAATCACCATGACATTTCAGACTTGTTCAGTTTACAGCAATTTACATGCATTTTAAATAGCATAACTAACTTAATTTCTATGGTAGTCACTTAGTACTTTTTACCATTATCAAAAACACCTAGTGCCATGGTATTTTCAACATTTACAGGTTTCATAAACATAAAGTATATTATGACATAGTGCTATTACATACTAAATCCAACAACGATAAACACAACCTGTTTTACATACGTTTGGAGGTTACAACAATGACCTCCCTGTATGAAGACCTGAGAGGGAAAAGGAAAATTAAAGAGGACACTATAGCGTAGTCAAGAAAGGGAAGGGGATGCCCATAGGTGGCCAACCTTGTGGACTAGAAAGTGTAAAGGATAGAATAGACTAAGAAATAGAAGAACTGTTTTAACAGATTTAAGAAAAGGTTGGTCCTCAAGAGTGGCAGGAGCTCCCTGTCACAAGGCTACACTCTGAGAGAAGAAAAAACATACGTTTGGTTGTCTGATTCAAAATAAGGTTTACATTTATTAATACAGAGCTACATGAAGCAGCAAAATGCCAAACGTGGGGCATCCTATAGCTCTGTATTAATAAAAGTAAACCTTATTTTGAATCAGACAACCAAATGTATGGTTTTTCTTCTCCCGGAGTGTAGCCTTAGCATGATCTTTCTCTTTACTTGCTGACTTTAGACGTTCGGAGCTTGCCTACTTCATCTGGTTGCCACCTACTTCCCCTGCAGTGTTGTAAGGATGACTGGCAACCGCTTTGGGCCCCATGCTGTGCATTTCCCACCACAAGCAGGGTAGGTTGGGGGTAGCAGAGTTTGTGGCTGGGTTGTGGTCACCACAGAAGTATTGCCCTAGGCCCGAGGACTAAAAAAAAGATATGAATATAAAATACATAACTGTGCATGTTTAACATGGTGTGCATATTTTCAGTTCAATTCCATATATTGGGATAGTATTATTGTACCCTATGCATTACCGCAGCCTGTAGGCAACCTTCTGTGTGAATGCCAGGAACAGTCCAGGGGTGTGTCTGGGACAAGCCAGCACTCTGCGCCATTCACTGATAGAGAGAGGTCTGGGCAAGGGGGAACAGGATACAGCAGCAGGGACCTTTCCATGTCTTTTGCACACACCCCCAGTTTACACCTGCTGCTGTTGCAGGAAGAGGAATCGTCCCACTGTGCTGCCGCAGCCCTCTGGGCTGACTGGGAGGGCAGGGGGCAGCCATTCTGGCACTCTCCCATCTTTGTACAATTCAGACATCCTGGCGTCATCCTAGAATTCCCTACTCCACGTGGAGCAGGGGCTCTACTATAGGACCAGGTTGGGCATCTGATTGGATGCTTGCCTATGTCTTCTGATATGCCTCAGACACATCAGTGTATCAAGAGGGCAGGGGTGCAGACAGGCATCATGCAGTGGCACACATATGTGCATGTCTGCCACCGCACACCTGTCTGTGGGCATGAAGCTGTGTGGCCAGGGTACGTGCCTTTCACACGTCCCCTGTACCACTTGGTGCACAGGCACCACTGAGCATAACAATAGTAATAATAAGTACAATTTATATAGGTCCTGTAAAACTTTAAAGGTGCCGAACAACATCAAGATACTTATTTATGTTTATTTTATTTGAAATTTGTTGACCGTGTAGGACCCAAGAGCATTAGATACCCATTTTCAAGGGTGACATGGAGAGACAGACAAAATACAACGTCAAGGAGTATTAAAAGCTAGTTGAAAGAAACAAGTCTTTAGTTTTCTTTTACTCAAGACCAATACATACTCAGACTGCCAGTGGAAGTCCATTCCAGAGATGGGGGACACAGGCTGAGAAAGCTCTTTTGCTGAATGTAGGAAGTCCGGTGGTAGACACATTAAAGAGAAATACAAAATCACACATGCCCCCACAATGCAAAGCATCATGGGCTGCATATGCAAATCACCACAGAATATTATGCTGGTTCAATTTTAAGCAGAAATGCATGGTTCCGGAAGGCTTCTCACACAGTCTGCAAAGGGTGCCGACAGAAGACATAAACAAGTGTTTCATCTTACCAGGACTGATCAGTATGCCTCGTCTGTTTGACACCCCAGTGGAATGAACCAGCTACCCTAAGATGGTCTATCTGGGTATGTTGTGGTGTACCCAATTAAAACAAAAAACAATTTAAAAGACAAAGAACCTCTGTGTGCAAGCACTGAGGCAATGGTTACCCCAAAGGGCATTTGTCCGGGAAGCCACGTTTCAAAGAAATACAAAATCACACATGCCCCTGCAATGCAAAGCATCATGGGCTGCATATGCAAATCACCACAGAATATTATGCTGGTAAAAAAAAAGTCCATCACAAGAACGAGGTAGGCGAGTTGGAAAAAGATCATGAAGTAGGTCAAATAAATATGAGGGAGCCAGTCCAATTTTAAATATAAGCAGGCGTATTTTGTACTTTATTCTTTGCTCTATTGGAAGCCAGTGGAGTTCGGCCAACATAGGAAATGCACGATCAAACTTCCTGGAACCTGTAAGGACACAAGCTGCTGCGCTTTGAATGAGTTGGAAACAATACAGGGTACCAGCTGGAAGACCAGACAGGAGGGAATTACACCATATTGGGAAAAATAAAACAGTGGACCAGATTGGCAGCAGTTTTAGGACTTGGACACAGGTGGATTTTGACAATGGTATGAAAGTGAGAGAAAGTAGAACCGACCTTGTTGCTAATATGAGAATCCAAATGCAATGATTGATAAAGATGACCCCAGAGATTTTGAACAGCGGCAGTTGGGTAAATAATGGAGGAACCAGGATGAAATCCAAAATCAGATTAACTGAGAGATTAGATGTTTGCTCTGATATTGGATACAGTTTTGTTACTCATTTACAGTAGGGGTCTTGGGCAATAATAAAACAAGTTACAGAATGCAGATTTCATGTTATGAAAGCCTTCTGTACATCAGACAGTTATAAACGAAAATTAAAAGCATATCATACACAACAAACTCTCAGACAACAAAATAATGACATAGAAACAGTTCAAAAAGCAGAAGCTGTGCAAATGCACCATGTTCTCAATAAACATATTCAGCCGAGAGGCGAGAGCTAAGTATGGGGAAATTAGATTACTAGTACTTCATGATGCAAGCACCTCTGTACTGTTACGCTGGAGGCATGTACAGTATTATGAGCTGAAAATGGACTTTATTTCACTCAGCCATAATAAAATATCACTAGTACTAAGAAATCACAAATCACATACCACCACTCAGTCCAGCATAGTTCAAGTCATGGGCTAATGTTTCGCAGTGATGTAGCGAGATTGCTGCGATGGAGCAGTGACTTCACAGTGAAACGTTAGCACATCTGTGCACACATGTGGTGGTGTGTGTACTTTCTGTACCCTGAGCATACTACCCAGCTTCTCTGGGAGTTAAAATATTTTACTTTTTTTAGTTGGGCAAAAGTTGTAATCTTGGGATTAGATGCAATAAGGAGGGAAGCAACTGTCTACACTGAATTGAACTATGCTGGACTGAGTACTGGTAGTATGTAATTTCTGAGTACTAATGGTATTTTAATATAGCTAAACAAAATAAAGTTGTTTGTACCTGCAAACTAGTAATGGGACCATCTGTTTTTAGCTCATAAAAGCCTCTGGAGTGGCAGTACAAAGGTGCACTGCACCACGAAATACTGTAATGTACGACTGAATTTAAGTCAGGATTGGATAAGCACCTAACCTTTAGACAGATCCAGGGGTATGGAGCGTAATACTTATGCCTCATGGACTTCGGTCTTCTTTGCTCTGATTAACCTATGTAATTTATATATGTAACAAGGTAATTACATTGGTAAAGGATTCAGTACAAGGTGTAAGTAGACATCGTGTGGGGAGTCTAGAGGAAAGTGAGCGAAAATGTTTGACGACTATTCCAAATACAGTGGACAATAAAGACTAAAGGACTATAGTTATACGCTTCTCTGCATTGTGGTTCAGTAAGCAGAGGGTTAAATATCTGGTACCACTGGACAGGCTGAAAATCAGAACTGTAGGGCAACAGCAACTTTCTGTTTTTCGAGGCAACAGACACTGGGGACCACTTTTCAGAGTGGTGGGAGACCCCAGGTGTAGGAAGGGTTCTAGGGACATGGATATGTTCTTCATCCACACTTATTGGCAGGTTCCTTGCCACTTTAAATCTTGCCGGAAGGTCTTCAAGCTGGCTCCTCCCACCCACCCGGGTGGTAAAACTCTTGGCTCCGCCCCATGACGCCAGATCTTCCTTACCGCTTGGAAGCTCAGGTTCCCTCCTTAGCAGCGTTAGCGTTTAAGACTAGTTCCTAATTCTTGAAAAGTTTGAAATTAAAAAGTTTTTGCTAAAAGACTTCGGTCTTCTTCTCCTCGCATGGCTGCGATGGACAAATCGACTCCGGTTTCGGAGGTGCCCTTGCGGGCAGAAGATGTCTAGAACGGATCCGCACTCCACGTGCGTCTACTGCCTGGGCCTTGAGCACGACCCGCAGGCCTGCGACTTGTGCTCTTCCCTTTCGCGCCCTCGTCCTTGAAGACCGTGCTGCCCGATTACAACTGGGGCGACCCGAGAAAAGAATTCCACCGGTGAAATCTAAAGAGGCCCGATTGGCGGTGTCCGAGGCGGCGGGCTCGGCGGATCAGCTAGAGCAGATGATCGCCCTTGAAGAGGAGGTGGCGCGGGCCGCTTCTACCTCGGCTGCAGCATTTGTCCCGCTTTCTCTCGGTGCCTCGTACTTGGCTTCTTTTAAGGAGCTTTGTCTGACCCTCTCGACCAAACGTGAGGGTCCAACTTCTTCGGGACCTTTTCCAGGTCCAAAAGAGCAAAAGTAAAGTCTCTCCGTCGGCGTTCTTGGGAGCGGGAAAGATCCCCTCCCCTTGTCGACAGTGCTTCCGTGCGACCCTCAGCCGACCACTGGCTTCACGGTGTCCCCATCAGGCCAGTTGACCGAGACTCCTGTCGACGCGGTCGAGATTTTTCTCGACCTGTTAGACGGGTTGTCGGCTGGAGAAGCTGAGAATCCCTCCCGGTTCCCCGGTGGGGTTGAGGATCCGTCGGCTCGTCCGTGCCTCCGGTTCGGAGCCTTCCGGTGGGATCGTCCGAGGCCGAGGAGTGCGATTCCGACACTTCTCCTCGCCTTCCTCGGCCTAGTCGAGACTCTCGGTCTCGGACATCCTCGCGATCCAACCGATCCCGCCGTCATAGGCCAGTCTTGGTCTCGGCACTGCGGCAAGCGGCGCTGCCGCTCTTCCTCTTCCTCGGACGAGGGGAGGCTTCGGCGCAAGTTGCGTCAGAGGTACGAGGAACTTATGTGGCAACAGCTCCTTTTGACCGGGAATAAGCTGACCCAGTCGTCTTCCCCGGCCATTAAGTGGCTATCACCGGAGCAGCCGAAACAACCCCTCGTTGTAGTCGAGGAGCCTGTTCTCAGTCCGGTTGTTCGGCCAATTCCAGCTGCCCCACCGATTCTGGTGGAACCTCCGCCCCCACAGCCATTAGTTGGGGCTCCGACCAAAAATTTTCGGTCGGCTTTGGGTTTGCCCCATAGGCTGTCGGTCACCCTCACTCCCGATAAACCTCGGCAGGTGGAGGGTGGCTCAGGGCCGAGGCAGCTCTTTGAGGACTCTTCTGAGTCCGATGATGGTTCCTCCCTCTTCTCCAAGCGCATGGACTTGGAGTCCTCGGGAGGACAGTCAATGGACGATAGCCCTTCGTCCTTCTTAGGGTTGCTTCGACTCATCTCGGAGTCCACCGGGATGAAGCTCGAACCCGTTTCTAAACGGGCCAGGTATCCCCTCATGGAGATTCTGGACCGAGGGGATTCTCCTACGGAGGCCTTTCCGGTGGCTGAAGCCATAGTGGGTCCGGCCTTGGAACTTTGGCAGCGTCCTGCTTCCTGCCCTGCGCCTTCGGCCAGGTTGGCCAGGAAGTATGCGGTCCCTACCGGTTCCCTGTCCGGTTTTTCGGAACACCCCTCGGCCGAGGGGTTGGTTACCGACAGCGTTTTCCGGCGTGCCGGGAACGCCAGGGATGTGGACAAACCTCCCGACAAGGAATCCAAGAAATTGGATTATGCCGGGTGAAAAGTCTATGCTGCGTCCTCTCTCGGCCTTCGTCAGGCCAGTTCGGCCGTCCTCATGGCACATTTTTCTCACGCCCTGTTGGGCTCCCTGGATGAGGTTGTCCCTCATCTTCCCGCAGATCTGCAGACTACCATCAGGCAGGTGCGGGACCAGGGCAGGGCAGTGGCTAAACAGCAGCTCCAGACTGCGTTGAACATCGGGGACTCGTGCCAGGTCTGTGGCGGCCGCAGTGGCCATGCGTCATCGGGCTTGGCTGAGGATATCCACCTTTACTCCGGATACCCAGCACAAGTTGGCGGATGTTCCCTTTTTGGGGACTGACCTCTTCGGCCCTGGGGTGGAAGGTCACCTGCAGAGGATCGAGAAGTCCAATGCTACCTTAGACTCAGTCTCTTCCGCTCAGAAGGACTGCAGCCACAGCCTAAGCCCTTTCGTCCTTCTGCGCCCGCGGCGCACCCGGCCCAGCAACGTCAGGGCCAGCAGGCTCGACCTTGGTATCCCAAGCCCAAGCCATCGGCTTCCTCCAACAGGAAGCAGGGAGGTAAAGGCCCAGGAGGTCCCTCGGCCGGTCTCTTCTCCAAGCCTGCCCAGTGACGGGCTGAGGGGTGTCGCCCCCATCCCTGTCACCTCACCCCTGGCTCTCCCCGTGGGGGGACGGTTCAGACACTTCCTTTCCACCTGGTCCGCTGTTACCACAGACAGGTGGGTACTGGAGAAGTGGTGGGAAAAGGCCTACCTCTGGAATTCGAGAGCAGGCCCGCCCTTCAGGCCGTGTCACTTTCGGGGGCCTCGGGGTCCGCAGCCTCACTGTCGGCTGCCGGCCCGGCTCATCTCCTCCTCCAAAAGGAGGTGATCACGGAGGTGGAGGACCCCCTTCAGACCAGGGGTTTGTGTCCAGGTATTTCCTGGTTCAAGCGGACGGGGGCTGGCGCCCATTCTCGACCTACCGACCTGAACAAATTCCTAAGGTCTCGAACCTTCAGGATGGTCACTCTGGCGCAGATAATACCATCTCTGGAACACGGGTGTGGTTCTGCTCTCTGGACCTACAGGGCCGCGTTCTTTCACGCCCTATCCGTCCGTCACATGGAGATTCCTCCGCTTTCGGCGGAGGATCCTCTCGAGTTCGAGCCATGCCCTTCGACTTATCTCCAGCTCCCAGGGTCTTCACCAAATGCATGGCAGTGGTGACAGCATTCCTCTTGGCGCCCGGGGTCCGGTGTACCTTACCTGGACGATTGGCTGATAGCAGCCTCCTCCAGATGGGAGGTGGCGTGGTCAGAGATCTGGCCCTCTAGGTTTGCTCGAGGTTGGCCTTCTCATCCAGCGAGGCCAAGTCGGAACTCGAGCCGAAGCAGGTGATCCTGTTCATCGGGGCAGAGCTCGACTCTCTTCGAGCCAGAGCACGGCTCCCGCCGGACAGGGCCGTGGTTCTTACCTCCTTTGCCCAATCATTTCTGGTTGGGCAATTGCGCCCTGACCGGGACTTCCTGCGCATTCTGGGTCTCATGGCGGCCTGTGCCAGCATGGTCCGTTGGGCCCACTGGCACATGCGCCCCCTTCAGTGGGGACTGGCCAGCCAGTGGTCACAATGCTGCGATCCTTTGGATCAGCTAGTGATAGTGACCCAGGAGATGTGGAGCGCTCTCCAGTGGTGGACCGTTCCATTCCATCTGCAGGAGGGCATCCCGTTTGTCCGCCCCGAGCCGACGGTCTCTCTATCGACTGATGCCTCTCTGATGGGTTGGGGTGCCCATCTGGGGAACACTGAGTGCGGCCTCTGGTCCCCGGGAGTCCCGATGCCACATCAACCTGCTGGAGCTCAGCGATCCGCCTAGCTCTCACCGCCTTTGCTCCGCTTTCTCCGGGGTCAAGTGGTCCGAGTCCAGACGGACAATACCCGCGACCATGTACTACCTGAACCACCAGGGCGGGGCCGCGTTCCATGCTTCTATGCAAGGAAGCTCTCTGCATTTGGTCACTGCATGCCAGCCTGGAGGTGGATCTCAGCCATTCATGTGGTAGAGCCTCAACACCCTGGCCGATGCCCTGAGCTGGATAGGGGCTGCATCTCACGAGTGGTCTCTCCTGCCGGAGGTAGTACAAGATCTGTTCTCCCACTGGGGCACACCTCAGGTGGACCTGTTTGCCTCCAGGAGAGCGAAGCTGAGCTGTTTCATGCCGCCCCCCTCAGCAGGTCTCGCTGCAGGGGATGCCTTCGAGGCTGTGGACCGGACCTCTTCTCGCCTTTCCCCATTTCCTTGATTCACAAGGTGCTTCTCAAAGCAGGAGGGACAAGGCGCAGTGATCCTAATAGCCCAGACTGGCCCGCCCAGTTCTGGTACCCAGATCTCCTCAGCCTCAGCTCCAGGCTCCCGAGGCAGCTTCCAGCTCGCCGGACCTGCTCTCAGTCAATCAGGGAAGGTGTTCCATCCGGACCTTCAATCCCTGCACCTGATGGCCTGGTTCCTGAGCGGCTAGAGTTCCAGGCCTTGGATCTTTCACGAGGTCCTCAATGTTGTTGGCGTCCCGTAAGGAGTCGACCAGAAAATGCTACGCCTTCAAATGGAAGAGATTCTCCATTTGGTGTCAGGCAAGGGCTTGGACCCTTCCTCCTGTTCTGTGGCAAGCATTCTGGACTATTTATGGTCCCTTTCTAGTCAAGGGCTTAGGTCGACGACCCTAAAGGTGCACCTGGCAGCCATCTCTGCTTAGCGGGCGCGGGCCGGGGAGCAGTTGGTGGCGCAGGAAAAGGTGGTCGGGCGCTTTTTCCAAGGCCTTGATCACATTTCCCCTCCGGTGCGAGAACCTCCACCTCCGTGGGATTTACTGCTGGTACTGGCAAAGCTCATGGGCAAGCCATTCGAACCAATGCACAGGTGTGATCTCTCACCTGTCGTGAAGACTGCCTTCTTGGTGGCTATCACGTCAGCCAGAGGATGGGAGAGCTCAGGACGCTTTGCATCGAGTCTCCTTACCTGGTCTTCCACAGGGACAAGGTTGTCCTCGCCCCACCCGAAATTCCTTCCAAGGTGGTGTCGGAGTTTCACCTTAACCAGGTGCTGACTCTGCCGGTGTTCTACCCCAATCACACCTCGGAGGCCGAATATAGGCTCCATACACTGGACCCTAGAAGGGCGCTCGCTTATTATAAGGAGCGCACGGCTGAAATTCGGGGAGAGGTTCGCCAGCTGTTTGTCACCTACGCTGAAGCCGCACCTGGCAGACCTGCAGCCAAGCGGACAATAGGCAGGTGGGTCTCCTCCTGCATAGATCGCTGCTATAAGGTGGCGGGTGTGGAGCCTCCCAGAGGGATAAGAGCTCATTCTACCCGTCATACTGCTGCATCGGTGGCTGCTTCCAGGGACGTCCCTATCCAGGAAATCTGCAGGCTGCTACCTGAAGTCAGCACACCTTTATTACCCATTACCACATCGACCTTGAGTCACCGGGATGCTGGTTTTGGGGCTCGGTTCTCAGTCCTTATTTCCCAAGTAAGTATTGGGTGTGCTTGCCTCCCTCCTCCCGGAGAACTGCTAGGAGTCTGCCAATAAGTGTGGATGAACAACATATCCATGTCCCTAGAAATACAGGTTACTCACCTGTAACAGGAGTTCTAGGAATGGTATATGTTGTTCATCCACACCACTCCACCCGACCTCCTGGCTTCACGCACAACCTGAGCTTCCAGCGGGCCAGATCTGGCGCCATGGGTGGAGCCGAGAGTTTTACCACCTGGGTGGGTGGGAGGAGCCAGCTTGAAGACCTTCCGGCAAGATTTAAAGCGGCAAGGAACCTGCCAATAAGTGTGGATGAACAACATATACCATTCCTAGAACTCCTGTTACAGGTGAGTAACCTGTATTCTTGGTGGGTGGGGCTGGCATGACTGAGCTGGGACCATGGTCACTGTAGACAGCATTTAATGGTGACAGGAAGTAGTTATTAAATATGTATCTATTTAAACGATGCTTGTTTTTTTTCAGGTATAGTTAATCTTTTGATATGCTGTGGCTGTTTTTTCCTTCCCTGAAATATTTTCATTACCTTTTTTACTGCTACAGTGCACATTTGCATTTTTCCTCTTCTGTGTTTTCACTGTCAGTTCCTAAGTGTCTTGGATATTTTATGATGTCCGTTTACACAGTTCCATAATGTTAACAAGTTGGTGTGGAACAGCAGGAAGAAAATTACATCATCTAATGTCCAGGAAACAGTAGAACAAAAAACATTACCAACAGTAAAGGGTGTAAAGCTAAGGTAAACTCCGGTCTGTATAAAAAATAAATTACCAAAGCATGTTAGAATGATGAAATACGAGATTCTGTGCAAGAGGGTGATGTACAGTAAAGTATTGCAATTAGCTTCCTATCACTCATACCGAGAGTTGAGGGAACCACAAAAGGTTCTGGGGTTCTGAAAGTTTCTGATAAGCCAAGGAAAGTTCCGATGGCTGTCCGAGCTGTATATGAACTTCATAAAGATAAAAAAACACACTTTTTTAAATGTTATTTTTAAAAAGCAGTTTACTACAGCTGGGAGGACGTTATATCATAGAGGTCAGAGATCAAGCTGTGAATGTGGAGAACTAGCAGAACTGGGTTTGAATCACACAACCACCATTTGCATACTCTGTGACCCTGAGCAAGTCACTTAACCTCTCTGTACAGTTGGGTCACACCTGTAATGATCTTTGGCTTACTGTGCCTTACCTGGCCAAAAATTGTAAATAAAATAACACATTTTCCTAAAAACAACTTGGAATGTTACTGCAGCAGATATAATGTGTGTCCTATAACTAGCAAGTACCCTTTATGATTGTAACTAGTAAGTACCATTTATGCAAGACATGGAAACAGAATTTGTCGTCAGGAAAGGATCGCTTGGCCCACCCAGTCTGCCCAGTAGTTCTCTGCCTGTACTGCCTCCGCAGACCCTATCTGGTCAACAGTGTCCTTCCCACCTCCCTGCTTCTTTTTGCTTGAATCCCCCCATTGTTCTAGCCTCCACCACTTCTGCTGGCAGTCTGTTTCACATGTCAACCACCCTTTCAGTGAAGAAATATTTCCTCCCATCTCTCTTGAAGCTCCCTCCTACCAAGTTCCAGTGCATGCCCCCCTGCTAATGGTGCTCAGTCTCATTTAAAAGAAACTCCCCACATGCACCCTGTTTGCCTCTGTGAGTTACTTGTAGGTCTCGATCATGTCACTTTTTGCAATTCCAGCACCGTGTTGCTTCCCAAAGAACTTGCGTCATGCCACAGAATATATGTAGTGCCGCAGAATTCATTGCTCTTGGTGGATTTTTATTTCATCCTTGCTGTTTGTGTTGGCAATTGAGACCTTGACAGCTGGTATAATATTATACTCTGCACTGGATGGTATCAGAGTGGGACACAGCAAAGTGAAGCTCAAGGTATATTGGAGCAAATGTGGCTTGGGCCTGCTGTGGTTCCGTGCCTACTTTGTGGAGTTTCGGGATGCACAAACTTTACAGTGGTTAGCTTCTCCCTTGTCTTCCTCTCGACAGTGGGTAGAGATCGAAAAAGGGCTACTCTTTGGAGCCCATCATTCAGGTCTGTTGTTTTCACCTTCTCCTAAGCTTTTGGGTGTTGACCACATGTTCCACTCCCCTGTTAAGTCATGAAACAAATTAGAGTCTTGGTTGCATACACCCATAGGAATTTATCCCCATTTGGCATAACCCACAGATCCGCATAGGGAGGCACATGATACACTGGAAAACATAGGAGGTGAAAAGTACACACAGCCTGAAGGACCTTCTGCAGCCTGCTAGTAACCATCTGGACATATCTGAAACTTTAAAGAACCATTATAACCTGCCCGGCATTGACTTCTGGAGGAATCTTCCTGATGCAGTCGTTGGCTACCTTCTTAAAATGAGTAGCAACAATGTACCTCTCATCTCTCCTTATCAATTCCTGGTTAGCACTGCGTAGAAGGAAAGCAGGTAGAATTTAAAGCAACCATGAATTCCCTTCCTAATCCCTCAGGTAAGGCAAGACACAAGTGGGAACAGGCATTATGCCTAACAATATCTGAGAGCCAGTGGGCCCAGTTCTGGGCATTAGCCCGAAAGACTAACCCAGACACCAGAGGGTTACTTATTCAGAACAAAACTGTGCATTACTGGTATATAATAACTGGCTTTGCCTTTTTCCCATAGGGAAACTGTGGCATAATTTGCCGTTATAAAGGAGTGTTTATAACGGCAAGCATCACGCTATGAGTTTCCTAGATTCCCACAATAAGCCTGCAGCTCTTCGTTACTTTTGCAGCTGCATTGTCTTTTCCCAGAGACAGAATCGCCACGCAACTTTATGGTAAGTACATTTTAAACACAGAATCTACTACTGTCCCGGGGGGGGGGGGACTTCTTTTGACTGCCAACAGAAATAAATAAATAAATTAAAAATAAATAAAAACCGGTGACTGTGGACCACGCACTAAAACCGAACCAGGCTGCAGCCCCACAGTAACCTCCATTCATTTTATATAATTGCTGTGGTGAAAAAGGTAAACCCAGCAATTATATAAAATAAAATATGGGGTTGTGTGTATAAACTTGGTGTTAGATGCTTGCATAAACCCCTCGAGCTTCACTCTCAGGGGTTTATGTAGCATCTAATACCTCGGGTGTGTGTAAACTTCTTGTTACACACACACCACCCCATACTTGATTCTGTATCACATGCCCGCCCAACTCAGATTGCTTGGTCTTATCACCTGTGACACTTGCTGGATTCACAGCTGCTGTACCAGTATCCTAGGTTTTTCTTACCCCCATCCCTCTTTTTGTATCTACTAGGGTTTTCTCCTAGGTCTCGCAATCCCTCAATTGCATTGGATTATGGGGATGCGATAAAGAATGAAGGATACAACTGCAAAACATGTATGAAATGTTGGTTGCATTGTGTCTAAATATTATATTTTGAAAAGATTTCCAGGATTCTGTAGCTCCATATCACTAGTGATGCCCCTCAGATGTTCACTGGTAGGGGTAAAAGCAGCCAGCATTTCAGTTGACTTAAATGTAAGGGGTATTCCGCATTCGGAATCCAACTTGCATGTCTCAGACATTCAGGATTATAAAGATCAGGAAAGATAGAGGGTGGGCAGAGAAAGGGGCAGAGCAGGTGGATGTGTTCAACGATTACGTCCGCTCTGTGTTTACCAGGGAGAAGCAAGGGTCAGTGGCACAAGGGATTGGGTGGGTGGGGGGCTCAGGAGGCGGGTTTAACTGATGGGAAAATCCAGGTGAGCATGGTACTGGAAGGCCTAAGAGCCTGTGGGCGAATAAAGCACCTGGCCCAGACAGCATACACCCTAGGGTTCTGAGGGAATTAGCGGAGGTCCTGGCAGAGCCACTGGCTCTCTTGTTTAATACCTTACTGGCAACAGGGTGCGTACCCCAGGACTGGAGGACAGCGCACGTGGTACCCTTCCACAAAGGTGGACCCAAGGATGAACCAAGCAACTATAGGCCAGTCAACCTTACATCCATTGTGGGGAAGCTATTGGAGACTATCCTTAAGGAAGGGCTGGAAACTTTCTGGAAGTGAATGGTCTCCAGGACAACAGACAACATGGGTTTGTTGCTGGTAGATCCTGTCAGACAAACCTGGTTGACTGTTATGACTGGATGACTATAGCACTCGACAAGGGCCAGGTGGTGGAAGTCATATTCCTGGACTTCAGCAAGGCCTTCGATTCTGTGCTGCATGGGAGACTAATTATCAAATTGGGAGACCAAGGTGCTGGGGAGAAGATGGTGGATTGGGTCAGGAACTGGCTACAGGATAGGCAGCAGAGGGTAGTAATGGTAGCTAGGGACTCTCATCTCCAGGAGCTGTAACCAGCGGAGTACCACAGGGCTCGGTACTGGGCCCCGTGATGTTAGGCCTTTTCATTGCCGACATCTTGCATGGAATCAAAAACAAGATCAGCCTTTTTGCAGATGACGCCAAAATCTGTGTGGTAGTGGATGACACAGAAGGGTGGCAGGAGCTAAAAGAGGATCTGGCTAAGCTGGAACACTGGTCAGACACATAGCAACTGTGGTTCAATGCAAAGAAGTGGAAGGTCATGCACTTGGGAGCAAGGAACCCAAGAATTGTTATCAGCTAGGGTGGATACAGTTAGGCATTAAAGAAGAGGAGAAAGATCTTGGGGTGATAAGAGGGCAAATGAACCACTCAGCGCAGTGCAGGAAAGCAGCAGCTAAGGCTAATAGGATGCTGGGGGGTATACCAGGGGAAATCACTTCCAGGAGTGCAGAGGTAATCCTACCGCTGTATAGGTCATTGGTGAGGCTGCACCTGGAGGTACTGCATGCAGTTCTGGCACCCTTACTTAAATAAGGATGTTAAATTACTGGAAGGGATCCAACGAAGGGCAATCAAGATGATACAGGACTACAAGACAAACCCTATGCAGAGAAGCTGAGGGAGCTTAACATGTACTCCTTAGAGGAGAGAAGGGACAGAGGGGACATGGTAGCAACCTTTCAGTATGTGAAAGGCTTAAAAAAGACTGATACAGAGGAAATTCTGAAGCTACGGGGGTTACACAAGGAGGCACAGTATAAAGTTGGAGGGTGGAAGATTCAGGAGGGAAATGAGAAGATATTATTTCACAGAAAGGGTGGTGACAAGGTGGCATGTACTGCCCAAAGAGGTGGGATCAGTAAAGACAGTGGACAGCTTTAAGAGGGGATGGGACAGGGTCAGGGGAGGGTCACTAAAGGGGCACAGGAAGGAGGGGTGCCAGCAAGCACAGGAATAAATTTGGACAAAGGGAAGGGGTGGGAGGGGCAGCTGCCGTGTAGTGGACTGTAAGCTGCACATTCAAGCAGACTTGATAGACCATATGCCACTGCAGAAGATGGTGCTCACACTGCGAGTGGGTGCTGGAAAAAGAACAAACACTGGATTGTAGATAAAAAGCAGCACTCCGGGCCATAAATTCAGTGAGAGATTTTTTAATCAAAAAATTCAAAAGATGACCAAACTTACATAAAACAATTTGTGTAGATAACACAGATCCGGGGCCTCAACTCCTGCTTCCTTAGGAGGCATGACTGTCCAAAAACCTTTAGTGTTTAAACATACAACAAATCTGGTGCTTTCCATAATTATACAAAATACGATTCTTATCAGTCTTCCAATCAAAGTAATATCAATACAAGTCAAATGGGTAAGCCTCCCAGGTCAGCTCTCTTTAGTGAGGTGAATAAGGCTGAACTCACTAGAATTCTAAACAAGGTAAATACCATCCCTCACTTCACCTCACTGCAGGCCTGAAAGGCTGCACCAAGGACCACAAATTGATACTTAAAATTCATTATTAACCTCATAAAAACACCATTTTTCATTTACTATAGTGCTATAATAAGAGGGAACAATATAACTTATATCTTTATTTTTTCACATTATAAATATTTCATCTGCAAAATCCAAGCACTTTCATCCAGTATTGTAACAGTATATAACAGCTTAATCTGGTTCAAGGTCAGTTGGCATTCATCTGTATCCCCCTCTCCCGGATCGTGCCTGAAAATAGGCAGGATATGTCTAGTGCACTTACCCGGTCAACAAAAACTAAATATAAATAAATAAATAAATAAATATCCACTTATTCTTCACAGTCACTTTTTCTAACAAAATCATTTAATTAGCAAATGAAAGGTTGGCCTTTTTAAACGGGACCTCCGTCTTCACCGTACCCAAGCCATCCTCTGCGACTGGCACTCCTAAGAGCAACATCTCTCAAGGCTCCTCCCGCACCCCTCCCGTCTCACCCCCCCACCCGTTTCACTACCCCTCCTCCCTACTTCCTGTTTCTGACAATGCCTAGTGGCTGCTTCAACTTCTGTCTCAGCACTTAGCAACAGACTAGAAAGTAGACTAGGAAAGCAGAAATACTTGTTCCCAGTGTAACTTAGACTTTTACTATTTGTTTCTCTGTATTTCTCTTATACCCAGTGTGCATTGTATTGTCTTGCCTACTGTAACCTTGACTTGGAACCTTTGTAAATGAGCCTTCTGGCTCAAAGGTGTTAATCCAGAGCTGAAATCAATAAAGTTTCCAGTCCATGAAATCATTGAACCCATTAGGTTTTTAAAGTTCTCGATCTAAATATCCACATGGACTCCCTCTGATCCAAAAGCAAATTCCTGTCCCCCCCCCCCAGGTGTTGGAATATGATCAAATCCCATACTGTATATCTTAATACATGTTCACCGGTATCTAAAAGCTCACTCAAATGTTTACCTATAGGGTGTGACAAATCCCAGCGATTGATAGCCCTGCGGTGCTCCTGTATTCTTTCCTTCAATTTACGACCAGTTTGTCCAGTGTATGTGTATGTTTTGCCGCAGGAACACCACAGGGCGTACACCACAAACTTGGTGTTGCAGGTCATAAAATGTTCAGTTTTGGCACTTTTAACCCCGTAAAGTGCTGGGATTGAAAAATTCCTTCCCAGCTACTGCATTTTTGCAGGTTTTGCATCTTTTACAGGACTAAAGACCAGTAGGCTTCTGTCCCAATCATGAATGTTTGACATCCCCTCTGAACTCACTGGAAGTTAGCAAATCCTTCAGTTTCTTTCCCCTTCTAAAAGTTACTAAAGGTTCAGCCTCAGAGACGGATCTTAAATCTTTATCTAGTCGGTAGCTTGTGACATTGGTGCCTGAATTAAAGCGCCGTCCGAAACAGCGACGCGATGTGGGCAAAAGCCAGAATGGCGAGGGGGGGAGGGTGACCGGATGTGGTGGGTGGGCGACTGTACACACGCACGGGGGAGTGAGCACGTGGCCTGGAAGGGCAGAGGGAAGTAGGGGTAGCGCTGCAGTCTGCTGCTGAGCAGCTGTAACTGTCAGGGGTTGGTCTCCGCTTGCAGTGCGTGGGGTTCGGGTTCGGATCTGGGTCCAGAGCACTATTGCAGTTTTGCCCGGCCCGAAACTTTTTTTGTTTCTCCCCCCCCGACATGCACCACCCTGGGTTGAAAATCCTTAAGTGGGTGGGTGGGGGCAGCCCCATGTGGGGGGATGGGTGGGTGGGCACAGCCCCCACAGAAAGCAAGTGATTTAAGTCCTGGCGCCATTCTTCCATGCGCTGAGGATGTCAGGGTAGCGAAATTGTTTTTGCTGCCCTGACATCGCGATAATGCGAGTCGCCGTTTGGCGCTCGCCATTATCACATAGAACCATCTAGTCCTAACATCGGCCAATGCTTTTTTATTACTGTTCATAATTCCAATGACACTGGCCCATTAGTTTATACAAAAGTGACACAGTCTTGCACCCCTTTCTTAGCTTTATATTTTATCAAATTTTTCCTATCCAGCAGGTTTACTTTATTAAGGGCATCCTGCAGGATTGTCTCTGAATAACCCCTCAAATGCAACCTGCTAAATAATTCCTCCTTAGCTGTAGTAAAATCTTCCTCACTTGAACAGTTGTGTTTGAGGTGAACCAGTTGCCCATATGGGAGTCCCTGAATGGTATGGCTCGGGTGGGCACTACCTGAATGAAGAACACTATTACCTGCCGTGTCCATCCTAAAGGATTTTGTTCTTACCTTTTGGCCCTCAGTTCCCGTCAAAGTAAGGTCTAGATAATTGATCTCACTCTGGCTATAAATAGCTATAAACCTTAAACCAACTTCATTGTGGTTTAAGTATGCCAGAAATTAATCAATTCCCCTAGGCTGTTCCATCACAAATACAAATTAAATCATCTATGTAATGTATATAATGTACAGTATTAGAAAAATAGGGGTTTGCGATGGGGTCCAGAATCACCCCTCCCCACCAACCCATAAATAAGTTGGCATAGAAGGGGGCGATAGGGGACCCCATCGCCGTACCAACCTCCTGTTTATAAAATTCTCCATTAAACATGAAGAAACTGGATGTCAAAATAAGATTCAAACCACAGATTATAAAATGCACTTGATATTTCTAACTGGAATGGGACAACAACGTTTTACTGCCTCTATGCCTAATGTATGGTCAGTGCTTGTATATAAAGAAGAAACATCAACTGTTATCCACCAGTATGAATCCTTTCAAATCAGTTCTCCAAATTCCTGTAGCACAGATGTACAGTAGTATCTTTTAAAAGTGATTGTAAGAATGCCACCTTGTGCTGTAACATGCCATCCCCAAAAAATGGCTACTGGTTCCATTAATGAGCCGCATTCAGAAATGACCGGGCATCCAGGTGGAGAATGAAAATCTTTATGTACCTTTGGTAAAAGATGGAAAACAGGTACTTTGGGATATTCACTATTTTAATATTCAAACTCCACTTCATTTGTCCAGCCCTGTTCTAGAGAATCTGACAGGAAGGAATATAATTCAGCTTTACACGTAGAGAGGTGTTTACTAGGTAATTTGCTATAGGTATGTCCATCTTCTGATTGTCTCAATGCTGCCCCCACATAGTATTCCTTATCAGGAACTCCAACATTACCCCCTTTATCAGAAGGTTTAATAATAATACTAATTGCTGTAGTTCCAACAAGGCTTTCCTTTCCCCCTCCAGCAGATTATCCCAGTGTTTTCTGTCCTTAGACCTCACAATCACATCAGCAGTGTCTTTCACCACTGCTTCTTGAAATATTTTAAGGATATCACTGCCAGGGGAAGGGGACATAAATGTAGAGGGTTTTTCAAACTGAGGCCTGATTATTCTGTCTCCTAACAAAGGCTCAGCTGTGTCAGGACTCGTTATATGCTCCCTATCGGCATCCTGTAAAAAAAAAAAAGAGCAAACTCAGTTTTGTAATCATGTCCAATGAAGGGTAATACCCTCCCACCCCCCACACACACTCACATTCGGAGCGGGGTCACCAGCATCCAAATTATTAGTTTCATCAACTGACACTTCCTGATTAGCAAAGAACTTTCTTAAATTAAGCTTCCTAAACAACCAAAACAAATCCTTACATATTTCAAATTCATTTACATTTTGACAAGGTATAAATGACAAACCATAAGATAACATTCAGTTTATCTTTAGTTAAAGTTCTAGAATATAGATTTAACATGGTAAGACCTTGGTCGACAGAATGACATGTCCCGCTTACCTCCCTCCCATTCACTTGTGTCTTTCTTTGTGCAGCTCTGCCATGTCTGGGCTTTTTTTATTTTTTTTGATAAAGAGTGAACAATATTTTCTCCATTTGCAGAGCAGAGGATTCTGGGAAGGTACGGGACTGGACACTTTTCAGAGTATGGGTGCGTTCCCAAATAGTTGACCCCAGTCCTCTTTGTCAGCCTGGTGAGCTGAGGCAGCATAGTGGAGGGATAGCCTGTCCCACCGCTGCCTGTGGATGTCAAGCGGGGTGCGCAAATATACGGCAGGGTCTCTGCCTTCTTATCCTGCACCCCTCCCTCTCAGCACTCCCACGCCTTAGTGAATGGTGTGTAGTGTGGGTACTCCTCCAGACATGCCCCTGGACTGAGCGCAATGTGTAGCTGTGTGATTGGCTGGGGGATTGAATGCGCATGAGGCACGCACCCCTTTCTTGAATGCTGATGGGAGTCTGCTGAACACCTGCTTTGCAGCATTCCAGCTTAGGGTTGCCTATGCAGTGCAAATATGCAGCACATAGGCAATAAAATCATTAGTGCATAGACCTCACTGTCATCTGTTACTCAGTGCACATCATTAGTCATAGCTACTCTTCATTTATTCTATCTTTATATTTGCCCCTTTGCTTGACAACTGTAACTTTCTGCCTTTTTGTTTTTGCACCTTATTGTCAAGTTGTACTGTACGACACTTCCCCTTTCTCTGGGACACATCTGCAAACTAGCTGTTATCAGCTCAGTATGTTTCTCCTGGTAAAACATTTTGAAATAAATAGATATGCCTTAATTCTGATGCGCAGGCTCCTGTATTATTGGATAGCAGGGGCTGTTACAGCTCTGAGTAGGTTCTTCCCTCCTAGTGAAATGCCAGTCCATCACTTCCAATGTGCTGCGTGGCCATCTCCGAGAAAGTTACAGGATTTGGATCTTGTAAAATTGGCACCACCTGTTGGCCGAACATCTGCACTACAGATACTAACCAGCACTATTTTTTTCTCGTTTGCATTTTTTTCCATTTTTTTTAAATAATTTTAATAAAAATAACTTTGTGTTTAAAAATAAAAAAATGATATACTTTTACTTAATTAGTTCCATTTCATAACTGCAATAAGGCACTCCAGGATGTACGTTGTGCTGGGACAACGGCACTTCTTGGGCAGTGGAAGCACTCTGGCTTCGACAACGTGGTTCAGCTCACCCAAGGTTTGCCAGTATCCTAGCACAATGCACACCATGGAGTGCCTTATTGCTTAATCGATCAATCTGAATCAATAATATATTAATACTACTGCAGAGACCAGTTCTCACTGTCATTCTTAGGGTGAGAATACTCACTTACATTTGCTGCTATTCATACCTTGAAGATATTGTGTAGGAATCCCCTCTTAGCAACTCTCACGTTGGCTCTGTGGCAGTATAATATACATTAGACCTGACAGTAGAGATGTCTCTAAAAGCAAATAACAGTATGTCTGTAAACTGGGAGCACACTTGGGGTTGGCAACATTCTTACAGTGTGGATGTAAACCTCAGCAAAAGAAGACAGCTTTTTGTGGGAAACTTAAAAAAAAATTAGATCAACTTTGTTTGGCAAACCCAGTGTTAGGAAGAGGATCTGGTCCAAACCAGATAATTATTATTTAATGATCCTAGGGGCGTTTGGAGGTCATATGACCTCAATTTCTTTAAACTTATCTCAGTGCCAGTAAAAGAAGGGTTTTGTTCAAGCCCTAGACTGTATGGGAAATGTTAGAAAAATGATCCCCCCAAAAAATATTTTAATAAACTCTAAAATTGTGCTAGTAAATCATTTTGTGCCATAAATGTGTGAGGAAAAAAATTGTTCACCTCTGGCCCTTACAGTTTTCAGAATGGAAGAATTACGCCAGATGGGGAGTTAACCATTGCCATGGATACGGTGTGCATTCCTTCAAGCCATCAGCCTTGTTTACTCCAGGGTGCTTCACACTTCTGTGCTGGCCATTCCAGAAGAACTGACAACAACACTGATGACATGAAACAGCAACAAATAAAGTGTTTAAAGAGCAGCTGACACCTTCAGGATAACTTAAACAAAACACAATATTCGGACACAGTTTAGCTTGTATTTTATATTCTCTCTGTATTTCTCTTCTCCATTATTTATTACTGAGGTTATCTGCATAAAAAACGGGATCTTTGTTCCTGAAGACTTCATCTATTCTTGTTTCTTTCTCCCTTCCTGAGGTCATAATGTACTGCTTATGACATCAGAGTTACTCCCAATGGCAACAGACTGTTATGTCACAACAGAGGATCATGGACCAGATTCTAGAAGAGTTACGCCTGGCGTAACAGCAGTTGCACCAAGTAGAATGGCGTATGTAGCAACTTACGCCAGTAGTTGTGACATTCACGATTCTACAAATTGGCCTGCGACTGCGCAGGCCACTTGTACCAAACAGCAGTTAGCGTCAGTTGCGACCATAGACCCCCAAGCGCCGTAGTGCTAGTCACGCAGTTGCTCGCTCTAGAAGGGCAGCCACAAAGTCCCCACCATCGGTGTTTTACAAGAACCCCTGAGGAGAACTGGTAACGAAGTTACACCAGCATTTAGCTGGTGTAACGCACGGCTGCCCCCGGGTTCTGTAGACCCGCCTGCAGAACATGCCACCATGTCCACCCCATGCCAGCATACCCCAGTGGGCCTGCAGAACTCTCATCCCCATCCCTCCGGAAACACCCGTTAGCACAAGCCCCGCCCAGCAGCCTGCATCCCCACTTGCCCTGATCCCCAAGTTGCCGGCCGTCGCCAATTACCCTTCCCTGGTAGTGTAGTGCCCCCAATCATTATGAAATACATAACTATCCCCAAATCCCTGGTAGTCTAGCCCCCGATCATCATAAAATAAATAACGATCTCCACATCCCTGGTAGTCTAGTGCCCCTCGATCATCGTGAAAATAAATAAAGATATTCACATCCCTGGTAGTTTAGTGGCCCCTCGATCATCATGAAATAAATAAAGATCTCCCCATCCCTGGTAGTCTAGTGACCCCCTCGATCATCATAAAATAAATAAAGATCTTCACATCCCTGGTAGTCTAGTGGCCCCCTCGATCATCATGAAATAAATAAAGATCTCCCCATCCCTGGTAGTCTAGTGGCCCCCCTCGATCATCACAAAATAAAGATCTTCACATCCTTGGTAGTCTAGTGGCCCCCTCGATCATCATGAAATAAATAAAGATCTCCCCATCCCTGGTAGTCTAGTGGCCCCCTCGATCATCATGTAATAAATAACGATCTCCCCATCCCTGGTAGTCTAGTGGCCCCCTACCCAGCTGTGCCAGTCCACCCAGCACCCCCCACCCGTCCCCAGCCGGCGATTGGCACAACTCACCTCTCACCTCCATGGCCAGCGCCGACTGAGTTCCATATGAGCGCTTACTGTAAAGACGCGCTCAGAAATTCATTACTGAGTGTGTCTTTACAGTAAGCGCTCATACAGAATACATATGGCTTCAACTAAGGAGTAAGCTACAGAGAAAGATGAACTCTGAGGGGTGAAGATCAGGTAGTTATGCAGATTTCTCAGTAATGAATAATGGAGAGAAGTTTTTTTTAACCAGGAGAGAGACACTTAGCTGAAACTTGTTTTCAGGTGCGACCTGGGAGCACAAGGAAGTTAAGTGACTGTCAGGGTCACACAGTATGCAAGTGGGGGTTGTGGGATTCAAACCCAGGTCTCTAGGTTTGCAGCTCAGAGGCTTAAACCACTGCGCTATATTGCCTCCTCAAGTTTATCAAATATATATGGAATGCAAGCTAAATTGTACCTAAATATTGTGTTTTTCAAAGTTTTCTTTGAGGTATCAGAAGCTCTTTAAAGTGATTTTCCAGCATCCAAGAAAACATTTCAAAATATAACATTTAGATAAAATACAGTAGACGATCTATAAATGTTCATTCTTCCTCTGTCTCATCCTGGAGGACATTTGCATGACAACAGGATTTTGGTCCATAGATTTCAACTCATTCTCCTTTTTCCCCTCATTATGAGGAGAAAAGCAGGGGGATGGGATGGGATGAAATTTGGCGGACTCCAATCCTGTTCTCGTGCAGACATCCTCAGCAGTAAAGAATGAAGGAAACAACTGCAGAACATGTATAAAATGTTGGTTGCTTTATGTCTAAATACTATATTTTGAAAAGATTTCCAGGATTCTGTAGCTCCCTATCTCTAGTGATGCCCCTCAGATGTTCACTGGTAGCAGTGAAAGCAGTGGGTATGTCAGTTGTCTTAAATGTAATATGTATTTGGCATTCAGAATCCAACTTGCATGTCTCAGACATTCAGGACTGATTCAGAGTAAGAATAAATTTTACCTGTTTTTATTATTATATTTATAGTATATTCATTATGTCTTCAAAAAAAAAATCAGTTTTAAGTACAGACTGCAGAGTCTTTTGTCCATCCCTGGTTCCCATGTTTAAGAAATAGCACCAATTTTCTGAGGGCAATAACTGCAACAATATTGACAATGGCAGTGCTCAGGGAAATCGTAATTTTTGCTTCCTTAAAGTAGCAGTTAATGTGACTTGTTTGTTAGTGTACAGTACTTCACATTGCTCAGGGGTCACCATTTTGGAAAACGTTTAGTCCCAGTAATGCTCTGCCCTGTGCTTGGTGCTTCTCCGAGTAATGTGAGAAAAGAATTGTTTTTAGTGATGCTCAAATAGTGCCCTACCAAGTCGGATACCATCAGTAATGGGCAAAATGTCGGATTTCAGACATCTTGGAATAGTGGATAGATCCGACAACATCGGTTCCCATCCATGGGTCTGATGGATCCGATCCGAATACTCGGATCGGTTGGATCTAATGGTCAGATCCATGGATATCACCTGTGGTTCCGTCGGATCCAACTTTGGAGCCAAAAAAAATGCAACCTCGGGCTGGCCTGGTAGCCTGAAGGGATGAAGCATCTATGCATCACCTGCTGCCACGCCGGCGACTCGGGTTCAGGGATGAGCATCCCAATGGATGTTCTCCAGGGAAGGAGGGTAACATGATCTGCCATGACACTGCCATTTAGGTGACCACAGGTGGTTGTGCAGGCTAGGAGCAGCAATTCTGAGTGGGGGATGCTCCCGGTAGCAGTGCGTCCATTGATGCCCGTTCGTAGAGTCACCATTCCCGTGGAACATTTGAGGGTTGGGGACCAGAAAACCAAAAAAACAGCCTGCAAGATGAAGGTTCTTCTCCTCTTAGGCCCTACACCCCTCACTGGGCTCACTAATATGCAACCAAGCTAAACTCCTCCTGGGCTTAGGGAACTCGGTTGGGATCCACTACAGTGGTAAACTGTGGGGCACTGCAAGGGTCAGCAAGGTAAGTCCAGGGATGGTGGAGTAGTGGGGTTGGGGGAGAGGAGGCAGAGAGGGGCAGGCTAGGCAACAGGGATAAAAAAAAAAAAAAAATAAAACCTCAGATCTGCAATCCAGATTTACTTGGATAAATTTTTGATCCCGAGATGGATACCAGCACTATCCATAAGGGAACTGTCAGATCTTCAAGTGCACTGTCCAAGCACCATAAATTGTTTTTATTTTCTAGTTTTAAATTGTTGTAAGGTGCTCTGAGCTTCGGAGAGACGACATACAAATAAAAAAATGAATTCCCTCATTCACTTACACTAATGTCTGGAGCGCAGTTGTCCAAACGTGAGATGGTAGCTCTCCAAAGCTTGTACAGGACCACCACCCCACCTCTCACCCCACTGTTGCCTTAGTTTTAGCTTTCAAGCTCCTGAAAATGAGGGACCATGCTGAAAGAGCCTTGAAAGGGGGGATGATACAGTAAATGTTGTTAACGAATCACTGTTCGGTTGCCATGAGTCAGCCGTCCGTCAGTCTTCTATGTCCTTTGATTTATATAGGGTATGGTTTAAGATTCTGAATATTTAAGGTGGGATAGTCGAACAGTCGCTAATTGTGGTGCAAACCACTGTTAGCGACTGCAGATTAGTGCCAGTCACTAAACAATAGTATGTTGGAATGACATTGCATTCACAAAATGTGTACCAATATAGCAGGCATTAGCAACAGTTGCAGTTGCAACTACAAGAGCATCTACAGTGTGCTCCACAACCCCCCCCCTTGTGATCACAAACAGACACCACAAAACAACTGTGAGAGCATGAATGGCGTAGCACAGGCAGTACCACAAACCCCTCAACAACAGAATGTGGCACAGTGGTCATTAGCGATTGCTAATACATTAACGACAATTGCAAACAACAAAATATTGGAAGGTAAACTGCAAATGAGCATATTCTAACATTCAAGGTGCAAAATGTAATTTGCATGTCGTCATACACTCATTACTACCTCATTGTAACAGGGGACCTCCTCCAATGGTTGCAGTCTACACTGAATTGCATTGCAGTCTGGAGCAGCAGCGGCACTGTAATAGACAACTATTTATAGGAAAAAAGTATTTTCAAACCTCTCCCACAAGTACTGTGCAGTTTCTTTACTTAATTTATGTTATGCTTATGTGTTGCAAACTGTTGTCATCTACGAGGTTGAGGGGGTGGAGGGTGGCATCATCACCATGCCCCCCCCCCAGGCCAGATGCACTGTCATTACTTTTGTTCTGTCCCTTGTGTTGCCTATCCCCCTGCCATGTCCCACCCCCACTGGGCCAAGTGAGCTCCAGCAACAGCCAGTGCAGAGACATGGTGTGTGTGTCTCACACAGGCCTCCTGCCATTTCTAGTGCCTGCACAGGTCTTCTGCATCCCTGTGTTGATTTACACCTGATTACCGCCTGCTTTTTTTGTGGGTATTCCATTTACGATCACACGCAAATACTTTGCAGATGCAAGATGCCTTGAATATGTGACTGTGTCTGATGTGCAAGGCCGGAGTCCTGGTTTACATGTTGATTGCATACATAGTTTTTAGTGCTCGCTCGTGATGTTACGATCACTAATCCCTGAGGTCCAGTACGGGGCAACGACCTTTAAACAAGCGCAAATGCATTTTAGCGCTCACTACCCGCATTTACGCCTATATAAATGTTCCGGTATCCCACCCTTAATGTTTTAGTGAGACGCGGTTACTATATCAAGCCAGTGAATGTTTTTGCTGTTAGTTGGCAAAAGTGCAAAATGGACCTGTATCAAAATGACTGCCAAAGCCAAACAGCGGGTTGCCTTGAAGGTAAGCAAGGTCTGCCAATATGGCCTTCTAACTTGTGCCCATAGTTTGTGCTTGACATATGTTGAGTCTGTGACCTTGGAGTAGCAAAAAAAATAATGACACAGTACTGGATTATTGATGTGGAAAAACAGAAATGAGTAGGTGAGATGAGGAAAAATGGGATTCGTTTCTCAATAGGCAGATGAGACTTCAGAAGAGGTAAAAAGGGCTAAATGATCTCGCTCTATTCATACATGTCTATGATTCTGTGAAAACAATGGGCGGTAGATCTGCCACAGTCAAATGTATACTCTCAGAAGCAGTCGTGAGACAGAAAGTGAAGCTTGTTGTGAAAGAGGAACAGAGGAAAGGGGCAGAGACACTTCATTCCTTCCTTCCTTTGTTAACTGGGTAAGTGCTAGTGGGCATTGTACCTTCTGAGAGACCCTGGAGCAAGAGGCTACACAGTAAGCCAACAACATTTATATAGAAACAGATTCTTTTCAGAAAAAGACCTTTTCTCCATCCAGTCTGCCCAGTTTTACCCTACTCTACGCTGTGACCTATTGTCCAGATGTGGCTTTTGCCCTCACCCCCACTCTCACCCTCACTCTCTGCTTTACTGCTTCCCCCCTGAGCAACTGTTAAGCCCTTTACGTAGTCCCAGCCATGCCTGAACCCGTTGATGGTTTCTGCACCCACCACTTCTACCTGTAGGCTGTTCCATGACTCAACCACTCTCTCTGTAAAGTAAAGCTTTGTCGCATCCCTCCTGAATCTCCCTCTCCCCAGCACCACCTGCTTACATTCATGTCCCCTTGTTTGTGACCCACCATTCTTGCTAATTAGTTCCTCACAGTTTACCTCATTTATTTCTTTCATGAAATTGAAGGTCTCTCTCATGCCGCCCCTCTCCCTTCTGGTTACAGAGAGTACCTCTCAGTGCCCTGAGTTGATCCTTGTAGGATCGGCCTTGAATCATTTTGATTACTCTACACCATCTCCAGCCTGCCTCTGTCTTTCTTCAGGTGAGGACTCCAGAACTGGGCACAGTAATCCACATGGAGTCTCACCAGTGCTCTGTAGCGAAGTAGTGTTACCTCTTTCCTCCTGCTACCCAACCCCCCCTTCTGATACACCCAAGCATTCCGGTTGCCTTGAAGTAGGCCTTGTTACATTGTTTCGTTTGTGTTAGGGAGTCTCTTGTTTTTATTTTTTATAGAAGTGTTTATCCTCCATTGGCCACAGCGGTGGGGGGGCTCCCTTCTGCTGGCTTCACCACTCCTCTTCACCGTACGTAGTCTCTCAGGGACTCACCTTGTGGATCGGGCCCCCATGGCTCGCCCCCAAAACAGGGTTGAGAGGGGGAGGGTCATTCTCCTTCCCTGATGCCTGAAATCCAGTCATTCACCGCAGGTTGCCCTGGTGACCAGGTGGGTGGGGGTGTGGTGAGCAATGTCATACGCCCTCGCTGTGCTGACCATTTTCCTCCTCCTGGTTTTCTCCCTTTCTGTCCCCTCCTAGTTTTCTCCCCTTCCATCCCCAGCCAAGGCTTCCTCAAAGAGTAGATGCACGTGGAGGTGTGCATGTGTCTCAAGGCCACGACTCCCTCCCTCTGACTTGCGTCTGCCTACTGACACTCTTGTAGGCTTACCACCAAGCCTCCACCTGGTGGCAGTCAAGAGCCGGTGCAGCCAGCCTCCCTGATCGGGGAGAGGAGAGCGGCCTGGCAGCGCTCAGTCCTCACACAACCTCCCTCCCTCCCAGCAGCCCGGGTTCGTTCCCAAACCCGGGTTGCTGGCATGGCAGGTGATAGGGTGCTCAGCGCGTCAGCCCTCCACGCCACTGGGCCGGTATTAGGGAGTCTCTTATGATGACTCCCAGGTCCCTTTCTTTTGATGCAGTGACATAATGTATAATTATATAAGAGATACAAGCCATAATAACATACACACTCTAATGGAAATTCCTCTCACTGGGGTTTTCCAGCTCACTACCACCACCACGAGGTTTTTACCACAAGAACCAAGAAACCTGTTTCTTACCTCCTCCTTTGCACAAGGTCAAGAAGGTCAACACAGTAACTGTGGGTAGAGTGCCCCTTCAGAGACAGCCTGCAAACAGAGTCCAGCAGAAATAGTATAATTACCCTTTTAAATGAAACAAGCAGTCACTAATTCTATAAAAATAGAAGCTTTACTAAAATACTACAAGTATTTACAACAGGATGTATTTACAGGAAAACAAAAGGGTTGCACATTTACTAAGAAGCAGAAAATAAAACCACATTGAACAGGCAGTGTAGTGTACAGCAGAATTCTGAGCTATCCTCCCCTAAAAATTCTTCACCTGCCCTAGCTACAGAGTTGCACTTTCCCTTACTGAGCTATCCTACCAGTCAGCTAGCCTTTGTACGGCAGGGGCCCTGATCTTCCGATGTTTCACGTCCAAGAGAAAGAAATTAATCTCATTTCTCTGTTATATTCTTTCTGTGATTGTGGGAGGTGATTTCTCACCTTTGAGTGACAGGCTACCCCTGCTCGCCCCCAGATGGGTGGGTGTATGGTGGGATGACCTCATCCACCCAAATGTGCTCTATCCACTTTTATGATTCTGCCTTGAAGGCAGTCCAAGGTGTGTAGCCTACGCTGCCTGCCTTTTAAGCTGGCTAAGGCATTCAGCCTGGCACTTTCTGCTATCTGCCTGACAGAATCTCTGGCTTCAAGGATGTCTGAGGTGTTCGAAGTTGCATTTTCACATCTGCCAGGATATGCACCCTTGATTAGCTCATGGGAAAGTTCCACAGAACAGTTCTCAGTATTTCCCGTAAGACTTGTCTGGGCATTGACCCTGTAAGCCATACTTTTTGTGTCCCCTTTGCAAATAGCAGAAGTTAAGACAGAAACATACTTACATTACAAAATACATTAATAAAAAGAAAGTAATACATTACTCTGGTCACAATGTCCGTCACACACACCATATACAGAAAAGTGTAATAACAGAGGCAATGACTTCATTCACTAGTCAGCAGTTGTGTGTAATGTTGTGCTTATGTGCAAATGATTCTGCCATGACTTATCAGGGGATGCCAGGGGAACATGGTATATCCGGTTACAGGAAAGTGAGGAATAAAAGGGGTTGCCCATCCCCCAGTCCTCAGATGTGATATCCAGAGGAGGGGAGGAACCTGTTGCAACTGACTAGATCCTGAAGTGGGATTTAAGTATATTTGTTGCTGGTGCATGGAGCAGGGATCTACTTCCCCACCAAACTTTAAAGCAAAGCCTCTTTAATTCACTGGTCCACAGATGTATGTTATGTTGTGCTGTGCTTTTGCATATATGACTTTGGTTATGATGACTCTTTGATCTTGTCATGAGGACTTCTCCACCATCATGAGTGGTGCCAGGGGAACACAGTCTTTCTTACTAAAGAAAGTAAACTGAGGAACGTAATGGCCACCTTCCCCCCAGACAACTGAATAACAGCCATAGCTTTGCCTCCTCCAACTCTGCATTATTAAACAAAAATGGCTGGCACAGAGGAGAGGGAAAAAGCCCTCAGGTGAAGAAAAACTCTGGGTATCCAAGGCCTTGGGTCACTTCCCTCTTGGCATTAAGTAGAGGGAGAAGAAAAAATAGGCATGGCAGAGTTCAGAAATGGGATTCTGAATGTCAGTTTTGAAGCAGGACTTTTTCAGCATCTTTGGATGTTGTTGAAGTGTGAAGGAATCTTCATCATGGAACAGTGGCTGTGGCTATTATGCAAAAAAAGTGTCTAGAGTAATTGAGAGGTTCTAGACCACGTTTTGATACAAGAGACCTTAAACAGTTGACAAATCAAGAAGTAGTCATGATTTGACCTTAATTAGTAATGAAAATGATCCATTCCAGTGGCACGGCAGGTTGAGGAATCCATGCCTCTCTGCTGCCACGCTGGTGGCTTGGGTTCAGGAATGGACTCCGGTCATTCGGGGGCTCGGCTGGGGAGGGAGGATTGAGCGTCCGTATTACAGCTCTTGTCCCTTGGGGATGGGGGATCCCATGACTCACTGCTCAACTGCCACCTAGGGGAATCTAGATGGTAGCTCATGTGTAGTCTCACAGTTTGGGGAAGGGCCAGAATACGGAGTACTGAGGGTGCCTCCGTGGAGGTGGAGCCTGCATGCCATGCTCATTGCATGTCCAGCCAAGCCCAAGGAGAAAATCAGGAAGAAAAAACATGAAGGATGGGGTTAATGAAGCCCTCCCCGCTGGCACTGGTGGCCCTCCCAGTCTTGGGGAACTAGTGGAGACTCTAAATGGCCACATGCTACAGGACAGGGCTGATATAGTTACACAGCCTGCCAAGGAGAGATAAAAACTTGTATAGAAAAATTAGTAATGAAAAGTGGTTGTGGACATGTCAAGTAATGCTGTACAGGCCAGGAAACTATCAAATATGGCAACAAGACAGATCTTTATGGGTTTGAAAGTAGGGAATTGAAATGCGCCCAGTTTCTAGTCGATTTTAGTTTTTCTCAGATAAAGCATGCAGTATGCTGAAGATAGTTTGTGGAGATTTGATAAGCATAGGTGTTGGGCAGGATCAAATGAGGAATTAGAAGTGAAAACTTCATACCAGCCCACTGGTGCAGTGCTATTGTTAACCTCTTGTGTGCCGAGTTCAGGAGCAAGCTCAGATGTAGAAAGGCAGGCTAGGGGGAGGAGGACTGTGCATCCAAGAGACTGCTCTCCTCCTTCGGGGAGAGATGTGGTGGGGTGTGGTGCCCAACATTAGCCAGGCCCCTAGCGGTGACTGGGGGATGGAGAATGGGGCCGCAACTCAGTGGGTGTGTGGGAAGTCTCGGCCATCTGGGTACTGTGCACAGCAGAGTGTACATTGATGTCATTGATACACTACATATTTCTCTGCCACATGGGAACCAACAGTTGGGGAAAAAAATGACCCTGGCTGTCAGAATGATTCATGGACCCCTAGCAGGCCCTGCACCGGCTACCTTGATGCAGCTCCATCGGATTCTCTCAGGTCAAAAATGACTCTCCACCTCCCCTCCCATGGGGGGTTAGCGATGGGAGACTTTGGAGCTGATAAGTCTGGGAGATGCCGGGTAATTGGCTGGGGGAGGGTCCAGGAGGGGGGAAGCCAACCGGGAGGGAGAATAGGTATAACAATAAAAAAAAAAAGAAGTGGAGAATTCTGCAGGTTCTAAGAAAGCAGAAGGAAGATTAGCACTTCAGACAGACGAGGTGTGCTGGTTATTCCAGTTTATTGCAGTTGCAAAATAAAAGACAATCATGGTTTGAAAACAGTTGGACTAATGGTTGGCACCCAACAAAGCCTCTGTGTTTCGAGGTACCACACCTCTTCCTCAAGGTCACCCTTGGAAAAAAGAGGTGTGGAAGCACCGAGGCTTCTTGTGTGCCTGGAGTGCTTACCTTTCTTCCTAACTCTTGAGTTTTATTTACACTGAGCATCCATTTTACATATAGTGCATCCAGCTTCTTCTAGTTCTAAAAAGCCGAAGTATGCAAGCATCAAGAGTGTTTGGATTAGAAGTTTTTTTCAGGTGAATAGAATGGACATCCAACAACAGCCACAATTTGCATGCTCTAACCAATGTCGTGGACAAGGGTAGTACACAGTGTTGGCCTTGTGTATTAGCCAGCAAGCCAGTTGACTGTTTTCAAAATAATTTTGCTAAAAACTAATTAATAAATTACTGTCATCTAGTGCTTTTATGTCATGTTATTAGGTTTCCACTTACAAAATGGCTAAAATGACTACATGGCTAAAACAAAAGGGATGGCGGCTAAAAAAAATAAAGGACTTTGCCAAATGGCTAATTATTTATTAATATTTTTTCCATATAGTCTTTATCCTCCTTGGCAGGCTGGGTGACTGTATCAGCCCTGTTCCTTATAGCCTGTGGCCCTTCCGAGTCTCCATCTGTCCCCTGAGACTGGGCAAACTAGCGGGGAAGGCATCATTAAGCCCATCCTCCCTTTTTCCTTCTGATTTTCTCCCCGGGGCATGGCAACACTTGCAATGAGTGCAGAAGCGCACTTGATCTATGAGGAGTTGCTGTAGCACTGTGTATGCTGGCCCTTCCCCTAATGGCGAGACTCGCATGCGCCAACACCTGGCTCCCACCAGGTGGCAATCGAGTGGTGAGTTGTGGGATCCCCCCCTCCCTAAGGGAAGATCTTATGGATGCTCAGTCTTCCCTCCTCCACTGAGCCCCCGAGCGATCCGTGTCCATTCCCGAACATTGGTCGCTGGTGTGGCAGCAAGGAAGCATGGATGCCTCAACCCGTCGTGCCACTGGGCTGGAGCATGGCTAATTATTTTTAATGTCTAGAGTCAACATTGGAGTACAGTATCCTTTGACCTGCTTTCCATTCCTGTCTTCATGAATCCCAGCATCCTATCTGCCTGTTTAACTGTTTCTGTTTCTGCACAGACAGTAGCTTTGGCCACTAAAATCTTTGGTCTAGTGGCCACCAAAGAAGAGGAGGATTTGCTCACACTTTGGATGAATGTCAGGAAGCACTGCATTAAACCAAAGGTAGCTGAGAGAAAGAGAGATAACCATGTAGTCGCATCTTCCACTTTGCTTTGTGTTCTTTGTTAGTCTTTCATCGTGTGCCCTTTCTGAATAATTCTGGTTGCACTAACACTAGGGGGTTCAGTGACAGGGCATAACTCAGGAGGACAATCTGTCATCACATATCTGGAAAATCTCATGTGTTGACCAGACTATTAGGTGGCACTGGGTCAAATGACAGCGAAAATACCAAGGGGAAGACACACTTTAGTTGTGAAGTGTGCCCACCAGATGCCTTGGCAGCCTTACAAAGCGAATGAACAGATGAGCTCCCTGTGGAGCCAGCTATTAAAAGTGTGGAATAATTTCACTTAAAAACATACAAGCTGTTTCATTTAGAATGGGCTCTTCCAAAAATTAAATATGCTTACACTAAATTTGCTGAGGTCCACTTTTGTGTGTTTAAAAGTTAATGAGATGTGAGCTTTTTTTTAAAGTGTCTCTCTCCAAAACCATAGTACGGACTAACTGAAATGAATATTTATATATGGTAAGAATGCCAGACTGTCGGTGAATGCTTTCCCTTGCGCTGTTTCTGCAATTTACTTTTCTTAAAGAAGCAATCGGAAATTGTTAGTTTCTCATGGGAGAGCATGTTGAAGATAATGTAAGTAGTTGCACTCTTGACATCCACTGTGGCTTTCTCTTTTAACCAGCATCTCATTAGACAGCTTGAGAGATGCTTTCCTACCCTTTGGGAGGCCAAATCAAGTTGCATCGCTGCAGTGTCCCTTGGAAATTCCTGGGATTGCAAAGATAAGCATGTGCAGTTGCCTTATTAATCCGTTTGGCAGCCTAGTGCCGTGGTGGCATGTATATTTCACATGAAAACGGTGTTTTGGGGCTATGCTGGGTGGATTAATCTGTGTGGATTTATGCTTCTTGTCTCCCTGATGGTAGTGTCACTAGAAATTGATTTGACGGTCTTAAAGCACTGGAAAATCGCTTGCTTTCGTGCCTGAGGAACTGTAAACAGTCAAAGCTGCTTTCTGAGGTTCAGTGCAGGCAATTATATGACTCACAGCCTTGTTTCTTACTTTGTCTCTCATTAGAATACGTACACCAATGCTGACAAGTTGCTTGAAGCTGCGGAGCAGTTAGCCCAGACTGGGGAATGTGACCCTGAGGAAATCTACAAAGCAGCCCGGCACCTGGAAGTGCGCATTCAGGACTTTGTACGGAGGGTGGAGCAGAGGAAACTTCTGCTGGATATGTCTGTATCTTTTCACACCCACACCAAAGAGGTAAGGTGGATGGATTCATTAGTAGGCTGTGCATCATAGATTATTATTACCTGTTTCCTGTCCCGCAGGGAAAACAGTAGTTGACAAAAAAGCATTTTTACCCACTCAAATCAGACAAAATATTATTTTTGAATGCACCCTTCTGGGCAAACCTACCCGGGGTGCTGAATACGACACATTACAAGATTCCAAGTAAAATACTACACTGGTACTTCAGCAGCAATAAAAATCATCAAACGTTGAACATACCAGACACAGAATAAGGTCAAAATGGGACAGTTGTTGAACTGTGTGTGATAATCCATTTAGGTTTCATACCTCTTTGGTATCAGCTAATAGACAGACAGCCGTGAACATCATACATACAAGTATTCCTTTTTTTTCAGAGGTTAATATATATTTATGCGTTTCCTTTCAGCTCCAGTGTCTGCTTATGATATATATTGGCTTGCAGTATGCTACTGCAGGAAGTTTTTATATGTATGTATTAGTATGTCTTCTGTAGAGGCCTCTTAGCTGATCAATAAACTAAATTGAATATATGTAAAAATCATCCGCTGTAGGTAAAGGTGCTAAGATCAAACTATGTGGAACTTGAAAAGGGACAGCCTTTTAAAGCTCTTTGAATACTGGCAGTCACATCACGCCTCTGTCTCTAAGTACAGTATGTGCTATACTTGGCCTTTTGCACGGAAATGTGAGACCAGAAAAAAGGTCCCTTTAACAAGGCAGTAATACAAAATGCTCATCTTCAAGGCCACTAGCTTAAAGCAGCAGTGCAATGAAACTGGATACAAAATTTGACTGTACTATTTTTTTTTTCATTATAAGAGATTCCAGGCGTTTTCCAGTTTTATTTGTTGGTAAACTTTTCTGTTTCCACCAAAATTTGAGTATTTTAGAACTGTTTCAATTTAGTTTTTTTTTTTTCTCAAGAAAAAAGGTGGCTGACACATTTGGCTAAGAAATAGCACTGCAGACCTGGCAAGAGTTAGTGTCAAGAAAGCAAACAAAAAAAACTCATGGTGCGCAGCATAGGAGGTACTGTACCTTGAAAAGTAGACAGACAAAGCTGTAACGATTTTTGTTTACTGTAGTTTTAACTAGTGCAGCTTCTTGGAAAAACAATTTTCATTGCAGTGCTGTTTTAAGGTGCTTGGAACATGTTGGTAATGATCTGATTGGTTCTGTGTGCCAGAGATCTGGGCAACTTACTTGATCGGTGGTAGTTGAAATGCAGAAAATGCCAGATATAAAAATTGTGGAATTCAATGCATTACAAGCAGACTTTTTTACTTATTCTGTTGCTGTAAACCAGTGACTTAGAGTCACACACTTAAAATAGAAAATAAAGTTACAGTCATTTAACCAAGAGATCTTCTTCAGGAATAGATCCATAAAAAAAAGTATGATTAGTATACTTTCCTTTACACCAGATGCTCTCATAGTTGAATGGTCTTTTCTAACTTAATTACCTCTTTTTAGTGCATGTTCAAAACAGCACCTTCCGTACCTTTGGACGCGTGATGGTGCATATGGTACAGGTAGTCCTCTGTGTGGAACTCTGTTCAGCTTAATTCTCAGCTTGCTTTACATCATTCATTTCCTTTTATCAGTCAGCTAACTTGTCTGGTGATGGTGGAGAAATCCCTTTCATTTTTTTTTTAAATGTCTGCCCAGCTGATAAGGGGATATATAAGATGGGAAAGTGCGGTGACCTCCTAATGCCTGTCGCAAGCTGTTTTGTGTGGGTGTGGGTGTGTGTGTGTAGCTTACAACACCAGTTTGAAAAATAAAATGCAAGTCAGTCATCCTAAGCACAGTAGGTTAAGGGTTTATTTTGTTCTTTTTGTGCGTTTCTTTAGTTTACGCCGTATCATTGCAACCTTTTTCAATATAACTTGTCTGTAGTAACTCTGCCACTGTAATGCACTGCAGACCACCCCGGACCCTCTTAAAAAAATAGGTGTTGCACATAAACAGGCTATACTGGTGTACAACATTTGACATAAAAAATAGATAATTTTCCCAGGGTAGCTCAGTTAAGTTCCGATTCACCGTCTCATTTTCATTGAAGTCCAGCTGCTACCCAGTTTCACTGCTAGGGGTAGAGAAACACATGGAGGTCAAGTGATATGTTCAGGGTCACACAGTGATTGGCTGAGACAATGACATTTGAACCTGAAATCTGGAATTCTGCTCTGTAACTAATGATCTAGTGTTTTACTCTACTGGAACATACTTCATTTGGTTTCTGTGTTTTTCAAACATTTTTATTTCTGTATTTTCAGTAGAAAATAATGCTTTGATTCTTCTTGATAACAGGCCCTAATCACAAAGAAAAGATGTGATTTATGTTGTTCTTAAAGGAATTGCCTGAGTTAAATTGCTGTGCTTATTCTAAGAAATACTAAATTTACTTACCTCTGCAAGAGCCCATTACAATAGAATATGGGTGACCATACACAAAAAAAGCTGTCTTTCCATCGAGGGGATGTGATGATGTCATACAGACATCGAGAGCAAAGTTTGAGAGGTCTCTAGGATGATATCATATCCCTGAGATGGAAACACAGCCTTGTTGTGTATGGTCATCCATACACTGTTTTATATAAAATATGGCTCCCAGAAATTTTAAAATCATTTCACAAGGTTTCATACCTTGCATACATGCTGCTGCTCCCTCCCGGCACCTCAGTCTGCTGCCAAGTCATTCTCGCTCTGCCCCTGATCCTCTGAAGATCCACAGTGGCAATGTTTTTTTTTTTTTAAAGAAAGAAAATTGACGAATTAGTGCAGTTTGGTAACACAGAGCCAACTATGGTTGTCCATGTCCAAACTATCTTCGTGAACTGCTTGCTAATTAGCACCACCATTTTGACCTCCATTTTTTGTGCAGAGCTCGTTTTCGTCTAGTCATTTGGCACCTCATGGGGGAAATGTTGTGGTATTGTTGTGACATCAGAATGATACTACAACAATTTTTCGTGACCTTTGAACTGTCCTACAACAACTTTTTGAGAGCCACTGAATTCCATACACAGTAAGCCCTAACCATGTATTATAAATGGGAATAGTTTTGACTGTGCTACCCTTTGAGAGGAAATAGATTGTCTTTTGGCATAAATCAAAGCTGAATTTTGGCTTTCATTTATGCATCAGTTTAGTACGAAGAGCTCAACAGCTCCCCCTGTGGTCAAATTAAATTACAAGTGGGACTTGGTGGGGTCATGGCCCACAGTTGAGTGCTGTGATTGGGGTCTGGAGAAGAGTAAGGTGTTTGGTCCTAATAAAGGAAGGAAGTTACAACAGTGCTGCTTTCATTTAAAGAACGAAAAACAGGCTGGCGATCAAGAATGCTCCCATGTGCCACCAGGAGGTGGAAAACATTTCTCACAAGAGATCTTTATCTCCAGGGGACAGGTCTTCCATCTGACTACCTGAGCACCCTCTAGTGCTTCAGGTAGATAGGCAGAAGCAAGACGAGGATGTGCATTGATGTGGAGGTGTCAAGGGTCTCGGGCCGCACTGCTAGCTGCAGGATGGCTTTGATCCCACCTTTGAAAGTGGAAAGCAGGTTGGGCAGATGATGTTGCTGCCCCCGCCCATGCTCATACAAAATCCTGGAGATGCAGGATGTGATACGAAAGCATCATTCATTAGGGAACGGCATTTAATCTGTAAAAGTGCTCAGTAATGCACCTGAGAGTAAGTAACAGTGGCCATGATTTTATACTAAATTTTGTAACTCTTAAGACAGTGATAGACGACAATGTGTGAATTATATAGTCACCAATATTTAAAACCTGTGAGACACTGTGATCATGCAGTGAGAAGGGCAAATAGGGTTCTGGGTTGTAGAAGGAGATATATTTGGAGTGGATCCAAGGATATCGTTGTGCCACTATAAAGGAATTATGTGCACCCGCATTTGTATTACTGCTCACAAGTCTGGTCACCAACATCAGCTTGAGACAAGGCTAGGCTGGAAAAGAGTTCAGAGGAGGATGACTAGAATGTTGAGGGGATTGTAAGAGGTCCCAAATGAGGAGAGTTTACAAAGATTTGGCTATACAGTCTAGAACATAGAAGAACAAGAAGAGCTCTCTTGTTAATGTACAGTATGATATTACAGGAGATGACAAACTGATGAGGCATCTGAAAGGATTTAAGGAAGAATATCAAAGAATGTAGATTGGGGATGCACATTACAAGTAATGGGGGCAAGACAGAGTACAGAGAGACTGGTAGGAGCATGACTAATGTAATGAGATATCACTGAGACAGGTACGAAATAGGCCTTTAAGAATGTTCTAGACGGGGGTCACCTAATAGAAACATAGAGTTTGTCAGCAGGTAAGGACTGCTTGGTCCACCCAGTGTGCCCATTTAACCCTGCCTACAGTATCCCTGCAGACCCTATATGGTCTGTGGTTCTTTCCCCATCCCTTGTTTCTTTTCCCGTAAGATTTTCTTATGCCTGTCCCATGCTTTTTTGAATCCCTACACTGTGTTAGCCTCAACTACCTTGGATGCCTACCTGTTCCAGGGATCCACCACTCTTTCTGTGAAGAACTTTCTTGTATCTCTCCTGAATTTACCCCCTCCAGCTTCACACCATGGCTTCTCATTCTTGAGCACATCTTCTGAAAAATACCCCCCTTCTGCACCTTATTCACCCCATTTATGTATCTAAATGTCTCTATCATAGCCCCCCTCTCCTTTCCTCCAGGGTGAACATATTGAGTTTCCTCAGTCTCTCCTTGTAGGCCTTCTGTTGTAGGCTCCTCAATATCTTAGTTGCCTTCCTCTGGACTGCCTCCACTCTGTCTGTGTCCTTCCGTGGATGTGGTCTCCAGAACTACACACAGTACTCCCAGTAATGTTTCACCAGTGACCTATACAGAGGTAACACAACCTCCTTTCTTCAGCTGGTGATCCCGCTCCCTGTGCAACCCAGCATACCCAACTGAGGTCTCTCTCCTGCTTGGTTGTTGTCAGTATCACTCCTTCTACCTTCGATTTTGTATTCGGCTTCTGGGCACCTGTAACCCCAAGTGCATTATTCTGCACTTTTTCACATTGAAATCAAGTCACCATATACTCTAGACCACTCCTCTATGTAGATAATGCAACACTTACTTCACTGAGTCTTTCAAAATGCATGTAGCCTTCCCCTGCTAACCACACAGTTGCTATTTGTGACATCACAGTCTGTTGTCGTGGTGAGCACTATGATGTCATAAACAAAGGCACTGTGAGGTTAACAGGGGAGAGGCGAATGTTTTCTATATAGACTTTCTAGATGGACTGCCAAGATGTGCTGTAAATCGTGGAAAGGAATACTGAAATGAAAAAAAAAAATATTGTCTAGTAAATTGTAACAGCTGAAACATCTTATTTATGAAACCACATGCTGAAGTGCAGAGTAGCTCTTTAAAGGGAGGCAGTATAGCGCAGTGGTTTAAGGCTCTGAGCTGCAAATCTGGTAACATCCAGCAGACCAGACCTGGGTTTGAATCCCACAGCTTCCACTTAGAAACATAGAAACATAGACTTTGACGGCAGATAAGGACCGCTAGGCCCATCTAGTCTGCCCATTTCCCTACCTACAGGATAGGCCGCAGATCCTAGTTAACCAACAGCCTATATCTTCCTGCCCCCCACAAGAATTGCCTTATGTCTGTCCCATGCATTCTTGAATTCTCCCACAGTTTTAGACCCCACAACTTCCTCAGGAAGGCTGTTCCATGCATCCACTACCCTCTCTGTGAAATAATACTTCCTCACATTGCCCCTGAACCGCCCTCCTTCTATCTTTAAATTGTCCCCTTGTTCTTGCAAGTCTTTTTTCTCAAAGATGCTACCCTCTTGGACTTTGTTGATTCCCTTGAGGTACTTAAAAGTTTCTATCATGTCCCCCTCTCCTTCTTTCCTCAAGGGTATATATTAAGCTCCTTTAGTCTCTCCTCATCGGCTTCTCTTGCAGACCCTGCACCATTTTAGTTGCCCTCCTCTGGACTGCCTCTATCCTGTCTATGTCCTTGCGGAGATGGGGTCTCAGAACTGGACACAGTATTCCAGATGGGGTCTCACCAACTGTCTGTACAGAGGGATAACAACTTCCTGTTTTCTGCTGCTGATGCCTCCCTATACATCCCAGTATACCCCGGCCCTCCCTACTGCCTTCTCACATTGCTTGCTAACCTTAAGGTCATCTGATATGATTACCCCCAGGTCCCTTTCCTGTTTTGTTGTTGTTACTACCTCCCACCCATTGTGTATTCTTCCCCTGGGTTCTTGTTTCCCAGGTGCATTATTTTGCACTTTTTTGCATTGAATCCTAGCTGCCATATGTCTGACCATTCCTCCAACCTTGCCAAGTCCCTTTTCATCCTTTCCACGCCTCCTTGTGTATCAACCCTGTTGCAGATCTTTGTGTCATCTGCAAAAAGGCATACTTTTCCTTCCTTCCTTGCATACTGTGTGACCCTGAGCAAGTCACTTAACTTCCCTGTGCTCCCAGGTTGCTCCTGTAAAAAAGCTTTCAGCTTAGTGTGCTACTCCTGGTTAAACAACTAAATAAATAAAATAAATAAATAAAGAGGACCAGTCCCACAACCAATCCCTGTGGCGCCCCACTGGTCACCCTTCCCTCCTCTGAGTAAACCCCATTTACTACTACCCTCCATCTCCCATCCCATCACCATTTTTTTTTTACCCAAGTTAACACCTCTGGACCCACTCCTAAGTTTCCAAGCTTGTTTAATAGTTTCCTGTGTTGAACGTTGTCAAATGTCTTACTGAAATCTAGGTATGCCACATCCACTGCATCACCCTGATCGACTTCGTTTGTCAGCCAATCAAAGAAGTCTATCAGATTTGTTTGACATGACCTCCCTCCTGTGAACCCATGCTGTCTCTGATCTTGTAACCCATTAGATTCAAGATAATCCCAGTATCCTCTTCTTCTTCAAAGATTCTATTAACTTTCCCACCACTGAGGTCAGACTGACTGGCTTATAATTTCCAGCCTCCTCTCTTCTACTACTTTTATGAAGAGGGGCTATATTTGCCCTCTTCCAGTCCTCTGGAACCACCCCTGTTCCTAGTGAGTTGTTAAAAAGAACTGTCAGAGCCACAGCTAGTATTTCCATAAGTTCTTTCAGTACCCTAGGATGTACCCCATCTGGTCCCATTTCTTTGTTTTTTCAGATTACCTAGTCCCTCTAGAGCCCTCTGCTCAGAGAATGGACTGGTATCCATGTCCTTCTTGATGGAGCATATACTGCTTTTTTGTGGCCCATCGCCATCTTCCTCCACCTTAAACACCGAACAAAAGTATTTGTTCAGAATGTCTGCTTTTTCCTGCTCTCCCTGTGAGAAGTCCCCACCCCATCCCTTTTTAATCTCACGATTCCTCCCCATTCCCTCTTTTTTTGCTAATACACCTAAAAAATGCCTTGTCCCCTTTTAGAGCTTCTTTGGCTATCTTCTCTTCAGTTATTGCCTTTGCTCAAATTGCTGCTTTCCCTGATTCCCTCTGCTTCTGCAGATACACCTCCCTATCCTCCTCCCTTTGTGTTTCCTTCTGTCTTCTGAATGCCACCATTTTAGCCTTTACCTTTTGAGCCATCTCCCTAGAGAGTAGTCTGTTTACTCAACTTGCTTGACACAAAGGTTGGCAGCCTTCACTATGGCACTCTTGATTTCGCTCACTGTTCCTCAGCTTCACCTAGGCTATTGCCACCTGTCATTTCATCCTTCCAGCATTCACCCATTTTTACAAAACCTGCCCTCCTAAAGTCCAGGACTCCCACTTTGGTGTTGTTGGAATCTGTCTTTGTCATTATATTGAACCACACTGCAGTAATCACAGGTCCCCAGGTGACTGCCCACCGTGCTGTCTGCCGCACTGTCTCCATTTGTAAGTACTAGATCATGAGTGAGTTCACTGACTAGTTTGTTTGCGGAATTAACCCTGTAGGGAGTCCAAGATGTCCCTGCTTCTAGCTGAAACAGCAGCAGGGAGACCCCAGTCTACATCCAGCATATGGAAGTCCCAAATGAGCAGCAGTTCCCCCCCCTTTTCTGCCATTTTGCCAATGGCTTCCACCAGTTCCCTATTTATCTCGTCCCCCTCTGATGAGGTCTGTGTATCACACCAGTGCGAATGGTGGTGCCATTTCTCTTATCTAGGGTAACCCACAGTACCTCTGACCCCTTTGTATCCCCTGTATCTCTGTTGATTTAATGCTTTCTCTTACATATAACAACACCCTCTCCCCTTTTTTACCGTCCCTGTCCTTTCTAAACAGATTATAGCCTGGTATGGCCAAATCCCAGTCAAGGTTTTTATTACACCATGACTCTATAATGGCCACTATATCCAGGTAGGTCTCTGCCATAAGTGTCTCCAAGTCTGGAATCTTATTTCCTATACTTCTAGCATTTGTACACATGGCCTCCCAGATATTATTGCTATTCTGATGACTCCAGTTTGTTTTATCTTTATGTTCTCCCTCATTACCCACTCTGACTCTGATTCTTATATTCAAAGCCTGTGGGGGATGGCTGTTTTTGCCTTCCCAATGTATTACTCCACCTCTCTTAGCTAGTTTAAATGTTCATTTAAGTAGCATTCAAACATTGCACTGAGAACTGCAGTCCCCCTCCTGGATGGATATAGGCCATCACTCTTGTACAGACCTTTATCCTTCTGGGTAGTACCCTGGTCCCCAGTATAGCCAAAACTTTCCTGTCTACACCAGTCCTTAAATGAAGTGTTGAAGGTATTGATGCAGAGATCCCTCTCCTCCCCTCTGTCATAGACAGGCAACACTTCTGCAAAAGCCACTGAACATGCTGCTTGTTTAAGACAAGTCTCCAGCTTTTAAACGTCCCTTGCACTTTCTCTGCCCCATCCCTTGCTATGTCATTAATCCCAAGATGGACAATGACATCCTGATCTGCCTCCCTTCCTGCTGCCCTAGAGATCCTAACTATTCTCTTCCCTTCCCTCCTGGCTGTGGCACCTGGTAGGCACTTGACCTCTCTCTCCCCTCTCTTTCCTTTTCCTAGATCTATCCCCCTCACAATCGAGCCCCCCACCTGCAGTTGTGTCCTCTTTCTTTGGGATCCTCTCTCTCCCTCCCTAGGGTCTCTGTTAGAGAGGATCCCCACCTCCTCACCAGACCCACTCATGGGTATCTCGTCCTGGCTATCCCATTCAGCCAAAGCGGCATAGGAATTAAATTGTGGTACTGGTTGTGGCATGTGCCTCTGGCCCATCTTCCCCACACTTTCCAAGCCCACCACAGTCCAGCTAGTCCTCCTCCTAGGTTCCATCTGAGGTAGCGGTGTCAGACTTGGTGGTCCCTGGGTGGGAAAAGATGTTACCCACATCTCTGCCAACTGGCACCAGAGTCTAGCAGCCTCCTCCCTCAACCCAGACAGGTGCATATAGATTGGGCAACACTGCGGTCTCCAGAAGGTCTCTCTGAATACTGCTGCCCCACAACCACCACACTTCACCACTCCTATTATTTGATTTCTAACCTGCCTTGCATTGTTTCAGGCAGTATTTATTTACCCCTTTCCTCTTTTTCCCCTTTTTTGCTAAGATATTATTATTTTCCTCCTTTTCGTTATCTACTTATACACCTGTACTGTCCCAGCATAGTCACAATATAATATAATGACCTAGTAGGTAGCGCATTGCTCTCCTGTTCTGGTGACCTGAGTTTGGGAGCAAAGTCAGGAATCAGGCAGGGTGACCCGGGGCTGGGGGATGGTGCTGTCACTCTCCAGTGCTCCCAACCTGGGGAGGGATGGGCATCATGATCCACAACTTGAGCTACCCTCTGCTGATGGGCCTGGGAGCTTTCTCTCCACAGGGGTGCAAGGCATACCAGGCCATCATGGGGCTTTGCACCACATGTGGAGAAGTGGACAGAGTGAAAAACCAAGGAGGAAAACCATATTGGGACAGGATGATGATGCGCCATCCCCACAGGTCCTGCGCCACTGGCTGGGCTCCACTGGCATCTAGATGAGTAATGGGGAGGTCCTCCCCGCTGGCCTTGACACATGGGGTAATCTGTGGGGGATTCAGCAGGACAGGTAAACCCTGGGGGTGGTGGGTGACAGGACTGTGGGACAGTGGTGGACCACGGGGGTCTAGTAGTGACAAGGGGCATACAGTTCTTAATAGAAAAGAATGCTTTACAAGGAGGGAGGGAGGGAGGTAATATAGTTGTTGTTTACCTCTGAAAAGTGGATAAAGTCTTGATGGGAATGAGTGCCTACTACTGTCCTAAGTTTTTAGTTGATTATACTCTGGTTCCTGGGGAATGGGCATCCCTGCCTGCTCTGCTAACACCCCCTACAGTAGGACAAGAAGTGGCATTGACATTGGGGTTGACCCCAAATCATTACCCACCCTCTGCCCACAGGATAAGGATGCAGCAGTACAACCAGATCTGGGAGCTGGGAGGGTCAGTACATGGGGGACCATCTCTGCACAGTTGTTGGGCATCAGGCATCCCACACGCACCTCAGAGCTGCCAACCAGGGAGACAAAAATGGAATTATAAAAAAATGTCTATAACTGCCATGTGTGTGTTTTTTACGCTTTGGAACTTGTACTATAACATGCAGCCTTAAAGCATCAGTGCCTGGTACTGCATTTTGATCTTACAAGCAAATTTTGGATAGGGATCATCATGCTTGCTAAAATCCATTATTATTTACATATTGTCAAGTTTGACGCTGTACCTTAGCAAGATTCATCCGTGAAATGCACGACCCTCAGTCAGGATCGCCATATTTGAATGCTGTGCTATCTGATGCTGCCAAGACCTGTGCATTAAAAGCATACTCTGTCTTTCACTGCCACAACCAGTCACTGTGTGCATCACACATTGGCATAGAAACTTGTGTGCAAGTGCCCAATCGGAGAGGGACCCACAGCACAATCACAGGTACTCAGTGTTGACTTGACACTTTCAGCACTTGAGAGACTGTATGTTTTGTCTGTTGCTGTCACACAAACTAGCAGAAAGTAATTAACAGTCGCAGCAAAAACAAGCTCCCACTCAAAATTTCACATCGGTCACACTGTAGTGAACTGCTGTCTCGTTCTCTGCTCATCCACGACGGCAATCCTCTGATATCACATAGACAAGTGAGGCAAGTTCCCCTCTATGTGTGCACACCTTGTTGATCGTGCAGCAATGTTGTGCAAGTCTGCCGACTCCAAGGTACGGAGAGAGAATAAAGATGTGTGTCTTTTATTCTAAAGTTTTCAAAATATTGTTAAAAAAAAAAAAAAGTACACATATTAATACAAGAAAGTCACACAGTAATGGATAAGAATCATGTGGTTTAGGACAGGTATCCATCATGCTAATGTTACATTTTTTCATCTCTAAGATGTACTGCTGCTTTAATATTGAGGTTCTTAACTCTGCCATTTAGTGTCTGAGAATCTTTTTGTGACTTGAAGATGCAACTGACTTAAGGAGTCTAATCTCCTGTGACTTGAAGGAACTAATGGGCTGAGGCCCATGGAAATGGAATACTGTTTGTCTGGATCGGCGGATGGGGTGAACAGTGTGACAGTGAAAGTATCGACATGACTGAGTTAGATGCGGTGTGAGAGTTGAAGAAATCAATGAAAAAGATATCTAAGGAGACAAGCAGTGACCACAGTTGCAGAACTCGAAGAACACTAATATTAGGGACACAGCCCACGACTTTATTCATACTTAGAAATACCACCCCCCCCCCCCCAAAAAAAAACAAAACAAACAGACGGACTGGATTACCTTCTGGGGCTGCAGGTTCTGAAGGTGTAGATCCTTGTGCATTGAAGGATTGGTTATTATCTTCTGACACTTTTGCACACAAAGCCTGTGAAAGCAAAGAATACTAGGAGTTGGTAGAAGAGAAAGCAAAATGTTTGCAGCACCATGAAGGCTTTACGATTTGGGGTGAGAAGGTTATCACTGACACAGATATTTATAAACTTGAATGAATTTGAATCAAAATTAAAAACATTTCTAAACAGTGATTTTGAAAAATTGTTTTAAACTGTTTTGTTTTTTTCTCAATACAATGAAATTGTTGCGAGACAATGTATCAATATAAAAATTGTTATATTGGTACTATGAAGTAGACATATCTTCCAAGATTCAACCTGCTCCATGGAGCCCGACTCTTTGATCTAAGGGCTAGGGGTACTAGGACTCTGTGGGAGTAAACTTTTTGCAAAGGCTGCCGGTGACAATGTCTGCACCAGCATGTACGTGTCATAACGTGATAGAGCCAATAACCTTCGTCGACAGTGCCAACTGACCAAGTTCTGTTTTTTCTGCCAAAGTGCACTTGCAGACGTTTTACATGCCTTAGTGTTTCTTTGATTACATCCTTTATTACTTCCTGTCAAGTATGTTGAGTCGAAAGAAGATGGTCCCAAAACCTTTGGAGCCTGTTTCTGGATATGTTTCATACCAACTCACATATGTTATGTTTCACCTGCCTAGGACCTGACCAAAACATCAAGGCCAGTGAAGCTTGTGACCCCCTCAGTCCCCTGATTTGGGGTATTGATCCTTTAAGATGGGGTGACCTAGGCCGCCCAGTGGCGCTGTGGGTTGAGGCGTGGATGCCATACCTCGCACCACGCCGGCGTCCCGAGTTCAGGAGCGAGCTCAGGCGCTGGGGGTCAGCAAGAGAGGGTTGAGGAGCGAGTGCCCTTGTGGTGTTCTCCCTCCCGGGAGGGAGGGATGGGGATGACTCGCGTGCCAACGACCCCCAGTGGAGACTGGTGGCCCTGCAGCATGCTGGGCAGCACGGGTTCAGCATGGCTGACGCAGGCAGGGTTGCCGTGCACCAGTGTGTCGGGTTTGCGCCACGCTCAGGAAGGGGGGGGATCGCAGAACAAGGAAAAACCCAGACCTTGGGCTAGGTAATGGCACCAGCCCCCATGCCCACTGCCGGGTCCGTCCTGGATGGCCTTTCAGTTCCTCTGCCCGGGCCCTCGCCAAGCAGCTGGGAACATTGTCTGTAAGTGTGCCCAAGAGGAGGGGCGGCCCCACCCCAGAGAGGTTAAGCTCGAGTGACCAGCTGCGAGGTGGGGGGGAGGAGGCTTAGACAGGCGGACTTCGGGATGGGCAGGATCTGGTTGGATGCCTGAGAGAGGCTCCTAGGTCTGTGATCTGGAGGAAAGAGAGTCGGGGAAAAAATAAAGATGGGATAACCTGTCCCAAGGTAAAGGGGAAGACCTCTGGCAAACCAGTCGGCAGGTAGGTCACCAGCCTATTCCCTACCCCAGTCTCCTCACTGCTATGTGGAGCTAGTGAAAATTGTGAACTCTCCCTCTCCCTATGGCATTAGGGTTATGATGGAGTCTCCAGTGGTGGAGTCAGGATGACCTGCAACCCTTTCTGGGTAGTCGCAGGAGCACCTACCATGGTCTGGAAGCCTTTGGGCCTGAACCTCCCCATCACTGGTGTGAGCACCATCATCGGTGCTGGCTATTTAGTTGTTATTGACCTTGGCTCTGGTGCTGCTAGCAGTGCCGATGTTGGGGTTGGTGTGGTATCCATGTGGGGAATCTGTGCCAGCTCTGAATCCAGGGAATCTGTGCCAGCTCTGAATCCAGGGCAGTCTCTGCAGCAGGGTCCCCAGAGGTTGGCCCATTATCATTCAGCCAGGGGTCCCCCCCTTTGGATGACCAGTCAGTAGGAGTCTCTGCTGATGGCACTACTGGACTAGGAGGCTCCTGTTCCTTTTCTAGGTTAAGGATGCCAGGTGGTCCACAGGGTCTCCAAATGGATCTGGATAGAGTGGATGCACAGGCTACCACTGCCCCCTGTAAGCTGCACCTCAGGTGTCATAGTCTGTGTCTGCAAAAGTGGCAGATACCTCCAGTCCTCCTGGGCCATTGTCTCCACAACAGTTCCAGGTGTGGAAAGACACAGAACAAAATCATTCTTGCCGTGTTGGTCCTTGTAACAAAAGATCCAGAAAAAAAAAATTGATACCTTTTATTAGACCAACATAGATGTTACAAAAGAAGACAGGTGCTTAAGCTTTCGGACTACACGCTGTCCTTCGTCAGAAGCTAATGACCACAGGTTTGGAAGGAGAATGTGAAGTTCTGGTTTAGGGAGACCAATACCTGTATGCACAGTATGTATGCATGATAGTTTTTGGTGGACAGTTGGGAAGATTGTTGCAAATGAAAGGTATTCCATGACGGCATCCACATGAAAAACAATTTAACTCAGTATAATTTAAATTTATGGTGAAGTAGGGCATTACATTTGTCTGAGTACTTAACAGAACAGGAAGGAGGACAAAGATAGGGTGAAGATTTATATGTGATATACCTCTATAGTAGTTACAGTTGTAACAACTTTAATCCCATTCCATTGTTTAAACTCAGCTGGTTACACAAGAGGCACCAGTGAGGTGCAGTGGTTACAGCACCAGCTAGGTGTAGCCCCCTCACTAACAGTGGGTGTTCACTAACTCTTTTGTACTGCTGAGTCCCCTTTTTGGACTGCCGTTTGGGATTGTTTGGGGACCAGAATCGCCCCTAGGGAAGCTGGGACAGTTTTCTCTTTAAAGGAAAGCTGTGGTTTGCAGGGGCTCCCCTTCCCTGCAAACCTTACCCTCCGGTTTAGGCATAGTCTAAAAAGTGGCTTTTTTCTGCCGCAGGAAAGTGGTTTAATTTAGTTTTTAAAAGTCCACTACCTGGAAGTGCTACAGACGCTTAGGAGGCTTCATTTACTGTAAAGGTGTGGCGCTGCAACGTACGCTTGCATTGAAGCACACTGTGCAGCACCACACCTTTACAGTAAATGGAGCCTCCTAAGTGTTCGCAGCACTTCCAGGTAGCGGACTTTTAAAAACCAAATGAAACCACTTTCCTGTAGCAGGAAAAAAAAGCGCTTTTTCAACTATGCCTAAACCGGAGGATAAGGTTTGCAGGGGCGGGGAGCCCCTGCAAACCACAGCTTTCCTTTAAGAACTGAGGACAGAAAGTGTGCACAGGTCCCAGCTCACCACTAGCCAAAATTTGTCACAGCATGGTGCCAGCTGCACTGAGAGGAGAGCTCTCCTGTTTATGGCCCGAGGGGAATAGTTGGGTGCATCTGCTGAGGGGAAGATTACGGACTTACTGGGGAGGACACTTATAGTTTATATGTTGCATAGAGTACAAGTACCCTTTTTTGCTTTTCTGTTATTTACCTTTGTCCATTCCACCACTCCCTTAATAAAACAATTGTTGATGGGTAGTTATATTGTTGCGGTGTGTCAGTTGATATGGATAATAAGAACTGGGAAGTGAAAACTGTGTGGGAGGTGAGTGTCATTAAAGGTATATTGTTTCTGGGGATTAAATGACTGTGTGTATCCCAGCTCCCCATCACAATACCGGGTGGAGGTGCTGTGTCGTTTTGAATTCAGATGAACCCTATGCCACTTGCAGGTGGAACCAAGGTTAGCCATCTTGGATGGCAGCGGGTCAGGAGTGGAGGCACCCTTGAAGGCCTGGGGCAAAAAAAAAAAAATCTGTCTCATTTGTAGGCCCCACCACACAGGGAACTGGGAGTTTGCAGGTTTAGATATTACTAGAGCCAAATACTCACTGTATGATCTTGAGCAGGTCAGTTAACCTCTAGGTGCCGCTTTTCACTCACTGTAGCTACAGAAAAGGGTAGAAGCAGGACCCCAGTGGAAACGAGATGTTGCATGTCAGCTGGGCTATCCTGGGCACATAAATTGTAAATAGAAATTATTTATATAAAACTCATTTGGTGAGTGTCAAAGTATCACCTTGAAATATAGAAGTACAGTATACATTTGTTTATGACTACTAGTGAGTTTAAAGCTTGCAACTACCATTCTCTTCCTGAAATGTTTTATTTATTTATTTTACAATTTTTGGCCAGGAAAGGCACACTAAGCTTAAGCTTGTTTCCAGGTGCATCCTGGAAGCACAGGAAAGTTGTGACTTGCTCATGGTCACGCAGTATGCAGGTGGTGGCTGTGGGATTCAAACCCAGTTCTTCAGGTTGGCAGCTCAGTGCTCTTAACCACTACGCTATACTGCTTCCCCAGACAAAACCTGCTTCATGAACACTGCCCACTGAGGTCGCAGTTGTAGAGACTACAATATGTTAAATCTAGAAATGAGCCTCTTACCCTTTCAATTAGGCATTCTGAGTTTATGAAACATTTTCTGTTCTGTCCAGATGCTGACAGGTGATGGCGCATTGGCCCTCCTTGCTCTGCCCTCTAGTGTACACTACTTCCATAAGCTGGATGTTTCAGCTCTGACAATTCACTAGAGATCACTGTTTTTTAAACTTCTTTTTATGGAAAGGTTTACATGATATACAGTATACAAAGATACTCTTGTAACACACATCCAGTACTAATAATCACAGTAAAACAGTTTTACACTGTCGAGCACCCCTATTACATTTCCAGGACTAGGCTACTAAGTACCCCCAACAGTAGAATCAGTAACTTCTTTATACTTCATTTAGCACAGAGCCACTAAGCAGCTTAACCATGATGACAATAACAAAACTTATAGGAAACTAGATAACCTTTTTTAAATGTTCAGTTTGCCTTTCCTGGGTTTTAACATACATACCTTGGTGGCCCATCCAGAAGGTTTGTATAAGAAGCATGTGACTGTCCCCAGCTGACTGTATAATGCCTTTGTTTACAGAATTATAGTGCTTACCACAGAAGCAGCCTGTGTGAGGTCAGTTGGGGGCAGCAGTCAAGTGCTTTTTGACAGACATCGTGACATAAATGCTGCATTTTCTGAGTGGACCAATAACAGGGCAGAGCAAAAAGAAAATGCTAAATTGAATATGCTTGTCATGAACATGAATGTTAACTCAGAATCCAGAATCCGTTTTATGTAGTTGTTTTGGTTCGCCACATAAGTGCACGAGGCATAGAAATGGCTATTGTCAGACGCAACCTGAAGAGTGCAGTGCAATAAGAACAGAGAGAAAAGGATAATTCAGAACAATAGTAATGCAATACAATATGGGGTAGTGTGATCACAGGTCATACAACTGACAATTACAACAAAAAGCAGAGCACAATAAACAGAGCAGAAATTGTAGTGTAATGATGACCTCCCTAGATACAGTCGATACCGTAGCAGATGTGGTGGCAACATCAGACACTAGAGGTGGAGGATAACAGCAGTGCATTAAGTGCACAGTGCGATATGTTCACGCCACAGATGGAAGCAGTAATGAAATATAGTGCTTTGCAACACACAATACCAAATTAATAAACCAGATACATGAAGTCTCCTGAGTTTTGCAGCATAATTGGACACAGTGCATGCTTTGATAGGAAGGACTGACTTGAATTTTATTTATTTATTTAGTTAGTTTTTGTTTACCGGGTAGGTGCACTAGCCAAAAGACTATTTTCAGTCACGACCCGTTTGCATGAGACTCTGAGGAAGCACTTTTTCCTGAGGTGAGGTTCACCTGTTTAAACTGGTGTGTGTGAACAGAAACGGAGGGAATGTACTTGAACTGATGGAGCAGGACATAGGAAACAACCAGAAAGCACTGCATGTGGAATAAGTGCCGCATCAGCATGTGGGTTTCAAGCAAAACCAAAGGGACAGTGTATACAGAAGACAGAATATAATGTTAGGATTAACATTCGATCTGTACTGTACGTTTTCTTTGGGAATTATTGCTAAAGAAAAAGGCAAGTGTAGTCATTAAGGGAGCACATGGAATAGCATACTGTACCTGGTGAGATAGAAGAATGTGGTTTGTTCAGGCTTTCAGAGCAGAACTATTCAGATCGCTGAGGAAGAAAAACAGTGTGAGGTACACAGCATGAGGACAGGTAACATTCTGGTTAAACTTGGATGCGTATCATTGCTCACATGAGTGGTATAGTCACTCCCATACAGGAGCAGAGACAGACAAGATGGACCCCAAATCCTTTGTGCTACACAGTATGCTGCTATGGTTTTTGTCCCCTGCTACCCACTAGGAAGAGAGCAGGAAGCACAGACCTCCATAAATAATTATAAAACACTTGTGCTATTTTAGCCAATCTGTGCACATTCACTGAACCTTTGCCCTGTATACAGTGGTCTCTTACGCAGTTTCTATTTCAACTTCATTATGGGATGGAAACCACTGAGCAGTGCTTATTTGCAGTGGAGGGGCAGGAACGTTAGGAGTGGAGCATTCTAATTCCCCACCGGGGGAGAGCAGCATCAGTTAACTTTTGAAATTGAATTAAAAAAAATCCTTAACTTATTATAAATCACTCTCACGTGCTGGCCCATTGGCACAGTGGTTGGATTTCCACTTGCGACACTGGTGACCCAGGTTCGGGAATGGACCTGAGTCACTGGAGGGCCAGCCGGGGGGAGATGGATGGAGCATCCTCTGGGCTGCTCTCCTTCTCCAGCGGGAGGGGGGACGAATGTCCGGTGCACTACGGACCCCAGTGGAGGCCGGGGGGCTTCGCCACAGCCAGCGTCTGGACATCCAGGGGAGTGGGGCAGACGCAGGACATTATTGCACAGCCCTGCCCCCGAGGAAAAAACATCCTTTTGGGAAAAAAAAAATCACCAGCCAGCGTCTCCATAATGCCCTCCTCGACGCCTCTCATATGCTCCCAGGCTGGCTCTCCCAACCTGAACCAACGTTCATGACTCCTTGCTGGTGCCGCAACCCCACCCTGGGGGGAGGGTAAGCCAGGGGGCACGGCGGGGGGGGGGGAGCACAGCTCATGTAGGAGCAGGGAACAGCGGGGGCCGTGACCAGGGCCGAAGTCTCAACGCTGACTGGGACGAAAAAGCATAATAAATAAAAAAAATAAATAAATAAATCACTCTCGCTATCTTGAGTGGTTTATAATAAGGTAATAGGACCTCTGTGGAGTGTCTGTTATGGTGTCCTCTCATGAGGTTTGGGCAATCAGAACGTCTCAGCAACACTTAGCAATCCTCTCATCCAAACTTCATGCTCTCTTTCTTATGCCATAACAGATACCCAGCGGAGGCTTTATTAACTTATAAGATATTTATCCCATGTACCAGACAAAGTGTTGCGGGCAGTGCAGACCCATTCCAGAATCCCAACCCCCACCTTCTATATTCATGTCAGTGCTTAAGCCAGAAGTCAGTGCTGCTGGCCCCATGGCACTGAGGTTTGAGGCACTGGACACCACACCTCGCGCCATGCCAGCGATCCAGGTTTGGGAATGGACTCGGGTCATCAGGGGTCAGCTGGGGAGGGAGAGGATTAAGCATCCGAAGGAAAGCTCTTCTCTCCTGGGAAGGGTTGGGGGCTTCGCTCGGCTCCCTGGTGACCCCCGATGGAGATCGGTGGGTTCCACGGGAGCTGGTGCAAATGGGGGGGGGGGAGCATGGCAGATGCCAGCAGCGTGCCTCCCTGAGCGTCATTGCACATCTGTGCTTCACGGGGCAACTTCAAGGTGGAAAAACCCTGGTGACTTGGGAGGCGATGGCGGGGCTCGTGTGGCTGAGCCCACATGCCCAGTGCTGACGCGGATCCTGACTTGACTCTCTGTGGTCCTGCCTCTCCCATTCGGGGTCGTAGGAGGGGAGGAGCCAGCACCCGATTCCTCAGTTGGGGAAGGGCACGGCGGGTGGTAGAGGCAACATGCCAAGTGAACCCATGCCGGAGAGATGTCCAAGTCACTGGTGACAGGAGCGAAACAGAGTTTGGAAAAAAAAATGAAGTTAATGCTGTTTGAAAGCAAATAACCGAAGCAGGCATTATCCCTTTGTCCATGGAAGCAGACTATGTTTAATTCCTGGGTCAAATAGTTTTCTAATAACTGATGTGATCAAGGGTGGAATCACACAACTTAGAAAGCATTTGTGCTGTATGTGAAAATTTTTGAATTAGATGGTTAAGTCAAATTGCATTTCAGCGCAAAAGAAAGGTTTGAGTAAACTACATCTGGCTCTGTAACAGTGTTCATAGATATGGTGTCATTATCCAGTACGTGGCGTAAGGGTTAGTATTCGTTGGCCTAAATTAGAAGGTCATGAGTTGTTGGCCAATGTCTGCACAGTTTTGACAAGAAGTTAGAAATAATTATGCTGTGATGTGCTGTGTGTAACTTGCACATCTAGACTTTATCTTGGGGACCCGAGTCAGCTTCTTACCCATATACCAGAGCTGCAGGACACTTTTGGTGTAATAATTAGATCACAGAACTGTGAAACAAGATATTTCAGGTTTGAATACGGCCAGAGCCACTGACATGCTGTGTGTTGTCTGACATCTTCTGTACTTCATATTGTAATACTAGGTAGGAAGCAGGACTGCAAATAAGATATGCACCTTAGCTGAACAATCTGAAGTTAATATACTAAAAAAAAACACAAGCAAAAGTTGTACTCTCAGTTTGAGTTGTGGCTGTGTTCACCATTCCATTCATTTAAAGATCACACAGTGATGAATAGGTAACCTGACACTACCTTTAGGGCTTCCATTTGCCTTGGGCAGTATCCAGGACCATTTCCTATCTAGGGGCACTGTTTGACAGGGAAGGCCTCCAACACTGAACTATTTATTTTCCTCTGGGGTCATCGCTTCTGAGTGTTCATGCTTGATTTGGACCGGTGTCTCCACTAACAGTAACCACAGTACGCAGATACTGAGCACACACGTCAGTGTTTACTGTTAATAAATTTGAATGTTTATATCATAGTCTTTCGCGGTCCAGAAACCCTATTTCATGTTGCACCTTGTGGCAGAGGAGTGAGTCAGGAAGTATAGACCGACTGCAGAAAAATGTACAGTATGTGGTGCAAATAATAATGTTTTGTTCAAAACACAACAATAAAAAAAGTTCTGTATTTTGTTGAATGGCTTCAGAATGGTAAACACATTTGGAAAACTGATTTGGAAACTGCTTTACATCAGTTACAAATAGATCATTCAGTTGAGTCTTGCACTCCATATCTGCTCTAAAAACTATTGTTTGAGTTGTATCAAAGTTGCAGATCCCGTTTCTAAGCACTGTAGTAAGAAAAATAGCTCACTACTTCAGGTTTATCTGTTTAACTAGGTTAGGTCCTTCTTCTTCCTCTCAGTTTCTTAGGCAGTCTTCACCTCCTTTTCAAATTTCAGAGTGTCAAAGTGGCCCTGCGTCTTGATATACCAGAGACTGCTCTCACAAACACAGCACATGGCGTGAGCATCTTTTTGAACTGCTAACTTCTGCGTGTCTCTTTACACTACGGCTGTACACATGCAGTCCTACTTCAACCAGAGTTGTTCCTCTCTGGGTACAGGCACTCCTCTGTGAAATCTGCAACCACTTGCTGGCCTTCATGCAAATCTCGGACATCTTCCACTGCATGTGCATGTCAGTCAGCTCATCTTCTGTTGTTTCTGACAGTCTATCAAAACATATTCACGGGTCCAAGTTTTCCTAACCATAAGGGTCACATGTTTAGCAGAAATTAGACCACTCAGAATACCTCACTGAATTATTTAATCACAGACAACATCTTGAATGAGCCCCATGCTGTGTTCTCGTGCTACCCTCGGGGCTTCCACTTGCCCTGGGCAGTACCTGGGGGGGCTTCCACTTGCCCTGGGCAGTACCTGGGGCACTTCCCTATCTAGAGACTGGCACTGCTTGTCAAGAGAGCCACACATTGATTTGCTTATTTTACTCTGTGTTCATAGTTTCTGCGTGTCCTTGTTTGTTTTAGACCAGCTAATAAATACCACACTTGGCAGATGTCGCATGTACGCACTGAGGTTTAGGGTTTGTAAACTGAGAAAGTTCATGTCATAGTCATTTCAGGTCTGGAGAACCTATTTCGGTGTTACAACTGGAGATAATTCATAGCTCTATGTCATTTCTCTGTGACCACAGGTTACAAACCGAGTTAACTACTGGTATCCCAGTTCCACAGCCGAAATCCCCCATCCACACCACAATCTAGCGGGATCACCGAAGGCTAATGGAGCACATGTTCACCCTCTCAGACTCCCTTAGGCACCCTGCTGACTCCTAGCAGGCACATGAAACATCTGTTGTTCTGCTCAGAGGTCTGGACTGCCTCTCAAATCTCCATTCTTCTGGTGATTGTAAAGATTTTCATCTTGTAAGGCATCTCTGTTGGGCAACTGGCTGCAAAAAACCACGTCAGGAATCCATGCTTAAGGCAGTCAGGGAGAAGCAGCTGTGGCTTTTGATGCTTTGCTTGCACCAGCCTCCCTTCAGCACTCCCCTCATGTGAGACTAGGCATTTCCAAGCCCAGCTACTCATACACTGGTCACTCTAGCAATAGAAATAGGATTTCTGACCACTAACACAAGAAATGTGATGGCCATGCAGAACTATGTGTGACATTGTGTCAGTGGCCGTGGATACACAGTGCTTCTGTCATAGTTGTCCCCACCCCCCACCCCAGCCAGCCCTTACCTTTAGGCCCACTTCTGGACCATTGCAATTTCCAATTTTCCCTGGCATCTGCAGTCATCCCTCATGGTCCAATGGTATCCTCCCTAAACTCTCAGCTCATTAATAGTCCCTGACATCCTGTGGATACCCCTACGCTAGTCCTGTTCCCCCATGTCATCAGTTTACTGTTAATGTCCCTCTCCAATCTCCATTCCCTGCTGACTCTCACCCTCTGTGTCGTGTACCTGTGCCTCCCCTCCCAGTAGAGCTGCTTAGCAGGGGCATGTGATAGGGCAGTGAAAAGGCCAGCATGCAACCAGTATGGCTCAGCCCTCTATTTGCATTCTGGCTCCTGCCTTCCCATGTGTGCCCCACCCCTTTCCCTGTGTATAAGCACTGCTCTGTGCGATTCCGAAGGGAAAGGCTATCAACACTGCACAATGGGTTGCAGAATTGAATAGTGGTGCAAAGTGTTGTTTCAACCACTTTGTACCACAAAACAGCGACTGTGCATGGGGCCCCTGATTTCAGGGTCTGATAGGCAAGTAGATGCCAGATTCGAAGGCAAGTTGTTTCACTTTGGTTATACAATATTATACAATGGCAAGAAATAATCCTGACTTCTGATTGGTCAGTTGGCCATCACAGCAGGGGTGTTATCCTGGCATAACATCCCTGCTGTTCACAGCTCTACTGTCATCATTATGGCAGATGAGCTTATGGCAGATATAGCAGAGCCCTTTTTTGCATCTACTCTTAAGAAACAAAAATATTTTTCCACACTAACAAAAACATTCTTTAAAATTATTTTTTTATTACAAAACAACAAGCCATTGTATAATAGGAATAATGCCCTCCAGGGTGGGTGTCATGCTGGGATAACATCCCTTCTCGGGTATTGGACGCCCTCGGCCGGTGGCCTCGGGCCCAACCACCCAAGGTGGGATGTTATCCCAGCATAACACCCACCCTGTCAGGCATTATTCCTTTAATATTGCATTTTCTTTTTTGTATCATATTTTTTATTTCGTTTCTATTGTATACAGATAACAACAGTACATAGACTGACAATCTTGAATCGCAGCACTACTGCCATATTTGTCTCCACTGGTGACGGTCTTGTCCTCCAATTTAACCCACACATTTAGCTCAGTAATGAACTAAAAGTAAACAGCACCAGACATGATGCTTACTACATTATCCACTTATCATCTGTATATCTCTTTCCTGATTTGTGTTAGTTAAAAACTTAGAAAATTCACATGAAAAAAACATAACAAAAAATAGAATACATGAACAAAAATGAAAATAAGTGTGAGGCTTGATGGGCAGAAGGACCAGTCTTATCTGCTGTTGTATTCTCTAAGCCCTCCTGTAGTGTGGATGTCTTTTGCTTGGTATTGAGGTGACATTTCTTAATCTTTCTAACAAGGAGCACAGGATCCCACCCCTAACCTCCAGATTCTGTCATACCCATATGCAGGACCATGGCCTCAGCCACCGGTAAGGAGTTCAAGAAGCTATCCCAAACTCTTTCAAAAAGTTCCTCTTTACCTTTCAATACATAGGTAAGCCATTCCATAGCCAATGCCAGCATGGCCAAATTCTTCCACTGGGCAGTAGTGGGTGTTGCATAGGATACCCAAGTATTCAGTATCACTTGTCACGCTAGGGTGAGTAAAACCCTTGCCCATCTTGGCAGTGGTGCCCACTACCCTTCCCCCACAACCTCCATCCTAAAAAGCATTGTTAGAAGTGCACAGGGGATCGTCCTTCCCATCAGTCTAGTGAGTTTCTTCCCTATCATGCAGATTGCAGCACAGAACATTGCCAGAAATAGTGTATACAAGTTCCCACCTGGATTCTACATCTCCCACATGTAGAGGATACTGTGGGATTAAAATGATGTACTACATTTGGTGGGCAGTACATATGGTGTATGGATTTATATTGGGATTCTTTATATTTATTGCACAACAGCAATCCCATATGCAGTTTAAGAATCTTCTGCCTGTTTTCGGCAGAGAGGTGGGTGCCTAAATCCCATTCCCATAAACATTTTGCTTTCCCAGACAGATCAGGCTGTGCTGATCTGTCCTGTAGTTACCACCATCGCCATAAAACATTTTGATGAAAGCCTAGCCCTCACAATCATCTGCTCCAAGGGGTGCAGTGGTGAAAATTCAGCCGTAGTTCTGCACATATGACTGCTATAGGCCCTTATCCGAAGGCATCTGAAATGACTGGTCATATCTCTCTCTCTCTCTCTCTGTGTATATATCTATATATCTATATATACACACACACACACACACACACCGTGGTCTCCAATTAGATCTCCTACACATAATACAGCCCTTTCCTCCCATTTTCTAAAGCCTCTGTCCTCTACCCCTGGTAAGAACCGAGAGGGTTGCCTGCCTCTGTACCAGCAGGGTATTAACTTCCTGTGCTTTCCAGCGATGGTGCAACTCTCAAGTATTCAGGGTGCACGCCACTAAGAGGTTTGTACCCTCGGTGGCCTGATACGCCCATTTACTATCTGAGACCAAGTATACTGACAATATACTTTTGGACCCCTCTCCTTCCAACTCCAGCCAACTAGCTGCTTTCCCCCCATTGACCCAATCTTGAACAAATCTTTGTTTGCTGCCACAGAGTAGCCCCGGATATCGAGGAAGTTCAAGCCTCCCCTTTACACCCCTCTCTTAAGCTTTTGTAGGCTTATTCTGGGTTGTTTATTATGCTAAATGAAGGTGGAAAATCCCCTTTCTAACCTTTTAATATCTGCTTTAGTGGGGCCTATAGGGAGCATCTGCATCACATAGAGTGGTTGGGGTAGAACATTCATTACTGCATCTTTATCAGCTCTTCATATACAATGCTGAGTCTCAGTATTCACCCCACCTACCCATTTGCCAGCTTGTTAACCTGTTCCATCTGCCAACCAACAATCCTTTAAGGAATACCCTTCCTCTCACCATTTGACTCTCAACCTCCTTCCATTCTCAGTGTTCCTGCTGTCTCCTTTTTCTCACCCCTGCTCATGCGACTAGCCACCCTCCTGCAATCCCTTCTCTTGAATGATTCGCTGTGTATTGTGTCTGTGTTAAATATTGTATTTCATTTTGCATTTTTAAAACATAGCCAAGTAATTGCCATTTTAAAGAGCAACTTTCTATTATAATAAAAAGCTTAAAATCACTAGATTACACCAGTTATGTTTTAACTTTACTAGTTCTTTGTTATTTTTTGATTCTTATTCCTGCTATTTATCCACTAAATATTATAGTATATGGTTAGCCTTTGTTCTGTATAAAACTCAGTCTGTTCAAAATCCTTGTTGTGCACATTCTGAACAATTGTGCACATTCCAAAGTGGTGGTGTGCGCATTCCGAACAGTTGTTCTGCACAGTTCAAAGGTCATACAAGTCAACATTTCTTATTTACTTCAACTTTAGCTTCAACTTTATTTTATTTATAAAGTGCAAGTCAGCAAGTACCCAAGCACTTGTACAGTAGGTAAAATATTAAATAAAACGCTAAAATACCTAAACCATGGTTCAGTTTGTTGCACATAATCTGGGAAGGCCAGTTCACATCGATAGGGCTTTAAGGCTGATTTAAAACTCTCTACAGTCAGGCGCTCTCTTACCCGATGAGGTAGAGAATTCCACAGGGTCGGGGCTGCAAAACTAAATGATCGGGCCCCAGATGTCTTTAAGCGGACCCTGGGAATCTCTAGCAATCCCTCATTGGTGGAATGGAGTGGGCGGACAGGGTGGTAGGGGGCCAGGAGATCTTGCAGGTAAGTTGGACCCTGTCCACATAGGGCTTTATAGGTCAGTAGCTCGACCTTGATACACCACTGAACAGGCAGCCAGTGCAGGCTGCAGAGCACAGGTGTGATATGGCAAGATCGAGGTAAGCCAGTCAACAACCTGGCAGCTACATTCTGCACTAGCTGCATGCGGTGGATATCAACCCCTGGTAGCTCTAGGTACTGTGAATTGCAATAATCAAGGTGGGAGGTTACAAAGGCATGGACCAAAGTAGGGAGGTCATCCGGGGGCACCAGGTGCTTGATCCGGGTGAGATTCCTCAGATGGTAAAATGAGGACTTGACCACAGATGACACCTGAGTCTTAAGGGTCAATCCATCATCAAGAATCATGCTGAGATTTCGCACCCGGTCAGGGGACACTAGCTGATCGCCATCAAGCCAAAGCCTGGTCGGCTGTCCAACCGGTGCCCCTTCCACCTGGTGGCCCAGGTCCACCACCAGCACCTCGGTCTTATCCGGGTTCCACACCTAGCTATTTACTAACCACCCAGTGCCCAAAACTGTACCTTTTAACTTTCAAAAGTCTGTAAATCTAATTTTGACCATTGAACAGAACAAAGAAATGGCAAGATTTTTTGTTTTCACTTATGCAGGGGTCTGTCACTCCAGTTTAAAAAAAAAAAAAAACTTATACTATGTAAAATAAAATATGGACAACCACATAACTCGGCATGTGTTTCCATCTCTGGGTTGAGATAACAGCATGGGCCTCTCAAGCTTCACTCTCGAGGTTCATATACTGTCATCTCTAGCCCTCGATGGAAGCACAGCCTTGTTGTGTATGGTTGCCCATACATTATTTTCTATGTAGATAATGCAGCAATTATTTCAGAGTCTTTCAAACTGTATCTAACTCTCCCCTGCTAACCACACAATTGCCGTTTGTGGCATCACAGTCTGTTGTCATGGTGAGCTCTATGATGTCATAAACAAATGCACTGTGAGGTTAACAGGGGGGAGGCACATGTTTTCAGATACACAGACTTTTCAGATGGACTACCAAGATGTGCTATAAATTGTGGAAAGGAACATTGAAAAAAAGATATTCTCTAGTAAATTGTAACAGCTGAAACATCTTATTTATGAAAGTACTTGCTAAAGTGCAGAGCTGCTCTTTAAAAAGTATTACTTGCTGCATCAAAAGTAAAAAATAAATGTGGAGGTAAGCGACCACGGTTTGGCTGTGAAACTAGTTGTTTCCATAGAATTCCAGTTTATAGCTTCCGCTGGCGTCCAGTGATTATTTCAGTGGGTCCCTGGTAACCACTAAAAGTCCCCATTGGTTCCCCAAGAGATTCATTTGATCTTGGTTTAAGAAGCTTGGCAGTGTGGTGACCCACTTGAACTAGAGCTCAAACTGCTAACAGCTACTTATCTCACCACTGGCATCTTGTTTAAAATGAGCCCAACAGACCCTTGGTTAGCATGTTGGCCATAGTTCTTAGGTAGTTCATTTCCAGGAGTAGAAAAATTAGCACGTGCATGCAAATGGCATTTATGAAACATTCAGGATAGTTTTAAACTAAATTGCAAAGTGCCAGCTTCCTCCCAGATAATGTTAATGAGGTGAGTCAGTGCAGCACTAGTAAATGAAAAGGCCTTTAGAAACTGACATTTTAATAATGCTTGAATACATCTTTATAATTGCATTTGGCTCTATAACTTATCTCTATAAAGAAGAGAATCCTACACACTGAATGTCACCAGAAATCCAGTACATCACTTGTGCATGTTACATATATCTCTTGCAGTGTGTAGGCGTAAGCAAATTTACATGATCTGCATTTGACATCTTTTGTGTATTGTATATTTCATACTAAACATTGAACAAAATAACATAGAAACAGAGAAACTGTCAGCAGAAAAAGACCACTGATCCATCAAGTCTGCCCATAATTATTATTACCTAACCCACTGACCTACTGTCATGCTAGATTAATCGCCCACTCCACATTCTGTATCCTTTCTCTTTGTATACCCCACTCTTAGGGGTACAAATCCATTATTTCTGTCTCAACTATGTTTGAGCTCATTAATAGTTTTGGAATCCACTACTTCCTTTGGTAGTTTATTCCATGATTCTACCACCCTTTCGGTGAAGAAGAGCTTTCTCACATCTTTTTTCAGTTTACCGCCTATCAGGTTCCAGTTGTGTTCTCTTGTTACTGCAACCTTATTTCTGTTAAATGTACCATCTACTCTTACTCTAGTCCTGTTAGAAACATACAAGTTTCAGTTATGTCCCTTCTATCCCTTCTGGTCTCTAGTGAGTACGTGTTCAGTGATTCCAACCTTTCTTCATTAGTTTGGTCAAGCTGACCTTGAATCATTGTTGCGGCCCTCGGCTGTACTGTCTCCAATCTATATCTTTTCTTATGTAACCCCCCTCCCTCCCCCTTCCTGCCCCATCTAGGGACATACTTTTCTCTCGCAGATGTTCCAGGCAGAAAAGGGAGAGCACTCCTAAGCACTAACATTCAAGACCTTTTGCACATCAGTAACAGCAGGGAAACAGTTGTCTCCTACTTGCTCGGTGTCTTCAGAGCTGTGCACTTTACCTCCTCTCACTCTCTGCAGATGATCTCCTCCCCAAGTTGTCCACCGGACCGAGACCTCCCTCTGCACCTTCAGCAGTCGTAGAAGTCCCTGCAGCCCCAGCCAAGCTGGATCGAATATTTTTTGCCACTGGAATGCAACTCATGGAAAATTAATTAGACTGCAAATACAGGGGGATACAGGATTTCATTTAATTAACCTCCCTCACAGTAAAATAATGCACAAACCACTATTTCTCCCCAAACTGGTGTAACCCCCCTGCAAATGGGGGTTCCCAAAAGACTTCCAGGAGCTTGCTTGAATGCTCCAAGCCTGAATGGTGTTTGGCATTTAAGCCATTTATCAGTGAGTGTTTTTAGAACCTCTGGTACTGTCTCTTTAAGAGCTGTCTGCTTGCAGACATAATTAGTTGTATGGGGACTGTGTGTTTCTTTGATTGAGTACCACTCAAGCTACTGCCAATTCACTCCATTTTGCAGTCACTAGGGTGCAAGGAACCTATCTGAAAGATGTAACTGTTTGCCAGAAATTATTTAGAGTAATAATGAAATTACAGTTTGTCTAACCTGCTTTCTTTGCAGTCAGAACTGTGTCTGCTAGTTCCCATTCTAGTTTTGAACTGCTGAACTGGACCAATCAGTGTGGGGTAAGCTAGCTCTAAAATGGTGCCTTGGACGAATCAGAACTTGGACTCATAATCTGAGCCAGCCACAAGAGGATTGTATGGGCAGTGACTCTGGGAGATGTAGTTTAGACTTCAGTGCCTTTTTGGACCAACAGCAGCAGTCTATTGTGGTGACAGCCAATCCAGTCAAGAACTGGGAGGAACTCAAAGGAAGTGCCCAGTTTTGTCGGTTGGAGCTTCAGTTGAGTTTGGCAGTGAAGAAGAAGGAGCCCTGTGCTTTTCAGTGTGCAGTTTTAGTCAAAAGCGTGTGTAAGGCCCAGAGTTCGGTCTGCAGCTTGTTAGGACTGAATCCGTCCTGTGAAAGAATCAAAGGATCTCTGAAGAGTAGAAACCAGGCTCACCTGTAGAAGACTGGAAGAATTGCTGAAAATTGCACTCGGTCTGTCAGGAACTGAATCTGCTGTGTGTTCTCCGGGTATTGTGCAGTAATTGCGATCGGGATACAGATGCAGCCTGCCTGGTATAGTGCTTTCTTTTATATGGATGTGTAAAGAGGTTTGTGTACCTCAAGTGAGCCCTACTGACATTGAAGGACCCTATCTTATTTGGAGGTCGTGAGTACTAATTCAGGGTCGCTCCCTGTTGAATTGCCACATTACATCCAAATGGAATTACTGTACTGCTGACTGTTTAATTCTCCTTTTCTCTGTGTGAAAGGACCCCTAGCTGCCACAGGTTTGGACTAGCCACTAGGGCTTGGGTACCCAGGACAGTAACCCCAGTAGGGATAGGCCTGTGCACAGAGCCATAAATTATTAGAGTGATAAGCTAATTAACCTGATTTCCCCTGTCCTTGTTATATCCCCTAAATAAATCAGAGCTGCTTGTTTCAGCTAAAGAGTTATACTACCTGAGTATTTGTCTATGTTAAAAGTACTGTACTATGATTGTTGCACTGTATCTATTTCACAGGAGGTCCCAGTGCGGAACCAGTCCTGGGGGTAAGTGTATACTGGAAGGTAATTCTGATATATTGTGTGGGCCACTAGTGGGAAGAAAGGGGGTTGCAGTGTCCCAGAGGGCTGTGACCAAGTTAGTTTAACTATTGCAAACCCTGACCTCTGGGTGAGGCACCCGCCATTGGATCCAGGCCCCTCAACCTGTTAGTAGCAAATCAGGCAGGGGTAGTACCCCTGGGATAAGCGCCATCTAGGGGTTACATCTTGAGGCTCACCGCTGGGATTGTGTGTCCTCTATGGCCATATTTACGAACCACTGTTAAGAAAAAATGGGTACCCCGACAGAAGTGGCTGTGCACGGCTGGTGGAGTGGTGTACTGGGGAGGAGATCGACCCCCAAAATGCTATGCTTATCCTGGACATCCCCTGGGTATCAATCACGGACACTGTGCAGGAGTACTTTCCAAGGTGGAAGGTTTACAAAACCCTGTGGTGGTGGGTGCATGCTAATCTGCTCACCCACACTTTCCTGGCCCTAGTAGAGTTTAAGGATCCCATAGATAGCTCCAAAGTGCACAGACCATTACCCCAGAGGAGCCCTCACTGCTTGGAGAGTGATAACTAAGGACAGTAAAGACCGGGGAATCAGCCCCCACCACTATCTGGAAACTTTTGAGGAGAAATTTGCTGAATAGTTGCTGGGAGAGGAGAAACTGTGGAGGACTTGAAGAAACTATTCTTGCCACACTGGGGTGTTCCTCCCCAACACCCTCTCCTGCTCCAGTGCCCGTAATGGTGGCTGAACCAATGCAGACTCCTATTTCTGCACCTGCCATTAGTCACGACTCTTACCGAAGGTTGAGGATCTTCTCTGGCACCCTCCCCACCCCCAAGGGAGGATGACTGGGAGACCTGGATAGAACTATATTTGCCCCCAAGTGCTAGAATGGCAATGCTCGGAAGGCGAAGCAAAGAGGGTTAGTGAGAGCCTCCGAGGTCCTGCCCTGGCTACCATCCGTGCTAAGCAGGGCCAGTAACCCTGAAGCGACTGCACAGGGCCTATCTTGAGGCCTTGGAGAATGTGTATAGGAGCCCAGATTCTGATGAGGACCTATGGTGGAGAGTAAGAAATGCACAACAGTACCAAGGGAGTTGTTGTCTGTGTATGTCTCTCGGCTGGAAAAATTGTTGCAAGAATGCCTCAGAAAGGGTAGTTTGCCAGCGGTTGAACTGGACCAGAACCAGACTGGACAGAATCCTTAAGTCTGCCCCCTTCTCAGAACTGCTGTTGCTTCAATTACGCCTGGCAAATCGACTGGAATCCCACCCTCCCTATGATGAGTTAATGAGAGAAACTCGAGGAGTTGAGAAAGGCGACCTCGGGAGGTACCTGCACCAACAGCTGTGGCTACGACCAGTGACTGAGGGTGACCCATCAAGTGAAGTTCAGGGGCAGAGGTTGACAGTCAATGAGTGCTCTGACAAGGAAAAAGATATGCCACAATGGGGCGAACTGTTGAGAGAGATCCGGGAATTCAAAAACAGTCCCTTTATGAAGGCCACGCCTGCAAGTACGGGCCCTGACCTATATCCGACTGCATCTGCTATGGGGGTGGGGGTACCCACCCATGTATCTCCTGCTGATAACAGCTCCAAACTCAATTCCTTGACCATGGAAGTGGAGAAACTGACGAGATGTCTCCAAATGCTTATCACGCCGCAGACAGAGATGGCACCCAGGTTTCCAGTTAGTAATACCCCCGCCCTGGCTCCCAGTTTGGCGCCTCGGCCAGCTCAAACTCCAGAAAGTATGTTTTGCTATAATTGTGGGAAAGATGGGCACATGAAAAGGGAATGCCAGTCCCCAAAAGACACTGACAAAGTTGCATATAGGCTACAAGGAGAGCTTCGGAGAAGAAATCAGTGGTTAAAAGGTGCACAACATGATCCCAGTGAGGGCACCAAAATGCTAATACACGCCTTTTGTGGCAAGGTCAGTTGCCCAGGCCCCCACCGCCTCTCCAGACTGGTCCAGAATAGTGGGTCCCTCCATGGAGACCACTGTAAAGGTGAATGGAGTGTCTACAAGAGCTGTATTAGACAGTGGCTCCCAAGTGACAATTATGTTCCAGGATTGGTATCAGAGCATTTGCCAGGCGTACCCTTACAACCATTAGAAGGACTGCATGTATGGGGGTTAAGTGAAAAGGCCTACCCTATTCCGGGTATATCGAATTTGGCTGTCTTTCCCCACCTCCGTGGCTGGAGTGGCCGACAAGTAGAGACCCTAGCCTTAGTGTGTCCCCCACTGGACTGTATGATGGTGTCCTTTGTTAATTGAACAAATGCTCATATGTTCGGAAGGCTGGCACAGTTGTGTTATGAAAAACAGGGGTCAAAGACTAGTAGAGCTTTTAAGAGTTCCGGCTTTAATTAAGAAGGCTATGAGGCACAGGAGATGCTGAAAACAGAACCAGAGGAACGGTCGGAATTGTATGGAAGAAGGATCCTGAGTCTCTGATCCTGGCGCCAAATGCCCAGTGTACCTTACAGGAGAGGTCCGTATCAGAAAGGATGTTAAGAATAAAATATTAATGTTGGATGCACCAGGCTGTGGAAATTGCCAGAGGGACTGCTGGTCAAGCTTCAGTATTTTGCCCGCTAGAGCCTCATGCTTATGCCAGAAGGGTAATGGTCCAAGTTCATAATGTGTCTGGAAAGAGACATTCGAGTAAACAGAGGTTGCATCCTGGCTAATGTGCATTGTGCAGACACTGCAGTGCTACCCAGCAGCAAGAGTTCAAGGAAGAATGATGAGTAACGCCTGACTTGTTTGATTTCGGCGATCTCGCTGCCAGCTGAATGGAAAGTGAGATCAGTGAGAGCTTGCCCAGAGAGACCAGGTGTTTTCTTAGAGGAATGGGATGTAGGATGCGCGCAGGAGCTGAGCACAATATCCGCTGCATGACTAAAGACCATTTAGGTGAGGTCTCGACGCCTGGCACCTGCTGACATAGATGATGTGAGACGGCATCTGCAAGAGATGTTAGCTGCTGGTGTAATCACAAGAACCAGAAGCTCCTTATGTCTTCCCCATTGTGGTAGTGAGGAAAAGAATGGAACAGTAAGGATGTGTGGATTATCGCACCTTAAACCGGACTATCCCTGATCAGTACACAATGCCCGCGTTCAGGATGCTTTGGACTGCCTAGCGAGACAAGTGGTTCTCTGTGCTGGATCTCCGCAGTGGGTACTACTACCAGATCGATGGCCCCCAGAGGACCGTGAGAAGACGGCCTTTATCTGTCCGCTTAGCTTCTATGAATTCAAGTGAGGATGCCTCAAAGGATTTCAGGTGCCCCAGCCACTTTTCAACGATTGATGGAGCGTCAGTGGGGACATGAACTTACTAGAGTGCCTGGTATACCTAGATGATGTTATTGTGTTTGGCAGCTCACTGGAGGAACATGAGAGCAGATTATTTGCTGTATTGGACCGACTGGAGGACTTTGGCCTTAAACTGTCCATTGATAAGTGTCAATTCTTCAAACATCAGTAAAGTAAGGGACACATGGTATCCAATGAGGGAATAGAGACCGACCTAAGTAAAGTTGAGGCTCTTGACCACCTGGCCACAGCCAAAAATCTAAAAGAACTGCAAAGATTCCTGGGATTTTGTGGTTATTATCGGCGCTTCATCAAGGACTATTCAAGAGTGATCCGCCCTTTTAACCTTACTCAAGGTATCCCCCAACCCACAAAAAATACCAAAGTCAGCGCCCTCAAGACTGGAAAGAGTGTATTTTCATCCGAGTGAAGTATTTGGGGCCCGCTGGACTCCTGATTGTGAGACTGCTTTTCATGAGATCATATATCAACTTACCCATGCTCCAGTGCTGGCCTATGCCGATCCAAGAAAACCTTACGGCCCTGCACACTGATGCTAGCTTGCAAGGGTTGGCTGTGTTGTAACTTAAGAGCACGCAGAATGGCCTGAGACCAGTGGCCTTTGCCAGTAGAAGCCTGACCCCATCCTAAAAGAACTATCCTGTACATAGTTAGAGTTCCTAGCTTTGAAGTGGGCTATGTTGACCAATTCCATGAGTACTTGTATGGGGCTAAAATACTAGTAAAAGCGGCAATAATCCTTTGACCTATGTGCAGACCTCAGCTAAGTTGGATGCCACTGGCCATAGGTGGCTTTCTGCATTATCTACATATGACTATGCTCGAATACCTAGAAGGTCTGAACCACATAGATGCTTGATGCTCTCTCCTGAGGCCTGTTCCCAGAATGATTGGGTCCGATTGGCAGAACTCTGACATTCGGCACTCTGCCAAGTTTGACAGGGAGGAACAATGTCCACGGACGCAGTGGACTGCATGGTGGATTGTTTGGGAGCTCTGGAGAATTGCATACCTGCTGCTTATTGCCACTTTTCTGCAATAGACATTGGTGCACTCCTCAGCTGGACAATGACATTCGCTGGCTCAACTCGATCCCATGATCAGCAGCTAGAAGCCCCTCTATGCAGAAAGATGTGTCCAAATTACGCCCACTGATTTGAGAACTGCACTGTTATACAAAGAAGGTCCTAAGTTGAAACTGATCAATAAACTGTTATACAGAGAAACAGTAGACAGAGGGGGACAAGTAGAACAACTAGTGCTGCCCACTGCCTCGAGACTCAGTACTGAGGTCCTTGTACAACCACATGGGGCACCTTGTAGACAGAACACTTGACTTGGTGAGATCCAGATTCTATTGGCCTAAGATGGGGCTGATGTGAGCAACACATTCTAACTTGTAGTCGCTATTACAGAGGAAAGCTTTTGCTCAGAGGGCTGCCCCTGTTAACATCACCACCAGTGCACCCATGGAGTTGGTCTGTATTGATTTTCTGAGTTTGGAGTCAGATCAAAGAAATATCAGTAATGTGCTGGTGGTCACTGACCATTTCACTAGATATGCCCAAGCTTTCCCCACAAGACCAGAAAGCATCCACTGTGGCCAAAGTACTTGTAGAAAATTTTTTGTTCACTATGGGGCTCCAACAAATCCATTCTGATCAAGGAGAGACTTTGAGAGTCGATCTGATCAAAGAGATGCTTTCTCTGTGGGAGTCGAAAGTCCAGAACCACTCCTTACCACCCCAGGGGACCCACAGCCTGAAATCAAGCCAACCGCAAGACTTTGTTAGATATGCTTAGCACTGCACCAAAGGACAAGCTTAGATGGAGCCAACAAATTAGCACCCTGGTACATGCTTATAACTGCACCAAAAGTGATGCCACTGGATTCTCCCCTACCGCCTGATGTTTGGAAGAGAAGCTCGACTACCAGTAGATGTGTGTTTTGGGGTTCTCCTGATGGGGTTCAAGCTGACAACTATTTACAGTATGTGCAAAAGTTAAAGGCCCAGCTAACTCATGCGTACCAACTGGCTCAAACCATGGCTGCCAAAAGAAATCTGGCCAACAAAGAAAGGTATGATAAAAGGTGAAAGCACAGGAACTCCAGGAGGAGATCGGGTATTGCTAAGAAATCTGGGACTGCATGGCAAGCACAAGATTGCTGACAGATGGCACCATCTCCCTCACATTGTAGTGGGCAACTAGATGATCTGCCAGTGTACAAAGTAAGGCCTGAGAATAATTCAAAAGATGTAAAACAATGCATAGAAATCATTTACTGCCCATTGGACAAATCTTAATTGAGTCTGAGCCCTAGAAGATGCCCCTCTGGACCAGTGACTAGAGCTGCTGCTAAGAAAAAGACCAAGAAAGTCTGCACCTACAGAAGCAAAGTTAAAGTGTTCCCTCCACAAGTCCCAGTTGAGCATGACTGTCAGTCCATATCGGAAGAAAGTGAGAGTGACTTTGAATACTATCCTTCTTACTTAACTGAGTCAATTGTTTGAGGGCAATCCCTAGTCAATACTGGAGACAAAGCTGGGCCTTCTGGACTGTCTAGCCTCTAGCTTCATCCCTGGAGCCAATGCTCCCAGAAAGTGAAGTGCAAAGCATCAGATCAGATGAAATGGAATCATTGTGCATGGTTGAACTGTTTGAGCTTTCAGGGAGGAAATGATAGATTGGGGCAGACTGGTGATACACCCTAACAAGAAGAGTATTTTGAGTGCCCTGACAGTCCACTGCCAGTGTCCGAAAGCTCTCCATGTAGAGCCAAATGTTGTGGACTCAGAAACTGTAACTCCTGGAGCTGAAAGTGCCCCAAGTTCTAGCCTCTCTACCCCATGGAGACTCCCTGACAAGTGAGGACAATGCTGAAAATGAGGCTCAGAGTGCAGAGACTATAACAGTTCCCCTAGAAGACTGGTCGAGCTGTAAAGCCTGTGGTGCACCTCAGGTTATGATTCACTGGGAGGCCTGTGGACTTGCCTCTCAATGTTGTCCATAAAGGTGTATATGTGTCCCCGAGCTCATTGCCCAAACTGAGCATCAGTGCTAACTCCAAGTTACTTGTGTTGCCCTCTAATGGTGCCCTGCCCCATCCAGCCCCAAGGTAACTGATAGGAAGGGCCCTCTCTTCAGGTTTCATGTACAAGAGGTAATAACTTGAGTTATGGTACAATGTTTATGTAATACTGTGTAAAGAGTGACGTACTGCAATGTTTCAGAAATGTGTTCTTGGTAAAATGATATATTGACTGATGATTCATGTGAGAGCCTAATGCAAATGTATATGGTTGCAGTTGAAACTTATGGGGTACTTGCTTGGCCAGCAGACGTCAAGCTTTCCCAAACCAGGAAGGGTGTAACCTCTGCAAATGGGGGTTCCAAAAGACTTCAGGAGCTTGCTTGAATGCTCCAAGCCTGAATGGTGTTTGGCATTTAAGCCATTTATCAGTGAGTGTTTTAGAACCTCTGGTACTGTCTCTTTAAGAGCTGTCTGCTTGCAGACATAATTAGTTTGTATGGGGACTGTGTGTTTCTTTGATTGAGTACCACTCAAGCTACTGCCAATTCACTCCATTTTTGCAGTCACTAGGAGTGCAAAGGGAACCTATCTGAAAGATGTAACTGTTTGCCAGAAATTATTTAGAGTAATAATGAAATTACAGTTTGTCTAACCTGCTTTCTTTGCAGTCAGAACTGTGTCTGCTAGTTCCCATTCTAGTTTTGAACTGCTGAACTGGACCAATCAGTGTGGGGTAAGCTAGCTCTAAATGGTGCCTTGGACGAATCAGAACTTGGACTCATAATCTGAGCCAGCCACAAGAGGATTGTAGGCAGTGACTCTGGGAGATGTAGTTTAGACTTCAGTGCCTTTTTGGACCAACAGCAGCAGTCTATTGTGAGTGACAGCCAATCCAGTCAAGAACTGGGAGGAACTCAAAGGAAGTGCCCAGTTTTGTCGGTTGGAGCTTCAGTTGAGTTTTGGCAGTGAAGAAGGAAGGAGCCCTGTGCTTTTTCAGTGTGCAGTTTTAGTCAAAAACGTGTAAGGCCCAGAGTTCGGTCTGCAGCTTGTTAGGACTGAATCCGTCCTGTGAAAGAATCAAAGGATCTCTGAAGAGTAGAAACCAGGCTCACCCTGTAGAAGACTGGAAGAATTGCTGAAATTGCACTCGGTCTGTCAGGAACTGAATCTGCTGTGTGTTCTCCGGGTATTGTGCAGTAATTGCGATCGATACAGATGCAGCCTGCCTGGTATAGTGCTTTCTTTATATGGATGTAAAGAGGTTTGTGTACCTCAAGTGAGCCCTGCTGACATTGAAGGACCCTATCTTATTTGGAGGTCGTGAGTACTAATTCAGGATCGCTCCTGTTGAATTGCCACATTACATCCAAATGGAATTACTGTACTGCTGACTGTTTAATTCTCCTTTTCTCTGTGTGAAAGGGCCCTCACCAGCTGCCACGGTTTGGACTAGCCACTGGGCTTGGGTACCCAGGGACAGTAACTGATAAGGGATAGGCCTGTGCACAGAGCCATAAATGAATTATTAGAGTGATAAGCTAATTAACCTGATTTCCCCCTGTCCTTGTTATATCCCCTAAATAAATCAGAGCTGCTTGTTTCAGCAAAGTTATACTGCCTGAGGTATTTGTCTATGTTAAAGTACTGTACTGTGATTGTTGCACTGTATCTCATTTCACAGGAGGTCCCAGTGCGGAACCAGTCCTGGGGTAAGTGTATACTGTGAAGGTAATTCTGATATATTGTGTGGGCCACTAGTGGGAAGAAAGGGGGGTTGCAGTGTCCCAGAGGGCTGTGACCAAGTTAGTTTAACTATTGCAAACCCTGACCTCTGGGTGGAGGCACCCGCCATTGGATCCAGGCCCCTCAACCTGTTAGTGGCAAATCAGGCAGGGGTAGTAGCCCCTGGGATAGCGCCATCTAGGGGTTACACTGGCTTTTATTTTGCATCTGTACTGCAAATGATTCCAGCGATAAAAGGGTCACCATACTTCATTAAAAAATAGAATAAGCAACTCCATAGTGCTGTTAACTTTTTAACTTTACTGGCTGGATAGGATACAGCTGCAGAAACTGAATGAATTCAGGCAGACACAAGCAAGGATTCTCCTCTGCCTACTATCTCTACCCCAGGTGCTTTACCCGAGACTTACTCGAACACAGATCCCTGCAATCTCTTGGCTTCTACATGATCTGGTAAGCCAACCTTCCCTTTTCTCTCCTTTGGGTCACTTCATATCTGGCACTGGTCATCCCTGCTTACACTGGCATGGGAAGGTGAGCGGCTTTCCCTACCTGGACCCCTGGGTGTGGCCTAAGCCACAAGGGCATCCAGGGATTTTCCTGATGACTCTGGCCCTGTCCCTCCTTCAGATGCCGGCACTATTTCTGGGACAAAGCCACCCCTGCTGCTATCACACAGCTGTTCCTCAGCACTCCATGGCCCCAACTCACTCCAGGGATTCTGCTGTTACTGACTTCCTCAGGGGTCCCTGCCAGGCCCACGTCCCTGCTTCAACTCTTGGGCTTGAATTAAGCTCCAGCATCGGGCCACACTCCATGGTCTGCCATTTTTTTGACCTGCGACCTGCCAGGACCTCTATGTACTGGTGCTCCAGGACCTGTCCCTCCAAACAGGCCCCCTGTTTTGGGTGAAAGGCTCCCCAGCTCACTCGACCCCCCCCCCCAAAGACCGCCCTGCCACACTGGGTATGAGGGGAACCTCTGCCGCATAGAACGGTCCTGACTGCACTTTGTGGGGGGGGGGGGAGGTTCCCCCTCTGGCCCTCCTGGACTGCCAAGCTCCCTCACTTTCCCACCTTATCTGTTCCTGATGCTACTCTTCCAGCCTCCCCCTCCAGCCCCAGGTCTACTGCCCAGGCTGGAGAGGAGCCGCTACTCCCTGTTAGTCCCCTTATATATTCTCTGAACTACTCTCTGCTGCCATCTTGAGGTGTCCAGAGCAATATCCCACCGAGCACGAAACCCATTTTCTAGCTTGGGGAGGAGAAAGGGATGCCTAGCCGTTGGAATATAGGCCCCACATTTACAGGGGGAGTACACTTAAATATGGGTTCCAAAACTGAGCATAATATTCCAGGTGCGGTCTCACTAGAGACCTGTATAGGGTAGTATTACTTCTTCCTTCCTACTATCAAAGCCTCTACTAGTATGTTCCAGCATTTTTGATTCTTTACCGTAAGATTTTTTTACATTGACTAGACTGCTTAAGTGTGTCACTAATGAGAACTCCCAAGTCCCTCACATCAGATGTATTTGCTGGTTGAGTGCCTCATATCTAATGTGTAGTATGCGGGTTTTTATTTCCTAAATGCACCTTGCATCTTTTGACATTAAACCTAAACTGCCATAGTTTTGACCCTCTCTCTAATTTTTCCAGATCCTTTTGAAGTTCCCTCATGCCATCCTTGCTGTGTACTCTGCCACAAAGTTTTGTATTGTCTGCAAAGAGACATATGTTGCAGTTGATACCATCACCTATATTACATATAAATATGTTGAATAATATAGCTCCCAGGACTGACCCTTGTGGTACCTCACTAGTAACTGTCTTGTCCTCTGATTTAGCCCACTTTGCTACAACTCTCTGAAATCTGTCTTCCAACCAGTTTCCTACCATCTGACTAATCCCTCCTCCGTCCTAAGTCCGCAGTCTTCTATGCAGAACTGAGCCAAATGCTTTACTAAAGGCAAAATAAAGCAGATCTACTGCATGCCCTTTATTTAATGACTTGGTGACCCAGTTAAAATAAAAATAGATTAGTCTAGTGCGATATTACTGTCACAAAACCATGCTGTTTGAGATCTTGAAGTCATTTTCTGCCAGGTACTTCCTAAGTTCTTTTTCGTTATTAATTGCATCAGTTTACACACAATGGAGGTAAGGCTGACCAACCTATAGTTAGCGGGATCTTCATTGTCCCCTCCCTTGTGTATTGGGATTACATCCACCATCCTCCAATCCCCTGGCATTACCCAAACTGCAGTTGAGCTATTAAAAAGTTGGGTGAAGGCTCAACTGTTTCTTTTAGAACTCTTGGATGTAACTTCCATCAGGGCCAGGTGCCTTGCTCATTGTAGGGCACCAACCCTGTTCTCACCATTCAGTTGTGATCACAACCCTATTTATTTTCTGTGCTCTCATAATACATGTTTTTTTTTTTTTTTTGTGGGTATATTTTCTTCCCCATTGGCACTGGTCGGCATGTCATCCCAACCTGATATCAGGCCACCTCCTTGATTCCCCCATGGATTACCCCCCTGGCAGGGCAGCAAGGAGCTACCCACAGCCAACTCACCAAATCGGATCCAGATGAGGAGGCACCATTCGGGTTGGGTCGTGGAGGTCAGAAGATCATGCTGCTCGACCTGTGACACTTTTTCCTCCGGTTTTACGCCCCTGTGGAGTGCGGGCGTGCAGTGACCTCTGGGCACAATGTGCCAACGTCTACTGCACTCCACCCTCCTTTGCTGGCAGCACTCTAGTAGTGCCCCCGGTCATCACCAGGGGCCGCTACAGAGCGGTGGCTCCCTGGATCCCTCCCCGGGATAAGAGAACAGTCCTCAGGATGCTCAAACCTATCCCTCCCCTGGCAGCCCAGGCTCGTGTCTGAACCCAGGTCTCCAACATGGTGCGAGGTGTGGCGTCCAGCGCCTCAACCGTCAGCGCCACCGGGCCGACTATAATACATGTTTTAATCCTTCTGTCAGGTAATGGACCGCTGTGCTCAATAGTGAATGGGGAGTTGAAGTACTTGTTCAGGACACTGACTTTTTGCTCATCATCCTCCACTACTATATCTGCTCTGATAATCCCACTCCTGGTCTTTTTCTCCCTAATTGTACTAAAAAAACCAACTAATCTTACCCTTCCTTTACACCTTTTGCAATCCAGAGTTCTGTATCAGCCTTTGCTCTTTTTACCTCTACTTTAGCGTCTTTCATCTTTGAATAATACACCTCTCATTCCTTCTCCCCTTTAGTTTATATCTTTTAAAGGCTTTTCTGTTTTTTCTGTCACAGCCTTTGTTACTTTCTTTCTGAACTAGATCGGTCTCTTATTTATTTATTTTTTTTTGTATGATGCTTTTTACCGCTCCCCACCAACCCAGCTGCCCGCTCCTTCAGCCGCCCCTCATCGTGTCGCTTCCTGACTGACCTAACGTATCCCTTCACCCGGGGCAGCAGCCCCCTCCTGTGATTGGGTCCAGGAGGGGAGACTTTCATGTGCCCAGAGGCACACTCCACTATCCTCGCCAGAGTGACAAGGGTGCAGCATGGGGCTATACCGGGCTTCACAGCAATGAGAGGACAGACCGCCATCATCTGGACAGCATGGGTGGCCATCTTTTTCACTTTTTCTGTCCCGCCACCTCCTGAAATGGACCTATATACAGTGGTGACCTGAGGTGGGAATGTACAGTGGTGTATTGAGGCAGCACGCTGCCTAGTATGTCTCCCAAGCCACCAACCAGACGCCAAAGGTGCTCCCACCCCCTGGGAAGGAAGCATCTAATTAGACGCTTATATTCCCTCCCTGCCGGTCTCCACTCCTGGTACTGGGGCTCAACGCGTGAACCTGGGTCACCAGTGTGCCAAGCAAACCTCTTCGCTTGGTGCCACGGAGCCAGCTCAGTCTCTTATTTTTATTGTGTTTAGTAACTTTTTGGCACATGAGTCAGTTGCATTTAGAATTACCCCCTTTTTTTGATATAAGTATTTATGCTTCTTCTCCAGGTGCCCTTCTGTCCACCCCAGCCCGTCACCTGGGTATTTTCCCTCTGTTTCTTCCCATTCCCGTTGCTGGGGTGCGTAGCCAGGCGTGTGTGCGTGAGCGCCATGTCAGTGGAAGTCCTGCAGCACCCTCCTTTCCTGGTGCCCAACAGACCAGACCACCCACAGGTCTCCACCTGGGGCAGTCATTCGGTGGAGTGCCAGTCCCCGGGAGAGGAGAGCGATCCTCTCCCTCCCCAGCTGACCACCTGGCAGGCCACTTGCACCACGAACATCGGTCACTGGCATGGCAGGAGGTAAGGCACAGGTGCCTCAGCCCTCCATGCCACTGGGCCAGCTTAGAATTGCCCCTTTAATCAGTCCCCACTTCCCTTCAATGCCTTTGGTTTGACCAATTTTCAATAATTTTTCTGTGACAATTTCCCTTGTTCTTTTAAAGTTCACACTTTTTAAATCTAGTACTACTGCCTTTGATGGAAGAGCTATGTTACCCCATTGAGAGTTGGAGCCACATTGTATTATGGTCACTATATCCAGCTGGTTCGTTTGCTGTTATGTTACCAACTAGATCTGAGTTAGTAAGTATCAGAGCTAAGATGTTACCCCACCTTGTAGGTTCCCTAACAAGCTGAAATAACACATTCTTGTAAATTGTCAAGCAAAATTGGACTCATAGTGCTGCTAGCTGCTGGGATATCCCAGTTGATAACAAACTCCAACACCGCCGGCCCGGTGGCACTGAGGGCTGGAATGCTGAATGCCTTACCTTGTGCTACGCTGGCGACCCATGTTCGGGAACGAGCACAGGTTGCCAGGGGTCGGCAGGGGAGGAGAAGGATCGAGCGTCCGAGGGACTGCTGTCCTTCTCCGGGAAGGGAGGAGGTCACCAACTGTCAGTACTTGTCTGGCCCCTAGCGACGGCTAGAGGAAAGCGCACAGACACTTAAGAAAAGGGGAGGAGTGGAAACAGGCGCTTGGAGGAGTGCGTGCAGATGCATGCACGCTCTCTCCTTAGGGCATCATTGTACGCCTCCTCTCCTAAAAGGAGAAAAAATGGAGGAGATAAAGTGCCCTGGGTGTGGCAGGATGAATGCCGATCCCCGCAGGTCCCACTCCCGCGAACATGCAGTAACCTCCGCACCGGATCCATTCTGGTGGGTTGAGGGATCACCACTGCCCCACCATGGTGGGTAAGCCATGGAGGAAGCGGAAAGTAAGCTGTGAGCAGGGGATGGGGCTGGGGAATCAGGCATGATGCAGAGCTGCCTGGGGACGGAGGAGGATAAATAAACTAACTGTAAAAAAAAAAAAAAACTCCAACACCAGCGGCGGGCCTGTCAGTGCAATGTTAGAACTGCCACTCATGATGCCAGTGACCAGGGTTCTGGAATGAGTCTGAGTTGTCAGAGGGCTGGCAGGGGAAAGAGGATTGAACATCCCATTGGATACTTTGCATCCTTGGGGAGGGAGGGCAGCAGTCCCCAGTACCAAACACAGACAACAAAAGAAATATGGTGCATGTACTAAGACAGAAAGTGCCGTGGTCTCAAAAATCAGTAACAGAACAAACAAAGGCAATAAACCACACACAAATAAAAAGAGGGAGCAATACTCACAAATACAAACATACAAACATATGAAGAAGCCAGCAGAAGAAGGCCAGTTGGTCTATCAAGTGTGCTTGTATTGCAGGGTCCACAGCTCGAGCTAATGTCCCTGCCCTCCCTTCCCACTCCTCCCATGATCCTTACCTTCCTCCTTTGCCTATCCCAGCCTCTTTTAAAGCTGCCCACTGTCTTCAATGAGATGACCTCTTCCGGCAGCGCATTCCAAGTGTCCACCACACTCTCTGTGAAGAAGCGCTTCCTGACCTCACACCCTCCAGCTTAAGACTGTGCCCCTCATGTTATGGTTGCCGCTCAACTTAAAGAGACTCTCCTTATCAACCTTATTTATCCCTTTCAAGTACTTGAAGGTCCCAATCATGTCCCCCCTCTCTCTCTCCTGTCTTCCAGAGAGTACATATTCAGTGCCCTCAATCTTTCCTCGCATGCCTTACCCTGCTGACCCACTATCATCTTTGTAGCCCTCCTCTGGATGTTCTCCAACAGGTTAGTATACGTTTTGAGGTGTGGGCACCAATACTGAACTCCATACTCTAGATGCGGCCTTACCAGGGACCTGTACAAGGGCAACAAAACCTCCTTCCTTACTACTGATCCCCCTAGATATGCATCCCAGCATCTTGTTTGCCTTTGCTGCTGCTTTCTTGCACTGCGTGGAGTGCTTCAGGTCGCTAGTGATCATCACTCCCAGGTGCTTCTCCTCCTCCTCTGATGCAGATGCTTGGACTCTACCCAGGTAGTACTCTGTCCTGGGATTCTTGGCTCCAGTATGCATAACTGCATTTCTTGGCATTGAAGCCATGCTGCCAGATCCAGTAAGAAATAAGGCGGCAAAGTCAGCTCCTGACGCATCAAACCCTTCTGGTTCTACTTCAGGGGGTGAGAGTGACCATAGGTGGTATTGTAGCAGGGAATGAGAGGGAGGGATAGAGGCTTGGTCGAGCGTTGTGCTGTGGCATGCAACAGTGTGCACGTGCATGCTTGACACTCCTAGACTGCCAGCCTCCACGTGGGAGGGGACTAGACACAACAAGGGAACAAAGCAGAAAAGAACCCAGGATGACTTCATTCTGGGGCCTGGACTCTGGCAACTGGCCGATGTTCCGTGACCCTGTCCCAGTGGTAGGGGCCTGACACGGGAGGTAAACCATGGTATTTAAGTGCTTGAGATACTGGGGTACTGTGCTGTGCAGCTGTCATTGAGGTGGCTGCCTGAAGTGAGAAGCATAAACTATAAGTTGAAAAAAAAACCTGCAATACCAGAAAAAAGGTAAACTTTGTATGTCTCTAAGGTACTGTATCCATGACTAAACCACTCCAGGTCATCCCTCCATCCTCCTGATAGCCTCCTATTGTGAAGGTCACTGATGAGCACTAGATAATTAATCAGTGTGGGTGTAGCTGAATCCGAAATTCTCATCTTCTCCTCACTTACTCACTCACTCACCCCCCTCCCCAAAGGCAACACAGATTTATTGATAAGATGCCCAATCCTGGAGACTCTGGGTGCCACACAGGGAAACAACAATATTAGCAATAAGTTCTAATAAATAATCATAAATAAGTTCTAATAAATGCTCACAATATTTAAATAAATAATACAAGTTACTGTAATTAACTCAAATAATAGGCTTGCTGGAACAGGTGGGCAGCACAAATACGAGGTGCAGTGCACTTCAAAGTAAGGATGCAGCAACCCCAGTGGCCCTATCCTTGGGCAGCTTAAGCCCGTAATGGGGGACTGGAAGCTCTATGAGGACAGACTGAAGGACCTCAATATGAACACCCTAAAAGTGAGAAGAGAGGGGGAATATGATAGAGACCTATAACTCCCTCATGGGATTAAATACGGTACAGGAAGGGAATATTGTTCAGAAGAAAAGGTGAATGAAAACAAGGGGACATGCAATAAAGCTGAAAGGGGGAACGTTTAGGAGAGATGTGAGGAAGTACTTCTTAACTGAAGGAGTGATGGATACCTGGAACAGTCTTCCAGCCAAGGTGGTGGGGTTGAAAACAGTTGTGGGCATCAAGCATGCACAGGATAGGCATAAGGGAATGTTAGTTGGGAAGCAGGGGAGGGAGTCGGAGATCAAGCTGGGTCCGTGGTGACAGGATAGGATAGACAGGGAAAATTTGGCAAACAGGGTGGGCCAAGCAGTCCTTATCTGCCATCACAGTCTGTTTCTATGACTAATAAGCGAAAATTCTCCCTAACCTAGGAACTCTCAGGCTGGCCTTCAGTGCCAGTATGGTAATCATTCCAACGCCTCTACTTTTTAAAAAATTTCTTTGTAGTGAGTCTAAGGTCTGCTGTAATTTTTTTCATGCATTGGACTGATTGTGATCACTCTGTAAACTCCTCAATAGTGGGGATGATGGGTGATAACCCAACTAATAAACACATGGTTCAAGGCAGGTTTCTCTGCTGTTTGGTGTCTATAACCAAGATCGGCATCCCCAGCACCAGATGTTGAAAGAAGAGAGGCATCTGGACTGTCCAGACAAAGTCTGTAGAACTGGTAAGATTGATTCCCAGTAGTGCCCTAAGACCCTGCAGCTTCACAAAATATGAAAATGGGAGCCCCTTTCACCAGCATCTGTCTGGAGCAGTCAGTCCAAATGCTGTCTGATTATAGGTGTATGAACAAATGAATCAAAACTGTGCAAGGGAATCCATGCCTTGTAGGTGATGCTGTTGTTTTCCAGCCCTCCTCCCATGTCTGGGACTGCTCTGCCTCTGTTAGACTGATTTCTGCTTCTGTCTCCCACTTCTCCTTGACCCAAAATGTGATATTATTCATTGATTGATGCGGTAGCTTAGACCATAGAGATGTACGGTCCTGGTACTGTTGAGTTGCACAATTCAGTCAAAATTCCTCTATCTTAGTGCCTTCTCTCTGTATTTTGCTCAGAATGGCTCCAGAGAGGAGGCAATGAATGCCCCAGCTGAAAGAGCCTAAACATGACACCATTAGAAAGGGAAATGTTTAACATGTCAAAAGAAATACAGATGCCATTATCCATAAACTGGTGGAATCTAATCAGTTTGTTTCTTTGCCGTCGAGATGCATCAGTGGGGGGAAGATGAATTTGGTTAGTAGGCCCAAATCATTTTATGTTAAATGTCATGGATTGCGATTCATATAGAGTTGTTAGAGTGTGCCTGGTCCATGGGTTCACCACCACTGCTGCAGAGGTGGGGGTATCCCTGCAAATGCAGGTGTAAATAAGGGTGTGGCACAGAACACTCTTCTCCAGCTCACACCAGCCAGAGGGTTGATGCTGCTTGGTCCGTATAACCAGATGAGTTACTTGGAAATATAAGTGAGAGTCAGGGAAGGGTCAGTCCCCCTACCTCTTTGGGGAGTGGGAAGGTGGCCCACTTTATTGGGACTGCCTTGTCGATCCAGATGAAACCAACTTGTTTATTCAGAGTTTTCCAAGATGGACTGGGAAGTGGAATCGGGAAAGTTTAAAATAAAAATATAAGATGGGGAGAACATTAATTTAAAAAATCTCTCCCCCCCCCCCCATCATGGGTAGTAATTTCCAAGTGGCTGAATCCTTAAAAATTTCATCTTACAGAGGAAATATTGTTTAGCCTAAACAATCTGGAAAGCACCAGGGTAACCCTAACCTCCAGGTAATGAAAAGTGTCCCATGAGCCCACTTGTATGGAAAGATTTGTTTAAAGTGCCTGGGGCAAACCTCTGAAACCCAGGTAGCCTCTGATTAATCACAGCTGACACTTCGCTGGAAAGCTCCCCACACTGGTGTAACACCAACTGTAAAGCTGGAGCCGAGGTCTCTGACTCCTTTAGATAAAAAACGGTGTAACTGGCTTACAATGATGCATTCTGTTCATGGGCATCGACCATTCATAGAATTATAGAATCATAGAACTTGACAGCAGAAAAAGACCCCATGGTCCATCCAGTCTGCCCTTCCCTCCCAGCCTACCTCCTCCCTTCCTGGGAACCCACCCCTCCCCCCATAGCCCTTTATGCTTGTCCCAAGCCCTCTCAAATCCCAGCACTGTCTCCACCTCCACAACTTCCTCCGGAAGCCTGTTCCAGGCATCCACCACCCTCTCCGTAAAGAATCTCTCCCTCACGTTCACCCTGTAGCGTTCCCCTTGTAGTCTCAGGCTATTCCCTTTAGTGGTGGTGTCCCTCTTTATTTTGAATAAGCCCCCGAGCCCCCTTTGTTTAACCCCTTGACATATTTGAAGGTTGCTATCATGTCCCCTCTCTCCCTTCTGGTCTCCAGAGTGTATAACCCCAGCTCACAGCATCTCTGCTCATATGGCTTGCCCTTCATACAGACATACGAACATATGAAGAAGCCAGCAGAAGGCGGCTGTTTGGTCTATCAAGTCTGTTCGTGTTGCAGGGTCCACAGCTTGAGCTACTGTCCCTGCCTCCTCTCCCCACTCCTCCCATCCTCCCTACCCATGACCCTTACCCTTCCCCTATACCTGTCCCAGCCTCGCTTAAAGCTGCCCACTGTCTTTAATGAGATTACCTCTTCTGGCAGCGCATTCCAAGTGTCCACCGCCCTCTCTGTGAAGAAGTGCTCCCTGACCTCCCTCCTAATCATCCCACCCTCCAGCTTAAGACTGTGCCCCCTCATGTTATGGTGGCCACTCAGCTTAAAGAGACTCTCCTTATCAACCTTATTTATCCCTTTCAAGTACTTGAAGGTCCCAGTCATGTCCCCTTTCTCCTGTCTTCCAGGGAGCACATGTTCAGTGCCCTCAACCTCTCCTCGTATGCCTTATCTTGCTGACCCACTATCATCTTTGTAGTCCTCCTCTGGACCTTCTCCAGCAGGTTAATGGCCTTTTTGAGGTGTGGGCACAAGTACTGAATTCCATACTCTAGATGAGGCCTTACCAGGGACCTGTACAAGGGCAGTATAACCTCCTCTCTCCTACTACTGATCCCCCTAGATATGCATCCCAGCATCTTGTTTGCCTTTGCTGCTGCTTTCTTGCACTGCGTGGAGTGCTTCAGGTTACCTAGAAACATAGACTTTGACAGCAGATAAGGACCACTTGGCCCACCCAGTCTGCCCATTTCCCCTACCTACTGGATAAGCTGCAGATTCTAGTTAACCAACAGCCTACTTCCTGCCACCCCCACTACAATTGCCTTATGTCTGTCCCGTGCATGTTTGAATTCCCACACTGTTTTAGACCCAACAACCTCCCCAGGAAGGCAGTTCCATGCATCCACCACTCTCTCCGTGAAAAAAAATTTCTTCACATTACCCCTGAGCTGTCCCCCCTCTATCTTTAAATTGTGTCCCCTTGTTTTTACACATCTCTTTTTCTGAAAGATGCTACCCTCCTGGACTTTGTTGATTCCCTTGAGGTACTTGAACGTTTTTATCATGTCCCCCCTGTCCTCCTTTCATCAAGGGTATACATATTAAGCTCTCTCAGTCTCTCTTCATATGATTTCTGATGCAGACCCTGCACCATTTTAGTTGCCCGCCTCTGGACTGCTTCCATCCTGTCTATGTCCTTGCGTAGATGAGGTCTCCAAAACTGCACACACTACTCCAGATGGGGTCTCACCAACTGTCTGTACAGAGGGATAACCACTTCCCTTTTTCTACTTGTGATGCCCCTTCCTATGCATCCCAGTATCCCCCTGGCTCTCCTTACTGACTTCTCACATTGCTTACCAACCTTTAGATCATCTGATATGACTACCCCCAGGTCCCTTTCCATATTTGTCATTGTTAGTACCTCCCCTGCTATTGTGTACTCTACTCCTGAGTTTTTGTTTCCCAGGTGCATTACTTTGCACTTCTTTGCATTGAATCTAAGCTGCCATATGTCTGACCATTCCTCCAACCTTGCCAAGTCCCTTCTCATCCTTTCTACCCCCCACCATGCATCAACTCTGTTACAGATCTTTGTGTCATCTGCAAAGAGGCATACCTTTCCCCTTCAGACCCTCTGCAATGTCACCTATAAAGATGTTAAAGAGAACTGGACCCAGTACTGAGCCCTGAGGTACTCCCACTAGTGACCCCTTTCTTGGAATGTGTTTCCATTCACTGTACCTTCTGTGTCCTGTTGTGCAGCCAGTTTACCCAGGATACCACTCTGGGACCCACTCCCAGGCTGGCTAACTGATTATTAATCTTTGTGTGGGACTGTGTCAAATGCCTTGCTAAAGTCTAGGTAGGCCATATCCACAGCCCCTCCCTGGTCTATTACTTTGGTCACCCAGTCAAAGAAATCTATTAGATCTGTCTGACATGACCTTCCTGCTGTAAATCCATTGCTTTGGGTCCTGTGCCCCACTGGCCTCTAGGTACTCAACAATTCTTTCTTTCAGAAGTGATTCCATCATTTTCCCTACCACTGAGGTCAAGCTTACAGGTCTGTAGTTTCCTGCTTCTGCCTTGCTCCCACTTTTGTGAAGGGGAATCACATCTGCCCTCCTCCAGTCCTCAGGTACCACCCCATCCTCCCATGATTTGTTAAAAAGTGTGGTCAGTGGTGTCACTAGGTCCTCCTTAGTTCTTTTAGGATTCTGAGGTGAATCCCGTCAGGCCCCATTGCTTTGTCCACCTTGAGTTTTAGGAGTTCTTTTGGACTCTTTCTTCTGTAAATGGACTGGTGTCAACCCCCTACCCAGAGTGCTTCTATTGTCTGGTTTAGGTAACTCATCCTCATCTTCTTTTGTGAATACTGAGCAAAAGTATTCGTTCAGTATCTCTGCCTTTTCACTGTCTCCCTCTGCCCACCTCCCCTCTCCCTTATTAATCTTCACTATTCCTCCCTTAACCTTTCTATGCTCCCTAATGTACCTATAAAATGTTTTATCCCCCTTCTTAACTGAATTGGCTATTTTTTCCTCAGTTTGGGCTTTTGCTATTCTGACTGCCTTCCCGACTTCTTTCTGCTTTAATTGATACAGTTCCCTGTCGTGCTCCTTCTGTGATGCCTTATACTTTTTGAATGCAGCCTTTTTCTCCTTAACCTTCCCTGCCACCTCTTTTGAGAACAATAGTGTTTTTTTACTCCACTTTCTTTTTTTTATCTGTTTCACACAAAGGCTTGTTGCCTCTATGATGGCAGTTTTGATTTTTCTCAATAGGTTACTAGTGATCATCACTCCCAGGTCCTTCTCCTCCTCTGATGCAGATACTCAGACTCCACCCAGGTAGTACTCTGTCCTAGGATTCTTGGCTCCAATATGCATAACCTTTGCATTTCTTGGCATTGAAGCCCAAGCTGCCAGATCCTGCATCCCTAGCACCATCTTGGTCGCTCTTCGCTGAACCCTTTCAATCAGGTCTATGTCTTTTCACAAGTGAGGCCTCCAGAGCTGGACTCCGTACTCCAGGTGCGGTCTCACCATAGCCTTATATGGGTGTACTAGGACTTCCTCCTCCTGCTGGTGATTCCTCTGCCAATACTAGTCAGCATCCCATAGGCCTTCCCCACTGCCTTAGTACACTGTTTCCCCACCTTAAGGTCGCTAGAGACTGCTATACCCAGATCCTTCTCCTGCTCTGTTGCCCTGATTCCCTTCCCTCCCATTTTGTACTCTGTCCTCAGGTTACCATGTCTCTGGTGCATAACTGCACACTTCCTGATGTTAAATTTCAGTTGCCAGGTCTCCGCCCACCCTTCTAGTGCCCTCATTTCCTGCTGCATGTCCTCCACCCATCCCTCAGTGTCCACCCTGTTGCAGATTTTCATGTCATCTGCAAAGAGCACCACTCATCCTTTCAGTCCGTCCGTAATGTCGCATATATAGACACTGAAGAGGAGCAGCCCCAGCACTGACCCCTGGGGTACCCCGCTCGTCACTTGCCCCTCGCTAGAGTGCTCCCCCTTCACCACTACCCTCTGGGTCCTGTCAGCTAGCCAGCTTTGCACCCATCTAGTTATTTTGTCCCCCACCTCCATACTTTCCAGTTTATTGACCAGTCTTCTGTGAGGGATGGTGTCAAAGGCCTTACTGAAGTCCAGGTAGGCCACGTTTACCACCCACTCCCGATCTATCTCCTGCGTCACCCAGTCGAAGAATATTCAATAGGACTGGACTGGCCTGACCTCCCCCTTGTGAACCCATGCTGGACCCTCTAGGTACTGCACCACCCTCTTCCTGATGAGTGCCTCCATGACCCTCCCCACCACTGCTGTAAGGCTGACTGGTCGATAGTTCTCCTTTGCCTTTCTACCTCCCCCCCTTGTGTATTGGCATGACTGTGGCTCTTCTTCAGTCCTCTGGCACCTTCCCAGAGTCCAAGGACAGGTTGAATAAGCTTGCCCGCTAGCTTCTCCTTTAGCTTCCAGGTCACCCTCAGATGCAGTCCATCCGGTCCCATGGCCTTGTCCACCTTCACCCTACCTTGTTCTTCCCTGACTCTCTCTATACTAAATGAACCCATCTCCACCCCTTCCCCCCTATTCCTAAGTCTCGGCCCCCCCTTCCTTCGTAAAATTTGAGCAGAAGTACCTGTTCAACTCTTCTGCTTTCATGTAGTCATCCTCTAGTGGCTCCCCCTTCCCCCCAGAGCCTCGCAATCCCTTGACTAGTCTTCCTCCTTTCCCTCGCATACCTAAAAAATGTCTTTTGCCCACCCTTTGCCTGTCTCGCAGTCCATTCCTCCATGTTAGCTTTTGCCTTCCTAATCTCTTTCCTCACTATCCTCCTCGATTCTCTGTAGGTTTCCCTGTCCTCCTCCTTCTGCGTTTTCTTGTATTTCCTAAATGCCCTTCTCCTGCCCCCTAGCACCCTCACTACCCTCCTGTTTAACCACAGAGGCCTCCTGCTTTTTGCTTCCTTCCTTACCCTCCTTATACACCTGTTTGTGGCCTCCTTGACCCAGTGTCTAATAGCCCCCCATAGGTCCTCCTCTTCCCTTATATCCCCTATACCAGCCATTGCTTCCCTCACTATCCTTCTCATCTCATTAAAGTCTGCACTCCTGAAGTCTAGTACCGTTGTACTGGTCTGGGTCACCTCTCTGCCCGCCCTCACCTTAAACCTGATGGTTCTATGGTCGTTATTACCCATCTCCTCCCCCCCTTCCACCTTCTCCCCATTTGTCAGGACTACATCCAGTAGGTTGTTTCCCCTTGTTGGTTCCCTGACTAACTGTCAAAGGAAAGCCCCCTGTAATACTTCCAGAATTTCCCTGCTTCTAGTTAAAGCTGCGTCAGGGATGGACCAGTCAACGTCTGGGAGGTTCAGGTCCCCCACTAGTAATGTTTGCCCTTTTAGAGCTACCCTCACTATGTCCTGCATCATCTTCCTATCCTGCTCCTCCCCTTGGGTGGGTGGTCTGTACACCATTCCAAGCCTCAACGACTCCCCTTTCCTTCTGCCTAGCGTTGCTCATAGTACTTCAGTCTCTTCGTCGCCCTTCCTCTCCTCCAATACCTTCACATTTTCCCTTATATACAAGGCCACCCCCCCCCCGTCCTTCCTGTCCCTCCTGATCAGTCTGAACCCTGGAACCTCTGCCTCCCATGTGTGGAGCTCCATCCACCAGGTCTCTGTAACTGCTATAATGGTCAACCTATCATGTGCAATGGTGGCTATGAACTCCTGCATCTTGTTTGCCAGGCTTATAGCTTTGACTACCAGGCCCCTCTACCATTGCCCCTCCCCCCTTCTATAGATTCCCTCATTGGTCTGCCAAAGCCCCTGTCTTCAGTTTTGTCCTGGGGGGGCCTAAGGGTCCCCATACTCATCCGTGGAGCTGTGAGGCTCCACCTCAGCTCCCCCCCACTCAGTTTAGATTATACTCTTTCTCAAAGAACTCCCCCAGTGTGCACCTCGGCATGGCTGACCCATCCCTGATGAGGTGCAGCCGGTCCTGGGCATAGAAGCTGTCGTCCTCCCAAGTCCCCCCCCATCCCCCTATCACTTTGTACCCCATCTGCCTGCCCCATCTCTCCAGGCAGTCATTTAATTCTCTTTCACCCTTTGCTTCCTGTCTGTGCTGGCCCTTGGTACCGGCAGTACTCCTGAGAAGGTTAGAGAGTTAAAGCCCAGCCCCTCACAGAATCTGGCCAGAACCTTAAATCGCGCCTGTACCTCCATGAGACTGTTGCCATCCAGGTTGTTTGTACCCAGGTGGAACACTAGGTGTACATTCCTATCCTGGTCTCTGCCCTATGACGGGATGTGGTGGAATACCTCCAATGCTGTCATACACTCCACCCACACCGTGCCTCCTCTGCCCCCCCCCCACTTGATCCCCTTCAATATAGAATCCCCTCTCAGGAGTACCCTTCCCCCTCCTTCCTTTGTTTTAGCTGCGTTCCAGTTCTCCTTCCCTGTGGTGCAGGTGTCTGAACTACCTTCCTGATTCTTGTCTACCTCCTACCTGTCCTCATACCCTGGTCCCCATCCCCCTCATACACTGCTTCCTCACTTCCTCTTTTCCCATTTTCTTCCCCTTCCTCCTGCTCTCCCACCCTACTCCTCACCTTATGCCTGGCCCCTACCTGTGACCCTCCCAGTGGCCTGGCAATCTTGGCATCCTCTTCTAGCTCCTTCCTGCTGTTCCCATTTACTCCTTTGTCACTCTGCTCCTCCATTTGTCCCGCCAGTGTCTTCTGTACTACCCCCATCCAGTGTAATGTCCCTCTCCACTTCTTCTGCCTGCTGGTCCCTTTTATCCTGAGAACTCACCTTTCTTGCCTTCCCCACTTCTTCTGCCTGCTGGTCCTTCTTACCCTGGGAACTCACCTTTCTTGCCGACCCAACCACTTCCCTAATCTGGCCCTCCTGTCCTTCGGCTTCTCCTTCCTTTCTTCCCCTGGACCATCTTCTTGTCCTACTGTCCCCCCTCCTGGTCCCCCTCTTTCTTGCTACCTCCTCCTCTCCCTTGCCCCCTGCCCCTCTTATTACCTCTGAGTCCTTGTCTCCTGCTGCCATGGCCTCTGCCAGTAACAGGTATCTATTTGATACCATGATCCCACCTTTAGTGTGCTTGCCTTCTCCCTGCGATTTCAGGTTCCCTGTCATGGACTCGCAAGTCCCCCTCCTCCTAGTCCCTACCATTTGCCATTGTCCACCTTCCCCCTGGCCCTACTACAGCACCATTCATCCCCCTCCTGCCCCCCCCCCGCAGGGTCACCAGTCTTTATACCCCCCACCATACCCAATGCCCACCTTAAGCACATGACCTCCTCCTTGAGTTGTGCCAATCTTTTGCACACCATGTAACCCCGCATTCTCCATGCCAGGGCTAGTACCATGGCTGACCCACACCCTACACACCCCACCACCCTCCCAAGATGCCAGCCCATATCGCTTTTCTCTCCAGGTCAGTTGCTCCATCCCTTTCCCTGAATGTCCTAGCCATGCCAGAGCGCTTTGCCCCCCCCCCCAACCAGTGCCAGATGCGCCAGCTACCTTAATTTAGAATGCCCCTCCAAGTATGGTCAGAAACTCTCCATACCACCCAAGAATGCCCTTCCAAAGTATGCTTAAAAAATCTTTCCACACACCCACAGCAGAGCAAGAATACTGGCCCTAAATAACCCTCCCCAACACAGGCTTCACCATTGCAAGCAACCCCCTGAGTCCAGACCACAGCCCCCTTGGCTAGCTCCACCCTCTACAACCATTTAATAGATGTCTGGGCAGGTGGGACCCAATCCCCCAAGTCACTACAGCTCCTTTGGGAGTAGATACGGCTGGTCTCGGCCTCTTCAATTTTGAAACTCCTGCACCATTATCTGATAGGCTCCCCCTCTTCTCAGCATGCTCCCTGGTGGGTCTGGCCCACTCCCTTGTGGCTGGGATGGATCTGCTGCTCGCTGCTCCTGCTGGCCCTGGCCCACTACCTTGTGGCTGGGAAGGTTCTGCTCCGCTCTCCGCTGCTCCCATTTGCTCTGGCCCACTTCCTTGTGGCCAGGAGGATGTCCTTGCAGCCCCTACAGCCACCGCTGGTGTACCTCTGCTGCCCCAGGCAGCCTTTTAAAGCCTGAGTGGCTTTCAGACTCCTCGCTTCTGGCCTGGATTGGTGCGCCGGCCCTCGGCTGATTTGGAGGATTTGAAATTTGCGCCAGTCACTGCAGCTCGTCCGATAGGCTCCCCTCTCCTCAGCATGCTCTCCGGTGACTCTGGCCCGCTCTCTTGTGGCCGGGATGGATCTGCTGTTCCTGCTGGCCCTGGCCCACTACCTTGCAGCTGGGAAGGTTCCTCTCTGCTGTCCGCTGCTCCCGTTTGCCCTGGCCCACTTCCTTGTGGCCAGGAGAATCTCTTTGCGGCCCCTACAGCCACTGCTGGTGTACCTCTACCAGGCTGCCTTTTAAAGCCTCACTGGCTTTCAGACTCCTAGCCTCTGACCTGGATTGGTGCGCCGGCCCAAATTTCAAATCCCCAAGTCACTGCAGCTCCTCTGGGAGCAGGTGCGGATGGTGTCAGCCTCCTCAATTTTGAAACTCCCTCGCCATTGCCCGATAGGCTCCCCCTCTCCTCAGCGTGCTCTCTGGTGACCCTGGTCCACTCCCTCTTGGCCAGGATGGAACCACTGCTCGCTGCTCCAGCTGGTCCTGGCCCGCTATCACACAGCTGGGAAGGTTCCACTCCACTGTCCGCTGCTCCCATTTGTCCTGGCCTGCTTCCTTGCGGCCAGGAGGATCTCCTTGCAGCCCCTACAGCCACCACTGGTGTATCTCTGCTACCTCAGGCCACCTTTTAAAGTCTGAGTGTCTTTCAGACTCCTCGCCTCTGTCCTGGATTGGTGCACTGGCCCCTTGGCTGATTGGCGCAAATTTCAAATCCCCCAAGTCACTGCAGCTCCTCTGGGAGTAGGTGCGGCCGGTCTTGGCCTCCTCAGTTTTGAAACTCCTGCACCATTGCCTGATAGGCTCCCCTTCTTCTCAGCACACTCTCTGGCAGCCCTGGCCCGCTCTCTTGCAGCCTGGATGGATGCACTGCTCTGGCTGGTCCTGGCCTGCTACCTTGCAGCCGGGAAGGTTCCACTCCCCTGTCCGCTGCTCCCATTTTCCCTGGCCCACTTCCTTGTGGTTGGGAGGATCTCCTTGCGGCCCCTACAGCCACTGCTTATTCTCTTAATTTCCATAGTGTCCCTGACCTTTGCCACCAGTGGTTCAATACAAATAGCGAATAGCAGGGGAGAGAGGGGGCATCCTTGCATCGTTTCTTGGGACATGCCAAATTAGGTAGTGTTAACCCCATTTGCCTTTGCAATAACCTCAGAAGTATCATCATTATAAACCTCTTATGTGATATAAGCCAACTGGTGCTCAGAACCACAGGGCGTCTTCTCCTGCGTACTGTCATCCTCTTATGCACCAGTGTTAAAGTGAAGTCTTCCACTTTAGGGGGAGAACAAAGCGTTAGAGTCCCTTTTTTAAATAAAAAAAAAACTATAAATTTCCAGTAGTGGAAATGAAGAAACCTGCTGCCAGCCCACTGCGATGCTGATGACCCGGGTTTGGGAATGGACTCAGGACGTCAGAGGGCCAGCTGGGGGGAGTGGGATTGAGCATCCTAGGGACTGCTCTCCTTCTCCAGGTGGAGGGGGGTAGAGTGTCTGGCACACCACGGACCCGTGGCGGAGGCTGGGGGCACCACCATGCCAGCATCATCACTTGAGCGGACGGGACAGACGTGGGACATCATTGCACATCCCCCCCCCCGGGAGGCAACAACAACACTGAAGAACACAGCTGCCACCTCTGTGAGGCCCTGCTCTCCTGGCTCCAGTCGTACCACCGTGGCACTCTGGGCCATTGACCCATTACAGCCTCTGGTGTGGCTGGTCGATTCCATGCCCCGTTCTTGGAGGTTAGCCAGGGAAGCAATACTGATAGCCTCCTCTGCTGGAATTCTTCCTGCATCTTGTGCTGGTTCGCACCAGGTACATTGGCCCCGTCCTGGGGGGGCAATCCAGGGGGTATCCTCTGCCCAAGAGGTAAGACCTAGGGTGTGATGGGGTCCAGGATGGGCAGGGGTTGAGCCTTGGCGGTAGCTGGGGGATAAAAGCATACTAAATAAAAAAATAAAAAAAGGAAATGGGGGAACCTGGGGGAGCTCAGTTCCAGGAGTAAAATTGGGAAAGACTGCTTCTGTGTAACATTTACACACCAAAACAGACAAAACTGAATTAAGAACATATTTTGAGAATTTTATTCAGTGCTATTTGTTGATTTCATTCAAGTTTCTTTTTGCTGTACACATTGTGAGGCACCCAGAGCTCCCCGGGATTGGGCACCAGATAGATACAATTGCCTTGTCTTGCTTTAAATTGCAGGATATAATAAGGTAATATCTCCCCAGACTCCTGTCAGGTATGTTCAAGCCTACATGAAAAGTAGTGGGTTCCCCCAGTGAATTACGTCCATTCTCAGCACACTAAATTACTTGAGCTAACCTGAGTGAGTATCAAGTTTATATGTGCAGTGAGACATGTCAGCAGGGGAAGGAGTGATGTTTTCGTGCCTATGTCTAATTGTGACAATTGGATGCAATTTAAGACAGCCAGATTCGGTGAGGCATGGTGCTGAATTTGTATCCCTGGTGGTCTAGCTGTACTTGATCCAGGGGCTATCATGTCCTGGTTGAAGACTGTGCCCTAGTGAATTGGTGGGGAGGGACTGTGGAGGAGTGGAGTGGCACCAGAGTGGCCCCTTTGAAGATCCGTCTAGAAGCATGGCAGACAGATTGATTCAAAAATCCATCCCTCAGAGTTCTGTGTCACCAACGCAAGTCACATGTCATCACCAAGAGATGAAATGCCATTTTCTAAAAAAGAGGTTTTGATGTTGGATCTCTGCTGCAGTGAAGCTCACATTGTGGAAATAAAAATGATTGCCTGTACTAATGAAAGCATGTAGGGAATGACTTTGGGTTATGCAACACTACAGTATAGCGTGTGAGATTTGATTAAGGATCGCAACAATGAGTTCAGTTGTAAGATGTTTTTCAAAAGAACGTTTTCTGTGCAATATCTTACAACTGATCTCTAAAATTGTTTGTAGTAAAATCTGTAAAACCAGTTGATACTACCCCCTGCAACACCTTTTGAAATGGATTTGTTTCCTATTATGAAGTGTGTTATCAGTGACTTCAGTTGTAATGACATACGTATGGAGATCTCATGTAATGATCTCGGTGGCCATCTTAAAAATGGCAGGCCAGGCACAGACTGAATGTTAGCCATGTTTGTGGCCAAAGAGGTATGCCAGTGACTCAGATTTGAGTATGGACTTGGGTCGCTGGAGTCAGGCAACGAGTCTGGGTATACTGCTGACAATGGCAGTGCTTCCCAGACAGCCAAGTATGACAGTGTAGCCTGACATACAGTAACTCCTCATGGCAGATGGGAGAGTCTGCTCACAAGGTGGACACTTGGCACCAAGATGCTTTGTGGCACAGCACCATGGAAAAAAAATGAGGTGTCAGGCAATCAGGAAGGATCAAATGCCGGAGCACTCGCCTCAGTGAGTTTGCAATGAGACACTATGGGGATAAAATTCCTTGATGGTCTGTTGGACAACAGTGAACACTGACACCCTTGGGCCCAGCATGAAAACACCTTCCCTCCAACAGCTAGTGATTCTTTATTGGGTGGGGGATGCCCCTCAGGCTGAAGGCCCTGCCACATTGGACAAACCCATGAAGACATGAGGGAGGTGAGTCGTGATGGAACTTGGAGGTAGCCTGAGGGCTGCATGCCCCAGGGGTGTAACAAGGCAGAAGGCTGAAGGCCAAGTGTCCTTACACCACTGGAAAGTGCATTAAAATCCTATGATGCTCACTCTGGAGGGGCTTACTGCACTTATAAAATGTAGGACTGTGCAGGGGCCAAATAGTATTTCATTGAGTACCACAAATAGTAGGGCTCCCGAATATCTGGCAGCCATTCCCAAATAGGGCACCATTTGTATTTGGGAAACAGCATTCAGCCACAAACGAAATAAAAAAAAAAAAAAAAGATGAAGCCCCCTTCCCTCCTTCCCCAGCCCCAAACCAGGTAAAATATTGACTCCATCCTCCACCCTCTATCAGAAGATCATTGTCACCCTTCCCCCCCCCCAGCACCCACAGTTTATTTTATTTAATGTCCCCCAATGGGTGACAGGCTTAACCTGCCTGCCTTTATGGCCGCCAATTTACTCAAGGTACAGCGCTCATTTGTGCTTAAAAAAGGTAATTTATTGTCCCCCCCACCCTGATACAGCATCACCCTACTCCCTCGTAGCAGCATTCTATTACAGCTAATGTCGGGGAGTCAAGTAGGCAACTGGTTCAACCCACCATCTTCCACAGTCGGCCACCGTCTCATGAATGAAGGCACTCACATGATTGCTTCATGGCCGCTAGCCATCTTACTTAATGTACAGTACTCGTTTGCACTTAAAAAATGTAATTTGTATGTCCCTCCCACCCTGGGACAGCAAAACACTACTCCCACATAGCAGCACCCAATTTTATTACAAGTAAACTTGAGGAGCCAAGAAGGCAACTGGCTACACCTGCCCTCCTCCATGGCCGGGCACCTTCTCATGAATGAAAGCACTCGTGCGCTTGCCATAGTAGCTGGTTTTACTATAGCAAGCATGCAAATACTTTCATTCATGAGAAGGTGGCAGGCCATGGAGGAGGGCAGGTTGGGTGCTGCTATGTGGGAATAGGGTTTTGCTGTGCCAGAGCAGTCCCTGGGATGCTTAGTCCTCCTCCCCGGCTGACCCTCCGACACCTGAGGTCGCTCCTGACTCTGGGTCATCATGTGGCGTGAGGTGTGGCATTCAGCACCTCAACCCTCAGCGCCACCGGACTGGCTTCTGGTAAAACTTTTGATATAAAGTTAAGTACACCATAGCCTCTGTGCCGGAGAGTATAAAGACGGCTTTGTTAACACTTGGAAGCTGTTTGTTTTGTTTAAGCCTAATCTTAAGCTTGTTGAAATCATTATGTAAGTCCCTGACAATATAATTAACATCTCTGGAAGAGTTGTAAAGAAGGTTATGTGATTTGTGAATTCTCCTTGCTAGGTTTTTTATTTTTTATTTTAAACCTCTGGACACAATCCTGCTCTCTACATTGCCTGCCCTCCCCATCCCCATGTCCACAGCTGATTATTTTTCCCGTCTTGCCCTTTTGATCACAAAACTGTTCTGCAGTCCTAACCTCCACAATAAATACATAAACATACACAGTGTGTTTCAGTGTACTCGTAGCATACCGACTTCAAGCAGAACACCTCAGAAATTGTATTTGGGAGTTTGGTGAAATTCACTGACATTGACACTACTGTAAGTGTGTCTAGTGTGCCTAAAAAGCCTTTGCTGTTTTGTTTTTTTTGGTTTTGTTTTTTGACTTGGTGAATGAATAGGAGTGTTCTGGTCAGTGGCAGTATTTCAGACATTATACAGACTTACACAGGTGAAAACTACAATAAATACATTTTTTAATTCTCTTTTTTTTGTGTGTGTTCAATAGTCTTCAGAGAATCTCGGGATACCACAGATTACATAAATAATATATAGTCAGTAGTATTACAAAGGAACAGAAACTAAATTTAAGGCAGGTGGCCTGCAGATGCCATCTGGGTGTGGGTCACCCCAGCCTTGCTTGCCACCGGGTCACCATAGATGTCATAGTGGCTCTGACTCCTTGACTCTCACTTGACAAGCCGGGGTGGGGTGGGGTGGGGTGGGGGCAGTTTCATATCCAGAAAATAGAAATAGCGCATTGCCTCCACCTACAGTAAGTAAACAAAGTTTATTGTGTAGCCGAAGGCTATTACAATTTAAAAACAGAATACAAATAGAAATTATGGAATACAAAACTCAAGCAATAAAAAATGCACATTTAACAATCAGACATGATATTACACAGAGAATAGGAAATTAAAAGTGAGTATAACACACAAAAACTGAACTGTCGAAAGAATTTCATACAGTTACAGTCAGACTTTTTTTCACTTTACCAATTGCATTAAAAAATGTTGCTAATCTCTCTATGGTTGGGGCGTCAGCCGTGTGCAGCGTGATAGTTGTTAAAATGGTTTTGTCTGTTTGATACAAAGGACTGTTAAAAGAGCGATGCCAGTACAACCTCTCTTTTGTATAGTACATGCGGTACCACATCACGTGAATTAGGTCCTCCCTACCACCAGCAGAACAATCACAAGTATCTAATGTATTTATCTCTTTGTCATATCTATGTAAAAGAACATTGCTGGGGAACTGCTTGAATTTACACTTTAAGAAAGCAGTCCTAAGGTTGATATCAACCAAAATATCAAGATATGGTTTATAACCAAAGTAAAAATGTTTTTTACTGAACCACCTGGAATAACAGGAGTCAGCAATACACTGTAAATCCTCACAATTCCAGGGATGTATTACTCTTTTGGTAATATATTTCTTGTATTGGAGGCTCAAGGTTATTGCTTTGTCAACCATTTTCTTTAAGTTTATTAGAGCATACCTATCCAAAAGAGATATAAGAAGGGTAGCCTCCACCTAAAGAAAGATTTTTGGGTCCACGTGTGGAGCGAACACACTGGGGGAGGTGTATAGGTACAACACCACAGGGAGTTCCAAACTGTCACCAGGCCTGCTTAAGTCTGCCTTCACCTAGAGAAAGATTTGTGGGTCCACGGGTGGAGCGAATACACTGGGGAGGTGTATAGGTACAACACCCCAGGGAGTTCCGAACTGTCACCAGGCCTGCTTAAATCTGCCTCCACCTAGAGAAAGATTTAAGTAGGCCTGATGACAGTTTGGAACTCCCTGGGGTGTTGTACCTACGCACCTCCCCAGTGTGTCCGCTCCACCTGTGGACCCATATAATGGCTGTACAATCCCCAATAAGCTTGCACTTAACTCTGAACAGACTGGAGCAGACAAATGAATACAAACAGGAATCACAGTTTCATTTGTGCAGCAAACCCTAAGGGGGGAAATATAAAGGGTTAAAAGGCAATATGAGGTAGCTGGTTGCAAGAGGCTGGTCTTTAGTTGCCCTGCACAGGCCCAGGCCAGTAATGGCGGCCACTCTTCATGCACCCTATACAGGTGCAGCCAAATTTAACACTCCCAGGGCTGTAACTAAAGATGTCCAGCAAGACACAGTCCTGACACTCAGCCTGCCCCTATACCACAGTGTGGAATACAAGGTATGAATGTCTCTTTCCTATACTGGGAGTGCTACCTGCTCTCTGGTGGTACCAGCATATTTCTCCTTTAAACCTTGTAGGAAGCTCTCAACAAGTTACTAGGTTCCAGTTGCTGAATTGGCTTGGGTCCGGTGGTGTCACATGTGGTTGGCTGGTGGTGGAGCACTTTAATTTAGAATTTCTTAGTGAATGCAGTCAACCTCAAACCCAAAGACTATGTAATTGTACAATGGCAAAACCTCAAACGGAGACATTTGTAGCCCCTTGGTCAGCTGGTTGACTCCAGTTAAATGATTTCTTGACTAATGGCAGTTCCCCAGTTGCAGGAGCAGGCCCTGTGTTACTCATGGTTCGAGCATTCAGGATTTCCCTAACTACTCAGGGCTTCACTGTCGCAGCAGCCGTTGATTCCTCTTAGTTTGGTATATGATCTCTCCTGCCTCTTATGAATCACTCTAACTGTCAGCTTCTCACCATGACTGTGTGCTGCCGATACAGGTCAGAGACACACTATCCTATAGTCAATCCGCCCCATACACTGACCCCATGACTAAGATTCAAGTCCCTCCAGGCAGTAATAGCCTGGTACTAGACTATGGTACCACCTGGTTGATCCTGCATCCGTGACAGGCAGAAGTTAACCTCTCTCTCTCTCTCATGCTGCACCTTCGATGCACAGTGTGGATGGCATGCTGGCTTGCATGAGAATTCCTCCTTTCTGTTGAGCAAGGAAACTGCCTGCAAACATGTTCAGTTTCTCTTCAGCAGATGCACAGTCTGTCGCAGCACAGTTTGAACCCTCCAGACACTGATATGGCTCTGATGACATCTCACCCAGTTCTGCCTTGAGGAAAGCCCAACCCCTGCACTTCCCTGTGGCGGCAGAAATCCCTATTGGCCCATTCAAGTTGTCAATCAGGATGGGCAGTCCTGGAGATCTTTTATAGTACTTGATAGGTGATTGGCTGTTAAGAGGTGCCTGAATTAGTTAGGTCCACCTGTAGTCCATGAGCCCCTGTGGCTGTCTCAGCTTGCAAATACTTTGGTCAGCATCTCACCCTCTGACCCATTGCCATGCCCAGGTGGGTCAAATGGAGACAACAAAGCTGTCAATTTGTAGTCCCAAAGGCAACTTTCACAAAAGTCCTGATTCACACAAAACAGGGAGCCCAAACATCGGGTCTCACACACACACACACACACACACACACACACTGAGTCAGTCCTGCACAGGTGCACACTCATGTCCAGTGCAGTGGATAAATAGATTGGGCAGTTCCTGATCTAGTCAGACCATGGCAGTGTCGGCTCTGACAGTAGTGTTGGGGAATGCCTTTGCTGTTAAAACATGCTAAGGAGTCTTAGCATAGTAACCCAGAGGTAAAATATTAATTATACAATGGCAAGAAAGAATCCTGGGCTCTGATTGGTCAGTTGGTCATCACAGCAGGGATGTTATCCTGGCATAACATCCCTGCTGTTCACAGGTCTACTGGCATCACTATGGCAATTATGGTAGATGATCTCTTTTTTTGCATCTCCTCTTAAGAAACAAAAATATTTTTCCACACTAATAAAAACATTCTTTAAAATTATTTTTTTATTTTATATATAACAACAAGCCATTGTATAATAGGAATAATGCCCTCCAGGGTGGGTGTTATGCTGGGTTATAAAATGGGCACAAAAAATTCTATATCATGATTGGCTAATCAGCAGTCTTACCCGTGTCCTTATACAGCCATATCATGCCAACCTGCACTACATACCAACTGATAGCCCTGCCACACCTAGAAATCACTGAGCCCGCACTGTCCAAACCACTTTCTAAACATTCGAACTATCGCAAAGCGGCAGTTACAGCGCGGCATTTCAACGCTACCAATACCTCAGAAAATGCCACAACGAAATCAGCAGATGCGTGCATGCTGCAAGGCGACGCCCTCAAACTGAATCCACAGACTTGTCCTTCCATAGACTGTTTCACCTACCAGTTAGTCACATTTAAAAACGTATGGACAAACTTTTCGTTACTACAGCAGAGCGAGCGGTCCGGACGATTTTTCAAACAAGTCTAACAGCATCTACGGTGGCTAGCAAGGGACACGCTCGCTCTTAATGAGCAGCCGGTGGTTCTCAAACGGCTTTTCTGTCCACTCCAAGGCACCCTTCAGGAAATGGGCATGTGGTTGCAATAATTGTAAATATACTGGCCATCAAAATCAAACACTGACTGTCAAAAACTGACACATTGTTAAGCACCAGAGACACCCTATTATGACAGACAAAATCAAATGACATGTGGAAGAGAACCTCAGCAGTCTCCGTGTGTGTGTGTGTGTGTGTGTGTTTCTGTATGTGTGGGGGGGGGGGAACACCACCCTAAACGCCCTATAGTCCCTATCAAATGATTCAGAGATGCCCTCAATATAGGGACTATTTTACTCCTTCAGACATTAAAACTTCAAGTTTTAAAAGTGTTTGCATTTTTTACTTTTTTTTCTTAAATACTACCTTAATAGGGCCCATTTTATAAGCGGAATAAGACACTCCGAGGTGTGGTTTATGGCCTGATAAAACACTTCCGGGTGCTAAAGGCACTCGGCGCAGCGCCTCGTGCCTCATTACGCACTCAGGGGTGCTCTTATCAGGCCATAAAACCACACCGTCAGGTCTTATTCCTTACATAACATCCCTTCTCGGGTGTTGGACGCCTTCTGCCAGTGGCCTTGGGCCCACCCACCCGAGGTGGGATGTTATCCCAGCATAACACCCACCCTGTCAGGCATTATTCCTTTAATATATACCACAGTTCAGCTAACAGTCAAAATAGGAGAACACAACATTGCTTTTAGCAATGAGCAACCACCAGTCATGGGGAGGGGTGTAATTAATCAACTTTATTTATTTTTATTTTATTTTATTTAAACAGCAGTTTGGAAAACCTTTGAGCCATAGGCTCATTTACAAAGGTACCTTGTCACAGTACTTTAGTCTACATATTGTTGTTGTACTGCTAAGAATACCTGATTTATAGAGTATTTATGCAGTAATTATTGTATTTTTTTTATCATTTAGTAAGGGAATAGAACATTTCCTGCTGTGAGTCCCAGCAAAAAAAAAAAAAGTTTGTATAAACAAGGCAAGTATATAGAGAGACAGATACTGTAGTCTCTCTGTTCCTGATTGCCTCTTTTTTCTATCCTCTCATGTTTCGTGAGTCCTATCTGAACAAAGGCTGTGAAGGAGTGGTGAGAAGACTACCTTTGTGGGGTTAACTATTGGTTTACAAGCAGGAGAGAGGACATCTAATACTGTAATTCAGCGCCTTGAACTGATTTCTTTTTCTTTACACATGCAAACCATCAAATATTACAAAATGCATTTACAAAAGCTATTAAGAATCACACACACATAAATAAGAAAAAAACAGTCATTCAACATAAACAATTTTTTTTTGCAAAAATACATTTTCCTCAGCTGGTCAGCCACAAACTTTTAGCTTCCTTCAGAATTCAAGTTTAAGTTCACACATTATAGCATAGATCTGATCCAAGGTAACATCTTTAGAATGCAGTTGGTCCCTATAATTTGCAATCATTTATTACCAACATAGGGTCTAGGGCTTAAACCGCCCCCTCTGTATTTAGGTAAGCGTAAGTTTGAACTGTTAATTGACATGTCGGCCATACTAGATGATGTGAAATGGAAACACAAAGAATTGGAAGATGCCATTAAATCATTTGACATATATGCTGGATCGCCGAGTACAAGTGTGACTTGCACTGGACTCATTATAGCAGTAACCCTGCCAAGGTCTTGAAACCCCAATTTGAACTTTACGAATTTCTTTTTTCAGCTCTGCGTTTCTTCAGCGAGATCAGAAGTATATGACTTTGGTTGCCATCCAAGTTTAAATTCTTTTTTGCCCTTGCCTTTTTCAGTAAGTGATTTGTTTCCAGCAGGGAATAACAGGTGGCAATTACAGTTGCTATTTTATTGTGAGTAGGCATACTTTCTTGATTCAGGCACCCTGTATCGAAACACCTTGGTTTTTGTGTGGGACAGCAGATTCTTTTGCAAAGCTGGCAGGGGTTTCTAACGAAAAGCTTGTTGTGACCATTTTATTTCAAACAGATTTCCTTGCATTTACCAGATGCAATGTGCAAGACCTGCAAAATATGTTCTTTTGCCCGTTTTTTTGTTGTTGTTAAGTTCTGTAATGTCTAAAACCTTAGACTGTATGTACTGAGGATTTACAGTAGTAGAAGTTACCTTCGCTTGCAGCAAATTGAAGACAGTCTGTTCTAATTACTTCAGTTTCTCTGCATGTTTATTTGTTGTCTTATCATAATGACTATAACACCTAACATTTCTACAAGTTCATTCTTAAGGTCAGCTATGCTGCTCTCTAAGTCTTGAGTGCTCCGTAATTCAAGTACACTGTTTGCAGTCGCACCAAGTAGGACTTGCTGGTCAAACTGCTCTTTCTCTTCTTTCTTTCTAGGTCATACTCCCAAATGACGCATCATGGTCTTTTGTGCTGGTTCAGATAGCTCTTTCAAATCCTTTGACTTGACTTCTGACTCCATCTGACCACACCAAGCAGCTTCTGTATGCATAACTCATTTTTTAAAGAGCTGCTGATGCCTCTGGGAAAACTTTGAAAATTATAATAGTTAGAAACAATTAGGCTTGTATGTCATTTACCTTCCATAGATTTCTCCTCCCTCATATTTATTGCTGAGGATGGCCCCACAAAAACATGATCTTCTTTATCCCTTAAAGTTCATCTGCCCCTTCAGCATACTCCCTATCTGAAATCATAATGCTTTGTTGTTATATTACAGTTGGTTGCCATGGGAACAACTGTGATGTCACAAGCAGAGTACTATGACATCAGGTTGGGAATAAGCAATAGGAGCTGATGCACCCTCCAGGAACAAAGATTCTATTTCTGTACATAAAACCTCAGTAATAAATAATGGCAAGAAGAAATACAGCGCTCATGAGAAATACAAATTGCTTTGTGTCCAAATATTATATTATTCAAAGTTCTTCTGGAGGTGTTGGTGGCTCTTTAATAATCTGATGTTGTACAAGTTTTTTTAAATGGTAGTCCAGCTTTTTTAAATTTTATTATTTTTGTATCCTACCTGATTATACTCCACTGTTTTAACACTTCTGCCCTGATCATCCCCTAGGTACATAGCCTGATGCCAGCCTTTCCATTAGCCCCAAAGACTGCATCTTTCCTGTGGTTCCACACAACGCTACCCTCTGGATCACACCCTGTAAGGAAATCCCCCTTACTTCAGGTCCATGGGTGGGGGTGGTACCCTAAGAATTCCAGTGTATTTCAGGTATACTAGAGTTTGTTGTCTGGTTTGGGAAGAGCTGTGGATGCACAAATATGGCTGGACAGACTGTCACTCACCAATCAGGAGGGGATTTCTGTCCCTCCACCCACCTCTAAGCCAGTCTGGCATCACTGTTGAGCATATGTAGGGGGAGGCGCAGGAGATCACAAGGTCACCTGTGGTGTCCTATGCTGTCCCAAGTCTCCAAGATGTGCTGTTTTGGCCTGGAGACAGCAATCCTCCCCAGAGCCTGTGAATGTGGCCACCACTGTGTTCTCAAGGCTCCTCTGGTCCATGCCAAAGAAGTCGGGTCCAGTCATGAATCCAGGTCTTGGACACTGGACTTGGCTAAATGTTTGTTCTTGCCTTTAGGAAGCCAGAGTTCCTTTTCTTCTACATGCTTCGCTGAGAAAACAATTACATTTAAAAAAGTTGAAAATCATTTTTTATTGGCCTTTTTTCCCAGTCCATTATCACATACATACACTTTGAGGCAGTATAGCACAGTGGTTTAAGGCTCTGAGCTGCAAACCTGGAGACCTGGGTTTGAATCCCACAGCCCCCAGTTGCATACTTTGTGACCCTGAGCAAGTCACTTAACTTCCTTGTGCTCCCAGGTCGCACCTGTAAACAAGCTTCAGCTTAGTGTGTCTCTTCTGGTTGAAAAAAAAAAAGCATAAGCATATTGAATTTAGCATCCTAACCATGTATGTTACTAAAAGAAATAATGAATAACAGCAGCATTGTTTCACTAGGACTTTAGACTTCAAGTTTCTGGAAAGCCAAAGTGACAGTGAAAAGAAACAACAAAACTTACAAATTATGTTTAATGCCTGCTTATAGCTCCTTAACTGGGTGCTTGAAACAGGAAGTGCATTAAGAACATAGAGCATCAAATCATTTTCAGCATTTCTCAGTATTAAGTTCCAGTCACAGTCCCTAAACAGATAGCCACTGGAATTTAGGGCCTCATTCTTAGTGGGTGGCATTGCAAAATGTTGTGCAAACAGGTGCCGTCTTGCACTGCTGCACATGTTTTTATGTGCACAAAATGTCTGAACAAGTACAGGGGAGGAGTTCCCCTATAACTACAATATGTCACAATGCAAATGTTGTACGGAGCCAGATGTAAGTGGGTGGAAATGGGGACAGCACCCGCTGAAATGCTGACTAGCGACTCCCAGAGAGGTGTAGCATGGCATAGCAACAGTCATATAATGAAAATCCTGGAGAATGTCAGTCCTACCAGAAGTTCCCAGACACCAGTAAGGCCTGCTTCTGGGCTAGTGACCATGCCCTACGCACGATGCCAATGCGCCACATAAACTGGGTGCATTGTCATCACTAAGGATGAATGCCATGCAGCGGGGTCCCATCGATCACATGTGGCATTCATGACTGGCGCGGATTGCAGTTACGCGCCCGATCCCCCAGCCGTGCGGACAGCAACGTGCTGGGGCAGGTGGGGAGGGGGTGCATGCCAGCACTACGTGCATGCATTATGGCATGTAGTGCTGCCTGAAGGGGTGTGGAGGAGAGCGCAGGATACGCCAGAAAGAACCCTACCATAAGTCCCCTATGTGCCCCGTGCACACTGACTGTCACCAGGTCCAGGGGGGTAGCCACCAACCCTCATCAACTGGCCTCCAGCACCGGTCCCCACTAGCTGCCCACTGCCACCCAACCCAGCTCCCTGCTGTGCCCTGTCCCCATGCCAGTTGTACATCCCCCCCATGCACACATTTAGGGGCAATGCCCCGGGATGCAGTCATCCCTGATCCCAGCCCCTCCAGGCATGCACTGGGGTTCCACCCCCCTGGCACCGGCAACACAACACCCAACCCCGTACTCTTGCTCCAGTGCCACCTCACTGGACAGCAAGAGGCACTGCCCTCCACAAATCTCCATGGCCACTGCCTGTCCAATCCTCAGGGGCCTGCAGCCAGTGCATGCCCTGCCATGTAAGGGATCAACTGGGTGACCCAGCCAGGCATCTGATTGGATGCCTGCCTGGGTCCACAGCTCCTCCCCTGTCCACTCTGCACAAATCTGTGCACTGGGGAGGGACAGGGCTGTGGGCAGGTGGCTGGCAGTCATGAATGTTGCCAGGTGCACACCTGTCCACAGGTGCGGAGCTCCACGGGCAGGTTAAGTGCCTCGGGCACGTACTTCCCAGCCCTGTGTGCATAGAGACCTTTATGCTTAGTAAATAAAAAGGTTTTTCCAGATGGTACTGTATATCATACTCACACCACGTCTCTTACTTCTGTTACAGTAGGTTGAATGGAGCCTACAGAATCTGTATACAAATCCTCACTGGGTAGTTTATGTACAGGGATATCTTACTGCCCTTCAACAAAGGTAGTTGCCTCAAATCAGTATCGAGCAATATTGAGCATTTAGCCAGCTGTAACATGGAGAGTTTGCCCTCCCCACAATGCAAATTCTTTTATTTTTATTTTCTGTTTTAAGGGGCCCATCCACTTATAAAATGGTGGATGTCCTGCCATTAACACATCATGAAAGGAGGTAGAGCTAGTATCTCTGCCTCCACTTTACAGTGCTCAGAGATGGGAGAGTCTGGGGGAGGGTAATGGGTGAAATTTTGCATTATCAAATTTAGCTTTAGTGTGCTCATTTTAATACAGCATTGTGGTGGTTCCCTTAAGTAAGGTTTATTCTACAGTGTGTATGGTAAGAACCCTTTAGCCTTACGATGAACAGTGGGATGCCATGACATGGATTTTCATATAGGCGATGGCAGATACAGTTGAGTGTTGCATATGCATTGTCTGGCATTTGTCTGCATCCATAGAAACATAGACATTGATGGCAGAAAATTGCCATTTGTCCATCCACTCCGCCCATAATATCATATCGTACCCCGAGAACTGTTGCTGATATGGGATTTTGGTCCATACTACCTGCCTCCACATACCCTGCTTTACTACTACCACCCAAGTAATAGTCACCCACCACCTCAGCTGACAGACTGTTCCACGGCTCAACCACTCTCTCTCTCTCTCTCTGTAAAATAAAACTTCCTCACATCTCTACTGAATCCCCTCCCCCTGTCAGCTTCCTCTCATGTTCCTGTGTTCGAGACGTATTTTTTTATTTTACAATTTTTGACTAAGAAGAACACATTAAGCTGAGGCTTGTTTCCAGATGCATCCTGGGAGCACAAGAAGTTAAGTGACTCTCATGGTGATACAGTAGGCAAGTGGTGGCTGGGGGATTCAAGTCCAGTTCTCTAGATTTGTAGCTCAGTGCGCTTAACCATTATGCTATACTGCCTCCCCTAATGTTTCTGTTGAGTAATTCCTCACTGTTTACCTTGTTCATTCTGTTCAGGAACCTGAAGGTCTCAGTCATATCACCCCCCCCCCCGGTCATCTGGCCTGCAGCGAGTACATGTTCAGTGCCCTAAGGTGATCCTTGTAGGATCTGTCTTGCTGGCCCTGAATCATTTTGGTTACCATATGCTGCACTGGCCTCAGTCTGTTTTTCTATTTCTTTAGGTAAAGAATCAAGAACTGTCCACAGAACTCCAGGTGTGGCATAGCAGGTGATCTATAGAGAGGTAGTAATGCCTTTTTCCTCCTGCTGTCAAACCCCCTCCCAACACACTACAGCATACTGGCTGCTATATTGTATGCCTTGTTACACTAGCTAGATTGTTTAAGAGAGTCACTTATGATGCCATATAGGTCTCTTTCCTCAGAAGTAGTGCCCAGCTTAACCCCTTTCATCCAGTACTCTGTCCTGGGATTCTTGTTCCCTACGTGCAACACCTTGTGTTTTTTGGAATGGAATTTTAACTGCCAAACCTTGTACCCCTTGCCAAAATGTTTTAAAAATGTGTTTAACAGCAAAAAGTCATACTTTGTATCATTTTACCTCAAATAAGGTGATGTTAATTCAGTTTGCGTATTTTTTTAAGTAAACCTGGTCTCAAATCAGATTGATGCAAGAAACGATTAAACCATCTAAATAATGGTGTCACAACAAGCTGTGGGTCCACAACACCAGCATCGCTCATCTCGCACCCGCTTTTTACAGTCTCTCCCTCTTGTGCCCACACTCGTCCCTCTGTGCAGTTTGATGTGTGAAACATCTTAATCTGTGATCCCAGTCACCATTCCCTTAGATCAAGCCAAGGCCAACTGCTCAAACCTCAGATGGAGTGTGATTTTGTTTTCCAGTTTTCACCTTATCACTTCCCAGTATTAGGAAGAATTACTTAAGTTCAAGTTTATGTTCAAGTTTATTGCAGGAAAACTCCATTGAGCAAGCTCATTCACAAGGAGGTCCTGTGACATAAACACTTAAAGTACAAACACAGATAGATAATAACAGTATATACATGAAATGCACGTTACATGATACAGGCTGGATATACATACAAGGGTACCACATAGGGTGACCACAGGTGGTAAACATTGATATGAGACAGGAAACGACTTACAGGTTGCATACTGATAAATGAAACATGATGACTGGTGTGTGCAATACATATACAGTATTTTGGCAGCTAGAACAAACAACAGTCTACAACTGATATGGGGGAGGAGTGATTTGATAGAGTAGCAGTGGAGCATAAGCAAAGATAAAGCCAGGAGTAGAAGGGAAGGAAAGCAGTTAATATGACAAATCAATTATACCTTACCAGTGGATAAATATGGCACACATGGGGAAGGAAGAGACTTAATGACAGTTACAGGTGTCTTTTATTTTGGCTGAACTTAGCGATTTGTAGAAGTTTGAAATCAAAGCTAGTTAGTTTCAGTACGGTTTGTAATTGGTTCCAAATGGAGGGAAGGGCATATGCAATAGCATGTTTACCAAAGGAAGTCCGCGTCCTTGGTATGTCAAGCATAATAAAGTCAGATTTTCTTAACGGTATCCACTATGTGAGATACTAATAAGGGAAGAGATAGCTTGCAATTTCTGCAGGAGCAGTTTAAGAGTCCATAGCCCAGCAAGGAGCAGGCGTCTAGTAGTAAGGATGTCAACCAACAGCTGCATATAAGTCACAGTGGTGCCGAGCAGTAAGGAGTTGGTAATGTAACACACGGTGAGTAAAGGATGTCCAGTTTACTTAGATTTGCAAGAGTGGTGGAGGAATAGATTACATCGCCATAGTCGAGTAGGGGAGAAAAGTGGCCTGTACAAGCTTGTTTCAAGTTTCAAGGGGAAAAGGGCCTATTTCTGTAGAAGAAACCTAACCTTGCTTTTAACCTTCTAGAGACATCTTCGACGTGGTCACTGAAAGATAATTTATTATCGATCCAGATACCTAGATATTTAAATTTGGTTACAACTTCCAGAGGCTCGTTTAGCGTGGTGACAATGAAGTCTTGGGCAAGGGTATTGGGGGGGCCTGAGACAGTACTGTGGGAGAAAAACATTGCTTTAGTCTTCTTAGCATTGAGCAGAAGCTTTGCCATGATTAGATTATGCTCAAGTTGTGCGAAGTCTGCTTGAAGCACTCCCTTGACTTCAGATAACGATGAGCCAGAAGTATACAACACAGTATCATCTGCAAAAAAGTGCAGATTGGACGTAGATATGTTAGCATCTAAGTCATTAATGTACAGAGAAAACAAGATAGGGCCTAAGATGGATCCTTGGGGGACTCCTCTTGCAACTGGCAAGGCAGTAGAAAAAAAGCCTTCCGCCTTTACTTTTTGGAATCTTCCAGTTAGGTAGCTAGAGAACCACTGGGTGTTATGGTGTGTGGCACCCAACTTTGCAAGGCAATTGACTAATAGTTTGTGATCAACAGTATCAAAAGCTTTTCTGAGGTCCAAAAAGACTGCACCAGTTACCTTCTTAGCATCTATAGCAGAGATCCAATCATTGGTTACTTTTGCTAGTGCAGTGATTGTGCTATGATTAGCCTGGAAGCCAGATTGAGCTGGGTTAATGAGAGAGAAGGTTTCCAAGTGAGATTTTAACTGAATATGGATCAGTTTTTCGAGAACATTAGAAAGGATAGGCAATATGGAGATAGGCCTATAGTTGTTTACATCGCAGGGGTCACCAGATTTAAATAGAGGGAGGATATGTGCTGATTTCCAGCAGGACGGCACAGTAGCAGATGTAATGGAAAGATTGAAGATGTGGAGAATTGGGGCAGTGAGATGAGCATAGCCTGACCTTAGGAAAAAGGGTTCCAAGCCATCGTCCCCTATGCTTTTTTTGGTGTCTAAGTTAAGAAAAGAATCTTCTACTTCTTTATAAGTTATCTCGTGCAGTTGGAAGGGGCTGGGTGCAGGACTAGATGTAGGGGGAGGGGTATGCTGGCTCACCGCAGCACCAGCATAAGGTGACGAGTCAAAAGCTAATCCAGCTGTGGCAAAGTGGGAGTTAAGTTCCTCCAGGATTAAGGACTTGTTTTCCACAATCTTGCCACTTGCAACTATCTTTGTTGGGATAGAGGGGGCCATGGGCCGTCCTTCTATAGCTTTGATAGTCTTCCATATTTTATGAGGGTTACCTTTAGCTTGTTCGAGAGTAGAAATATAATAGTTAGCTTTAGCAGAGTGAAGTTTTTCACACAGTTTTCCTGGCTGTTCTAAAGGCCTGCCAATCCGAAGATTCTTTGGAATGTCTAGCTTTAGCCCAGAGCTTATCTCGAGCTATAAGGGCTGCCTTGAGATCCGAGGTGAACCAGGGATTGAATTGTTCCGATACTCTTACTTTGATGAAAGGGCATGCTTATTTATTATTGTAGTGAGTTTGTCATTAAGGATGCAAGCAGCCTTGTTGACATCTTTGGCTAGGTAAAGATCTTGCCATCTGATCATGCTCAGGTCAGATAGGAAGTTTACTGCACTGAATTTGCAAAAGGATCTTTTTGTTATAAAGATGGGTTGCGGACGGGCCTTAATTTGAGATCTTATGCAAGCAACAATTCCATGATCGCTCATGTCATTGTGAAACACTGCCAAATGAGATATTTTGTGTGGATGGGTGGTTAGTACCACATCTAGAATGGAATTGTTGGCAGTATTTAGAGTGTTGTTCCTAGTAGGTTCACTGACTAATTGCCCAAGACCTAGCTCGTCACAAGGGATTTGAGGCCGTGTGATTTAGGTGACAGCCAGTCCATATTTAGATCTCCTAGAAATATTGTTTCAGTTTTGCATCTACAACATGGATTTCAAAGATTAAGGACTTCATCACCACCAGGCGGGGGTCTATAGCCACCTAGGATAGTGGTACATTCGAGGAGGGAGATGAAGGCTCAGCGAAACTAACTCAAATTCCTTGGCTAGAGATTTGCAACTAATATTGGTGACCAAGTACTTAGATTTGGCATAGATAACCACCCCCGCCTCTAGACTCTCTGTCTGCTCTAAATAAATTGTAGCCCTGCAGTGATAGTTGTTGATCCGTGTTCGTCTTTTTTAACCACGACTCAGTAATTATGATAAGGTCTGGGTTAACGTGTGCAGCCCAGGCTTGCAGCTGTACAAGTTTTTTGTCTGATGAACTATGAGAGCGTGTCATACAAAAACAAGCATACTGGACTTCAGAAGGGCTGACTTTGACAAAATGGGTGAATACCTGAGGAATGCACTAGCAAATGGCCAAAAAGGAGGGGTGGAAGAACAATGGAGAAAAATCAAAACTGCCATCATAGAGGCAACAAGCCTTTGTGTGACACAGATAAAGAAAACAAAGTGGAGTAAAAAAACACTATGGCTCTCAAAAGAGGTGGCAGGGAAGGTTAAGGAGAAAAAGGCTGCATTCAGAAAGTATAAGGAATCACAGAAGGAGCACGACAGGGAACTGTATCAATTAAAGCAGAAAGGCAGGCAGTCAGAATAGCAAAAGCCCAAACTGAGGAAAAAATAGCCAAGTCAGTTAAGAAGGGGGATAAAACCTTTTATAGGTACATTAGGGAGCATAGAAAGGTTAAGGGAGGGATAGTGAAGATTAATAAGGGAGAGGGGAGGTGGGCAGAGGGAGACAGTGAAAAGGCAGAGATACTGAATGAATACTTTTGCTCAGTATTCACAAAAGAAGATGAGGATGAGTTACCTAAACCAGACAATAGAAGCACTCTGGGTAGGGGGGTTGACACCAGTCCATTTACAGAAGAAAGAGACGTGGAAGAACTCCTAAAACTCAAGGTGGACAAAGCAATGGGGCCTGATGGGATTCACCCCAGAATCCTAAAAGAACTAAGGGAGGACCTAGTGACACCACTGACCACACTTTTTAGCAAATCATGGGAGGATGGGGTGGTACCTGAGGACTGGAGGAGGACAGATGTGATTCCCCTTCACAAAAGTGGGAGCAAGGCAGAAGCAGAAAGCTACAGACCTGTAAGTTTGACCTCAGTGGTAGGGAAAATGATGGAATCACTTCTGAAAGAAAGAATTGTTGAATCCCTAGAGGCCAGCGGGGCACAGGACCCAAAGCAGCATGGATTTACAGCAGAAAGGTCATGTCAGACAAATCTAATAGATTTCTTTGACTGGGTGACCGAAGTAATAGACCAGGGAGGGGCTGTGGATATGGCCTACCTAGATTTTAGCAAGGCATTTGACACAGTCCCACACAAAAGATTAATAATCAAGTTAGCCAGCCTGGGAGTGGGTCCCATGGTGGTAGCCTGGGTTGTAAACTGTCTGCACAACAGGACACAGAAGGTAATAGTGAGTGTAACACATTCCAAAGAAGGGGGGGGGTCACTAGTGGAGTACCTCAGGGCTCAGTACTGGGTCCAGTCCTCTTTAACATCTTTATAGGTGACATTGCAGAGGGTCTGGAAGGAAAGGAATGCCTCTTTGCAGATGATACAAAGATCTGTAGCAGAGTTGATACACAAGGGGGTGTAGAAAGGACGAGGAGGGATGGTCAGACATATGGCAACTTAGATTCAATGCAAAGAAGTGCAAAGTAATGCACCTGGGAAACAAAAACCCAGGAGAAGAGTACACAGTAGCAAGGGAGGTACTAACAACAACAAAAATGGAACGGGACTTGGGGGTTGTCATATCAGATGATCTAAAGGTGGGTAATCAATGTGAGAAGTCAGTAAGGAGAGCCAGGGGGATACTGGGATGCATAGGGAGGGGCATCACAAGTAGAAAAAGGGAAGTGGTTATCCCTCTATACAGACAGTTGGTGAGACCCCATCTGGAGTACTGCGTGTAGTTTTGGAGACCTCATCTACGCAAGGACTTAGATAGGATGGAAGCAGTCCAGTGGAGGGTAACTAAAATGGTGCAGGGTCTGCATCAGAAATCATATGAAGAGAGACTAAGAGAGCTTAATATTTAGCTTCTGTTAACCAGGTAAGTACACTAGACAAGACAATTTGCCTATTTTCAGGTACGACCCAGGAAAGTACAGGAAATTACGTAATTACACACTTGGGACAACATGGTACATAATTAGGAAAAGATTACACATCTTGAGACAATGAGGTACAAGTTAGAAAAAAAACTTGCACGTCACGTGCGAACATCATAATGTAGAATACCCAAAGTACAAGGCATATGAGGCACATTTAGTTAGAATAGGTACAGCAGAGAATATGTATACCCTTGATGAAAGGAGGGACGCGGGGGCATGATAGAAATGTTCCGGTACCTCAAGGGAATCAACAAAGTCCAGGAGGGTAGCATCTTTCAGAAAAAGAGATGTGTAAGAACAAGGGGACACAATTTAATGATAGAGGTAGGACGGCTCAGGGGTAATGGGAGGAAATCTTTTTTCACGAAGAGAGTGGTGGATGTCTGGAACTGCCTTCCTGGGGAGGTTGTTGGGGCTAAAACAGTGGGGGAGTTCAAACATGCATGGGACAGACACAAGGCAGTTGTAGTGGGGGGTGGCAGGAAGTAGGCTGTTGGTTAACTAGAATCTGCAGCTTATCCAGTAGGTAGGGAAATGGGCAGACTGGGTGGGCCAAGTGGTCCTTATCTGCCGTCAAAGTCTATGTTTCTATATCTGTGTAATAGGACGGATGCGTCAAAAATCCACAAGACACCCCCAGTCACTAATATCTTAATAAACCGTTTTAAACAGTAAATGCAAGTGTATAAATCTAGACTGATTTAGGCTCAAACTTATTTATTTATTTTATTTATTTCATTTTGATGACCGGGTAACCCCACTGGAACCAGTGGTCCATTTTTCAGGGGCGACCAGGAATTAATTACATACATAACAAATTGAATGGACAGTACATCAAATACAGGTTGAAGGAATGATACATTAAAGGGGAACCGTCAGCACTAAGAGCCCCACACCCAAGTGTAGGGCTGGTCCTAACTTACACTTTGTGTAAAAAAAAAAACATATTACTGTTTACTGCAGTATAGTAGGTTGTATCACACTGATTCTGTTGACTTGCAAGCTGACATTTTCTGTAACAAAAAATCCCTGAAACCTATGCTGCTGGTATCAGAGGAAAGCTACAGCAGTGGGAGATTCAGTAGCCTGCAGTACATGTTAGAGTTTTATAAGCTCTGATTTTTGTTTGCTGTTCCTGTTGTCCTCCCTGGGCTAAGTACAGTCACAGATGAGATAGCCCCAGGAGAACAGCTAAACCAGCAAACGTATGATCGGAGCTTATAAAAGCTCTAAAATGCACTGCAGTCTATTGAATCCTAACTGCTGCAGCCCTCCTCTGATGTCAGCTGCAGGGGATTCTGGGATTTGTAGCTATAGAAAATTTCAGCATGGAGGTCAATAGAATTAGTGTGATATAATCTACCGTACTGCAGTAAACATTAAGTGAACAAAATTTTTTTGCGCAGAGTGCCAATTAGGACCAGCACCATACTTGGGCGTGGGGCTCTTAGTGCCGACATTACCGCTTTAGCAAACACTGCATACAGGGTACAAAGTTATGACTTGATTAATAACACTGCATTGAACAGTAGATATTGTCTTGGGAGACAGAGTCCAGAAATAATACTGTACATTAGGAACACTTAACACGTGGGATAATTTGATGTGGGTATCTCGGAGTGAACAGGTGCCCTTAAAGGAGCATGGCATCTGGGACAGACAATAAATGGAATATGGAATAAATAGAGTGTAACAGCATACAGATATTCTGGTGGGTCATAGGACCTGACCAGAAACTGCACCAAATATCTGTTAGACTGTAGTTGACTATAAGTAGGGTGATCAGCGAAGGCAGGAGCATAAGCACCATTCTAGAAGATGAGTTTTTAGGCTGTTTCTGAAGCTGTCCAAGAAGGTGGACAATTGCTGGGCCTCCGGTAGTGTGTTCTAAAGATAAGGGTATGTGTATACAAAGGACTTGCTCCCCATAGCTGTTCTGATTCTGCGTAACGCCAGCAATGTTTTATTAGAGGCATGGAGCAGCCTGCAAGATCGCTTTGGGACAAGGAGACCAACAAGGCTGGGGGAACAGGTTTATATAACAGTTTATACACCATGGGTAATAGGGGGTATTGGATCCAACTAGCAAACAAAGGCCAATTTAAGGAGGCCAGGGCATCGCAATGATGCATCCTGGGAGGGGACATACTTGCAAAACACCCCGTTTTGTTATATAGTACCACTAGGCTATTTGTCCTTGTCCTACTTAGGGATTACAAGATAGAGGCAGCATATGTGAGTTTTGGAATCCATATGCTGTTCGCAGTGGATGGTCTAGAGTCCGAAGTAAGGTGGCAATTCAATCTACATAGAAGGACCAGTTTCTAGTGGATGGTGCCAGTTGTCTGGTCCACTTGTGCCTTAAAGGAAAAGGAGAAGCCTTGATCAAGCAGCAGGCCAAGATATTTGATCATATTCACTGCCTCAGTCGTAAGACCGGAGGAGGCTGTGAGGGGCAGCAGGTGAGTTCTATTAGAGCCTAGTTGTTTGGATCCAAATAAGACCTGCCTTTGTCTTTTTGACATTTAGTACCAGTTTATTTGACAGGATCCAATTCTCTAGGGTTTTAAAGTCCCTTTAAAGCTAGGTATTAAGTTCTGGAATGTTATGAGTGCTCTTGTAAAGGACAGCATCGTCGGCATGCAATGAGAGGTGACTGCTTCTGTGGTTGTTGCCCAGGCTGTTGATAAATAATGAAAACAAAAGTGGGCCTAATATTGAGCCCGGGGTACACCATCTGAAACTGGCAGTTGAGTAGATATGGTGGCATCCCTTCATTTGACCATTTGGGGTCTGTGAGAGAGAGAGAGAGATAGTAGGTAAACCAGGCAAATGAGTGGGCATCAAGGCAAAGTTGTTTTAGTTTCCCAATGAGACTCTCATAACTGACCAAGTCAAAGGCCTTGGTGAGGCCTATGACTATAAAGGAGGCAGTATAGCGCAGTGGTCTAAGGCTCTGAGCTGCAAATATGGTGACATCCAGCAGACCAGACCTGGGTTTGAATCCCACAGCTTCCACTTGCATACTGTGTGACCCTGAGCAAGTCACTTAACCTCCTTGTGCTCCCAGGTCGCTCCTGTAAAAAAGCTTTCAGCTTAGGGTGCTATACCTGGTTAAATAACTAAGTAAAAAAAAAACAAAAAAAAAAACTATAGCCCCTGTGAGGATACCATTATCGAGTGCCTGAGCTGAGGTATATCCATAGTAAACTTAATTAGTGCAGTATTGATGCCATGGTTGTGTCTGAAACTGTGTTGCTGATTGGATAGGAGGTAATGCAATTCGAGATAGTCACTCAACTGATTAAACACCAGTCTTTCCTGAATCTTTGCTAGGATACATAGGAGTGAGGCAGACCTGAAACTGTCTATCGATTCCATGAGGCCACTTTTGTGAATGGGGGACTACCACTGCTACTTTCCATTTTCCAGAGATCTGACCATCTAGGAATTAGAGGTAGAAATGTTACATTAACCAACTAGGAAATGGGTAATTCTTTCTTACCAATACAGCACAAAATATAACATTCTTACTTTTCACAAGTTCTGAATTTACCCGAGCACGTCAGTGCTAATTCCCATTTTCTGCATCTTTTTCTTCTTCCTTTTTCTGTATCCCTGGCAGACACTTTGAGTAGCTAGATGCCCCACTCCCCTCTCTTTGGACTTGTCCACACTTAACTCGCTGTGGAGAAAACATTTTCAAAAACGTTACACGGTATACCGTTACAGGGTGTCCACACTTAAGCCCGATGGTAGATATGTGTCCTGGTTGTGCCTGTACTCGCATCTGCACTACAAGTTGTTAACCATGTCAAGTAAATACAGTTTTGATTCATGTACAGGACTGACAGGCACTGCCGGAAAAACACGCTACTGCTCTCCTGTCCACACTTGAGCAGATAAGCGTGTTTGAAACATAAACATTACGGAACCGTGCTACATCCCTGAAACTTTCAGGGTTCAAGCATGGTTTTTGAATATGATTCAGTACTATGTACAGTGCAGACACAAACTGTGTTAAGCGGGTCCAGTAATGTTTTCACCCAGCAGTAATGTTACAGACCCCTAGTGTGGACAGGGCCTTTGTGTTGTATCCTCAACAGACCCCAATGCTTTAAAAAACATATTTTCAGACATTAAAAGAGGGAAGGGTCCCTCTTACAAGAATTCCGGCTGTGTCTGAAGTTCTGTAATGTGACCCATGGTGTTAGATCATGCACTGTTTTTGGTACGTTCATAGTGCCTGGCCTTCAAAGGCTGGAGTCCATGTTTGCAGGGGTGATGCCTCTCATGCGTGGCCACTCTGTCACCTCCAAGCACACAGACTACAGGCCATCACTAAAATTCATACTTTCTACTGCTTGGTCAGTTGAGTACAGCATTTAAATATAGGCAATACAGCAATAGGAACTTAATTTTTCTGAATAAAAAGTATACACATGTATGTCACAGGTGGTCTAACTGTTACCAGTGGATGCAGCTGTAAGTCAAACTGACATAAGTCAAAGAAATGCATGAAATAGACTGTGTAAATTTATGGTCTGATACTAATGGTCACAGATGCAAGTCTGATGCATAAAACAGTTAGACCATGTAAATGATGGTATAAGTTACCAATGGACAGACACAAGTCAGACTGATGCATGCAGTAGAACAGTTAGACTATGTAAAAGATGGTCTAACAGTTACCGACGCTTACAAACACAAATCAGACTGACACATAAAACAGGCCATGTAAATGATGGTCTAACCGTCACCATTCCAGCTGATGCATTTGACAGTTAGACAATGTAAACGATGATATAACAGTTATCAGTGGACATTGCCTCAAGTCAGACTTGTGCATAGGGCAGTTAGGCCGTGTAAATTATTTTTTTTATAATAAGATTTTTTTTCTTAGGCGTACGGTTCAGGTAAAAGGTCATATGTAAAGTTAATATAGAGACAGATTATTCATTTTACATTAACATTTGTTAGACATTATATAGTACATGTTACAGTTATGTGCAGAGGTTTCCAGTAAGCAATTTACTTTATTTTAGCATCCAAGATGATTATATTCAAGTTATAAAATCGGAGTATGTAGTTAGCTGGTGCAAAACCCATTTCTCCACCTGAGGTCAAATTTTTCCACTTTATCCCACATTCTAGCTGTCATCCTCACCAATCCATATATTTCTCTCATCAGAGCTAGCCAAGGCCCTTTGGTTGGTAATTTTTCCATTCCCGAGAGTCTGGTTATTACCATTTTTGCTGCCAGTATCATCAGAGTGGTTTGCAGATATGTGACTTTATCTACGTTTAACCCGAATGGAGTTGTAGCAGTTAAAATGAACCCAAGTGTAAAAAGATAAGGGTTATCATAGATTACCACCAGTTCCTGGACTACTTCCCTCCAGTAAGGACCCAGTAAGGCACATTCCCACATTATATGGGTATGATCCACTTGGCTGGCCCCACAATTCCTCCAACATTTTCCCTCCGGATCCTCTGTAAATTTAGCTACAACTTCAGGGGTACAAAAGTACCTCTGTCTTAACTTCCATGCATACTCCCTCCAATAGGGAGATCCTGAGGCCTTCAACATCAGCACAGAGGTGGACTTCCAATTGAGTTACGGGACATCGGCCCCTAGTTCCTGGGTCCAGTGAAGTCGAATGGCTTCTGTGGAGTCCTCAGGTTTCTCACCCAAGGCTGTATAGACTGCACTAATGAGGTGTTCCATGCTGGTTCCCCTCATTTGGAGATGGAGTAATTTTATTATTTGTGGGGGGTTCTCCGCTGTTGCCACTAGGACCTCTTCAAAGGGCTGCAGATATGATTTTAACTGAAGATATTTATGGTATTGGCCATGCGAAAGTTTGTATACTAACTGAAGTTGGGCAAAAGAGTGTATGCCCCCTGGGCCTATTAGCTGTGATACATATTTAAGTTTATACTTATACCATTGTAACATTGATCTATCAATTGCATTCGGGGGGAATGAGCTATTAACCGCCAGAGATCTGATATATAGGGCCTCCATCGGGGTGAGTTTTTTATTGAGTATCTGTATCCATTGTTTAAAGACCTCAACAGTGCATTGAGGGAATTTTGTCAAGGGGAGGCAACCAGGGGGATAGCTGAATAAATAATCTTTTAAGTCAAAAATATCACTCCAGGTCAACTCAGATTGCTTCCATGGCATATCATAGGAAGGATTAAGCCAAGAGAGGAGTAGTCTCATATATGATGCCTGGGCATATTTATTTATCTATTTGCTTTTGTTAATCAGGTAAACACTCTAGACATCCAAGTGCCTATTTTCAGGTGCGACCCGGGAGGTTACAAAGTACATAAGAAACATAATACAGAGTCAGAATTCCTGAAGGTTTGATAGGTTCAAGCCTCCCCGGTCTCTGTTTAACTGTAGCAGAGTATAACGAATTCTGGGGGGCTTACCTTGCCAAATAAACCTAGAGATTAGCCTGTTCCAAGACTGAAAATAGATTGAAGTAGGCATAATGGGAAGGGTTTGTAAAAAAAGTAATATACGGGGAAATATATTTTGCTTAATAGTTTCTATACATGCCAAGAAACTTAATGGGATATGAGACCATTTTGTAAGATCTTCTGTGAGGTTTTGGGTTAGGGGTTCAAAATTGGCCATATCTGAGTGGATCGGATTTTTAGTCAAACAGATCCCTAAATAACGCATTGATTGTTTATACCACTTAAAGGGATCATTTCTTTTTAGAGAGGGTGGAGGGGTATAGTCACATAATAATACTTCTGTTTTTTGTTGATTGATTTTATAGCCTGAGATCTCTCCATAGAGTTTCAGTTGCTCCCATATTTTGGGATTGATTTTTCTGGGGATGACAGGGATAGAAGAATGTCATCTGCAAATAATGACATTTTATATATTTTGCCTTCCCATAGGTGTTCCTTGAATCTCTGGCTGTTGTCTAATCCCTGAGCTAATGGCTCAAGGTAGAGTGCAAATAATAAAGGGGATAAGGGGAAACCCTGTCGGGTGCTTCTCTGAAGTAGAAAAGGGTGTGATAAGGAACCATCTAATTTTAAATATGCTTTGAAGTTTTTATTTATGCCTTCTAATTGTTGGATTAATTCTTGTGGAAATCCAAGGCAAGACAGGGTTGCCCACAAAAAAGGCCAGGCAACCCTGTCAAATGCCTTTTTGGCATCTAGTCTGATCAGTGCTAAAGGGGTAGATCTTTTGGCTGCATATTCTTTAAGGAGGTATGTGCGACTGACCGCATCATGAGCTTGCCGGGTTTTGATAAATCCTGCCTGATCAGGGTCAATCAGCGATGGGAGAATATTTTCTAGGCGGGAAGCCAGGATAGACATATACACTTTGTAATCAAAATTTAGCATTGAAATTGGTCTATAAGATGATGGGTGTTTGGGGTCTTTTTCTGGTTTTAGAATTGCAGAAGTTACTGCATATTGCCAAGAGGGCGGAGGGGGATCCCCAGACTGTATCTCATGCATGACTTTCAAAAGTGATGGCACCAGTTCCTCTTGAAATTTTTTATAGAACTCTAAGGATAACCATCCTGGTGCTTTCTGTGTTTTGGCTTTTTGTAGTACTCTCTCAATCTCTAACAAGGTGATAGGGGCATTAATAGTCTGCACATGGGTTGGGGTCAATTTTAGAAGGTTCAATTTGCTTAAATAATGCTCTAGCTGACCAACCGGGGTGGGTGGGTCTGCCTTATATAAAGTTTGGTAGTATGCCGCCATGATTTGTCGGATTGCCGATGGATGATTCTCTAATTTCCCTGTTACTGGATTTTGCATGGCTGTTACGCAGGTTCTGGTATTCTGCATCCTAAACTTACGAGGTAGGTTCCTAGCTCTCTTTGGGCCTCCCTCATGTGCTGATAATCTCAAATAGAAGAGTTGCTGTTCAATTTTTTGATACATATGCTTTTGCATTTTTTGTTTTAGCAACAGAAACTGTGGCCTTACTGCTTTGTCTCCCTGGGCGTACTGGGTCTGCCTTTACTTTAATTCTACCTGGAGCGAGATCATTTGAGCCTCCCTCTCCCTGTATTTTTTGAACGAGTAGGCAACGACCTCCCCTCTGAGCACCGTCTTGAGGGTGTCCCACAGCATTACTGTGGATACTTCCGGGTGAGAATTTTCCCTAAGGATATGGGGAACCCCATCTTTGACTAGCTGACAAAACCTCGGGTCCCTGAGGTGCATCAGGGTGAGATGCCAAAATGATGTCTTGTGTCCACCTCCTAATTCAAATTTTGAATATACTGGAGCATGGCCTGACAAGAGGGTCACTCCATGCCAGACATCTTTTAATGTCTCTAAGTGCTCTGTAGTCATGAATATATAATCAAGCCTTGATGCCACCCCAGTCAATATAGGTATACTCTCTTTGTGATGGGAAACAGTGACGCCAGATGTCTACTATGCCCAAGGAAGCAAATGTTCCTTTTAAATATTTTTAGAAGGGATTAATTCTGTGAGGAAGGTGAATGGAAACATCCTTTGCAGGGTTCAGGGTGGTGTTTAAGTCTCCCCCCATCAAAAGTTGCCCATGAAGGACCCCAGTAACTGAGAAAAAAATTTCTGGGCTAAAGTCTTGGCTGTTCTTGGTGGGGAAATACACAGATGTCAGGGTCACTGGGCGACCATATAGTTTGCCAGTGGCAATGACATACCTTCCCTCTGGATCATAACTACATCTTGTTTATCAAAAGGTACTCCCCTCTTGATCAGGATGACCACTCCCCTTCTACGGCCTGAACTATGTGAAGAGGCTATTACTGTGGGAAATCACAACTTTGTGAATTTTTTGTGTTCCAAGGCTGACAAGTATGTTTCTTGCAAAAAAAACATTTCTGGATTATCCCTCTTAATGAACTTGTAATAATCAAGACTGTTTAGCAGGACTATGAATCCCATTAATGTTTAGTGATAAAAGTAGTGACGATTTACCCACAGTGACCTTATATAAAAGTATCTATATGATAATGTACTTTTCAAATTTTAGCTATTCCCTCCCTCCCTCTCTCCTCTCTGTATTGTTCGCTTACAGCGGCCCTCCACACACTTGAAAAATTCACATAATGCCTCAGTGTTTGTAACAATACCTCTTTTTCTTGTACCACTAGATCCTCAGTGTCCGTTTTTTCCATTAAGCATGAGAGCTCTAATAATATTGCATGCCCATACGATAGGGCATCATGACAAGTTACAACCATCAACATGACTGATCAAAGTGTCAGTTGTAAATTATACCTACTGACTACTAAATGTGCTGGTTCAGTAATTTTGTGCTTTTGTTGAGGTAGATTGAGGCATAGTATTGACCAGTCTGACAAAAATAACCAAGCTACCTGCACATGGTAATGATGGAAAGATAATTTCCATGTGCTCCATCTATTTCCAAATCTCCCATACCCACACCAGCGTAGCCAACAATATACACCAGAATTTGTTAAACAAAATAATGACTCCCAAGGTAGGGAGGGATCTGTACTCCCTCCTACAAGGGGAGGAGTGTTGTTTCCCTGTGGGGGTAACTCACGAATCCAGCGTGGGCCCTCAGCACCATGAAAATACAGCAGTGCCACGACGCTTGCGATCAGCATGTGCAGCCTTGAGCAGTAAAGATAGTTTTGCTCTGAGTGCTGCATATTGGGCTTTTGCACTATGCTATCGCCTAGTGGCTACCTTGAGTGAGGCATGCTATTCTAGTGCCTCGAGTATGGGGTTATGTTCCCTGAGTTGTTACCCCACCGGGTCACCAAAACATTAAAAGATTCCTTGTTAATCAAGGGAGCCTAATATTTTATGTCTAAGCATGCCTAGCGGAATGGGGGGGGGGAGTAATGTACACAGGGGAGGGAGGGGGGTGTTTACATTACCTCCACCCTTACTTTTCTGTTTCAGTTGTTTCTTTTAACCCCTTTCATCCCCACAGATTTCACAGACCTGTTCCAAAGAAGGCAAAGAAAATAAAGCATTATTGTGACTTCAACATCTATTGCAAGTCCCTTCATTTCCCCAGGCCAGTCCGTTGCTTCTTAATTAAAGTCCCCAACTTCGGATATAAATAACAGTACTCCTCTAGAGCAAACTTATCCATCAGTGTCTTTCATTCGAGCAGTCAGTCTGGAGCAGTGCGCTGGGACTTATGGAGTAGTTTTTTTTTACATCTTGTAATGTTTAAAGTCCTTGCCTTTTTCTGGATTGCACTGCTTGTACCTTGTCCCAAAGTGTCCCTTGAATTTGCGGTTCTTGGTTTTGTGATTCTGATGTAAACGTTTGGGTCATCACAATTTTCTTGTCTTGCATAGCTTTTGCTGCTTCATCTGGAGTTTCAAATGTCTGTTGGCCATTCGGGAACATGATGGTGAGCTTTGCAGGGTAAGGTGTAAAAGAACTTCAGTTGCTGCTGTTTTAAAACTCTTAGGAGCGGTGCATACTCTCTCCTTCTAGCTGCTGTCTGTGGGGAATAATCATTGTAGAAGTACAGGCGCTTTCCCTTATATTGAACATCTTTCATGCACCATGCTCGTGTCAGTAGCTGCTGTTTCACAGCATAGTTCAGCAGCTTAAGCACTATAGAGCATGGTCTCTGGTTGGCCTTCTGTAGTTTCAGGGTAAGGGCTCTGTGAGCTCTCTCGATTTCAGTTTTAGCTGAGGGATCAAGTTGGAGAACTTCTCTGAGCAAAGTGTCCAGAAATTTAAGCATATCTCTCCCTTCCTCGTCTTCTGGAACTCCATGGATACGCAGATTGTTTCTTCTTGACCTATTTTCAAGGTCTTCACACTTATCATTTAGTACTTTTTGTTCATTTAACAAGTGTACCACCACTCTTTCTAAGCTATCAGTTCTGGCATCTATTTCCATATGTGCTGTCTCCAAGTCCGTTACCTTCTGGCTCATTTTATTTAATTCTGTGGTTAATTCAGTATGAAAAGTTCTTAATTCGTCTCTGAAGCCTTTTAGTTTGGCCAGGATTGCTGCACTGCTGGGCTGTTCATTGGGAGTCGACGGGGATTCCGCCATGCTTACCAGGCCCAAGGTGGTTGTGGTTGTGGTAGTGGTTGTTTAGATTGTTTCGCTGCTACTGAATGGGTTTTTCTTTTTTTTCTGGCTCCCATTCACTTCTGCCACTCCTCTGGATTGATAGATTTAAATTTTATATAATTAGATCTGCGTTTGAGGACTTTGTTAGTAGGGGCCCCGCGGAGACGTCTTTTCAAGGCTGCATCCCTCTAGGTGGCTCGACTGGAAGTCCCTAGGCCATGTAAATTATGGCCTAGCAAGTACCAATGGACACATACACAAGTCAGACTGACACGTAGAACAGTTAGACCGTGTACATTTTTATTTATTTATTGGCAATGTTTGACTAGGAAAAGCACTCTAAGCTGTGCTAGCTTGTTCCCAGGTTTGTCCTGGAGTATTGTCTAACATTTAGCGATGGACATAGACACAAGTCAGACTGATACATAGAACATTTAGACCAATGTAAATGATGGTCACAAACACAAATCTTCCATCAAACATAGAGCCGTATGGGTCTTGGACAGATCTGTTTGAAAATTTAGCCTTAGCACATTACATGGACTTTCTTAACACATCACTGTTTTGGACAGAGCCTTTTAAAATGAAAACACTGGAGTGCCGCACTGATCTTGGATGCATCGCCCCCCCCCAATCTCAGAACTGCTATGACCATTTACCCCAAAATTGTACTTAAACATTAAAAAAATCACATATTTATAATTAAAACAACAGAGGTTTTATATAAGCTTTGACACTTTGCATCCTTCTGCAAGTCAGTTAGCATTGGTCTTCAGATGCTTATCAGACTGAGGCGTGGAAATAGTTGTAGTTAAGGACAAAGTAGATAACACTTGATGACTAATATCAACTTAGAGAGCTCCTGCCACTAGCCTCCCCCAGCCCCAACTTCTTGCCTCATGGCTGCCTGCTCATAGCCACATCTCCTGCTCTCCCCTCCTGCTTTCAGCCACAGTTCCTCATACCCCCTTACACCCTGCCCCTTCACAACCTGCCCCCCACTGCTCCATTTGAGTGACAGCAGTTTTCTATTGTAAATTTTAACTCGATTGTTTCTTATCGTATCACTCTATATCATACAGTATTCCTCTTATGCCCCATATTCAAAAGGTTAGCACTAGTGCTCCAGATGGGCCATATTCAGAGGCCCCTGGAGCACTGCCCAAACGTGGCAGTGAAATCGCTCTAACCATACCACTGCTCCTATACAAATAAGGGAGTCCCTCATGCATAATGGGGCAGTGGTATATTGAAACTGTTTTGGCAGTGCTAAGTAGTCCCTAGAGTGGCGCTGTTTACTGCCACCAGAAAAAATCTGCCTTATTGCAGCACTACAGCCGCACTCCCAGCCCCCGAAGGCAGGGCAGCTGTACTGCAGATGCTTGCCCCGTGTTCAGTGGAACCCCCTACCCGATCGCCCCCATATTGTTAATACTGAATGATCCCTAGTAGTCTAGTGGCACCCCCAATCACTCCCATATCTTCAATATTGAATCGCCTCAGGTCCCATGTATATGTAAACTTCCTGGTGGGCTAGCACCCCTCACAAGTGCCAGCTATCCCCCCCTAGTACAAATGTCAACTCCCATCGACCCACCTGCTAATGTCCCCTGCCCCGCATCCCTCCTCACCCCAGTCAACACTCAGAATACAATCATAGCAGCTCGGCAGTCGGGCAGTCCTCCACCTCCTCCTCAGCCAGCCAACATCGGACAGTCACAGAGCTGCACTGAGTACAGTACTGCATTTTCATGATCCTGCTCTGTGACTGTCAGATGGCCTGGCCAAGGACTTGAGTTGAGGGCTTTGACAGCCACTAGTCTGCTATGATCCTACCATAAGTGTTGACCGGGGTGAGTAGGGTACAGGGCAGGAGTTCTTAGCACGTGGGCTTGTGGGAGTAGCACTTTTACTTGCACTGGAGGGGAATTGTTGGTGCTTGATGGGGGAACAGCCCACCAGAGGGTTTATATACATGGGACCTGGGGTGATTGGGGGGAGGGGTTTCACAGGAGTACCAGGAATCATTCAGTATTAACAATGGTGGGCTATCGGGGGTCCACCAGAATACCAGGGATATATTACCACTTAGCGCTAGAGTCTGCTATGCCCATACAGTGAGCTCATAATAGGCATACAGATGGCCCCACTTACATTCCACAGCTGGGAAATCTGCTATCTCATACCCCTTCTCTTCCCTCTGGAACCTGCTACCCTTCTCCATCCAGCTCTCTCTCTCTCTCCCCCTTCCCTCCATTAGACGCCAGCTAAAACTCCACCTCCCCCCCCCCCGCTTCTGCCAACCCTCTTCTTGAACCCTTCCTTACTCTTGCCTGGCTGCTGACCACCCCTTACCTCTTCCTCCCCACTAACCTCTTAGTTCTGGCAACCTCATTGAAGTTTATAAACCTGTTGACTCCTACTTTCTGCATCAGCTCAGCCTCCCTTCACTCTGGCGCTGTGCAGTTTCTGAGTCTGCCTAATTTACAGCTGTTTTGTATGCTAATTCATTTATCCTCCATATGCAGTGTTTTGCCATTTTGTCTGTACTGCACTCTACTTATGCTCTGTATGTCTTCCTGATTGTAACCACATCACCTGACTGGCTTTATTTTGTTTGTAATGGTGCTTCTCCCCTTTCCCTTTCCCCTTGTTTTGTACCTAGCAACGAGTCTTGGCTTGGTGTGTCTCTCCCAGTTACCAGTTTGTAAATAAATAAATAACTTAGTACCGTACATGCACAATGAGCTCATTTGCTTGCTTAGGCTGAATATGACCCACAGGAGTCCTGGTGCTATCCCATTTCAGGCAGCGCTATCTCCTGTGGGCCATATGCAGCCTTGGTCCATGTCGGCGCAGTGCATATCCACTTAGCACTGTACTGGCATGGCCTGATATTCAGTTAGCACCCTCCATTGGTGTGCGTTAACTGGCTGAATATTGTTCAGAGCTGGCTATACACTGTTTTTGTGCAGCTTAACAAGCTGTGCTTGTGGACAGCTCTGATTATGGGAGCCTTTGTCTTTTGTTTATATTCGTTGTTTTCTGTGTCAAAAATTTTTTTTTTAATGTACTGTGTTATATTCCATGATATGGGGTATTCATTGGGAGGGGCAGGGGGAGGGAAAATCCAGTCAAGTTAAGGTAGTGGGTATTTTCAGTCTGACGGTGCATAGGGCAGCGTGCCTGGTGTATGGGCTGGCAAAGGACTGTGGAGGATTACCAGACTTCCTGGTGCATCTGGGGACAAATGATATCGAGGGGAGTAGTGTGCTGGAAATCTAGGCAAGGTTCCAAGAACTGGCCAGAGTCTGCCAAGACAATGGATGCACAGTCTCCTTGGAAATACTGCCAGTGCCAAGAGCCACTGTGGAGAACAAACAGAAGATCAGGGAGGTCAATGACTGGCTCCGGCAGTGGGAGAAGCACGGGGGATTGGGGTGTTAGGGGACTGGAGGGGAGTTTGGGATGACAAGGAACTGTATGCCCAGGATAGGCTTTACTTAAATCTGGTAGGGAAGAAAGTTCTAAAACAGGGGATGGCATATTTCATTCAGGCTAGATGGGGTTTAAACTTGTGAAGGGGGGGGACGGTGGGGCTGATCCAACCATACAGTTCACAGGTAGGCCTGGCCTTCAGCCTCTAGAGGGAGGACGGTTACCTAGGGGAGGAAGGTACCTTAGGGGAGGACGGAGGACGGACATATAAAAGGACCAGGGTGGACATGGTAAAGGGAGTAGGGACAAGGGTTGGGGGGTGGTGTTCACAAATGCCAGGAGCCTGGGGAACAAGATGCTGTGGGGAACAAGATGCCGGAGTTCCAGGCCATGCTGGTTGAGGGTGGGATGGATGTAGCAGTGGTCACTAAAACTTGGGCCACCCCTGGCCATGACTGGGATCTTAATCTGAGTGGTTACACTGTGTTTAGGAAGGATAGAAAGGTGGGCAGAGGGGGAGGAGTAACTATGTTCATTAGGGTTAACATCAAGATTATTAGGACAGAGGAAGCAGAGGGCAATGTGGAGGCCTTATGGGTCACCTTCGAACCCCCACGGGAGGGAAGATCAAGATGGGGGTGGTATATAGGCCCCCAGGGCTGGTGGAGGATCTGGAAGATTGCCTGCTGGCTAACATAAAGGGCCAATATGGGCTGGAAGGGGAAGGAGTGGTGTTGATGAGGGACCTTAACATGCCGGCTACTGATTGGGAACTGTGGTGTCCACGGTGACCAAGGAGCAGAGGCTGCAGGATGGCTTCCTGGATGCGTTCCTCACTCAGCAGGTGTTGGAGTTACCGAGAGAGGGTCATGTCCTGGATGTGGTTCTTGCGGATGAAGATCTTGTATGGGATCTGGTGGTGGAGGATCCCCTGGCTGGGAGCGACCACGACACGGTCTGGTTTTGGCTTAACTTGGGGGAAATGGTTCCAGGACAATGACTTTGGATTTTAAGGGGGCAGACTTTGGGGGCATGGGAGAAATTCTCAAGGGGCATTTGTGGGAGATAACTAAACCAGTCAATAGAAGCACTCTGGCTAGGGGGGTTGATATTAATCCTTTCACAGAAGAAAGGGTTCTGAAAGAACTCTTAAAACTGAAGGTGGATAAAACAATGGGGCCTGATGGGATTCACCCCAGAATTCGAAAAGAACTAAGGGAATAACTAGTAACATCACTGACTACCCTTTTTAATAAATCATGGGAGGATGGTGTGGTACCTGAGGACTGGAGGAGGGCGGATGCGATTCCCCTTCACAAAAGTGGGAGCAAGACAGAGGCAGGAAACTACAGACCTGTCAGTTTGACCTCAGTGGTAGGGAAAATGATGGAATCACTTCTGAAGGAAAGAATTGTTGAGTACCTAGAGGCCAGTGGGGCACAGGGCCCAAGGCAGCATGGATTCACAGCAGGAAGGTCATGTCAGACAAATCTAATTGATTTCTTTGACTGGGTAACTAAAGTAGTAGACCAGGGAGGGGCTGTGGATGTGGCCTACCTAGACATTAGCAAGACATGTGACACAGTCCCGCACGAAAGATTAATAGCAAATTAACCAGCCTGGGAGTGGGTCCCAGGGTAGTAGCCTGGGTAAAACACTGGCTGGACAACAGGACACAGCAGATAATAGTAAATGGAGCCCACAGTGAAGAAAGGAGGGTTATTAGTGGGGTACGGCAGGGTTCATTACTGGGGACGGTCCTTTTTAGTGTCTTTATAAGTGACATTGCAGAGGGACTGGAAGGGAAAGTATGTCTCTTTGCAGATGACACAAAGATCTGCAACAGGGTTGATACACAAGGTGGGGTGGAAAGGATGAAAAGGGACTTGGCAAGATTGGAGGAATGGTCAAATGTATGGCAGCTTAGATTCAATGCAAAGAAGTGCAAAGTAATGCACCTGGGAAACAAAAACCCAGGGGAAGAGTACACAATGGGGGGTGAGATACTGACAACAACAAAAATGGAAAGGGACCTGGGGCTAGTCATATCAGACTACCTAAAGGTGGGCCAGCAATGTGAGAGCAGTAAGGAGGGCTGGGAGGATACTGGGATGCAAAGGGAAAGGCATCACCAGTAGAAAACAGGAAGTTGTTGGCCCTCTGTACAGACAGTTGGTAAGACCACATCTGGAGTACTGTGTACCGTTCTGGAGACCCCATCTCCACAAAGACATAGACAGGGTGGAGGCTGTCCAGAGGAGGGCAACCAAAATGGTGCAGGGTCTGCACCAGAAGACATATGAAGAAAGACTAAAGGAGCATAAGATGTATAACCTCGAGGAAAGAAGGGAGAGGGGGGACATGAAAGAAACTTTCAAATGCCTCAAGGGAATCAACAAAGTCCAAGAGGGTAGCATCTTTCAGAAAAAGAGATGTGCAAGAACAAGGGGGCACAATTTGAAGATAGAGGGGGACAGCTCTGGGGCAATGTGAGGAAGTATTTTTTTCACAGAGAGGGTGGTGGATGCATGGAACAGCCTTCCTGAGGAGGTCGGAGTCAAAAACAGTGGGGAATTCAAGAATGCATGGGACAGACATAAGGCAATTCTAGCGGGGGGGGTAGGAAGAAGTAGGCTGTTGGTTAACTAGGATCTGCAGCTTATCAGTTAGGTAGGGAAATGGGCAGACTAGGTGGGCCAAGTGGTCCTTATCTGCCGTCAAATTCCATGTTTCTATGTTAACACCAAGGACGGATGTAGAAGGTACGTGGGAGATCATAAAACCGGGGCCATAGGAGGCCACCAGATCCTGTGCCAGAGTGAAGCGCAAGGGGGCTAGGTCTCGTAAACCATGCTGGTGGTCCAAGGAGGTCCAGGAGGCAGTAAGGAATAAGAGGGCTGCCTACAGTAGGTACAAAAAAATGAGAGGTTGGATGGATAGGGAGAACTACCGTCTTGCAGCCAGGCAAGTCACCAGGATGGTGAGGGGGGCAAAGGCCAGGAAAAGGCAGAGGCTTGCCCAGGGGATATGGGTTAGGGAAAAGGGGTTGTTTAGGTATATTGGAGAGTGGAGGAAGGTCAAGGGCCAGCTCGGTAGATTGAGGACAACTTGGGGGTGGGTGGAAGGGGCTAGGGAACAGGCGGAGGTACTGAATGAGTACTTTGCCTCGGTGTTCACTAGGGCGGTGGCTGGGAGACTTACAAAAAAGGAGCTGCAGGACTTAGAAGGGGCAGCAGGCATGATTGCTGGGGCACCTGCTGCTGAACAAGCTGTTGGGAGGGATAACTCAGGGGTATGGCGTCAGGCTGGAACTACTGAAGGGAAGGAGGGACTGATGTTGCTGTCCCCATCGACTGGGTATGGGAAGTCCTTAAGTCCCTAAAGGACAAATCTCTGGGGCCGATGACATTCATCCCAGAGTTCTGTGGGAGTTGGCAGATGTTCTGGCTGCACCTCTGGTGGATCTCTTTAACGTATCGCTAGAGACGGGAAGGGTGCCCAAGGATTGGAGGCAGACACATGTGCCCATCCAAAAAGGGAGATCAAGAGAAGTTGTGGAAACTATAGACCCGTCAGTTTGACGTTGGTGGTGGGGAAGATAATGGAGAGCATACTTAAGGAAAGACTGGAGGGGGTTCTTGGAGGAGATGGGCTACCTGGATAGTTGGCAGCATGGGTTTGTGCCAGGTAGATTGTGTCAAACTAACATTGTGGAGTTCTATGAGTGGGTGACATCAGCACTCGACAGGGGGAGACCAGTGGATGTACTGTTCATGGACTTCAGGAAGGTATTTGACTCGGTCCATCACAATGGCCTACTGGAGAAGCTGAGGGGGATGGGGGAATGCCCACTGATGGTCAGATGGATCGGATGTTGGATTACTGGGCACACTCAGGGGGTAGTGGTCGGAGGGGAGGTCTTGTCTCCTAGGGAGATCTTTAGTAGGGTCCCACAGGGCTCAGTTCTGGGACCGCTCCTGTTTAATGCCTACATCTCCGATATCAGGGAAGATATCACATGCAAAATGGGTCTCTTTGCGGACAACTCTAAGCTGGATGCAGTGGTGGAGGGGGAGGAGGGGAGGTTGGCCCTGCAAAGGGATCTGGATACTTTGGATAGGTGGTCCTGCACCTGGAAATTGAAATTTAACTCCTCCAAGTGCAAGGTGCTACACCTTGGGCGGGGTAACCCCAAACATGTGTATACCTTGGGGGGGGGATGAGTTGCAGGCCACGGCAGGGGAGGGAGTCCTGGTGGATGTCAACATGAATAATTCAGAGCAGTGCAGGAGGGCTGCGGTCAAGGCAAACAGGATGCTGGGCTGCATCGCAAGGGGAATTACCTCAAGGAACAGGGAGGTGTTTCTGCCGCTGTACAACAGCCTGGTTAGACCACACCTTGAGTACTGTGTGCAGTACTGGAGGCCACACCTAAGAAGGGACATCCAACTCCTGGAAAGGACTCAGAGGAAAGCAACCAAAATGATCCAGGGCCTGGGGGATGTGACATATGAGGAGAGACTAGAGGAGCTCAGCCTGTTCTCACTGGAGGAGAGGAGGAACCGGGGGGCATGATTGAGGTCTTCAAGTACCTCAAGGGAATCAATAGGGTAAATTGAGATGGGATCTTTAGACTGAAGGAGGGTGGAATCACCAGAGGACACAGCTGGAAGCTCGAGGGTAGGAGGATTGGGGGAGGGGGAGGAGGAGATATTTCACAGAGAGAGTGCTGGAACTGTGAAATGCTCTGCCCGGGGAGATGGTACTGGCCTCTACGTTGGAGGGTTCAGGAGAGGGTGGGACAGGTATAGGCAAGGGATGAAACAGAGGATGGATTGCCCGGCGGGGTGCCAAAATTGAGGGAGGGAGAAACAGGGAAAGGAGACAGGGTGATGGCTATGGTACCCACTCAAGTTTCTGAAGCATGAGCAGACTCGATAGACCATGAGGCCTACTCTGCTGGCGTCTAGTATGTTAGTATATTGTTGTAATCCCTACCCCTGGGCCACATCTGGAAACAAGTCTCAGCTCAGTTTGCCTTTCCCAGTCAAAAACTGGAAAGAAATTCAAATACATTAGAACCCCAGTTACAAACACCAGAGATGCGGACTGACCGTTCAACCAAATGCTCCACCCTCACCCACCCACTCCCTCCACTGCAACCAATTAGATTACCTCTCACATCCCTTCAGACCACCATGTTCGAATCAGCCCAAGCCACAGTGTCTTGCAAGTGCAAACAGGTAACGTTGTCGATCGAGACAAAGCTTGAAATAGCCCCAAAACTTGAGCGAGGTGTCAGCGTGTGCACCTTAGCTGAAGAATACAAAGTTGGTAAATGCACTGTGTGTGATATTCACAAAGGACAGGAAAAAATCAAAGTCTTTGCGAAAGAGGCACAGGAGAGCAGTGCAGTGAAAAGCCACTGCATAGTGCAGAAGGCAGCCGATGAGGACTTTGATAAAGCCAGCACCTTTGGTTTACCCAGGAGCGTAGAAAGGGAACACCACTAAGTGGGGTGATTGTGATGGAAAAGGCAAAGCTTTTGCATTAGCAGATGTATCCTGAGCGAGAGGTGACAGATTTCAAAGCCAGCTCTGGATGGCTCTTCAAATTTAAGAACAGGCATGACGTAAGGTAGCTGGGGCTTCAAGGGGAATATATGTCGGCCGATACAGCTGCATCTGAAACCCTTAAAACAACCCTACAGGCAGTCATTGATAAGCATGGACTTACTCGGGACCAGCTCTTTAACTGTTATGAGACTGGTCTTCAATGGTGTCTCCTGCTGAACAAAACTCTGGCGGATGGTAGCGAGAAGCAGGTTAAAAACTTCAAGAGCTGTAAAGAACGTGTTACTCTAATAGCAACGGCTAATGCTAGTAGCGACTACAGGCTCCCTCTAGTGTTTATTCACAAGAGTGCCAAGCCAAGATGTTTCGCTGCTGTGAATATGCTGTCTCTCCTGGTCCATTATTACAACCAAAGGAATTCATGGATGGACAGGAATATCTTTTCAGATTGTTTTTTTTCATCATTTTGTTTCACTTGTTAAAGAATACTTGACAGCAAAATCCCTTCCACTGCATGCTGTACTGTTACTGGACAATGCCCCTTCTCACCCTACTTCTGAAAGCTTGAATATGGCTGATGGTTGCTTCAAATGCCTGTCTCTCCCTCCCTCCCAGCCTGATCCAACCTATGGGTCAAGGCGTTCCTGAAAACCTAAAAAGACGCTATAAAAGAAATCTGCTGAGGCATCTGCTTCTTGGAGCAACAGAATATGAAACGTATACGGCATTTGTGAAGCAGCTCTCAGTCAAGGATGCCGTATACATGTGTGCATGGTTATGGGCAGAGATCAGCAGTGAGTCCCTCCAGCAGTCATGGAACAAGATTTGGCCGATCGATGAAATTGAGGACATGCAGGAAACTGAGGCCAGCGCCCCCAATTTACATGACGAGAAGCTGCCATTTGCACTCACTGACGAAGAACAGGAGGAGTGGCTGACTGCTGACAGCTCTGAGAATGGACACACCAGATCTTGAACAACAGTGAGATCATCGAGCTTGCCACGGATGCTCCTGCTGGCAGAGGAAGTGACATGGGTAAAGATGAGGAGGAGACAGCTGCTGTGCCACACAGTAAAGCTAAGGAGTACTTTGCAACCTGTGTACAGTGGCTTGAGCAACAAACTGAAGCAACTCCGATGACTTTGATGTTGCTACAAGACCTGCACACATTGGCTGCCAAAAAAAGATACAACACCTTAAAATATAGCACAATCAGGCAGTTCTTTACGCCAACTAACAGTCACTCTATGGCACAGTCTTAAGTACAGTACAGTACTGTGTTGAAAAACAGCGTTTTTTAAAAAGCACTTTTTAAGCACTGTAGTCATTCTAGTTTGAATCATTAAACTCCGTTCCATATAAATGGAAGATGGCAATAGTAGTTCCAGTGCACAAGGGGGGGTCCCAATACTATTATCGACAACTTCAGGCCTATTTCAATTCTTTGCCCACTGGCAAAGATGCAAGAGTGACTAGTCTACAGCCACCTCCAGGATTATCTTGAATCTTACCATCTACTTTTCCACTCACAGCATGGCTTTAGAAGGAAACACAGTACACCTACTGCCCTGATTAAAGTAACAGCCAACATATTCCATGCAATGGGACAAAGGATCTGCTACAGGAGCCATCTTTGTTGACCTTACTAAAGCATTTGATTTGATGAACCATGGTCTTCTGCTAAATCAGCTGCACATCCTTGGTCTTGACAGCAATGCACTCAACTGGGAAAATAACTATATCCTGTCGCTCCCAAAGAGTAAAGTGGGGAGGTTCCCTATCCGAACCTCGGCCCATGACTCACGGCGTTCCATAGGGCTCCATTTTGGGGCCTATACTATTCTCACTTTTCATTAATGACCTCCCCTGCCATTGTGGAGGTGCATCCGAGCATCTTTATGCAGATGATGCAATTATCTATCGTTCCTCCCCGCACCTCGACCAAATCAACCGGGAGCTTGCTTCTGACTTTGCTTCTATTGAGAACTGGTTTAACTTTAATCATCTAGTTCTTAATACAAAAAACAAACAAAATGTGTGGTATTCTCTCATCGACCCTGCTTAATAAATCCCCCTCCCTCAACATTAAATCCCTCCAAGGTGATCTCTTCGTCTATTCTGTCCTTTAAATATCTAGGCATCACCTTGGACTCTTTGCTCTCTTTTCACACTCATGTCACCAGCATTGTTAAGGTACTGAATCAGAAATTAGGATTGCTCTATCAAATACATCTGTTTCTCACCTCTGCCTCCTGTCTAAAAATTGCCTCTGTGTTTCTTGTTCCTCTCCTAACTTATGGTGCTCCCCCTGCTGCTCTCCTCTAACTCCTTCTCCCTGTCCCTTCTTTCCCAGGCGTACCATAGGATCGGCAGATTTGCCTTGGGGTTAACTCCTGCTCGCATCACTGTGATGTCCTCTCCTCCCTGGGTTGGCTACCCTATGTAGTCAAATTGAGGTACTCCACCTTGAGTCTTATATTTAAACTTGTCCACAACTTTACGCCACCCTGCCTCAGGGACCTGATTTGCCTCAGGCAAGCTCTTTGTACCTTCCACTTTGCTTCACTTTCCCTCTTAGTTATTCCTAATCTATGTTGATGCTGGAGGTCTTTCTTGTTTGCTGCAGTCTCTGATTGGAACTCTCTCCCCTCCGTCCTGTCCTGCTCCTCTCTTCCTTTGTTCCAGTCTAATCTGACTGCCTCTCTTTCAACCCTCACCTCCTGCTCCTGCTAATTTTCTACCCTCTCTTACCTGCCCTTACCTCATCTTCACTTACTTCTATCCCCTACTCTTCACTTCCTGCATCCTGCCCTCTCTTCTCTCCCCATTTTACTTTTCAACCTTTTCCGCTCTTGAGCCCTAACCCTCAGTTCTTAAGTTGTTTTTGCCTAGCAATCTTGGTTTTAATTTCCTGACTACATGTCTATACAAATGATTGTACTTACTTTTGTATTTATTATTCAAACAACATGAAGTCTTGCTGTATTCTGACTATATGCAGTTAGCCCCAGCACTTGAACTGCTCCGGAGAGGAAAGAGTTAACTCTGTGCCAAGGCATAGAACGTTGAGCTCGAGATCGGTTTTCAAACTTCTGTCCCAGGCACTCTTCAGTGTAACTGTCAGATTCTTTACTCCGCCTTACAGTGAAGTCGCTCCGGAGATTCTGTCCTTCACTTCGGTTCGGTTGTGGTAAAATCGGTTGGTTTAGTAAACTGCTTCTTTATTTTTTCGGTCTTTACATCTCTGTCCCGGTACAGTAAGTGTATTAGGTAGTAGTGTGGTTTGTAAAGAAATTGTTTTTGTTTTTCGGTTTCTTCCCGGTCAGTCCAGTTGGGAACCGAAGCGATTTGCTGTTCTGTTTTTTACAGGTGTTTTAGTGTGGTTTTCCGGTACCTATCAGTTCCTGAAAAAAACATTGATTTCTCCGGTTCTTTCATCCGACCTGTGACACGGTTGGAACCAATAGATTTGGTAGTCGCCTCGCTTGAACGCTGGTAAGGGTGACTTTGTGTTAAAGGCATGTCTGAGAAACCCAAAAAGAAAACCAGGCCTACTGGGTTTCAACACTGCACTGAGTGTGGGGAGGCTTTTGCCAAGGCTGATCCCCACCTCATCTGTGTGTATTGTCTGGGGTTTGACCACCTCAAAGAAGACTGCCAAATCTGCAGGAACTTTCTTAAGGCCACTGTGGATAAACGTTTAAGTAGGCTGAAGAAAAGGGAGGGCAAAAAATCAGATGACCCGGATGGCCAGTTTGGTTCGGTTCCGACCAAACCTGAGGGGGTGCCCACTGACTTGGGCGATACCTTCTCGCGCAAAAGGAGAGCCGATTCCACAGAATCAGTCCCTGCAAAAAGAAAGTGCAAGTCAGCCGGTTCGGATCCCAGTTCCCATGGTCCGACCGCTGACAAGATAGAAAAAGCGATTGCTATTGTGCAGTTGCTTCGCCCGGTTCCAACTGAGCCGACACCAATACAGAGACGGTCGGTTCGGTTGGACTTGTCTGCTTCTGAGTATGACCCTGAAGCATTTTATGAGGGCAAGTGGGAAGGAGACGCAGATGATGAGGATGAGGATTATGAAGACCTAGCTGAGCCTATTGAGCCTGACATTTCCCAAGACAGGCCTTCTAATGTGTCTCCTCCCAGGCTTTCTGAGTCCTCCTCCCACTTCTTATTTTACAGAAAGGTGGCTGAGACTCTTCAGCTTCCAGTGGAAGAAGCTGAACAGGATCAGGAGGAGCCTGACTATGTTGAAATGATGGATGTCCCAGAGTCACAAAGGGTGTCTATCCCTCTGCACAAGTCCCTGGGGAAATAGACCAAAAAAATATTACAGTTTCCGACATCCATACCTCCTGTGGATAAGAAAATGGACAGGAGGTATGTTCATCAGGCCCTGGAATGGATTTCCCTATTAACCATTGCAGCCACGTTGGGGTAGTGCAAGCTGCAGTCTGTGACAAGGCTAATATTCCCCTGGCATCTCACCCCCCAGATAAGGATTCCAGGAAAGTGGATGCCATGGCAAAGAAGCAGTACTTGGCATCTTCTTTGGGACTTCGGCAATCCAGTTATATGGCATATATAGTCAGATACCGAAGTCCAGGTGGGATACGGTTCTGGAGCTGGCTAAGAATGCCCCTCCCCAGCTGGCAAAGGAGCTGGAGCAGGTGGCTGTGGATGGCATCGAAGCTTCTAAGGTCCAATTTCATGCTGCTGTGGACTCGAATGATGTTCATTCTAGGGTCATGGCTACATCTGTTTCCATGAGGAGATTTGTCTGGCTCAGGTGTACCAGTTTATCACAGGATACCCAGACCAAGGCCATGGATTTTCCTGTCACTGGTAACTCTCTGTTTGGAGAACAAACAGAGACGTACATGAAAAAGATGGACGAATACAGGACCACATACAGGAGTGCTACAGCCAAAGAAAAGCAGACCACTCCTCAGAGACAGCAATCCAGGGCTGGCAGGGGCAGGCCGGGGCAGGCCTTTTCACAGGCCTTTCTACCAGGCCCAGGCCTCCTCTTCTTTCCAGCAGAGGGGGTTCTTTAGGGGAAGAGGCAGAAGGGGGATGACAAGGGCTGCATCCTCCTCTCAGTCTAAGCCCTGCCAAACAGACACCCTGATGTGTCAGCCAGGGTCGCCTCCCCAATTCCTGTAGGGGGCAGACTGACTCACGTTTTCCAGGCCTGGAAGTCTGTCACTTCAGACAAGTGGGTCCTGGAAGTAGTGAGCCAGGGTCTTGCTCTCAGCTTCAGCAGGTTCCCAAAGTTGAGAGCAAAGGCTTTCTTTCCTTCCTCGGAAGAGGAAACACAGGCCTTAGAAACAAGAGGTTTCTTCTCTGCTGCTTCTGCAGGCAGTGGAGAGTGTACCTTTCATTCACAGGGGAAAAGGATTGTACTCCAGGTACTTCCTTACTCTAAAAAAGACAGGGGAGTGGCGACCCATCCTGGATCTACGGTACCTAAACAAACACATACTAAAGCCAAAGTTCAAGATGGTGACTCTGGGAATTATTCTTCCCTCTCTGAGACCAGGAGACTGGCTAGCCTCTCTGGATCTCAAGGGTGCCTATCTCCACATACCTATCAGGCAGTCCCACAAAAGTACCTCCAATTCGAACTGCCCTCAGGCCATTACCAGTTCAGAGCAATGCCTTTCGGCCTAACTTCTGCCCCGAGGGTATTCACCAAATGCCTAGCAGTAGTGGTGGCCTTCCTCAGAAGACAAGGCATCCTACTGTTCCCTTACCTGGACGACTGGCTCATAGTAGGTCAGTCCCCAGACCAAGTCAGATCAGCTCTAGGGCTCATTCAAAATCTTCTACACTCCTTAGGATTCATCGTAAATCTGGAAAAGTCTGTTCTGGAGCCAGTTTAGCTTCTCACATTTATAGGAGTGAAGCTGGACACTGTTCAGGCCAGGGTCTTCCTTCCTCTATCAAGGGTCCAATCCCTCACCTCTCTGGCCTCCTCTTTTCATCCACTTGTGTCTCGGCCAGCTAGACATTTCTTGCAGTTGCTAGGCCACATGGCAGCCTGCACTGCAGTAGTGCAAGGGGCCAGGTTTCAGATGAGGGGTATCCAATTTCACCTAAGAGCCTTTTGGTCTCAGAAAAAAGATCCCCTCTCCAAGTTGGTTCCAGTGTCTCTAACTTTGGTTCAGGCCCTCCAGCAGTGGCTGGAAGAGGACAGTTTGAGGCAAGGGGTTCCTTTCCTCAGTCAGGTTCTCACAGTGACTCTCACCACAGATGCTTCTTTGCTGGGATGGGGAGCCCACATGGATCAGCATACTGCTCAGGGGACTTGGTCCTATCAGGAGTCTCTCCTTCACATAAACCTTCTCGAACTCAGGGCTGTCTTTCTGGCCCTTCAGACATTTTCAACTTTAATTCAGGGGGAAAGTACTGCAGATCAGGACAGACAACACCACAACCATGTGGTACATCAGCAAGCAGGGGGGCACTCGGTCCTCAGGCTTGTGCACCGAGGCCATGAAAATATGATCACTAGCTTATTCCCTGCAGGCTTCCCTAATTGCAGGGCATCTTCCAGGGAAGGACAACGTATTCGCAGATTCTCTCAGCAGGATTTCTCAAGGTCACCACGAATGGGCCCTGAATCCTCTCATTTTTCAGAATATTTTCAAGAGATGGGGCATTCCAGAGATAGATCTCTTTGCAGCCCCGGGCAACCCTCAGCTGCCTCTATTCTGCTGCAGGCTTCCTCTGCGAGGGTCTCTTCCTCTAGATGCCCTCCTGTTGGATTGGACCAACAGGTTTTTCTATGTTTTTCCTCCCTTTCTCCCCTGATATTCAGGTTTCTAGTCAAGATCAGGTCCCAACCCTGCACTGTGATTCTGATAGCCCCGGATTGGGCCAGACAGCCTTTGTATCCTCTACTGTTGTCACTGTCAGTGACATTCCCTGTGCCTTCCCAGACAGTTCAACCTCCTCATCTCAGCGCAGGGGAGGATATTGTACCCCAGCCTTCACACACTCAGGCTCAAGGCTTGGTTCTTGAGGAGCTAGAATATGCAGACCTGCGTCTCTCACAATCAGCTCTGTATATCCTTAAGGCCAGTAGGAAATCTACTAGAAAAACTTATGATTCTAAATGGAAGAGGTTTGGGTTCTGATGTTCCCAAAGGTACATTCAGCCACATTCAGCTGATATTGCCACTGCCCTAGATTATTTGGTATATCTCAACAGTTTAGGCCTTCAGCCTACCACTCTCAAGGTGCATTTGGCAGCTATTTCTGCTTTTCTTTCGGCTGGGAAGGGCTCTTCTCTAGCTTCCCACCCAGTTTTCAAGAAATTCTTTAAAAGATTTGTTCATATCAGTCCTCCCTTCAGGGATCCGATTCCTTTGTGGAACCTGAATATCTGTAGTGCACAGCTGATGCAGCCTCCCTTAGAACCCCTTTGCTCAGCTGAGCTCAAGTATCTGACTTGGAAAACTGTATTCCTGGTTGCTTTTACCTCTGCCAGGAGAATCAGTGAGTTACAGGCTCTATCAGTGGAACCTGATTTCATCTCATTCCATAGGGATAAGGTGGTCCTTTGTACAAATAGGAAATTCCTCCCTAAAGTGGTATCAGACTTCCATCTGAACCAATCTATGACATTGCCTGTATTTTTCACTGATCACTCCTCCTCTGGAAAGAGAAGATTACACAGTCTCGATGTAAAGAGGGTTCTGAGTTACTACTTAGAATCCACCAAGCCCCATAGAAATGACTGCTCCCAGCTGTTTCTCATTTATGGGGAGGTGGGTAAAGGCAAGCCTGCCACGAAGAGATCTGTTGCTAGGTGGATTGTCTCTTGCATACAGTTCTGCTACTCAAAATTGGGGAAAGAGCCACCCTCAGGCCTGAGGGCTTATTCCACCAGAGGTACAGCTGCTTCGGTCGCAGCAGCTAGAGACATACCCTTAGTGGAAATCTGTAAAGCAGCCACCTGGAAGACTGTTCACACATTCACCTAGCATTACTACCTGGACATTCAGGCTAGAAGTATTGCTAGGTTTGGTACTGCAGTACTGCAGAGCTTGTTCCCAAAATAGGTTCTGTAGTTCCCTCCTCCTTGGGGGTACTGCTGGTAGTCTGCATATAGTCAGAATACAACAAGACTTCATGTTGTTTGAAGAAAAAATTACTCACCTTAGTAATTGTGTTTCTTCTAATGGAGCCTTGCTGTATTCTGACCTCCTCCCTGCATCCCCTCCTAGAACTTAGTTGTTTTGGGATGTGGGTGGGTAGGCGCAGTGTTGCACCCCAAGGGTATACCTGGGTGCCTCTTCTTAATTGAAGATTGTTTCCTGTTCCTTTGTTTTATTACCTACTTGGATTCTTTTTGGGGGTCTCGACTTGAGTCTTTGGACCCTAAAATAGATGTCTTTTGCTCTTTGGCACAAACGTTTTAAAAACAATTTCTGGGTTGTTAGTTGCTTAGTATAGGGCTCATAAGAATTTGACGGTTACACTGAAGAGTGCCTTGGACAGAGGTTTGAAAACCGAGCTCGAGCTCAACGTTCTATGCCTTGGCATAGAGTTAACTCTTTCCTCTCTGGAGCAGTTCAAGTGCTGGGGCTAACTGCATATAGTCAGAATACAGCAAGCCTCCATTAGAAGAAACACAATTACTAAGGTGAGTCATTTTTTCTTACTGTACTTATTGTTTTATTACTTCTCTATACGCTTGCACTGTTTCTGTACTTACTGTAACCCTGGGTCGCCCCTGAAAAAGGGACTGTAATTGTCTTAGTGGACTTACCCGGTCACCAAAATTCAAATAAATAAACAAAATAAATAAATAAATGAAAGGAATTTAATGTTACATATGGTCCGAGTGTGTGTGTTACATTGTCCGAGTGGGTGTATTACATGATTATTAATAACCATTTCAGACATATGAATTTTTCATAGTTACGAACAGCTGATTTTCCATGCCGTTCGTAACTCTGGGGTTCTACTGTAAATGAATGAGCTGACTTGTGTGTTTGTAGCAAATAAAATTTTATTTATTTATTGAAAACTTTGGAGATTACCTTTGAGCACAAGTACTCATGTACAAAGGTTCCACATCAAATACATAGTCACAAGAAACATTACAAGTAAAATAAGCAGTTCTGGAGGAAACGCAGTCGAGTCAGGCTCAAAGCACTTAAGGCAGATCAGTTACATACAGTTTGGAAAAAATCCATGTAAATCGTTATATAAAAAGTCACAGGACATGTGCAGAGAGAAACCGAGTAAAATAGCTTAACAATTCCAGTTGCATTGGACTGCAAGAATAGAACACAGAGATCTCTTAAACAGATTAAACTTGGAGAGATTCAACAGTGTATCAGGCAGTTTGTTTAACCAGTAGCAGGCCTGACAGTAAATGACTGCTTGCCCAGCTGAGTACGCCGTAAACGAGACTTAAGGGCATTCCTAGCCATGTTCCTGGTGTTGTAATGGTTGGAGTGAGAGAGGAAAAGTGAGGCATCTAATTTTGTCTAGTGAAATACTGTGCGCTATACATTGACTTATTATACTCACTAAAACTGTATAGAATATGCAGGTCACTTAAGTTTATAGCTTATAACTTCCACCAGAGTCCTGTTGCCAACATGGGACATGGCTGGTTACCAGACATGTAAAAAACACGTAATTAAACTATAATCCCTGCACTGGTGGGCTTTGTCACAAGTTAATACCTGCAGGGGAAGTAAGGGACCCAGCCACAGGCAGAACCCTAAGGGCATATTGTTGTGACCTGATCCTCCAGGATAAGGGGATTGTTGCTTTTATAAACCAACCTGATTTAAAAATGGGGGAAAAAAGTCATGGACAAGAAAAGTAATAAAGTACGCAGCAAACTGCAGAGAAAAAATACCTAAACCCTGATTTTCTAAATGGGCTGGCTTTGTACTCCTACAAAGGAAATTAATACCATGCTCAGGTTGGCAGGAGCACATTCAAAGAATTAAAAATACGAAATAAGAAATGAACAAGACATGGGACAGTTAACACATTGTCAGAAAAACCCATGGTAAACCATAAAGTGATACAATACTTGAACAGCAGGCGGTAGGAAAGTCAGCAGTAAACAGATAGAAAACTCATGAACAATTTAAGAAACAGAAGATAGGATAAGCCCCATTCTTTTATGATTTACCTTTTTTCAACAACCAGTTTGGAATGGTTATGGGGTTTTTGTCCCACAGTTGACAGAAGTCAAAGGCACAGTGAAGAAACATGGCGGGGGGGGGGCGCTAGAGAGCCATCTTCCGGGTTGGAAGCACTTCACAGCTGCTCTCACGTGACAGAATTAGCAGAAATAACCTGCAAAAAAGATGATATTCAGTAAATCTGATGCCAGAATTTGATTTAGTACAATTTGATACCATACTGGCTACGGGCTGTCCAAAAGCGCAACAGCAGGGACCAATGAAAGATCCAGTGCCAAGTGCAAGCAAGTCCATGTGGGCCTTGGGCAGCACCAGAGCCTGCAGTCTAAATGCTATGACCTAATGATCTTGGCAAGTAATGCTCAAGTCCGTGCAGGCCATGGACTTGAAAATAGAGAAAACCCTGCAAAAACTAGAGACACATGAAAGACGCTAACAGGGTCAGTTTCCGAGTCTGATGAGAGTCACCACTACACTGGCAGTATTTGCTTCCCTTATTGAGGAGAACAGCCTGCTCCATGACCACATGGAGGCTATGGAAAATGAAATCAGGGCTGGGAACCTCCACATCATGGGGATCCCAGAAGGGGCCGGGGGGACTGAGCCATTTTCCTTCTTGCTGGACTGGCTCAAGAACAAACTATCACATGTCCTGCAGACTTTCCCATGGCATCTTTTAAGAAAGCTTACCAGATCAATCTGAGGGTTGGACCTACTACACCAAACCAGCCATGCACCATTTTGCTGAGATCCTGGGGACCAGAGATCCATGATGCCATCCTTCAAGCAGCATATACAGCATACCACGTGACAATCAATGGAGCTGACGTCAGCTTATAACCATATCTTTCGTTTCTGATCTGGGCCAGATGGAAAAGCTTTAACACGGTGAGACACAGGTTAAGGGTTTTAGGAATTGTACATTCTTTTTTACTGCCTGCTTGGCTCAGAGTGGTGTATGGGGAAAAGACCTGGCAGTTCACAAATTCCCAGGATGTAGGATGGTGGACTGAAAAGGCTGAGCAGGAGTGTGCTGCACAAAGAGAAATCCCTGAGCCTATTAGCCTTGAATCAGAAACAGAATGACGTGAGCTAAACCTATACTCTTTTCCATTTGAGTGTGACCAAGTATGCAGGGTTAGTCTTCGGTTTTAGTCACCCCTGTGTGGTTTGGGGAGACTTTTTCTGATGATTGGTACAGTACCTGTCTGTAATTATTGGGGATTGTTGGAAGAGTCTTGTCGATATTTCAGTTCTGTACATAAAATTTGGGTTTTCTGCGGCATGGTGGATGTGGGAACTCTCACCATTTCGTGACTTCATCATGATCAAGCCTCTGGATTTGGTATTGAGCTATTGTGTGTATTGTTTCAGAAATGTGATAATATATCATCTCCATTTATTACACTTGCAGATATTTCTAATTGGCCTGATAATGAGGAGGGAGTTTCTAATGGGGTCATTTATAGTAATTTGTTCCTAATACTGCACCAGGTTTAAGTAACAGTCAGTAGACTGCATTATTCTCCCTTTTCTTGTTCTCCCTAATGGACACACCTATTACCATGGCTAGCAATTTAGGAAAGACTCTACCATATTGTATTAGAGATCTTTGGTCTGGATTCCCCCCCATTCCTGCTGCACCTGACTACATCGTTTGAAATAATCTGAGTATCAACAATTCTGATGAAGTAATATGTATAGTACTTGCTCTACTGTATACCCTGTATGAGTATATATATATATTTTTTTTTGTACACTCTATTTCTACTCTGGGGACCAGAGCATCTCTCAGGAGTGCCTTCTCAGCTACTACCTCTACTCCCAGCCTGAGACCTCCATGCCGCCGGAAGACATGTTGCTGAGCACCCCCTCCGAACTCACGGTCCTATCCAGCCCCCTGGATCACCCCTCCCTTCGGGGGAGGGCTCACCTCAGCTACCTGGCGGCCTATCTGAAATTAGAGGGATGGTCTGGGTCCGGGTCGAGGGGCTCAGGAGAGCTGGTGATCAGCAGGTCCGGCAATGGGATGTGGACCTGGGCTCCTGGGCCCTCCGTCACCTCCCACAGTCCACCAGGGAGTTTCCTTGTTGTGTTTCCTCCTCGGGACATGGCATGCAGTTACTCCTGTGTGGATTCCTACCATGCCTCTTGCCGCTGGAGCCTGCCGTCGTCCCACCCCCTTCAATGTCCCATGCACTTGTGCTGTCTCCAGTCTCCACTAGAGGCCACTACAGTGCTGGGAACCCCCTACAGCCCACCCCAGGGGAGGAGAGCAGTCCTCCAGACGCTCAATCCTCTGCCTCCCCTGCCAACCCCTGACAGCCCAGGTCCGTTCCTGAACCTGGGTCGCCAGCGTGGTGTGAAGTGTGGCATCCAGTGCCTCAACCCTCAGCACCACCGGGCCAGCTCAGCCTGTATGAGTATACAGATATTTATTATCTGTTTATCAAGAAATTAAATAAACATAAAGTTTAAAAAAAAAAAGGAAAGAAACATGGTGTAAGCCCCCCTACAAATGGAGGTTCATGAAAAGTCTTCCTTGAGCTTGCCTAAATGCTCACTGCCAGGCTGGTGTCCTGCATTTTAGCAGTTTAAATGTGATTGCCAGAGAGTGCCTGTATAGCCTCTATGTGCTGTCTCTTTAAAAGCCGCCTGTATTGCAGTCATAAGTCTGTGAGGGAGCTCTGTTGAAAGATGCAACTATTTGCTGAAAATCATTTAGAGTGATGATGATAATGTAGTTTGCCTAACCTGCCTTCTTTGCAGCAAGGACTGTTTTGTTTATCTCCGCTATCTTGGTCCTGGACTGCTGAATTGGACTAATCAGTGTGACGCTTGGACAGCTGGTTCTGGTTACTCTATGATTTTTTGTAAAATAAAAATACAGTATGATTGTCTGTCATGAGAAATGATGTGCTCCTCGATCACCCTCCAGGTTTCACTTCAAAGGGCAGGATATATGTTAAACAGCAGATCTCTGTAAGGTGATTAACTTGCAAAAACTCGCATTTTATAGCCTTATTTAGGATCTGGGTTGTTTGAAGCTAAGAACTAAAATATCCATTTTATGACGTCCTCAGGAAGGGCAGTTAATTTCAAATGGAGCTGGAAAAACTATGTTACAGATAGGTGAGAAATCTTTCGAGTTGTAAAAGCTCTTTGATGTGTTTGTGAAAGCAGGAAACTGCTCCTGGATAAGAGAGGACACGGGAAAATCAATCTCAATTAAGAGTGTCTTCATTTGGAAAATTAGTTTTGCTGAAATCACAGAATTTAATACCTCTTGATGGGACTTCCTGTTTTGTGTATATATATATATATATATATATATATATATATATATATATATTTATATATATATCCTGAAAAGGAGGAGCTAGACGATGACATCATGGAGAAGGCATCAAGACAGTGTTTTAATTATGATGCGACTGACCTTTGGGTGACACTCATGTTTGGACTCTGAAGAAGAAACATCTACTTTAGATAGACAAGTCTAATTGCCTGGTGATAGGAATTAATTTGCACTTTTTAAATCTTATTCTTTTTAAGTGATTGTATGTTTTTGTGATATATTGTTCTGTATTTACATTTTACACATTTTTATCTATTTTAAAGTAAACCTCTATTTTAAGAGACTACTTGGTGTGCCTTTGAAATTCTTTCTTTGACAAGTGAAGCATATATGGTTAAAGCTGACATTGTGCATAGCTTACTGGTAATACCAGACCGGGAAAAGGTAAGCGTTTATTCTGAGGTCTTTCATAGAGTTTTTAAGGGTTCATTTTGTACACCTGGTTAGGTGCCTGTAGGCGAAAGATATCTGGCCCCCCGAAGAGCAGAATTATCTGAGCCTGTACATTGGGTACACTAGCAAGAGGTTCACAGTTTGAATCCCTCCAGAACTTGTGCCCAAAGTTTGATTTGAACCCACAAAACAGACAGGAGGGTTACCCTGTTTCTGTTCCTGTTCACAATACTGCGCTCGGAGATTGACACTGTGGGAGCAGAAGGCCTGACCTGCAGAGTGGGGTTGTGGCAATCAGTACTGGTGGGACCTAAAATGGAGCCGGACTACATTAGCTGTCTGGAGTCAAAATCTGTAGGAACTGTAGTTTTGGGCTTTTGGCACCTTTTTTGCACCTGAAGGGGGAGCTCCTGTTGTGACTGACAAATGAATCAGCCAACTGAACCTTTTGGATCTGAGGGAAATCCCCAAGCTGCCTGCTTTTTAAGTCCGATCTAAGTTGGGAGCTGAAGAGGCACACAGCTTGAGACAGTCAAGCAGCCGTCCGAGTAGTTTTGCGCGGGAGAACTGTGGAAAGACCTGAGTTGTGGCATGCATGTCTGCCTGCTGCCCCCTGAGAGGGAGAGAAGAGAATTATTTCGGACTAAATCCAAGTTTGTGAGAACGAAGTAAGCCACTGATTTTTTACCAGGCTTATACCTGAAGAAGACTGAAGATTTTGCTGAATGCGGTCAGCCTGTTAGGATTTCCATCTGCCTTTGAATCCTCAGTTTGTGCAGAGACTCTGCGATCGTGACCAGAGAGCGGTTTGCCTGGTACAGTAGAATTTCCTTACATGTAAATGTGCTGTGAGTTGTTAGTGGGTCATGATTTGGTTCCCAACTGTGTTCTGGTTGCTGGAAGCTGTATCCAGCCCAAAACGGACTGTATCCGAATCTGTCTCCATTTGGCCAGGGCCTTGCACACTGGCCCAGCCAGACTACCCGCTGCACAGAGAAAGCCATCGATGAGTGACCTGTCTGGGGATCAGTCCCCTGCTCCACGCTTGAACAGGAACGACGCCTTGGCGAATCGTGTAGGCCCTGCTTCTCCTGGCACTCCAGATCAACCACCTGCAGTCTCAGTTTTCGTCCAGCCTGTGTCCAGTCTTGGGTATCGTGAGTAACCACCAGGGTAGCTCCCTGCAACAAAAGCCTAACCTAAAAGTGTGTCATCTGATTATCTTGTTGTTTCCTTTTCACGAACTGAGCCCTCCGGCTCCGGATTACAGTTAGTGTGTGTGGCGCATGTTGTTTTCTTCCATTACAGGGGCCCCAACCAGCTGCAACGTTCCAGGCTAGCCCACCTTTCTCCATCTGGGTACCCAGAGTGTGTGACTGTTTATAGACCCTGAAGTGCATGCATAACTGTTTGAATGATTGTCTTTCAGCAAATTAATCTGATTACGCCCCTTCCTTGTTCAACTCCCTTAAATAAATCAGATCTCTTTTTTGCATTTACCCTGACTGTGGTTCCAGTTTGTGCAAGAGTACTGTACTGCTGTTATTTGCTGTGTATAACCTTGTTTTATAGGGAGTCCCCAGGGCTGAGCCAGAGGAAAGCCCTGGTGCTAAGTGCAAACAGTGTGGGTACTTGTGTGGTGTATCAAGGGTATTGTGAAAGTGATTATTGTGTATTGTTCTGGCCACTAGTAAGGAAAGAGGGGGGTCACAGTGTCCTGGAGGGCTGTGCCCAGATTAGCTTGACCCCTACCAACCTTGGCCTCCAGGTGGAGGCACCCATTTCAGAACTCAGGCCCTTTAACCTGCTACTAGCCAAGCAGACAGGAGTAGTAGCCCTTGGGATAGCGCCAGCTAGGGGTTACAGTGGCTTTCAGAATGTTAAAGTATACCTTGACATGGAAAAAGTAAGCCTGGAATCTGTGTATACTGCACTTTGCACTTAAACAAATTTTGTTTTGACTTAGCAACACATGTACATAAAAACAGAGAAATTTTTGGCAGATAAGGACTGCAAGGCCCATCTAATCTGCCCGTTAGCCCTATACTTGACCCTGTCTGGTCAGTGGCTTCCCCTCCATCTACCCTACCTCCAGAATTCCCCTATGCCTGCCCCAGGCATGTTTAAATCCCTCCACTGTGCTTGCTGGCACCACCTCCTGTGGCAGACCATTCCATGCGTCCACTACCCTCTCTGTGAAGAACTTTCTCACATTCTCTCTCAACTTGCCACCTTCCAATTTCATTTCATGACCCCTCGTTCTTGTACTCCTCCTGTACTGGAAGGTGTCTCCTTCCTGCACCTTGTTTATGCCCCTTTAGTACTTGAATGTTTCTATCATGTCCTCCCACTCCCTCCTCACCTCCAGAGAGTGCATACTGAGGTCCTTCAGTCTCTCCTCATAAGTTTTGAGGTACAAGCTCTGTATCATTTTAGTTGCCCTTCTCTAGTCTGTCTCCACCCTGTCAATGTCCTTCCAAAGGTGCGGCCTCCAGAACTGCACACAGTACTCCAGGTGAGGCCTGACTAGTGTTTTATACAAAGGCATCACTACCCCCCACCTTCTGCTAGTGATACCCCTGCGTATGCACCCCAGCATGCCTCTGGCCCTCCCTGTAGCCATGGCACACTGCTTTGACACTTTCAGGTCATCAGAAATATTAACCCCTAGGTCCCTTTCTTCCTTGGTGATAGTCAGTAACTACCCCCCCCCATCCTGTAGCTCACCCCAGGGTTCCTTTGTCTGAGGTGCATCATTTTGTACTTCTTAGCATTAAACCTCAGCTGCCACACCTCAGACAACTGTTCCAGCTTCTCCTGGTCCCTCCTCATTTCTCCCGTCAGGAGTATCCACCCTGTTCAGATCTTGGTGTCATCTGCAAACCAGCAGGCGTTTACCTCCAGTCCTTCTACAGTATCACTAATGAAGATATTGAACAGAACTGGCTCCAGGACTGATCCCTGAGGTACCTCACTGGTCACCCCTCTCTCCCCAGACGGAATCCCAGTAACCACCACCCTCTACCTCCTGTTAGCCAGTTCCTAACCCACTTTGTACCCCATGCCCGAACTACCCATCTTGTTAACCAGCCTTTTACGTGGGACAGTGTCGAAGGCCTTACTGAAATCGAGGTAGGCGATATATTACCCCCCCCATTTACTTCCTTCACCACCCAGTCAAAGAAATCTATCAGATTTGTCTGAAATTACCTCCCTGCTGTTAATCCATGTTGCCTCGGATCCTGGGCCCCATTGGAGTCCAGATGACCCACTATTCTTTCTTTAAGCAGTGTCTTTCTCTTTTGCTGTTTTTACCATCCCTCTGTCAGGTCAGTATTGTGGAAATGAACTAGAAACATTATTTTCAGGCTTCTGCAAACTCCTATCTTTTCCAGTATGACTCAGAAGGGAAAAGAAAATTATAAAATGTATCCCCTTCAACGAAAAGTGCAGACACAATTTTCTCTCCCAGTGGCCGTTCTCAACAGAAACTGCACAGAAAAAAATGGTGTTTCCTTCTCTTTATTCCTATTAAAAAAACATTATACAATGGCAAGAAAGAGTCTGGGACTGTGATTGGCCAATTTGTGGCTGGACCCATGGCATATCACAATATAACGACACAGGTCTAGTCTCAGCGATGTGAACCAACTGAGGATTGTATGGATGATTGTTTGGATCTCTTTTTTGCATCTCCTCTTAAGAAACTAAAATATTTTTCCAAACTAATAAAAACAGTCTGTAAAATTATTTTTTTATTTTATATATGACAATAAGCCATTGTATAATAGGAGTAATGCACTCCAGGGTGTGTGTCGTGCTGGATAACGCGATGCCTGGGGCATTGGGCGCTTGCCAGCCTGCGTACCGTGTCAACCCCCGACGTGGTGTTATCCCAGCACGACACACACCCTGTCATGCATTATTCCTTTATTTTACAATGCGGTTAAAGCACTCCAGACAGTGCATCCCAGGGAGACAATACCCTCCGAGGATTTACTACACACTCCTGGGTCTAAAAGCACATGATTAAGCCTTCATAGCACCTAGGAGTTTGAATTAAATCCTTGGATCATGCAATATTTTCCTGTACTAATCCATGATGTGTTAACTCTGTATTATACAAATGTAAACACAATTTAGAACAATTACAGTTATTTCAAGATAAAACACTCTATCTGCAGGGAGTTAAATACAGTTCATTTGACCTTTGCTGGTGAGGTTGCCAAACACCTAGCTGTATTTGGTAGCAAAGTCTAGATGTTAGGCACCAGGTACAAAAGAGTGCATTTCCCACTCTTTCATTTGGTTCTTGAGGCAGTACAGCTTAGAGGGTAGTAGCACCAAACTTTGAACCTGAAAGCCCAGTAGACCTGGGTTTGAAACCCACAACTGCCATTTGCATATAGTATGCTCCTGAGCAACTCTGCCCTTTCGGGTTCTCTCCTCTCAAACAAACTGCATTCTGCAGCTTGGTAAGCAGAACAAAGAGAAGCTGCCCAACGCTCATCCTCCAAGCAAGGGGACAACTCTGCCCTTTCGGGCTCTCTCCTCTCAAACAAACTGCATTCTGCAGTTTGGTAAGCAGAACAAAGAGAAGCTGCCCGATGCTCACCCTCCAAGCAAGGTACGGGTTGGAACCCTGAATTTTGGCATCTACCCCTGGAGGAATATCACTTGCACCCTGATTGCCAGTGTTTCTCACACTGTGTGCAGCAATCCAGAAGTCTTCTAGGAACTGCTGCCAAGAAACTAATGCTAGGACTGACCTCTGCTTGACATGTTCTTGATTTCTCACTTTAAGTAATGTTTAGTCTGATGTAGAGATTTCTTAAGAGTTGATTTAAGTTTTGAGAGAGGTCTTAAGGTACTGTGATTTTGCTTTCTGCCCTGAGCGCTGTGCCCCTTCTCTTAGAGCTGTAGGTCTGTGGGCTGCACCCTTGACCTCGGTGTCCCATTGAGGCTGCTGCAGTGCCCCCCCCCAAAAAAAAACTTGCTTCAGAACCTCCCTGCCTGTTCTTTATTTTTTTTTAGTGCTGACTTTTCCATTAGCAGATTATATCCTTTAGCCACTAGAGGGCCCAGTTATAAGCACACTTGCCCAATCCAACACAATATAGTTCCTGTCTCATTTCACTTATTGTGTGGTCAGTCTATCACTATTCATCTGTCTTTGCCCCTCCCTCTTCTACTGATTGATACTGATTTTCCCCATTTGCAGCTTATAGTCTTTTCGCCCACTAAAGGGTTTTTTCCCTGACCATTCCAAAGCTGCTCTACATCTCCTTACTCTCTACTACTCCTGGCACTCTTCCTTTACTGCTCAGCTGCTATGGGTACCTACACGCCATTACTAAGTCTGCTCTCCTTCACCCTCTTGGTACAGACTTCACACAGACTGGATCACCTTTCCTCCACACTAGGCACCTCATCCCCAGACTACCCCACAGTGACTCAGCCCTTCCCCACCCTCAACACACCCGTGACCCCCAACACCCCCACCCTGCCAACACCCCCACTCCCTCCACCCTCCAAGGCCTGACCTGGACCCAGCTCTCCCTTGCCATTCCCACCCTTCGCACTTTATCTATCCCATGCACCCTGATTCTAAAGTCCTCAGCTGGGAGTCGACCCAAGGGTCTCCATCGCCACCGGCCACTAACCAGAATAATTACACTGCTATTATTATTATCTGGTAATGTACACCCAAACCCTGGACCTATTGCTTCCAGCCCTTCTAAACCCTGTACTGCAACTGGCCTCCGCTTTGCATCCTTAAACATTTGCAGTCTTCTAAAGAAATCTGCTACCCTCCACTGCTGGGTCATTCAACATCAACCTGACATAATTGCACTGGTAGAGACTTGGCTCTCCAAATCCACCCCTGATTCCACTATCACTCTCCCTGGATATACCATCTACAGGGAAGACCGAGTAGGCAAACGCAGTGGTGGTTGCGCACTACTTGTACGGGACTCCCTTATAGGTCAGGCACTCCCAGCTCCTAAACTTGATTATGGAGCCCAAGCCCTCACCTTAAAAATCACACCTGACCCGCCCAAGGCCCTCTCTTCCTCACAGTGTCCTGCATACCACCGAGGAATCAAAACCAAGCGGTCCCATCCCTCATTGACTATCTCACATCTCTCCCTCACAAAGTGGAGCAAGTCATCCTAGGTGATCTCAATGTTAACTGGTTTGCCTCCACTGCCTCCCATATAAGGGACTCCGTTGCTGCCTTGGATATGTCCCAGTTGGTCACCCAGCCCACCAGATTCAACCACTCTGCTGGCACCAGCACTCTGCTAGATGTTGTTATATCTAACCGCCCCTACAAAATCCGGGATGTCACTGTCCTCCCCAACTCTCTTAGTGATCACTCCCCAGCCCTCTGTCTCTGGTCATCCTCCACTCTGAAGCCAGTGTCCTAGGCCACTCTATGCTGCCGTTTACACCCCAGCGGCTTCAGAAAATTAAAACAATACCTAGCCCAGCTAGCCTGGTCCCCTATCCAGCACATCCCTGACATTGACTCAGTTCTTGACCACTTCACAAATGCCTTCTGTAAGGCTGGTGACCTTTTCACCCCCCCTCACCAGGATCCGCTCCAGAAAATGCAATGCCCCATGGATCACCTCACCCTTCCTCCAGACTCAAAAACAGAGATAATCTCTGGCACATTGCTGTAGAATCTGGAAAGGCATCTGAAAGACAGGCCTACAACGAAGCACGATAAGTGCACTTGGGCCATTAGGCGGGCCAAGGCAGAGCACTACCAGACCACCCTCACTTCCACTTGGGGTTCAGCCCGGACCTTCTGGGATAATATGAAAGAGCTAAATGGGAAGTCCCGCTCCCCCCACCATCTCAGCTCTCCATCAATGGCACCCCCACCACAGATCCACTCCCCATAGCCAATTGCCTTAACACTGCCTTCTCTGACCTAAGCTCGGTCCTCCCCAGCAGCTTCTTTGACCCAATCCCCACCTCTCTCCCTCCGGTCCTGCATCGCCCACCATTCTACCTGCAAACCTATCCCCCCAAGAAGTCAGGCCGCACCTGCTAAAAGCCTTAGGCAGCAGTAACCCCAGCAGTGACCCCCTCGACTCCAGGATCCTCTGTATGGTCTTGGATGAAGTCCTAGTCCCCCTGACTAACCTTCTAAACTGGTCTCTATGTCTGGGTCAGTTCCCAAGTGCTTGGAAAACTGCTGAAATCACACCAATACATAAGAGTGGGGACCGATCCACCCCAACAATTACCGGCCCATCTCCATCCTCCCCCCACTCTCTAAAGCCCTTGAAAAAGTGGTGTTGATCCAGCTCTCTGAATACCTAACCAAGTATGACATTATGTGCCCAGAGCAGCACGGTTTCCGCCCAGGACACAGTATGACCACAGCTCTCCTGGAATTCTCCCAACACCTGCATGCTACTCTCGACTCTGGCAGCCTTGCAAGAGCAGTGTTCATTGACCTCTCCAAGGCCTTTGACACTGTCTGTCATCCCCTTCTACTCAACTCTAACCACCAACTTGGCTTCTCTGGTGGTCCCATTTCCTGGTTCTCTAGCTACCTCTCTGCTAGATCCCAGCATGTCAAGATCAGCAGCTCCCTCTCCAGCACTGTTCCCATTCACTCCGGGGTCCCTCAGGGCTCCATCCTGGATCCAATACTTTTTAGTCTCTACCTCAACACCCTCCCCAGCTCATGTACCGGTAAAATGCTCCTCTATGCCGATGATGCAGTCCTTGTTGCCTCACATCCCAATCCCACCTCCCTCTAATTATCCCTCCAGCAAGCTTACAACCAAGCCGCAAGGTGGTTTGGAGACTGCAGACTGGTCATTAACCTAAAGAAAACCAAATCAATGCTCTTCTCCCACCACCAAAATAAAGCTAAAAATACCCCCTCTTGATTATCCCCAGCACTCTGCACCCGCTAGAACAAGTGACCACATACAAGTACCTAGGCATCACATTCGATACTGCCCTCTCCTTACACACCCACATTAATGCCCTGTCAGCCGTCATTAACTCTCGGATTGGCCTGCTATACCGGCACAGGGACTGCCTGCCTCAGGTTGCCCTCAGGCTGGCCATCACCTCCTCCGTCTTGTCCCTCGTGGACTATGGCTTGCCCATCTACGCTGCAGCTGACAACACTGCCCTCTCCAAAATCCAACTCTCCATCAATAAGGCCTGTAGGCTCCTGACCGGTGCCCCCAGCCGAACTCACACCTGCCTTCTCTATACTACCACCAATCTTCTCAACTTTGAGGAGTGACTGCTCTACCAGACCTGCCTTCTTGCTAAGAAATCTCTGCTAGGACTCTCCCCTGGGGGGTCAGCCTCCCTACAGCAGCCATCTTCGTCCGTCACCACCCATAGCTCTGTTAAGGCCACTTTCAAGGTGGCCAGAACCAAGACCTCTCTTGCCCAGAGATCCTTCCTCTACCGAGCCCCCAGCTGGTTCAACTCCCTCCCTAGCTGCATCTCCAACTTGCCAAAAATTGGCTTCTTCAAAACAGCCCTTCAGAACCATATCTTTAATACCCGCTGTTGTAGGTGCAACTAACCCCCTGTTGTAACCTGTGGTTCCCACCCGCCTTGCCCCCTGGCTCGACAACATCCACTGGACAGCCTTTCCCTTCCCCAGACCTACCCCTTCCCTACTAGGTCCAAACAGGGATGTAACCGACTGTCTTCTCTGAGGACGTACTATATCCATGAGTGTAACTCACAATTTTGTAACATTACATAACCTAAGTAACATACGAACTACTGCATTATGTAACCTAAGTGTATCTATGTTAACTGTTCCTTTTACTGCACCTGTAATGTTATCTTCTGTTTTAATCTGCACTGTAATAACTGTCTTTATGTCTGCCCCCCTCCCCCGCGACGAGGTGCCTTTGTAAATGAATCTCTGACTCAAAGGTTGTAAACTTGATTTGTAATGAATAAAGAATAAAAAGAATAAAGTCATTAAACCTCCCTGTGCTCCTGGAGATGAGCTTTGGCTCAGTGTGCTTTTGCTGGCCACAAATGATAAAATAAATAAATCAAAGTGATGTAATATTGATCTCTGAGGTCAGAACCAGGAATTTGTTGCCGAGAAGTTTTGTCAGATCCTGTGATAATTTTCCTAATATTCCCCAAAAAAGGAAGTTAGCCGAAGGGAGGCCGACATGCTCTGTCAAGATTTATACCAATTTAAAGTGCTCAGCGTGTGCAGTGGATGTGCTGTTACATTGGCATCAAGTAGGAATCCAGTAAAGGCATGAGGAATTTCATCAAGCTCTTGGTATTTATAATTACATAAACAGACAGACACTGGGAGGAGTGGTTAAAATAGACTGCTGATGGTAATCTCTCCTTGATGGACTGCAGAACCACCACATTTTATAGAAATTGCTTTGAAAATTCACTTGGGAAGGGTATTTCAGTTGTACAGAATGATGTTCTTGCACGCCAGCTTAGAGTGTCAAGAGTGACAAAGTCCTCCGAACCTTTGAGTGCTGCAGGCATAATGTGAGGGTGTGAAAGGTTGTCTTCTTCATGATTGAAATAATTAGGCATAGCATCTCAGTAATAGAAGCTATTAAGTGTTCTAGTTACACCACAATGAACCTTGTGTTTGTCCTGTGTTTTGCAACTGTCTCAAGAACAGCTATATTCTGCAGCACGGAGGCTCCGCTATAGTGTTATATTAAAGTTGATGTGACATCTGAGAATTTCAGTCACATTATGAAGTTTTTTGGACACAGTGGACTCACTACTGCTAGAGACACAGTCAGGACAGCCCAGTGTCAGCATGGAGTCCGAGGCTGACCTACAACCCCTGTACTCCCATACTGTGACTGGCTGTGGCTGGTGACATCATTTAAGTGATGTGCCTGCCTCCCAGGGATGGAGGTTGTGAACTGCCCTGCAGTCACCACTCCTTGTTGGCCGGTTACAGAGAATTACTGGCGTTGACAGTGAAGGAAGCTGCTCAACACCTGTTCAGCCTGAGGAGGGGTGCAGCAGTGGTGACCCCGAATACAGGGTGGGAGGGGCAGAAGGACAAACTGTAAAATCAGCTGAAGCAAACTGGAACAACTTGTGGTCTGAATTCTTTTTTTTTTAACTCTTTATTTATTAATAGTTTTTTTACAGACACAGGTTAGATTATATACATGTCATGGTTTAAAAAAAATATATTATCTGCCATTAGTTACATCTGGAATTGTCACACACTTAAAAATTGATTATAAAGAGGCACATAAACATAAGGACTGATATAAAATGACAGGTGGTATTTTTTAAATTCAAACACTGTTGGGGACTTATATTGACAGGTTAAGCCACCTTCTGTGGCAATTTTAACTTTTAAAGTCTGCAACTGTAGAGTTTGCTCATGGAGCTTTCTGTGACTCCTAGAAGCCTTCCGGGGTCACGAAAGCACATTTAACAGAGCCCTACGGTGAGCAGTTTGTGGTAATATTGCTGTAGCACTAGATGTTAAAGTGCTAACAGCTTACTGCTCTATTCTTTGAATGAAATTGAACATTTACTGTGTTTCTGTGTAATACTCGCTATCGCAAGTCCTTGGAGCCCTGGTTTCACTTACAGCACCAGGAAGAGGAGTTTGTAGTTGCCTGTGAGTGTTTAAGGAACTGCAGCTCGAGTTGCAGGTGTTATTTTTTAAATTCAAACACTGTTGGGGACTTATATTGACAGGTTAAGCCACCTTCTGTGGCAGTTTTAACTTTTAAAGTCTGCAGCTGTAGAGTTTGTTCATGGAGGTTTCCGTGACCCCTAGGAGCACTTCCGGGGTCACAGAAGCACATTTAATAGAGCCCTATGGTGAGCAGGGCGAGCCTGTGTCAGCGCGCATGAAGACACGTGCAAAGACATGCGTGTCTGCGCATGTTAGGCATGTTTGGCGGGTGTAGGTGGGGAATGACGTCCTTCATACATGGAAAAGCCCAAGGTGGAGGTAGGTGCAATGCTCTTACTTGCCAATAACAGCCTTTAGTACTTTACTAAAACTGGCCATGGCTGAGACTATTATTACAACAGATGGCAGGGTAGGCATACTATGTACAGTTTGCCATATGTATAGCCTCAACATAATGGAAAATGTTGACAAACCATATAAATGCAAGAAATGTACACAAAATGAACTTATGGAGGAAGAGATAAACAGATTTGACACCAGATTGCGTGCTCTGGAGCTTAGTCAGCTTGAGACCTCAAAATGTTTTCAAATGTCCATAAAACCAGTTAACCCACCTTCAAGTTTAGAGGCTAATCTAGACAGTGGAACATCTACCACTACCTAGCAGAAAAAAAGAGTTAGGAAGGACGATGACCCTGATGTTATGGATAACGACTGGTTTATGTTTCAGAGTAAAAAACCTGCTAAAAGAGGCAGGAAAGCAAGTCACTTTGAAGAACCTATCTATAATAGCTTTGATCCATTAATTAATCTTAATGACGATCGGGACCCTGCTCCCAACACACACCCAGAGAATTGTGGCCTCAGTCAGGGGACGATCAGCATACCCCTTCCTTGTCTCCCTATTGATAATGCTGAGAATATAATGGCAAATTATGTGAACACAGATATTCCATCTATACAAACTAAACAAGTTTATGTTCTTGGAGACTCTATGATTAAACAGCTAGATTGCCAAGTGTGTGATAAGGATAAAGCTAATAGAACCCTATCAAGTTTCCGAGGTGCAAAAATTCAGGACATTACAGGAATGTCAAGGTGGATACTAAGTAGCTGTGTGGATGATCCCCCTGGTCATATGCATGCATGTTAATAACATCAGGAGTCAAAAAAATCCAACAAATCAAAGAGGAGTATGTCTGCCTAACTAACACACTTTCAGACATAGGTTGTACCATAGCCTTTTCTGAGATCCCACCAGTTACTAGAGCCGACTCTTATACTCAATCTAAAATTAAAAAGATAAATAATTAGTTAAGAGTTTGGTGTCTGAAGCAGAATCTAAACTGTATAACTCACTGGGAGCAATTTCAATATAAGAGGGAATTGTTTGCCAAGGATTGTTTACATCTAAATAGGAACGGTTAATCCCTGTTAGGGAAACGTGTAAACCTACATATTGAAAAACATTTAAACTAGGTCATGGGGGAGGGAGATTTGTATGTTATAAACACCTAATGATTGGTACCCTACTGTGTCCCCAGAAACTGGTAACACTGATTCTCAGTGTTCTAAACCTGTCTCAAGTTCTGCTGATACCGAACTGACTACCGTTCATACTAAGCTCAAAATAGTATTACTTAATGCAAGGAGCTTTAAAAATAAAATCAATGAGCTCCAGCTTATTTTGAATAAAGAAAATGTTGATGTTTGTGCAGTCACTAAGACCTGGTTCACTGACAATGACTGGGGTCAGGATATTCCAGGGTATGTTCGATTTGGGAAGAACTGTACCACCTCTGAAGGCAGTGGTGTAGCCTTTTTTGTTAAAGAATGCCTAGATTGCTCCGAAGCTAATGTTGATAACCCCCTCTAACTGACAGCATAGAATTAATTTGGGTTAATCTTACCTTTGGGCAGAGACCTATAAAAATGGGGCAGTGCTATAGACCACCCTCTCTGGACATGGATAGTAATAACAAAATACTTGAGCACCTACATAATATGAATCATCTAGATGATATTATCCTAATGGGCAACTTTAATTTACCACATATTAATTGGGCCACTCTAGAAGGTAAGAGTTTGTTGGATAACAGATTCCTGGAGGTTGTTATACAGCTTAGGCTGGACCATCTAGTACCGGAACCTACTAGGCAAGATAACATTCTGGATCTAATACTAATATTAGTGACCATGGGGAACCCCCTATGGTCTGTGAACCTCTAGGGGACAGTGACCATTGTATGGTTTCTTGGACTTTTAATTATTATAACTCAACCCCAAAGGGCACTACCAAAATTAGGAATTTTGCCAAGGCTAATTACAGCAAAATAAAGGCCTATCTCGATACCTGGAATTGGGAACAAGATTTAAGCAATCTACGTGCTAATAGTACCTGGCTAAAAATGAGGGAAAAATTGTAATACTGTATAATCAATTGGGTACCTGAACACATAAAATATATAAATCAAAGGAGACTCCCCCATGGTATTCGACTAAAATTAAAAGATTAGTAAAGAACAAAAAAGGGTCTTTAACAAATATAAAAAACATAAAACTGATTATAATTGGAATAGGTTTAAAATTAAAGCCAATAAATCCAAATTGGCAATTAGAACAGCGAAAAAAGAACTGGAGTATAACCTCGCAGCTGTTACTAAGCATAATAAGAACCAGTTTTTTAACTACACCAGTTCCTTAAAGGGTAATATGCAGAAGATAGGCCCTATTAAAATAAAGGACAAGGCAATTTCTGATGAGCAAGCCATGGCCCAAGAGTTTAATGCATACTTTACAAGTATCTATAAGCCTAAAGAACAAACTGAGCATCCAGGACTAAACGGTTATGATCCATCTTTGAAGTTCACTATCCCAGAAACATTTAATGCTATTAACTCTACTTCATCAGCTGGGCCAGATAATATACCATCAATATTTCTAAAAGAAATTTCATATGAGATTGCAGATTTACTCACAATGTTATATAACAAATCACTATCAGAGGGAATGGCTGTACAGGACTGGAGAATGGCCACAGTTATACTCACTCATAAGGGAGGATCTAAATTAAGTGTGTCCAACTATAGACCTATTAGTTTAACTTCATGTATAGGTAAAATCATGGAGAAACTATTACTACAAAAGATTACCAGTCATATTCTTGAGCATAATATATGTGACATTACTCAGTATGGTTTTACTCCCTGGAGTTCCTGTCATAATAATCTTATAAATTTCTTTGAGCCTATCATTGAAGCCTTAGACAATCGATTGCCTGTAGATGTCATTTTCCTTGACTATGAGAAGGCCTTTGATTCGGTTTCCCACTAAGTATTACTTGGAACAAATAATTAAGATAAATCTACATCTAAATATTGACACTGCAGTGCAGCACGAAGGGAGTGCTACACTCCTGAGGCGCTGTCTTTCGGATGAGACATTAAACTGAGGTCCCATCTGCCTGTTCTGGTGGTAGTTCAGGTGGATGTTAAAGATCCCATGGCACTTCTTGAAAAGAGTAGGGGAATATTTTATTTGACAAAACATGAGAACAAGAAAACAAGACAGGCAGTCACATAATCAACTAAAAAAAGAAACAGCAAATAATTCAGGAGAGTAAGTCAGCATATCAGTGAACAAGAAAATAACTAATACCATACCCCACATATAAAATCAAAATAATCAAGGTGTGTGGAAACAAAAAGTCAGAACAAAACCAAACAGTTGTCTGATATTAGGTATTCATGTAATCAGCACATCAGTAGTAGTTACCCAAGGCAAACTTTTCCAAGATTCTAACAATTGTCTTGTACCTAACTTTTGTACATCCTCAGAATAACAAGTCCTCAAATCTGTCATTACTTTAGAATAAATTTCTATGAACGTACCTTCTTTTTGCTGCAATGTATACCCACATCTAGATAACCATATATTCCATTTTAATATGATCATAATCAATTGTAGGTTGTAGAAATTCCAGTGACGCCATGCATCCAAAAATATTCCATACATCAAGTTATCCAGAGTTATAGAACTCCAGATGCCCAAGCCCCATTTGTCTGCTAAAAAATTCCCCAAACCCTTAATAAAAGAACAGTCAAAAAATAAATGTACCGTAGTTTCCTCCTGTTGAATACAATCCAATCTACTGCAGAAACGTTCCACAAGTTTTTTATGTTTCCGATTTGCTTTGATATTTATTTTGTCGTGACATGACAACCATTGGAAATCCTACATCTTAATAGGAATCCTTTTATTATTAAGAAACTGTAGCAAACATACTGAGTAATCAAATGGGCAGTGCTGAAAAACCACATTGTCTTGACAAACAACATCCAAAAGATAAAAATATACCTGCTTTCTAGGCAATAACCTAATCTGACCCTCAGTCAACATCCATTGTTTGAGATGAAGAAAAGTACATCTGAGATATTCTGGCACCTCTGGAGATCATTTTAAAACCTTAAGCTTGTTGGAGTGCCACAAGTCTAACCAATGCTCACATTTACTTTTAAGCACCAATTCCCAGCCAGCCCCTTGAGTAACCAATAAAGGCCTGATATTTGTGTGAATAAAGAAACTATTAAAGAACAAAACAGGATTCACCATGTTTAAACCTCCCCTCTGGAAGGGGAGATATAAAATGTTCCTTTTTACTGGGTTAAGTTGGCTACCCCAACAAGCCTGAAAAAATATGCTCAGCAATTCCATTTCCCTATGTTTAGGAGGGGGAATATATAACTAAGAAATAAAAAAAATAGGCATCAAAAACGTTTTAATAAGATAAATTTTTTTTTTTACTTAATTTCCATTTATTCCAAGACAGTAACTTTCTCTTACCCAAATCTAATTTTCGTCTCCAATTTACATCATCCAGATCGTCCTGCCCAAACAGAATTCCCAAAATATAGGACCCGTAGAAATATATATACGTGCTACAGCACCCGAATATCTCAATGAAAAATTCAAACATAAACCCACACACTTTTGCAAATTCAAGGAGGCTCCAGAGATCTCACCAAATCGAGCACAAAGGCCAATAGCCTGAGTTAAAGAGTTTTCATCCCAAACTACAAGAGTCATATCATCAGCATAAGATATCACTTTGTATGGACAGGAAGTGCCCTGGAGTGTAACTGGAAGAAGCAAATCAGAATCATTCAACTTTCTCGACAATGGATCCAAAAAAAAAACACAGAGAATAGGGCTAAGAGGGCATCCCTGTCTCACACCCCTCAGGAACTGTACTATTCATCCCTTCCAGCCTTGAACTACTGGAACAACTATAGCAGTTCTGTAAATACATCGCAGCCAATTTACCATTATAGGTGGAACATGATAGTGTAACAAAACTTTCCACAGAAAATCATGACTAACCCTATCAAAAGCCTTCTCCTGGTCTAGTGAAATCATAAAACCATCCACCATTCCCTGTTTACCCACCTCAACTATTTCTCGAAGAAGCAACAGTTGATCTTGTATATGTCTTCCTGTAACAGCATAAGATTGGGCTTTTTGGAAATGACTTCTGAAGCTATAAGTTGCAGTCTAGTAGCCAGTAATTTAGCCAGAAATTTAAAGTCCAAATTCAGCAAACACAGAGGTCTCCAATTATCAAGCACTGTGGCATCCCCTTTTTTAAAAAGAAAAGAGAAGATACTCATATTCATTGAAAGAGGAATAGTCTGAGTAGTCAATATATGATTAAAGACCAAAGTCAATTCCGGGAGCAACTCCGGCAATAGAAGTTGTAAAACTTCATTTGGCAAACCATCAGGTCCTGGTAATTTACCAGATTTCAAAGTTTTCAAGACTTCAGACTCCTGCACTGGTCTAGTGACGTCATTTAGTAAGGCAGGATCTAAGGCAGGAATAATTAAATCAGACAGATAGTCAGACATAGCCTCCATACCCATAGCTAAAGGTGCATACATAGCTCTAGTATAGTTCTCCACAATACTCAAGAGGGACGGTTTATCTGTATAAATTTTGTCATCCAGCCCCTTAAGAGATGTCATATCTTTAGCCTTTTTAGCTGTAGCAAAGTTCTAATACGGACATACTACCTTTGCCCTTCCCTGTGTCCCGAATGTATGCTGAAATTCCAATGATCTAGCTTTACCAGCATGATATTGTTTCATATCCATAGTCACCTTTGCTATCTGATCAGTAAAACCATGTCCCCTCTCAAAAGAAAGGGAAAGCAATCATTGGAGCTGCAGTCTGTTTTGCAGATACGCAAAATAAGATCTATGGGAGTTATTTTTACCAAATTGTTTACAGAGCTTCTGGAGATCCATTTTGGTATCTTCCCACCAGAGACAGAGATCATCCAAAAAATCAAATACCGATTTTCTAGCATTAATAAAATCCTTGAGAAGATGGTGAAAATATACATAAAAAAAAAGAAATATTCAGTTTCCAAAACCCGGGTCCCCTTTCAACTATCGAGGGGTTTCCTAGTTTAATACCCACAATTCTATGGTCCGAAAATTCCAGAGGAAAATTCTCTGCCCCCAAAATAGGCAAATGACTAGACAAAAAAACATAATCAATAATAGATGTCAGGGAACCTTTCTGGAAAGTGGGAACAAGCTTATTCATAAATGTATAAAAGGAATCCTTCAAATGCGCCTGTGTAATCATATTGTGCAACAAATGGGAATCAGAATAAGTTTTCGGAGATTTGGCTATCTCCTGCAAAGATCAAATGGTGGGACGTGAACAAAAACGGCCATATCAAGTTTAGTAAAGCACAACGACCCGCCTTAGTTTGGGGTGCAATTAAAGTAATCAAACGAAATGAGTCTCCCTGTATGACAACATCCAAAACAAGAACCCTACCCGGCAACAGATCATAAACTTTCAATAACTTTAATTCAGGCAATCTAAATAAAATCCCTACTCCTGAACAGGCTTCCAGCCCAAAGGACCAATAAGAAGGCTGAACCGTCCACTCTATAGAGGCCAATTGTAACTCTGTCAAAGTGTGAAATCTTACATCTTGTAAGAAATATATACCAAAGGAGAGAGATTTCAGAAAGGAAAAGACTACCCCTACGCTTACTAACCCTCTTAATGCTATTAACATTGAGGGTATAACAGGTAAAAGGAATAAGCATTGGTTAAACCATTCATTTATATTTACCCCATCTAGTAGTCTGCCGTTTCAATTTTGCTTTCTGTTTCTGAGGACCTTTTACAGACAGCTGTTGTTCAGAATCTGAAGCAGCCTCCGGCAAGGAAGATGCAATTGAAGAATCATCAGATTCTTCACCAGTATGATCAGAATGCAAGATATCAAATTTATTGCCAGGAGGGATAATAACAGAAGATTCCTGTTGTTTAAAGCAGAAGCCCTGGTATTATGTTTAGAAACTTGTATCCAACCTTCCGGCCTGTCCGGAGGCTGAGGAGATGGGGGCATAAGGTTCACCGGAACCTCTAATACAGAAGTGGAGGCTGCTTCTAGATTCCTTTCTACTACCCGAGAATTGTCATGTACAACAGCCGTCTGCTGAGGTAGAGACTCCTGTACCTGTCCAGAAGCTAACCCTGTATCAGCACCAACCTCAGCAACATCTGAAGTAGGCTGAGCAGGAGGGGTAGGCACCATGGTCTGCTGCAGAGCCATTGCACCCTGTTTGTCACCCAAGGTTTTTTTCTGAGTTAGGGTGATGAGCAAACGCTGCTCATCCCCAGCAGCCTGATCAGGAAGATTGTGTGCAGCCCATTTGCAGTTCTGAAAATGTGACCAATCGTACCACACAGGTTACACTTACATTTATTAGTGCAGTCAGATCCCAAATGCCCCAGTTTCCCCACAAACATTACATCTCGCCTGATCACATACACTACTAATATGCACCACTGATCCACAACGGTAACACATTTTAGGTTGTCCTGCATAAAATAAGATGCCACAATCCCACCCTAGAAAAAACGAATTAGGCAAACGTATCACTCCAGTATCAGAAGTTTTAAGCAAAACCTTAACCCTCCACCCCCCCAGTTCAAATGTGCTCAGAGTCTAGAATTGCCTCAGGGTCCTCTATAATATTACATCTTTGCTTCAACCAGTAAATTAAGTCATTCACAATAACACCCTCATTCCAAAACAGAACCGTGATGACCTTCTGCGCTGGCTTAGAGAGGGGTATCGCAACAAATGGTGCCCCATAAAAGGGACTTTTTCAGCTGACAATATTTCATCCAGAAATGTTCCAATCCTGACACAGACCAGAAACTCACGTCAAATGTAGTTTCCCCTGACACATGTTTCAGGGCATAAAGCTCAGTAGTGAAAAACTTCATTGAGTCTTTTAATAGAGTTTTAGCGACAAATAATCGGTCTGGTGGGTCCTGCAGTCCACCAATATAAGACAAACGGACAGCATTGTGCCATTTAGCTGGATAAATTGGCAGTTTAAACAAAGAAGAATACGATCGAGGAGCATCCCTGTGAACTACATTCAGGGGTCTCTGTGGTTTAGGCAACGCTACACTAGGGAGTGCCTCAGTCGTAGCCGAGCAGGCTGGTACATGATCAGGCCGAGCCGAACAAACCACCGGTAAAACCGGGTTCTGTGTCAATCTTAGTTCCTCGGGTAGTTCTAGTGCAGAATCCTGAGAATCCCCATGTACTTTAGGTTTTCATGTAGGGAAACTCCCTGCAACCCACTGACCTGAGGTGGTGGCCCTCTCTCAGCCATCACCAAGAGCCTCAGTCACCGACCATGGTTTTTCACTAGTGTCCCGGGTTACTGACTGATTCCCAGAGTGTTTTTGGCCAGGCTATGTATCGCCTTTCATCGCCATTCCCAACGCAACAACTTTATGCTGAGAATTCAGCGGTGCATTCAAACATTCCTCCAGTTCCACAGTTTCCGCCCAAGAACCTGGTAAAACAGTGCAGTCGGCAGTTATACTCCCATGAGAAGGTAAAACAGGCCTCAGACCCTTACCAGTCTGTAACTCCCTCAGCTGCTTCTTCAGTTGCATTTTACGGTACAAGAATGCCCGCTCTTCTGCATCCAAAACCTTAATCAAGTCTGCTTCCTCCACGTTTGAAACAACCTGGCCATGTAATGGCACTGCAGCAGCCGTGGTAGTGATATCACGGCCCGACAAACCATTTACTGATAGCTCCGAATCAGTGACCATTGTAACTTCAGGAAACTTCGAAACCGCGTCATTCACTCCCGCTTCCACTCGAGAAACAATCCGTCCGTTCGTCAAACCAGTAACAGAAGAATTGCTCATTTCGTCACTCACAGCGTCCAGCTCCATTTCTTCCTGATGCTGACCACCAACTTGCAGAGCAGCCACGTTGGACGACAGCCCGGGAGACCAGCTGTCCCCCTACTGAGCAGTAGGGGAATTTCCCCGGTGCACTGGCCAAATATCCCCCCATTCACTAAAGTACCACTAACAGCTTAATCTGGTTCAAAGTCAGTTGGCATTCATCTGTATCATCCCCTTCCCCGGGTCGTGCCTGAAAATAGGCAGAATTTGTCTAGTGCACTTACCTGGTCAACAAAAACTAACTAACTAAATAAATAAATAAACATCCGAACATCATAAAGTGGATTAATTCCTGGCTAACAGGAAACAGCAGGTTAGTATTAGAGGGTATAGATCCACCAGGAGTTCTGTGACTAGTGGGGTGCCTCAAGGCTCGGTGTTGGGTCCCATACTATTTAATATAATCATTTCCAGTATGCAAACTATGAATGGAGTATGGCTAAACAAGTAATGCAGATGACAGTAAACTGGGCTGTATTGTTAATGCTCTTACATCTGCTGATGCATTACAGGCTAATCTGGACAACCTGTATAACTGGGCTTTAGAAAATAAATTAGTATTCAGTATTGCAAAATGCAAGGTTCTGCATCTTGGAAAAAATAATAGTTTAAGAAAATACTACACGAACAACATAGTCTTGCAGGAAGATGACTCAGAAAAAGATTTAGGAATACACATTTCTAATAGTCTGAAGTTCACAGAGCATATTAACAAGACAGCAAAAACTTGTCATCGACTACTAAACTGTATTTTTTTAAATATTAAAAGCAGAGAATCTCAAGTACTTCTGCCTATCTATTCCAGTCTAGTAAGGTCGCATTTAGATTTTGGTTCATCCTTCTGTGCACCTACTTTGATATACGAAAAAACGACAGTGGAGAAAATACAGAGAAGGCTGACCAAGAATATCTCTGATTTAGAAACAGTTTCGTACGGAAATAGACTGAGAGCACTAGGACTTTATTCTTTAGAATATCACTCTTTAAGGGGTGATCTCTGCTTGATTTACAGAGCTGCTAGAGACCCTGCCTTATTCGAGACCATTTGCCTGGACTGGCATGTACCTATAAGTAACACAAGATCACACAAAATGAAATTGAAAACTAATATAATTAAAACTGTAAAAAGGAATAGATATTTTACCCAAAGAGCTACTCCAATCTGAAATGCCCTCCCTTCAGATGTAGTATCTAGTACTAGCCTGCAGCAATTTAAGATAAATCTGGATACATATAGGGGGGATTATAAATTCCATTTCCACCTTGGATAAAGGTGGCAAGTTTATTATGCGCTAGTCCCTCGAACTTGTATTCTAACTATGAACCTATGTACAATATGGAGAAATTTCATGAAAGGGGTCGACCACAGAGGAGGCTCCTGCAATATATAGAATCCAGTAAGTGTTTGGCCCCTGGTTCCTGATGATCTGGGGAATTCCAAGATAGGGGGAAAATGAAGTGCTACTCAAAACTGTCTAGGGTGAGAGAAAAAAAAGGATGTAATCCATTGAGGCCCCATCTTTTGTTTCTTGGAGGGGATGGGACCGTCCAGATTGTCTCCCTGCCCTCCAGGCCACACTATGGGATAAGATCTGGATGGGATGGGGTCACATAGAGAAACCACATGTTCCATCTGTTGGTTAGAGCTGGGGTTGTGTTTTGGAGTTGGGTCATCATATATTCCATTTTATATGTCATAGATAAGATTCTCCCAATTTGAAACTGGGGGAGGGGGGTCTGGTTTCAGCCGAAGTCTAGTTATAACTTCAAGGGCTGCTTTGAGCATGATATTTATTAGGTAGATAGAATGGTTGTCTCTGAAGTGGGTTGGGTAGTGAAGCAGTAAAGCTAGACATGGAGAGACTGGCCCTAGAGTGGGGAGTATTTCTTCAATGGTCCAATTTACCGCTCTCCAGAAATCAGAAAGCACTGAGCAGGACCATAGGATATGAGAGTGGGTTGCCATTTCCTCCCCACATCCCCTCCAGCAGGATGAATCTTCTCCAGCGAGAAACTTAGCCATGACCTGTGGGGTTCGGAAGTATCTAGCCACTGTTTTCCAGGAGTACTCTCTCCAGGTGTATGAGCAGGTAGTTTTATGTTGAAGTCTCCAGACTCATAGCCAGTCCTGTTGTGTCAGGGTTACCAATAGCTCTGTTTCCCAGTTGGATTGGACTGAGTCCGAGGACTGAGGGGAGGTTTGTTGTAGAATCTTATAGATGCGACAGATCAAATGCTGTTGTAAGTCAAGGGCTGAAAGTTGTGTTAAAGTGATGGGCAGAGGGTGAGTTTTTGAAGTTCTGGGGCATTTATTGTCAGGTCGTTAATGAAATGATGCCTAATTTGTAAATATCTGAAGAAGTCTTGCCTAGGTAATGCATACTCTCTTTGTAATTGGAGAAATGATTTAAGAATCCCATTTTGGTAAAATTGAAAGATATGGGAGAGTCTCTTCTCTTGCCAAGTTCGGAACGTAGCATCTAGTCTCCCTGGGAGGAATCTATCACTTCTGGCCAGTATACTGAACCACTGGGCTGTTGAGTGTAGTTCCTTAGTATTCAGTGCCCTTCTCCAATGTTGAATGATGGCTTTTGTGAATACCGGTATTCGCTTCTCTCTTTGGGGAAGGTCAGGTTGAAAAACTAGACTATATCCTAAAGGGATATCTGACAGATGTCTTTCTAAAGTTGCCCAAACTGGTGTTTGGTTATTTGGGAGCAACCATTTAGCAATATGGGATACTACTGATGCTAATAAGTATTTGTATTTGTGAAAATTTGGAAGTGCCAAGCCTGCTCTCTGCTTCAGTAGTTGAAGTCTATAGAGGGCGACTGTGGCTTGGAATTTTTCCAAAGAAAAAGGCTTATAGACTTAGACCATTTGTTTAGTTCCTTAATATTGTGAGGTAAGGGAATATTCTGCATAACTTATAAAAGTCTATGTAGTACATTCATCTGGATAGCCTGAACTCTCAGTACTATTAATATTGGCAATTAAGACCATCTATGTAAGTCTGCTTGTATATCCGAAAAGAGGGGTCATAGTTTAATGTCAATAAAGAAGACGGGTGGGGGAGATTTTTATTCCTAGGTACGTTAAGTATGGTCTGTTCCATTTTAAGGGGAATTTTTGCATAATTGTGGGGGAAGGGACATAGTTTAGGGATACAACTTCATATTTATTTTGGTTTATTTTATAACCGGAGACTTATTCTGTTATGGGAAGTAGTCTAGTCAGGGCATCTAGAGAGGATTCAGGGTTGGTGATATGTGTTCCGAATTCTGATAATGCAGTTTTTTTGTTTTCACTTATAAATGCCTGATTTGGTGTTGCTGAATGTCTCTATACTCTGGACAGGTTAGCAGAATCCAGTCAATCACATGTACTGTTCATGGTGATGGTCATGTGTCTATAAAGAGACACATCTTCCTGCAACTGTGTGATTGCTAGCCTGTCCATATTGAGGTGTTATACATTGCATGGTGACCTAAACAATGGTCATCAAGCAAATAAAAAGAGCACTTATAGATCAAGTAAATATGTTTTGTAACGTCATTTGAAAATGACAAATGATTGAACAGATCTTACATCCCAAGGTACACTAGTCTAAATTATGAGGATCAAATGCAAAAATGCTCTAGGTTTATGAAGTAGTTTGCTATTAAACTGTGCTGTTAAGAAGTTACCCACGGTAGAGCGCAAAGCTCTAGGAGGTACATATGGAACCACCAGGTCTGTACATAAAGTAGCACGGTGCCCTAAAGCTTGAAAGGCCAGAACCAACAATTTAAAGATCACTTGAAATTCTCAGCCATTGAAGACTATGAAACCACCAGTCTCGGTGGCGCTGAAACTTAAACTGGGCGTAGGCACCAGCGCCACACCGGTGACCCAGGTTCAGGAATGAACCCGGGGCACCGGGGGTCGGCAGGCAAGGGAAGAGACTGAGTGTCCAGAGAACTGCTCTGTCTTCCTGGGGAGGGATGGGGTAACGTTCGCTCAAGGAGCGACCACTGGCGGCGGCTGGAGGTAGCCTAACACAGCGTCGTGGCGTATGCCTGGGGGGTGGAACCACAGCAGTACGTTGCATTGATAGCCGGGCTCCACAAGGGATCTAACCAAGTAAATACCTCTCTCCTCCCACAGATAGGCGATGGCGCCTCCAACCCAAGGTCCACACTCCCAGAAGTCGGGCACGGTTGTCTCCTCGTCATGTCTCCTCCTCAGCCCGGTGCTCAACCCTATAAGAAAGAGTACCCTGGGCGGGGGCGGCCCTTCCCTGGAGGGTAGACCCGGGGGATGCCTGGTGTCAGGGAGGGGGAGTGGAGATAAGTCGGGGTCACGCAAGGAGGTAGAGTCCAGGACTAGGCGGTCACTGGACAAAGTTCGGCGGGGCTCAAGAAGGGAAGGGAAAAATAGAGTTCAGAAAAAAAAAAAGAAGACTATGAAACAAAGGGGTCAAATGCTTATATCTACAAACATACGAACAAAAACAAGTCAGGCTGACAAGTTGTGAATCATTTGTAAGGAGTGTATTTTAGATACAGACATACAAAAGGCCAGCAGAGTAAGGTCTGAGCAACCCGGGCAGGTTTCAGAGGGTATTCACCAGAATTTATTCCTATGACGCCCTTTCCCTGTCCTGTGGGATCCCACAGGGCTCCATACTGGCGCCCATGTTGTTCGCAATGTATATGCTGCCTTTAGGAGATATCATTAGGCAATACGGTTTGAGTTTTCACTGCTATGCAGATGATACTCAACTGTATCTGTCCTTTTTACCCGAACAAGGGGATGCAGTTTCTGTGTTTAACAACTGTCTCGCCGAGATCAAGGACTGGATGAGCACCAGCTGGCTGAGACTGAACCCTAACAAGACCTAGGTGTTGGTTGTGGACCTTGGTCATCCGGGGGTGAGTTTGGGGGCTGGGCAGGTGTCGGACATATGGCTCAACAGTGTCCAGCTTACTACCTCCGACCAGGTGTGTAACTTGTGTGTTACTTTTGATGACGGCTTGACCCTGAAATCTCAGGTATCTGCATTGTCAAATCCTCTTTCTACCATCTGAGGAATATTGTCCAGTGAAACACCCGGTTCCTCTGGATGACCTTCCAACATTGGTCCACGCCTTCGTCACCACCTGCCTTGACTACTGCAATGCCCTCTACCTGGGGCTTCCTGGGGTTAATATCCGCTGCTTGCAGCTGGTGCTGAACGAAGCAGCCAGGCTATTGACTGGTACGCCTAGGACCAGCCATATTACACCTGTGCTGTGCGTACTGCACTGGCTGCCTGTTCAGTGGTGGATCACCTTTAAGGTTAATCTTCTGACCTTTGAAGCCCTACACGAACTGGGACCCAGCTATCTGCAAGATCTCTTGATTCCCTACCGCTCCCTCTGCCCTCTCTGATCTGCCGATGAGGGATTGCTGGAGATTCACAGGGTACATTTGAAGACATCTGATTTCGTGCTTTTTCTTTTGCGTCCCCTACCGTGTGGAATTCTGTACCACGTTGGTTGAGAGAATACCTGACCGTCGAGAAATTTAAGTCAAAATTTAAGACCTGTCTTTTTCAGATGGCCTTCCCAGATGATTTTAATTAATTTACATATCTGTAATTTTATTAATTGATATGTTTTATGGTTTTACCTGTAAAGCGCCTTGGTTTCAAGAAAGACGCTATATAAATAAAGTTTGCTTTGCTTTGCAAGATGTGGAGCTCATGCACGGATGTCACATGTTGCACCGTCCCCCCTTCTCCTGTCACCCTAACCATCCCCTTGAATCTGTCCTACTGTCTTTTAATCCCTCAAACTGTACTATGATTTACTATCCCCTCTGGCAGTGCATTCCGTCCTGTCACCACCATTCTTTCCTGTACTCCCCCCCACACACACGCACACACATACACACTCATTTGTGCTTGTGCCCTCTGGTGTTTCTGGGCTCACATTTGCAGAAAAGATCCCGTGCTGTATATCAACCTTGTTAATGCCATTAAGGTTACAGTACTGTAGTAGGTAGGGACTTTAGGGCAGACTAGGTAGGCCAAGAGTTCCTTTTCTGCCGACAGCTTCTATGTTTCTATGTATTTAAAGGTCTCGAGCATGTGTCCTCTCTCTCGCTTCTCTCTTCCAGCGAGTACATGTTCAGGTTCACTAGCCTTTGTTCACACAAGATATCCTGCTGGCCATGCATCATCTTGTTAGCCCTCCTCTGCACTGTCTCCATCTGGTTTATGTCTTTATTAAGGTAGAGGCTCCAGAACTGCATATAGTACTCCAGATGTGGACGCACCATGAACCTGTACATGGGCAGAATTACCTCTGTCCTCCTGCTGGAGAACCCCCTTGATATGCAACCCAGCATCCTGTTTGCCTTTCCCACTACTTTTTTACACTGTGTTGACAGTTTCACATCACGTGTAATTGCTATCCTGAGGTCTTTCTCCTCCTCCATGACTTTGAGCTCCAGCTCCCCGAGACTGTACTAGGCCTTGGGGTTCTTAAACCCTACGTACATTACCTTGTACTTTTTAGAATTGAACTCCAGTTGCCAGATTCAAGACCACCTATCCAACCTTTTTAGGGCCTCCCTCAGATCCCTTATGCCCTCCTCATTGTCCACCTTCTTACAGAGCTTGGTATTGTCCATGAAAGAACATATCTTGCCTGTGCTGCCATCCCCAATGTTGTTAATGAACACATTGAATAGGACTGGACCCAACACTGTGGGACCCTGCTAGCAGCTGTTCATCCCAGATTGCTCTCCCCCACCACCACTCACTGTGTTTTACCCTCTAGCCAGTTTGCCACCCACCTGGTTAGTTTCTCCCCATCCCCCCTTATCCATCAGCTTTTTGATCAACCTCGTGTGGGGGACCGAGTCAGAGGCCTTGCTGAAGTCCAGGTACAGTATGTACATCACTTTTCCCTTGTCTACTGCCCTACTGACCCAGTTAAAAAAGCTGATAACATTTATTTGGCATGACCTTCCTGCCATGAACCCCTGCTGCCTGCTATCCTTGAGTCTGTTTGTTTCAAGGAACTCAGCCAACGTTTTCTTTAGGATTGTTTCCATCAGCTTGCCAAGAATTAATGTCAAGCTGACTGGTCTGAAGTTCCCTAGTTCAACCCTAGGTCCACTATTGTGCAGGGGCACCACACTGGATGTTTTGAACTCACGTGAAAACACCCATGTGTCCAGTGAGCAGTTGAACAGGGCAGCCAGGATTGCCAGGACTGTTGACAGCTCTCTCAGCACCCTCTAATGCATGCCATCCGGCTCTGGGTACTTGTCTACCCTGAGGGCCTTGAGCCCTTTGAGGACTCTATCCTCTGTTATTGCTTCCTGCCTTATCCACACTGCCCCCGTTCCTATTTTCTCCTGTGGTAGTGGCCCATCCTTCTCCTTAGTGAAGACTGAGCAGAAGTATTCATTCAGTATCTCTGCCTTCTCCTCGTTTCTTCCTCCCCCTTCTCAGCTTCACTATTTCCTCGTTGGTTGTTCTTTTCTCCCAGATGTATCAGAAGATCTTGTCACCCTCTTTGACCCTTTCAGTTATTCTTAGTTCCATCTCCACCTTGGCTTGCCTTACCACCCTGCAAGTTGATTCTGCTGCCCAACATATTCTGCCCTCTTTTCTTCCTCCTAGGCCTTCTTTTATTTGCTTTAAGAAGCACTTTTCTCCATCATTACTCTGCCCACTTTCTCTGTAAACCATAGCAGCTTCCTCTTCTTGTCCCTTTTATCTCTTTTAGGGAGGCCATGCCATGCCATCAAGCCATCTGATCAATTTCTTCAACTGGGTGACCAGGGAAGTAGATCAAGGAAGGGCAGTGGATGTGGCCTACTTGGACTTCAACAAGGCCTTCGACACTGTGCTACATAGGAGACCAATAAAGAAATTGGACAGACTAGAGGTGGGATCCAAAGTGACAGACTAGGTGAAAAACTGGTTAATGGATAGGCAACATAAGGTGGTGGTAAACAGCACTCACGTTAATGAGGGGAGAGTAACCAGCAGGGTGCTGCAGGGCTCAGTACTAGGACTGGGCCTCATAAGTTGCATTGCAGAAGAGCTGGAAGGAAAGGTATTCCTTTTTGCAGATTACACCAAAATCAATCTGTAATAGAGTGGATACTCATGAGGGGGTGGAGAGAATAATAAGTAGGGACATTAGAAAACGCAAGGAAAAACTTGAGGAGTGGTCAAAGGTATGGCAGCTGGAGTTCAATGCCAAAAATTGCAAAATCATTCACCTTGGACATAGAAATCCAGGAGCTGAATATAAAGTGGTGGCAGGGGTACTAATGGCCACTAGGCAGGGATGGTGGAGTTACCGAAGACTAGGTGGGATATGTGGAGACAGAATAGGCAGGGAGCTTCTGGGCAGACTGGGTGGGCCAAGCAGTCCTTTTGTGCTGACAATTTCTATGGTTCTGTGTTATTGTCATTCTGCTTAAGGCAGGTTGCGGTGTCCACACCCATGTCCGCCCTTAGTTCTCTCAGTCTTTCCCCTAGCATCGTCCCCATGCATACAGAATTAGCCCTGTTGAAGACAAGAACACATGTTCTAGGAGCATGGATATGTTGTTCATCCACACTCTTTGGCATGTCCCTTTCCCTTTAAATCTCTCCGGAAAGTCTTCAAGCTGGCTCCTCCCACCCACCCAGGTGGTAAATACTTCGGCTCCGCCTCATGACGCCAGATCTTCCTTTCCGCTGGAAGAATCAGGTTCCCTCGTGCTAACTTTAGCCATCGTAGGCCCTGGATTCGCATCGTCAGTTTTTACCGAATTTATCTCTCAAACTCGTCAAGAGTTTTTGATTCTGATAATAGTGCATCGGATATGGAGGACAAGTCGTCCCCCGGGTTTCACCGGTGTACGTGCGGCCAGAAAATATTGCGCACCGATCCCCACCTTATCTGCATGTTCTGCCTCGGTGTCGGTCATGACACCACCTGTACCTTTTGCCTGGCATTCCATCCCAACGTCCTTGACGACCACATGGCACGCCGTAAGCTGGGGAGACCAGAGAAAAGGAACCCGCCGATGAAATCAAAAGAAGCGAGGTGGGCAGTTTCCGCGGCTGTGGGATCCACCGAGCAGCTAGAGCAGATGAAGGCCTTCGAAGAAGAAGCTGCCCAAGCTTTGGCCAGCCAAAGTTTCTTTGTGCCCCTCAACCTCGGTTCTTCCTTCACAGGTTCCTTCAGGGAGCTGTGCCAGTCTCTCCCCACCAGGGGTGAGGCACTCTCGGACTCGCACTGCTCCCACCCTCAGAAGAGGGACAAGGATCCAACGTTTTCTAAAAGGAGACTTTCCTGGGACCAAGAGAGGTCCGAGTCCCAGGACATTGCGACCTTGACTTCGGTCGAGATCGCTTCCTCGGCTGCCGGCTTCACGGATCATCCGTCTGGCCAGGCAGAGACCGAGGAATCAGCTGATCCGGCCGAGACTGTTCTCGAGCCAATCGAGCCAATTTCACCCACTCCGGTCGACGATTCTTTAGAAAGGACCCTGGTCCTTTCTTTCCCTGATGACAAGACACTTCCTTCGGGTGTCCCCATCAAGGTAATTGATCCGGAGCCTCGATTTTCCCCGAGCCCGGTTTCTCCCGATTCTGGCCGATGCCATCGGTCTCGATCAAGGACTCGGTCTCCTTCTTCCATGGGAAAACTGAAGAAAGGCCACTAGCATTCAAAAAAGAGGTGCCGCCACAGGTCCACGTCCTCCTCGGATGAGGAGAGGCTTCAACGGAAACTCTGTCGACGCTATGAGGAGCTTATGTGGCAACAGCTGATTTTGGTTGGGCAGAAGCCGCCTACTCCATCCACCCCGGCCATTACTTGGCCTGCGCCTCAAGGGCCGGCGCTGACCCCTTCAGACCCGAAATCTTCGGTTCCTCCACCTGTGGGGCCGGCCATTATTCCAGATAAGCTGATTAGGGTGGAACCACCGCCTAAGCAGCCTCTCTCTCTGGGGCTTCCTCGAAAGGGGACTGTCCAGACACTGGGCTTCCCCGACATCTGTCCATCACGGTTATCCCTGACCACCCTCGGCATATCGAGGGGGACATAGGCGGGAGACTGCTGTATCCCGACTCTTCGGATTCAGATGCCACCGGTTTGCACTCCCATCCGGGTGATGAGGAGTCATTCTCAGCAGGCCTGGAGGAAGGTCCTTCCTCCTTTCAGGGCATCCTCTGCCTCATTTCCAATTCCACCAGAATGCCCCTGGAGTCTGTCCAGAAGAAGGCGGAGTACCCCCTTATGGATATCCTTAAGAGGGGGGATACCCCGACGGAGGCCTTCCCAGTGGCTGAAGCCATTACTGGTCCAGCCCTTGAGCTTTGGCAGCATCCAGCCCCCTGCCCAGCACCGTCTGCCCATATGTTCCATAAGTATGTGGTGCCTATGGGATCCCTACCAGGATTCACGGAACATCCCTCGGCTGAGAGCCTGGTGACTGCTTCCGTCTTTAGACATACTGGTAGCTCGGCTGACACCGACTGACCTCCGGACAAGGAGTCCAAGAATGTGGACCACTCTGCCCGCAAGGTCTACCCGGCCTCCTCCTTGGGCCTTTGTCAGGCCAGTTCGTCTGTGATCATGGCACACTTCTCCCATGCGCTCTTAGGGTCACTGGATGAAGTACTTCCTCACCTCCCCGTGGACATGCAGACCACGGTCAAGCAAGTCCGTGATCAGGGCCGTGCTGTCACTAAACAGCAGCTCCAGATGACCCTAGACATCGGGGATTCTTGTTCCCACTCTTTAGAAGCCGCAGTGGCCACCTGCCGCATGGCTTGGCTGAGGTTATCCTCCTTCCTGGCAGATACCCAGCACAAGTTAGCTGATGTGCCTTTCCTTGGTACCGACTTGTTCGGCCCATGAGTGGCAGGCCACCTTCATCGTATTGAGCAGTCCAATGCCACCTTGGATGCCACTTCTGCTAAGGGTTCCTCGGGCAAGAACCAGCAGAATAGGAAGAGGAAGCCTTTTCGGCAGTCCTCCCCTGTGGTCAGGCAGCCCTAATATCAAGGAGGTCTGCAGTAACAACAGCAGCAGCAGGCTCAAGCTTGGTGCCCTAGGCCCAAGCAGGGCCCTCAACAGCCCTGTAAAGGAGGCTGAGGTGCTGGTCCAGGAGCTTCCTCCTCTAAGCCTGCTCAGTGATGGGTTGGGGGTTGCCACTCCTACATCCATCATGCATGCCCTGGGTCCTCCCGTGGGGGGGGTCAGCTCCACCACTTTCTTTCTGCCTGGTCCGATATCACTTCAGACAGGTGGGTTCTAGAAGTGTTCGGGCAGAGACTGCCTCTGGAATTCAAGCAGTACCTGCCCAGCTGAACCTGCGCACCTCGGGAGGAAAGGATCTCAGTTCGCACACATTCGGCTCTTCAAGATGACATAGCTCAGCTCCGCAAGGAGGCGGTAGCTCCAGTGCCGGATCCGCCTGTAGACACAGGCTTTGTATCCAGGTACTTCCTGGTGCCCAAGCGGATGGGGGGTTGGCGCCCCATCCTAGATCTCCATGACCTGAATCAGTATCTCAGGTCTCGCACCTTCCGGATGATAACTCTGAACCACAATATACCATCCCTGGAGCAAAACATGTGGTTTTGTTCACTGGATCTGCAGGATGCATTCCTTCATGTCCCAATCCATCCTTCACACCAGCGGTTCCTCCACTTCAGAGTCAAGGGGATCCTGTACAAGTTCCGAGCCATGCTGTTCGGCCTGTCTTCAGCCCCGTGGGTCTTCACCAAGTGCATTACAGTGGTGGCAGCCCATCTTCGGCGTCGAGGAGTTCAAATCTACCCTTATCTTGATGACTGGCTTCTGGCGGGTTCCTCCCTTCAGGAGGTGGAGAGATCCAGGAATCTGGCTCTTGGAACTTGCTCTCAGCTTGACCTCTTGATCAACGAGGCCAAGTTGGAACTCATGCTGTCTCAGGTGATGGGCTTCATCAGGGCAGAGCTCGACTCTCGTCAAGCCAGAGCTCGGCTCCCGGCAGACAGGGTGGAGGTTCTTTTCTCCTTTGCCCGATCATTTCTGGTTGGGCTCTTGCGCCCTGCCCGGGACTTTCTGCACCTTCTGGGTTACATGGCGGCGTGCACCTCAGTGGTCCATTGGGCCAGATGGCACATGCACCCCCTCCAATGGGAGCTGGCCGCCCAGTGGACTCAGCGCCATGGTCAATTCGACCAGCTGATCACGGCAACCCAGAAGATGTGGACGCTCTCCAATGGTGGTCCATCCCAGAACGGTTGCAGGAAGGGATCCTGTTTGTCCGCCCCAAGCCGAGGGTCGTCCTCATGACTGATGCCTCTCTCATGGGCTGGGGAGCCCACATGGGGGACAACAGGGCCCATGGGTTCTAGACCCCCGAGGAGTCCCAATGCCACATCAAACTGTTGGAGGTCAGAGCAGTCAGACTGGCACTGTCAGCATTCGCTCCTCAGCTCCGGGATCAAGTGGTTCAAGTCCAGATGGACAATACCACAACCATGTGCTACCTCAACAAACAGGGTGGCACGCACTCCCATCTGCTGTGCAAGGAGGCGCTCTGCATCTGGACCCTCGTCAGCCGGTTGGAGGCGGATCTCCTAGCCATCCATGTGGCAGAAGTCTCGAACCAACTGACGGATGCTCTCAGCCGCCTAGGCCAGACATCCCACGAGTGGTCCCTCCATCCAGAGGTAGCTTACAGTCTGTTCTCCCATTGGGACAAACCGTTGGTGGACCTGTTTGCCTCCAGTGGGAATGCCAAGCTGAGTCTGTACCATGCCCGCCCCCCCTCAGCAGGGCTCGCGCAGGGGGATGCCTTTTCGAGGCCATGGGCCACAGGCCTTCTCTACGCCTTCCCTCCATTTCCCTTGATCCAAAATGTGTTACTCAAGGTGAGAAGGGACAAGGTGAAGGTGATTCTGGTAGCCCCAGATTGGCCGCACCAATTCTGGTACCCAGATCTCCTCAGCCTCAGCTGCAGGCCTCCGGGGTGGCTTTGTACACACCCGGACCTGATATCATTAAACCAGGGGAAGGTCTTCCATCCGGACCTTCAATCCCTGCACCTCACAGCCTGGTACCTGGCCGGCTAGAGTTCCAGGCTCTGGGTCTTTCCGAGGATGTATACACTGTGGTGGAGGCATCTCGCAAGGAATCTACCAGGAAATGTTATGCCTTCAAATGGAAGAGATTTTCCATTTGGTGTCAGGGTAAGAGTCTGGACCCCTTATTCTGCTCTGTGGCTAATATTGTAGACTACCTTTGGTCTCTCTCTCCAAAGGGGGTCTGCGGTCATCGACCCTTAGGGTGCACCTGGCAGCCATTTCTGCTTACCGGGCGCAGGCCGGTCAGCCGACATTGGCACAGGCGACAGTGGTAGGGCACTTCTTCAAAGGCCTGAATCACATAACCCCTCCAGTGTGTTAACCTGCACCTCTGTGGGATCTCTTGCTGGTTTTGGCAAAGCTTATGGGCAAGCCATTCGAACGCATGCACAAGTGTGAGCTCTCACACTTGTCATGGAAGATGGCCTTCCTGGTGGCTATCACGTCAGCCAGAAGGACAGGGGAGCTCCAGGTGCTTTCCATGGACTCCCCTTATCTGGTCTTTCACAGGGACAAAGTTGTCCTGTGCCCCCACCTGAAATTCCTTCCAAAGGTGGTCTCGGAGTTTCACCTTCATCAGGTGTTGACTCTGCTGGTATACTACCCTAACTACACCTCGGATGCCGAGTACAGGCTCCATACTCTGGACCTGAGACATGCTCTCTCCTATTATAAGGAAAGAACAGTGGAAATTCATGGAGAGGTTCGCCAGCTGTTTGTCACCTACGCTGAAGCCGCTTCTGGCAGATCTGCAGCCAAACGGACCATTGCAAGATGGATCACATCATGCATAGGTCTGTGCCATGAGTTGGCGGGCAAGGAGCCTCCCAGAGGGTTAAGAGCTCATTCTACCTGCCATACTGCTGCATCGGTGGCTGCTTCCAGGGACATCCCTATCCAGGAAATCTGTTGGTCTGCTACCTGGAAGTCAGCAAACATCTTTATTTCCCATTACCACATTGACATTGAGTCACGCCGGGATGCTGGTTTTGGGGCCCAGTTCTCCAATCTCTGTTTCCTAAGTAGGGGGTGTGCGCCTTGCTTCCCTCCTCCCGGAGAACTGCTAGGAGTCTGCTAAAGAGTGTGGATGAACAACATATCCACACTCCTAGAAGAACAGGTTACTCACCTGTAACAGTAGTTCTAGGAGTGGAATATGTTTTTCATCCATACGCACCCACCTAACCTCCCCAGCTTTAGGCCCATCACCTTGCTTCCAGCGGACTAAGATCTGACGTCATGGGGTGCAGCTGAGGTATTTACCACCCAGGTGGTTGGGAGGAGCCAGCTTGAAGACTTTCCGGTGAGATTTAAAGGGAAAGGGACATGCCAAAGAGTGTGGATGAACAACATATACCACTCCTAGAACTACTGTTACAGGTGAGTAACCTGTTCTTTTCATATTCAGCACTTTACGTCCCTTGTCCACATGAAGCACACAGCTTGGTGGGCACTCCTTCCTAGGGACTTAGTAACCCTAATGCTTTTGACATGATTACTATTCATCAGCACTAGGTCTCGGATGGCCCGATCCCTTGTTGGCGCCATCACCCGCTGTGTCAGAAAACTATCCTGGAATGCATCTAAGATTGTTTGGCTCCTGCTGCTGCTGGCCTGTTTGATGCTGCTCCAATCCACAAGGCACATGTTAAAATGTCCCACTATTACCATTTTTCCTGCCTCCACAGTCTCTTACCTCATCCCCCAGATCTCTGTCTGGGGTTTCATCCTGACTTGGTGGTTAGTACACTACCCCACCCTTACTTTCTTCCCCACCCCTGACTGCAGCTATACCCATAGTGTCTCTGCACCCTCCCCCATGTCCTCCCTTGTGTCCTTTATCCCTTCCCTAACATAGATTGCCACTCCTCAGCCCCTACCCTTTGTTTTGTCCTTCCTATAGGGGGTGTATCAAGGAGCAGACCGATCCCATTTATAATTCAGGGTTGCCGAGGTCTTGGTGGCTGCCATCCAGTCTGCTCAGCCCTCCATCATCATGGCCTAGAGGTCATCCATTTTGTTTCCCAGACTTCTAGCATTCATGGAAGATACGAGGAGAGCCTAAAGGAGCTTAATATGTATACCCTTGAGGAAGGGGACATGATAGAAACGCTAAAGTACCTCAGTGGAATCAACAAAGTCCAAGAGGGTAGCATCTTTCAGAAAAAGAGATGTGCAAGAACAAGGGAACACAATCTGAAGATAGAGGGGGGGACGACTCAGGGGCAATGTGAGGAAGTTTTTTTTCACAGAGAGGGTGGTGGACGCATGGAACAGTCTTCCTGAGGAGGTTGTGGGGTCTAAAACTGTGGGAGAATTCAAGAATGCATGGGACAGTCATAAGGCAGTTTTTGTGGGGGGTAGGAAGAAATAGGCTGTTGGTTAAATAGGATTTGCAGCTTATCCTCTAGGTAGGGAAATGGGCAGAGTAGGTGGGCCAAGCGGTCCTTATCTGTCGTCAAAGTCTATGTTTCTATGTTTCATGGATATCACTCTCCACATCCTAAGTTTTCTGTCCCTGTCTCTCTTCCCGGTCCCCCTCCTTCCTCTGGTTGCCCTACTAGCTTGCCCCCCCTCTTTGACTTTTTTTCTCTTCTTTGTGTCCTACCCTTCCCTCCCCTCTTTTCCTTTTCATTTATTGTCCTCTCTCTTGGGGGCAAACCGTCCTGCCTCCTGTTGTAAACCCTAGGTTCTGCACTTCCAAATTGCCCTCCCCCCACTCAGTTTAAATTCAGGTTTTCCCTGGTGTACTCCCCTAACCTGTTACGTAGCCCTGTGCTGAGGTGTAGTCTGTCTGATGAGTACATGGATTTCTCATCCCAGACAATTCAGTTCTTGTCCTCCTCAGTCTCTCCTCTGCATTTGACATTGCAGACCATGGTCTGTTATTGGATCACCTTAGGGAGCTATGTGGACTCACCGGTAATGTCATAACTGGTTTGAGTCATTCCTCACGGGTAGAATGCAGAGGATGGTGATGGGGACTTTCTCCTCCCTCCTGAAGCCCCTGTCTGTGGAGTTCCTCAGGGCTCAGTTCCCTTACCCGTGCTGTTTGCAGTGTACATGCTTCCTCTGGGAGAGATCATCAAACATTACAGTGTGGGGGTTTCACTGCTATGTGGATGACACCCAACTGTCCTTGTCATTTTCGCCCAGGACATATGACATAGTTGAGGTGATGAATTTATGTCTGGCTGAGATCCAAGACTGGATGTCTAGCTGGCTGAAGCTCAATTTGGACAAAATGAAGGTGCTGGTGATTGAGCCTGGTTGTCGACTGGGTCTGAAGGTGGTAGAGAAGGTGACTGGTGTGATGCTTGGCACCTTTCTGCTTGCTGCCTCTGCTAAAGTGAAGAATCTGGGTGGTTATTCTGGATGATAGATTGACACTTGAGGCTTAGGTGTCATCTGTTGCCCAGAGTGGCTTTTACCATTTTAGGAATATCGCCTGGATTAAAACCTTAATCCTGCCCAATTACTTGCCCTCACTAGTACATTCTTTTGTGACCTCCAGACTCGACTACTGCAGTGCTGTTTACCTCAGGGTAAATGGAGGGGTCCTTCATCACCTGCAGCTAGTGCAGAATGCAGTGGCCAGGCTGCTGATAGGCCTTTCAAGGTCCTGTCATGTGACCCCATTCCTGCGTGACCTGCATTGGCTGCCGGTGAGGTGGAAAATCAGCTTCAAGGTCGGTTTACTGACCTATTAAAGCACTATACGGACTGGGTCCTGGCTACCTGAGTAACCTCCTGTCTCTTTACCACACCCAGCACCCTCTCCAAGGTGGGTCCCCTAGTAGTTCCCAGGGCACGGCTTAAATAATCTAGGGTCCAAGATTTGAAGTGGCAGGACTGGCCCTGTGGAATTTGCTGCCAAGATCTTTCAGGGAAGCTCTCTTGTTGGAGGCCTTTAAGAGAGGTCTGAAGGCATATCTGTTTAGGCAGGCCTTTGGACCATAGTTAAGGGTCCCTTACACTGGCTGTGGAGTAGATTGGTTTGAGACAGGAAATCACTATTTAATTAGTTTATTGATTTGTATTTTTATTTATTTTAGGTAGTGATATTTTATTTATTTATTTAGTTAGTTAGTTTTTGTTGACCAGGTAAGTGCACTAGACAAATTCTGCCTGTTTTCAGGCACAACCCGGGGGAAGGGGATACAGATGAATGCCAACTGGCCTTGAACCAGATTAAGCTGTCGGTGGTATTTTTAGTGTGTTTCTGGAGTTTTATGTTGTACTGACCTGACTTTGTACAGCGTCTTGAGCCTCAGGGAATGGGGCATAACAAATAAAGTTTTACTTACTTACTTTTACAGCCAAAGTCCTCCTCCTTGCACCAGTTCGTTAGCCACTGGTTGAACTCAGAGATCCAGAGCTTTCTAGCTGAGCTGGCCTTAAGTATTAGTAGCACCTCCGAAAATGTTGCTGACTTTGACACCTCCCTAACTTTCTTCCCAAACTACCTCCCCTACCTCACACCCTTCTGGATCATTTGTGCGCAGGTAGAGGTTCATATTGGGTCTCCCCTCCTTCCTGCACAAGTGTGTGTACTATAGCTATGATCCTCTCAGTTGTCATACCTGGGAGGCACACAACACTCCATCTTTGTGCTCCCCCTCTCCCTGTGGCCATCTGACTCCCTTCACAATTGAGTCCCCTATCACCAGCACTCTGCTGGTTCCTCTTGGTGTTTGTGTACTCTCTCTGTCTTCGTATCCTTTCTCCCCCACCTGCTCCAGTTTATTCCTCCCGGTCCCCCACTCCCCTGTCATCTCCTCACTTACTCAGTCCCTGCCCCTGCTGTTCCATGCTCCTCACACTAATCCTCTTGTACTCAACACCCCCCCCCCCATTTGCTGGCCTCCCTTTACTAGTTTTGGGGTTCTCCCTGATGGCTTCTCCCCTAATTGTATCTCTTGCCTCCTCATGATACTTCCCCTGATTGTCCCCCTGCGTCCATTTCCTGGCTCACTGTAGGTCTAATCTTCTGGTCTTCCTGATGCTCCCAGCTGCCTTCTTCCATTCTCTCCTGGATACCTTCCTCCTGAGAGTTGACTAACAGGCATATATTTTGTACAGGTACTCCACTGGTGTCCGTTTACTTTGCTTCCTCACTTCCACACACCTCCCTTACCAGCTGTTCTCCAGTCTGCCCCTTTTGCTCAGTACTGCCTCTGTGGCAGAGGAAGCCACAGCCCTGGAGCCCACTTGACCCCCTATCTGATTGTCCCCACCCACAACCCTGGGCCGCTCTGTCCCATCCTCTGGTCCTCTTGTGGCCTGTTTAGTCCTCCTACCCCCTGTCCTTGATGCCCTATTACATACCTACTCAATTCCATCCCCTGACTCATCAATAACGTGTTTAGTTCTGACCTAAGTATCTGTCCCCTGGCCCTCATAGCCCCCACTCTCCTGTACACAACGCAGCCCCCAGTCTCGCAGAGTGTGCCGAAGAAAACTGCAGCCTCACATCCCCAGCAACTCACCACTCTCCTCCTTCCTTCAGCAAACCTGGAGACCTGGGTTTGAATCCCACAGCCCCCACTTGCATACTGTGTGATCCTGAGCAAGTCACTTAACTTCCTTGTGCTCCCATGTCACACCTGGAAACGAGCTTTGGTTTAGTGTGCCTTTCCTGTTTAAACTATTTCCCCTTCCCTTCTCTCTCTCTTGCCTGATCATTTCCTTATCCTTATATTCTAACCCTTGATAGGAAGTAGTTTAAATCCTGCCTCTATTCTGCTCCCCAAAGGCCTACCCCAGACAGGGAGTAGTTCACCCCTCCCCTTTACCTGCCATAATGGGTCTATCCCAGATAAGGAATAGTGTACATCCTGCTTCTAACCTGCCTCCACAGGCCTACCCCAGAGAGTGAGTAGTCTCCCTTTCCCTAAACCTGCTCCTATAGGCTTACACCAGATAGGGAGTGGATTGAAGAATTTAAATCATACCCTTAACCAGTTTCTACAGGCATACTCCAGATAGGGAGTAGTTAAAGCCTAGCTCCGGTCCTGTCCCCTCTGGCCTACCCTGTCACCTATGATTGCCCTGTATATCCTCTGTTGAAGTTCTCAACTGTCCCCTGATAGTTTCTCGAGTTTTCTTACATCCCCACCTGCCTGGTCCCTGTTGTCAGAGTCCCCTGCTTACCTGTCGACTGCCCTGCAGTTGCCTCTGCAGATTTCATCCTCTTGCACTGTGTTTCTGACTTCTCATGCTCTGGGGGATCGCATGCTCTATGATCATCTGGTCCACCCAGAAATAAGTACTAACAGCAAGTAGCCTATTTGCTGTTTGATAATCATGTTCTCTAATACTCACACACGGACACTCTGTGTTTTAATTAAATGAATCCCTGCTCCCTTTCCCTCCCCCTCTCTAGACAGACAAACCCTAGCGAACGTGTGAATTACAGCATTTGCGCTTAGAAAATTGCTGCAAAACATAGGCTACTTTTACAGCTATTGCAGACAGCAGAAGTCTGCCCCCAGTTCTCTGCCACAGCAGCTCCCCAACAAATTGTGGCAAGACTGACAGTAATGTATTGCAATAGTCTAGCTAAGAAATCACAAGTGTATGGACTACTGTTTTGATGGTGTTCTGCATCGGATGAATTCCTAACCCGAGCAGTGTTCAAAAGCTAGAAACATTTCCTTAAAATTGCAAACATAGAAACATAGAATTTGATGGCAGATAAGGACCATTTGGCCCACCTAGTCTGCCCATTTCCCTACCTAATGGATAAGCTGCAGATCCTAGTTAATCAACAGCCTACTTCCTCCTACCCCCACTAGACTTGCCTTATGTCTGTCCCATGCATTCTTGAATTCTCCCACTGTTTTTGACCCCATGGCCTCTTCAGGAAGGCTGTTCCATGCATCTACAACCCTCTACATGAAAAAATACTTCCTCACATTACCTCTGAGCCATCCCCCTCTATCTTCAAATTGTGCCCCCTTGTTCTTGCACATCTCTTTTTCTGAAAGATGTTACTACCATCTTGGACTTTGTTGAGTCCCTTGAGGTACTTGAAAGTTTCTGTCATGCCCCCCCCTTTCCTCGAGGGTATACATATTAAGCTCCTTTAGTCTCTCTTGGTATGGCTTCTGGTGCAGACCCTGCAGCATTTTAGTTGCTCTCCTCTGGACAGCCTCCATCCTGTCTATGTCCTTGTGGAGATGGGGATCTCCAGAACTGCACACAGTACTCCAAATGGGGTCTCACCAGCTGTCTGTAGTTAGGAAAATTTAGTTGTGAGTCAGATAGCGCAAGGGTTTGACCTTTTTACCTGTACATAATTTATGATCATTAATGCAACAGTAGTCAGTTGTGCCACAGCAGTGGGTATCTGTAAGTGTAAAGATTAAATAAACCACTGCAATAATATTGTGAATCAGACTGCATTTTGTTGACTGTTTATTAAACTGAGCTGTTATTTGTGTACAGTTTATATTAGAAGTGCTACCTCTGAGCTGTCCAGAACATGGGAATCACAGGTAATACTGTGCACTCTGTACCTTCAAAGGAACACGTGGGATTTATGGGTAATGCTGTGCACCTCATACCTTTACAGGAGCACATGGGAATCATAGGTAATGTTGTGCACCTTATACCTTTAAAGGAGCATATGGGAATCATGGGTAATACTGTGCACTTTGTACTTTTAAAGGAACACAGTGGAATCATGGGTAATGATGTGCACCTCATACCTTTGAAGCTACACATGGGAATCATGGGTAATGCTGTGCACCTCATACTTTTGAAGCTACACATGGGAATCATGGGTAATGCTGTGCACCTTGTACCTCTAAAGGAACACATAGGAAGCATAGGTAATGCTGTACACCACATACCTATGAAGCAACACATGGGAATCATGGATAATGCTGTGTCCCTTGTACCTTTAAAGGAAGACTTGGGAAGCATGGGAAATGCTGTATGCCACATACCTTTGAAGCAATACATTGGAATTATTGGAAATGCTGTGTGCCTCGTATCTGTAAAGGAACTGATTACCCCATGGAGGAAAGTAGGGGTTAGAATTAAAAGTACTATGAGGAAACGTTTTTTCACATAGAGAGTGGTAAACCTTTGGGTCGTATAGGAAGCGATGGAAGTGGAGAGTGCTGAGTCTTTTAAACTAAAGTTGGAGCAGTTTCTCATGGAATATAATATTACTGAGAAAACCATATACAGTGGTTCACAAGGGAAGGGAGGGTCACACGGAGTATACCACATGCAGTATTAGCATGCCTGGGAGGAACAGGCAGCTCACTTGATCTCAGGTTCACAGAGGATTTGATCCCTGACATTTTTTTCCTCTCCTTACTGCTGTAGTTATAGATACATAGAACATAGAAACATAGACTTTGACAGCAGATAAGGACCGCTAGGCCCATCTAGTCTGCCCATTTCCCTGCCTACAGTATAGGCCGCAGATCCTAGTTAACCAACAGCCTATTTCTTCCTACCCCCCACAAGAATTGCCTTATGTCTGTCCCATGCATTCTTGAATTCTCCCACAGTTTTAGACCCCACAACCTCCTCAGGAAGGCTGTTCCATGCATCCACTACCCTCTCTGTGAAATAATACTTCCTCACATTGCCCTGAACTGCCCTCCTTCTATCTTTAAATTGTGTCCCCTTGTTCTTGCAAGTCTCTTTTTCTGAAAAATGCTACCCTCTTGGACTTTGTTGATTCCACTGAGGTACTTAAAAGTTTCTATCATGTCCCCCTCTCCCTTCTTTCCTCAAGGGTATACATATTAAGCTCCTTTAGTCTCTCCTCATACGGCTTCTCTTGCAGACCCTGCACCATTTTAGTTGCCCTCCTCTGGACTGCCTCTATCCTGTCTATGTCCTTGCGGAGATGGGGTCTCCAGAACTGGACACAGTACTCCAGATGGGGTCTCACCAACTGTCTGTACAGAGGATAACAACTTCCTGTTTTCTGCTGCTGATGCCTCTCCCTGTACATCCCAGTATACCCCCAGCCCTCCCTGCTGCTTTCTCACATTGCTTGCTAACCTTAAGGTCATCTGATATGATTACCCCAGGTCCCTTTCCTTTTTTGTTGTTGTTACTACCTCCCCACCCATTGTGTATTCTTCCCCTGGGTTCTTGTTTCCCAGGTGCATTATTTTGCACTTCTTTGCATTGAATCCTAGCTGCCATACTTCTCACCATTCCTCCAACCTTGCCAAGTCCCTTTTCATCCTTTCCACGACTCCTTGTTTATCAACCCTGTTACAGATTTTTGTGTCATCTGCAAAAAGGCATACTTTTCCTTCCAGTCCCTCTGCAATGTCACTGATGAAGACATTAAAAAGGACTGGACCCAATGCTGAACCCTGCGGTACCCCACTAGTAACCCCCCTTTCTTCAGAATGGACTCCATTTACAATTACCTTCTGTGTCCTGTTGTCCAGCCAATGTTTTACCCAGGCTACCACCCTGGGTCCCACTCCCAGGCTGGTTAATTTGACTATTAATCTTTGTGTGGGACTGTGTCAAATGCCTTGCCAAAGTCTAGGTAGGCCATGTCCACAGCCCCTCCCTGGTCTACTACTTTGGTCATCCAGTCAAAAATCTATTGGATCGTCTGACATGACCTTCCGCTGTGAACCCATGCTGCCTTGGATCCTGTGCTCCACTGGCCTCTAGGTACTCGACTATTCTTTCCTTCAGAAGTGACTCCATCACTTTCCCTACCACAGAGGTCAGACTGACAGGTCTGTAGTTTCCTGCCTCTGTCTTGGACCCACTTTTGTGAAGGGGAATCACATCCGCCTTCCTCCAGTCCTCGGGTACCACACCATCCTCCCATGATTTATTAAAAACAGTAGCCAGTGGTTTCACTAGTTCCTCCCTTAATTCTTTTAGAATTCTGGAGTGAATTCCATCAGGACCCATTGCTTTGTCCACCTTCAGTTTGAGGAGTTCTTGCAGAACCCTTTCTTCTGTGAAAGGACTGGGATCGACCCCCCTATCAAGAGTGCTTCTGTTAATTGGATTAGGCACTTCCCCCTCCTCTTTTGTGAATACTGAGCAGAAATATTCGTTCAGTATTCCTGCTTTTTCACTGTCCCCCTCTGCCCACTCACCGTTCTTTCTAATCAGCCTCACTATCCCTCCCTTTGTCTTTCTACGCTCGCTGATGTACCTATAAAAGGTTTTATCCCCTCTTAACTAGGTTGGCTATCTTTTCCTCAGTTTGGGCCTTTGCTATTCTGACTTCCCTCCGCTTCCTTCTGCCTTAACTGGTACAGCTCTCTGTCCTGCTCCTTCTGTGTTTCCTTATACTTCCGAATGCTATCTTTTCTTCCTGACTTTCACAGCCACCTCTTTTGAGAACCATAGTGGCTTTTCTTTCGTTTTGATTTGTTCATTTGCTTCACACAAGGCTTGTTGCCTCTGTGATGGCAGTTTTGATAATTCCCCATTGTTGCTCCACACCTCCTTCTAGCCTGTTTGCTAGTGCTTTCTGAGGCACTCTCCCATCTTGCCAAAGTCAGTCCTCCTAAAGTCCTGTACCCTCACTTTTGTTGGCTTGACTCTGTAGCTGAGTTTAACGTGAACCACACTGTTTGATGGTAACTTGTCCCCAGATGGCAACCACTCTAGATCTGAGATCCTCTCACTGTCCCCGCTTGAGAGTCACGAGGTCTAAGATTGCTCCCTCACGAGTGGGTTCCAAACTAGCTGTCCAATGCCTGCCACCTGTAGGGCATCAAGAATGGCCCTGCTGTTGGATGTGGCTGCAACAAATGTGCTCAGTTAACATCTGGCATATTCAGGTCTCCCATCAACAGTATCTCCCTTTCTCTGCCATTCTAGAATGCCTTCTATCATATCCTTGTCCATTCCTTCCCCTGACATGAGGGTCTGTACACAACCCCTGTGCAGATTGTGGTGCCTTTCCAGTCTCCAAGGTGACCCACAGTGCCTCCTCTCCTCCCTGTTTACTCTTTTGTTCAGTTGCTTTTATCCCTCCTTCATAGAGAGCTACTCCTCCCCTCTTCTCCCTGCCTGTCTCTCCTGTAGGTTGCATGTACCCTGGTATGTTAATATCCCAGTCATGGTTCTCTGTGTACCATGTTTCTGTGACTCTACGATATCCAGGCATCCTCTTCCATTAGACCATCAGCTAAGGAGCTTGTTGCCCAGACTACGGGCATTGGTACTCATTACCTCCATTTCCTGATGGCCTTACTCCTTTGCCCCATCCCTGTCCTTCTTGCCTTTGTCACTTTCTCCATTTACCCTGCCCTTCTCTACTTCGACACCTCTATGTTGGTGTTTGCACCTACCGTGATTATTTGGGGCTAGGATTTTCCTGCTCTTTCCAGTGCCTCCCCTTGGCTGGTTTAAAAGATTGCCAATGAAGCATTTAAACCTATCACCTAGGATCCTGGTTCCCCTCCCGGACAGATGCAGCCCATCATACCAGTATAGGCTTGCATCACTCCAGGTGGACCCCCAGTCCCCAATGAAGCCAAGGACCCCCAGTCCCCAATGAAGCCAAATGCCTGAGCTCCACACCAGTTTTTCAACCACTGATTGAATCCCATCCCCACATAAATTCTGACAGCAGATAATGACTCATTAGGTTATCTGGTGTGTCCATTTCCTAGCTAACTAAACAGTCATCAAGAGTGGTTTTCTATTAAACAATATTTGCAGCCATTCCTCATATTATTAAAAGGATCTGTGAAATGGAGCTTTCTGATTGGCTGTAAAAATCCTATCATGTCATTTTTTTCTGCAATTTTCATTCCCATATTACTTTTTTATGAAGGACGTTTGCATGAAAACAGGATCTGTGCCCTGTCTGCTCTAGTATTTTGCCTATACCTGATGTCCCAACTCTGCTATGGCATTTCAGTTTGTTGCTGTGGGCATAATTATTATGCCACATGTTGACAAGCAGTCAGGACCGATAAAGTCTAGGGTACCATAATCTTGTTTTTATTCAGCTGTCCATGATAAAAAGAATAAAAGAGGAAAAAATTGCAGAAACTATATGAAACAAACTGAACTGCGTAAATTGTATATTTTTCTTTCTTTTTATTTTGTGCTTTATTTTTATGAATCTTTGCAGTGATCCAGCCAACTGCAATAATAATCACGGTAGCTCTCACAAGCCATATTACGTACAAATGTATATAGGCAGATATTAGTACCCAGATGTAACAGAGACTATTAAATGAGATACAACATATGGGGGAAGCCAATATTAATTAATCAAATATCATCATAAATGTACAGATATGCTCACCAAGCTATAACCCGTGGGAGAATTAAAAGGATGAAAACTAAAGCTAATCGGTTAACGTGACTATTACTTCAGCCACTATTCCCAAGACCAAACACTGAAAAACTTCAGAAAAAAACAAAAAACAAAGAGATATTGGGTGGGTAACACACCACAGTATCCCCCCAAGTACAGCTCTAGGTGAAGGGAAAGAAAAATACTGATAAACATTTCCCCCTTCCCCATAATAGTGGACATGCAAGATGAAAAAAGTATTTCATTATGGAACAAAAATTAATAGGATAGTGCAAACTTTTAAAATAACCTGCAGATGGAAATGCCACAGCCCCAGTCTTGCTGCCTTCATAATGTCCACCATTCAATGGGGAAAGTTCCAGAAATTAATTAAAAGCAATTGTTACAGTCCTTTCTGCAAAATATAAGTGCAATTCCCCTCAAGATTACATCTCCTGGAACAATGTACAAAGTAGGAACCTTCTCAAGCAGTAACATTTGGTAGAACACTTTTAATCCAAGCCCCACAGTAAAAGTTCAAGTAACTCACAGTTGCAGTACAGAAAAGAAAGAGGAACCTTTCAGGTATCCAGATCAGTCTCCCGCATCCTCCTCCCGCTCCACTGCTGCAGAACAAAACTCTGTGGCAATCTTATCCACCTGTTTCTGTGTTTCTTTAGGATCAGAATATAGGTAGGTTTTTCTGCTGTAAGTAATTTGCAGCCTCACTGGAGCTAAGGGCGAATGGGCCAGTCCAAGAGCCCGTAGTTGCTGGTGTAGATAATCAAACTTCTTTCTGCAACTTCTTGTCACGTAGGACCAAATCTGGACAAAGGTGCACCACATTTTCTTCTAGCTGTAACAGGTGACATTGCCTAGTCCATTGCAATATTTTATCTCGTACCTCCATGCATGTAGTGATGATAAGGACTGTATGGGACATCTGCTGATTCCGGCACTGGGCCTGAAAGTTCACCTGGTAAGCCTTCAGCAGATTCTGCATATCCACACCAAATTCTGCCAAAATGGCTTCAGAGAGCCAAGATCTAATATAATTGAGGAGATCTTCTCACTCAGTGCCTTCTGGCAAGCCTGCCAGATACAAATTCATAGCCCTAGCACCATTTTCCAGTGTCTCTAATCAGGTCCTAAGGTGTCCATTTTCAGTAGTAAGTTGAGCCACTGCAGCTTGCACCTTCATGGAGCGGTTGTCTGCATCCTTTGCTGAAGCCATTGCCACCTCAATTTTAGCGTCCTGTGATAAAACGTTCTAAAATATTTTCCACCTTATCCAGTTCAGTCGCCACGTGAAACACCTGATCCCAAGGTGGTTGCTGACCCATAGCTCCCGACTGGCAGTCGCTCTATTGTGGTGTAGTTTGAAGCAAAGGCTGCCCAGACTTTTGCGAATGTCTGTCGGTAGCCCCTTTTTGATGCCCCATATCAAAATAATATACCAAACTGCAGCACTCGGGCTAAGGAAACTGATTCCACTGAGGGTTCCAATCCAGGTAGGGAACATTTTTACTGAAATCACGCCAGAAGCTGTACTTCAAATGGAGCTGTAGCAACCTTATCCGGTCGAGTGCCTGACTCTGTCTCCCCGTTAAATTGTATATTTTTCAAAGTTTTCCCATGGTGTCAGTTTTATTTTAGCAAGTCATCTCTAATGAACAGTGTTCCACACATAGTAGTAGTAGTAATTTTTATATGCTATGGCACCCTTCCCAGGAGGCTCAGGAGTGCCTTACAAAGCATATAGCAGTAATAAATATAAGTGCATGTATAATAAAATGCATGATAAAGAATTAAAATTTAAAAAAATCATCAAAAAAACCCAAAAAGGATGTGCCCAGATACTAACAAGGGTTGGTCAGACATTATTTAAAAGCCTCCTTGAAGAGGTAAAATTACAGGCCCCTCTTAAAGGCCTCCGCTGATGGAGCCTCTGTAAGTGCCCCTGGGAGGGTGTTCCACACCAATGGAACAGCTACCTCAAACTCCCGATCATCCAAGGTTTTCAGTCTAACCCTAGGTATTATCAAGAGGCCCACACCAGAGGAATGGAGAGGGTGGGAGAATGAGTGAGGGGACAGGAGCTACAACAGGTAACCTGGGCCCATTCCATATATGGCCCTGTAGGCTGATACTCCAACCTTGAAGGCGATAGGTCACTTTGTTGGAAATGCTGTAACTTTCTGTTATATACAGTATTTGTGAAATAGACTGGGAGTAGGAATATTTTATGTTTGCTTGTGTATCTGCAGCAAACATACCGTTACAATAATTGGGTTTCTGGGGTATGTCACTGTCAGGTCCAATGCAACTCAAGCTGCAGTGGACTCGACAGCGACAGCCCAGTGATCAGCAAGGCTGATTGTAACCCCATTCTTTGCTTGCTGGCGGAAACTTCAGGTAGTTGAAAGGAGTGAGCTGCTCTTATCACAGAGTGTCTTGATTCTTTCATCTGCATGAGGCCATTCAGAAAGCAGCTGAGTGACTTTATGATTAGCTGACTGGCAACCCAAATCCTCACTGTAAGCCAAAAACAAAACGAGCATGACAACTCCAAAATACCCCATGCAAGAAAAACAAATGTGCTGCAAACAATGCTAGTTACCCCAATGCTATTAACTCAGATATTTCATTTAAACTGCTGTAAAGATGTTCAAAAAACTCTTAACTAACAGCCTTAGAGATGGTAAATATGGTACAAATAAATGAAAAAGCTGCAACCTGCTCCTCTCAAACTTACCTTCCAATTGCTGCTTTTTAATTTCTTTTATGTCCTGCTAATATTTTTGCCATGTCCCCAAGTCAAAACATCTGTAAAACCCTGCAGCGGTTAGGGGAAGATTTTTCTTATGGGCATAGGAGTGCATCCTCCCTCCATTCCTGTACATTCACCCCCCCCCCCAGTCCAGCAGTTGGGGTGCTCAATCCAACTGCTGGTACACATTCCTGAACCCCCACCCAAGAAAATCTGTCTCAGTATCCCCATACCTCAAACCCTGAAACAAACAAACAAAAAACGTTCCCACCCCTCTGTGCACCCTACCACCCACCTCCCCCCCATCCAGTAGTGATCGCCTCTGTCCCTCATAGATACTCCTCTTGTCCCTTGATATCGAGTCCTCAGTGTCCCATGAAGCGCTGCTTCTGTGACAGCTGACCGTATGAATAGGCTCATTCATTTTTGTGGCTTCATTCATTTCAATGTTTTTTTTTTCTTTAGTTGATAACTTTGTTTTTCTAATGTTTTTACCTACTTTTCTTTCTATCACGGTCTTTTTTAGCCCCACCCTGATTGACCGTATCAATGTCAACTTTCAAATCCCTCCACTGAAATGGATGTTTGCAGAGTCCACTGATGTGCACCGCGAACACCCATTTTTTTGGGGGGCATTCATCGTGTTCATTAGAGTGGTGCTGAAAAAAAGACAGAAAAAAGTAGGTAAAAATATATAAAAAAAAAAAAAAGTTAGGAACTAAATAAAAAAAATTGGATCCATGCCTGCGCAGTGTGTGGGTCATGGCAAGATGTGACTTTTTATAAAATCACTGGCCAGTAAAAGTGATGCCCCAGCCCACTGAGGAGGCTTCTATGGATGGTGCTGGAGTAGGGGTTGACTGGGCCCAAAGTTGTGGTTTGTGGGGGCAAATAGCCACTACTTGTGCCACTAGGTTTTGAAGCAATGCTGAAATTCTTCAATGTTTTCTCATAACTTTACTATTTTTCTAGATTTTATCCCCAACTTTGCAACACAGCCTTTTTTTAACACCACCTCATGAACAAGGCAGATGTAATTTTTCAGATCCCCTCCAAAACATGTTTTCGGTCATTCCACAAAATCATCTTTAGGATGGGATTTAGAAATATTTCACTTGTCTTGATCACAAGGTGGGGTCATTATAAGACTATGTTGAAAATCTGTGGTCAAAATCTCAAAAAACAACAAAGTTATGAAGAAATGGTGAAATTCTTCAATGTTTACTCCTAGCTTTGCTATTTTACCACAGCGTGATCCCACATTTTCAACAAAGCCATTTTTTTTTACCCCACGTCGTGAACATGATGTGCCATTTTTTCAAATCCAGCCCAAAATGTGTATTCTCATTTGTGCTAAAAATTACATTTTGGACAGGATTTCAGAAATTAGACCTATCTTGTTCATAAGGTGGTGTAATAAAAAAACTGTGTTGAACATTTGCGGTCAAAATTTCAAAAAACAACAAAACAGTTATGAACAAACGCTGACATTTTTCAGCATTTACTCATAACTTTGCTGTATTTTTACTTTCGAATCCACAGTTTCAACGTACTTACGTTTTTTACCCCCATTGAATAAACATGCCAGGTGTCAGTATCAAATTTATTTTATTTATTTATTTATGACTTTGTTAACTGGGTAGGTGCACTGATCCCACGGACCATTTTCAGGCACGACACAGGCCACTTAAGGTGGCACAGAGTAGAAACATCAGAATAACAAGAACATATCAAGAACAGGTAATACATAGTGAAAGGTTACAGTTGTTACATTTGGCAATACATGATGGCAGTAGTTGAGGGACAACAAATAACAAAGCAAAGCAAGGCTCATGGTGACACAGTTTTAGTAAATAAGATAACCTATTTGGTCCTACCCCTGGAACCTATAGGGGAGGGCTAGTCCTTAAAGCAGTGGCAGGTGGATGCCAACAGGAGCCAATCTTTGAGGCGAGTCTTGAACTGGCCGTGAGTGTTTATGGTGTGCAGTTCAGTGGGCTGCTTGTTCCATAGTGTGGGGACTGCTACAGACAGGTCTCTAGAGCCCATGTTTGTGGCTACCCTGGGGATTTTCAGAGAAGGGATACTGGAGAAGCGTAGGCAGCGGTGTGAGGTTTGGACGGCGAGAAGGGGAGCAAGAGGGGATTTCTGGCCAATACGGATGGCAGAATCAATAAAACAGTACAGTGCAAGGTCAAAGTGGGCTTGTGGTGGGAGCCACCTCAGTGTAGTGTAGAGTGTACAGTGATGTGTGGAGAAAGGGGCCAGCTGGGAGAAGCAGCAGGCACTGTTGTATGCTACTGATAGTTTTGCCATGGTGGATGCGGAGGCCCTGGAGTAGATGGGAGAGCAGTAGTCCAGGATAGGTAGCAGGTTTCCCTGGATGATGGCATGGTGGGCCTCAGGAGTGAGGTATTACCGGTATCTGTAGGCAGCCCCCAGTTTTTAATGAAATCTTAGAACCAGGGAGTTTATGTGCTCTGTAAAGGAAAGGGAGGGGAAGGGTCAAGCACAACTCCTAGACATTTGAAATGTTTAACATCCTCTAGGGCATGGCCATCAGGGGATGTGATGATTAGGGGTGGGTTAGATTTGCATTTCGTTAGGAACGGCTTAGATCCAAACAACATTGTTTTTGTTTTAGGCATTATCCAGAAGGAGGTTGTCAGAGAACCAGTTGTGGACTGTGGTGTAGTTTTGTGAGAGGGCTGCAGAGATGAGGGTAGGAGACTTTCTGCTGGAGAAGAGCACGAAGTCGTCGGCGTAAAGGATTGAGTGACAGTTGAGACTATGCGCTGGAAGGGAGTTAGTGAATAAGGAGAAAAGGATGGGTCCCAGGATAGAGCCCTGGGGGACCCCAGTAGAGACAAGTAGGGTGGGCGAGCGGGCCGGGCCAATGCACTCAAACAGGGAGCGTGCCCTGTAAGGTAGCTTCCGAACCAGGTGGTGACCTCTGGACAGCAGCCAAGGTGATGCATTTTGGAGAGGAGGAGCGACTGATTGACCAGGTCGAAGGCTTTGGAGAGGTCAACGAAGACTGTGCCAGTTGCATTTCCATGGTCCATGTTTGTGAGGATGTGGTCAGTTAGGAGTGCGAGGGTAGTGATGGTGGAGTGATTCTTGCAGAAGCTGTGTTGTTGGCTACATAGTAGGTCATATTTACCTATGTAGTCAGCAAGTTGGTGGTGGATGGCTTTTTCCTGTAGCTTGCTTAGGTGAGGAAGGATGGAGATCGGGCGATAGTTGTCTGTGTGTAACCCCCTTGTTCCCAGGGGTTACTAGAATCCCACTTAGAATCAGTGGCAGTCAGGGAGAAGCAGCTTGTGAGATGCCAGTTAAATGGGTTTCACACTGTCACACTCTGTCTTCAGTTTCTGCTGAGCTGGAGTGATGATGTCACCTTAGAATTCTTGCAGCAGCATAATCCACAATGGAATGCTAGCTGCAGGGGTTAGCAGTAGAACACTGGGGGATTCAAAGTCAGTCTGGTGGAGACTCAGGAGAGTGAGGAGTGCTGCAGAGTGCAGCTCCTCAGACCCAGCTCTGAGAGAGAGCTACCTCAGGAGAAAAGGGGTTGTGTGTTCTCACCCTAGAGAGGAACACAGAAGACCAGTTGTGAAATGGTAGAGACCGTTCTGGGAGGTTTTCCAGTGCCCCATCCCTGGAGGGATGGGGAGGAATTCCAGGATTCAGGGGCAATCCCCAGGTCCAGCCTGGAGAGGGTGAAGCTGCCTAGAGTTGTTTGTTCTGTGAGTACCAGAGACATTTTTGAGGAAAAAGCCCTGGGGCACCTGCATACGATGGTGAGTTTTTCTCTGACAAAGGGACTCTGTCCACCAAGACTGTGTTTCTTGTAAAAGTGTCTGCCTACTGTGGAGTCTATGAGAGACTTGCCAAGTACAGAACTTTTAGACTGTGTATGATTTAAAAGCATCTGTAACAGTGGGGGTCCAAGGTAAAGACATAGCCACATACAGAACTTTTAAAGTCAGGACACCTCCGTAGAATGAAAAGTAGAATGTTAAATGTGCAAAACATTTCAAGAGAGCATCTACAAGAGAGTTTCAGAGAAAGGTGTTGTAACCAGATGAATGGCCGAGTATAGATTTAGGAACAAAAGGTGGGAGACCCCCCTATCTGGAGTAAGCAGGTTTACCTCTCTGGGTTCAGTTTGGGCACCTTTGGTTTCTCTCATGGCACTTGGCCAGTGCCTGAGGAAAGCACCCAGACTTGGGATTTTGGATTTCCCTGTGAGCCGGAATGTGCTCGTGGGTGGTTTAGGGAGCCACCATTAACGTCCATGCAATATGGATAAGTGTCCTAGTACTGGCCGGGGTGCCAAGTCAAAGGAAAGAAGAGAAGTGTACAAGTTTGGGCCATGTGTGCCCTGATCTATTCAGAACCTGAGGGTTCGCTGTGAGTGTAAGTGCTCTGTACCTCTGTAATCTGCATTACCAGTGGAAGTAGCCCTGAGGGGGTCCATCATTGCTTTGTTTATTCTCTGTGATGTGAATAAAAGCCACGCTCTAGAATCCCAACCTGGTTTGGACATTACAGTTATTGCTTCCAGTGTCTGGATTTACTTGGGTGCCCCTGACCAGAAGTACAAGCCTAGCATAATGCTGAGCAAATGTCTTCTCCCAGGGACCCAGGTTGATAGCCATGCTAAATGGTCCCCCCAGGTGTGAGCCAGGTAGTTGCCACACTTGGTTTGCTTGTCTAAGAATGGCAGGCTCCGAAGTAGAAGTATGGGTCAACAGAGTCTGTGAGTATTCATAGTGACTACCCCCACCCCTCTCAGTGGCACCGTGGTTTGAGAGGAGCAGCCCTGCTAGTTGAAACAAGGGGGGCCGGTTGGGGGTGGTTACATGTGGATTGTGGGTCCCCAGCTTTGCGAATGGGAATGATCTTTGCAGTTTTCCATGTATCGGGCATGGAGGAGGTGGTCAGGGCGTGGCTGAAAATGAACGTTGTGGGGGGGGGGGCGACGATGGCAGGGGAGATAAGTCTAAGGAAGATGGGATAATCAGTCTGCTCCAGGGGAGCCGTGGTTTGAGAGGCTCTTTTGGAGTTTATCTATGTCAGCGTGTGAGAGTATTTTGAAGAACAAGCCTGTTTTCATGGTTCCACAGAACGACGTTTAGGGTCGCATTTCAGAAATGACTCCTGTCATGTTCATCGTATACTGGGGCAAGAAAAACCTACTTTTTGGAAAATCAAGGTCACAATCTAAGAAAACAACAACGTTATGTGTGAACCTCTTCATGTCCCAGTTATGATAATTTCACTATTGTAACTCATGTTATTAATTTGTAAATTATCGCCTCTGCACTGTCAGTGCCAAACACCAACACAGCAAATACAATCAAGCAAACATTTGGCACTGACAAATGCTTGTTTTATAATAGTAGTAACCCAGGGCATTAGCACAGATTATAGACCAGTTTGATGTAATGGACTCAGGGCAATCAGACTGGTCTATACTCGTTAGTAGTGCCATTTGTGCAGTGTTTTATTGCTTAAAATCTAACGTAGTAAGATACAACATTTAAGTAGTTTTCCCGTTTCTCCCCAAAATGGTTGCATAATGCACTTTTTGTAAAATCTATGGATTCATTTAATGCAGTGTTTAACCTGTAGAAAATATGTCTTGAGTAATTTATTTTAGGGCTAAGAAAAGTGTACAGTGTCTGCATTTCCTGGATATTCCACGTGTGTGTGTGTGTGTGTGTGTGTGTGTGTGTGTGTGTGGTGCAGTCAGCTGTATCCTACTCAGCTGTACAGCTATTGCCTCATCATAGCTCTGTGCATGGACAGTGCCCATGTGATGGTGGTTTATGAGATGGGAAAGACTCAAGGAGCACAGATGTTGAGTGATGAAATGCAGAAGTCCAGAAGCACTTATTCATTTAGCTGTTTCAGTGGGTAACCTTTACCCTATAGACACACTGTTCCAGATGGCACCATTCCAGAGCATCACTGCTGGAGTTCTGTTTTGTGTTTACAATGTATTTATGTAATTTAAATATTTATATTCAGGAATGGTACCGTGAGAATAAATCTGCCGTCACATTTCCAACTACATCCTGGTTAGGGGAACAAGTAGCACAGCATAAATATAAATATAGTTATCCGGAATATGATCAGCAAGTGGGAGCATCTTGTTTTCATTTGGGTCCTGCTGCTACCAGTTTTGCTGCTGGAATGACTGGGGATGCTCCGGTGACTTACCCGAGGCCACACAATGTGAGCTACTGGCTATGGTATGAAAAAAGGAATTTGGTTTTATATAGCAGCTTCCATGCAGACTATATTCCAAAGCACTTTACAGTCCAGAGAGAATATTGCTGCCCTTTTCAGCACAAAAGCGAGATTTGTCATATAAGGATTATGGAGAGGCTAGGCACAGGTCATTTAAGTGGCTTGCACATGGTCACAAAGGGAGTGAATAGATGAGTGGCAGTTGTGGGATTTGAACCCAGATCTCCAGGTTCATAGCTGTGAGGTAGGCCAGACTGTATCTCTAAATTAGAAGCTGTGATCTCATGGCTCACAGTTCTGTGTCCTCACCACCAGACTGCACATCAATCAATTGGCACGTGGGAGATGGCACATTAAGTACCAGAAAAAGTTTATGATGTCTTCAGATGTGTGTGTGTGTGTGTGTGTGTGTGTGTGTTGGGGGAGTGGATCTTGCCACACATATGGTTCCATGTCAGTTCAGTGAAGTTATAATAGCAAATAACAATTTCAGCGAATACATTACAGTGACTGCATATATAGTGAACAAAATTACAGCAATTACACATATAAGTGACTTTCAGCAACTACGTTGAAAATTGTAGGCAAGACCAAGCAGGTAGTTCATTCAAGAACAGGATGCGTATCCGCCAACTACCTGCACGAGAAGCTTGGTAAGGTCCCAATACAGCAAGCCTCCATACACCAGCATTGGCATACCTCTCGGGCTTCTCACGAACTCCACTGCCATGATTCAGGTATGCTCTGGCCAGAGGACTCACCCTATTTATTGCATCACTGCACCTGTTCCTCATTACCCACAGGTGCAGTCACTAGTACCTCCTTGTTACACAGGGGGGCTGTGCCCCCCAGGCCCCCCCCCCATTTCAATGATTCCTACACCATGCCACACTTGGATCTTTGGGGTTGCTGTATTGTATAGTTTCTGTGATTGATAGTCGCTGTATTGTACAGTTGCTATATTGCCTTGCTTGATGAACTGTGCCAATCGCCATAGTTGTAATCGCTATACTTGATTCACTGAAATGTCTTCGCCTAATTTACTTCACTCAATTGAATTGCTACCCACACATATATACTGCATATGCCAAACTGCAATTTTATATCAAGGCTTTTTAGCATTTTTTTATTCTTTATCTCAGTGAGTCTGGTCTACCCTCAGCCTCCTGCTCTCTACTGCCCATTCTGACTCCCCTAAACAGCACTTCAGCCCTCCTTCAGATGGCACCCACTTATGTCCCAGCAGCTTCAGCTCCACTGCATACCATAACTGCTCCCAGTATCCAACACCAGGGCAAAGGTTCAGGGGATCACTGAAGGGTCATGGAGAGATGGGGGTTGCAGTGGCATAATTCATGCTGCTCCATTCCATTTTGTTCCCCTTTTAACTTCCCCTTCCTCCTCCCATATGTACAGGAAGGCTTCACTATTCACACCTGATCTTTCTGGGGAAGGGTGGTTATGTGTTCACCCGTGAGATCACTACCTCTCCCAGGTTCTGATGAAGTAGTTGCTTATGCGGCAGTGCCAGTTGTTCCTTACCTCCAGAGTCCGAGTGGTGCTATCACCACATTCACCCTAGACTCTGTTTGCCTAACATGAGAACAAAACATTGAGGGCTTTGATGGCCACTGAGTTCACATTGTCTCATACACAAAAACAAGAATTTATTGATTGATATATTTCGGCATCTGCATTAAATATGTAGTACCCCCCAGCCTGTGGGGACATACCTCACCCACCCAGCAGACTCTTCAGTCCTAGTGACTGGTAAGTCACACGTTTGCTGACTTCACCCAGTCCTTTGTTATGAGTCCTGGAGGGGGACTAAGCATACAGCAGCAAACGGTAATGGCTTCTTCACCTAGCCCCAGGGCAGACAGTGGGCTAAATATTGAATTACACACCAGCAAGTGCAACGGCTGATTGCGGCTGCAGACAACATGCTGAGGGACTGTGATCTGGCTTGCTGCCTATAACAGGAGACCATCTTGTTAAACCATGCTTCCAGGAGCAAAGAGCAGTGGGGGCTGTGAAAGCCAACATCAGTGGACTTTAAACATGGCTAGCACCATGTTGTGTCATCCCTATGGTCCACAATTGGTTGGCGTCTGGGTTAAGGGTTATAGGGCAAGTTTACCTGGCAAAAGTAGTCAGTCTGGCTACAGGGCTACCTAGGCACAGGGCAAGGCAGCAAGATAGGTATTTTGGAACATTTGAGGCCGAGCAAAAGCCTGCAGATATGGGCCAGTAGGATGCCCAGAACTGGAGGATCAGTCCACACCTGGAAGACTGAGCTAACAATGAATTTGTGCCAACCTGCTGGGAGACAGCAGCTGCAGCTGGAAGAGTCTGAGTCACCAAACAGGGTGAATGAGCAGCAGTAAGTGTTCTGGAATCTGTGGGCAGCCACTTAATGGTGCTGTGCCCCTGAATGATTAGGAGAATTTCAGCAGCAGAGAGAGAGGCAGAGGAAAGAATTTGACTAGCAACTGCCTGGGTACAGAGGCATTTGTGGGTGCCCAGCCAGAGCTCATTCAGCTACTCAAAAGAGAAAGAGATGGAGTTGAGCCCGGGAGAGGGCAGAGTCAAATGACCTGATGGCCACAGCAGAGGGAGAGAGGGAGAGAGAGAGAGAGAGAGAGATATCGCCATGCGGGGTGGGTTTCTGGGTAGCTGAGCAGCCAGTAGCAGGACTTGTTCCTGCCTTGAAGGCGTAAAGCAAAAAGGGGGAGGTAAGAGCTTTGGGGAGCTATATGGCTTGGTGGGGATCCCCAGGGCATCAGGATGTCTGGGCATGGGAAGTAAAGAGCTTCACAAGTATTTGATCCCCAGAGACTCTCTTCACCTTGGAAAGTGCTTGAAAAGGAGAAAGAGAAGACTAGGAGTTGGAGAAAAGGAAAAGAGGGAGTAGACTGCAAAGTGGCTCAGTTGCTACCATCATCTGAGTGAGTGCGTGGCACAGGGAACTGTGAGTGTGGGTCAGGCCTTATGCTTAATTAGCTAGTTAGGAGTTAGGACTAGTATGGAATTAAGAACATTTTGGAAGGAGTTTTTGGAGATAATCTTGGTGGAAGATATATTAACTGGGTTTTCTCCACAATTGGTAACTGAGCATGCACAGTCCTTAGCTGTATCACATCAGCCCTTCAACAGTTCAATGGGGAGGTACTAAATAAACTGTAGAAGGAACTCCTAGGGCAGTGCTACTTATAATAAGGCCTGGGGGCCACATAAGCTCTCCCCAATCCTTTTGCTGTGGCCTCAGCGTACTCCTGATCATGCTGTGCTGACATTTTTGGTTTTCACTTGTGTGTTGTCTGCATTCTAAAATTAATCACTCAGTTTCCGTACATGGATGCCACCTGGCAGGAAATAGAGGGAAAAAAAAAACACATAGGGATACAAAAATAAGATGCACAGATTCTAGAAAATGGACAAGAGTGTGAGAGAAAGAGATGCAAAAAGACAGAGAAGGTGATTGAAAATGGCACAAAAATGAACATAACTACAAAGAAAAAGACCACCCTCTCAGAATGTTGATGTTGCTGGACATGACCCGCTATGTAGGAATCATCCCTGGAATTTGGCCCCTCCAAAATAATTGGTGAGTACCACTGGTCTGGGGGCTAAGGGCTGCAGATCTGGTGGGCATTTGAGGGATTGCCGTTGCACATATGTTACTGAATTGATTTTACCCACTACTCCTTCTGTTCCCAATACCTTGTTATGCTAGCAGAATCCAGTGACGCTGCACCTGCTGCCCCTTTAGAGCAGCAAACAGTAGCTGAATCTAACTTTTAAAATGGAACATTTTGCATTTTTCTTGGGTAATTGCTACCCCCTTGACAACATTGCTACCCTCTTATAAAAATGTTAAGATCCATCCCTGCCTTGTTAGCCCCTTTCTTAAATAAACCTGTACGTGGTTTTGCATTTCATCATTTGTGATAAACCTCATTTACCGTTTGTGATCATTGTTCTCACCTCATTGATTGCATGGTTGCTGTGGTTGCATTGTTGGGTGGGATTCTTGGGGACTGTTAACAGTTCTGTTTCTTGGGAGTGGGTGAGTAACTTCCTGTGTTCCAGTTGGTAGCTAAATGGCTTCCCCATGTGGAGGTACCATGTCACTAAGGTGTCTGCCCATCCCATATCAAAAATCAGCGCCTCCGAAGATAAAATTATAGAGATCGTATATATATATATATATATATATATATATATATATATATTAAAAACTAGAGAGGTCACCATGAGACCCTTGCAGTCATTTGCATACTAGATTCATAGAGATTGTATAGGCCACTTGCATATTTGTTTGGGTTTCGTTAACCAGGTAGGTACACTAGAAAGTTGAATGCGTATTTACAGGTACAGCCTGGGAGAGTACAAAAGGAGATGTATTGCAAAGAACAACACCAAATACATTGCACATTGTAGGCCAGACATATAAGCAACAAAATATAATAGAAACAACAAATACTGTTTAGGCAAAATAATCACACAAATGTATCGGTGGATCCATACGGTGTCGTGAAAGCCCCCATTTTGTCATGAGATGACCTTTCTAGTTTGTAATATATATTATCTCAATAGTTAAAAGCTTAAACCTCATTCAGTCATCAGAGGACAGAGCACAGTGCCATGTGGGACTGAATGTATCCACCCACAAGATCGTTTAAAAAAACATCGCCGCAAGATATCATGATTCAGAATGTCTGGAGCCTTTACAGCAACAAGGGGATTTCAGCATTACAGAGTTATGCCTACCCCTGTCGACGTATGTGTAGGCAGGGTAGGGAAAGCAGTAATGGGGAAGGGATAACAGAGCAGGAGGTGTGGTGCCTAGCCTAGCCACTCTCATGGTGGAGTGGATAAGGCACTCGCTCCTGCAGCAGGGGAGACCTGGGGACCAGGGTTTGATTCCCCGTCTCCCAGAACTGAACTTTAGTGGGGGGGGGGGGTTTAAAGACATTCCCCCTCCTCCTGAGTTTCTCCCCATCCCCAAGGTCCACACCCCTTCGGAGCTGATTTATAATAATTCCAGGGGATGTGGGGGGCTTTAGAAACTCCTGCTGTTTTGTGTTGCTTGGTGTTTTCACCGATATTGTCATTTCTTTTTGAAATTTTGGTGGCAGCGTTGTGTGCTGCAGTGTTCCTGTAGGCGATGTTATCGCCTGGAAATGGACTAAAGGAGGATGCTGCACACGTGCTATCTAGTGAGCACCTCGGATACCTCATAGAATAAGTAAGAGCTGTGCACCAAATGACAAAATGATTATCATTCTCTAGAATATTAGTAAAATAAAGTAGTTCATATATTCCAGCCCACTCAGCAGTTTCTTGAATTGGCAGTGCATAGATTTTCTTGTGTTAGTATCCTGTAACAGTGACAATATTAAGTACACTGTATGTAATCATTTGTAAGTAGCTTACTAGCCCAATAAATGTAATCAACGCAGCTGCCTTCTGATCCTCAGGGTGTTGTCATTTAAAATCAGTGGTGACTGGTCTTTATTCACTGCCTCTTTGGTTACAGGATTAGCGTTAAGAATCAGCTCCCTTTTCTTAAATAATTGATTTCCCCTCCACTTTATTGTTTGGAGACCTAAACAAGTCCACCAACCCCCCCCCCCCGCAAAAAGAAAAAAAAAAATGAGCTGTGCTTTAGAATCCAGTACATGCAGGGCTCGCAGCCGAGAATTCTTTAGCTTTATCACCTGGAACACAACTCCATCTCCTGTTGCAGAGAAAAAAGTAGTGTGATCCCACTACATGCTCATCTGCAAGTGTTGAAACATGTTAGATTTATTTATTTATTCCATAGTTTTGCCAAGGTCTTACACTTTGATACATAGTACTAGAGTACATTCTAGTTAGAAGTGACTGTACTGTAGGCCCATCATGTCTGCCAAACCCTCACTTCATAAGAAGAGATGAATAAATATGTTGTGTAAACTAATTTAATTTATAGTGAGAAAGTCGTATTTGTAGTGAGATTCCCAAGTAAATCTACAAAAATGCTATAGTTTATACAATTTAAAAGTATGTTATTTATTTACTCATTCGATATCTAGGAATAAATTATTGAGCAGTTGGATCCTTTTCACTGGTGCCCTGGCAGATAGCGGCAGCAGTTATATTACAAATAATGATTACGTTATATCGGGCACATCCATAAAATATCCCCATGACCGCATGGTTTTAGTTTCCATCCTTTTCATAGAGCCAGTTCTTAATACTACAAGTTTAGCTTTATTAAAGTTAGGCTGTCCTGGATGGATAACGGTAACGGTACCAAGACAGCTGATATTAATCAAACATACGCACAGTAGAAAGCTATGTAAACATCAAAGAGTACATTTATTTTATACTGCCTTACTAGTAATGTATCCCATTGCACACAAGAATGGGGAGGGTTTGTTGTACTCCATTCCCCAGGTCTCAGGCTGACTGAAGTGACCCCTCATTGCAAATGACAGGCATTAATTTGTGTGTAATAAGCATTGACAGCCTTCAGACACTCGGACAGAATTGTCATTAAGTACTAGAGAAAGCTGAAGGGGTCTGTATTAGATGAGATAATTATTTCTGAAAAAATGCATTGTGCCTCCTCTCTGGCAGAGTGTTTTTTTTTTTTTTTGCTGTCTAGTAAAACAGAAAACACGGCACAATCAAATGCCTCTCAAATTGGTGAGGAAAGTAGCAGAAAGCAAGAACTTTCAAGTTCAGGGTCACATCCTCTGAGCAGGCAGCAGGCCAGGGAATAAAAATGCACAGGGAGGAAAGTGTTTTATAGTTTTAGATTCTCCTCCACAACCTGGCACTTTTTGAAAAAAAGAAGAAAAAGGCAATATGTAAATGTAATGTCTCAGAATCATATGGGTAATATTTCAAAATAATAACAAAAAAAACTTTTGTCTCTGCTCAATTTCTTCCCAACATTGAAAGTAATTTGCATTTATTATTTACATTTTAAAAATGAAGGGCCCAACGTGCACCTGTGGAGGGGTGATAAATAGGGCCGATGGTGCACAGAGGTCCCACACCGCACGTGCGGAGTCCTTCGCGTACCCATATCTTGTGGTGTACACCCTCTCATCACCTAGACCTGTGCCAGTAGTGCACGTGTATGTGACCAGGTCATTGGCAGGAACAGGGGCAGGGGGTTGCAAGAAACCAGTTCTCAAGGCAGACTCTGGAATGCAGAGGGCTGGCAAAGGGGGCAGAGACTGCGTTGACTAAGGGGCTGCTGTAGTGCTTCTATGCCCCTCCCTCTGCCCAGATGCAGGACATTCCAGGAGCCTGAGCATCATCCTCTCCACCTGCCCCAGCCCTTGGAGCCTGTACAGTAGCCTTGGGGTCATACCGGCACAGCCAGTATTCCTTGGAGAACTGCTGTATTCCACTAGTCCCTGGTTCTTGTTGAGCTTGGGATCCACTGCAGTGCTAGCCCTAGATTGGATGCCTGGTGTCAGCACTCATCTGCACTCCCCTGCCCCTATGTGATGCTGCCCCTCATGGAGAGCAAGGGCTGTGGATGCTGTCCAGTGTGTACAGGAATCTGAGTATGGAGGCATGTGGTCAGGACATGCTTGAATCATGTGTATGCCCAGCCGCTTTGTAGATCAGATCATGTGTCCAAATACTGAGATCTGAAACAGAAGTTTGAAATGAACAACTCAAGAAAACTTAGCATACTATATATCATGTTTATTGTAAAAAGAAACTTTGTTAATGAGTGTGTAGAAGCAGATTTCCACTAAGCTGTCTCTGCTGTTTGGCACATCTACCACTTCCTAATATTTGGAGATAACAAACAACCTGCTTCAGTTGTTAAGCATCCTTCTCAGCAGAAATCCTGAAGACACCCGTGATTGAATTTCTGCGGTTTTAGCTGCCTCGGGAAGTGGTGGGCGATGAGCCTGCTTCTCATTGGCTGCTGAGGCTGTGCTTGGTGCCTGTAAGACTGGCAGAGAGCACTTGGCTGTGGTAGCCTGCTGCAGAACGAATGTTCACTGACCTACTTGTAGGAACATGAAGCCCTGGCAGACAGGACTAGCCGTTGATCTCACGTCCTCCTTACTTACTCCCTCTATACAGAGCAGCTCTTTTCCACTGACACGGTTTGTAGTAGAGAAATACAAGATAGCAAGCCAAATGATGAAAGTATATGTGTGCTCGTCTTTTGGTAGCGCAATGGGATAACCAGGAGAGTACATAAAGCAACAAAATACAGCTAAAACTTTAGATGGCAATGCTTGTACCTCCATACTCATTGTTATACTACTATTAATTAGGGACGAGCACCTGGGTCAGGTTAGATCCATGTGATAGTCCGACAGATTCCCTATTCCCTACCCCCATCACATCCTATGACACTATAAATAGGAAGGCATTGGTCTCTCAAGTGCCTGGCTAAATTCCTTTGTGTTTTTTTTTTTTTTTAAACCACTGAACTATTTTTCAGCTTGATTTCCTGAAGGACAAAGTCTACCAGATTTTTTAAATTATAGTGTGTACATACCCCGGCACCCACCATCACCATTTTCACCATTCTGAGCCACCTCGCTAGTTTGCATGATGTTTTTTAACCATTTCATTGCACTGATCTCACTGGGTTAATCTTGATCCACACAATCTTTTGATCACTATACCAAGTTTACTGAAAGTCATGTAAGTTCAGGGGTAAGAAATGGTTAAAGAGCTCTGGATGTATAGTATAAGTGAAATTTTGAAGAAAAGAAATTTCTAGGTACATATCTTTTATATTTCACTTGTATATTTTCTGTAGTTAACTTCCTTCTCCCTTTTCTTTAAAATGATGAACATTCACATAAAAACACAGAAACATTGAAACGTTTTCTTTAATTATGTGCATTCATATAAAAAATGTCTCACTGTCCCTTAGCCTTCATCTGCTTAGGCTGCTTTTCTTCACCTGATACCAAAGTCCTCTGCTTATGGCTATCACAAACGCACTCCGGGGGTCAGACCCTCTGCTCCCACAGTGCCCTACTTCAAAGTGCAGTATGTGAACGGGGACACCTTACTATTTATTATGGGTCCGAGCAACTACCAGTCACGAGTCCTGGGGTCAAATATGAATCCTTTTTAGCTAGCATGCCCAGGTAACAGGTCCAAATATCACACCCTCTTCGGGGAAAGTAGTGCAATACTTAACCCAGTGGGCACACAACCTGGTCCTCCTCCTGACTCACTTGAGACCTAGGTATTTCCTTACCTTGCTGCATATGGTGACACACTATAAGCACTTTAACAGTTATGTCAGAATTATCAACACTGTCCCAGCATTCACACTCAAAATTAGAAAATATATTGGGCAGGATTTTAAGGAAAACAAATTTACTAAAATTAATACTAGTAAATAAAATGCAAAACACAGAACATATAGAGAATAACCGATAGGCCTGTGTCTATTACCAGGGAGTAATAGCATCAAGAGGTTCTGGACACATGACTCTTGAGAGCGAAGCTAGAGAGGTTCCAATGTCCAGAACCTCAATTCATACTCCCTGGTAATGATTACAAACTATCGTTATTTTATTTAAAATATGGATCAGACCTTTGTTTGTAATGGACAGTCGACCACTTCAGTTGAGAACTGACTTTGTACTGGTCGACTGCCGCACTGTCCTATGCTCTGCATTGAGCTGCCTGCTCGCTCGTGATGGTTCCCGCTTCCTGCCCATTTTTTGGTAATTAACATCCTACCTGCTCTTCATGACCGGAATGGCAGGATCAATCACATATTTTCATTTGCTGAGGCAAAAAAGAAAAACTAAACGGAGAAGTGTGACGACCGAGTTGACTCTCGGTAAGCGAGAAAGGGCCGCCATGTTTTTTAAACTGTTCTGCCCGCCCACACAGGAACAGCAACCAATGAGGAGACACGCTTAGGTCGTGGGGGGGGCAGAAGGTATCTTTTTGGGCACTTGCAATGATACTATTATCACCATAAAACTATACTATTAAAAGTGATTGACAGTACTATTATCACTGAACCTTTGAGGGTATTACTGTTTTTTTTTTTTGTATGCTTTACAGACCTATTAAATTGAAGATCCATATATTAAATAACATTAATGTTACAGTCAAAAAAATAAATGGACAATTATGAACAAACTGCCTTATACTGAGTACCTAACCCTACCCCAGTTTCAGTTGGTAAATAGTGGTGCTGAAATTACTAATTTTGGCAGAAGTGCTTCTTAAGTCCAGAACACAAGTGTGTTAAGTCTTGCAAAGTTGGAACAAGACTATGTTCTTTCAGGAGTCCAGAATAGAAGATGACTCTGTCCTTTCAGCCAGCTGATAATATTCAAAGTTACAGTCCCAACCTCCCTGTGATGTCACAGCATGTGAGGTCACTCTTAGTCCTGTAATTAATTTGTATAATGACAAATGCATACCCAAATGCCTCAGCTGACTGCCTGTTTGAAAACTGCAAAGATAGCAATATCTTAGTTATAAACAAGACAGTCTATTTCCTCATCACAGCATAAGTTTATAATAGCATTCCCCCTTGAATGTTTCAGAACATCCTGAAAAACACCTCTCTTAGCTGTGAGAATTTCCACAGGTTTCTGTCTTTATCCACTAGATCAGTGAGAGGGCAGATCCTTCTTTCCTCTCTTTTAAAATCCCATGTTCCATGAGGCTTTGCTGCTTGGCCTGTTTCCTAAGCAGAAGTGTAACACATATATTTATATGAAAATTATATGCATATAACTAGTAGGCGGTTATCACGTTACAATGGCATCGCTCTCTGTTGCTGTGGAAATTATTACAGTGTCATAAAATGATTACCTGCAGCAGGAGCAGATGAAGTCTAATGAACATGATGGTTTGTTTTTTTTGCCACTGTGTTTTCTCCACCTCTTTGCCCACTGGCATCCCTCCCCTTCTGGACTGCAGTGCCTCCCCTGCTACCTGCCAGACTCATCCCTTGCTACTACCTCAGGGATGCTGTCCAGACCTTGCCAGACATCCACGAGTCCGGCTTTCCCCCTGCCGGTCATTGTGGAGGTGCGCTTCCTGGTGCTTCTTCACTACCCTTTAAATGGCCAGCTTGTACTTGCTAGGGGATTCCCCATGATCTAAAGGAGGATTGAGCATCCTCAGTGTTGACTCAAGGGGACACGTATTGCTGGTGCACCAGGGGTCCATTGGCAGGGAAGGGACCACGAAGCCATCATCCGGTATATCGGTGTGGCATTTATGCCAGTGTTCCTCCCTGCCCTCCCTAACTCTTGCACATGCTGTGGCTGGCCTGGGAGGTGCCTGACAGTGCATAGTCATTTATGCTATCAAAGGCACCTTCATTATACTATGACCAGGAGCAGCTGGAGTGCGATTAAATCAATAAAATAAAAGTTAGGTTTCCATTCAGAGAGTTGTGCATACAGAGAGTGTGTTAATATTTTCTCTCTAAGCTCATTCATTGTCATTCTTGTCCTCACAGTTGGAGGAAGCCTAGGCTAAACAACTCAAGGGCTTCTTCAGTGTATCATCTAGGCCGATAGAAACATTTTTTGAAAAAACGCGTACACACCTGTATTCTGTGATTATTTATTAAAGTGCAAATTACATAGGTGCGTAGGGAATGCTGACCAGCTACCCTTACGTATCGCCTCGATAGGAGGCTTCCTCAGGGGGCATGGCTAATTTGTAACAAAGCCCCCCAGCCCATGTCTAGGGGTACCTGATGTTAACGGTGGGAGGGGGCCTGATAACAAAGACAGCAGTCTGAGGTAGCAGGATTTCAGTGACACAAGGCCACGGCACGTACTTGGTGATCAGGCAGATCAAAGCAGGGTAGTCCAGGAAGCTGAATAGGGTCTATGAATTTGATGGCAGCAACACAGATGAAATGCGGCTCAACACTTTCTGGATGCCTTGCAAATTCCACACCCAGGCTTCAACACACACTGACCCTCCTGTCTCTCAAGGTGCACCAGGCTCCGAGCATCCCAGGGCAACTCATGCAGCCCTGGTGATCCCAGAGACTCAGCAGTGTTGGCGCCCGAAAAACCTTTGGGCCCAAACGACAGTTGAGTCCTGCTGCAGTGCCACACCAGAAAGCGGAAAGGGGGCTGCCATCACCACCATCCCTGCAGCACGGGCTTTCACCAACACACTGCCCCAGCAGCAGAAACCAGGCATACTGTTCATCCAGACCCGCTGCTGACCTGCCCAGTGCCACAGTTCATATGACGGGTCCCCGTTACACTCTCCGGGCTACGGCTCCCATAATGTGGCAGTGGGGCCCATTCAAATTGCAGAATCCACAGGCCTTCCTCTTAGTATAGTGCTGACTACTGGGGTTGAACACCTGCTGGCCACTCGACTCACCACATCTCTCTACTGGCCTCTTACTATACTGTTGCCCAGATGACTGACTCCACGCCACCCATTTAAGGATCCCCGGCTAGGCCAGGGACAGCAGGGGACAGGCGGAGGACTGCGTTAGCCACCCCAGACCCCGAACTCTCGACCTTTTCTGCCCGCTGGTCCTCTTCCTCTCCATTCTCAAGGGTGCCAAAAACCTCCCTTTAATACCCAGCTGGGAGACATAGCTCCACCCGTCCTGCAGGCAGGCTACAAACCCCACAGCCAAAAAAGAGGAAGGGGAGGAGCAAGGGCTGAATAGTAAGCACCCATAATTGGGGGTGCTTACACTCTCCCACCCCCTTTAAACCATTTGCCTCCTGGTGAATGAGCCACCCAGTTACCCTGAGGCCCAGGATGGGGCAATATGTGCACTCTCCACCCCCCACCCCCCCCAGCACTCATAGGCAAAGTTGGGCTCATCGCCGCAATGGTGAGCTGTCTCAGGGTCTAACTTTCAGAACTTATATACACAGAAAATACATGGTGACCTACTCCCTGTTCCCTAGGCAAACCCAGCCGGGTACTAGTCTGAAGTGGCAGCCACCCATCCCCAAAAAATCACGACGCAGTGCTGCTGCCACCAAAAGTAAGAAAGGACTCCTGCATGGCTACCCCTTGGTCCCCTATTGCAAAAGTTAAAACAGAAGCAATATTTAATAAGAACAACAGTTTTCAATTCAAATGGAATAACAGCAAATTGCTATGTACTCTGCAGGACAGCAAAAGAAGATGATCCTCCCCCTTTTAAACTAGTGTGATGTAGTCTATGGTGCCGTTCCCAAATCCTCCCTAACCAGATTGGACACTCTCTTTAACTCCTCCTGTCATTTTGCCCTTATTGCTCCATCACACAGTCATCACTGTGACTGCTACCACGCCCTGTCCCTTCCCCCACTTGCCAACAGGCGCCTCACTCATTGTGCCAAACTCACTTCTAAATTTTGGTTAGGAGAACTTCTCTCCTACCTCTCATGCTCACTGTCTCCCCCCCTCCCCCCTCCCACTCCCTCAGATCCTCTGACATTTGCACTTTGCTAGTCCCCGTTGAACCACTCTCATCGGTCAGTCAGACTTCACACATCGTTTACCGCAAATCTGGAACTCCCTCCCCCCAAAAATATAGTACTCCTCCTTCTCCTTTGCCTCTGCCTCACATAACTTTCTCTCATCTAACTGCTCTTGCTTTAATCCTCCTTAACCATCCTCCTATACCTCTGCTCCTCTCCATGACTCACATCTCCTATTAAACCTTCCTCCCCCCGAGCCTGCTTCTCAGCATGCTCTCCTCTCCCTTCACCGCTTACCCCCTCACTCCTACCTCTAACCTTCTTTCATTACCAACTTTCCTCTGCTTAGTTTTGACCTCTGGCAGGGTTCTCAGCATCCTGGAGGGGTCTGGCACTGGGCAAGCCTCCTCCCCTTCCCTTCTCTCCTTTCTACCCAACTTGTCCTCGCCTAAATCTGCCCGTGGTTGGGATTCTTGGCACCCTGGCAATGTCTACTCTCAGGTACGTTTCTTCCCTCCATCCCTCTTTTTTTCCTTTCCTTTTCTATTCCCCCTGCCCAACTTGTCCTCACCTAATTCTATTCCCTGGCAGGGTTCTGTTCTCTGCATCCTGGAGGGTTCCGGCACTGGGCAATTACTCTTCCTTCACTCCCCCTCCCTCTCTCTCTCTCTCTCTCTCTCTCTCTCTCTCTCTCTCTCTCTATCCTTTCTGCCTAACTAGTCCTCACCTGATTCTGTGCTCTGACAGGGTTCTCAGCATCCTGGAGTTGTCTAGTCTTAGGCAGGCTTCTTCTTTCCCTCCCTCCTCTTCCCTCCTTTCCCTTCATCCTTTCTTTTCTCTCTTCCCAACTTGCCCTCACCCAATTCTGCCCCCTGGCAGGGTTCTCAGCATCCTGGAGGTGTCCAGCACTGGGAAATGACTCTCCCTTCCCTTTCTCCGTCCTTTCTACCTAACTCATCCTCGCCTGACTCTGCTCTCTGGCAAGGTTCTCAGCATCCAGAAGTGGCCTAGACTTAGGCAAGTTTCTCCCACCCCTTCTTCTCTTCCTTCCCTTTACCATCTCCTCTACTATCCCTACCCAACTTGTCCTTGTCTACTCCTGCTCCTTATTCTAAGTCCTCACCTCATTCCGCCGCTGACAGTGATCTCCGCACTCTGAAGGGGCCAGTTCCAGGTATGACTCATCCTTCCCTACCCTACCCTATCTCTTACCCAACCTCTCTCCTGCCCTCTTCCCCCTGCACTTAAACAAAGGAATTAGTTCACTTGAGCTAATAACTTGATCTTTTTGTTCTGTCTGAGGTGCTCCCAGATTGCACTAGCCTTGTGTTAATTTGCCCCTCGCAACTGATTTTTTTGCTCACTTTACTCCGATAATGTTCTCCCCATCTTTATCCTCTCCTTCCCCCAGCTGGTTTCCTCTGTCTACCCCTCTACCCTCCTTGATGTCCCCTCACTGCACCTCATTCATTTAATAATTGCTAAATAATCTGCCTCTTAGCTGTGATCCATTCCTGCAAGGAGTTGGCTCCAAGGCTACGTTAAATTTCTATACTATGTTCCTCAGATATGCCACTTGTAATTAAATGCATGTTCCAGAGGTATGATATATAGAATCATATCATAGAATCATAGAACTTGACAGGAGTAAAAGACCCCATGGTCCATCGAGTCTGCCCTTACTCCACCCCCCCAGACTACCGCCTCCCTTCCTGAGAACCCACACTTCCCCCGTAGCCCTTTATGCCTGTCCCAAGCCATCTTGAATCCTGGCACTGTCCCTACCCACACAATCTTCTCCAGAAGCTTGTTCCAGGCATCCACCACCCTCACCATAAAGAATCACCCCCTCACGTTCCCCCCCTCTGGTGTCCCCCTTGCTGTCTCAGGCTATGCCCTCTAGTAGCTGTGTCCTTCTTCATTTGGAATAAGCCCCCCGGGCTCCCTTTGTTTAACCCCTTGACGTATTTGAAAGTCTCTATCATGTCCCCTCTCTCCCTTCTAGTCTCCAGGTTGTATAGCCCCAGCTTGCTGCATCTTTGTTCATATGGTTTGCCCTTCATCCCTAGCACCATCTTGGTCGCTCTTCGCTGAACCCTTTCAATCAGGTCTATGTCCTTTCGCAAGTGAGGCCTCCAGAACTGGACTCTGTACTCCAGGTACGGTCTCACCATAGCTCGGTACAGGGGCACTAGGACTTCTCTTCTCCTGCTGGTGATTCCCCTGCCAGTACTAGCCAGCATCCCATAGGCCTTCCCCACTGCCCTAGTACACTGTTTCCCTGCCTTAAGGTCAGTAGAGACTACTATACCCAGATCCTTCTCCTGCTCCATTGCACTGATTTCCTCCCCTCCCATTTTGTACTCTGTCCTCTGGTTACCGTGTTCCAGGTGCATAACTGCACACTTCCTGATGTTGAATTTTAGTTGCCAGGTCTCTGCCCACTCTTCTAGCGTTCTTAGGTCCTGCCTCATGTCCTCCACCCTGCCCACAGTGTCTACCCTAGTGCAGATCTTCATATCATCTGCAAAGAGCACCACCCATCCTTTCAGTCCATCTGTAATGTTGCATATGTAGATACTGAAGAGGAGCGGCCCCAACACCAACCCCTGGGGTACCCTGCTCATCACTTGCCCCTCACTAGAGTGCTCCCCCTTCACTACCACCCTCTGGGTCCTGTCAGCTAGCCAGCTTTGCACCCATCTAGTTATTTTGTTCCCCGGCCCATACCTCCCAGTTTATTGACCAATCTTCTGTGGGGAATGGTGTGAAAACCTTACTGAAGTTCAGGTAGGCCACGTCCACAGCGCCCCCGTCTATTTCCTGCATCACCCAGTTGAAGAATTCAATAAAACTGGACTGGCATGATTTCCCCCATGTGAACCCATGCTGGTTGTTGTTCAGCAATCCATTCCCTTCTAGGTACTGTGCTACCCTCTCCCTGATGAGTGCTTCCATGACCCTCTCCTCCACTGTGGTAAGTCTGACTGGACGATAGTTCTCCTTTGCCTCTCTATCCCCCTTCCCTTGTGTATTGGCATGACTGTGGCTCTCCTCCAGGCCTCCGGCACTTTCCCAGAGTCCAAGGACAAGTTGAATAGCCTTGCCAATGGGGTGGCTGACTCCTCTGTTAGCTCCCAGATCACCTTCGGATGCAGTCCATCCGGTCCCATGGTCTTGTCCACTTTCACCCTACCTAGTTCCTCCCTGAATCTCTCTATCCTAAAGGGACTCATTTCCACTCCCCCTTCCTCATCCTCACCCCTGCTTCCTTCATAAAAATTTGAGTAGAAGTACCTGTTCAGCTCTTCTGCTATCATGTAGCCATCCTCCAGTGGCTCTCCTCCATCCCCCCCAGAGCCTTGCGATCCTTGACTAGTCTTCCTACTTTCCCTCACGTACCTAAAAAATTTCTTTTGCCTTCCCCTTAGCTTGTTTTGCAATCCGTTCCTCCATGTCAGCCTTTGCCTTCCTAATCTCTTTCCTTGCTAGCCTCCTTAATTCCCTCTAGGTTTCCCTGTCCTCCACCTTCTGCATTTTATTATTTCCTAAATGCCCTCCGCTTGCCCCCTACCACCTTCGCTACACCCCTGTTGAACCACAGAGACCTCCTGCTTTTTGCTCCTTTCCTTACCCTCCTTATATATATGTGTGTTGCTTCCTTGACTCATAGAAACATAGAATTTGACGGCAGATAAGGACCGCTTGGCCCACCCAGTCTGCCCATTTCCCTACCTAATGGATAAGCTGCAGATCCTAGTTAACCAGCAGCCTACTTCTTCCTACCCCCAACCCCTAGAATTGCCTTATGACTGTCCCATGCATGCCGAATTCCACCACTGTTTTGACTCACAACCTCCTCCAGAAGGCCGTTCCATGCATCCACAACCTCTCTGTGAAAAAATACTTCCTTAAATTACCTCTGAGCCCCCCATCTTCAAATTTGCCCCCTTGTTCTTGCACACCTCTTTTTTTGAAAGATGCTACCCTCTTGGACTTTGTTGATTCCCTTGAGGTACTTGAAAGTTTCTATCATGTCCCCCCTCTCCCTCCTTTCCTCGAGGCTATACATATTAAGCTCCTTTAGTCTCACTTCATGTGTCTTCTGGTGCAGACCCTGCACCATTTTAGTTGCCCTCCTCTGGACAGCTTCCATCCTGTCTATGTCTTTGCGGAGATTGGGTCTCCAGAACTGCACGCAGTACTCCAGATGGGGTCTCATCAGCTGTCTGTACAGAGGGATAATAACTTCCTGTTTTCTACTGGTGATGCCACTCCCTATGCATCCCAGTATCCCACAACCCTCCTTGCTGCCCTCTCACATTGCTTGCCTACCTTTAGGTCATCTGATGTGACTACCCCAGGTCCCTTTCCATTTTGTTGTTAGTATCTCACCCCATTGTGTACTCTTCCCTGGGTTTTGCTTCCCAGGTGCATTACCTGCACTTCTTAGCACTGAATCTAAGCTGCCATATATTTGACCATTCCTCTAACCTTGCCAAGTCACTTTTCATCCTTTCCACCCCCACCTTGTGCATCAACTCTGTTGCAGATCTTTGTGTCATCTGCAAACAGACATACTTTTCCTTCCAGTCCCTCTGCAATGTCGCATATAAAGACATTGAAGAGGACCGGTCCTAATAGCCCCCCATAGGTCCTCCACTTCCCTTATATCCCCCTATACCACCCATCGTTTCCCCCCACTAACCTTCTCATCTCATTAAAGTCTGAACCCCTGAAGTCCAGTACTGTTGTGCTGGTCTGCGCCACCTCCCTGCCCGCCCCTACCTTAAACCTGATGGTCCTATGGTCGCTATTACCCAGCTCCTCCCCCACCACCACCTCCTCTACATTCTCCCCATTTGTTAGGACCACATCCAGTAGGTTGCTTCCCCTTGTTGGTTCCCTGACTAACTGCTGAATGAATGCCCCCTGTAATACTTCCAGAATTTCCCTGCTTCTAGTTGAAGTTGCGTCAGGGATGGACCAGTCAATGTCTGGGAGGTTCGGGTTCCCCACTAGTAATGTTTCTCCTTTTAGAGCTACTTTCGCTATGTCCTGCGTCATCTTCCTATCTTGCTCTTCCCCTTGAGTGGGTGGTGTGTACACCATGCCAAGGCTCAATGACTCCCATGTCCTTCTGCCTAGCATTGCCCATAGTACTTCAGTCTCTCTGTCTCCCTCCCTCTCCTCCAACACCTTCACATCTTCCCTTATATACAAGGCCACCTTGTCCTTTCTGATCAGTCTGAATCCTAGAACCTCTGCCTCCCATGTGTGGAGGTCCATCCACCAGGTCTCTGTAACTGCTATTATGTCCAGTCTATCATATGCAATGGTGGCTATTAACTCCTCCATCTTGTTTGCCAGGCTTCTAGTATTGAATACCAGGCCCTTCCATCATTGCCCCCTTTCCACAGTTTCCCCCACTGGCCTGCTAGAGCCCCCATAGTTAACTGTATGTTATGTCACAAATGCGATTGTATGATTATTTATGATATTTTTTAACTGTATGTCTTGTTACAAATGTAGTTGAATGTTTACTTTCTCCGATATGTTAAATGGTAAACTGTATGTCTAATTCTTCATGCAATTGTACCCCAGGTTGCACTGGGAGACAAGCAGCGTGTTGTTCAGTGTGCCTTCCTAGTGAAACATTTCAATAAATAAATAAATAAATAAAGAGGCTAAGATATATCTACCCAGGCACACAAACACATGCAGTGTGTGCACGCGTGCACACACACACACACACACACACACCAGCACACACTCACACATTTCTACCTTCCCCTTCCCCCAAACAGCAAAACAGTAAAATTAACTTGGCAATCCATAGTCCAGTACTATTGGTGCAGGGGCAGGGCACCCATCTGCAACGCTGACAACCCGGGTTCAGGAATGGACTCGGGACATCAGAGGGCTGGTTGAGGGAGAAGGATTGAGCATCTTTGGGACTGCGTTCCTTCTCTGGGGGAGGGGAGTAGAGTGTCCAGCCCAGTGTGGACCTCTGGTGGAGGCTGGGGGTACCTCCGTGCTGGTACCATTACTTGAGTGGGGTGGGGCAGATGCGGGACGTCATTGCACACCCTCGCCCCAGGGAGAAGAAACACTAATAAAAATTGTGGGCCATCCACAATGATGCCTGCCCTGGTCCTTATCGCTTCCTCTGTCTCTCTCTCTCTCCACAGACCAATTCCAGAGTCCGTTGCTCCAGCCGGGCTCAAACCTCGCCTTCGGGGTAAGCCAGGGAGGCAATGTTGGTGGGTGTCCCCGGCCGACACTTTGTCTTGTCCTTGACAGGTCTGCCTGGCACCATGGCCCCACCCTGGGGGGTAAGCCGGGGGTATCTGCGGGGAAAAATGTAAGTCCAAGGAAGTGGGGGGCGGGGTGAATGGGAGTTTGGGCAGAGGAGGGGGGGGGTGGCGTGCAGACAAAAAAAAAAATCCATAGTCCAGTACTGTAATCCATAAGGCCACCAAATCAGGGGCAGTCCCACTAATGGGTGAAGGGAACAAAGTTCCACTCAAAAGTCTATATAACCCAGTTACATTCTAAACATATTAAACAGAAACAGTTTAAACAGTAAATAAGTGATCTTATCCAATTGCAGAAGGCACAGGTGGCAAATACCAATCTTCACCCAACGGGGCAGTCTTGCAGAGTAATCACAACGATGGGGACATTGGGCTCTACAGTCCTGGGCCACCCTCTTTGGCATAGTAGAACTGCGGGTCTGGCTTGGTCATCTCTGCCCAGAATGAATCTTTGCTGACCACATAGTACATGGTGCGATGTCCCATGATGTCCTATACCATGGCAGAATGTCTGAAGAGGGTCAGTCCTGTCCAGATCGTGGATTGACACATGAATCTTGCCATTGAAATAGCTGCAGGCTTCGGCTCTCCAGCTGCCTTGTTCCTGGCTTAGATTTTATCAGGGGCTCTATAGAACACCCAATCTGCTCACTTCTCCTCTAGAATATCCCAAATCCTCTCCGACACATAAGGATACACTTTATGGGGGCACTCCTTGTGAACTCATCCGTGAATCCACCGTTCTGCCTGGGACCACTCCAGGATACTACAGACGCTGGTCGTAGGAGCCATGCCCTCCGCCAAGCAAGTACCAGTCCTGTACTTGAGGTTTACGGGATCAACGGGTCTAAGACCATCCATCTTCTGACGGATCTGCTGACATAACTGAGGCAGACGAGGCCACGATCAGGTACGGACAACTTAGGCCTGCAGAATGGTTTTGGAATCAACCTCTCTACATCCTGGTCCTTGACCAACAAGAGAGTAGCAAGCCTTCTGGGAGCAAGGTCCAGGGGGTTCCCCAAAACTCCCCATCTGATTCAGTGCTGCTGAACATCTCTTCCTCCAAGATTATATCATGGGCTGTGACACAGCTCCTTTGCCCGAAGCAGGCACAGCCAATGCAGGCATGGGGAAGGATTGGGCTCAGTGGGCTGAACAGAGTGTGACTGCTTTTGTGCCCACCCACACCCTCTCCCTTTGCCACGGGGAGACATGGAGGCCTTAGAAGAAGAGGACCTGGGCAGACGTCTATGCCCACTCTTTCTCCCCGGGGTGCTTCAGGTGTGGAGTCCTTCTGTATGCTGCCAGTTGCAGACTTCATTTCCTCCCAATCTTGCATGCTAGCAGGGATGGTGGAGATGCTCAAAGGTGTCAAACGCATGAGCCAGCTACAGGGAGCGAGGAACTGCTGACTCATTGAGCGGGGTGTGGTGGGTGCTCCACAAACACAGTTAGGACAAAGGGGCAGGTGAGTCATTCCTACCCCCTGGTAGTTGCAAACAGCACAGTAGTTTAAAGTGGGGGCCTTCTCCACTGTCACCTACAACCAAGCCAAAAGTGAAGCTGGCACAATCACTGTCTGTCCCAAATTCCTTAGGGGCCTCTGCCATGCTGTCAGTCCTTGAACTTTCTGAGGAGAGGTCACGACTTGCTTGATTTCAGAAACAGTACTACAGCTGGTAATGTTTCCCAGCTTTCGATCGCACCAGACCACAGATACAAAAATAATAGTGCTTGCCAAGGATCTCCCACAACACCTCACATTACCTCCTTCCCAGCAGTCCAAGCACATCAGCCAATCACAACTGCCACAGAGTCATTAACATAGCACTGCTTATGCAGACAGGCCTGCTAAGATGGCACCACACAAGAAAAGGTGTGAAACAGTCTCAGCGAAAATGGCAAGTGGTAGAGGCCAGAATACCACTGAGACAGTCTAAGCACAGTTTCCACACTCTGCCGAACCCAAGGAATAAGCCCAGGTACGAATGTACACCCCAGTCAAATCCCAGATGAGCCCCCACGTTGTAAGCCCTCCACCACACTGTTGTTCAGATGACTGACCCCATGCTACCCGTTTAAGGATCCTGGCTGGGCCAGGGATGGCATGGGCCACCTTGGCCCCCGAACTCTCGACCTCTTCTTCTTGCTGGTCCTCTTCCTTTCCACTGCCAAGGCTGCAAAAAAACTCCCTTAAATACCCAGCTGGGAGTCATAGCTCCACCTGTCCTGCAGGCAGGCTACAAACCACACAACCAAAAAGGAGAAAGGGGAGGAGCAAGGGCTGAATAGTAAGCATCCATACTTGGGGGTGCTTAAATGTGTTTGTAAAGTTTTTGTTCATCTGTGCAGTTTTATAGTGAATAAAAAGTAATTAGCTTCCGTTTCCTTTTTCCGGAGTAAAACCTGAGTAGGAAGAAACTATCCCCTTGTAAATCATATCAAATGCTCACAGATGATCAAAATCACATAAATCTTTGTAAGCAAAAGCTTTCTCTTTCTCTAAAAAATTGCAGTAATTCTTTCAGTTCCCATTAAAATACACTGCCTATCTTGCCAGAAAGGATTTTTTGACATCACAGCACAAGGACTCATTATTACTAGCAGTAAGCAATGTGACAAGGTTTAGGACCCTGTCCTGCAGAAGAGGATTAGTAAAAAGTGACACCACCATGTCAAGGGCCACTTTTGTGGTGTTGGTCATTGGTACCTATAAATACACAAAGCAGTTAACATGAAAGCACCTAGGTGACAAAGAAATGAAAAGACTTACCTGTGCTTTGTAGCTAAAGTCTTTTGGGCAGCAGCATCTCTTTCTTTTCTGTCCTTTCTGTCCTGTTCTGTCCCCTGGTAGGATGGCCACCTGAAGGGGAAACCACACTTCTGTAACCTAACACTGTCCTTATCTTCCTGCTGTTGTTTTTCTACTGCAGGCACGGTGGTGTTTCTCTCCTATTAGAATGCCAGGTCTGTTATGTTTGTGAATACCTGGCATAGTAAATGTGCCCTCCTCCTTGTCAGAAGCAGCTGAGCACTGCTTTTGCATGTTGTATGTATATTTATTTATTTGAAAGATATCGGAATCACAATCCTTTGAGTCAACGACTCCTTTGCAAAGGCTCCATATCAGTAAGAACATACATCAGGTGTAAACTATTTTACATTTGGTGACAATACAAGCCCAAACATATGGTAAGGTATTAGCTTGAAACATTGATAGAGGACTTAAACATTTGGTGCCACGTAGGATCTGGGGTTACATCATCTGGGATCATTATAGAGGTCCCTGGTCAACACTTTGATTCACATGACAGTAATTCAGTTCCGGAGGGTCTTACAAAGTAGGCCCTGTGTCAATATATGTTTAAGGTGTGAATAGAGGATCATGGCTTAGGGGAAGCGTAGAAGTCATGGGGGGTGGGGCAATAATTGAGGCACTGGAACCTGGTTAGAGTTATCTACAGTCACAGGTTTCCAAGTTGAGGAGTGTCTTAAGACCAACTTTAAACTGCCCCAAACTGGATGTAGGGGAGATTGTGGATGTTAGGTTGTTGAGCCACAGAGGGGCTCGATATCAGAAAGACCGTTGCCCAAGAGAGGTTCTACAGTGAGACACAAGTATGGGAGTGTTTGTCGAGTGTCTGGGGGTCCTCCTGAGCGAAACAGTTTGGACAAGAGGGTGGAGGCCTGTCAGTGCTCGTTTGTGTAGTATCTTCCTTGCTAGAAGGCAGGTGTGATACTTCACCTATTTTGGAAGTTTAGCCAGCCAGTGAGTTTGTAAAGATCACAAGTGTGGGTTAGCTTGTGACAGTTCGAGACCAGGCGACAGGCTTTGTTGAGGGTGAGGTTGATGCTGCGTAGGGCAGTATGATCAGCAGACCCATAAATTACTATGCCATAGTCCACTAGGGGTAGTATTGAATAAAAATGTATAGCTTATTACACAAAATGGAGCCATGTGTTCCCTCCCTTCTAATCACCAACTTATTGCTAGCAGAGTCAGACAGCCAGTTAGGGAACTGCTCTTCTCCTTGGAGCTTGTTTTGTTCAAAAGAAAATTAATGCTGCTGTTTTCTGCTTTTTTCCCCCTCCCTCTGCTCTCTGCTGATTCAAGCAGCAAGAGAGAGCAAGTGAGATAAAAAAAAGAGAGAGAGAGAGAAGAGGTTCACCCACAGATCCACTGTAGGGAGCGGACATGTAGCTAAAGTGAAGTGTTACTTCACGTGTTTTTCCTCTCCCCACTGGAATTGCTGATAGGGAGCATCATCGATCGGTAGTGAGTAGGAAGAGAGGTGGTAGATGCAAAAAAGGGAAAGTGCTGTAAGCACTGCCCAGGTACTCCCCACCTGCTGAAACTGTTGGGCATCAGAGATGGGAACTCTGCCAGCTGTTGCTTGAAGCCTTGCTAGGTGCTCATTGGTCTCCGTCTCAGCCAAGAAAGGTACAGCCAAGCAGCAGCAGAGAGAGAAGGGAGAGCATGGCAGGTGTACAATATTATAAGCACATAAATAAATGCCATATAATCTTAGTACATAAACCATCAAATAGTCCCTCTCCACTCTGCTAGAGAGAGCAGCAGGTGAAAGAATATGAGAAAACTGACATGCTCGTTTCACACACTCTGTCTGACTGTTGCCCCCTTGTATGTTGCTGGTGTGTAAAATGTAAAAACACAAAGGCTGTAGTTTACAGAGTCGAGTGCTCTGTCCAGCTGTCCCCTTCCAGCACGACTGAGAGGTCAGGCAGCCGGTGGCAGTGCTACAGCAGAACAGCTGTCCTTACTGTAAACTGCTGGACTTGGTATATCTTCAGATGCTCTAAAGTGTTTCACCAGCTATCTAGCAAACCGCACACAACAGGTGAGAATAGGGTCTACCATTTCTGCTAAACTGCCTGTCTGCTCTGGGGTTCCTCAAGGATCGATACTGGGACCCCTTCTATTTAGCACCTTCCTCAATAATCTTCCGGCATCCTATTATGAACCGGTACTCCTCTATGCAGATAATGCAGTCATTTTCTCAAAGACTGCTGACCCTACCCTCCTTCAGGCCCAACTTCAGAAAAGTTTTACTGAAGTTGAGTCCTGGTTCACCTCTCATAAGTTGGTGCTTAATTGCAAAAAAAGGTCACGCTCTTCCATGGTACCCAACTCCAAACTACTGGTGATTAAAAACAGTGCTGGTGTAGTCCTTGATCAGACTCAGTCTTTTAAATACCTAGGAGTTACTCTGGATAGTACGCTCTCCTACTCCCACCATGTTGAGAATGCTGCCCAGGCAGTTAACATTCACCTAGGCCTTCTACACAGACACTGCCTTACCGAAGCCATCAGACTGGCTATCCAAAGTTCAGTTGTGTCTATTATTGACTATGATTTGGTCATTTATGGTAATGCCTGGACACAACCCTATGGCGGCTCACCACAGCTCTAAATAAGGCATGCTGTCTACTGACTGGTGCAGCATATTGTACTCACACTTGTGACCTTTATGGACAAGCAAAGTGGCTTCAACTCCAGGCTCGCATTGAATATCAAGCCTGACTTCTGGCTAAGAAGGCAGTCCTTGGTCTCATACCACCAGGTTCCCTTCAGCTTTTCAGTCCCTTCCGGGGGCACTCGTAACACACAAAGTTCTGTGAGCCAAACTTTTGCTGTCCCTTGCTGTCGAACCTTGCTCCGACAGCGATCCATTGCAGTTAGAGCGGCTAATTTATTTAATTCCCTTCTTCCTGAGATTGCGATGACTGCAACCTTGGAACCATTTAAGCAGAAGCTGCATCAATTCCTAGTTTCCAGAGCATCTTGTGACTGCTGTACATAATCTTTGCAGACAGCTAAATGCACTGGGACCTCCCTCTTTTACCATTCACCCCCTGTATAGCCCTACACTGTTGCTGCGCTATTCCACATACAGCACTTCCTTCATCTCTTTTCCATCCCCATCCCTGCCCTCTTTTCATCCTACCTCATCCCCCCTTCCTCTGCCCCTCCACTCCCACTTCCTTCTTCTTCCTTCCCCTCTGTTTCCTCACCTTGTTCTGTCCCTCTACCCTCCCCCCGTGGGTCTTTTCCTACATAAGCTATATTGTGGCAGCTCCCTCCTTGCTCTTATTTTGCTCCTTCCACCCCCCAAAATTCACCCCTTATCCTTCTCTCCTCGTAATCCCTTCCATCCCTCTTCAGACAAGCCCACTGGCTGCACTTGACACCATATTTATCTTGACATAGTATTCTTTTGTTTATGTAATTACTTTCCTCATGTTGTGCTACTTACTGAAACCATTGTAATTTGTTATTCTTGTGACTTGACGTGGAACCTCTGTAAAAGAGCCCTTGGTTCAAAGGTCTTTTCAATTTGTTAAATTAATAAAAAAAAAAAAAACTACAGGCTACTCTGCTTATGCTAGGCCGCTCAGCCTGGGAACTCAGTGCCTTGTCTCCCAGGCTTTTCACTGTCCAGCATATCTGAGCATCTGGCAGCTCTTTCTTTTAGAGAGCAAGTGGCCTACTTTCTCCCCCTCATTATGCTGTACCCTGGAAGAAGGGTGGACCTCGGGAGTGTTCACAACAGACTCATTAGTCAGGCATGTTAGTCTGCAGGGTGCTAAATGATCTCAGGGCGAGGCGTACAGGCAGTTGGTCAGTTCTCGTCAGTGTTGGGTAAGTTACTTGTTCTATTACTTTCTATTTCTTTTAGAAACTTGATCCAGGAAGCTCTGTGAAGTCACTAGCAGGGATAGAGAAGTACTAGAAAAAGTAATACACCTTACTGTTACAGTTACTTATTTCTTTTTATACAAAAACAATACAAAAATAATAAATAACTATAACAGATGACATTTATTTGAAAGTAATAGGTTAGTTACTAGTTACTTTCAAATAAATGTAATCAGTTACAGTTACGTATTACTTCTGTATAAAAAATTTAAGTAAGTGTAACTGTAAGGTGTATTACTTTTTCCAGTACTTCTCCATCCTTGCTAGTGACTGCACAGAGCTTTCTGGAACAAGTTTCCGAAAGTAATAGAAAAAGCAACTTACCCAACACTGGTTCTCATTCTATTCGACCTCTCCTCAGCATCTGACACCATGGTGTGTTGTTGGATCACTTTAGGGAGCTCTGCGACCTCACCAGCACTGTCATCAAATGGTTTAAGTCCTCTCTCACAGATAGAAAGCAGAGGGTTGTTGTGGGAACTGTTCTTCTCACTTGAAGCCCCTATCTTGTGAAGTTCCTCAGGGCTTGATTCTCTCACCCATGCCGTTTGCAGTGTACATGCTGCCCCTGGGTGACATCACTAGACACTACAGCATTGGGTTTCAGTGCTGTGCAGATGACACCTAAGTGTATCTGTCATTTGTCCCCGGGACACAGACTGTGGTGTCCGTGCCAAATTCCTGCCTAGCCTAGGTCCAAGACTAGATGTTCTCTAGCAGGCAGGACAGAAGTTCTAGTGATTGAACCTGGTTGTCAGAGAGGTGCAGAAATTATTGGAATGGCGAAGGGTCTGATGCTGGGTTCCTGTCCTGTTACTGTCTCTGCCAAACTGAAGAATCTAGGTGTGATGCTAGATAACAGTTTGACACTAGAGGCTCAGGTGTCGACCATTGGTCGAATATTTTCCACCACCTTAGAAACAGTTCTGGGTCAAACCTTTCAGCCTGTCTGATGGCCTGGCCGCACTAGTGCACATTTTTTGTGACTTCTAGACTTGAATATTGCAATGGTCTGTACCTCATGGTGAATGGAGGTGTCCTGCATTGTGCAGCTGATGCAGAATGCAGCAGCCAGGTTGCTGACAGGCCTATGCAAATCCTGCCATTTGACCCTGGTTCTGTGTAGTCTGCATTGGCCGATGGTGAGGTGGTGAATCACCTTCAAGGTTGGTTTGCTGACCTATAAAGCCCTACATGGAAAGGGCCCTAACTATCTGCATGACCTCCTGTCCCCTCATCACCTCATCCATCCTCTCCACTCCTCCTCTGAGGGCCTCCTCTTAGTTCCCTGGGTCCAGCTAAAATCTTCTGGGGACAGGGCTTTTGTAGTAGCTGGCCCAGTCCTATGGAACTCCCTTCCCAGATCTCTGAGGGAGGCCCCCTCAGTGGAGGCCTTTAAGAGGGGTCTGAAATGCAACCTTTTTAAGGAGGCATTTGGCCTATAGCCATCTAAAAGACAAAGAACCTCTGTGCGCAAGCACTGAGGCAGTGGTTACCCCAAAGGGCATTTGGCCGGGAAGCCAAGTTTCAAAGAAATACAAAATCACACATGCCCCAACAATGCAAAACATCATGGGCTGCATATGCAAATCACCACAGAATATTGTGCTGGTTCAACTTTAAGCAGAAATGCATGATGCCGAAAGGCCTCTCACACAGTTTGCAATGGGTCTTACCAGGACTCATCAGTATGCCATGTCTGTTTGACACCCCAGTGGAATGAACCAGCTGCTCTAAGATGGTCTATCTGGGTTATGTTGTGGTGAACCCAATTAAAACGACAAACAATTTAAAAGACAAAGAACCTCTGTGTGCAAGCACTGAGGAAATGGTTACCCCAAAGGGCATTTGGCCGGGAAGCCAAGTTTCAAAGAAATACAAAATCACACATGCCTCCACAATGCAAAGCATCATGGGCTGCATATGCAAATCACCACAGAATATTATGTTGGTTCAACTTTAAGCAGAAATGCATGGTGCCGAAAGGCCTCTCACACAGTTTGCAAAGGGTGCCAACAGAAGACATAGGCAGCTCAGGCTCTAGCAGATACTGAACTTTATTTTATATTAGTATTTCATAATTTTGCACAATTTCACAAACGAGCCTGCTCCAGTTTGTGTTTGCCTGTACTGTGTTAGGAGTTCCTGCAGCCAGTCGAATAGTGATTACTGTAGTGCCCCTGTGCTAATCTTATTTGGGGCTGTTAGCTAGACATTAATATGCATTTCCATGCGTGCAGCCAACAGTAAGCACAACTAGGAATCCTCTCTATAGCCACCCGATTTGGTCCTGCTAAGTTTCAAACTTTCTGCTAGCCCTGATTTGGTCTTGCTAGAAGTTTCAAATTCCCTGCTAGCCCTGATTTGGTCTTGCTAGAAGTTTCAAATTCCCTGCTGGCCCTCTCCTACTCGCCACACCTTAGGAACTGCCCACCCCCAGCTGTTAATCCTTTCTCCCTGTAATTGCCTACTTAATCCCCCCCTCTCCATTCTTCCATAAATACCACCCCCTCCCCGAGGAGACCGGGAGGAGGTCATGAAGCCAGCTCAAGCCCTCCTGCTGCATAGCAATCCCCAAAGAAAAAGCCCAGGTAAATCTACCTTGCTCCTGGCAGCAGTCGCGACCGTTGGGTTCCTGGCGCCTTTTCCTGCAACGGCCACCAGCTCCCCTTCCCGCCACAGGGTTTACGGCGAAAGTGCTCAGACAGTTGCAGCTCAGGCTAAACCCCGACGAACGCTTCGCATTCGGCTCCCCACCGCCCCACCACCACCACCCTTGGTCGGCTTTTCAATTTATAGCTATATTTTGTCAGGTGACCTGCCTGAAATAACCTATCAGCCCATTCTTCCATCAGCAGGTTATACCAACCGAACACTAGTGGCCACTGTAACATACCTCTCACTCTCTTAACTTATAATGGTATCCCTTCTGTTTACTTCCCTACTGATATCCAGGTTCTTACACCCTGCTCTCCAACCCCCCCCCCACCTCTACACTATAATATTAGCACTTCTTCTGCAGCTTTATTTGATTATTGCAGACCCATCTCGACAAACCCACACTCATACCAAATTGATCCGATGGCCTATACCCACACACGATCACGCTAACCATGCCACTCACACATGCTATGCACTGTACCTCAGCTCTCCCATTCATGAGACCCCAACCCCCACCACCCATATAAGCCCCTACGTTCCTCTCACGACCCTTACCTTTCTTTCCAGCATCATTCCTACTCTCCCAGTCCCCACCACCAGCACTAAAAGCCCTACACCCCACCAGGCCTAGTGTCACGCATCCAAACTGTGCAGGTGCACCCTGCTGCAGAACACCCTCCTACTCCTATTATTATCTGGCAACATCCACCCAAACCCAGGACCACCCCACTCTAAGGCCTCTCTTAAACAACCGCATGGGAGTTTGTTGCTAGCCACTCTTAACATATGCAGCCTACCTAAAAAACACACCCCTCTCCAAGGCTGGATTGCCCGGCATGCCCCAGACATACTAGCCCTATCAGAGACCTGGCTCAATGATAAAATTCCCAATACTGCTGTCTCCCTCAGTAATTATACCTTCTTCCGGACTGACAGGACCAGCAAGAGAGGTGGAGGCTGTGCTATTTATGTTAAATCCTCGCTCAATGCCACTGAAGTGTACACCCCCGCACCCCAATTTGGAGCCCAGACGCTAACAGTCAAACTCAGGCTGGGTACTAAAACTGTCCACATCATATCAGCCTACATCCCCCCTAGAAACCAAAAACCAGCGTTTGACTCTATCCTCCGCATTATCTCCCACCTACCTAATACTAGTGAAATCATCCTTATGGGTGACTTCAGTGTTAACTGGCTATCCCCAGCTTCTGCCAGCTACAAAGACACTACCCGTGCTCTCAATCTTACCCAAATAGTCACCTCCCCTACCAGAAGGGACCATAAATCCAGGACCTCCACACTGTTAGATCTCATTTTCACCAACAGGCCACGTAACCTCCCCCACGCAACTGTGCTCTCTGACTCTGTCAGTGACCACTCACCAGTAACTTGCAGGTGGTCGGGTAAATTGCCCTCTGCCCCCAAAATCTCATGGCAGAGAAGGCTCAAAGGAGGCCTCGAGAACCTCAGCCCACCTATCTCATTGCAACTGGCTCCCATTTACAACACGGTCAGTTGACACTCGCTCGCCCACTTTATAACCACCTTCAGCGAAGCATGTGATATATTCGCTCCCTCTCAAAGCAAGTTGTGAAAACCAGAACCACCCCTGGATCTCACCATCGCTTCTAAACCTACTACAACATAGAGACAACCTTTGGCACAAGGCCCTCAACTCCCAACGCACCCAGGATAGACAACTCTACCGGGAGGCACGCAACAAATGTACCTGGGCCTTGCGGCAGGCTAAAGCGAACTTCTACCAGCAAACCCTCACCTCCTCCTGGGGCGATGGGAAAAAATTCTGGAACAACATAAAAGAACTCAGTGGAAAATCCTGCTCCCCTACCCCTACCCAACTCAACCTTAATGGGGTTGACACACAGGATCCTGCCACCATCGCTGAGGCCCTAAACTCCTCCTTTTCGGACCTCTCCCATATCCTCCCCCGATGTCTCCCACCTGGCCCCACCCCACCCTCCCGAACCCGAGGCAGTGTCAACTCGCCTCCCTTTCGGCTCAGGTCATCTCGTGCAGTGAGGCCAGACTCTACATTACCAAAGCCATAGCCAACACCCGTTACAGCAATGACTCCCTTGATCTTAAGCTCATTCGGCTTACTCTGGATGTCACTCTTCCCCACCTTACAAAAATCCTCAACCTCTCGCTATGCCGTGGTCAGTTCCCCTCTACTTGGAAAAGAGCCATAATCACCCCCATTCTTAAGAGCGGTGACCCTACCAACACCAACAACTACAGATCTATTTCTATACTGCCACCCCTCTCCAAAGCGCTGGAAAAAATAGTCTCTGACCAGATAACTGAATACCTTACTAAATATAACCTTTTTAGCCAGGAACAGCATGGTTTCCGGACTGGCCATAGTACCGTCGCTGCACTTGCGGAGTTCACCTCATTCCTCCATGAGGCCCTCGACCAAGGCTCAATCGCAGGGGTGGTCTACGTGGATCTGACCAAGGCATTTGACATGGTCAGTCACAAGCTACTGCTCTGTGTCCTTCCACAGCTTAATGTGTCCCCTGAGGCAACGGTCTGGTTCAGGGACTACCTCTCGGGACGGTCGCAACAAGTCAGGATAAACACCACCCTCTCCACCTCCAAGACAGTTTGCTCTGGGGTCCCGAAGGGGCCTATACTTGGTCCCCTGCTTTTTACTCTCTTCCTTAACTCTCTCCTGAAGGCGTGTAGTGGTCATCTACTACTCTACGCGGACCATGCGGTACTGTATTGGAAACATTCTCAACCAAGCGCCCTCCAACTGGCCTTACAGGGCTTTTTTCGTGAACTAGAGAACTGGTTAATGGACCACTGCCTGATCATCAACTATAAAAAAATGAAATCCATGATCTTTGCTCATCGTCAAAGCCCACATAGTCAGTTGGCCCTACTAATTAAGAACTCTCAAGGCGACCCGCTGGAACACGTATCAAGCTTCAAATACCTGGGCATCACATTAGACATCTTCCTCTCCTACCATAGTCACGCCCAACTCCTCTCTTCCGCTGTCAACTCGAGAGTGGGCATACTCTACCGTCTCAAGCACTGCCTACCCCTGCAGGCTATGCTTCTTGCAGTCAACTCCTCCATCCTCTCCCTCGTTGACTACGGGATTGTTATATACGGCTCCGCTGAACCCACCACGCTAAGCAGTATAAACGTAGCCTTGAACAAAGCATGCCGGCTAGTAACAGGCAGCGACCGACTTACCCACACCTGTGATCTTTATTCTTTGACTGGTTGGCTAAACTTCCGGCAAAGACTAAGGTACCACACATGCATCCTCGCAAAAAAGATACAACTTCAGATAGCCCCCAAAGGCCTACTCCCCATTATCAGTGCTGCCCCCAGGCGCACCACAAGACTCACAACTATCCCTTCTTTTCGAGTCCCCTTTGTAGAACATCCCTAGGGCAGAGATCATTCCGCCACCATGCCCCTCTCTGGCTCAATACGTTACCACCCCCTCTCTCACAGACCCTCAGCATCTCTCTTTTCAAACTGGGTCTCAAAGCTCTACTACTTGAGAGTGCTAAATGCACCTGTGGCTAATTTTGCAGCCCACTCTATTTGCTTCCTCGCCTCACACATCTCCTGACACAGGGCCTCTCTTGACCCCAAGTACCTGCACCCTACTAGTTTCTGTCATAGGATTTCTAGATTGTTGATTAATTGCCTCTCTGTTTTAATAAGAGCAAACCTGTACTGCGTTTGACAGTACTGAAAATGTATATACTGCCTGTTTTTGTTCGTCTTAATCTGTATATGTCCTCCTCCACCCCCTGTAACTGACGTGGAGCCTTTGCAAAAGAGTCTGTGACTCAAAGGTTTGTAATTCCGATTATATTCAAACAATAAAACATGTGTTTCATCCTACCAGGACTCATCAGTATGCCACGTCTGTTTGACACCCCAGTGGAATGAACCAGCTACCCTAAGATGGTCTATCTGGGTTATATTGTGGTGAACCGATTAAAACAAAAAATGATTTAAAAGACAAAGAACCTCTGTGAGCAAGCACTGAGGCAATGGTTACCCCAAAGGGCATTTGGCCAGGAAGCCAAGGTTCAAAAAATACAAAATCACACATTTCTGCTTAAAGTTGAACCAGCATAATATTCTGTGGTGATTTGCATATGTAGACCATGATGCTTTGCATTGTTGGGGCATGTGGGATTTTGTATTTCTTTGAAACTTGGCTTCAACTAAATCTTACTAAATACTCATGCCTCCTGCTTACAAGAGGTCTTTTATCTTTTAAATTGTTTTTGTTTTAATTGGGTTCACCACAACATAACCCAGATAGACCATCTTTGGGTAGCTGGTTCATGCCACTGGGGTGTCAAACAGACATGGCATACTGATGAGTCCTGGTAGAACGAAACACGTGTCTATGTCTTCTGTTGGCACCCTTTGCAAACCATGTGAGAGGCGTTTCGGCACCATGCATTTCTGCTTAAAGTTGAACCAGCATAATATTCTGTGGTGATTTGCATATGCAGCCCATGATGCTTTGCATTGTCGGGGCATGTGTGATTTTGTATTTCTCTATAACCATCTGTTCATTGGCTGTCTGTTTTTAAGGATTGTTTAATTATTTAGTTATTATTTATTTAATGTTAACTGTTTTATGTCTGGTATAGTTGAGATTGTTCGTTGTTATTTATTTTATATTTGTTGTAAATTGTATTTTTGTACAGCGCTGTGAGCCCTCCCCCCCCGCAAGAATGGGATGCTTAATAATAAAAGTTTGCTTACTTACTCATGGGAGGAGCCTGTGCTTATTCACAGAAAAAGGTCTCTCCCTCTGGCTTCCTGTAGATATGAAAACTGTATAAAGTGGAGCTATTTCTGCATAAGGAGGAAGCAGAGTGGAGGACCTTGTTGTACTATGTACATATTGTGTAATACATGATTTATCTGATTGGTAGAAAGGAGTGGTTACCATGGTCAGAGGGAGGGGGCATAAATTCCCTTTGTATCCTGCCAAAGGGTTAAGTTAGTCCTTGCAAAGCCTCAGAGAGTGAAGGACTTGTAAACTCTTGTGCTCAGGAGGGAACCTGAAGATTCAGTACTTTCTGAAAACACTAACAGGGAAAAATAACTTTAAATCTGTTCTAGGAAAAGGACTAAGCGTTGCATATAAGAGACTGATCTGTGTGATCTGCCTCAGGTGTATTCCCGAATTGCAATGATTTCTTGTTGTTGTATGTTACACATATAAATAAAACAATGCCACCATCCTGCTGAAAAACGTATTGCACCTTATCTTCTTGTGTCAGACTTCCTTGTTTTTTTCCATGACCTATGAACGGCAAAATAAAAACTGTGAGCAAAGAACCCAGCAAAAGCATATAAATTATAATTAACCCTTAGACTGCCAGCAGAATTAGAACATATAGGAATTTTGGACCGATATATCAGTCTGTGGCACAGCAAGGGTTAAGGTATCGAATGGTACAAAACCTAATTTCTTTAAAATGTTTATCCTTATAGCCACATGCTCTTTAAGAACGTATTTCAGGAACTCCACAGGTTTGTTGTAAATAATGATATACCTACATTTTAAAGATCCGGTGCTTGTGTGAGTATAGAAACTGTGTGGCATGAAATCTTTACTGGTTCAAAGAAATATCTCAAACGACCTGGCTCAGGGCGTGCATGGTATCTGAATTTCCCAGGGAGTGCCAGTGTCTCGCAGATTAAACTACATTTTGAGTCGGAGTTGACCTAAATTCAACAAGCTTTTGTTTTGCAATAAGAAGCCCAGTGATCAAGGATTATCCATCAGGACGATGCAATTTAGTGTGAACTGCTAGAAGATTAGAGGCATCATCCTAAAGCACTACCAGGACTCCTTTGATCTCTTATGCCTTGGTTATTTGTATATTTACTAGATTTAATGTTGGCTGGTTTTCAAAAAAACAATATGTAATTTGCCAGCCATGTAGAAAATAAAAGGCAGAATCATTACAAGATAACACAAGTTGCCTGTTCTCTTCCCACACGTTTTCTGATAAAACATTGATTTTAACCTCTTCTTTTTCAGTGTTTTTTAATTTTTAATATTGTATCGATTTGGCCTTCTTAGTCATTTTTATGTTTGCTTGCACACATGTGCAAGAAACATAGTGTTACCGTACGAGTTTTCGTGGGTGTGCCTTCCCCACTTCCAATGCCCTGCTCCCTTTTGCAGGTGCGGCTGCACTGCGCCAATGAATGTCTGAGCTGTCTATGACAGCCATTCAGATGCAGTGGCATACAGTTCTGAGGAAAACAAAGCCACAATCAGCAGTGGTAACATGTAGGCAATTTGCATACTGCCAGATTGCCTACTCGTCAGCACTGCATCTGAACTGTCATAGACAGTGCGTCGTCCCTCCCCCCCAACGAGCACCTACGTAGCACGCTGGGAGCCCACCCCAGCGTGCTCCTCTCCACCCCCACACACTGCATGACCGACGGGGTTCCCAATCCTCCGTCAGCTCCCCTGCCCCCCTCCCTCAAACAGACTTCCAGGTGCCACACTGGGAGCCCACCTCAGCATGGCAAAAGTCAGTATGGCTGACGGGGGTGCCCAATCCTCCATCGGTTCCACTGCCCTCCCCCAAAATAAACTTCCAGCTGCCACTCTGAGAGCCCACCCCAGCGTGGCAAAAGTCCTGCGTCGTCTTTCTGAATAAGGGAAAAAATTGTAAAGAAGAAAAGGTTCCTTGACTGTCGCCCCCCAACCCTTCCCTCTCCACCCCCGACCCCATACTTACCTCCGGGCCAGCGCAATGATCTTCAGTGGACGGGCAACCGTCTGCACTCTTGAAAGCCGACCCTGAACTGAAGAAATGCCCGGTAAGCTGTATAATGGCATAAATGTTTGTTTTTGTTTTCAACTTTGGTGCATATCTCAGCCATTTTGAGGAATTTTGTCACCAAATTTTCAACATGGGGTTCTTGGGGCCCCACCTCATGAACTCGGTCACTGTCATTTTGTTATTCGGTCCTGAAAGGTGATTTCATGGTCACTGCGCGGAACCACCTTTCAGGATCAAGTAACAAACAACAGTGTCACTGTTCATGAAGTAGGCCCCCCAAAACCCTATATTGAAAATTTGGTGAAAAAATTCCCCCAAATGACTGTTTTATGAGCGTGTGCTGCACAGTTCCTACACACACTCGTAACTTCGCAAATGTTTATATTTTCACTCCAGATTTTCAACATTGCCATTTTGCCACACCTCCTTATGAGCAGTACAGCTGTCATTTTTCACATCTCACCCAAAATGTGTTTTCGTGCATGTAGCAAGCAATGGCACAGTCGGTGTGCGAAATCCATGTTTGGGACAAATTAAGAAAATTACAGTGACGCTGTTCATGAGCAGAGGTCTTAAAATGGCTATGTTGAAAATTTGATGACAAAAGTCCATAAAATGACTGTGTTAGGAGTGTGCATTGCGTAGTTTCCACGCACCCTAATAAGTTCACAAATTTGTATTATTTTCAGTCCAGATTTTCAACACTGCCATTTTTCCACACCTCCTTATGAACAGTATAGCTGTCATTTTTCACACCCTGGCCGAAAAAGTGTTTTCGCACTTCCGGAGCAGAAATGCGTGGTCACTGTGGGAAATTAGTGTTCGGGACAGATTAAGAAAATCACAGTCACACTGTTCGTGAGCGGAGGTCCCAAAATGCCTGTGTTGACAATCTGCTGTAAAAAATCCCCAAACTAATTACATTACGAGTGTGCGCTGCACAGTTTCTACATGCGCTCGTGACTTCACCAGTTTTTTATATTTCCTCCAGATTTTCAACATTGCCATTTTACACCTCCCCATGAACAGTAGAGCTGTCATTTTCACATCCTGTTAAATGTGTTTCACACCTGTGGTGCCAAATGGCATAGTCGCTGTGCAAAATCAGCTTCATTAACAAACTGATATTGCCACTGTTCGTGAGATGGGGTAACAAAAAACCCATGTTGAAAATTTGGAGTGAAAATACCAGCGAACACCTGGGGCGTTAGGGTTTTCGACCATAACGCCCCACCCTGTAGAGACTGACAGGCATCAGGGGTGTGACTTGGGATTGTCTCCTGTAATGCTCATGCCATTCCAGCCCCACCCTGCAGCCAGTGACAGGCATTGAGGTGCGCCCAGGACTCTTTGGCCCCAAAGTTCACCCCATTCTCCTATACTATACCCATCTCACCATATTTCCTTATGGAATGGGGTAAGCATAAGGCTCAAAGATCCCAAGGCACACCGTGACACTTGTCGGTGTCTGCAGGGTAGGGTGTGGTGAAATGGCTTGGCCGTTATGCCTGACAACCCAAAGGCACAACCTAATGCCTGTCAGTCTCTGCAGGGTGGTGGTGTGGTTGGCTTCAGTTCAATACTTCACTGCCATTCCTATTATGCATCTCTCTAACTCCTACATTGCCAATGCCAATGGCAGCAAGCAAACATTCGGCATTGACAAATTCTTGTTTTATGCTTACAACTACCTGGGTTACTTCTACATAGTCACACTTATGCAGTGATTTGAGCATGTGCAAAATCCTTGGAAAGGAAATCAGATAACAAGTGTGACTGGTAATGTTCCTGTTGGATATTGTAACCCTTCAGCTCATGTCTAAAAATAGGCAGGTGCTGTCTAGTGCATTTATGAGGTAATCGGCAGCTAAGGAATAAATAAACAAAAGTTTTAGGTGTGTAACTTTACCTTTTCCCTAGTATTCACTCTACCTGCTCTGTGGGCCAGCCCAACCCACCCCATCAACAAGGTTTCCCCTGTAGCTTTCTCTCTGCAGCAGAGTTCTCCTGAGTGGGGCAAACTTGACCAGGACAGTATAACTGAGTGCCTTGAATATGGTGGCATGGGAGGTCAAAGTGTCTCTCAGAGCCTTTACATAGTCCTGCTGCTTTCTCCATGTTTTGTACTCCTACCCACCTTGAAATGGACTGCGGGACACATGAGTTGACACCATATGCAGTGCTGTGGCTGCCTTCTGATAGCTTCCCCACTGCCAATAAAACCAGCTGTTATGCTCCCCGTATCCCCCCTCCTTGCTTGCTCAGCACCAGTTCTGGATCTTGAACACAAATCAATTGAATGGCAAGCAGAGGTTCAGCAGCTGGAACACAAGATGGCCCTTGCCTCTCTCATTTTCAAAAATCCATGCCTTAAATTTGACAAGTCATAATTTGGGTTATGAAAAAGAAAAAAAAAATCACAATAGTGGCAAACTTTAACATTTTGCATAATTTAAGTTTAGCTTCTCGTTGTCAACCAGCGTTGTCTGTCCTGACCGTAGTCATGTGATTGATGTGCTATGTTTAGTTGCTGCTGCCCCCACCGCAGTGCAAATGAAATGAATAGAATTCACGAGGATGTCTTGAGTCAACAACATTTGAAATACATCAACAGGTTGGGGTGCTAAGCCTGTTTGTTGAATGAGATGGTGTGGTTCCTCACAATTTAACTTAGCTATTAAAAGTTTTACATTAGAAAACAGAACAGAAATTCAGTTCAGATACATATATTTAAATGTCAACCAAAGAAAGTGTTGTTGGGGGGGTACTTTAATAAAGCTGACAAAATGATAGCAGTAGTAGTTTGTTTATTAAGCACTCAATCCAGGGAGCTCTGAGCGCTGTACATAATAAAACATAACATTCAAACACAATCAATAAATACATGTGGCATTAAAAATGTGCAAAATCAATCAGCAAATAGCTAAAACAAAACAGTGGGTTTGCGCCAACTTCAGAGATCTCCCAGGTCTGTTTACTAGATGCTGAGTGGAAATGCAGTTATTATAGCAAAATTTTATGACAGGTGGCCGAATGACCATTTGGTATACAAGAATGGTGCCTGTGGGATGCTATGATGTGACCTTGATTAATGTCTTAGAAGCAATGATTAGTAGATGAAAGGGTTAAATCACAACATCTGTCTCATGTGTGCGCCTCTCCTCACAGCTGTGGACATGGATGGAGGATCTCCAGAAAGAGCTGCTGGAGGATGTCTGTGCGGACTCCGTGGATGCCGTCCAGGAGCTTATCAAGCAGTTCCAGCAGCAGCAGACAGCCACTCTGGAGGCCACGCTCAACGTCATCAAGGAAGGCGAGGACCTCATTCAGCAACTCAGGTAAGGAGAGGATTGCTGTCTCTGGGGGCTGGGGCAAAGGTAGGATAATGGCATAGGTGGAGACATGGGCAGGTGCTGGAAGGCAGGAGGGAAAACAAGTCACTTGAAGGTCAGGGAACCTACAGCGCTTGTGTTTTACCAAGATATTCTGTGAGTTTAGTCCCAAATTTGGGGGAAGAGTCAGGGTGGGGGGCAGGGGAACCTCAGAAAATGCAGTGAATAGTGTTGTAGACTGTTGCCATGGTAATTCATGTTTGGGCTCTAAATATAAATAGTTATGATATATACTATAAATTCTAACTATATACATATGCATAGGCTTGCATCCAGTCCAAATCCGGATAGATATTGGCCGGTCAGAAATTTAGTTAATGAATAATGGCAAAGTGGGATACAAGTAGTTGTAATAGCAATAGGTAGCATACAGGGGTCGGGGACAGGTGGAATTCTTATGATGAGTTTGGTCTCTAGATTCATTTCCTGTTAGATGAACGTGACATTTTAAAAATTAATTGCCAGGCTCTTTGGACAAGACACTAATTTAATTTCGTTATGACCGATAGCAAAGCCTGTTCTTTTAGAATATAATTTGTAATACTGCAGCCTCCTTATTAGAATTACCTTGGCAATGGCACATTCTGAGAAAATATGTGTAGTCAACTGACGAACAATTGATACCTCCGTCTGTGTCTCATTTGGTTTCCCTGTGCCCCAGTTTGTTAGCCATTCCCTCTGAGGGCCTTCACAGGTAATAGACAAAATGAGCAATTTCAACACAGAAAGACATGACATTTTGATGATGGCAGTTACAGTCCCTGGTTTTCTTTTTTTTTCATACTTTGTACTTGTTGACATAAACTAAAAGAAAGAATTTGGTTAATTCCCTAGATGAATACAGTGCGACTCCTCTGCAGGCTTTATGAGAGATCAATGTAGATTTATGTTCCCGTGCTCCTTGTTAGTGTGTAGGGGTCAGAAGCCAAGCTACATAAAAGGGTGCATACTTTGTTTTGAATTCTTTTTTTTTTTTTGGGGTGGGGTGGGGGGAGTTGAGAGTGTTGGAGGGGGATGCTGCATTTCAACAAGTAGAAGAAATGAACATTACAAGCACCTTGATGCAGCCTTTTGTGTTGCTGTTTGCTTCATTGCCGTGCTCAGCTCCGAATGCATTCACTCGTTGCCTCTTACTCCCTGATTGCTGTAATGCTGAGCTCTTTCCCCATCACTGCCTTGCCACAGGGACTCTGCGGTGTCCAACAATAAGGCGCCACACAATAGCTCCATCAGCCACATCGAAAGCGTCCTGCAGCAGCTTGACGAAGCCCAGGGACAGATGGAAGAGCTGTTTCATGAGAGGAAGATCAAGCTGGACATTTTTCTTCAACTCCGAATTTTCGAGCAGTACACCATTGAGGTAAGAGCTGACTGACAGCAGCAGAGGTGGGGGGGATAGGTAGCAACTGGACAGACAGTTCTCAGTGCAGTGGGGGGAGGTACAGACTGCTTCATCCTGTCTCCTATCACTTTGTTTTCATCTGTTTCCAAGCAAAGCAAAGAGCTAAATTGGTGCACAGCAGTAAACTTTTAAGGAGCACAGAAACAACTAAATCATCCTAATTGTGTGAGGACATTTTATAAATACAACCACCGAAATCCTTGGAAGTGTGATTTCTTTACAAGAAGGAGGTTTGGTTAGTCCTGGGATAATGCAGCCCATGCTATTAAAAAAATGTAAAAACAAGTCAGCTTTGTACAGTAACTACCACAGGTCCAAGGAGTGTGAGTAGGACAGTAACATATCTTGGTGTGCCGGATTGCTGGTTGTGCTGTAATTTCATACTGAAAGAAGTTTTACTGGGATTCATTCTTCCAAAAGCATGTGAACAGAATCTGTCAAAACATAGTTACTTTTAAAGAAATATCACCTCCAAACTAGTAAAATTGGATTTGTTTTTGCACTTCTGTGTTTCTAGAATTTTTTTTTTTTTGCATTGCTTGCAAAACAAAGATTCTTCTGGATGACATTGGCAGCTGTTGTAATGTTATGATTTTCTTATTAATGACCGATAAAAATATATGTATTTTTTGTGAAGTCTATTTTTGCACTACCCGGTGAACTCTCTCGGGCATCCTCCAACACCCCCAGCTCTACCTCCGTGCCTGAGAGGCCTCCGATACCTGGCACCAGCCCAGCTATCCCCCCAGCCCTAAGCTCCCAAGGTAGGGCGCCCTATCCACCCAGGGCACCCTATCTTGAATTCAGGCCGGGCTGGGTTCATTCCAGGAGAGGAGGGCAACCGGCGGTGGAGTGTGGCTGAGTAGGTGGAGGTGCTGTCGCCTATCCTAGAGTCAGGGATTTTCTGTGTATATGCTTCCCCAGGGAGTGCAGCATGCAATGACATCCGCTGAAGGCTGCCTGCTGACATCTGCCGCACTCCCGCCCCCTTGTTCTGGCTGGTGATCCTGTTATACCCCCGATCTCCATCAGGGGTCGCATGGGCACCAAGCAGCCCCAGGATTCCTCCCCAGGGAAAGGAGAGCTGTCCTCCAGATGCTCAATCCTCTCCCTCCCCTGCTGACTCCTGACTCCCCGAGTCTGTCCCCGAACCCGGGTCACTGGCGTGGCACGATGTGTGGCATCCAGCGACTCAACCCTCAGCGCCACTGGGCCGGCCAAAAATATATTCTATAACTGTAGCCCCACTGCATCTAAACACATTTTATTTTCAAAGGATTCAGTTTGCGGTAGACAAGTACATATGCAATGCTAAACAAACACACAGACTACCCACCCCCAAAAAAAATGTCTAAAGATTTCTGTGGACGCCTGTGACTTTCAGTCATACATACATTTTAACAACCAGGCACTGACACATATTACAACTTCAAATAGTTTGCCAACTGTATATTTATTTGAAATTATCAACCTGGTAGGCCCGCTGAGATGAGGATTCTATTTCAGGGGTGATCCAGAGTTAATTACATATAGGAATATAACATCACACAATAATACAGGAAGCTGACACACAGTAAGAGTACAAAACATGAGCTAAGCCATCAAATATTGCACAGGGTACAATACAAAACAAAAAGACCCATATATGAAGCCAGAATAGTTAGATTTTCTTTAATATTTTACTGTTACTTAATGAGTTTTTTTTGTGGGGGCTGCATTGTCTGCAGGTTGTTTTCCTGTCCCTGCTCCCTTTCTGGGTGTGCTGTGGCAGCTGCACCCCATTCTGCAGTCAGCAGGGCAGGTGAGCAACCCAGAAAACAAGAATCAGAATGGCCACCACGATCTCCCAGGGGCAACACAAAATGCTGCCCTGTTTCTCTAGTAGAAAGATAAAATGCTGACACATTTCTCAAGTGGCAGCACAAAATGCTGCCACTTGTCTCAGATGGCAGCACAAAATTCTGCCAGATCTCCCAGTCGGCAACAAACAATGATGCCATGTCTCTCAGGCGGTGGCACAAAATACTGCCACATCTGTCGGGCTGCAACATAAAATTGTGCCACATCTGCCAGTCTACAACAAAAGATGCAGCCATGGCTCCCAGGTGGCAGCACAAAATGCTGTCTTGTCTTTCAGGCAGCAACAAAAAATGGTGCCATATATGTCAGGCAGCAACAGAAAGTGCTGTCACATCTCCCATGTTGAAGCACAAAATGCTGCCTCCTCTTCCGTGTGAAAGCACAAAATACTGCCTCCTCTCCCATGTGGGAGCACAAAATGCTGCCTCCTCTCCCAATGCTGCCTCCTCTTCCACGTGGGAGCAAAAATGCTGCCTCCTGTCCCACGTTGGAGCACAAAATGCTGCCTCCTCTTCCTCGTGTGAGCACAAAATGGTGTCTCTTCTCCCATGTGGGAGCACAAAATGCTGCCTCTTCTCCCATGTGGGAGCACAAAATGCTACCTCCTCTCCCATGTGGGAGAACAAAATGTTGCCTCCTCTCCCATGTGGGAGCACAAAATACTGGATCCTGTCCCATGTGGGAACACAAAATGCTGCCACCTCTCCCATGTGGCAACACAAAATGCTACCACTGCACTATTGGACTAGCTGTCTTGTTGCATTTTTTTACCATATGCATTTTTCCACCTTGATTTTCTTCCCCCTGGTCCCTGCGGCATACCTCTAGCCACATCACTTACCCGTCTGGGGGACATAAAGGTTAACCACCTAGGTGGCCTGCCACAAAAGGTTACACGGTGCCTGCAGAGGATATGAGTGAGTGAGTCAGGAGGGTATTTTCTCTGGTTGTTCACAGGATTTTGCACATGGATAATATGCATGCACACTTGCCACGAGGTACACAGACATGCCATGTCTGCCAGCACCATCCCCACTCAACTGTCCTTGTATTTGCTGCCATCCAGACTCCGTGAGATGGCAGTTACAGTAAATGGTCGGACCCAGGAATCCCTAACTCTGAGGGAGGAGAGCTGTTGTCAGACGCGCAATCCTTTCCTCTCCCAGCTGGCTCCTGCACAACCCTGGTCCGTTCCCAAACCCGGGTCACAAGTGAGGCTGGTGGTGTGGTGTCCAGCACCTCAACAAACTATGCTTCCGGGCCAGCTGTCTTGTTGCTTTTTATCCCCCTCCCCCTTTGCATCTGTGTTCCAGTACTATGCACGGGCCGCTCTGACGCTAGTGAATCCTGGATGCTGGGGTCTTCTGGGTCTCAGCCCGATGTCGGCTCTTGCCCTTGCCAGGCTGAGTTTTGCTGCTGGAAAGTGACTCCGATGAGTCAGATGGGGATGGCTCAGATTCCTCACACTCTTCCTCCTCACCAGGGGAGTCTTGGGAGGGTGATGAGCCCTCTGGGGTGATTCCCAAGTCCCTTTCCGACGATCCATCTTTTATTGATATCATGCACCACATCCAGTCCATTATGGGCTGAAAAACAGAGGAACAGGACCCAGAGAGGTGTTGTCTGGCCATTTATCTGAGGCAGCGGGATGCCCTCCCAGGGGCTGTGCCACCCCTGGTTGACTCCAATGAGGATGTCACCAGGGCGGCTTTGAATCACCCCTCATCTATTCTTCCATTACCTAAATAGGCAGACCATCTCTACCATGCTTCTGCTGGTAAACCCTTTTTAAGGGGCCACCCTAAGGCTGATTCAGTGGTCATCAATGCAGCACATGACCATACCAAAAAGCCTAAGCATCTTACTGCTCTTCTTCGAACTGGGAGTTGCAGCAGTTAGACCACTCAGGTAAATGTGTTTTTGCATCCACTACCTTGGCTATCCAGGCCATTAATTACCTGGCCCATATGGTCCAATATCAGAATGTCCTCTGGGACAAAGCCAGGGACCTGGTACAGACTGCCTGAGGATTCCACCAAAACACAGCTCATGCAGCTCCTTAAGTTGGGTTCCAACATTGGCATCCACGTTCTCCAAGCTGCCTATGACGCTGTGGATGCCTCAGGCAGTGGAGCGACTACTGGTGTCTGCCTACGGTGCCATTCATGGCTCTGGGTATCTGGTTTTGCCTCAGATGTACAGTCCTGCATCTTGGACGCCCCCTTTCAGGGCTCCATCCTCTTTGGTGGGGACATTAAGGACATAATCTCCACCCTCCAGGAGTTGGGTGAAGCCCTCCGGACTATTCATTTGCTCTACCGTACTCAGCCTAAAGTGGGTCAGTGTTCTTCCTTTCACCACTCCTTTCACAATTAATCTCAGCAGCCTGCCAAAGGTCAGGGCAAGTGCAAGTCACCATTGGTCCCAGCGGCCGCTGCCACCAGAGTCCCTCGAGCACCCACGGTCGCCCTACTGGCACCCGCCCCCACCTCCTGACTCCTTAGCTGACCCCCCCCCTCCGGAAAGGGTTCTGGGGGAGGCTGTCGGGGGTCGGTCCTCCCTCTACCTCGAAGGGTGGTGGGACATAACCATGGACAACTGGGTGCTTCAGATTATAGAGCATAGTCACACTCTAGAATTTCTAGAGTGGCCTCCAGAAAATCCTCTGGTAAACTCCTCTAATCCCCAGCCCACCTGTCCCTCGTCATGTAGGAAGTTCAGGCTCTTCTACTAAAAAGGGCCATAGAGCTCATCTCTCTGGCTCAATGGGGAAAGGGGTTTTACTCCCACTTCTTTCTTGTCCCCATAAAGACAGGATCTTCAGCCCATCCTAGGTCTAAGTCATCTGAACCTGTACATAGAGTACAAATGTTTCAGGATGGTCACCCTCCAAGGGTTGTTACTCTATTGCATTGGGGGATTGGCCGTGCTCTCTGGACATGCAGGATGCTTACTTGCATATCCAAATTTTTCCTGCCCATCATCGCTTCCTCCACTTCTATTTTCAGGGAGCCCATTTTCAATTCTGGGCACTCATTTTGGGCCTTTCTGTTGGTCTCCGGGGTCTTCACCAAGTGCCTGGCAGTGGTGGTAGCTGCTGTGTGGAGGCAGGGCTTCAACATGTTCCCCTAACTGGATGATTGGCTGCTTACAGCTTCCTCCAGGGATCACCTGGTCCAGACCCTGGAATACACCTTCCGTCTATTTTAGGCCTTGGGGATCACCATCAATCCACCGAAGTTCTGCCTCTCTCCTTGCCAGTGCCTTCAGTACATAGCGGTGGTTCTGGACATCAGCCAGGGCATGGCCTTTTTGCCCATGGACAGGGCAGAACGACTGATGGAGCAGGCCCATTTGGTTTCCTCCAGTCGCCAGTTCCCTGCCAAGGCATTCCTGCACCTCCTGGGCCACATGGCAGCAGCCGTTGCTGCGGGTCCCCTTGTCCACCTACACATGCAGTTTCCTCAGTGGACCTTAAGGATCCAGTGGGACCAGTGCACGGATTACCTGAACCAGTTGGTCATGGTCTCTGACCCAGTCAGGAGAGTCCTGTCGTGGTGGCTGAAGCCTGCCTACCTCCTTTGGGGGGGGTCTCCTTTCAACTGTCAACACCCTGTCAGATTCTCACGACGGACACCTCCAGCCTGGGATAGGGCACTCATCTGACCAATCACCAGACTCGGGGCACCAGGACAGAATTGGAGTAGGATCTTCTATCAACGTCCTGGAGATGCAAGCAGTCCTATATGCTCTGCAGGCATTTCAGACCCATCTCCTCCTTGGTCCACTGCTGGTGCAGACAGACAAACGTGTGTGGTGTATTATATCAGCAAGCAAGGGATGTCTAACCCGCTGTGTCAGGAGGCGATGAGAGTTTGGTGTTGGGCTCAGTCCCAGGCCTAGAGTTTTCTGGTGAGACTCATTGTTCCTCTCCTGGAAGAGGAGGTTTCTATATGCCTTTCCTCCTTTCCCGCTCCTGCAGAGGGTTCTGCTCAAGCTTCAGTTGGAGGGGGCGGAGATGATTCTCATAACTTCCTTCCAGCCACGTCAGATTTGGTTCCCCTTGCTGCAGCGTTTGGCTGTCGAACCTCCAGTGCCCCAGCCCCTGTGCACCAACTTGCTGTGCCAGGACCAGGGCACCCTAGTCCATCCAGATCTGAAGTCTGTGGATCTCCATGCGTAACTACTGTGGACCTAGCTATTGCCCACTTTGGGGTGTCCTCTAGGGTTGCAGAAGTCCTGGTGTCTGCTAGGAACCCTCCGCTAGGGCCACTTATGCCATGAAATGGAAGTGTTTCACCATGTGCACTGCTGCCTGCTAGTTGTATCCCTTCACCTGTCCGGTGAATCGGGTGTTGGAGTACCTTCTCTCTCTTTCAGATTTGTGCTTGGGATACTCCTCACTCAAGGTGCATCTTTCTGCCATCCCTGTGTATCCTGGGTCTATTGAAGGCAGGGCTGTGGCTCAGTTTGAGGTGTTGCACACCTTTCTGTGGGGCATCTTGCATCTGAAACCTCCCATTCAGGACCCGGTCCCTCTGTGGGACCTCAATTTTATGTTGGAGAAACTCATTTTACCTCCCTTTGAACCAGCTGCAAGCTGCGCTTTCTGTTGTGAAAAGCGCTCTTTTTAGTTGTTGTCACTTATGCTCGAAGGATCTAAGCTTCAGTCTCTTCTGTGTAAGGAGCCTTATTTGGTTTTTCACAAAGACAGGGTGCCTTTGCGTACTAATCCTAAGTTTTTTCCTAAGGTGCTGTCGGAGTTTACGTTGAACCAATCCATCACCTTCCAGTTTATTTTCCTGAGTACTCTAATCAGGGGGAGGCTTAGCTCCACACTTTGGATGTACTTAAAATCTTGTGGTACATCACACACAGGATGAAGGCGTTTAGAAGGTCTGAACAGTTGTTTGTTTCATTTGTCCCCAAGAGAGAGGGCGCTCCTGTTTCGGAACAGTGTTTGTATAAGTGGCTGGCTGATTGCATTGTTTATTATTACCAAGTACAACAAGGACCTTCTGGGAGTGGTTAGTCCATTCCACCAGGGGTATGGCTTCCTCCACAGCCTGTTTAAGAAATATTTCTGCTACGGACATCTGTGCAGCTGCGACCTGGAGTTCTGTCTACACTTTTACCAAGCATTACAGTCTGGACATCGTCTCTTGGCGCAGGGCCAATTTTGGCCTAGCAGTTCTTCAGTGTCTCTTCTCCTGAACTCTTGACTGCTGATCTGTTCTTCTCCCAGTGCTGTTCTCCTGGTTATGACCAGTACTGCTTGGGACTCAGTCCTACCAGTGTTGGCCTGCTGTAAGAGCCTTCCTCGAAGTAAGATAGTACAGTTATGTAAGAACTTACTGTAACAGTAGATCTTTGAGAGAAGCTCTTGCAGCAGGCCCTGCTTTCCCTCCCTCCTTCCCCTTGCCGTTCCTTCTTCCTCTTGCACTGCTTCTGTTTTTCTTTCTTGGCTCTTGGGAACCCCCTTGGTTCTCCATTCACTGTGCGCTGCGGGTCTCCTGCAGGAGAACTGAGGAGGGTGTGGGGGACCACCTGCCTTTCTAGGATAGGCTGACATCAGAGGCTGACATCTGCAGTGGTTGGTTCCCTGTAGCAGACCGCTAGCTAGAAAGTTTTCTGTGTGATCCTAGCAGCTGGTGGCTAAGTCCTACCGGTGCTGGCCTGCTGCAAGAGCTTCTCTCAAAGATCTACTGTTATGGTAAGTTCTTATATAACTGTAATATCTTCATCGAGGTTTATCTCCTGCAGCAGGCCACATCTATGGAATTTCAGCTGCCAAGCACTAAAACCACACGTAAATTTTCTAGCTAGCAGTCTACCATGGGGGCGGCCCACACTGACAGTGTCCATCCTATATAAGCATGGGCAGTCCTGTGCCATCCTCAGTTGTTTTTCTGCCGTTGACTATTACATGTCGGACTCCACGGAAGATACCGCCAGCTTCAGTCGACTGCCTTTTTTGTTTTAGTTTCATTTTCTTTTCTCTCCCTAGTTCTTGTAATCACTTTGTTCCCAAAGTGATTTTCCCTCCTTTTTATGCCGAACTTTGTCTCCGAGAAGCTCTTTCCAATTTGTGCCTGTGGGGCAAAGGTCGTCGAGAAGGACAGCCACGATGCCTGCGTCCACTGCCTAGGCCCGGACCACAGCATGCAGGCCTATGAGATCTCTCGCCACTTTAACCAGGCTACCAGGAGGTGCGGTCAGAAGATCTTAGAGACCTTTCTGCTCTAACAGAAGGTTGCCTGCATAGAGAAGGCGCTTCAAGCTAGGAGTACTTCCACTTCGCCGGCCTTGTCCTTGGTTCCCTGTTGTGCAAGACCCAAGACAAGTCAGCTGGGAAGCATAAGGACTGGGTTAAGAAGCGGTCTTCCACGGATTGTTCCCAGTTGTCCCACTGAGTGTCGACTGCAAAAGGACCATCTGCCACTTAGGAAGCGGTCCCCCCTCCACCAGTGCCTTCTCACATAGAGGGCTTGCTGTGGAAGCCGTCCTCCACCGGCCTTACTCTGGCGGGTGCTGGTTCATTGATGTCAGGTACTTCCTCGGCCCCGCTGACCTTTCAGTCCCTGCTGTTCAGGTCCTTATTCTCCGCGAGCCACCAGTCAGGCATTTCTACTTTGGTCAGCACTGGCTCAGTGTTTTTGGGGATTCAGCCTATTTTCCTGATGCTGTCGTTGGCTGCTTCTATAGCCCATGTTTTGGCCTTGGGATCCCACTCTCTACTGGCGACACCTCAGGCCCGTTTCTCCATTAGCTTCTCCTCCTTGGAACCTGATGATGACACAAGCCATAGGACAGATGCCAATGCCTCAGCCTGCTCCGTCACCCTTCCCAGCCCCACCACTGATGCCAGCAACTCAGTGTACCGACGCTGATTTCATCAGACTTCCAATCTGTGCTATATTCCCTTTGGGATTGTCGTTGAGGCACAGGTTAGGAAGCATAGGGAAAACCAGGAGCAGTTGTAAAATTCGCAAATAGCATTTTATTATTAACAACAAAATAAAAAATAAAAATTTGTTCAGTCTAACTATTTATCATGGCAGTACGAATATAGAAAGCAGAGTCCTTTTTCTTCTCAGTCTCAAATCTCAGTCTGTCTGTCTTGCAAACCATTGCAGCTCTTTTTTATAAGTCTTTGTAGGAGCTTGTTAAAAAAACAGCATGCTTCTCACACAATGTTCTGGTCAGTTTCAGCAGGTGCAGCAAAAAGAACATTGTGACCTAGAACTGACCTCTTGTTTGCATCTCTGCAAGAGGCCTAAAAACTGCATTTCAAGTTAACCCCTTGGGTTCCAAATAGCTTTTTGTCATCATTATAGAGTAACTATATACAATTTTAAACAAAGGGATCCAAGTATCAGTTACATTTCCACATAAAGATTCACATATATTTTTATACCAGCAGATATGCAAGGGGGAAGAAAAGACAGAACAGCAAGTACGGGTAGAGAGATAGGGAGAGGCAAAGAATTGCAAGACCATCTGGGTGAACAAGTCCTAGGCCTCACGAGAAACTTTGGTTGTGCAACCAGACAGAGAAGAGACAGAAAAGGAGAGAATAGAACAGATCCCTGCATTTAAACTCTTTCTCCATAACAACTGGGACAGGGCTGTATTCAACCCTGTCACATACCGCCTCCTTAAGAGGGAACCTGTTTTACAAAAACAAGTTTCCAAAACTTTCTAGTAATTCTCATCTAACATAAGCATATAACCTTTACAGTTCTGTGCATATGCAGTATCCTTTTTTCCATAATAACAGTACAGCAAATAGTGAAGTTTAAACACACACATTTAGCCAGCCGTTGGTGCTGAGGGTTGAGGCGCTGGATGCCACACCTCATGCCACGCTGGCAACCCGTGTTTGGGAGTGGACTCTGGGCACCAAGGGTCAGTGGGGAGGAAAGGATTGAGCATCCAGGGACTGCTCTCCTTTCCTGGGAGGGAGGGGCACAATTCTGCTGTCTGTCAACTCTCAGTGGAGACTGGGGGTCATAGTAGCTGTTGGGATCCAACAAACAAGGAGTCGGCCATAGCGGCTCTCCTGCGGGCATGCACAGGAGCGTGCATGTGCCGCACTGGAGAGCATTGCACTGCCGGGCCGCTGGGGGGGGGCGGAAAAGCCAGAAAACCCCCGACTCTGTGGATAGGCAAAGGTGCCGCCTGTGTACTGGCCACACTTCTGCCGTCGGACTCTCTGGCCAGGGTCTCCCCCTATCCCGGTCCCAGGCACATTAGATTGTAGATAGAGTGCCAGGGTGGGCGGCCCTACCTCGGAGGGCCCAGAGCCAATGGATTCGCGGGGGGCTGGAGTAGCCTGGCATGAGGGAGTTTCAGACTGGGAGGTAGAGCCAGCCGCAGGTCGGTAGCTGGAGAAAGTTCCACTGGTGGTCGGGAGAATAAAGAAAATGTACAAAAAAAAAAAAAACACACACATTTGTTTTTTCAGAATTCTCAATTCCAGATCCATATCTTGACAGAAAATCAGCATTGACATTCTCTTTCCCAGATTTGTGCATGACTTTAAATTTAAATGGCTGCAGTGCCAGGTACCACCGTGTGATTCTAGAATTTTTATCCTTCACTTGGTTAAGCCAACAGAGGGGATAGTGATCTGCTACAGTACAAAGTCAGCTCCTAGTAAGTAAAACTTAAGGGACTCCATTTCCCAAAACAAAGAAAACAAAGCCCAAATATCTGGTTTCCTGAATGCCCAATGCACACGTGGTAGGATTACTTGTCAGACCTGCCTTTTTGATTGATTGGATAACTGCTCGTAGGTGTTCCAGGTGGCTTTTCCATCTAGACTTCTGTCTCTGCTAATTTGGTTGCCATTCTCCTGGTAACCATTCCTGGGTTTGCTTCTGCAGAATCCATACCTTTCTTTTATGCTTCCCTGCTACCAGATCTAGTTCCCATGCACAAAACTACTGGCTTAGAGTATGCATGGCATAAATCCCACTTTTAAAACCATCTGTCATCAAGGCACAAGTCAGGAAGTATAGGAAAACCAGGAGCAGTTGTAAAATTCACAGGTGGTGTTTTATTATTAATAACAGCAAAATAAAAAATAAAAATTTGTTAACTATTTACAATGGCAGTACATAGAAAACAGAGTCATTTTTCTTAATTTCAAATTTCAGTCTGTCTCTATCTTTTGCAAAACATTGCAGCTCTTTTTTATAAGTCTTTGCAGGAGCTTGTTAAGAAAACAGAATGCTTCTCACACAGTGTTCTTGTCAGTTTCAGCAGATGCAGTAAAAAGAACATTGTGACCCAGTACTGACCTCTTGTTTACATCGTCGCAAGATGCTTAAAAACTGCATTTCAGATTAACCCCTAGGGTTTTAAATAGCTTTTTGTCATCATTTCAACATTATAACAATATGCAGTTTTAAACAAAGGGATCCCAGTATCAGTTACATTTCCACATAAAGATTCACATATATTTTTATACCAGCAGATATGCAAGGGGGGAAGAAAAGACAGACCAGCAAGCGAGGGACGAGAGATAGTGAGAGGCAGAGAATTTGAAGACCATCGGGGTGATCATGTCCTAAGTGTCACGAGAAACATTGGTTGTGCAACCAGACAAAGAAGGGACAGAAAAGGAGAGAACAGAACAGATCCTTGCATTTAAACTCTTTCTCCATGACAACTGGGACAGGGCAAAGAGACCCAAGGTGTGTCCCTTGGGCTCCCTGTGATGACTCTTCTTTGTTTCAGTTATGTGGCAGCTGCAGGTCACTATGGAGTTCGAGGCAGAGGAGCAGGACACTGTTACATTACCTGGAGTTGCCAGACTCTCCTTCTCTTATCATATCCTCCCGATGGAATGCCACCATGGTTGCCTGGTATAGACCCAACCTGGTTCCTGCCATGCCCAGGAAGGTGGACAAGTTGTACCAGGCCCCGGCAGAGAAAACTGTTTTTGCTGAGCAACTTCAGGCCGACTCTGTGGTCATTAATGCTGCTCACGATTGGACTAAGAAGCCTAAGCATCTCAGCTCTCTCCCTCCAGGCAAGGAGTCCAGAAGGTTGGGCCTGATTGGCAAAAGGACCTTTGCCTTTGCCTCAGCTACTCTGATCATTAGTCTTAAACTGGTATCCAGTGAGTATAGTGACTGAGTATGAGTGACCGTCAAAATGGTGAATCATATTCAGTGCTATCCCCATGGATTACCCTACAAGGGTAGTGACCCTACGCAAAAGCGAGCATAGGAAAGGGTGACAGGAAGGGGAGGGATAGGGAAGGGGTTTGTAGGGGAGTGGTGAGCCTGCTGCAGCAAAGCTAGCCATGTGGTGTGGTTGTGAGGGTGGGTAGCTCTGGTGCAGCAGCAGGTAGTGAGTTTGGGTCTGGAGACAGGAGACATTATTTGCCGCTGCCTGCATGCCTTAATTCACACAGCCATGATGAGATGTAGCCCCTCCCAACATGCACCCCTCTGGAGTTAGGAATCTATAGTTGGGGGGGCACCACCCTTGCAAAAACACTTAGTGTTGTTGCCGGATGTCTTCTCACCAGCATGTGTATAATGCCGATTTGCTTTTTTTTTTTTCCATTTACATTTTATCTCCCCTTAGCCTGTCTGCCGCCAGATGTCCTTCCGCCCGGTCACGGACCACCGGCTTCTGCTCCCCACATCGGCCTCGAACCCTCCGATGCCCTGTAGCTTCTCCCCCACGGCGGGCTGCGACACTCCCTCACATGCATGGGCGTGTAGCAAGTTGGAGGGCGGCCTGGGAGCACATCAAAGCGTGGTGGGCTTCATTAGCCGGCTAAGGCGGCTAGTTCTTTTCCATTTTCTGGAGGGAGGCGGGGTCGTGCAATGACGGCGGGCGTCCTACCCGCCTCAGTGCGTGCCTTGTGCGGCAGCTGCGCGACCCCTGGCCTCACCAGGAGTCATCCGGCGCTCCGGACCGTCCCGACCCTTCCCGGAAGGAGAGCAGTCCCAAGGGCGCTCGATCCTTCTCCCCGGCTAGCCCTCCAGCGACCCGAGTCCGTTCGAACCCGGGTCGCCGGCGTCTGTATCGCGGAAATCAACAGCGCTGCGCGCCAGGACCAGCTTCGCCGATTGCTTTTGGCAATATACACTCACCATAATAGCGATTGCTGTTTTCGATCACTATTATGACATGGAACCTCTTAAACTATATTGCCCATATGGTTGTATTTCAAAACCACCTCTGGAGACAGACCAAAAGGCAACCAAGGCTCTTTCAGAGAACCCAAAGACACAGGAGTTGCTTCAGGTCCTTCAGTCTGGGGCTAATGTCGGTAAGCACCTCCTGATATTAGCTTATGACACTGCAGATGCCTTCATTTCGGCAGCCACAGCTGGCATTTGCCTTAGGAGGCATTCCTGGCTCAGAGTGTCAGGCTTTGCTCAGGGCGTGCGACAATTCATCCTTAATGCCCCATTCAGAGGCTACAGACTCTTCAGGGCGGATGTTCAGGACATACTTTCAGGCCTGCAGGTTTCCAATTCGACTTTGCGGTTGGTCCACTATTTGTATCACACCCAACCAAAAAGTGGGCAGAGAGTGCCCTTTTGTCATGCCACCCACAGATCCAAGCCTATGGCAAATGCAGAGCAGCCTCTACCTTGACTATGCCTTCCTCCATCTCTGTGAAGATCCCCAGGGGAGGAAGGTCAGCTCCGGTCACTGGCACCACTCCATCCTGACTCCTTACTCGACCCCCTTCCCCAATACTGCAGGAGGTGGCGGTAGGGGGTCATTTCTCCCTACACATCAACAGGTGGTGGGAGCGCACTACAGATGCTATGGTTCTGCAGCTCATGGAGCATGGCCACATTCTGTGTCTTCTGGAGTGGCTTCTGGAGCAACTTCCAGTTCAGTCTGGTTAACCCCCCCCCCCGACCACATCCCGGTGCTCTGGGGGGAGATTTGCACATTACTGCGAAAGAGAGCCATAGAACCTGTCCCGAGGATCAGAGAGATGGGGTAGGGGGGCTCCCATTTCTTCCTGGTTCCCAAATGCACAGGGGATCTCTGACCCATCCTGGACATCTGCAATCTAAATTTCTGCATCTAGTACAAGAATTTCTGGATGGTGACCCTCCAGGGACCGTTGCCCTTCTGCATCAGGGAGACTGGATATGCTTCCTCGACATGTAAGATGCATACCTGCATATCAAGGTGTGTGCCTCCCACCGACAGTACCTCAGATTTCAGTTCCAGGGAGTGCACTTCCAGTTCCGTGCCTTGCCATTTGACTTTTCCTCAGCTCCTCAGGTGTTTACCAAATGCTTGCAGTAGTGGCGGCAGCTCTAAGGAGGGAGGGACTTTATATCTTTCCCTACCTGGACAACTGGCTCCTCAAAGCACAGTCCAGGGAGCAACTGCTCCAGACCCTGGCGCATACCACACAACTGTTTAACAACCTGGGGCTCACCGTAAATCTGCTCAAATCAATCTTGTCTCCATGTCAATGCCTACAGTACATAGTAGCAGTACCGGATATGGCTCAGTGTATGTCTTTCCTGCTTCAGACAGGGCTGATTGCCTCATGGCCCAAGCCCGCTTGCTTTACAATAACAGATATGTTTCAGCCAGATCCTTTCTCAGGCTCCTGGCATGGCCATCGTGACAGTTTCTTGGGCCAGGCTGTGCATAAGGATTCCCTAGTGGACATTGAGAGTCCAGTGGGATAAGTGTACCAATGACCTGGACCAACCGGTTCTGGTGTCTTCTCCAGTAAAAAGGGTGCTACTTTGGTGGATGGACCCCAGCAACCTGATGAAACGGGTTTCTTTTATCATTCTCTCCCCTCAACAAATCCTCACCACAGATGCTTCGGGGTTTGGGGTTCATTTGGGTCCTCATCATACTCAGGGGAAGACATGATCTGAAGTGGAAACCACCCTTCACATCAACATCCTGTAGATGAGGGCTATTCTGTATACCTTGCAAGCCTTCCTGACCCAGCTGCCATCTGCTGGTATGGATGGACAACATCAGCGTAGTCTATTACATCAACAAGCAAGGGGGACCCACTCATACCCTCTCTGTCAGGAAGCCATGAGGGTTTGGTACTGATCTCTAGAACATGGTCTAGAACGCCCTTCCATCCACGTTCTACTAGTCAGCAATCTCCCATAAGAAGGCGGAGTTCCTGTCCCGGGGCGATTGCTGCTGCTTATAACCGACCAGCTCAGCTCTTTTGAACTGTAGACAGGGTGTGCAAGCCAGCTTGTCTGCAGGTTCGAAGCGCTTTTTCACATTTGGAATGTGATGAGCTTGCTCATTTTTTTGCCGATAAGGTGGTGAACATCAGGGCTGAGATCCATTCGATACACTGTATGGGAGATACTGGTGATCGGTACTTGGCTACTGTCCCTCACTTCTCTTGGTGTACCTTCGACCGGCTAGAGATTGTGGATGTTATGTGGATTGTCCAGGGTATGCGCCCTACATGCTGTAGTTTAGACCCGGGTCCAACATCCCTGATCTTGGGTTGTTATGACATGATAGGCCCGGTCTTGGTACAGATAGTCTGGTGCTCCCTTGAGTTGGGTGAGTTCCTAGCTCCCTGAAGGAGGCAGTGGTAACACCGCTCTTGAAGAAAGCTTCTCTGGACCCAGACTGCTTGGCAGACTACAGACCTATCACTAACCTCCCCTTTTTGGGGAAGGTAATTGAGAAGGTAGTGGCTGTACAACTGGAGAACCATTTGACCATCCATAATATCTACGAACATTTCTAATCCATTTTTTGTAAGAGGCATAGTACCAAGACTGCGCTGGTTCAGGTGCTCAGTGTTCTCCTGATGGCAAGAGATCAGAAAAGCCACTCCATCTTAGTGCTTCTTGATCTCTCTTCAGCTTTTGACACCGTGGATCATGGGGTGCTGCTTGAGCGCCTGAGGCTCATCTGTGGCCTGACTGGTTCAGTCCTCAAATGGTTTAGGTCTTTCCTCACTGGCAGAACTCAGAGGGTGGTGTTAGGGATTTATTCCTCTGACCCTCTCTCTCTGTCATGTGGGGTTTCTCAGGGCTTTATGCTGTCCCCCATGTTATTCGCGGTGTATATGCTGCCCCTTGGAGACATTGTAAGAGGGTATGGGCTGAGGCTTCACTGCTATGCTGATGATACCCAGCTGTACGTGTCTTTTGCTCCTGACCAGGATAGAGCACTCTCGCTATTTAATAACTGCCTCACTGAAATCCAGGATTGGATGAATTCGAGCTGGCTGAAGTTGAACTCAGGGAAGATGGAGGTGATGGTTGTGGATCCTGGTTGCCAGATAGGGGAGTCAGGGGCTGGTCAGCCCATGGGACTTTTCCTGGGGGGCTCAGACCTCCTTACCTCCGAACTGGTGCAGGACCTAGGGGTGATGACTGACGAAAGGCTGACACTTCGATCTCAGGTGTCGGCCATCGTTAAGTCATTTTTTTACCACCTAAGGAACATTGCTAGAATCAAGCACGTTGTTCCGTCTGGTGACCTTCCTACATTGATCCACGCCTTTGTGACCTCACGCCTTGATTACTGCAACTCCCTGTACTTTGGGCTTCTGGGGGTTGATATCCACCACCTTCAGCTGGTGCAGAACGCTGCGGCCCAGTTGTTAATGGGGACTCCTCGGACTTACCATATTACACCGGTGTTGCACGAACTGCACTGGCTGCCAGTTTGGTGGCGGATCACCTTTAAAGTCAGATTACTGAATTATAAAGCCCTGCATGGACTTGGCCCTGACGACCTGAAAGAGTTTCTGTCTCCTTACTGCCCCGGGCGATTGCTATGCTCAGTCAACGAGGGTTGCTAGAGATCCCAAGGGTAGTTTTGAAATCTTCAGGGCCTGTGCATTCATGTATGTGGCCCCTGCCCTCTGGAATTCTCTTCCATGACAGCTTCGGGAGTGCGCGTCAATGGGGGAGTTTAAACAGGCATTGAAGACCCATTTGTGGAGCAAAGTTTACTATAATTAGTATTGCTATTCTCGGATCTTACTGTGTTTTATAAATTGAATTTTTATCCTTTGTTTTTAAGTTTTGTAATGCGCCATAATAATTGAAAGGCGCAGAATAAATAAAGATTATTATTATTATTATTATCATAGGCATCCAAAATGTCCTGGCAGACAAGCTAAGCCAGTCACAGTCCAGGGCACATGAATGGGAGCTGCTGACTTCAGTTGTAGAAGACCTGTTCGACAGGTGGAGTTGTCCAAAGTTGGACCTTTTTGTGTCCCCACTCAATGCAAAACTGCCGTGTTTCTGTTCACTCGCTCCAGGGCCTTGAGTTTTCTGGCAAGACACATTGTCCCTGTCTTGGAAGAGGAGGTTTCTCTACACCTTCCTTCCAGTCTCGCTAATTTAGAGGGTGTTGTTCAAACTTCAGATGAAAGAGGCCACTGTGATGGCCTGTCCAAATCTGGTTTTCTCTACTGCAGCAGTTGGTAGTGAAAGCTCCAGTACCTCTACCCTTGTGTACAGGCTTCTTCTCCCAGGGGCAGAGCACCCTGGTCCATCCAGACCTTAAGTCTCTACATCTTCACCAATAAAATACCACCAACAGCTTAATCTGGTTCAAGGTCAGCTGGCATTCATCTGTATCCCCCTCCCCCGGGTCATGCCTGAACATAGGCAGAATTTATCTAGTGTACTTACTCGGTCAACAAAAACTAAATATATAAATAAAATAAATAAATCTTCATGTTTGGCTCCTGAAGACATAGCTTAGGCTAGATTTGGGGTGTCCCCAATAGTTGCTGGTGTTCTTGTGGCTGCTAGGAAGCCCTCCACCAGGGCTACTTATTCCATTAAGTGCTTTGCTCTGTGGGTGACTGCCCACCGCTGAATCCTTTCACTTGTCTTGTGAATCAGATTCTGGAGTATTTGCTGTCCCTATCGGACTCTGGTCTGAAATACTCCTCCATTAAGGTGCACTTGTCTGCTATATCAGCTTTCCATGTGCCTGTAGACGGCTGTAAGGTGGCACAGTTAGAGCTGTCCTGTACCTTCCTTTTTTAATTTATACTTTATTGAGGTGTTATATTATAAAGCACAATAATGTACAACCCACCAATAATACTGTTATAACTCTCTGATCCTATCCGGAACAGTAGTTCCTTGGATTACAGACTAAATCCAAAGTACAGAGAAACATTATCTGTCACAGAAATCTAAAATATACTGCACTAATAATTAAATAAGATCCCAAGATACCTTCCCAGAATCTAGTTACTAAGGTGTAGTCTCCCAGATAGCTTATCCTCAATAGAAAAAATTCTGAGAGAATAGCCTTAAGGAAAAGTCTAATGCAAACACTGAATGCAACAAAGTAAGTAACAGAGTACAACAGCAGAGTACATTATAATGAATGGACAGAGTGGAGGGTAAGCAAACACCTGCCAGCTGGAGTACCTTAGTTCGCATTCTTCATCTGAAGCCCCTCATTCGCAATCCTGTCCTGCCTTGGGACCTGAATTTTTTGTTACGAAACTTACTTTGGCTCCTTTTGAGCCAGCCACGACTTTCAAGGTATGCTTTCTGTCGTGGAAAGCATTATTTTTAGTTGCTATTACTTCCACATGAAGAATTTCAGAACTGCAGGCTCTTGTGTGTGAGCAGCCTTATTTGATTTTCTACAAAGACAGGGTATCTAAATGTACCAACCCTAGATTTCATCTAAGGGGAAGCATTGCTCCATACTTTAGATGTACATAGAATACGTAGGTGTTATACTCGTCGCACGAGGGACTGTAGAAAGTCCTCGTAGGTATTTGTTTCCTTCGCCCCCGGAAAAGAGGGCATACCTGTTTCTAAACAGTGCCTGTCCAAATGGTTGACTAACTGTATTGTTTCCTGTTATAGGAACTGTGGTAAGGAACTTCCTGGGGCTGTTCGTGGCCATTTCACCAGGGGTAAGGCTACTTCTGTTGCCTGTTTCAGGAATGTGTCAGCTGCTGAGATCTGTGCTGCTGCCACTTGGAGTACTGTGCACACCTTCACCTAGCACTACAGTCTGGACAGTGCCACTGAATTCTCTAGGCGTAGGGCTGGTTTTGGCCTAGCTGTGTTTCAGGGTCTTCTTTCTTAGGCTTTTAGTCTGCACCCACCCAGACTGGTTCCTCTCCTGCCAGAACTGCTTGGGACTCTATAGGTGTGGCCTGCTGCAAAAGGTTACCCTCAATGAAGAAAGTACAGTTACATAACAACTGACTGTAACAGTAAATGTTCGAGAGGATCTCTTGTAGCAGGCCATGCCATCCCTCCCTCCATCCCCCTTGGTCTGGGGGACTCTCTGTGCTTGTCTCTCTTTTTCTCCTTGTCAGTGACCCTTCTGTTTTCTACTCTTGAAGGGAACCTCTAACTTCTCCACATTTTGCCAGCTGGGGCTTTTCTGCTTATGGTCTCCTGTGGGAGAAGTGAGGAGGGCATGGGGCCAACCATGCTTATATGGGATGGACGTCATCAGTGTGTGACATTGGCATGGGCAGCCCCCTAGTAGACATGAGCTAGAAAAGTTTTCGTGTGGTCCTAGTGTCTGGCGGCTGAAGTTCTGTAGGTGTGGCTTGCTGCAAGAGATTCTCTCGAAGATCTGCTGTTACGGTAAGTTCTTACATAACTGTACTTTTTCCTCCCCCTCTTGGATTATGGGGTCTTTCTTCTTACCTTCTTGTCCAACAGAGAAATGTCTAGGTGCAAGTCTCTCTACAATCGGTTAGTGCATTTTGCCCTAGATGCTGATGGACAGATGCAGCATTGCTTAATTTAGAGGGATGTCAGATAGTCTTGCTGCTGTAGCTGAGACAGAGAACAACCTCCAGCTTCCTTAAAGGAAGGAGGTGATTTAATAGAGTACACTGAATTGAATTCTTAGTTTTGGGGCCTGTGTAAGTAAATAGAAGTCAGTGTTTTGGTTCTCTGTTTTTGAGGTTGGCTTTTCTTAGTGTAACTTTTATTTGCCAGGGAAGAAATCTAGCTAGGAGAATATTTGCAGTCATTTGTGACTAGATCTGTTACTTAAACTCTGTGAAATAGGTGTCTGAAAGGAAGGAAGGCACTCACCGGGGTTTTGGGTCAGAGTTGTAGTTAATTGTTTCTGGAGGGCATGGGCTTAGTCCCTCCCACCCTGCCCTGAACCCCACCTGCCCCAAGCACATAATTTCCTTTATATCAGGGGTTCTGACATCACTTCTCCAAAAGTAGAAAGGACATACTCCTGTTCATATCCTTAAAGGCACAGCACACTGAATAGGGAGTAAACACTCACACACTTGAACAAACTAAGAAAAAGCGAACAAAAAAAACAAACATCTTAAACAGGAAGGAAGACAGACATGCGGGGAGTGGTTCAATGCACTGGCTGTGGAGCAGCAGTCTTCCAGGAGACATTCTGGAGGCTGCATTGATGCCCTATTTTCATGGCTGACCTGGTGAGGATTCAGGAACCTCCTCCCCCACCCAGACCACCACCACTGCCTCAGAGGTTGCCAAGAAAGAAGTGGTTAGACCACAGTGGGCTCAGGGAGGGTGAGGGTGGTGGAACAGAGGCACATCCCTCCAGTTGTGCCTCTTCACAGTTCATTCGCCATTCTGGTGGACTGTGGTTCCTCTATGGAGGTACCCATAGTGGAGACCAAGGAGGATGCTGGGAACCTCCACAAAGGAGACCCACAGGAGGGTGGCATGGGACCCCACAGGGGAAGGAAACAGCTCCTAGTGGGGTACTCAGTCATTAGGGGGTAGAACTGGGGGAGGGAAGGGAGAGGGAAGGAAGGTGCCTGCCTGGCGCCATGGCTTGGAGGGACAGGAAGCAAATTCTCAGAATCATTGGAGCAGCTGCGCAGGGGAGGGAGCTGGGTGTCATTGTCCACCTAGGGACAAATGACCTGGCTGGGAATGGGATCAGAGCAGTGCAGCAGGAGTTTGTGGAGTTGGGGAGGGGCCTTAGGCCTTTCTCGGAAGTGCTACCTGTCTATGGCATGGATGAGGCTAGGGTACTCTGCACCATGGGAGTCAATGACTGGTTGAACAACCGGTGTGGAGCTCAGGGATTTAGCTTCATTGGGGACTGGGGGTCCACCTTGAGGGATACAGGCCTATACTGGTGTGATGGTCTGCATCTATCAGAGAGGGAAACCAAAAGCCTAGGTGATAGGTTTAAATGCTTAACTGGCAAGCATTTAAACTAGCCATGGGGGTACTGAAGAGAAGCAGGGAAATCCCAGCCCACCTCCCACCAAAACAGGGTAGTTAGCGAAGTAGACACAAATGTAGAAAAGTCAATGGGGAGCATGACAGGGATAAATCCAGAAAAAGATAAAGGCAGTAAGGACAGGGATGGGTCTAAAAGGGTAAGGCCATCAAAACATGGAGGGCGATGAGTACCAATGCCCATAATCTGGGTAACAAGCTCCCTGAACTAGTGGCCTTGATGGAAGAGGGACACCAAGATATCGTGGCAGTCACAAAAACTTGGTACACATAGAACCATAACTGGGATGTCAGCAAACCAGGGTACACAATCTACAGGAGGGACAGGAAGGGTAAAAGAGGAGGAGGAGGAGTAGCTCTCTACATTTTTTTTATTTATTTATTGAAATGTTTCACCAGGAGGGCACATTGAACAACAAGTTGCTTATCTCACAGTGCGACCTGGGGGTAAAGGGTTACATAGGGTTGTGAAGGATGATCAGTTACAATGGTATGTGGGTAGTACAAACAATACAACATTATAAGATTATGCAACAGTTGGAACACACAGTATTGTACAGTAAACAGTAGTGGAGCATTGGGTAAATTACAATACATGTCCAAAATCATACAAAAGAACATATAAACGTACCAAACAGTAATAATGCAACAGAACCATTATAGTGCATGAGTGTACCAGGAGCAGGCTCGAGGTAGTACGCAAGTGCTGTTGAAGTAAAAAGGACGGGGTAAGTTGTGCACACGGGTGACCCAGAAAGGCAGGTGGAGATGAGAGGGGGAGAGGCAAGAACTGAATATGAGGAGAATGGGTACAGAAGGTAAAGCCATCAAATAATGGAGAGCAATGAGTACCAATGCCCGTAGTCTGGGTAACAAGCTTCCTGAATTAGTGGCCTTGATGGAGGAGGAATATCTGGATATCGTGGCAGTCACAGAAACATGGTACACACAAAACCATGACTGGGACGTAAACATACCAGGATACACTATCTACAGGAGGGACAGGGAGGGTAAAGAGGAGGAGGAGTAGCTCTTTACATAAGGGAAGGAATAAAAGCAACAGAACAAAAGGGTAAACAGGGAAGAGAAGAAGCACTGTGGGTAAATTTGGAGACAGGCAATGGCACCACAATCCGCACGGGGGTTGTATACAGACCCCCTTCTCAGGGGGAGGAAATGGACAAGGAAATGATAGAAAGTATACTTAGAATGGCAGAAAAAGGGGAGATATTGCTGATGGGTGATCTGAATATGCCAGATGTTGAGTGCAGTTGCAGCTGCCACTTCGAAGAGTGGAGTTATTCTAGATGCCCTAAAGGGGGCATGCCTTAGACAACTAGTATTGGAGCCCACTCGAGAGGGAGCAATATTAGACTTGATTCTCTCAAATGGAGATGGAGAGAGGAACACAGATGTAGAAGTGGGTAGCCATCTGGGAACTAGCGACCATCGAACAGTATGGTTCACAATAAACACAGCAATAGAGTCAAGCCATACAAAGACAAAAGTACTGGACTTTAGGAGGACTGACTTTGCCAAAATGGGTGAGTGCCTAAGGAATGCACTAGCAAATGGGCAGGAAGGAGGGGTGGAAGAACAATGGGGAATAATAAAAACTGCCATCACAGAGGTAACGAGCCTTTGTGTGAAGCAAATAAACAAAACAAAACGATATAAAGAAACCACCATGGTTCTCAAAGGAAGTGGCAGTGAAGGTTCAAGAGAAAAGAAAGCATTCAGGAAGTACAAGGAATGCATGAAGGAGCAGGACAGGGAACTGTATCAGTTAAAGCAAAAGGAGGCTGGGAAGGCAGTCAGAACAGCAAAGGCCCAAACCGAGAAAAGATAGCCAACTCAGTTAAGAAGGGAATAAACCTTTTATAGGTACATCAGGGAGCGAAGGAAGACCAAGGGAGGATAGTGAGGCTTAATAAAGGGAGGGAGGGTGGGCAGAGGGAGACTGTGAAAAGGCAGAGATACTAAACAAATATTTTTGCTCAGTATTTACAAATGAAGAGGGGAGGTACATAAACAAACAGTAGAAACACTCTGGATATGGAAGTTGATACCAGCCCATTTACAGAAGAAAGGGTTCTGAAAGAACTCTTAAAACTGAAGGTGGACAAAGCAATGGGACTGATGGGATTCATCCCAGAATTCTAAAAGAACTAAGGGTAGAATTAGTGACACCACTGACTACCCATTTTAACAAATCATGGGAGGATGGGGTGGTACCGAGGACTGGAGGAGGGCAGATGTGATTCCCTTCACAAAAGTGGGAGCAAGGCAGAAGCAGGAAACTACAGACCTGTTAGTTTAACCTCAGTGATAGAGAAATGATGGAATCACTTCTGAAGGAAAGAATTGTCAGTATCTAGAGGTCAGAGGGCACAGGACCCTAGGCAGCATGGATTCACAGTGGGAAGGTCATGCCAGGACGAATCTGATAGATTTCTTTGACTGGGTGACCAAAGTAGTAGATCAGGAGGGGCTGTGGACATGGCCTACCTAGACTTTAGCAAGGCATTTGACACAGTCCCACACAAAAGATTAATATACAAGTTAGCCAGCCTGGGAGTGGGTCCCAAGATGACAGCCTGGGTAAAGAATTGGCTGGAGAATAGGACACAGAGAGTAATAGTAAATGGAGTCCACTCAGAAGAAAGGAGGGTTACTAGTGGGGTACCGCAGGGTTCAGTATTAGGACCGGTCCTCTTCAATGTCTATATAAGCGACATTGCAGAAGGACTGGAAGGAAAAGTATGTCTTTGCAGATGACACAAAGATCTGCAACAGAGTTGATGCACAGAGTGGGGTGGAAAGGATGAGAATGGACTTGGCAAGGTTAGAGGAATGGTCAAATGTATGGCAGCTTAGATGCAATGCTAAGAAGTGTAAGGTAATGCACCTGGGAAACAAAACCCAGGGAAGAGTCACAATGGGGGTGAGATACTAACAACAACAAAATGGAAAGGGACCTGGGGTAGTCATATCAGATGACCTAAAGGTGGGCAAGCAATGTGAGAGGGCAGCAAGGAGGGTGGGGGGATACTGGGATGCATAGGGAGAGGCATCACCAGTAGAAAACAGAGAGTTATTATCCTCTGTACAGACAGCTGGTGAGACCCCACCTGGAGTACTGTGTGCAGTTCTGAGACCCAATCTCCACAAAGACATAGACAGGATGGAAGCTGTCCAGAGGAGGGCAACTAAAATGGTGCAGGGTCTGCACCGGAAGACATATGAAGAGAGACGAAGGAGCTTAATATGTATAGCCTCGAGGAAAGGAGGAGAGAGGGACATGATAGAAACTTTCAAGTACCTCAAGGAAATCAACAAAGTCCAAGAGGTAGCATCTTTCAAAAAGGGTGTGCAAGAACAAGAGAGGCACAATTTGAAGATGGGGGTGGCTCAAGAGGTAATTTAAGGAGTATTTTTCACAGAGAGGGTTGTGGATGCATGAAACAGCCTTCCGGAGAGGCTGTGGAGTCAAAATCAGTGGTGGAATTCAAGCATGCATGGGACAGTCATAAGGCAATTCTAGGGGTGGGGTAGGAAGAAATAGGCTGCTGGTTAACTAGGATCTGCAGCTTATCCAGTAGGTAGGGAAATGGGCAGACTGGGTGGGCCAAGTGGTCCTTATCTGCCGTCAAATTCTATGTTTCTGTGGGTAGCCATTTCCTGATTCCCCCTTTAGGATGTTGAGAACTCTGCTGGGGGGGGGGTCAGGGTAGGAAGGCAGGGAAGGGAAAGAATCAAAGCAACAGAACTAAAGGGTAAACAGGGAGGGGAGGAGGCACTGTGGGTCACCCTGGAGGCAGGAAATGGCACCACAATCTGCACAGGGGTTGTTTACAGACCCCCCCCCCGTCTTGTGGAGGCAGTGGACAAGGAAATGATGGAAGGAATCCTTAGAATGGCAGAAAAAGGAGAGACATTATTGATGGGGACCTGAATATGCCAGATGTTAACTGAAGCACCTTTACTGCATCCACTTCCAAGAGCAGGGTCATGCTTGATGCCCTACAGGGGGCATGTCTCAGACAGCTAGTGTTGGAACCCACTCGAGAAGGAGCAGTCTTAGATCTGGTACTCTCAAACGGGGATGGAGGGAGGATCTCAGATTTAGAAGTGGGTAGCTATCCGGGAACAAATAACCACCAAATAGTGTGGTTCACAATAAACACAGCTGTAGAGTCAAGCCATACAAAAGCAAGGGTGTTGGACTTTAGGAAGGCTGACTTTGGCAAAATAGGAGAGTGCTTCAGAAAAGCACTAGCAAACAGACAAGAAGGAGGGGTGGAAGAACAATGGTGAAAAATCAAAACTGCCATCACAGAGGCAACAAGCCTTTGTGTAAAGCAAATCAGCAAAATAAAACGAAGGGAAAACCCACTGTGGTTCTCAAAAGAGGTGGCAGGGAAGGTTAAGGAGAAGACTAGCATTCAGGAAATACTGTATAAGGAAACACGGAAGGAGCAGGACAGAGAACCATATCAGTTAAAGCAGAAGGAGGCAGGGAAGGCAGTCAGAATAGCAAAGGCCCAAACTGAGGAAAAGATATCCAGCTGTGTTAAGAAGGGGGATAACACCTTTTATAGGTACATTAGGGAGCACAGAAAGACCAAGGGAGGGATATTGAGGCTTAATAAAGGGGAGGGAATGTGGGCAGAGGGTGACAGTGAAAAAGCAGAGATACTGAATGAATAATTCTACTTAGTATTCACAAAAGCAGAGGGGAAGTTACCTAAACAAAACAGTAGAAACACTCTGGATAGGAGGGTCAATACCAGTCCATTCACAGAAGAAAGAGTTCTAAAAGAACTCTTAAAACTGAAGGTGGACAAAACAATGGGGTCTGACAGGATTCGCCCAAGAACTGTAAAAGAACTAAGGGTAGAACTAGTGACACAACTGACTGCCCTCTTTAACAAATCATGGGAGGATGGTGTGATACCCGAGGACTGGAGGAGGGTGGATGTAATTCCACTTCACAAAAGTGGGAGCAAGACAGAGGCAGGAAATTACAGACCTGTTAGTTTGACCTCTGTGGTAGAGAAAATTATGGAATCACTTCTGAAGGAAAGAATTGTTGAGTACCTAGAGGCCAGCGGGGCACAGGGCCCAAGACAGCATGGATTCACAGTGAGAAGGTCATGTCAGACAAATCTAATAGATTTTTTTTGACTGGGTGACCAAAGTAGTAGACCAGGGAGGAGCTTTGGACATGGCTTAGACTTTAACAAGGCATTTGACAGTCCCACACAAAAGATTAATATACAAGTTAGCCAGCCTTGGAGTGGGTCCCAAGGTGGTAGCCTGGGTAAAAAAATCAGCTGGATAAAAGGACACAGATGGGAGCCAGCTCGGTGGCACTGAGGGTTGAGGCGCTGGACACTACACCGGCGACCTGGGTTCGGGAACAGATCCAGATTGTCGGGGGTTGGCAGGGGAGGAAAGGATTGAGCATCTGGAGGAGAGCTTTCCTGTCATGGAAGGGAGGGGGGCTCCAGTTCTTGCCATCTAGCAGCCACTAGTGGAGACTGGGGACTATCAGCAGTCTGGAACCCGCTTATTGGGGATTGGCCACAGTGGTGCATCTGCATGCATGCTCGGGAGCATTCATGCGCTGCGCTGTAGCTCATTGCACCACTGGCCCAATGGAGGAACAGTAAGCATGAAAATGCCCCCTTCCCATTGGTAGGCGAAGGTGGGTCTAGCGGCGCTGGCACCATGTCCAGTGCTGGGCTGAGGTGTTCTCTTGGTCTCCCCTTGTCCGTGTCCACCAGACACTTAGAGCGCTGGTTGGAGTTGGTGGTCCTTGCTCTCGGGGGACTCCGATCGGGGGGGGATTGGAGACGGAGCATGGGGAGTGCCCTAAACTGGGGGGACATCGGGCTTCAGGCAGATGAGATCAGCCAAGTAAGCCCCATGAACTCGCTGGAGAGAGTCCAATGTGGATAGAGTGCACAAATAAAGTAAAAAAAAAAAAAAAAAAAAAAAAAAAAGGACGCAGTGAGTAATAGTAAACAGAGTCCACTCTAAAGAAAGGTGGGTTACTAGCGGGGTACTGCAGGGTTCAATACTGGGACCTGTCCTTTTTAATGACTTTATAAGTGACATTGTGGAGTGACTGGAAGGAAAAGTATGTCTCTTTGTAGACGACACAAAGATCTGCAGCAGGGTTGATACACAAGGTGGGGCGGAAAGGATGAGAAGGGACTTGGCAAGGTTGGAGGAATGGTCAAATGTATGGCAGCTTAGATTCAATGCAAAGAAGTGCAAAGTAATGCACCTGGGAAACAAAAACCCAGGGGGAAAGAGTACATAATGGGGATAAGATACTAACACAACAAAAATGGAAAAGGACCTGGGGTAGTCATATCAGACGGCCTAAAGGTGGACAAGCAATGTTAAAAGGCAGTAAGGAGAGCTGGGGGGGGATACTGGGATGCATAGGGAGAGGCATTACCAGTAGACAACAGGAAGTTGTTATCCCTCTGTACAGACAGTTGGTGTGACCCCATCTGGAGTACCGTATGCAGTTCTGGAGACCCCATCTCCTCAAGGACATAGACAGGATGAAGGCTGTCTGGAGGAGGGCAGCTAAAATGGTACAGGGTCTGCACCAGAAGACATACAAAGAGAGACTAAAGGAGCTTAATATGTATACCTTCGAGGAAAGGAGGGAGAGGGGGGACATGATAGAAACATTTAAGTACCTCAAGGGAATCAACAAAGTCCAAGAGGGTAGCATCTTTCAGAAAAAGAGATGTGCAAGAACAAGGGGGCACAATTTGAAGAAAGAGGGGGGATGGCTCAGAGGTAATATGAGGAAGTATTTTTTCATGGAGAGGGTTGTGGATGCTGATACGGCCTTCCTGAGGAGGCTGTGGAGTCAAAGACAGTGGGGGAATTAAAGAATGCATGGGACAGACATAAGGCAATTCTAGTTGGGGGGGATAAGAGGAAGTAGGCTGTTGGTTAACTAGGATCTGCAGCTTATCTATTAGGTAGGGAAATGGGCAGATTAGGTGGGCCAAGTGGCCCTTATCTGCCATCAAATTCTATGTTTCTATGGTATCCCCTGATACCAGGCTTGACTGCTTGCTGAGCAGCACCATTTATAAAATACTTGCTCCTAGCACCCACTCTTGTTCATTCAGTCTGCTCTATTTCCCAGCAGGCCTCAGTCACTTGGATCAGCATCAGCTAATTTACTGTCAATTTACAGTCAGTTTCCCTGTTCAGAACCTCAGTGGGTCAGTGCTCCTTTGATTACACTGCTCCCAAACTCTACCGGCCCACCCGAGGGAGGAAAGATCCCTGTGATCCTTTTAATGTTTGTTCAAACAGTACTGTCGTCGAGGCACAGGTCAGGAAGCATGGAAAAAAAAACTGGAGCAGTTTTAAAATTCGCAATGAGTTTTATTTATACTAGTTGTAACATTAAAACAATAAAATTGTTTAGTATAACTATTTACAACAGCCAAATAACCAGAACAAGTCCATCTGAGTTTTCCTTCAGTCTCTGTGTCCCTTTTCTCTTTCAAGCAATTGCAGCTCAGCTCTCTTATAAGTCCTTCCAATCCCCATTCTTAACAAGAGTCCTGTTTCTTCCTAAGTGTTCTTGTATGTTTCAGGCAGGTGCTGCAGGAACTCAGTGTCCTTGTGCTGAGGCCCCTTTTTCACAGCTTTTCTGCAAAAGGCTTAACACTTGCACGCAGGTAACCTCTTGAGTTTCCAGTAGCTTTTTGCAATCATCTCAAACAATTATATACATTTCAAAACAAAAGGGATCCTAATATCAGTTACATTTTGACATAATGATTTGCATATATTTTCATATCAGCTGATATGTAAGGGAGAAAAAGACAGACAAGCAAGGGAAAACTGAGAGACAGTGAGAGGCAAATAATTGCGAGACTGCCGAGGTGATCAAATCCTAGGTCTAACAGGAAAATTTGGTTGTGCAACCAGACAGACAGAGAGAAAATGAGAGAATAGAACAGATCCCTGCATTCAAACTCTTTCCATAACAACTGGGACGGGGTCCTATTCTACCCTGTGACATACACCCCCGTCTTTAAGAGGGAACATGTTTTATTAAACAGATTTCCAAAACGTTCTGTTAATTCTCTACTAATATTAGCTTCTAACTTTCAGAAATTAAGCACATGTGCAGTATCCTTTTTGTCTGTAACAGTAAAGCAAACAGTAAAGTTTAAACTCACACATTTGTTTTTGAACCTTCAGAACCCTCAATTCCTGATCCATATCTTGACAGAAAATCAGCTTTGCTCTTCTCTTTACCACATTTGTGTATCACCTTGAATTTAAATGGCTGTAATGCCAGGTACTGCTTGTGATTCTAGAATTTTTATCTTTCATCTGGTTAAGCCAACAGAGAAGATTGTGATTGGTTATAAGTATAAAGTCAGTTCCTAGCAAATAAAACTTAAGGGACTCCATGGCCCACTTTGCTGCTAAACATTCCTTTTCAATTCTGGAGTACCTTTTCTCTCTGTCATGCAACTTCCTACTTATGTACAGAATAGGATGTTCCTTCCCATCCATTTTGTGACTCAGGACTGTACCTAGGCCTACCTCTGATGCATCTATTTGTAACAAAAATGGTTTCTCAGAATCTGGGCTTCTCAAAACAGGGGCTGAACATAATGCAGCCTTAATGGCTTGAAAAGCTTCATCACACTTTGAGGTTCATTTCACATTATTTGAGTACCGTTTTTTCGTGAGTTCAGTGAGGGGGATAGCCAACTCTGCAAAGTTAGGAACAAATCTCCGCTGATAACCAGCAGCCCTAAAAATCACCTGACATGTTTCTTTGTTTTAGGGACAGGGCTGTTAGCTACAGCTTCTGTTTTAGAAACCTCTGGCTTAACTTCTCCGTTTCCCAACACATAGCCCAAATATCTTGTTTCTTACATGCCCAATGCACATTTGGTAGGATTAATAGACCTGCATTTTTGATAGCTTGGATAACTGCTCGTAGGTGTTCCAGGTGGCTTTTCCAGTCTGGACTGTACACCACGACGTCATCCAGGTATGCAGCACAATAACCAGTGTGAGGGGATAAAATTACATCCATGTACTGCTGGAATGTAGCTGGTGCACCATGTAAACCAAATGGCACGGTGGTGAACTGATAGAATCCAACAAGAGTGGCAAATGCAGTTTTGTCTCTTAATTCTTTAGCTAAAGGTATTTGCCAGTAACCCTTGGTGAGATCGAGGGTGCTGATATACTTTGCACTCCCTAGTCTGTCCACCAAATCATCTATTCTGGGCATAGGATAACTGTCAAATTCTAACACTTGGTTAAGTTTCCTAAAATCAAGGCAGATTCTAACACGCTCTTCTTTTTTGTTTACAATTACCATTGGATAATGACCAAGGACTCCTCGACCCTCTGTGATACCCAATTCTTTCATTTTTTTTATTTCCTTAACCACATCAGCTCTTAACCGCTCTGGTAACCTGTATGTCTTTTGCCTAATAGGACGAGTATTCCTTGTCCCTTTAACGTGCTCAACCCCTTTTGCTCGGCTTGGTACTATGGTAAAAGTACTTTCAAATGTCTTTAGCACATGACGAATATCTGCAGTTTGTTCTGAGGTTAAGGAAACATTCAGCTTTACAGCATCAGCATTTACAGTTTGTTCCAGTCTATCATAAGCTACATCAATATCTTCTTTATCGGTTTCTGGTAAAACTAGCAAAGCAGCTTTTGGCATTTTTTCAACTCATTTCTTGAGCAGGTTAACATGGTATTTCTTATTTTAATTTTTTTTTTCGAATTCTATTTTTTCCCTTCCCTACCTGAGCCCCACTGAACTCTCTCCGGCGACCACCCATCCTGGATTCTACCTCCTTGCATGGCATCAACTGGTCTCCTCTCTCCCTGACACTGGGCATCCCCAAGTCTACCCTCGGTGGAAGGGCCACCCCTGCCCAGGGCGCGCTTTCTTATAGGGTTGAGATGGGGATGGGAAGAGCCTGACTTAGGATACAGCCATGCCTGACTTCTAGGGGTGTGATCCTGGAGTGGGAGGCGCCTTCGCCTATCAATGGGAGGAAGGAGGCATTTTCCTTAGTTGTAAGTCCCCTGTGGAGCCTGGCTGTCATGGCAGCGTGCTGCGGTCCCACCCCCAGGCATGCATACAACACTACTTTGGGCTACCTCCGCCGCCAGAGTCGCTCTTTGAACGGGCTGCGCATCCCCGTCCCTCCCAGGGAAGAGAGAGCAGTCCACCGGACACTGACGTCTTCCCTTCCCACGACCCCGCTCCCCAGGCTCGTTCCCAAATCTGGGTCGCCAGCGTGGTAGCATGGTATATCTTAGTAGGATTATTCCTGTCAGGGGTCTCAGTCTCATAGTTAACGGTGCCAGTATGTCTAAGCACTCTATAAGGCCCTTGCCACTTCATTAACAGTTTATTTTCTGTTGTGGGTAACAGTAGCAAAACCTTTTCACCTGGCTCAAAAAACTTTTTCTTTTACCCCATGGTCATAATATATCTTCTGCTGGTTTTGGGCCTCTTCCTGATTACTGTGAGCAATTTCAACACATTTTGCCAGCTTCTTTCTTAGGGCACACATATAAAATGTTGTAGATTTTTTCTGAATGGGGTTATCTTCCCACGTTTCTTTTATCACATCCAGTGGCCCTCTTGGCTGCCTACCTTACAGCATTTCAGAGGGTGAAAACCCTGTTGATGCCTGTGGCACTTCTCTGTAAGCAAAAAGTAGGCAAGGCAAATATTGATCCCAGTCTTTCCCTTCCTCATTTATAAACCTTTTTAGCATATATTTTAGGGTTTGGTTAAAACGCTCAACAAGACCGTCTGTTTGAGGGTGATAAGGGGAGGTTCTTATGGCAGTGATACTTAGTTATCTGTACAGCTCCTTAAGCAATGCAGCACCAAAATTACTACCCTGATCAGTAATAATTTCTTTAGTTATGCCCACTCTGCTGAAAATTTTGGCAAGCTCTGTTGCAACTTTTGGGGCTGTAACAGTACGTATTGGAAGTCTCTGGGTATCGAGTAGCATAGTCGCATACTACCTGGATAACTCTATTACCCTTTTTACTTTTGTCTAAAGGATCAACCACATCCATTGCAATTCTCTCAAAAGGCACATCTATCAAGGGTAGGGACTCCAGGGGCACCTTGTATTTTCTAGTAACTGGGGCTACCTTCTGACACTCAGCACAGGAATTACAATAGGTAGCAGCATCTTCATGAATTCCAGGCCAGCAAAATCTATACAGCGATCTGGCAAGGGTGCGATCCCCTCTCTGAGTGACCAGCCATAGGACTATCATGTGCTATCTGTAACAACTCTGTTCTATTCTTCTGTGGTACAACCAATTGTTCTATCTGGTCCTGTGTCTGAGGTTTAACCCAAACTCTCTACAGTAACCCATTACATTTTTTAAACATTGGTCCACCCCGTTTTGGTTTCACCCCCAGCTGTTTAAAATAACCCTGGAGAGAAACATTGTTAGCTTGTTCTGAAAGAAAATCATAATCAGTTATCAGTTTAGCTTCAGCATTTTCATATGTTAACCCCTTATGTCCAACAATCATTTGCTGCCACAGTTTGTTCAGGCATTGTCTTTCTTTCCTGGATTTCCGGATCTTGGAGCTGTGCTCAAACAAGTCCGAATCAAAGTCAATGAAAGGAAAAGTGTCCCCACCCTCTGAGATTTTCTTTGCCTGAACTCTTGTCACCACTGCTTCTGAAACTGCAGGGTTCAGTTCCTCTAAGAGTAACTCAGTAAATCCTGGAAAGTCATTTCCAATAATCACAGGTACAGATAACTTAAGTACTACCCCCACTTTCATTTGGTGCAACACGCCCTTAATGGTCAGAGTCACTTGGGTGGTGGGATAGTATCGAGTGTCCCCTTGGATGCTGATGACACCAGTACCTGGTCCTTTTGCACAGTGTTTTCCCAACACTTAAACATGCACTAGGGTCTGTCCCTTAACAGTATTATCCCTCACCTTCACATCTGTTAAGTACTTGCCCCAATTTGTCAAGGACAAATCTGCTCCAGTGCCACTCTTCTTACTACGGCAGTTTCTTGCAATATGGCCTGGCTTATTACAGTTATAGCAAATAACGTCTTTGGGCACAAATTTGTTACCCCCACCAGAGTTCTTATCAGGCTTGGAGATTAAATGGGAAAAAGAGTGTCTTACTGGTGCACTGCTGTGGCGTCTGTCTGGCCATTTGGTAGTCCTTGGCCAAAGAAACAGCCTTTTCCCCACTCTCTGGTTGGTGTTTCTTTACCCAGAGCTGCACATCTGTAGGCGGGATGTTGATGAACTGCTCCATGGCAAATGTGTCGATAATCTGTGGGATTGTTTTGCTCTCTGGTTGGAGCCATTTTATCAGGAGTTCTCCGAGTCGGGTGAAGGCTTCTCGAGGATTGTCTACCGAGTTGTACTTCAGTGATCGAAATCTCTGCCTGTAGGTCTCTCCTGACATATCATATCTTTTCAGGATTTTACTTTTCACCATGTCATAGTTTTCTGACTGTGCAGTGTCCATATTGCTGTAGGAAAGTTGGACTTTCCCTGTCAGGTAGGGTACCAGTCTGATTCTCCATTGCTGCTTTGGCCACAGGCAGGCTGCGGCATCGCTTTCAGAAGTTGTCAGGTATGCCTCAATAGCATCTGAGGGGCACAACTTTGTAAGTTTAATGGCTTTTAAGTTGCTTGTGTTTTGTTGCTCGTCTGGATCTGTGCCAGATCCTCTGCCTTTGATAGCTTGCAAGGCATCCAGCCATCGCTTCTCCCATCTGCTGTTCCTGTCACTGCATCTCTTCTCTCCTCTGCACTTCTAAATGTTGAATCTCTTTTTCTGTCTGCTTCTCCATCTGTTTTTGTTGTATAGCCCACCAGTTTAAAAAGCCCATCAGGCTTTCAGGTTCTGTCAGTGCCTGTTCTTTTTCCATAACTTGTGCTGGCTATACAATCTCAGCTTGGACTTCTACCTCTGCTAGTTTGGCTGCCATTCTCCTGGTAACCACTCCTGGACTTGCTGCTACAGATTCCATACCTTTCTCTATGCTTCCCTGGTACTAGGTCCAGTACCCACACACAAAATACTCCTGGCTTAGAGTATGCACAGCATAAATCTCACTTAGGCTGACACCATCTGTCATCGAGGCACAGGTCAGGAAGGATAGGGTAAAACCAGGAGCAGTTGTAAAATTCGCAACAAGAGTTTTATTTGTACTAGAAGTAACATAAAAAAAAAATTGTTCAGTATAACTATTTACAAAAGCTAATTAAACAGAAAATGTCCATCTGCATTTTCCTTCAATCTCTGTGTCCCTTTTCTCTTTCAAGCAATTGCAGCTCGGCTGTCTTATAAATCCTTCCAACCCCCATTCTTAACAAGTATCCTGTTTCTTCCAACGTGTTCTTGTATGTTTCAGGCAGGTGCTGACAGGAACGCAATGTCCCTGAGTTGAGGCCCCTTTTTCACAGCTCTTCTGCAAGAGGCTTAAAACGTGCACTCAGGTAACCTCTTGAGTTTCCAATAGCTTTTTGCAATCATCTCAAAAAGCAATTATATACATTTTAAAAATTAACACTATATAATTTCTAAACAAAAGGGATCCAAATATAAGTTACATTTTCACATAATGATTTGCATATATTTTCATATCAGCAGATATGTAAGGGAGAAAAAGACAAGCGAGGGAAAACTGAGAGACATTGAGAGGCAAATAATTGTGAGATTGTCGGGGTGGTCAAATCCTAGGTCTCACAGGAAAATTTGGTTGTACAACCAGATGGACAAGAGACAGAAAAGGAGAGAATAGAACAGATCTTTGCATTCAAACTCTTTCCATAACAACTGGGACTGATTCCTATTCTACCCTGTCACAAGTACCTTCTTGACCGTTCCAAATGTAACTGTTTTACTTGAACTGGAATGTACCTGTTTACTCACTTTCAGAGTTAGATGCACGTGTTAGGTGCCGATTAGCATGTTGGTGGGTTTTAAAAGTTTTACAGTACAAGCTGAAACAGGCCGGCACATAGAGCTGCTTTTTTTGTTATATAGCTTTTTCTGGGATTTTTTTTCTTAGGTTTTCTTCCCATTCCCGCTGGAGCCCTGGCACACGGCCATATGTGCGCGTGGAGGGGCACATGCACATCGGAAGCCAGTGCAGCCCCTTCCGCCCACCCGTACCACCGCCCTGCCTGCCTATGTTACCCCACCAGACCTCCACCCATTGGGGAACGGGACTACAGGAGGGCCGACAAACTAACGCCACCACCCCCAGGAGAGGAGAGCAGCCTAAAGGAATGCTCAATTATGCTCCTCCCACCTCCCATGCTGGCACTCTGACAACCTGAGATTGTTCCTGACCCCGGGTCGCCAACGTAGCATGAGGTGTGGCATCCAGCACCTCAACCCACAGCACCACTGGGCCAGCATAGGGCTGCTTTTAAGCAATAAGGCATGGCCAGGGGTTAGATTAACAGTCTGTTAATCACCCACCCTGGGGTGTATTGTGGCACAGTGCCATTCTGCCCTTAGGGAGTGATTAAGTGACTGTTAATCTAACTCCTGGGAGTGCCTTATTGCTATTATGAAAAAAAATATTCCAAAAGAAAAGTGCTTCAAGTGTACCTTTTGAATGTTTTCCTCATATAGAGGGAGATTTTTAATAAAATCGTTCTTCCACCATCAGTTTAAGAATGCTGGTTCAGAATCAGAATGCATCATTCCAGTCATTCAGCAGTGCTAGAGGATGGAATGCTGGCAGGAAGAATTTGTGTGCCATGGTGATCAGGCTGTACATGACAATGTAACAGGGATTAATGTAAGGCTGTTGGAATAATAACAGCCAATCAGATCGTACCATTTCTGAGACCCTTTTCATAATAGTCTGTAGTAGAAGTTTTGCTTTAACGACGTAATCATGTCTCATGTCAGTGCCATCTAATGGCTAGCTCAAGGTACCAATTTTGAAACTTGGGGAATCTTTTTTTTACAATTTTCAAAGATGATGAAAATGGGTTAAATCACTATAAGAAAGGTAAGGAGCACTATATTGTAAAATGCCACCCTCAGCTCTGCCTCTCCACGATTTTGGATTTTAACTTAGTGATCTCCAAAAAAAGCAGTTCAGTTGTCCTTTAAACTCCATTTGCCGTCCACCCCATGGCATCTTCCATTGCTACCAGTCTTTCCCTAAGTAGTTCCTACATGCTACCAACATCAGCAGTCCTGAAGTGTAATACTTCTGTATGTGAGTGCTTGCATTCTGTCTACCTCCAGTCTTATTCCTATCTCCAGTCTTTTTTCAGACCACGTGGCCCGGTGATCACTGGTTGCTAGAGGCTCCCTAACTGTGACCTCCCCATTGCTCTCCTGGTTAGTGAGGACGAAATTCAGAATAGCCCCTTTTTTATGTAGGCTCCATTACCTCCTATTCCACAAAGGCATCTTGTAGGGCCTCTATCACAATCTGATGTCTAGAACTCGCTGCCACTGAGATACTATAGCCCATGTCAGGCATATTCAAAGTCCCCCATTAAAAGCACCTCTCCCTGTTCCACTTCCCCCCAAGCTTCTCCGTAATCTTTTTGTCTGCTGCTTCCTTCTGAGGTGGGCCCTATATTCTGCACCAGTCCCGATAACCCTTCCCCCGCCATAACTTCCTGAACCCACACACAGAACAATGGGCAAAATAGGGTGTTTACAGTAGAAAGAAAGACAATCTCAAGCTAAAACACCAATAAACACATTAAAATGGTGTAATATTCATAATATACATAATGATTTGCAGAGGAATTACTCATGTATGCCTTCACGTGACTGGTAAGACCTTTATGACTGAATTGTGGCTTTGCTGCTCCTGAATTTTGGGCCTTACCACTCTCTGGCAGAGATAAATGTTTTATTTCACTGCAACCCATGATGTATTGTATTCATAATATAATTTATAAAGCCCTTTGGGAAACAGTGTATATGAATGGCGCCATATGAAGCTTAAATTTCTGTCTTTCCTTCCTTGGAACAGCAAAGGCGCTCGGCACTAATGTTCTAATGTGGTGAGCCCTGTTAGATCATTGTTAAGTCTGTGTGTGTGTATGCATGGTTACACGTGTGTGTGTGTGTGTGTGTGTGTGTGTAAGTAAGGATACTATCCTTCTCAATCCCTGTGGCAGATTTAGCTGAACATACTGGCGTGTGTCTCTCTGCTGTGTTGTAAGGGATTTGTTATTCTTAGTTATGAAATCATGTCAGATGCCATCAGAAGACAAATATGCAAGCCTGACACCATATTCAGAATGCTGGAGCAAGGCAGATGGGTTCAATTAGACAGATTGTCTGTGTTTGTACTATTTATTTTTTAAGTAATATTGCAGATCGGGAGATGCAGACGCTATCAACAAGTAAATGGGAGCTGCTTCCAATTATTTCAGGTTAGCCGACATCTCCCCAGGAGAAGGATGCCCTGAGTAGGAACGCTTTACTAAACTCATCCTATCCTATAGCCACCTACTGCAAATCCAGAGCGTGGAAATAGGAAGGAAGATTCTCTTGTGGTAAAAAAAAAAGTAGATCCTGTCCTTATGAGTTCTGATACATTGCAGGTCGTTGCAGATTCTAATGAACTGCTGTGGTTTTACTAGTCTCTGAGATAACAGAATGATGATGACTGCCCACAAAAAAACAAAAAAAAACAAAAAAAAAACTAACACTCCAAATATTGGAAAAACTTTCTTCTGTTCTTGAAGATTGCATTAAAATGAAATCACAGAAGACTTTCTCTTTTTATAATCACTGTTTAATGATTTTTATGTTTTATACAAAGAGACACATAGTATGCCAACTGTACAGTGTCCGCCATTTCACAGTGTGGAATAATATTACATTTGTCAGGTAGGTAAACACAGCACAGTCAATCATTTCTAAAGGTATCCCTGCCTATAACTGAGTATTCAGGTGTCTCTGTTTTCCCCCATTCTGCCTTCCCCATGGACTATCCTTTCCGAGATTCTCTAAGGAACAAATTGTGGGTCCATGTCCTTCATGTATGTCACCCATCAAGCCCATCTGTTTGTTCCTTTTTCTACCTGTTGACTGATGGAGTTTGTTAATGTCTCCATATCATAAATCCCTTTGATCACCTGATGCCACTCTACTAGGGTCAGAGGGGCTTGGGTCAGCCATTTTGTTTTTTATACACTTCTTTGGCTGTCACCATTAAACTTGCCATTAGGTACCTTTTCACCAGGTCCTTCTATTTCTAGGGTAGGTAGGAACATAGGAATAAATTGTCTATGAGTTTGGTTTGCCGGGCAAAGATAGTCTGTATAGCTGTCTCAAGTTCACTGTGGAAAGTTTGTAATGCGGGATAAACCCACACGATACTGGGTAGCTCTAGGTTTCCCATGCTGCCTCCAGCATGCAGGCGTCTGTGCCGCTCTCACAGAAGACTTTCGCTGTTTGGGAATAGCTCTTCAGTTGCTTTAAAAGGGTACGCTTTAAAAAGAGCTGTGCAATGTACAGATTTGTTTTTACACTCTACAGCTCTAGACTGTATATCACTCACAGTACTTACTCAAAGAGTGTGAACTTGGGTCCTCTGGGGATTGTAGTTTTGGAAAGTGGGTTGAGAGTGTGTCAGCTCTCTGGTGTTAGAGTAACAGGTGACATTGGAAGGATTTACTGTGAGATAGCTGTCGTCAAGGCACAGGCCAGGAAGCATAGGAAAACCAGGAGAAGTTCAAAATTTGCAAATAGTGTTTGATTTTTCTTAACAGCAAAATAAAAACAAAAATTATTTAGTATAACTATTTACAAATGGAGTACAGAGAAAACTAAGCCCTTCTTCCGAGAGCATCTCTTAATTCCAAGTTTCAATCTCTCAGTTTCTCACTCTCCTTTTTCTCTCTAGCAAAAGCATTGCTGCTCTTTTTATACGTTTTTGTCTGGGAACTCGTTAAGAGAGTGTGCTTCTCACAGAATGTTTTTGTACGTTTACAGAATGTTCTTGTCAATTTCGAAGCAGGTGCAGCAAAAAGAACATAGTGACTCAGGACTGACCTCTTGTTTATAGCTCTCCAAAAGGCTTAAAATCTGCATCTCGAGTTACTCCCCTTGAGTGCCAAATAGCTTTTTGCAATCATTTCAACAGTATAACTATATACAATTTTAAACAAAGGGATCCCAGTATCAGTGAAATTTCCACATCAAGAGTTACATATATTTTTATACCTGCAGATATGCAAGCGGGAAGAAAAGATAGAAATAGAAAGGGAAGGCAGAGAAATAGCGAGAGGTGGAGAATTGCAAAACTGTCGGAGAGATCAGTTCCTAGGTCTCACAAGAAAATTTGGTTGCGCAACCAGACAGAGAAGAGACAGAAAAGGAGAGGATAGAACAGACCCTTGCGTTTAAACTCTTTCTGCACAACAAATGAGGCAGGGCCTTATTCAGCCCTGTCAAAGTAACCTGCTGCATGTCACAGCTCTGCTAATACCCATAAATGGTTATGTGTACTGTACCAAACATTAAACGTAAGAGGATGGAGGGGTTCAGAGTGGCTAAGCCACGCAGTGTTACAGTCCCAACTGTCATTGAGGAACCCTGCTGTACCTCACAGTTATGCCAATGCTATTAGAGGTTTTCTATGCACCTTACCAAACATGAAGAGTAATGGGATGGGGAAAGAGTTGAGAGTACCACTCTTTGGTGTTATACAGTGACAGCTGTCATTGGAATTATACACCTTAAGTAAGACTGCTGTGTGTCATAACTCTACCAATATCAGTGGATCGTTATGTGCAGTGTACCAACAATGAGGAGAAAGGGGAGGGGCTGAGAGTGCCTCAGCCATGTGGTGTTGGAGTGACAGCTGTCATTGAGGAAGCCTGCTGTATGTCACAGCTTTGCCAGTACTAGCAGATGTTTACGAGCACCTTACCAAACAGGTGTTGGGGAGGGTGAAAGAGCTGAGAATGTCTCAACTCTGTGGTGTTAGTAACAGCTGTCATTGAGGCAGCCTGGTGCCTCTCATGGCTTTGCCAGTACTGATAGAGGTGTATTTGTACCTTACAAAACATGACAAGTAAGGAGAAGAGGAAACAGCTGAGAATGTCTGAGCTCTGTGGTGTCGAGTACAGCTGTCATTGGATTTATTCACCTTGAAGAAGCCCACTTGCTACCTATAACCTTGTGCCCCCTGACATGGTCAAAAACTGAACTCTTCGCCTCAGTTCAGTTTTCCTGGTTGTTAATAAAATAGATTAAAATATTTACTCTTAGCCTCTGCCCAGTTTTCCTGGTTATTAATAAAATAGATTGAAATATTAAATACAACTAAAGCCTGCTGAGTCGGCACTGTACAGCTTGTTTATTCTCAGGTAACATTGTACAGCTTGTTTATACACAAGTGACATTGTACAGCTTGTTTATTCTCAGGTAACACTGTACAGCTTGTTTATACTCAGGTAACATTGCACAGTTTGTTTATATGTAGGTGACACTGTGCAACTTGTTTATACTCAGGTAACATTGTACAGCTTGTTTATACACAAGTGACATTGTACAGCTTGTTTATATGTAGGTGACACTGTATAACTTGTTTATACTCAGGTAACATTGTACAGTTTGTTTATATGTAGGTGACACTGTACAACTTGTTTATACTCAGGTAACATTGTACAGCTTGTTTATACATAAGTGACATTGTACAGCTTGTTTATATGTAGGTGACACTGTATAACTTGTTTATACTCAGGTAACATTGTACAGTTTGTACACAAGTGACATTGTACAGCTTGTTTATACACAAGTGACACTGTACAACTTGTTTATACTCAGGTAACATTGTACAGTTTGTTCATACACAAGTGACATTGTACAGCTTGTTTATACACAAGTGACACTGTACAACTTGTTTATACTCAGGTGACATTGTACAGCTTGTTGATCATCAGGTGGCATAATGTAGCTTGTTTATACATAGGTGACATTGTACATCTTGTTTACACTTAGGTGACGTGGGACAGCTTGTTTATACATTGCTGATACTGTATAGCTTGTTATCTTCCAACTCTTTCGCAGGTGAAGCTTGTGAAAATGAGGAGGAATTGGTACTGCTAGAGGGGAGACTGAAATGTTTGCAACGCGATTGAGGTCATAAGAGGAATAAAAAGGAAGTTGAAAATTACACAGTTACTAATTAAATAATATGTATTAATAACAAAATTCAGAAAAAAGTTAAAAAATATTATTTAACATTAAAAAAGTCATGCCATTTTTATGTAGCGATACAATAACATAGTATTGATACAGTTTATCGATACAAAAATAGTATTGACAGTATGTATTCTTCAGTTTTTGGCTGTCACAACTAAAAACATATCACATGTACTGAAAAAGCAGGTTAAAATAGTATTGCTACATATAAAATAGACGCAACATATAGAAACAGTACTGACAGTAAATTCTTTTTTTTCTTTTTTAATATTTTATTGATGTGTAATTAATACTGTAATAACAGTTTAACTAAACCAGTAACAACATTCATAATTTTAATAATGGTACACAGGGTACTACATCTTCATTTTTTGGTTTTCATTTTGAGGATTTGCATACAACAGAGCAGGACACAGTAACAACTGCTAGGAGCTGTCTTTTTGCCTCTGATGCAGCCGGGATGGGCCAGAGGCATGCTTGATGAAGGGCTGCTTGAGTAATAAGGGGCCCACCCAGCAGGCAAAATAAGGGGTCATGTGGGAGCACTTGACCTATCACTGTATCACAGAAGGCAAAAACTAGAGGCCAGTAGCTCTGGATGCTGGGGCAAGTCCATAAAATGTGAGTGAGTGTACCAACATACTGTTGACGTCTCCAGCACCTGTCACTTGACATCAGCCCCATCTTCTTTAGGACTGCTGGGGTGCAGTACCTCCTGTGATGAATCGTTTTCTCAATGTGTTTGTACTGCATGTCTCTGACTTTAGAGTGGACCCCTCTGAGCATTGTTGTCCACATCTCATCCAATATGGGCAATTGGAGCTCAGTTTCCCAATTAGTTTGCTGCTTTCTCAGGGTGGGACAGTGAGGTTCTAACAGGAAACAGTAAATTCTGCCTCATACTCTATTGGGAATTTTCATCCATCTGCCAATATGCTGCACTAGGTTATCAAAACCAGGGTTGTCAAGGATATTGAATGCCTCCCAATGGCAAAGTGCAGTTGGAAACATCTCCAGAAGTCGGTGGGGGGAGGCCATAGTACAGCCTCAGATTTTGGAAGGAATCCAAAGTTTTGGTGTAGGGTTGTTAAAGATCCCCTACTCTTGAGATTACTTTGGATGTCCAGGAGCTCCACCAGATGGGGTTGCCCTCTATGGAAGTATGAGGATTGTGCCATAGTGGTTCCCATTTACCCAACTGGCATTTTCCCCATTTGTGTTGCTTATGCAATCAATGTAGCCCAAGTCTGTTTGCAAACACGGTGACTGGAGAGAATTTGCTTGGAGGACTTTGCTGTGCCCTTCTAGTGACTGGCACTCATGGGGGGGAGGCGGGCTTGGGCCCTGCTCAAGAGGGAACCACACGGGGGGGGATGGGCTTGGGCCCTGCTCTAGAGGGAACCACACTGGGGCATCAGCTGGGGGGGGGGTGCTACTCAGTGTAGATTATGTTGAATCCTTGCTGCTTGATGATACACCCATAACCAAAGTAGAGCCCATCCTCCAGGCCTCTGTAAGGCTCTTAGTTTTCAAATACTGAACCTCAGCTTTGCCCCTTCCCATAAGAAGGCGAGAAATAGCCTTCCAATTTCTGTAGTTTGTCTTATTGGAACTGGAAGGCTGTTGAGACAGAACAAGATTTTAGGGAAAAGCATCATTTTATATGTTGCAGTTTCCCCTGAAAATGTCAACTTAAGCTTTTTCCACCTGGAAATGTCTTTCTCTAAGAACTGTATAAGTGGCTTGAGGTTAAGATCCAGCTGAGACCACCTAGTAATTTTATGCTCAGATATGAGATGGGGGAGGGATACTAGCAAAGTCCCTGATGTTTGATTGGGCCTTGGGTCATGAACTTATTAAGGAGGGACACTTCCTTTTTGTTCCAATTTACCTGAAGACCCAACAGCTGATGGAACTCTGCCAGGAGAGAGAGAGAGAGAGAGAGAAGAGCAGGCACTGAGGTACTGGGGTTGGTCATTGCCACCAGCAGATTGTTTGCATATGTGAGGGTTTTAAGTTGGGTGCCCTTACACTCACTGTACTACCTTCCACCTCCTTAGAGTGCTGTATTTTTCACAGGAGCAGCTGCATAGCTATTAGATACAGTAGGGGAGACAGGGGTTATCTCTGTCAGGTGCTCCTTCTGAGTTTTATCATAGAAGAAATTGAGGTACAGTATTTGTGACGATGTAGGCTGTAGGATTAGCATACATAAGATGCACCCAGCTAATGAAGTTTGGACCCATTCCATGGAGTGTATGGCCTGAGAAAGGTAGTCCCACTCCACAGAACTGAATACCTTTTCTGTGTCTACACTGAGCAGCAGAGCCGGATTCTTTGCATCTAGACGCCACCCAAATAACATCTGTTGCCACCCTAATGGTATCCAGTGTCATTCTGCCCTTCACAAACCCTGTTTGTTGGCTGTCATTGATGAATGGGTTGGCCTTCTGCAAACTAAGTGCCAGGACCTTTATTAAAATGTTTGCATCCCCATTCATCAGCGAGATGGGTCAAAAATTGGACATTGCCTGTGTGTCCTTACCTGGCTTTGGGAGTAGGACTATATGGGCTTCTGAAATTGTGGGTAGTAACTCCCCCTTTTTATAAGCATGCAACAGGGTGGATAATAGGAGTTGGCTTAAGGTCAGCAAGAAGGTTTGATATAGCTGTGCCAGGAGGCCATCTGGTCCTAGGGTTTTACCTTTGGGGATGGTACATATTGCTACCTGCAGCTCTTGGAGGGAGTTTGGGTATTCCAGCTCAGCCTGTTGGTCTTCTGAGAGCTTCAACAGTGACACCTTCTGTACAGAATCCATCAGTTTGGGGTGCAGTGCCCATTTTTTAGGTATAAAGGTCAGTGTAGAATTGTACAAAGTCCTTATTTATCTCTTCAGACTTGTTTGTAAATGCTTCAGAAGGGATCCTTATAGAAGCAATGTGTTTGGCTGCTTGTTGCATTTTGGAGGGGAATTCTAGTAGATGCAGTGCGTTTTCCCTGGATTCCCGGTACTTGTGGGAGGTTTTCAAGATCACCCTCTGTGCTGCCAATGAGGAGAGAGCATTAATCTGGTATCTGAGCTGCAGCAGCTCCCAGTGGAGCTGGGGGTCATGTGCTGGCAGGTTGCTGTACTGTTTCTCCTTATCTTTTAGCACCTGTTCAAGGTCCTCCGTTTCCTTCAGGTGGGAGGCTTTTTGAGGTGGGAGGCATAGCTAGTTTTTCAACCCCTCAGGTTGGCCTTGAGGATATCCCACAATGTGGCTCTTGAGATTTCTGGGGTATCATTAATTTCCAGGAACAAGGTGATTTCTGCAGTCAACCACCTATTTGAACTCGTCTGTCAGAGAGGGTTCTCCTGGATCTAGTAGGGAGAATATTATTGCAGAATAGTTTTTCTAAGAGCATGGATATGTTGTTCATCCACACTCTTTGGCATGTCCCTTTCCTCTTTAAATCTTGCCGGAAGTCTTCAAGCTGGCTTCTCCCACCCACCCGGGTGGTATATACCTCGGCTTCGCCCCATGATGCCAGATCTTCCTTTCCGCTGGAAGATTCAGGTTCCCTCGTGCTACTTCTGCAGTACCGTAGACCCTGGATTCTAATCGACATTTTACACCACATTTGCTTTCTTTGAAACTCGTAAGAGTTTACGATTCCGATCCGAGCACGTCTGACATGGAGGACAAGTCGTCCCCCGGGTTTTGCCGGTGTCCTTGCGGACAGAAAATGTCGCGCACCGATCCCCACCTCTTATGCGTTTATTGCTTGGGTGTCTTGCATGACAGCACCTCTTGCACCATTTGTCTGGCCTTCCATCCCAATGACCTGGACGACCGCAAGGCGTGCCTAAAGCTAGGGAGACCGGAGCTTCGAAGTCCACAGGTGAAATCGAAGGAGGCCAGGTGGGCGGTTTCCACAGCCATGGGATCCGCTGATCAGCGCGAACAGATGGCGGCTTTCGAAGAGGAAGCTGCTCAAGCTTCTGCCAGCCGAAGTTTTTTCGTGCTGCTTAACCTGAGCTCCACTTTCACTGGGTCCTTTCGCGAGCTGTGCCAGTCTCTCCCTACCAAGGGTGAGGCGCCCTCGGGCTCGCACTCCTCCAGCCATAAGAAAAGGGACAAGGACCCTAAATCTTCTTCTGCCTGAAGAAGACATTCCTGGGATCGAGAGCGGTCCAGTTCTCAGGACCTGGTGGTCTTGACCTTGGTCGAGATCACTTCCTCAGCCACCGGCTTCTCGGACCTTCCGTCAGGCCAAAGCACCGAGGCCGAGGATACGGCAGAACCGGCCGAGATTTCTCTTAACCCGTTCGAGCCGTTGTCACTGACACCGGTCGATGACTCCTTGGAGAGGACACCCATCCTTTCTTTCCCCGATGAGGAGACCTGTCCTTCGGGTATCACGATCGAGGAACAGGAGCTGGAACCTCGGTTTTCACTGAATCTGGCCTCTCCTGATCGACAGAGCCGACACCGTCGGTCTCGATCGAGGACTAGGACCCCGTCGGTCGAAAAACTGAAAAAGGGTCACAAACACTACCGGAAGAGGCGCCGGCACTGATCCTCATCCTCCTCGGATGAGGAGAGGCTTCGATGGAAGCTCCGTCAATGTTATGAGGACCTCATGTGGCAGCAGCTAATTCTGACTGGTCAAAAGCTGGCTCCACCGACTACACCGGCCATTACTTGGCCCCAGTCTCTTAGGCCGACGCCGACTCCTCCAGCACCGAAGACTCCGGTAGGACCGACACGCATTCCGGTTTGGCCTGTTCCGGTTCCCCGACCAATTTTGGTGGAGCCACCGCCTAAGCACTCTCAGGGAGGGGCCCCCTCGAAGGAGGATCGGACAGATACGGGCCTGCCCTGTCTTCTGTCCATCACTGTTGTCCCCAATCACCCTCGGCATATTGAAGGGGACATAGGTGGGAGACCCCTGTATCCCGACTCCTCGGACTCTGATACCACCAGTTTTCACTCACACTCTGATGATGAGTTGTCAGTGACAGGCCTGGAGGAAGGTCCTTCCTCTTTCCAGGGCATCCTTTGACTTATTTCAGAGTCCACCGGTAGGCCCTTGGAGCCTATTCAAAAGAAGGCAGAATATCCTCTCACGGATATCCTTAAGAGGGGGGATACTCCAACGGAGGCCTTCCTTGTGGCTGAAGCCATTGTTGGCCCGGCCCTTGAGCTATGGCAGCATCCTGTCTCTTGCCCGGCTCCATCTGCCCACATGGCTCGCAAGTACACTGTACCCATGGAGTCCTTGGCGGGCTTCACTGAGCATCCCTCGACCGAGAGCCTTGTGACTGCCTCAGTGTTTAGATGCACGGGTAGCTCAGCCGATACTGACCGCCCTCTGGACAAGGAGTCCAAAAATATGGACCATTCTGCCTGGAAGCTATATGCGGCCTCATCCTTGGGCCTTCGTCAGGCCAGCTCGGCAGTGATCATGGCACACTTCTCTCACGCCCTCTTGGGGTCGCTAGATGAAGTCCTCCCTCATCTCCCAGCGGACATGCAGACCACGGTTAAGCAAGTCCATGACCAGGGCTACGTTGTTGCAAAACAGCAGCTCCAGACGGCTTTGGACATTGGAGATTCCTGCGCCTGTTCACTAGCAGCTGCAGTGGCCACTCGCTGCAGGGCCTGGCTGAGATTATCCTCTTTTCCGGCAGATATTCAGCACAAGTTAGCTGACGTGCCCTTCCTTGGCATCGACCTCTTCAGTCCAGGAGTGGCAGGTCACCTCCAGTGCATAGAGCAGTCCAAGGCCACCTTGAATGCCACTTCTGCAAAGGGTTCTTCGGGGAAAGAACCAGCAGAAGCACAAGAAGAAGCCTTTTGGGCACTCTTCTCCTGCGGTTAGACAGCCCCCCCTTCCAGGGAGGTCAGCAGCATCAGCAGCAACAGCAGGCTCAAGCTTGGCACTCTAGGCCCAAGCAGGGTCCTCAACAGCCCCGCAAAAGAGGCCAAGGTGCCGGTCCTGGAGCCTCCTCCTCCTCTAAGCCTGCGCAGTGACGGGTCGGGGGTGGCCACCCCTACTCCCATCACGCCAGTTCTGGGTCCTCCTGTGGGGGGCCGGCTCCACCACTTTCTTTCTGCCTGGTCCAGTATCACTTCAGAAAGGTGGGTCCTGGAAGTGGTCGGTCGGGGAATGCCTCTAGAGTTCGAGCAGTACCCTCCTTGCCAAGCCCGTGCCCCACGGGAGGGAAAGGATCTCAGTTGGCACTCAGTCAGCCCTTCGGGATGATACTGCTCAGCTCCTCCACAAGGAGACGGTAGCTCCAGTGCCGGATCCTCCTACAGACCCAGGCTTCGTGTCCAGGTACTTCCTGGTGCCCAGGTGTATGGGGGGTTGGTGCCCCATCCTAGATCTCCATGACCTGAATTAATATCTCAGGTCTCGCACCTTCCAGATGGGAACTCTGAACCAGATCATACCATCTCTGGAGTGAAACATGTGGTTCTGTTCACTGGATCTACAGGACATGTTTTTTCACGTCCCAATCCGTCCGTCCCACCAGCAGTTCCTCCACTTCAGGGTCAAAGGGACCCTGTACGAGTTCCGAGCCATGCCGTTCGGCCTTTCATCGGCCCCTTGGCTCTTCACCAAATGCATTGCAGTGGTGGTAACCCATTTACGGCGTCAAGGGGTTTGGATATACTCCTACCTCAATGATTGGCTCCTGGCGGGTTCCTCCTTGCAGGAGGTGGAGAGGTCCAGGGGCCCGGCCCTCCTAACCTGTTCCCAATTAGGCCTCCTGATCAACGAGGCCAAGTCGGAACTCGTGCCCTCTCAGGTGATGGGCTTTATCGGGGCAGAGCTTGACTCTTGTCAAGCCAGAGCTTGGCTTCCAGTGGACAGGGTGGAGGTTCTTTCCTCCTTTGCCCAATCATTTCTGGTTGGGCACTTGCGCCCTGCCTGGGACTTCCTGTGCCTTCTGGGTTACATAGCGGCGTGCACCTCACTGGTCCGTTGGGCCAGATTACACATGCGCCCCCTCCAGTGGGAGCTGGCCACTCAGTGGACTCAGCGTCAGGGTCTTTTCCACCAGCTGGTCACTGTCACCCAGAAGATGTGGGACGCTCTCCAATGGTGGACCGCCCGAGCCGACGGTCGTTCTCATGACCGATGCCTCTCTCATGGGCTGGGGAGCCCACATGGGGGACAACAGAGCCCATGAGTTCTGGACCCCCGAGGAGTCCTGATGCCACATCAACCTGCTGGAGCTCAGAGCAGTCAGACTGGCACTGTCAGCTTTCGCTCCTCAGCTCCGGGGTCAAGTGGTTCAAGTCCAAACGGACAATACCACGACCATGTACTACCTCAACAAACAGGGCGGCACACACTCCTGTCTGCTATGCAAGGAGGCGCTCCGAATCTGGAACCTCATCAGCCGGTTGGAGGTGGATCTCCTTGCCATCCATGTGGCAGGAGTCTCAAACCAACTGGCGGATGCACTCAGCCGCATAGGTCAGACATCCCAAGAGTGGTCTCTCCATCCAGAGGTAGCTTACAATCTGTTCTCCTGTTGGGGCAAACTGTTGGTGTACCTGTTTGCCTCCAGGGAGAACACCAAGCTGAGGCTGTACCATGCCCTCCCCCCTCAGCAGGGCTCACTGCAGGGGGATGCCTTCTCGAGGCCGTGGACCCCAGGCCTCCTCTATGCCTTCCCTCCATTTCCCTTGATCCACAAGGTGTTACTCAAGGTAAGGAGGGACAAGGCGAAGGTGATCCTGGTAGCCCCAGATTGGCCCCGCCAGTTCTGGTATCCAGATCTCCTCAGCTGCAGGGCCCCGGAGCGGCTTTGTACAAGCCCGGACCTGATATCATTGAACCAGGGGAAGGTATTCCATCTGGACCTTCAATCCCTGCACCTCACAGCCTGGTACCTGAGCGGCTAGAGTTCCAGGCTCTGGGTCTTTCCGAAGATGTCTACACAGTTGTGCAGTCATCTCATAAGGAATCGACCAGGAAATATTATGCCTTCAAATGGAAAAGGTTTTCCATTTGGTGTCAGAGTAAGAGTCTAGACCCCTTATCCTGCTCTGTGGCTAACATTTTAGACTACCTTTGGTCTCTCTCCAAAGGGGGTCTATGGTCATCAACCCTTAGGGTGCACCTGGAAGCCATTTCCGCTTACCGGGTGCGGGCCGGTCAGTCGACAGTGGTCGGGCGCTTTTTCAAAGGCCTGGATCACATATCCCCTCCGGTGCGTGAACCTCCACCTCTGTGGGATCTTTTGCTGGTTTTGGCAAAGCTCATGGGCAAGCCATTCGAACCCATGCACAAGTGTGAGCTCTCACACTTGTTATGGAAGACTGCCTTCCTGGTGGTTATCACGTCAGCCAGACGGACAGGGGAGCTCCAGGTGCTTTCGGTGGACTCCCCTTATCTGATCTTTCACAGGGACAAAGTTGTCCTGCACCCCCAACCGAAATTCCTTCCGAAGGTGGTGTCAGAGTTTCCCCTTAACCAGGTGTTGACTCTGCCGTTATATTACCCTAACTACACCTCGGACGCCGAGTATAGGCTTCATACCCTAGACCTTAGACATGCTCTCTCCTACTACAAGGAGAGGACGGCGGAAATTCGGGGAGAGGTTTGCCAGCTGTTGGTCACCTATGCTGAAGCCACTTCTAGCAGACCTGCAGCCAAACTGACCATTGCAAGATGGATTACATCATGCATAGGTCTGTGCTATGAGTTGGCGGGCAAGGAGCCTCCCAGAGGAATAAGAGCTCCTTCTACCCGCCATACTGCTGCATCAGTGACTGCTTCCAGGGACATCCCTATCCAGGAAATCTGTCAGGCTGCTATCTGGAAGTCAGCAAACACCTTCATTACCCATTACCACATCGACCTTGAGTCACGTCGGGATGCTTGTTTTGGGGCCTCAGTTCTCCAATCTCTGTTTCCTAAGTAGAGGGTGTGCGCCTTGCCTCCCTCCTCCCAGACAACTGCTAGGAGTCTGCCAAAGAGTGTGGATGAACAACATATCCACGCTCCTAGAAAAACAGGTTACTCACCTGTAACAGTAGTCCTAGGAGTGGTATATGTTGTTCATCCACACGCATCCACCCGACCTCCCCAGCTTTAGGCGCATCACCTTGCTTCCAGCGGGCTAAGATCTGGCGTCATGGGACGGAGCCATTTCCCTTTTCCATTTCCCATTCCTCAGGTGGGTGGGAGGAGCCAGCTTGAAGACTTCCGGCAAGATTTAAAGGGGAAAGGGACATGCCGAAGAGTGTGGGTGAACAACATATACCACTCCTAGAACTACCGTTACAGGTGAGTAACCTGTTTGTCTAGTACAGTACTGGGTTCCAGACTTTATTGTAGTTCCCCCCTACCACTAGTCTATCTCGTGGCAGTAAGAGGACTGACAATTCCTGGGCAAGTTCGGAGAATAAGCTATCCATATTCCTGTTTGGGTCATACACATTGTCTGATAGAACAGATTGAGAGTTAAGCAGGATATGGGCCAAAACCTATCTGCCATCTCTAGAGTAAGCCATGGATAGACTATCAACCTGGAGTCATTTATGGAGCAGTATGGCTACTTCCCAGGCTTTTGCAGGGTGTGAGCTTCCCACTATGTGACCCACCCATTCCTGTTGCAATTTCTGAGTTTCAGCATGAAGCAGAGGGATCTTTTGGAGCATGGTTGTATCACAATTATTTTTGTGCAGGTGGGTGAGCGCCTGTTTTCCTTTGATTGGTGAATTGAGACCCTGGACATTTCAGGAAACCAGTTGATATCATTTGTAGTCAGAACCCACTGTAAGAGATAGATGTGGGTGGTAGGAAATTGGGGATGTCTTATGTAAACTTTTCATAGGTTCTGTGCTGCAAGCATACCTTAAAACGTCAACAGTTACAGTGACAGGGACCCCCCCCCCTTTGATCTGTCCTCAGTGGAACAGACCAGAGTCCCACAACAGGAATAGAAGGAGACAGGCTATCCTCCCACACTCGAGGTAATTACCATTTTCAGTTATATAAATCCCCACCTTTAGATTCAGGGATAGAGCAGGAGGCAATAATAGCATATAGTAAATATAAAAAGAACATTTTGAGAACATTATTAACACCAGTATTGAACAGCAACACACAATAATTAATTAAAAACAAACATCCAATATCTTTACAGGAGAGACTACTAGATACTACTAACTCCTATGGGGAGGAGAATAACTTTGTTCCTTCTCCTAACCCAATCTACTAGACCCCAAGCTCATTGGCAGAAGTTCCAATGAAGAACACTTCTGTACTCCTCCTTAGGCCCAAAGAGAAGAGATGAAAGACTGAACTGTGTACCACCAGTCTCTGAGTGCCATTCGCCACTCCTGATGTGTTGCGTGGACTAGGCAACAAGGGGTACTGGGGTGTCATATTGGGGCTGATTTTAAAAAGGAAGAGAGAGGATGACTGCTCTTTGGGGGAAGGATGAGAGGTACATGGTAGCTGAGTGGCAGTGGACTTAGGGGAAGGTGATGTTGAAGTGAGATGCAGCCACTTGGGCGCTGTTAGCCAGTTGAGCTAGTGACATTTTTGGGGGAGGAGGTAGAGGAAAAGAGTAGTGAGCTACCATACATGAGCAGGGCAAGATCACACCACACAAGGGGGGGGGCATTTCCTGTTGTTAGAGTCTGGCGGCTTCCAATAGAGTGGTTTGGGCAAGGTGCATCTTATGCAGGACATTCTTTGTGTGTGCTGATCCCTGCTGCGTCAGGGCCCTGAGCTAACCCTTGGCTGCCAGGGTACAAATGAGGACCTGTGGATTATTCCCAAAAATGTTGTGCAGTGTCATTAGATTTAAGAGCTATGGAAAACCAGTCAGATATAACCTACCTTTGCCTTGAGGGATGGCGTCAGCACCAGGCTCTTACAAAAGGGATCTGTGTGATGGGATCAGAACCCTACAATTACCACAGGTGGGCCCATAGGGCATACAAACCAGAACGCATTGCTGTGTATCATCTTATTTATGCTGCTTTGTATACCTCCAGGTCCTTGAACCTCACGAAGCTGTCTTGCCCTGCAAATAAATGGATAGGACTGCCAGAACCACTACAGGAGCTGCCAATGAACTTTTTGGAAGCACCCTGTCTTTTCTCGTAGACTGACTCCCTTGCCCAGTGCTCAAACTATGCCATCATATTTGGATTACGATAAATCAGTAACTTAGTAATGGTCCCCATTGCAAGCAGCATCCGTGACTTCTATGTGGGTGAAGTGTTCTCCCATTACAAAGGGAGGATGTGTTCTGCTGGTGGGCCTCCTGTTGCAGGTGGCCTATGATATACAAGGCAACTTTGGGGGCCTCCCTCAGTGTATGAAGGGGATTGTAGCCAGGAGTGAGGGAAGTTGATGGATAGGTGCCACCCACTCTTGTGCAGTCTGTCCTGAATCAGGCATGTAAATCATGATCTTCCCCTAGGGATGAGAAGCTTAGCAGACACCGTGAAATGCTCTAGCATTCACTGCCCAAAGGCACATAAAGATTCCCAACCTTATAGTAAAGAAAAGTAATAGGAGTTTGTGACCAATTTACAGGGACAAAGGTTTGGCGGTGTTTTTTATATGACTAAATGGTGCTAAAAAATATGGGCTTGGGGGACACTGAAAAATTTGGGCAGTTGCTGCTAGGTGGCTAATTTCAAGACAAGGGCACCAAAAATCTCTAAAATGGCATACAGTATCTCAGCTCATAGTTGTCATATAAAGCTGTATTGGGTGTCTAAATGGGGGTTTTGAGGGTCAAGGAGTTCATTTCTTATAATAAAAACGTTATTTCTTGAAGCCAAAGACACCTTGACAACATGTTCTCAAATTTCCACAATAATGGCTGCTTAATTCCAAGTTCCCCCACCCCAAAAACTTGAAATTTATGTTTCTAAACTCAGTTATATAATGCATGTCATTTTCCAGTGTCAGAAAAATGCCAACTTTGATTTTTACAAAATCTGGTTTTGCACAGTTAGTAACATTTTTAATTGAAAAGTTCTAGTTTGGTAACATTAGTTGGATTGTACAATTATCTAATCTCCATAATGTTCGGAGCCTTATTACAGTCGTAGCATTCTTCAATTAATGCTTGAAGTGCTGTCTTCATTTGAGTTTTCCCAAAATCTCCTACTCATTTTCTTCTTCCATGTTATTCTCAGAGTCATTATCAGAATCATAGTCTGTATCAGATTCTGAATCAGATTCTGCGTCATCTTTTCCAGCTGTTGAGATGTTCTCTTGTACTACAGTATTTCTGAGGGTGTTTGGTAGAGGTGTCTTTGTGTATTAGAGAGGTTGACATGTCCCTTCAGTCAGAGTCCAGCCATGATCCAGTGGTGATGGTGGAGCATCAGGCTTGTCATAGTTGAGCAGGATGTACACCTGGTAGTTAACTTGCTTCACCTTCAAATCATGTGAATCACAGTCAGGAGGTATTCTCTGGGTTGACTTTCTCTTCATTTTGTCACACTTTGATGCCTGAGCCTCAGCTAGTGTCTTGCTGATACTGTCTCGATAGACAAACCTGATAGTAAACTTCGACATGTCCAGAATATTTGGTGTCACTGGAAGACTCTTTCCAACACCTGACAACAACCTACTGTATGTGCTGCTTCAGATTTCAGTGCACTTTGAAATACTGACTTCTTTCCATGTCCAAAGAACTCTGAGACTGCATCTGCTCCCGTGTGTATATAAAGAGGTACAATGACTTGACCAGCAGCTTTTGAACACAGTGCCTTGCAGTCAAATAAGTCCTTCTTCCTCTTCAAGCCGAGAACACCATCAACCTGGTGTGATAAGTATGCAGCTAGGACTACTACATCCGTGTCTTCTGCATCAAAAAAAACAACAACATCCTTTACTCCATTCTTCCTCAGTTGTGAGTATACAGTTGTATCGTGTCTGCTTCTATGTGGTGACTCCGGAACTCTTTAATTTGCACATGTTCATCCTTAGAGGACAGATCCCAAGAGTTGCTCCTTAAAGAATATAAAAATTGGATGGCTGGATGTTGATGTGCAAACACCCTGAATTCACCCTTCAAGAATTGTTGGATACGTATTTTGTTGCCTGGGGTTTTGAACATGTTGTGGAACTCATTTGAAGCAGAAAGCTTATCTTCTCTCTTGATATATATATTCTGCATCCCTCCTTTGTATGGTGTACATGCTGTCCTACGTTTATGCTCTCTGTCTTTGATGCTCATCTCCAAGTCATATGGATCATACACAAAAATGATCTCAGAAGCTTTGAGGTGTCGAGCCAGGACAAGTGCAAATACCTCATGAGCATAATCTGCCCATGTGAAGTCAATCTTATCATGCTTTTCTCTATCCTCTGCAGAAGGAGTGACAAGCTTCCAAATGAATCTCATGTCTGCCAGGGCAGTGTAGCTACTGATGGGGTGTACTGGAACCAGGTTCAACTTTTCAGCTAACTTTGATTTTTGCACTTTGACCATAGTTCCATTAGGACTGAATATTGAGAGACATTCCTATGTCACACAATGTTCCATTACTTGTGACAGGACACATTTCTCCTTGCATGTTTGAGCAAGAGAGATTACTTCTGCCATGGCATTGTTTCCCATTACACTAGTCCTTGTTGCAATGTTTTTGTTCCATCTCTGATAAAAGGTTGTCTACCAAAGTTATACCTTGTGTTTTTGTGAACTGTTGCATCAAATGATTTCTTAGCCGAAAACATCTGCTCCTGAAAAAATACGTTGACTAGTGATTCACCATCTTCATGTGCTGTTTCAAAATCCTGGACATGTTTTTCTAATGCAATCATTCCATATTGGAGAGTCCTCAGAGTAGGCTTTGTAAGGTCAAAATGATCACAGTCAGATTATGTGATGCAGCTATCAAGATCCTGTACTGCCTGTTCATCTGCTCTGACTCGGGTGGTTGAATTCTCACTATGGCATTGAGAGGTTGTCTTCATGTTTGTGATGGCATGCAGAGAGACTCTAACTCTATTTATGAAGTTTGCATTTTGTGTGTGAGTTAGCAGCATCTTCTCATCTTCAAAATTCTCATCCAACTGGCTTTCATCTTTGATCCCTAGTTCAATGTCATATTTTATCTATAGATCCAGTGGCAAGCAAGAGTAGGGGTTCCCTGTCATTGACTGTGCAAATAAACCATCATGCTTGTACTTGACTTTCTCCTCAGGCAGACAGCTAATCTCTAGCCAGAACTCAACGAGCCATACCTTCCATACTTGTCACTGTCATATACTTGCAGCCATGGCAACATCAATCTGAGAGATGCTTTGAATGCCTCCCAATCCTGAGTTCTTAATGCATGGATATTCATCATCAGTATTTCATTCATGTACATGAAACTCAGTCAGTACTTCGCCATTGAACTATCAGAATTTTCAGCCATTTTAAATGCTTTAACAACAAATGAAGATGGCTCTTAATCAGCCTCTAGTTCATCACAGATCATCTTGAGCTCTTCTCTTGTGTTTGTGGAAGGGTGTCTTAGTTTTTCCAGCTTTTCTTGTGTCTCTGGAGACAAGTGTAGACCATCACTAAGTCCTTGTCAACTTATTATGTGAGCCAGTACCTCGTACATCAGTCAGTGACATCTGATGCTTCTCTTATAGTGTTTTCTGTGTAGTGCTTTGTCAACTGAACCCTTTGTAATAACACTAGCTGCAACAAGAATGTCAGATAAACCAGACCCTTTGAATCGCTTGTTGATTGCTGATATGAAAGAACACTGTGCTGGAATGGGCCTAGGAATGGAAGGATGGGTTCAAACTGTGTAGGATTCTCATTTTTCAACTGAACAATCAGAACATAGACTGGCTGGTCTCCAACCAGTTGAATGAAAGGCATCGATTTCTTTTTTACTACAGCGACTACGCTACATATCACTTCATGTACTACTGACTTGTTGGGAGGCTTGAGCAATGTGAGGTAGCAGTATGCCTTGATCTTTGCAGCCAACTTCTGGATATTGGCTTGAAATCCAGCAAATGCTCCAATCTTCTGGCTTTCTGCTGGAACCTCTTTCCCATTGCTATCAAGATGAGCCAAAGAATGGACCATTTCTTGAATCTTTTGGTCCCGAGTGCTTTGTGGTGAGATATCAACTTCAGCTTGAACTGATGGTAGGCCACGTTTGACCATCTTGTAAAGGTGAACACTGTTTTTCTGCACTGAATTTTTTTCATGTCAGGAGGCTTTGCTGTGACCAGTTTAGGATGATATTCAGTAGAAACATTAGTAGCAACATCCTATGGTTGAACAAACATCATGTTTGTGTTGTGAGATGTATCTGCTCCTGTCAGTGTGTCATCCTGAAAGTCATCATTGTCTAGCATTGCAGTTCCAGGAAAGTTGTTCGCAAGCTCTTCAGGACAGCTGTCATTCTTCTCAAGCTCAAACTCGGCCCATGTAGCATACAGATTTAGAACATTCTGGTAGCTTATTCTGAGTGATAATTACTTCATCATGTCTATAATCTCATGACTTCTAGTCAGGCCATGAATCGTCATTGATAACTTGATCTTTAAGGAAGTGTGTTTCCCCATGATGAATGAAAATAACAGTGATGACAAGGCTTCAATCTCTGGATCCTGGCAGGCACCACTGAAGTCACTAGCAGCTGGGTTCTTTAGCCAGGTGAGAAACATTCGTAACTCATGATTAGGTTCTCCAGTGTTCTCAAGCTCATCAATATGTGGAGGCCAGCTCACACCTGTATCATTCGATAACTTATTTTTCATGTGCCTGGCAATGGTATTCAGTAATTGTTCGTTGCTTACTCCCCATGAGAAGATTGCTGCTTCCCCATAACCTCCACCTGCAGATGTGTCATACACTGTGGTACTCTTGCTTTTGTGGAAACAATAATGAAATCTGATCCTGTTTGCAAACTCATTTTGAATAATCTGCTTAATTGTGCTTGATTTTGTTGCACTTGTATCACAACCAAAATTTCTCAAGTTATTGTAGTCCATTAGTAGTCCTTATAATGTTCTTGGCTCATTCATATCCAATACAACTATCCTTACATGTTTGAAGAACATTTCTCGAACATCTTCAAGATGAACCTTTTGTAAGTGGAGATCTGAATTAATGTTTTTGTCCTGGTGGTATATTGTGGAGACATATTTTTTCCAACAGGAGTGATGATACCGAATCTCAGCAGCAAAAGGATCTGTTATACAGTCAATTACAGCTAAGATATGGTCACTCATTGTAGCATCTTCTAGGTACACTGTGTGAGCCTTGTGCACATGCCATGCATCCATTTGTTGGAGAAAACACCACTTGTCTTGGCCAGGATGTTTTTTGTCTTCTGGCATCATGCACCAGATGCAGAGATCCGTGTCTCATAGAGGACCACTCCGTGAGTCTAGCAGAAGGGCCAGGAGCATTTTCAGGGGAACTGTCATGCTCAAATTGGGATACAAGGATTTCTTGCATCTGCTGTTTCTCTTTCCTAGTTTTGGCTTGTGGATGCTTCCTTTTACTCGTGAATCCAGTCTTACACAATTTGTGAAAAAAAACATGCCAGTTGAACCATCATCCCAGTTTACTTTCTCAATAGCATTTCCATATTTATCCAACCTCCTCCATTCCAGTGCTAGACTCTTCAGTTTGTTCCATGAATCGATTGGATAGTCACTTTTGTCTTCAACACACTCTTTATCACAAAATATACACAGTTCTTTAATTGTCTCAGTTCTCCTTCTCTTATTTCCTCTTGACTGTTACACTGATTTTGTTAAGGGTGTCGACATATTTCCAGTCACCAATCACAGAACTTCATTTGGACACACCTGCGAAATTATAAGAAATGAATTTTCTAGACCCTCAAAGCCCAAATTTAGATACCAAATACAGCTTTATACGACAACTATGAGCTGAGATATGCAGTTTTAGAGATTATTGGTGGCCATCTTGAATTTGGCCACCTAGCAGCAATTTCCCAAATTTTTGAGAGGTCCCCCAAGCCCATCTTTTTTAGCACTATTTATACATAAAAAAAACACCTTCAAACCTTTGTCACAGTAATTTGGTCACAGACTCCTATTATTTTTCCTTTACTGTTAGTGCTACAGCCACCAAACAATTATGTGCACCAACCGTCCAGCAAGTCCAGGTACATTCCATAGTGGGTAGTCGCTGTGATTGTTATTAAATACCTCCAATAGCTGTGGTGGGTCACAAGCCTAGGAGCCGCACTGAGGATGGCTGTAGAATAGATCATGGATAAGGGGGTCATCCGGAGGGGTTTCCAGAATACCCCAACTGCCCTCTGTTACAGGGATGTTTTTACCTAGAATGCCACAGGGAGCAGAGGGAAGGGAGTGGTAAACAGCTGCAGTATGTGGGTGCTCAAGATGCTTAGCTGAGCATCATTCACACTACCGTGAGGAAGGGAACTGTCATACAGTTGTGCTAGAGAGCAGGCGGGGGCAGGGCTAGTCAATATCTCGACCACCAATGATATGAGACTTGAAGATGATAGCTATCAGATGGACTTGGCACCATTTTTCGTCAACTTTCTTTTATGCACTCCTAATGCAGCTTGGGGTACGCTTACCCCTATCAGGCGATGTACGCTGACACTCAACTGATCCAGGTGGAGCCAGCCTCCGCCACGACTGCTGAAGCAAGGAGGACCGTGGCTTGCCCCCCACAGCGGGGCCTCTCCCATCGAGGGGAGAACCAGGAGAGGAGACTGCATCACCCTAAGCCCTCGTCCCCAACTGTCGGGCTTTGTTTGGCCCACTGATCGGGTCATCGGTCGGTGCCTTCATACTGCTACCAGGAGAGGATTTTCCTTCGTAGTTACCCCCAGGAGCCGGATGTGCAATGACGCCAGCACGGAAGGCCATAGGCGTCCGCCACGCTTCTCCCATTAACATGCCTGGCCTAGCTGATACACCCGGTCACCACCAGGAGTCACCACTGTGCCAAGGGAAACCCAGACCCACCCCTGGGAGAGGAGAGCCGTCCTCCAGACGCTCAATCCTCTCCCTCCCCTGCCAACCCCCGACGACTCAGGTTCGTTCCCAGGGGGTGCAATGTTTCATTATACTGGCGATCAGGGCTAGGGGCAGGGGGGGACCACTAGACTACCAGGGAGTGTACGTATTGCATTGTACCAGTGATCGTGGCTCGGTGGGGGGACCACTGGACTACCATGGATTGTCCTTCTTACATGTTACCAGTGATTGTGGCTACGGAGGGTGGGGTACCAAAAACTACCAGGGAATGTGTTTGCTATCGTTCCCGATCAACATGGCTATGGGGCGGGATGCCTCGAGACCCCAGCTACAACGGGCCATTCTGCAGGGTACAGGCACACCGCCGTGTTGCTTTACAAGGCATGCAAATGGGGCCATAATGACATGCTAATGGACCCAGTTGCGCCATGCATATGTTATGGCTTCATTTGCATGCCCTCTTTTGAATATCGTGGGTGCTGCACCCAGCGCAACTGCGTTTGCGCTGGCGCATCCCCGTGCTCCCTATCTGTGGCTTGCACAGTGCGACTGTGCCATGCACAGTCCATGCCATATTCAACGGTGCTGCGCCATGGCGCATCACTGTTGAATATCACCTGGCCCTGGCTCCGGCACACTTGCGCCATTGCCGGGCACAGTCTGAATATCCGGGCCATAATAAATATGTTTATGAAATTTTACAGCTTGTTATACTCAGGTGACATTGCACAGCTTGTTTATTTTTGGGTAACAGGGTACAGCTTGTTTACAATCAGGTGACATTTTAAAGAATGTTAATATTCAGGTTGATACATAGGTGATATTTTACAGTTATGGGTTGCATTGCACAGCTTGTTTATACTCACTAGATTGTACAGCTTGTTTGTATGTAGGGAACGGTGCAGTTTGTTTGTACTCTAATGACATAGTACAACTCGGATATACTCTAGCGACTATGCACCGCTTGTTTATCCTTAGATGACTTTGTACAGCTTGTTTAAATTCAAGTTACACAATACAGCTAGCTTATACATAAGCAATAGCACATGAAGGGGTGTGGGCTATGCTTTAATAAACGCACACCTAGGTGAGGCAGGAGGCCACAGGCTGAGTGCCTTACTGCCCTTAGAAGTGTGTTTATCAGAGCATAACCCACACCTCAGAGTGTGTTATTGCACTTATAAAATGGATATATGTTGAGAAACTGTGGCATTTAAAAAAAAATTAGTAAAATTAAAAAAAAATGTTCTTTAATTTGAAATAGTCTCTCCACTTTCTCTTAGGGTCATTTTCTGTTTATTGTTGTTACTAAGGGCACTGTGCTGTTTTACAGCAAACTTCCTGAGGCTGCCAGCAAGACCACGATTTCCCTTAAAGGACTCATAAACTGGGCTTTTAGAATCTGCCCTCCAAAAACACAGCACTGTAGGTTAGAAGCTTACCTACATAATGCTGTGGTCTGTTTGCCTCGCAGTGTGGGTAAATCCATAGTCACTATGTTGTGAATGTTTCCGTGATTTGTAAACAAAGTCCCAGTTGCTGTTTAAACACCGTGCTTCAGTAGCTGCTTAAAATGGCTGCTACGTGCTTACGTGATGACGTCAGTGGAGCGACAGTGTTCTGGAGCAATAATGCAGTCTGAATGGGGACATTAGAATAAACTATTGAAATAACCTTATCAAAATGTTTCTTCTCTAAATCCTTTACTGTGCAGGTGAAAATAAAATTGCAAGTCAGTGTTTGTGAGGACTGTACATCTGGCGGGGGGGGGGGTGCTAGAGTAAGGGTCTTAGACAATGTAGCTGACAGTATTATGCACAAGAAATGTCACAGATCATCTCAGTAGTGTATCTGTGACATTTCTATGTCCATAACATCAGTGCAATGTGCATTATTTGTTAGGGACTATTTTGAAAGGTGGCAGGATTCAGTACCTTTGTAGCTGTTTAAACAGCAAAAAAAAAAAAAAAAAAACATTTTTCAATATTTTTTGTTGTTTAAACATACCCAATGTTATAAGCGCTATATCCCACTCCAGGGTGTGCGGTTATTTGGGATTAACACACACCCGGGTACTATGGGGACACGCGGCCTTGTACCTCACAGCTCACCCGGGTGTGCGTTAATCCCCAATAAGCGCACACCCTGTCATGGATTATTGCCTACTTAGTCTTGCCGGTGGTATGCTACCATCTGCAGTAGAGCATTTCAAAAAACTTCTGGTAGTCTCACTATGCTTGCCAGTTGGGAGTGAGTCTGTAATTCCTGCAGCTCAGGAGGGAGAGGGCACGGCTGGTGAGGGACAGCAAAAGAATGTTGCTACTTGAAACAACACTTTTTAAGTGTTGGAACTTTTTTTTAAATTTTGTGACTTCTGATTTCACCCGCTAACCAGAAAAAAAAAATGGCAGTGAAATCATATCAATAGTGGCATTGGACAGATCTGTACTATATTGTGGGTACAAGTATGGGCACTTGTTATTTAGTGTACTATAAACTTGAAAAAGCGAGCATAGCTGTTAAGGGCTCTCAGCCTATCAGAATAACAGACTGTCTGTACCCGCTTTATAATAGCTTATACATGGTTACTATTTTACAGTTTGTTTATAGGCCAGAGACATTATACAACTCATTTAAACTCAGGTGACATGGTACAGCTTGTTTGTTCTTGGGAGACATTGAACAGTATGTTTATATGTACTGTAGGTGACAATGTTTATTCGTGGGACAAATTCTGTGGCATTTGTATTCTCATGTGACATTGTACAGCATGTTTCTAGTTGGGTTGACATCTTACAGCATGTTTATACTCATTGACATTGTACTAAGGTTCATACTAAGGCGAGGGAAAAGAGCTAGTAGGCCGAGGCCCATAATGCTCTTATGCTAAGCCAATGAATAGTAAGATAATTTATACCCAGAATTGATTAACTTATCTAGACAGCATTTAAAACCATTTTTGGTGTCACTAATAACCACATCTAATGGGAGTTTATTTGAGGGTCCAATGGTACGAGGAGTAAAGAAAAATTTCTGGTTATTGTATTTAAATGGTTTACCAACAAGCTGCAGTGGATGACCTTTGGTATTGTGTGTAGAGGTCTTGAATTTAAGTCCTAACTCAGCCATAACATAGGGATCCTGAATGACATCATAAGGAATAAAAGATTGCCTCGCAGGCGTCTAGTAGTAAGTGACATAAGCTTAAGTGTTTCTAGTCTGTGCTCATAAGGTATAGATTTAAAATCAGATTTTTGGGGGGTAAATTTTCTTTGAACTTTTTCAAGAGAGCTGACATTAGATTTCTTATACGGGCACCACAACTGTGAGGCATACTCTAGATGTGGTCTAACGTATGACCTAAACAAAGGCAGTAACACTTGCGATCTCTAGATCTGATGTTCCGTAAGATGGACCAGACAACTTTATTAGATTTACAGGTAACAGATTGCAAGTGTTTAGAGTAGGAGAGGTTACTGAAATGGTGATTCCCAGGTCCCTCTCATCAGTGGTAGCACAGAGAATGGAATCATCTAATGAATATGGATGATTAAAGTTATTGGGTCCCAAGTGCATCACTTTACACTTGGTTGCATTCAGTTTCATTCCCCAGGTATTAATCTAGTCGGAAATTGTATCTAAATCCTGTTGGATAATAGCTATATGATCAATGTTAGAACATGGTCCCCCAAATTTTATGTCATCTGCATATTTCGTTGTGATAGAAGAACAATTATGTGTTAAGTCAGTGATAAATGCTTGAAAGAGACAGGGGCCAAGGATAGAGCCCTGCGGTACCCCGCTCAGGACCTTACCCATATTAGAAAAATTACCATTGATAATCGCCCTTTGTGTTCTGTCATTAAGCCAATTGTAAATCCAATCAATTATATATTTATTAATGTTGAGTTTCTTAAATTTATGGATAAGGGCCCAATGAGACATAACATCGAATGCCTTACTGAAGTCTGTAAAAATGATATCACATGGTATCCTACTGTCTAAAAAAGTACTAAAATGTTCATAAAAGCAAAGCAGGTTAGTTAGACAGCTTCTGCCTTTTTTAAAACCGTGTTGTTCTGGATCTTGGGCATCGATAGCTGGTAAGATGCTATCCTTTAGGAGACTTTCCAAGGTTTTACAAATAGAGGAGGTTAAGCTTATCGGCCTGCAGTTTTCCCAATTGTGTGTTGGGCCTTTTTTGTGAAAGGGTACTACTGTTGCCTCTTTCCATTCGGTGGGGACATACAGTCGTGACCAAAAATATTGGCGCCCTTGCAGTTTTTTCTAATAATGCACCATTCCTTCCAGAAAATTATTGAAATTAAAAAATATTTTGGTATCCACTTATGTATTTCTTTGGTTTGCAGTGGAATAAAACACAAAAAGCAGAAAAATTTACTAAGTCTTAGCTTATTCCACACAGAAATCCTTGAATGGCCCGGACAAAATTATTGGCACCTTTTACAAATAGAAATAATTAGATTTCAAGCAGGTGGTTCTCCTTCACTTTGGAATTGAACTCACCTGTGGTGAGTTGCAGGTGCCTGCAATATAAAAATCACTCATTCAACCAGTTTGAATAGAGAAAGGACTCATTCTCCTGTTTTGTGTCACTGTGTGTGAGCATGGAGAAAAGAAAGACAGACAGAGAATTGTCTGAGGAGGTCAGACAGAAGATTGTAGCCAAGCATGGACAATCTCAAGGCTACAAATCAATCTCCAGAGACTCTGATGTTCCTGTTTCCACCGTACGTAATGTTATCAGGATGTTTAAGGCCCATGGCACTGTAGCCAACCTCCCTGGACATGGCCGCAAGAGAAAACTTGATCGAAGATTGCAGCGCAGGATTGTTCGAATGGTGGAGAAGGCACCTCGATCAACTGCCAAACAGATTCAAGCTGACCTTCAGACACAAGGTACGACAGTTTCAACTCGCACCATCCGTCGCCAACTCAATGAATGGGGGTTATATGGTAGGAGGCCCAGGAGGACCCCACTGCTGAGAGAGAGACATAAGAAAGCTTGACTGAGGTTTGCCAAAACACACCTGAACAAGCCAAAATCCTTCTGGGAGAATGTCCTGTGGACAGATGAGACCAAATTAGAGCTTTTTGGTAAAGCACATCATCTCTGTGTTTACAGAAACAAAATGAAGCCTTCAAAGTAAAGAACACCTTCCCTACAGTCAAACATGGAGGAGGTTCAGTGATGTTTTGGGGTTGCTGTGCTGCCTCTGGCACTGGGTGCCTTGAATGTGTGCATGGCATCATGAAATCTGGAGATTACCAGGCCATTTTGGAGTGCAATGTTCAACCCAGTGTCAGAAAGCTGGGTCTCCGTCGAAGGTCATGGGTCTTCCAGCAGGACAATGACCCCAAACACACTTCAAAAGCACCCAGGAATAGTTCAAGACAAGACGCTGGACTGTTCTGAAGTGGCTAGCAATGAGTCCAGATCTAAATCCCATTGAAAACCTGTGGAGAGATCTGAAAACAGCAGTTGGGAGAAGGCACCCTTCAAATCTGGGAGAACTGGAGCAGTTTGCATGAAGGTGGGCCAAACTGCCAGTAGAGAGTGCAGGAAGCTCATCCATGGCTATAGGAAGGGTTGATTGCAGTTATTTTGACCAAAGGCTGTGCTACCAAATATTAAGTCTAGGGTGTCAATAATTTTGTCAATACCATTTCTTTTCATTTTCTGATTTAAAAGGATATATAAATTCTGAATCAAAAACAAAGGTTCTGTAATATTAACAGAGAAATAAAGAATTGTGTAGACCAACTACTGTACTGTTGTTAATTTCAACTTATGTTTAGAGGAAATTGTGAGTTATTTGAAAAAGTGCAAGGGCGCCAATATTTTTGGCCATGACTATAATTATTAGATAGAAAGAGTTCAAAAAGAATTTTCAATGGAAGGGCAATATGATTAGCCAATAAGTATAGTAAATGGCCAGCGATGTTATCTGGACCTGGACAAAATTTACCTTTACGTGAACTCAATTTCTTGAATATAAGCTCTTCAGCAAAACAGATTGGCGGATCAATGTTATTTGTAATACGTGGAAGTTTATTAGTATCAGATGGATAAATAATCTTACAGAATTCTGTATTGAATAATTCAGCCATTGTCATTGGGTCATAGATTAGTTTATCTGTTATAAGTGGCCCTACCTTACAAGATGTTTTTTTTAAGGAATTGATATATGAATAAAATTGTTTTGTGTTAGATTTATTAGCAGTATAGGCCAATTTGAGTACCCATCTAGATTTTGCTTTTTTAATACTAGATTTACATTTCTTATTTGATTTGGTATAGGACTCCCAATTTGATTTGGTCTTATTTTTAAGGAATTTACTATATTTTTATTTTTGCATCTGATGAGTTTTTTAATGCTGTGATTCATCCATTTAGGTACCTGTTTACCATTAGGGAATTTAGTTTTAGAGGGGATGTAAGTATTCCTAAGTCTAGTTATAATGGTCTTATAATCTTACCCAGCTTTGTTGTGGTGATAAATTAGAAAGGGTAGATATCAAATCAGTTTCTTCCATAATCTGCTTAATAGCAGTGAGGTCAGCCTTATCATACAAATATATAGTAGTGGAACTACAATTATGTATGAAGTGTTTCTGTAGGGTAAATGGAATAGAGTTGTGGTCACTGCCTCCAACTGGGGCAGATATTTTTACATCCCTAATATCTAGATCTGTATTTCCCAAAACGAGGTCCAAGATGTTATTGCCTCTAGTGGGTGAAGTTACCCATTGTTTCATATTAAATTCCAAGCAGGTAGCCAAGAGCTTGTTACCTTTATTGCTAGTTGCAGTGGACGTCTGCCAGTTTATATCACTAACATTAAAGTCGCCAGTGAGTATAGCATTACCTAATTTATTGCATTCTTTGAATTCATTAAGAATAACATCCAGAATATGAATAGGTGAGTTAGGGGGAAGATAGCATGTCCCTTAAATAAGGAAGTCCTGATTCGAAAAGAAAAGTTTAATCCAAAGGGTTTCTGTAGCGATATTGTGTGTTTTAATACAACTAGAGATGTCGACTACATTAAGTTTATTATTGATAAACAAAGCAACCCCACCCCCACCCTTCTTATTCTGTCGGTTTAATGTGTAAGCAGAAAACCCAGATAATTGCATGTCCCAAGATGAATTATCATCTCCAAAAGTTTCACAAACAGAGATGATATCTACATCATTGCTGTATGCTCTGAGTTGCAACTCATCATATTTCTGGTTCAAACTTCTAGCATTAAAGTTTAGGAAATGTAATTGTTGACTAGAAAGTTTACATGAATTAAGGGAAGAGGATCTGACCTTCAACTCCCCAATTGTGCCTAGTTTAAACGATTATTAATGATCGACAAAAACTGTTTACTCAGTAAAGCATTTCCCCATCTGCTACGATGTAGACCATCAGAACAGAAAAGTTCAGGACTATCCTCAAATTCCTCCCAATGGGTGATACAAGTAATGTTTTGGCGTAAGCACCAGTTCCTGAGCCAATTACTGATTATCTTGATTTTTTGATTGAGAAGAAAGGAGTATCTAGGTATAGGTAGGATTTCTGAGAAGTAGATGTCACAACCAAGCTCAGACAGTTTGTTAGTTATTGCAACAAAGGCTGATTTGATATATTGAATGGAGTCATTAAGAATATTATTGGCTCCTGCGTGAATAGTGCAAATGGGGTTCGTATCCTGAGAGCCCAAAATGTTATCAACTATGCGAGTAAGGTCATCAGTTTTTGCTCCACTAAAGCTTCAACAGGTCCTATTATGTTTGTCTGGGTTGCAAATAGCCCTGTCTAAATGTTTTATAAGAGTCATCTATTACAAAGGTTTGTCTCGGATTAGGACAATTAAGTTCCATATTAGTAACAGGTGGAGGTGACTCAGTGTCAGTGGTTAAAACATTGTTAGAGAAAAAATCAATTAGTGGGATATCAGCAATTGAAATACGGGCCAGAGTCAGGGAACCATGATTAGAGATGCCCATATCGTTGTTTGGTATGCCTAGAGGATCGCCGTTGCCGGGTGAATCCACCGTAGTGACACATGAAGTATCAGAAAGAAGGGGAATCAGGGGGTCAAAACTGTTATGCAATGGAATATTATAAAGCTCAGCTTCTTTGGTTCTTTGTACTTTATACCAAGTGGCATCCTCTACACTGTGCTCTGGACATTGCTCATCCTCTCTAGCTCTTTTTTTTTTATGATTCCATTAGTGAGATGCTAGGACTACCATTAGAATCACGAGAACAATTGCCTACTGATGTCAGTAAGTCAACAGTAGCAATGGAAACAGAATTTGTTGGAACTGGGTTTAGGCAAGTATATGTCAAATTGCTGGCCTCATGTAATCTTTTGGTCATAGTATCCTGACTAGTTTCTAGTGCCAGTAAGCGAGAATGAAACAAACAAATCTCAAATTGCAATTCAACATTTTCTGTGCATTTAGTACACTGAAAAGGGTGAGCATCAGTAGTTACAGACTGGAAACTGTACCTGTTATATGACGTAAGGCAAGGCAAATTTTATTTGAGGCACCCATCCCGGAGTCGAACATATTAAAAATAAATACTATACATTATAAAACATAATACATAACAATATAATTAAGCATTAACACACAACATGTCAACAATTAAACAAAATTTATATAAACATTAACCTAAGCAGCAACAACAAATACCTAAAAAGCCAAGGCTAACCTTAGACGTAGGTTCTAAAAATAGGCAAGGACTATAAAGCACAGTCTGGGAAGGCCTGATTGCACAGGAAGGCCTTGAGGTGGGCTTTAAATACCTCCACAGAAGGGGCCTCCTTAACAGCTGGAGTGAGCGAATTCCAGAGGACGGGAGTGGCGACACTAAATGCTCTGTTGCCAGCTGTTTTTAACCTCGTCCTGGGAATCACAAGAAGGCCCCTAGAGGAGGAGCAGAGGGAGTGGACTGAGACAGCAGGACTGAAAAGGTCCTTCAGGTAGCCAGGGCCCAGGCCATGTAGGGTCTTAAAGGTGAGTAAACCCACCTTAAAGAGGACCCTCCACCTAACTGGCAGCCAGTGCAGTTGATGCAGCACCGGAGTAATATGACAGTACGTAGGCTGTCCTGTCAACAGCTTCGCTGCCGCGTTCTGCACCAGCTGCAGTCGGCGCAGGGTACCCCCAGAGACCCCGAGATAGAGTGCGTTACAGTAGTTCAGCCTGGACGTCACAAAGGCATGTACCAAGGTGGGGAGGTCCTGCAGCAGAACTAGGGGCTTTATCCTGGCGATATTCCTCAGATGATAAAAACTAGTATGGACAGTGGAAGACACGTGAAACTCAAGTGTCAATCCACTGTCAAGAATAACGCTCAGATGCCACACCCTAGAGGAGGCCTTCAATGGTACAGAGCCAAGAAAAAGTCCCTGTCTCTGCACCAGAGGCCAACCTATCATGCCCCCTGTTCAAATCCACCACCAGTACCTCCGTCTTATCGGGGTTCAGTCACAACCAGCTGAAGACCATCCAGTCATTAATTTCAGCAAGGCAACTATTAAGCACTTCCACTGCGCGAGATGTTCCAGGGGCAAAGGAAAAATACAGCTGGGTATCATCGGCATAACAATGAAAATCCAGACTGTACTTCCTAATGAGCTGTCCCAGGGGCAGCATATACACAGCAAACAGCATCGGCGACAAGACCGAACCCTGGGGAACCCTGCATGACAGGTGGCCGGGGAGGAGGAGGAGGAGAAATTCCCTATCACTACCCTCTGCCTCCTGTTAGATAGAAAAGACTCAAACCAGTAGATGACAGTGCCTGCAAGTCCGCAGAATTCCCTTAGGCGGTCAAGTAACACTTGATGGTCCACCGTGTCAAACGCTGATGAGAGATTGAGGAGAACAAGAATTGTCCCTTCCCCTCAATCTCTAGCCATAAGGAGGTCAATTATGCACCCAAACCAGCGCAGTTTCTGTTCTATGACTTGCACAAAACCCAGGCTGGAGTGGGTCGTATAGATCATGGGCCACGAGATGCTCCTCAAGCTGAAGCGCCACCACTTTCTCCACAGTCTTACCCAAAAGATTGGAGATAGGACGGTAATTTTCCTTGATCTCAGGGTCCAATGATGTGTTTTTCAGAAGGGGTCTCACCAATGCCTCCTTCAAGACATCGGGAAAGACCCCCTCAGACCAGGAACACTGGACAATCAAGGCAAACATCGGGCCAACAGAGTCAACACATCTCATTAGGAAATGAGTTGGCACCGGGTCCAGTTCGCAAAAGGTGTGCCGAAGCTTGGAAGCAATCTCAGTGACCTCAGCCACCTCCACCAGTCTAAACTTGCCCCAACCAGGCGGAGAGCTCTCCGGTCGCCCATGACAACCACTGTCTGCCAAACTCTGACCCACTGGCGGAACCCCCTGCCTGATGGCAGGCACCCTGTCCGAGAAGAACCAAGCAAACTCTTCACACAATGTGTTAGAAAAGGCTACCTTCAGCTGTAGACAGGAAGGATGGTGAAGCCTGTCCACAGTCTGAAAGAGCATAGTTGGTTGGTTCCTCCCGGCAGCAATCTCCCTGGACAGGGAATTCTGCCTTCTTACGGTTGATTGCCCCCTGGTATGCACCATAGTGCACACGTAGGACTAGTTTGTCCACCTCCAGGCCAGATTTCCACCAGCAGTGCTCTAATCTCTGACCCAAGGTCTTCATCCCCTTAAGCTCACCATCATACCAAGGGGACCTCAAGTGAGAAGACCTGGGTCATACATGGACTGGTGCGAGGGAGTCGAGCGCACCAGCAAGCACCTTATTATAGGCATCCACTGCCGTGCACACACCCCTAATGCATGCACTGTCCATGCTAGATAGGTCAGCCACCGCCAGAAAACCATCAGGGGTCAACCACCTCAAAGGGCAATAGCTGACCATCTCTGCAGGGGGAGGGCTACTGGGGGTGACCCGCGAACGAGAACTTCACCGTGTAATGATCGGACCAAACAAACCGATCCATCCTGTGACTATTAATCTCAAGCCCCAGTGAGAACACCAGATCCAACATGTGGCCACTCAGATGTGTCCTGGAGGAAACACCCTGCGCAAGGCCCAAGGAAGACATCCTCTGGAGAAAGTTGGAGCAAAGCCGAGAAGATTCGTCGTCAGCTCAGACGTTGAAGTCCCCCGGCACTAAACATCTGGGGGCCTCCAACGTCTCCCCTACCATGAAATTGGCCATGTCCTGCAGAAAGTCTCCCACTGTCCTAGAAGGGCGATAAATCTAAAGAATCAGGCAACCTGCGCACGGACCCCCATGGATGGCCACACATTCAAATGAATGTGGTGCTCTCACTGGGTGCAGGGTGAAGCCTAGTTCGGATCTAAAACCGATAGCTAATCCCCCCACCCCTGCTTTCCACTCTGGGGCAGTGCACCACAGTTTATCTGGACGGGATGGCGGCCTCTAAAACCGGGTCAGCATCATCACCAATCCAGGTCTCTGTAATGCAAGCCAGATCGGCTGAAGAAACTAAGTCTGCTATAATTGCAGTCTTATTTCTGACCAATCTGGCATTGCAAAGCACCACCCTCAGGGCATTGGTGGACAGTGCAGCCCCTCTGGCTACCTGCCCACTCGGTCTAGTGGGAACCCTGGTGACGGGAACTACACACGTCTGGCCTCTCTCTAGGACCCGTCTAATCCCAGGGCGCCTTCTACATCCCACTACCTCGATCTTACCACCAACCGCAGTGCATGGGGCACCCCTACCCAAGCGAATCACACGGTTCCTCCCTATTCCAACCTCCTTACAGCACCTAGCTGCACTAACAGATACTGGGAGGCTGACGAAAGGCCATAGATCGCGCAGCTGGGATGCCCCCATACACTATCCTAGCCCGCCCCAGGCCCTTAATACCTTCCCAGACACATCCCTGTTAATTACATAAACCCTAACCCAAAACACAACCCACAAACACACTCTACACCACACACTCCACACACTCGCACTTAATCACACACAAACTCTATAACACCCACACAGAACACTTATAAATACCAATAATAACTCCACCCAAATAACGTAATAAACACTTATATAACAGCAGGTGAAAATGAGCAGATAAACAGTAATTAAACTATAAAACAGTTTAGCGTCATGAGCCTGAGGAGCTCCCACCTCCTCAGAATTATGCATAAACACTAATCCAGATGATATCTCTCGCATATCACTGGAGTTCCCAAAATTACATGAGGTTTTAATTAATTTATAGGCACTCTCACTGCCAAATAGTCAGGAGGTCACAGAATTAAACTGAAATTTTAAGAGTCGTAGGGCTCTCTCACTGCCCAAATAAACAGTCCGGCCCAAAAGTAAAGAATAAACAATCTTCAAGTCAAACCGTGCAGTGCTCCAGTCCAGTTTCTCCATTTGAGGTCCTTGTCTGTACTTTCAAGTCTCGAACACAGCCACTGGAATATCTTTTGGATGCCACAAGTCCCCCAAGTACACAGGAGGTGACACCCCCCCCCCGGCTCCACCAGCGGCCCAACACCTTGATTCCCGTGAGACTCAGCCCACCGACTGACACTACTGGGAGCCTAAGCGTGACAGAATCAAAAGGCCAGCCCTCCAGCAGGCCCTGCTCCCAAATCCCGTGTGGGCTGCAAGCAAACACAGTCAGGCGCCCAAACTCCAGGAGGAACAAGCAGCCCCAGCAAAGCCCATTAACCGCAGGGTTCCCAATGCAAGGAAGCTGGCAAAATCCAATGAAGACTGAGATCAGAACCGGCACCAGCACTTCACAGACCGGCCCAGAGTAGTTCACAAAAGCACTTCAGCACCTCAGCCAGAGTCAAGGCAATCGGACATTGAACCAAGTCATACAGCACACAATAGACCCTGCTTCCCAAAACAACAGTTCCGCTATAGGATTCAGTTAAGATGCAAACAGAATCCACTCCTCCATCACTCTCTTCGATGTAGCTCCCTCAATCCTTTGAACAGAATCATCACACCAACTCCTCAGGTAAAACACAGATCCAAACTTCAATTCTTTTGGGCCAGATCAATGGGAAACACTGTAGGAGATGACCGAGTCATAGCAATTTTGTTAGTGCAACTCGGGACTCAACATTCGGAATTCTCTGCCATTTTCCTGCTACCTAAACCCGATACGCAGCCAGACAATGACTACCTCACTAAAAGACCCTAACTCACTAATGCTAATCTAACTAACACTCTTAATTCAAATGCAAACGAAATAAAATAATTGAACAAAATACCAATAAACAATATAATATACTGTGCTCTGATACTGCTGTATAGCAGTCAGCCCAGCGTGGCCGCCATCTTGATAACATAAAAGCTTATGGACTTCCCCGACTTCCCCAGTGGTAGTAGTAATAGTTACAGTGTCACAATGATGTGTAATGGGTGAGGCCATAGAACATGCAGTTTTATCAGACATTAATCACAGAACACGTGGAGAACACGGCAGCACCTACCGCACTACTTTCTGGGGGTGCACTGTAGACTGTGTACCTGTTGTGAACCCAACAACCCCACCAAACATGCAAAACATGCGCTGGACACGTGTGTCTTTGCGCGCGTCTTCGCGCACGACGCCACACACGCTCTGCTATTGCTCACCCTGCTTGCAGCAGGGAGTGTTAAAGTAGATAGGAGTGACCTGGAAGTAACCCAATAAGGTCACGCTATCTCCACGAAGTACAATTGTTAAACAGTTTATAAACACAGCGAAATCCACTCATGTGTGGAATTGGCAGTATACAAAATGTACAGTACACTGAACAAATTAAAACAAATGCCCCCACTTGAGCTGTAGTTCCCGGGTGAAAGGCTGGGAACTACTGCCCACTTTTCCTGTTTCCTGAAATCAGTAGGCAGGGCTCAATGTACACATCAATGTGGTGCGTAAAGTTTACAAATACTGTCACATAGAGCAGGAAGATAAAGTGTAGCCACAGAGAAACCTCTGCAAAGCACTTGGTGAGGTTGTACTAAAAGCACTGTCTGCCTACAGCACGAGTTTAAATAAAACTGGCATGACCAGTAAGTAACCCAATAAGGTCACGCTGTCTCCTCAAAGTACAATTGTTTAAACTTCTTAAAAACACTGCGAAATCCACTCATGCGTGGAATTGGCGGTATGCAAAACATACAGTACACTGAACAAATTAAAACAAATGTCCTCACTTGAGCTGTAGTTCCCGGGTGAAAGGCTCATTTATAGTCCGGTGACACTGCACAGCTTGTTTATACTCAGGTGACAATGTACAGCTTGTTTATATGTAGGTTATATTGTGAAGTATGTTTATACTCAGGTGATATCTTGCAGCATGTTTATAACAGGTGACATTGTACAGCATTTTTATACTCACGTAACATTGTTCAGCAAGTTTATACTCAGGTGGCATTCTGCAGTATGTTTATACTTCAGTGACATTTTTCAGCATTTTTATACTCCGATGACATTATAAAGCATGTTTTTTACTCAGATGACATTATATTGCTTGTTTATAAGTACATGACATTGAACAGCTTGTCAATATGTATGTGACATTGTACAGCATGTTTATACTCAGGTGATAGTGTACAGCATAGTTATATTCTGGTGCCGTAGTACAGCTTCTTTATACTCAATTACACTGTTCAGCTTGTTTATATATGTATATGACATTATACAGCTTGCTTATACTCAGGTTACATTGTGCAGCTTTGTTTATACTCAGGAGACACTGTATGGCATGTTTATACTTAGGTGACATAGTGCAGCTTGTTTATACTCAGTGACATTGTACAGCTAGTGTATATGTGACATTGTAGTGCTTATTTAAATGTAGGTGACACTGAACAGCTTGTTTATGGGTATGGATACCTGATATTGTATTGCTTGTTTATACTCAGTGACATTGTACAGCTAGTGTATACGTAAGTGACATTGTACATCTTGTTTAAATGTAGGTGACATTGAACAGCTTGTTTATGGGTACGGATACCTGATATTGTATTGCTTGTTTATACTCATGTGACATTGCCCAGCAGGTTTATATGCAGGTGACACTGCATTTTACATTTATTTTTAGGTGATATTGCATAGATTGTTTATACTCTAGGTAACATTATACAGCTTGCTTTTTTTTAGGTGTCAAGTACATCTTGTTTATACTCAAATGATATTGTGTATCATGTTTATACTCCAGTGAAATAATCTATCATGTTTATACTGAGGTGACATTGCACAACTTGTTTATTTTAAGCTGACATTGTACAGCCTGTTTATACTCAGGTGACATTGCACAGCCTGTTTATATGTACATGACATCGTACAGATTCTTTATGGTCAGATGACATGGTACAGCTTGTTTATATATACTTGACACTGTACAGCATGTTTATTGTCAGGTGACATTATACAGCTATTTTATACTCGGGTGACATTGTACAGCTTGTTTATATGTTGGTGACATTGTACAACTTGTTTATACTTAGGTGACGTTGAACAGCTTGTTTATATACAGGTGACATTGCACAACTTGTTTATTCTCAGGTGACATTGTACAGCTTGTTGCTATGTAGATAGATAGATAGATCATTTATTAAGCGCTTAGTTCCACAGACTCTGGGCGCTGTATAAACAACAACAATAAAATAAACACATTAATAAAACCAAAATTCAATTACAGTAATTCCAACAGTTCCATTCAGCAGGTAGTCATAAAAGGCCAGCCGGAATAAATATGTTTTTAAGCCCTTCTTAAAGGCTTCCACCGAGGGAGCCCTCCTCAAATTTTCAAGCAAAGAGTTCCACAGGGTGGGCGCGGCAACCAAAAGCACCCTATCTCCTGAGCGCCACAGCCTCACCCTGGGAACCTCAAGGAGGGCTCCCCCTGGCAGAATGAAGTGCCCAGGAGGGGCGATAGGGGACAAGGAGATCTTGCAGATAGACAGGCTCCCCCTTGTGTAGGGTTTTGTAGGTCAGGAGCCCTACCTTAAAGACAATCCTCTACCTGACTGGCAGCCAGTGCAGCTCACAGAGGACAGGAATAATATGCTCAGATCTTCTTGCTCCCATCAGTAATCTTGCCACTGCATTCTGCACCAGCTGCAGTCTGCAGAGGTTGCATCCAGATAATCCTAGGTACAGGGCATTACAGTAGTCCAATCAGGAGGTGACAAAGGCATGTACTAGTGTGGGCAGGTCATCAGGGGGAATTGGGGATCGGATTCGGGCAATATTCCGTAGATGATAAAAAACACTCCTGACGACGGCCAACACCTGGACATCCATGGTCAGTCCATCATCCAGGATCACACCCATGTATGTGACATTATATAGCTTGTTTATATGTAGGTGACATTGTACAACTTGTTTATATTCAGGTGACATTGTACAGCTTGTTTATATGTAGGTGACATTGTACAATTTGTTTCTACCCAGGTGGCATTGTACCGCTTGTTTATATGTAGGTGACATTGTACAACTTGTTTATACTCAGGTGACATTGTACAGCTTGTACAGGTACAGGTGTCAGCGTGGCTCAGTTGGTAGCACATCCGCCTCTGGACCAGAAGGTCGTGGGTTCTCGTCCCACACCAGGATTGGACTTGCACCTAAAAATCGCTGGCATCCGAGTGCAGTATTGGGGGGTGCTGTACTGCTGGGGTGTGCCGTCCTTTGGATGAGACGTTAAACCGAGGTCCCTTCTGCCCATCCTGGTGTTGTCCTGGTGGGTGTCCAGGTGGAAGTAAAAGAACCCAGGGCACTCTTCGTAAAGATCAGAGAGCATTCCCGGTGTCCTGGCCAACATTCCCCCTTCCCATAAACCGGTTCATGCAATTATCCAGGCTGTGTGTGGGTGATGATGTGCGATATGGCCGCCACCACACATTCAGTCACTTCACTACCAGTCTAGCATTGCATGTAAAGCACTTTGGGATACTGTGTATGAAAAGCGCTATATAAATCCTGATTCTTCTTCTTCTTCTTCTTATATGTAGGTGACATTGTACAACTTGTTTATATGTAAGTGACATTGTACAACCTATTTATATTCTGGTGACATTGTACAGCTTTTTTATAGGTATGTGACATTGTACAACTTGCTTATACTCAGGTGACATTGTACAGCTTGTTTATATGTAGGTGACATTGTACAACTTGTTTATATGTAGGTGACATTGTGCAATTTGTTTATACCCAGGTGGCATTCTACAGCTTGTTTATATGTAGGTGACATTGTAAAACTCATTTATACTCAGGTGACATTGTACAGCTTGTTTATATGTAGGTGACACTGTACAATTTGTTTATACCCAGGTTGCAGTGTGCAGATTGTTTATATGTGGGTGACATTATACAATTTGTTTATACTCAGGTGACATTGTACAGCTTGTTTATATGTAGGTGACATTGTGCAATTTGTTTATACTCCGTGACATTGTACAGCTTGTTTATATGCAGGTGACATTGTACAATTTGTTTATACCCAGGTTGCAATGTGCAGCTTGTTTATATGTAGGTGACATTGTACAACTTGTTTATACTCAGGTGACATTGTACAGCTTGTTTATGTTCAGGTGACATTGTATAACTTGCTTATACTCAGGTGACATTGTACAGCTTGTTTATGCTCAGGTGACATTGTGCAACATGTTAATGCTCAGGGGACATTGTACAGCTTGTTTATGCTCAGGTGACATTGTACAGCTTGTTTACACATAGGTGACACTGCACGGCTTGTTTATATATAGGTGATATTGTACTTGCTTGTTTATATGTTCATTAATGTTGAAGGAGTTGAAAATGCTACTGTTTTTCAAGTCAAACTACCTCTTGCTGGGAGCTGCAATACTGAACATAGGATTTGCAAGAAAGCGAGTTGTGCTCACAACAGAGGGAGGTGAACCTTACAATTGTCTTTGGTTTGTAGCAGATATTCTGCAGGTGGAGGCTACTTCTAACTGAAAGGTGAAATAAGGAACTTAGCATTATCAGGAAAAGACAGTCTTGTTACAATTCGTAAGATTTTCAGTGCAGGAAGAGTTTAAAGCACAGCTGACTTATTTTTGGGCTGACTGCTTTCAGAGCACAAACCACCAGGCTGTTTTGGGGCTGGGGAGGTTTACCTGTGTCTGACTTGGATGTCTGGATTTTTGTCTGTTTGACTAGCAGGGGATTTTCTCTGTCAAATTGTTGTGTATGGTATCTTGCTGACAGGAAGGCACTCATCACAGCGGTGGGTCAGAGCTCTTAGCTGATTGTTTTGTGAGGGCACAGTTTAGGCCCAACCCCTTCCCACCCCTCACCCCACCCACCCCTGGAAATAGTTCCTTTATACCTGGGGTTCTGACATCATTTCTCTCAGGAGTGCAAGGTGCATATCAGTGTCACATCCTCTCTAGCACACAGCACTGAAAATATAAGCATACACATTGTATAATATATATATTTCTATATAACAAACCAATCACACACACAAACACACACACACACACACACACACACACACACACACACACACACACAAAAGTACATAATCATGTGGGGAGTAGTGCAATGTAATGGCTGTGGGGCAGCAGTCTTCCAGGAGTCTTTCTGGAGGCTGAGATGCTGCCCTATTTGCAGACAACTCTCTGCCCTTAGGGAGGAATTTGCCCGTCTGCAGGCCACACTGGACAGCAGTAAGGGAACCTTCCCCCAGGCCAGACTGGATGGTAGGAAAGGAACCTCCCCCATCCAGGGAGCACAAGAGCCACCATCACTACCTCAGAGGTTGCAAAGAAAGCACAGCAGTTGCACCACAGTGGGCTCAAGGAGGGTGAGGATGGTGGAACAGAGGCACACCCAGTCAGTTGTTCCATTCCACAATCCATACACCATTCTGGGGGAGCACAGCTCCCCTATGGATGCACCCACAGAGGAGATTAAGGAGGCTGAGAACACCTGTCACAAGGGAGGCCCACAGGAAGGAGGCAGATGACACCACAAGGAAAGGAAGCAGCTCCTGGTGGGGGACTCAATTATTAGGGGGATAGAACTGGAGGGAGCAGGGAAAACTGAAGTAAGGTGCCTGCCTGGTGCCATGGCTTGGAGGGACAGGAGGCGCATCCTCGGGATCACGAGAACAGCGACACAGGAGTCTGAGCTGGACGTCATTGTCCACCTAGGGACAAATGACTTGGCTCAACATGAGATTAGAGCAGTGCAGAAGGACTTTGTAGAACTGGGGAGGGGCCTAAGACAAGTAGCACACACAGTATCCTTCTCAGAGGTGCTGCCTGTCAATGGCATGAGTGAGGCAAGGGTACTTTGCACCATGCAGTTTAATGAATGGTTGAAAAAATGGTGTGGAGCACAGAGGTTTGGCTTCATTAGACTGGGGTTCCACCTGAGGACACCAGCCTATACTGGCAGGATGGTCTGCATCTGTCCAGGAAGGGAACAAGTCTTTGAGCAATCGGTTTAAATGCTTCATTGGCAAGCTTTTAAACTAGTCAAGGGGGGAGGCACTGATAAGCAGCAGGAAAATCCCAGCCTCTCCCTACAAAACAGGGTACTAAATGAGAAAAAGACCGAGGTAGAAAGGTCAGTGGAGGATGCTGCAACAGAAGGTAAAGCCATCAAGAAATGGAAAGCAATGAGTACCAATGTCTGTAGTCTGAGTAACAAGCTTCCTGAATTAGTGGCCTTGATGGAGGAGGAACATCTGGATATCGTGGCAGTCACAGAAACATGGTTCACACAAAACCATGACTGGGACGTAAACTTACCAGGATACACTATCTACAGAAGGGACAGAGAGGGTAAAAGAGGAGGAGGAGTAGCTCTTTACATAAGGGAAGGAATCAAAGCAACAGAACAAAAGGGAAAACAGGGAGGAGAAGAAGCACTGTAGGTAAATTTGGAGACCAGCAATGGCACCACAGTCAGCACAGGGGTTGTATACAGACCCCCTCTTCAGAGGGAGGAAATGGACAAGGAAATGATAGAAAGTATACTTAGTATGGCAGAAAAAGGGGAGATATTGCTGATGGGCGATCTGAATATGCCAGATGTTAACTGGAGTGCAGTTGCAGCAGCCACTTCGAAGAGTGGGGTCATTCTAGATGTCCTACAGGGGGCATGTCTTAGACAACTAGTATTGGAGCCCACTCGGAGGGAGCAATCTTAGACCTGGTTCTCTCAAATGGAGATGAAGAGAGGATCACAGATGTAGAAGTGGGTAGCCATCTGGGAACTAGCGACCATCGAACAGTATGGTTACAATAAACACAACAATAGAGTCAAGCCATACAAAGGCAAAGGTACTGGACTTTAGGAGGGCTGACTTTGCCAAAATGGGTGAGTGCCTAAGGAATGCACTAGCAAATGGGCAAGAAGGAGGGGTGGAAGAACAATGGGGAATAATAAAAACTGCCATCACAGAGGTAACAAGCCTTGTGTGAAGCAAATAAACAAACTAAACTATGTAAGAAACCACTATGGTTCTCAAAGGAAGTGGCAGTGAAGGTTCAAGAGAAAAAGAAAGCTTTCAGGAAGTACAAGGAATCACAGAAGGAGCAGGACAGAGAACTTTATCAGTTAAAGCAAAAGGAAGCTGGGAAGGCAGTCAGAACAGCAAAGGCCCAAACCGAGGAAAAGATAGCCAACTCAGTTAAGAAGGGGGATAAAACCTTTTATAGGTACATCAGGGAGCGAAGGAAGACCAAGGGAGGGATAGTGAGGCTTAATAAAGGGGGGGGAGGGTGGGCAGAGGGTGACTGTGAAAAGGCAGAGATACTAAACAAATATTTTTGTTCAGTATTTACTAAGGAAGAGGGGGAGGTACCTAAAACAAACAGTAGAAACACTCTGGATACAGAAGTTGATAGCCCATTTACAGAAGAAAGGGTTCTGAAAGAACTCTTAAAACTGAAGGTGGACAAAGCAATGGGGCCTGATGGGATTCATCCCAGAATTCTAAAAGAACTAAGGGTAGAATTAGTGACACCACTGACTACCCTGTTTAACAAATCATGGGAGGATGGGGTGGTACCGAGGACTGGAGGAGGGCAGATGTTATTCCCCTTCACAAAAGTGGGAGCAAAGCAGAAGCAGGAAACTACAGACCTGTTAGTTTAACCTCAGTGGTAGGGAAAGTGATGGAATCACTTCTGAAGGAAAGAATTGTCGAGTATCTAGAGGCCAGAGGGGCACAGGACCCAAGGCAGCATGGATTCACAGCAGGAAGGTCATGCCAGACAAATCTGGTAGATTTCTTTGACTGGGTGACCAAAGTAGTAGATCAGGGAGGGCTGTGGACATGGCCTACCTAGACTTTAGCAAGGCATTTGACACAGTCCCACACAAAAGATTAATATACAAGTTAGCTAGCCTGGGAGTGGGTCCCAAGATGACAGCCTGGGTAAAAAATTGGCTGGAGAATAGGACACAGAGAGTAATAGTAAATGGAGTCCACTCTGAAGAAAGGGGGTTACTAGTGGGGTACCGCAGGGTTCAGTATTAGGACCAGTCCTCTTCAATGTCTTTATAAGCGACATTGCAGAGGGACTGGAAGAAAAAGTATGTCTCTTTGCAGATGACACAAAGATCTGCAACAGAGTTGATGCACAAGGTGGGGTGGAAAGGATGAAAAGGGACTTGGCAAGGTTAGAAGAATGGTCAAATGTATGGCAGCTTAGATTCAATGCTAAGAAGTGCAAGTAATGCACCTGGGAAACAAAAACCCAGGGGAAGAGTACACAATGGGGGGTGAGATACTAACAACAACAAAAATGGAAAGGGACCTGGGGTAGTCATATCAGATGACCTAAAGGTGGGCAAGCAATGTGAGAGGGCAGCAAGGAGGGCTGGGGGGATACTGGGATGCATAGGGAGAGACATCACCAGTAGAAAACAGGAAGTTATTATCCCTCTGTACAGACAGCTGGTCAGACCCCATCTGGAGTACTGCGTGAAGTTCTGGAGACCCAGTCTTCGCAGAGACATAGACAGGATGGAAGCTGTCCAGAGGAGGGCAACTAAAATGGTGCAGGGTCTGCACCAGAAGACATATGAAGAGAAACTTAAGGAGCTTAATATGTATAGCCTCGAGGAAAGGAGGGAGAGGGGGGACATGATAGAAACTTTCAAGTACCTCAAGGGAATCAACAAAGTCCAAGAGGGTAGCATCTTTCACAAAAAGAGGTGTGCAAGAACAAGGGGGCACAATTTGAAGATAGAGTGGGGGGGCTCAGAGGTAATTTAAGGAAGTATTTTTCACAGAGGGTTGTGGATGGATGGAACGGCCCGGAGGAGGTCGTGGAGTCAAAAACAGTGGTGGAATTCAAGCATGCATGGGACAGTCATAAGGCAATTCTATGGGGTGGGGGTAGGAAGAAGTAGGCTGCTGGTTAACTAGGATCTGCAGCTTATCCAGTAGGCAGGGAAATGGGCAGACTGGGTGGGCCAAGCGGTCCTTATCTGCCGTCAAATTTTATGTTTCTGTGTAATGCTGTAAGCCCATGATTAGCTCCTATGTATTGGGAATAGTATTTTAATTTCCCACCACTTGTTATGTAATTATGAAGGCTAGTCTTGATTTTTTTTTGTATCAGTTATAATTATTTATTTTGGTAGACTAGTCCACGTGTTGATTACTCATTCTATATAAAAGGCTTTCCTTTTGTTTATTTGAAACTTTTGTGGATTCACCTGGAATAGGTGGCCTCTTATCTTTGAGTTTATGTCTTTATTATGTTTATTTTTTTGAGTAAATACAAATCATTTACTATATTAAAGAATAACAAAGTCCCCTCCTTTTTTCTTCAGTCTTGTCACATTTAAAGTTAAAATTTTTCTAATCTTTGTGCATATGTCATATCCTTTAGGTTGGTTATTATTTTAGTTGTTCTGCATTGAACCTTTTCAACCCTTTCTATGTCACCCCGTATATATGATCACCAAAGCTGACTGCATAGTCGAAAATAGCTCTTGTATGAACGATATAACAGCATTATAACTTTCGACCAGTGACTCCTGATGTTGTACTGTGGTGTTTCTAATAGTGTGTCAGCCTTAGATACTGTTGATATGCAGTGATCTTTGGAGGTTAGAGAGTTTACTAGAATTCCTAAATCTTTTTACTTATTGTTTACCCTTGGTACTGTGTTGATTAAGGTGCATCTATGTTTGCTAGTGTATTTCCCTAGGTATAATACACAGCATTTATTTAAATTGAATGTCATATCCCACCGATAAGCCCATAATGAGATTTTATTGAAATCAGATTGAATACTGCCTTATCTGTTCTATGGTGTCACTTAGTCCCCTGAGTTTTGTGTCATCTGCATATCTTGTTGCAAAATTCGTTATGTTTTTATTTAGGTCAGAAATTAATATTAATAATATTACGGGACCCACTGCAGAACCCTGCGGGATTTCCACTCGTTACCTGTCCCTCCCCTTATAAGTAGGCATTCACTGATGCCACTTGTGTTCTATTTGACAACCAAGTTACTACCCATCTCACTAAGTTTCTGTTTAACTTGAGTCTTGAAAGTTTTTCAACCACTGCCCAGTGGGGAATGGTGTCAGAGGCCTTACTGAAATCTAATAACACCACATTTGTGGATCCTCCCCTGTCTACTATATCACTACACTTTTCCTAAAAGCATTAAGAGATTAGTTATGCTAGATAATAATAATAGCTTTATTTATATATAGCGTAATTCAAAAAAGATCTAAGCACTTTTACAGACAACTAAAAACATAAAATATAAAACCAGTTAAAACAGCCTAATCTATGACCTAGTAATTAGAGTAAGCCAGAGAAAATAAATACGTTTTGAGAGCAGATTTAAAGCTCTCCACGATCAGGCACTCCCTTTTCCGGGGAGGTAGAGAATTCCAGAGGGTAGGAGCCGCAAAAGTAAATGCACGGGTTCCAGAGTTCTTCAAACGAACCCTGGGAATCTCTAGCAATCCCTCCTCGGTGGAGCGGAGCGGTCTGAGGGGGTAGTAGACACACAGGAGTTCTTGCAGGTAACTCAGTCCCTGTCCATGTAGGGCCTTGTAGGTTAGCAAGTTAACCTTGAAGGTGATTCGCCACTGAACCGGTAGCCAGTGCAGATCGCACAGCATGGGTGTAATATGGCTAGATCTAGAAAGCCCAATCAACAATCTTGCCACAGCATTTTACATCACCTGCAAGCGGCGGATATCAACCCCCAGAAGCCCTAGGTACATGGCGTTGCAGTAATCAAGGCAGGAGGTCACAAATACATGGACCAAAATCGAGAGATCACCGGGCAGAACTAGGTACTTAATCCGGGCGATATTCCTCAGGTGAAAGAATGAGATCTTGATGACGGATGACACCTGAGACTTCAGGGTCAACCCTTCGTAAAAAATAACACCCAGAATCTGCATTCGTTCAGAGGATGTCAGCTGACAAACCCCAAGCATGAGCCCAGAGGCCCGCTGTGCAGAAGACCCCTCTACCCAGCGACCTGGGTCCACCAAACAAAAACTCAGTCTTGTCCAGATTCAGCCTTAGCCAGTTGACACTCATCCAGCCCTGGATCTCGGTGAGGCAGTTGTTAAGCACTGAGACTGCATCGTCCTAGTCAAGCGCAGAGGACATGTATAGTTGAGTATCATCTGCATAGCAGTGAAAACTCAAACCATACTGCCTCACAATGTCTCCTAACGGCAGCATGTACACCGTGAATAACTTAGGTGAAAGCACAGAGCCCTGGGGAACCCCACATGATAGAGAGAATGTATCTGAGGAATACATTCCCGACGTTAGAGGCAGTATGGCGCAGTGGTTTAAGGCTCTGAGCTGCAAATCTGGAGACCTGGGTTTGAATCCCACAGCCCCCACTTGCATACTGTGTGACCCTGAGCAAGTCACTTAACCTCCTCATGCTCCCAGGTTGCACCTGTAAACAGGCTTTCAGCTTAGTGTGTCTCACCTGGTTAAATAATTGGAAAAAAAAAATAACTCTCTGAGATCTCCCTGTGAGGAATGAATGGAACCACCTGAGGACTGTACCTGACGGTCCATGGGTCACCTGCAGGTGCTCCAGCAAAACGCCATGTTCCACGGTGTCAAACGCTACAGCGAGATCAAGAAGGACTAAGATGGAATGAGTCCTTCGATCTTTCACAAGTAGGAGATCACTGAGCACCCGAACCAGGGTGGTCTCAGTGCTATGCCTCTTCCTAAATCCTGACTGGAGGGGATCGTATATGTCATGGATGGTAAGAAGATCGTCCAGCAGCAGCACAACCACCTTCTCAATGACGTTGCCCACAAAGGGCAGGTTATAGACCTGCCTGTAGTTGGCATGGCAGTCAGGGTCCAGAGAAGATTTCCTAAGGAAAGGTGTAACCACCGCCTCCTTCAGAGAGTCAGGAAACTCACCCATTTCAAGTGACCTCTGGACTGTCTCAGCCAGGACCGGGCTGAAGACCTCAACGCACCCCACAAGGAGGCGCGTTGGGCCAGGGGTCCAAACTACAGATGGTCAGACACATGTTTTGGATGATCCCTATGACATCCACAATCGCCGGCTGGATGAAAGCCGACCAACAAAACCGTGGTTCTGCAGCCTGTAACCAATCACCGTCCTGCCCATTGGAGCTAGCTGAGTAGATCTCTGACCTGAAGTCAGCAACCTTATCCACAAAGAAGCGAGCAAACTCGTCACACTTATCCTGTGACAGCACTCTCCGAACTTGTAGACAGGCTGGATTGCACAGTCTGTTTACCGTTTGGAAGAGCTGAGCAGGTCGATTCCCTGCAGTGGCGATCTCCGCAGTCAGGAATGCTGCCTTCTTTTGTGAGATCTCTGATTGATAGTCCAGATAATGGCTCATCAATCTATGCCTGTCATCATCAAGGCCAGATTTCTGCCAGCAACGCTCCATCCTTCGCCCATCTCTCCTCATCTCCCAACAAACCAGGGGGAATGAAGGCAGAGGGAGAGGGGGCGAACATGAACAGAAGCCATGGAATCCAGAGCCACCACCACCACCGTGTTGTAAGCTTGTAGTAGGTTGTCTGGACCCATGCTAGCATTTGGAAATCCTGATAGGTCCATTACTGTCATCCGACCTTCTGGGGTTACTCCCCTTAAAGGACGGTACCGGACCATCTCCAAATGGGCAGTCCTATAATGGGGGCCTGGAAATTGAACCTGATAGTGTAATAGTCAGACCATCCAACAGGCTCCACCACCAAATTAGAGATCTCCATACCCAGGAGGAAGACAAGGTCCAATGAATGCCCAGAATAATGGGTTGCAGAGGCAATCACCTGTGAGAAGCCCAACGAGATCATAAGTTGGAGGAAGTCTTGACCAAACTGTGAGAATTCATCATCAATCCAGGCATTGAAGTCACCCAGCACTATCAATCTGGGTGTCTCTAACACCATCTTGACAGTGAAGTCTGTGACTTCCTGCAGAAATTGCTTCTAATCTTTGGGCGGATGGTAGATGAGAAGAACTCTGCACCCCCGCACGTACACCCAGGATACATTCAAAGGATCTGGTCTCCCCCATTGGAACATCCATCAGGCCCTGTTCTGTTTTAAAACAAATGGCCACACCCCCACCCCTACGATCCAGCCTTGGGTGGTGTATCACTAAGAAACCAGCTGGAACAGCTGACTCAAGAATTGGGCCAGCATTTCTGTCCAGACAGGTCTCAGTGATGCAAGCTAGGTCCAATGATCCAACAAGATAGGCAATTAATGCCGTCTTGTTTCTAATGGACCTAGCACTGTATAACACCGCCCCGGGTTGGATGAGACTCTGAAGCTGATCCAGTAGGCTGCCCACTAAAAGTGGAGCCCTTGAGTTTGGGGACCAGACAGGGAGGACCCCTGTCAAGACACCATTTCGCCCCGGGTGTGTTCTCGGCACCACAGCCCCAATCCAGCCGCCCAACTTCCCCCCTCCCGCAGTCCAGAACCCCTTCCCCAGTGCCTCCTGCTTGCTATTCTCAGTACCCGACAGCAGTTATAAACATCAGCCTGCAAAGGGGGGCAATTAAAGAGATGGAGGCCCCAGCGTGCAGAGGAGGAGTAGCACCTGATCAGGAGAGCCACCTGCCACCACATGACCTCTGGTCACTCTGAAAAACCACCCCAATGGGCTGTGGGGATGAAAATAAGAGCTGTGAATTAAGATAATATATTTTTTTAGAACGGGCCTATACAAAATACCTTGCTATATTTTAGAAATACGTGATTATGCTGGGAAGTTTTTGATAGTTAAAAAGGGAGTCTGGTATGGGATAATCTGTTCTGATTTCAGAAATATGTAAGCTTTTCTTCCCATAGTACACTATATAGTATGTTTCTAGAAGTTCTGTGTTGGTTAAAAGTTGTTATAAAACCTGGTTTACAGGAAATACACTGGAGGTGGTTGTTGGGGGAAAATTATGCATAACTAGTTATCTTTAGTATAACCGATGTTAGATGGGGCTATATACCCTTTTTCTTCATAGGGTGCAAGATGTGGCTTAACCTTTATTCGAAGCCCTGCTCATGGCTGTTTATGCCTTGTCTAACATACAATTGTTGTTACATAACTGTGTGTGTAGACACAAATCATTATCTGGGCTTTAAATAAGAAGCTTCTGTTTGATAACCCCCATGTGTGGTACCGATTTATAGGGGCATTATCCTTTTTGTAACTGTAAAAATGTGGAATTATTTTTAACCAATTTGTATGCCTGCCTATATGTGATATAATGTAATGTTGATCATTGCATAAAATCAATAAAATATAATTTCAAAGAAAAAAAAAACACCCCAATTAGTCACACCACTACGCCAGCAGTAAATTAAACCTAATTTCAAAACCCCTTAATCACCTGGATGTGAACCAACACTGGTCATAGTCAAGGTTATCATTCATTTTAATGTGGGTGACAATCATGTTTTTAATCAGTAAGTCCAGGATTTTCCCTGGAACCAGAAATTAAGCTTCTAGGGTGATAATTGGCTACAGTACATTCTATTTCCTTTCTTGTAAATGAGTGCAACTTTTGCTGGTCTCCAGTCCTTAGGGACACAACCTTCTTTCATTGATTTGTCCTATAGCAGCTTTAATGGTAATGCTATACTGTTCTTCATTATTTTAAGCATTTGTGTTGTGATTTCGTCTAGGCCGGGGCACTCTGTGGTTTGAGCTTATTTCAGTTATGTTGTCCGTAGTATTATTGTCAATGTCTTCACAAAGGGGTACGTTTTTGCAAAGTTGATTTCCTTCGGGCTTTGAAAAAACAGAACAGAAATATGTATTAAATGAGCTCGCGATATCTTGTGGTTCTCTAATCACTTTTCCATGTTCCATTATTGTTGTTAGATCATTGTCTGATTTTTTTTTTTTGAGTGAGTAAATATATCTATGAAAGAACTTACTATTACTTTTAATTGCATTTCTAGCCAGTTGAAGTTCTATATTTACGTTTGGCCTTATTTGTAGTTTTTGCAGTCTTTTTGAGTTTTCTTGAACCATGATTCAACTGTATTTGTGTATGCCTGGCATATAGCTTATTTTTTCCTTTTGCAACTGCAACTGCTTTCCTTGGTGCTTATTAGATGTAGTATTGTTACCTGGTTACCTTTTCCCCTTCTTAGCCTGTCTTGTTTTACCTCATGCTTCTTATTTTATACTGCTTCCCTAACCCACCCCTATATATTTTTTGTATATCTTATGTCATTGTATATATTTACTGTGCATTTTACACTGTTTATATTTGCTTTGTCTTGTATATATTTGTACTCTATGTACCTATGTTACTGTTTTGTATTTTGTTAACTAACGTTATGTATGTCTTGTGCTGTAATGATGCTGTTCTTTTGACTATGTTAACCTTACCCAGGTCTACTTTGCAAATGAGTTCTTCTCAATTGTGTTTCATCTGGTAAAATAAAGATTGATTGATTGATTTTTGATTAGCTTTATTCAACCATTTTGGTTTTATTCCTTTATTGTTTTATTTCTTTCTGTGTTTGATATATATTTTTAATGGTCTCCGTTAGGTTTGACATATTTATTACTGGTCTCCATTATTGTGATTTTCTTAATAATATTCCAGCTCTCCTCTGTTGTTTTATACTTCAGTAACACGTTCAGTCAATTGACATGATAGTGTTGTTGCTTGCTTCCTCATTTGTTGTTTTATATATCTCTGTACATCCCTTTACTTTTTAATATCTGCCGTGTATGTTGAATGTTACACTTAAATGGCACTATTGCCAAGCGGCTGACTTACTATACAGTCAGTTATTCTTGTGAATTTTGTACACCGTACTAAATCTGATGTGTTGTTATCTTGTGTTAGTTGTCTTACATGTTGTTCAAGATTACGGTAAGTTCTCTACAGGCTCTTAGAAATTGTGTACTTTGTCCAGAAGTCACAGTCTTCTCCGACCAGTCTATGTCACTGTAGTTTGGGCTGGCAGTATAGCCTAGAGGTTAGAGGAACGAGGTGTGAACGAGCTTGGTACATCCAGCAGACCAGACCTGAGTTTGATTCTCACAACCTCCACTTGCATACTGTGTGACTCTGAGCAAGTCACTTAACCACCCAGTGCTCCCAGGTCGCCCCTGAAAACAGGCACTTGTGCCTAGTGGGCCTTAGCCAGTTACCAAAGACTAAAGTAAAAAAAAAAAAGTTTAGATCTCCAGCAAACAGTACTTCCCCCTTGTCACATGCATTTGTTAGTTCATTTAATATTTCTTGGTATCTATTCCACGTGTGTTTGGAGGCCTGTAACATAAGCCCAGGATTTTATTATCAAACTTTTGTGTGTTCATTTTTAGCTCGGGTGACATTATACAGCATGCATATACTCCGGTGACATAATGTAGCTTGTTTATACTCAGGTAACATTGTTCAGCTTGTTTATATGTAGGTGACATTGTTTCTAATCTGGTGACATTAGACAGTATGTTTATATTCTGGTGGCATAGTACAGTTTTTTATATGTACGTGACGTAGAGCTTGTTTATACTCCGGTGACATTGTACAGCTTGTTTATATATTGGTGACATTACTCAGCTTGCCTATACTCAGATGGCATTACACAGCTTTATATTCCGGTGACATTGTACAGCTTGTTTATATGTTGGTGACATTACTCAACTTGCTTATACTCAGATGGCATTACACAGCTTGTTTATACTCCGGTGACATTGTACAGCTTGTTTATATATTGGTGACATTACTCAGCTTGCTTATACTCAGATGGCATTACACAGCTTGTTTATACTGAGGTGACATTGTACAGCTTGTTTTTATGTAGGTGACGCTGCTTAGCTTGCTTATACTCATGACATTACACAGCTTGTTTATATGTAGGTGACATTGTACAGCTTGTTTATACTCTGGTGATATTGTACAGCTTGTTTATACTCGGGTGATATTGTACAGCTTGTTTTTACTCAGGCGTACAGCTTTTGTATAAGTATGTGACATTGTACAGCTTGTTTAAATGCAGATGACACTGTTCAGCTTGTTTAGACTCGAGTGACATTATACAGTTAGTTTTTTACTCAGGTGACGTGCAGCTTTTGTATATGTAGGTGACATTGTACAGCGTGTTTATATGTATGTGACACTGTACAACTTTTTTCTACACAGGTGACATTGTACAGCTTGTTTATACACAGGTGACATTGTACAGCTTGTTTATATGTAGGTGACATTGCACAACTTGTTTATACTCAGGTGACATTGTGCAGTTTGTTTACATGTACAGACGTGTCAGCCATGGTGAAGCACAGCAACTTGCAATAATGACATGTCTCAAAATCCCGCATGATAAAGGGGCTTAATTGCCATTGACTTACAATGGCTCCTGCAGTAAATTGCAGTATTCTGTGATATTCTGCAGCATTTCTGCGCTTCATTCTGGCTTGACACATTGGTAGGTGACATTGTACAACTTGTTTATACTCAGGTGGCATTTGTACAGCATGTTTATAGGTAGGTGACACTGCACAGCTTGTTTATATGTAGGTGACATTATACATCTTGGCCTCGATGTTCAAAGGGGTTGCGCCTGGCGCAACAGAGTTACATCAGCGCAGCCGCAGAAATGCACCCGGGGCTATATTCAAAGGGTGGAATTGTGCTGTGCAATTCCTGATGTGCCATGGTACAAAGATAATGTATGCGGCGCATCTCCGGGGGCGTGCCCATGCATATGCAGCACATCCTGATATTCAGCCCAAGATGTGCGGTGCATCTGCTGGCACATCCCAGAGATGTGCCGTATACATGGGCACAAAGCTGAGCCCATAAAAAATGGCTCAACTGGTAGCCACCCACAGACTGGCCGCTGTAATGCAGGGCGCAACACAGCAGCCACCAGCCGTGGGTGGCAACCCCCTCCAGAACACCATCCACAAGCGCCCACATTATGCCCTGGCAGTCTAGTGGCCCCCCTCCCCACCTGGTACCTCGATCCTCAATACCTGATAACAGGACTTTCCCTGATAGTCTAGTGGTGCACCCGACCCACCAGGTACCACGATCATAATAAAAACATATGTTTCCCATTCCCTGGTAGTCTACTGGTCTCCCCTGCCCCGTCAGGTACCCCAATCATGATGAAAAAATAAATTCCCCATATCCTGGTAGTCTAGTGGTCCCCCCTGCCCTGCCAGGTACCCTGATCTTAATGAAAAATAAATTCCCTGTTCCCTGGTAGCCTAGTGGTCTCCCCCACCCCGCCAGGTACCCCGATTGTAATGAAAGATAAATTCCCTGTTCCCTGGTAGTCTACTGGTTCCCCTGCCAGCTACCCCGATCCCCGTGAACATCAAAGTGAAACCCTCCCTGGTAGTCTAGTGGCACCCCTCACCCACACAGGACCACCATCCCACCCCGCTCCCCCCCAGGTCATCAGTGGGCAGCTCATATTGTAATCTGTCATTCGGCGGGCAGCGGCGGAGGAGTGTGGACGGGTTTGTTGCCTGCCAGTGACCTGGGGGAGCAAGCAAGATGGGGAGTCCTGTGTGGGTGGGGTGCCACTAGACTACCAGGGAGGGTTCGCTGTTCACGGGATCAGGGACCTGGGGGGTGGGGAACCACTAGTCTACCAGGGAATGTGGGTATCTTTCATTACGATCGGGTACCTGGCGGTGGGGGACCACTAGAACTACCAGGGTATGGGGATTATATTTTTTCATGATGATCGGGGTATCTGGCAGGTGGGGGAGACCACTAGACTACCATGAAATGGGGAATAATATGTTTTTATTATGATCAGGGTACCTGGCAGGGTGGGAGTACCACTTGACTGCCAGGGATCATATTTTTGTTATACTGTAATGGGATTGGGGTATGGAGTGGGGAAGGGGCACTTCTGGGCTACCTTGGACAGCTCCGCATGATGTGCAGGGGCCAGGCACATGTTGCCGGCCTGCCCTGCACAACTCATGCAAATAGGGCCATAATGACATGCAAATGGACCCATTTGCACCTTGCATGCATTATGGCTCCATTTGTATATCTGGGTCTGAATATTGAGAATTTGAGCCCGGCGTATCTCCGATGCGCTGGCACATTTCCCATTCCAGGTATTCAGACCGGTCAGGGGGATGCGCTGGCACATTGTATTTGCGCCACCCGCATTTTTTTATATATTCAGATGAGCTGCACCATGGCACATCTCTTCTGATTATATCACTTTTGTGCTCCAGCACAACTCAGTTGCATGAAGGAACTACTTGCTCCATTGCCAGGCACATGTTTAAATATCTAGCCCCATGTTTATACTCAGGTGGCACTATACATCTTGTTTATATGTAGGTGACATTGTACAACTTGTTTATATGTAGGTGACATTGTACAACTTGTTTATATGTAGGTGATATTGTACAACTTGTTTATATGTAAGGGACATTGTACAGCTTGTTGATATGTAGGTGACATTGTACAGTTTGTTTATAAGTAGGTGACATTGTACAACTTGTTTATATGTAGGTGATATTGTACAACTTGTTTATATGTAGGTGATATTGTACAACTTGTTTATATGTAGGTGACATTGTGCAACTTGTTTATATGTAAGGGACATTGCACAGCTTGTTGATAAGTAGCTGACATTGTACAGCTTGTTTATATGTAGGTGGCATTGTACAACTTGTTTATATGTAAGGGACATTGCACAGCTTGTTGATATGTAGCTGACATTGTACAGCTTGTTTATATGTAGGTGACATTGTGCAACTTGTTTATACTCAGGTGACATTGTACAGCTTATTTACAGTATATGTAGGTGACATTGTACAGCTTGTTTATACTCGGGTGACATTTCACTGCTTTTGTATATGTAGGTGACATTGTACAACTTGTTTATACTCCGGTGACGTTGTACAGCTTATTTACAGTATGTGTAGGTGCCATTGTACAACTTGTTTACACTTGGGTGACATTTCACTGCTTTTATATATGTAGGTGACATTGGACAGCTTTTTTATATGTAGGTGACATTGTTCAGCTTGTTTATACTCTGGTGACGTTGTGTGGCATGTTTATACTCCATGATAGTGCACTGCCTTTTTCACAAACAGATTTGAATCCCATCACAGCCACTCTGTGCTTCAGTCTAGCATGCTGTAAAATTGAGTTGAGGTAGGCCCAATTAAAATGAGCTGTTGCATCTCAGCTGGTTTATGCTGTGCATATAATGTTAAATAAATACAAGTAAACTGTGCACAGTCTGCTTGGTGTTTGTAACAACGCTTGATACTAGCACAGCTCCTTGTTTTAACTTTCAGTTTCCCTCCTCTTCGTACCACCCTGACTTTATTTGTTCACTCCAAGACCAGAGTTGCTGACCTGTCTGCAGGACTTGGATTCAGAACCAGCATCCCTGCTGTGCTCATCTCCTCATGATTGTTATTTCTGGTGCTTACTCTCACATGCAGGGCCCTGTTAGGGAGGCCATAGAAATCTGGTGTGGGGGGAAGAGAACAATACATGGATGCTAAGAGTCTTTGCTGATGGATGATGTGGAGTTTGAGGGTGTTGATGTCATTCTCCTTATGGCCGGTCAATTTTTCTGCAGTCACCCTAACCACCTTTTGTGCTGGGCAGAGTCCCTATAACTGCCCACCAGTCACAGCCTCTGGAAATCATCTGTGTGACATTTGCCAGCTTTTTCTTCCCGGGATCATGGGTGTGGGGCAGTGCTACAGTGTGGCTCTCTCCTTCCCCTCCTGGAAGTGGACATTGTGTTCCAGGATGCTCTGCTCTCCATGTTCCAACCCACAGTGCCATTCTAGGTTTAGGACCTTGCCATGAATAAACGTCATGGCAAGTGGCATACAAGCTGCTGCGTTATTGGACCAACCACTGCTTTAAATGGGACGTTATTGCACATCATTGAAAACTGCCTTTTGAGGCTATCTTTTATAATTTTGTGCAGCTGTGATTTACTGTAACAATAATAAGATGCAACCGGTAAACTCACAACAGCACGCAGCAGGTTGCAGTTTGGAGAACAAGACCCAGTGTCACACCTCTTAAAATGCGGCAATTATTGTCTACCAGGAGTTGGAGAAATCTTGGTTGTTGTAATCACACAGGAACATCAGCATGGTCTGTGACTATTCTCTCAGGATCTGTGTCATGGAAACAATGATGTGTATACTGTTCTACAGACAGCGCCTTCTGCAAATGGAGCCTTAAGATGTTGCAGACTGATAAATGACAGACTGATCCCAGCTTATCAAAACAATATCATGAAAGCATTTAAAAGGCCTCCATTCCAGTTCCCCTCCAGTAGCATAGCCCATAGAAGGAGAAGGAGAAGTTTTCTTGTTTCTAGTGACATGGTGCTGGTGTCTTGCACTGTATGCTTAGTGACTTTAGATGCGGAGCTGTGTCAGCCATTTGGCCACAGCTGTACCATTATTCAAATTTGTCTTCTTGTTGCAGTTTAATCGACACTTGGTATGCAACAGCTCTACAGTTCTGTCCTAAATGGCAATTGCAAGTTTAGCAAGAAAAGAAAGTCTAATACTATGCAGTCTATGATATTCTTTTCCATCTGAAAAAATAGATACAGAAGAATCTTTTAAAAAAAAAAAATCATAATTGATGGGGGTTTTTTTTTATGCATTATGTTCAAGGCCACTGTTTTTCGGTTTTTACCGGAAAATCCGGTAAAATTCCAGAATTAGGGCTGCCTGAAGACCGGTAAAAGCAAAGATTTCATGGAATCTGGCATTTTATATCAGATCAGTAGATCTACAAAACTTGTGTTTTTCTTTTAATTCCTTCCTGTACTATTTTCAATTTGCTCTATTTAATGCTCTGTATATTAAGCCTTTTTTAATTCTGATTACTTATGCACATACTAAAAGAATGATAGCAGAATCCCGGTAAAATCCGGAAATTAGAGTAACAATCACCGGTGTAATTCCGGAATCTAAAGTCTTGAAAATGGAATTTCATTATTTTAATCACCGTAAACCAGTGGCCTTGATTATGTTGCTTGCAGTGCAATCCTATTTGACAGTTTAAATTTTATAGGAGCTGTGCAACTGTACAAGTTTAGTAGAAGCTCCTCTTAACTTGTTATCATTTTAATTATGAAAGTTATACTCAAACACGTTAATGATGGAAAGCATAAAGTATGTACCTTGAATTATAAAGGACAGAATTTTGGAAAGCAATGTATGGCATCTCACTTGGTGAACTAACTATATTTTGAGTGGTTGATTTTTCCTCAGCTCCCTATGTTTTGAACCTGAGCTTCTGCAGTGAATAGATGTGTTAATTTGATGTCATCTTCTCCTAATGGAGGCTTTAATTTCTCTGTAAAATTAATATTACTGTATAGCAAATTAAAACGAATTAAAAACAAGTGTTTTTTTAATATATATAGTCTTATTCCACCTCCTGGTTTTATAGGGCTTATCTTAAAACAGCCTCTGACACCATAGGGTAACTTTGAACCATATATAGAAAATGTGCACACAGTTCAGCTTGCATTTCATGACCTTCCTCTCATGCTTTTATTACTTATGAAATTATCTTGAAAATATGTGCTGTACTACAGTTTGTGCAGGTTTGCTCCGGAAAGTGATTAAAAAAAAAAAAGTCCACTGCCTGATGTGTAGTGATCTTGTACTTTTACTACTAGAGGAGAGAAGAGAACTTTAAATGGGCTACGTGGATACACAAGCATGTGCTCAGATGGTATGTACCCTGCCTACCTGTGCAGACTGCTAACCACACCCACACAGACTTACATGCTGCTTTCTCAGACTAAGGATCTGCTTCCCATACCCCACACTCATAAGTCAATCAGCACCAAGGCCTTTTCCATTGTCATCCATCTACTTGGAACTCACTTCCTAGTAATGTGAGAAAAAAGGATGCTGCCCAGGGCTTCAAGCAAGCCTTGTTTTTATTATTTTTTTTATTTAAAACCTTGTTTACCAGGCAAGAACCCAAGAGCATCCAGTGGCCATTTTTAAGGGGGATTGTGACAGGGTTGAACAAGGCCCTGTCCCTTGTGTTATTTAGAAAGAGTTTAAACACAAGGATCTGTTCTGTACTCTCCTTTTCTGTCTCTTCTCTGTCTGGTTGCACAACCAAATTTTCTTGTGAGACCTAGGAACCGATCAATTCAATGGTTTCACAATTCTCCACTTCTCGCTATCGCTGCCTTCCCTTGCTATTTCTGTCTTTTCTTCCCCCTTGCATATCTGCAGGTATAAAAATATATTTGAATCTTTATGTGGAAATGCCACTGATACTGGGATCCCTTTGTTTAAAACTGTATATAGTTATACTGCTGAAATGATTGCAGAAAAACTATTTGGAACTCAAGGGGTTAAACTGAGATGGTGGTGTGCAAAATTTACAGAGCTGTCAACAAAAGATCAGTTCTGGGTCATTATGTTCTTTTTGCAGCACCTGCAAGAACATTGTAAACTGGCAAGTGCATTCTGTGAAAAAACACTGTCTCCTTAATGAGCTCCCTGCAAAGACTTGTTATAAAGAGAGCAGCAATGTTTTGCAAGAGACAGAATCAATCAATCAATCAAAACGTTATTTTAACCAGGCAAGTCACCATTGAGCAAGCTTATTTTCAAGGTGGTCCTGGAGAGAGCAAGTATGTAATAACAAAGGAATACACAATACAGCAGAAAGACAATAAATGCCTAATAGACTGATAGTTCTAGTGAGCAAGTATACAGTTGAGAAGGTCATACAGAACACTGGAGAGATCATTCCTGGTTACATAGCAGAATGACAATAATTGTTCTACAGACTGATAATGGAGTGTAAACAAATAAAGCAAATGTGGGCCAAGTGCAATGCAGACAAGGTAATAATTCCACATGACCTCTAGAGTACAACCTATATTGACAAATGAACAAGTGCACCACGCCACCCCGTACCAAAAAAATTAGGCAACCTCTTACATGAGAGGCCAACTAGGTAATAGAAAATGAGAGAATGTTAGGGATTATATAAGACCATCATAAAGAGGAGGAAGTAGAGAAAAAAGAGGGGAAAGAGAAATAATGAAAGGTTTTATAGTTATAGGAAGTTACTACAATATCATGGTAGGTGTTAGTGGTGGTTGAACCAAAAGCAACAAACGATCAACGTGAGGTCACCTGTACCATTTTCAAGATTCCCTCAGGTAACCTGCAATTAGAGTTTTGAAGGTAGAGAGACTTGAGATTTGAAACTGAGAAGAAACACTTAGAAGGAGGGCTGTTTGCTCTGTACTGCGTTTGCAAATAGTTATACTGAACACATTTTTATTTTGTATTTTGTTATTATTGAGAAAAATAAAATCCCATTTGCGAATTTTGAAACTGCTCCTGGTTTTCCTGTGCTTCCTGACCTGTGCCTCATCCACAGGGATCCTATTGTAAAATAAACAAACTTATACAAAGAATAAAATAAATAACTACAGTACAACATAACATCAGGTAACACAGTTGCATGCAGATGCAGGTATGCAATAAGATTTCACTCTGGCTATGAACATTAAGTAAGAAGTGATGCAATGAAAAAAAAACGAAGGGAGAGTATTCTAGTCTTTTAAGGGCACTGTAAACAAGAGTGCTGCCTGGCAGAAGTCCGGAAGAATGGTACTCTGTAACAATTTGAATCTGACTATCTTGTAGTGTGACCTATATTAACAGTGCTCAAACTATTTTTAAATGAAAGTTTAACCGGGCCATGTTGAAGTTTCCAGTAATTAATCTAAAGTAAAAACAGCTTGCCTGCAAGTGACGGTGAGGGGATTATGCCCATCTTCTTGTCTCGTAGCACTGCCAGAACCCCCAGGCCTCCTGAGTCCCAGTTCACTGACCGCCTCTGTAAACTTTGCTCTGTATATCCTCTTGTGTTTATCATCTGCACTTTATTGCATAATTGTCAGTGTGTGTGTGTGTATGTATATGTATTTGTCGTGTTCACTTTATTAGTCTTGAAATGTTAGACAGTACCCTGCTGCGTAACAGTCCCCCTGAAAACCGCTTGAAAAATAGACAGTGTGCCTAAATGTGGATTTCATGGTGTGTCTAAAACATGATCTTTGGCAGCTTGTCTACAAATGACATTGATGCAGGCTTTACATGTAGCTGACAGTTGTCACAAAGAGTACTGTTAGTTACTTAGTTTTTGTTGCCCAGGAAAATGGGGTGGGGGGGGGTACACAATACTATTTTCAGCTGCTGGAGTGGGGAGGGGATTCACATGCAAACCAACTGAAATCGAACCAGATTAAGCTGTAGGTAGCATGTTTGGTGAATGGGGGAAATATGGGCGGGATATAGGGGAAATTCCTCTACTCCTTTTGAGACGTGTGATGGGATCATTACCGTCCTCCTGAACAAGCACCCGAAAAGCAGACGGATGTTGGTTTAAAGTCTTACCTGATGGGTGGCACACCCCAGCAGTATAGCATCACCCTAGTACTGCACTCAGATATCAGTATTTATAGTATGAGCCCAGTCCTGTTGTTGAACTACAACACTTGGCCTTCTGGCCATGAGGCAGATGTGCTACCAACTGAGCTACACTGACTAACAGTTGATAGAAGAACCTTAAAAGTTAGTGTCACTTCTCACTGTTTCTATGTTAGTACTGATATCAATTTTGAAGTTTAACCACGTTTAATGTTTTTTGTATCTCTGATGTCATGTTTTACAACAAAACATTGATTGCAATTGTCAGTGAGTGTTCATTGCTACATGGCTGTTTGTCAGAGGTTTACACATTACTGACATTAAGTGATAACTGGGATTACTATTTTTCTAAAGAACAATAAAGTTTACTTTAATAGCAGACTGAGAGGGATTCTGCTTGTACACTTGTACCAATATACATAAACGCAAGTGAGAAATAGTCAGTTTTGAAGCTTTTCAAAAATACCTGTTAGCAGTGTTGCGATACATATCTGCTACATGCAAACTCTGTAGCGTAGCATGGCATGCTGTCAAAAGACATGCAAACGCCCTCATTGTAATCCTCTGCTTGTGACACCACAATTGCTGTAGAAATGATTGTGATGTCACATGTAAACTTATTGTGCTCTCACTTGTAGATTAGCAACCAAAGTGTACTGTAGAGGAAGACCAAGAGATGGACTGTATTGTTTTTCATATGATTTTCGTAGTTATAAAAAACAATGGAAGGACAATCCAGTAAAAATCTGAATCATAATTTGAACACTTCACATGTCTCTAGTCATTATATTTTATTAACATTGTGCATGAGTAGTGTTCTGGCCCAGACTCCTGACCCGATGGGTAAAAGCACTCTTGATTTCAGGGAGAAGACTGTTCCAATAACGGCAAAATATATGTCACTGCAGTGTAGTAGTGACGACAAACTTACCATGATTTAACATTCCAAAATATATCATATTTTTTTATATATATAATTATATATATATATATATATATATATATATATATATATATATATATATATAATGTTACAGTGACGCGGTCGCGCCAGTATAGTTAGGGTTGAGCAGTTACTTCTATGTTAAACTTAAAATTTAGCACTTTAATAGCTTTGCAACCATTCAAGCGATTTGCATGACATTCTGAATGTGCGGCAGGGACCATAGATCTCTTGATGTGGCACGTTTAGTTTTGGTTGGATGTGTGGGTGCAGAAAGATACAGGGGTAGGTGTGTCAAAAATGTTAAATTTACCATTTTTGTTAAAATTCATTGTCATGCCGCTGCGCGAAAACGGTGTGAAATTTTGGTATGTAATGTTTAGGGTACATAGGTCTTGGATCACAGTAGTGCCTTTGAAAGTTTTTTTTTTCAACTTTTATTTATCTCCACCACCTAGGGAACTCCTTCCAGCAACCTCGGGGGCTCCCAGTCTGTACCTGCCTCCATGACTTTCTAGCTCCTCTCCACTCGTGCCACCCAGCACCACCTCCGGTTCTGAACCCCCCGGAGGTAGGGCCGCTCTATCCACCCAGGGCACTCTATCTATAGGGCAAAGTGCCAGGTACACGAGTCGGCCCATGGAGAGGAGAGGAGAGCCAGTCCGGATTTGGGAGTGTGGGCTTAGGAGGCCAAGGTGCCTTCATCTATCCCCAAGAGTGTTTTTTTTTTTTTCTCTTTTATTTTTTCAGTTCCTGCCCTTATGGAGTGCGGCTGGCAAGGCAATGTTATGCCGCAACTCCAGCCCCTTGCATCCGCAGCATTGCTATGTCGGACACCTCTGACCACCACCAGAGGCCGCTCCAGGAGCGAGTGCTTCCCCGAAACCCTCCCTGGGAAGAGAGAGCAGTCCTACGGACGCTCAGTCTCTCCCCCCCTCCTGCTGACTCGCGACAGCCTGGACTCGTTTCCAAACCCGGGTTGCCGGTGTGGCGCAAGGTATGGCGTCCAGTGCCTCAGCCTTCAGCGCCACTGGACCGGCCCTTTTTGAAGGTTTGGTGACAAAAATATTAATCTGTTCAAAAGTTATTAAATGTCAGAGTTTCACATTATTACCTGTGGGACCAGATAGATGTCCCGCTAGACAAAGGATTCCTTATCACAAATATAGACTCCTCTGCCACAAACACGGAATCCTTTGCCATTCTGCTCCCATCTCGTTTTCAGTTAGCGGTGGCAAAAAACTTAAACTCAAAAAATACCTGGATTTGGAATGTGGCAACAGTTGTCTTTACCTAATTGGGGCCCATAGACCTTGATTCTGGGGTCAGTGTTTAAAGTGGCAAAATCCTTTGTCACAAATCATGAAAAAGCATTTTGCAAAAAAGGATCCTTTTTCAGGATTTGCAGAAAAGGATTCATCCTTTGCCGTAAATTGCGATAAAGGAAGCACGAAAAGGATCCTTTTTCGCAATTTGTGAAAGAGGATTTTTTTTAGACAGCATTTTCTTTGCCGCTTCACAGTTAACTAGCGGTTTGAGATTTTTACAGTACATGCTCTGTGACAGTTCAGTCGGGCGCCAGCTGTGGAGGTGAGAAGAGGCTGTGCCATTGCCGGCTCTGATTCGGGATGGGTGGAATGGGGTGGTGGGCACTACCTGCCAGGGTCGTGGGGGCACTATACCACCATGGCAGAGGACATTAACTATATTTAAAGGATACCTAAACAACATTTTGACAACAAACTATGCAAAAATCTGACTTCATAGGGGGCTAAAGGAAAGGCTGCTGTATTAATGCTGAAACTACATTTATGTAGTGTATCTAAATGCGGTTCCAAAGCATTTGAAAAATGTAGAATCAGCCTTCCAATTTCAAAAAAACTGCCTTACCTGCTTCCTAAGATGTCCGTCAAATGTGTTAAGTGATGACATCATTGGAGCCAGAGTCAGAGAGCTACAGTATATGGCTCTGTATAGTGCTAACTAGTTCTTTTTTCCCTTTGTATAGAATTGTTTCACCAAAATGGTCAAAACCATGTGCAGTATTTTGATCAATACACATGTTAGGCTATGGTTCTGTTTGTTTTGTTTACTTTAACATGCTGAAATTGTGTTTTAATCCAACCGACTTGCTCTTTGGCAAACCACAGTGCAGTACAAATCTTCAAATACCTGGTGGTCTAGTGGTTATGGCGGATCCAGGATGTTACAGTGGAGGGTGCTGGGGTGGTGTGCATACTTGATATGCACTTTTAATATTTTTATTAAACCGTTATATTGTCTGCTATTATTCTTTTTTAGAATGTTTTTGACAGAACCTACAAATGCAATCCATAGTTTTGAATGTAAATATTTGTACAATCAATAAATCAGACTTCTTCAACAAAGTGAAATGTAGCAGCAGCAAGCAAGTAAGTTACAATGGGGGGGGGGGCTGTGCAGCCGCACCCTTTACCCACCCCCTAGATCCACCACTTGTTTGTAGCAAAGTTCTTGTGTAGTCCATGCCAGAGTTCATACTTTCTCGGAAATCAAAAATAAGTTTGTCTTGTCTTCTTTTTTCATGGGAAAAAATAATAATAATCATAAGACTCAGCATTTATATAGTGCTTTTTTTATACACAGTGTATCCCAAAGTGCTTTACAAGCAATGCTAGACTGGTAGTGAAGTGACTGAATGTGTAGTGGCAGCCATATCACACATCAACACCCACACACAGCCTGGACAATTGCATGAACTGGTTTTATGGGAAGGGGAATGTTGGCCAGGACAATGGGGTCAGGTAGTGATCATTGTATTGGTAGCCCAGCATCTTATATCTCACAGTGATCTGCTCGTATTTCTCCCCTTCTGTCTTCCCCTTCCCTGAATTGCAGGAGTGGCCTTCTCAGTCCCCCTCTGGTATTCATTCTTCACTCCTTCTCCCCACACCAAAAACTGGTGAGCTCATCACCCTTCTGCATCATGAATGCAGGTAGTACAGTCCCCGGGTTTTTTGACATATCAAAAATAAACAAATCTTTCCAGTAAGTCAGAATGCTAGCAGCAGGGAACAAGTGGAAAGATGGGCTTTCCTATCCTTAAAAATTCTAGGCTACCTTTGATTAGGTACTATTTATTTATTTTATTTATTTGGAAAATGTTTCACCAGGAAAGACAACATGAGCTGTAAACAGCTCGTTTCCAGAAAGTGTCCGGGGGCAGAGTTGGGAGAACAAGCAAACACATAGCAATACAAATACAATTTCTAAAACAAAACAGTGTAATACAATTACACAATAACCCAGAACAACTAGCCAGGAGAACAAAACGTATTCAGATATAGCATACATTGCAGCAACCCAAGAGCAGGTGATCTAGTAGGGTAAAGGTTAGAGGATGGATAACACATTTGAAGTGCTAGAAGCAGTAGGCTGGAGAAAGCTTCCTGTCCTGTGGAGGTAGAGCGATGGGGAACAGCTAAAGTGCGTGCATCAGTAGATCTGAGAGAGCAGGAGGAGGGAGGTGGAGCAGAGAGTAAGGAGGAGAGGTAAGAGGGAAGAGTCCCAACCCAGAATTTAGATGTGAACTTGGCGCAGTGAGAGAGACGCCTACATTCAAGGGAGGGGAGAGCTAGAGAATGATACAAGGTACAGTGATGTGTGCGGGAGGGGGAGTCAAGAGAAAAGCGACAGAAATCATCGAAGAGAGTATCCAACCTGGTAAGGGAAGACTTAGGAGCAGTACTGTAGATTACATCGCAATAGTCAAAAATAGGGAGTGTAATTTTCTGAACTAGATCACACCTAACCGGTAGTGGTAAGGAACTATGGTTCCTGTAAAGGGCGCCGAGCTTGAGGTGTAGTTTTTTCAGGATGGTGTCAATATGTTCAGAAAAGTTAAGGTGCTGGTCAAGCCAGACACCCAGGTATTTGAAAGAGATGGTGTCCTGTAGTGTTGTCCCGTCAAGGGTGTGGAAGGATGGAATGAAGGGCAGCCTAGAGAAACTCTGCCTAGTGCCAAAGGTCATGGAGACTGTTTTCTTGGCATTTAGGAAAAGTTTATGCGAGCTTAGCCAGCGTTGAACATTATTGAAGTCAAGCTGTGGTCTGGAAGTCACATCGGAGGGAGATTGGCCAGAGGTGAACAAGACCGTGTTATCAGCATACATGTAGATGGAGGATGTGGAGCATACTGACGGTAGGCCATTTAGAAAAATATAGAATAAGAGAGGGCCACATACAGAGCCTTGAGGCACACCAGTAGAGATGGGTAGTGGAGGGGGGACATAGAGTCAGCTGTTTTAACATACTGAGTTCTACCTACCAGGTAGGCTCTGAACCAGTTGCAGGCAGACAGATAAGCCAACTGATGAGAGAGTTTCAAGGAGGAGTGAGTGGGAGATTGTGTCAAAAGCCTTGGCAAGGTCGACCAAGATAGAAGTGATATGACCTCTATCCATGGCTGAATAGGGAAGTGGTTGTGGAGTGGTTCTTCCGAAAACCAGATTAAAAGGGAGTGAAGAAGGTGGAGTCATCAAGAAAGGAGGAGAGTTGGAAGAGAACAAGGTGTTCCTGAAGTTTAGCCAGGGTGGGTAGAATTGAAATGGGGCGGTAATTCCCAGGAGATGAGAGATCACCTCCCTTTGGTAGGGGGAGGACTGTAGAATGTTTCCAGGCTTCAGGGATCATCACGGTGTAGAATGACTGGTTACGAACATACGAAATTTGCCAGCAGATAAAGGCCTAGAGGTCTATCAAGTCTGCTCGAATGTGCAGCTAGCACCCCTAGGTTGAGGAGATCAGAGAGAGGAGGGAAATAGCAGGAGCAGAGAGGTACAACAACTTAGGGTCAAGGCCATCAGGGGAGCTGCCCTTAGCTGGGTTGATAGAGAGTAGTGCCTTTAAGGTGTCGTTGGGAGAGATGGATGAAAAGGCAATACTCTCCGCTAATTGGTGGTGTTGGGAGGAATCGGGAGGGAGGTAAGAGGTAGTAGGGTGGGGTGGGAGGCTGGTTAACAGGGTGGAGGCACAGGAAGTAAAGTAGGAATTAAATTCTGCTGCTACTGTAGGATGGTCAGCAATGATTTGGTTGTTTATTTTGAGCAGCGGAGATGGGGGTTTAATTTGGGGAGAAAAAAGGGAGTGAACTACTTTCCAAAACTTTGATGGACTGTTTATGTTAATATTAAGGGTGGACTGGAAATATTCCGCTTTGGCCAGGTGCATGGCTTTGGTACAGGCATTTCAGAGTGTCTGGTAGATAGTATAGTCACAAGGGAGTTTGGAGGATTTGTGGGTTTTCCATGCTTTATCACGCACTTGCTGACAGGCCAGGAGTTTAGGGGTTACCCTGGGGAGGTGACTACCACGCACTCTAACTTGCTTCAGGGGACTGGTGTGTGCATCATTATGCACATCATTTAATAGTGCCTAATCATAGGTGGCTTAGATCTTATATTAGTAGGAAAGCCTATTTTTCCACTTGTGCCCTGCTTCTATCAGCCTGGCTTACCAGAAGATCATGTTTATTATTAATATGTAAAAATAATACAGGAGACTGTACTAACCGCATTCATGATGCAGAAGCGTAGTGAGCTCACCAGTTTTTCGTGTGGGGAGCAGGGAGAAGAATGAATGCCAGAGAGGGACTGAAGAGGCCATTCCAGCAGGGTACGTCTATATTCGGGTTAGGAGAAGACAGGAAGGGGGACGTTGAGCATATCATTTTGAGATCTGAGTTGTGGGCTGCCAGCACCATGATCACTACCTGACTGTGGATGAGAGCAGCCAGCGACAACAAATACTCAGAGTGGCAGGGCTGCACCTAAACTGTTACTTGAATTCAGTGTAGGGAGATAACCCTCGGGTGTGGGGGGGGGTGTTGATGTTTGTTAGGATAGTATCGAGGGAGCTGTGTATAGCTCATTCAGGATTTGGAAGGGTGGTAGCCAGCCAACTCGCATTGTGGAGTAGGGCACAGAAAAGTACTGGGGAAGAATTGCCGGGAACTGTCCTTCAGGGTTCTGCAGATCGCAGATAAAGGAATAGACCAACACTGGAAGTCAGGTGGATTTGCTTAAGGCATTAGTATGCCTCTCCTGCTAATAATATTGTTATCCATAGTAAGTGCAGTCCTTATGAGGGCATGAACAGCAGTTTTTCTGGTGTGTCCTAATGCTTATTGCTTGGCCCTCCAGGAAGACTTAGTTGTTGGTTAATGAGGTGGGAAAAAACACAACAGGGGGACTGTACATACTGCCTTCACTGTGCAGAAGGGTGGTGATCCACTCAATCTTTACTGCGGAAGCAGAAGTCAAACATTGAGAAAGTGGACTGGAGAGTGATTTGGGAGGCATTTTTTAACAGTGCCAGTTGATGAAGCTTATCAGTATAGGTGTGCACAACTCTCTGAGGTACACGATTACAATTTGAGGTGTGATACTTCTCATCATCAGTCTGCAAGCTCATATGTGGCCCCAGGTGGCTCTAAGAACAGAGTATGGATGGTGGGGTGTTCAACAGAAGGCAGGCTAGGTGCAGGAGGTTCACGTGGAAAAAGACTACAAGAGAAGCTTATTTGTGGATTATCAAGAAAGCATGAGCTTTGGAATTGGACCAGACCAGTACCTCGCTACAAATTTCAGGGCATCACATAACCACTAGATCATCAGGTATTTGAAGTGTTGTACTGTACTGCGGTTTGCCAAAGAGAAAGTCAGCTGGATTACAGAACATTTTCATCAAGTTAAAGTAAACAAAATGAACAAAACCATAGCCTAACATGTGCTGATCAAAATAATCCACGTGTTAACACATGGTGTTGATCATTCTGGTGACACAATTCAAAACAAAGGGGGATAGAAGAACTAGTTAGCACTATAGGGAGCAATGTGGGTCTCTGCCTCTGGCTCCAATGGTGTCATCATGACTCATCACTTAACACACTTGTCAGACATGTTAGGGAGAAAGCAAGGCTGTTTTTTGAAAGTGAAAGGCTGATGTTTACATTTTTCAAAAGCTATGAAACTGCATTTATGTTAGTTACATAAATGCAGTTTTACCATAAATGTAAACAGCAGCCTTTACTTTATCTCACAATGAAGCCAGATTTTGGAGTTTGTCGTTTTAAAAAACTGCTTGTTTAGGTACCCTTTAATAATACGGCCAACATCGGAGGGGGGGGCCATTATACCACCACGGCAGGGACAATAACTATATTTAATATTATGGGCAACATTGGGGACCAGGGAAGGGGCACTCCTAGTCCACCAGGGGTGGGGACTTTAATTATAAATGTACTACCGGCAACATCGGGAATTGAGGAGGGGGAACCACTAGTCTACCTGGGATGGGTGCATTAGTTATACATCATCTACGGGCAACATCGAGGAGGGGCACCACTTGCCTTTTCTGCAAGGTGCCTGCGGCAAACCCTTCCATGTGCCATGTGTTTGCCGACGGGACAGGTTGCCGAAAGTGGGGGACTTAGGCACTAGGACCCCTCCTGTACCTGAATCAGGTGCAGAGTCCCTAATGCAAGATGCATTGGCGCAAGCTGCTGTTCGCAGCAGCTTGTGCCGATCGAAGCCCAATTTGAGAATCAAGCCCACTGTGTCCCTGAATCCCCACCAGTTTTAGGCGCTTCTGAGAGAGTTAAGTTCCTGGGAGCCATGGGAAAGGCATACAACTGTAGTGGAAAGGGCATAACAGCCGAAAAATTAAACAAAGAACGAGAGAGAGAGAGAGAGAGAGGAGGAGGGAGGGAGGAGGGAGGGAGAGAGAGAGAGAGAGAGAGAGGATGAGCAGACTGAGATTTTGTTGGTGTGCCAACATATAGATGTGACCTTTCCACCCTAACGAAGGAGTCAGTGGGCACTATGAAATGCTGGCAGGGACACAGGCATTTTGTGTAACCACACTTTATAATAAAAAAATGTTGTCTTGGAGTGTTAAATTGTGGTGAGTGAATTATCATTCCAATAGTCTACTACAATTAAATGTTTTCACCCCACAATGATTTTTAGGGGAGGCTGCCTCATGTGCCTACTAATATTTGTAATGGTTCTGTATAATGCTATAACTATTGAATGAGGCTGGAACAATTACACCTGCAAATAGCCTCTCATCATTATGTACATAAACTGTATATGTTGTACAAAAGCAACACAGGATATTTGCACAAACAATAGATCATACAACAGTCAAAAAGGCTTAATACCAGTGACAGACATGGGAGCTATATCAATATCAATAGGTAGTATATAGTCCAGGCAGAGACAGCACACAGATTCCCTAGGCAGTGGTGAGTGATCTGACAGGCATAGCTGCCACATATCAGCTTGACAACTAGAGATTTGTAAAATATGAGTTTTTGATCCTTAATTAAAATGCTTTCAGAATCCATTAGGCACATGAGCTTCAGCACTCATAATTTATTGGTCTTTCCACTCACTAGCAAATATATATACAGTGTATGTGGTAGTGCCTTATGTTAGGGCTGAGTTAGTGTTTATTTCAAAAATGGGGGGTTTTGATACTGTAGCTTGTGTCTCAACAGTCGTAGCCCCTTGGACTGCAGAATTTAATATGCATCGTCTCAGTCCTATGGGCTAAGTTTTTTGCAAGTTTGGATAAAAGCAGTTTAGCAGTTCAAAAGATATTTATTAGTGAAACTACATAAAAATCCTGAAATGCAGCCCTTTTTTATTTTTTGCTGACAGCTGGCAAAAAATAGGCAGAGTTAAGTTATATAACTTGCATGTTTGTTGGAGTTTGAGCCACAGAAGTACCTTTGGAGGCAGGGGGTATTTTATTTCATTTTAAAGTTACAAGGTTTTAAAGTTCACGCATGAGTGGACTGTTTAAACAGCTGAAAAAATACAACACTTTTTCCCATTAAAGTTGGTCATGAAAAAAACTTTAAAAGCTAAAAACTTAAAAAAATACTGTTGTCTAAATGTTGATGGTTAAGAAATATGGAAAACATAGAAACATAGAAATCGGATGGCAGAAAAGGACCCATTGGCCCATCCAGTCTGCACTTATTCCATCCCCATATGTACCCTAGACCTAACTAATTTTACCCCTCCCCTGAGCCACCCCCTCCGCTGGAGACTCCAGCACCCTCTTATTTTCCAGGTTTATATCCTTCCTTCTTCTGGCTAATCCCATGTAATTATCCCATGACCACTTAAACTCCCCTACCATTTTGGCCCCCACCACCTCTTCCAGTAGGCTGTTCCAGAGGACCACCACCCTCTCCATGAAGTAGTACCCTCTCTTATTACCTCTGAACTTTCCTCCTTCTAACTTCAAGCTGTGCCCCCTAGTTTTTGGACTTTCTTTCCTCTGAAAGATGCTTCCTTCTCTCACCTTGTTTATCCCCTTCAGATATCTAAATGTCTCAATCATATCCCCCCTCACCCTCATAATTTCCAATAAATACAGGTCAGGCTCCTCCATCCTGTCCTCATAGGGCCTCTGATGCATGCCTTGTACCATTTTGATTGCCCTCCTCTGGACTCTCTCCACCCTATCTGTATCCTTACATAGGTGAGGTCTCCAAAACTGGACCCCATACTCTAGGTGGGGTCACACTATGGACCTGTAAAGGGGTATTAACACTTCCCTTCTTCTGCTTGTTATACCCCTCCTATGCATGCCAACATTCTGGTGGCCTTGCCTGCCGTTTTGTTACACTGGTTTAGCTCATTTAGGTTGTCCGAAATGGTAATCCCAGATTCCTCGCCTGTTTTGTTACCATAACTTCTTCACCCCCCAGTGTATATGTGGCCTTTGGGTTTTTGTGCCCTATGTGCATTGCTCTGCACTTGTTTGCATTAAATCCCAACTGCCATCTTTCCGACCACCCCTCCAGTTTTATCAGGTCCTCCCTTATTGTTTCTACCTCCTGGTGTGTCCACCCTATTGCAAATATTTGTATCATCCACAAATAGGCACAACTTCCCCTGGAGTCCTTCCGCAGCATCTCCGATGTAGATATTAAATAGGATGGGCCCCAATACTGAGCCCTGTGGCATCCCGCTTGTCACCTTTCCTCCACGGAGTGCTCACCATTTACTACCACCCTCTGGCTTCTGTCGCTAAGCCAGCTCTCCACCCATTTGGTTATTTTTGGCACCACACCTCGACTGCCCAACTTGTTCACCAGCCTTCTGTGAGGAACGGTGTCAAAGGCCTTGCTGAAGTCCAGATAGGCCATGTCCACCACCTCTCCCTGATCAGCCACCCTCATCACCCAATCAAAAAATTCAGTCAGGTTCGTCTGGGATGACCTCCCCTCCGTTAAGATGTATAGCCTTTAAGATGTATAGCCTCGAGGAAAGGAGGGAGGGGGGAACATGATAGAAACTTTAAAATACCTCAAGGGAATCAACAAAGTCCAGGAGGGTAGCATCTTTCAGAAAAAGAGATGTACAAGAACAAGGGGGCACAATTTAAAGATAGAGTGGGGACAGCTCAGAGGTAATGTGAGGAAGTAGTTTTTCACAGAGAGGGTTGTAGATGCATGGAACAGCCTTCCTGAGGAGGTCATAGAGTCAAAAACAGTGGGGGAATTCAAGAATGCATGGGACAGACATAAGGCAGTTCTAGTGGGGGATAGGAGGAAGTAGGCTGTTGGTTAACTAGGATCTGCAGCTTATGCATTAGGTAGGGAAATGGGCAGACTAGGTGGGCCATGCGGTCCTTATCTGCCGTCAGATTCTATGTTTACCCATGCTGCCTGTCGTCTTGGAGACCATTGGCTGCAAGGTAGTTGACAATTCTTTCCTTTAGGAATGTCACAAAATGGCTGGCTCGGTGGCGTGGAGAGCTGAGGTATCATGCCTTACCTCCTGCCTAGCTGCAACCCATGTTCACAGTGCAGGTGGTTCACCGAGGATTGGCCAGGGAGGAAGAGGATTGAGCGTCCCAAGGACAGCTTTCCTATGGGGAGGAGGGGGGATCAAGCGGTCGGTGTTTGCCTGGCCCCTAGTGGAGGTTGGGAGGTGTCATACAGCAATGCTCCACAAGGTGGGTGGAGGCAGGGTAGATGCCCGGTGTGTCGCGCATGAGAGCATGTGTGCACTACCACTGGCATCATTACCGCCTTCCTCTGAAAGAAAAGAGAGGAAAAATGTCTCCGGTGTTGGATGAAGAGGGGCTGCAGTCCCATTCCCCAACCAGCCAGGTGCTGACCGGAACTGGATCTGGTCGTCGGTGGGGGCCTGGGGATCCCCTCCCCGATCCCGCCTGGGGGAAAGCCCTGGGGAAAGATGGTCAGCGCTGACGGTAGATGTCAGGGGACAGGGCTGGGGCTCCCTCCTGAATGTGGGCCACTGGAGATGGAGAGAAAAAGAAGTACAAAAAAAAAAGGAGTGTCTCCATAATCTTACGTACCACTGAGGTAAGCCTTACCAGACGATAATTTCTCGCATCCTCCCTGCCTCTGCTCCTGTGTAGCGGCACCACATCCACCCTTTTCCAGTCAACTGGAACCCTCCCTGTGTCTAGTGGCAAATTAAACAGTCTAGTCAGTGACGCTGCCAGTTCCCTTCTAAGCTCCTGGAGCACCCTAAGATGTTGGGCATCTGGACCCATTGCCTCATCTATCCTAAACTTTCCCAGTTCCTCCCATATCCTGCCTTCTTCAAATGGGGCTAGAGTCCACCCTCCCACCCTCCTTGCCCCTCCCCCTCAACTCCGGGCCCTTGACCTCCGTTTCCACTGTAAAAAGTGAACAGAAGTACCCATTCAGCAAGTCAGCCTTCTCTAAGTCACCCTCAACCTGAACTCCCCCCTTCCCTATAAGACTCACAGTCCCTTGTTAGTTGACTGGTGCCCACGTTTCATTGCCAAGTAACCATTATATTACAAAAAAAAGATAGAAAAATCACCGTCCATTGAATATAATGGAGCGCGCCCCCGTGCTCTCACTGGCATCTCATCATCACGTCTGTGAGTGCGGGGGTGGAGTGTGGGTGGTACAAAACAACCAGAAAGTCCTTGGGACCCGGTATTCAGAATTTTACGAGTAAAATAACTTTTGAATGATAAAACACATCTCGGGGATAGTACTCTTAACGAGAACCTTTGGTGGCAAGGCACCTATACAGGTGGTGCAAGTGCGTGGAATTTTATCTTGGTGAGTCTCTTTAACAAACTTATTATATGCGTAACAGATAGAGCATTGCTTGGTAAGGCACAAAAAAACCCCAAAAAATCGCAGAGTAAAAATAGTCACGAATACGACTGAAAAATAGAAAAACATGTCAATTATTCTTCGGTTTGTGAGTTATTTGGGGAATTGTAAAAATGGCTGTGAAAATAATGAACCAAATCTTACACAAACACAATGTTTAAAATCCAAAATCATGAAAACCAGTTGAGAACACAGCCATAAAAAAAGACATGCATTTTGTATTGCAATTCAAGTCATACATGAAAAAACTATCAAGAAAGTTATATCTCATGTCCTGCTCTTCACAAAGCAAGTTACTACTCTAGGTTCTCAAACAGTAAGAAAATAAATACTTTAATGCACATGTTAGAGTATGTTAGAGTTACAGAGAATTGTTTGTAGCCGTATTGGTCCTCGTACAAGCAAGTGAACAAAGTAGGGGATGGTTTATGTCTTGTATTGGACTAGCAAGAAATGTTCAGTTCACAAGCTTTTAGGCTTACACAGAAGGGGGAAGGTTTCAACTCCTGTGCTAACCTCCTTCCCCAGCCCTAAGCCCTGTGATCCAAGGTCAAGCTACAGGTCCAGGGCTGTGCTTTGAAAAATATCCTAACTCGCTTCTAGCTCTTTCGTCACTTTTTCATCTCCTCTCTTTCTATCTTTTTATCTCCTTTTCTTCTTCCCTTTCCCTCTTCATTCTTGTTTACTTTCTTAGATATTTTTCTCTTTTTTATGTTCTTCCTTTATACAGTCTTACACATACTTGTATTAAATTACAGCATACTAGAAGTACAATCACGACTGCTCATATTTCTTGTTTGTATCTACTCCTTTTACCCCTTGAAGCATAAATTGCCATATTTTCTCGCTATCATACAGATTGTACTGCTACATATTGTTTTCTCAACATTTGTTTTCCCCTTTAATATCATTGTATAATACTTCAGACGTCATATTGTTTCTTTCTCCTATTAAGAATTTATGTACGTGTATATTGGAGAATGTAGTGTATTTGTATGTATAATCACAATAATTACAATAAAAAGATTAACTGTAAAAAAAATCCTAACCTCACATTTCCCCCTTTTTGTGGCTTTGTCACCCTAATTTATGCAGTATATATCTAAAATGAATACCAAAAAAGTGTTGTGTACAAAGAAATAATGCCCTTGAGGGGGTCTAACCTGGTCAAAAACCACAAGCCTAAAGGTCAGCTGGATTAATGACGTCTTTAGTTCCCTGAAATGACATTATTTCACAAGTGACATCACACTTGTTTGTAGTCCCCCCTTCCCGTTGTCTAGGGGAATGAGTGGGGGTAAGAGTCCATGAGGAGGGGGCACCCACAGCAGTAGCAACACTTACTGAAATGGCTGTGTTGGTTAACGGTTGACAATCCAGGGGGTGCAGGCACCTCTACTGAGGTGACTGTGCAGGGGGCAAAACTGGTTGAAACACACTGGCATTTACATGAAATGACTGCAGTCCACAACAAGTTGAACAGACAAAGAATCCATTTAGTGTTAAAACAGGAACCTGCTCCAATGAGCAAAAGTTGATCGGTGGGGCGGGGAGGGTTGCAGTACATCTCAGATCTATATAATCTTTAAGGTTTACTGCTTCTGCTGGACTGATATGACCTCACAGTCTTCTGGCAGCTTACATGGGGACTGATACGGTCACAAAATCTGGCAGAGCTGTTCCCGGATCGAACAAGGTCCCAAACAGTCTGTTGCAACACAACTCTTTTTTTCTCCCTTTCTTTCAGCTCTTTTACATCTTCCACTGCCCAAAACTAGTGCTTCCCAAAGGTCAGTCCTAAAGGTGTCCATTGCATCTGTAGACCACTTAAATTGGGGCAGCATACTCCCTTTGACTGCTACAGAAAGGCTTAGTCCCTTGTGCCCTCTTGGTGAGTGTTCCCGAAACAATGGGCAACATGTCCTAAAGGGTAGCACTTGAATACTACTGCATCCACAGTACTGTGCATTGGAGCTGCATCAAGAAGGCCTTGCTTGCCACATGGACCTGATGGCCGTCTCCCTCCTCGATCTCACTCCCCTTCAGCGGTCTCTTCTCCCCAAGGGCCCGGGCATAAGCACTCACCAGGATCCTAGAACTTCTGAATTCTCCCATTGACTCTGAACTTAATATATGCCACCAGTGGCTGGAGCTGTAATCCAGTACAAGGACTTATGGGCAGACTAGATGGGCCAAGTGGTCCTTATCTGCTGACAATGTCTGTTTCTATGAGCAGCCAAATGCCCTGCCTGGCCTGGTCCCTCTCTTCCTTCCGATCTCTCTCTTCTGTCCAGGAACTCTCTCACTCCCACCAAATCTCCCATTATATATCCCCGCGCACCCACTATGACCTCCTGACCTGCAGCAGGTCCCGCCGTGGGGCGGGGTGGTGGTGGGGGTTAACCCTTTAAACACTGAAAGAAACTTCCTCTTGAGCCCTGCAGTGCACATCTACTGTGCACTCTCGAAGGGAGGTGTTACAAGTGTATAAAGGAGAATTGCACTCACAGATATCAGTGAGTAATCGAGGCTAAACAGTTCCAGTATTACTCCTCAGATACTCTACATCCAGTACTGTAACAGGCATTTGAAACTGACTAACAACATAACAGTTGTGTGTAGTGATGCATGTGAATCAGGCTTAATAGCCCTTTGTTACTAATAATACAGTAGTTATTTTTCTCTACAAGCTATAAAAAGAGCCTCTACTTCAAGACCTATTAGTTTTTTGTTTTGTTTTTTTGGAAAGAGAAAGCAAGAACAAAAGGAGGCTATGCTTTGGTAGTCATGCACTGTACTGTCAACATCTCTCACGTGGCTGGCTGGCTTGAAATGAGGTCAAGTATGTTCCCTGTTAGAAGTGGAAGCTGTTTGACTTAAGCCATCTACATCAAGTCTATGTCCCTAGGGGCCTGCAGTTGTTGAGATAGCAATGTGACTGATGTGCCTTTGAATGTGGGTGTCTCGTAAGGACTCCTCCAATTATCTCTGAAGTGTCAATAAATCCTGGGTCACTGGAGCAGCTGGGGGGGTTGGGGTTATTGACCAGACAGTTAGTGGGTTGTGATCATTAAAAGGTAACTGAGCAGAAAGGAGAAATGAAGTGTGGTGACCCAGGCCTCTAGCCCATCTCATCTCCTGTGGTGTGATGTTACTCCAGCTTAATCTGAGAAGTATATGCTTACTGAATACAGAACATTACTGAATAAATCACATTAAGTATGTCTTTTGTTTGGAAGTAAACCAGTAAATACAAAGGGAAAGTTCAGTCCCGCTGGTTTTGCATAGGTGCAAAGAAGAACCACATACACATCTCTCCATCTCTACGTTTCTGAAGATCATAGTAAAACTGTTTGCAGCACTCATAGTCTTTAAATGTGGAAAGTGAGATACTCTTCTTGTAATATTTAAGAATGGCAGCAAACTGTTACATAACACAGGGTCTGTCTGCTGAATGGGCAGCAGTAATGTTCCTTTCTTACAGTATGTCAGAGGAAGCTCAGAGTTTACACCACAGTAACTCTTTTATGAGTACTTCACAAGCAGCAGAAGTGCTCTAAATTAAATTAACCACTTATTCCTTCCAATAACGGCTTTAGAAGTCTGAATGTTCCATTGCTTAACCTTGCTATAAAATGCATGCCTCAGATGTTTTGAGTTAATAAAAAGGAGTCTTACTGGTTGCCCTAATTACCCAGAGGCAGCACATTTCGCTGACGTACAGATGACCTGGGTTCGGGAGTGGACTTGGATTGCCATGTTGGGAGGCAGGCTGGGTCATCGGCAGTTGCCAGAGGGCAGACCACCTTGGCCGAAGAGGGTTGGCAGTGGGTTCCAGTGTGCACCAATCCTTGCAGACAGGCCAAGGAGCTTGTTTCTTCTGCAGGAGGTATGCTACACTTCTGAGACTGACTGGTATGAACCATGCTGGGGTAAGAGGGTGGACTGAGGGAGAAAACAGAAAGTAAAACCCCCTGCCATCAAATGATGGTATAAATTGCCTTAACAGGGTATATCCCTTGTAGCAGGGTATATATTCCTGTGGCAAGAGCAGGTGAAGGGGATAAAAAAAACCTTTCTGGAAAAAAAAAAGCCTTACCTTTTGGAAAAGCAGCAGACAGACTTGACTAATCCACATTTACTTGTTCAGCATTGTAGGAATAGAAGGGATTGTATTGTTGGCTCTGTGGAGCTAGCAGCCCGACCCCGTCCACTGTCCATTGTAGAGCCCAATGCCTACATTCAGACCATTCATGACATCTTAATTTGGGGAGTGCTGCAGCACTCTCCTTAGATATGAATGGGGGGGTCTTTTCACATTGGAATATTTTAGTGAGCCGTTTAACATCAAAGTCACCAATCAGCTGACAAGGGTCCTTTTAGTTTTTTTGTTGAGCATGATTTGTGCTAGAGCCCTCAATATCACGAGAACATAACCTCCCCACACACACAGTGTTTAGACACACAGCTCAGCTTATGTTTCATCTTGTCTTTGTATTTGGCTCTTCCCTTTTCCTTGTAATAATTTACATTACTATTAAACCAGGATTGCACAAACCATATCTCATTGCATTTAAATAAGGTGATCTTAGCCTTTTGGAAACCCGTATGGGTTCTAAATAGTACAGCTGGATATTAATGGTATTCCGAGGAGCTTCAGGTATTTCAGAAATCTGGATTTCTGAATACATATCCGTACTCGGATGTTTGTATGCATTAGCATTCCACAACGTGTTCCATGCCCATCCCTACTTATTCCTCTTGAACTCTAGCACTAGAATCTAGCATTTTAAAGAAGCATCAGCTGGTAATGATGGGACTGAGGCACTGCTGTTAGCTGCTTCACAGTAGTGATTGAGTAATGTCAGTACGGTGAATAGCATACAAGCAACTCGGAACAAGTGGGATGTTTGTCTCCGTTTCCTAAAGGTTCACCCCTCCCACAGTGTCAGTTCTGAAGGTGCAGTGAGGGGAGTCGAAGGCTGAACAAATCTCTGTTTGAGATTCAGACATACAGCCCCTGAGACCGAAGGTCAAGAGCTTGCATTATTAAGCCACTGTACTTGTTGTGCCACCTACTTTTAAAGTTTGCCGCGCACGCGCAATGTACCTCTTGCTATAGACTGACTTTTGAGGGGTGTGACACTGTCCAATGCAGAGTAGTCTGCAAGGGGCTCATCACTGTCACACCAATCATCAGCCAGGCTGGTCGTGACACTATTCTGGCTTGCTGGTGTCTAGTTGAAAAGAAAAAGCTGACCCAATCATACTCCACTTTTTCCTTTCATCTGCAGGACAATGTCCAGCAAACAGCTGTTTGGTGTTCTGATTGGCCTAGCTGATGTCACACACCTCAGTCACCACCCCACTGGTCCCTTCCCTCGCCAGCCTTTCGCTCACCCCTCCCTCACCACCCCACCACCGGTCCCTTACCTAACTGGCCTTTCACTGAAGCCATGGTGATGTTCTTTTTATTGTAGTGTGCGTGCTGTTTCTATTTATTAACATACCTTTTTAAACAGATGTAACTTTATTAAAAGTTTATATCAGGAAATGTTAATAATCACAAAGAACTACCCTGGGAACACTGCTCCATGATCCCTAGCGCTGCCTGCCTGCCTGCTCTGCTTCATCCATGCAGTGCTCCAGAGTCTGGTCCAGACCACTCCCTCTACTGGGCCACCGGGAGTGACCACCCTGACCTCTTAGTGCCAACCAAGCAATCACTTAGTTGAGTCACCCCTCAGCCCTTGCCCCTGTCTTGTAACCATTCCTGCCATTTGATGGCCATCAGTAGACACCAGCCATCACTGGAGTCGGGTCGGAGAACGAGTACCATAGGAATCCTCTGCGACCGGTGACCGGGACATCAAATACACATGTTAGTATGACATTCGGTGAGTGGGGAGCTATCTCACCAAAGCTTTAACTGTTGTTGAACTCTCACGCTGTCAAGCTGTCTCTGCTGACTCAACTCGATGTGGTATGTTACCTTACAGGCCTTGCATCAGTCCCTAGTTTTTTTATTCCCTATCTAACAGGATTAGAACATTAATGCATTTTATGGCTTGGCTGCTGTTTGTTTCGGAATGAAAAACCTTGTATGCTGCCACTCATTGAGAAATGCTGTAGGGTGGCTCATTCAAATAGTTTTATATATAGTTACTGTCCTGTATTGGCTATAATTGCAAAAAAAAAAAATACATCAAGCAACAGAGTGAAAAACGCAAAACCACAAAGAGGCAAATTGGATGTTCGGGAACAAGTACTCTACTCCTGACTGTTGGTGATTGTGTGGTGTGGTCTCGCCCCAGATTTGTAGAACTGCATTAAACACTGGGGGGAAGGGTGGGTAAACCTACCTTTGGCATGTTCCCTCAAAGAATAACTGCAAGCTTTAATTGTGTGTGGGCAAATTTCCATGCTTTGAAAGAGGGCATTGAATTCCGGGTCATAGCTACACTGCATAATGCAGTCATTTAAATCCTAGCAACACCGCATTTCATAATCATAAAGACACTGGAGTAATTGCACACTAATGTCAGGTGTTTCTCCACCTGCGGCATTGTCTTACCACACTAACTGATGCCTAATACAATTGTTCACATCTCTGTTCTTTTTTTTTAAGATTATGTAACAATAGATTCATATTTCCAATTGACAGTAGTTCATGTGAAGCACTACCTAGTAAGCAATAGCCTGGCTTTCAAATTCTCCATCCAGTTAAAGGCACTCAATGGTGTTCGGTAGCACCGCCCTTCTCCAAGTACTATAAAATGCACGCCCTGTGTCCAGTGCCCACCTCCCTCTCCATGTCATTTAGATGAACTGCCTAGTGTCAAGGAGCACTATTCCCACTCTCCCAGGCCTGTTAGATTCCCCCTCCCCCAGGTTACAGTGGCACCCCTCCCTCTCTTTGTCCTGTTTGATGCACACTGTAGTGTACAGTGGCACTGGCACCCCTCCCTGTCGGTTGTGTTGGATACACTGCTTGATGTCCTTTCTCTTCTATGCCCTTAAAAACATTTCCGGTATCCAGTGGCTCCCTCCCCACTTAATGTTTACATTAATATTTACTATTTAGTGGTGTGGTTGTCAACAGACAAATGTGAAGCATCAGCAGCTTTTTATTAGCACATCTCAGCCCCCTCCCCCACAAGCCTGTAGCTAAGAAAGTATTAGTAATACTGATTATTTGTATGTACCATTGTCTGCGGAACTGACAATTGCTTATAATGTAGTGCTTTGGGGGGGGGGGTATTTTAAAGTGGGACCACAGGCTGACCCAGTAGTGGGATGGCAGCATGCTGCACTGCCAGGTGGTGGATCAGGGTTTGTGTGTGAGTCCCATAATCCCACATGGGCACATACTAGGGGGATGAGTATATCACACATGTAAGGCATCTGTCTCTCTGCAGAGCAAGGTGATTTATGCACAAACTCCTGGGTAGTGCTCAGCAAAATAAGAAAAAAATGCTTTGTGCACACAGAACTGCAATAATTTTGTATGATTTTGCACAATTTTATGAACTAGAATGAGGTATTTAAAATGGAAGATTCTGATTGAAGATGCTCCTTTTTCCTTAAAAAAAAAATCTAAAAAAAAAAATGTACAGTTTGAAAGAAAGGGGCAGTGTTTGCTGAAATTGTGCTTTCTTAAAAACTCACTCTTAAAACAATTTGCAGTTTTGGGAAACTGGCTCTGTTTGAATGCAAAGGTTGGTGAAATATGGTGAAATTACACCAGATTTTACAAAATTTCATGAAAATTGTGCAAGCACAAAATCAGCCACTTCACACAGGTTCACAAACAAAACAAAACGTTTCCCCCAGCACAATACCAAAGCAATGCAGAAGTGGCACTGACATCAGCTATGATGGCATGCTGTTCACTTGCCCTTTTATATGCAAGATGGGTACAGCTGTAGGAACCTGGATAATGTTGGTAGGGGACAGAGGGGAATGTGACGGAAAACAGACAATCTAACATTAATTTGAGAATACAACAAAACAGAAAGTTATTTAAAATTGCTATGTTAAAGTAATGCTAGGCTTCACAGACATCAAAAAGAAAGGAAATTGAGAGCTAAGATCATGGTAACCACTAGAATAGCCCTATGTGTTGAAAATCTTTTTTTACTACTTCAGTCATTTGCATCTCAGTGTAATACACAGGTTTGCAATGCTGCGGAGCTCGATCACTTTGTCACTCACTATCTCAGGCAGTAAATCCTGATTCCACCACTTGTTGTATGCTCATATGTGTTGCCACTCTGTAACTCTGTGCTGGCAGTGCATATTTGTATACAACCAGCAACAGAACCATGCTTTACTACATGAGATAGCAACAGGATGTGGAACTCTGCAGGGTTGCAGAGCTACAGTATGTATTAAGATACAGAGCAATGAAGTAGTGAAAACAGTTTTTTTTATAGCACATTTTTAGCCCCACTGCTGGCAAGGGCTTGGTGGTGGCAAACTGGCTATCTGGGGGCTCCATCCCCGTCACAGGGATCATACTGCATAGCAGTGGGGGTGGGATTTTTTGTAGTTATGGAGGTGGCTGCGTGATCTTGTATCCCCACCCCTAAGGACACAGGTATGAAGGACCAAGATCCAGACATGAAGCTGTGCTGAGGACACGGCTTCAGCAAAGTGCTTATAGGCTCCCCATCTCCCCACACCACATCCCAGTGGAGCAGCGCCTGAACCCTCCCCAGGAGAGGAGAGGAGAGCCGCCATTTGGCAGATCAGTATAGCTCCTACCCCGCCCTCACCGCCTGAGAGGATGCCAGGAAAGAGGAACGGCTAGGCTATGGTGGGGTCTGGAAGGGTGGTGGGGGGAGGTAGGACAGAGGCACATTCCTCAGCAAGTACCACTACATAATTCCTATGCCACTCTGATAGGGCAGGACTGCAGGGAGGAGGCACCCATGGTACTGACTAGGGAGGATGTAGGAGCCCTCTGCTGAGGATCCCAGGAGGAAGAGGAAGCAACCTCTGGTGGGGGACTCGATAGTGGGGGGATAGATTTAAGAATACAAAAGGGGAGAGGCAGACTAGCTGCCTATATGGCACCATGGCCCGGAGGGATTGGAAGCAGATTCGGAGGTCACTAGGGGAGCAGGACAGGAGGAAGAGCTGGATATCATTGTCCACCTGGGGACAAATGACCTGGCTAGGGACGGGACTGGGATAGTGCAAAGGGAGTTTAGGGAGCTGGGGAGTGGTCTTAGGCAAGTAGCATGCTCAGTGGCTTTTGCAGAGGTGCTACCTGTCTGCAACAATCAATAGCAATACCAACGGTGAACCTTCGGCATTGACCAATGCTTGTTACTTTTTGGTTTTCTCTTGTTACTACTGGAACAGTTGTCACTGGATCCAGATGTCCATGTCCTGTACTTTTCATATACTGGCCCAGAGTTACCCCTCCAAGTGGGGCTTGCAAGTATTTTTCTGAGCAGCTAATGTGGGGGGTTGGGGTGGGATGAAGTACCACAACTGGGTGGGGAGAGAATTGAGGTGGCATCTGCCTCATCCACCTTCCCATGATGTCCCACCCATTCCTCACTGGGGTGTAGCCCAGGATGGAAGACCTTTCTGGTCAGTTAGACATAGGCTGGAACCAGGCCCACCCACACACCTACTCATATTTACAAGACTGGAAACAAGGCAGTACTGCATTATTTTATTTTATTTATTTATTTTTTTATTTAGTTGTTTTAACCAGGTATAGCACACTAAGCTGAAAGCTTTTTTACAGGAGCGACCTGGGAGCACAAGGAGGTTAAGTGACTTGCTCAGGGTCACACAGTATGCAAGTGGAAGCTGTGGGATTCAAACACAGGTCCGGTCTGCTGGATGTCACCAGATTTGCAGCTCAGAGCCTTAGACCACTGCGCTATACTGCCTCCATTATATCGCAGAGTCCTGCATCATGCCAGCAGCAGGATTTCATGCCCTTGTTTGGAGTTGCATATTACTGCTTACATTCATTCTTTTGCTTGGCCATCTGGGGGAAGTGGTTTAATAGGAGCCCCCACCCACCCTTCCTTAGGCAAGAACCCTCTGAGATGTGTACTCAGCACTACCTTGGCTATCTGATGATTGACAAGCAGGGCTTGGGAGGGACTCAACATGGGTCATTCAACATGGCAGTCTTCATCACCACTATTAGGCCATCAGACGGGCAGCTGACTTTTGTAATAAAAAGCATCCTTGACTGTTGCTTTCATCAGGAGCTTGCTTTGACAATTAAACTAAAGGTTACACCCTGATTCTCTTTACAGATATAAAAAAAACCATTAGTAAGCATAGTTGTTTTGTGCCAAAGTATGGTTTCTGACTCTTAGAATCTTGTTGAAGGTGACAGCAGAATTAGATGCCTGGAATGAAGATCTCCTAAGACAGATGAATGACTTCAACACTGAGGATCTCACCCTGGCTGAGCAGCGTCTACAGCGGCACACAGAGCGGAAGATGGCGATGAACAACATGACCTTTGAGGTCATCCAACAGGGCCAGGATTTACACCAGTACATTATGGAGGTCCAAGCATCAGGTAGGGAGTAGTTTTATTGTAGAATATTTACACAGTATTCAAGTTCAAGTTCAAGTTTATTGCAGGAAAACTCCATTGAGCAAGCTCATTCACAAGGAGGTCCTGTAATTCAAGGTCCAATGTGATTTGCACTCGCAGCTGTTTACCGTATTGGTACCAGCAAAATGCCAGTTTGGCTCAGCTAACCATACTGTAGCTCCACAGCAGTTACTAGCAGGACATTTGACAACTCTGTTTTTATATTTTCTTAAAATATTTTTTCTAAGGTTTCCATGGGGGAAGTCTATGGGGTTCCACAATGCCAGTTCAACAACAAACCTGTCAACTGGCCATAGAGCGACGGCACAAATGTCAACCGTGATCACAGTCCGCATTGTGCTATCGTGAATAGTGGTGTGTTTTCTGCAGGGGGCTGCACCCCCCGCACCCCCTAGATCTTACTATAATCACCTCAATCACCCGCTTTCTCTTCCCTTCCTTCCTAATCCTCACTGCCCCACCCATGCTCTCGACAAAGCCTAATCTGGCCAAACTTTTTATTTTATTTATTTAATCGCTGATTACAAGTACCTTTGAGCTAAACAAAGTTCATTTACAAAAGTTCCACGTAAGGAGGAGGGGGGGTAACAAAAACAGATGAAGAGAAGCTAGCTAAGTGATATACAAGCAAACATTGGCAAATATAACATATCATAGTGAGCAGACAAGAAAGAACGGAGCCGAATTAGTGGAATTTTAGCAAACATTGGCAATAACGCATACAACATAGTAAACACGGTATAGAGAGAAGGAGCAAACAGTTGAGTATCTGGCAAACATTGGGTGTTCATTAAACATCATGGTCAGAAACAAATAGTTGTGTGATTTGAGAGAGAGGGGGAGCAGGGAGGAGATGGGGAGAGAGAGAGGAGAGCAAGAGGGTGAGAGAGACAGCAGAGAGAGAGAGAGAGAGAGGAGAGGGGTGAGTAAGATATTTTAATGCACTAGGGATTCAGTATGGAAGAACTTTGAAGGCCCAAGGGGTATAGAGGTAGCTGCCAACAGCTTTGTCCGAGCAGGCCTTAGGCCAAGTGCATAGGTGGGGTTTGAGGAGTGGTAAGGCTCAACCGGGGGGGGGGGGTACTTCCTATGTCTTACCCCTAACAAAGCCTCTGGCTGCACACCACTCCACCAACTACAGGAATTCCTCCCAACCTGTCTGTCTCTCAGCACTTTCACAATGACTTTTAAGAACACTAATAGTGTATTGGTCAAATGTACACTGAAACTTAAGTCTGTGCCACTGAAGTTCCTCTCGTTTTTTATTTTTCTTTATTTTGATTTTATTTTAATCCTCAATGTTGACATAAACTGTAATCATCTGTAACAACTTTGTGATTCTACCTGTATTATTATGCCCTGTATTGTATTTTACTGTTTTGTATTTTATTGACATGGAACCTTTGGAAAAGAGTCCCAGACTCAAAGGTATCAATCCGAAACTGAACTAAATAAATAAACACCTCCATGGCAGAGCTGTTTTGGGGAAGGGGTGCAACACCCAGAGAAGCTGTACCGGGGGTTCCGCTGCTATAGCGCGACCATTACATCGACCTGTCAAAAGTATGGCAGCTTAGATTCAATGCAAAGAAGTGCAAAGTACTGCACCTGGAAACAGGGGTGTAGCCAGGGATTTCAGATCTGCACACCAAGTGGACTCACTGCTACCCCCCATTGTTAGGGTGAGCACCCCGGGGTGTAGCCAGACAATATACAAATGTACGCCAGGACCGAGTTTGTTGCCTCATTTGGTACAATAAATACAACTTCTGTATCTCATGACAGTGGTTGTTGCCATGCATGGGTAAACACAAATGTCATGCTTTGTTCCCTAAGACACCCACGTACCAGCCCAGAACCTGTAAAGTTGTATTGTCCTTGGGATGCAAAGAGAGTATTAGTAACCAGTCCTTCTAGTTTCGACTCCTATGAATACAATTACAGAAAGGTTCAGCATTTTCTTCGTTAGTTTTCATGGAAAAAGGAAGCAGTTCAGAGTCTATTTGCTAGCCCCCTTAAATAAAATTGCACACCATGGAGTGCTTGGAGTATGCCTGCCTACACCCATGCCTGGGAAATAAAAACCCAAAGGAAGTGTATACAATGGGGGAGGAGGTATTAGCAACAACAAAAATGGAAAGGGACCTGGGGGCAGTCATATGCTTAAAGTTGAACCAGCATAACATTCTGTGGTGATTTGCATATACAGCCCATGATGCTTTGCATTGTGGGAGCATGTGTGATTTTGTATTTTCTGTCATATCAGATTACTTAAAGGTAAGCAAGCAATGTGAGAAGGCAGTAAGGAGGGATGGGGGGATACTGGGATGCATAGGGAAAGGCATCAGTAGTAGAAAACAGGAAGTTGTTATCCCATTGTACAGACGAGTTGGTGAGACCCCATCTGGAGTACTGCATGCAGTTCTGGAGACCCCATCTCTGCAAAGACATAGGATGGAGGAAGTCCAGAGGAGGGCAAATAAAATGGTGCAGGGTGTGAACGTGGGGTGTCCAATAAAGTCCAGAAAAGCAGTCAGGATCCAATACTTCAAGATTTATTATAAGCAAAAGAAAATAAAACGAACTGAAAGCAGAACTTAAACATAAAATAAGCCAAATAGTGCCCAGGAAATCATAAGTTAACACAGGATTATTGCCAAGTAACACCTAGGATCAGGCTAGACATCTGGTAGGTTTGCTTTCCTACCACACACTGACTTAGTACTTCACATTCATTCCCTTTATACAGAACAAAGGAGCACATGACTTGAATAACTCCTCCCAAAACAGATTACATCTTGAATATTTTACAAAATTAATTTAAAATCTGACTTGAAATATATGTAAGTCCTGCACACCTTATATACATTCGTTTTGTTATTCCAAAAATACATTTTTACCCTGTTGTGAGGATTTTTCCTCTAACAGATCTAACACAAGCTCCTCCCTTAAACCTTTGTTATAAAAAGGGAAAAACAAGGGCCGGCCATCTCTATAGGAAGGTGGACTGAGAGAAGGAGTAAAAGCTACAGGCAAGTAAAAACTACTCCCTTAATTCCTCACACAAAAGTAGGAACCTTTGTTTATTTTAATTCCCTTTATCTTTTATTAGCTGTATACCCATTCCTTTTCTATACCCCAACTTGCACAACTTAAACCTTTTAAGAGGCATTTGAAAAAGTTGTTACAGGCATTTGTTCACTTGAGCTTTATGTTTCAGGCTGCAACAGACGCTGCATTGCCAGGGAATCCCTAACAGTGTTTTAAACCCAGCCTATTTTGAGCTTCTATTTTGTTTGGGAACCATAGGAATACATTCAGGGGGAAGCAATAACTTTACTAAGAAGAACCTGCTAGGAGATTCTCAAAATAGCAGTAATTTTTTAAAGTGTTTTCACACATTCACACGATCGCACAGTCGCGCAATGCGATCATGTGCACGGTGCAGGAATTCACTTAAAACGCTAAGAGCTGCAAAACGGAGCTTCCTTACTCATTAGGGCTTAATTACTTGAGGAAAAACGAGCTGGAAAAGAAGGAAAGGGACAGCAAGACTAATCATAGGTGGCCAAACTTGAGCAGAGGAATGAGAGGACTCTTAGCGATAGTGAAGGAAAGAGACAGCATGAAAGGAGACTGTTGCAACAGATTTTTATTTTAAGAAGGGAAAGACAGTATTTAAAGCCCAAATGAGTTCTCAGACTAAACTAAATATCGGAAAACAAGTAATTATGCTCTACAACATCATGAGCATATACAGGATTTTGGGGGGGGGTTACAGACCCTATTACACAGGGTCTGCATCAGAAGCCATATGAAGAGAGACTAAAGGAGCTTAATATGTATGCCATTGAGGAAAGGAGGGAGAGGGGGAACATGATAGAAACTTTCAAGTACCTCAAGGAATCGACACAGTCCAATGGGTATAGCATCTTTCAGAAAAAGAGATGTGCAAGAACAAGGGGCACAATTTGAAGAAAGAGAGGGGACGGCTCAGAGGTAATGTGAGAAAGTATTTTTTCATGGAGAGGGTGGTGGATGCATGGAATGGACTTCCTGAAGAGGTTGTGGGGTCAAAAACGTGGGGTAATTCAAGAATGCATGGGGCAGACATAAGAGAATTCTGGTGGGGGGATAGGAAGAAATAGTCTGTTGGTTAACTAGGATCTGCAGCTTATCCATTAGGTAGGGAAATGGGCAGACTAGGTGGGCCAAGCGATCCTTATCTGCCGTCAAAGTCTATGTTTCTATGTTACCTACAGGGACCTGTCATTTTGTCGCTTTAAATGACCGGTCGTTCTAACATTTTCACTGTAGCAATGGCATACCAGTCTAAGGTAAGTGATAAGAGTATTTTTGAGTCCCTCACAGAAGGAGCATGTGTACAACAAAACTGAATTTTACTCGGCTGTCTGCTGTCGCAGTGTTCAGGTGGCTGCCTCTGAAACTGCAGTGCCAAGATGGCAGCTGTGATGTTATACCAGGAGGAGGGACCAGAGTAGAGTCTATGCACGTAATACAGTAGTTCTATAGCTACTGTGGGCTCCAACTTGCTCAAGAAGCCCCTTCTCTAATAATTGACATTTGGGTTCGCAAGTGACAGCAGTACTGGGTGTTGGAGTTAGATTACCCTAACCTTCGCCACTGGGACCACTGCAAGCCATAACATCCTCTCCTCATCCCTGGGCTCACAGGTGTTCCCATGAAGATGTGTAGGGTCAGAGAACTGGGAGTACTTCCAGCTGGAGGCTCTGTAGCTGCTTCCATAATTGAAAAAGCAAGCTGTTTTTTTTTAAGTTATAAACACATACGAACATAGGAATTGCCAGCAGAAACAGGTTACATAGTCTGTCGAGTTTGCTTGAGTGTGCAGCTAGCCCCTCAGCATGCAGCTGCCCCACCTCTTCCTCCTCTCTGTCCCCCACTTGTCCCATTCCTTTGCATGTTAAAAATGTAAACCACTGGGGCCTAAATCGCTTCCCTGAGGGAACCTTTGTCTCTTCTGAATCTGAATGTAATAGTAGTAAAAAGCTTAATTTTTTTAACAGGATAAAGACTTTTTTTCCTTAGAGCTGTTACTGTATTATGGGATGCAGGCTAGCTCTTCAGCCCCAACTTCCCTCCTTCACCGGCCACCGTCTCCCCCCAGGTCTTACCTACCTTGTTCTCCCATGGCTTACTCCTCTCTCCCGTGATGGGGCCGGGGGAGTGAGGGTCATCCTCCCGAACCCCCAGGGTCTGGATCTGGTTGGCAGGACATTGGGTTAGGGTGCAGGTCAAGGCGGGTGAGCGGGGCTTTCTATGTGCACAGCCCTCTGCTTTTTCCTGTTTTTCTAGTCCCCACCTCAAGGTCGGCATGCGTACAGTGGCGTGGGTGTGTGATGTGAAGACGCCACACATACTTGAATGCCTGCTCCTAGCACTTAGAGAGGCAGCTACATGCTGTCCCATCCAGCCTCCTCTGGGTGGCACCCAAGCAGTGGCATGTGCTGCCCCCTCTCCCTGATGGAGGAGAGTTATCACTAGATGCTCAATCCTCCTTCCCCCAGATGGCTTCCGAGTGACCCGGGTCCATTCCCAAACCTGGGTCACTGGTGTGGCAGGAGTTAAGGCTCCCAGCACCTTAGCCCTCCATGCTGCTGGGCCAATCTAGGATAAAGACTTTTAGGTCCTGTTTTCAAAGTCGCCATGATACAGTCAGTTACTAAAATTACAGTAAAATACTAAATAAACAGGCATCAATACTGATACAAAACTGCTGACATAACTTCATAGTTCAAAGAATAAAGATCAACAGTTTAGTCAAGGAAAGGAAAAGAAATACTGTACTTTATTATATGTTCAATGATTATAATTATAAGGTTAAACTCCTATCAAACAAATACTTTCAGATGTACCCAAGGGCACAATTACCAGTGATTTATTACTTCAGTTGTCTGCAAGAGAGATTGCTAAGGCAATTTGCTAAGGCATTTGCCAACAAGAACTACCATTGCAAGCCATCCAGTAAGTACCAGACTGAAAAGAAACGCAAGTAGGAAGACTGTCGCTTCATTTTTTTGGTGTGAATCTGCAACCAGAGCCAGATACTTTGGGTACAGCCTCGGAGCTGAGGTCAGTCTGTAAGGCATTGCTTAGTACTGACTGACTCAATCCTATCCTGAATCATAGGTGTTTTCTGTGTCTTGCTCTTATGGAGATGTGGAAGTAAGTATCCATCAGATCCAGGAAGCGTAGCCAGTCCTTGCTGTTGGAATGAAACTACTGTCTGCGAGGTGACCATTTTGAATGTTTCCTTCTGCTCTGAGATCTGAGGTTAAGTATCGGTTATCGCTCTCCTGATTCTTTCCTTGTTAGGAAGAAAGTACCCTGAGAGAAATCCTTTCCCATTGCTGCGGTTGGAACTCTTTTCCAAAGCATTAAGAGACTGCTGTTTTTGAACTCCCAAGTGTAACTGCTGCATCTCTTCTGGTGAATCTGCTCTCTGTGTTTTGATTTCTTTTCCTTTGGCATGGTAATGAAAGACAGACTGAGGCCTTCTCACAACCTCCAACACTCAGTTGTCTGTTGTGACAGATTGCCATTCATGGAGATGGTGATAGAGCTGTACTTCCACTGGGGGATAAAGTACGGCAACCTTTTCTTTTTTCATTGAGGTTGTTCTCCCCAGCCACATCCATCAGTCTAGGGATATACCATGATCCCAGGGATGTACCCTGTTTGAGTCTGTGTCTCCAGTCTTCCATGGCTCCCAGCAGCCCACCAACTAGCTTGACAGTTATGACATACGTTGCAGCCCCCACTTCCCCAAGGCAGTCCATAATTTGGACTAGGAAACAGTGCCATCAGTCACTAGGAGCCAGGAGCCCAGACCATCACTTAGACGGCTGTGGATTTTTTCTCATATTTTTTTCCATGGGTCCGTCCCACCTCCCCGACGTGAACACAGCCTCTTTTGGCCTCATGCACAAGCAGCACGTCCCCCTGTGGCAGGAGCAAGCTCCCTGGCCCAGCTGGAGGGGTTGCCATGGCACTGGAGCTTGCTGTCAACCCTCCTTGGCTGCGGAATGCTTCCGCATGGCAGCCACCTTAGCCTGGCCTGCATCCCAACATGAACACTCATGTCTGCATGGCAGTGCAACGTGCTGCTGGTGGGCCATCAGGGCAGCCCCCGTGTGGCAACCTTTGTCTCATAAGGGGTTAGATTTTGTTTGTGTGGAGAAGCTGAAGCAGCTGCCTATCTCCTGCCCTTGGACCACTTCCTGCATAGGAATCTCTGTATCAGCCTTGTTCACATAACTTTCCATCTGGTTTTCAAGGAGAAAAGTATTCTGAAAGGGGAAGTCTGCTGCTTTGTTCTGCAGATCCACAAACAAGTATACCATCTAATGGATAGTGCATTTGCCAAGGCTCTGGTTGCTGTATCATTTATGTTGACAGCAGTGTGCAACTGTTTCTTGGCCATGCCCAGTCCTCCAGGTTTCACAGAGTAAAATATGTATCCCTTTTTTCAGAGGGCAAGCTTTCCCAAAAGAGCAGTGTAGCTTTCCAACATGCCTCTTGGTAGTGTGATGTAGCTAAGGGATCTACAAAAGTACCCCAGACGAAATGCCCTGAGGCATGGTTTACCCCGGAGGTTACTGGCTTTACAGCCAGATTTTAAAGAAAACGCAATTGCACATACCTCAGTAATGCAAAGCATCATGGGAAACATATGCAAATCCCCATGAAAGAATTTGGACTGACTCAACTTTAGAAACATAGAGTATGACAGCAAATAAGGACCGCTTGGCCCACCCAGTCTGCCCATTTCCCTACCTGATAGATAAGCTGCAGATCCTAGTTAACCAACAGCCTACTTCTTCCTAACCCCCACCAGAATTACCTTATGTCTGTCCCATGCATTCTTGAAGTCACCCATTGTTTTTGACCACACAACCTCCTCAGGAAGGCCGTTCCATGTGTCCACTACCCTCTCTGTGAAAAATACTTCCTCACGTTGCCCCTGAGCTGGCCCCCCCTCTAATTGTGCCCCCTTGTTCTTGCACATCTCTTTTTCTGAAAGATGCTACCCTCTTGGACTTTGTTGATTCCCTTGAGGTGCTTGAAAGTTTCCATCATGTCCCCCCTTTCCTTGAGGGTATACATATTAAGCTCCTTTAGTCTCTCTTCGTATGGCTTCTGTTGCAGACCCTGCACCATTTTAGTTGTGCTCCTCTGTGCTGCCTCCATTCTGTCTGTCCTTGCGGAGATGGGGTCTCCAGAACCGCACGTAGTACTCCAGATGGGGTTTCATCAACTGTCTGTATAGAGGGATAACAACTTCCTGTTTTCTACTGCTGATGCCTCTCCCTACACATCTCAGTATCCCCCCAGCCCTCCTTACTGCCTTCTCACATTGCTTGCTTACCTTTAAGTCATCTGATATGACTTCCCCCAGCTCCCTTTCATTTTGGTTTGTTAGTAACCCCCGGCCCCCATTATGTACTCTTCCCCTGGGTTTTTGTTTCCCAGGTGCATTACTTTGCACTTCTTTGCATTGAATTTAAGCTGCCATACTTTTGACCTTTCCTCCAACCTTGCCAAATCCCTTCTCATCCTTTCTACCCCTCCTTGTGTATCAACCCTGTTGCAGATCTTTGTGTCGTCTACAAAGAGGCATACTTTTCCTTCCAGTCCCTCTGCAATGTCACTTATAAAGACATTAAAAAGGACCGGTTCTGGTACTGAACCCCTGCGGTACCCCACTAGTAACTCCCCTTTCTTTGGAGTGGACTCTGTTTACTATTACCCTCTGTGTCCTGCTGTCCAGCCAATTTTTTATCCAGGCTACCACCCTGGGACCCACTCCCAGGCTGTCTAACTTGTTTATTAATCTTTTGTGTGGGACTGTGTCAGTGCCTTTGCTAAAGTCTAGGTAGGCCATGTTCACAGCCCCTCTCTGGTCTACTACTTTGGTCACCCAGTCAAAGAAATCTTAGATTTGTCTGACATGACCTTCCCACTGTGAATCCATGCTGCCTTGGGTCCTGTGCCCCACTGGCCTCTAGGTACTCAACAGTTCTTTCTTTCAGAAGTGATTCCATTCTTTTCCCTACCACTGAGGTCAAACTAACAGGTCTGTAGTTTCCTGCCTCTGCTTTGCTTCCACTTTTGTGAAGGGGAATCACATCCGCCCTCCTCCAGTCCTCAGGTACCACAACATCCTCCCATGATTTGTTAAAAAGGGTAGTTAGTAGTGTCACTAGTTCTCCCCTTAGTTCTTTTAGAATTCTGGGGTGAACCTGTTAGGTCCCATTGCTTTGTCCACCTTCAGTTTCAGGAGTTCTTTCAGAACCTTTTCTTCTGTGAATGGACTTGTATCGGCCCCCTATCCAAAGTTCTTCTATTGATTGGATTAGGTACCTCCCCCTCCTTTTCTTTTGTGAATACTGAGCAGAAGTATTTGTTCAGTATCCCTGCTTTTTCACTATCATCCTCTGCCCACTCACCCTCCTCTTTATTAAGCCTCACTATCCCCCCCTTGGTCTTTCTTTGCTCCCTAATGTACCTATAAAAGGTTTTATCCCTCTTCTTAACCAAGTTAGCTATCTTTTCCTCAGTTTGGGCCTTTGCTATTCTGCCTTCCATGCTTCCTTCTGCTTTAACTGGTACAGTTCTCTGTCCTGCTCCTGTGTTTCCTTATACTTCCTGCATGCTGTCTTTTTCTCCCTAACTGTCCCAGCCACCTGTTTTGAGAACTATAGTGTTTTTTTTCCTTCATTTTGATTTGTTTATTTGCTTCACACAAAGGCTTGTTGCCTCTGTGATGGCAATTTTGATGTTTCTCCAACCCTCCTCCTTGCCTGTTTGCTAGTGCTTTTCTGAGCCACTCTCCCATTTTGCCAGAGTCAGCCCTCCTAAAGTTCAGTACACTCACATTTGTATGGCTTGACTCTACGGCTGTGTTTATCGTGAACCACACTGTTTGGCGGTCACTTGTTCCCAGATGGCTACCCACTTCTAAAACTGAGATCCTCTCTCCATCCCCATTTGAGAGTACCAGGTCTAAGACTGCGCCCACCCGAGTGGGTTCCAGCACTAGCTGTCTGAGGCATGTCCCCCTGTAGGTCATCAAGAATAATCCTGCTCTTGGATGTGGCTGCAGCAAAGTTGCCTCCTGTTAACATCTGGCATATTCAGATCCCCATCAACAATATCTCCCCTTTTTCTGCCATCCTAAGGATGCCTTCTATCATTTCCTTGTCTATTTCCTTCCCCTGAGACAGGAGTCTGTATACAATCCTCTCCAATGTGGATTGTGGTGCCATTTCCTGTCTCCACGGTGACCCACAATGCCTCCTCTCCTCCCTGTTTAACCTTTAGTTCTCTTGCTTTGATCCCTTCCCTTATATAGAGAGCTAGTCCTCCTTCTCTTCTACCCTCCCTGTCCCTCCTGTAGATTGTGTACCATGGTATGTTGACATCCCAGTCATGGTTCTCTGTGTACCATGTTTCTCTTACTGCCACGATATCCAGCCTTCCCTCTTGCATCAAGGCCACTAGTTCAGGGAGCTTGTTACCCAGACTACAGGCGTTGGTACTCAGTGCCTTCCATTTTTTGATGGCCTTACCCCTTTTAGCCCCATCCCTGTCCTTACTGCCTTTGCCTTTTTCTCCATTTACCCCTGCCTTTCTCCATTTATCCCTGCCCTTCTCCCTATTGACTTCTCTGTTTTGGTGTTTACATCGCTAACTACCCTGGTTTTGGGGTGGTGGCTGGGATTTTCCTGCTCCTTTTCAGTGCCTCCTCCCTTGGCTAGTTTAGATGCTTGCCAGTGAAGCATTTAAACCTATCACCTAGGATCCTAGTTCCCCTCCTGAACAGATGCAGACCATCAGCTTTAAGCAGAAATACATGGTGCCAGAGGGCCTCACAGTGCAATCAGCAAAGGATGAGAACAGCAGACACATACACGTGTTTTGTCTTCACTTGGACTCATCAGTGCACCATATCTGTGTCTCAGACCATGGAGAGGAGAGCCAGCCTCCCTTAAGGGGATCTTATTTGTTTGGGTCATGGGGAGTCCAAAGTAGCTAAGGAATGCTGCCTCCGTCATAAAGAGTGTGATAGAGAAGTATGATTTTTTTCCTATTGTGTCAGTTTTTCTGGGATCTTTATCATGTGGTGCTGAAGAAAAGGTTCTTTTAGCTTTTTCGTATGCAGCAGCCACAATTAGCATCTTAGGGTTTAGATGGACATAAAGGCATTCAGATCCTAGTCTGGTCACTATGTATCTTTTCTTAACCTTCTGGCCATTTGCTGTAGCAGATGATGGTAGCTGCAAGATTTCAAGATTTTCTTACTCATTCTTTTAAAAATTTCATGGAGATACGGGACCTGATTTTCAAAGTGTCCAAGAGGGATGCAGGGGACTTGTGGCCAGGATCAGGACACAAGTTGCGACTTGCATCCAACAAGGGGTTCAGCGCAATTTTCGAACTGCAGTGCTGCAACCCCTCGGGTTCAAGTCCCCTGTGTCCCAACAGGATACTTGCATCCCAGCACAGAGGAGGTACTGGTGAGCCCTGTCCCCTTCCGTGATGTCACCCAGCACACCTTCCTACAGCACTGGTGTACCGGGCAGACCTTCTCTGTGTGTACGTACCCCTCCTCTGCCACTTTAGGGGACCCGGTTCCCGTTACACCAGGTCCTCCCAGGTATATCCTTGTGGCAGGGCAAGTGGGCTTGTGCCACAACTTCGGGTGCAAGCTGCTGTAAAATGAGGGATGTGTCAAGATTTGCATCCCTCTTCTAAAATCGGGACCAAATTGCGGCACACCCTTGGATGGAGCTGCGGCATTACTCGCGGGGACACAGGACATGGCCGCAAGTCCTGCGTCCTGCTTCAAAAATCAGGCCCACTGACTCTTTTTTTTGTCTGTCAAACCCAACATCCTTACAAAATCTGACTCCCTAATATCTGTATCAGTCTCAGCAGTGGAAATGTTAATCATAGCAGCCGTGGCCTTGGAGGAAAACAGAATCGGAGGAATAATCCTTCAGTGCTCAAGGAGGCAACCTACATCCTCATTACCCATGACCTCATGGGTGATAGGTTCTTCCTCCTCCTCGTAGTACAATTCCTCCTCAGTCACACTAGATGAGGCAGTAACTTTGGTGACTTGTACCTTCATAGTTTAGAAAAACTGCCATATTTGTTTTAACTTCTTCCATGAAAGGCATCTGACCATTACTAGCTTGCTGGACGGTTGGGTTGCATGCCTTTTTCTTGTCAGGGTCCAATATTTTTCTTCCTTGGTATTATTCAGGCAAGAATAGGAGGAAGATGCCTCAGCATGCCATTTTTTTGTAGGGGTGTTCAGATTCTCTGGAATCCATACAAAGTGTGTAGTTTCAGTATTTAGATGATTTTTATTCTGACTCCAATTCTGTTGTACATCTGATTGAGCCATCAAAATGGAATTGAAGATGGAATTGGAAGCTCCAATTATGTATCCTGATACTGTCTTCATTAGTAACCCACCTGTAAGGTACAGAACAAATCAACTAAACCGGTAAAACAATTCCACAGTGCTACACACTCTTAGTTTATCTTCCCTCCCACCCTTGTGCCCCCCCACCCCACCGCTGAGTACCAGCTCAGTCTCTCTACCACCTAATGATGGTCTGGTACCTATAATACTGCTGCAGGATCCAGGAAAAACCTGGGGGATGGGGTCCATCTGCTCTGTCTGTGTCTTCCTGGTGCTGTTGGGTGAAGAACTGGACTGCGTGATCCTCCAGAGACTCTCTGTCTCTCCAAGTCTCTGTCCTCTTGCACCTGACACAAACCAGCAGTTGCAGCATCAGCACCCATGTGACCATCCTGACTTCTGCTCCCTCGTATCCTAGACAACCACCCAGCCAAGACCCGACAGTGACCCTGTCCCGCCATGCACCCAACTATCAGGGCAGTCTGCATTGCTGAATGGCAAGTAAAAAGGCCAACAAATAAATTCACAAAAATCACAGCCACCATGACCCCAGCATGCTGTTCCCTGCTGGTGCATGCTTGATGTTTCTGCGTCTGTTGTCGTGAGTGTGACTTGAGGACGGAGGTCCACATGCGCCAGAGAGTGGGTTAAGCCAGCTCCATATGAATTCAGATCAATGTTTGTTGACTTAAATTCAGGGTTTGTCATAAGTAGACCACCTCCTCCCCAGGTCATAGGGCAGTGACTTATAAGTAAAGCAAGCAGTAGCTGGCATGGTGGCCAGGAAAAGATGTTTCTTTCGGTGATCGGTTCATGTTGGTGACCATCTGCTGCACCTGTTTGGTAGTATCAGCTAGTGCGTCAGGTCATTGGGTCAGGGTTGATGGGAGTTGTGTCTACTGGCATGGCCATGGGATTATAGACACTACAGTCAGGAACATGGAGGCACTTGGAGGAGCACAGTGGTCATCCCAGCCACAGCTGGAGGACTGCGGACAACATAATAGACTAGAAAGCAGATGACCAGAGGTAAACAGATGAGTCAGGGACTGGGAGGGAGGGATAATGGGTAGGTGGATATGTGGAAAAGGGTGGGAGTCACAGTGTGTGTGTGTGTGAGGTTTTATAGTCAAGTGAAGAAGACAAGTGACACTGTCACGTTTGGAGGTTTCACAACGTGGAGGACTCGGAATCTGACAGGATTCCGATTCTGATTGTATTTTGGGGAATTCAGATTTTCAGCCCTCAGTACCAGAATTCCAGATTCTAAATAAAATGCTTAAGAGTCCAATGAATCTGATTCCATTCAAGGGATTCCAAGCAACTCTAATTTATTGGAGTCTTTCTCGTATAACTTAACCTTGGCTGAGGATTTATGCTCTTTGTAAGGCTTCCTTGAGGACTCTGTTTTAGAGGGGTCCTTGGGAGAAGCTGATTAATTAGACAGTTTTCCAAAAATGTTCTCAGCCTCCTTAATAGGGGAACACTCTTTGGAACTTGACAGAGAAGCTGGAGCTGATAGCAATTGCCGGTTTAACTGTCTCCATTTCTGTGTTTTTCAGCAAAAAGCCATGCACAAATAACAGATGGTCAAATCGTGATTTGGACAGAAACAGTGGAAAGTGCTCTGTATGCCTGTCTGCCTTAGGCGTACCATGCCTGCACTTTTAGCACACTTTACAGATCCTTTGACCACTGTCATTGGGAGCCAAATAGCACATCCTTAGTTGCCTAAAAAAATGACAGAAGTACATCATTAAATGTTTCAACAAACTGAACAATTACACTGAATCAACAAAGCAAAGAAAAAGCAAACTTTATTTATATAGCGCTTTTCAATATCAAGGCTCTGTACATAATATAAATTACAATGTTAAAACAGATTACATTATAAATTATTTAAAATCAGTCAGTCAGGAAGGCCAGAGAAAATAAATAAGTTTTTAGCATAGATTTAAAACTACTGACAGTCAGGCATTCTCTTAACCAATGAGGTAGAGAATTCCACAGGGTTGGTGCTGCAAATGAAAACGCATGAACTCCAGATGTTTTTAGACAAACCCTGGGAATCTCTAGCAATCCCTTGTCAGCGGATTGGAGAGGGCGACTGGGGGAGTAGGGAATCAGGAGATATTTCAGGTAGTCGGGTCCCTGTTCGTGTAGGGCTTTAAAGGTAAGCAAGCCTACCTTGTAGGTGATCTGCCACTGAACTGGCAGCCAGTGCAGTTCGTGCAGCACAGGCGTAATGTGGCTGGTCCTGGAAGTACCACTCAACAGCCTGGCTGCAGCGTTCTACACCAGCTGCAAGCGGTGGATCTCATCCCCAGACAGCCCTAGGTAGAGGACATTGCAGTAGTCAAGACGGGAAGTAATGAAGGCATGGACCAGTGCAGGATTCGTTTTTGGGTGGGGGATTGGGACAATTGGTACACAGTTTTTAATTTTGACTCACCTTTTCTCCTACCTTGGAGACAACCTGCTCACTGTTATAGAGGTTTTAAACTGCTGTTTTATGAATCTGGGGTCAGTTGAACAATATGACCCCTTTTTTTTTCATTTGACCCTTTTTATACCCAGTGGGTCAGTATTCCACGTTGACAAGTATCTAAAATGAACCCTGTTCATGTCATGGTTACAAAAAAAACATTGTCAACAGGCACACAGTACTCCTACTTCCTTACTTGCCAGTGGGAGTCCCCAGCATTTTTGCATATGTCCCCTGTTTTTTACTATTTGTGCCCTGTTTTTCAGTACCTGTGGGACATTGTCTCACTTTATAAATTTTTAAGAATGAACCCTGCCAGTGTTGGAAGGTCACCCCTTTGGAACCAGGTGTTTCACCCGGGCGATATTCCTCAGATGGTAAAATGGTGCCAGCCCGGTGGTGCAGAGGGTTAAGGTGCTGGTGCCTTACCTCGACCACACCGGCGACCCGGGTTCAGAAACAGACTCAGGACGCTGGGGCTTGGCTGGGGAAGGAGAGAATTGAGCATCTGGAGGACTGCTCTCCTCTCCTGGATGGGATCGAGGGAGGCATCGCTGGGCAGCGACTCCTAGTGGAGACTTGGGGCACTGCACGCGTGGTGCGATGGGGACCCAGAAAAGTGGAAACAGCTCCAGGACCGCCGGATGATGGCTGCCACACTCCAACGCCGCCTCTCCATCTCAGCAGCACCCCGAGGCCTAACTTAGAGTGCGCTGGTGATCCCCCCAGCCGGTGCCTTTCCCCTCGGAGGAGGGGGACCCATCCGGGTGAAGGGTTATGCTGGGATACCTTGGGGGTTTGGCTGTAATGTGAGGATGGAGGAGGCGGCTCAACTGGGGGCAGTAGGGGTAAAGTCGGGGAACTGGCAGCCTGAAGGAGTGGGGGTCGCTGGAGAACGTAGGAGGGTAAAAAAAAAAAAAGATGGTAAAATGAGGATTTAACCATAGCTGACACCTGAGATTTCAGGGTTAAGCCATCATCAAAAATAATGCCCAGGTTACGCACCCGATCTGAGGTAGTGAGCTGGACACCATCACGCCATAGGCCCGACATGTGCCCAGCCCCCAAACCCGCCACCAGACAACCCGGGTCCACAACCAACACCTCAGTCTTATCCAGATTCAGACTTAGCCAACTGGAGCTCATCCAGTCTTTGATCTCGGAGAGGCAGTAGTTTGGCATAGAGATCGAATCAACCTGTCTGGGCACGAAGGACATATATAGCTGAGTCTCATCTGCATAGCAGTGAAAACTCAAGCCGTATCACCTAATGATATCTCCCAATGGCAGCATATACACTGTGAACAACATGGGCGCCAGTATGGAGCCCTGCAACACCCTGCAGGACAGGGGAAGGGCATCAGAGGAATAAATTCCAGTGACCACCCTCTGAGACCTGTCTACGAGGAACGATCGAAACCATTCGAGGACTGTACCCGACAGTCCACAAAGGAACGGAAGGGTCTCCAAAAGCACCCCATGGTCCACAGTGTCAAAAGCTGCTGAGAGATCAAGAAGGACCAAGACGGTACGAGCCTTTTGATCTCTCACCATTAGGAGATCATTTAGTACCCGAACAAGGGCAGTCTTTGTGCTATGCCTCTTCCTGAAACCAGACTGGAGAGCTTCATAGACATTGTGGATTGCAAGGTGATCATCCAGTTGCAACCCAACCACCTTCTCAGTAACCTTCCCTGCAAAGGGCAGGTTAGAGACAGGTCGGTAGTTAGTTGGATCGATGGGATCCAAGGAGGGTTTTTTAAGGAGTGGTCGAATGACCGCCTCCTTTAGGGGGTCTAGAAAGGCTCCACTCTCCAAGCATCTCCATACTATTTCAGCTAGGATTGGGCAGATAACATCTACACACCCCACTAAGAGGGGGGTAGGCCCCTGATCCAAACTATAACAGGTTGGGTGCAAAGTCTGGACAATCTTCACAATGTCCATGAATTCCAGTCAGCTGAAATCCGTCCAGACAGACCATGTGCTCACCACCTCCCATCGACCTCCGCAACCCCTCTCGGGGAGAGCCGGGCCGATTACGGACCTGATGCTGGCAACCTTATCTGCAAAGAACCGAGGTAGCTCATCACACTTAATTTGTGAAAAAGCTCTTCCGGACTGGAGACAGATTGGATTGCACAATTTGTCAACAGTTTTAAAAAGTTGAGCCGGTCGGTTCTGTGCAGCAGAAATCTCCCTGGACAGGAACTCTGACTTCTTACAGGTGATTTCTGATTGATAGCCCTTATACTGTTCCATCAGTCTAAGCCTGTCAGCATCCAGGCCGGACTTCCACCATGCTCTCTCCAGTCTTCGACCAACCCACCCCAACTCCTTCAAGGACCCATCATACCAAAGGGACCTTGGGCAAAGAGTGAGTGGTCGAACACGAACAGGAGCAGTCAAGTCCAAGGCATCTCCCACTGCCTTATTATAGGCTAGTACGAGGTCCCCTTGAGTTGTGCTTTCACCCAGCAATCCCGATAGGTCCAGCACCGCCAATAGACCCTCTGGGGTAACTCACCTTAAAGGGCGGTACCGGACCATCTCCAAAGGAGTAGGTCCATTTAGGGGGGCCCCAAAACTGAACCCTATGGTGTGATGGTCAAACCAGCTGACTGGTTCCACCTCCAAGTCCAAGATCTCCATCCCAGGAGGAACAACAGATCCAATGAGCGACCTCCTCTATGGGTAGAGGAGGTAATCGCCTGTGTAAGGGCCAGCATTAGGCTGTTAAGCTCTAAACCACATCCATCACAGTTATTGTGAGGAGCAGAGTGCAAAATGCGGTTTAGGCCATGGTTCCCAGAACTGTTCGGGATCGGAACTGCAAAAGAGAGAAAAAACGTTTTTGATTTAAAATCATGGTGCCAAGAGCACCTGTAAATAAATAGCAGTTAACATTTTATAAGTAAAATAATAAATTGTGGTGAGTTAGTCGTTGAATAGTAGGGAGCATTGATCCAGGGAGACCGCTGTTGTTAGCGGAAACTAATGATCTAACCTTAGAATGCTGGGAGGCTCAAGACCTGCACAGTGCTGGAGCACCTCTGAAAAAAGATTCTAATGCTGGGTAACCATGGTGCCACTGGAGAGGATGCAACAGTCTGATTGGTGGTTCTCGTACATGTTGTTAAAAAGACAAAATTAGCAAGATCATTAATCAAATATGACAATAAACAATATACAAAAATAACCAGTATCATTAGGAAGGAAATAACAATAGGCCTGTAGTACAACAGGCAGAGAGGGCCAAGTGGGAGAAACAAACACAAGTATTACTGAAGTCACTTTTATGCTAAGGGGATAGTGTGTTAAAAACGGGAGATGGAGAAGGTGAAAATGGGACAGACAGGAGAACACAGAGAGGAGAAAGAAAGCTTTGGGGGAACACGTTTGACGGTATCTCCATAGCCTCATTTTTAAGTATGAATTTCCTGACTGGATAGATCTATATTTCTGGTCTGTTTTAACCTACAAGAAGGTAGGCAGGCAGAGGGATGGAGGCCCAGATTCCTAACTCCCCTGCTCACTTCCTCATTATACCTGTCAGTAATTACTGCATGGCAGGAGAATTCTCGCTATTGCAACCATTTTTTTAATAAGAAAAATCTGTTTTCTAAATGCTTTTTCAGTTATATATACTGCTGCCTCAGCAAATAAAAGATCGCGTCAGGTCACACGCAGAACAATTACAGTTGGCATCAGTAGAACACATTTGGACTACATTCCTACCAAATAAAATTTTAAGCAACTCCATTCTTTATTTCGAAGGGAATCTCAGGTGCAAACTCAACTAGATCCAGATGCTCACTCTGTGAAATTGGTTAAGTCACGGAACCTCTCAGTACTCCAGTTCACCCAGCTGTGGAAATGGGTGGAAGCAGGACCCCACTGGAAATGAGACATTGCACCTCAGCCAGGCTGTCCTTGGTAAATTGTGTAAAAAAAAAAAAACACACACGCAAAGTGCCCTGCTTATGCCATCACAATGATTTCCATAGCAATGCTAAAGGTGCGGATCATGAATTTAAGATTTGGTGACCGCATTTTGTCACCATTCACCTTCATTACAGACTAGACGCCCATTATCACTGAGAAAACTGACAAATATTGTGACGTTTTTATCTTCTATTTATGGACCCAGCTGACATCCAGCCTTCGGGCTGCTGCTGTTGGTCAAGGAAATGAAGATACTCACTGAGGGTTCACCCATATCGGTGTGACAGTCATTTTGTCAGCACTGATATAGGCGCAGGCAATGTGGCATCTAGCATTCCTGCGACAGGCATTGCGACTTCTATGGCTGAGCGCGCCAAAGTCCCACCCTGGGAAATAGTCCTGCTTTGCCCTGCACCCCCACAACTCAATATAAGCCTGCCCTGGGGTAGAATTGTGTAGCGTCAAAGGGCGATATGACTGAGGATCTAAAATCAGGATCACCTTCTGTCATTGTCACCCTTACTGCAGTGCCCTAATTGCGGTGACAAAATTCAGTTGCTGTTCTAACGGTATACCCTCACCGAGTCGTGTTAAACCATCAGTGAAACAAATTTAGTAGGTATGATGAGGCATGCAACTTTCAAAGCAGCAGACACAGGTGAGAAATTACATCAAAAACACTATTAAGCAGGGGCCCCCTGACGAATACTTGAGGGTCGAAACACTGGTGCTGTTGGACCGCTGTGTTCATAAATGCTTAGTGGTATGTTTTTTTGTGTGCTTTCTCAACTGTCGCTGCTGTTTTGTAAGCTATATGCTACCAAGGTGATGAGGGCAGGAGGAGGCTGATGATGACCCTAGTAACTGCCCATCTACTTCTCAGTGGTAGTATCCAGTGATGTTTCCCGTCTAGATTTAAGCATAGTCTTTGATGTACTGATGAGTACATCTGCTGGTAATCTGTTCCATATTCCAATTATGTTTTGTGTAAAAAAGAATTTCCTTTATTCATTTCTAAATATGGAACTTTGTAGCTGCTTACGATGACATCAGGTGTTTTGTATATTATTTCTGTATCCTATATTGAGTTTGAACATTAGTGTGTTATCTCCAAGTATATCACAGAGAAGTAAAAGATTACCTCTTATCCTCATCCTCCTCTCAAGGCTGAATAAACCGAGATGCTCTAGCCAGTCAGGGTAAGGTTTTTTCTAAGCCATCAAACAATATCCGTGTCCTGTCCTAAATAAGGAGTCTAGAATTGTATGCCTCATCATTCCAACTAAATTTATTTGGAGGATGGTTTAGCACTACTTGGTGCGTGTGAAGATATTCTGGTTCTTGTCCTGTGCTTATTGGTTGACAGCATCATTAGTGCACCCTGGTCCTGCACTCTGCATGGTCCCCTTGTTTTGTCACTGGCCTGTGCTGCTGGAGATCACCCAGCCCCATTGCTACTCACCTGTCTCCTTGGCCTCCACTGCTTGCCCCTGTGACAGGGTCATTGTGGTTGCAGCATCCTCCCTCTCAGGGACTGCACAGTCTGGTGGGAGAGGATGTGCAGAGCAGGCCTCAGAGTGTCTGAGGCTGCCATAATCCTAACTGTGGTGAGGGGATTTTATCCCCACAGTCCCATCTGTGTTGAAGGATCGACATGCACATTCTTTTCTTCCCCTCTGCCGTCCTACCGCCCTGTTGGCTCCACGCACAGATGTCTTCCTTGAACACAGTGCTTTTCCCTCATGAGGGAGCTGATTTCCTGGCTCACCACAAGAATTCACTTAAATGGTGGTCTGTGGCACCACCCACTTCAGGCTGGGACAGCTTGCTGGAGGCAGCACTCTTCAAGGCCCTGGCCACCTAGGTGCAGACCCTGGTGTCTGCTCCCAAACCAGGGTCACTGGAGTGATAGCACAGCCCACTACCATCTGGCCAAATATGGATTAAGGGATTGCATCACTTTTGAACACTCTTGGATTTGTTATAAGTAGTAAATGTGTTAATTTAATAGTCTTTTACTGCTTACATCCATTCACAAATGCCAACCAGGTCAAAAACAGGACCATCATCTCTCCCTGTTGTCAATCAAATAAAAACAATTGTCATGCATGGGGATTACGACAGCTCCTGAAGAAGCCTTAGTTGTCCGTGACCTGTATGGGACAGATATCGCATTGTGATGTAAATGTTCTCATACAAGGCTCGGACGGGATCTTGCTCCTTTTTGAGAGGATTCACTGCAGGTGGTTGAGGCAAGTTCCATTCTGTGCATACCACCAATAAAGGAGGCAGGAGGGCACCAGGGGACAAAGGGCACGTGAGGGAGGATGGTAAGCCATGAAGGACTATGGGGCAGAAACTGAATTTGTCATGGTTGGGAGATTGCCAGGTAGTGTTAGAGGTGGGGCATCTGGCAGGAAGGAAAGACAGGATAAAAAAAAATAGAAATATTCATTAATGGGTGCCTTCTCATGGTTCATTTCTTGAAAGGAATCTCAAGGCTGGGTTTGGTCAACACAGTGTTTGCAGTGTGCATGCCAGCATGCTGACAACAGCAGGGGAGGCAGTGAAACTGGTTCATTTGCTTTTGGTTAACTACCAAGTTCCAGCCACCCAGTCAAGATTCAGGACATGCACTGTCGGGTTTCTAACACAGTGAATCAAACTAAAACCCTGCACATTCCTCAGACACTAAAATAGGGTGCAAGACAGACAAATCAGTTCCATTAAAAAAGGACAGTATAAGATTTCAGAAAGACATGACGCTTAGTTTTTTTTTTAACCACAGCAAACAGGCTACAGTAAGTGCAGTAAAAGGACATAAACTTCTGGTACTTGGGACATTACGCTGCTCAGTTACTAGGATATATTAAAATAATTTTTTTTTTTAAATTAAAACAAACATGCAGAAGACTATAGTATTGTGGCAGCAACTGGTACCAGATTAATGAGTTACAGAAGTTGATGGGCCATTGCTATGACTGTACCTCTCAGATTGCCTCACTATGTTAGCAAGAAAGTTTGCCCTCAGTTTGTGACATATATCAAGGCTGGGTCAAAACACTCTGACTCAGTGCCCCTCCCTTAAGAGCCATACCGTATATGATATTCTAAACTGCTGTCTAGTGCAGCTGTGGCAGAATATAAATGTGTAACCCCGAGTGTGTGTATTTGTTATTTTTCTAATTGTTATATTATTTTTAATTTTTGACCAGGAAAAGCACACTTAGCTGTGCTAGCTTGTTTTTAGGTGTGTCTTAGGGAGTAGAATACATGGACCTGTTTTACTGACGGGGAATAATGGCCATGACATGGGGAAAACTCCTCTAATCTTCTTCCATAAGTGCTAGGGGATCTTTACCCTCCCCCCCCGGACGGTAATAAGAAATGGGCAGAAGGGACCTCGGTTTAATGTCTCATCCAAAGGATGGCGTTTCAACAGTGCAGCCCCCTCCTTGTACTGAATTACAGAGTCAGTTATGGGTATTACCTCAAGCACCTTGTGTGAGGCTAAATTCCATAACCTTCTGATCTTCCTGCCACAGAGGTGAGCGTGCTTCCTAGTGAGTCACTGGCCTTCCACGGCTATCACTGTTCCCCATGTGTGCTTAAACAGTGGCACTGTGGCCTAATGTCTTGGCAGCTGCACTCTGTATTCACCATTTCTGAAGAATCCATGATACGACAGTCTCTTGTTATGCAGTATACCGCAAATCAGTTTCCCGCTGCTGTCAAATCTTAACATGTATCTATCCTCATAGGTACAGAATCGCCATTCCCAAGGTTATTTTTAAATAGGAACATAGGTGGACTCTGCGGCCGCACACAGTTGTGCTGGAGGCTGCCTTGGAGCAACAGTGTACTAAAAGTGCTAGCATCTGACCGACAGGCTGGCCCTTTGGTGTAACAGTAGCACTACTGCTCATGATGCCAGTGACCCGGGATCAGGATTGGTCTCAGGCCATCAGGGCAGGCCGGGGTTGGAGGGGGGGGAATTGAGCATCCCAGCGGGTGCAGTCCTCCAGAGAGGGAGGGAAGGTTGTTTCCTCTGCTGCAGTACTGCCACCTGGATGATCACAGGTGGAAGTGTGGCTGAGAAGAACACGCTGGGAAGAGGTAGAGGTGGACACTGATGTGCTGGCTTGGTTGGTGTGTGCACCACATGAAGTCACACCCCCTGCTGCCTCGAGACCAGGGGAGAGGACAAGGAAAATGGGCCCTGGCACCGGAGGCAACCAGCCTCAGTATATTGTCCACCCCGACCCTGGACCCGTTTGTTCTGTGATGGGTGATTCTGTTGATGGGTGCCCCTACCCATGACCCCCACATGGGAGGTTATCCTTGGCAATGTGACACCCTGGAGAAGATGTCTGGTTAGTGGCAATGAGGGAAGCCCAGGTGCCAGTGATGGTGGAAGGGGGCATAAACAGAATATTAAAAAAACAAACAAAAAAAAGGATATGACCAACAGGACCACCTTGAAGGTTCCGCTGGCTGCCATGCTGGTGACCTGGTTTGGGAGTGGACTTGGGTCATTTGCATCAGGGGCAGGCCATATGTGGGATAGCTGCCAAAGGCAGCGTGCTTCAGCTTGAGCAGGGTAGGTGCCAGGTTCCAGCATTGCAGCAACCCTTGCAGAGGGACAAGGAGCTTGCTTGCCACTGGAGTATGCTGTGCATGCATGAGGCCACTAGCAGCTGCATCCACACCACGTGCAAGGTGGGAAGTCTTGTGAAGAAAAACCAGGGCGAAAACCATGATGCCAGCAGAATGACAGCTGGTGGTGTTTTCAGGCCCTGCCATCAGTGAGTGCAATAGGGTTAAGAGAGATTGAGCTAGGGGTACAGCCACGTTAATAAGCCCTGAGGCCTAAGGACTAGGTGGTTGGCATCGAGAAACACAAAGCTCCATGAAAAGAACCTATGATTAACGTTGCTTTGGTTTCTTGATTTGCTGTCCCTGGATAGGATTTCTATTTAAGATTCAGTCCTTCTAAAGCTGGCCTAGTGGCGTTGTGGGCTGAGACACTGAGTGACACACCTTCCTCCACACCTGTGACCCTGGCTTGGAAACAGACGTGGATTAAGGAGGTGCCAGCAGTGATTGCTATGGGGACTGGCCAGGGTCCCTCGGATTGAGCATCCTAAGGACAGTTTCTCTCCCACGGGAAAGGGCACTTGTGTCCTGCTCGGCAACTGCCATGTACAGGAATCTCAGTGGCAGCACAGTGGGATGCAAGGGAAGGGGATCCTATTCGCAGGATGCCGGGGGACAACTGCACAGAGGCAGGTCATGCACAATGTATAAATGGGACTTAATTGTAAATGAGTTACACTCAATTGAATGCTTCCCTTATTCTTTATGAATAAAAAAGATTTACTACAACTACATTACATGCTCTGTGGGCCCTAGTGGAGAAAATGACGGCCCCTCCCCAAGCACAGCTGGATGACGGCCCGTCCCCCGCAGGCCCCACACTGGTAAACGGGTACCTCCAAACATCCTGTGGCAAAGGACAGACTAGAGCATGAAGATAAGACCCAGAGATGCCAGGTGATGGGGCAAGGGGGACCTGTCCGGGCGGGGGGGACAGGTCAGGTGAAACAGGAGATAAACTACTAATTGAAAGAAAACAAGACTCAGTCCTTCTATTAATTTTAAATTGTATTGCTAGAAAAACAAAGCACTAAGTGTGCTTTAGTTTAGTGGCAGCTCCAGTTCGGTACCAGATGGAGTTAGTGCCCCAGGGCATTGTGCTGTGCCCAGAAATCAGTCAATCTTTATTTTACCAGGCGAAACACCATTGAGAAAAAACTCATTTGCAAGATGGACCTCGGTCTTGTCACAATAGTAACATATAATATATGAAAATTAAGAGACAGTAGAAAAGCACAGTAAGCCGGAGCCTGTTTCCAGGTGTGACCCAAGAGCACAAGGAGGTTAAGTGACTTGCTCAGGGTGTCACAGTATGCAAGTGGGGGCTGTGGGATTCAAACCCAGGTTTCCAGGTTTGCAGCTCAGTGCCCTTAACCACTACACTATACTGCCTCCTAAAGGGTAAGGGGAACTTGATAAATTGGAAAATTGGAAAACTTTAGGTGCCAGTGCGCCAGGTCTCAAAAACAGCAGAGCCCTGGCTATGCCACGGCTCCATCACATCTGCAACTGCTGTTGGTCTTGCTTTACTGACAGGACCAAATAAAAAGTGTATGTACTCAGCCTCTTAATAGGAAGCAGTGACCTTATGGACTTGAGTACTTGCTCAAACATTGTCACACAGCTGTAGTATGTATGAATAGCACAATTTACAGATAATGTAAATGTTTATGTATATTTAATTATTTATTTATTTTTTAACACAAGAATATTCTGACAAGATGTTTCTTTTGTTTTAAAAAGGCTGGGAAATGTCTTCAGGCAAAGGTTGCTAGCTGATTTATCAGGAGTCTTCTGCTCAGGCTGTGTTAGATTACAGCTGTGTCAGTAGTGGGGGGATGGGGAAGCAGTAGTTCAGAAATATGTGAATGGGAAAAGCATACAGGGATCCCACTGAAGTTGATACAGATTTTGTGCAGTCAGTGACTCACTGAGAATGCAAGCCTTATGTGGTAAATGACCCTGAAAACAAACAAAAATCTTTGGTCCTTAGCATAAATGAACTACTCATTAACTAATTCCGGCACATTTTCTCTTGCAGAAGAACATCTGTAAAGGGTGCCTCTGCATTTTAAAAAATGTATGACTTTGGGTTTTTTGAGTCCTTTTCTTTTTTCATCTTGATTTGCCTTGCTTCTCTCTGTTTTCTTGTTCCAGCATCGCCAGAGGCTCTGGTTGATAGTGATGCGGCTGCAGCAGTATCCAGTTCTGTTAATCAGCTCCAGGAATACCCACTCAAATACACTTTTTTGTTTATTCACTTGTATGTTGATGTTGTAAGTTCGTTTATAAAATGGGTAGGATCTAGGAAGATGATTGGCTGAAACATATCACATCACTGTGCATTGATTTTGCCCAGTGCATGATCATTCTGGTACTTAGCCACTTCACATATCCCTACACCACCATAGAACGTTTAAAGCCATGTTTGGCAGCCGTGTTTTGCCCACACTAGCCACCCAAGCACAGCACAACACTTAGAAAGGTTTCACTCGTCCAACCCCCAACACACATCACTATAGTTGCCACCTAAACTAAACTGTGCAAACAAATTAGTTTCATGTTTTCTTTTGCCGCATCTATTTCTCCTTTTTTTTCAGAGAAGGTTGCGATTTTGTTGTCCTCGTGCTTGTGCTTCTGATTGCCCCTCCCCAGCATTCATCAACTAGCAATCTCCATGCTTGAAACAAACAGCTGTAAAGTAAAATAAATAACAGTTTTAAGCCAATTTGTCAATAACTGCCAACACTCAGTTTGCTTGTGAAGTGTTTGTGGTTACACTCGTGATCCTGGTTCCCGCCAGTCTTACATTCCTGAAACCATCCTCCGTTAATCAGCATTTAAAAAAAAAAAAAAAGGCAAACCACAACCCCTGCTCTTCCTCTCTCTCTCTCTCTCTCTTTTACTCTCTGTCTTTCTTTCTTTCAACACACTTCCAGTAAAGACGCACTTCCTCCCTCTCCTTAGCCAAATGAACAGCAGTCTAAACTACAAAACTGAAAAAAACAGCCGTGCAGCGAATAAAGCCATCTTAGGACAAATATTCTAAAGCAAAAAACAGAAAGACTTCCAAGTAGCAGTGGATGGTGCATGGAAGAACTGCTTTATGAAAAATTCATTCAAAAGCTATTTTTTCTATCGTTTTGAATATACATGAAAAATAAGTGAACCCATTTTATAAGTGCAATAACACCGTCCAGGGTGTGCATTATGCTAGATCACCACACTTCCCAGGTGGTTGAAGGCAATTGGCCTGTTGCCTCATGCCTCACAATGCACCTGGGGTGTGCAGTGATGTAGAATAATGCTGTTGTGTGTTATTGCCTTTACTGGGCACAGATGCCCGTTTATAAGGACAACCTGGGTCCAAGGCAGAGAATCGACAAATAACCCCCCCCCAAACTCCCAAAACAAGTCAAAATTGCCTAATGCACATAACTTAATACAAGTATACAAAATGATTACATAATCACATTTCTACAAAGAAAGCAGGTGAGTCTGCAACAGTTAATTAAAATTTGAGATCAAACCAGAGCTTAAAGTAGAAATAGGTGACAAATGCCACAGTTTAGCTGACTGGAAAGAAAAAATCTTGAGCTTGTTTACTTTTCCTAAATGGTAGCCTTAAGTGTGATGCGGCAGATATTCTTTTATGGTACTGAGTAGCCTGCAAATCAAGTATATCTGAATAAGGGAGGAGGGTTTCATGTTTAAGCCCACCCAAACCATGTCTCTATGTAGTACTGTAAAAGTTGTTAAAACGTCAACCACCCAAGGGAAGAATACAAAGAACAGTGGTGCACTGTATAGTCACTGCCCAACAAAACAAATGACATAGTCACTTTTTCAACTTTGTTTTCTCTCACGTGTGCCTCTTTTTCCTGTTGCTCCTCATCCCTGATGAGTCATGTCACCAGGGCTGTACCTTTCTGCTGCCATTGTTTTCCCACATTTATTTCCCTTTTCCCTGTCCCCAATCCCTAATAATTTGTGTCACCATGGTTGCTACTTTCCTCCTGTCATTGGTTTCCCCATATAATCCTCTTGTCTCTCTGTCCCACTTCTGATATTTCACGTCAGCATGGCTGCACCCTTCCTCCTGCCGTTGCTTCCCCATTTACTCCCCTTTACCCTCTGTCCCCCTCATCCCGATGATTCACCTCACCAAGGCTTCCTGTTCCTACTGCTGTTGGCTTCCTCACATTTTTCACCTTTGCCCTCTGTCCCCATGCCCAGTGAGTCACATAAGGACAGCTGCCACCTTCCTCCAGTCCTTGTTCTCCCTGTTTATTCACACTGTACCCCTGCTCCCCATCCCTGATGATTCCATTCGCCCAAGCTGCACCCTTTCATCCTGTCATTGTTATCCTGTTTATTCCCAGTTTCTCTCTGTCCCCCCTCCCCAATGATTCAAGTCACCATAGCTGCACATTTCCTTCTGCCACTGTTTTCCCTGTTTATTCCGTTTCCTTCTGTCCCCATCCCAGATGATTCATGTCACCACGGCTGCACCCTTCCTCCATACCTTATTCCCCCCATTTATTCCCATCTTCCCCTAATCCCAGATGATTCATGTCACAACCGCTGCACCCTTCTTCTTGCCATTGCTTTCCTTGGTTTATTCCCTTTTTTTCCTCTGTCTCCAATCCCTGGGATTCCTGTAACCATGACTGCCCCTTCCTCATTCCATTGGTTTCCATGATTTATTCCCATTTTCCTCCATCCCCATCCCTGATGAGTCACATCACCACAGCTGCACCCTTCTTCTTGACATTATTTTCCCTGTATATGCCCCTTATCCCTCTGTCTCCATCGCTGATGATTCACATCACCATGGATGCCACCATCCTCCTCCCACTGTTTTGCCTGTTTATTCCTTGTTTTCCTCTCACCGCAATGACACCCTTCTTCCTTCCGTGGGTTTTCCTCATTTATTCCCAGTTTCCCCTCTGTCAGTTCTCCCTGATGATTCACATTACTATGGTTGTAGCCTTCCTCCTGCCGTTGCTTTCTTATTTATTTCTCATTTTCCTCTGTTCCCATCGCTGATGATTCACGTCACCATGGCTGCCACCTTCATCCTGCCATTGGCTTCCCACCAGTTGTTTCCCCGTTTTCCTTCTGTCCCCTATCCTCAATGATTCACATCACCCATCCCAGTGTTTTACCTTGTTTAGTCTCCCCCCCCCCACCCCCATCCCCAATTCTGGTATAATTCACATCACTGTGGCTGGCCCTGTCCTCCTGCCTTCTCATGTGTGTTTAATTCACAGGCTTTAAATTTAAAATGTAACAATGGCCTCCTTTGTCCCACCACTGGAACAGAGCCTGTGACGGAGTTGGGGTGGGGCACTCTCATTTAAGCAACATGACACAACCAGGGGTTGAATCACCATCCATTAATCTAACACTGGGGGAATCATAAGGTATGAGGCAAAGCCTAGTACTTTATACCACTAGAGTTAGATTAACTGAGTGCCTTAATGCTGTTATGAATCTAAACTGTTTTTATATTTTTAAAATGAATGTTTTACATAGAAACATAGAAAGTGACAGCAGAAGGCGACCGCAAGGTCCATCTAGTCTGCTGAAAAGTTTTTAAAGCCAAACTTACACTAGATCTGTTTCTACGTGAGAGTTTCCTAGTAGAACCAAAAATAGCAGATAGGAGAATGTTACAACTTTTAAGAAGTAGTCAGTTGTAACTTTTTATTCCTGGAGTATTCTATTTTTTCTTTCTGCTCATTAGAAAGTTTTCTATGTGATAGTATTATGCTAGATATATGGAATAGCTCTCTGCCTGGTGGCTGATACATCTAGTTCTATTCCTTCAACTATATCATCAGCACTGTGGCCTCATTGACAGTGCCATCACAGGGACTGACCTGACAGCTGCTGTCACAGTCAGTGAGGTCACAATGCTGATGATGTAATGGGAGGAACAGAGCTAGTTAGACATGTCAGCTGCTAGGCAGAGTGCTGTTCCACCATCACATCTACGAACATTGAGTAAATAAATTATATAATTAACCAAAGGAAAAAAGAAAAAAATATCTAAATTATACAATATAGTAACTGACTGCTTTTAAAAAACATTAGTTTTGTGCAGTATATTAACTCGTCAACGTAACCCATGCTGAATGCTGACAGCCAATCAGAATGCTCCATTTCCAACCACTGTTCTATAATTTTGTTTCTAACTTTTTTGGCTTAAAATAAAAAAGGAAAGTATACACTCCAATGGACTAAGGCACGTGTCACTGTTTGGCAGAGCCTACCACTGACACCAGGGCATTCTGTCTTATACTAGCTTTGGCTTAATTATATTTTGAAGAAAAAACCAGAAGACCGCTATCACTGTTGTTGTGCCTGGCTGTGGCCCAGACCAGGGGGCTCTCACTTGTGTTTTGTCCTTGTTTGGCTTAAATTAAAAAGAACAGTCCTCTGAAAGACTGAGGCTCCCATAAGTGGCTGGCAGAGTCTACCAGCTATTGCCCACACTAGGGCACTCACACTTGTGCACTAATGACTTTGCTTCACTTGTATTTCTTACTTATTCAATAAATACATAAATAAAAATACAAACACAGAAAACATAATTACATTTTGAATAACCAAAAAAACAAAAAACACAGATGGTCCCTAATCACTGATGCTATACCATGGCTATGGACCGGACCCAGACCAGAACATTCTCTTGCATGTTCTAACTTGTCTGGCTTAAATTAAAAAAAGAACCGTCCTCTGAAAGACTGAGATTCCTGCAGCTGGCTAACAGAGCCTTCAAGCTACTGCCCACACCAGGGCACTCTCACGTGTGTACTAGTAACTTAGCTTCACTTTTGTTTCTTACTTATTCAAAACAAAAAAAAAAAAGAAGGCCCCTGGTGCATTACCTGGCTGTGGATCAGACCTAGACCAGAGCACTCTCACTTGTGTTTCTTACTTTTTTGGCATAAAATAAAAAAGAACATTCTTCCTAAAGACCGAGGCTTCCGTCACTGACTGCTGGAGCCTATGACTACTGCCATTGTCAGGGCATTCTCAGGACAGCATCATTGTCGAAATCCCCAACATCGACTGGAACAATGCCGACTGTTGGCAGTGTTCCCATCGAGAAGAAGTGTTTTTCTGCGGGGGGCTTTGCTTCCGCACCCCCCCACTCTCCCACTTTTAAATAACCAACTCCAAGTAAGAGTTGGTTCGGGGTGGGGGTGCAACACCGGGAATCGCTGTGTCGGCAGACAGTGGACCACCACAGTGACCTGGCGAGATTTTGTCACTGTGGTGGTGTTCGCTGTACAAAAGTCATTGTTGTGGTGGTCTGCTACCCATACGGTTTTGTGTCTTTATTTTTTTACTTATTTTAAAAATGTTTTACCAGGAAGGGACATATTGAGCTGGTAGCAGCTTGTTTCCAGATCTGTCCTGGTGGAGGAAACAAGGGGTGGTGCACACATAATCAGTTAAAACACTGCACAAGAACTATACAGAGGTACAAAGGTGGATTCGGGAGGGGTGGTGTAAACAGTATTACTGTAGTCGGAGATAGGCAGAATAATCTTCAAGATTATTTCTTTGTGTACAGAGAGCATGATCCTTGTGTTATTTTTTCAATATAGAGACCCGAGGTTGGGGTGAAGTTTCTGTTGGATAGCACCCACATGGAGAGAGAGAGAAATAAAGGTGATGGTCCTGCTAGAGCTCGAGGTATTTAAAGAGGAAATGTCCTCAGTAATAGGACTGTGAAAGGATATGGAAGCTTTGCTTCACTTCTGTTTAATACTGATTCAATTAAATAGAAAATAATAAACAGAAGGCATCCTGTCACTAGTGCTGGTATAGTATAGCCTTCATTCCCTACCAACAGACACTTTAGGAGCTAGGGTGTGTGTTAGGGCTGTCTGCAGAAAGTATGTCAGACCAGACCATGTGTCCCCCTTATTTCTTTTTCTGTTTCCCTAGCCCCCATCCAGTTGCAGAACAAAATGTGAAAAATATATAGCTTAGTTTCTTTTTCTTTAAGTAATTGTTTTTTGTTTGGTAGGTAAGGGTATAGATAGGTTAAATGTTTCACAGAATCGATTCACAATCACAATACCAGAACTGGAGTCAGGACTTGGAGAACTGCCACCTGTGTTCTTCTTTTCTCACCGCTGTGTGCCGTATAAAAAATTCAGCTGCATGCTATAGAGAGAGAGAGAGCGAGAGAGAGAGAGAAGGAAATACCGTGAGAACAGTGCTTCTCACAGTGCAGCCCCGCCCCCCCAAAAAAATACGGCCTATAATGCAGAGTATCCCATCTGCCATTTGGGGATGGCATGGCCCAGTGTAGAAACATAGAAAGGTGGGCCAGAACATCTGGTCTTGGGAATTCTCCCACAAGACATCAGGGGTAAGGAGGCAAGATATCTATGGTCCTTCTTGGTGGTGTCCACCCTGAAGTCCTTAACTAGGAGGTGGTTACAGCCTGAACCTACAGTCATATCCAGTTGGGTGGCAATTATTTATCAGATACAATAGTTAGAAAAGTTAACATTTAATGTATTACAGCAGCCCCACCTTTACCAAAACAGGTGGACTAGACTGCTGTTATACGAAGGCCTCCCAACTCTAGCTGCTTAGCTATGTTGTGCTAATCTCAAGTGTTGAAGGACTGTAAGACCATTTGCACTGCTCCCTGACGGTTTAACAGGGTTAGGGGGCATAGGCACTGGTGACTAGAGAGGGGATGATGGGTTGTTTTGCTCTAGCCTTTGAAGACCATTTGTGAAGGATGAAGTGCACACCTTAAGAACATGAACTGTTTTGTTTAAGTACGGCCATTCGTGGTTTTTATTTAGTTTTAGGAAATGTGTGTACATGCATTACAGTTTTTAAGTGAGATCAAATGAGTTTTTTGAATATTTGTTATTTTTGTTTGTGATTAATGTATTAGATTTACTTATTGCAGACATTTAAACAGTGTTTGATCTTTGTATATTGAAGAATATAAGATGCTTGTTAACCTGTTACCAGTACCAATCTTAATAAACTGAGTATAAAAAAGGAAACATAGAAAGGTGATGGCAGAAGAAGACCAAATGTCCATCAAGTCTGCCCTTGAGATCCTGAGATCCTAGGTGATCCTGGGTCCTAACTGGTGGATGGATTTGATTCTAGCCTACTCCTTATCCCAACCCCTTTTGAATGCTGATACAGTCCTAGCTCCTACCACCTCTGCAGGTAGTTTGTTCCATGGCTCCTCAATCCTTTCTAAGAAATAGTGCTTCCTAAACTATTCCTCCTGAAACTCCTACCCCTCAGTTTCCATCCATGCCCTCTTGTGTTTGAGTTGGGAGCCTTGGTGAATAGTTCAGTGTAGGGTCCTGAATTTAAACTCCTCATGTACTTAAAGGTTTCTATCATATCCCCCCTTTCTCTCCTAGATTCAAGTGAGTACATGTTTAACTCCTCCAGCCGCCCCTCATACAGCAGCCCCAGTATCATTTTGGTTGCCCTTTTCTGAATGGTCTCTCTCCTGTCCCTGTCCTTTTTAAGTTATGGTCTCCAAAACTGTACGTAGTATCCCAAATGGGTTCTCACCATAGATCTGTGCAGTGGAAGTATCACCTTCCTGTGTCTGCTCTTTAATCCTCTCCCTGTGTATTCCAGCATTTTGTTGGCTGTACTGTAGACTGCATTGCATTGGCTGGTTTGTTTAAGGGTGTCGCTAATAATAACTCTTAGATCCCTTTCCCCTTTTTTGAGTTACTGAGTTTGACCCCATTTAGCCAATATGCCTTTGTTCTAGGGTTATTTTTTGCCAGTATCAATCAATCAAAACTTTATTTTTTAAAAAGCGCCTTTCCAAAGCCATGGTGCTTTAACAATAAATAAATCAAATACATAAAGTTAAAACAACGTCCTACAAAACAACAACAACATCTCCGCAAGGATATAGACAGGATGGAAGCTGTCCAGAGGAGGGCAACTAAAATGGTGCAGGGTCTGCACCAGAAGACATATGAAGAGAGACTAAAGGAGCTTAATATGTATAGCCTCGAGGAAAGGAGGGTGAGGGGGGACATGATAGAAACTTTCAACAACTTCAAGGGAATCAACAAAGTCCAAGAGGGTAGCATCTTTCAAAAAAGAGGTGTGCGAGAACAAGGGGGCACAATTTGAAGATAGAGGGGGGTGGCTCAGAGGTAATGTAAGGAAGTATTGTTTCACAGAGAGGGTTGTGACTGCATGGAACGGCCTTCCGGAGGAGGTTGTGGAGTCAAAAACAGTGGTTGAATTCAAGCATGCATGGGACAGTCATAAGGCAATTCTAGGGGTGTGGGGATAGAAAGAAGTAGGTTGCTGGTTAACTAGGATCTGCAGCTTATCCATTAGGTAGGGAAATGGGCAGACTGGGTGGGCCAAGCGGTCCTTATCTGCCGTCAAATTCTATGTTTCTAAAATCGGTTAATTAAATCTGTTTTAAAAATCCAGATACGCCAGGCTAAATAAATGCGTTTTCAATGCTAACTTAAGGCTTTGAATGGTCAGGCAATCTCGCACCCGAGGAGGTAGAGAATTCCACAGGGTTGGGGCCACAAAACTAAAAGATCTGGCCCCAGATGTCTTTAAACAAACCCTGGGAATCTCTAGTAATCCCTTATCGGGGGATCGGAGCAGACGAGAGGGACAGTAGGGAGATGAAGAAGATCTTGCAGGTAACCAGGTCCCTGATCGTGTAGAGCCTTATAGGTCAGCAAACTGACCTTGAAGGTAATCCGCCACTGTATTGGCAGTCAGTGCAGTCCACGGAGGACAGGCGTTATATGACTGGTCCTAGATGTACCAGTCAAAAGCCTGGCCGCCACATTCTGCACTAACTGCAAGCAGCAGATATCCACCCCCCAGTAGCCCTAGGTACAGGGTGTTGCAGAAGTCCAGGCAATAGGTAACGAAGGCGTGGACCAATGTTGGAAGGTCGTCGGCGAGAACCAGATGCTTCCCCGGGCTGTATTCTTCAGATGGTAAAAAGAGGTTTTGACAACAGCTGACCCCTGATGTTTAAGGGTCAGGCGATCATCAACATACTTGGGTTCGCGCAGTCTGAGGTAGCTAACTGGGTCCCCCCAAGCCAAAGACCCGAGGGTGACCCCTTCAGCAAACCCGCCCCCCGATGACCTGGGTCCACAACCAACACCTCAGTTTACATTTCTTTGTGTTAAATTTCAGCTGCTAGATAATAGTCCGTCATTCTAACCTTTTCAAATAATTCTGTATGAGGAGTATATAGATGTAATGGCTTGACAGGAGTGCCCTAGCAAACACAGTAAGCATAAACAGCCTTCCTCCACTTTACGTCACGTAGTAGCAACAGCATGATGTCCCATAAATAATCACTCTTAGAACCAGATTGACAGTTCATATGTGGTCCCTTCACTTATGGGACCATGTTGTCCATGTCATACAGGTCACAATTCATCTGGAAGCACAATTGGGGTCAGTGCCTCATGTCACAGTTCACCACTGCTTGGGCCTTAGTTCATTCATGTGCTTTTAGTGAACACAGTCACATTTACTTCTTTTCTCCTGAGATTCTCCTGTCCCTTACTGTCACCTTTTCATTGCTGCTGTGCACTCCTCCTACTGCTGTGGGAGCTGTTGTTTACCCCACATGGATACTCAATTGGATACCACACTTAACACTGTGTCAGGCACCCCAGTTATGAATGGTACCATACTGCACAAGCCTTGGACCATTCTTTAGAGATAAGGTGCATACTCTTTATCTTACAATCCAACAGTAAAGGCCGCAAAATCAGTTAGTAGCATGGTGCAGGAACCGGGTTTGGCATCCCACACATACGATAACTTAGTTCCAAGGTTGTCCTGCACTGGATAGAAAAATAATCCACGTACTTCTGCTGAATTTGAAAATAAAGTGCTTTAATGCTGAATCACACAGAAATACAGTGTAGGACATAGACACAGATGCCCACGACTTGCCCCGATGCTTCGGGTCTCTAAACCCTTCCTCAAGGGGTATCTTTATCTTAGTCTGGCTGCTACCTCAGGTGGATACTTTCAGTGTTATCTCCTCCAATCCCTTCACTCTTGGTGCAATCTTCTTAGTCCCTGTTATCAGTTCTGTCTCCTAATTGATCTAGGCATCTTCAGGGAACCCTCCTGGCCTGAAAGTCACCAGTGGAAGTCCTTTGAGTTGATGCCCATCCAGTAATCTGCTATTGCCGTGCCAATCCCAATTTCCCAAGCCATCTGTACCCTCTGCACTGGCCACCCACCTGCTCTGTCTGCCCCAAAACTTCCACACCCAGGATCAAGTATCCAGAGACCCTTGAGATGTGCTTGAGAGTGTGGTGTGAACAGGGATGCCCATCAAAGACTCACCCATGGCCTCAAAATATGGCATCAACCATTCTCCAAAGTGTGTCTGCCTGATCAGATACCCCTTGAGCCTTCCCAGAGCTGTCTGGTTACTCACCCCGAGTCCTTCTGTTCCCTGGTGTTACAGGCAGAAAGATTCTGGCAAAGGATTCTGTGCCACTTCCTTCCTGGCCCCCTTCCACATAGTCAGGGTCAGTGGACCCCCCTCCAACTCTCAAAGGTACCCCAGGTCACCAAAGGAATCCCATGCCACTATTCTCCTGGTGCCCTGCCACTGAGACATGGTCGGTAGGACTCCTTCAAACCCCCAGGGCCTTAACCTGCATGTCTGCACCAGCACAGACACTGCCTACTCCCCTTGATCTCTAGTAACTTCCTGTTGACAGGAAACTCATTAGGGAATCACCCATTTCCACCAATATCTCCTATTTATAACTCTGGCCCTAGGTTCTGCCTCTTCTGCCAATGAACAAATCCACTGATAAACTGGCATTCAGTGCTTTTATGAACATACTCATAAGAACCCACCAATTTCATGGGAGAGGGTTGTTACATATAGTGTTTTGCACATCAAGAACTCAACTACGTGGGTACAGGTATAGCTAGGTATCATCAGCATAGCAATGAAAATACAGCCCACACCGCCTAATACTGTCTGGCAATGGCAGCATGTAAACTGTGAACAACAAAGGTGACAGGACTGACCCTTGCAGAATTCCACAGCGCAAAGGTATTGGGTTAGTTGAGGTTAACTCATCGTCACCCTCTGCATTCTGCCCTTGAGGTAGTACCTAAACCAGCTGATGACATTACCGGTTAGACCACACCAGTACCGAAGGCGGTGCAGCAGCACCTCATGATCCATGGTGTTAAATGCTGCTGAGAGATCCAGGAGAACCAAGATGGTACACTCTTTCCTATCTCTCGCCATTAGGAGATCATTTAGCACCTACACCATGGCGGTCTCTGTGCTGTGCCCGTCTCTGAACCCAGACTGGTAGCACTCATAAAAGGTGGAGGAGACAAGATGCGTCTCAAGCTTGATGACCAACACTTTCTCTAAAACCTTCTCTAAAAATGGGCGGTTTGAGACCGGTCTGTAGTTGCTGAGACACTCCAGGTTCATTGAGGGTGTCTTCAGTAGGGTTCTAACCAAGGCCTTTTTCAGCACCATAGGAAAGACCCTACTTCTCAAAGAGCTGTGTACTATCTCAGCATCCACAGATTCTATCACGTCCACACATCCAACTAAAAGTCGGGTTAGACTTGGGTCAAGATCACAATATGTTGGTCACAGCCTCAAGACAATCTCAGTCAACTCCTCCATTCCAACTGGATCAAACTAGACCCCGACACACCTAAGGCTGAATCCCACAAGCTCTTTGAGTGACACTGGAAGAGATCTCCGACCTGATAGAGGACACTTTGCCAGCAAAAAACAGAGCAAACTCCTTGCACCTTGTACTTGAAACTGCTCCTCCCACCCGTAGACAGGCCAGATGTAATAATGTGTCAATGATGCGGAAGAAACGAGCTGGTCTGTTCCTTGCTGCAGCAATCTTCCTTGACAGAAAATCTGCCTTCTTTCAGGAGGTTGCCCCCTGATAGTCACCACAATGTGACTTCAAGGCCAGTTTGTCCTCCATCAGCCTAGATCTCTTCCAGTGCCGCTCCAACTTCTGGCCCTTTATCTTTAACTCCCTGAGCTTCCATTAAACTAAGGGGGCCTCCAGTGAGTAGATAAGGGTCAGACATGAGCGGGTACGATTGAGTTGAAGGCAGCCCTGCCAGCCCCATTATAGGCTGCCACTGCCTCCTCCGGCCCAGTCGCACACACAGCCTCCACACTTGATAGGTCCAGCACTGCCTGTAGTCCTGCTGGGGACAATCCCTGTAAAGGGCAGTACCAGACCATTACCACAGAGGATGAACCCGGGGGGGGGTGGACAAACATGAACCTCACAGTGCTAAGATTCAGCCAAACGACCGGATCAATCATGAAGTCATTGACCCAAGACCCAGAGTGAACACCAGGTTTAACGTGTGGTCATGCGAGTGGGTTGCTGAGGTGACAACTTGCGACAGGCCCAGAGCTTCCATACTGTGCAGGAGGTCATGGCCAAATGAATAGAGTCCGTCGTTGACCCAGGTGTTGAAGTCCCCCAGATTTAATTATCTGGGGGACTCCAACACCAGGCCAGTGATGAAGTCTTCAACCTCCAGCAGGAATTCCCTCTCCCCACCCAGTGGGTGGCAAAGCAGAAGGATCCTGTAGCCTGTGCCAGGACTCACTCAGATGGCAACACTCTCGAAAGACCTGGTAGGACCCACCGGGAGCACTGGGAGGCCCAGGCTGACTTTAAAACGAATGGCCACTCCCCCGCCTCTGCGATCCTTCCTGGGGGTGTGCATCATGGAGTACCCAGCCGGCACCACCGTCTCCAAAATGGGAGCAGTATTCTCGATCAGCCAGGTCTTCATGATGAAAGCCAGATCTACTGAGCACACTAAGTCTGCTATTACCGCAGTCTTGTTCCTCATCAGTCTGGCATTGCATAACACAGCCCAGGTAGGATGAGGGGAGACTGCTGGATCAGTCACCTGCCCACTTTCAACAGTGGAGCCCTTGGGTATAGAAGTCAGACAAGGTGAAGCTCTCTTTTAGTGAATTTTTTTTTTTTAATTCTATTTATTCTCCCTGGAGCCTGGCAGGCGGCTATGACCCTCCCTCAGAGGGACTCATCCTCCAGCCCCACACATGCCTGCTCATGCCAACCCCCCAGTATTTCCCCCACAGCTTACCCCCATGATGGGGCCAGGAGGAGAATGCAGCCTCCCAGAGCACAATCCAGAAGCCGGGCGGCTAGGATGCGGGCTGTAATGGAGCCTGCCAGCTCCCTTTTCCTCCTTTTCTCCCGTCCTCCTCCCCTACTGATGTAGTGATGCCGGCACTTGTCTCCCAACCTATACTGCCCTCCAGCTACCACCAGAGGGCAGTCAACGAGTGAGATGACAAGCCTCCCTCACCCCGAGAGAAAGGGAAAGGGAACATTGTTTAACCAGGAGTAGCACACTAAGCCGAAGCTTATTTCCAGATGCGACCTGATAGCACAAGAAAGTTAAGTGACTTGCTCAGGATCACACAGTATGCACCTACTTGGCTGTGAGATTCAAACCCAGGTCTCCAGATCTGCAGCCCAGAGCCTTAACCCACTGCGCTTTACTGCCTCTTCTGGATGCTCAATCCTCCCTTGTCCTTGCCAACACCTGGTGGTCTGGGCTTGTTCCCAAACCTGGGTCGCTGGCATGGCACGAGGTGTAGCGAACGACACCTCAACCTCTAGCACCACTGGGCCAGCTCTTTCTTAGTGAATTTTCAATCAGATATACAGTTTTTTCAGAGTGCCTGTCTCCTTCACCACCTCGTTTATTCTGAAGCCTCTCTCTGTGCTCTGTATGTGATGTCATTGATGATGTCACATCATATTTTAGCCAATGACTGGAATACATTCTATCACAGAAATGAATAAACCATTCTGCAGAAATTACAAAATGCTGCTGCAGAAGCATAGGAGCCCTGCTGCGGACATCAGGATAAAGTGCTGCAGAACACTAGGGGCCCTAATTAATACTCAAAATTCCGGGACAACTCTGCTGCATGAAATGATACTAGTGACAACTCGTATTGCATCCTGTTGAAGAAATATAGTTACAGGGTGAGTCACCTTTTTTTATCCTGCTGCTCATAGTATGGTACTTGGTGTGTAGCTCCTAGTACCTTAGTGCCAAAAGAAGCCCTGGAAGTCACACCTCAAAGCATCCCACAGTAACGATGTAAATTATATAACAGGTAGAGAAAGTAAGTGTCTCTCAGCTGGGACTTGAACCCAGGCCATCAGGAATACTGTTCCGGTCACGTTAACCAGCTGCACCACCAAGGCAACTGGAACCTCGGCCGTCCCAGAGCACACATTACTCTTTCTCCAGTGCTCAGCCTAGTGCTACACAAATGATTACTACATTTTCAATCACATAGGTGCGGTGTGCACATTTGTGGAATACATACAAAAAGAGGGGAGAAAGAAGTAAGTGCTTCAGCAGGGGCTTGAACCCAGGCCACCCAGAATACTGTTCCTGTCACGCTAACCAGATGCGCCACCAAGGCACCTTAAACCCGGGCTGTCCTGGAGCACGCATTACTCTTTCTCCAATGCACTATTTGGTGCTGCACAAAAAAATTACTACATTTTCAATCACATAGGTCCCAGCTGAGGCATTTACTTCTTTCTCCCCTCTGTTTGTATGTGTTCCACAAATGTGCACACCGCACCAATGTGATTGAAAATATCTGATGTAAATCTCTGGTGAGATGGAATAACACACATCTTCACCTGCTAGGGCCCCACAAAGGGGTGCAAGCCCCAAGGATCTGGGTTGTGGCTCCATCTGTCAGTAGACATGCCAGTGGGGCAGATGGAGGATACAGCAGGTTGATGGAGTATTGTGGAAATAAGGTAGTTGGAGGGGTATAAAAACAGAATGTTAAAAAATAAATCTTAGTAGGCAGCCTACGCGGTGATCTGTACAATAAATGGTGAAATTGTGGCTGGCAGCATAGCCTAGAGGTTAGAGTAATATGCTGTGAATGAGCTTGGTACATCCAGCAGACCTGGATTTGAGTCCCAACAACTCCCACTTGCATACTGTGTGTCTATGAGCAAGTCACTTAACCTCCCCAGTGCTGCCAAGCCACCCCTGAGAACGGACAGTTGTACACAGTGGCCCAGATTTTCAAACTGCGCCATTCTGAGGCGCAAGCCCCTGCGCTGCTCAAAATAGTTGCGCAGGGGTGTGGCCGGGGTGATATTCAAAGGAGTTGCGCTGTTGAGCAGCTCCCTTTGAATATCACCCCAGCCACAACACTTGAGCGATGGCGTAGTGGAACTGGCGCCACCGCAGTTGCCAGAGTTGAGCATTAAACTTGCGGTGGCGAAGTACCATTGCGCTATGCTCACCTCCATATTCAAAAGGTGACATGCAATGGGGCTATAATTTATGCAAGGCGAGGGGAGCCATTTTATCTATTTATGGCCCCATTTGCATGCCATTTGCATGTAGGTGCGCCGATCCCCGAGGACTTGCTCCTGGCCACCCTGCCAGGCAGCAGCTGTCGGAGACCGACGCACAATGCAGCCCGATCGCGGGCATCACAGTTACATGAAACCCCCACACATATCCCACAGCCCGATCGCGGGCAGTACAGGTACATGAAACCCCACACACACATCTCCCACAGCCCGATCGCGGGCAGTACAGGTACATGAAACCCCCACACACATCTCCCACAGCCCCGATCGCGGAGCAGTACAGGTACATGAAACCCCACACACATCTCCCACAGCCCGATCGCGGGCAGTACGAGTACATGAACCCCCACATCTCCCACAGCCGATCGCCGGGCAGTACAAGTACATGAAACCCCCACACACACACATCCCACAGCCCGATCGCGGGCAGGCGATGTATGAACCCCGTGCCCGATCGCGGGCAGAATGTAACCCCCCCCCAACCCGAATATCTCCCATGTGGTCCAGTGGACCGTAAAGCCCGATCGCGGGCAGAATGTCACATCACAACCCCCAAACATCTCCCTGGTGTCTAGTGTCCCCCCACCCACCCACGAAGCCCCTCCACCCGCTCCCCGCGGCGGCGAGACAGCATCCACCGCCTGCCGCCCGCCGCCCGCCCGACTGACTGTCTAGTAGGGCTGCCGCCCATTGGTGCAGAGCTACAGCCAATGGGCGTGCAGCCCATACCCGCCCGCTTATCGGGCTGGTGGGGCACAGGACCGAGTTGGGGCCAGCTAGCTGGCAGTTGCTGTGTTGCGCCTGCAATACAGCAGCTCACCTGTGGTGCCCCAACTTGATCCTTTTTTGGCTCAAGGTTGTGCAGGCGCAGGTTGGGGCCGCGTGATGCATTACTCTGTACAACCCGATTGAATATCGGGTTGCGCAGGTTGGCATGGTTCCTCCCTCCTGTTGAGTATGCATTCATTTGCATTGCTCTTTTATGCAACCTGTTGCCAGTGGAGCAACCGCCTCCTGCTGAATATCGAGAATGGCGCGAATGTAGATTCTGGCGACGTTAACCCTGCTGCGCATGGAGCAACTCTTTTGAATATCTGAGCCAGTGGGCCTTACCTGGTTACCAAAGAATAAAAACAAAAATTAAACATTAAAAAAAGTGTGTCGAAAAAAAAATTTAAGCAAGGGTTTTGAAAAACAGATATGATATTTTGGTTACGAGGACATTCTTATTATGATCAGTTAAATGTTTGATTACTTGCTATCTGAAAAAAGAGCTGTAACCCACAACACTGTTACAGGATTGCTGTACTATATTAGAAATTCTGATTTAAACTCTGATAATATGAATGGTAGTCCGCCTGCCTGGGCAAGTGTAGCCTGGTCCTGTATGTCTTGAGGCTTTGCTTGCCGCTGAATGGAAAAATATATTTTGCGTGATGAGATTAACACTGAAATAAATGCTGTTATTCTAGTCACCTCACTCGTATGAGAGGCTGTGAACCTTTCTTCTACTCCAGGTTCCAATTACAGAACATCGTCTGCTACTGTATAAAATAAACCACTCAATGTTTAGGTTGTATCACAAACAGGATGATGTAGACAAAACATTGGAAAGCCAGATGCTTTACAGCTGGTCTCTGTGGTGTGACATAAATCTCCATATGACATGTGACAATGGTGAAAGGTCAGACTATTCATCACAGGGCAAAGGATGTCTCTCTAACACACTAGTCTGTTCACCACTGAGGAGGTAACAGCATTATTAAAAAATAAAGTGCCAGCCACGATTTGAATGGGTACAACACAAATGATGAGAAACTCCGTGACCTGTAAGGCAGGGGTAATTTTTATATTGTGTGATTTAAAAAAATGCTCTTGCCCTTTAAATACAATAAAATATCCCCAGCTGAATGAGGACTGGGTTGTGTCATGCAAGAGAAGGAGCAGTTTGACGTGAGCTAGCCAATAGTTATTTTAGGTTAGTTGAATACAAATGTTGCAACATTGATCTGATCTTAAGGGCCCTCACATCTGTAACCCAGAGGGCCTGAGGACATGATTTTATTTCTTTGGTAACTGGGTAAGGCCCATTGGTACAAGCGCCTGATTCCGGGGTTACCTGGGAGCACTGGGGAGGTTAAGTGACTTGCTCAGAGTCGCACAGTGTGCAAGTAGAAGAAGCCAGAAGGGGAAGGAAGGAAACGTATTCAATTCAGTGCTTTAGAGTAACTGGTAATTGCTATTTTTCTTTTAAACTTAGATTGTGGGCTTTTAGTGACACTATACTTTCTTTGTTGTCTTTACTTATAATTGTTTTTGGGCTGTTGAAAATTTAAAACATAGTGGTGGTGTAATTCTGCTGTCTTTAATTGCTGCAAATTTTCCCCCTCCCTCCCCTTCCCCAACTCTTAATTATATGCCCTGTTAAATCTGATTGACAGGAGCTAAAACACAGGTATAGTAAGGGGTGTGAAGTAGGAGGCATAGGGGAAAAGCCCACCTTCAGCACGACAAGTGTTTTGACTCATTTGTTTATTTATTGTTTTTTTTCTTTAAAAAAAAAATTATCTGAGGATCAGTGGCAGGATTTTAGTACAGCAAATTAATAAAAGGGAATTAAGAGAGCTTCAGTAGCAGACAAGTAGTGGAATTGCAGTATAATGTGGGAGTGGTGCAATGCAGTGGCTGTGGGCAGCCATATTCAGGCAGACCTTCTGGACACTGAGGTGCTGCCCTATCTGCATGCATCTCTCTGGACCGCGGGATGAGGTAGCCAGACTCAGAGCAGAAGTAAACTGGTCAGGAGTACCATCACCCCTATCCAGGGACCACCCAGTCCAATGCCACTGCCTCAAAGGATGCCGAGAACAGGAGCACGTGGATGACAGTGGGCTCAGGGAGGGTTAGAGCAGTTAGGCAGAGGCATCCCAGATCCTATTCCACTCAAGAACCCATATGCCACACTGGCAAATGAGGACAACCAAATAGAGGTACCCAGGAGAAGTGGAAGGAAAGGGATGTGGAGGTTAGCCAAGGAGGTGACCTCAGCGGGGAAAGAAGAACCTCAGAGGAGGAGGAAGTTAATCCTGGTGGGGACTCCATCACAAGAGGGATCCAGCTAGGAACACAGGAGGGGAGGACAGGGAGGTGAGGTGCCTACCAGGTGCCACGGCATGGAGGGGATGGAAGGAAGATCCTGGGGATCACTGGGGAAGGCAAGACGGGAGGGTGAGCTGGATGTCATTATCCACCTAGGTACTAATGACCTGGCAAATGGGGAGCCAAAGGAAGTTCAGGAAGAGTTTAGGAAACTGGGGAGGGTCTCAACAAGTAGCTACTCTGTCACTCTCTCTGGAAGTACTACCTGTGAGAGGCAAGGAGAGCATAGGAGTGCATGCACCAGGAACTTAACTCATGGTTGAAGAACTGGTGCTGTGAGAAGGGTTTGATTCATTGGTGACTGGGGACTCACCTGAGGGATGGAGATTTGTTCAAGCCTGACGGCCTGCATCCATCCTGGAGGGGAATCCAAGCACTCAATGATAAGTTTAAATGCTACATTGACAAGCATTTAAACTAGCAAAGGGGGGGTGACAGGCCAGCAAGGAGGGTACCTACTTGCTCACCCCCAACAGCTAGCAGTGGAACCAGTGAACCAGAGGAGTGGCTAACTCTGCAAAGCAGTGTGCAAAAGATGGAGATTAGTGCCCAAGAGGTGGATAAGTAAAGGGCAAAATTCAGCAGAAGGGCAGACAGCAAGGAGAACCAGGATAAATGACAACCAAGGAAGGGCTGGAGTAGAACAGTGAAACAGTCTAGGAGGTCAAATCATGGAAAGCCATGTGCAAATGCCAGGAGCCTTAGTAACAAGATGGAAGATCTGGAGGCTGTCATGGTACAGTCAGACCTGACATTGTGGCCATCACTGAAACCTGGTGTAATGATAATCACGACTGGGAGATGACCATACCTGGCTACAACATATTAGAAGAGACAGAGCAGGCAGGAAGAGGAGGAGGTAGCACTGTATGTGAAAAATGACATAAGGGCCACAGAGATCCAGGAGGAGAACAAAATGGGGAGAGATACTGTGGAGTTAAGCTGGAAAGGAAAATGGGGACAGCCATCTCGCACAGGTGTGGTCTATAGACCACCAGCCCAGGAGGAAGAAACAGATAGGAGTTGATGCTAGCCATCCAAAGGATGGCAGACAAGGGTGAGGTAGTACTGGTTGGAGACTTCAATATTCCAGACGTGGACTGGAGCATCCCAGCAGCATCAACCAGGAGCAGAGTTTATCCTGACTCCTTCAGGGTGCCTTCCTCAAGCAACTGGTCATGGAACCAACTCGGCAGAAGGCAATACTGGACCTTGTGCTCACAAACAGGGACAGTGTGATGAGGGTAACAGTGGGGAGCACCTGGGAAACAGTGACCACCAGTCATTGTGGTTTGAAATCACAGAAAGAGCAGAACCAAACCACACAAAACACGTGATCCTGGATTTTAGGGGGCAGACTTTTTGGGAAAATGGGGAGATACTTGAAAGAGGCATTAAGGGGAATGGGACAGGAATCAGGGGTTGAGAACAGTGGGCGTGTATTTAAAATGGGATTACAAGATCAACAGAATTATGCATTAAGTAGGTTAGCAAGAGGAAAAGGAAGAGGAGACCATTATGGTTTTCAAAGAGGTAGCAAAGAAAGTGAAAGCTAAAAGATTGTATTCAGGCAATACAAAAAGACACAGGCAGAAGGGGATAGGGAGAAGTACCAGGAGAAAGCAAAGGGAGGCAGGAGGTCTGTAAGGGAAGCCAAAGCTCAGACAGAAGAACACATTGAAAATCAGTGGTAGAGGACAAAACTATTTACAGGTACATAAGTGAAAAAGAAAGACAAAGGGAGGGATAGTGAGACTGAAGGGGAGGATGGGGGCACGCTGGAGGATGACAGCATAAAGCTGACATTTTGAACAGGTATTTCTGCTCAGTCTTTACTGAGAAGAGGAGGGTAATGGGTCTGAAGGGGAGTACAAGGTGGGAATGGTGCAGAATGGACACAAGTCCCTTTACACGGTGAAAGGGTCCTGGAAGGAACTGGAAGTAATAAGAGTTGATAAAGTAATGGGGCTAGATGGGGTGCACCCTAGGTTCTAAAGAACTAAGAGAGGTGGTGGCTGAACCTCTGGCTATCCTTGTTTAGCCGATCACTGGAAACAGGGAGGTACCCAAAGACTGGAGGACAGCAGATGTAGTCCCCTTATACAAACATGGGAACAAAGAGGAAGCAGGGAATACAGACCAGTCAGCCTCACCCCCGGTAGTGGGAAGATCATGGAAGCACTACTGAAGGAGAGATTGTGGAACATCTGGTTGTCAGTGGACTACAGGACCCAAGGCAGCATGGTTTCACCAGGGGAGGCTCATGTCAGACCAACCTCGTTGAATTTTTGACTGGGTGACTAGGGAGGTGGATCAGGAGGGCATGGACATGGCCTATCTGGACTCAGCAAGGCCTTTGACACTGTGCCACATAGAAGACTATTACACAAACTGAGGAATATGGGTGTGGGTAGGACAGTGTGGTGGGTAGGTAACTGGCTGGGTGGCAGGACACAGAGGGTGGTGGTAAATGGTGTCACTCCACAGAGGGAAGAGTGATCAGTGGGGTGCCACAGGGATCAGTGCTGGGACCGGTCCTATTCAACATCTTCATCAGTGACATTACGCAGGACCTAGAAGGCAGAATTTCACTGTTCACTGATGACACAAAGTTGTTAGAGTAGACACACCAGAAGGTGTAGACAGAATGAGAAGGACCTGCAAAACTTGAAGAATGGTCAGGTTTGGCAGTTGAAATTCAATGCAAAGAAGTGCAAGATAATGACAAGGGAAGTAACAAAACCCTGGGTACAATATATCAGTTGGGGGTGAGGAATAGCATGCACCAAGCAGGAAAGGGATCTTGGGGGTTGTCATCTCTGATGACCTCAAGGTAGGGAAACAGTGACAAGGCAGCAGGTGGGAAGCAAATAGGATGCTGGGATGTATAGGCAGGAGCATCACCAGCAGGAAAAGGAGGTCACATCCGCTATACAAGACACTAGTGAGGCCCCACCTGGAGTACAGTGTACAGTTCTGGAACCTCATACCACATAAGGACATAGACAGGGTAGAGAAGGTTCAGAGGAGGGCAACAAAGATGGTGCATGGATTGTATCACAAGTCCTATGAAGACAGGTTGAAGGAACTGAACATGTACTCCTGGAGGAGAGGCGGAGAGAGGGGATATGATAGAGATAACAAGTATCTTACAGGAGGAACAGGGTGCAGGAAAACACTATTTCAGGGACATGGATATGTTCATCCACCTTATTGGCAGGTTCTTGCCGCTTTAAATCTTGGCCGGAAGGTCTTCTGTTGGCTCTCCCACCCACTGGTGGTAAAACCTCGGCCCCCATGACGCCATAGATCTTCCTTTACTCTTTGAAGCTCAGGTTCCTCCTTAACGCTGGCCATGCTTAAGGCTGGTTCCTAATTCTTCAAAGTTCAAAATCAAAAGTTTTTTGCTGAAGACTTCGTCGCCTTCTCCCCGCGGCCGCGGCGGGACAAATCGACTCCTCAAGTTTTGAGGTGTCTCATGGCAGAAGATGTCTAGGACAGATCCACACTCCACGCGGCGCTCACTGCCTGGGCCTTGAGCACCACCCGCAGGCTCAAGTGTACTTGTGCTCTTCCTTTTCGCCCATGCCTGAAAATCAGGCGTCTGGACACAACTGGGGCGCCCGAGAAAGAATTTCACCGGTGAACCAAAGAGGTCTGACAGGCGGGCTCGGGCGGATCAGCTCGAGCAGATGATCGCCTCGAAGAGGAGGTGGCGCTGGCCGCTTACCTCGCTGCGGCATTTGTCCCGCCTTCTCTCTCTCGTGCCTCGTATCAGCTTCTTTAAGGAGCTTGTCTGACCCTCTCAACCTGTGCTGTGAAGGTCCAACTTCTGGCACCTTTTTCCAGGTCCAAAAGAGCAAAGTAAGTCTCTCCGCTGACAAGCTCTTTTTTGGGAGCGGGAAAGATCCCCATCCCCTTTGTCGACTGCTCCACTGGTCGACCAGCTCGGGCCACTGGCTTCACTGCGTCCCCGCCAGTCAGTTGACTGAGACCGCCGACGTGTTTCGAGATTTTTTCTCGACCCGCTAGACGGGTTGTCGGGTTGGAGAAGCTGAAAATCCCTCTCCCGGTTCTCCGGTGGGAGTTGAGGATCCCGTCTGCTCATCTGTGCCTGTTCTGAGCCTTCTCGTGGGATCGTCCCAGCCGAGGGAGTGCCACTCGGCTGACCTTCCCTCGCCCTTCCCTCGCCTGGGTCAGACTCGTCCCCGGACATCCTCGGCGTCCGGTCCCGATCCCACCGCCAGGCGGTCTCACCCGCACCGGCAAAGCGGCGGCTTCCTCTCTCGGATTAGGGGAGTCTTCGGGCGTTAAGTTGCGTCGGAGGCACGAGGAACTCATGTGGCAACAGCTCCTTTTGACCGAACAAGCGACCCAGTCTTTCCCCGGCCATTAAGTGGTTGTCACCGAGCAGCCGAAACAACCCGTTGTAGTCGAGGAGCCTGTTCTCAGGCCGGTTGTTCAGCCAATTCCAGCTGCCCCACCGATTCTGGTGGGAACCTCCGCCCACAGCCATTAGTTGGGGCTCCAACCAAAAATTCTCAGTCGGTTTTGGGTTGCCTCATAGGTGTCTGTCACCCCTCACTTCTCGATAAACCTTGGCAGGTGGAGGGTGGCTCAGGCCCGAGGCAGTTTTGAGGACTCCTTCTGAGTCCGATGATGGTTCCTCTCTTCTCCAAGCGCATGGACTTGAGTCCTCGGAGGGCAGTCAATGGACGATAGCCCTTCGCCCTTCTTAGGTTGCTTTGACCATCTCGGAGTCCACCGATGAAGTCGAACCTGCTTTCTAACGGGCTGCATCCTCACGGAGATTCTGGACTGAGGGGATTCTCCTCACGGAGGCCTTTCCGGTGGCCGGCCGCTATTGGGTCTGGGCTCCTTGGAACTTTGGCAGCTTCCTGCCCTGCGCCGCCGCCAGGTTGGCCACTTAAGTATGTCCCCACCGCTCCTTCCGCTTTTCCGGTCACCGCCTAGGGGTTGGTTACTGACAGCCGCGTATGGAACGCCAGGATGTGGACAAACCTCCTGTATAAGGAATCCAAGAAATTGGATTATGCCAGGCGGAAAGTTCAGGCTGCCTCCTCTCTCAGCCTTCATCAGACCAGTTTGGCTGTCCTCATGGCACATTTTTCTCACGCCTGTTGGGCTCCCTGGATGAGGTTGTCCTCATCTTCCACGAGATCTGCAGACTACGGTCAGGCAGGTGCGGACCAGGGCAGGGGCGGTGGCCAAACAGCAGCTCCAGACTGGTTAGACATCGGGGACTCATGCCAGGTCTGTATGCCGCAGTGGCCATGCGTTACCGGGCTTGGCTGGAGACATCCACCTCACCGGATACCTGGGTAGCACAAGTTGGCAGATGTTCCCTTTGGGGACTGACCTCGCCCTGGGGTGGAAGGTCACCTGCAGAGGATCGAGAAGTCCAATGCTACCTTGACTCAGTCTCTTCCGTCCAGAAGGACAAAGGCCGCAAGCCACAGCCTAAGCCCTTTCGTCCTTCTGCGCCCTCGCTCGTGCTCCGGCCCAGCAACGCCAAGGCCAGCAGGCTCGACCTTGGTATCCCAAACCCAGCCGCCGGCTTCCTCCAACAGGAAGCAGGGAGATAGTTCGGGAGGTCCCTCGGCCGGTCCCTGCTCCAAGCTTCCGCCCAGTGATCGTGGCTGAGGGTACGCCTCTATCCTGTCACCTCACTCCCTGTTCTCTGGGGGACGTGCTCAGACATCTTCCTTTCCACCTGGTCCACTGTTACCATAGACAGGTGGGTACTGGAGGTAGGGAAAGCGCCCACCTGATCTGAGCAGGCCCCGCCTTCTGCAGCAGCCAGCACTGGGGCCTCGGGGTCCGCAGCTCACTCATGCTCGCGAGCCTATTATCGCACCCTCCTCCAAAAGGAGGTAATCACGAGGTGGAGGACCCCTCAGACCCGGGTTCGTGTCCAGGTATTTCCTGGTTCGAACGGACGGGCCTCGGCGCCTATTTCTACTCCACACCCACTCCGAACAAGTTCCTAAGGTCTCGAACCTTCAGGATGGTCACTGGCGCAGATAATACCATCTCTGGAACACGGCATGTGGTTCCGCTCTGGACCCACAGGACGCGGGGTTTTTCACTTCCTATCCGGCCCCGTCACATTGGAGATTTCTCCGCCGAGCGGAGAGGGATCCTCGAGTTCCAAGCCATGCTCTTCGAGTTTATCTCCAGCTCCCAGGGTCTTCACCAAATGCATGGCAGTGGTGACAGCATCTCTGCGGCGCTGAGGGGTCCGGTGTACACTACCTGGACGATTGGTTGATAGCAGCCTCCTCCAGACGGAGGTGGAGCGGTCCAGAGGTCTGGCCTCCAGGTTTGCTTCTCGCTGGCCTTCTATCAATGAGGCCAAGTTGGAATCGGAAATGGAGCAGGTGATCCTGTTCATCGGGCAGAGCTTCGACTCTCTCGAGCCAGAGCACGGCCCCCAGCTGACAGGGCCGAGGTTCTTACCTCCTTTGCCCAATCATTTCTGGTTGGGCCATCGTGCCCTGCCCGGACTTCCTGCTTTCCAGTCTCATGGTGGCCTATACCAGCGCATTGCCATGCTGGCACATGCGCCCTTCAGTGGGACTGGCCAGCCAGTGGTCACAACACTGCGATCCTTGACCAGCTAATGATAGTGACCCAGGAGATGTGGAACGCCCCAGTGGTGGACCGTTCATTCCATCTGCAGGAGGGCATCCGCTTGTCCGCCCGAGCTGACGGTCTCTATCGACCGATGCCTCTCTGATGGGTTGGGGTGCCCATCTGGGGGAACACCGAGCGCACGCCCTCTGGTCCCCGCGGGAGTCCCGATGCCACATCAACCTGCTGGAGCCCCGAGCGGTCCGCCTAGCTCTCACCGCCTTTGCTCCGTTTCTCCGGGGTCAAGTGGTCCGAGTCCAGATGGACAACACCACGACCATGTACTACCTGAACCACCAGGGCGGGACGCGCCCATGCTTCTTATGCATGAAGCCTCCAAGATGGTCACTGCAAGAAGCCTGGAGGTGATCTCCTAGCCATTCATGTGGCAGGAGCCCAACACCCTGGCCGATGCCCTGAGCGGATAGGGGCTGCATCTCACGAGTGGCTCTCATGCCGGAGGTAGTACAAGATCTGTTCTCCCACTGGGGCACACACCTCAGTGGACTTGTTTGCCCAGGGAGAACGCCAAGCTGAGGCTGCTTTATGCCCGCCCCCTCAGCAGGGTCTCGCTGCAAGGATGCCTTCGAGGCTGTGGACCCCGCCTCTTTACGCTTCTTTCCCCATTTCCCTTGATTCACAAGGTGCTTCTCAAGGCAAGGAGGGACAAGGCGCAGGTGATTCTGATAGCCCCAGACTGGCCCCGCCAGTTCTGGTACCCAGATCTCCTCAGCCTCAGCTCCAGTCTCCCGAGGCAGCTTCTAGCTCGCCCGGACCTGCTGTCAGTCAATCAGGGGAAGGTGTTCCATCCGGACCTTCAATCCCTGCACCTGACGGCCTGGTTCCTGAGTGGCTAGAGTTCCAGGCCTTGGGTCTTTCCGATGAGGTTCTCAATGTTGTTGAGGCGTCCCGTAAGGAGTTGACCAGAAAATGTTACCCTTCAAATGGAAGAGATTCTCCATTTGGTGTCAGAACAGAGGCTTGGACCCTTCCTCCTGTTCTGTGTGACATTTGGACTATTTATGGTCCCTTTCAGTCAAGGGGCTTAGGTCGACCCACCCTAGGTGCACTCTGAGCTATCTCTGCTACCGGGCGCTGGCCGGGAGCAGTCGGTACGAGGAAAAGGTGGTCGGGCACTTTTTCAAAGGCCTTGATCATATTCCTCCGTGCGAGAACCTCCACCTCCGTGGGATTTACTGCTGGTATTGGCAAAGCTCATGGGCAAGCCATTCGGAACCAATGCACAGGTGTGATCTCTCTCACCTGTCGTGGAAGACCACCTTCTTGGTGGCTATCACGTCAGCCAGAAGGATGGGGAGAGCTCCAGGCGCTTTGCATCGAGTCTCCTTACCTGGTCTTCCACAGGGACAAGGTTGTCCTCACCCCACCCGAAATTCCTTCCAAGGTGGTGTCGGGAGTTTCACCTTAACCAGGTGCTGACTCTGCCGGTGTTCTACCCCAGTCACACCTTGGAGGTCATATATAGGCTCCATACTCTGACCCTAGAGAGCGCGCTTATTATAAGGAGCGCAGCTGAAATTGGGAGAGGTTCGCCAGCTGTTTGTCACCCGCTGAAGCCACACCTGGCAGACCTGCAGCCAAGTGGACGATAGGCAGGTGGGTCACCTCCATAGATCGCTGCTATAAGTTGGCGGGCATGGAGCCTCCCAAGGGATAAGAGCTCATTCTACCCGTCTATACTGCTGCATGGGTGGCTGCTTCCAGGGACGCCCCATCCAAGAAATCTGCAGGGCTGCTACCTGGAAGTCAGCACACACCTTATACCCATTACCACATCGACCTTGAGTCACGTCGGGATGCTGGTTTGGGGCCTCGGTTCTCCAGTCTTTATTCCCTAAGTAGGGATGTCGCTTGCCTCCCTCCTCCCGGAGAACTGCTAGAGTCTGCCAGTAAGTGTGGATGAACAACATATCCATGTCCCTAGAATACAGGTTACTCACCTGTAACAGGAGTTCTAGGAATGGTATATGTTGTTCATCCACGACCCCCCCGACCTCCCGGCTTCGACGCACAACCTGAGCTTCCAGCGGCCAGATCTACGCCATGGGCGGAGCTGAGAGTTTTACCACCCGGTGGGTGGGAGGAGCCAGCTTGAAGACCTTCCGCAAGATTTAAAGCTGCAAGGAACTCACAATAAGTGTGGATGAACAACATATACCATTCCTAGAACTCCTGTTACAGGTGAGTAACCTGTATTTTAAAGTGAAAAAGATGTTCCAGGACTAGAGGGCATGGGATGAAGTTGGAGGGAGGACGATTCAGAGGAAACATGAGAAAGAATTTCTTCACAGAACGGGTGGTGGACAAGTGGAACACCCTGCCAGAGGAAGTGGTGGGGGCTGAAACAATCATGGGATTTAAGAAGGCATGGGATAGACATAAAGGAATTCTGGAGGTCAAGGGTAAGGGGCAACAGACTTCTAGGAAGACAAACTGAACTTACAAGCTCAAATGGGCAGACTGGGTGGGCCATAGGCCCTTATCTGCCGACACTGTCTATGTATCTATGTATAAGTAGAGGTTGTGGGAATCAGGACCAGGTCTGCTGGATCTTCCAAGCTCATTCAAAGTTCATTGCTCTAACCGCTAGGCTATACTGCCTTTCTTAATAAACATGAGTATTAAACCAAAACAACAAGATTAATAAATATTTTTTTCTTTCATGGTCTACTTGGTACCCCACTCCTTCGCGCCCTTCAAGTGTCCCCAGCCTGCCCACTAGACTCACCAACCTCTGCCTGTCCCCAACTCCAGGCTCCCTGAGGTATCTGTCATGACATCTATTCCAGCTTATCCCTGCTGGGAGCTTTCTCTGCTACCAACAGGGAGGTTGTGCTTGTGATGCCTGGGGCATTGGTCAGGGTGGGGGTTGGGGTGATGCACTGAGGGGGTTGGATGGTGTGGGGGAACATGGAGGCTGTCACTAGATGCACCTCAAGTGGGAATTTCCTGGGTTCTTCTTTCTCTTCTGCCCACCTCCCATGTCAGGGTTTGCATATTGCAACATCCTGCGGGGCACGTGACATTGTCTGTCACTGATGGCCGCCAAGTGTGCCTGCTCTGAGTTCCAGCTCCAGGAGTCATTCACGTAGCAGTGTACGCAAGTCCCTCCCTCCTGGTGTCTACTCTGATTGTCCCAGAGTTGGTGCACAAACTCGTGTCACCAGTACGCCGGGTGGATGTCCCAATGCTCAGTGCCATGGAGCCAGCTAAAAAATGAGTTTTATTTACAGACTATTGAAGGAAATCATTTCTTTATGTTTTTGACTTATAATTAGATCTATGGAGAATTTCTGTATTTTTTCATGTGCAGTCATGCAGAAATTGCACTTTCTGCAGCTACTGGCCTGCATTTTCAAAGACCCATGCAGACCGCTGCTGCATCTGAATTTGAAGGGTGCATTGCCATCAGCAGGTGGTTGCACCACAATCTGCTGCACTGTGCTTGCATCCAGATTAGTGACACAGCTACGGCATGGCCTGCATTTGCACCACGGATATGCCTCCGTTATGAGACAAGCATATCTAGCGCCATGACGTGTTGGTTTTGAGGCATCTATGAAAATATGACACAGTTGTTTGTCACATCTGCCCAATGCAAATTTGTACAGCAGGATGCAACTGCATAATTTTTGAGCACTTTGGAAAATACCACCTACAGTCTTTCACAAAGAATCCATCAGTTCTGCAGGTTGATAGGAAGTGCAGCATTTTATGGAGTTCTTCTGAACTGGGTGAATTTTGTAGACTTCTGCAGTTCCCCCTATAATTTGTGAACTTTGGGCAAATTTAAGTTCATTCAGTGTTTGTAAAATCATCAGGAATTTAGAGATGTTAGTTTTCATGGTTGAATCATGCAATGTTGCACAGCTGTATTTTTAACAGAAGTGGTTGAGGAGTCCTGCTGTAGGAAATGCTGGTGGTATTTATACTGTTAGACTAGGTAAGGCAGCTGGGATCCGAGCCTCTATAAATAACAGGACATGCATGTATTTTTAATCCAGGAATTGAACTCACCTGTGAAAAGGATGTCGACTTGGCTACACAAGTCCAGGAGCTACTGGAGTTCCTTCATGAGAAACAGCATGAACTGGAGCTAAATGCAGATCAGACTCAGAAGCGTCTGGAGCAGTGCCTACAGCTGAGACACCTACAAGCCGAGGTCAAACAGGTCAGGTCAAAGATATTTCACTGTATCCATTCTGTCACATCCTACCATCTCTCAGGTTGTTTCACTGTGGCTGGTCCAGTGGCCAGGATTTCCTTCAGATATAAACCAATTAACACTGTGGCAAAAATACAGTCAGTTTGATGAAAATACCTTGCCACTGTTTGTCACAGTAACTAGAAGATTGCATTTTGATTTGCAGACTACCACATACACACAGTACAGGAGGCGAAGTACCAGGTACACACAGTATGAGAGAGAGAGTATCAAGTATACACAGTGCAGGAGACAGAGTACCGGGTACACACATTACAGGAGGTGGAGCACCACATACACACAGTACAGGAGACAGAGTACCAGGTACACACAGGACCGGAGACAGAGTACCAGGTACACACAGTACAGGATGCAGAGCACCAGGTACACACAGTACAAGAGACAGAGTACCAGGTGCATACAGTACAGGAGGTGAAGTACCAGGTACACATTACAGGAGGCGGAGCACCACGTACACACAGTACGGGAGGCGGAGCACCAGGTTCACACATTATAGGAGGTGGAGCACCACATACACACAGTACAGGAGGCAGTGCACCAGGTACACACAGCACAAGAGACAGAGTACCAGGTACACACAGCACAAGAGACAGAGTACCAAGTACACACAGTACAGGAGGTGGAGTACCAGGTACACATAGTCAGGGGCCCTGTCCCATGTTTACTGCAAGTCTACAGTTGTGGCAACTGCTGCAGAAACAAGTCTCTGCCACAGAAACAGCATGTTTAGTGTGGTAAAGATGGCCACCACTGACCCTCCTCCCCACACACACATGCGCAAAATTGCTAGAATGATTGTGAGGAAGCCTAAAGTGGCATTAGTGTGAGTTTGCTGATAGTTCCATTATACATCCCTCCACCCTGGGAGGTTCTGTTGAATAGCAGTGGTCCATGGGACAGTTCCTTTCCCAACCACTGGCACGCGGCCCTAAAGCTGATGGCCATTATGGACTTCTACAAACATTGAGGAAACCGCAGAAAGTCCGTTACATAACAAAAACCAAAAAATAGGTGGTTTTATTTGCTGATTGTGTAACTGTGGAATGAAAAAGTATAACAATAGTAACTGTTGCAAAGCCCCAAACTGGTATTCTTCACAGATCTGTCTGATGTAAAACGGTCCACCTGCTCTCTGGCCTTACTGTAAGTCCTTATAAAGTGGGACAAAAGGGGATGCAGAAGCCATACTGACGTCTTTGTCATGACTTGTGTTGAAGTAGCAAGTAGAAGGGAGCCACTGGCGTGGCCTTGCAGCACAAACTTGTACCAACAGACTTCAGGCACGTGGGTGGGAGTGAGGGACGGAGCAATTGAAGCAGCATTGCTTTGCAGCCTTTCACTACTGGTCATAAAGAAGTGGACAGGCAGGAGGAGAAAGCTGCAGAAGTGTGTCTGCGGTAAACCAGCACTGGGAAGGTGGAAGGGAGCCATGGGAGGATAAAACAGATTGCATTAAAAAAATAAATAACCCATCAGTTCTCCCCATTCCCTACTTCCAGTCCATGTCATGGTGTCAGAACTGATTTGCTTTAGATGTGCTTAGGGTCTCTGTACTCTGTGCCATTTGCTTATGATAGAATTTCAGAAATTCTGAGCTCGATTCCATTCGGAGTCTGATTAAGGCATCGGAATGAAACTGGAGATGGAATCGGAAATTGATTCTGCATCCTAAGACCTACAAATATTGAACCTCCACCTAAACCTGAACACAGTTAAGTGTACAACAGTATGGAATGGGTCCCTCACCCTTTCTGTGGCTTTCCCCCTTTTATTCACCCTTGTATCCTCCTACTGTCCCTACCTTAAGGCAGCTGCTTCATCTGCTGGGAAAGCCTGACCACCTGGCTTTTGTTCCGGCTCAGGCATCTATTCCTGAGGTCCAGTGGTCTGACAAGTTCACTATGTGATAGTTAGAGACCACCTTCCTCGGCCCGTCACCTTGCCACGTCAGCTTGCAGTCACCTCATTACAGACTTTTGTAGCCCAACTCACTATTGCATAAATGTGTACGCTAGCCACAGTGCAGGGCACACACTCCTCCACCCCTGAAACCCAAGCCCCACTAACAGCCAGAATCAGTATCCTCTTCCTCTGACCCTGAGAAGTTACCCCCGAACTAGAGTGATCAGTTAACATGTGGCCAGTAGCACAGTACCCAACTGATTATCATCATACCCCACTGAGGTGCTGATTTAGCAAGCAACAATTCAGAACTAAAAGCTGGTGAGGTCACCAGTGCATCATGGTCCTCCACTGACTGAGTTTCCTCGGAAAATGGGAGGTGAGGAGGTTAGGCCTGCCTTCATCAAACCCTGGGTAACCCCAGACACCTTGCTTCCAGTGCAACATCTGGAGTGGCTGAAAAACCCAGGGTTTGGTCAGGTAGGCCACCTCCTCACCTCCCAGTTTCTCAGGAGACTCATTCAGGTGGAGGGCTATGATACACTGTGATGACCTTACAAGCCTTTGGTTGTGTTCTGTAATGTGTTGTTTGCTAAATTGGTGGCTTGGTTGATACTGGACTTGCTAGGTAGTAATATATCATTCTGGGTTGGGTGGTGACTCCTTGGAGGCAGTGGCTTCTGCCTGCTAGTGGGGCTTGCATTTTTGGGTGGGCACATAAGCCGTGTGTGGCTGGTATACACATTTACACAGTGATGAATTGGGCTACTAATGGTGCAAGTGGCAACTGTGAGTTGGCGACTTGGCGTGGCAACAAAGGTGACGGGTTGGGGAGGTGGGTTTCTCTCTAACTATTGATTATATTTATGGAGGAAGAACCTGGACCATGGGCCTAGGATTGCATGTCAGAGCTGGAGCCTCATTGTCACCGGACGAGAGCAGATGGCACACATATGGACTGCAGAGACTTTCCCAGCAGCAGTCACGTTAAGATAGGGAGAGTAGGGAGTAGGGACAGGGAGGCACGGGGATGGAGGAAGAGGGAGGCCAGACAGGGTCCAGTAAGATTTCAAAACATTTTATTCAGTCGGTTGGATCAGGGAGGTAGTATTATAAATAGACTTGAATTGGATTTGGATTCCAGTCATTTTGGGTGGAATTCAGGAATTCCCAAAAAAGCTTAGACTCTGATGAATCCAGTTCCGTTCAATGGATTGTGAGCAACCCAATTTGAGATTCCCTTGCCTGTGCATCTGCCAGACTGCACCAGGCTGCCTTTTTCTCTGCATTCTTTCAGGGCAACTAGATTTGATTTTGAGGGTCATTTCAGTTGCCATAGAATATGAAGCCCGACACAGAATTGCAACAGAGTTGCAACGTAATTGCTCATGGTCTAGCTACAGCAAGCAGAAGGTCCTGCTGCAGAATGTCGGTTCACATTGCTGTGGTGTACACAGAGCTCTGTATATGGTATATGGGGCAGTGAACCAGGTACACATGCTACACTAGGCATAGTACTGTACTAGGCATAGTACTGTAGCAAGTACGTACAGTACACTAGGCATAGTACAGTGTACATACAGTACACTAGGCAAAGTACCAGGTACAAACAGTACACTAGGCATAGTACTAGATACACATAGTACAGTAGGCATAGCACCAGGTACATATAGTGCACTAGGCATAGTACCAGGTACACACAGTACACTAGACATAGTATCAGGTACACACAGTACACTCCTGTGGAGGCCCCCTGGCAATTCCCAGGTCAAGGCTAAAATCGGCTGGCGACAGGACTTTTAGTGTCGCCGCCTCGGCCCTGTGGAATTCGCTTCCCTCTGGGGTTAAGGGGGCCCCCACTTTGGAGGTTTTCAAGACTTGCCTTAAGGCCCTCCTATTTGCCAAGGCATTTTCAGATTAATATGAATCTACAAGTACTGATTTGAGTATAGAAGCTGAGAATTTGATATTTGTTTAATGTTTACATGGATTATTTTATTTTAACAATTTGTGTGTTTTATCGATATATTTTGGAAATATGTGTTTATATATTTGTGCGGCGTCCAGAGTCTCCAGGATTGGGTGTCTTTTAAATAAATTTTGCCTTGCCTTGCCTACATACAGTACACGTGGTATAGTACCAAATACTGTACATACAGTGCACTAGGCATAGTACTAGGTACACACAGAATGCTAGGCATAGTACCAGGTACACGCAGTACACTAGGCATAGTACCAGGTACTGTACATACAATACACTAGGCATAGTACTAGGTGCACACAGTCCACTAGGCATAGTACCAGGTACACAGAATACACTAGGCATAGTACCAAGTACTGTACATACAGTACACTAGGCATAGTACTAGGTACATACAGTACACTAGGCATAGTACCACGTACTGTACATACAGTACTTTAGGCATAGCACTAGGTACACACAGTATACTAGGCATAGCACCAGGTACACAGAATACACTAGGCATAGTACCAAGTACTGTACATACAGTACACTAGGCATAGTACTAGGTACATACAGTACACTAGGCATAGTACTAGGTACACATACTACACTAGGTATAGTGCCAGGTACACACAGTAAACTTGGCATAGTACTAGGTACACACAGTGCACTAGGTATAGTACCAGGTACACACAGTACACTAGGCATAGTACCAAGTGCATACAATACACTAGGCATAGTACCAAGTACTGTACATACAGGACACTAGGCACAGGTAGGCCACTTCCTCACTTCCCAGTTTCCCAGGAGACTTATTCAGGTGGAGGGCTATGATACGCTGTGATGACCTTACAAGCCTTTGGTTGTGTTCTGTAATGTGTTGTTTGCTAAACTGGTGGCTTGGTTGATACTGGATTTGCTAGGTAGTATGGTGGCACTGATGGCTGAGGAGCTAGACATCACACCTTGTGCCCCGTCAGTGACCCGTGTTCGGGAGCGAGCATGGGCCACCAGGGGTCAGCAGGGGAAGGAGAGGATTGGGCGTCCAGTGACTGCTTTCCTCTCCTGGGGATGGGTGGGTATGTCGTTCGCTCCTTGGCTGCCTCCTGTTGCAGGATGGGGGCTAGCATCAGAGCTAGGGAGACAGGTAGCATGGCATTGTGACACCCAAGTGCCTCCACACACGCGCATTCACAGCCATGAGGGGAGGGGCCAAGTAAAGCATGAAAAACATGGCTGCTGACTCTATGGAAGCCCCTTCAACACTCTGCGCTGCCGCCTCAAGAACACCCAGGCCCTCTCTGGATATGTACATGGGAAGGGGGCAGAACCACCCTTCTGACCTGCCACAGGGGGTAAGCTGTGGAGGATGCCAGGAGTGAAGCGTTGACTGAAGACTGGAGGAGGACAGATGCTTGCTGGCAGGCTGAGGAGGATAAACACTATATATATTTAAAAAAAAAAAAGTATTGTTCACCATAATACTGAAAAATGGTTATACGTGCTGTGCATTGCAGTTATGGTAGGTGATGCCCAGTATCACCACTCAGTTGTGATTGAGTGCAATGAGAAAAAAATGATCATATTCTTTGTCCTTCTAGCTGTATTACTCTGAACTGAATACAGTACTATAGAATTAGTTTTTGCAGCAACTGTTGTTTACAAAGTAGTGAGTCAGATACTGGTAGTGCAGGGACTGTGTACAGTGTAGTACTTGTGCAGCAGCCATTAAGTGCACTAATAAAGGGACCTATTCTCGATGCCTATGCACCACGTATGTGAGGCGCGTAGGCATCCCTAATTCAGAAAGCCACGTAGCCAGGGTCCCAAGGATCCCTGGTGGCATTCATGAATGGTGTGCCAGCCAATTGTGCACTGGATCCCTCGGCCGCCTGAGCAGCTGCGCACCACAGGCAGTCTGGATGTGTGCCAGGGGGCATGCCTGCACTCTGCACAATTCACCAAGGTGTGGGGTGCTGGACCAGGAGGAAATGTTACACATCCGGGACCCAGCTGTAAATGTCTACGTGCCCCCCCAGTGGTTACCAGTGGGGTGCGACAGCAACAGGATCCCATACACACTGCTGTTTTTCACCTACGAAAATTAACTGCCATAGTGGGTATGTCATTTTTTTTTTTTTTTGTGGGACAGGAAGAGAATGGTTTAAAAAATATTTTCAGGAGGGGCACCGTTTGGAAGGAAAATGAAAAGATAATCATTTTGGTAGTGATATCTGTTGTTCGCAACAAGTCAAAGAAAGCTTTAAAAATAGCCAAAAAGTTTCAAAATGACCTGACTGTATCTATAACCTGATAGCTTCTGGTGGCCTAGGCAGCTCCCAGACCCCCAGCCTACTGGTTTAGTATTTCTCAGGACAACCAGAACTTTTGTCAGTATTTGCCCCTCCCCATCAAAAAAGCTAGCTACACTCCTGCACTTACAGTGGTGTCAACCACCCACCCTGTACTCCACAGTACACTCACGGTTTTACTGTAAGTGCTTAATTTGCAGTGGAATACAGTGACATGAATACAAGTTACAGTAGAGAACACAGAGGAGTAAGGGTGGTAATCTCAGGACTGGGGTAGGTGGGGCAAGACAGAATAGGTTAGTGAGCAGTGTTAACTGGACAACTACAGGGGTATTTGAGCTACCCCAACCAAAACATCTGGAAAGTGGAAAGATTAGGGGTTAGTTGAAGGAAGGTTAATAGTTTTTTTCCAGTCAGATGGACCTCAGAAGGAGGAGGACTGTCTGGTATAGTATAGCTTGAACTGAGGCAGTACCCAGCTAAGTGCCTTTGTTGATCTTAGTAAGGGAGTATGGGCTGGGGAGAAGAGGAATTTGAGGTACATGGGGGTGGGGATGTGGATTGATTTATGGAGAAATGTTTACCTGTGGAAGTCCCTGTGGGCTATAAGGCTCAATCTGTCAACTTGGTTGTATAACAGTTTCATCCTTGGGCCTCATAGCACTGCTTTTAGTATGTCTAATTCTCTTTAAGTATGTGGAGGGCATACCCCTTTTAACAGTTCAGTTCATTGGTTTCAGAGCACTGCTTTTTATAATTGTTATTCTGATTTTCTTCATGTGGGGACATACATCTCTTGAATGGCTGCACAGGTTAGGGATGGTCACAGTGACCGACTCACCTTTGACCTCTGAAAGGACTGGAATGCATGGCATTTCATGAAGCATTCCTTCCCAGCTTAACAAATGAGCATCCCACGGGATGGATGTGGGGTGGGGGGCAGTGTCTGGTGAAACTCTGATCCCTGAAATAAACTTTTGATTCTTTACAGGTCAGATAAGCATTTGTCAATGCCGAATGTTTGCTACTTGCATTGCTGTTGTACTTGATCCTGCTTGTATACATTTTTCCTATTTTCCTGTATATTTACCCAAGACAGACCAGCTGCAATGTAATATGTCATTTGCAATAGGATCCTGAATTTACACTCTTTTATACTGCGTTTACCCAGGATAATAGAAGTGAGATGAGATATCTTGTTTTCAGTGTGGTCCTGCTTTTTATAGATAATAAGATAATCTATGATAGAGGAAAGGGTGCGTTTGTATTTTTTTTTTATCCAGTTGGGAATAAATAGTAGTTCACGGATACGAATAGTTCCCCTGTTCGGGAAGGCCTCCCAAATATTTGGGAGCCCTACTATCCAAGGTATTTAGGGAAATATATTTCAGTCCCTGCACACTCCTAGTAAGTAAAATTAAAAACTGTGCCCGTGTCTTGTGTTTTGAAAAAAAATCATACCTTTAGTTCCTTTCTGGACAGTCCATCACAGATCCAGTAAATTCCTGAAATAAAACACTTTGCTTTGAAGTGGTGAGTTTCAAGAGATTGTACAGCCTGTGTGTTACAAGACAGGAGACTGCACACAAAAACTTTATGCAGGCATATTATAATACTATTGCAGTATTATTATTATTTGTTAAGCACAATTCACAAAGGTATCAATACGTTGCACATCACAAAAATATAACATTGCCAGTACAAGTAAACAGATTACAAAAAAGAAGAAAACCATTGTAGTTTGTACCCTGTTTGAATGAATCTGCTTATTAAAGCAGCAGTAATTGCTCTCCACAGAATAAGAGTAGGACAAAATTGTGTGTGTGTGTTTGGGGGAAGGGGGTGAATATTTTTTCACTATATGCTAGAAATACTGAAATAAAATCTTGTTGATGCTGGAACTTTGCTGCATTTAGTGAAATTCAGTAACAAACTATTGCTACCCTGGGCTTTTCCCAAGCTTAGCACTAATAAATATTTGTGTGTACTACCATATCAGACAGAACTGGTACAAATTCAGTTTACTACAATACATTGCTCTAGCAAAGAGAATTTTGTTCCAGTGGGAGCATTCGTGTTTCAGAAAATGATGGCAAACAAGTAAACAAAAGTGCAGTTTTTCAATAATCGTCGGTATTCTTTTATTAAAGTATACAATTATTTCTTGTCATACAATATGTTGTGATGACATAGGAACATTCTTTAGGGAGAGCCCTGTCTACTTAAAATTATGCTAATTTCTCTGAATGCAAATGATTAATTTGAGCAAAATTCAGTTTTACAGGAGGGATGTCACTTTGTTAGTATTGGTTTGGATTTTTTTTGTGTTTTTTTAACCGATGCTTGGTCACCCTTTGGCTAGCCCTTTACTGGGTAGGACTAGCCCACCTCAGATCCTGGGCCTGAATGCTAACTCCATATGGGAGAAACTACAGTTCTGCATTTTTTAAGAGTTAGCAGAGCTTTGCTTCTGAGTACAGAATTTATAAAAGCGCTCTTTATAAAATGGGTAGATAAAACAGACCCACGATTGGATGAGACTGATTGCAAGAGTGTGCAGCAATATTGCTTGGTGCATGGTCGTTTTTTTTGTTGTTGTTGTTGTTAAAGACCCCTTTTTTCCCATCTTCTGTTTTTCTTCCTCATGGCCAGGACAGGCTGGGCTCCTATCAGCATTGCCCTGCCAATCGCCGCCATCCTGCACCTCTCCAGGACTTACCTGAGAGTGGGAATACTCCTACAGATTTTCTTTGTGGCCGGGTAAGGAGGGGGAGAGCAAGCCCCCATCCCAAAATCACATAATCCTGCCTTGGGCCTCAGGGTCCGGTGATGAAGTGGGTGAGGGTTGGTGGGCAGGCTTCATTAATGACTATCCTGCCACCATTTTCTTCCATTTTTTGTCCCTTCCCCATGCTGGGGCATGCTTGTCAACATGTGTATGTGGAGGCACTTGCACGCTGTGGAGTGCCACAACACCTCCCTTCTTTCTGCCCTCCTGGATCTGCACTGCCACTAGCCTCCGTCTGGTGGCAGTCATGCAGCAGAGTGTGTAGTCTTACCTCCCCAGGAGTTTCAGCCGCTCTCTCTTCTACCACCCTGGCTGACCCCCGCCAACTCGTGCTCATTACTGAACATGGGTTGCCAGTGAAGTGAGAAGTAAGACGCTTACAGCACTTCAGTCTTCTGTGCTAGTGGGTTGGTGTTAAAGACTCATTTTGTAGTGCAGTAACATACTGTAGTGTGTGCTTTAAGCTGTACTCTTCCCACTTAGTAAATCCAACGAACAGCAGCCGCGATTGGCTAATGTGCCCGGTGCTTACCAAATGAACGGCCAGCTCCGCATATAAAGTTCGCAATCAACAGCACAAAGTATGGTGTCACTCAGGTCTTGCAATAATGCTACAATGAGCCTGAGGTATCAAGATAAAGATTTGAAGTTTATTGAAGACCACTCACATACCCGTGGTTAGAGGAGCACGGTTGTGTGAGTGGTCTTCAATAAACTTAAAATCTTTATCTTGATACCTCAGGCTCATTGTAGCATTATTGTAAGACCTGAGTGACACCATATTTTGTGTTGTTGATTGTACTCTTCCCACTTACCAAGTAGTTGAAGGCACTCTGTCTGCTGCTTATGCCTCACAACACACATAGAAACATAGAAACATATACTTTGACGGCAGATAAGGACCACTTGGCCCACCCAGTCTACCCATTTCCCTACCTACTGGATAAGCTGCAGATTCTAGTTAACCAACAGCTTGTTTCCTGCAACCCCCCACTATAATTGCTTTGTGTCTGTCCCATGCATGTTTGAATTCCCCCACTGTTTTAGACCCAACAACCTCCTCAGGAAGGCTGTTCCATGTATCCACCACTCTGTCTGTGAAAAAGAATTTCCTCACATTACCCCTGAGCCGTCCCCCCTCTATCTTTAAACTGTGCCCCCTTGTTCTTACACATTTCTTTTTCTGAAAGATGCTACCCTCCTGGACTTTGTTGATTCCCTTGAGGTACTTGAACGTTTCAATCATGTCCCCCTGTCCCTCCTTTCATCAAGGGTATACATATTAAGCTCTCTCAGTCTCTCCTCATATGGTTTCTGATGTAGACCCTGCACCATTTTAGTTGCCCTCCTCTGGACTGCTTCCATCCTGTCTATGTCCTTGCGTAGATGAGGTCTCCAAAACTGCACACAGTACTCCAGATGGGGTCTCACCAACTGTCTGTACAGAGGATAACCACTTCCTTTTCTACTTGTGATGCCCCTTCCTATGCATCCCAGTATCCCCCTGGCTCTCCTTACCAACTTTTCACATTGCTTACCCACCCTTAGGTCATCTGATATGACTACCCCCAGTTCCCTTTCCATTTTTGTTGTTGTTAGTACCTCCCCTGCTAATGTGTACTCTTCTTTTTTTTTTGTTTCCCAGGTGCATTACTTTGCACGTCTTTGCATTGAATCTAAGTTGCCGTATGTCTGACCATTCCTCCAACCTTGCCAAGTCCCTTCTCATCTTTTCTACCCCCTCTTGTGTATCAACTCTGTTACAGATCTTTGTGTCATCTGCAAAGAGACATACCTTTCCTCAGACCCTCTGCAATATCACTTATAAAGATGTTAAAGAGGATTGGACCCAGTACTGAGCCTTGAGGTACTCCACTAGTAACCCCCCTTTCTTTGGAATGTGTTCCATTCACTATTACCTTCTGTGTCCTGTTGTGCAGCCAGTTCGCTACCCAGGCTACCACCCTGGGACCCATTCCCAGGCTGGCTAACTTGATTATTAATCTTTTGTGTAACATGTAACATGCAGCGATATAGCTTAATGTGCACCCTGTCATGTGTTATTGCTGATGTGGCATGCTGTACCCAGTTCTCAGCACCTTCTTTTGCTCTAGTCAGAGTGGTGCAGGTTACTGTTTATAGACATTTTCATGGACAAGGAAATGCTATCCCACAAGAGGTATACTCTGTTGTCTGCAAAATGGCATCCTTTCAAATGGGACAGCCGCTATGCCGCCAACTGTTTTGCTGCTGTGGAGAATCTTGGGCATCTCATCCTGCAAGAATAACTTAGTGAGTAGGTCACTGTATTATGAAGTGACTTGAGCTGGGGCTGGACAGCTCAATGTGGACTTGAAGTGGGTCATGGACCTTTTTACCACTAGGTCACTGGTCTGAATTCAGCTGAGGATGGCTGTTTAGTATGGCCTATATTATAGCAGCAGTATTTGTTAGATGTCAAAAATACATCTTACAGGTTTTGTTTTGCAAGATTGTATTTCTGTCAGAGACATAGATGTATCCATTTCATTTATGAACTGAGATACATTTGACTTTGAAAATGTTAAAAATTCCTGCTCTCTTGCCATGCACACAGTGGAAAAAAAAATAAAACATCTTGATGTTGTCAAAAGAAGATGTGAGGAGGTTATCCCAGCCTCAGACAGTTATCTGAATGAAATAGTGCACTTCTCCCATACAGGAAAATTTGACTGTAAAACCAAGTAGCAACCTCAACCCCACACCAGACTACAGCAAGACTATCACTTACATTTCAAGAAAATTCAAATTTATTCCTGCAACATAAAATAGTTATAGAGGCATATGCAGTCACAGAGCCACTGACAGTTTTAAAATGCTCACAGAGATAAATTGCATGACAACTTTCAAAACACTTGTATTCAATACAGAGTTTCCATAAATAACCATTATTTCAAGTAATATTCAGGGGCAGGATAAAGATTCTAGGCCAGTCTGCTGGTGCAGTGGTAGCACTGTTGAGTGTGCTGCTGATGACTCGAGTTTGGGAGCAAACTTGGAGCATCGGAGGATTGGCTGGGTGAGGTGGATTGAGTGTCAAGGGAACTGCTCTGCTCCAGAGAAGGGTTGCACAATGCCTGGTGTACGCATGGCCCTAGTGGTAGCTAGGGGGGCAGGAGCCTTAATGTGCGGGCAGAGGAGTGATAGATGTCAGGTGTGCTGCATGCAGAAGCATGTGCAGCATCACCCTTAACTTCAATGCATGCGTGCTCCTCAAGGAGGGAAAGAACACTGGAAAATTATCTTGGCTGGCAGGATGACCACCAACCTATTAAAGCCTTCACATCAGTGACCCATGCACCACCTAAGACTGCATCATTGACTGGCGGGTTAAGGAGGACTCCCTGCCTCCCCGCCATGTGGGGCAAGCCATGGGGGAATTGGACTGGGTAAGTCCAGGGAGAAGGCAGGTGACAGGGCTGAGGGTGGTCAATAGACGTTCGGCCGGCCAGGACAGGGGGCATAAAGAAATAAACAAAAAATAAATAAAATAATGAATCTAATATTTCTAAATAGTCATTTCAGAATGATTTGGATCTGTTTTAACAGTATCCTTCTGTGGCAGGGTTGAATAGGACCCTGTCCCAGTTGTTATGGAGAGTTTGAATGCAGGGATCTGTTCTGTTCTTTCCTTTCCTGTCTTCTGTCTGTCTGGTTGCGCAACCAAATTTTCTTGAGACCTAGGATTTGATCACCTCGACAATCTTGCAATTCTTTGCCTCTCACTGTTTCTGTCTTTTCCACCCTTGCGTATCTGCTGGTATAAAAATATATGCAAATCAGTATGTGGAAATGCAACTGATATTGGGATCCCTTTGTTTAGAAATTGTATAGTGTTACTGTTGAAACGTATATAATTATAGTTTGAGATAATTGTAAAAAACTATTTGGAACTCAAGGGGTTAACCTGAGATCAGTTTTTAAGCCCTTTTTCAGAAGCTGTGGTGAAGGGGCCTCAGTTCTGGGACATTGTGTTCTTGCTGCACCTGCCTGAAACATACAAGAACATTTTAGAAAAAAACAGGATGCTTGTTAAGGAAGGAGGGGTTGCAAAGACTTATAAGAGAGAGAGAGAGAGAGCTACAAGGTTTTGAGAGACACACAGAGATTGCAGGAAAACTCAGATGGATCTTCTCTGTTTATTCTGCCTTTCTAAATAGTTACTCTGAACAATTTTATTTTTTTATGTTACTGCTAGTACTAATAAACACTTTTTGTGAATTCTACAACTGCTCCTGGCTTTTCCTATGCTCCCTGACCTGTGCCTCGACCACAGATGGTGTCAGCCTAAGTGGGATTATGCTGTGCATACTCTAAGTCAGGAATTTTGTGCGTGGGTAGTGGACCTAGTACCAGGGAAGCAGAGAGAAAGGTATGGATTCTGCAGCAGCAAATCCAGGAGTAGTTACCAGGAGAATGGCAGCCAAACTAGCAGAGACAGAAGTCCAAGCTGAGATTGTACAGCCTGCGCAAAATATGGAAAAAGAACAGGCAGTGACAGAACCTGAAAGCCTGATGGACTTTTTCAAATGGTGGGCTATACAACAAAAAGGAGATGGAGAAGCAGAGAGAAAAAGAGATTCAATGTTTAGAGATGCATAGGAGAGAAGAGATGCAGCGACAGGAGCAGCAAATGAGAGAAAAGATGCAGCAACAGGAGCAGCATTGGCTGGATGCCTTGCAAGCTATCAAAGGCAGAGGGTCTGGCACAGATCCAGACGAGCAACAAAACACAAGCAACTTAAAAGCCATTAAACTTACAAAGTTGTGTTCTTCGAATGATATCGAAGCATACCTGACAACTTTTGAAAGAGTTGCCACAGTCTGCCAGTGGCCAAAGCAGCAATGGACAATCAGACTGGTACCCTACCTGACAGGGAAAGTCCAACTTGCTTACAGCAATATGGACACTGCACAGTCAAAAAACTATGACTGGTGAAAAGTGAAATCCTGAAAAAGTATGACATCTCGGGAGAGACCTACAGGCAGAAATTTTGATCTCTGTAGTACAACACAGTCGACAATTCTTAAGAAGCCTTCACCCAACTTAGAGAACTCCTGATAAAATGGCTCCAACCAGAGGGCAAAACAGTCCCATAGATCATCGACACATTTGCCATGGAGCAATTCATCAACATCCTGCCTACAGATGTGCAGCTTTGGGTAAAGGAACACTGACCAGAAAGTGGGAAAAAGGCTGTTTCTTTGGAAGAAGACTACCAAATGGCCAGACAGACACAACAGCAGTGAGGTAATAGCCAAGCCCTGGTAAGACACTCTCTTTTCCATTTAAACTCCAAGCCTGATAAGAAGTCTGGTGAGAGTAACAAATCTGGGCCCAAAGATGTTACTTGCTATAACTGTAATAAATCAGGTCATATTGTAAGAAATTGTCATAAGAAGAGTGACACTGGAGCAGATTTGTTCTTGGCAAATTGGGGCAAGTATTTAACAGATGTGAAGGTGGGGGATAAGACTGTAAAGGGACTCATTGATTCAGGAAGCAGACAGACCCTGGTACATGTTGAAGTGCTGGGAAAACACTGTGCAAAAGGACCAGGTACTGCATCCACGGAAACACTCTATACCATCCCACCACCCAAATGACTCTGACCATTAAGGGTGTGTAGCACCAAATGAAAGTTTTTTTCCTTCCGTTACTTCCTCCTGCAACCTTAGATAACCTGCTTTATCTTCCTATAGACACTTCTATGTATGTAAATACCATGTAATCTGTACAATATCTGTATAATTCTATGTACATATGAACTTCTTTTTCTTCCTCTCTGTAAAGAGTATTATCTGTATTGCCTTGTAAATACCTGTGTTGACCTGTATATACAATTGTTCGTGCTCCACCCAGGTCCATCTTGCAAATGAGCTTCTGCTCAACGATGAACGCCTGGTTAAATAAAGACTTGATTGATTGATTGATTGAAAGTGGGGGTAGTACCCCGTAGTTACCTGTACCCATGATTATTGGAAATGACTGTCCAGGATTTACTGAGTTACTCTCAGAGGAACTGAACCCTGCAGTTTCAGCAGCAGTGGTAGCAAGAGCTCAGGCAAAGAAAATCTCAAATGGTGGGTCACTTTTTCTTTCAATGACTTTGATTTGGACTTGTTTGAGCACAACTCCAAGATCCAGAAATCCAGGAAAGAAAGACAATGCCTGAAGAAACTGTGGCAAAAAATGACTGATGGTCATAAGGGGTTAACATATGAAAATGCTGAAACTAAACTGATCACTGATTGTGATTTTCTGTCAGAACAAGCTAACAATGTTTTTCTACAGAGTTATTGTAAGCAGCTGGGGGTGAAACCAAAACAGGGTGAACCATTGTTTAAAGTGGAACTGTCATCAGTGGGATTTCTTAATGTCTGAAAGCCCATAAAAAGCTAATTTGATTGAGCCATTGTGTTTGTCTGTAAATCTTTGCAGTCCAGAGTTATTCATATGTAAATCACGCTGTAATTAAGGGCTGGTGGCAGCCATATGTTTTTGGGCTCCTGACAGGAAATGATGTCACTGAGTGTCTAGGTCCTCCTTTGGCTCTATTTAATCCAACATCTTAACTAGGAAATTGACTATTTTATTAAGTGTGTTTTAATATGTTATTATAACACTTTCTACATCTATATAATTTTTTTGTATGTGCAATGAAGCTGAGTTATCACCTTTACATTTCAAACTGTTAGTAAAAATAATCCACCTTCAGGATTGGTTTAACCTCTAGGCTGTACTGCCAGCTGATCATCAAAAACTACACGTCTCAAAGCTGGCTCTGTGGTGTTAGCAGATATTTGGGCCCCGTATCAGGATTTCTAAACCCTGACTGTGTTCATGTCAATACAGATTTCTGGGACTGCCACAACACCAACTTCTGTCTTGTTTCCATTCCCTCTCTTTGCAGCCTTTTCTCTTACGGTTTCAGGTGTGAACTCGGGTCTATAAGATGCACATGTGGCTACGTACCTACTAGCCTGGTATCATGGGGCCAGCCTTGAAATGTGTAGCTTTTGATTATCAGTTGGCAGTACAGCTGTTAACAAGCTTCGTTTATCCAGCAGAATGGGTTCTGAGCATGTGTTAAGATTCTGAAAATATACTCTTTCTGTCCAGATTTGACTTGAAAAGAAAAAGTAAATGGGACACAATTACTTGTTTATTAATTGCAAAAACACATAGATGGACAACATTGTTAAAACATGCATAACCTGAAATGCATTATTAAAATATAGACTAATATATGGGTGGGTGTGTGTTACCAGAATTTTGCACACACCCGAGGTGTGGGATGCAACATGTACCCCGACGGGTTTATAAAAACAGTGCACACTCAGTGTGTATATAAAATTTGTTTTTATACACACACACACATATATATATGTGTGTGTGTGTGTGTGTGTGTGTGTGTGTGTGTATATATATATATATGTGTGTGTGTATATATATATATATATATATATATATATATATATATATGTATATATATATATATATATATATATATATATATAATGTTATTTTATTTAATTATTGGTGATATTTTTTCTCCTTTCATCACAGTTCAGTTACAGTAGTGCAGCATGTCTGTCAGAGATACACACACACACATTATGCCTGTCTCTCCCTTTTGTTTTTTTCTTTTCTTTTACATTACAGTGGTAATGACATTCTGGAAAGTCGCGGTCCGTCAACATTGTTGCATAGTGTAAGACGCACTCGAAGGATATGAGCAGCAGGATCAACCAGATTGATTTTTTTCATTTTCAAGGCAGGATCAACTAGTTAAATATTTAAAAATATTTAAAACCTTACTTGTCTTAACAGTGTGTGGCAAAGCTTGAGTGCTGATACCGGTGCTCGGTAATGGAACCACCATGTTGGGCAAGATGTTCAGCCCGCCCACAGTGAAAGTGCATGCCAGTTAGCTTTCTGTAGTGGCAGGTGTTGATTACAACCTCCTAGTTGTGACCACAGATATCAACTGGGAGGTTGTAACTGGAGATGTGTCTTTATCTGTATGTAAAAAATGGTCACCGTTAATTAAATAGTATTTTACTACTTTTGATGAAGTTAAAAGTATAACAGTTTCTTACTGAAATACTTTGGATGGAATGGGATTTTCTGCCATAATAATGCCAGAATTCTATTGGATTATTAGGAGGCAATATAGTGCAGTGGTTAAGGGCACTGAGCTACAAACCTGGAGAGATGGGGTTGAATCCCACAGCCCCCACTTGCATACTGTGTGACTCTGAGCAAGTCACTTAACTTCCTTGCGTTCCCAGGTCACACCTGGAAACAAACTTCAGCTTAGTGTGCCTTTCCTGTTTAAACAATTTCCCCTTTCCCTTATTTTTGTGAACAATTTGAAATGTAAAGGTGGCAACTCACTAGTTTCATTGCATATACAAAACAACTATAATAAATGTAGAAAGTGTTATAGTTACAAAATCCCATTCCATCCAAAGTATTTCAGTAAGAAACTCTTATACTTTTAACTTCATCAAAAGAAGTAAAATACTCTTAGCGATGCATTTCAGATTATGTATGTTTTAACAATGTTGTCCATCTATAGTGACTGCATCCTATATTTTTTCTTTTCAATTCAAATCTGGACAGAAAGAGCACTTTTTCAGAATCATAACACATGCTCAGAATGTTTTTACTGTCTTTGTCCTGGAAAGGCACGCTGAGCAACAACTTGTTCCCAGGTGTATTGTAGGAGCACAGGGAGGCCATGATGCCAGGCCAGTAGGTACGTAGCCACATTTATTATTATTATTGAGTGAATTTTGTTGACTCAGTAGGCCCACTGAGACTAGAAGTCCCTTTTTCAGGGGCGACTGAGGGGAGAGGGGATGTAGATGGTAACCAACTGAAATTGAACCAGATTAAGATGTTGGTGGTATCTTTAGTGAATTTGAATCTTGTATACCCGAATTCACACACAAACTTGTAAGAGAAAAGGTTGAAAGAGAGGGAACTGAAAAAGACAGAAGGTGGTATTATGGCAGCCCTAGAAATCTGCACTGACATGTTCAGCTGGCAGTACTGTATATATCCTGTAGGTTAAAGCAATCCTGAAGATGGATTATTTTTACTAACAGTTTGAAATGTAAAGGTGATGACTCACTAGTTTTAAAGCACATACAAAACAATTATTATAGGTGTAAAAAGTGTTGTAATAACACCTTAAAACATACTTAATAAAACAGTTGATTTCCTATTTAACCTGTTGAAGTAAATAGAGTCAAATTAGGACCTAGACCCTCAGTGACATAAATTCCTGTCAGGAGCCCAAAACCTATGGCTGCCACCAGTCCTTAATTACGAGTGGTTTACATAAGAATAAATCTGGACTGCAAAGATTTAGAGATAAACACAATAGCTCAATCAAATTAACTTTTTATGGGCTTTCAGACACTAAGAAATTCTATTAATTACAGTTCCCCTTTAAAAAATGTAATGGGTTACTGTACAGAGTTTGGGTTAAACCTCAGACACAGGACTAGACAGAACAATTGGTTATACCACAGAAGTATAGAACAGAGTTGTTACAGATAGCACATGATAGTCCTATGGCTGGTCACGCAGGGAGGGATCACATCCTTGCCACATTGCTGTACAGATTTTACTGGCCTGGAATTCATCAAGATGTTGCTACCTATTGTAATTCCTGTGCTGAATATCAGAAAGTAGCCCCAATCACTAGAAAAGACAAGGTGCCCCTGCCCTTGATGGATGTGCCTTTTGAGAGAATTGCAATGGATGTGGTTGGTCCTTTAGACAAAAGCAAAAAGGGTAATAGATTTATCCTGGTAGTATGCGACTATGCAACTCGATACCCAGAAGCAGTTCCATTGCATACTGGCATAGCTTCAAAAGTGGCAGCGGAGCTTGCCCAGATTTTCAGCAGTATGGGCATGCCAGAATAGACTATTACTGATCAGAGAATGTAATTTTGGTTCTTCACTGCTTAAGCTGCTGTATAGACTACTAGGTATCACTGCCATAAGAACTTCCCCCACTACCCTCAGACAGACAGTCTTGTTGAGCATTTTAACCAAACCCTAAAACACATGTTAAAAAGGTTTGTAAAATGGGAAGGGAAAGATTGGGACTAATACTTGCCTTACCTACTTTTTGCTTACAGAGAAGTGTCACAAGCTGTATAGCAGGCAGCCAAGAGGGCCACTGGATGTGATAAAAGAAACGTGGGAAGATAACCCCACTCAGAAACAATCTATAACATCTTATATGTGTGCCCTAAGAAAAAAGCTGGCAAAATATGTTGACATCACCCATAGTAATCAGGAAGAGGCCCAAAACCAGCAGAAGGTATATTATGACCATGGGATGAAGGAAATAGTTTTTGAGCCAGGTGTACAGGTTTTGCTACTGTTACCCAGAACAGAAAATAAACTGTTAATGAAGTGGCAAGGGCCTTAAAGAGTGCTTAGATGTACTAGCACCATTAACTACAAGACTGAGACCCCGATACGAAAAATCCTACTAAGATATACCATGCTAACCTCTTCAAGAAGTGGGTTGAAAAAATGTTAAAAGCTGTTTTGCTAGTCTTACCAGAAACTGATAAAGAAGATATTGATGTAGCGTATGATAGACTGGAACTGCTGATACTATAAAGGTGACTGTATCCTTAACCTCGGAACAAATCGCAGAAATTCATAACTTGCTAAAGACATTTAACAGTACTTTTACCACAGTACCACACCAAACAAAAGGGGTCGATCACGTAATAGTGCCAAGGAATGCTTGCCCTATTAGGCAAAAGACATACAGATTACCAGAGCAGGTAAGAGGTGACATAGTTAAGGAAATACAAAAAATGAAAGAATTGGGTATCATAGAAGAGTTGAGAAGTGCTTCGTCATCACCAATGGTAATTGTAAACAAAAAAGAAGGGGGTGTTAGAATCTGCCTTGATTTTAGGAATCTTAATCAAGTGTCAGAATTTGACAGTTATCCTATGCCCAGAATGGATGATTTGGTGGACAGACTAGGGAGTGCCAAGTATATCAGAACCCTTTATCTCACTAAGGGTTACTGGCAAATCCCCCTAGCTAAAGAATCCAGAGACAAAACTGCATTTGCCACTCCTGTTGGATTCTGTCAGTTCATCACCATGCCCTTTGGTTTACATGGTACTCCCGCTACATTCCAGCATTACATGGATGTAATATTATCACCTCACACTGGTTATTGTGCTGCGTACCTGGATGATGTTGTGGTGTATAGTCCAGACTGGAAAAGCAATGTGGAACACCTACGAGCAGTTATCCAAGCTATCAAAATGCAGGTCTGACTATTAATCCTACCAAATGTGCATTTGAGCATGCAGAAAACCAGATATATGGGCTATGTGTTGGGAAATGTAGAAGTTAAGCCAGAAATTTCTAAAATAGAAGCTGTAGCTAACAGCCCTATCCCTAAAACAAAGAAATGTGTCAGGTCATTTTTAGGGCTGGCTGGTTATTATCGGAGATTTGTTCCCAGCTTTGCTGAGTTAGTACTTACCTCACTGAATTCATGAAAAACTGTACCCAAATAATGTGAAATTGGTCCCAGAGTGTGATGAAACTTTTCAAGTTATTAAGGTTACATTATGTTCAGCCCCTATTTTAAGAAACCCAGACTTTTGAGAAACCATTTTGTTACAAACAGGTGCATCAGAGGTAGGTCTAGGTGCAGTCCTGAGTCAAAATATAGATGGAACGGAACAATCTGTTCAGAAGTAGGAAGTTGCATGACAAAGAGAAAAGGTACGGCACCGTTAAAAAGGAATGTTTAGCAGCAAAGTGGGCCATGGAGTCCCTTAAGTTTTATTTGCTAGGAACTGACTTTGTAACAGATCACAGTCCTCTCTGTTGGCTTAACCAAATGAAAGATAACATTTCCAGAATCATAAGGTGGTACCTGGCACTACAGCCATTTAAATTCAAGGTGATACACAAATCTGGTAAAGAGAATTGCAATGCTGATTTCCTGTCAAGATATGGATCAGGGATTGAGGGTTCTGAAGGTTGAAAAACAAATGTATGAGTTTAAACGTTACTGTTTGCTGTACTGTTATAGGAAAAAAGTTTTCTGCACATGTGCTTAATTTCTGAAAGTTAGAAGCTAATGTTAGAAAATTAATAGAAGGTTTTGGAAACCTGTTTGATAAAGTAGGTTCCCTCTTAAGGAGGGGGTGTATGTGATAGGGTTGAATAGGACCCTGTCCCGGTTGTTGTGGAGAGTTTGAATGCAGGGATCTGTTCTGTTCTTTCCTTTCCTGTCTCTGTCTGTCTGGTTGAGCAACCAAATTTTCCTGAGAGACCTAGGATTTGATCACCCCGACAGTCTAGCAATTCTTTGCCTCTCACTGTGTGTTTTAGAGGCTGAATTTGGGCGGCTGTGGAGAGCGGGGTCTTGTACTTGTCAAGGTTCCTGAAAAACTAATTGAATATGTTAGCCATGCTTGTTGGGTTGTTAATTAATTTCCCTTCTGCCACAAGCATAATCTGCTCACACTTCTTGTCTTTCCCCAGTAGGTAGTTTAAAGTACCCCCAAGCTGTTTGGAATTTGCTCTGATGTAAAGCTGGCATTTCTTGAAGTGGTTGGTTTTTGCAGTGCATCTGACTTGCATCTGCTGTGAAGGGTTTTGTATTCCTGGAGGAGACAGGGGGAGGAGGGATTTCCTGTGCCTGACCCACGCCTTGTCTCTAGAACGCATACGTTTTAGTAGATCTGGTGTGATGCACTCGTTGAAACGCCCATGGACTCTGATCTTCTTTAAGGGGATGAGGGATTCACAAATGCTATTAAGCATTTTTGTGAAGTTATGTAGGGCAAGGTCAATATTTTTTATGTCTGTCATGAAGGACCAGTTGGCTAATTTGAAAGCATGTGCAAGTTCTTGTTTTCTTTCTTTTCTGGTGAAGATGTAGTTAGGAGCAAATTTAGGAACTTTACCTGACCAGCGACAAAAAACAACACAGTGGTCACTGATGGAGTCAGGGAAAACACCCAAGGCTGTCACTCTGGCGGGATTAGAAGTTAAGATCCAGTCAATGGAAGAGCTGTTTCCTGTCTTATAATTTGTCCTTGTAGGGTTGGATATTAAGTGGTACATTCCGGAGCTGGCCTGAAATTCTTTGACACAGTCAGACTGGCTGCTGTCCCAGTTTAGGTTGAAATCCCCTAAAATGATCCATTCTCTATTGCATGGGAAGAAGTTAAACTTGAACAAGTCATCTTGTATAAATATCTGGGACTATGGGTCAATGTGGAGCTTCGATGGGATGTTCATAGTGAACAGACCATAAAGAGCCTGCATAAAAACTGGGTGCACTGCATCGTGTAAAATCTGATTTACCTGTTGAAGTGAGACGTAGAATTGTTGAGGTTTCTATACTGCCTATTATTAACTATGGGGACATTATATATGGGGGTGCCACAGGAACAGTATTGCATAGGTTAGATATCATATACAACATGTTTGTAACATTTGCCCTAAATGCACAGTGGAGACAACATCATTGTTTACTTTATAGGGAATTAGGTTGGCCTGGTTTGAGTAACTGTCAAAACTTGCATACTGTAGAAGTTATGTATAAACTGTATTAAAACAGATACCAAATTATATTATGGTAACAATGGAAATTAGGAAGGGTAGATCAAATTTAAGATCCAAAGATGGGGTCGAATTTTATAATAAACTAAGTAGTACTTGCATGGGTAGGGCATCATCTAATTATAGAGGGCCAGTTGCATGGAATTCCCTACCAATTGAACTCAGAGAGGCAGTAAAAGACCACTATATCTTGGTAATATAAAGAACTGGCTGAACCAAGAAAGCTTTAAATCAAAGAGTTGTTGTCCTGACTTTGGGATTGGTTAGTTTGCCCTTTCTCTTAGTATAGTGTAAATATAGGGTTAACATATGTAATAGTGTACCTGATGTGAATGTAATTTTATAACGAATGTGAGATATATATCAATCAATCATTCTTTATTTATAAAAGGCACCTTTTTAGAACCAAGGCGCCTGTACAACAACTAATTAAAACACATCATGTTGGCCCAGTGGTGCTGAGGGTTGAGGTGCTGGACGCCACACCTCGTGCCACGTCGGTGAGCCGGGTTCGGGAACGAGCCCAGGTCACCAGGGGTCGGCAGGGGAGGGGAGAGATTGAGCATCCATTGGACTGCTCTCTCTTCCCAGAGAAGGTTGTAGGGGAGCTACCACTCACAAACAGTCCTTGGTGGTGGTCGGGGATGCACAGCATAGCAGCAGTTGCGTCAGCAAGGGGGGTGGAGTTGCAGCACAACGTCACCTTGCTCAGTCGCACTCCACAGGGGCCAGACAGCACCAAGCAGCATAATCCCCCACTCCCGGGGAAAGGTGATGGCACCTCGGGCTCCACTGTCCACGCTCCAATGCTGGATCCTTTCTCCTCTTCTGGGGCCGACTCATGGCCCGACACTCTACACTGTAGAATAAGCACCCTGGGTGGATAGGGCGGCCCTTCCTCCGGGGGGTTTAGATCCGGGGGTTGTGTCAGGTTACACAAGAGGAGGGGAACTAGGAGGTCTCAGGCTGGAGGTAGAGACACGGAGTTCTGAGGATGCCAGAGAGAGTTCCCTGGGGCTTAAGTGGGTGCAGAAAAAGAGTTCTAAAAAACCAAAAAACACATCAATAAATAAACAGTACAAAAAATTAAAACTAATAAATACAACAGTGGCATTAAAAATCAGAAAACGCTAGGCTAAAAAGATACGCTTTCAGGGCAACTTTAAAACTTTGGACAGTCAGATAATCTCGCACCTGACAAGGTAGAGAATTCCACAGGGTCGGGGCCATAAAAACTAAATGACCTTGACACAGATGTCTGTAAACGAACCCTGGGAATCTTTAGCAATCCCTCATTGGTGGATCAGAGAGGGTGGAGGGGACAGTAGGGGTGAAGGAGATCTTGCAGGTAACTAGGTCCCTGGTTGTGTAGGGCCTTATAGGTCAGCAAACCGACCGTGAAGGGGATCCGCCACTGTACTGGCAGCCAGTGCAGTCTGCGGAGCACAGGTGTTATATGACTGGTCCTAGAAGCACCAGTCAAAAGCCTGGCTGCTGCATTCTGCAGTAGCTACAGGCAGTGGATATCAACCCCCGGTAGCCCAAGGTAAAGGGCATTGCAGTAGGCAAGGAGGGAGGTAACAAAGGCATGGACCAAAGTTGGAAGATCGTCAGGGGAACCAGGTGCTTTACCCGGGTGATGTTCATCAGATAGTAAAAAGAGGTTTTGACAACTGCCGACACCTGTAATGTAAGGGTCAGGCAGTCATCAAACATAACGCTCAGGTTCCACACTCGGTCTGAGGTGGTTAGCTGAACACCTCCAAGCCATAGACCTGAAGGTAATATACAAGACTGGAAGTAATATATTGTATGTTGTGTTCTTATTTAGTGTATTTAAATTATGTACATTGTAACATAAGAATCTTTTTTTACTGTGGTACCCACTGTAAAGGAGTCTTGCGGCTCAATTGGGATATAACCACGTTCATGTTCTTTCTTGTGCTGACAAACATGAATACAAATTTTACCACTTACTACTACCACATAAAATATTAAAATTGTACAGGATAGCTCTTATACAGGTGGTTCAAACAAAACAAAGTAATTTATCTGAGGGTATCTCTAATCTAAATCTCAATCTCTAACTCTCTAAACAATCATTTCTCTCTTTTTATAAGATGTTTCCACCTGGCAGTTAAATTCTGTATCCTGTTCTCGTTAAGCTATATCTCCTGTTTTCACAAAATGTACCAAACTCTGTCAGTTTCATTCCTGTGACCAGTACATTCAGTCTAGTCTTCTCAACAGGTGCAGTCAATTAGGACATTCTGGCCGGAACTGGTTTTCCTGCTGACAGCTCTGCAAACAAGTTTGTGGATGGTCAGACTGCACCTCAAGGTTATATCCCTGTGTTCCTGATAAACCCAAATAGCTTTCTGCAACCATTTCAATAATATAATTATATACATTTGCAAACCAAGGGATCTCAGTTTCACATAATGATTCACATGTATTTTGTAACCACAGGGAAGGAAGAAAGAAAGAATAGAAATAGCAAGTGAGGGAAGGGAGAACACGGGGAAATCTTGGGACCATCGGAGTGGCCAGTTCTGAGGTTCAACAAGGAAAATTTGATTGGGCAATCAGACATGCAAGAGACAGACAGACAAGTGAGAGAACAGGAGAGGACAGAATAGATCCTTGCTTTAACTCTCTCTCTGCATAACAAATAGGACAGGGTCTTATCCCAACCTTGTCACGGGCACTGTAAGGCAAAGTGCCATAGGCCAAGTGTTTTCAGCCCCTGGAAGTGAGGAGAAGCCAGCACAACCAGTGTCCTGATGTGTCTTACTGTGCTTATAAAACAGGTCCCTAGGCAACTTTTAAAAAAAGGACAGTCTTAAAAGTTTGAAAAAACACAAAAATATAATAAAATATTGCTAGAAAATGTCAAGTAGACCATCGGCAGATGGTTTCCACCTGTCAGTCATCTGTCTTTGTACACATTCAGTATATAAGTGTGTGTTTACCATGGATTACAAGAATTCAAAATTATGTAGCATTCCACTGGTAGAATCCCCCCCCAACAAACAATGGCATGGTAACATGGAATATATGAATTCAAACTTCTGCAGAATTCCACTGACCTACATAGACAGACACAGGGCTCAAGCTGAACCAGAACATCAGTTTCATCTGTTGCATGGTAAGAAGCAGGGAGTTCTCTGCCAAAGGCTAAGGATAGGAGGGGGGTTTTTCATGGTCAAAGAAACACAAGAAATGAAAACTGAACAGTACTTGATGTTTCAATTTGTTTATATTTATTTATTTATTAGCATTTGGTAACCGGGTGAGTGCACTAGGCAACAAGCCTGCCTATTTTCAGGCACGACCCGGGAGAGTACAAGACAGAAAACAGATAAGCACAGTTGTACAAATGAATAAATAAGAAGAACATTATTACACATACAATATAATACGGGTTAGAATACAATGTTAGGGTAGATCAAGAAGATAAGTAATACAGATACAATAAGAGGCAAGGTAGGCTAGTGGATATGCTTGCACACCAACTGTCCTAGGACCTTCTAGTAAACACATGACTGGCACACTTTGAAAAAATATATAAGGTGGAGTTCATGAGTAGAAAGAGCATTCAATTATTTGCCTTTTTTTTTTATTTTTTTAGTTTGAGAGTTTTATTTTTAAGGCCTAGTTGAAGGTCTTTATATATGAGTAAAGGTGGCAGCCATGTGTGGAAGTGGATCATGAAATTTGTATGTGAGGTGTCCAAAGTCCAAATCCCACTGCATGAACTTGTTCAGACCTGTGCAGTTGTGGGAAACTAAGGTATGGGTCTCAGAACTTGTTTAGCTAATAAAAAAGGCCATTTTACAATCAGATTAAACAATTGTAATCATTTGTAAATTGTTTTTGATTTGTTAACCGCTATAAGCAGGAAAAAAAATTTTGACACAGGCACTCCTTGCACCAAAATAATCGGGTTCATGTTTCTCAGAAAAAGATCAACTGGCAAGTCATTCAAGCCAGGGATATGTGTTTGTTTTCAGTTTATATTGCCACAGTGTCTTACTCATTAAAAGCTTATTATCAAGGTCACTGCCTTTAGACCCGACACTGACCTTCTCCTGTCCACTGAACCAAAATGTGTGTTGGGGACCACATTATAATACATATCTCGCTAAGGCATTTTCTATGTTCTGTTTCTCTGCTGCCCTAAGATGTTCCCTAACCCTCACTTTAAACATTTGGCTTGTTTTTCCCACGCAATACGTGGAACACACCTCACAACATGATACGTAGACTATTGACTTGATATTGCAGTTGATAAACTGCTTTACATTGTGTTCCTTATCAGCCATAGGTGGGAAAAAAAGTGTCCCCTATCACCAGTGCCATGCAGAATATGCAGTTGCCACATTTACTTGTGTCCCCTGGCAATGGATAACTAGAACAAGATTGATCTGGGCCAGTATGAGGAGGCAGTATAGCACAGTGGTTTAAGGCTCTGAGTAGCAAATCTGGAGACCTGGGTTTGAATCCCACAGCCCCCACTTGCATACTGTGTGACCCTGAACAAGTCACTTAACTTCCCTGTGTTCCCAGGCTGCACCTGTAAACAAGCTTTCAGCTTAGTGTGTCTCACCTGGTTAAATAATTGGGAAAAAAAAGAGTATGAAAAGTTATTACCACATGGTCTGAAATGTTTCTCCCTTGCCTATAAGCCATTTGAGGCTTATTTTCCACAAACCTTTTTAGTTTTGCACCAGTTTCCAGTAGGTGCCATTCTTTTCTACAATTTCCCTGAATTTAAAGGCCTGTGGGAGGAACATGGTTATGTAGCTAACTGTGTTAGGCTATTCTTGTCTCTGCTCTGTTGCCCATAATTTCAAGTAGCATATTTTGATTGAGGTCTTTTACTCTGGCCACTGCTTTTTCTACACACTAAGCACCATAACCATGATTCTTAAATCTTTCTCTGAACTCCCTTTCTCCCTCCTGAAAGTCATTTACCCTTGTACAGGTGTGTCATGATCTGATGAACATTTCTTGTGAGAATGTTTGCCATTGTGTGCCTTGGATGACTGCTCTAAAAATGTAGAATAGAGGGGCCAGCACAGAACCACTGAGGGCTGAGACACTGGACGCCTTACCTCGCACCACACCAGCGACCTGGGTTCGGGAACGACCTCGGGTCGCTGGGGAACTGGCTTGGGGGGGAGGGCCAGAGCGGGATTGAGCTGCTATGCAGCTCTCCCCTCCCAGGTGGCAGCCTGCTCCTCCATAGTTCCGCTTCCACCTGGTGGAGGCCCGGTGGGAGCGCAGACGAGAGGGAGCAGCGACGTAAATCTGGGGTGGGGCGGAAAGGGCCACTGGATCCTGGCATGCATGCGTGCCTCCACACGCATGCACGCATGTGTACGCCGGGGTCCTAGGGGGTGAAAAGTACAAAAAACTAAAAGAAAATATGGGGAAAAAAATGTAGGATAGAGTATCTTTGGTTGGTTTTCGATAGACTACTTTCCAGGCCCCCTTGTTCATTCATTTTTATTGTGATATCCAGAAAGTCTGAGTAATGGTAAATCTGAGATTACCTGTGCTCATCTTTTAAACAAGGCACACATTTTGCACGCCCTTTTGGAATCCCATGCCACAACAAAATATTGTCAGTATATGTCTTGTGAAAGGATATCTGGGAGAAAAATGTGTTATTATCTGGGTTAAAGTGCACAAAGCAATTTTTCCACATGCCCCAAAACATGTTTGTGAAATTGGGATTTGAATATAGAACTGATCTTGGGTGGGGGCTGTCAGTAATTTAGTACTTTCTCGGTAGGTAGCACCTCTGTAAATGCAGGAGAATATTTTGTATATAGCTATAGTGCTTCCCTTAATACTCACAAGCTGTCAGTGTGGTATATTGAGATTTTTTTAATTCTTTGGTAACCAGGTAAGGCCCACTAGGTAACAGTTCCTGTTTTCAGGGGGTGACCCGGGAGTGCTGCGGTGGTTAAGTGACTTGCTCAGTCGCATAGTATGTAAGTGGAGATTGTGGGAATCAATCCCAGGTCTGCTAAATGTACCAAATTCATTCACAACTCGTATGTCAAGTGTTACCAGCAATTTCTGCTTTGTCACTGTGATAATACTGAGAGTTTTGAGAATGTCTGTTGTGTTCCTAATGTGCAAGTAGCGTTAGTACACCTGTCAAAAAGAAAACTCATGTTAAAAGTCACAGTATAAACATACCATTTAAAATTGTGCCTGGCAGTGCAAGAACAGAGATCTCTGTGCTAGGTGTGATACACACGCTCCCGACAAATCCACGGAGATGCCACCTGATCTGGTTTTGTCAAGAGTGTGTATCTCCTGCCTGCTATGTATCATTATTGTCTTAAGTATCTACTGTTTTAAAACTGTACTGTCTTTGTTTCAACTATGTTTTGTTTCTGTAAACTCTCGAATTAGGTACCTGAAATAATCATTGCTATGGCTAGCGCTACCATACCCGGTCAACAAAAACTAAATAAAAATAAATAAATCTCACACATAGCACAGAGATCTCTGTTCTTTTTGATGGTTGCGCTAATTGTACTTACAGTATAAATTGATGTCTTTCTTGATACACCGTCATTCGGTTTCGGCCCCCCCCCCACCCACACACACTTTTGCTTTCCTATGTCCTTAATAACAGACTTTTGGAAAGTCCCTAATGCATTCATCTGCAAATATAGCTGATGGCTTGGTTGAAGAGCATATAGACAACATGAAGGGCCTCCCTGGGGGGGTTCCAAACATTTATGCACTTTAGGCAAACAATATATATTAACTCTCAAAGGTGAGCCCACTGTCAGATTTATTTGCTTTAAAGTAAGTGACATAATTATAGATTCATACAGATAAGTAAGCATTAATCCATGAGGAAGGTGGCATTTAGTGGGGAGTTAATGCATGGTTGGGACTGTTGTGGCCCGAGGCCGCAGGCCGAGTGCCTACAACAGACCAACTATGCATTAACTCCCCATTAGATGCCACCTTCGGAGTGGATTAATGAGCTTGTAACATGGCTTCTACGACAAACGGTGTACTGTCATTTTGATCCTATGAATAAGAGAAGTCAGCCACATTTTGCGCCGTTTACATTTGTATCTTGCAGTTTGTGAACACTGAAGAGACACCTATTTTTTCCTGATGTTGTGAAAACTACACTAACGATAACTATCAGGACATGATCTCTGAACATACATTTCATGACATTTGTCCGATCTGACTGGCTTTTATTTCATTTGCGACACTAGGAGGTCTATTATGTCTTGCTTTGTCCGTTTCGCTATCTGCCCATCTTTCTGTTTTACATATTATCTGGCCTCCTGTATGTGTTTCTCCCCATGGCGCCGATCTCACTACATTTCCCATTCTGTCCCTGTCATTTTCTCACTTTTCCACAGCTTTCCTCACTCAATTCCAGATCTTCCGACTGCCCTACATGCGTTTACTGGACCTACGATTTCCCTTCTCTGTCTCCTACACTACAGAGCCTCCACATTTCCACTACACTACATTCCCCCTTCTCATGCCTCTCAGGGTACGTTCTGCTCCAGATATTTCTCCCCGGCTGCTCCTGTCTCCTTGTCCATGTCACTGCTGGCTACCACTCTACATTTCACCATATTCCAATCCCTCTTCTGCCCTTTGTCTATTTCTCCACACTGCTGCTCTCTGCTCCACGGTCGTCCGAGGTACTTCAATAGCAACACAGCATTATTGTGCCATAATGCCGTGTTGCTCTTGTACCAGATGACCCACTTCAACCAATTGTATTCCTTATTTCCCATACTGTTATTTTTGCCATGTTACAACAATCAATATCTGCTTTGTGTGTCTTTATAGGATCTCCAGGAAGGGGTCGGAAAAAAAAAATCTGATCACCTGGAAGGTGAAGCAGTTCCTATTTGTACTGAGTGCGTGACATGAGCACAATCATCCCCTCCTTGTCCACAGCCTTTATATCGATTTCTGTGTTATCGCTCAATGCTTTTAGCACCATTCTTCTGTAGCGATGTTGCAATTTCTTGGATGTGGCGGGATTGTTAAAGAAAACTTCCATAGCCCTTTGACATGCTTTTCCAAAACCACGTGCTGATGCATTTAATGGAGGCAAGAATGATGACTTTTTTTTTAGTTCTGAGGTATAGTTTTGGGCTGTAATATTAAGGTTAGCAGCACTATCAGTATTCAGTACAGTCTCTTTTAGACTCTGCACCTTAAGAATCGGTTGTTCCCCCCTCTCTTCCAGAGTTATGTGTCTCCGTCTGAAAATACCCCATAAAGATGACATTAACTTTTTTTTGTGTAATATTTTTATTATTTTCATCTTTTAATCGAAACAATACAATAATACAAAATGCGTACATTCTCACATATCAGGTTTTAGAATTCTAAGTCAGCCCTGATTTCAGTTCTTATATATCAGTCTTTCTTGATGGCCATTTAAGTCCACTATTTGACCAATCTGTATGCAATAATAAGCCACCATGTAACAGAGCACTGAATCTTCAGTAAACCAAAAAGCGGGTGACATTCTATGCCTCCGAATTTACTTCAAAGAAAGAAAAAGAAAAATTAAACCTCAACGATGCAACCAAGTTCATATTTAAAACTATAAATTTTCATTCTATTAATTGATGTATGTCAATATATCAACCTTTTTCTTTATTTTTATTGTTAACACATTGCTGTGAATGGAAAAAAGTCTCCATCCCAGAACCTCAAGATTCACATACAAACCTCGGATCCTTCAGAGAAAATTTACATTTCTGCAGGGGAGAGGGCCATTAACAATGGCGCCCATATCCTGGAAAATAAATCCAGTTTCCCCCTCAGAGAAAATGTCAGTCTCTCCATGGCTATGACATTAACTTTTTGAATTAAAAAATTACTTAAACTTATTATAAAACCACTCTAGCTAACTGGAGTGATTTTCAATAAGTTGAAAAGTCCTCCACGGGTTGTCTCATTTGGTGTGAGAGAGTCCTTTGGTATCGGCATCCAGTACTGTTCAGCTTCACAACGCAGTTTTTTCACCCAACTCTCACATGTCGACTCTCTTATACCATAAGAGATAGCCCTTGGAGGACCTATGAATTATATAATAGGGTTTTGGGTCAGTGGCTAGATAGTATGGTTGGGGAGGCCTTGCATGGCTGTGCATGCTGCACCTGAAATGTTGTCGAATAGGTGATTTGTGCTGTCAATCAGTTGCCTTTCTTGAGCATTAAAACTCACTAGTAAAATGATTTTAATAAAAGCATTTTGTGTGGCATTTACCGAATTACAGAACAGATTCCTGTCTGTCATCTGCTCCCCCCGACATACCTCCTCCATTCTAGGGACTCTCAAACTTTCTCCCTCTCTCTCCCCCCCCCCCCGCTCTGTTGCGGGACAGTCCGCTTTCTCTTATCGCCTCCCATCACTATGGAACCAACTCCCCAGGACTACCCATCTCTCCCCTACGTTTGTGTCCCTAAAATCCAATCTATGCCTCCTCTCAAGCTCCTCCTGTTACTCTCCCTCATCTTCCCCTCCCACCTAATCTACAATGCCTTTTATCTCCCATCCCAACACCTCCCCTCTACAGCTCTTCACCTCTTCGTGCGCTGCCTCCCTCAAAGCCCATTATTTCTTATTAATTGTTATGCTGCAGATGCAATTGCACTTTGTGATTCCCTAACGGGTTGTATTACACTGTACTACTCATGTTTGCCCTCCTAATATTGTAATCCTCTACTTCTCTACCTCATTATGTGCTTTCTCGTACTTGACTTGCCAAGACAGTATCTCGATTTGAATGAATTGCAACTAATTGTGAATTGTTGACTCTGTAATGTATATTATGCCTGTTCTATATCGTACAAATGTTAGTATGTTTTTCACCCCATTGTCTGTAATTGTCTCCTTTGACGCCCCCGGGTAACACCTGGAAATGAGCCTTGGCTCAGTGTGCCTTTCTCGGTTACCAAGTTTTAAATAAAATAAAAAAATAAAAAATGTATGCACTAACTCAGCTAGTCTTTCTGTGAAAAAAATTGTTTTATAAATCGGGGGTGGGGTGGGGGCTGCTGAGCAGAGTCCTGAATACACATGTCCGTTTGAAGCTCCACTATCACAGATCCAAAAACTCCATTTAAAATCTTTATAAACATATTTGCACTTAAATAAGAACTGATATTGCTTTGAACGGAGTCTTTGGTTAATACTGTGGATAGATTATTTTCCTCAAAAGCAACAGGGAAGGGTGTTCCAGCCCAAGGGCCTGTCAGTTCTCTCGGAGTGTCTGGAGCAGGAAGCTTTCCTGTACAGTGATGCACTCAGAAGGGAGCGTGAAGCCCGCGAAGTACCAGTCAAACTGGCTCTCACCTCAATCCAAGACCTTTTAATTGCATTTCAAGTTGAAGGTAGACACCCTAACTTGTGTACAGAAACCCCCTTGCAGAAATATCCTCTCACTGTTCTCCAGTATAGGCAAGGGTTGAAAGCACAGAATAATCTACTCAAATTAATGAGAAAGAGATCAAAGCCACCGCTGCAAGAACTCTTACTTTTGAAGGTGCAGTAAACGCTGCATTACATGAACAGTTGGCACAGGCATCAAGATTAGAATGTTTGGAAAATAATATGATAAAAATAAATTTGGGGGGGGGGGCACTGTGGAGCTTGACCAAGATGGAAGCGTGAAGACAGAGCTCCTCTCATATAGTCCATTGGAATGCCTAAAAACATAAGGATAAACCACCGGGGGATGGCACTAAAGCCAAGAACCTTCTGGGACCCCTGACAATGCGGTCCACCCAAGGCCACGGCCCAGAGACTGCCAAGAAAGGAGCAGAACAAACATTGCAAACACTCGGCTCCAAATTAAACTGGTTAATTAAATCAGTGGCCAGGTTGTTAGATAAGTTCGACAACCTTACTACCAGAGTAGCCTTCATTGAAACAGCAGTGGAATCTGTCACGGTAGCAATGGCTGATGCAACAAATCATGCAGATGCAGCAATAGGAGCCGTAACGGCAGTAATAGAAGAAAATTTCTACCTGAAGTCCAGAATTGAAACCCTGGAGAATCAAGCTCGAGCCCACAATCTGAGACTGCTTGTGCTTGCGGAGGGCTGTGAGGGAGAACCATTTGCTGCTATATCTGCAGGAATGACTAGTGCAGCAACTAGGTGAGGAAGCCAGTTCTACAGTTCAGAGATTCCAGAAGGCATACCGGATCACCTCAAGAGGTCGGCCTGACAATCCGGAGGCACCACGGGCTGTCATGGTGGTAACTGACAGAGTGGGCTCCAGAGATTACCTGCTAGTGCTCCTTTGATGCAAGAAAACATTACTGCAAGACTGCCAAGTTATTAGCATGTTTTCCGACCTAAGCTATGCCACATGCCAAAAACGCAAGCAGTTTGATGGGTCTCGTGCAATTCTGAGAGAAGCAGGCATCCCCCATGGGATGGTTTTCCTGGCCAGGCTGCGGATAGTGTCTCGGGGCAGAGTATTCATTTTCTCGGATCTTACGGAGGCACTTAAATGGTGCCAAAGAAATGCAGTAGTTCGCTCTCGAGATGCAGCCAGAGAGGGCTTCTCGTCGAATGAAGAGGAAACATGAACTTTTCGATAAGTTAACGTGGCAATAAAAGTCTCACTTTTTGCTGGGGAGGGAGGTATATGTACCTAGGTTGTTTAATTCTGAATATTTGTTGTTGTTGGTTACGACTCTCTTTATAGTCCTAGGTCAGAAATACACCTCTGCCCCAAGTTTTCCTTTTCTAAACAGTTTAATGTTAATAAGGACCAGGTAGGCATTGTTAAAAACTGATAATACAGTATTAGTTTTTTTTAAGTATGTGCCCCAGTGTAACCCCGTTACCGGGGTTACTAGAATCCCAGTAAGACCTAGTGGTAGGCAGGAAGGCAGCTTGTGAAACTCCAGTTAAATGGATTTCACACTGTCTCACTCTGTTCCGAGTCTCAGCTGAGACTGAGGGATGACATCATCTTAGAACTTTCGCAGCTGCATAAGCCACACTGGAATGTTGCAGTTGGAGGTTAGTGTAGAACATTGGAGATTTTGAATTCAGTCTGTGTGCAGTCTGAGTGAGTGAGAGAGAGTAGTACAGCTGAGTGTGTGCAGGCTCTCAGAGCTTTAAGCTCTGTTTTAGAGCTACTTTTGGAAGGTATGTGTTTCCACCTGAAGAGGAACACAGGAACTGGTAATTGAAGTGGTGGAGACAGCTTTCAATGGTTCAAGAGCCCCATCCCTGAGGGGATGGGGGGAAGAATTTTACCTGTTTTACAGGAACAACCCTCCTGTGTCTGGCTAAGGGAAAGAAGCTGCCTATTCAAGTTGTGCTGAGGCACCAGAAGCTCTGAGAGAGAAGTTCCTTGTGGAGGAATCGCCTGTGGGGCACCTGCAACCAAAGGGTGAGTTCGCTCTGAAAAAGGGCCAAGTATTTTTTCATCTGAACAGCTGGAAAGTGGGGATTGGACTGCTTAACTCAGTGAGGGGTCTAGAGAAAAGGACAATGCCACTTAAAAGTATGTTCAAGTCCAGCACAAATGGGAAGCAAGACAAGTAAATGGAATGTGATATACATTTAGCGAGAATCTACAATGCAAAGCTTTACAGGATGAGGTGTTTACTGTTCAGAGAAATGGCTGGGTATGAATTGTAGGAGTGAGAGGTGGGAGACCCCCCATCAGTAGTAACCAAATTCACCTCTACGGATTTGCTCTGAGACACCTTTTGCTTTCCCTCAGGTACTTGGCCAGTGCCTGAGGAAAGTACCCAGACATGGGATTAAAAGGAAGTTTCCCTGAAGGAGCCATGGTGCTCTTAGGTGGTTTAGGGAGCCACCAGAAAATGTTTCCATGAAGTATGGAAGGTGTCCAAGTGGCTGGCAAGGGAGCCGAACCCGGGAAAACTCAGAACAGTGTACAAGTTCGGGCTGTGTAACCCAAAGCAGCGTGCAAGTCCGGGCTGTGTGCCTGGTGGGTTCAGAGCCTGAGGGCTAAAGTGCTGAGGAAGTGTTCTTGTTTCTTTTAATCTGCATTACCAGAAGTGTAGCCCCGTGGGGGTATGTCTATGCTTTGTTTATTCTGTTTGGATGTGAATAAAAGCCACACTTTAGAATCCCACTTCTGGTATTGGACATTACAGTTATTGCTTCCTGTGTTCAGAATTGCTTGGGTGCCCCGGTGCAGAGTAGCCAAACCTAGCCTTTGTGCCGAGTGACCTATTCTTCCCCGAACCCAGCCCACCTGGTATTGCTGTCAGATGGCAACAGCATATCAGCCTGGGATTACACCAGTATTATACTTTAAATGCGCCAATACAGCCATCTCAGTTAGTATACAGTTTGAATCAGCTGCCATTCGGTCTGCTATTTGGTTAGATACTAATATTAAAAGGCACGTGCTGTGCAATATTGCATTGCATTTCTCTTTAATCAAAGACACAAAATAGAGTTCTTGTTTTAGGATATGCTCTGTCTAAATGTGGTTTGCATGTAAAGTGCACTAATTAACAAAACACATGGTGGTATTATTTCCCCCACATTAGGGGCACGAACTTTAGCAATTCTGGACTATGGATATATGCACTAAATACCATGCAGCCCATGGGCTCATTTACGGCCTATAAAATGTGGATACCTAACTAGAAAGATTTATTACTCATAATACCCTCCAAAGATGTATAATTTAGCATTGATAGACCATTTGAATGTATTATGAGGAGTGGTGCCCTCATGGTTTTATTTGTATATTACGTACATCAAATGCTAGTGAATGTAACTATATGTTTGATGAATAATCAATAAACCTAAAGTTTAAAAAAAAAAAAAAGATATTTAAGGCTCACTGGCTTTCCTGGAACTGTTCCTAACTCAGAGCTAAAAGAAATGGTTCAGACGGCACTCTCTGTTGTCTTTTCAACTGAGCCTTCTGTCTCTTTGGAATTAGTATTTCACCCTCCCTCACGACAATCAAAGGAGTCCGCCATGGAACTGCAACATTCAGGAGCAAGGTATATTATATTGACATGTAACTGTCTGGCTAAACGGAATAAATTGCTCCAGATGGCTAGACAGGAAAAAAAAAACACAATGTATGTATGAAGGTCACAGAACACATCTATATCCTGATTTCTGTCTACAAACCTCAGTGTAGATGCAAGAGATTCCTACCAATTCTTTCAGAGTTTAAGGATGCCGGGGTGCCAGCCATTTTACTAGTACCAGTTTGTTTGTGGATTCCTTTTTAAGGCAAAGTGCAGCACTTTGATGACCCAGACGGAGCTCAAAGTTTTTTCGAAAATAGTATTGTTACCTGAAGATATAAGCTCTGACTTGGAGAAAGAAGAGGCAGAGATAACTGAGTATCATCCCGTTCAAACAGCTTGACTGTGACTCTATACCCTGTAAAATAAAATGAGCTGCAATGGACTCATGTACTTATTTTTTTTTTTAATTTAATTTTGGCTACAAAACGAAGTGGGGGAGTTATAAATATGGTGCAGATGTATAGTCGTTTTACTTGGGATGTATAGGCTTGGAGCACATTTGAACTTATAGTTTATATAATAGCTTTTGGAAAGCTCTTGGAAGTGTAGCATGGTTTTATTAGTTATTTTTAACCCTGTTAAAAGTATAGAAAAACCTTTTTTGTGCTTTATTTAATTTCATATATAACGATGTATTGAATATCTCTTAATGTTTCCACTTAAGTGAAATTAATTGTAACCTGTACTTCTCTTAAGGAATAAAAATAACATATAATAAATAAATAAATCAGACCCATGCCTTTAATTATCTTGTAGTGTCATTTTATTCAGTAAAAAAATGACATTGATTCCCACATAAATTCAATCTGAACGAATACATGTTTTGCCCATAATTATTACCAAGTTATTTACTGCTGTGGTCCAGTTCTATCAGTGGCTGGTAACACAGTTGTATTTTATTGGTATTAGTGGAGTGGAAATGGATCGATGGCAGAGCAGCTGACATTTAGACACAGGCAGTTCATTTAGTTGCTATTGATCTGCTGTGCTTGGTAAAGAAAGACAGGAGCACAGACTGTGCAGCCATAGTACTCGGCACCTTCAAGATTTCCTGAAATGCAGTTCGGGGAAAAATTGCCATGCACATTGAAACATGTCAGCAGCTGCCATATAATTACTGTGTTGAATATATATATATATATATATAGGTACTGGAGACTGCCTTAAAATGTAATACAGAATCAGGGTGAATGAATGCAAGTAAAACTCACTGCACTGTTTTTGTTATAGCTGGTGATGGGGGATATCTTGAAGACTGTTGCCAGGAACAATCAGCTTCCCTTCACTGAGAGCTGGTTGAGGCACCCAATAAACCACATAATATGTGTCTGCCCACATGTGGAATCAGTGCATAAAGATTTTTCTGGTCTGTATATACTGAGGTAGACCTTGGAAGGGAAAGACTGTGATATAAATTGGATCTCGGAGACAGTGGGTACAATGCAGAGTAAGAAGGATGAACAGGGGCCTAGAGGGGTTGGGTTGGAAGGTACTAATAGAGATTGGAACATTTTAATTCAGGGAGAAGCTGTAGGGGAGCATGATTGAGGTGTTTAAGATGTTAAAAAAAAAAAAAAGGCATGGTGAAGGTAAATGCCATCTGGTTATTTATAGTGTCTCAGAATAAGATAACGAGGGAGTACAGTCTCAAAGTGAAGGGGGCAAGCATAAGGGTAAGATTGGACATAAAAAGGTATAACTTTATGAAGAGGATAAAAAAGAATGTGTAGGCATATATAACTCCAATGTACACTATGCCAGTGTGTTTTGTAATAGAGTTTTTGTAATTTATGGGTCTGATTTCAACCGCATCAAATCCTGACTAAGGGCTAATAAGCTTGTCATCAACCTCCAGAAGATGCAGGCTATGTTATTCAGCTCCTCTGCCAAGGTCAGAGTGCGTCAAGCTGATTTCAAAGTCATTGGCACTGAAGGCATGCCTGTGTCGGTTGTCGACTCCTTCAAGTACCTGGGGTTTACTCTTGACCCTCAGCTGGACCTTTCCTTGCACATACATAACTCTTGCAAGGCCACTAACTGGAAACTGGGACTGGCATACAGGGCCAAGAACTGCCTCACCCCAGCTGCCTGACTCGCCCTTGCAAAAGGTTTTTTTCTCCCTACGCTCTGCTATGGGCTCACCTCTTTCGTTAATGCGCCAAAATCCTGGTTCACAAAATGGGACACTGCGTATAACAACATGTGTTGCTTCGCCCTATCTGCCCCCCAGGCTCACCCATCACTGCCAGCTCTACTCTAGACTGGGGTGGCTCTCCCCTAGTAATCATCGTTCATTTGTTATGGGCAACTTGTATTGACAACATCATCAGATCGGCAACTCCTCCGCCACTTGCTGAACTGCTCCAGCCCTCCCACTCTGGCTGTCGGCTGAGGTCTAGTGACTCCCAGGCTTTCATGATCCCAAAAACCCGCTCCCTCGCAGGGGATCGTGCCTTTGCACCGCTTGCCCCCTCGGCCTGGAACCTTCTCCCTGCTCATGTAAGAGCCGCCCCCTCCCACAGCTGTTTCAGGTCCTCCCTCTGGGGCTACCTAAAACAAGCTTCTGCCTGCTTTTGCTCTTAGCTGTCCCACCCTTCACGGTACGCCAGTGCCCTACTATGACCGAGTGTGTGCACATGCCTTCTGCCCGCTTTTGCTCTTAGCTGTCCCACCCTCCACGGTGCCACAAGTGCCCATCTATGACTGAGTGTGTGCTCCTAGTGCTGTCCTCAAAATGCCCTGCTGATTCTTTGATTTGCTTCCTTGACTGCCTACTGAGATTGCCTTGCCTTAACACTGTATTTGTATTATATTTGTTCTCTGTCGATACCTGGCTGAAGCTCTCCACCCATACCTGTCTGTAACTTGTTGATTGCTGCTACCATGTCTCTGTATCTGTATACTCCCGAGTTCTCTGACTGTACCTTGTTGATTGTTATTACCCTGTCTCTGAATTGTTATTGCCTGTACCTTTGTAATTCTCCCGGGTCGCACCTGAAAATAGGCACTTGACTGTGTAGCATGCTTACCTGGTAAACAAAAGTGAAATAAATAAAAAATATGCATTTTTCTCCATCAATCTGTACTCCTGACCCCAATTTCAGGTCAGCGTGCCAGCATCATGTTTTCTTACAATGAAAGGTGGATATCAGTTATCTTTGCAGCCATTGAGTTTCCTTGGTCAGCTTTCAGGGAGGCTCAAATGTCAGGAAATCCATGCTCTGGCGAGAACAAAAAGTAGATGGAGCAGTACATAAGACATGGAAAAAGTGTTGCAATTAAAAACACACATTTATTAAAACAAATCTATGTAACACATGGATATATACAGTTAACAAAAGCAGAAGGCATACTCACAATTGTAAAAAGGGAAGAGACCACAAAAAAATGAAAAAAGACCACCCCAAAGTCCATGCGTTTGCTCCTTGGTGGCTCAGTGCCTCACCTCAGTGACATAGCCATTTTCAGGGTGGCCACCTAAGCTAACATGTGAACCCAGTTTTTCCAGGTGGCAGTACTGAGCACTGTAGCTACATCTCTGGCCCAGACCAGAAATGCCATAGCTCACACCGAGGTCAGAACTGTTTTCTAAATTACTGCAGTGGATCTCTTCACATCTACATAGGGAGTGTGCAAGCGATACTTTTTTTATAGCTTCTTGGATTTTTTTCTCTAGTCCCCCTGTCCCCTTCCCTGCCACTTGTGCTGTCAAGACTTTACCTGTCCCCCAGCTGGCAATGTGAGGGGATGCCTTCACAGTTGCCATCAGTGCCGCTCCTTCAGCTGGCAAAGGAAGTGTGAATGCCAGGGACCAATGCCCTACCTCCCCAGTAGCCAGGCATCTCCCCTCCCCATCAGGCTCGGCTGCCAGCTAGAGCATACACTCGAACCCTGATCTCCCAGGTAGGAAATGCAGCATTCTGTCACCATGCCAGGGGCTTCCTGAATTATTTATTCCTATTTATGTAATGGTGTCACCAAATCATACTCCTGAGATTAAGGTTGGAGAGGTGTATAGTTGCAGGGTATGTTTGTGTTGTTTGCTGCCTTAGGGTGGGGTGTGTGTGGGGGAAGTGTTTTTTGTGTCTTTGGGTGTGAATTGGTGTATGGGTGGGTAGGATAATTATTAGAGAGTATGAGTATTTGGCTGGGCTCACTCTGCATCCCGTTACCCACTCCCATCCTCTTATGATCCTAACCCTCCTAACAGGAGCCCCCTCAGCTCTCCCTGAACCCCCAACCACTTCCCACATTTCCTTACAATTTCCACCTTCCTACATGGGTGGAAAGCCACCGTCAACAGAGGAGGGTCTTAGAAGGGTAGCAGATCATAGATTAGGGATGGGGAAAAACTGCGCCTTGGGGCCAACGTCCCCACACCCATAATGCTGTTATGAAAATACCCACCAAGGCCCCAGAAGACAAACTGTTTCTGAGTATTCATTATGATGAATACCAGAGGGAAATCACCTGGAAGAGGTGAAGGCAGTATACGGTAGTGGTTAAGAGCACTGAGCTACAAACGTAGAGACCTGGGTTTGAATCTCAAGAGCCCCCACTTGCATACTGTGTGACCCTGAGCAAGTCACTTAACTTCTTGTGCTTCCAGGTCAGACCTGGAAACAAGCTCCAATTTAGTGTGCCTTTCCTGGTTAAATAATTTCCACTTTCCTTTTCCCTTAGAAGGCAGCTTACCTGACAAGGGAGATTGCTGCTGGGAGAAATCAACTGGCTCAGCTCTTTTGGACCATAGACAGGCACTGCATCTGGCCTGTCTAGAGTCTGTTACAGCTTTTTCATTGGCTAAGTGCAAGGAGTTTGCTCCATGTTTCTTAGACAGGGTGGCCTCCATTTAGGCTGGGATCTCCCCAAGTGAGCTATGGCAACCTGACAGGGTGAGGTTGGCATGTCTCAGAGATACTCTGCTGGTCTAGGAGGAATATAGGGGTAGTTATGATGGAAGAGGTTTGTGAGGTGATTTTGGAGCTGCAGTCCACCTATTGTGAACTAGACCCAGGCCCCACATGACTACTAGCGAGTTGTGGGGGGCAGCTGGGCCCGGTGTTTGCTGGGAGTGTCCAATGTTCCTTGTCAGAGGGGGTCTTACTGAGTGCTTTGAAAAATGCATTGGTGAGGCCCCTTCTGAAAAAGTCATCTCTGGACCCAGACAATCTGGAAGATTATAGACCTGTTTCTGTCCTGCCTCCTTTGGGTAAGGGTATTGAGAAAGTGGTGGAGTCACAGCTTGAGGCTCACCTTACAACCATATACTGTACATCTTTGAGCATCACCAGTACGGCTTTAGGTGTACACATTGCACTGAAACCACATTGCAACACCCTGATTTTTCTGTGGCACTTTGGGACAAAGTTCTGCAGCAGGATTACCATTTGCCACAGAACTTCTGCAGTGGTGATTTGTAATTTCTGCGGAAGTTCTGCAGCACCAATGAACTACCACATCACAGCGTCGGATTGTCATCCTGATATCATGTCCTTGGTAATGGCTATGGCAAATGGGACGGGGGAATGCACAGTACCACTAGTTCAAAAAAGGCACGGGGTCAATACTACATGGCAGAATGTCGTATGAATTAATCGCGATTCATTGATATCTTTCTGTGAGGGGTGCAGCCCCCCACACCCTATTACAGGGGTTGCACCCCCCGGACACCCCTACTAAGGATTCTACCTCTGGGGGGAGGTCCAACACGGAGAGTGCACAGGTCCAGGTTTCGGCGTAATGCCGTGTGCTGTTATGCGTACGATATTATGACCCGGTACATTCAAAAAATAAACCCACAGACTTTAGAAATAATATATTTTTTTTAAAGCTAATAAAATCTATCACTTAAGGTCATATCCTATTGCATAAGTGAAATATGCAGAAAGGACGTTATATGATAAATGATTTATCTCTACTTATGCTTTTTATGCCACTTGTGAAGTCCCCACTGCGTATCATTGACATATTTATATGCAGTCTGTAACATAGTTTTTAAAAAATAAATTTCCCTTTTTGTGATCATGAAATTATATCCTTATTCATACAAGTCTCTTTGGAAATGGAATAAACAGAATAGTGGTGATGTTTTCAAGGCTCACTTTTCATGCCAACCCACTTCTTGTGACATCACCCCATCAGGCCATGACATGCATGTGAACCCCTTGTGAGGGAAGGCTCTCCAACCCATCACAAGGTGTCACCTGTGTGACAGAACACTGTGCTATACCTTCTCAGGCTTGGAGCGGTGCTGTGTGACAGTGCTGCCCCCATCCTCATGCCGCCCAGCCAGCTCCCCGAGCTTGTCCTCGGACTTGAGTCGCTGGCACAGAAACACAACATGCTACTTGCTGGCCTAGTGGCTGGCTCTGCACACAACATTTCTTCATAACTTTTAGGTAATTCTGTCAACCCATAATAACATATAATTAATAACCCAGGCAAAAATGTGTACAGCACAATTACTCATTTAACAGGTCTAGTCTTTCAACAGGTCTGCACATCATTATATTCTACCTTTCTGAGCATAATTCTTCTTTTTAAGGGCAGATTAATTCACTTTACCAGTTATTCATTTCACAGGGCTTCCTTATACCGTGAACGCACAAGTAAATCTGCACAAAGTAATGTATTCAGTTAACAGGTCTGTGTTGTTAAGTGTTTGTTTAAGTTGGCCCCAGTGTAGTAATTTAAGACTGAAAATGTTATTAGTCTGTAGTGCAGGCTGAACAGATATCACAGTACTTGACCTCAGGTAGTGGGAGCTGTGGTAGATACATGACTATTCATTTTTTGTGGCAGAATGCAGCCCTGTCATTAGCTAATGTATGATGTGATGTCATTGATAACATCACATGCTGCGCATAGAGGGATTTTGGATATACTGTAAAAGGTGGGGAATAGAACCAGGTGCTATGGAAAAACTGTAAATAGTAATAAAGAATCACCAAGAACAGTGAATTCTGCAGCACTGCAGATATTCTGCGGTAGGTTGCAAGTTCTGTACAAAATTCTGCAGCTGCAGAATTCTAGGGGGCTATGCACATTGGTCAGGGTACACACTGACCTACTCAGGGCAAGGGATAGAGGAGCAGTCAGTTCTTGTCCTTGATCCTGCAGTCTTGATCTGCCCTCTGCATTCAGTGCAGTAGACCATAGGTTTCTGTTGGACTGACCGAAGGAGTATGGAGGGCTTGCTCACTGGTAAATTTATCTGCTGGTCTGAGTCTTACCTCAGGGACAGGATGTAGAGGGTAGTGATAGGGAACTTCTCACATCTCATGCCCCTGCCCTGTGACATACACCAGGGGTTGGTTCTATCTCCTGTGTTGTTTGCAGTTTAAATGCTGCCCCTAGGTAGGATCATTAGATGGTACAACTTGGGTTTTCACTGCTATACAGATGATACCCAGTTGCACATGACTCTTGCACTCAGAACACATGATGCAGCGTAGGTGCTGAATGTATGACTGACTGAGATCCAGGATTGGGTGGCATCAAGCTGGTTGAGACTTAACCCTGACAAGACTGAGGTACTAGTGATCAACTAAGGATGGGAGAGGGGAGTGGTGAAGACTGAGGAAGCAACAGAGCTTTGGCTTGGGTCTTCAACGCACAGGCTTCTGCTCAGGTGAAAGATTTGAGAGTCATTCTGGGCAATAGGCTGATATTTGATGCTCATGTGTCATCTGTAGTCTGTAATGGTTTTCCATCTGAGGAACACCATCTGGATTAAATCCCTTATCCAACTGAATACCTAGCAACACTGGTACATGCCTTTGTGATGTCTAGACCCAGCTTCTGTAATACCTGATACCTTGGGGTAGATGGAGGTGTTTTGCAGTGCTTGCAGCTAGAACAGAATGCAGCAGGGAAGTTGCTGACTAGCCTGTTAAGGCCATGTCATGTGATCCTGCTCCTGTGTAAGCTGCACTGGCTACCATGAAGTGTCATATCACTTTCAAGATTGGGTTATTAACCTACAAAGCCCTGCATGGGATGGGCCCAGGCTACCTGTTGGAACTCCTGTCTCCTCACTCATCTTCTCACTCTTTCCGCTCCAGGGATGTGGGCCTATTGATGATACCCAGGGCTAGACTGAAATCCTTGGGAGATTGGGCAATTGAGGTAGCTTCATCAGTGGTGTGGATTGCCCTCCTGAGAGACCTTCCAGAGTCCCTGTTGATGGAGGCCTTTAAGAGATGCCCAAATTTCAACCTGTTGAAGGAGGCCTTTGATAATGTCTGATTATCCCATGATATCTGGGATTATACTTGCTGTGTTTGTGGAGTTTATGTATTATTTTAAAGTGGTAGTGCCTGATTTTAATTTATTGTGTATGTATTATGTATGTAGTGCAGGCGTACAGCAACTCCTCATCCCTTTCACCAATCCTCGCCATACCAGAAGCTCTCATAGCCAGGTTTTCAAAATTCCTTGCCGTCTCACATCTCAGGGTCAAAGATCTTTCGCCCACTGTGCCCCACTGTGGTTCAGTTCACTGCACATTGACATTTCCTCTGCACCTACACTGGGCTCTTTTAAATGACTGCTCAGGCAACATCTTGTTACTAACGCCAGCTGTGACTGCTTCCACTAATTAGCCCCAGTCAGTGCCTGCTCTTCCCTTGACTATTTTGTCTCCCTCTAGCTTATCACATCCTTTCTGCTCCTTCGCCTCCCTTCTCTTCCCTACCCCCTCTCCCCATCCCCTTGCCCCTGCCTACACACCCTACCTCTCCTCCCTCCCTACCTTTGACCTGGTCTAGTGAGCTGATCCTCGGCTTCTCCCCCGTTGTTCCAGTTTCTCTCTTCCACCCACAAACCTTGTCCACCTGTCTCCTCCTTCCCTCTAACTTCCAGTTTTCCCTGTCTTCAAATAGCCTTGGCCCTCTGGGCTGTAACTTCCCCCCTCCTGTTGTAATTCCTGTTTTGCACCTTTCTTCTCCCAATTCCTAACTTTTTCATGCTCGTGGCATACATTGCATAATGCCACGTCTATCAGCTCTTTCTAGATCCAAATGTAACGTATCTTCTGAACATGCTGAGTTTAATTGTTTTAGCACTACCTTAGACTAGGCCTTCTGGGCCGATTCTCTGCCTCTCCCCACTTGTACCCACATGCTGGTCCTCCTGTTGCTCCTCCTTCCCCCTAATTCCCATTTTTCCCTGTTTACTAATGTGCCACCCTTAGACTTGACCTTCTGGGCTGTAACTTCCCCCCTCTTGTTGTAATTCCTGTTTTGCAGCTCTTCGTCTCCCATTAATTGTATTTTATCATGCCCGTGGCATACATTGTACATTGACACATTTATTGCTCTTTCTAGCTCCAGCTGTACATATCTTTATCATATTAAATTGATTGCTGTAACATTGTGCCTGTTATGTTTTGTTCTCCCTGTATTTTTCCTCTGACATGGAACCTATGTAAAGAGCTGCTAGCTCAAAGGTGTCAATCCAAGATATTAATAAATAAAAATAAAGTACTGTTGCATGCTTTGCATAGCGACCTGAGCTTCCTAGGAATGGTGCCTTATCGAATAAGCTGCTGCTGCGGCTACATTATTCTGAGGTTCACTGGTGATTGTTTGTGGTGTCCTCGTTATAGCTCTGGTTGATTCACAGGTCATTATGTTGGGTAGTTCCCTGGGCTTTTGCAGTGTATTGAAATGGGGCCATTTGGCATCATCACAGGCAACCAAGACATTAAATGGACATATTAACTGCTGCTTAGAAATACAAAGTCAGTGATTCAGTCCGCTTCTTACCACATTATACCATAAAAGAGGCCACAGGGCAAAGAAAGTGTGGTCTAGTTGTTAAAGCACAGAACTGTGAACCAGGAGATTCCAGGTTCGAATCACATGACCACTGGCTGGTTATGTGACCTTGAGCAAAACCGCAGGACCTATCTTTATTTCAATCATTCCAGCTGTGGAAATGGGTAAAAGCTGAACCCCATCTACAACTGTATGTTGCATCTCAGCTGGGCAATCCTGGATAAAGACATTTTAAGCATATGAAAGAGTATTTTTTGTTTATAGTTATGATACAGATTTGTTAGCTTTACTGATTTCAATATACGATAACGGACCTGGGCAGCGCCCATACTAAACCAGTTGACCTTTAAAATCTAGCTGTTTTATTAAACTTTGAAAACACATCATTTTGGACACGTTTTAGCTTGTATCTCATATATATTCTGCATTTATTGTCTCCTTTGTCTTTATGATATGTAAATGGGATCACCGTCCCTCACACTGTTTCTGCTCTGGCTGCTTGTCAGTTAAGCGATAATGACCGAGAAGTGGGTCATTTCCTAGAGATTAAGGCCCACCTTCTACCAGTCAGTTGTCAGTCCTAGGAAATGACTGACTTCAAGTTTGTTATTGCAAAATAAGAACCTCGCTTTTCACTTGTTTCTTTTCTTGTATTCGATGTTTGGAATGCTGCGGAGTGAACGGTGTAGCACAGCATTGCTGGCATTTGTGCACTGGCAGCTGGATCTGCCACCTTTTGTGAGAGATAACGACAAATCCAGTTGCCAATCAGGAGTCTCGCTAGTATTGCTAGGCTTATACAGTAGATAGATTCTGACGTCAGAAGTAGACATGTAGCTAAACAGAGGAAGTCTAAGACACGGTTATCCTGCTTTCATGTTAACGTACGAAGTTCTGATGAAAAGGGGGACACAAAATACTGCAAATGTACACTCTAAGATACCACGTCTAAAAATATGTTTTTCCAGCATTTTGTCTTTGATATCAGGGGCTCTTTAAAAGCTTGTCCTTGGGATGCCTCCCTTTTTGTGAGTATGTGACAGCTTTATGAACAACAGGGGAAACCACAAAAAGGGTCACCATATATAATTCTGGGTGGTGTATTTGTCAGTGAAATATTTTATGTACTCCACATGGATGGTCAAAATAAGGAGAGCATTGAGTTCCACTCAAACGACCAAGCCCTCCTCTGCAGCTTGGAAGTGTACTGATGTTATCACACCCTGCTCACTTAACTCCTGTGAGAATTTCTAGACAGGAATTTGATAATTAGATCCAGTGTGTACTGTTTTGTTTATATGTTTCTTTGCTGGCCCTAGCCAAACTGAAAGCTGTTTTTATTGCACAGTACAGTACTCTCTGTACCAAGGATAATGTTGGTTTTTTTTATCGTCTTTAAAATGTGACCTCTGTTTCTGGCATGTGCGGAAATCATCATCATCATCATCAACATAATCAAAATAATAAATAATCTTAACAATCATAATGTTATTGATAAGAATTAGATACACCATTGAATCACAGACTCATGTTCATTGATTTCCAGAAGCAGAGGTATACTGATGAAGCCTGGAGATGGCAAAGGACAATGTCTGTTATGCCTTCAGGTGAATGGTGCCTGAGTTTGGCCTTTGTGGTTAGAAATGGGCTTGGAAAGTAGCGTGGTGCCCCCACCTATGGGGATCCTTGTGACAGAGTGCTGCCAGGGTGTTTCCCCATAGGAAATAAATACATCCTCACCCTATGTGACAGGGAACATAACAACACAATCCGCTCTGCACTTATCACTCTGAGCATGCAAATAAGGAGCAAGGCAGTAATGGCAAAATGCATCAGCTGTTGCAAATAAATAGCCAACTGGTTTATTGTGGGGTTGGAGAAAAAGGTCAGGGGACAAGGGAAGCAAAGGTAAAAATAAAGACAGCAGTTTGCATTCAGCCCCACCATAAGGAGTGTCCTAGCAGCTGCGCCCAATGGTGCACCAGTTAACCCTCCAGTCTCTCTGGAAGCTTCAATTGCAGTTCAAGTGTGCACACAGATGCAAAGTTGCAGGCCTGTGATGCTTGGGCCTCGGTGCAGTACTGCGTAAATCTGGTTGTTGATTGCAGCTGCTGATTGGAAAAGTGCAAAACCGGATGGACAGTAAAACAGTTGCTCCTGACTATAAGCTGTAGCTGTAGGCGTGAATCTAAGCTTGTGCAGGAATGCCCAGAAAGTATCTAGCTTTCTAGCTAAACAATAATATTCATAAGTTCTGTCAGTAAAACCCAGTACTCACAACCTTTAGATGACAGGCTGGTGCTGTGTCTGTGGGGACTTCTCCCCTGCTTAGGTAGATGATGGTTGGATGATCTTTTCTATAGGCTGGCTACAGATGCAGTGGACCCAACACACTCCCAGTGGGGAAGAGTGTGAGCCATGATGACTTTGGATGATGGGAACTCTGTTCTGTAAACTGGTTACAGGTGCAGTGAACCCAACAGGCTCCCAGTGGCAAGGGGTGTGGGCCGTGATGCTCCAGATGATGATGATCCTCTTCATCCCACACTGGAACTTGCCTTGACCCACCCCTACAGGCGGTTTGTCACCCGGGACCTCAGCTGGTTCGAACCCCTGTCAGGATAAAATCCTAATAGTAGTAGAAGGCAGTGGCTCACCATCTTCCCAGATGCAGAGCAGTTTTCAAGGCAACCCCTACTCTAATTCGGTGCTGAGCCCAAGCTTGCCACACTAGCTGCATCAATCCCCTTTTCCAGGGGTCTCCAGTCTGCTTTGGACAAACCTTTTAGCCAGACAGGAATAGCAAGGGAGAGCTATTCACAAAAGCTCTCCTCTCTTCAGAGGTTTCTCTCAGACAAAACTGCTCTATTCGCATGTCTCTCCCTTGTGCAGAAATCCTGGGATTAAGCATCAAACCCTAGCATTCCATGCATTATTCATTATGCAAAACCTCAGGCTGTCAGTGACTGTTAGTTCCAGGGGAAAGCATGCATACAAGTCCTGAGCCAGCTTGCAATTCAGAGCTGTTTTGCAGAGCTGACCTCCAAACTGATGTTGGTTTCACATTGACAGGATGTATTAATTTAGTTGCTTTGGAGAGTTGAACTAGTTTCCAAATTGATGTCAGTTTCCCAGGGACAGGATGCACTAATTTAGTTGTTTAGCACTTTGTGCAGCTTTGCGAGCTGCCTCAAACTGAGAAGCCTCTTGCTGTGGGCTCCCCAACTCTTACGGCAGTCCAAGAGCTGGTTGAATGATGAGAGGTGGCGGCATACTGGCCATGTCGAGAGACAAATGACAGTATCTAGTCCAGCCCCGGTCCTGCAGCTGCAGTCTGGACCAGGACTGGAGTGAAGGAGTGGTACAGGGGATGGAGGCTGCAGTGTTCTGGAGAGAACCAAAGGCAATCCCCCTTTTAGGAGGGGGTTACAATAACAATGCATAGCCTGGTTTCAGTTGAAGCAATGAGTTATACATGTAGTGTGTGCAATTTGAGGAAATGGATATGAGCAAGATATTTATTCATTTAGTTATATAGATTTTGTTTACCTGGTAGGTACACTTGAGAGCTGAATGCCTATTTTCAAGTACAGTCCAGTATAGTACAAAAGAACAGCACAGAAGTAGATTACAGGTAACAGCTTGCACGTAAAATGCCACACTACGGAATGATTGGAACAATATTGATTCAGCACAAATTCAGGCTAACTAAAATCAGTCAAGGATAAAATGAGCAATGTTAACACATTTATAAACCATTACCTATCACCAGAAGTAATGGGCCCCAAGCTCCTGTTATCCATTGCGTTATAACTAGCAACGTAGAAACATAGATGTTGTCAGCAGATAAGGACCTCTTGGCCCACCTAATCTGCCCTATTTTCCATACCTACTGTGCCACCAGAGATTCTACTCAATCTCTGGCCTCCCCGCTGTATTACTAAGGTCCCCTTGTGGCCATCCCATGCATGCTTCAATCCTGTTACCATTTTAGCACCCACCACCTCCGTTGGGAGGGTGTTCCAGGCGTCCACCACCCTTTCTGTGAAGAAGTATTTCTGAACATCCCCTCTGAGTTTTCCCCTTCCAGCTTCATGTTGTGACTCCTTGTTTTTGAGTGTCTTTTTCTATGTAAAATGCTACCCTCATGGACCTTATTAATACCTGTGAGGTATTTGAACGTTTCTATCATGTCCCCCCTTTGCCTCCTTTCCTCTAGAGAGTATATGTTTAACTCCTTGAGTCTTTCCTCATAGGGCTTTTGATGCAGACCATACACCATTTTGGTTGCCCTCTTTTGTACCGCCTCCACCCAATCTATGCCCTTCTGGAGATGGGGCCTCCAGTACTGGACACAAAACTCTAGGTGGGGCCTCACCACTAATACAGGGGTAACACTACCTTCCTCTTTCTGCTGATGATACCCTCCCCTATGCACCCAAGCATTCTGCTAGCTTTCCTTACTGCCTTATCAGACTGCTTTGCTACCTTCAGGTCATCAGAAATGATTACCTCCAGGTACCTTTCCTGTTTTATGATTGCCAATACCTCCCCACCCAATCGATACATTGCCCTTGGGTTTGTGCACCATATGAACATAATTTTGCACTTTTTGGCATTGAAACCCAGTTGCAAAACCCTTGACCAGTCTTCATTTTTCAGATCTTCCCTCATCCCCCAGTTTGTCCACTCTGTTGCAGATTTTGTATCATCCAGCGATCAGGCATACTTTCCTTCCAGCCCTCCTGCAATGTCGCTAATAAAGACATTGAATAGGACTAGGCCCAGTACTGACCCCTGTGGCTACCCGCTGGTCACTGTGCCTTCCTTGAAGTGAACACCATTAACCACCATGCACTGACTCCTGTTTCTTAGCCAATGTCTTACCCATTTTACTACTTTTGAGCTACTCCTAAGCGGTGCAGCTTGCTCACCAGTCTTTTGTGTGGAATGGTGTCAGAGGTCTTACTGGAATCTAGGTAGGCCACATCCTCCGCTTCGTCCTGGTCCACTTTCCTTATCACCTGGTCAAAGAACTCGATCATGTTTGTTTGTTATGATCTTCCCCCTGTGAAACCATGCTGCCTCGATCCTGTAATCCACTGGCCACAAGGTATTCCCCAATCCTTTACTTCAGTCGTGATTCTGTTACTTTACCCACCACCAAAGTCAGGCTGACAGGTCTGTAGTTTTCTGCCTCCTCCGTATTCCCACTTTTGTGAAGTGAGACCACATCTGCCCTCCTCTAGTCCCCTGGAACTTCCCCCGTATCTAGTGATAGGTTGAACAGAGCTGTCAGAGGTGCAGCCAGCACCTCCTTAAGTTCCCTCAGTATCCTAGGGTGTACCCTGTCTGGCCTCATTGCCTTGGCCACTTTTAGTTGTGCTAGTTCCTTGAGGACTCTCTTCTCTGTAAAAAGACTAGTGTCCACCTCCCTCCCATTAATGCCTTTTTCCCCTGTCTGTGGCCCGTCACCTACCCCTTCCTCCGTAAATATTGAACAAAAGTATTTGTTCAATATGTCTGCTTTTTTCTGGTCCTCATCAACACAAACCCCTCCTTCCCCTTTTAGCCTTACTATCCCTTCTTTATTCTTTCTCTTTTCACTTATATACCTGAAGAATGTTTTATCCTGCTTTTTTACTGACTTGGCAGTATTCCCCTCCGTTTGTGCCTTTGTACTCCTAACTGCTTTCCCTGCCTCCCTTTGTTTCTCCTGATATATCTCCCTGTCCTTTTCCTTCTGTGTCATCTTGTACCTTCTAATGCCAGCTTCTTTATCTTTACTTTCTCGCTACTTGTTTATAGAACCACTCTTTTTTTTCTCTTGCCCTTTTTAACCTGCCTGGCACAGAGGTTTGTTACCTTCTCAATTTCCTTCTTTATTTTTGCCCACTGTTCCTCGACTGCGCCCATTTTCCCTATCCCTGCTAAGTTGCCCTTGAAGTCCCTGAAGCATTCTCCCATTTTCTTGAAATCAGCCCTCCCGAAGTCCAGGACCCTCATTTTAGTGTGGATTGAGTCTGGCCCAGTTGTTACATTATACCACACCGTACGATGATCACTGGTCCCCAGGTGGGTACCCACAGTGACGTCACTAACACTGTCCCCATTTGTCAGCACCAGGTCCAGTATTGCCTTCCCCCATGAGTGGGTTCCTTAACTAGTTGCCTGAGGAACACCCCCTGCAGGGAGTCCAGGATGTCCCTACTTCTAACTGTTGCTGCAGCTGGGAGGCTCCAATCCACGTCCGGTAGATTGAAATCCCTCACCAGCAATACCTCCCCCTTCTTTGCCATCCTCTGGATTTCTTCCATCATATACTTATCCACCTCTCCCCTCTCCCCGTGCTGGAGGTCTGTAGATCACCCCTGTGTGAACAGCGGCTCCCTTCCGTGTCTCCAGGGTGACCCACAGTACCTCTCCCTGAATTTCCATAGCTTTTATGTTTTCCCTCACATAAAGAGCCACTCCTCCCCCCTTTTTACCTATGCTGTCTCTTCTGGGACGTCTGTGAAAGTAAAAGAACCCAGGGCACTCTTTGAAAAGAGTAGGGAACATTCCAGGTGTCCTGGCTAACATTCCCCTTCCCATAAACCAGATCATGCAGTTGGCCAGGTCGTGTGTTGGTGTTGATGTGCAATATGGCTGCTACTACACATTCAGTCACTTCACGACCAGTCTAGCATTGCTTGTAAAGCACTTTGGGATACACTGTGTTTGAAAAGTGCTATATAAATGCTGATTGTTCTTCTTCTTCTGAATAGAGCATAACCTGGTATTGCTACATCCGAGTCCTGGTTTTCATTGCACCAGGACTCATTAATTGTGACTATGTCCAGTTCTGTTACTGCCATGGTGGCCTCTAGATCTGTAATCCTGTTGCCCAGATTTCAAGCATTTGCACACATGGCTCTCCAGATTGTACTGCCACCTCCCCTTATTTTACCTTTTTGCCCTCCCATTTTTCCTCCACTATTCTTCTTTCTATCTCCCCTTTCTTCTTCCCCCCCCTGGATTCTTCGACTCGGTATCCTACCCCCTCCTTCTGAACTCACTCAAGGATGCAGGGCTCATCCCTCCTGCCATTCGGTGGTTCGATTCCTATCTAAAAGACAGACACCAGTCAGTTACAACTGAAAACTCCTCCTCCCCTTCCCTCCCTATCCTGGCAGGTGTCCCCCAAGGCTCCATACTCAGCCCTATCCTGTTTTTAATTTTCATAAATAACCTCCCATCTGCGTGCTCTTCCTCCCTCATCCATATGTATGCGGATGACATCATATTGTTCACATCCGACTTGGACCCAGCCAAAATCCACTCTTCTCTGCAATAAGACTTCAACTCAGTTTAAGCTTGGGTCATCTCAAAACAGCTCAAATTAAATACTACAAAAATAGTCTCAATGACCTTCGGTACTTCCCAAAGATTAGCCAAAACAATCAGTGCCCCACCTATCACCTCCCTTGACAGCACTCCACTAAAAATGGTCCCATCCTACAAATACTTTGGCGTCTGGCTCGACCCACATCTAAACTTCTCTCTTCATGTTGATTACATTACATCCAAACTATGCCCTAAGCTTGGAGTCCTCTGCCGAAACAGAGACTCTCTCCCCGTCCCAATCGTTGTGAACTTCTGTCAAAAATGATTATGCGATCTTTGACTATATGAGCTTCATGTGCTTTCTTTCCCTCCACCTCTCTCTCTCTCTCTCTCAACTTGACGCCCTTTATTATGCCTTCTGTCACTTTGCCTCTAACTCTCCTTACAGGACTCACCACTGCTCTCTTCTCTCCCGCCTGGATCTCCCTCCGCTGTCACACAGACGTCTCACCCATTCTTTATCCTTCATCTCTAAGTTCTGGTTTACCCTGCTCCCCTCCTACATCTCTTCCCTCCTCTCACCTACCCCTACTTCTATCTATTCCCTACATACCAGGGACTTGCGTTCCTTCTCAATTCCTATCCCATCTTCCAACTTTGGCAAATCTGCATTAACTATCACCTCCCCTCTCTGTGGAACTCTCAACACCTTCTTTTACACAACTCTACCTCTCACTCCACTGTCAAATCTCAGCTATGCCTTCTTCCCCTCCCCACCTGTTACCATAACATCACATAGCATGTACTGTAGGGCACAATTGCACTTACTCTGCTTTCTGTTAATCCTCCCTTCACATATATCTTACCAAGTATCTCTATGTTTACATAGACTACTGTGTGGTATTAGCTATCGCAAAACGTATCCTCCTGTGTGACACAGTTGTACTCGTAAGCTCCTGTACTAGGTATTGTGTGCCTCCTGCACTACTGCTTTTTTGTATTGCAGTATGCTGGACTACGTATTCATGTGATGTATTGTATACTGTGCATCACTGTAATGTATATTTATCCCTTGCCTCCCTGCCCTGGGTTGCACCTGGAAACGAGCCTCGGCTCAGAGTGCCTTTCACGGCCACCAAATGTTTAAATAAAATTAAAAAAAAATTATATAAATAGCTTCCTTTTAAGATTTCTCTCCCTCCAGATTCCCAGTGCTGACTTTGTAAGCCTGTGTGTGTGTGTGTGGGGGGGGGGCTGTTTATGTCTCCCTGCCTCATTCCACCTCCCCCCTCGGCCAGTTTAAATGCCCACCAATGTAGCATTTAAATTGTTCGCTGAGGTTTGCATTTCCCCTCCTGGATGGATGCAGGTTGTCACTCCTGTATAGGCCTTTATCCCTCCAGGTGGGGCCCCATTCCCCAATTAATCTGAACCCTTCCTCTCTGCACCATTTCTTCAACCATGCGTTAAAGTTCCTGGTGCAGAGAATCCTGTCTTTGCCCCTGTTGTAGACGGATAGCACCTTTGAGAAAGTCACATATTGTGCTAATTGCCTAAGAACCCTCCCCAATTCCCTGAACTCATCCTGAACTATTTCTGGGTCATCCCTAGCCAGATAATTTGTCCCCAAATGGACAATAATGCCCAGCTCTCCCTCCCTTCTTGTTGCCCCAGCAATCCCTAGGATTCTCTTTCCATCCCTTCAAGCTGTGGTACTGGGAAGGCACCTAACCTCCCACTTCTCGTCCCTACCTACCTCCAGCTGTATCCCCCTGACTATGGAGCCCCCACCAGGATTCACTTCCTCCTCCTCTGAGGTCCTCTTCCACCCCCCTTGGGGTCTGCACTATGGAGGGACCCGCACATCCATCCTGGTCACTACTTCGGGTGCCTCTGTGTGACATTCCCGCCTGGCCAGCGTGGCAGAGGAGTGTCATAGTAGTATCGGATGGGGGATGTGCTTGCACTCCACCACCTTAACCTTCCCCGAGCCCAGCGTTGTCCAGCCACTCCTCCTTTCTGGCATCCTTTGAGGCAGCGGAAGTGGACTAGGTATTCTCTGGTTAGGAGAGGAGGTCCTCCGAATCCAAGCCAGTTCAGCCTTGAGTCTGGAAGCCTCCTCCCTCATCCCAGAGAGGTGCCTGCAGAAGGGTCAACAATGTAGCTTCCAGGTCTCTGAAGATTGCTGCCCCACAGTCACTGCACTGCACCACTCCCATCATCTTTCTATAATTAAATGATTGGTGGGAGGGAGTATTTTGTACAGACCATAGCAGGGAGTTTCAGAACCTAAGAACAAATGCAGAGATAGCCTGTTTACCCATTTTTGCTGGAGCATTTAGGAACATGAAGACAAGACAGATCAGAGGATCCGAGAGAGTCGGCCAGGCAAGGGGCACGGTGAAGTGATACAACAGGGGTAGTGGAAGATAATCTAGGATGTTTATACTGGAAGCAGCTAAGAGAAGAGAAGCAACCAGAAGATGTAGGAAGCCATCCCAGAGCAGTGAGTGCAGTGGTCAATGAGACAAGGAGGACGGAGGTAAACAATATGTATTGTGTTGGGTCCCCCTCGAAAATGGACATTTATGCTCTTGGGTTCTTACCCAAATAACAGATTTTAAATTAAATAAATAAGTATTGTTGTAGATCACATCCTGTTTATCTAGTGTAGATTTGAAGGCCTGAGAGATTGTTTGGAGACCATACCTCAGGCTAGGTAAAGGACTCTGGGTCAGATATTCAAAGACTTGCACAAGTGTAGTGCAGATGTTTGCACAATGCTTGTACCTGTGCCTGCAACAGCTCCTGCTATATTCAGTCAGATGACAAATGATGCTATTTGACTCAATATGGGGCCATATCAGCAGAGCGCCAAGTGCAACTGCACTGCGCTGACACGGGTCTGGGCTGTATATAGCCCACAGGGAATAGAGCTGCCCAAATCAGGATAGATCCCTGTGGGTTATATTCAGTCCGAACATGCAGATGAGCCCATTGGGCATGCAAGGTACTAGGGGGGCATTTGCAAGCCCTTTATGGGCTAATTGACATGGGATACAACAGCCCCTTAGTGCCCCTTACACATGAAACAAGAAGACCTCTGGCAGTCCAGTAGTTCCCTCCACCCCGATCGCTCTTCTTTTTTTTATCTTATTTTTACTTTTTGCTCCCCCGGACGGCCCCCATCTAACCGACTCCCCCAGCTCCTGTCACCCGGAATTACTGGGGCTTACCTTACGCCCGGTCTGGGAGCAGTGCCTGCGAGAAGTCGGTCGTCTTCCTGCCGTCTTTTTTTTTTGTCCACCGTTATTTCTCCTGGGGGCCCCAGGAGAAGGGTGCATGCACATGGAGGTGCGCATGCACCTTACAGCCCCGGTAACGACCCCCTTCTGCCCACCCCATTGGCCAAACACCAGCTTCCCCAGCCTACGCAGCCTCCTGGCCTCCACCAGAGGGCAACCATTGAGCAAGGGATGCCACTCACCCTCCCTGGAGAGGAGAGCTGCCCGCCGGCTGCTCCATCCAGCTCCGCCCTCCCCCCGTGCCGACCTCCGACGACCAAGGCTCTCTCCCAAACCTGGATCGCTGGCGTGCCGCGAGGTGAGATGTCCAGCGCCTCAGCCCTCTGCATCACGAGGCCGGCGGCCAATCGCTCTTATGAGCTGTTATATGTTTACCCTGATGATAGTGTTACCCCCTCACCCCCCCCCAGTCGCTTCAGGGAGCTGTTATTCATTTACCTCGGTGGTCCAGTGGTACCCTCTGGTCGCTCCTCAGAGCTATTCTTCATTTACCGTGGTGGTCCACTGGTACCCCTCACCCCAGATCTCCCATTCTAATGTAAACAATCATTCCCTGGTGTCTAGCGGTACCTCTCCCATCCCCCAGATCTCCTGTTCTAACATATACAGTCATTTTCTAGTGTCTAGTCGTACCCCCCCCAGACCTCCTGCTCTAATGTATACAGTCATTCCGTAGTGTCTAGTGGTACCCTCCATCCCAGAGCACCCTTTGTAAATACGGAAGACATTTCCTGGTGGTCCGTTGCCCCCACCTGAGTAGCCCCCAACTGACCTCAGTTAGGTGGGGCAGTTCGGGGGGGGGAGGCACTGCTAGACCATTAAAAAATGTCTTATGTACTTACAAAGGGTGATTGGAGGGTTGGGGGTACCACTAGACACCAGGAAATGACTGTATATGTTAGAACAAGACATCTCAGCAGGGTACAACTGAATTATAAGGGTAAATGAATAACAGCTCTGTGGAGCAATTGGGGGATGGGGATACCATTGGACCACCAGGGTAACTGAATACCAGCTCCAGTGCCCCAGGGGTCCCAGGATGCTATATTCAGTCGGGCACTACCTGACTGAATACAGGGCCTTGTCAGCTCAGTGCTAAGTCAAGTAGAGCCGGCCCGACATGGGTCCCGAAGTTGGCTTCCGGAGTTGATAGCGCCGGCATGCTATTAGGAATTTTCAACTGTACCTATGCAGCTCATTAGGCGTACAAGGCACTAAGGGGCCATTTGCATGCCCATTATGGGCCCATTTGCAGAGGTAGCAGAGGCAAGTAGCCTGGTGCCACCCCTTCCCCCGCTGTCCATGATAGCTGTAGCTATCCCTGGTGCTAATGGTCCCCACCCCCTCTCCAATTGCCAGCCCTGTAGTAGAACTAAAAATTACTGGTGCTAGTGGCACCCACTTCCAATCCCAGCCCCGTAGTAATAGGAAATATCCCTGGTACTAGTGGTCCCCCCCAATCCCAGCCCCGTAGTAATAAGAAAATTCCCTGGTGCTAGTCGTCTCTCCTTCCCTCTGATCCAAGCACTGTAGTAATAAGTAAAATTCCTGATACTAGTGGTCCCATCCCTCTGATTGCCAGCCCCATAGTAATAAGAAAAATCCCTGATGCTAGTGGTCCCTTCCCTCCGATGACAGCCCTGACATAAAAATTATTATTCCTGGTGGTAGTGGTCTCCCCCCATCAATCGCCAGCCTGTAAGTAGAAACAGGCCTTCCCTGGTGTCCAGTGTCTCCCTCCCACCCCGTGGCACCAAGCACCTCCCTCACCTGATCATTATCTGCGGTGCTGCAGGTTCATACGGTGACTGGCACAGCCTTCCTCACACTTCCTCAGCCGGTCACCATATGTCCAGGCATGGAGCACGCCTCTTGTTTATAGGACAAGGTGATGTACCCTGTTCTATAAATAAGAGCACGCTCCTGCCTGGACATACAGCCTGACTGAGGAGATGTGAGAGGGCTGTGCCAGTGCTATGTGCATCCACGGCGCCACAGAGCTGATCAGATGAGTGGAGGGCACTGGATGCCAGGGAGATGTTTTACTTTGGTTGGTGATCGGAGGTGAGCACTAAGACCAGGAACAATAATTACAGCCAAGAACTGAGGGTGAAATGAGACCACTGCTCAGAGATTTTATTCTGTAAATTGGCATCGGAGGAGAGCTTTCCTGGCGCAGAACTATTTTGTCTCTGGGGCTGGGATTGGAGGAGGACCTGACACCAGGGTTAAAACCACTTCAGGGCTGGCGATCACTCACCAGCACTAGGGTTGTTATGTTACACTAAAGGGCTAGTGATTGGAGAGAGAGGGGGTGCCACGGACTACAGGGGTAGGTATGCTCCCCCAGTGGCCAACCAGCTGGTTGGCTGCATTACCTCCGGCATCCACTAGGGTTGCGCGGAGTAAGAGGAGGTTTTCCTTGGTGGTATTTGCGCAGTGCAAAAGGACAGCGCAAACCCCATTTGCACCACACAAATCCATTGAATATCATTTTGCGCCGATATTCCTGTACCCACTCCACTAGTTGCATACTTCCCCCATTTGGTTTGTGTGGACACTACCCGTTTGCCAGCGCAACAGAACCCTTTCAATATTGGACTACAGCGCAAAACCCAGTTTGTGCAGGTAAACACATGCTAGTGCCCATGCAAACTTTCGAATATTGGGACTCAGGTGTTTATTTCTAGTAAACCGGTAACTATTTTATTTATTGTATTTTGATGTGTTAGTAATTGCTTTCTACTTTTATAATAAAATATTTGTTAGGGCAGTGAAATAAGTGTGTTTTCACCTTTGCTTTTCACACTGCTTGTAAAAAAAGAATTGTGCGAATTCTGGTATTGTGATGTCAGAAACTGCCAACTACTTATGAGCCCAGTGTATTTAAATGAGAATCTAAATATATTTTTCTATCTTTTTTTCAAAAGAAAAAGATACTTCTTTTAGCAACAAATTTTGCCTTTTATATGTTTACACAATTGTGGTCCATCCGTATGATTTAAACAATTTTTAAAACAGGAATCGGCTTATCTTTTGTTCTTCCCAATAAATCTGGTTATGAAGAAAATGTCACCTACTATATTATATCAAAAGATCACAGGTTATCAAAAATCACGTTTCAATTAAATATATAATATTTTTATGATAGAAAGTGTTTTTTTAATAAAAGTCTGAAAACCGGTTTGCAATTTCCCCACTGAAATACAGTACTAGCTTTGACCTCCCTTGACCTCTCATCCACAAAAAGCGGAACATGTTGCAGAAACTCATTAAACTTTCTCTAATCATGAAAAATATAACCAAGTATGTTTTCTGTTACCACCGTTATAGTTATGTTGACACTGAGGAGATTCTCGAACGTTTTTAAGGAGGTTGAGGTTTTTACAAAAACTGGTTTTTAAGAATGCACATGCCCAGCAATATAGGAAAACATTGGATTTCACATCAGTCAAGTACTGGATTAAAATGCAGAGTTAGAACTCGTGTCCCTTTATATTAAAAACATTCAATACTATTTCGTGATATTTAGTATAATGCAGATATTAGGCACTTCTAGTTACGTACAGCTCTAGCATTAGAGAGAGTGTGTGTGTGTGTGTGTGTGTGTGTGTGTGTGTGTGTGTGTGTGTGTGTGTGTGTGGGGAGTAAATCACAACCCTACAGATGAGTATACACACACACTGACTAAGACTAATACAAAGAATGCTTAAAGAGTCATTTACCCCACTGGGGCATCTTTAGAAAAATGCAATATTTAGACACAATTCAGCTTATATTTCATGCGTCTTTCTGCAATTCTCATGCTTATTTCTTTATTATTAAGGACATTTGCATGTAAAAAGGATCACTGCCCTATCTGCTTTGTCTGCTTGCCTAGATCTGACATCACATTTCTGTTTGTGACATCGCAGTTTGTTGCTGTAGCGATAGATATGATGTCATAAACTGGGGACTATGAAGTCAGGTGTAGACATGCTGCCAGGGTAGATGGAAGTGTAGGGGACGGTGAGCCTGTTTTCATGAAACTGTCTTCAGTAATAATGGGAAAGGGGTACTAATTACAGAAAATGTATGAATTGTAAACAGATTTGTGTCTAAATCTTACATTTTTCAAAATGATCCCAGTGGTGTCAGGGACTCTTCAAAGCATTGATTATCAAAATGAGATTCAGTGAATCCTTAAATTTCTAAAGTCATTCACTCTTATCCAAATGGACAAATGATTCCATCATCACATTTTTACAAAAAATTTTTAAAGTCTGTTTGGTCATTTAAACCTTCTGTTACCACCATGGCTTCTAATATTGAGATCCACTTGGCCTCCTCCTCCTGCAAAAGTGTTCATAGTCTGTCTCCCCCACGCTGTCTCTCTCAGGTATATGTTTCAGTGCTGTAAACTAAAAAGGTGCAAGGTAGATCCGTGGGCCTCCCTGAAGTGTGCACTGTCCACATTTCCATTCTGTACTGCTGTTACATGCTTCTGGATGAAACACTTCTTGAGGCAGATAGTGCGTCCGACCGAAATAAGGCCCCAACCACACCATCCCGTGTAAACAGTGTATTCTGTAGTACAACCAGTATACTGTCTCAGCCCATCCCTCTGGAGGCATGGCAGGATGGGCCAAGTGAAGTTGAGTATAGAGGTCAGTAAGTTGTGGTTGACCAGGTTGAAGGTCAGCGAGTATGACACCAGTCAGTAAGCCATTGTCCATTACTGAATAGTTGGTTAATTCATTAACATTTCATAACATAGTACATTAGCACCAAGGACATTTACATATAATCAGTGATGGCCAGTATCATGTGCTATCATCAGCTGAGTGAAAATCTTTCCAAGAAGTCTTAGGCCCATCTCAGCCATATCAAGGCCTAAGGCTGTGTGGATTGATTGTGAAGCCAACTCCAAATGGAGCCAAAGGCAGGGAGGGGGGGCCAGAGGAGGGGCACAGGCCACAGGCATGTATTTCCACACTAGGAGAATAACGCATGCTGATAATTATTAAAAGTGGTCCGTTGACGCAGGTTGGAACTTCAGACCACATCCTCCATTACAAATCCTTGCGTGAAGTTATACGATTAACCTGTTTGCCAGTTTTTGCTGAGCAGTGCCAGTGGCGTTCTCTGAATTGTTTTTGATATTGTGGCGCATGGCGCTGTTTTACAGGGATCTACATTTTAATTTAATAACACAAACTTAGATAAGATGTTTTTACAAATGTGTTTATTTCATGCTGCAGTGTGGGGGTCATGGGATGGTTTAATATTTTAAATTCACCTTTTATGACTGAAACAAAATTACAGGTGCTTGTCTGCCTGTTGTTTTTACCTCACTCTTCACCTTGTTAATCCCTTGAAGTTGTAGTCAGCTCTTTATAGATATATAGATACTGTATATAGGCACATAGAATTTGTCAGCAGATAAGGCTGTCCCGGCCCATCCAGTCTGCCCATTTTTTTTTTATATTTTACTTATGCTGCGGACTGTAGCCGATCTGCGGTTTTCCTACCCTTTGTTTATTGTGCAATTGACTGGATGAGTAGTCGACTCCAACTACAGGGGTTATTATTGAATGCTTACTTGATGAGGCTAAAGAGATACAAATGGAATAATGGGAGGTACGATGATAGGCTTGTGCCACCTTTACTGCCATGTCAAATGACCTGTACACACTAGGGGGCACCCCAAAGGATTTCTGGGATCGCAAACCCTGGAGAAGTATTGAACGAAGTGAAGCAACAGCTTGTATAGAAGGTCTTTTTTTTCCAGAATATCTATTATAACTATTTTTTTTTTCAATTTGGATGTAATTTTTTTATATATTTGAATTTATAATGTATGTGTGATTTATTATATGTAAACTTGTACGCCAGTCATGGTAATGATGGGTAATCAACTGTCAGTATTAAACTATTACTTCTAGTTAACAAATTAGGTTTAGTTTGCATATTGATTGGTAATCAAATTTCTAAAGCCGTGATGGGACTCTGAACCGCTGAATTCTACACAGGAGAGTGCGGAACACTCCCATTTGGGAAAAAAAAAATGTTTTAACTTGCAATAGGGATTTCCCACAACATAGCAGAAAAAAAGATTGTTTTCTTTGGACAGCATGGCCCAGAGGAACGCATATGGGAAGTAACATCTAACTGATATAGAATGTGTACTTAGTAGGAGGTTTCAATGTATGAAGAAGGTGCAGCAGAGGAGAATTTTGAATTTCATCTGCAAGCGTTAAATAGCTGTTCTAATACTCTGTAAAGCTGCTTCATGTTGTTAAGCATGGTTCCAGTTATTGTCTAGCTTTTAAATCCTTTGTAATTCTGCAACACACAAGTGAACCCACCACCACAACCATACCCACCCACAGCATCACAAGTTGCTATATAGTACCAGGCAGCTCGAGTCACCAGGTCCTCCCAGAAGTAACAGTCTGGTAGTGCCTGTTAAGTGGAAGAGGTGCCATTATCCTAATCTTTTCTGTTCCTCCGGGGTGGTATTGATCATGGGGATTATGCTGAGTAAATTAGACTGTAATACAGCCAGTGACTGGAGATTCTTTATTTTCCTGTCTCCACAGCAGATGGAACAGTAGGTAAAGTCAATCCTTCAGGCTGCACACAGGAGACAACTCCAGAAAGGAAAACAACAGTATTTACTGTATAGTCCCTCCCTCCATTTCTATATCTTAGATTATTTTCTCGTTCTTCTTTCACAGGTGTTGGGTTGGATTCGGAATGGGGAATCAATGCTCAATGCCAGCCTCATTAATGCCAGCTCCCTGTCCGAAGCCGAACAGCTACAGAGAGAACACGAGCAGTTCCAGCTGGCTATAGAGGTAACTACCTGGTCTGAACTGGGCCTTCCTTTCTCACAGTTAAACAGTGCAGATGCCGAAAACAGGACTACACTTACATTTTGGAAAAAGGAAATCATTCAGTGAAAAAAATAATCCCAGTCAGTTTCATCTGCAAAAACAATGAAACATCCTCTGACCCACAGAAATCTTTGGACTTAAATGTTACTGTTCTGTTAGCTGTTAGGCACTGGAGATTTTCTGCATTATCCAGGGCAGAATGGGATAATAATATGACGATGTGGAAGTATTTTAAAAAGCTTCCTGCTTTAGCAGAGCTAAGTGCTACTGTGGATAATGCACTAGCTGTTCTCTGATCCCATGCAATGTGAGGTTGGTGAGGCCACTTCGGTGCTTCCATTTACACACTGACAACTGTCTTCCATCTAAAATATTCTTTTTTTTGTATATTCTTTTTCATTCTGATCGCCGGTGGTGAGGCATCTCTCAGGCAGGGCCCACTCAGCTACTCCTCTACCGCCCCGCTTGAACCCCTTCCCCCGACCAAGGAATCGGGTGCTGCCTCCCCCTCGCAGGCCCCATACGAGGAGGTGGGGACCACAGAGAGTCAAGTCAGGGATCGGAGCCAGCACTGGAGTGTGTGGGAGTGGCCCTGGAGCATCTGCCATCGCCTACCAACCGGGGATTTTCCACCTTGTGTGTGTTGCCCTCTAGACACCGGACATGCAGTGATTTCTGCGTGAGTGGTGTACCCTTACTGACGTCTGCCAGCATCTCCCCTGAAACAGCTCCCTCCTTGCAGTACCTCCCAGTTTCCACCTGCTGTCACCGCATAGTAAGGCATCCCCCACAAACCCACCCCAGGAGAGGAGAGCAGTCCTTTGGACGATCAGTCCTCTCCTCCCCCTGCTGATCCCCAACAACAAGAGTTTGTCCCCAAACCTCGGTCACTGGCGTGGCGTGAAGTGTGGCGTCCAGTGCCTCAACCCTCTATGACACAGGGCCGGCCTGTCTAAAATGTTCTTAGCTGCAGGACTTGCAGTCAACCATGCCTACACTATACCTGGCCTACTAGGATAAATTGAGGGTTTCTGTATGCACACTTGTTTGCCTTTTACCTTACGCTAACACTGAATCAAGCCACAGGCTTTATTTTCAAGGGAAAGACTGGAAGTTTCCCTGCTGAGCCTTACAAGTATTTGTTAGTATTTGCGGGCTAAACATCCATCATTCTGTCTCCACCAAGATGGGGGTGCTGTAGCCAGACCTTATCCTCTGGCCAGGAGGGAGAGCAGGTTACCGCTAGCGGCTCTAGCCACAAATGGTTACCAGGGCACAGCTGGGGCACAACAGATGTCAGCCAGGGCACTGATACATGGTTACTATGGGGGAAGCTCTGCACCATATGGGGCACCAACTGGGGCACAGCATTTTTTTACCAGGGCACGTGCCCTGGTGGGCCCTGGTGTAGAGCCGCCACTGCAAGTTACAGGCAACAGCAGTGTCACTCTGTTGTTGACCTGTGGAGGGTGCATGAATGCCAATAGGGCCGTCCCCTCCTGTGGTAGCTTACTGCCTCACCTATGTGATGTGCCCACCTTTTGACCAATCCAGGACATGAAACCTAGGTCTACCAGGCAGGTGGTGGCACTCGGGCTCCACCACTGAATCTGTCTAAAGACTTCCTTTTTCTAGAAGAGCAGTGTCCTGTGTTATTAAAGGGACATGGTCAACCCCCCTTCGGCCTCAAAGTGTCTCCAATTTAAAAAACACATTATGATTGCTGACATTAATAATAATAATAATGAAAAAAACATTATTTGTACTGCGCCTTTCTTAAAACCAAGGCGCCTTTACAACAACTACGCATAAAACAGTAAAATAAACACTCTGTAGAGGTTGCTGATGCAGCTGGTAGTTTGATTCTGATTTCTTTTTTTTGTTTATTTGTTTTAAAAAGTGAAAACAGACTGCCCATCATACTGGTATTACCACACAAAAACCTGTTTGTTTATTTTCCTTTATCAACTCCCACTGCGCTTTTCCTGGACTTGGGAATGCCCCCAACACAGTCTAGACACTCAAGATGAAGTGGGAGAAGAGGAGACTATTGTATCACGAGAGGCTGCACTGTTTGGATCCGTTCCTGTTGTTAAGGAAATGTGCAATAAGAGCTGATCAAGGATTTGAAACAAAACAAGATTGGGTATAATTACACAAATAGCATGCATTTCAGTACTACCAAGAAAAGAAGCTGTTAAAGCCAACAGCAACATCAGTGAATTTTAGAGAAGGAAAGCAATCCTAAAATGTGGGTTTTCACCTGGAAATAATATGATGCAAAAAGGGGTTGACTGTGTCCGTTTAAAGGATACCTAAACCCCTAAATTGGCCTGGTTGAATAAAAAAAAAAACTACATAGCCTTGCAGTTTACAAAATATGCGTAATATGGATGATAAATCTCACATTCTTAAATGCATTTAAAGGACATGACAATGACTTAACAATTGCAAAGCTTAAGTTTGGTCCAGTATTGTTTTTTTTCATACTGGTAATTAACGTTGACTAAAACTTAAAAACATATCTGCCACTGTACTTAAAGGATACCATAATAGAGCCGGAGCTGTCTTACAGCATGGATGTCGTTGTGTATCACATCTGTGTTCATTTCAGGCTTCAGGCAATATGGCAGCTTTAAATATAAGGACAGATGAGTGACATAAGTGGATGAAACAGCATTTAAATGCTTTTCATCATGTATGCCATTTTATGGGGCTATGCATGTTTTTTTTCTTTGCAATTCAGTTAGGCAGTTTTAGGAGTTTGTGTCCTATTCGTTTAAATAAACTAGTTTATTTGGAGTGGGACTACAGTTTTGCTCCACATCAGCTGTCCTTGTAATTCCTGATCTTCTTTGATAATATCTCTTGCAGCAAGCCACACCTGCGGAACTATAGCTGTCAGACACTAGAACCACACAGAAAACTTTCTAGCTACCAATCCACTAGGGGCTGTCCACGATGACACCAGCTGACATCATGCCTCCCATATAAATGTGGGTGGCCTTGCCTCCTCCTCAGTTCTTTTCCTGTCGTTGACCATTGCACATCCGATTCCATGGAGAACACCACCACTTCAGTCAATTGTGAAATCTTTGGTTTTATTTTATTTTTCTCACCCTAGTCAGTAATCACTTTAGTTTTTAAAGTGATTCCCCCAGTTGTTTATTTCTACTGCTTCCGAGAAACTTTTTAAACTTCACAGTTGCATTAAGAAGATCACCGACAAGGATGACCACGACGCCTGCATCCGTTGTCTCAGCACCGACAACGACGTCCAGGCCTGGAAAGCCTGTTGCAGATTCAACCAGGCCACTTGGCGACGCTGTCAAAAGGCCCTAGAAACCTTCCTCCTGAAACAGAAGGTCACCTGCATGGAGAAGGAGCTCCAGGGAAGAAGTTCCTCCACCTCGTCAGCAACATCCATGGGCTCCCACTCCACCAAGGCTCAGGACAAATCCTCTGGCAAACACAACCACTGGGATAAAGACAGGCCATGGGATATGGCCTCCCCACCATGCTCTTGGTCATTGCATTGAGCATCGGCTGCTGCTGGGTCGTCAACCGCTTCAGCGGTGATCCCTACTGCCACCCACACCCTCTCTTCCATAACGTCAGCTTTGTCAGTGCCGCCCTCTGGTCTCTCCTTGGTCGGTGCCACCTTGGTGATGTTGGGCCTCCTGATGCCCCCATTGATGCTTCAAGCCCTGTCATTCAGGCCCATTTAGATCCAGGGGCATACATCAGGGTATTCCACCAGACCTCTGTTGGCTGGCGAAGGCCTCGCGACGCCAGGATTTTTGTATCCCCCATCAACGCCCATGACCATTTCATCAAAGTCAGGGGAGTCGACCTCTCCCTTCAATGCCTCTGGCCATCTTGTTGAAGCTGGGACTCCAGCCTTCCCCTTCGATGCCCCAGACCACCTTGTTGGCGCCAGGGCTGCAGCCTCTTTCGTCGATGCTGCAGGCCATACTGCCAATGCCGGAGGCCTCAGCCTTTCTCATTGACGCTGCAGGTGCACCGCCTATCTTGGGGACCCAGGCTCCCCCTATCGACGTTGCTAGGTGTGCCACTGACGATGATCACTATCGACATCCAGACCATGCATCCTCCTCCTGGGAGTTCATGCATTGCATTACTCCCCCTCTAGGCCCATTGACACTGGGACCTACCATGCCTGCTCCTGCACTGGTGTCTTCCACGGTGATGTGCCCTTTGCAGCCTCGGTCATTGCTGTCCTCTATACCCTTTTCAGAGCCAGGGGATGAGGAGTTTTTTGTGTGTGTTCCTAGTGCCTAATGTCTATAGAGTAAAAAATTAAATATCCGCACCACACAGCACTGAACCAAATAGCAACTTTATTCAAAATGCCAAATCACCACAACCAGCATCTGCTCCACTAGAACTTCTACTGGTTTCGCAGGGTATGCGTCATCAGGAGGTAAAACCCCACTTTTCCGAACCCCGTTTTCCGAAACTCTCAGTTATCCGAAACTGAGTCCTGTCCCCCACAAGTAACTTGAATTTCTGTTTTGCAGTCCTGAATAATTAATAGGAGGTGACAACGCGATTAGGGCTTGGTATGTCATAGCAGTTAACACCTCGTTCAGCCCCTTGTTAGAGTAATCCTCATCATTCATGCAACTGTTAACCCCTCTCACCTCCAAGTGGCCCTACCACAGGCTGCCTTTTCAAACTGAAATTCATGTACAGTAAACATAAAATGTTCAGCCAATCCAGAGAGAAGCTGTCTGATCAGTCACAGGAAGCATTCTCTCTCTCTCTCTCTCTCTCCCTCTCTCTCTCTCTCTCTCTCTCTCTCTTTTCTCTCTTCTCTATCTCTCTCTCTTTCATTGCATTTCAGAACCCGGCCTCAAGACTTAAATGCTTTAAAAGAAAGCAAAAGCACCTGAGGTGTTCACTCTTCATTGACCCTGATGCCTTTAAATAAAAAGAAAAGAGCCGGCAGCTTTTCTTACTGCAATTACCTTTCTAAAAAGAGACAGACTTCTCGGTTGCAGGCATTGCTGTCTCTCTCTCTCTCTGGTTCATTGCAGAACCCAACCTGGAGTCGAGATTTTTCACTCTTCACTGACCCTGCTGCCAGCAAACAGAAAGAAAAGAAACAGTCTGAACAATACCCTATACAGTATGAGATAATTATTCCCTGTACTTAGACAGTGCAAGAGTGCTTTTCATTTTAAGCGCTGATAAGAGCGAGAGGCATCCTGTTCCCATACCTGCTGTCTGGCAGTCCACCGCTTGCAGTACTGTATTGCTCAATCCATTTCTTTTCTTTTTGTTTGTAAACATTAGGGTCAGCAAAGAGAGAAGAAGCTCATCTGGTTTTTGTAGACAGCTTTGTTTCATGTTTTTAGCATCTGGTCACACATTCAGTACAGCTATGTGCTATGCTAGATGCAGTGAAAAATATAGCTCCCTCGCTTAACCAAAACCCTATTTATCAGAAAGATTTTTATGTCCCCAAGACTTTCGGATAAACAGGGTTTTACTGTAGTTCCATAGGTGTGGCTTGCTGCAAGAGCTTCTCTCGAAGATGTATTGTTACGGTAAGTTATTGCGTAACTGCACTTTACTTGACATTTCAATCATTGTCCTTTGTTGTGGTGAAGGAAGTACTATAGCAGAACATTTTGTTTGTGTCGAGAACCAGCTGAACACAAGTCTTAGTGTTTAGCTTTCTAACCCATAAATTAAACTGTTAGGATACGTATTATTGTACAAATAAAATGAATGCTTTATGTTTTACAAGCTTTTGGAAAACTTCAAGCATCTTCTTCTGGCCTTGAATTCGGATATACTTTCCCATTGCTAGCGTGGTACTTTTATTTTGACTGGGATAGATATTGTATGTAGATGTTCCGGGGCACCTGCTTTTGGGACCAAACAGGTTCCATCCTCACACAGTGGATGAAACTGACAAAGGGTCCTGTGCGGCCACAAATGCCTGTGTACTGTGTCTGTGTTACCTGTTTGTTCCACCCTGTCCACAAATCTGAATGACTTCAGGTCTTGCAATAACTGGAATTTTTGCAGTCATAAAATGCTTCTGAAAGGTTTCATTTCTTGAAAAATAATAATATTTATTGTTACTTTATTGATTTTTGTGTTTTTATTTCTCAGTGTGCAACCCCCTCCCGTACACCAGAGTTGTTCCTGGAACTGAGCTTGGTCTCAGTGTGCCTTTCCTAGTTACCAGATTTTAAATAAACAAATACATGTTGCGCCTACCCCAGTCCCATGAAAGTACATATGTAAAATGCTGTAACATGTTTATTCTGTGAAGTAGTTTGCAAGGCCTGACAATAGTTATTTATTTTCCAATACTACCAAGAAGGGAAAGTGCAAATAGACTTTGATAAAAAAAAAAAAAAGATAGAAAATGGGAGTTGTCTGGGCTGTGGTTAAAGTCAGTTAGGAGAAGGAGGAAACTGGTTGCACCAAACATTCAAAACCTCAACTTGACACGCGGGTTTCAGCAAGAGTGGATCCTGCACTGCTCTCCGTCTTGCTGATTGTGGGAATCCTGGTCACTGGACGCAAACCTGGTGACGCGACACTTGGCCACCCCACTCTAGAGAGCTTTATTTAAACAATAGAACAATAACTGCCTGCCTTGGGTAGGTTGAAATATGAGGCAAAGCCAAGTGCTTTCACCACCCGAGAAGGGCTGTTAGCCCGCCATAACGCACCTCCTGGAGTGCCTTATTCTGATTATATAATGAGTCCTTTCTAGTAAATTGGATGTATTTTTTAAACATAGATTTGCTTAGCTACTTTCAGCTGGGCTGTTGTGCTGGGATAGTGGCCTGGCTGAAAATACCTGTTGGTCAATCAGAAGCCAGCATTTTTCTACCCATTTCATAATAAAATACATCTGGGCTCATCAAGGGTTACACAGGCGTAGCATGCCAACTGATATGCTTGGATGTGTGTTGGTACTCAAACTGGGCATAGTCACTGCCGCGGGGTCTGTGGGACACAGAAAAAATGTAACCTTAGCCCCTTCCATCGCCACACTATTATGTTACAGTGTTACCGCCGCTAGAATAATCAGGGAGGTGCTGGCGGGCTTGGAGTGGACAATAGCATTCTGGTTACAGCAGGGTGGCAGTCACATCTTAAAAACAGATCCTTTCCACAAAATGTGTTTCCTTTTTAGCTCCTTTTTAATGTACTGATAGCAGGGGCTCAAATAAATCAATTTTGAGGGCTCTAGAGCTGTTTTGGAACAATGGTACAACAGTATTATAACGAGCAATTGGGCTGCTGAGTGCAGGCTGCTGAAACAGGACTAAGCAGATTCCTGGGGGTGAACAGCAGTGAAGGTTACACAATATGAGTAAGAGCAACATTCTGGCTAATAAGCTTGAATGGGTGTCAGTGCTCTTAACTGGGAGTATAGTCACTGCCATGTGACCGGAGAGATGGACCTTAAGTCTTTTCCACTATCACTACACTATGTAAGCTGGGGAAGGCTATGTGATTCCCCTTATTTTTCTGTGTGGCAGCCAGCCAGTTAAGGTCTTACACAGCTACTGTAGATGCCAGAATTATATTAAAACTAAATCCCCCTTTTTGTCTTCTAGCCATGGGTCATCTGCACTGTATGATGCCATAAAATTAATACAGAAGTAACAGTGCCTGGATTCAAGTGGAACACAAATAATGAACTACAAAACAGTGGAGGAAGATGAAATAGGGGGCAAACATAAAATGGGCGAGGAGGTGAAATGGGGACAAAGATGCTGAATAGGCGGATCTTGCATTAGGGGCTCAGTCAAAGGCCTCAGAGACACAGGCTGGAGTGGTTTTAAGGTAGTCTCGTGGCAGACTCAATGAGCTCCTAGGCTTTTTGTGTCTGTAACCTTTCCGTGGTTCTCTGAAGACATGAGTGACAGATCCAGTGTGCTCCAAAACATAGTGGACCCAGTTCTCAGTCATAATTTAATGGGTCATACATCATGGTGCAAAGAGCCACTATGTGGGGCTGACTCATGAAACTGCTGTACTGAGAACATGAGAGTCATGCCAGGGGTGGACCCTCCTCCGACATAAATCTTGCAATGCAAGTGTGGCATTCCAGCTTTTACAGACTGGGTTTGCAGACTGTAATGGCGCACAGTACCAACTCATGCATAGGTACATATAGCACAGTGCCACTCATGTACATTATCAGCCAGTCTGTGGAAAATACCCATCCCACATCTATCCTCTCCATACATTAGTGCTGCGCATGGCCTCCTGTCAAAATCTGTTCCTGTGTCCCTTGCCACCATCCCTAGCAGTCCAGTGGGCCCCAACCTGATTCCCAGGTCTGTAAATGCTCTGCTACTCCAGTGGATCCCTTCTCCCTAACCCTATTGTCCTTATACGTCCTTCGCACATCTAGTCCTTTGCTGATCTCTATGCCCTTAATGAGCCAGTCACACTTTCATAATGCCCTTGTTGCATGTCTAGAAAAGTTCTTAGGTAGGGAGCATTGCAAAAATGCAACAGCAGTGGCCGTGGTGGTAATAGGCTATGTGAATGGCACTGTGTGCCATTTATATGCCTGACCTTCTCTTCCAAGCAGTACCATACTTTGATGTGTGCTTGCTGGGAAGATCTCTCTGGCAACCCCCAGGCAAAGCTTAGGGCGTGGGGGAGGTTGCAGTCAAGGTCTGGTGGTGGTACATTGTGTAGCAATGATTTCCTGCCTATCCCTTGCAGCTAAGAATTTAAGTCAGTCTTTGAATTGGGCTAGAGCTACACATTTTTATTAAAAGATATGCTTTTCATCTAATGACTTCCTTTGAATTTACAAAATAAAACAAAACAAACAAACAAACAAAAAAAAACAACTGGAAGCAACCAGGTGAAGTTTACCGAAAGTATTTTATAGTATAATTTTTTTCATGGACCTTCCCTGGCCTTCTGCCCCATTTGTCCCTCACTGATCCTCTCCCATCTGACACTACTCAGTAGGCCCTCAGCTACCCTACTTTCATTTACCACCCCTACAACACCCCTAAATCTCCCCCCACAAAACACACACAAATAACAGTCACTTGTCTCCATGTACCAGTATTCAGTGCTATTAAAACAGGGACTTCAGGGATTGCCATGTGGTTTATTGGAGTGTAGAGAGCAAGCATGTGTCAGACTTCTGCCTCATATCCTTTTTGCCTGCTTCCACCTTCTTGTGCTGGGACTGCCCCAGCTATACCTTGCTCTGTCAAAGAGAGAGGCAGATCAGTGTGTGGTCACCCATGACCCCCAAGAGAGGTAGATCAATGCGTGGTCACCCATGATGCTCTGGTTTGCTCTGGAGACTTCTGAGAGGCAGGGATATGACGACAGCCTGCTGAAAGGGGTAGTGATGCAACTTAGACCATGCTGAAAGGGACACTGATGTAACTCTAGACCATGCTGAATAGGGCACTAATGTGACTCTAGAGCCCGCTCAAAGGGGCACTGATGTAACTCTAGACCATGCTGAAAGGGGCACTAATGTGACTCTAGAGCCCACTCAGAGGGGCACTGATGTTGGTCTGGAGTTTGCTCCAAGAGGCACTGATGTGACTCTAGATCCAGTGGTACGGGGCACTGATTTGACTCTAGAGTCTGTTGAAAGGGGCACTGGTGTGACTCTAGAACCTACTGAAGAGAACACTGATTTGACCCTACAGCCTGCTTAAAAAATCACTAATATGACTCCAGAGCCTGATCAAATATGAAAAAGATGTGACTCTAGACCCTGCAGAAAGGGGGACTGATGTGACTAAACCCTGCTCAAAGGGGCACTGACGTTTTCTAGAGCCTGTTGAAGGGAGCACTGATGTGACTTTAGAACCTGCTGAAAGGGGCACTGATGTGACAGCCTTGTCATCAACCACAGCCTCCCCTACCACCTAGAGTCTGCAAGCAGTACCTCTACAGCAGTGGTAGATTCCTTCACAGACTGGGGTTGAGAGCTACATTCATGACACAAACCCAGATCCATTAGCACTTTTTCACCGAAAGAGTGGTGGGCAAGGGGAACAAGCTGCAGGAGGAAGGAGTACAGTCCAGGTCAGGAGCAGCCTCAAGCAAGGATGGAGCAGACATATGGAATTGGTAAGGGGAAGGATGGAAACAAAGGGAGGGATGACCACTAGGGCCAATGCAGAGTAGTTAGGGTGGGCAGACGGGAAGGGCCGATGGGCCTTTATCTGTCATCGTTGTCTAAGTATCGCATGCATGGTAGCACAACATGCTAATCCCAAGCACGCCACTGGCCAGTTATAAAACATGAGAAGTTGTAAAATGTGCTGTGTGTGCATGGGGGTGCTTTGAAGAATCAGGTCCAGGTTGCTTAGTTCTTTATTTTAAATGCAAAATTGTTTTGAAGAGGAGGAACTCCGGCATCATTTACATGCTAGCAGCAAAAGAGTGCTCAGTACTGCTGAGTGAGTGTGCACGTACAGCAGTTTAAGAAAGACCCATTTCTTCACAAATATTTATTTCTTTAGAAACTGTTGACCGGGAGAGGCATAATGAGTCAAGGCTCATTCCCAGGCATGACCCAGGCAAGGGGGTAACAGGAGGGAAGAACAGGTACAAACAACATAAACTGAAATGGCCTGTCAGCAAGCATAACGTGATTGTGAAAAAGCAAAAAAACAAATAAATAGCCCTGCTAAAATTAAAACGATCAGATGGTCCTCACCTGAGGGGGAGTCACAGTAAATAAATGCAGCTATCTGAAAAACGTGTAAACAAACCAAGATGTCAGTTATAAACAAACTGACTGATCTGTGATAAAATCCTATCCTAGTTCAAGATGGCCATAATGCACGGACTTGCTGGTCACTGACAGCGTCACTCCAGTTATGTGTGAAAGGGTGAGGAGATGTCAGAAGAACTAGCGATTTTGCCACCTCCCTGTCATTTGTGACCCCATAGAGGTATGAACAACTGTGGCCACAGATACTGTTCTTTGATTGGACAAACTACAGATCACCTGCTGTGCCTATTCTTACTCATGTACACATGGTACAGTTTTTTCTAAACCAGGACATTTAATACCAGGCTGTTTTATATTTGCAATAACATGTTCCAGGCTGCTGTATTTGTTGAAAAATCTAGCCTCACCTCTGGTGTGTGCAGAGAAGGGCCTATATCTCCCAACAAATGCACCCTCTGTTGTTCATTATTGCCCTCTTGTAAGCAGTTGAATGTGATTGCATTTTGAGTGCGGGTGTCAGATACCCGTCAGTTCTGTTACCAGGCAGATAATTCCCCTTTGCTAAGTTCGTTTTTTGAGCTCAACAGAATATGTTGAGGATTTCATTGCCAAGTTACCAGTCAGCTTAATTTAGAGCTTCTTTATTACTTTTGTGAAATAAAAATAAACTTACAGAGGCAGGTTATTCAGATATTTTTCTAAAAGTAATACTGCATTTTAAACTGTCATAGAGTGAAACCTGTATAAAAAGCCCCTTCTAGTGACTGAAAAAATGAGCCACTTGACTTGTACTGCTGGTTACCCATACTGAAAAATAATACAGTCTAATTCATTTAATAAACTAATTCATTAATTTATAGTTTAAATTTGCTGACAGGGAAAGGCACACTGAGTGACAGCTTATTTCTTTCCTTTTTTTTTTTTGCATCCTGACTGTGTGACTTGGGGGAGGGGGGTTATAAGGGTGGAGTGACATAGCAGAGAAATAGACAAAGTGCCGAAACTGCAAATAACATACAGGTGCATGATGGAATGCTGGATACAATACGGAGACTTATGTAGTACAATATTCCAACGTATTATAATTACACAATTCTGCACATTCAAAAAGAAATACAAAGTATGATCCAGAGGAAAATGGAATATGCAGCAAACCATTCCGGTGAGAGGATAGTTAACTGCAAGAGCAGGGCTCAGGGAAGTGAGACAGCAGGAGAGGTTTGAGAGAGTGGAGGGAAAGTGGGTGTCAAGTTAGGAAAGCTGTGATTTTTCAGAGGGCTGACAGACTGGACAACAAAAGTTTTGCAGCATGGGATGTGAAAAGAGGAACAGAAGGAGTAGGATGAAGAATGGAAGGAGAGAGGAGGGAGAAAAGGTAAAAAAGGAAGTAGACAAACAAATTTAACCATGGTTAAGAAGCAGTGAGTGACAAAGGGCCTCAAAGGCAGGAAGAGAAAAGTCAGAATAGAGGGAGCAGTAAAGAGTAAGAGGTGGGACGTTTAAGCATAGTGGCAGGAAGAGTGGAAAAGGGAATGAGGTTAGATCAGGTAGGTAAAACTGTAGATCGCATCTGCATAGTCAAACACTGGTAGGATCACTTTCAGTCCGTTCACACGATCCACTCTGTACTGTTGTAAGCGGTGCAGAGCAATTAGAACTGGCGAGCTGCACCACTGTAGAAGTGAGCGTTCGGTCTTCAGGCATTCCCTGGTTTCCTGGGTGCGTAGTGTGATTTTGCTGTTTTGTGCCACTATGTAATCAATTGGCAGCACTCACATCAATCAAGACTCTACAAGCAGCTCTCATGCTCCTGACTAGCCAGAAAGATGGTAAAAATTCCCAACGAGCCAATGGAGAGTTGCAGAGCTGCAGAATATGCATAGAAAAGAAATCAGTGCAGACAGAGCAGAGCAAGCCGATTCATACGGCAAATGCTACAGGGTGGGCTCCATGTAAAAGGGCCTTCTGACGATGAGCTTGTGGCGGATCAGGAGTGGGTGGCAGGATTTGATGTAGTAGAGCGCGCCAACCTTAGAGCAGAGTTCTTTTGTGTGTGATGTGGTACACAGAGGCAGATCCACAGAGAGTGTTTCAGGGGTTAGAAACCTCCTTTTTGATCCTCATTTGTGATGGCTGTTGTAAGACTGTGACAAATTAGTGTGGGGGTGGTGGTGGGGTCCCCTTAAATGCACAGAAACCTCTTGTGTTATAGTATGACGCCTCTAGTCCCATCCCAATATATTTTCATTATAAGGCAAAAATGTATTTTGTGAGTTGGTCGCTTTTGAGAAAACGTTGACAAACAATGTTTAGACACAACTGAACATACATTATATATTTTCTCAGTTTCTCTCCCTGTTTTCTTCATTACTAGAACTATCTGCAGTGGAAACAGGATCCTTGCTCCCTCTGGTCCCCTGCTTCTGATGCTTAATGCATCTGTCCAGTATCCAGGAGAACATTTTAAAATATAATATTCAGATGTAATTCCAGATATAGTTAATTTTCTTTTATGTCCCCTCATTCTTTATTATAGATGATATTTGTTTAAAAATCTGGGGCCCGATTCTAAAAGGATTATCAATCAATCAATCAAAATCTTTATTTATCCAGGCGGGCACCATTGAGCAAGGCTCATTTGCAAGGTGGACCTGGTCATGAATATATCAAAGTACAGTACAGAAGCAGGTATACAAAAAGCAATAATATACAAGGAAGAAAAAGTATATATAGTGTATACAGTACAAGGTTGAAATAAATAAAAAAAAACAGCATTATTTTACAACAGAAGAAGTCAGCAGATGTACAGTCAACCATAGGCATACAGGGGTTATAAGCAGAGATCTTTTGAGTGAGCCAGCTGGCAACTACACATATAGGGGAAAGAGACCATGTATGGGGTGGCAGGTTAGAGAGGTAAAGAAGAAGAGGGAAATATTACCGACGAGTGGGGGAAAAATTGAGCTAAAACCACAGAAAGTGACAATGGCTGTCGTGTACTTGTTTATTATGATAATGATGGAGGAGGGGTAGATAATTGGGACACTACTATGGATGGGGTGGGACTTTAGCCAGGCTGGAGTGGACAGGGAGGGTGGGTGTGGCAGAAAGAGTTAATAGGCAAAGAGTGAGAGCCAGGGGTAGAAACATGGTGAGCGTCAGAATGGAAAGGGGGAGTTGCGGAATTAGTGGGCTAGCAGTGAGGAAAACATTTGCAAGGTGCTTTCATGTAGTGATCGTAGAGCGCATTGAAGATATTCAGGCTAACAGTGCAGCTCAGCTTCAAGTTTCTTTGTAAACCGTTCCACAGTGTGGGTAAAGAGAAGCTTAGAGTAGCTTTGCAAAAACGAGTTTTGACCCTTGGAACTTGGAGGGCAATTAGGGAATAGCTCCTTAGAGCGTAGGTGCCTAACACACTCCGGAGAATACAACCTGAGACATATGAGGGGAGTTTGTTGGTCACCGCTCTGAAGGCCCATAGGGTGGCATTTCTATTCTTTCTATAGTGAAGGGAAGTCCAGCCTAACAATGAGTACAGGGAGCAGTGGTGTGTGGAAAGTGGAAGGCCAGTAATGAACCTGATAGCTCTGTGGTAGAGGGTGTCCAATTTAGCCAGTGCAGAGGCAGTGCAGTGGCTGTAGAGCAGGTCCATGTAATCTATTAAAGATAGGAAGGTAGCTTGAACCACTTGAACCTTGGCCTCCTTTGTGAGCAGGTGGTTAATTCTGTAGAATAGTCCTAATCTTTGCCTTAGTTTCTTCTGTAGTTCTTCGAGATGGTCGACTTAGGAAAGTTTATGATCGAGCCGAACTCCTAAATGTTTGAATTTAGCTACATACTCTAGTGTTTCTCCAAGAACAGTGGTAATTTGTGGGACAGCCCCCTCCCCCCATCAGGAATTGTTGCATGCACGGAGGGGGAGAAGAGCATGGCTTTTGTCTTTTTCGCATTGAGCAAAAGCTTTTTGTTTATGAGCTGGTATTGTAAAGGTTAAATTCAGCTTGGAAGTCTTCACAGGTTGCATCCGGCGTGGGACGACTCAAGTACAGTACAGTGTCGTCCGCGAATAAGTGGATGTTGGCTTTTTTGATGGGGTCATTGATGTTGTTAATGTAGGCTGCAAAGAGGAGGGGACCAAGGATAGAGCCCTGGGGCATGCCCCTCAGCATAGGTTTTAATGGAGAACGATACCTTCAGCTTTAACCTGCTCTTTCCGTTCTCCGAGGTAGCCTGCAAACCAGCACATAGATTTATGGTCCAGGCCTAAGGTGCTTAGGGAGGAAAGAAGCAGGCTGTGACTGACTGTGTCGAATGCCTTACTAAGATCCAAGAAAATGGCACAGACATGCTTCTTGTTGTCAAGGTCTAGGAGCCAATCATTGGTCACCTTAGCTAGGGCTGTTATGGTGCTGTGCTTTGCTCTGAATCCAGACTGAACCAGGTTTAATAGACTTCTGGATTCTAAGTATACCCCTAGCTGGCCACACACAATTTTTTCTAGTAATTTAGACAGGATGGGGAGGAGGGCGATCAGTCTGTAATTATTTAGATCGCAGGGGTCACCTGCTTTTAATAGAGGGATGACATGGGCTATTTTCCATTTGGGGGGGCTACCCTGGGAGAGTGACATGTTGAATAGGTGGGTGATTGGCACCGCAAGCACATGGTAGGCACATTCCAGATAGTATGGCTCTATGATTATGCCTGGCATAAATTCACTTGCGTCACAAAAAATGGTGCAAATAGCAATTTACACCAGGAGTTGCAACATTCGGTATTCTGCATAGCAGCCTGTGACATGTCGCAGGCTGCTTGCGTCAAAGTGGACCTACACCACCAGTTATGCCATAAACCCCCTGCGACATGGCACTGGAGGTTTACAGCAGCAGTTGTGCCCTATTCTAGAAGGGAAGCTGCAAAGTCTCCGATGTTGCTATTCTGGAACAACTCCTGGAGGACATCCGCCAAAATACACCAGCTATTAGCTGGTGTGAGTGTACTTCGCATCCACTGGGGGTTGCACTAATGTGCCGCCAGCCCATCCCTCAGAACATGTAGCCCATAAACAGCACCCCCCCTCAGCACAGATCCCCATAATATGTATAAAATTTCCCCTTCCAGCCTCGATCCCCATAATATTCATCAACTCCCACTCTAGCCACGGTACCCCATAATATTCATTTATAATCTCCCTCAACCCCGATTCCCCATAATATTAATACAAATCCCCTTCCCAGCCCCGAGCCCCGATCCTGATCAACGCACCCTGCAACCCAAACAATTTGGCATCTGTAAATGTAAAACTATTAAAAAAACATATCCAGTCATCCGTGATATCTCTGGTAGTCTAGTGGCCCCCCACCCGGCAGTGCGAGACCATACCGCTCCCCCCCCTCACCCATACCCAGCCGGTGACTGGCACCACTGCCCACCTCTCACCACCATGGCCAGCCACCAACAGAGCTCCAGTAGGAGCGTGTACTGTAAATACTGTAGTACGTGCTCAGTGAATGACAGCACTGTCATTCACTGAGTGCATACACAGTATGCGCTCCTAGCAAAGCTCAGTCGGTGGCAGGCTGCAGTGGTGAGAGGTGGGCTGTGCCAGTCGCCAGCTGGGTATGGGTTAGGGTGAGGGTGTGGTCTGGCACTGCCAGGTGGGAGGCCACTAGACTACCAGGAATACCACGGATGACTGGATATTTTTTTTTTTTTAATTGTTTTACATTTACGGCTACCTTATTACTTGGGTTACAGGGTGCGTGCATCAGGATCGGGGCTCGGGGCTGGGAGGGAGTTTGTATTAATAGTATGGGGAATCGGGGCTGAGGGAGATTATAAATGAATATTACAGGGGAATCGAGGCTGAGGGGGAATTATATATGAATATTGTGGGGATCGTGGCTAGAGGGGAACTTTATGGGATCGGGGCTGGGGGCACCTTCACCTTTTACAGGGCAACGCCACAGGCTTGTGGCATTGTCTCGCTGTTGCGCCTCCGTTGGCACAAGTCTCCTGTTGGTGTAAGTTGCAGGACTTAGCCGCTGGGACCCGCCTATAAAGGATGGAACGAGGTCCTAAGTGCAACTTCACCTGATGCTCACAACTTGTGACATGCATAGGAGTGCTTCTAGAATTGGGCCCATGATGTCTGTCCTTCCTGACTTTTTTTTTTTTACCACAATAGGAGGGCTAATAGTACTGCCGATTTGCAGCCTTGTCTGGGGTAGGGTTACAGATACAAACCACTTGAAATGTAATCAGATTAAGCTGTTGATTGTGTTTTGGTGAATGGGGAAGTCTGACCAGGACACTTGGGAAATTCACCTACTGTTCTCAAGAAGTATCATGGGATCGTTAACATCCACCAGAACAGGCAGATGGGACACTGGCTTAACATCTCGTTCAAAGGATGACATACCAAGACAGTACAGCATCCTGTTAGTACTGCACTCAGGTGCCAGTGTTTATGGTATGAGAGCAATCCCAGGATGGGACTAGAACCCACAACCTTCTGTCCCAGAGGCAGATGTACTACCAACTGGGCTGTGCTGACACCCTTCTTCTGATTCTCCTGCTGTTGCTCCACATTGAAGTCATACTGAAATTCTGTTTGTGTGACATCACGTTCTGTTTCATTAGAAATTATTCTGATCTCAAAAATAGCATAATGACATTAGTGGGTAGAACAGCAGGAGGGTGAGATGAAGTCTAAATGATGCAAAGTTCCTGTTTTCATGGGTGTGCCCACAGTGATGAGGAGAAGCAAATAAGGAAAGATTCAGAGAACTGTGTTTGAAAATTATCTTTTTAAAAGCATTTTTATGGATACTGGAAAAACCCTGTAATTGTTTGCTGAAGTCACAACAATCTGTGACATCACAGTTTGCCGCTGTGCAAGTGATTGTGATCGCACAGTGGACAGTGGCTTCTGCTGAGGATTAAACATCAGGAATATATAAGCTGTAGGGGACAAAGATCCTGTTTCCATGGAGATGAACCTAATAATGAAGACTAAAAGAAATAGAAATACAGAATAAAATGTCAGTGGGATTGTGACAAAATAGTATGATTTTGGGAGTTTTTCCAAAAGTGCCAAAATCACTTTTGATATACAAAATTGAACCGTTTGTTGGTATATTTAAGATATAGGAAAGTGTATGAAGTACTGTGTACATGACTCATGTGGACAATATAGCTCATTGTATGCACTAAGATCAGTATCCAGTCCTAACTTAACTATTCAAAGGGTTAAATCCAGCGCTGGTAACAGTTTTTTCCCTTACTATGCACCAGTGTTGTGGAACAGCATCTTCGAATCTGAATATAAACTAAAGGCAGAGTTTCAAACAAAATCAGTTTATATTTGCAGATTTAAAAAAAAATAAGATGTATGTTGCATTATTTGCATACGTTGCACTGAAATACTGAAATAACCATGAACAAATAAATATTAATACGAACATACAAAATTGCCGGCAGAAAAAGGCCCACAGGTTTATCAAGTCTGCCCGATTGTGCAGCTCCTAGTTTCATATCACTACAGCTGCCCCACCCCCACCCAAACCCCTCCCTTCCTCCTCTTTCGGTCCCCCCTTTGTGTTCTTGTCTGTACTAACTCTGCCCTTGACTCTATCCAACCCTGCTTAAAGCTATCCACTGTCCTTAGAGCAATTAACTTCTCCGGCAGTGCGTTCCAACCCGCCACCACTCTCCCTCTATGAAGTATTGCCTTCTCATCTCCCTCCTAAACTTTCCCCCTTCCAACTTCAGACCATGGTAAGCCCAAAATAGGAAATGAATCTGACTCACCCTAACCCAAACCAGTGAGACTATCATAGAGGTAGCTCCTTCTTCCCTGGGCTGACACACAGATGAGACACACTGATGAGTCCTGAGAAAGATAAACCACTTGTCTTTTTCTTCTGTTGTCTAAATTCTTTCATGTGATTTGCATATGTTTTTCTGTATTTCTTTGAAACGTGGCTTTAACCCTTGGTGAGTGCTTTTGCGCAGAGGTTCTTTGTCTTTTGCATCTTTAACTGCTGGGGCCAGCTATTCAAATGTTAGTGCCAGCGCTAATGGGTTTTTGCCTACACTATCCAGGTTTGTGCATGTTTTTGAGATGGGGACTATATTCAGAGGCCACTGTGGCATGAGCTAAACCTGTTAGCACCTAGGCACTAACATAACACTGCACCCATGTAAATGAGGGGTCCCCTCCTGCATACAGACACAACAGCAATTTCAAAGGTTTGTATCAGCAGTAAATGGCACCCAAAGCAGTGCTATTTACCACCTCCAAACACCTCGACTTAACTTGATGCTAAGCCCGCACTCCCATCCCACCAGTGGTAAGATGGCTGTACTACAACTGCCCACCCCCACTTGCCTGTTCCATGACCCCAGACTGTCAGCTCCCTGGTGTCTAGTGGCACCCTCACCCCCATCACCCGTCCTGGTTAGTACCAACATTTTCCTGGCATCTAGTGGTACCCCCCTCACCCTCCAATCCCCCATTGTGGTTAGTAATGATGTTACCCTGAGGTTTTGTGGCACCCCACCCTCCAATCACCCATCCTGTAGAGTGGAACCCTATCCCTGGTGTCTAGTGGCACCCCTGAACACCCGTCCCAGTTATGTTCCTGTTTTCCTGGTGTCCAGTGGCACCCCCCCACCCTATGATTACTTATCCCAGTTCTTAGAACATTGTTCCTGGTGTCTAGTGTCACTCCCCCAACCCTCCAATTACCTGCCCCAGTTCTTGAACATTGTCCCCAGTGTCTAGTGACATCCCCCATCCTCTGATCACCCATCCCAGTTCTTTGACAATTTTCGCTGGTGTCCGGAGGCACCCCCCCCCTGAACCTCCAACCCATATAGTGCATCATATCCCTGGTGACACCCCCATCTCCCATCTCCTACACTAGACTGAGATACAGATGATGTAAACCTGTCCGCTCCTTCCATTCCTCCTCTAGGGACCTCCTCATAGTTCCCAGGACAAGGTTAAAAACTGCTGGCAACAGGGCTTTCAGCGTCACCGGCCCCATCCTGTGGAACTCATTACTACCAGCTGTTAGGGGGGCCCCTTCAGTCGAGGCCTTTAAGATCCACTGTAAGACCCACTTGTTTTCTCTAGCTTTCCCAGACATTGCCTTGTAGATATATTAGTATCTGTTATAGAGGTAATGGCTATTCTTTTTGCTTTAGCCTGCTGTTCTTCTGCAATTTGTTTTGTCTTTTAACTCTATTTCTGAATTTATGTATTTATTTATGCACTGTCCAACGTTTAATGTTTGTATTTGTACGGCACTCAGAACCTCTGGGATTGGGCACCTAAGAAATAAAACTTGCCTTGCCATCTCTTAAATTACACCTTATTCCTGGTGTACAGTGGCACTCATGGTGCCCCCAATCTCCTGGCCTATAACTTATACCTTATTCCTGGTGTACAGTGGCACCCCCAATCTCCTGGCCTGTAACTTACACCTTATTCCTGGTATCCAGTGGCACTCCTCACCCCCAATCTCCCATCCCATATAGTGCACTGTATCCCAAGTGTCCAGTGTCACCCCCATCCACTCGCTCTCCTGGCCCATGCAACCTATAATATCCCTGGCATCCAGTGGTACATCAACCCCCGAATGCTGGTTGGCGAATGGACAGGAGAACACTGGTGATCCAGTGCCCCCCCACCTTGCCCACACCAAGACCACCACCCATCCAAACCCCCCCTTTACCAGCAAGCCAGGGACATGTGTGGAATCCGATAATGGTGACCAGCACAGCCCTCCTCTCTCCTCCCCAGCTGGCCACCATATGAGCCGACGGTGAGCATGCGTACAATATACTGTATACTGTATGAGCTGACAGTGAACATGCATACAATGTACTGTATACTGTATGCATGCTCGCTGTCAGGTCATTCAATGGCCAGCCGATGAGGAGTGAGGAGGGCTGTGCTGGTTGCCATTATGGGATTCCATGCACATCCCTGGCTTGTTGGTAATGGAGGGGTTGGATGGGCAGTGTTCTTGCTGCAGGCAAGGCATGTAGTTACCTATGAGACTGCCAGTGTTTGCCGGTCTATTTGTTGACCGGCATTCGGAGGGGGGGCCCGGGGTACCACTGGATGACAAGGATATTACAGGTTACACAGGCTGGGAGATCAAGGGGGTTGGAAGGGGTCAATGGGCACCAGGTATATGGTGCACTATAAGGGACAGGAGATGGGGTGCCACTGGACACAAGGGACAAAGTGTAATTTACAGGATGGTAGATCAGGGGTGGGGATGCCACTTGACACCAGGGATATCGTGCATTATACTGGACTGGGGTTCAGGGCCGGGGGTCTCACAGGACACCAGGGACAATGTCTAAGAACCAGGATGGGTCATCGGAGGGTGGGGATGCCACTAGACACCAGAGCAGTGTTCTAAGAACCAGGATGGGTAATTGGAGTGTGGAGGAGGGTGCCACTGGACACCAGGGAAATGGTACCATAACCAGGATGGGTGATCGGAGGGTGGGGGGGGTGCCACTAGACACCAGGCATAGGGTTCCACTTTACAGGACGAGTGATCAGAGAGTAGGGGTTGCCACTAGACACCAGGGAATTCATTACCATGTATGGGATGGGTGATCAGGGGGCTGGGAGGTGCCAGTAGACACCAGGAATAACATGGCTGGTGCCCACAGTATGGGCGCAACAGGGCTGGCGCTTCCCATGCAGTTGAGCCTGTAATGAGCATGCATACGGCCCCTTAGCACCTTGCATGCCCAATGAGCTCATTTGCATGGTGCGGTTGAATATCACGCCATGGCTTCTGTTGCTATCTGGTCGCAGGGCGCAATTCCCTGTGGCCTGGATACAGTCCAGGTCCATGTCAGGCAGTGCAGATTGACTTAGTGCTATGCTGGCATAGACTGATATTCAGGCGGATATTGATGGTCCACTATCTGACTGAATATAGCAGCCTCTAGGTCAGCGCAGGTGCAGCGCAAAGCTTTGCACCCTGCGTACACTCATTTTTGAATATGTGGCCCCGATGTTGCATATACTGTTTTTTGCCTATAACTTTACCTACTAAAGAACAATCAGTTAACCAATCAGTCAATCAATCAATCATTCGGAATACAAAAGGAGCTGCATGCATGCTTCCGATATTGCCCATATATATTCCATGTTTTCTTCTACATGCCATACATACACACATATTTCCCACATTTTCAAATCTTTTATAAAAAAATGTTCTGTTTTGGTATATTTAAAGTGATTTTCCTGTTTCCAGCAAACAATCCCAGTTGGTTTAGGTAGGACTCTTGTACTCCCCCCCCCCCCAAATTTGAATGTCAGGACATTCTCATACTTTAAAGACATTTGCATGAAAACTGAGTCCATTACGTCTTAGGCCTGATCTGTTCCTGCTGCTTTTCCTGGCCAGAAAGTACAATCCTCTACATGTGACTTCAGAATGATTTTCACAGCAGCAGGTCATGATGTCGTAAGCAGAGGAACATGACCTAATGGCAGGCAGAAGCAAAGTGAACAGGTAACTCATAGCTGAAAATGTTGCTATTTTCATGAAAATGTTTTCAGTAATAAAAAAGTAAAGGTCCGGAAATTCACGTTTGTTGGGAATTTGGTGTAGCCGACTTCTGGCGGTGCCAACGGGGAATATTTGGTTGCAAACAGAATATCTCCTTAAAATACATTTTTGCCATATACAGTATGTAAATAAATATTAATTTTCTGTATGGGTAACAATATTTCTCCTGAAAGACTCACTATTAGCCAGGAAACTAAGCAGAAATTGTGTACTGTTATAAGGTTGTCATTCTTCAAGCAGCTTTTTATTAGGGTTTCGCTAGTGTTTCTTGTTCAGAATTTGTGTTCAGTTCAGTTAAGCAGACTTGATAGAAGCTCTTTCTGAAATGTATTTAACTTTCTCACATCTCCATACGCACACCTCAACCCTTTTCCACCATATGCCTGGCGCTTCTGTACAAACCTCACTTTCCTCCCTGCGCACAGTCCCTCTTTCATGCCACTTCCTTACAGAAAACCCACCAGAGTGCCCTGCAGGTCCAGCAGAAGGCCGAGGTGATGCTGCAGGCAGGACACTACGACACCGACGCTATCCGGGAGTGCGCTGAAAAGGTGGCTGTACACTGGCAACAACTCATGTTGAAGATGGAGGACAGACTTAAGCTGGTCAATGCATCTGTCGCATTTTATAAAACCTCAGAGCAGGTGAGTTATTAATTTAAATTCCCCTCCTCTACCCCCCACACACACACATTGGCATATGCCATGCTACTGAGAGAGGCATTTTAAAACAATGGGCCTGTTTACACTAACCTTTTTTGCAGAGACACTGATCCTCTGAAAGCAGTCTCATCGGTGCCGGGCTGGGTGCATTGTGGAGCTGCTTCACTGTGGCTACAAAAAAACAGCTGTTGAGGTGGAGGGTCCTAATGCTGCAGGTATTGCAGTGCCTGGTATGGGTACTCTATATCACTGGCATCACTGCAAATCTCTACACTCCAGTGCGCAACCTCCCCACCCTACCCCCCCAAGCAGTCCATGATGTCTGGCGGCAGACCCCTCCTCACCGTGCCGCAGCAAAGCCTCCACCCCAGTGCCAGCCTGCAGAGATTCTTCACTCTTCTCCATGGCTGGCTACTATCAGAATGACTGCAGCCATGATTATGGAAATGACATCTAGTTTCTTAATTGCAATTGGTCAGCGAAGTGAGTGGAGGGTCTGTGCCAGTCCCCACTGGGGGGACTTTGCTTGGGAGACAGTAAGGAAGGGGGATGCAACCGGTCACCAGTGACTGCTTGGTTGGGATGGATGAGTGAAGGAAGAGAGGTGACACTGAACAATATTTGCAGTAGTTGGGTGTTCTGTATCATATCAGTTCACCCCATGTAAACAGGCATACTGTTTCTCTGCTGTGGCCAATAGCACAATTTTGTGTGCAGACAGAGGTTATCAGAAGTACCCTAATTTAAAAATGTATAAGAATCTGGAAATATCTTTTATTCAAAAAAAAAAAATAATGAATATTATGTCACATGTACCCATAGAAGCACATCTAAAAGTCCTTTCAGTATTCTGTGACACCAGGGATATTGAATTGAATCTAATGGTTTAGCTTATGCTATGTCAAAGAGTTACCTCAGCAGGGCACGGAGTGTAACCATTTTATGTAGTTTGAATCCGTGGCATGTAAGACCTCCTAAATTACTTTTAGAAGTGTTTTTTTTTTTTTATTTTATTTCATTGCCCAGTAATGGGCAGGGGGATGTGCCCCTCATTGGCGGCTGGACCTGACCTCCTGGCTTTCCCTGAGGCCACCCACCCTAGGTGGCCCATAGCTTTCCCCCTATGGAGGGGCTTCCCGAAGGGAGAGACTGAAATTTAGGCTTATGCCTGGGGTGTCATTAGGGAGGCAGTCCAGGGGTGTCACGGTGCTCAGTATCTAGGGGGTTTCTTCTGGGGTTCCCCATGTGGTGCAAACATGCAGTTAAGTCAGTGCAGGCCAGGTATACTCCCGGACCAAGCCCACAGATGTCCACTGACGCCTAGTTCACTGTGTAGTGGTCTGGCTGTTGTGCACTCAGTCTCTACTGGGTGTCTCTCACTTGCTGGGAAACCACAACCCTCACGTTTTTCCCTGGAGGAAGAGAGCTGTCCATGGGATGTTCATCCAACCTCCTCCCAGCCAACCCTCTGACTCACCATGCTCGCTTCCGAACACAGGTCGTCAGTGCTGCAGGTGGCGGTGCAGCCAGCTTACAAAAAAATGAAAGCTAAACTACAACGGAAAAGGTAGTAGAATTTGGATTTCTCAGATATCGTACTTTATAAAGAAACACTGCAGAAAGAAATTTGTTGCATCTGCGGATCCAGGTGTAACAAAGAGCTTGGCTGCAGGTAAGTTCTGGTAGCCACACTTTGAAGCACGAGGATTTCAGGCTTGAGAACAACATTTTAAATGAAGTAAGGAATTATCAAATGCCACTACCATGTAGCAAAGTCAAGCATCTGTCTGAAGTCAACACATTTCCATCCAATATCATCTATACTATGTGGTTTGTGGTATGGCACCTTGCCAGATAGTTAGCTGTCAAATGTAGTATTCCACAGTTTGGCAGACATACAGAACAACGCTGTCATGTTTTCCTCTTACTGCAGTCACATCGTTCAGGGGCCAAGTGTGATGTGACATTGAAAACTGAAGGTAGTCCAAGGTAAAACCCAACCTACTACCTGGTGTCACATGATAGTTGTGAGAAAGTAGTCCAGGCAGAGTGACAGCATGACTTTCCCCAGTTGCCTCAGCTGTTAGTGTTTTCTAATTTTTCTTTCACATTTTGAGAGATGATCTTTGGTAAATTTGAGTTGGAAGCCTCTACAAAGTCAAGCTAAAGAATACAGCAGAATGGAATAGAATACAATGTGGAGTTAGCAATTACTGCACAAGAGTTCGGCTTCCAGTACACAGATCAGTGCATGTGGGGTGGTTCAAGTTACTGTTGTTTAACCAGTAATGCACAACAGAGTGTGGTATATCATAAGATATCATCATGCCATGGGCACTTTGCAAAGCACAAGTTGAAGCTGAGTGTCTTGTACAACCAGCCAGCTGATGGTTAAGCAATAATACATGACAGGATGCGGTATGTCATGGGATTATTTCATGCCTCGTGTGTGTGTTTTGAGACGTGAGGTCAATGGTCGAGTGTCTAATGCACCTGAGAAAAGATGATGTCCCATGACATATCAAACCCTGGAGTATATTGTTGTTATGCAATAGATCGATTTTACACATTAGAAAAAGTTACAGAAAAGTTTTTATATTTGTTTTTCATGTGTTTGTATACTCAGTACATTGTTTAAAAAAAAAGCTGTTTTGATCATTAGGTGGTACTGTTTTGCAGGAAATGCTGTACTATGTGGTGGAGGTACAGTACTGTAGAATAGGAAATATTTACTGTACATAAATTTTCAGCATATTCACTGAAGTCCTGAGAAGCGTGAAAATAAAATTACGCTAATTAGCACTTTTTCCATTATGGTGAATGGAAGACTTTTAGTTTAGAGTGAAAATAAATTTACACAAATATGGCCACTTTATGGCTAGCGCTAAATATAATTGCCGCATTCTTTTCCTGTTCTACAGTATTCAAAGCAGGTAAATAAAAAAAAATGTTGGCTGGGACTTTTTCTTATCTGTGAATGCATACTGGGTTTTAATAGCAGGTAAGATGATGTCTCAGCCAAGTTGCTGGATTTCTGCAATCCATTGCAAAAATATACCTTATGAAATGGGTACAAGAAATCTAGCAGTTTCACTGGCCACTGACTGTATGTTAATATTTCTAACATACAGAAAAAAAATTACAGTCTATAACTGAGCAGTGATTTTAGTAAATAAACCCAAAATAGAATGTTGAGGAAAAATAATCAGCCATCTTGATTTCTCACTAAAGCGACCAGAAAACAGTAAAGTTTAGTTCAAAGCTGACATGAAATGTTTTCTAGTTGCTTTAGAGAGAAATTAATCAACTAGATTTCTTGTAGGCATTTCATAAGTCAGCCTCTTCCCCGCTGGGCAGTACAGTCGCTCGCACCATAACGATCCTTCACCACAGCCACACTGCAGCTGGAGGTCAGTGTACTTTATGGTGCAGGATATGCACCAGAAAACATTTATAACCTCGAGGAAAGGAGGGAGAGTGGGGACATGATAGAAACTTTCAAGTACCTCAAGGGAATCAACTGAGTCCAAGATGGCAGCATCTTTCAGAAAAAGAGATGCGCAAGAACAAGGGGGCACACTTTGAAGATAGAGGGGGGGGACGGCTCAGAGGTAACGTGAGGAAGTATTTCTTCATGGAGAGGGTTGTGGATGCATGGAACAGCCTTCTTGTGGAGGTTGTGGAGTCAAAAAAAAATGGGAGAATTTAAGAATGCATGGGACAGACATAAGGCAATTCTAGTGGAGAGTAGGAGGAAGTAGGCTGTTGGTTAACTAGGATCAGCAGCTTATCCATTAGGTAGGGGAATCAGCAGACTAGGTGTGCCAAGCAGTCCTTATCCGCCATCAAATTCTATGTTTCTATGCCCAACTCTCCATCATAAGGTGCATGTCCGCCCATTAATCCCAGTCGCACTCATTCACTACCTCGTTTTAACTGACTTTAGGATTTGATATATTCCAAACTGTATGGTCCCGCTGTTCCACAGTGACGCCGACCAAAACAGTAGCTGTTAATGAACTACACAATGCAGACTGATGGCACTTAAGCCCTTCCCCCATTCCCAGCTGGGAGATGCCGAGCGGCAGCCACAGAACCCGGCACAGCCGATGGCCCCGAGCGTGAGACCAACGACACTCGAGCCCGGCTGAATTTTTTTCTCCCAAACTTAGGAGTGCTGCTAGTTGGGATGGGGTGGTTCCATGTCAACTACACAATGGGGGAATACAACACGGAAGCCTAAACAGCTCAAAAGTCCTCAACTGAAAAAAACAAAAAACAGTAGGCGGAAGAACTATTTTATTAAAAATTACGCAAACTTTATAAGTTTTTCACTATTAAATAATCTGTATTTTCGTTATCATATACATTTGTATTTTAGGTAGCCATTTCATAAGCGCAATAAGGCACTCCAGGGTGTGTGTGTTAGACACTTTAACACATGGCTTGGAGGCTGGACGCACTCGGCCAGTAGCCTTGTGCCTCACTACGCCTCCTAGCTGTCTGTTAAAGTGTCTTAACACACACACACTGTCGTGTCTTATTGCTTACATATACCACACACTAGAGTGCATTATTCATTTTATAATATGTCCACATGTGTTTGAATATGACTCATCTTGATAATTAGTCTTGACCACCTGTGACAATACACTGAGATAGACTCATGGGTCATGCATTTCTTCAGCCAATCAGCCTTCAGGAGTTGCACCCTCCATTGGTTAGTTTCTGGAGCTGTGTGACATTTCCACACTTTGTATTTGCTAACTTTCTAAGGTGCAACAAAAAAAAAGCTCTGCAATTTTTACTTAATTGATAACATTTTATTAACATTCCCTTTGTACAGCTAAGTATGTTAAGTGTTGAGTTTCCTCACCACACTTATAGTAAACACATTAGAAAATTGCACGTGCCATAGTTACTACTGTCATTTCTGCAATGTTTTGTAAGCAAAATGTTTGCAGAAAGTCTGTGGAAAGTCTCCATGGTGATGCCAAGAATTTTATGGACTTGTGCTAACAAAGTGTGGTGTTAGCTGGACACTGTGCTGTCATGAGGTGCCGTCTTTTGGATAAGAAAGGTCCCGACTGCCTGTTTTGGTGGATCTTACTTTGAGTGGGAGCTCTTGCAGTAGGCTACTACCATAATAACTATGCCGCCAGACACTAGGACCCCACGGAAACCTTCTAGCTAGCAGTCTTCAGCAGGGACCGACCCCAATGCTGGCTCGGCCCCGATGTTGGCCAGTGGTACATAAGGGGGTGGTCCCCAGCCCACCGCAGTTTTTTTCCCGCCGCAGGCCCATCTACTTCAGCTCTTCGATTGCCTTCTAGAACTAAACTAGCATTTTCAGTAAAATGTATAGTAAAATTCTCAACTACCCATTTTCCCAATTTGTGGGCATCTTCTGTGTCCACAGCATAGCACTCTGGACACAGGTAGTACTGCCTACTCCCAAGTATAGGTAGTACTGCCTATTCCCTAGTATCCTGGTACTGCCAACCTGTATGTCTTAGATAATTGATGACCTATAAATAATCTGCCAGTTGAACCTGCTAGTTCCCAGGGATTGCCTAACTATAAAGTTTAAGTTATATTGTTACTAATCTACTCCGTGGATACTACTCCACTCCTACATAGTTCCTCCTATTGTCAATTATGTATTTCTTTCCCATACGTTGTACTATTTTCGATTCTTGTATTTTCTTTTCTCACATGTTTGCTTATTGAATGTAATATGCTATCCATCCTTGTTGTACCTTATCTGTATTCCCCATGTTGTACTCTCCCGGGTCGTTCCTGAAAATAGGCATAATACTTGTCTAGTGTACTTACCCGGTAAACAAAAGCCAAAATAAAATAAATAAATAAAGTGTCTTATTTTTTCAAAGAAAAGTCCACTTTTCTTTAGCTTTGGTATTTCCTGCATGCCTTCTTCGCCGTTGTCGGTTTCTTCTACTGAGAAGAAGAGGACCAAGTGTGCCTGCGGTCGACAGGTCCCAGCCAAGGACAACCATGAGGCCTGTATCTACTGCATGGGGCCTGACCACGACACCAAGGCCTGTCCCATCTGCAGTGGCTTTACTGGCCGGACACGTATCCGCGCCTTAAAGCACTGAAGGTACACATCTTAGAGCAGCAGCTGGCCATCATGCAGAGCTCACCAGCTAAGAAGTCTGCCTCTTCTTACCATTCTTCCAAGCACAAGGAAAAGAAGAAGGGTCTGGACCAGCACAAGTCCTGTAAGAAGGACCAGGGTAGGTCTAAGGGGCGTTCATGCTCACGGTCCCTGCACCAGAAAAAGACCTCGTTGAGCTGTAACTCTGGGGGCTCGGATCATTCCTCCCGCCACTCTCGGTATTCTTCCGGGCGGCAGGACTCCTCCACTCCCGTCTAAACCCCAACATCGGGGAGTGGAAAACAGGGCTCGGGCTCTTCAACCCCGGCCTTGGTTACCCTGCGGGCGAAGACCACACCCATGTGGTCACCATCTACTTCAGAGGTCAGGACCTCCTTTTTGGCTAGCGCAGGGACCTCGGTCCCACCTTGCAAGGTCCCAGAGTCGGTCTCTCCCAGGGCTCTGGATAAGAGCAAAGAGCACCAGGGTCAGGAGTCGGTCTCCAGACTGGCCTCGGCTCACCACACCTCTGCCTCTCAGATGCCTATGTCCAAGCCGATGACGGTCCACAAAGCAGACAGCTCCAGACTGTTGACGATCCAGGCCAAGGGACCTACATCGGATAAGGTCTCGCTGGACCACACTAGCTCACTGGTCCAAGGGCCTTCTACACCCGATGACCAAGGGGACTGTTCTACCCCTTCCCCAGGAATCAGCCAGTTCTCACTTCTTCTCCTGTCACTCCACCCATGCCAGATGATCAAACACCTTGCTCCCCGGAGGGCACCATGGTTCCCCAGTTCTCTAAAATAGAACTGATGGACATTTCCCAATTCTGGTGGAGCCAGGTAAAACAAGATGTCCTTCCCCTGCAGTCGGATGTTACCCTGAATCCAGATACAGATAGGGACTGGAGCGGGGCAAACTGTCCTCACCGTCCAAAATCTAAGTCCCACTTGCACAGTACCACTGATGCCCGTGGCAGGACTTTACCCAGGGAATGGCATCACTGACGTCACCCCCGCTCACCGAGCAGTTACTAATGTTGCACCTCCAGCTGTATGCGGTCCGACAGCTAACGTCGGTCAGATAGCCATCACCAGCACTCCACCAGCTGTCGCCGATCCCACAGCCATCACTGGTCCTCTAGTGGGCAGCGTTCAGATGAAGGGCACAGATCTTCCTTCAAAGCTAGATCTGCTTCCCTCTTTTCTAGGGATCCCAGTTCGGACTCCAGTGCTTCAGGTTCTGACCGTTCTCCTTCTAGAGAAAGGCATGCCTCACCAGAGGAGAAGGACACCACTAGATCACCTCCTGATGATCCTACCTTTAAGGACGTAATGAGGCATATCCAGACCTCCAATGGATGGGAGACGGAGGATCTGGATCCATAGTGCCAGAGGTTGGCCAAGTGCCTGAGGCAGAAGGAGCCAAAGCCCTTGGTCGTTCCTTCTTTAGTGGATACATTCCAGGACCTCACCAGGATTACCTGGAGGCATCCCTCTACCACTCCAGCGTTCTCTAAGAAGTCAGACAGGCTGTACTGGGCACCGAGGGAGGAGCCTTTGCTGGTGGAACACCCTCAGATGGACTTGATGGTTATCATGGCTGCTCACGATAAGTCAAAGAAGCCAAAACACCTCGGTTCAGAACCTCCCGACACAGAGTCCAGATTTCTAGACCAGGTAGGCAAGAATATTTATTCTTCCTCCACCTGGTCTATTAGATCTTTGAACTTTCTCACACACGGTCCAGCACTAGAATGCAATGTGGGAGAAAGGACTAGAGGTTGCTCAGGCCTTGCCAGACTCGGCTCAGAAGACCAAGCTCCTGGATATCCTCAAGTCGGGATTGGATGTAGGCACTCATGTCCTGAGGACCTCGTACGACACTGCAGATACGGCTTCTAGGGCAGCGGCATCCGGCATTTGTCTTAGGTGCCACGCCTGTTTCAGAGTCTCTGGATTCTCACAGGATCTTCAGTCCAGTATCCTGGATCTTCCCTTCCAGAGTTTCATACTTTTTGGGGAGGAGACAGAGAGACGTATCTCCCATCTCCACGAGTCAGGGAAATTTATCTGTTCTGTCTGAAAGATGTAAAAGGGGGACCAGAAGCTTTTTTGGAAACAGCCCTTTTGGGAGCCCTCAGGGCAAATTCCCCGCAACCAGTTCCAGCAGAGGGGAGGCTTCAAGAGGAAGGCACCAACCCATACTCCTGGGAGCTCTGCCTTCAGAACCCCCAAGATCTCCCAGCCCTCTCTGCCTGTTCCCGGATCCACCCAATGACTCATTACCTGCCTCCTTCCTCCCTTGGAGGCCATGGGGGAGGCAGTAGGGGGTAGCTTCTCCCTCTACCTAGAGAGATGGAGCAACATCACCACAGACCTCTGGGTGTTGGAGCTGATCAGGCAAGGACATACTCTAGAGTTCCTACAGATCCCTCCAGACAAGCCACGAGGGTCCTCCCATTATTCTCTTTCTCACATACCCATTATAGAAGGAGATATCCAGACCCTTTTGCAGAAGTGGGCAATAGAGCTGGTCCCCCTGGAACAACAGGGGTGGGATTATTACTCTCATTTCTTCCTGGTCCCAAACAAGACCGGAGACCTTCGGACCATTCTGGACCTCAGCTCTTTAAACCTCTTTATTGGGTACAAGTGGTTCAGAATGATCACCCTTCCAGGCCTCATTCTCCTCTTGCACCAAGGGGACTGCCTCTGCTCCCTGAATATGCAGGACGCCTACCTGCACATAAGGGTCTTTCTTCCTCATCGGACATTTCTGAGGTTCTACTTCTGGAAAGACATTACCAGTTCTGAACCTTTCCATTTGGCCTCTCCTCTGCTTCTCGAGTCTTCACCAAGTGTCTAGCAGTGGAGGCTGCAGCTCTCTGACACCAGGGCCATTACGTCTTCCCTTACCTAGACAACTGGCTCCTCAAGCTCCTTCCTGAGCTCAACTACTTCACACTCTCAGAGACACCTTTACACTCTTCTGAGAGTTGGGGATCATCCTGAACCTTCCAATGTCATCCCCATGGCCCGGTCAGTGACTCCTTTTCATCAGTGTGGTCCTGGTCATGGTTCAGGGCATGGCCTTTCTCACAGAAGACAGGGGAGATCGCCTATGGAGTTTAGCCTGAGCAGTGTCCATGGCTCCCCAGGTCCCAGCCAGGGCCTTCCTCAGACTTCTGGGGCACATGGTGGCGGTCATTCCTATAGTTCCTTTGGCCCACCTCCACATGAGGGTCCTCCAGTGGATGCTCCAGGGTGCAGTGGGACCAGAGGCCAGACAACCCAGACCAGCCGGTCAGGATATCCAACCCAGTCTGAAGGACTCTATCCTGGTGGCTAGACCCCTCCAACTTGGAACGAGGAGTCCCCTTCCAGCAGGAGCCCCCGAGACGGGCTCTAACTATAGACTCTTTCGGTCTTGGTTGGGATGCTCACCTGAAGAACAGACAGACCCAGGGGACTGGGTCTCCAGACGAGCAGATGCTCCACATCAGTGCCCTAGAGATGCCAGCAGTCCTGAATGTTTTACGGCATTTCAGTCAGACCTTTCACCAGGCTCTCTTCTCATCCAGATGGACAACATGCTGGTAGCGTTTTACGTCAACAAGCAAGGGGGCACATATTCTTACCCCCTTTGCCAGGAGGTGATGAGGGTCTGGTATTGGATCCTGGAACACAACTTGGACCTCACTGCTGTTCATGTTCCAGGCATCCAAAACGTCTTGGCCAACAGCCTAAGCTGGTCTTGGTCCAAGGTTCACGAGTGGGAGCTCCTTCAGTTGGTGGCAGACCAACTATTTAACAGATGGGGCTGTCCAGAGCTGGACCTCTTTGCGTCGTCTCCACTCAACGCCAAACTGCCCAGTCTCTGCTCACTAGAGCCCACGCCTGGTATTTTCTGGCCAGACATGTTGTCCCTCTGTTAGGCAGGGAGGTTTCTGTATGCCTTTCCTCCCTTTCCCATTCTCCAGAGGGTTCTTGAAGTTGCAGGCCGAGAGAGCAGATATGATCCTTACCACTCCCTATTGGCGGATTTGGTTCCCACTACTTCAGCAGCTGGCTGTGGAGCCTCCAATACAGCTGCCACTGAGCTCGCACTTGCTATCACAGGATCAGGGGCACCTTGGTCCATCCAGACCTCAGACCCCTGCTTCTTCATGCATGGCTCCTGCAGACTTAGTTAAGTCTAGGTATGGGATCTCTCAGGAGGTGGTGGACATTCTCATCGCAGCGAGAAAGCCCTGAACTAGATCCACTTACGTCATGAAGTGGAAAAGATTTTGCCTGTGGGCTTCACCCCATCACTTGGACCTGCTTACCTATCCAGTGAACTCTGCCTTAGAGTATCTCCTCTCCTTATCAAACCAAGGCTTGAGCTACTCCTCCATTAAGGTACATCTTTCAGCAATTTCTGCTTACCACGTACTCATGGGAGGGGAACCCACACCCAGCTGTATGTGTCGTGTAATTTTTTGTGGGGCATCCTGCACATTAAGCCTCCCATCAAAGATCCTGTACTGCCCTGGGATCTCCTCTTTATGCTCGAAAAACTTCCTCTTCCCATGTTCGAGCCAGCCGCAGACTGTGAGCTTTGCTTCCTTTTTTGGAAAGCGTTATTTTTAATTGCTGTTATTTCTGCTCGGAGGGTTTCCGAGCTTCAGACCCTGATGTTTAAGGAGCCTTATTTAGTTTTCCGTAAGGACAGGGTGTTCTTATGTACTAACCTTTAGTTTTAACCCAAGGCAGTGTCCAAGTTCACACTTAATCAGGACATTAACCTACTAGCGTATTACCCTAACCAGTCGAACCAAGGGGAAGCACTCCTGCATACGCTGGCTGTCCACACAACACTACGGTATTATCTTAACCATACTGCTCTGCACCGTAAGATGAATCTGTTGTCTGTGGCCTTCGTGCCCTGCTGTCAAGGCGCTTTGGCATCTAAACAGACCTTATCTAAGTGGCTGGTAAATTGCATTGTCTTCTGCTACGACAAGTACAACAAACCTCTTCTGGACTTGGTAAGGGGTCGTTCCACCAGGGGAGTGGCTACTTCCTTTGCCTCAATGCATAATGTCTCAATAGTAGACATTTGTGCAGCAGTTACCTAGACTCAGAGCGTACCTTTGTCAAGCCCTACAGCTTAGACATTGCCTCTAGAAGAAGGGCAGGTTTTGGCCTGGCTGTCCTTCAGGGCTTCCTATCCTGATGCCTTTCTCTGTCAGTTGCGCTTCAGCCTCCTCCCAGATCTATCTCGATCCTTTTTCTGGGACTGCTTGAGACTCAGTCCTTATGATAATAGCCTGCTGCAAGAGCTCCTGCTCTAAGTAAGATAGTACAGTTATGTAAGAATGTACCATAACAATAGATCTTCAAGAGGAGCTCTTGCAGCCGGTGCTGCTTTCCTTCCCTCCTTCCTCCTGGTGAGTCTCTGCATCTTTTTTACAGCAAGCTTCCACCTGGTCTGCCTACTGGCCTTACCAGTGGGTCTCTGGTGGGTGAACTAAGGTGGGGCTGGGGACCGCCCCCTTATGTGCCATTGGCCGATGTCCTAAGCCTACAGATGTGCCACTGTGCCAGCACGTCTGCAGGCTTAGGGAAATCCATGTTAAATTCAGCTAACACTTCCCCACTCCAGCACCACACTCCAATGCATTTGGAATAATAGCCATATGACTTCCTATTAGACTGGCTTAGTAAGGTTGTGGGCCCCCCCTGCGGAGGCAGTGCAGTGGCCCAACATGTGCCAAGATGACAGGAGGATGGAATAGATGCACTACCTGCACTTAGACTTTTTCTGTTTTTTTTAACCCTACATTCCTATTTGTAAAACACACAGTTACAGTTAGCCCCAGTGCTGTATTTGTCCTTGAGAGTATGGCTTCTATTAGGAGATACCGCAGCATGCCTATTGCTTGTTCTACAGTACCATCTTGCTGTCCATTAAGTGTTCTCCCTCTGTGCTGATCTACTGTGTCTCTGTGCTCAATGCAGGTGTGTAGCGTTCTGGAGAGTCTGGAACAGGAGTACCGGAGGGATGAAGACTGGTGTGGCGGCCACGATAAGCTAGGACCAAGTGCTGAGATCGACCACGTCATCCCGCTCATCAGCAAACACCTGGAACAGAAAGAGGCATTTTTGAAGGTCCGGCCTCATTGGTTATCATTAATTTCTCACAAGAACAAGCGAGGGAGGGAGGGAAGGAAGTGGGGAGAGAGACATGTTCCACCAGTAGTCTTTGAAGTGAATGAACGCTAAAGGAATAGATACTGTTAGAGGTAGAGGGAGAATAAAGTTCTGTCATCTGTTTCATAGTTACACTGAAGTCTTAAAGTGTATCAGACTGGTACATGAATGAACTTTTCCATCAGACAGCCTGCAGATTGGTGACATGACTCATTTTTCCCAGTTTTGCAACCTGTTATACATTACATCTTGCAACCCTTTTCGTGCCAGTTCACAGTAGCTAGTAGTCCTTGCTTCCACTGGCAGTTGCGGCAACCAGAAGCAGGAATGTGATCCTGTATTATAAAAATGGTCCCAGAAATGCTGCAATCTGATTGGCTGTTAGGATTCCAACAGCCTTACATTAATCCATGTTATACTCCTCATGTACAGCCTGATCACCATGGCACATGGATTCTTCCTGTCAGCATTCCACCCTCTAGCACTGCTGAATGTGTGGAATGATGCATTCTGATTCTGAACCAGCATTCTTAAACTGTTGGTGGAGTAACTATTTTATTAAAAATCTCCTTCTAAATGAGGAAAACATTCAAAAAGTGTACTTTTAACACATTTCTTTTGGAGTCATTTTTTATAATAGCAATAAGACTCTCCCAGGAGTTAGATTAACAGTCAGTTAATCACCCTCTAGGGGCAATATGGCACTCGGCTGCGCCTCATGCCACATTACATCCCTAGGGGGTGATTAACAGACTGTTACTCTAACCCCTGATCATGCCTTATTGCTTAAATGTCCTGACAAAAAGAAACATAACCCATGTCATGATTGCATGTGCTATTTACGAAAAGATGAAAATTAGCAGCTCTAAAACTTGCTGTAAGTTTGGAACATATGTCTCCCAGATGCATACGCCTAGTGGTTAGAGTGCCAACTGTAACCCTGAAAACTCAGGTTTGAATCCCAGTGCCACCACTTACTGACTTTATGTTCAGCATATCATTTAAGCTCGCTGTGTTTACTCTCCCCACGCTCTTCAGCCCTTTTTGCATACAGATTTTATCTTCTTGCTGATCACCCCAGTGCAGCGAGTCATCTTCCAGCTGAGGCAAACCACTTGCTCACATACTCCAAGGTCCTTGGACACTCCCACTCCAAAGTGGGGTGTTTGGGCTCCCTCCCCAGTGATAGACAAAGTCCAATATTGGGAGCAAAGGAAAGAAGGCAAGGTTCGAGAATACTCGCAGGTAGCCACCATTATCTGTTTTCACTTCCCAGTCCAGAGTGGTCCCTCGCACTTGCTCTAGCTAAAGCCTTGTGAATGTGCTGCATTTCTCCAGTGGTAGAGCAAGCTGGAAGGGAATGGATGCCTTTTTGCAGATTATACCAAAATCTGTAACAGGGTGGACAACAAGGCAGTAGTGGAGAGAGTGCATCGGAATCTTGGAAAACTCGAGGAGTGATCAAGAGCATGGCAGTTAGGATTTGATCCCAAAAAGTGTAAAATCATGTACCTAGGGTATAGGAACCCAAGAATTGAGTATAGATTGAGGGGGAGGTACTGTCAGTCATTAAGCAGAAAAGGGACCTTGGGGTTATCATAACTGATGACCTCAGTGTGGCAGGGCAGTGTGACAGAGCAGGGGCTAGGGTCAGTGGGATCCTGGGATGCACAGGGAGAGGCATCTCCAGCAGAAGGAGGGAGGTGGTGTTGCAAATATATCCCTCGCTGGGGAGACCCCACCTGGAGTATTGTGTCCAGTTCTGGAGGCCACATCTGACAAGGGACCGCCTGGAGGCAGTCCAGAGGAAGGCAACTAAAATGGTGCAGGGGTTGCACCAAAAACCTAACTAGGAGAAACTGAGAGGGAACATGATGGAGACCTACAAGTACCTCACGGGGGTCAACAGTGTGCAGGAGGAGAGTTTCTTTCAAATGAGGAAGAGCACCAGAACCATAGGGCATGCGATGAAGCTGGGGGGGGGGAGTTTAGGAGGGATACGAGAAAGTACTGCTTCACTGAAATAGTGGTGGACACCTGGAAGACTGCCAGCGAAAAGTTTGGAAATGGAAACATCAGGGAGCTTCAGGCATGTGTGGATAGACATAGGGGAATATTAGGAAATGGGCAGGGAGGAGGGAGGGTTACTGGAGACCAGTTAGGGTGTGCTGAAACATCTAGGCAGGGAACATCTGGGCAGACTGGGTGGGCCAAGCAATCCTTTTCTGCTGAGAAATTCTATGTTTCTAATCTCCATGGCCTTCCACTGTGGGGGGGGGGGGGGAGTCACTGCAGACTTGGAGTGTGGTGGTATTTCCTCCTGGCTGGGACATACTGCTAGAACCCCAATTGCTGGCAGAGCAATAGAAACATAGTCTGTGATAGCAAAAAAAGCTTGCTTGGCCCACCCAGGCTGCCCAGATGTTCCCTGCCTAATCAGTCTCTGCAGACACTAACTGGTCTCCAGCGACCCTCCTTCCTCCCTGCCTGTTTTCTCATATATCCCTATGTCTGTCCCACACAAGGTTGAAGCCCCAACCCCCCACCTCAGTTTTTACTTTCATCACTTCTGCTGGCAGTCTATTCCAGACATTTACAACCCTGTCAATGAAGAAATATTTCCTCACATCTCTCTTAAAACTCTTCCCTCAGCTTCATTGCATGTACCATGGTTCTGGTGCTCATTCTCATTTGAAGGAAACTTCCCTCCTACACCCTGTTTACCCCTGTGAGGTACGTGTAGGTCTCTATCATCTCACTTCTCTCTTCCAGGGTGTACATGTTGAGATTCCTCAGTCTCTCCTTGTAGGACTTTTGGTGCAACACATTCACCATTTGAGTTGTCTTCCTCTGGACTGCCTCCACCTTGTCTATGTCCTTTCTGAGGTGTGGCCTCCAAAACCGGGCACAGTACTCCAGGTGGTGTATGTTTCACCACCAAATCATAAAGTGGCAACACCACCTCCCTCCTCCTGTTAAATGTACTCCTCCCTATGCACCCCATCATTCTACTAGCCCTACCCACTGCTTCGTCACACTGCCCTGCCACCTTGAGGTCATCAGATATGATAACCCCAAGGTCCCTTTCCTGTTTAGTGACTGTCAGTACCTCCTCTCCTTCTATACTCAGCAACTGGGTTCCTATGCCCTTTTGCATGACCTTGCACTTTTTGGCATTGAACCCCAATTGCCAAGCTTTAGACCACTCCTCGAGTTTCCCCAGATCACTGCTTATCTCTCCACCCCCTTGTGAGTGTCCACCCTATTGCAGATTTTGTCATCTGCAAAAAGGCGTACCTTTCCTCCCACTTTCTCAGCAATGTCACTTATGAAAACATTGAAGAGGACCGGTCCCAGTACTGAGCCCTGTGGCACCCCTCTTTTGACTGCGCCATCATTTGAGTGCGTGCCGTTTACCACCACCTTCTGTTTCCTATCTGTCAACCAGCTTGCAACCCAGTTAACCACCTTGGATCCCACCCCCAGGCTGCTCAGTTTCTTTATCAGTCTCCTTTGTGGCATGGTGTTGAAGGTCTTGCTGAAGTCCACTGCCTTCCCCTGATCTATTTTCATGGTCACCCAGTCAAAGAAATCCATTAGATTTGTTTGCCATGACCCCAACCCCATACCCCATGAATCCATGCTGCCTGTCGTCTAAGATATTCAACCAGCCTCTCCTTTATAATGGTTTCCATTAATTTAAATGACTGGCCTATAGTTGTTAGCCTCTTTCCTGCTACTGCTCTTATGTAGAGGGACCATGTCAGTTCTTCTCCAGTACCATGCCCGTTTCCAGTGAGCTGTTAAATAAGTCTGTAAGAGGGGCAGCTAGAACCTCCCTGAGTTCCTTTACAACCCAAGAAAACAAAATTAAAAAAAAACTGCACACTCGGGGGACTGACACAGTGCACACTAGTAGTAAACCCTGTAATGGCACCTTAGCAATAAAAGTTTCTCAGCACCTCACCAATGTGTGCTGTGCTGGTCCCGGAGTGTGTGTTTCTTTTTTTGTTTTCCTAGCTTCAGTTCACTACTTCCAGTAGCAGGGTTCCCAGCTATGGTTCTGTTGCTTTTTTTGTTCCTTTGGAACCCTTGGGTGTATCCTATCTGGTCCCGTAGCTTGTGCTCACCTTCAGTGCTGCAAGTCCCTTCCTGCTACTCCCTAGTGGTTCATTCCCCTTTTCACTGTGGAGACTGAGCAAAAGTACATGTTCAAGATGTCTGCTTGTACTTGGATGTCTTCTATGCAGGCTCTCCCTCCACCCTTCTAATCTTCACTAGCCCTCCTCTCGCTTTCCTCTTCTAATGTATCTGAAGAAAGTCTTATCCCCTTAGTCCCCCGTAATTCTTTCCTCTGTCAGTGAGTTTTCTCCACTGACAAACGTGCCTGCTGCCCTCTGCTTTACTAAGTGTACTTCCCTGTCCTCCCTCTGTGTTCATTATACCTCCTGAATGTCATCCTTTTTTCCTTTATCACCTTTGCCACCTCCTTAGAAAACCATCATGATCTCTTTTTCCTTCTGCCTTTACTCACTTCCTTCATGTAGAAGTTGCTTTAATTATGCACTCCCTTATTTTTGCTCACTGTACCTCCACCCTTCCCTTGCACCCCCCAACGGCAGTTTCTGTGGTACTGGAGTTTCCTCCTACCTTTTTAATTTCCTCATTCCTTTTTGCCATTAATCCCCTACACTCTCTTGCCTAAGTTTACCCTCATTTTCTCCTATCTTGCCCCAAGCTCTGCCTTTCTGCACCCCTGCCTAGGGGAGTTTTCTCCCCACAGGCCCTCCTTCTCTCCCACCCTGCTGCTCCATCATTTTTTTTTGGGGGGAGGGATTTTTGCTGCCTTTGTTTTACTGCCTCCATCTGGATAGTTTAACTTCTCATCCAAGAGCAATTCAACCTCTCACCAAGGACTGCTGTCCCCTTCTCAGGAGAATGCAGGCTGCCTCCCTTATAGTGGCCCATATTCTCCCAGGGAGGCCCCCAGTCCTTGATGTAGCCAAAGCCCTCCTCTGTGCATCATGCCTTCAACCAGTCGTTACATACCCACTGTCCCTTTCATTTCCATAGCCATACACAGGAAATACCTCAGAAAAAGCCACTGTGTGTGCTATCTGTTTAAGGCCACAATGATCATCAGATGAACTTGTTCCTTTATTTGTGTTTACTTGAACTTTGTATGCATATTATTCATGGAGTAACCCATTAAGCAGTGCGCACTGTGCTGTAATCACAATACCACTGAGGTGGCTGAAGGCCCTCGGCTGCACTTCGTGCCTCAAAACCTACCCAGAGTGAGCAGTTATTGTAGACTCACCACACTTTGTCATGAGTAATTCCTTTTGTCACCTCCCTGAGCTTTCCTCAACCTTCCAAAATCTCACTTATCCCTGCAAGTACCTAATTAAATTGTCAGCATACTTGTTCATGGCTTGTAATTGTAAAACACTTTGAGATACAGTTTATATGAAACATGGGGCTTAATTTTCAGAGTCCCGTTAGATCGGTGCACCTTATGCCGACGCCTCAACTGCAGCAAACTCAGGTGCGTCAGGGGTTGTGCACCTGATTTTGTAAAAATTGGTGTCCTAGCACCAAACTCCCCAAGCTTGCTGCGAAAGAAGGCAGTATAGCGCAGTGGTTTAAGGTGCTGAGCTGCAAATCTGGAGACCTGGGCTTGAATCCCATGGCCCCCACTTGCAAACTGTGACCCTGAGCAAGTCACTTAACTTCCCTGTGCTCCCAGGTCACACCTGCAAACAAGCTTTCAGCTTAGTCTGTCTCTTTTGGTTAAACAATTGGGGCCAAAAAAGGCATCCTGTGCACCGAACAACTGGCTCACAGGCAGGGAATGCCGCAGACTGGGGGCTTTTGGGCAGCATTTGCAGCCATGGGGGGGACCCGCCAGCTGCTGGCAGGCTCCATGGAGGACATGCTGGGGCAGGTTGAGGGTTGGGGGGTGACAGCCCCCCGGCGTGGCACTAGCATGGCTCCATCTGTGATGGGCTGTGGGTGAGGGGGTACTATGTTTTGCAAGAGGGAGGCCCTGGAATTAACCAGCCATGGCCCCACCACTGTGGGGACACTTGGCTGGGTACAAGAGGACTGCAGCTATCCCCTGGCAGCAGTGGCAATGGGGAGCACGGACCACCTCCCACCATGGCAGGGCACTTGGAGTGGCACACAGCCTTTAGACCAGCTCCTGGCTGGTCTAACTCTGACGGCCGGTGCACCTGTTGCCGGGGTTTGTAGAATCCCAGTGAAGGGCATACTGCAGCACTACCATGGCGCAAGCCCCCCCTCTGCCTTGCCACATTGGTGCATCCATCGCAAGGATGGTGCACGTCCAGCCAGTTCAGGTAGGTCCCTGTTGCTGCAGGGGGCATCTGAAAATCAGGACTGGTGCAAGGTGTGTTGCAAGGAGCCTCTTGTGCCATTTCTCCATGATGCAAGCCCGTTGTGCTAGTCCTGATCCTTTGAAAATCAAACCCGTAGACTATAACATTAAATTCCTACCTTCTTTCCAGCCTTGGAATTGTTGCAACCTGTACTGACTTTAGTAGTTTGCAAATTGAAAGTTCAAGGGTTTTGCTTTGTGACATTAAGAATGTACTTACACTATAGCAGATCAGTGTATAATTTGAGTATTGCAATTATGTTTTTCCTCAAAATTTAAACATTGTGCCAGACACTATAATTTTTATTGTGTTGTAAATATAATTTGGGTACCTGTGACAAATGGAGTTGTCACCCTCAAGAACATGAAATAATATTTAAATCCAAAGCTGTGAATCACAGGATATATGCGGGGGTCGGAATTTGCCTCTACTTAGGAATTTGTAAGTTCAAAATATGAATCTCTGGGGTCAAGCGATAGCCTAGTGGGTAGTGCTGCGTGCTCCCGTGTTAGCGACCCAGGTTCAGAAGCAACCCCGCAAAGTTAGGTGGGCAACCCTAAGGGCTGGATAAGCGCTGCCATGCGACATCGCTCCCAGCCTGGGAGGGATGACATCTGGTCTTGCCACTCTAGCAACCCCCTGTGGCAGGTCAGGGAGCTTGCCTGTCCTGCAGGGGCATGCTAGAGCATGTGAGACCACCTTGGGACTAGGCCTGACATCAGGGCGAAGGGCAGGGTCAGTAATGGGAAACACCCACGCTAGCTGCAGGATGATGCTCTGATCATCTCAGTTCCTGCACCACCTACAGGGCTATGGGGACATCTGGACTTTGCTTCTGGGATGGGGAGGATGGACCTCCCACCTTGGACCCCGCCATGGGCGGTAGATCGGTTGGGGACCTTCCCCAAGGTAAGTCCCTGAGATGTTGGGTGATGGGGGTGGGCAGTCAGAGAGGAAGGAGAATGGCTAGGTGGCAGAGAAAAAAGCTTAATTAAAATATATATATATATATATATGTGTGTGTGTATTATATATATATATATGTATATAGTGGCACAGTAGTGCCACTATAGTTACAGTTGTGTACCCCATTTAAGGATAACTCTGAAATTTGTCAGCTTAATAACTTTGCCACCATATGACAGATTTGCCTGAAATTTGGAAAGCACTGTCTGGTACCATATATCTCTGGATCCTCGAAGTTTCGTAATGGTCAGATGTACGGTTGCAGAGCTACAGAACGAAGAAAAACGCACAAATTATGCATTTTTGTGCATACTTTGCTCATGCCTACAGGTCACACTGTCTGTGCGACTGGTCTGAAACCTTCAGGGAACATGCAGCCGGTGTCCCTGATGTGCCTTTAGAAGATTCCGTGAAAAAATATTAAATGGTTCAAAAGTTATTCAAAAAACAAGTTTCCCTACTATAGTTAATGGGAAAAGTTTGAAAGTGTCACAAATGCAGTTTTTAGTGTTGCAAATGACCCCTGTAGTGTCGCAAATCTGCCATCTTGTTTTCAGTTGGTGGTCACAGAAATGCTTGGCATTTAAATTTGGGACCCTCTAGGGACACAATTCATGCTGTGTTCACCAAGTAGAGTCCTGAGGATGCTAGTCATGTCTTTTTTTGGGGGGTTAAACACCCCAGAAATATATTTTTAAAATTTACACAGTAGTGTCACACATGCGACACTTACATGATTTTTTTTGCGAAAGTGTCGCAAATCACGACACTATTTTGCAACACCATGCCCAAAACAATAGGAAATCTTTGCCACACTGCTGCAAAAGAACGGTTTGGTCTTTTGGGCTGAAATTTGGAGGGAAGAAAGCCAAGATCCCACATATGTGCTGTTTCATGGTTTGGTGACACAGTATTAGAGGGGTGCAAAGTTATGGCACCCCGAAGTTGACAGTTTTTCCCATAGGCTAACATTGTGGTGTCCGCCGCGCTTTTCGGGGCCTGTATCTCGAAAACGCTTTGAGATACGGACTTTTCATTGGAAAAATGCTTAGTCCCTCACTAGGGGGCTAAGTGCAAAACTAGCCAAAAAAGTCATAAATAATATGAGATTTTACATTTTTTTCTATGTCATACAGTTCCTGAGATATAAGCAATTTAGTATTCCAAGTGCTGATTTTCTGCTGTGAGTGCCATTATAATGCATACATTCTTTGTATCCACTGTGCTTCTGAATGTACCTTTTTGGGAAAAAAGGGTGTGTGTTTGTGTTACTGTTACAGTTAGCGTTTCTGCTTGCGTTTCCGTAACCATTTGTGTTAGTGTTTCTGTTTACGTCACATGTGCGTTATCATTTGCATTTTGCACTTGCGTTTGCGCTACTGTTACCAATTGTGTTTCCATTACTGTTTTTGTCTGCAATTCCTTTTGCATCACCGTGTGCATTACCATTTGCATTTGCGTACGCACTTCCGTTTGTGTTTGCATTTCTGTTTCCTTTGGCGTCATCATTGGTGTTACCGTAAGCGTTTGCATTTCTAATTGCGTTACCGTGACCATGCGTGTTACCATTTGCGTTTGCGTACGTGCTTGCATTTCTGTTTCTGTTACTGTTCCCTTTGACGTCATCGTTGGTGTTACCATGACCATTTGCCTTTCCAATTGCATTACCATTACTGTTTGCGTGTTCATCACCGTTTGCATTTCTGTTGGCCTTAGTGTTTGCATTTTTTGGTAGCGTTTCTGCTGTCAATTGCATTACTGTTTCCTTCTGCGTCGCCGTTGCCATTACTGTTTGCATTTCTGTTTGCGTTTGTGTTAATGTTTCCATTTTTGTTATCGTTTGCGTTTGCATTTCTGTTGGCATTAGCGTTGCATTACTGTTTTCATTAACATTTGCACTTCTGTAGCCATCAGCGTTTGCGTTACCATTTCTGTTTTCATTAATGTTTGCACTTGCGTTTCTCTTACCATTTGTGTTATCATTTACATTTGCATCACCATGTGCGTTACCATTTGCACTTGCGTTTGTGTTACCATTAGCATTACTATTTTATGTCACCTCACTGTTTCCATCACCGTTTGCGTTAACATTACCGTTTGTGTTTTTGCGTTTACGTAGTGCAGTTCAAAGCATTATGTTTTTGCTATTTTTCTGCAGTGTCTTCAGGGACACATAGCATAGCCAGTGTGTGGTTGATTGGTCTGAAACTGGGCAGGTAGAAAGACCTTTGTTCAAGGAATATGAATGTTTTTGTTTGGTGAAAAAATGTTGTTCTGTTCTAGAGTTATGGCCATCTGAAGATGGCCCACTTTGCAGTTACTGATTTTTCATCCACCAGGTCCGCTATTTTAGTGCATTTTTGGCCACAATTTCTGCCATTTTGTGGTGGAAGACTTCTTGAAGGTACAGAAACATAAGAATTGAATATCTCTGGAGTGGTTTGGTCTTTTCTCATGAAATGTGGAGGGTGTTGAGTGGATGTCCTGGAGATGTGAATTATGCTGTTTACATGTTTGAGAAATAATTTGCTGCAGAGACACTGCATGACGCAGTTAACGTTTTGTGCATAGCAGTCAACATGGTGTTACTGCCTTTAAATTTATAGCGTTGGTAGCCCTAGTGGCACGGAGGTGCCTTACAGTGGTTTTGTGTAAAACATTAACAGGTGCGGAATTCTGCAACTCTGACGAATGAAAATTTGGTTCATTATGCTTCAGTAACTTCTGAACCATGTGTCCGATTTGCCTGGCATTTGTAATGTACAAAGATTTATAATTCATCTTTCACTGTGCCAATTATCAGGTCGCTGGCACTTACAGTTGCTGAACTGTGCATGTTACGTTGTTTGCTCGTGGCGCTGTGTGACCATTGAATGGATGTACACACAATTCTGGACACACGTGCTATGGTACATATCTTCATTTAGCAATTTTCATTTCAGTTGGTTATACAGTTTTTGCGCAGCGAAGTGACAAAAAAACGCTCCCACCACCACATTCCATTCACTACTTATAGTGCACATTCTCAAAAAGAAGGGACATTCATGGCAAAAAACTCTGTTTAATTCATCAGTGAGGGTTGTTCCACAGCTACAAAAGTGAGGACATTCTGTGTTAGGGTTGCCAAACCTTGCACCCCACATCCACCCCTTACCCACTAACAGGCATCGGGGTGTGCATTGGGGTCATCAGTCCTAACTCTCACCCCATTCTCCTATACTGCACTGTCTCAGCTTATTTACACATGGAATGGGGTGAGAGTTAGGACCTATGACCCCAGTGCACACCTCGATGCCTTTGGTGGGGACCAAACTTCCTCACTTTTGTTGCTGTGGAACAACCCTAACTGATGCATTAAACTGAGTTTTTGCAATGATATACATATATATATATATATATTTATCTGTGTATATGGATTTTGCAAACATTCATATTCGGAATATGTGAGCCTGGCTTCTCTTTAGTAAAATGAAAATTACATACTCACCATAAATTTTGATCTTGTAGGAGTATCTACACCATTAATTCACACTAGTGGGTCTGAGTCGAAGGTGCTTGGACCGAGTGAGATTCAGAACGTTTCACGAGGGCTGGCACTGAGGTAAGCTGCATGCATACGTGGCTCCACAAGACTGAGCTCGTGAGCACAAGCTTACCTTGGCACTGGCCCTTAAACACATCACCACTTTTTTTTTTTACTGAGGAGGTGCAGCATAACCTAACAAGTACTTATGCACTTAACATAATGGCATAAGGTAGCCCTGGTGGCCTGTGAAAGAAATGTCACCAAACTGCAACACAGTGTCTTCACAGCCCAAACCAAACATAAAGGGTTGAACAATGCTGCATACTGGATTGAATCTGGCGGATGGTGGGTGGGCATATGAATCAATAGTGAAAATATTCCTAGAAAATCAGAAATTACAGTGAGTACATAATTTTCATATCTTCTAGAAATCAGTCTTCACCATTGATTCTCATTAGTAGGTCAGAGTACCAAGCACAGACAAAGTACCCTGAACTAGTGCAGTTGGAGCCAAGGGCTCACTCAGGATAGTAATCCATTCAAGATTGGCCTGCCAAAGGTGGCATGCTGCCTGGCATGGAAATCTAGGGCACAGTGCTTTAAAAAAGTGTGCGCTTTGCTGCAAGTTACAGCTCTGCAACTATCTCCAGTAGGCCAGAGCATTTCTCTGCGAGAGACATGGCAACCATTCTGGTGGAGTGGCTACATACCTGGCCTTTCAGCTGGACCTGGGCCATGACATGGCAGTGGCGTAAACAGTTCACAATCCAGGCAAAAATGCACTTGATTACAACAGACTGTCCCTTCTGATTAGGACTGAAGGCAACAAAGAGCTGTGTGGATTTTATGAAGTCCTTGGTTCTGTCTAGGTAAAACCTAAAGACTCTCTTAACATCCAGAGAATGGAGAGTATGCGCTTCTCCATTCTGGAAATTGAAAAAGTAGGCAGGCAGCACAAGTGACTCATTAAGATGGAACTCTGACACCACTTTTGGGAGAAAATGGGGTGTGTACAGAGCACTGCCTTGTCCTTATGGAAAACAGTATACATAAGATCTAGGACCAAGGCATGGATTTTAGACACACTGCAGAGGTGATGATCACTATAAATTCTGCTTTCCAAGTTAGAAACTTCAAGTTACATGTTGCAAGAGGTTAAAAGGGCTTGCGAGTGAGTGTATCTTGTACAAGGGTGATATTCCAGGCAGCCATCAGTTTCCTGATGGAAGGCCTTATGTGTGACGGCTGTGCCGGACAGAGGGACCTATATGCTCATGGTATGTGGATATAGCACACAGGTGGACCATTACTGTGGAATACTGAAGGCCAGCATCAGAAAGATCTAGCGAGTGCTCCAGAAATTTGTCAGGTGGGCACCTGAAGGGGTCTGGGAGGGTTTTGCAGCACCAGATGGGAAAACGTTTCCACTTCATTTAAGTTTTCCTAGTGGAAAGCTTCTGAGCAGCCAAAAGTATCTCAAAGACCCTTTGAAATACCTTGTACCTGTTCACTTCTATTTCTTCAGGGGCCATGTCTGAAGATGAAGAGAGCACATGTTGGGATGAACTAGGTAATCCTGAGTCAACAGGTCCATCCTGAGTGGAAGAATCCTTGGTTCACTAACAGACAGTCTGCTTAATAGAATAAACCATATCTGCCTGGTCCAGTAGGGGGGTACCAGAATTATCTTGCCCCTATGTGCCTCCAATTTGAGCAATATCCTCTGCAGGAGAGGGATTGGAGGGTATGCATACAGAAACAGACTTTGCCATTCCAGTCTGAATGCACCCTGACAGAAGATGGTGCCATGTGCTGGATTTCTGGAGCAGAATAGAGGCAGTTTGGCATTGTGTGAGGACACAAAACGTTCACATCTATGATGCCCTCATCATTGAACAGCGATCTGATGATATATGGGGCTAGTGATCACTCATGGGGATCAACCTCTGTTTTCCCGAGCTTGTCTGGCAGAGTATTCTGGACTCCTGACAAGTAAATTACTAGGAGAAGGATTCCCTGCTCCAGTCACTATTCCCACACTTCATCATTTTTCTGTAGAGAAGGTAAAAGTGTGCTCATGCTTGTTTACTGATGTAGTATATTGCAGATTTATTGTCTTTCTGGAGGAGGACTGTTTTGTGGCTGGCTAGTTCTGCTAAGGCTTTCAGGCCGACAAAGCTGCTTGCATCTCCAACACATTGATGAGGAGGTGAATCTCTGATGGGCCCCAGACACCTTGTATTTGGAGATCTTGACAGTGCCCCTCTCCCCCTACCGCAACAGAGAGACATCCATGGTAAGAGTCACCTGAGGCTCCGGTTGGGAGAAGGGGGAGCCCTGGAGGAAACTGTTCTTCACTGACCACCATGTGAGTGACTGAACTGGGAGCTTGGTCATCTGAATGGAATAAATCTAAGGGTGTGATGCTTATGACCACTGTGCACTGGAGCATCCACTGAGTCGTTCTCTTGTGCAGCCATGCCAGGGGCACTTTGGACACTTGAGGAAGCATCAGACCCAGCATGCACTACATGGAGTGTGCTTCCACAGTCTTGCACTCCATGATGTAGCTTGCCATCTGTAGAACTGTCTGCAGCCTGCTGTCTGGAATGAAGGCCCGGGCCTTGGTCATATCCAGAAGAGCTCTTATAGACAATAGTTGCTGTGAGGGTTGAAGTGGGGACTTCTTGAGATTCAGTAGAACCCCCATTAAGGTGAAGAACTGAGAGGCAGTGGTCACTGCCTGTTCTGTTTCCTTGTACCAGTTTCTGCTGTGTGCTCACTGTGTAGTCGGGTGCAGTAGAGGGGGAATGCCAGCCCCAGTTCTCGATAGCTGTTCCAAAATGTCTCTGCACTCACAAAGAAGGACAAGACTCTGTATCCATTCAAGATTCAAAACTTTAATTTTGTTAAACAGACAGTTCCAGACAGCTCATCTCACATATGGGAGAGGCACAGCAGAATGGAAGAGCACTGCAAGTGCATGGACTGGTGAAGGTCAACCAGAATCAGACACAGAAGAGGCCAGAGGACAGCAATGATCCTGTTGGCATAGTCTGGTGCTGAGATGTCAAAGAACTTGTCCTACCCCCTAATGCAGAGCGTAGCATCAGTGGAGTGGTGAGGTCAAAGAAAGATATGAAGACCCATATTTTAACAATAGATGCACCTAAAGAACATGGATTGCTGGTCAAACTGAGTGTGTTGCCTGTAAGCGCACATGCCTCTGTGATGAGAATCACCACCCAGGTGAAGAATGTGACTGATAGAGACATTATGGTAAGACGAGGTCGAACATTAGGCTAGGTATACTGTGAAAACACATCAGTGCAGCCCCAATCCAACAGGGAAGATGTAAATGCTGAAATTCATCCTGAGGTCTTGGACTTTGAAGAGTCACCATTGCCAGAAAAATGGAAGGCCAGAGTGAGTTGGAAATTGGCAGAACAAACCAAAGTCTTGTCCTTTCATGAGTGGGATGCTGGATATGTAACTGGAGAGGAACATCACATCAGACTGCATGATGATCACTCTTTTCTAAAACAATCCTGTCTCTTGGACCCAGAAGATATCAATAATGTAAGAAGACATCTTCAGGAATAGTTTGTGGCTGGAATAATTCAAGACATGAGAAGCCTTATGCCAGTCTTATTGTAGTTGTACACAAGAAAAGATACAATTTGTATTTGTGTCTATTACTTAATTTAGAATAAGTAAACCACCTCAGCTCAATATACCATGCTGAGGATTCAGGATGATTTAGACTGTCCTAATGGAAGCAGATGTTCAGAGTTCTGGATTGAAGAAGTGGGTACTACCAGATCCCAGTGGCTCCCAGCATCAGACCAAAGGATGCTTTCATATGCCTGCTTGGCTTCTGTGAATTTCTCCATATACCCCAAGGTGTATTTGGTGCCCCAGCAACATTCCAATGTCTCTTGGAGCATGCAGCTGAAAACAGGAACTTTCTGGAATACTTGATCTACCTAGGTGATTTCACTGTGTTGGGGACAAAAGTCACGAGGAGCATAAAGCTCATCTGATGAAGGTGCTAGATCAATTGGAAGAATTTGGACCCAAGCTCTCTATCAACACATGCCAGTTTTTCATGGGTTCCAGCAAATATGTGGTACATACCATGACAGCACAAGGAATTCAGGTTGACCCAAGCAAGGCTGAAGCCCTGACCACCTGGCTCAAGCTAAAGAACCTGAAAGACCTGCAGTGTTTCCTGAGTTTTTGTAGGTACTACAGCTGCTTCATTAAAGACTATACCCAAGTGGTGAGACCACTGCTGAACCTAACCTAAGGCTACCAACAAACAAAGGCAAAAAATACCCTGCAGTTACAGATCCAACCAAAACGTACTTCAACCCAAGTCACCCATTTGGTCACAGATGGAACGCCCAGTGTGACAAGACGTTCCAAGAATCGTCTGCCATTTCTCCAATGTGCCAGTGTTAGCATATGCTAATCCAGCAAAGCTCTATATTTTACATGTAGACGCCAGTCTCTGTGGACTTGAAGCTGTCTTTTACCAAAGTTATCCTGAAGGACTGAGGCCTGTCACCTTTACCGATAGGAGCTTGAACACTGCACAAATTAGAGTTCCTTGCTCTCGAGTAACAATCATGTATCGGTTTCATGCGTACTTGTACAGAGTACACATTACTGTCAAAACCAGTAAGAACCCTTTGACATATGTGAAAACAACTGCAAAGTTAGACACTGCTGGACATAGATGGCTGTCCGCCTTGTCATCCTATGACTATTGTGTGGAATACAGACCTGGCTTGAATCACGTGGATGCTTTTGCCTTGTCAAGACAACCAAATGCATCATCCACAGATAACCAAATGTAGGTACAAATCCCAGCACAAACCGTCAAAGCACTGTGCAAAATGTTTGGACAGATGAGTCACAGTTATCCACAAATATCCATCGTCTCAAAAATAGAATGTTACAGACTTTTAAGTGGCAGCGTCCAACCCAAACTGCCTCCTCTGATATTTTTCACCAAAAAATGTGTTTTTTCAGTCAGTTTGAAAAAAGCGCTATTTTTGGTGCAAAATTTTAGAGTAGGGAGTTTTGGATGGGCCACTTGAAAGTCTGTAAGTTGCCTTTCTTCTATTTTTGTTGTAAAGTTTACTTGTTTGGAAGACTAGTATCTTCTAGTAGACTGTCTTTTTTAATGGTGGTGCATGAGCTTAGTTTTAGATTGTCTGAATCTAAATTGTTACACCTATGACTGATGCTCAATTAGATCAGGAAGGCTTGGACTCTGAATCAAAAGGAGAAGTGTACTGTCCTACATGGGCTCTCCACAGATTGTTCAGGGATCCAATCAGAACAATAAGTAACGTGCCTCTTACGGAGCCCACACCAACAATCTTGAACTGTGAACTTACACCAGATGTATTCTTGGATGTTGGGACAATATCTGAGGAGGAGCCGGAGAAGGACAGTGAAGCCCCAGAGAACCCATAGAACCACCAGCAGAAGTTGGGGAGCCCATTTTGAGTGAGGATGCTTCATTGCTGGTCGATGAAATGGGAAGCATGTGCCCTGATGCCAAGGAAGAAGTGACTGTTCCACTACGTCGCTCTAAGAGCTATCAAACCTTTGCTCAAGCTAACATATGACTCTTTGGATGCCCCACTAACTTGTCTGTTCATGTAGTGCACAGATGTAGCTATGTTACATCCAGTTGTGTGCCTCAGATTGTCTTTTGCAAAACCCAGACCATGTCACCCAGAGCGGGAGATGCAGTACAGGGTAAAAAAGGAGCTGAATCATTGTTGTGGTATTTCATACTGTTATGCTATTGCATACTTCTATGGTATTGATAACAATTACTGTCATGACAGCTGTTGCTGTGAAATCTGTAAAGCCTTTCCTTATTAAACAATAATGTATGACGGTGTGGGTTATACTGGGATTTACCCACGCCTGTTGTGGTTTGGTTGAGAGGCCATGGCTGAGTGACCAAATCAACACCAGAAATGGGTAAATCCCAGAATAACCCACATTCTGGAATGGATTATTGTGGTTATATGACCATAAATTGAACGAACAAATACTTTTAATACAGTAGGTTAAATAATTTAGTTGAAGTTTTTTTTTAATACACACATCCCCCTTGTTTCTACTTTCCCCTTGCTACCTGTTCTCCTCACTTCTCTCCTCCCCCTCCTCCTAAGACTTACCCCTCTCCTTAAAGCTCCCCTATCTTTTTGTCCATTTGATGCAATTGCACTAGATAGTAATGAATGATCGCCTATTTTAGCTGTTATGTGTTATTTTCTCACTATCATGCTTTTTCCTTTCTTCCCTCCTCTCGCTACCTGGGCACTGTCTAAATAGACTGCAGCCGGAAGTTGGTACTGTAAGGTACACTTCCCCCTCCCCAATTTTCCCCTACTCCTTACCTCCGAACAGCCACGACCAGGGACTGTTACCGAATTGTCTGCCCAGTCTCGGTACTGCGAGCCCAGCTGCACCTACCCACCTACTACCGCTGAAGCTGTAAATGCACCGTATTTTCTCTCTCGTCCACTGCCCCACCCTCTTGCATGCCCAATAGTGGGAGCATGAACCTGGCGTCCTCCTAGCCTACTGCCGCAGAAGCCGCTGGTATATCTCACATACTCCACGGGCTGCTTGCTGCTGCTCGCCAGTTTATATCCCTCACTTTCCACGGGCTGCCTGCTGCTGCTTGCCAGTTTACGGCTCCTTACTACCCAACTTAGCCATCTTACTCACTGCTGGGTGTCTTAATTACATAGATACATAGACAGTGTCGGCAGATAAGGGCCTATGGCCCACCCAGTCTGCCCATTTGAGCTTGTAAGTTCAGTTTGTTTTCCTAGAAGTCTGTTGCCCCTTACCCCTGACCTCCAGAATTCCTTTATGTCTATCCCATGCATTCTTAAATCCCGTGATTGTTTCAGCCCCCACCACTTCCTCTGGCAGGGTGTTCCACTTGTCCACCACCCGCTCTGTGAAGAAATTCTTTCTCATGTTTCCTCTGAATCGTCCTCCTCCAACTTCATCCCATGCCTCTAGTCCTGGAACATCTTTTTTGCTTAAAAATAGTGTTTTCCTGCACCCTGTTCCTCCCTGTAAGATACTTGTATGTCTCTATCATATCCCCTCCTCTCCTCCAGGGAGTACATGTTCAGTTCCTTCAACCTGTCTTCATAGGACTTGTGACGCAATCCATGCACCTTCTTTGTTGCCCTCCTCTGAACCTTCTCTACCCTGTCTATGTCCTTACGTAGATATGGTCTCCAGAACTGTACACTGTACTCCACTGTACTAATTATCTCCCCCGATATGGCTCACCTTCCCCCCTCCATATCACGTTTCTGGTGTCCACCCCCGCCTCATTCTCCATGGCCGGCACCCTTCCCTGCCACTCCTCACCATCTGGCCCAGTGGGGGAACCACAAACCCGGCTAATATCTAGTGCTTTTTCTGGTAAAGTCGTAAGTGTTCCCCTGTGGCTCTCAGACTCCCTGATCCTGACCCTTTACTAGTACCAACACCCCCCTGTAACCTTCTTGTACTGTACTGTTTGCTCTTTGCCTAGACTAGCCTACATCATGTTAGCCTAGCTGAAATTGCCTCTGTATGTCTCATGAATGTGCTCTGTACTGATTGCCTAAATTGTAATGTGTGCTTCCTTGTGTTATCCTGTATTGTACTCTCCCGGGTCGTGCCTGAAAATAGTCACCTGCTGGCTAGTGCACCTACCCAGTAAACAAAAGCTAAATAAATAAAATAAATAAATATTACAGCAATACTATCCCTCCGCTGATAATAAAAAAGTTCCTCCCATTCGTACTGTGAGCCATCACTGAATCGGAGCCAGGAAGAGAGCTAGTGTAACTGCCAGTGCTGTGGAGAGAGACAGCTGCGAATAAAGCATGCAGTCCAGGAGAGAAACAGGTGATTTGAAACAGTTGCTGTGCTGGAGAGTAGAAGGGCTTCATTGGCGGTAAACTTGTGATGTGAGAGAGCTGTGACTGAAAGGTTTGGGGAAGAGAGAGAGAGAGGGAGACATTGTAGTGGTGAGGGTGAGACACAGACAGCACACTATCAAGAAGATACAGCAGTTTGTAATGTGGGCCAGAATGAAACTGCAGATCCCTCTTGGCTATGAGCAACACCACGCCCGCACTTTAATTTTTGAAACTTTGACGCTGACTCGAGGAACTCCCACCCACACATAATGCGGCTTGCAGCTCCCATGTTGGCAATTGCAAAACTATTAATTATAAAAATATAAATAAATCTCAGTAAACCTGTAGGTGACATTTGGGCAGCGTGTATGTGGAGTTAGCGGTGTGAGGAGCTACAGTATACGAGAGGTAAGTTAGCGTATCAGAAGGCTGTTTACTGTGGGTTAACAAGGGCTGAGTGTGCATATTTTGTGCAGGAAATAGTTTCTGTTTGGTGGCTTGTTTCTATCCAGCATGGTTGTTACTGCTAAAGGGCTGCTGTCTGGGTCTGATTCTGGGGTTACTGTGCTTTTTCCAGTTGGGAGGTAGTGATGCCAAGTGACACTTCCGCTAGGTTTTGTCTTTCTCTATTGTTTGAGGGGAAGGGGGTTACAGTGATTGGGAGAGCAGATATTTATGACACAGGGCACTAGGCCATTTTAAACTACATTCATGGAGCATGTACTGTGGAGCTGCAGTTTGAAGAGCTGTGGGGACCATTGGGACAGAGCTGATACCATGGTTAAACGAAGGTGGAAAACTAAACAGAAAAGAGGTGGTGATTTTTTTGTGTTGTGCAGTGGTCAGTTGGGGTGGCTGGAACTTCACCCGTGGGTTATGCTGGAATTTACCCATGAGTAAAGATTCCAGTGGACCAATCAGGTTACTGGATTTAGAGACCCCATTGTATAATCCTTGTTAGATTAGCTGTATTTGTCTACACTAGGATATATTGTATGGATACTCCAGTCAGGAAATAATTGTTTAGATAGACTGTGCATGCTGTGTATGTTGAGTGTTGTATACTGTTTCTTGTTATGGATGGACTTGTCCTTAGGCAGGCTAGAGTGTAACCCCCCCAAATGGTGGGACTTACCTTTACTCCCTCTAGGGCCCTGACCTGCATGCCAAAACTGTGTGTTGCTGTCTCCTGCCCCCAAAGACTGCAGTCTCTGTGGAGACCACAGGAGCATTCTTCTTGTTGCATCCTCACTGGCTGTCTACATATTGTACACTGAGTATTGGAAAAGAAGCAGTTTAAGACATGAGCTTGTCAGTGTGTGGAAAGAAGGAGTTAATGTAAATCTCACAAAACATGACAGCATACCAGATGCTATATCCAAGGACATTCCACGGATGGATGTACCTCACAGGTCAGGGACTCCATAATTTACAGGAGACATTAACAATTGACATCTTGGAATGTTTTACACCAATAAGATGTTTGCCCTTGCTTAGTGAAAGTCTGAGGGTTACATTACACAAATCAGATTGCTGCCTTTGCCCACAAAAAGTCTGAGGGCAGATCCTGGACTAGGCAGTTGGCCGCGCGCGCTCACAATGTGAGGAGGGTTGACTGCTGGCCAATGCCACTGAGGGAAGGCTGCCTGGGGCTACTGCAGCCATTCAGCAGGGGATAATGTTGAGGTTTCTACAACCTGTAAAGTATAGAGACTGAACTGTGTGTACTGGTTGTGTCAGAATGACACCTTGTTGGAGTGAGCATTCCTGTTGTCCTGCCAAAGGAAGTAAATGTGTTCTGATCCAGTAATTGTGTCACAGCTGCCAGCCTGCAGTGTGACATGAGACTGTATGTGAGTACAGCTGTGTGAAAGCTTGCGTGGGGACTACAAACTGTTGGGGAACTGGCTGGTCTGTGCTGCTGCAAGGCACTCACTGGCTAGTATATTGTATCACACTAGGGTCCAGAAGCCCAGATATGTGTGTGTGTGTCTGGTATGTGTCCCCAGATCCCTGTATTGTTCCGTTCTGCAGATGAGGAGGAGAAAGGAACCTGAGAGGTCCAGATGACTGCAAGAGCCTGAGCCTCATCCAGAAGCACTTGGATCTGCATCGTCAAGCTGCCCCCAACTACACAGCTGACCAACTGCTTCAGGGGACCTGCACCTGCAGAGAAGGAGGACGAGGAACCCAAGTTGTCAGGGAAGTGGATAGCACCAGAACCTTGAGTACTCTCAGGGCTTGCCCTGCAACTGTGAATGTGTACAAAGTTTGCCACCAATGCTCCAGTTTTGGCCATTGGACCACGATCTACAAATACCTCCACTGAGGTTTGCTATTTAAGCAATCATGTGGCCTGTAGGGTTTGGGTTCAAAAGTACTCACTCTGTTTTAAAGTGCACCACCGTTAGCCAACCAGCTGCAACGTCTACGGGCCTGCACCATTTCTTTGGGTGCATACCAGTGAAGCACAGGAAGCTCACATGTGGTTTAAACTGGTACCAGTGGAAAGTAGGTAGTGCCCCCAGTACAAGTGGGCTGGTAATTCAAAAGGTTACAGTCACTGTATTTACATAGCAATAGTATCTGCGTGGTCTGGTAGTGGTGGCACCACTGCTGTTGAAGGTGTTATTACTGCTGTTTTAAAATGTGTTTAACAAGCCAAGCCTAGTCAAGCATGTAACTTCAGCCTTGCATTTGCAGTTCATGAGTTACAACAACAAGAGTTCTGCTTTGCATATCCCAGTCCCTTGTAAATATTCTCCAGTAATATTTCAGTTATTTTACATTGTCTTGTAAGCATTTTATTAGTAGTAAGTCATTAATTGCATAGGAGGTGGAGAGGTCCTGCACCCCAGAGGGTGGTACCATTCTGACATTAAACCCACTTAAACTCATCTCTGGATGGAGGCACCATGCTAACTAGAATATCTGGACATGACCCCCAATCAGGAAAATAAGAACCCAGTCAATTCAACCTTGTTTGAGCCCACAAGGTAGGGGTAGTAAACCACAATATCCATGGCAACCCGGTCACATATGCAGAAAAACACACCTAAGAGGTCTTGGGAGATGACAAGGTACGAGTAGATCTTCAATGTCCTTGGCTGTCCAGCAGCCTAATACCCCCAAAGACTAGTGTCAAAAAAAAGTATTTACTCCATACGCATGAATATTTTCTGAAACCTGTTAAAGAAAGGAGAAGAATTTTGCTTTATATATTGCCTTTTATACAAACTGTATCCCAAACTGCTCTACAATCCACAAGTAGGAGAAGAGAGAATGTTGTCACCATTATGGTGACAGGGAGATTTAAAAGCACTGAGCCATATTATAAAGAGGTTAAACAATGAGAAATTAAGTGACTAGTTCATGATCACACAGTAAGTGAGTGGCACTGGTGGCCTGGAATTCAAACCAGGACACTCGGGGTACAGCTCTGCTTTCTAAGTACTAACTGCCTCACAAAGGATGTGATCAAAAGGTTTAAAATATTGCTGTTGCCTCCCATTGTTGACCAAAGGGCTATGTGGACCTGATAGCACATTACTTCTTTTTGTTGTGTCTGTTCTAGGTAGGAAGATTTCTGTTTTCACTTATGTGTTTACCTAGCATACCCCAGCTGAGGTTCTGTAGTACATCTAATTTTTTCTAGTGGGTCATGCTTTTACCTATTTCCTTAGCTGGGTGGACAGGAACACTGGGAGGTTAAGTGACTGGTTCAAGGTCACATGGTGAGAATTTGACTCCAGTGGGGTTTCAACCTGGAATCTCCTAGCTTCCAAGCCAGTGTTCTGTTAGACCACACTGCCTCAGTGATTTGATGAGCAGCACATAGCATTGCAGTCAGACTTATTAAAGTGTTGCATACGCCACTGCTTATTAGTGTTGTCCCCCAGACGTAGGGAGTGACTGTGTAGCCAGTTATGCTGATAAACCCTGACATTCTTGTTTCCATTTATAAGATATGTTTTGGTCCGTTTCTGGTTCGTGACTGTTCTGCCCTGCAGCTTGCACTCACTGTACCTATTTCTTTTCTTTGCAGGCATGCACACTAGGACGAAGGAATGCTGAAGTTTTTCTTAAGTATATCCACAGAAACAACGTCAGCATGCCCGGGGTGGCAAGCCACACACGGGGACCTGAACAGCAAGTAAAAGGCGAGTAACAGCATTGCAGGGAAAAAAATATCAGGTTTATTTGGGGCTTTACTGTAAATGTACTGTGACCCCATCGTAGAGTTGGACTTGAGTCTGCTCCTAAGCGGGGTACTTTCTATAGGTTAACATTTTATGATGAAAGCTTCATCCCTGTGTGTACTGCCCCAGCTACAGTAAACTGCCCACTAACTCCCAGCATTCAAGTTCTGCTCTTGTTTTTCCATGACAAACATTCTAAACAACTGTATTTTCCACAGTTGGCAAAAAAATTTATTTTAAAAGGAACATAAACTTAGTATCATTTCAGTTTGTAATATTATTGGAAGTGTGGGCATGTATGAAGTTTGTTCAACAGCTCCAGGTACTTTTTCATGTGTGTGTTTTGAAATTGTTTAATTTTATTTTTTTTCCTTAATGAGTGTCCATTGCTAATTCTGCAGTTATCCTATCCAATATTCAATTCTCAATTACTTATCGGTTCCGGAACTTGTGACATCAGTTCAGGCAAATGGAAGCCCCGTACGAAGCTTCACTCAGTACTTTTCGCTCAGCTGATGTCACTGCGTTCTGAAACTCATACAAGTAAGTGAAAAAAAATACTGGGTGGGAAAAGGCAGAATTAACAAGGGAATCTAAATAAGGGTAAAATGACAATAGTTCATAACTAACACACAAAATAATTACACTGGGGGTATTAAACAAGCCACATATGCCCAAATTTGTAATTATAGTAAAATATTGAGATTCATGCTCCCTTTAAATAGATCCAAAATTGGCCCTGTTTTGGTATATTTCTCCCAGAACACATCTGGAAATGTGCTTTTGCCAGCTCAGTATGTCTTTCCTGGTAACATTTTGAAATTAACTAACTTACTAACTATATGACAGTGTTGGGGGAAATGTAAGACATGCACGATGTATGACCAATATATTTATTTATTTATTATTTATTAGCTTTTGCTAACTGGGTAAGTGCGCTAGGCAACAATCCTGCCTATTTTCAGGCACGACCCAGGAGAGCACAGGACAAATGTACACATATTACAGTCGTACATCTTACATTAAAGAAAACATAAGGTAGCAAGCAATAATTTAACAGCATACACAGTGGATAAGAACAACAAAATTGGTACTCCAGGATACAAACACATTAAAAGCATTAATGTAAAGAAATGGGAAGTAGGTCCGGGCCACAGGCCGGCGGTCGAGTGAGGTTGTGTTATGAGCATCGGCAGTGACCAAGGGTGTGTAGGTGAGAAAACAGCAAGTTTTTAAAAGCCCGATGGGAGGTAGAATTTTTAACCTGTAGGGGGAGTGAGTTCCAGAACTTAGGGGCAAAATAAGAAAAAGCCTGTTCACCCATTTTTGTGGCGCAAGGTCTACTTGAGAGCAAAGGGACAGAGGAGGACCTGAGTGTGCGAGTTTGGGAAGCGGGGGTCAGCAAGTAGGCCAGGGAGTCTGGTCTAGGAGATCTAGTTAGGGAGTCAATAAAGCATCCCAGGGAGTAGGCCCAGAGATCCTTGGGTGACAGGCAGTTTAACCCGGAGTAGAGGAGGCAGTGATGAGTAAGGCGTGGGGCGGTTAAGGCGAATCTGCAGATATTATTATAGGAGGTGTTCTATTTGCTGAGCACACTGGAGTTGGCAGAGTAAAGAAGAGGTGTTGCATATTGGAGCTGAGGGAGAAGCACCCCCCTTGCTACAGATAATCTGGCAGATGGTGTGAGGGAGTGGCGCACTCGGTAGGTACCACCAATTTTTGCGTTAACAGCACAACAAACCGCGTTGACATGTATAGAAAAGTCGAGGGAGGGATCTAGAGTGACCCCCAGATATTTGAAGGAGGACGTGTTGGTGATAGAAGAACTGTCCAGGCAGTGAACCAGAAGCTTAGGGGCCATGGAGGGTAGTTTTTTTGAAGAACCAAATAGCATGGCCCGAGTTTTGTCCAGGTTAAGATATTGATGGCTATTCAAGAGCCATTGATGAAGGACCTGAAAGTCATTTGAGAGAGAGTGAGGTTGATGTCCTCCATCGATGTAGATGCCAAGTAGAGAACCAGGTCGTCGGTGTACATGAGAGTGCAGCTGTGACAGGAAGGGTTGAGAATGTCATTTAGGAAAAGGGAGAAAAGTAGAGGACCAAGAGTGAACCCCTGTGGAACGCCATGGGTGATTCTTTTGAGGGAGGAAGAGCCTTGTGGAAAGCTACAGCCTGAGTGCGATTGTCCAGGTAGCTAAGGAACCATGATAGAGTGGGGTCAGAGGCACCAACGGATTGGAGCTTCAACAGCACGAGTGGGTGATGAGTCATATCAAAGGCTTTGGACAGGTCAATGAAAATGGCACCGGTGAGTAGGCTGTTATCCATATTGCTTTTTATATCGCCGGTGAGTTGGGTCAGACCCGTGGTGGTGCTGTGTCCAGGCCTAAAGCCATGTTGGCAGGGGGTCTGAAGATTGAACTTGGCAAGGTGTTTTGAGAGCTGACGATGGACAACTTTCTCAAGAAGCTTACTGAGAGTGGGGAGGAGAGAAATAGGTCGATATTTGGTCATTAGTTTGACATCGCCCTTTTTGAGAATTGGGATGGTTCTGGCCATTTTCCAGGCAGATGGGACAGCAGAGGTGCTGATAGAAAGATTGAAAAGCCTGGTGACCGGCTTGGCCAGCCAGGGAGCAAACTGCCTGAGTATACCAGGATGGATGCCACCGGGGCCTGGGCCCCCGCGGGCTGGTAGGGTATTGAGAAGTTTACATACTTCATGGTATGTGGTCGGAGCCAGCTCAAAGGTGGCTGGAGTGGGGGCCATTGATGGAGCAGAAGGCCAGTCAGCTGGGGTCCCATCTGGTGCTTCAGCCGGTAGCGAGGAAAAGAGAGAATTAAAAGCATTGGCAATGGTGACCGGGTTGTTACAGTGAACGCCCTGTATATTCATGTCAGTTGGTGTCTGAGGCTTGTTATTGCCAAGAATTTCCTTGATTTGGGCCCAGTACGTTTGAGGGTTGTCGGAAGAGGACTTTAGGAGGTTCCTATAGTAGGTGCTTTTAGCCAGGCATATTTCTTTTTCACAGTTGTTCCACAAAGCCCTATAGGCTTCAAAGTCAGTATGTAGATGAGACCTTCCACACAGACCAAAGTTTGTCCCTGCGTTTCAGCAGTTGAAGCAGGGGTTGCGTGAGCCACTTGGTCACCTTCCCTGCCACCCTGCATGTGGTGTGTAGGTTTTGCAGAGAAAGAAGGACAGAGTTAAAATATTCAGTTACATAGTTTATGTCCTCAATTAAGTAGAGAGGAGACCAGTCAACAAAGCGTAGATCAGTTGTGAAAGCATCAACGCTTAGGTGGGATAGGTTAGGGAAGCAAACAACTTTAGAGGGGAAAGAGGGGGTGGAGGTGTCCCAGACACAGTAAACAGGATAGGGATCGCTTATGGTGTAAAGGAGCACACCTGCCGTGTTAATGTATTCCTTCCTATTTGTGAGGATCCAGTCGAGCAGGGTGGCGCAGGCACATCCCTCCTGAGAAACCCTGTTGGGTTCCTGGATGAGCTGAGATAGGTTTGCCTTACTAATGATGGAGGCTAGGTGGGCTGAGTTATTCTCTGACCAGTCGTGGTTGAAATCCCCAAGGCAGATAATGTTGTTTTTGCCTGTTACTGATAACAAGTTAGCCATGAATTCCGAGAGACCCTGTTTGGAATTTTTGGGAGGGACATATATACAGAAGATATGGAGTTTCTTATCTCGACCAAGCAGAAGAAGGGAATGGAGTACCTCGCAATTAGGCGGGGGTCCTGTATGAGTGTGATGTTTAGGTGCCATTTGTAGTACAGCACAAGGCCACCACCTCTTTTTGTCCCTGAGCAGTCCGCCCGGAGCATATTGTACCCAAGAAAGGAGCACTGGGAGTCAGTAACTGTGGGCTTTAGCCATGTTTCAGTGATAGCTAAGATGTCCGGGCAGTTCACAGTCACCCAAACCTGTAGGTCGGGAAGGTTGGCTAGGAGGCTCCTAGTGTTTATGTGAGCCAAGGTGAGACCGTTGGATTTCGGTAGGTAAAGCAACGGGGGAGGCTGTATTAGGTTGGGTACCTGAGGAGGACCGGGATTAGCCTCGATATCTCCAGCTAGCATAAGGGAGAGGATACATAACCACAGTGATATCATGAAGCAAGTCCTAGCTGAAGCTCTGGGGGAGAATTTTGACCTAGACTGGAGGTACCTAGCTAAAAGGCACAGTTGCTTGTAAATAAGTGCAGAAGGGGGACGAGGGGTGGGTGAGGCGGTAGCCAGTAGGTTGAAAAAGTAAAAATTGTCCTTGGAGTAAACGTTAGTGGGTGAGGTAGGAGTGACAGGGTAGGAGAGCACAGAAAGTATCAGCAGGGAGAAGGCACCCATTAGGAGAGTCAGCAGAGCTGGGGAAGCCATTGTGTACATGGGAAAGAATGCAAAGAGATAGGATGGGAGGGTGCAGAGAAACGGGGCTATGGCAAGTTCAGAATGTATTTATAAATTCAGTAAGCACCTGCAGGAATAGGCAATCTCTATTGGTCAGGAGCAACAGAAGTAAAAGGAAAACTCAGCTGTTAAAATACAAAATGTGTTCAGTGAGCACCTGCCGGATTAGATGACCTCTAGTGGCCAGGCGTTATAAGGAGCAAATGGAAAACTTGACTGTTAGAAAAAAGAACGCGAGATCGCCCAAGATATTGCGGGACTCGCCTATAAATTTAAGATCAGACAAGGGTGGGAGGGTATTGGGGGCGGGGGGACTTCTTGAGCAGTCCCTTAGATATAGGGGGCTGGTCCTTGCATCTACCTGGGCAGAGTGTTGGGTCCTGGGGAGTGGGGAGAGCCTCGGTCAGTGACTCTGACCCTCTCGACCTCCGGGGTGGGGTGAGCCCTGTGCAGAACAGCTGGATCCCGAAGAACTGGGCAGAGTGTTCAGTCCTGGGGGTGGGGAGAGCCTCCGGTTGGCAGCTCCCAGCCCTCTCGAGCCTCTGGGGGTGGGATGAACCCTGTGCAGAGCATCTGGATCCCAAGAACTAGGCAGAGTGTTCAGTCTTGGGAGTGGGGAGAGCCTCCGGTCGGCGACTATGGCCCTCTCGACCTCCGAGAGGTGAGCCCTGTGCAGAGCAGCTTGATCCCCAAGAACTGGGCAGATTGTTCGTCTTGGGGTGGGGAAGAGCCTCTGGTCAGCGACTACAGCCCTCTCAACCTCTGGGGGTGAGCCCTGTGCAGAACAGCTGGATCCCGAAGAACTGGGCAGAGTGTTCGGTCCTGGGGGTGGGGAGAGCCTCCAGTTGGTGACTATGACCCTCTCGACAACCGGGGGATGGGGGTGAGCCCCTGTGCAGAGCAGCTGGATCCCGAAGAACTGGGCAGAGTGTTCGGTCCTGGGGGGGGGGGGGAGAGCCTCCAGTCGGCGACTACGGCCCTCTCGACCTCCGGGGGGTGGGGGTGAGCCCTTGTGAAGAGCAGCTTGATCCTGAAGTCAATATATTCTTAATATAAAAAAGGAGCTACATATATGTTTTGTTCCTTTACAGAACCCTGCTAGAGCCAACTACCGTGTGACCTTGAGCATGTCACTTATCCTCCTAGTGCTCCAGTTCACCCAGGTGCAGAAATGTATAAAGGCAGGACCCCACTGAAAACAAGATGGTGCATCTCAGCTTGGCTATCCTGAATAAATAAATTGTAAAATAAGAAAATATATATGACATATACAGTATGGGCGAGATATTCAGACTGTGCCAAGCAATGGCGCAAGGGGTGGGCGCAGTGCAACTGAGATGCGCCGGGGCCAGGGCAGTGTGATATTCAAAGGTGATGTGCTGTGGCACGTCACCTTTGAATATGACACAAAATGTGCATGGCACAAGTACATGGCACCGGCACATTCCACAGGCAGGGAGGACTGGGAATGCGCCAGCGCAACTGTAGTTGCACTGGGCGCATCATCTGCGATATTCAGACTTGGGCATGCAAATGGGGCCATAATGTATGCATGGCACAACTGGGGCCATTTGCATGTCATTATGGCCTCATTTGCATGCGATGCACGGGGCATCCTGGCGAAATGCGCCTGGTGCCCTGCGTAGCCACCGTCAACAAGACTGGACTTCCGGTAGTCTAGTAGTATCCTCCTTCCCTCCCATAAACCTGATCATGGGTAGTAGTAGTATTAGAAATATTATCCCTGGTAGTCTAGTGGTATCCCCCCTCCTCCCCCTCCTCCCATAAACTTGATCGCAGACAAATGTTAAATATATAATCCCTGGTGGTGTGGTGGTATCCCCCCTCCCGCCGTATGCCTGATTGTATACTTGAATTTAAATAGGCTGTTGTGCAGGATCGGTTCTCCTGCTCACAATTTGGAGGGCCCCTTGTGTTACATGACCTGTAAAACGAAATGCAGCTGATCATTAACATAATCCTTTGTAACAGAAATTGACATGGTTTTAAGTTTTCAGGAGACCTTCCTTTTGGAAGCAGCCATTAGCTTGATCCCTTATGTTGTGTGGCTGCATGCCAGATGTTTGTTTAATGTATACGATGATTATGCAGGGTAGCTCTGTAATCTCTAATAGATCATTTACAAACCTTCCAGCTGTAGCAGCTTCTGCGATTAGGCAGAGACATTTACACAATGGATATTATGCACATACGACCAGAATAACAGATCTTCAAGATACAGTAGTATGTGAGTTACAGAGTTTGACTGAGTTCCAAATAAAGTAGTGGAGGCAAAACTGATTTTTATAGGGCAAATTGAGCTGATGCAAACTGCACTCAAAATATTCTACTCTGCTTGCTGGTTGATAAAAAATAAAAGCTCTCCTGTATTGTAACTGATTACTCTTTTTGCCAACCAGCAGTCTGTGCGGGCTCCTCTATTGTAACTGATGACTCTTTTTGCCAGCCGTCAGTCTGTGCGGGCATTGGTGTGAAGAGTTGTTCACATTCCATGATCATCGCTGTTATTTTTCTTGGATAGATTGAGCTGAACACAAGCTCATTTTCGAGGAAGTCCTGGGATACAAGTACAACAACAGTACACGTTATACAGTTACAGAGAGGAAGCAACCACACTGTGTGCAGTGGAGTGCAGAACACTGCTCAAATAAAAACACAGACATAACATTTTTAAAGTGAGAGTCCCAACATTTCATGACATTTTGCATAAGTACCTAGCACATTTAACTGTAAACCCGTGTTGTAAGTTGTCCAATAGCTGAGGGAAGACCGTCTGAAAGACTATTTTCCAAAATTAGTTCTGAATTTAAATATTGAGAAAGCAAGGCTAGAGATGGCCTTGGAGAGAAAAACTAGAACTGATGAGTGTAAAGTATTTGTTAAGCTACTGTAAACGGGGAGCTTGCTTGCTCAAGTTTTGTCCAAGAACAGATGTCCTTTTGTCCTCTGTCCTTTAGTGAAGAGCAATTAATGGTGTCGTACAGAATCACAGAATCATAGTCACGTTGACAGCAGAAAAAGACCCCATGGTTCATCCAGTCAGAAGGCAGTATGACATTCAGAATTGTAATAAAGCACATCCTGTAGCTCTGCAATATATGTATATCAAGTCTAGATAAGGAGCCAGAAGGAAAAGAAACATAGACAACAGAATGATGGCACAGCTGGACCATTTGGTCTGACTATTGCCCCCATATTTACATTGTCAGGGCCTCATGAGTTCTTACTTGTGGAGCGGTTCAATAAGAATGACTTATTCTGACCAGCAGCAGATCTCTAGGACCAGACAGGGAACTTTCATTCACAAATGAAAGGGTTGAATGATTGTCTCTTAACTAACTAGTACCTGTGGAGCTGAATAAGTGCGGCAGTACAATTAATTAAAAATACATGGGCAAGAATCTGACTAAACACACTGACAACGTGGCACAAATTGCCATTTTTTTATGTAGATAATGCAGTTACCAACCCCCACAGACTGGGAAGGTGGCAAGCAACAGCCGCTTACAGTTTAGAGCAATGTGACACTGTAATCAGCTAAGAAAAGATGCACAAGCAACCATTGACCTGTGCCCTCCATCCTCGGGAACTGAACAGCTCACCTTTGCAATGTGCTTCTCCCCAGCCAGCCCCAGTTTGGGGTTCAAGGGGTTTCACCCAATCCCCAGTCTCTTAGATAGCAACGCAGTGTGCTGCTTCTGCTGCTGTATTCCTGAACTGGCCTATCATGCAGTACTGTACTTTGGGGAGAGCTGTTGTAATAGTGTATAGAGCAGGGCCACAAAAGTAATCAGGGATGTGGAAGACAAATGCTAGGAGAGGCTAGTGGCCCTTTACATGCTCAAGGTGGAGACAAGGAGGCTGAGAGTGGGTATGATCTCCTTTTTCTACATTCTCAAGGGTATTGACAAGATCAAGCAGACCAAAATGTTTAATTTGGCTGACTAGAGAGGTGGATCAGGGAGGGGCGGTGGATGTGGCCTACCTGGATTTCAGCAAGGCCTTAGAAACCATCTCACAGAGGAGGCTAGTAAACAAATTGGGCAGCCCACGAGCGGGTCCAAGGGTGGTAAGGTGGGTAAAAATTTGGCTGAGCGATAGGACACAGAGTGTGGTGGTGAACGGAGTTCAATCCAAACAGGGGGTGACCAGCGGGTTCCAGCAGCGATCAGTGATTGGACCAGTCCTCTTTAGTGTCTTCATAAGTGACACTGCAGAGGTTTTGAAAGGGAAGGTGTGTCTCTTTGCAGACAACACGAAGATCTGCAACAGGGTTGACACTCCAGGAGGGGTAGAGAAAATGAGAAGGGATCTAAGCAAGCTTGATGAGTGGTTAAGGGTGTGAAACCAAAGGTTAAATGCAAAGAAGTGCAAGATCATGTACTTGGGGCACAGAAATGCAGGGGAGGAGTACATGTTGAGGGGTGGAGAGATACTGATGGCCACCAAACAGGAAAGGGACTTGGGAGTAATCAGATGTGATGCTCTTAAGGTTACCAAACAATGTGTGAAGGCTGTGAGGCGAGCCAGTGGAATGCTAGGGTGAATAGGGAGAGGTACAGTATCTCCAGCAGAAGGAAGGAGATGGTGATGCCACCATATAGAACATTGGTGAGACCTCATCTAGAGTACTGTGTCCAGTTCTGGAGGTCGCATCTGCAGAAGGACAGAGACAGAGTAGAAGCGGGTTAGAGAAGGATGACAAAAATGGTGCAAGGGCTGCACCAAAAGTCATATGAGGGGAGACTGGAGGATCTCAATATGTATTCCCTGGAAGAGAGGGGAGAAAGATGGTAGGGTGTAAATAAGGTATAAGAGGGTAGCATCTTTCAAAAAAATGATATACAAGGACAAGGGGCCATAATGTGAAGATAGAGGGGGGGTATACTTAAAGGTAACGTGAGAAAGTATTTTTTCATGGAAAGGGTGATGGATCCATGGAACAGCCTCACGGCATTGGTTGTAGGGGTAAAAACAGTAGGGGAAATCAAAACTACATGGGACAGACATAAAAGAACACTACCGATAGGGAAGAGAGGGTAAGCTGCAGATCATTTAGGATCTGCAGTATGTGAAACAGGTAGAGAAAATGGACAAACTAGGTGGGCTAAGCGGTCCTTATCTGACGTCAAATTCTATGTTTCTGTGTCTCTGTGTTTCTAGCAGGTTACCAGGGTCTAGGATGAAACTATTTTTGCAATTGAACCATTGAGTAGTCTGGGATCTTGGCAACCCCCTGGGTCCGATGGCATCTAGCAACCTTCTCTCAGTTTCCAACTCCTTGCTGCATACCAGGCACATTCTCTCCTATCTTGTCCATATTTCTTGAGCTCTGGAGCTCTTGGCACCATGAGGGTACCCTTCTCATTTCCTCTACCTGATTCATCCTCCTGTCTATACCCTTGGAGGAGATGCCAGAGCGTCAGCCCTACAGACTGACCTAGTTCCAGTACCTCTGTGAACCACCACCTCATCCCTCCTTCTGTAAGGAGGGGGTTGTTACAGCTCAGTGTAGTTTACCGAGTCTAATTTGAATTCGAAGAATTGCTTAGAAGTAGACTGCAAAAGTCTGTGAGGACAAAGGTTTAGTGCTAGTTGGAGCTCTGGCTATGAATGATGCCAAATAAGAACTAGAAATCATTGCTGTGTTTTACCTAGCCATTTGTACAGTAGCTGTGTGTTTATTTTGTCTCAGTATTAGTACAGTCCTAAACAATCTTCTGTTTCCATGCATGTATCCTAAGTCCTGCATCTCAACATGATTCTAAGGATCTACATTGCAGATAGTTCACAAGATATAGAAACTATGAGTAGCAAGCAGTCCTCCACAGTGGCAGTATTTGAGCAGCAAGCAGAAGCAGAAGAAGTGTTACTCCAGCAGCTTTGCTTTGAATGGGTCCGTCTGTTGCAGTTGGCTATTTTAAAACAAAGGAAGGCAGAATTCATTGATCACAGCAGAGTATTGACTTCCAATATACAGTGTGCAGAAATCTTGAGACTGCACTCAGTCTGTGGAACAGATGGGACTTTAAGGATGTTATCTCTCTTGCATGACAGAAATAGCTTTGGAATCAAGTTAATGCCATTATGTCATAACGCTTGCACACACTTTACAAAGTCAACCTTTCTTCTCAAATGGAAATCGAGTTAAACTACCACACTCATGTGCCAGAGTTACACTGGAAAGGCACTTCAGCCTGATCCCAGGTGGAATGCAGGTTCAGAACTGAAACAGAGATTCAGTCACAAATTGACTACAGCAAAGGGGCAGAGAGGGTTGGTGGCCTTCAAGATAACACCTGACAGGGTGTTGGGGGAACCTGCACACCCAGGGCGTAATGAGGCCCAGCACTGCACGGGTGGGCCTTGCAGTCCCTGGATACACACAAATCCCCCAACACCCCACAACCTGAAGGGTCTTATTGCACTTACAAAGTAGGCTTTTGAGGAGGAGGCGCTGTGGAGCAGCCATCGTATCGGACATGTCTTGAGTGAGCTCCAATACAGAGTACAGATTAAACTGCTTTTTTACTACATTACCGCATTTAGAGAGGTATTGGGAAATTGGGGAAGAACTAGGAATGAGAGTTGCAAAGGGGGAATCTCACCATTAGGATCATGGTCCCATTTTAAAGTGGTCCTGTTTTTAAACTTGTACATTTTATACAGTAAAATACATACCTGACAATCACTAAAACTCACAGACTGACAACAATAGCATACTAAAATGTAACAATTCATTTAACAGCTTGCATAGAACAATACTTATTCCCACATACCAAGCATGTAGCAAGAATTGTCATAGAATTAACTGTTGCACATACATTTGCACAACAGTTCTTTTTTTTACTTGGGTAGCAAAACTTTTTGTGGTCTTAGCTGCCTTTGTTTGGTCGCTTATCTTAGCCCATATCATTAGTGTGTTATATGAAAATTAATTTCCCCATGTTTATTAGTAATCTTTGGTATTCTAGTCTTCCTTTGGCAGTTGTTTCTGAGATTGTATTTGTGTTCGACTTTTTTTTTACTTACGTACAATAGTTTTTGATCCCTTTTGATTTTATACATTAAATTTGCCCATGTTAATAGTCGCTTTTGTTTCAGTGGTAGCCAGTTTAAGGAGTCGTACATGGTACAGTGGTGTGTTTCATAATCACATCTTGGTATAAAATGGGTCATTTGGATGTATGCACATTGACTGTTCTTAACTGAGATTTGTTTGTCAAACTGTACACATGGCAGCCGTAATCTATTACTGGTATAAACAGCTGGTTAACTATGGTTTTCCGCATATTTATATCAGTGCAATAACTAGCCCTTCTAAAGGTACCCAGACGTTTGTTTATGTTTGTTGTCACTTTGGAAATATGAGATTCAAAGTTTAAGTGCTGACTTACCCAAATTCCCAAATATTTGTACTCATTAACCTGTTCCAGTTCATCTCCACTTAAATTTTTAATAACAAGTTTTGGGTGCATGTTAGGGCATTTAATGTTTTCTTTGGCAAATTGCGTGACCTTTGATTTTTTTTGCTGTTTAAAACTAGTTCTGGAAACTCGGCTGCCATTCTCGATGTGGTGCTCACAAACTCGGAGGTGGTAGATGTGCAGGTAGGGGAGACTTTAGAGTCCAGTGACCATAATTCTGGTTTGAGCTGACCATAGAGACAAAAAAACAAAAAAAACAATCAAGGGCTGAGGTCCTTGATTTCAGAAGGGTGGACTTCAGCAGGATGAAGGAGTTGGCCAGGGCAAGTTAGTCATGTTAGACAGCAATGGAGGTGTGGAGGAGAGATGGGAGGCAATCACGGGGGCCATTCTCAAGGCATTTATGTTATGCATGAGAAAGGTAACCAAAATCAAACAGGCACAAGAGAACAACATGGTCTTGGAAGCGATCAGAGAAGCAGTGAGGGCCCCAAAAAAGGCCTTAGCAGGTGCAAAGAAATGCAAGGGGGGAGGAAGAGTAGGGAAAAACTCCAACGAAGAACTAAAGAAGCAATGAGGCTGGTAAAAGAGGCAAAAGCAAACAATGAGCTGTGTATTACGGAGGGGGTTAAGGGCAGGGGAAAAGCAGTACTTTAGGTATATTAAGGAAAAAAGAAAATAAGGAAGGGGGAGTTGTTAGACTATCTGAGAGGAGGTAGGGTAATAGAGGAGGTGTGCAGAATGCAGCCACCCTTAATGATTACTTGTGCCCTGTCTTCACAAGGGAAGATAGCAGGTGCCTACTAGAGAGTGGCATCAAGGTAGCCACAAAGGGGATACCAGAGACGAGGCAGCCAGTAGTAACCAGTGCAGGGGTCCAGAAAGAGCTAGCATCTTAAAACAGCAGTGCATTAATCTGGTGAATCTTTTGACCTATACTTTCTGTTCTATTTTAAATTGCCCCTTATTTACTGAGTTGTGTGATACCCTTCTTTGCACAATTTGAGTCTGCTTTAGTACTTTTTTCACATCAGACACATCTGAAATAATAAAAGGAGAGCTCCTTTTAATATGGCTTGGGCCAAGTTTTCATCAGCATTCTCAGCTGTTTTTGTACATCAAGGGCTAGATATTCAAAGGGGTTACGCCTTGTGCAACTAAACTGCACCAGCACAACCCCATATCTGCGCCCAAGGGCAGTATTCAAATGTGGGAATTGCGCAGCACACTCTCCAGTGCGCTGGGATGCAAAGATAATGTATGCAGCACATCTCCAGGGGACGTACCCATGCATATGTGGCACATCCCGATATTCAGCCATGGATGTGCAGTGCATCTGCTGGCACAACCCAGAAATGTGCCACATACATGGGCTCAAAGTTGAGCCTGTACAAAACGGCTCAAGTGACATCCACCCACCGGTGGGCTGCTGCATTGCAGTGCGCAACACAGCAGCCGCCAGCTGTGGGTGGCAAACCCCCCACACTCACACCGTGCACAAGCACACACGTTAGTCCCTGGTGGCCCAGTGGCACCCCCTCCCCTCCCGATCCTCCAATTGCTGTACAGTGAGATGCATATCTCCCTGGTAATCCAGTGGTCCCTCCACCCAGCCCATACCCCGATCACCGTAGTCACATCCTGAAACTAGCCCTGGTAGTCCAGTGGTTCTCACCTCCCTGCCCAAAGTCCTGATCACCGTCGATGTGAATTTACATTATAAGTGGTGGTCCATCAATTACCACCAGCCGGTGCCCATGATTGCCCGTAATGTGTGATTCCAATACCTGGTGGTCAGTGGCACACCACCGACACAGGACCCCAGCCCACCAGCTCCTCCCCCAGTCACCGGCAGGCAGCATATTCATCTGCATACCACAGTGGCTGCCGCGAATGACAGCTTACAGTAAGAGCTACAAGCCCATTGGTCCATACTGTGGACCAATGGACGTACAATGCATGCTGTAATACTCATTCAAAAAATATGCAATTCACATATTTGTGAATGAGTATTACAATATGCACTACTAGCCGATAGTCCTGGCGTGGACCAATGGAGCTCAACTCCTACTCTAAGCCATCATGTCGGCAGGCAGCCGTGGTGTGTACGGTGGGCTATACTGCCGCCGCTGATGGCGAGGAGCTGGGTGGGCTGAAGTCTCTAGTGGGGGATGCCACTGGACCGAGATTAGAACTGCCACACACGGCCAGCGTGGGTACCAGTGGGGTGGGGGGTACCGTGGACCACCAGGATAATGTACATTTATACTTCAACAGTGAACAGGGATTCAGGCAGGGAGGGGGGAACCACTGGACTACCAGGGCTAGTTCCGGGACATGACTACGGCAATCAGGGTACAGGCAGGGTGGGTGGACCACTAGACTATCAGGGAGATACACATCTCACTGTATGACGATCAGAGCATTAGGTGGGGAGGGAAGTTGGGGTACCACTGGACTGCCAGGGAGCTATGTATCTCTATTCTCAGTGATCGGAGGGTTGGGTTGGGAAGGGGGTACCACTGTGGTCCCTGACACAGGGGCAGCATGCTGTGCAGGGTGCCAGGTGCATTTTCTGGCCAGCCCTGCACAACACATGCAAATGGGGCCATAATGACATGCAAATGGACCCATTTGCACCTTGCATGCATTATATCCATTTGCATATCAGTGTCTGAATATAAGGAATTTGCACACAGCGTATCTCTGATGCGCTGGCACATTCCTCATTCCTGGTATTCAGACCTGTCTAGGGGGATGCGCCAGCATTTTGTATTTGTGTAATGTGCATACTGTGGTATATTCAGAATTGATGCGCCATGGCACATCTCTATTGAATATCTCCCTTAGTTGCTCCAGCGCAACTCAGTTGCGCTGCGCACCAACTAGCTCCATTGCCAGGTGCAGATTTGAATATCGGGGCCCCAATTGTATAAAATAACTTCTGCTGTGACTAAAATGAACTATTATGCCACAGGCACTGCTTCCTGACCTTATGGGACAGTAGGTGTTCAAAAACAGCTGAGAATACTGATGAAAACCTGGTCTGAGCCATATTCAAAGGAGCACTCCTTGTATTTTTTTCAAATGTGAAAAAAAATACTAAAGCAGACTCAAAATGGAGAAAGATGGGTATTACACAAGTCAGAAGACAAGGGGCAATCTAAAATAGCATAAAAAGTATAGGTCAAAATGTTCACCATATTCTTGCACTGCTGCTTTAAAGGTATGTAAGTCCCCGGGCCTGATGGGATGCAGCCGAGGGTACTCAAGGAAGTGGCAGCACAACTGATTGAACCCCAGGTGAGACTGTTCAGTAGCTCATTACAGATGGGGGTAATTCCAAAAGACTGGAGGATAGCAGACGTAGACCAGCTCCATGGTGGGGGGGGACAAGGAGCAAACAGGAGGGAACTAGAGATCTGTCAGTCTTACTTGTTATAGATAAACTTATGGAGTCACTGGTCAAAGAGGACCCTCATGGACTACCTAGAGAGTGAAAGACTCCAGGATAGTAAACTGCATAGGTTCATGGCTGGGAGGTCTTGTTAGACTGACCTGATAGTTTTCTATAACTGGGTGATGAGAGTATTGGATAGAGACCCCACTGTGGATTTACTCTTCTTCAACTTCAGCAAAACTATTAACTCAGTACCTCACAAAAGATTGCTGAGGAAGATGAAGGATCTTGGTGTGGCAAGAGACATAGCAAGATGGGTAGGAAATTGGTTGAAGAAGAGGCAGCAGAGGGTTGTGATTAATGGTGTCAGGTCGGATGAGAGACAGGTCAAAAGTGGGGTGCCACAGGGACTCATCCTAGGTCCTGTACTCTTTACTGTGTTCATCTGCAACATTGGAGAAAGAATCGTGGGTAAGTTGTGTCTCTTCACAGGTGATACTAAGCTCTTAGGGAAGGTAGCTAGCAGTGAAGGAATCAAAGAGATGGAGTGACCTGCAAAGAGTAGAGAAGTGGTCAAAGATTTGGCAGCTGAAATTCAATGCCAAAAAGTGCAAGGTGATACACCTAGGGAACGAGAACCCCAGGGCAGAGTACTGGATGGGTAAAGCTGAGCACTACTACGGCTAAGGAAAGTGACCTAAGAGTCATCATTAGTGACTCCTTTAACAATCAAGCCAGTGCAATAAGGCTTATAGTGAGGCAAATTGGGTGCTGGTATGTATCGGGAGGCGTGCTGACAGTACAAGAAAAGAAGTAACACTACCCCCTTACAGCAGATTGATGAGGCCACACCTGGTGTACTGTGCCCGGTTCTGCAGTCCTCACCTTAGGAATGATAAGAAGGACAGGTTAGAGATGATGCAGGAAGGGGTGAGCAGAATAATTTAGGGCTAGCAGGGAAGATCTTACAGGGATCAGCATAAAGGAAAACGACATGTAAAAATGCTAAAAACACATGCTGTGCAGTGGGTTTGCGTTTCACTGATGATCCCTAGCATTCTCTTATACTCGGGTTAAGGGCAATAGAAGGTGGTTAGCCCATAGACAGTTACCTCCCACTTCTCAGTGGTCTTGACTGGGTAAGCAGCGGTTCCCTATAAGCCAAGTGCAATTTACTTTTGAAAATCGGTAGACTCGTAGATGTAAGAAAATCTTCGGGAAGCTTCTTCCATATTTTGATAGTTCTGGGAATGAAAGCATGCTTCCATATGTCCCTATTTGGCCTTTTTTTCAACTAATTGTAAATGATGGCCTCTAAGATTATGCATGGGCTTCCTAAATTCCAATCCCAGGTCACTAAACAACTGCTTGTCTTTAATAATATTGTATAGCAGTAATAAGTCACCTCTAATATGTCTGTCCCTCAAGCCGAATAATCCCAACTCCTTTAATCGATCATCGTAGGATTTATTCCTGTGGCAAGTGATCAGTTTAGTAAACTTTCTTTGAGGTGTTTCAGCCAATGTAATATCCTTCTTCAGAAAGGGGCACCAAATCTGTGAACCATTGTCCATGTGAGGACATATATAAGTTCTGTACACAGGTTTTAAAGAGCTACTGATGCCTCAAAGAAAACTTAAAAAAACATAATAATCAGGTACACTTCTAACATACTAACATACTAGACGCCAGCAGAGTAGGCCTATTGGTCTATCTAGTCTGCTCGTGCTTCAGCACCCTGATTGGGTACCGTAGCCCTCTATCTGTCTCCTTCCACTGTTACTCCATCCCCCAGTTCTGCCCCCCCCCCAGGCAAACCAGCCTCTGCTTCACCCCTTGCCTATACCTGTCCCACCCTCTCTTGAATCCCTCCGACATAGCTGCCTGTACCAGCTCCCTGGGCAGCGCATTCCACGGTTCCACCACTGTCTCGGTGAAGTACCTCCTTCTCCTTTCCCCCTTAATCCTAACACTCAGTCTTCCAACTGTGCCTGCATTCCATTTATATTTTATGTATTTCTCCTCCCCATTATTTATTACTAAGGACAGTTGCACGAGTATGTTATCTTTATCCCTTAGAGTTCATTTAGAGTCCATCTGCCTCTATAGCTTACTCCCTACTTAAAATCATAATCCTCTGTTGTGACATCACAATCTGTTGCCATGGGAGTAACTGTGATGTCATAAGCAGTGCTCTATGACTTCAGGTAGGGAGAAAGCAGCAGGAATAGACAAATTCTTCAGGAACAATGATCTTGTTTTCATACAGATGACCTCAGGAATAAATAATGGGGAGAAGGAATACAGCACTAATGGGAACTACAAGCTGGACAATGTCTGAATATTAGGTTTTGTTAAAGTTCTCCTGAATGTGTCACTGACATTTTAACACGGCTTCATTTTACCTGTGTCAGTACCAAGGTTTTTTGTTTTTTTGACTTTTCTCTGCAAGTTTTATAGCCCCTGGGAGTAGCCATTCAGGCTTCTTTTATTGTTTTTGATCTGTTGGAATTTCCCCATAAGGCCTCTAGGAATTATGTAAATTAGACCTTGCATTAGAACTATAAACCCAGGATCCTAGTTATAATCTGGCCACACCATCTAACTGCAACTGCTTGTGAAATGTAACTGCCTTGAACATGTATTTGTCCTCCCTCCCTCTCTCCCCAGCCAAAGTCAAGTTTTTCTAAGCGCAAACTGTTCTTATCCTGGATGTGTGGCTGTTTTCTTTCTAAAGTGTTATCACTGAGTGATAATAAAGGCAAGGAAGATTTGAAAAATGTAGGTCTAATTCACATCATTCCCAGGGGCATTCTGAGAAAATTCCGACATATCAAAGGTAATAAAAGAAGCCTGGATGGCTACCCCTCAGAGGCCGTAAAACTGGCATGGGAAAGTAAAAAACAAAACAAAAAAAAACTTGTCACAGACACATGGAACAGAATGCCAGGGGCCATCAGAAAAACAAAAGAACATACAAAGAAGCCAGCAGAAGAAGGCTATTTGGTCTGTCTAGTCTGCTCGTATTGCAGGGTCCACAGCTTGAGCTACTGTCCCCTCCCTCCCTACTCCTCCCAATGATCCTTACCTTCCCACTATGCCTGTCCCAGCCTCTCTTAAAGCTGCCCACTGTCTTCAATGAGATTACCTTTTCCGGCAGTGCATTCCAAGTGTCCACCACCCTCTCTGTGAAGAAGTGCTTCCTGACATCCCTCATAAACTTCCCACCCTCCAGTTTAAGACTGTGCCCCCTCATGTTATGGCTGCCACTCAGCTTAAAGAGACTCTCCTTATCAACTTTATTTATCCCTTTTAAGTACTTGAAGGTCCCAGTCATGTCTCGTGTCTCTCTCTCTCTCTCTCCTGTCTTCCACGGAGTAGATATTCAGTGCCTTCAACCTCTCCTCATATGCCTTACCCTGCTGACCTGCTGTCATCTTTGTAGCTCTCCTCTGGACCTTCTCCAGCAGGTTAATGTCCTTTTTTGAGATGTGGGCACCAGTATTGAACTCCATACTCTAGACACAGCCTTAACAGTGACCTGTACAAGGGCAGTATAACCTCCTCTCTCCTACTGCTGATCCCCCTAGACATGCATCCCAGCATCTCGTTTGCCTTTGCTGCTGCTTTCTTGCACTGCATGGAGTGCTTCATGTCACTAGTGATCATCACTCCCAGGTCCTTTTCCTCCTCTGGTGCAGATACTCGGACTCCACCCAGGTAGTACTCTGTCCTGGGATTCTTGGCTCAAATATGCATAACTTTCTTGGTATTGAAGTCAAGCTGCCAGATCCAGGACCACCTCCCCAGCTTTTCCAGATCTTTCTGTAGGTCCTGTATCCCTTCAGCTGTGTCCACTGTCCCGCAGAGCTTGGTGTCATCCACGAATAGGCACAGACACACAATGTACAACATGTGTTTTTATCATTTTTGCATGTAGTTTTCCTTTTAGGCAGTGAACATCTACTTGCTGAAGACCAGATGAGAGGAGTGATATGATAGAGACCTTCAAGTTCCTGAAAGGAATAGCAAGGTGAACTGTGAGGAACTATTTAGTGTAACAGTTCTGGGGCACAGGGGCTCATGCGGAAATGGGATGGAGGTTCACAAGGGATGTGAGAAAAGGTGGTGGAACTGGGGAACAGTCTGCCAGACGAGGTGGTTTGTGCCAAAACATAAATGGTTTCAAGCACTGCTGGGACAGAGTAAAGGGTATAGTGGTTACTCAGGATGTCATAGTAGGGAGGGGAACAGGGACGTTATATAGAAGGGTTTAGTTTAGTTTATTGTTCTAGGAATTACTACCTTTGAGACAGAGGCTCTTTTACAAAGGTTCCACGTCAATTAGGTACAGTACAAAAGGTTACATAGATAACACAATAATTTGTGTTGTGTCAAGAGCAAGAAAACATATACAAATACATATCAAATCACTTGTGCAAAAGGACATGAGATATCAATAATCACATTATTATTACAAGAAAGAGGTCATGCCAGATTAGGAGAAACAAATAGGGAAAAAGTCCAGAACAGAGAGGTTAAGTGAAAGGTGTGGGAGCAGACAATAGCAGGAGAAAGGTTTCCCAAACATGTCTTTGTCAAATAACGGAATAGGGTGGGTAGTGAGAAAATAGGAGGTTTAATCAGGGCAGTCACAGGAGCTGGAGGTGGCAAGGTGAGAGAAAAGCCTTGATTTGAAAATACCTAGAGAGGTGGAGGCAGTATATGAGTGCTGAGGGCATTTAGCCAGCTGGGGCACGATAGGCAAATGATCTTTGTCCCTGGGAAGTCCGGCATCGGGGGACTTGGAGGCTGGTGTTCTGATCTTCTGGTAAAGCAGATTGCTAGGCGCTCGGGCATAACAGGTCTTGGATACAGGGTGGATTGAGGCCCAGAGTGGATTTTTAGCCATCAGGCAGGTACGGTACTTATCCGGTTTGAGGTTGCAACCAACCTGAGTCAGCATAGAGTTCACATGTGTGGGTACGTCGATGTGCACCAGTGAGTAGCCGACAGGCCTTATTTAGGGATGCTGTAATGCGACTAAGTGCTGTAGTAGTGGTAGATCCGTATATAACTAAACCATAGTCAATGACTGAGATGATAGAAGATTAGATGGCAATCCTCAGTGCAGAATGGGTAAGAAGCTGTCGGTTCCATTACAGAATCCCAATTCGCTGATTAATAGTTTTTGCTGTACTATCAATGTGAGTTGCAAAGGTTAGGCCTTGATCAAAGTTGATTCCAAGATATTTAAAAATTGGCACTTGTTCAAGGGTATTTCCCAGGTATGTATTAATAGTGAGTGTGACTTGCCGTTTCTTGTTTTGCGGGTTAGAGAAGTGCATTGATTTAGTTTTTTTGTGGTTTAGAACCAGCTTATGTTCAAGGAACCACAGTCTCAACTTTGGAAAAAGCATGCTGAAGGTTGAGGCGTAAGAGGTTCGGCTCTTTATGAGTGGCAAGAATCATGGCATCATCGGCATAGAGGATTAATTGTTCAGGGCAGGATTTGGGGAGGGAGTTTAGGAAAAGGCTGAAAAGGAGGGGGCCCAGGATGGATCCCTGGGGAACTCCTGAGCGAACCGGTTTTGAGTCTGAGAGAACTCCAGCTACTTTTACAGATTGAGAGCGCTGAGCAAGGTAATTTTTTACCCAGTCACCAGGACCCTGCGAGAGCCCTAGGGATAGAAGTTGTTTGATAAGTAGGCCATGGTGAACTGTATCAAATGCCTTGGTTAAGTCAATGTAGACTGCTCCAGTTAGGTTTCCTTTGTCCATGGCATTGTGGATTGCTCCTGAGAATTCAAGTAGGGCAGTCGATGTGCTGTGCCTTTCCTAAATCCATGCTGCTGAGTGCATGGGATGTTGTGCTTTCCAGGTAGTCTGAAAGTTGGTCTGCCACCGCGTTCAAGGGCCTTAGAGAGGTGGTAGTACTGATATCGGGCGATAGTTACCAGGCAGTGACTTATCACCACTTTTGTGCACGGAGTGACAAATGCAGCCTTCAATTCCTAGGGAATTGGCTGTAGCAGAGGAGAGACTGAAAATTTTGTGAGGAGCAGTACTTCCTCCAGAGTGAGGGACAAGTTTAAGGTCAATAGTGTCGCTGCTTGCTCGGGACTTAGAAATGGCCTTCTTTATATTTATAGACTTCATGTGCCTTTACTAATTTGAAATGGAAGGAGTGGTTTGGTTGGAGAGGCAGTAGTAAGTAGGAAGTGGAGGGTCAGCATCAGTAAAGAAATCAGATGAGAGGACACCACTAAGGTCCGGGAAGGTATCATTTAGGGTGTTTGCAATGATCTCTGGGTCTAATGTAGTGGTTCCATCCACATTCATTATTGTAGGAGAGGATTTGGACTGCTGACCCATGATATTCTTTATGTTGTCCCAGAAGGATTTCTCTTCTCCCCAGGAGTTGGAGAGGGCATTCTTGAAGTAGGAGCTCTTCATCAAGCAGATCTGTGTAGTACAGTGGTTGCGAGCCTGTTTATACTTTTGAATGTCCGACAGTGTGCCAGTAGCTCTTGCAGTGGCCCAGAGGTGATCCCTACTTTTGAGTTGTGCCAATAGCTTTGCTGTGAGCCAGGGATTTGTGAGTGCTTTGATTTTCGCTTTTTACTGGTGCATAGGTGTCACAGGCAGTGTTGAAAGTAGTAATAAAGTAATCAAGGGCTAGGTCAACATCTTGAGTTTTGTAAATCAAGGACCAGTCTATCTGCCTAAGACAGGTCTTGAGATGAGTAAGGTTGCCATAAGGTAGGACTCGGCTATAGATGGTTTTTGGAGGCTGACTGCAGAAACTTATTTGTCCAGGTACTTATTATTGGAGAGTGATCACTGAAGCGGAGGTCAGGGAGAACACTTACACATTGGTTATCTGGTAGGGTGGCTGGTAAGGATCCAGTCAATGAGGGTGCTGGTCCCTGATTTGTAGTTTTTCCTGGTAGGGAGTTTACCACTTGTGTTAAATTTGCTGCTAGGATGGCATCTTTGTTTGACCCTGCATCAGAAGCAAGCCAATTTATATTAAAGTCCCCAAGGAGAAGGAGTTCGATGTCAGAAGGTTGTGTACTTATGAACTCGAGGACAGCCTGTAGAGTCGGAATCAGGATCTTTTGGTGGGATATAGACAGCAGCAATCGTGAGGACTTTGTTTTGGGCACCAAGTAGTATCTTGATAGGGAGGAGTTGCCTGAGGTTTCTGTGGTGGGATAAGAACCAGGAGACAGGTGAGGTAGTCCTTTATGTAGATTGCACATCCACCACCCCTTTTGAGGTCCTATCCAGCCTGAATATCTTGTAGCCTTGTATAGAGATGGCATGATCCAGAGTATTAGGTGTCAGCCAAGTTTCGATGATGCAAGGATATCCGGGTTATGTTGGCTGGCAAGATTTGAAGGAGGCCAGTTTTGGGAGGAGACTGCAGATGTTTAAGGTAGCAATTTGAGCCCCCTCCATTTTGGCAGGCTTTGTTGTACTGTAGGAGACAGGGCCAGGATTTGAGTGGACACTTCCTGATATCAAGAGTAGGAGTTTAAGAGACAGTTGCTGTACTTTGTAGTCAATTGAATTACACTTCTGAGGCTTATCGGCTTGGACCAGTGCAGGCGTCTAGGGACCCAGAGCAAGGAGATTGTTAGTAATAGAGGATGATATGCCCATTTATCCTTGTTGTAGCTTGTCAGTTGCACCCAGTCGCTTGCAGATAGGTACCTGGTGGTTAAGTCAAAAGCCAAAAGAATGATCAATAGCTGAGGTCCAGAGTCAATGAAATGTTAAAATTCCTGAAGGTGATTAACTTTGCCTGCACATATGCAGGATGTGAAATCCCTTTGTCTGTATGCTTCTTTGTCATTCAAACAGGTTGCTGAAAAGCCCACATACAGATCATGGAGCAGGTCCGACAAAAATGTGGATTCCAGCAGGACCCAGAGTCACCAAGTTTGTCAGATGTAGTTGCTTCACTTGTGTTTTGCTTGGGATAGCTTCCAAAAAGTTGATTTTAAAATGAAAATAAAGATACCTGATGATGATTTTTTTGCAGAAATCCAGTCCAGGAGACTTTCACGGATGTAGTGAGCAAGAATGGTATAGTTACCACAAGCAGAAAAACATGTAAATCCACAAAAACTAAGCTACAGACACAGACAAACACAAGCAGCCACCACACAGACCCAGGGGGCGTGGCATTATGTGTCCTTTATGGACAGTAGGTCTTGGGGTTTGATAGGGAACTATGGACAGAATGAAAGGACCATTAGTGTTTTTCTGTCGTCAGGATTTCAGCCCCCTCCTTTCCTTTTTATTCCTGCAAAGAGTGTGAACAGCTGGCAAATGGGCCTTATTTTAAGAGGGACTATGGTAAACGATGTCGGCATTAATCCATTCAGGATATGGATCAACATAGCTCCAATCAGCCTCATGCCAAATCTGAGATCTCTCAGTTGCTTTGCTTAAAAGTTACAAATCATTTTACAACCCTGAATTCACAACCTGTTCAAAAAAAACAGGTTCAGTGAAGAGCTGCTGCTGATGTCATTTCTTGAACTCACAGTCTAGTCCTCCCTGTCAGCAAGCTTATAGGACCTGTTTCTCCAAAGTGTAAAGATTACATGTAATGGTTTTCACCAGTGAAATGGGCAGGACCATTCAATTAACATTGCTTTAAAAATCATGTGTGTTTCAGGTTTTGTAACAAAGTTGGCAAACACTGTATGTATTTTTTGTGTTTGTTTTTGGTGCTTTTTTGTTGTGGTACTTTTCTCCAGGGTTGCTGGGTGCTGAGTCATAGCACACTGCTGTGAGATTTGCAGTCTGGATATCTCAGATGTGGTGAAAGTCTGTGATCGTTCATGTGTCATTCAACTGAGGTGATTTCTCAGGATGTCCCTTTAAAACAATTATTCCATCACCCTGTAAATGGGGGCGGGGGAGGTAATGCTGTTTTGAAACCTTACTTTGAGTTTCTATGTAGTAGTCAGCTCAACGTTCAATCAATCACTATTTTATTCATCATCAAAGTATGAATGAATGGGATGCTCAGTTGTGCAGAGTTCATGTTCTGTTTTCTTCTTGGCAGGCTGTTACTTGACCTGCATTCAGGCTCATCTGTGTTGTACTTCACATTAAAATGATTGTTTCACCAGGACTAACACTTTCACCCCTAGTAGGAATTAACACATATAAGGCCCCTATTGTAAAGCAGACACTGACAAACAGCAGTGAAGTTACCAACATTACACTTGTAGCTATGCAACTTCCTAACGAGCACTGTAGAGTAACACCACAAATGATGTCAGCAGCCTCGAGGCATGTTGACTCAGCATCGTGCAACTCTGCAGAAATGAACCAAACTAAAAAGCATTAAAAATACATATTTGTCAACTTTGTTACAAAACCTGAAACACGTAGATTTTATAGCAGTATTTCTAGAATGGTGCTGCCTGTTTTACTTGTGAAAATCATTGCACAATGATCTTTAAATATTAGAGAAAGAGGTCCTGTAAGCTTTCGGAGAGGGAGGACTAGCCTGAGTTCAGCAGATGATATCATCAGCAGCTCTTCATGGGAACTGGCTTTTTTGAACAAGTAGTGAAATCAGGGTTACAAAATAGCTTATAACTTTAAAATGAAGTAACATACAAACCTAATATTTGGTATGTGAGTTATTAGAGGCACGCTTATTCTAATTCTGCAATGCAGCATTTTTGGCCAGAGTCCCTCTTTGATGTTTATGTGGTAAGAGTGCTATAATCTTTGCATTCATGTCACTGGATTATGCTTCCTTCTGTTGTAGACCTAGACTTCTAAAGTTGAGCCAACTAATTGATGTACCTGAGTTATAGTAACAGGGGAGCGTTTTCTCTCATAGGGAAACTAGTTATAATTTACTGTATAACCGTGGGTTATAACAGCGAACATCTTGAGTCTCCTTATTCTGCTTATGTGCGAACTGTTGCCAGCTCACTCTCTCATCAGCCACACTGCACAGACATATTGGGAGGATACCTTCAATTTACTTTACCTCTCCCACTTTATTTTTCCTTCTCACTGAATTTCCAGGTCAGATTCTCCCACTTCATTAAAACAAATAAAAAAAAAAAAAAAGTGAAAGCAAATGTAACCCCTAGATGGCGCTATCCCAGGGGCTACTACCCCTGCCTGATTTGCCACTAACAGGTTGAGGGGCCTGGATCCAATGGCGGGTGCCTCCACCCAGAGGTCAGGGTTTGCAATAGTTAAACTAACTTGGTCACAGCCCTCTGGGACACTGCAACCCCTTTCTTCCCACTAGTGGCCACACAATATATCAAATTACCTTCACAGTATACACTCCCCCAGGTCTGGTTCCGGCACTGGGACCTCCTGTGAAATGAGATACAGTGCAACAATCACAGTACAGTACTTTAACATAGACAAATACCTCAGGCAGTATAACTTTGCTGAAACAAGCAGCTCTGATTTATTGGGGATATAACAAGGACAGGGAAATCAGGTTAATTGGCTTATCACTCTAATAATCTACCTATGGCTCTGTGCACAGGCCTATCCCTATCAGTTACTGTCCCTGGGTACCCAAGCCCTAGTGGCTAGTCCAAACCGTGGCAGCTGGTAGGGCCCTTTCACACAGAGAAAGGAGAATTAAACAGTCAGCAGTACAGTAATTCCATTTGGATTTAATGTGGCAATTCAACAGGGAGCGACCCTGAATTAGTACTCACGACCTCCAAATAAGATAGGGTCCTTCAATGTCAGCAGGGCTCACTTGAGGTACACAAACCTCTTCACACATCCATATAAAAGAGCACTATACCAGGCAGGCTGCATCTGTATCCGATCGCAATTACTGCACAATACCGGGAGAACACAGCAGATTCAGTTCCTGACAGAGCGAGTGCAATTTTCAGCAATTCCTCCAGTCTTCTACAGGGTGAGCCTGGTTTCTACTTCAGAGATCCTTTGATTCTTTTCACAGGACGGATTCAGTCCTAACAAGCTGTTACACAAGCTGCAGACCGAACTCTGGGCCTTACACCGTTTTTGACTAAAACTGCACACTGAAAAGCACAGGGCTCCTTCCTTCTTCACTGCCAAAGCTCAACTGAAACTCCAACCGACAAAACGGGCACTTCCTTTGAGTTCCTCCCAGTTCTTGACTGGATTGGCTGTCACTCACAATAGACTGCTGCTGTTGGTCCAAAAGGCACTGAAGTCTAAACTACATCTCCCAGAGTCACTGCCCATACAATCCTCTTGTGGCTGGCTCAGATTATGAGTCAAGTTCTGATTAGTCCAAGGCACCATTTTAGAGCTAGCTTACCCACACTGATTGGTCCAGTTCAGCAGTTCAAAACTAGAATGGGGAACTAGTAGACACAGTTCTGACTGCAAAGAAAGCAGGTTAGACAAACTGTAATTTCATTATTACTCTAAATAATTTCTGGCAAACAGTTACATCTTTCAGATAGGTTCCTTTTCACTCCTAGTGACTGCAAAATGAAGTGAATTGGCAGCAGCTTGAGTGGTACTTAATCAAAGAAACACACAGTCCCCCCATATAAACTAATTATGTCTGCAAGCAGACAGCTCTTAAAGAGACAGTACCAGAGGTTCTAAAAACACTCACTGATAAATGGCTTAAATGCCAAACACCATTCAGGCTTGGAGCATTCAAGCAAGCTCCTGGAAGTCTTTTGGGAACCCCCATTTGCAGGGGTTACACCCTTCTGGCCTGGGAAAGCTTGGCGTCGCGTCAAGCAAGTACCCCATAAGTTTCAACTGCAACCATATACATTTGCATTAGGCTCACATGTAATCATCAGTCAATATATCATTTACCAAGAACACATTTCTGAAACATTGCAGTACGTCACTCTTTACACAATATTACATACACATTGTACCATAACTCAAGTTATTACCTCTTGTACATGAAACCTGAAGAGGGGCCTTCCCTATCAGTTACCTTGGGGCTGGATGGGGCAAGGGCACCATACTAGAAGGGCAACACAAGTAACTTGGAGTTAGCACTGATGCTCAGTTTGGGCAATGAGCTCGGGACACATACACTCCTTTATGGACAACATTGAGAGGCAAGTCCACAGGCCTCCAAGTGAATCATAACTGAGGTGCACCACAGGCTTTACAGCTCGACCAGTCTTTCTAGGGGAACTGTTATAGTCTCTGCACTCTGAGCCTCATTTTCAGCATTGTCCTCACTTGTCAGGGAGTCTCCATGGGGTAGAGAGGCTAGAACTTGGGCCACTTTCAGCTCCAGGAGTTACAGTTTCTGAGTCCACAACATTTGGCTCACATGGAGAGCTTTCGGACACTGGCAGTGGACTGTCAGGGCACTCAAAATACTCTTCTTGTTAGATTGTATCACCAGTCTGCCCCAATCTATCATTTTCCTCCCTGAAAGCTCAAACAGTTCAACCATGCACAATGATTCCATTTCATCTGATCTGATGCTTTGCACTTCACTTTCTGGGAGCATTGGCTCCAGGGATGAAGCTGGGGGCTTAGACAGTCCAGAAGGCCCAGCTTCATCTCCATATTGACTAGGGATTGCCCTGAAACAATTGACTCAGTTCGTAAGAAGGATAGTATTCAAAGTCACTCTCACTTTCTTCCGATATGGACTGACAGTCATGCTCAACTGGGACTTGTGGAGGGAACACTTTAACTTGCTTCTGTAGGTGCAGACTTTCTTGATCTTTCTTAGCAGCAGCTCTAGTCACTGGTCCAGAGGGCATCTTCTAGGGCTCAGACTCAATTAAGATTTGTCCAATGGGCAGTAAATGATTTCTATGCATTGTTTTTACATCTTTGAATTATTCTCAGGCCTTACTTTGTACACTGGCAGATCATCTAGTTTGCCCACTACAATGTAGGGAGATGGTGCCATCTGTCAGCAATCTTGTGCTTGCCATGCAGTCCCAGATTTCTTAGCAATACCGATCTCCCTCCTGGAGTTCCTGTGCTTTCACCTTTTTATCATACCTTTCTTTGTTGGCCAGATTTCTTTTGGCAGCCATGGTTTGAGCCAGTTGAGTACGCATGAGTTAGCTGGGCCTTTAACTTTTGCACATACTGTAAATAGTTGTCAGCTTGAACCCCATCAGGAGAGACCCCAAACACACATCTACTGGTAGTCGAGCTTCTCTTCCAAACATCAAGCGGTAGGGAGAATCCAGTGGCATCACTTGGTGCAGTTATAAGCATGTACCAGGGTGCTAATTTGTTGGCTCCATCTGGAAGCATCCTTTGGGTGCAGGTGCCTAGCATATCTAACAAAGTCGGTTGAAACGTTCAGGCTGTGGGTCCCCTGGGGTGGTAAGGAGTGGTTCTGGACTTGCGACTCCCCACAGAGAAAGCATCTCTTTGATCAGACGACTCTCAAAGTCTCTCCTTGATCAGAATGGATTCTTTGTGGAGCCCATAGTGAACAAAAAGTTTTCTACAAGTACTTTGGCCACAGTGGATGCTTTCTGGTCTTTGGTGGGGAAAGCTTGGGCATATCTCCGTGAAATGGTCAGTGACCACCAGCACATTACTGATATTTCTTTGATCTGACTCCAAACTCAGAAAATCAATACAGACCAGCTCCATGGGCGCACTGGTGGTGATGTTAACAAGGGGCAGCCCTCTGGGGCAAAAGCTTTCCTCTGTAAGCAGCGACTACAAGTTGAATGTGTTGCTCCACATCAGCCCCCATCTTAGGCCAATAGAATCTGGATCTCACCAAGTCAAGTGTTCTGTCTATACCAAGGTGCCCCATGTGGTTGTGCAAGGACCTCAGTACTGAGTCTCGAAAGGCAGTGGGCAGCACTAGTTGTTGTTTGTCTACTTGTCCCCTCTGTCTACTGTTTCTCTGTATAACAGTTTATTGATCAGTTTCAACTTAGGACCTTCTTTGTATAACAGTGCAGTTCTCAAATCAGTAGGCGTAATTTGGACACATCTTTTCCTGCATAGAGGCTTCTAAAGCTGCTTTGATCATGGGATCGCGGATTGAGCCAGTCGAATACTGTCATTGTCCAGCTGAGGCAGTGCACCAATGTCTATTGCAGAAAAGTGGCAATAAGCAGCAGGTATGCAATTCTCAGAGGCTCCCAAGCAATCCACCATGCAGTCCACTGCGTCCGTGGACATTGTTCCTCCCTGTCAAACTTCCGGCAGAGTGCCCGAATGTCAGGTTCTGCCGAATCGGACCCAATCATTCTGGGAACAGGCCTCCGGAGAGAGCATCAGCATCTATGTGGTTCAGACCTGCTCGGTATTCGGAGAGCATAGTCATATGTAGATAATGCAGAAAGCCACCTATGGCCAGTGGCATCCAACTTAGCTGAGGTCTGCACATAGGTCAAGGATTATTGTCAGTTTTACTAGTATTTTAGCCCCATACAAGTACTCATGGAATTGGTCAACAATAGCCCACTTCAAAGCTAGGAACTCTAACTTATGTACAGGATAGTTCTTTCGGATGGGGTCAGGCATCTACTGGCAAAGGCCACTGGTCTCAGGCCATTCTCGTGCTCTTGGTACAACACCCCCAACCCTTGCAAGCTAGCATCAGTGTGCAGGATGTAAGGTTTTCTTGGATCGGCATAGGCCAGCACTGGAGCATGGGTAAGTTGATATATGATCTCATGAAAAGCAGTCTCACAATCAGGAGTCCAGCGGGCCCCAAATACTTCACTGGATGAAAATACCACTCTTTCAGTCTTGAGGGGCTGACTTTTGGTATTTTTGTGGGTTGGGGGATACCCTTGAGTAAGGTTAAGTAAAGGCGGATCACTCTTGAATAGTCCTTGATGAAGCGCGATAATAACCACAGAATCCCAGGAATCTTTGCAGTTCTTTTAGATTTTTGGGCTGTGGCCAGGTAGTCAAGGCCTCAACTTTACTTGGGTGGGTCTCTATTCCTCGGTGGATACTATGTGTCCCAACTTTACTGATGTTTGAAGAATTGACACTTATCAATGGACAGTTTAAGGCCAAAGTCCTCCAGTCGGTCCAATACCTTAAATAATCTGCTCTCATGTTCCTCCAGTGAGCTGCCAAACACAATAACATCATCTAGGTATGCACAGGCACTCTAGTAAGTTCATGTCCCCACTGCACGCTCCATCAATGGTTGAAAAGTGGCTGGGGCACCTGAAATCCCTTGAGGCATCCTCATGAATTCATAGAAGCCAGCGGACAGATAAAAGCCGTCTTCTCCACGGTCCTCTGGGGCCATCGGGATCTGGTAGTACCCACCTGCGGAGATCCAGCACAGAGAACCACTTGCTCCCGTTTAGGCAGTCCAAAGCATCCTGAATACGGGGCATTGTGTACTGATCAGGGATAGTCCACGGTTTAAGGTGCGATAATCACACACACATCCTTACTGTTCCATTCTTTTCCTCACTACCACAATGGGGAAGCATAAGGGCTTCTGGATTCTTGTATTACACCAGCAGCTAACATCTCTTGCAGATGCCGTCTCACATCATCTATGTCAGCAGGTGCCAGGCGTCGAGACCTCTCCACGAAATGGTCTTTCGTCATGCAGCGGATATTGTGCTCAGCTCCTTGCACCCTCCATCCCATTCCTTTAAAGAAAACACCTGGTCTCTCTGGGCAAGCTTCTCACTGATCCTCACTTTCCATTCAGCTGGCAGCGGGAGTCGCGAAATCAAACAAGTCAGGCGTTACTCTGTCATTCTTCCTTGAACTCTTGCTGCTGGGTAGCACTGCAGTGTCTGCACAATGCACATTAGCCAGGATGCAACCTCTGTTTACTCGAATGTCTCTTTCAGACACATTATGAACTTGGACCATTACCCTTCTGGCATAAGCATGGGCTCTAGCGGCAGCAAATGCTAGGCTTGACCAGCAGTCCCTCTGGCAATTTTCCATCGCCTGGTGCATCCAACATTAATATTTTATTCTTAACATCCTTTCTGATCACGGACCTCTCCTGTAAGGTACACTGGGCATTTGGCGCCAGGATCAGAGACTCAGGATCCTTCTTCCATACAATTCGACCGGTTCCTCTGGTTCTGTTTTTCAGCATCTCTCTGTGCCTCATAGGCCTTCTTAATTAAAGCGGAACTCTTAAAGCTCTACTAGTCTTTGACCCTGTTTTCATAACACAACTGTGCCAGCCTTCCAACATATGAGCATTTGTTCCAATCAACAAAGGGACACCATCATACAGTCCAGTGGGGGACACACTAAGGCTAGGGTCTCTACTTGTTCGGCCACTCCAGCCACGGAGGTGGGGAAAGACAGCCAAATGGATATACCCGGAATAGGGGTAGGCCTTCTCCTTAACCCCATACATGCAGTCCTTCTAATGGTTGTAAGGGTACATCTGACAAATGCTTCTGATACCAATCCTGGAACATAATTGTCACTTGGGAGCCACTGTCTAATACAGCTCTTGTAGACACTCCATTCACCTTTACAGTGGTCTCCATGGAGGGACCCACTATTCTGGACCAGTCTGGAGAGGCAGTAGTGGGGGCCTGGGCAACTGACCTTGCCACAAAAGGACATGAATTAGCATTTCTGGTGCCCTCACTGGGATCATGTCGTGCACCTCTTAACCACTGATTTCTTCTCCGAAGCTCTCCTTGTAGCCTATATGAAACTTTGTCAGTGTCTTTTGGGGACTGGCATTCCCTTTTCATGTGCCCATCTTTCCCACAATTATAGCAAAACATACTTTCTGGAGTTTGAGCTGGCCGAGGTGCCACACTGGGAGCCAGGGCGGGGGTATTACTAACTGGAAACCTAGGTGCCATCTCTGTTCTGCGTGTGATAAGCATTTGGAGACATCTCGTCAGTTCTCCACTTCCATGGTCAAGGAATTGAGTTTGGAGCTGTTATCAGCAGGAGATACATGGGTGGGTACCCCCACCCCCATGAATGCAGTCGGATATAGGTCAGGGCCTACTTGCAGGCGTGGCCTTCATAAAGGGACTGTTTTGAATTCCGGATCTCTCTCAACAGTTGCCCCATTGTGGCATATCTTTTCTTGTCAGAGCACTCATTGACTGTCAACCTCTGCCCCTGAACTTCACTTGATGGGTCACCCTCAGTCACTCGGGTCGTAGCCACAGCTGTTGGTGCAGGTACCTCCGAGGTAGCCTTTCTCAACTCCTCGAATTTCTCTCATTAACTCATCATAGGAGGGTGGGATTCCAGTCGGTTGCCAGGCGTAACTGAAGCAGTTCTGAGAAGGGGCAGACTTAAGGATTCTGTCCAGTCTGGTTGGTCCAGTTCAATCGCTGGCAAACTACCCTTTCTGAGGCATTCTTGCAACAATTTTTCCAGCCGAGACATACACAGACAACAACTCCCTTGGTACTGTTGTGCATTTCTTACTTCCACCATAGGTCCTCATCAGAATCTGGGCTCCCATACACATTCTCCAAGGCCTCAAGATAGGCCTGTGCAGTCGCTTCAGGGTTACTGGCCCGTTTGCACGGATGGTAGCCAGGGCGGGACCTCGGAGGCTCTCACTAACCCTCTTTGCTTTAGCCTTCCGAGCATTGCCATTCTAGCACTTGGGGCAACATAGTCTATCAGGTCTCCCAGTCATCCTCCCTTGGGGGTGGGGAGGTGCCAGAAGATCCTCAACCTTGGTGAGTCATGACTAATGGCAGGTGCAGAAATAGGAGTCTGCATTGGTTCAGCCACCATTACGGGCACTGGAGCAGGAGAGGTGTTGGGGAGGAACACCCCAGGTGGCAGAATAGTTTCTTCAAGTCCTCCACAGTTTCCCTTCTCCCAGCAACCATTCAGCAAATTTCTCCTCAAAGTTTCAGATAGTGGTGGGGCTGATTCCCCCAGGTCTTTACTGTCCTTAGTTATCACTCTCAAGCAGTGAGGGCTCCCTCTGGGGTAATGGTCTGTGGCACTTTGGAGCTATCTATGGGATCCTTAAACTCTACTAGGGCCAGGAAAGTGTGGGTGAGCAGATTAGCATGCCGACCCACCACCACAGGGTTTTGTAAACCTTCCACCTTGGAAAGTACTCCCTGCACAGTGTCCGTATTGATACCCAGGGGATGTCCAGGATAAGCATAGCATTTGGAGGTCGATCTCCTCCCAGTACACCACTCCACCAGCCGGTACAGCCACTTCTGTCGGGTACCCATTTTTCTTAACAGTGGTTAGTAAATATGGCCACTAGAGGACACACAATCCCAGCGGTGAGCCTCAAGATGTAACCCTAGATGGCCTATCCCAGGGGCTACTACCCTGCCTGATTTGCCACTAACAGGTTGAGGGCCTGGATCCAATGGCTGGTGCCTCCACCCAGAGTCAGGGTTTGCAATAGTTAAACTAACTTGGTCACAGCCCTCTGGGACACTGCAACCCCTTTCTTCCCACTAGTGGCCCACACAATATATCAGAATTACCTTCACAGTATACACTTACCCCCAGGTCTGGTTCCGCACTGGGACCTCCTGTGAAATGAGATACAGTGCAACAATCACAGTACAGTACTTTAACATAGACAAATACCTCAGGCAGTATAACTTTGCTGAAACAAGCAGCTCTGATTTATTTAGGGGATATAACAAGGACAGGGAAATCAGGTTAATTGGCTTATCACTCTAATAATCTACCTATGGCTCTGTGCACAGGCCTATCCCTATCAGTTACTGTCCCTGGTACCCAAGCCCTAGTGCTAGTCCAAACCGTGGCAGCTGGTAGGGGCCCTTTCACACAGAGAAAAGGAGATTAAACAGTCAGCAGTACAGTAATTCCATTTGGATTTAATGTGGCAATTCAACAGGAGGCGACCCTGAATTAGTACTCACGACCTCCAAATAAGATAGGGTCCTTCAATGTCAGCAGGGCTCACTTGAGGTACACAAACCTCTTCACATCCATATAAAAGGCAGCACTATACCAGGCAGGCTGCATCTGTATCCCGATCGCAATTACTGCACAATACCAGGAGAACACACAGCAGATTCAGTTCCTGACAGAGCAGTGCAATTTTCAGCAATTCCTCCAGTCTTCTACAGGGTGAGCCTGGTTTCTACTCTTCAGAGATCCTTGATTCTTTTCACAGGACGGATTCAGTCCTAACAAGCTGTTACACAAGCTGCAGACCGAACTCTGGGCCTTACACGTTTTTGACTAAAACTGCACACTGAAAAAGCACAGGGCTCCTTCCTTCTTCACTGCCAAAGCTCAACTGAAACTCCAACCGACAAAACGGGCACTTCCTTTGAGTTCCTCCCAGTTCTTGACTGGATTGGCTGTCACTCACAATAGACTGCTGCTGTTGGTCCAAAAGGCACTGAAGTCTAAACTACATCTCCCAGAGTCACTGCCCATACAATCCTCTTGTGGCTGGCTCAGATTATGAGTCAAGTTCTGATTCGTCCAAGGCACCATTTTAGAGCTAAGCTTACCCCACTCGATTGGTCCAGTTCAGCAGTTCAAAACTAGAATGGGAACTAGCAGACACAGTTCTGACTGCAAAGAAAGCAGGTTAGACAAACTGTAATTTCATTATTACTCTAAATAATTTCTGGCAAACAGTTACATCTTTCAGATAGGTTCCCTTTGCACTCTAGTGACTGCAAAATGAAGTGAATTGGCAGCAGCTTGGTGGTACTTAATCAAAGAAACACACAGTCCCCCCATATAAACTAATTATGTCTGCAAGCAGACAGCTCTTAAAGAGACAGTACCAGAGGTTCTAAAAACACTCACTGATAAATGGCTTAAATGCCAAACACCATTCAGGCTTGGAGCATTCAAGCAAGCTCCTGGAAGTCTTTTGGGAACCCCCATTTGCAGGGGGGTTACACAAACATGGCAGTTCAGCCTGACAGCAGCTGAAGTACCAGTACCACTACAGCTCCCTTAGCAACACACTGGGCTAGAACAGAAGCACAGAGAGAAAGGATGTGTGTGTGTGGGGGCAGGGGGTTAAGTGATCACACACTTCTGAGAAGGGAGGGGAAGGGAAATGGTCATAAACTTCTGATGGGGATATTTTAAATCAGTGCTGCTTTACTGCTGTAAACAGCAGCACCATGTACTGACCACACATTTTTTTCTTATTCGTTTTAAATTAATGAAGCAGGTGAGAAAATGGTCCTCCAGCAATTATATAAAACAACACATGGAGGGAGTGCAAAACTTGAATTTAATGTACACCCTTGGTGCGGGATGCTTTGATAAATCCCTCTGGCTTCGCCCTCAGAGTTTATGTAGCATCCCACACCTCGGTGTGCATTACATTGTTATGTACTCCCTCCCCATTTATTATTCTAAATTAATTGCTCCTGAACACTATTATGTCTATGATCAATATGTCCTAAGCATATGTATATACCTTTGCTTTTGTATTGGATTATTCCATAAGTCAAATACCATAAATAAAAAGTTTTAGAAAAAGAAAAAAAAAGCTTTTTCAGTAACAAAATTAAAAGGGTTTTTGAAACATTTGAAGAAAAAGTGTTGTATGTAAAATAGTCCTGCAGGAACAGTGCCGGCTCCTTTTTTAGGGTGCTCAGTTGCCTGATTTATGCCTTGTGGCTGTTGTCAGCCAGTCATGTTTCGGGATTGTTTTCAACCAGTTTTCTAAAATAAGTTTTAATTCCACACCTGAAACCTACTAAAAACTAAAAGTACACTAGAATGAGATGACTCAGCAAGTCTTTGCCAGAGCTCTGCCCAGAGGAACCTTCACAGACTTGATCTTTCCCAGCAGGGCGCTGTTTTAGATCCTAACAGCTTCTTGATCAGAAGGTTTAACTTGGAGATCTGACTAGATTCATACCAGCATGCCAAGCATATGCTCTTATGCATATTCCGTCAAGGCTGAGAAGTTAGTGCGGCCTGGTGGTTGGAGCAGTGAACCATGTAGGAGGACATCCCTGGTTCAAAACCCACCAATGCCATTGGCTCCATGTGTGATTCTGAGCAAGTCACTTGACCTCCCTGCCCTTCCGTCCACCCAGGTGTAAAACTGTGAAGAAATAAGACTCCATTGGGAATAAGATGTTGAACAGTAGCTCCTCTTTTTGCTGTCTTAGGCAAATGAATTGAAGAAGCGGTATTTGTTAGCAGAAAAACTTCATTTTTTATGGCAAAAAACAAAACATCAGTATATCCATTTACCTTTTCATTGTATTTCATTCCTGAATTAAGATACGGAGTTTTAAAGTCCTTGTTCCCTGGCCACACCCACTATGAATAAATGTAACATTTATGTGTTCTGCTGTGCTGTTTACCATTAGAAATGTGTGCTGGTCTCCTACTAATACATCCTTGGCATGAATCCAGTATGTAAAGTCAAAAAGTGACCTCAAGGGAAGGGTTTTCTAAAAACTGTCTGTGGCAGCCACCATCTTAATTGGCTTGAGTTATTAATCATATTATTGGTAATAAAAGATTTAAGACATCTTAGCCGGCCCAGTGGCACAGAGGGCAGAGGCACTGGTATCTCACCTGTCCCATGCCGGTGACTCGTGATCAGGAATGACCTTGAGTCGCTGGGGTTCTGCCGGGTGTGGGGGGTGGGAGGCTGGGAGTGAACTGGCGGCCATCAGGCAGCTCTTCTCTCCTGGGTTGACGAGGTAGGCCTTCCCAGCCCTTGACTGCCACTGAGTGGAGGCTCAATGGTAGTGCCAGACAAATGGGCCTAACACTAGGCTGTGTGGGTGGATCAAGGTCAGTGCCGGATCCGGCGTGCATACCTGACCGTGGCGCTGGGTCCTTGGGGAATAAGGGAAGAAAACAGAGGAAACACTCCTGACGACAGGATAATGACCACCACCCCTTCCGCAGGCACCACACCAGGTGGCCAGGCACACGCCACAGTCCTGTGGCAGGTCTACAGTGGATGGTGAGTCCTGGAGGAGGGGGCTGGGGGGTGTTTTGATCAGAACGAGTGTCCACAAGGGAGCACAGGAGCAGAAGGAGACTATGAAAAAAATACTTAAGATATCTTAGAGAAATAAAATGTACTGATGATGAATCTAGTTGTCAGAAGTATATTCATGCTAAAAAAACTATAGAATGATATTGTCGTCCCGCCTAGAGCGATCACTATGAGGGACTACTCCAACTTCCATCCTGACCAGTTCATAGGCTACCTAAATGGCATTGACTGGAACCTCATAAGACACCTACCCAACCTGGAGGAAGCTGTAAAATTTTTCCATACCACCCTAACTAGAATCACTGACCTTGTAGCCCCTATGAAAACCCATAGGGTTAAGGGTAGCTGCTATAAGTGGATCTCACCCCCCCTCCCCCACCAAAAGCCCTGATGTCTACCTGGGACAAAGCCTGGAAAAAGTTCAGGAAAACAAAGTTTCCTGTGGACTTAGCCAGCTACAGGGCCCTCAGAAACCAATGCAAACAGGCCATAAAGAAAGCTAAGAAAGAATATATCACCAATCTCCAAAAAACTAACCTGGGAAACCCCAGGTTCTTCTGGTCTCAAATTAATGAGCTCCTAAAAGGACATAATAAATCAACAACTGGCCCTATCCTGGTGAACGGACAAGTACTTGATGAGGGGCCACTCATCGCAGAGGCCCTAAATGGTTACTTCACGAACCTGGATGCGTACAAGGTGGGACCCACTGATAACAGGAATGAGCCTAATGAGCACCTGCCCCGAGAACTAGACCACCCACAGTTTCATCTGCAGCTGGTTAGGGTAAAGGAGGTTCTGCTTATCCTTAAATCCCTGCAGTCGAGAGGCACTGGGGGCCCCGACGGGATCCAGACAAGAATCCTTAAGGAGGGTGCCCCAGCACTAGCGAAGCCACTAGCTTGGCTGATAAACCGGTCCATAATGGAGGGGTCGGTCCCTGAGCCTTGGAAGCAGGCCCTAGTGATTCCTATTCAAGGGCGGGGTCTACCGAGCCTATAGGGAACTACAGGCCTATCTCCTTGTTGTGGCTATAGTGAAAATACAAGAGAAGCTAGTCTACTCCCAACTACGAGAATACCTGGAAACACACCAGGTAATCTCTTCGTCTCAGGACGGCTTCAGAGCTAAGCATGGGACAGATACAGCACTAACCAAATTCTCGGCAGAAATCCTGTGTAATAATGACTCAGGGATCAGCACAGGTGCGGTCTTCATTGACCTCTCTAAAGCATTTGACTTAGTAAACCACAGCCTCCTCTTACATAAAATGTGCTCTCTTGGCCTGGACACCCATGCACTAGGATGGTTTGCGAGTTACCTCACTGGCCATACCCAGAGGGTCAAGTGGAAGGACAATGTCTCCCAGATTGCACCGCTCAAAGAAGGGGTACCACAGGGGTCTATATTTGGCCCCCTTCTCTTCACTCTGTTCATAAACGATCTGCACTTACACTGTGGGAGCAGCAGCGTCATCCAATAGGCGGGCGATGCTGTCATTTACCGAGCCTCCCCCAATATAAAAGAACTGGAGAATGCCCTTCAAGAGGACATCCTTCAGATGGAGGACTGGCTCACTCTGAACAAAATGGTATTAAACACCAGCAAAACTAAGGTGATGCTGTTCGGGCCCAGATCCCTGGGAACTGAGCGGTCGTTGCTCCTTCAGCTGCAGTCCAGAGGGGGAGATAAACTTGAGGTGGTTACCTCCACTAAATACCTTGATCTAACCCTGGACCAAGGCTTCACTCTAAAAAATCATGTTGACCAACTCACCAAAGCCATCCATGTGAAACTCGGTATCCTCTACAGAATAAAGGACCAGATTATCCCCGAAGCCAGGGTAGCCATCGCAACTAGTGTCCTTCTCCCTAAGCTCACCTACGCGGCCCCTGTTCTCCAAGGCGTGGCCTCTATGGAACTAGGCAGGCTCCAGACCTTATACAACAAGATCGTCCGATTTGCCACTCTATCACACCCTAGGACCCACCACTGTGAGGCCCAATCTAGGCTCAGGTGGCCATCACTGGAAGCTTGCCTCATCTACCCGACTGTCTGCCTTACATTTAAGCTACTGGGTCCCTCACCTCCCCCTAGTCTCAAAGGGCTAGTCAGGGTTAAATCCAATCAGAGGAGTCTCCGTACCTCAGGACAAACTCTCCTCGTGGTCCCCAAAACAAGGACTAAAGCTGGGTCCAGGTCCTTTGCATTCTCAGCCCCTTCCAACTGGAACCACCTCCCACTGGAGGTACAGGAGGCAGGGTCTGGCCCCTGCTTCCGGTCTAAGCTCAAAGCACACCTGCTCGACAGGAGTATTTGCCAATGCCTTAGGACCTGACCTTACGTCACTGCCCCTCCCTCATAGGAAGGTGAGCTTTATTGTAACAACATACCTCCCTCCCTCTAAGCCCTAAGGAAGGTATCTTGTTTCTTTGGCAACTACTAGCCTTTATCTCGAGCACTCCCTTCTACTTGATATGTGCATGTAAAATGTTTTATATATGTCCAACTCTTTATGTCCCACTGCCTGTATGTTCCCCCCACCACCTATCTGATTGTAACCCTATGAAGTCTTTCACTGCCAAACATTATGGAATTTACCAATTTTGTACTGTTCTGCTTACCTGTATGTTATTCTTACCCCCGGGTCACCCCTGAAAAGGGAACTCCGGGGCCTAGTGGGCCTACCCGGTCAACAAAATTCAGTCACTCAATCAATCAATCAGTCAAATTGTTTGCTGACTGATGAATACTGCTGCTTTAAAGTTCTTGTTTTTGCTCTGTGCTTCCCCCATGGCATCAATAAAAGAATACACTGAGCAAAATAAAGCAAGCGTCATGAAAGCATTTAATGTTCAGATACACTTGAAAGGTAAAGAAATTATACATAAAATACAGGTAATTAAATCTTTTGGTTTGAAGAGGTAGTGGCTACTATTTACAGCAACTGAATCAATTCTAGCGTACGAACAGAGACTTCTAACAATGGATAATATTTTTGGAGCACTGTTGAACAGTTTGTAGTTAGAAGGGCAAAATGGGGTTTGTTTAACACAAGATGCAGAATGCAGGTTTGTGGTTTTCCTGCAGAATAATCATATCACCAACCATGCACAACTCGGCTATGTCTCCATTGAGAGGTTTTGATGGTATCATATGGACCTCAAGAGCGAAGCTTGGGAGGTCTGGGACGTTATCAGAATCCCAAGATGGAAACACATAGAGGATAATGTATGGTCCTCTATTGGTAGACGGTCAGTTAACTGTCGAGAGGTTGCCAGGGTGACCGTGTAAACCTTGAGAGCGAAGTTCGAGAGGTTTACGCCACCATAACGCTTCGAGACAGTTAATAGTGACCGGTTGCCGATAGAGGGACCATACATTCTTTTTTATAGTGTATGGTCGCACGTAAAAAGTAAAACGGCTGCTTACTTTTTGAAAAATGGTCACCACCGCAGCTGTTCAGTCATTCCCTAACCGCTGCGTTCATCCGTCAGTTCCCAGTGTAAAAAAAAAAAGAACGATTACTGTTGTTAACCTATCGATGTGATGTAGCATCGATAGGTTAACACCAGCATTCTGATCACATCGATAGGTTAATAACCTTAGGAAATGATGATTTCCTAAGGTTAACAGCGATCTACCATACATTATAGCTGAGTTGTGTATGATAGCCCATGTGATTATTTTGTGTAATATTTCATTGAATTTCATTTCATTTGTTTTAACAGGAAAAGCTCCATTGAGCAAAGTTCCTTTGCAAGGAGGTCCTGGTTAGCACATTACGGAACAGAAAAATCACAGTGATTACATCTATACAAGATGAGGAATAGAACAAATTACAAGAAGTGTATAGTTTGATAAATCAGATACATTATACAGAACAAAAACAAGACATATGAAGAGAGACTAAAGGAGCTGAATATGTATAGCTTCGAGGAAAGGAGGGAGGGGGGGCATGATATAAACTTTCAAGTACCTCAAGGGAATCAACAAAGTCCAAGAGGGTAGCATCTTTCAAAAAAGAGGTGTGCATGAACAAGGGGCACAATTTGAAGATAGAGGGAGGCAGCTCAGAGGTAATTTAAGGAAGTATTTTTTCACAGAGAGGGTTGTGGATGCATGGAGCGGCCTTCCGGAGGAGGCTGTGGAGTCAAAAACAGTGGTGGAATTCAAGCATGCATGGGACAGTCATAAGGCCATTCTAGGGGGTGGGGGTAGGAAGAAGTAGGCTGCTGGTTAACTAGGATCTGCAGCTTATCCAGTAGGTAAGGAAATGGGCAGACTGGGTGGGCCAAGCGGTCCTTATCTGACATCAAATTCGATGTTTCTATGTTTAAGACGTATAAAACATGATCTGATCAGATGACAAGGTTGTCACAATTGAGAAAACATTAAAACAGCATTCAATAAGCAATAAGTAGCAGCAGTGGGCCTAGGAGCAGGCTCGGCTACCGGTGCAATAGGTATTGGTCAGAATTTTGAAGATATGAAAGCTCACAACCCAGTTCAGTTTGAGAGAGGCCTGAAGTTTGTTCCGGTAAGTTGGAGCAGGCCAGCTAAAAGCCATTTTTCCATATTTGGATACAGTTCTGGTAGTTTCAAGCAAAATATAGTTGCACGCTCTCAGGTTATGTAAACTAGGAACACTGCAGAATAAGTCAGGGATATAATGCAGTACAGCGTGCCAAAGAGATTCGTAGGTATGGTTTGAAACTTAAAAAATGCGGCTCTTCTTTCTACTTCTCAAGAAATTGTCGGTTTATTTTTTTAATTAATTAAAAAAAAAAACCCTAAACCAGCTGCTGAAAATTCACTCAGGTGAGGGGCATGTTTCTGTTTTATTTTAAATGAGAAAACAATAGAAGATTTTGAGTTAGGGAAGGTGTGTGGGTGCGTGTTTCCATTCTAAAAAAAAAAACGTCTACCACAGAAGGCTACAACAGCATTCTATGACCTTTGAATTGTGGTACAACAGCTGGCTAGAAGGGAAATCCGTGCAAAACATAGAAACATAGACTTTGACAGCAGATAAGGACCGCTAGGCCCATCTAGTCTGCCCATTTCCCTACCTACAGGATAGGCCGCAGATCCTAGTTAACCAACAGCCTATATCTTCCTGCCCCCCACAAGAATTGCCTTATGTCTGTCCCATGCATTCTTGAATTCTCCCACAGTTTTAGACCCCACAACTTCCTCAGGAAGGCTGTTCCATGCATCCACTACCCTCTCTGTGAAATAATACTTCCTCACATTGCCCTGAACGCCCCTCCTTCTATCTTTAAATTGTGTCCCCTTGTTCTTGCAAGTCTCTTTTTCTGAAAGATGCTACCGTCTTGGACTTTGTTGATTCCCTTGAGGTACTTGAAAGTTTCTATCATGTCCCCTCTCCTTCTTTCCTCAAGGGTATACATATTAAGCTCCTTCAGTCTCTCCTCCACGGCTTCTCTTGCAGACCCTGCACCATTTTAGTTGCCCTCCTCTGGACTGCCTCTATCCTGTCTATGTCCTTGCGGAGATGGGGTCTCCAGAACTGGACACAGTATTCCAGATGGGGTCTCACCAACTGTCTGTACAGAGGGATAACAACTTCCTGTTTTCTGCTGCTGATGCCTCTCCTATACATCCCAGTATACCCCGGCCCTCCCTACTGCCTTCTCACATTGCTTGCTAACCTTAAGGTCATCTGATATGATTACCCCCAGGTCCCTTTCCTGTTTTGTTGTTGTTACTACCTCCCCACCCATTGTGTATTCTTCCCCTGGGTTCTTGTTTCCCAGGTTCATTATTTTGCACTTTTTTGCATTGAATCCTAGCTGCCATACGTCTGACCATTCCTCCAACCTTGCCAAGTCCCTTTTCATCCTTTCCACGCCTCCTTGTGTATCAACCCTGTTGCAGATCTTTGTGTCATCTGCAAAAAGGCATACTTTTCCTTCCAGTCCCTCTGCAATGTCACTGATGAAGACATTAAAAGGACTGGACCCAATACTGAACCCTGCGGTGACCCGCTGGTAACGCCCTTTCTTCAGAGTGGACTCCATTTACAATTACCTTCTGTGTCCTGTTGTCCAGCCAATGTTTTACCCAGGCTACCACCCTGGGACCCACTCCCAGGCTGGTTAACTTGACTAATAATCTTTTGTGTGGGACTGTGTCAAATGCCTTGCTAAAGTCTAGGTATGCCATGTCCACAGCCCCTCCCTGGTCTACTACTTTGGTCAACCAGTCAAAGAAATCTATTAGATTCGTCTGACATGACCTTCCGCTGTGAACCCATGCTGCCTTGGATCCTGTGCTCCACTGACCTCTAGGTACTCAACTATTCTTTCCTTCAAGTGACTCCATCACTTTCCCTACCACAGAGGTCAGACTGACAGGTCTGTAGTTTCCTGCCTCTGTCTTGGTCCCACTTTTGTGAAGGGAATCACATCCGCCTTCCTCCAGTCCTCGGGTACCACACCATCCTCCATGATTTATTAAAAGAGTAGCCAGTGGTTTCACTAGTTCCTTCCTTAATTCTTTTAGAATTCTGGGGTGAATTCCATCAGGACCCATTGCTTTGTCCACCTTCAGTTTAGGAGTTCTTGCAGAACCCTTTCTTCTGGAAAGGACTGGGATTGACCCCCTATCAAGAGTGCTTCTGTTAATTGGATTAGGCACTTGCCCCTCCTCTTTTGTGAATACTGAGCAGAAATATTCGTTCAGTATTCCTGCTTTTTCACTGTCCCCCTCTGCCCACCCACCGTTCATTCTATTCAGCCTCACTATCCCTCCCTTTGTCTTTCTACGCTCGCTGATGTACCTATAAAAGGTTGTATCCCCCTTCTTTACTGAGTTGGCTATCTTTTCCTCCGTTTGGGCCTTTGCTATTCTGACTTCCCTCCCTGCTTCCTTCTACCTTAACTGGTACAGCTCTCTGTCCTGCTCCTTCTGTGTTTCCTTATACTTCGGAATGCTATCTTTTCTTCCTGACTTTCACAGCCACCTCTCTTGAGAACCATAGTGGCTTTTCTTTCATTTTGATTTGTTTGTTTGCTTCACACAAAGGCTTGTTGCCTCTGTGATGGCAGTTTGATAATTCCCATTGTTTCTCCACACCTCCTTCTAGCCTGTTTGCTAGTGCTTTTCTGAGGCACTCTCCCATCTGCCAAAGTCAGCCCTCCTAAAGTCCAGTACCCTCACTTTTGTATGGCTTGACTCTGTAGCTGAGTTTAACGTGAACCACACTGTTTGATGGTCACTTGTCCCCAAATGGCAACCCACTTCTAGATCTGAGATCTCTCACTGCCCCGTTTGAAGTCTGAGGTCTAAGATTGCTCCCTCACAGTGGGTTCGAAACTAGCTGTCTAATGCCTGCCACCTGTAGGGCGTCAAGAATGGCCCTGCTCTTGGATGTGGCTGCAGCAAATGTGCTCAGTTAACATCTGGCATATTCAGGTCTCCCATCAACAGTATCTCCCTTTCTCTGCCATTCTAGGAATGCCTTCCATCATATCCTTGTCCATTCCTTCCCCCTGACATGGGGGTCTGTACACAACCCCTGTGCGGATTGTGGTGCTCTTTCCAGTCTCCAAGGTGACCCACAGTGCCTCCTCTCCTCCCTGTTTACTCTTTTGTTCAGTTGCTTTTATCCCTTCTTTTACATAGAGTGCTACTCCTCCCCCTCTTCTTCCCTGCCTGTCTCTCCTGTAGGTTATGTACCCTGGTATGTTAACATCCCAGTCATGGTTCTCTGTGTACCATGTTTCTGTGACTGCTATGATATCCAGGCATCCCTCTTCCATTAAGGCCACCAGCTCAGGGAGCTTGTTGCCCAGACTACGGGCATTGGTACTCATTACCCTCCATTTCCTGATGGCCTTACCCCCTTTTGCCCCATCCCTGTCCTTCTTGCCTTTGTCACTTTCTCCATTTACCACTGCCCTTCTCCCTATCGACACTTCCATGTTGATGTTTGCCACACTTACTACCGTGATTGTTTGTGGGGGCTAGGATTTTCCTGCTCCTTTCCAGTGCCTCCCCCCTTGGCTAGTTTAAAAGCTTGCCAATGAAGCATTTAAACCTATCACCTAGGATCCTGGTTCCCCTCCCGGACAGATGCAGCCCATCATGCCAGTATAGGCTTGCATCACTCCAGGTGGACCCCCAGTCCCCAATGAAGCCAAATCCCTGAGCTCCACACCAGTTTTTCAACCACTGATTGAATCCCATGATGCGGAACACCCTAGCCTCTCCTATGCCATAGATGGGTAGCACCTCCGAGAAGGTTACCGTGCGTGCTACTTGACTAAGGCCCTTCCCCAATTCCACAAACTCTTCCTGCACTTCTCTAATCCCTTTCTTGGCCAGGTTATTTGTCCCTAGGTGGACAATGACATCCAGCTCCCTCCCCTGTGCAGCTGCTCCGGCAATCCTGAGGATTCGCTCCCTGTCCCTCCAAGACATGGCGCCAGGCAGGCACCTTACCTCCCTCTCCCCTTCCTTGCCCAGTTCTACCGTCCTAACAATGGAGTCCCCCACCAGGAGTTGTTTCCTTCCCCTGCAGGGTCCCCTGCCACCCTCCTGTGGGTCTCCTTTGTGGAGGTTCCCAGCATCCTCCTTGGTCTCCACTGTAGGTGCCTCCATAGAGGAACCACACTTTGCCAGAATGGCATAGGAATTGTGAGGTACAACTGGAGGATGTGCCTCTATTCCACCACCTCACCCTCCCTGAGCCCACTGTGGTCCAACGCTCCTCTTTCTTGGCAACCTCTGAGGCAGCGGCAGTGGCACTGGTGGTCCCTGGATGGAAGGAGGTCCCTAAATCCTGGCCAACTCAGCCTGGAGATGAGGCAACCTCCTCCCTCAGCCCAGAGAGGTGCCTGCAGATGGGACAACATCGCATCCTCCAGAACATCTCCGGAAGACTGCTGCGCCACAGCCACTACACTGCACCACTCAATCATGTCTTATTTCTGTCCCTTAACTGTTTGCAATCCTTACTCTTTCCTCTGTTTTTTTTCTCTCTCTCCTTACTTTCTGCCTGTGTGCCCTTTAAGCTCCTGATTGTCCTGTTCTGAGACAAGAATATCCTATATTTCTCAGTAGACCACTTACTTGTTCAGAGGCAGACCTCCAGCAGCTAGAGGGGGCCGGAGAGCTACTCTTGCCCTTCTAGGATGGTGGGTCCTTGGTGGTACTGTGATCACTCACTTCCTGCCCCTAAACAGGAAATTCCTGTTGTCAGTCAAATCCTGTGCCTATAAAAATAGAACTAGCTTTGGGTGGGGGGAAGGAGGGCAATATAGTCCCAGTAGAGAAGTTCAGTCACACAGCAGTCCTTTCTCCTGGTGTCTTCTGCCAAGCTAGGGAGCAACCATGTAATATAAATGGACTGTTTTCCTCTGTAAGCGAACTGAACACACCCTACAGCACTTACCATGACTTACAGAGCCCCCAATGTCACAGAACAAGCTTTAGAAAACCTCATTATAGACAAATGTGTGGTAACAGTTCACATATTCACCTGAGTTAGCTGACTCCTTTTTTATCATAACTGTGCAGATTAACATGGAAGCAGGATCACTGCCTCATTGCGCAGGACCTAGAAGGCAGAATTTCACTGTTCGCTGATGACACAATGCTCTGTAACAGAGTAGACACACCAGAGGGTGTAGACAGAATGAGAAGGGACCTGCAGAAACTTGAAGAATGGTCAGGAGTTTGGCAGTTGAAATTCAATCCAAGGAAGTGCAAGATAATGCATATGGGGCACAAAAATCCTGGCACAATATATCATTTGGGGGGTGAGGATATAGCATGCACCAAGCAGGAAAGGGATCTTGGGGTTATCATCTCTGATGACCTCAAGGCAGGGAAACAGTGTGACAAGACAGCAGGTAAAGCAAATAGGATGCTGGGATGCATAGGCAGGGGCATCACCAGCAGCAAAAGGGAGGTCATAATTCCACTATACAAGACACTAGTGAGGCCGCACCTGAGTACACTGTGCAGTTCTGGAGACCTTACTCACGTAAGGACATAGACAGGGTAGAGAAGGTTCAGAGGAGGGCAACACAGATGGTGCATGGATTGCATCACAAGTCCTATGAGGACAGGTTGAAGGCACTGAACATGTACTCCCTGGAGGAGAGGAGGGAGAGGGGATATGATAGAGACATACAAGTATCTTACAGGGAGGAACAGGGTGCAGGAGATGCACTATTTTAGCCGAAAAAGATGTTCCAGGACTAGGGCATGGGATGAAGTTGGAAGGAGGGCGATTCAGAAGCGTGAGGAAGAATTTCTTCACAGAACGGCTGGTGGACAAGTGGAACACCCTGCCAGAGGAAGTGGTGGGGGCTGAAACAATCACGGGATTTAAGAATGCATGGGATAGACATAAAGGAATTCTGGAGGTCAGGGGTAAGGGGCAACCGACTTCTTGGAAAACATAAACTGAACTTACAGACTTAAATGGGCAGACTGGGTGGGCCATAGGCCCTTATCTGCTGACACTGTCTATGTATCTATGCCTCTAGAATTCAGCTGCCCTGGCTACTTGTCTTCACATGACATCATAGTCTTCTGCTTGGGACATCACAGTTTGTTTCTGTGGCAATGATAATGATGTCATAAACTGAGGATTATGATGCTTGGGTACTAAGTAGGAGGAGGGGTCAGTGGTGCAGAGTGAAATTGTCACATTGTGATTAAGGCCATAAGATGAATGAAAATGAAGTTGCAAGCTACACAGTTTCTAACCCAAAACATGTGTAAAATGTGTAGTACTACCAAAATTCAGAAAGCATAAAAAAAAAAAAGTATAATTTTTTTAAAAACTATAATGTAATTTTATGTATCGATAAAAGACATTTTGATGTAGTCTGTTGATTCAAAAAATAGTATCAACATTATTTGACGCTTTTTGGCTGTGTTTTAACTAAAAAACACGTATCAATAACATACTCTGAAAGCAGTTAAAAGTAGTATGGAAACATATAGAATACTACTGACACATAAAAACAGAATCGACAGAGCAAATTCTTAACAGCTGGACTCCAAGCTTTCATTAAAAAAAATTATGTTTTAGATCCCGGTGGTTCCAAAGTTAGGCCTTCAAAACAGAAGTTCATTTGAAATTGGATAACTTTAGAGCCCTGGGGCCAAATTTTCAAAAACGGGTGCAAGACGGGAGCAAGGGTTTGCACTGCACCTGCGTCCAATCCAGAGGCTGCTATATTTCGGCCCATGACGGTGCAATTCTAAGTCAGTCTGCAATGCCCTGATGTGGACCCAGCCCATAAGGAATTGTGACCCGGGACCAGATAGTGCTAGGAGCCATAACGCGATATTCAGCCGCATCATGCAAATGAGCCCATTATATGGGTTCCTTTGCATGGGAAGTGTCGGCCCATTTGCTCCCATCCTGTGGGTGCCTGCAACATCATCCCTGGTGTCTAACAGCACCTCACCCCCTTAACATCCATTCCAGTCCCACCAATGTTTCCTGGTGTCCAGTGGTTCACCCCACCCTCTGAGCACCCGTCCCAGTTAGTATCAGTGGTTCTTTGTTGTCCATTGGCACCCGCCACCCTCCAATCACCCATCCTGTTAGTATCAGTGGCTCCCTGGTGGCTAGTGGCACCAGTATGCAGGCTTACTGGCAGCCCATACAGCGGCTGGTGCAAATTGCTGTATTGGGAGTAAGTGCCCTTTCCTGGCTTGCTAATATGAGGCAGTTGGATGGGTGGCGGTCTGTGTGTGGTCGGAGCAGGTGAGGTTGCTGGACCACCAATGTTTGCTGGTCCATTTGTCGACTGTCATTGGAGGGGTGGGGGTATCGTTGGATGCCAGTGATAGGACATAATATATATGAACATATATATACTGACGCAGGCATACTTTGTACAATGCCGCAGCTTACCTGTTCCTGGCTGGATTTTATGTACCCGTTATGTTTAATACTCAAATTATTTGTTTGCTGAACTCTCATTGTATTATCTGTAAATTGTATTTAGTCTTTTTTTTGCCTTGTTGTACAATGTATTTGACATGGAACTTCTCAACGAGCATACGCTCACAGGTGTATCCAAGACTTAAGTAAATAAAATAAATAAATGGAACAGGGCACTGGGGGTGTGCCAGTGGACCCCAGGGATATGACGAACTATACAGGACATGAGAATGGGGTTGGGGGGTGCCACTGGGCACCAGGGGTATTATATGTAACATTTTATTTATTTAGCTTTTGCTTACCGGGTAAGCACACTAGAGAAACATGCCTATTTTCATGTGCGACCCGGAAGGTTACAAAGGTAAAATACAGAACAATGTAAACATGCAGGAAAGACCAGGATAATCAGAGAATTTGGGATGGGAGGCCAGGAGTGGGAGGCTGCCACTGGACACCAAGTATATGGTCAGATAAACAGGACAGGAGGTCAGGGACAGGGGATGCCACTGGACATCAGGGGTGAGGTGAAATATTTGGGATAGACGCTCGGAGTGGGGGGAATCATTTAAACTAACTAGAACGAGTGCTGAGGGTGAAGGGTGCCACTTGACACCAGGGAAACATTGGCAGTAACTGGAATAGATGATTGGAGGGTGTGGGGGTATGCCAATGTTACAGTGATGCTGTAGCAGCGACAGTTACAGTGATTGCAGTGTCATTGAGCTGTTTGTACCACCGACAGGTGTATTAGTTCGACCGGTCTCCGGGTCCACTGTCAGGAAGGGTGCTACTACTGTGGGAACTGCTGTGTGCATTTTTCTCCACAGCGCGGAGCCCCCTGCCTTTATAGTTCAACGGTGGTGTTTGTTTGGTCGCTGTTGCATTCCTGGTATTTGTTGCTGTGCTAGTGTTTTGCTTTGCTCGGCTGTTGTGGCGATGTTGTTGCTGTAGAGTCTGTCAATATTTTTTATGTCAAACCGGCTTGGTGGAACCGTGCGGGGTTGCCACTGGACACCAGGAAACAGTGATACTAACCAGGATGATTGATTGGCGTGTGGGCAGTGCCTCTAGGCACCAGGGTAACATTGATACTAACTGGGACTGGTGCATGGCGTGTGGGAGGTGCAACTAGACACCAGGGAAAAGATAATGTTACGTGGAACGGATGTGTGGTGGTGGGGGGAAGGAAAAGTTTCTATGAACCAGGACAGGTGCTCGGAGGGTGGAGAGTGCCACTGAACAGAAGGGAATGTTTGGTAGAACTGTGAGAGGTGTTTGAGAGGTGGAGGGGTGCAGCTAGACACCAGGGAGCTGTCTGACAGTTACGGGACAGGGGGACGACTGCAGTACAGCCATCCTGCCATCAGTGGGGTGGCGGTGCAGGCTTAGTGCCCAGTTAAGTCAAGGTTATCCATGGCAATAAATGCCACTTTGTGTGCCATTTAGTGCTGACACAAACCTTTGAAATTGCCGCTGGGCCCTTATGCAGAAGGGGACCCCTCATTTACATGGGCACATATTATGTTAGTGCCTGGGTTAACGGGTTTAGTCCATGCTACAGGGACCTCCGAGTATAGACCGCACCCCAAAAATGTGTGTAAACCTGGATAGCACATTCAAAGACTCGTTTGTGCCAGCACTATCTTTTGAAGATCTGTTCCCAGTGGGCTAGAAGCAAAATTTTATTTTTTAATTACAGCTTGACGGCAATAAGGATGATGATATCAGTATGCTATTGCTACAGATACCATATAATGGTATATAAAAACATAAATTAATTCACTAATTTTTTTAAAGTCCTGTTAATTTTAACAGCATATTTCATTGACATGTAGCCACACATGGTAACTGTGTCATCTGTACATGTTGAACAGACTCCCAAGTTTTCATTTACAAAAAAACTTAAAGAGTCTCTGTCAACCCTTTTTGGCATCACCTTTTTTCTTATTGAAAGAAATAATTTTATGATTGCATACCTTCAGCAGAATTCTTGCTGACTTTTTTATCTGCTTTCTTTTTGTTTTACTAAAACAGAAAAAATATGCTATCAGTCTAATCATACAAGAACCTGTTTTTTCATTCCTTGAACTCCTGTTGCTGTGTCCTTCCTGAACTTTGGAAACTAGCCGAACACAGTCCAGCTATTTACGATGCAGTCTTCTCCACCCACGGAATCATGAGTGGCTAGACTGTGTTGGAGATTTTCCAGATGCAGTGAGAGTTTATCAAGGACTGTAAACAAACAGGTTCCAATTTGGTGGCCCATTCAATTTTCACTTTCATTAAGAAAAAGGAGGCAGATAGAAAGAAGTCAACCTGATACAGCAACACATTTTGCAGAAGGTGAGCAATCATAGAATGTTTTTTTTTAACCTAGGGACTGTTTGAGGACTAAGTGGGGGTTGGCAGTATCCCTTTAAGTTTCTATGCCTAACAGTTCAAATGTTACAGCTTTTAAAATGTAATTTCAAGCATTATAAAATGTCATAAAGGTTATTTTTTGGAAATGGTTGGACGATACTGTGCTAGTGGCCGTTCTGTCCAAGAACAGTGTTTGGACGATACTGTACTAGTGGATGTACTGTCCAAGAACAAACACATTCTGTTCTACTTTTCAAAGTGTTGGGAGCTTCTGGATTCCCACAGCATTGTCAGACTATGACTAGGTTTCTTCTCCTTTGAGTAAGTATGCCTGTCTTAACATCTTTTTCTGGTGGCTTTCCCAGTCTAGAATGGGCTGTCACTTCCATCTCCTGCCATACTGGCCAGGGGCTTGTAATTTGAGACTGAGACACCCGCAGCTTGTGGCTGTCAGTTTCACCCATCCATTCATAATGACCTCCATTTTATGACCTCTTTTTCCCTTTTAATCACCTCACTCACAGCAGTTAGGGTTGTAACCAGGGCGCAAGGAGTGCAGAACAACCATCCAGCTGTTTAGTGGCCAGTTATGGGATAGGTGAAAAAAATTCTGTTCCGGGAGCCCCTTTTTTACTTCAAATCACAGACTTTGCCTTTTCATCCTTAAACATACAGAAACAGTCATTTTACATGGAAGCATAGAATTTGATGGCAGATAAGGACTGCTTGGCCCACCCAGTCTGCCCATTTCCTTACCTACTGGATAAGCTGCAGATCCCAGTTAACCAGCAGCCTACTTTTTCCTACCCCCACCCTCTAGAATGGCCTTATGACTGTCCCATGCATGCTTGAATTCCACCACTGTTTTTGACTCCACAACCTCCTCCGGAAGGCTGTTCCATACATCCACAACCATCTCTGTGAAAAAATACTTCCTTACATTACCTCTTTGCTGCCCCCCCCATCTTCAAATTGTGCCCCCTTGTTCTTGCACACCCTTTTTCTGAAAGATGCTACCCTCTTGGACTTTGTTGATTCCCTTGAGGTACTTGAAAGTTTCTATCATGTCCCTCCTTTCCTCGAGGCTATACATATTAAGCTCCTTAAGTCTCTCTTCATATGTCTTCCGGTGCAGACCCTGCACCATTTTAGTTGCCCTCCTCTGGACAGCTTCCATCCTGTCTGTGTCTTTGCGGAGATTGGGACTCCAGAACTGCACACAGTACTCCAGATGAAGTCTCACCAGCTGTCTGTACAGAGGGATAACAACTTCCTGTTTTCTACTGGTGATGCCTCTCGCTATGCATCCCAGTATCCCCCCAGCCCTTCTTACTGCCCTCTCACATTGCTTGCCCATCTTTAGGTCATCTGATATGACTACCCCCAGGTCCCTTTCCATTTTTGTTGTTGTTAGTATCTCACCCCCCATTATGTACTCTTTCCCTGGGTTTTTGTTTCCCAGGTGCATTACCTTGCACTTCTTAGCATTGAATCTAAGCTGCCATACATTTGACCATTCCTCTAACCTTGCCAAGTTCCTTCTCATCCTTTCCACCCCACCCTGTGCATCAACTCTGTTGCAGATCTTTGTGTCATCTGCAAGAGACATATTTTTCCTTCCAGTCCTCTGCAATGTCGCTTATAAAGACATTGAAGAGGACTGTCCCATACCGAACCCCGCGGTACCCCACTAGTAACCCCCTTTCTTCTGAGTGGACTCCATTTACTATTACCCTCTGTGTCCTATTCTCCAGCCAATTCTTTACCCAGGCTGTCATCTTGGGACCCACTCCCAGGCTGGTTAACTTGTATATTAATCTTTGTGTGGGACTGTGTCAAATGCCTTGCTAAAGTCTAGGTAGGCCATGTCCACAGCCCCTCCCTAATCTACTACTTTGGTCACCCAGTCAAAGAAATCTATCAGATTTGTCTGGCATGACCTTCCTGCTGTGAATCCATGCTGCCTAGGGTCCTGTGCCCCTCTGGCCTCTAGATACTCGACAATTCTTTCCTTCAGAAGTGATTCCATCATTTTCCCTATCACTGAGGTTAAACTAACAGGTCTGTAGTTTCCTGCTTCTGCCTTGCTCCCACTTTTGTGAAGGAATCATCTGCCCTCCTCCAGTCCTCGGGTACCACCCCATCCTCCCATGATTTGTTAAAGAGGGTAGTCAGTGGCGCCACTAATTCTACCCTTAGTTCTTTTAGAATTCTGGGATGAATCCCATCAGGCCCCATTGCTTTGTCCACCTTCAGCTTTAAGAGTTCTTTCATAACCCTTTCTTCTGTAAATGGGCTGGTATCAACTTCTGTATCCAGAGTGTTTCTACTGCTTGTTTTAGGTACCTCCCTCTTCATTTGTAAATACTGAGCAAAAATATTTGTTTAGTATCTCTGCCTTTCGCAGTCTCCTCTGCCCACCCTCCTCCCTTTATTAAGCCTCACTATCCCTCCCTTGGTCTTCCTTCGCTCCTGATGTACCTATAAAGGTTTTATCCCCTTCTTAACTGAGTTGGCTATCTTTTCCTCGGTTTGGGCCTTTGCTGTTCTGACTGCCTTCCCAGCCTCCTTTTGCTTTAACTGATACAGTTCTCTGTCCTGCTCCTTCTGCGATTCCTTGTACTTCCTGAATGCTTTCTTTTTCTCTTGAACCTTCACTGCCACTTCCTTTGAGAACCATAGTGGTTTCTCACATCGTTTTGTTTTGTTTATTTGCTTCACACAAAGGCTCGTTACCTCTGTGATGGCAGTTTTTATTATTCCCCACTGTTCTTCCACCCCTCCTTCCTGCCCACTTGCTAGTGCATTCCTTAGGCACTCAGCCATTTTGGCAAAGTCAGCCCTCCTAAAGTCCAGTACTTTTGCCTTTGTATGGCTTGACTCTATTGCTGTGTTTATTGTGAACCATATTGTTCGACTGGTCGCTAGTTCCCAGATGGCTACCCACTTCTACATCTGTGATCCTCTCTCCATCTCCATTTGAGAGACCAGGTCTAAGATTGCTCCTCTTGAGTGGGCTCCAATACTAGTTGTCTAAGGCATGCCCCTGTAGGGAATCTAGAATAACCCCACTCTTGAGTGGCTGCTGCAACTGCACTCCAGTTAACATCTGGCATATTCAGATCACCCATCAGCAATATGTCCCTTTTCTGCCATTCTAAGTATACTTTCTATCATTTCCTTGTCCATTTCCTCCCCTGAGAAGGGGTCTGTATACAACCCTGTGCGGATTGTGTGCCATTGCCTCGTCTCCAAATTTACCCACAGTGCTTCTTCTCCTCCCTGTTTACCCTTTTTGTTCTGTTGCTTTTATTCCTTCCCCTTATGTAAAGAGCTACTCCTCCTCCTCTTTACCCTCCCTGTCCCTCCTGTAGGTAGTGTATCCTGGTATGTTTACGTCCCAGTCATGGTTTTGTGTGTACCATGTTTCTGTGACTGCCACGATATCTAGATGTTCCTCCTCCATCAAGGCCACTAATTCAGGAAGCTTGTTACCCAGACTATGGGCATTGGTATTCATTGCTCTCCATTTTTTGATGGCTATACCTTCTGTTGCAGCACCCCCCACTGACCTTTCTACCTCGGTCTTTTTCTCATTTAGTACCTGTTTTGTAGGGAGAGGCTGGGATTTTCCTGCTGCTTATCAGTGCCTCTCCCTCTGACTAGTTTAAAAGCTTGCCAATGAAGGATTTAAACCAATTGCTCAAAAGACTTGTTCCCTTCCTGGACAGATGCAGACCATCCTGCCAGTATAGGCTGGTGTCCCTCCAGGTGGAACCCCAGTCTCCAATGAAGCCAAACCCCTGTGCTCCACACCATTTTTTCAACCATTCATTAAACTGCATGGTGCAAATTACCCTCGCCTCTCCCATGCCATTGACAGGCAGCACCTCTGAGAAGGATACTGTGTGTGCTACTTGTCTTAGGCCCTCCCAACTCTACAATGTCCTCCTGCACTGCTCTAATCTCATGATGAGCCAAGTCATTTGTCCCTAGGTGGACAATGACGTCCAGCTCAGACTCCTTGCAGCTGTTCTCGTGATCCTGAGGATGCGCCTCCTGTCCCTCCAAGCCATGGCACCAGGCAGGCACCTTACTTCAGTTTTCCCTGCTCCCACCAGTTCTATCCCCCTAATAATTGAGTCCCCCACCAGGAGCTGCTTCCTTTCCCTGTGGTGTCCTCCGCCTCCTTTCTTTGGGCCTCCCTTGTGACAGTTGTCATCAGTCACCTCTGCGGGTGCATCCATAGGGGAGCTATGCTCCCCCAGAATGGTGTTTGGATTGTGGAGTGGAACAACTGACTGGGTGTGCCTCTGGTCCACCATCCTCACCCTCCTTGAGCCCACTGTGGTCCAACTACTGTGCTTTCTTCGCAACCTCTGAGGTAGTGGTGGTGGCTCTGGTGCTCCCTGGATGGGGGTGGTTCCCTTCCTACTGTCCAGTGTGGTCTGGGGGAAGTTTCCTTACTACTGTCCAGTGCGGCCTGAAGACGGGCAACTTCCTCCCTCAGGGCGAGAGCTGTCTGCAAATAGGGCAGCATCTCAGCCTCCAGAAAGACTCCCGGAAGACTGCTGCCCCACAGCCATTACATTGCACTACTCCCCACATGTTTATCTACTTTTTTTTTGTTTGTTTGTTTTTGTGTGTGTGCATGTGTGATTGGTTTGTTATATAGAAATATATATATTATACAATGTGTATGCTTATATTGTCAGTGCAGTGTGCTAGAGAGGATATGACAGTGATATGCACCTTGCACTCTTGAGGAAATGATGTCAGAACCCTAGATATAAAGGAACTATTTCCAGGGGTGGGTGGGGTGAGGGGGAAGGTTGGCAAACTGTGCCCTCACAAAACAATCAGCTAAAAGCTCTCACCCACCGCCATGGATGAGTGCCTTTCTGTCAGCAAGATGCCCTCACAACAATTTGACAGAGAAAATACCCTGCTAATCAAACAGAGAAAATCCAGACATCCAAGTCAGACACAGGTAAACCTCCCCAGCCCCAAAACAGCCTGGTGGTTTGTTAGCCACAAAGGAAAATCAAATATGCAGTTATTTCAACCCTTCTGAAGATGCTGACAAGATAAGCAGTTTTGAAACCCCTTCCTGAATTAAAACTAAAATAATTAAACACAAAGCAATACCAATGTAAAAGTAAGGAAAACGTCCCTCAGATGTAAGCAAGAGAGAGATTCGTTGCAGATATCTAGTCCAATATAGTATATCCCATGCAGCTTCTCAGTTGTTTCAAAGCACACCCAGTTACACAACTTGGAAGAAGATGGACTTCATGTTTTCATTAAAGATACAACATATCAGGCATAAAAGATAACGCAGGGTGCTGAGGGACAGAGAGGGTCTTTGTAGAGGAAAGGAAGGCTTCAGAAATTAAATCGAGCCTGACCATGTGGCATTTGCATGCTCTGAGTTGGGAGGCCCTTGTTTACATCCTAAGTCTGAGTCTGACACCAGGCCTGTGGTGTCTGGGGCTTGCTCCCCCTTATCCCACTGCTATAATACCTCTTCCGCTGAGTCAGAAGTAGCACTGAGAGCAGGGGGGAACCACACGGCGCCACCACTCCCCCCTCCACTGGACAGGCTTGGCAGGGTGGCATCACTCATTGGAGGGAAAAATAAAAGGGAGACTGCCAGCTTACCACCCTGCCACTCAACTGCTATGCATTTGGTATAGTGCTGTGTATTTTACACCCAAATTTACCCTTTCTTTACAAAGATTTACTGATGTCCCTTATCATGTAAGAGCAATGTCTGAGCACAGCAACTACTAATATATTAAACTAATTTGATAGAAACATCCCTTAGTGTAACCGCCCAGTTCGCTGGGGTTACCAGAATCCCATCAGTGTCAGTGTTAGGTAGGGAAGGCAGCTGGGGAATATCTAGTTAAATGGATTTTCACCTGCTTCCTCTCTGTTTACTTGGCCTCAGCTGAGAGCAGAGAGGTGATGTCATTTAGAACTCTCGCAGCAACATAAGACACACAGCTTGTTGCGAGTGTGGGGAGTTTAGAATTCTGAAGTTCAGTTGTCAGCGGCAGCTCAGAGAGTGAGAAATGAGGAGTGAGGAGAGCCAGTTTTTTCTCACCCTAGTTCTGAGAACATCTTTTACCTGATTTGTGAAGTAGTGGAAAGAGTCTTCAGGATTTCCTGATGCCTTCATCCCCAGTGGGATGAGAGGGATTGCAGAGGATTTGAGGGGCAATCCGCTGATCCAACCTAGAACACGTTGAAGCTGCCTTTGATCTACAAACTGTGAGCAGATTCTGTCTGAGAGTTACCCTGGGTATGTACCTGCCTTGTTTTTTTTCTGTGGGGTGACACTCTGATAAAGGGACTCATTCACCTATTTCTTTGAGTCTTTTCTCAAGAAGATTGTTTTAAAGTTTGCTGACAACAGTGGATGTCCCAGGTGTGACTAGGCACTTTGTTCAGAACTTTAATTTTACACCCTTTGTGGTGTTTTCTAATGCTAAAATGTGCTAAACATTTGAAGAAGGCACAATTTCTGCTGTTCAGTATTTGTTGAGGTGTAACTCTGAAAGAATGGCTGGGTATGGACAATGAAGCAAAAGGTGGGCAACTCCCCTCTCTGGAGTGACCAGTTCAGCATTTCGACTTCTGTAAGGGCACCTGTTTTTTTCAGTGCATGTGGCCAATGCCTGAAGATGAGTTTGCCCCTTGTATGTGGGTTTTGCTAGTCTTGAGCCCTAGTGTGCTCCATCATGGCCAGTGTGCCACATTCATTTCTGTAAATCCTATGCCATATGGAAACTGTTCTAAGTTATGGCCTGGTTTCACTTCCAGGAGAATTTTGTGTGTTTTCATCGTGGCTATAACCACATTTTCCAGATGTCTAATCCTATGCCATATGGGAAGTTCGAGTTTCTGTTTTTTACAGATGTGTTTTGGATTGCCTTGTGCCATGAAGTGTAAACCCTTGGGGGTCCATCTTTGCTTTTGTGTTCCAACTGTGTTTCGGAATAAAGTCAAACTCTAGAATCCCAGCCTGGTATGGACAATCTAGTTAATGCTTTCTGTGTGGATTTATTGGATACCCCTGTCAGAAGTAGCAAACCAAGAATAGCCCTCAGCAAAATTTCTCTCCTCAGGACCTGGGTTTTGATAAAGGTCTGTTTGTGTCTAGTACACACTTTGTGTTTCTCTCTAGTATTTGTTTTGTACCCCAACCCCTCTCGTTCCCCCTAGGTAGAAAAGGTATGGGAGGTGTGCCTACTAGTTAAATAAGTGGCTGGTGGGGGGTTACATTAGCATTAGTGATATGGGGGTCCACTATTGTTAAACGTGTTATTCTTTAAAATAAGAATGTGCTACACTTTCTGGTAATTTGCTCTGCATTTTAAAAGCCAGTGTTTTGAATTTTAATGCTGAGTGGTTGAGATGTGCTCACTGAAACTTTTTTCCTTAAGACTGAGACCCTGCGAGACCTAGCTCTTAGACACGTATAACTGTGTGCCCACATAGATTTATATAGATTCACAGAGACATAGAAGTCTGTGAATAGAAAAAAGACTCAAAGTCCATCAGATCTGTTTAGTTTCTGCCAAGTCCTCACCGATCTAGCACCGGCAGGTCCTTATGTGGAGTCATCATCCTGCTGTTCTGCATGGCCAATCCTACTGCCCCCATTAGCACTGTTCATTGCCCTAGTCACTTTCACCAATCCTATCTGCCTATCCCACACTGTTTTAAAATTAGCAACCATCTTAATGGTGACCATTTTCTCTGGCAGATGATTCCACTGTTCCACCACCTGTTCCGTGAAGAAGGTCCTCCTCGTGTCCTTTCTAAATGCCCCCCGTCAGTTTAAAGTTGTAAACCCTTACAATGGACCCATAACCAAGCCTAAACAGTTGCTGGTTATCCACTCTATTTATGCAACTCAGATATTTGAAGGTTTCAGTCATGTCCCCTCTCTCTCCCCCGGCCACCAGGGAGTACATGTCAAGGTCAGCCGATCTTTCCTCATAGGTTTTTTCCTGCTGGCCATGAGTCATTCTGGTTACTCTCCTCTGCACTGCCTTCTTGTTCTCTTTTAGGTGAGAGTTCCAAAACTGTGCACGTTCCAAAACTGTGCACATAACTCCAAGTGTAGCCTTGCCAGTGACCTGTACAGGGGTAACTGCCTTCCTTTAACTTGAAAAGAACCTCCTAGTGCATCCCACCTCCCTGCTAGACTTCCCATATGCCTTGTTACTTTGGGCCAGAGTCTTGAGGCCATCGTTCATTTTAACTCCCAGGTCTCTCTCCTCTGTATTCTGTTCTTGCCTTATGTGTCCCCCAAAAAAAAAAAAAATCTTCAGTTCTTGAATTTCCTTAACAATGAAAGGAATGGCTCTAAATCCAAACTATTTTGTAACAGAGATCGGCTGGTTCCAGCTGCCTTTTCTTTGCTCATTACCAGAACTTCTCATTAAACATTATAGAGCAGCTGTTTTTACAAGGGGTTTGTTCTGAGCTTGTTATAGCAGTTTATTCTGTACCTGGCTGGTGTGAGGAATGGCCAGATCTTGGCTCATCTGTGGACCCTGTGGCACTGACAGCCTGTTGTCCCCATAGAGCTCCACGCTGCCCTCCCTTTTTACCACATGATCTTATGCAGTAACATTTTGAGCCAGACATTAAAGAGGTGGAAGGTGGAAATGCTGGAGGTACATTAATATGCATTAAATACATCTCATTTTCCTTTGTTTTCAAACAGCCTGATACAGTGTGCCACTCATAATTCGATTCAGTGCAATAAGTTGTTTATCACCTTCATACTCTAATACAGCATGATGTTATCAATCACTAATGAAGTGATAAACAACATACAACATACAGACTCTTCCTCCTGTGACTGTTCTTAACTCCACTATCGCTCATGATTTGCCTCTCTAACTTGGCCCACTGTCTGTTTTTCCTGGCTAGCCTAACACTCTCTCAACAGCGTGTGCTCTAACCTGCATACTGTTTCCCCAGAAGCGATCCCTCTGATGTCTAAATTATGGATTTGCTTATTATTTGCTTTTATTCTACAAGTGTGCATTGTGATACTTCTGAAGCTGAGTCTCTGGCCCTAAATTATTGTGTATTTCTGAGCTTCATTACTGTCTATATTCCTGTACTGTTTGTTCTCCTTGCATGCTTTGTATTCCTGACATGCAGCCTTTGCAAAAGAGTCTTTGACTCAAAGGGTTGTAATTCTCATTGCCTAAATAAATAAATAAATACAGAACTCTTTATGTCCCTCTGTTACTAACGTGACTTTGCTGAACTGTAAGAACTGGGACTGGAACAACTCCTGAAGGTAAAGGATTGTAAAGGTGAAGGATTTTTTTATGAACTTGACTTCAAATTGGCAAACATTCTGATCTTTCGATCAAAATTTGAATTCCTAGGGATAGAGTTTCAAATGGTTTGTAGGTAAATAAGCAATCGTTTTATGTAAATATTGTTTTTTGTGGCTGAGGGGGCTGTCCTGTGCTGCTTGCCCCCTGAAGAAGAACCAGTTTTGATTCACAATACTAGGCTTTTGCAGTATCTTTTATGTGCCGAACACTCCATTAAATTCACTGCTCTTCACAGCACTCATGTGAGTTTGTGCCCTGTTTTGTGCATGGCTCTGCTTGGTTTCCCTGTTCTGGTTCTGCTACATGGATTGTTTGAGCTGCAGCATGACATACTGTCAGGTGCACTAGGTACATTTTCTGTTTCCCCATGCAGCTCTCAGGTTTGTGGTGCATCTTCAAAACTATTTCTGGCACAGAAGGATAAGAAAGTGGCTACAGAATGTAGACATGGGGTGGCTACCTCTATCATTTGCATTTAGAAAAAAAAAACACCTAGGTTTGTTGTGGTATAGGCTCTCTTTTTTGTTTGTTTTGAATTCATACGTATAAGACCTTCAATATTTTTCAATACGATTTTAATATTTGCTTGAAATTGTGAATGTTTTTATAGACACCACCGTGTCTTCAACCATGACAAAGTGGTGTTCACCATGGAAGACTGGTTTTGGAAATGGTGGTGGTGGATAATGAAATAAATATACTGGAACATTTGCATAGAAATGGAGCTCTCATTTCTTTTATTTTTAGCTTATTTTTTTTAATTCAGAACCAAATGAAACTATTATTTGAAAAATGCTAAGCCTGCCACGTTGGTGTTTTCTGTAGTGAAGTACACCTGAACTGGGCATACCTCTCAACTTTCCATCACCTAAATGTAGGACACTGTCCCTCAAAATGTTGGGAAAAGAGGCAAACAGTGGGACACATGAGCAGATCATAGAGCTATGAGCTCAGAATCCTGTGTCCATTTACATGCCCTTGTTTTGTAATGCTTTCTTCTTATTTAAGGAGGCAGTATAGCATAGTGGTTAAGGGCACTGAGCTACAAACCTGGAGACCTGAGTTTTAGTCCGTCATTGCCATTTCATTGACCCTGAGCAAGTCACTTAACTTCCTTGTGCTCCAAGGTTGCGCCTGGAAACAAGCTCCAGCTTAGTGTGCCTTCCCCAGTTAAACAATTTCCCCTCCCCCACATTTTAGAAATCTACAGTGCATGAAAGATGAGCAATTTGTACAATAACACATTATATTTCAATCCCTCTGTATACTTCTATAGTCCCCAATTCGATGAAAAAGCAAGATACTCCAAAATTATATTTGAAAATATAGAGGAAATTGATCCCATTGCCCCTTTTCCTCAAATGAGGCCCCTCCCCATTACCAGCTCAGTAGAGCATAGGTGGACAAGTAGCATCGGAAACAGCAAAGGGAAAAGAATGAACGAAAAACTGAACAACTTTTCAATTGCTGATTTGTGTTTTCATGTTCCAAAGGTTTGCTGTTCATGAAGCAACATAGATTACTATGAAATTTAACTTCCATATCTTGGTATGAAAATGGGATAACATCTCCTCCATGTGGGGTGGAGGGCATCTAGGTGGTGAAATGAGGGACTGTCCCTCATAATGCAAAACATAAAATCACACGTGTGAAATGTAAAAGTTCTTAATGTAAAATCAGGGGATGTTTAAGCAAGACATTAGGAAACATTTTTTCGCAAGACGTGTGTTGGGCAAGTGAAACAACTTGCACTGTGGTTAATGCAGACTATAAATGGTTTCAAAGGCACAGTGGAATGGCTACAAGGGGGACATTGGCAGTGCGAGGGCAGATATTGGTGAGGAAGTATCAGTGGGAGATGAGAGTAAGGCTAAGAATTGATAATGTCAGGTAGGGTCTCAGTACAAACCCAGTGGAATTGGGGTGATTTTGAATAGGGTTGGACGCGGATACAAATGCATGCTGCGGCTGTGTCTGCATCCATTTTCTTGCATCCAGGCAGCCCTGCTGCTGTTTTCAGGCACTGCTCACAGTCTAGAGCAAAAGCATTGATACACTCGGTAGTGGGCAGAGTGACCAGTGGAGTTCCCCAGGGATCTGTGCTATGCCCAGTCCTCTTTACTGTCTTCATCAGTGACATCGCTGAGGGGCTGGAAGGGAAAGTATGTCTGTTCGCAGATGACACAAAATTCTGCAACAGGGTGGACATGCCAGAAGGGGTGGAAATAATGAAAAGGGACCTAAAAAGATTGAATGACTGGTCAAAGGATTGGCAGTTGGGTTTCAACACTAAGAAATGCAAGGTAATGCACATGGGGCACAAAAACCTGGGAGCAGTTTACCACCTAGGGGGAGAGGAAATTGCAAGCTCCAAGCAGGAACGAGACCTGAGAGTCATCATCTCAGATGACCTGAAGATGAAAACACAATATTACGCGGCAGCAGGGAAGGCTGGCAGGATGCTGGGCTGCATAGGTAGGGGAAACACCAGCAGAAGGAAGAAGATAATTATCCCACTGTACAGATCATTGGTGAAGCCTCACCTCGAGTACTGTGTCCAGTATTGGAGACCCCATCTTCAAAAGGACATAAACAGGGTGGAGGCAGTGCAGAGGAGGGCAACCAAAATGGCAGGAGGCCTGCACAATAAACCCTATGAAGAAAGACTGAGAGAGTTAAATATGTATTCACTGGAACATAGGAGGGAAAGGGGAGACATGACTGAAACTTAATTAAATACCTCACAGGAAAAACAGAGTTCAGGTTGGTACTATCTTCCAAAGAAAAAGATGCTCAAGGACTAGGGGCACAATATGAAACTGGGGGGTGGGGTTCGAGGTAGTGTGGGAAGTACTTTTCACAGAAATGATGGTAGACAGGTGGAACAGTCTGCCAGTAGAAGTGGTGGCGGCAGAAACGGTTGCAGGTTTCAAGAGAGCATGGGACAGACACCAAGGAAGGATGAAAACACAAGGGGAGGGGATGGCGAGATGATTAAGATTGGCTTAGCCATGATAACTACAATAACTGGGCAGATGCGATGGGCCCGTGGACCCTTATCTGCTGACACCTTTTGTGACCAGTCCTTCTATTTTCGACTTCTATGAAGAAAATAACAGGAAGGTTCAGTATTTTCTTTGTTAGTTTTCATGGAAAACGAAGCAGTTCAGAGCCTATTTGCAACCCCCCTTCAATAAAGTTGCACAGCATGGAGTGCTTGGAGTGTGCCTGCCTACACCCATGGATGGATGCATTTCTGCTTTGGAAAATAGCAGCAGGCACATCTTGGGCAGATCTCTTTGAGAATCCCCCCCACGTCTTTTTCTGTCCTTACTTTCTATGCTTCTGTGTAATGTCAAACAGTTGAGTGCTATTAATGTGCTCACAACTGCATTACCTTGGCACAGATTTTAAATACCTGCATCCACAAATGCCTCCATTGAAAAGGAGTATATGTTGTGCCATACATGGACTCTAGGTAGATCACAGATGTAGAAAATGTAGCCCTTAACAACTGCATGTGTCTGTATTTGAAGGAATGTTTAGTCCATCTCTTTTGCTCGCATTTTGGTGCTGTGTGCTTTTACATAGAAACATAGACGATGACGTCAGAAACAGACCTATAGTCCACCCAGTCTGCTCATATTGCCCTAACATGCTCCAGGATCTACTGTCTCTGTGGAGACTTTACTTACACTCTTCCCCTTTTATTATCTGTGTTTCCATCCCCCCGCCCCAACTTCATACTTAGTAGCTAATATCCCCTGACAGTATCCTAGCAGTTTTCGAAGCCATTTTTGGTTTTGGCACCCGCCACTTCTGCTGGCAGACCTTTCCATGGTTCAGCCACTCTTTCTGTAAAATAATACATCCTTTTAACCCCCGTTAACTTCCATTTGTGACCCCTTACCCTATCTTCTCTGTTCTGGTAAATCATTCCTGACAGGCCACCTTCTTAATTCCTTTTTAGGAACTTGAAGGTCTCTATCATATCCCACTTTCTCTTCTGCATTCGAGTGAATACATGTTCAGTGCCTTTAGCAAGTCATCATAGGATCTGCCCACCTGACCCTGAATCATCTTGGTCATCCTATGTTATATCTTCTCTAGCCTGTCCCTGTCCTTTTTTAGATGGGGACTCCATAACTGGGCAGAGTATTCCCAAGTGTGGCCTCACCAGCGACCTAAACAGTGGTAATGGTACCTCCTGCCTCCTACTGTCAAACCCTCTCCTGATGCACCTCAGCATCCTGTTAACCTTGCAGAAGGCTTTGTTACATTGCCTGGTTTGTTTAAGGGAGTCACTTATGATGACTGCTAGGTCCCTTTCCTTTGATGTTGTGTCCAGCTTAACCCCACCATCCAATACTCTGTTTTGGGTTTTTTGTTCCCTAAGTGCATAACGTTGCACATTTTGGCATTGAATTTCAGCTTCCATATTTTGGACCAATTGTCCAGCCTTTGTAGGTCTCTCTGCAACTCCTGTATCCCCTCCACACTGTCAACCCTACCATAGAGTTTAGTGTCATCTGTAAATGGACACAACCTGCCCTGGATTCCCTCTCCCATGTCACTGATGAACATATTGAAGAGAACTGGGACCAGAGCAGATCCTTGAGGTACTCCACTAATGACCTCTCCTTCCTTTGATCTAACCCCATTCATTACAACTCCCTGCTGCCTCCCTTCCAGCCAACTCCCTACTCACCCTACTATTTCCTTAGCTGTTCCCAGATTCCCCATCTTCTTCAGCAGCCTTTGATGTGACACCAAGTCAAATGCCTTGATGAAGTCAAAGTAGAGTAAATCTACAGCATGGCCCTTATCAGCTACCTTGGTTACCCAAAGAATATTGTCAAGTTGGCCTGATAAGACCCCTCGCCCCGTAACAAATCCATCTACTATCCTGAAGTCCATTTTTCTCCAGGTATTCCACTAGATTTTTTTTTACTTGTGTCGCCATCAGTTTTTCCTACCGTGAAGGTAAGACTGATGGATCTTTAATTTTCCAGTTGCTCTTTGTACCCACCCTTGTGCAGGGGAACCACATCCGCCATCCTCCAGACACTGGTAGCCACCCCTTGCTGCATAGAGCTATTGAATAGTGGCACCAATGGTTCAGCTAACACTGATGCCAATTCCTTTAGCACCCTTGGATGCATTCCGTCCAGCCCTAGGACCTTGTTTACCTTCAGGGCTGCGAGCCCCTCTTCAACTCTTTTGCCAGACAATTTTCATTTTCGGCACCCCTCTATCAGCTGCCTTTATGCCACTCTCTGGCAGGGGCCCACTCTTCTCCCTAGTGACTACTGAGAGGAAGTAGTTGTTTAGCACTGTTGCTTTCTGCCTATCCTATTCTATTACCCTGCCCCCCTCCATTAGCCTGACACTTCCCCCTCCCATGTTTCTTTTTTCTCTCTTACATATCTAAGGAACTGTTTGTCCCCTCGACCCCCACTGCAATACGCAGCTCTGTTTTTGCCTTTGTGATCCTGACTGCCCTCTTGGCCTCTCTAGGTTTCGTCTGCTACTTGTCCCATTCTTCAGCCCCCACTTTTCTTTGTACTTTATAGAAGCTCTGTTTTTAGCCCTTACTGCCATCCAGATATGTTCGGAGAATGAAATTGGTCTCTTACACTTGATTCTCTCGATAACTGTTCTTGTGTATGTTTTCATTGCCTCGAAAACGGACCCTTTAATAACCCCCAATCTTTCCTCCACTCCCTGATGCTGTCTCCCCCAGCTAACCTGTCCAGCACAGTTTCCTCATATCCATGGTTGAAATCCACCCTCCTCAAGTCTAGTATATCAGCATTAGACAAGCATTGCTTGGCCTCTGGCCATCGGCAATGACTCAAAAAAGCTATGTGTGGGAGCTTAAGTTCCTCTGTTGGAAAAAGCACAAAGGCCATTCTTGGTCATAGAAGGTGCACTTACTGTAGGTGTAGTGTGGTGTGGCCTGCCCAGATCACGACAGCATTAACTCTCATTTTTTCCCCAGCTATCCTGAGCGAGTTGCTACAGCGAGAAAACCGGGTACTTCACTTCTGGACTCTGAAGAAAAGACGATTGGACCACTGCCAGCAGTATGTTGTCTTTGAGCGCAGTGCCAAGCAGGTAAGCAGCAGTCTTGCACATGTTGGGAAGATAGGAACAGCAAAGCCAGAACTACCAGGTACTGCAGTTCTTCAGTACTGCATTGGAAACAGTTTGTAACACAGCGTACAGCATAGCAGACTCCATTACACACATAGGCAAATGCATTCTAAAGGAACAGAATTCTTCAGAATATGAATTAGATTCCTGATCCACTAATCCTTTCTTCTGTGATATCGGCTTTTGAAGAAACAATAAAGGGGTCCTCATAAAGCTATCGGCGAGAAGCATATGAAGTGTTCCACAGACTGTTCCAAGAAAATCAGAGACCTCTCTTCCAAAATATATTATAAATTATAAAATCACTCTTAACCAATAGGATTGTTTATTTCTAAGCATTCCAGGTACTTGTACAACCATAGGAGGTAGTCTCATGGATATAGTTCTAAAATTCTGAAGTTCTAAGTTCAGTATGCACAGTACATTTCCCACAAGTGGATTCTCGAATATTCTGCAAAGTAAAACATTTTGACAATAGTTTTCAACAGGATAACACTTTTTTTTCTCAAGTCTTTTGTGTGCCAGAATTGCTAAGGTTCGCTTCACAATGAACTCAAGAATGCTGTCCTATAACGGTAGGAGAGACAGTAACTACATATAAACATATGTGGTTTATGTGTTTTAAAGGTCACGTATCAAAATGTTACAAGTAGCTCATTTACGGAATTTTTTTTTAGTGCTCAATATATATGACATGTATATGTATAAATAAAACACCCAGTTTTTTAATTTCAGATTTCCCAGGTGTAACTCCCATGTTTGATCACTGTGGGGAGGAAGGGGCTTGTCACTGTAAATTCGTACAAGAATAGAAATCAGGACTGAGCACCAGTTGGTCCTGTTTTCACACTTGTACAGAGGTTTTTTAATTTACCTCCATTGTGTAGGAAAACTGGAAGGGGGGGGGGTAATAATTTTTTTCCCTTCATTAATTGCAATAATTGTTTCTGATGCCCAAACAGGACGGTACCCGCTTATAATGCTGTTGTTTAAAGTTGTCCTTTTGCATAGGCCTTTTATCATTTTTACTAAATAAAACATGATAAATTGGCCAAAAAAAACCAACAAAAAACACATAAACATTTATTAGAGGCTTTCCTTCAGAATATGAATCCCCTGAACAAAGCCCATGGCACATGCACAAACTGTTATGTCTTATTGTGTATTCTCCATTACCTGTTTCTGCTGGTTTTTATCACTATTAAATTAATAGCACATTTCTAGCACATGAAAGGCAGCTGACACCTTTAAGAAGCTTTGGAAAACGTAATAGACGGACATAATTCAGCTTGTAGTTCACATATCTTCTATAGATTTTTCATTTTCATTACTTGTTACTGAATAAATTCCCACAAAAAGAGGATCTTTACTGGCCTGGTGGTGCTGAGGGTTAAGGTGCTGGACGCCACAACTTGCGTTACGCCGGCAATCAGGGTTCGGGAATGAGCCCGGGTCATCGGGGGTTGGCCAGGGAGGGAGAGGATCAAGCATCTACTGACTGCGCTACTCTTCCTGGGGAGGGTTCAGGGCCTGCACCGCTCTGCAGCACCCCCCGATGGGAATCAGGGGCACTACAGTTACTGCACATCTGGGGGGGGGGGTACTGCAGATATCGGCATGCAGAGTCTTGACATCATTACATGTCCATACTCCCAAAAGTGAAAAAAAAAAACATGGAAGAAAATGGCGGAGGGGCATGGCGGCTTAATGGCTGTGTCTCTGCACACCCTCTGACCTGAAGGAATCGCTCTCTGGTACTAGATCCAGGCCCAGCAGCAGTGGAATAGGGGGAGCCCCGCCGCGGGTACTGTTGTGCTAGCCTGAACGAGTGAGCTGAAGGGTGTCGCACGGGGTGTGGAGGATGGTAGCCGGATGACTGCAGGCCAAGCTGTGGAAGTAGAAACATAATAATAAAAAAAAAAAAGGATCTTTATCCCTTAGAGCTCATCTGCCTGTATAACTTATTCTCTACTTGACATCATAAAGCTCTGTTGTGACATCACAGTCTGTTGCAATGGGAATAACTGTGATGTCACAAGCACAGAATTATGACATCAGGTTGGGAAGAAGCAATAGGAGCTGATGAACCCTAGGGAACAGCTCTTCTGTTTTCATGCATCTGACCTCAGTAATAAATAATGAAGGTAAGAAATACAGAGCTAATGAGAAGTATAAGCTGCTTTGTGTTCAAATTTTGTGTTCTTCAAAGTTCTTCTTGAGGTGTCGGTGGCTCTTTAAATAAACCTTTTGTGGCTATATCACACCGTCAGTCCAGACTTGCCGGTCAGTTTTTCTGAGAGGGTGCTTTGTTTTCTTGTTTTGTCTCGAATTCATTCTTATTCTTAGTGCATTGTGCTGATGATGGATTTCACTCTATCAAAAAGATTGATTGATTGACCAATTGAAACGATGCTGTGGCACAGCCTGAGTTACATCTTGTCTTCTGCTACAGGCCATGGACTGGATCCAAGAAACTGGCGAGTTTTACCTCTCCACGCACTCCTCTACTGGGGAAACAACAGAAAAAACTCAGGAACTTCTCAAAGAATATGAAGACTTTCGAATGTTAGCCAAGGTAATAACAAACTACTGATACTGGGAGACAGTTATGAGAGAATTGGGACAGCTGCTGTTGTAAGGCCTTATCATGACAATTTCTTATGAGACACTGGGCCAGATTTAGGCCATGTGGAGGCTACAGAATGGTTCTTAAGAGTTGTTCTAAAAACTGGTTTGGCTGATCCAGTTTATGTGTCCAGGCCTGAATGTAGGGGTAAACTGAACTGTAATACAGAGTCCAAACTGATACTATAGTTCGGTCCTAAAGTTCAGTTTGTACCCTGTTGCATTATGGGAATTATCATGATGACTCATGGAAGCTCAGAGAACTGTTCTTAAAGGAGAACTGTACTTAAAGAGGTTACCGGTTTCCAGCAAAAAATTCACAGTTGGCATCATCAGAACTTTGTTACGCAAAATTCCCCCAAAATATGAATTTCAGTGGCTTTCATTCTTTATTATTGAAGACATTTCCATAAAAATAGGACCTTTTGCCTTTAGACTCCATCTGTTCACATAGCTTTTATCTGCTGAAGAGCCCTATTCCTCCTGCTTGTGACATCATAGTGTGTTACAGTGGACATGATTCTGATGTTACAGAGGATTGTGACTTCAGGACAGGAAAAACAAAAGGAGCAGATTAAGTCTAAGGGGATAAGAGCCAATTTGCATGCAAATGCCTTTAGTAATAAAAAAATGGGATGTGCAGAAATTCAACTGTTGTGTGGATCTTGTCAGATGTTGGTGCTTCTGATGCCAATAGTAATGTGTTTGCAGAAAACTGGAAAATCACTTTAACTTGTAAGCCTATATTTTCTTTAAAAGCTGTTTTTTCCCCAAATACTGGTTCACATTCCATTCTTGTCTCATCTTTACTGGCCTTCAGGTAAACTCATTGATATTTCTGATTTATACACTGACAGTTAAGTACCATTTTAGAACTGTGTAATGTAGTTTATGTCCTTGCTTTGCTCTTCCAGTGTCGGCACAGTGCACTTCTGTTCTACTGTAGAACTCTATGGCTGAAAGGGGGAAGAAAGTACCACATACAGTTCTAAAACAATGCTTACCATCAGTGTATGAATTGGAAAGACGCACTAATTTTACTAAAGCCACAGCTTCCATGGGGGAAAATTACTTACAGGTTCAGTGCAGTTTGCCTCTAAGAATAGTTACAAAATTCATGTCCAGAACCAATTTAGTGAAGTCATTTTTATTGTAGAACCATTATCTGGCATACCTCTCAAGGTGGGCTTGAAAACAGTTGTCAAGAGCAGTCCTACATGCATCACAGTCTGTTCACTAACTGAATGTGACGCACTTAAACCAGATGAACGTTGGTAACCCAGTTTAAAAGCCATAGCCTGGACAGGACCATAGTCTGGTTCGACATCAGTATACTCACATCCCACTTGTACTCATTTAAGACCATTTTACACAAGTAATCAAATGGGGCTTACTCTGTGTGCAGTTTCTGCTGCCTATGCCCTGCAATGTTAATTTTATAACATTTTCTCATGCATAAATGTAAATGAGTGCGATCAAAAGAAGAAAAAAAAGATTCCATCTCATGTTTATACTCATGTAAAATTCACAAAATAGCTCTTATGCTTCCACATTGGGGTGGCAGTCATAAATTTGCTTAATGAAGTTTGTACTTCAGTTTTCTCTGAAAATTCCAGAAGAGCAATAAAACTCTACAAAGCGAGCTCTGCCATCTGGTAACAGTAAGAGTGGAGCCTTGCCCATAGCAGATGGTAGAACCCACTCCAGGGGGCTGTTATTGTGAACAGAATATGGGTCATACAGCAAATAATGTCACATCCTAATACATTTAGTCAAAATTACTTTTATTTCGTTTCAGTGCTGAGGCAGCATACTAACTGAAATTAAAAAGCCTCCCCCCCACCAAAAAAAAAGGAGAATGCATATCCACATATACCAGGCAGTACAATGGGACTTCAGTTCATGTTACTTAAGTAAAGAAGTACACATAGCAGATGGCCCCTCTACTTACTGAATAGACAGAGGTTCAGTTGGACAATAACTAAGCTGGCAGTGTTGTAGCCTACTAAAATGGTATTCCTCAGGGTCCACAGAATAATGTTTTCAACATTATTAACAGGAAAACTCACAGACTCTGTTATCATGTAATATTAACTGTGGACTGGTGCGCTCTTCTTTTTTTGGCCTTGATGAATTATTTCAGAGTCCCTACACTTGCCCGCCCTGAGCAACTTCAGCTCTTCCTGCTGTCAAGTTATATAGAACCAGAACCCACTAAACACTGAATACTACATGCTATGCAGGCTGTCCTGGGTAAAATCAGTGTAAAAATAAGAAGGTATTGTTCCTCACCCATTCTAGTAAATCACAAAGATAGTAAATGAGGACTCCCTTGTTTACGAGAATTATTTGTAAGTATCGATGGAAGTTTAGAACTCTTGCACAGTCGAGAAAATGAAGGTAAAAAAATGTTTACCTTTCAAGGGGGACATTTGGTACTCTTGCAAGAAATCACTCAAAATATGACTTCTGATGGTCAGAGCTTCAAAAAGGATTGTCATCCTGTCTCGTCAAAGTCAGTAGGTACTGTATATCCAATGAACTGCATTGTTCCCAGTGATGAGGATGCCCCTGCACGCTTGGAGAATGTTACTACAAACCCCAGTGGTTGAAAGTTTAGACATGAAATGACTGACTTTCAGACAGCTAAAGTGAGGCATGCAGGTCTGAAATCCATTTTTTTTTAAATTGGCTCTTTAAATGCACAACAATATCACAACAATTCCTTGGGTAAGAAAATGAAAGGTATTGAGATTATAATAGATCATGTCTTCTTGATCAGCCAGTGAGCACTAACTGTTTAATAGCACATTCGGTACTCTTATGTTGCAAAGAGTACCTGATGAGCCGACACAAATCAGCTGTTCTCTGTCATGCCAGACGTATGCACTACCGCACACCAGTTAATGGTGATGGCAGTAGTAAATTTAAAAACAAAATTGCTTTTTCTAGGGACATGGATATATTGTTCATCCACACTGTCTGGCAGGTTCCTTGCCGCTTTAAATCTTGCCGGAAGGCTGGCGTCATGGGGCGGAGCCGAGAGTTTTACCACCTGGGTGGGTGGGAGGAGCCAGCTTGAAGACCTTCCGGCAAGATTTAAAGCGGCAAGGAACCCGCCAGACAGTGTGGATGAACAACATATTCCATTCCTAGAACTCCTGTTACAGGTGAGTAACCTGTATTTTTGACCCCTCACACCCACCCCAGTATCTGGAAAAAATGACCAGGGATCACTTAAATGGAAATACAGTTGGAGGAATCGCTCTTGGCAAAATAAGAGTGGTTTTACTTGCATTCTTAAAAGGCCTTACTGTATGAATCTGTGTGAAACTGCTCTTACTGTCCCTAGTGTAGTTCCTATAATTGTATTTTCACACAGCAGAAATGTTATTTCAAGATGCAGCCATTACAGGCCTAACAACTGTTCAAAGTTATTGCCTTCTCCTTTCATCATACCCCACCCTTAAATGTCCAAGATCTGTTTAACTTTCTGCTGCCAGGTACTTTTCCCTTACCTTTTGGTCCAGTTTTTAAGTACTCTTTTATATTTAAGTTTATCTCTCACCACTGTAATTTTTAGTTATCTTCCCTTGTGTATTTCCAGGTTCTCCCACACTTAATTGTCTCATTTTTATTTCATGGCTCTCTCCCTTTTGTAATTCTTGGTTGTATCTCTATTTATATTTCCAGACTCCCCCTTTATATGTCTCAGTTCTCTCTTCTTTTATATTTCCAGGCTTTTCTCTCTCTACCTTTCTGAGTTGTCTCCCCTTTTATATGTCAGGGCTCTTCTCTTTGTAATTCTCTATTGTCTCTCCTTTTAAAGCTCACTGGCTCCAGTAGCGCTTTTCGAAGTCTGAGGATTCCATTGCTTAACTTTAATTCAAAATGGTGTCTTGGAGCCGATTTTTATATTTTCAGACATCTCCCCTTTATGTTTTTCAGTTGTCATTGTGTTTTTTTTATTTCCAGACTCTTCCTCCTTTATATTTCTCGGTTGTTTCCCCTTTATATTTCACGTCTCTTTTCCCTTGTTGTCGTCCCTTTTATATGGTATGGCTCTGTATCAATTTATATGTCCCAGTTGTCTTACTTTTTGCATTTTCACTTTCAGGTTCACTCTCTTACCCTCCTGTCCAAGCAGCCCAACCCACCCTTTTATATTTCGAGACTGTCCCATAGCTGTTGCTTCACTGTACCACTGACACTCCTTGTCTTACAGCAGCAGGTGAAGCTAGAGGAGGGAAGAAATTGCTGAGTAGTAGAAACATATGGTGCTGCAGTGCTAGATTACTACCAGTCTGTGAACAATAAAGTCAAATAGAACAATTCTCCAGCCAAAAATGATAATGGGCTGGGGCACCCATTAGCAAGCTGGGAGACGAATGTGCCACCAAATTATAACATAGCTCATCTGCATAGGACCTGTTGTGCTTGGAAGAGAGAAACAGTATGTCATCCCAGCTCAGTTATGCTGCTGATAGTAATAACATTGTCATGTAGCCAGCCTGTAGGAGCATTCGCAGGGTTGCTGCTTGTTTCTCGAGCCTGGATCATTGGAGGGTCATGGGAGGGAATTGAGGGTCCCAGTGGATGCTCAGCTCTGGGTGAAGGTTGATGCCAGTCTCTGCTGCAGCACTGCCAACAGGGCGACTACAGGCAGAAGTGCAGACTGCAGTGGGTGCAGAGGAAGGGACATCGGCTGGGGCTGTGTGGTGTCACAGAACTACATGCAAGCACATGCACGGGAGCCCTCACTGCTGATGTCCTAGGGGAGGGAGAAAATTGGGGATGCAATTTCTTGGCCAGTATGGCTATTACCTTGCACACTCGAGCCCTGCATACCCTTCTTGTGCCCCTCTACTCATATAGGCCTCTAGAGGGGGGACATGCCCCTCCATCAATGATGGGGGGGGCAGGTCATTGAGCTGAAAGGAGAACTGCAGGTTTTGGTGATGGTGCTGGTTGGTTGGCTGGGGTTGAGTGGGGGGGGGAGCATGACCAGGATAGAAAAAGTATCAATAAATGAAAATTAATTTTTGATGCACTCTTAAAGGGAAAACCTTGGCAGACATGAGACAGACTGTGAGCAGCAGGACCACGACTATGTCCTCCCCCATGTCTGATAAACACTTGCACATGTAAATGCAGGTATAAGCTAGTCTTCTTTTTTGTTAGTTATTGGATATTATTCAATGTCAAATCTTTTGATTTGTCCTAATTCCTTTGCAATGGCTATATACCCTGAGCTTACAAGTAATCGACCATTCTCTTACATTTAGCAAACAAAGGAGAAAGTGAAGCTTCTCATACAGCTAGCCGACAGCTTTGTTGAAAAAGGACATGCCCATGCCACAGAGATCAAAAAATGGGTCAGCACTGTTGACAAGCACTATCGCGACTTCTCTCTGAGGATGGGGAAGTATCGGTCCTGTTTGGAAAAGTCGCTGGGGATCAGTTCAGAGGTAGGGATTTGTGTTACGAAAAATGCTGTTTTTGGTTAGAGCTCAGAGATGCCGGTTTGTACCCTATGGTGGCCATGGGATCCCTGCATGACCATGAGAAAGTTATTTGGCCTCATTGCGCTGAAGGCTGCCTTGGTAAGGAGATGTTTCCATCTCCAGCTGGGCTATCTTGGGTGAATAAATGGTGAAATTAAACCAATTTTTGAATTGCTCAGCAGTGTCCAAAATGGAGGAGCACACACCAATGAATTCCAGAGGCCAAAGTCACTCAGATGGGGGGTAGTAGAGTGTTTGGACCATTAATCGTACACAACCCTCACTAGATAAAGAAGATATATTGCTGTCCACCTATCCATATGCATAGTATAAATGTGTATTATTCTGCCAACAGGTGGTAGTTACAGTAAGTTGATAAAAGGCTGTATATCTTGATCTCCATCACTCTAAACTCATTTACCCTTAAGTATACTACATGTGGACTGTCTCCTCCAGTCAGAAGCCAGGGTTAAGCACACCTTATTCCTTAGCAAATTCACACCTGCCCATTTATTCTCAATAAAATGACCGCTCAGTGCTCAGAACAGTCATTGTATTGCCAGTAGAATGACAGAAGTGACATCGTCCTCTTTCTTGCATTCTGATTTGTCTATAATCACATCAGCAAATACGTGAGGTATACTAGTTATAATGTGCTAATTTGGTCACTATGCTTGGCAATAATGAGATTGTCTCATGAAGTTGAAGTACTTGGCCTTCAGCCTCGTACTTTATTCATTTGACAGTTACATTACTGCCTCGTATAGTGATCCAAATAGCACATTGTCACTTAAACATATAGAGAATACTGGATGGACTGCTGTGCACAACCAGCCTGGGCTGCCACAGAGGGGGTGCTGATTCCCTCTGACCTTGAGAGCAAAGCTCAAGCGGTCAAGAGAATCAAAACTCCAAGGTGACAGCACAGGCTGGTCATGCAAAGAGTTGCACATCCAATATTTTTTTACAGTATATAGTGCCTCAAAAAAGTAAGACATTTTGCCACCCACCTGTGACTTTTGAAAAAACTGTCACCACCATCCTAATGGTTCACTTTCTCTTTCAGTTGTTAGATGTGCGCTGGCGGGTTTCTTGTTAGAAGACAGGTGGTTTGTGGATTTATCAGAATAGCTGGAACGTTGTTGCACCACAGAAGGGTACAACCGTGTTCTATGACCTTCGAACAGTGGTACAACAACGTTTCAGCTGGCACTAAAATTCATGCAGAACAAACCCCTACTATACACTACGATACACTGCATATATACCGTACATAGTGTATACCAGAGTTGAATAACTGTGACCTTTGACCACTCTATTATCAAAATCCAGGGATGAGTTCTGATTCTGTTTTACTTTCAAAGTTTATCTTTCTCCTCCTCTCTATCCACAAGGTATCTTTAGGCTTCTGGACACCACTGGTAAAACTGGGACAGCCAGCAAATGTGGGCATTGGTGTAACGGTGAGTGTCTATGCCTCCAGCTTGTCAGTGCCCAGAGCTGGAGCAGTAGTCTCCCAAAATTATTTAACATGTTTTCTAATCTTCATGTTAGTGTCTCTCCATTTCCTTCTGCAGATCTAAGCTTTGTTATTTAAGGACGGTCAAGCCATTCTCTGTTTGGGCTCATATCAGCTCGAAAAGCACAAATTAGTTTTAGTTCTGCAGCAGCATTAAAAGTGGTTACTAGAAAGTTAGAAACATGTAGATGCATGCATATTAACCTCATTACATAGTAAGCCACTTACAATGTTTCTGAGTAGTAGCTTTATTTTGGATCAGAACTTACAATCCAGTCAGGTTCTTATTTTTTCGGAACCCAGGCTTCCACTCCTCCGTTGTTATTTTCAGTTGTTTTACCTGGAAATGCCATGGTGCATTCTTCACCTTATTTACAAGAGTGGTTTGTCAGTAGCAGCTCTAGCTGTTTGGCGAAAGCAGGCTTCCACAAACCCAAATTTACATTGATATACACTACCTAACTTTTTCACATTCATATTCGACTAATTTAAATATCATAACATTTCTGAAGAAACTGTGTTTATCTTTGCTAAATTTCCCAGAAACATGATAACAAATCTATGTCTGATGTGATTTAAAAAAAAAACTATAAATCGGCCAAAAAAGCTGTAATACCTATTAATTTTGAATGAACCTTGGCCCTAAGACAGATCTATCCAATACGATTACCTTTAGCACAGGTTCTAGGAAACTGCAGCACTTCAAGCAGATAAAAAAAATGAAATCAGTTCAGCATTTGTAATCAGTGCACATCCCCAGCTTTCTTGGAGGGTTGGAATTCAAACTCTTGACCTCAGGACTAGGTTTGTGAGGTAGCATGCTTGCCTCTGGGGCTGGAAGATCGGAAAGTTGTGGGTTCTAGCCCCACACTAGCTACGTGAGGTAATACCCATACCTGGCACTGTAGTGCAGTATGAGGGAGGTGTTATACTGTTATACTGTTCAGGTACTTCGGACGAGATGTTAGAACCATGGTGCCTTCTGCACCTCTTTTCTCACTGCCCAGGTGGAAGTTAAAGATCCCATGGCACTTATTGAAGATGAGAAGGGAATTTTTTTATTTTATTAAGAAACCAAAATCAAGGAATTAGCACATGAGTTGACAGGTCCAGTTCCTCACATTTTCCAGAAGTCTCTGGATATGGCTGAGGTGCTGATGACTGGAGGCAGGCAATGGTTAACCAATACATAAAAAAGGTTCTAAACAGGAGATAGTTAACTATCGACCCATTAGCCTGACCTCAGTCTTGGGTAAGATCTTGGAGAATATAATCAAGGACCAATTCCTTGACTTCTTATGCAGTAAGGGTATTATGGATATTACACAGCACGGGTTTACTAGGGGGAGGTCTTGCCAGACCAACCTTCTAGAGTTTTATGGTAGGGTCAACAAGGCCTTGGATATGGGCAACTCAGTGGATGTTGTTTTCCTTGACTTTGCGAAGGCATTTGATAAAGTGCCACATGAAGAACTAATTGGAGCACTCAGGGGCATGGGGGTCCATGAAGAACTATCTTGTTGGGTGGAGGCCTGGCTGAGGGATAGGAAGCAGAGAGTGTTTGTGAGAGGAGAATGTTCGGAGTGGGTTGATGTGTCTAGTGGGATACCTCAGGGATCGGTTTTGGGCCCTTGCCTCTTTAATTTATATATTTCTACTATGAGTGTCAATGATGGGGTGTGGCTATCAAAATTTGTGGATGATACACGTCTGGAATACTCTGTCAATAATATTAAAGAGGCTACTATTCTACAAGCAGCATTAACAAATTTGGAAGAATGGGCAAAAGTCAAGAAATCTACATTAAACACTGATAAATGTGTTGTTATGCACATGAGCAAGAATAACATGCAGTATAAATACAAACTGGGAGGTAGGGAGTTGAAGATAGTACAAGATGAGAAAGATATGGGAATAAGAGTTGATAATGAATTAAAATTTAGATTACATTGTAACCAGGTGGTTAAGAAGGCGAGTGAAATACAGCATTGTATACGTAAACATATCAAAAGTCGCGATAAAGCGGTACTGTTGCCCTTGAATATCTCACTGGTACACCCGCATGCAGAATATTATGCTCAGTTTTGTGCACCGGGATATAGGAAGGATATTAAAGCCTTAGAAAAGGTGCAGAGAAGAGCAACCAAAGGCATAAGGGAAGTTCGGGGTTTGAATTATGAGCAGAGATTGGAGCATCTCGGATTGTATTCGCTGGAATTTCGTAGATTACATGGGGACATGTGCCATATATTTAGGGCACTCAAAGATGACCAATTAAGGAGCCAATTAGGCTTGGAATTAAGGAAACAAATGTATGATACTAGAGCACATTGTTACCAATTACACAAAGATAAATACAACACTAAAAGGAGGGAAAATTGGTTTAGTGTGAGAACTATAGGAATTTGGAATACACTTCTTTGTGAAGTAGTGACAAGTCCAGCTATGAACATTTTTAAAATTAGGCTGGATTTCTATTTAATAGATAAAGGAATACATGGTTATTGTTAGGAAATTGGCGAGCTATATGGACATGTGTCTTCTACGTTCTGATACAACCTATGAACCTATAAAATAAGATTATATATAAATCATACCATAAACAAGGCATAAAAAAAAAAGAAAAGAAGAACTAAAAATAACACACCTCTAGTAAATATGAATCATAGGAAAGAAAACTTACAGAATCCATAACGAAGTTATCATGTCAAAGGAGGAGAGCAGGGTGGGTGAAAAAATAAAGAAAGAAAACAGAAAGGGAAGAGAAGGAAATACGTAGAACAAACCGATAAACATTTCTTCAAATAATCAGTGTGCAACTGAAACACAACTGAAAAATTTAACCAGGAGAACATCCAAGATATATTTTTCCCTAATCTGTCCCGTACTCCCACCGATAAGTGCTCACCGGATTACTTTTTAATCATACCGGCTATACAGTTCCAAATCATATGTTTCAGTTCACCACGCTCCACTCTCTTCTGTTGTAATACTAAGTCACCTTCATTACCACACAGAAAACATTATCACTACACACAGCACATCCAGAGTACTCGAATTATGCTTCTGCCAAAGTGCCTCGTACTGGCCCTATACCAGTTACTCATAGTGAGCAGAGAGAAATATAGCTTCCCACAGGCAGGTGCTGCCACTGCCCAACAATTTTTATTAAAAGCACAATTCGAAAGGAGGTGCTGCTGTGTTTCCACCACCTCCCAACAACAGTCCCATGGACGTGGGCAGTATCTTTCTTCCAAGCACATGTGTTTATGGTTACCTCTAACCTATAACTTCTCATGACAAGAAGGCCACGTCACATACTACATTTTGGGTGGAGCCCTTTCGTCTGTCAGGACCCACAAGCTGCCCTTTCTCCTCCTCGGAGCACAGTTTTCAAAAAATGGCTCTGCTGGAAATCCTACCCCAAACATGTGGCCAAATAGATCTTTTCTGGACATGTAGGTAACCCTATTTTAAGAAATTCTCCACATTTAATCTTAAGTAAAAGTTCCTGAGCAAAAGCAGGTGCTTGCTTTATCCTCCTGCTCTTCCTAGTGCTTCCCAAACTCCCAGCCTCCGATTCCTGATGAGTAAGGGAATTTTATTAAAACAAGAAAAAAACAAAGAACCCACACATAAAAGCTGACAACTCAACGGGTACTGTAAATAGAATAAATATCTTATTGTTTTATTGGGGTATACTGTCATAATGGTGACTGAAGTTGAGTGACTTGAATATGACTGACTCAGTTACAGCGCCTGTTATGTAGGCTACTGAGCAAGGTTAGCGATCAGGGTGACAGGAAGAAGGGGGAGGGAGGGCGGAACAGAAGGGAGGATATGTAGGGGGTTGTGCGGTGGAAGGCTGCCGAGTTGGCACTGTGGGGGAGTGGTGAGGGTGGCAGGCTACAGTGGGAAGAATGCAGGGTTTGGGGCTGGGGAGGATACAATTTTTTATTGCCATGCATGCTCCGTAAAGAAAAGTTTTATTTTTCCAAGGTTTTCCCCCTCCCCGACATGCACCCCCCCCGGAGTTAGTAATCCTTAAGAAGGGGGCTGCGGGGGGCACAGCCCCCCACAGAAAAACCTGTTTAGGTTTGCCAGTGTTCCTTCGCTATAGTGCACATCACTTTTTCTTTTTTTCGGCAATGTGCACTCGCCGTAATGGCGATCGCTATTCTGCGATTGTCATTATGACATGGAACCTTTTATTGGTACATTAATTTAAAAAGTGTGATATGCAGTATATACAAACTTCATCCCAACCAGCTACATATAGTGCGCTGGCACCTACTGATTACATCATAAAACAGATGTCTGACGTTTCATCTACATGCTAGTAGGCTTCATCAGAAATGTTAGAGCAGTGTTTGCCTGCTATTTTCAAACACTGTTCTAACGTCTTTGATGAAGCCTACTAGCGTGTAGGTGAAACATCAGATGTTTGTCCTGTGATGTAATCAGTGGGTGCCACAGTGTGCAACTGACTGGGATGAAGTTTTTCAGTTCTTGTGTATGGGTGCTTTGTTTATTTTCTTGCTACAGTTTGCTATTGACTGCAGCACCACATCAGTCTTTCCTGGTGCAGCCCTTCACGTTCTGAATTTTATTAAAAGAAAACAAATCCAAAACAAAAACACAAATAGATCATTAACAAACACAGATAAAATAATAAGCCATACATACAATACAAATTCAAAAAAAGGAAAACAAAAAAATCATGATACACATACCTAATCATAGTGAAAATAATAACCCTCTGCCCCAGCCCTACTCTCAACAAAAAGGCAAACAGTGTTATACATCAGAGAATTGCCATTTGATCATGTGTCACTGTCTCTCTATTCATGTGTATCGATCTGCTCTATACCTTCTGCCCTATGTAATATGTAACCATGTTATATTCTTCCACAACACATAAACAGTGTTCACATCATTCTGAGCACAATCCCTCTGATATATCTGTGTGTGTCTGTGTTTCTACTGTTCTCAGCCTTTGCTGGTTATATTGTGAGGCCTTCTGGCACCATGCAATTCTGTTTAAAGCTGAGCCAGCCCTAATTAGTTCATGGGCATTTGCATACACTTCCCATTATGTTTTGCATTATTGTGGTATGTGCAATTTGTGTTTTCCTTCCTATGTATGTCTAATAAAGCTGACCCACACAGTCTGGCAATTGAAAATTACAACATTCTTAACTGTTTTAGCACCAGACGGCATCTTGTTTGCCACAGATAATATTTAAGAGATGCAAAGATTACAATCAGGGTGCTGCTGCTTCATTTCCAGAGAGTAGGGGAATTTCATTAACACAAAATGACAAACAAAACAAATACAGGATACATCAATCAGCAATCACAATCATCGGTAAATACAGTCAAGTCCTAAAGGTATACTAAAAAGTAAAAAACATGAAAAAGGTGAGGAGGAAAAGGAGAAACAAACAAAAGAAAAACTTCTCCCATGACTGATACAAGTTCTCAGAGAATCTCAAAACTGAAAAATAAAAGATAAGATGCAGTTTATACCAGGAAAATATCACAAGGTAAATCATTTAGAATGGAAAAAGGAGGCTGCACTGTCCAACATTCTTAACGCTAATGACAGTCAAAGTGGAAGCTTTTAAGGATGGAGTTAAGTTAGAAAGTAGCAGGGCACATCCCTATCCACCCCTTAAGTGCTTCAGTCTTGTCCACTGCAACTTCTGGTAACCAGTTTCGATTTCTTTTGTTGTTTCTTTGTGGATTTAATGGAAGAAGAGTCATCTTCTGTGTCCATTGACGCTGGGTGTTGTGATGTCAGGCTCCTGGATGGAGTCCAGAGGAGGTTGTCCAAGATGATCCAGGGAATGGGGGAGAAATCCTATGGGGAGAGAATACAAGAGCTCAACATGTACTCCCTGGAGGATAGAAGGGACAGAGGAGATATGACTTGAGACCTTTAAGTACTTGAAGAGCATAAATAAAGTTAGTACTGAGGGTATGTTTAGACTGAAGTGGGAAGGGGCCACGAGGGGACATAGACTGAAACTGGTGGGGGGGGGGGAGAGGTTCAGGAGGGAGCTGAGGAAGCACTATTTCACGAAAAGGGTTGTGGCAGCTTGGAATGCGCTGCCTGAGGAGGTGATCTCACTGGATTCAGTGGCGAATTTTAAGAAGGGATTGGATAGGTTCATCAGCAAGGTATAGGTAGGGAGAGAATGGATCTGGGTGGTGAACTCAGGGAGGGAAAAGTTGGCGGGAGGTATGGAAAGGGGAGGGGGCAGCAGCAGTTGTCTGAACTGTGAGCTGCGTTTTCGAGCAGACGAGATAGACCTCAAGGCCTAATTCTGTTGGCATTGTCGTATGTTCGTATGTTCATATGACATGACTGAAGAGGTCTCGGATTCTAGGCTACCATTCAAGTCAAGCCATTCAGAGTCTAGGACTTTGAATCTGTTTTCCAAGGGTGCAGGGGTGAATTTAGAGACAGTTTTCATTTTTTTTTTTTTATACATACTTTATCCTTCTTTCTGCCCCGGTGGCCCCTTTCCAACCAACCCCCCAGCCCTGTCACCTGGCTTCTCTGGGATTTACCTTATGCCTGGTGTCCTCTGCCACAGGACTTGAGGCATGTGCCAGTGGGGGGGGGGGGGGTCGGTCCTCATCCTGCCTTCCAGGGGTATTTTCCTCTGATTTTCTTGCTTACTTCCCCTGGGACCTCAGCCAACATGGTCCCACATGCAGGAGGAGGTGCACATGTGCTCCAGCTCGGAGCATGCCCCCGATCCATCCACCCGGCCTAGCGCCAGCCCCCCCCCAATGCTTGATGCTACCATCAAGCCTCCATTCGGTGGCAGCCAAGAGCAGGGGAGGCCTACCTCTGCTATCCAGGGGAGGAGAACTGCGTGGCGGCTGCTCCATCCACTCCTAACCCACCTTCCCGGCCGACCTCTGGCAACCCATGCTCATTCCTGAACCCAGGTCACTGGTGTGGTGCGAGGTAAGGCATCCAGTGCCTCAGCCCTCTGCACCACTGGGCCGGCTGGAGACAGTTTTGTGAGGTTTGGACTTGGACATAAGGTGTCTCAGGGACATTTTCCTATTCACCAGAGTCTTATATGCTGGAGGCATGATCTCATCTTCCTTTAGGTCCTGCGGAGAGGTATCCATGGCTAAAACATCTTCAGACCTGCTGGACTGTGGTACAGAATCAATTGCAGGCCCTTCCATATCTGGGTCAGGAAGAGGTGATATGCTCAAGAGAAGGGGTTCCCATTCTGATGTTGTGTAGGCAGGCACAGTGGTGTCAGTGGCAGGAGTCTCAACTCGATGTGCGAGTTGTCGCACAGCTTCTTTATGCAGCTTTTCAAGCAAAACCCTCTGTGCATTGTCCAAGATGGAATCCTGGAGTAGTCTGTCATCCCTGTTATGTGTGGCACATGGACAGTTCCTATATGAGTGACCAACCTCCTCACAAAGGTTGCGCCAGAATACATTAGTGCATTGTGAGCTGACATGTCTATAGTTCAAACAAAGATTGCATCTTATCCTGTCACATATATCACTCAAATTGAGCCACATTTGAAACAGGTTGGTCAGGATAAAAGCATTGCCCCCTATCCCTGCTCAGATAGAAAATGCTGCGAAGATGCTGCAAACCAGACAAATTGTGTTACATTTTCACCTTGAACCTCCAATTCCCTATCCAGATGTGCTCAGTGTCCATGATTGGTTCAGGGTCCCCCAGAACATCACATTGTTGGACAAGCCAGTATTTGATATCATGTTTGTTAACCCCTTCATTTTTGAGGAGAATTGTGATGGTCAGTAGTGCAGGCTTGGTCAAAGGGATAGCCTGCAATGGCAGCCAAAGTGGGGTGTGCTTCAGAGCATTGTATTGAGACCAAAGGGATCTAAATTGGCAGCAGTCTTGGAGCTGATGTAAAAATAAGACATCACTGGGGTATGAATCAGTACACAGACTTAATCAGAAATATAATGGAGGGATTCTTTAAGAAGGGCTTTACCCACATAAGCCCTATCTGGAGGGGGGTCAAGCTCTTCTTTGTATAAGAAACAAACTGCATTTCTGTGTTGAGCCAGACCCAGTGAGCGGGAAAAAAGTCTGACTTTCTGAAGTGCGACCACGTAAGGGCTGAATCATGCTGTGCTGTCCTCATAGGTGTGGACTGATGGAGAGGGATTGCAGCTGCTTCAGCACAGTCAACTCGGTCTGTCCAACATATATTCCTGTTAGCCTCTAATAATCCACAGTCAGGAGAGGTAAGGTCATCATTGACTACAGCCAACACAGTTGCTGGGGTAGCGCCAAGAGGGACATTTGTCAAATCCAAGGCCCTCAACTCCTGTGTAGAGGGAAAATCACTGGAAAATTGGGATAAGCCATCCAGGTCCTCAGGAATAGGCTCAAGAGACCACACGGGAGAAATGGAAGGTACAGCAGTTGGATGAACAAGGGAGGCTACTGGAAGCGATGCAGTCGAAGCAAGCCCAAATGAAATGCAGTCTCATTCAGTGGCAGGGACCATCTGAGGCATATTCAGCAGTGAAGTGGAACAGCCAGCTACAGGCAAGGCCAGACAAACTGAAGGCTCATTGCAGGCAGAAGAAGATTTACATTCCAGGGGGAGTGAAACAGACCGAGAAGGTGTCGTTGGGGTGTCAGGAATGGCCAGAGAGTCAGGCATCAAAACAGTGGTTCAGTCAAGGGTCATTGTAGGGCAGTCAGCAGTAAACCAGATGGGATGAGGAAGGCAAACTGTCAAGAAGCAAATCACCACTGGGCCAGTAGGGGCCAGAGTACATGAACCAGCAGCAGTCAGCAGCCAACCCATCTTGGGTACTTCGGACTGCATGAACTGAGGTGATTGGTCTAACAAGGGAGAAGGAGCAGGCAATGCAGTGGAGCAAGGGCAGACAGGTAAATCAGGAACAAAGGAAGTGGAGCTACCAGAAGTCCGAAGCCCCGGAGTCAGCCGTTATGGGAAACCAGAGGTCACAGTAGAGCAGGGGAAAGGTAATGAAGCGGAATCAACAGTACTGGTGTCACGAGAGACAGAAGTACCACAAAGCTGCACCCTAGCTACCTGGAAGTTATGTTCTTCTTTAGCAATCAAGTCCCACAATTTCTGAGTTTTCAAGACCAATGTGTGCTTCAAGACAGCTTCAGCGAATTCATAGTGGAACCGTGCCAACAAGTGGCATGCATGGGACTCGATTGTCTGACAGCAGAAACAGGTGCAGCAGCGGGAGTAGTAACAAAATCAGTAGCGGGTATGGAAATAGGAATGGTGGTGTGTACAAGAGGTACAGATGGCAGGTTAGTAAGTAAGTACATTTTATTTTTAAGCGCTTTTCAAATAACCAAAGCTCTGTACAAATAGAACAACATTTAAAACAACGTACATTAAAACAATAGTAGTAAAATTATTCTCCATAAGCTTTAAGAAATAAGTTTTAAGCTCTGATTTAAAGCTCTCGATGGTCAGGCAGCCTCGTATCCGACAAGGTAGAGAATTCCACGGGGCAGAGGCAGCGTAGGACAATGCACGTGCCCCAGATGTCTTCAAACAAACCCTGGGAATCTCCAGCAATCCCTCGCCGGCAGATCCGAGTGAACGAGAGGGGCAGTAGGGAGTAAGGAGATCTTGCAGATACTGCGGTCCCTGTTCATGTAGGGCTTTATAGGTCAGTAATCCGACCTTTGAAGGTGATCTGCCACTGAACCGGCAGCCAGTGCAGCCTGTGCAGCACAGGTGTAATATGACTATTTCTAGATGTCCCAGTCAAAAGCCTGTCCGCTGCATTCTGCACTAGCTGCAAGCGGTGGATATCAACCCCCAGTAGCCCTAGGTACAGGGCATTGCAGTAATCAAGGTGGGTGGTCACAAAGGTGTGGACCAAGGTAGGAGGGTCAGCCAGAGGAACTAGGTGTTTCACCCGGGCGATATTCCTAAAATGGTAAAAAGAGGACTTGATGACGGCCGACACCTGAGATTTCAGGGTCAGACCGTCGTCAATAATAACACCCAGATTACGTATCTGGTCTGAGGTCGAGAGCTGGACACCATCAAGCCAAAGGCCCGATGAAACCCCAGCCCTACGACCCGCCTCAAGTCGACCTGGGTCCACAACCAACACCTCAGTCTTATCAGGGTTTAACCTCAGCCAGCTGACACTCATCCAGTCTTTGATTTCAGATAGACAGTTGTTAAGCAAAGAGACTGCATCATCCTGTCCGGGAGTAAAGGACAAATACAGCTGGGTATCATCTGCATAGCAGTGAAAACCCAGACTGTATTGCCTAATGATGTCTCCTAATGGCAGCATATAGTCTCAGGTAAAAGTCCAGTATCGTTCTATACTTCCATGAATTCAACAACAGTGAGTGGTGCAGCTGAAGGGTCAGAAGCAGAGAACAGGTGTGCTGCACCTCCATTCTCCTTTTCCCCCCTCATTAGCCATCATGAGCAGACAGCCAAAACATTGAGCTACAGTTCCCCCTACCCAAAGAGTAGGGGAATGTCCTTAGTGTTGTAGCCAACATGCCCTTTATAATAAAAGAGGTCCAAGTAACCCACCCCAATCATGCACCTGGAACTAGGCTTAGTGGTTCCATGTCATAATAGCCATCACATAATAGCGATCGCTATTATGGTGAGTGTATCTCACCAAAAGCAAATCTGCGATGAACACTTCCAGGTGACCCTACATCCAGAAAGCAAAAGAGTGTTTTTGTGGGGGGCTGTACCCCATGTGCCCCACCCTTCTGAATATAGATTATCAGCTCCGGGGGGTTGCATGTTGGGAGTGGCAAAATCTTGTTTCACAAAAAATTAAGTGCCGAAATTTGTATGCACCCGATGCCAAACCCTGTACCTGCTGCACCAGAGCTAGCCACCCACACTACACAGCAAGCTCAGTGGCAGCAGCTGCACCCATCCCTGAAAACCCCTTCCCTGTCCCTCCCCTTCCACTCGCTATCCCTCCCTTCCTCTCGCTGTCCACTACCCTTGTGGTCATATACCGTCGCTACCCTTTCAGGGTAGCCCAAAAGTATAGCGCCAAATATGAGCCGCTGCTTTGACGTGGCGCCCATATTCATTGCTATACTCACAGTATACCAGGCTTAGTGTGCCTTAATGGGTCAAAAAAATGATAAATTATGATAGTGCAATCTGCAAGGATATCGGGATGGTTGGGGAGTGTGCTATCTCAACATATCTTGTAAGTTTGCCCATATAATAGAGTCCTACTGCAATATGTTCTATGGATAGTACCATGGTAACATAATAATTTCAAAAACATAATAGTGCTGAAAAGCTGCGATTATATCTGGAAGTTCAGATGACCCGTTGTGCCTGTCCTAAGAGAATGTTATGAATATGTTCCCTAGCTCTGTGTGCTCGAAGACGACAGGCCAAGAGTCACAGTGCTTGAGGACCACCGTCATAATATCTCTGTCTCAGATATTTTACGTTTTGTTCTACTTTATAATCCAGTATTTGGTTAAGCTCCTTTTTAAGTCGTAACAGTTCCATTCCCCCTTTTCTTACCCATTTTAGCCTGCTGCAATAGTTCAAGAGTTTGTATTTTAGCTTCTAAATTAAGTTGTCTCTGCTGGCATTCTTTCTTTCGGCCCACTGCTATGACAATTAATTTTCCCTGAACCGTAGCTTTAACTGTGTCTCACAGGATACCGGGGGAACCTGAGATCCCCAGTTGTCTTGAACTGCTTGTTCAGTAAAAGACTTCACATGTTTCTGAATCGCCCTGTCCTACAGGATAGAGACATTAAGTCTCCAAAAATTCGATTCGGTATGCTTTTGTAAGTGAAGTTGTATTTGTATTGGGGCGTGATCAGAAATACCCATAGGACCTATCGTGCATGTGTGTAGTCTGTCTGAATGCTCTCTAGATATAAAAAATAGATCCAGACCTGAATATATTTTATGGGCTGTCGAGTGAAATATGAAATCCTTCGATGAGCCATGAAGGAACCTCCAGGTATCTATCATACCAAACTCGGTCAGTAAAATTGTTTACCTTTTTAGCCACTTGATGTTCCCTCCTTGGGATCTGAGATCTACTGGTCTACCTGGGGCATAAGAGTGAGATTAAGATCCCCTCCACACACTCTGGGACCCTCTCCTTTTTCAGCAATGAGGGACACAAGTCTTCTTCAGAAACCATAGTTGGCTTCAGGTGGAGCATACAGTATACAGAGACAAGTGTCAAAGGTTGCCCAATCTTTCTTGTTCTTGACAATCTAACCAGCACTGGAATATTTGTTTGGAGTCATTTTAGCAAGCTTTTATTAACCTTCTGAAAAAGGCACAACAAATTTCAGAACAGCCGAGCCTTTGATTGACAACATTTTAAGGAATTAGCTGTCTCCTTTCATTTAAGTTGATGGAATATGGATTTTTTGCCCCTGTTTTTTTTTTCAGCTGTCTTCTTTTAAACTGGAGCTGATAAATCAATTACCATCAGAGAGAGCTCTACGTGAACAGCTAACAAGACACAGCACTCAATTGATTTCATGTTAACAGCCACAGTATCTTTTTTAAATTTTTGAAGTGGAGGGGTCAGATATTCTGTGATGACATAGTATACTTCTGCACACTGATGAGATTTGAGACGGCTGTTCAGTGATGCACAAGTCAGTGATGGCCTTAGAAAACACAGTACAGTACATCCATCCAGACATGGTTTTCTTACTACTGTACATCTCCAGAATGCTCCTTGTTGGGATCTCTGTGCTCATTGTGCTGTTTCTGTGCTTTTGTCAGGCCAGCCCTCGTCAGGCTGCCCTGGGGTTTGGGGATATGGATTGCTGTTCTCCAGGGGCTCAAGGGTAGATAAGATTAAAAGTCACGCCGCCAGGAATCTACCAAAAAAGGCAGAAGACGGGACCACAAGTGCTGCTCAGTCCCTTAACAGTTATGGTTCCTGACAGAAAAAAATTGGTGCTCTACTGTCAATGGCCTTTGAGCTGCCCCCAGCCTCTCTTCATATTTAATTGCAGTACCAAGACACTCGCAGTTGAGCTGCCTGTGAAAGTCCATCTTCTGCTTCAAATGTCTTTTAGTTTTAACTACAAATTATTAGCACTGTTTCAGCTGCTTGCACACATGTTGCCGATTTGGAACACAAGTGCTAGATCAATTAAACGATAATCTAGCTGCACTTTGTATCCAGTCACCTCTCCGCCAGCTGAATATTGCACTGGCTCACTGCTACCCCATTGAAAATCTGTCCAGGTCCATGGTAGACAGGGAAGGGGGCTTTGAAAATACACATCAAAGAATGTATAATTGACATGAGAAAAATATTACAGCTAAAAGTTAATACAGCTATGCAGAACTGCCAATAGCCCATGCTGCATGTGGTGAAGCTGCTTCGAAATAACACAGTGTCAGGCACTGAGAGTTGGAATTTGAGCAAATCACACACAAAATTCATGATCCAGTTCACTCATCCCAGATTGCCATCACAGGTATGGCTTCCATCTTTATACACTCAAAACCTTGAGCAAGGCCCTAAAATATAACTCCCTTATATTTTTAAAACTAAGTAAATAATTAACCATTCTTTCCAGCCAAAAAAAAAACAACCTCACAGCTGGCTTCAACAAAACTTAGTTACACAACATTCCTTAAAGATCCATAGTTCCACACATTCCCATGTTAACAGAATATTTTTCTCTTTTGTAAAACGGGTTAGATATTTACTGCTTTCTGATGGGCTAATGACATTCCAAAACCCCTGTGTTAATTCCTCAGAACTGCACAGGTTGGAACAAGTTCAGGCAGTAAGAGTTGGAATTTGGGCAAATCACATACAAAATTCATGATCAATTTCACTCATCTTCGATTGCCATCACAAACATGGCTGCCACCTTTACTCACTGAAAACCTTTAACAAGGCCCTAAAAAGTAAAATTCCCTTACTTACATTAACAAATTAAAAAAATGAAGTACTATTCACATTTTTAGTTCCTGGTGTTTCCTTGGTGACCATAAGTAATCTCCATCCTTGCCATACCAGCTTGCCAGGGCAATCCCTGCTGCCTGCCGTGTCACAGATTAAATCAAAACCGTGGCTCTATATAAGGGCTAAAGTTGTGTGTGAGGGGATAAACATTTTGCCAGAGCAATGCAGCAGAAGTTTGAATTCTTGTATTCCATAATAAACAAACATTAAATCTATTGAATGTATGAAAGATAGATGATTGATCAATGGGGAGGTACTACTTTTCACAAGTTACTTTTAAAAGAAGAAGATACCTGTTTTTACATTTTTTTTTAATTGCCTTTTTTAATTGTTTCTTTGTTTTACCTATTTTAAAAGTGCAGTTAAGACACTCCTGCTCGTGGTAAATGCATTTCCATGTGTAAGCACCTCATGACTCATTATGTACCTAGGCATACATTAACCATAGAGATTGAATATATACTGTGTATAAAAACTAGAGGGTCCACCATGTGGTGTTTCTGGGGCATTCAGTTGCTGTATGCCTGCCAGTCTCAGGCTGCACAATGTTTAGACAAGTTAGCGGAAAGACAAAGGATGTGTAGCCCTGTGTGTCAAGGAGTGCTTCAATACTGTGGAGGATGGACGTCTCAGAAGACGCAAAGGGGAAACAGTCACTTTCAGAAAAAGAGATGTGCAAAAACAAGGGGACACAATTTGAAGATAGAGGGGGTACCGCTCAGGGGCAATGTGAGGAAGTATTTTTTCACAGAGAGGGTGGTGGATGCATGGAACAGCCTTCCTGATGAGGTTGTGGGGTCTAAAACTGTGGGAGAATTCAAGAATGCATGGGACAGACATAAGGTGATTCTTGAGGTGGGTAGGAAGAAATAGGCTATTGGTTAACTAGGATCTGCAGTGTATCCTGTAGGTAGGGAAATGGGCAGACTAGGTGGGCCAAGTGCTCCTTATCTGCCATCAAAGTCTATGTTTCGCTGTGAGTTCACCTCATGGTGCCCTCAGGAAAGAAAATACAGATGAGGTGGTCTATACACCACCATGACAAGGGAAAGAGAGAGAGAGATAGGGAGTTTGGGGAAGAGCTGGTAAGGGGAGTGAAGAAGGGGGAAGTGGTGGTTGTGGGTAATCTGAACCTTTCAGATATTGACTGGGGCATTCTCGTGGCCAGGTGCACCAGAAGCTACGCCCTGTTAGATACATTGTGGAACTGTCTGCTGATGTAGCTGGTTAAGGAACCCACTAAACAGGAGGCCATTCTTGATTTGGTGCTCACCAACTCAGAGATGGTGACTAGGGTAAGGGTAGGGGAGCCACTGGGGTCCAGCGACCTTTGGTTCAGGCTGGCCCTCAGGACTAGAATGCCCCTATCAAAAACTAAAGTCCTAGATTTGAGAAGAGCAGATTTAATCTGGATTGAGGGAGCTGGTCTGAGACAAATTGACAAAAATGGATAGCATTGGAGGTGTAGCGAAAAGATGGGGAGCAAGTCTCGAGGCAACAAAGTCATGCATGAGAATTATTACAAAACAAAACATGTACAAGAAACCAATATTTTTTTCAGAAAGGTTCAGAGAAGCAGAGAGGGGAAAGAGAAAGTCATTCACCAGGTACAAGGAAAAGCAGGGGGGGGAGGAGGAGGAGGAATGGGAAGAGTATCAAATAAAAACTAGGGAAGCAAAGAGGATGGTCAGGAGGCAAAGGCAGACACGGAGTTGCATACTGAGGAAGGGTGCAGAAAAACAGTGCTTCAGATACATTAAAGACAAAGAGAAGCAGGGAGTGGGTATTGTTAGGCTATAAAGAGGGGAGGGTAATAGAGAAAGATGAAAAAAAATCCTTAATGATTACTTCTGCTCTGTCTTCACAAGAGAAGACACGTGGGCCCCTGCCTGAAAGTAGCATCAAGGCAGCTGTCAAGAGCAGTTCTAAAATGAGGCAGCCAGTATTTACTAGAGAAAGGGTTCAGAAGGGGCTTGAAATTCTAAAGGTAGATAAAGCCCTAGGGCCAGGTGGGATGCACCCAAGGGTGCTCATGGAATTGACTCTGGAATTGGGTAAACTACCAGTAGGGCTATACAGTAGCACAGTTCAGACAGGGGTAGTTCTGAGAGACTGGAGGGTAGCAGACATAGTTCCACTACACAAGTTGTGGGGGGGGATTACAGACCTACAATGATACTAGCGGCAGATAAGGGCCTTTGGTCCACCTAGTCTGCCCAATTGCGCATGCAGTTTTGCTTCTTCAAGCTTCTCTTCAGCTGGGTTGTCCCCTTCCCCCAACTGCTAGGATCCCCCGATGCCTATCCCATGCATTCGTGTATCCTGTAACTGTTTCAACCCCCACCTGCCAGCCTTACCTCTGTAGTGGGTAAACTGATGGAGTCACTAACCAAGGAGGACCCTGTGGACCTTGAGAACAATGATGATGAACAACATGGGTTTGTGGCAGGGATATCTTGTCAGACCAGCCTGATAGTTTTCTTTGACTGGGTAACAAAGATAGCAGGTGAGGGTCATGCACTTTGATTTCAGCAAGGCTTTAGACTCAGTGCCACACAGAAGATTGCTGAAGACACTGGAGGATCTGGGTGCAGCTTGGGACATAGTTAGGTGAGTAGGAAGCTGGTTGAAGGAGAGACAGCAAAGGGTGGTGGTGGTAAACAGGGTCAAATCAGAAGAGAGGGAGGTCACAAGTGGGGTGCCACAGGGATCTGTCCCGGGTTCTGTCCTCTCAATATGTTCATCAGCAACACTGGAGAGGGCAACCGGGGAAAGTTCGGCCTCTTAGCAGATGGTACAAAGCTCTATGGTGGGTAGATCGTGACAAAGGGATAAGGGAGATGCAGCAGGATCTACAAAGGCTAGATAGGTGGTCTAAGGTTTGGCAGTTGAGCTTCAATGCCAGAAATGCAAGGTTATGCATGTAGGGGGAAAAACAGGACAGGGTATTGGAGGAGTTAAACTGAGTACTACAGCAGAGGAAAGAGACCTGGGAGTCAGCACCCCAGGGAGGCAACAATCACCTTTCTGGCCATTAGAGTGCCGGCATTAGTGCGCTGGCACATCAGGGTGCTGATTTTGGGATTCACACCTCCTCCCCGAGGTCCAGCTCCTCTCGGAGTCAGACTATTAATTTTGGGGGGGGGGGGGAGCAAAAAGAGGGGTGGTGAAATCCTGACTTGGTGCCCTGATGTGCACTATCACCAGTGCTCTGAATGAGTGGAACCCAATAATCAAGCCAGTGTAATAAGACCTTTAGTAAGGCTAATAGGATGCTGGGGTGTATTGGAAGGGGTATTGACAGCAGGAAAAGGAGGTACTACTGTTTCTATGTAGGTCACTTGTGAGGCCGCATCTGGAATACTGTGTTCAGTTCTGGAGTTCTCACCTATGGAAGAATAGGGACAGGCTGGAGAACGTGCAATGTAGGCTGACCAAGATGATTCATGGTCAACAGGACAGATCTTACGACAGTCGTTTACAGGTACAGAACATGTACTTGGTGGAGACCAGGAAAGAGGGGGAAAATGAGAGACCTTCAAGTTCTTGAAGGGAATAAACAAGGTGAACTGTGGAGATCTATTTAGCAGGAGTACAGAGACAAGAACTCCAAGTTAAGAGTGGAAATTGAAGGGGGGGGGAGTTTAAGAGGGATGTGAGGAAGTTCTATTATACAGAAAGGGTGGTGGTTCCATGGAAGCGTCTGCCTGTGGAGGTGGTGGGTGCCAAGACCATAAATGGTTTCAAGCATGGGTGGGACAAAGTAAAGGGTTTGGTGGTTGCTCAGGTTGGTAGCAGTATGGAGAAGAGATGGGGTGGTGAACCGGGAGGGATAAACGTTTGTATGGACAATAGGGACCAGAGAAGATGGGGAACTCTGGAAATGTATTTATTTATTTATTTGAGTTTTGATAACTGGGTGGGCCCACTGAGGCAGTCCAGTCCCTTTTTCAGGGGCGACCCCTGGACCTGGACTACATAGAAACATAGACGTTGACGGCAGATAAGGACCGCTAGGCCCATCTAGTCTGCCCATTTCCCTACCTACAGGATAGGCCGCAGATCCTAGTTAACCAACAGCCTATTTCTTCCTACCCCCCACAAGAATTGCCTTATGTCTGTCCCATGCATTCTTGAATTCTCCCACAGTTTTAGACCCCACAACCTCCTCAGGAAGGCTGTTCCATGCATCCACTACCCTCTCTGTGAAATAATACTTCCTCACATTGCCCCTGAACCGCCTCTTTCTATCTTTTAAATTGTGTCCCCTTGTTCTTGCAAGTCTCTTTTCTGAAAATACTACCCTCTTGGACTTTGTTGATTCCACTGGGGTACTTAAAAGTTTCTATCATGTCCCTCTACCTTCTTTCCTCAAGGGTATACATATTAAGCTCCTTTAGTCTCTCCTCATATGGCTTCTCTTGCAGACCCTGCACCATTTTAGTTGCCCTCCTCTGGACTGCCTCTATCCTGTCTATGTCCTTGCGGAGATGGGGTCTCAGAACTGGACGCAGTACTCCAGATGGGGTCTCACCAACTATCTGTACAGAGGGATAACAACTTCCTGTTTTCTGCTGCTGATGCCTCTCCTATACATCCCAGTATACCCCCAGCCCTCCCTACTGCCTTCTCACATTGCTTGCTAACCTTAAGGTCATCTGATATGATTACCCCAGGTCCCTTTCCTTTTTGTTGTTGTTACTACCTCCCACCCATTGTGTATTCTTCCCTGGGTTCTTGTTTCCCAGGTGCATTATTTTGCACTTTGCATTGAATCCTAGCTGCCATACTTCTGACCATTCCTCCAATCTTGCCAAGTCCCTTTTCATCCTTTCCGCCTCCTTGTGTATCAACCCTGTTGCAGATTTTTGTGTCATCTGCAAAAGGCATACTTTTCCTTCCAGTCCCTCTGCAATGTCACTGATGAAGACATTAAAAGGACTGGACCAATACTGAACCTCATATTCCCACTAGTAACCCCCTTTCTTCAGAATGGACTCCATTTACAATTACCTTCTGTGTCCTGTTGTCCAGCCAATGTTTTATTTCAGGCCACCACCCTGGGTCCCACCCCAGGCTGGTTAATTTGACTATTAATCTTTTGTGTGGGACTGTGTCAAATGCCTTGCTAAAGTCTAGGTAGGCCATGTCCACAGCCCTCCCTGGTCTACTACTTTGGTCACCCAGTCAAAGAAATCTATTAGATCTGCGTCTGACATGACCTTCCCGCTGTGAACCCATGTGCCTTGGGTCCTGTGCTCCACTGGCCTCTAGGTACTGACTGTTCTTTCCTTCAGAAGTGACTCCATCACTTTCCCTACCACAGAGGTCAGACTGACAGGTCTGAGTTTCCTGCCTCTGTCTTGGACCCACTTTGTGAAGGGAATCACATCCGCCTTCCTCCAGTCCTCGGTACCACACCATCCTCCCATGATTTATTAAAAAGAGTAGCCAGTGGTTTCATTAGTTCCTCCTTAATTCTTTTAGAATTCTGGGGTGAATTCCATCAGGACCCATTGCTTTGTCCACCTTCAGTTTTAAGGTTCTTGCAGAACTCTTTCTTCTGTAAAAGGACTGGATCGACCCCCTATCAAGAGTGCTTCTTATTAATTGGATTAGGCACTTCCCCTCTCTTTGTGAATACTGAGCAGAAATATTCGCTCAGTATTCCTGCTTTTCACTGTCCCCTCTGCCCACCCACTGTTCATTCTATTCAGCCTCACTATCCCTCCCTTTGTCTTTCCACTCCTGATGTACCTATAAAGGTTTTATTCCCCTTCTTAACTGAGTTGGCTATCTTTTCCTCAGTTTGGGCCTTTGCTATTCTGGAGTTCCCTCCTGCTTCCTTCTGCCTTAACTGGTACAGCTCTCTGTCCTGCTCCTTCTGTGTTTCCTTATACTTCCGAATGCTATCTTTTCTTTCCTGACTTTCATAGCCACCTCTTTTGAGAACCATAGTGGCTTTGTCTTTCGTTTTGATTTGTTTATTTGCTTCACACAAAGGCTTATTGCCTCTGTGATGGCAGTTTTGATGATTCCCCATTGTTGCTCCACGCCTTCTTCTAGCCTGTTTGCTAGTGCTTTTCTGAGGCACTCTCCCATCTTGCCAAAGTCAGCCCTCCTAAAGTCCAGTACCCTCACTTTTGTATGGCTTGACTCTGTAGCTGAGTTTAACGTGAACCACACTGTTTGATGGTCACTTGTCCCCAGATGGCAACCCACTTCTAGATCTGAGATCCTATCACTGCCCCCGTTTGAGAGTATGAGGTCTAAGATTACTCCCTCACGAGTGGGTTCCGAAACTAGCTGTCTAATTCCTGCCACCTGTAGGGCATCAAGAATGGCCCTGCTCTTGGATGTGGCTGCAGCAAATGTGCTCCAGTTAACATCTGGCATATTCAGGTCTCCCATCAACAGTATCTCTCCTTTCTCTGCCATTCTAAGAATGCCTTCTATCATATCCTTGTCCATTCCCTCCCCCTGACATGGGGGTCTGTACACAACCCCTGTGCGGATTGTGGTACCCTTTCCAGTCTCCAAGGTGACCCACAGTGCCTCCTCTCCTCCCTGTTTACTCTTTTGTTCAGTTGCTTTTATCCCTTCCTTTACATAGAGAGCTACTCCTCCCCCTCTTCTCCCCTGCCTGTCTCTCCTGTAGGTTATGTACCCTGGTATGTTAACATCCAGTCATGGTTCTCTGTGTACCATGTTGCTGTGACTCTTCGATATCCAGGCATCCCTCTTCCATTAAGGCCATCAGCTCAGGGCTTGTTGCCCAGACTACGGACATTGGTACTCATTGCCCTCCATTTCCTGATGGCCTTACTCCCTTTGCCCCATCCCTGTCCTTCTTGCCTTTGTCACTTTCTTCATTTACCCTGCCCTTCTCCTATCGACACCTCTATGTTGGTGTTTGCCGCACTTACTACCATGATTATTTGGGGGGTAGATTTTCCTGCTCTTTCCAGTGCTCCCCCTGGCTAGTTTAAAAGCTTGCCAATGAAGCATTTAAACCTATCACCTAGGATCCTGGTTCCCCTCCCAGATAGATGCAGCCCATCATACCAGTATAGGCTTGCATCACTCCAGGTGGACCCCCAGTCCCCAATGAAGCCAAATCCCTGAGCTCCACACCAGTTTTTCAACCACTGATTGAATCCCATGGTGCGGAACACCCTAGCCTCTCCTATGCCATAGATGGGTAGCACCTCCGAGAAGGTTACCATGCGTGCTACTTGACTACGGCCCCTCTCCAATTCCACAAACTCTTCCTGCACTTCTCTAATCCCTTTCTTAGCCAGGTCATTTGTCCCTAGGTGGACAATGACATCCAGCTCCCTCCCCTGTGCAGCTGCTCCGCAATCCTGAGGATTGCCTGTCCCTGCAAGCCATGGCGCCAGGCAGGCACCTACCTCCCTCTCCCCTTCCTCCCCCAGTTCTACCTTCCTAACAATGGAGTCCCCCACCAGGAGTTGTTTCCTTCCCCTGCAGGGTCCCCTGCCACCTTCCTGTGGGTTTCCTTTGTGGAGGTTCCCAGCATCCTCCTTGGTCTCCACTGTGGGTGCCTCCATAGAGGAACCACACTTTGCCAGAATGGCATAGGAATTGTGGAGAGGTACAATGGGAGTAGACGGACCTTTGCACTTTTTATGCCGTCACTGTCTCTTATTTCCATAACCACACTATGAGAATATACAGCTGAGAGGTTCATAAATAATACAGTACGATCAGAATAACAAAGCCCCCCGTTTTGCTGCCTCAGAATCTAATATTTTATTAATGGCCTTCACTTGCCCATAGAAATCTTGAGATGACAATTTCTCAACTTCTTATTCTGTTTAGTTTCTATTTTATCTTTTTTATTTTTCAGTAAACTGTTGATATGGGCCCTAAATCCCTGACCTTCATTGTTTATCTCGATGTTCCTTCTGTAGTTGTTTTCATTTCTAACGCCCTTTTCTTATTCTAATTTTAGTTTTTTTTCTTGTATGATGTGTGCAACATCACTTCCCCTTACAGCAGTTTTTTTTCATGCAGCTTTTTTATTTCTCTGGCCGGTAGCTCATCCCGCGGGATATAACCTGTTCACAAGAATATATGCCATGGTCAGGCCAAGCACTGCCATTATTTAGATAGCTACTGGGTTTATCTCCCTCTGGTTATACCTTCTTCCTCCCCTGGTGGGAACAGTATCTTTAACAGCCTTGCAAAACTATAGCCTGCCCTGTAGCCGGAGCAAGCTTCCTAGCCCAGCTGCTAGGGTTGGTGTGGTGGTAGAACTCGCTGACAGCCCTCCCCAGCCAAGATGCATGGCTGAGCAGACACTGTCTCAGCCTTGACCTGCCTCCCGATGCAGCTTCAGGGGTTTGTTTCCGGGCCTGGTCATCAGCAGGGCAGCATGACACATGGCCACTGAGCCATCAGAGCAGCACCTTACAGCAATTTTTAAAGCCTTCCAGTAAGATACAAATGACATTTCCTCGCTGTGTTTTTAACTACGAAATTATTCTTCTCCCTATTTAACGGGGAGACACATTCTCAGTTATTTATGCATTCAGTCTCTTGTTTACCTATTATCTTTTTTCTCTCCAAAGTTAAAGTAAAACAGGTAGGGCATAGTCTAAAGTTCTTGTGCCTCCAAAATCTGAGCACATACAGAGCCAGCTCACGGCATGTTACCTGCAGTTGTTTGCCAGACAGGCAGATCCTGTAACAGGTATCAGCATGGCTTGGTTGGTAATACATCTTTCTGTGGGCCAGAAGGTCATGAGTTGTGGTCACACACTGATATTGGGCTTACACTTAAATGCTGGCAGTCAAGTGCAGATTTAGGGAGATGCTCTACTGTCAGGGTGTGCCATTCTTCAGATGAAGCATTAAACTGATGTCCCTTCTGCACATTTCTGGTGCTGTCATGATGGGTGTCCAGGTGGATGCAAACGTACCCAAAGCACTTTTTGCAAGAGTAAGAGATTCCCCTGGTGCCCTGGATGACATTCTGCTTCCCATAAAAACTGGCTCTTAAAATTGTTCAAGACTGTGTGTTGGTGTTGATGTGCAAATTACAGGCACTTCACTACCAGTCTCTCATTGCTTGTGAAACACTTTGGTACACAGTGCATATGAAAGTGCTGTATAAATGCTAATTTTTCTTCTTCCTCTTCTTCTTCTAACTGTTAACAAACAATAGCTATTTACTTAAAAACCTGATGCGCAGTATGCCACATAAGTTCATTTACAGCTGAGGTGTACTCTGGAGCCAGACTCCTAATACCCTTCTTTGTGACATCTCAGCCATTCCCACAGCACCAGACTGAGATGTCACAAACACAGTGGCATCATGGTTCCAGATCCAGACTCCATGTCGGCAGTGAGCGAACTGTAAAATTTAAAGATGCAGTGTTTGTGTAGAATTCCTTAATAAAAAAAGAAAAGTGCCATCTCCGTGCTGTTGGCAGATCATCTGGCATGCTGACCCCCCAGATTTGCACTGTGAACCCTGGACATCAGGGAGAGGAGGCCAGCAAGGAGGACTCGGATTGTCCATCAGGATGCTTTACTTCCAGAGCAGGGGGAGCTTATCACACTGCTCTTGTAATGGCTCCAGATGATGGCATTGTGGAGGTGCTGTTGACAGCATGGGTGATCATGCATCCGCCTGGCACCCCAGGCCAGCCAAAAGTGTAGGTGTGCTTGTCTGGGGAGGTGGGCAAGGGATGGGAAGTGAATGTGGAAGTGTCACACTGGCACACCGAATGAAAAGCACAGTGGGGAAAAATAAGGGAGGGTATAAGTAGGGCAACCAGCCTCTGCATGAAGGGAGTAAAAGCAGGAGGTAAGAGATGGTTATGGTTCTTTAGGGAAGTGGAAAAGGTGGTGAAGGAAAAAAAGGGTGGCATTCAGGAGGTGTTAGGAAACACAGAGGGAGGAAGACAGGGAGGTATACCAAGTAAAACAGACATAGCAGGACAGGCAGTGAGGGGACATAGGCACAGACAGAGGAAAGGATTGCCAAAGGGGTCGCTACAGGGGACTTTCTTCAGATGCATAAGTGAAAGGGGGAAAGCAAGAGGAGGGTTAGTGAGGATTACTACAGCAGAAGGAGGAGACTGTGCAGAAGAGGACCAAGAAAAAGCTGCCATCCTGAACAGGTACTTCTACGTAGTCATCACAGTCGGGGGGAAACGTACCGCCAGGGAGCAGCAGTAACGGGGTGGGTGGATACAAGTCCATTTCCAGAGGAAAGAGCCCTGAAGGGACTTGCATCTCTGAAGGGGACAAAGCTATGGGACTGGACTGGATATACCCAAGGTTACTGAAGAAACTCAGGAAGGTATTTGGTGCCCCACCATTATTCAGCTGTTCACTGGAAACAGGTGAGGTTCTGGAGGACTGAAGGAGAGCTGACATGGTCCTGCTACATAAGAGTGGCAGCAGGGAGGAGGCTATTAATTATAGGCCAGTCAGTTTCACCTCAGTGATGGGAAAATAATGGAAATCCTGCTAAAGGAAATGCTGGTAGAGTATTTTGAATCCAGTGGGCTGCAAGACCACAGGAAGCATGGATTAAGGGAGGACGGGGATCATGCCAGTCACATCTGATTGATTACTTTGACTAGATGAACAGGGAACTAGGCAGGGCAGTGGATTTGGCCTATCTGGACTTTAGCAGGGCCATCAACACAGTGCCACACAGGAGACTGACTAAAAAAATTGAGCAGCTTAGAGTGGGATCGAAAGTGGTAAATTGGGTTAGAAACTGGTTAATCGATTGACGACAGAGGGTAGTGGTTAATGGCACTCACTCTAATGATGGGAGAGTGACAACCGTAGTGCCGCAGGGCTCAGTACTAGGAGCAGTCCTTTTTAATGTCTTCATAGTAAAATTGCAGAAGAACTGGAAGGGAAGGTATGAATTTTGCAGACTGTTCCAAAATTTGCAATAGGGTGGACACTCCAGAAGGGGTGGAGGGATGTTGGAAAATTCAAGAACAATTCAAGAGCAATGGCAGTTGGGGTTCAATGACAAGAAGTACAAAATCATGCACTTAGGTCATATGAACCCAGAAGCTGGGTAAAGGTTGGGGAGGTTCTGACAGTCACTAAGCAGGAAGGGAACCTTGGAGTTGTCATAACTGATGACCTCAAAATGACAGCGCAGTGTGACAAAGCAGTGTGTAGGTCTATGGGGATACTGGGTTGCACAGGAAGGGGTATCTTCAGCAGGGAAGTGGTCTTGCTACTGTATTGCTCGCTAGTGAGACCCCAGCTGGAGTGCTGTGTCCACTTTTGGAGGTCGCACCTCAGTAAGAACATAGACAAAGTGGAGGCAGTCCAGAGGAGAGCAACTAAAATGATGCAGGGGTTTCATGAGAAGCTCTATGAGGACAGGCTCTGGGTTCTCCACATGTACACCCTGGAAGAGAGGAGAGTGAGAGGGGGACATGATAGAGACCTACAAGTACCTCACTGGGGTGAATGGGGGTGGGCAGGAGGGGATTGTCTTTCTTTTTTTTTTTGCTCCTCCCCAAGCCCTCAGTTGGCCACTCTTTTGGGCCACCAAGCCACACACCCCATCACCATCTGCCGCCCCTTCATTGCCATGACCCCAGGTAACCCAACGTAACCCTTCGTCAGGTGGGTCCCAGCCCCGTGGGGGAACCTGGAAAGAAAAATGCCCATGGGCATCTAATATGTATCCCGGGCATGGCGGGGTCAGCATGGACACTTCCAGGCTACCGTGGTGATGGTGACCAGTGGCCATCATCCTGGCCGACTGAGGGCAGATTTTCTGCTTTTCTCCACCCCACCCACCCCTTCCAGAATGGGATGGCGCGACAGCGCCCTGGGGCACGTGGCGTTCGGTGTGTCGAGGCCACATGCCACCAAGAACGCCACCTCAAGCCACCCCAGGGCTCCAACAAATGGCAGTCCAAAGCTCACCCCCTCCCTGGGAAGGATGCGCTCAAAGGACGCCACAAACTCCTCCCTATGACTCTGCTCTTGACACCCGGCTCGACACAAACTACTGTCACCAGCGTGTCAGAATACTTTTACTAGCCATGGAGGCAGCTGAGGACCTCTTTCAAAGGAAAAAGAGTAGCAGAACCAGGTGTCAGATGATGAAGCTGGAGGGGGTACATTTAAGAGGCATGTGAACAAGTACTGCTTCCCTTAAAGTGTGGTAGATGCCTGGAACAGAACTCCAGTGGAAGTGGTGAAGGTGAAAACAGTAGAGGACTTTAACCATGCATGGGATAGACACAGGGTACATCAGTAAGAAGGCTTGGAGGATGAAGGGTTGCTGGAGACCAATTAGAGTCTGCAGAGACAAATTAGTCAGGAAACATCTGTGCAGACTGGATGGGCCCAGCAGTCCTTTCTTGCCAACAAATTTTATATTTCTGTGGTGGCTTCCAAGCACCAGCATGTCACCTGACCTGTGATGCACCACTAACGCCCCTCCAGCAACCCAGTTTTGCACTCTGAGCCGAGAAGTTCAGGAGCATAGCCCAGATGGGAGAGTTCTGAACATCTGTCGGGAGGCTCTGCTTCATGGGGGGGCTCTTTGCACTGCTGTCATAGCAGCCCCTGATGGTGGCATAGTGAAAGTGCTGATGATAGCATGAGTAACCATGCCCTGTCAGGCACCCCCTCTATGCCAGACCCACAGTCATGGGCATGCTTGTATGGGAGGTGGGAAGAGATGGGGAGTAAATATGGAACTGGCACACAGGCACACCAAATGATGGCCTCGCCCCCCCCAACATACACACACACATCTCCTGACTCCCTAGTGCATCCCCAAGGCCCCTCCAGTTGGCATTCGGTGGTTTCTTAGCCCTACCTCCCTAAGCCATGGAGGGAGGTCCTGGAAATGCTGGCCCTGTGGAAATCAGAAACACTGGAGGTCAGGATGACACTCGCTGGCAGCAAGGGGTGAATCTGGCAGCCAGCAGGGCCACTTGGCCAGAAGCAGTAAGATGCTGGTGGATGGGGAAGGTGGGAAAAAAGAAAAAGAAATGAGTGGTTCCAAGCATGAACATTTTTGAATGCTGTGTGATAAGTTCTGCTGATGCCAGCTCTCATTTTTGTGCTGGTGACTTGGGCCCTCCTTTAATGTGAACACGACCATCTAGGGGAGGGGTGATATCTGCCCACTTCATATAATCTGCTATATAAACTGCTTTAATTTTCTTGAGGCTGTCACCTACACTTGCTATAAACCTCTGTGTTGGTGCTCTCTGTAGGATAATAAAGACCTGGAACTGGACATCATCCCCGCCAGCCTCACAGACCCAGAGGTGAAACTCCGGGATCCCACCCATGAAGTAAATGAAGAAAAAAGGAAATCAGCCAGGAAGAAAGAGTATGTGCAAAGACAGTAAGAAACCTCAGGACGAAAACTGGGAAAGAAGTGGGGTCTAATGGGTAGAGCACAGAGCTATGAACCATGAGATACCAAGTTCAGATCTGACCAGCACTACTGACTTGATGTGTGACATTTAGCAAGTCACTTAATTTTGCTGGGCTTCAACCCCCCAGCTCTGAACGGGATTGAAGGGGGGCTTCACTGGAAATGCAGTGCACCTCAGTGTGGCGTATTTCTGCCTTTTCGATCTAAAACTAGGACTGATTCTTTCAGTGCATACATGAATTCTGAGTTGAGCTTTAAAAACAAGTTTTGCTTTTGATTGAACTGTTTTGAATGACATTACTTCGGCAAAATTTACATGTGAGCTGCAGGAGCACACTTCATGCAGTTTATAGCAGTACAGTATGTGTGTGGTATTTCACCAATATGACACCACTAATAAGTTTAAAACCAAAACACCTTTTTTAAAAAACATTGTTTTTTGACTAAACCAAGATGATTGCCTGCTCTCGGTCCACATACAGTATACACTTAAAAAGGGCCACAATTTGCTTAAGGGAGTGGAACAAATGCATCCCATAAATTCCAGTTGACAACTATTAAAATTAGCCCCACTTTTAGTTAGTTTATTCAGGCAAAGTAATGCCAGTGGCTGCGTAAAGCTAAGTAGTCAGGCTAGTGGCCCAGCAACTAAGCATGGCACAGCCTATAAGAAATTCTGTTCAGGAGTGATTCCAAATTTCTTGCTTGGTGAGTTTGTTGATGGTGGGCTCATCGTAGTGATGGAGGTAGTACCCTTAAAGGGTAAAGTAAGTGTGCCAGGTCACTCGCATTATAAAAGCCCATGAAAAGATAGTTCAAATGAGGCACTGGGTTTACCTCTAGGTGTCACCAGTCCTGAGATAGAAATATCTAATCTAAAAATGTAATCAAGGTAGCAGTCATTTAATAGAATCTTAAGATATAAGTGAAGTCACTGAGGGGCAAACTGTAATTTTATTTTGCTTTAGTTAGTGTTTATTCACACAGCATCCAAGCTGCCCTTTGGACAGACTGTCTCAACCCTGCACCCTCTCTTTCCTACAGGTTTTATCTTTGCACTATAAGCAGTGTGGCCTGGGTACTTGATGGGGACAGGGCTCTGGGTGGTCTGGCCATCAGCATTTCAGTCAGCTGTGGAGTTTTCCTTTTTTTTTTTCTACTTTGAGGGGCAGCGTGCTGTGCTGCCTGGATGCCTTCACGCACGCTTCTGTGCATGGAGCATCGCCAGGCGCCACTCCATCCCCCAGTGCATGCAGTGCCAGCTTGCCTCACCCCCAGTCAACACTAGGGGCCACGTGAGTGCCAGGAACTGAAATGCTCCCTCTCCAGGAGAGGAGAGGAGTCCTCCAGGTGCTCAGTCCTCTCCCATCCCGGCTGCCACCTGGTGACCCGAGGCCGCTTCTGAACCCTAGTCGCCAGTGTGGTGCGAGGTGTGGCATCCAGTGCCTCAGCCCTCAGTGCCACTGGGCCAGCTGTGACAAACTGTAGTTAACAATACACAGCCAGCCCATCAGTGACATCATTTTTTGTCTCGAGAGTCCATGGAATGGCTACTCCCTTGATTTCATTTACTGCAGCAGAAATAAGGCCTTTACTTTTATACAGAATGAAATACCCTTAGGGAACGGCCTTGTTTGCAAGGTAGTTCTATGCAAAGATTTCAGGTTACATATGGCAAACATTTAAAACAGCAGATAAAGATTTCGAGAACAATGCACAATGCATAATTACATAAATTTCATAGTCAGGTGTGGCAGCTAACTACAATCCCATATATTACAATAGCATCTTGCTGAAAGTTCGTGCTGCACAGCACAGTTAAAGACCTCTACAGAAGATGATAAAAAAACATATGGTTGGTGGGATGGCATTCCAGGACTTCACCACTCTGATATTTATATGGTTTAGGTGTTTTTAGCTCAGGACGACTGACACCTACAGGTAACCCCAATACAACATCTGAAAGATATTTTCATGGGCTTTAAAAATGTGAGAGACTAGGCACACTTACATATCCCTTGAATCTTTGGGAGGGGGGGCTAGAGCAGAGTTTCTGAAATGAGGCCGACATGGCCACATGTGACCACCAGCACAATTTTCTATAGCCACAGAGCTCATTAGAGCGCCAATTACAAAGGTAATGAATGGACAGTTTCTTACCTTTAAAAACAGAGGCAACGGACTTCAGGTGAAAATACATCAGGGGAGTTGATTTATTGTATGCTGTGTGAAATGAAATGAGTTATAGGAAGAGGTTTGGGGTATAACAGAGCGTAGGGTGAGAAAACAAGGAATGAGGCCACTAGTAAGTTCTGGTTGCCACATTTAAGGCCCTTTGAGGCCAGATTCAAGGCTTGAGAATCACTTGGTTTTAGAGCACATTCTCTGTAGCAGACGCAGAGACCTTTTACGCGCACAACTTGGCAGAATATCCAAGCAGATTGCTCACTGTCCAGGCTGACTGCTACAAAGTTCTCTATAGTAATGCCCCACAGTGCAGCATAAGGGAAACTGGGGAGTTAAATGAGGAGAAAATATGGCAGCTGATTCCAATAGCAAAAAAAAAAGGATAAGTCAGAGTGATCCCATAGCTAACTTTTAATATTGAACCCCTCATACTAAGGTTGCATACTAGGCTGATAAATCATAGCACAATCTAGGTTTGCTCGGAATCCACCGAACTGAATCGGATTTAGGATTTTAAGATTTACAGTTTAAAAATCCTGAATCTTAAAACCTATTCAACGTCGGCATTTAAGATTTAGGATTTCAAATCCGAATCCTAAATTTGATTTTTGGGTCCTTTTAGGATTTGAAACAGAATCGGATTAGGAATTCGGAAGTTCCTAAAGTCCTCAATCCTAAAACTGGGTTGGAATCAGTTGATTCCAAACATCCTTAGCATAATCACTAATATATCACAGTGTTAAGATAAATAGCAGATTACCTTGGGTCAAATGTGACCCCAGATTACTTTTGCTCCTCTTCACATATCACTCCACATGGGAACTGAACCTGCCATGTGTTGGCTCTATAATTTACCGCATTTGTGAACGAAAGTGAAGGCTACAGAAACCAACAGAACATCTTCTTACTGTACAGAGTAGCCTAATTTGTTCCATGATGGGGGATGTTACCACATAATACATGGAATTTCATGGCTGTGTGACTGAAAAAGTCTCTGTCCTCTGTCTTTAGGTTCATTATGGCTGAACTTCTGCAAACTGAGAAAGCGTATGTCCGAGATTTGCACGAGTGTATGGAGGTGAGTGCATATCGTTAATACAAACTGCAGCAGTTTATTTCAAGCCTGAAAAAAATGCATGAACAGAGTTAGTTGGGTATCATCCCTGTCACCAGTGTTTAAAGAGATTCACCAAGTTATGGTATTCCACCTGATATATGGGTGCCTTACCTCCAGGGGACTCTTTGTAGCGCCACATGGCGTTTTATAGTGCAATAGTTTTCCAGAGAAAATGCTCGTAATTTAGGAAAACTGGGTCCTGGAGGACTTCCCGGTCTGAAGAGCCACTCAAGTTCCACCCCCGTGCTCAGCAACTTTATGACATGATGCCAGGGAGAGCGCAGTGGCATGCTCCATTATAGTGAATGGGCGGCAGCTTTTGTAGTGTTTTTTTATGTTATTATGGTCAGTTTGTGGTGAAACATGGACAGGGTCCTTGTTAGTCGACCAGTGCCCACATTTTACCACAAACTGACCATAATAACATAAAAACACTACAGAAGCTGCCGCCCATTCACTATATGGAGCACACCCCCTGCCGCCTGGTCTTGACGTTGCTGAGCAGGGGCAAACTTGGGTGGCTCTTCAGACCGGGAAGTCCTCTGGGACATGGTTTTCCTAAATTATGAGTGTTTTGTCCGGAAAACTATTGCGCTATAAAACGCCATGTGGAACTACAAAGAGTCCTCTGGAGGAGAGGCACCCATATATCGGGTGGAATACAATAACTGTATAACTCGGTGAATCTCTTTAATGGTATTATTGTAAACTGGCACTGATCCAGCACTGCCCATTCTTGGGGCCTTATAGGTTGAACATGTGAATCCTGATGGTTAGCACCAAGGCCAACCACCCTTACTTGATAGTGAAGTTGATTCCTTACTTTCTAACTTCAATCTTCAGGCCTACTGCACAGACTGAGAAGTCATATGATGCGTTTCTAGTCCAAGTTACTTAATGTAGTACTGGGCAGAAATGATGCTGCATATCTCTCTCTCCCTATATATATATATATATATATATATGTATGTATGTGTATGTGTATATATATATGAATATGTCAGGAAATATCACAGGAAATCTAGTTGAAATGAATGGGAAATCCTGCGGTCTATCGTGACATATCTGGATATTCTACACCATGTTGATGAGGTCACAAGGGTGGTAGGCCTAAGGTTCACAGAGTACATGAGGTAAGGGGAAAGTAGTGCTGCTGAGGATAGGTACACCTGCACAACTGTGGGAGGAAAGGTAGGCCTCTCCTCCCAATGCTATAGTGAGTAAAAGGGAATGCACAGGACACATACAGAAGGGGGGAGGTGGTGCTTACAGGAAAAGCAAGAAGGAGTGGGGGGAGGAGAACAATATGTAGGAAAAGCAAGAACTTGGGGAGGAGTTTGCAACCCGGGGGACAGAAAGTCATTGCATCACAGAGAGGGGATAGGCTGGGAACAAGATCAAGGGGGGAAATGAAAAAAGACTGGAAGGTTACAACTATCACAAACACGAGGAAGGGGAAGCAGGATCTCTGGAGGGGCATGCACATGAATGTCAGGAGCCTAAGGGATAAGATTTGTGATCTGCAGGCACAGGTGACAGAGGCCCAGTTAGATTTGGTGGCTGTGACAGAGATATAGGCTACCTGGCACAATGACTGGAAACTGTCCATGCCAGGATACAGTTTTCAGAAAGGATAGAAGCAGGGGATGGGGATGAGTGGCCTTGTACATGAAGGAGGGCATCAGGACTACGGAGGACAAAGACATTGGGAGGCAGCACTGATACAAAAGCATTTTTAGTACAGGTAGTCACAAATGGGAGGCAAATTATCAGGGTTGGACTGGCATATAGAGTGTCATCTCAAAAGGAAGAAGTAGACAAGGAGTTGAAAGGGTAATAAAGAGAGTGTCAAAGCGAGGATAGGTGCTGTTAATGGGGGACATCAACATGACAGATGTGGACTGGAGCGCCCCAGTGGCAGCGAGTCCAAGAAACCAGAAGCTAATAGAGGCCGTACAGGATGTATTCTTGGTACAGCAGGTAGTGGCACCCGCAATGGAAGGGGCCATTTTGGAGTTGACTTTCACAAATAGGGACATATTTGTTAAGGTCACAGCAAGGGAACCCTTCAGAACCAGCAAGCACCTGACTGCATGGTTTGACATAAAACTGGAGCCAGAAAACAAACACTTGTAGACATAGAAACATAGAATTTGTCAACAGATACTTGGCCCACCTAGTCTGCCCATGTTCCCTGCCTGTACTGTCACCGCAGATCCTATCCGATCTCTGGCTACCTTCCCCCCACCACGTCCCAACTAAGATTCCCTTGTGCCTATCCTATGTATGCTTGAAGTCCACCACTGTTTTCTCCCCCACTACCTCTGCTAGAAGACTGTTTCAGGCATCCACCACTCTTTCTTTGAAGAAGTACTACCTTACATCTCTCCTAAAGTTTTCAACTTCATTGCATTTCCCTCAAGCCACTACAAATGTTTTAGACCTTAGAAAGGTGGATTTTAGTAGAATAACGGAACTGGTTAGGGGGAAGCTGGCAGGGTGGGACTGGCTGTAGGGTAGAAAGAAAATGGGGGGTTGACTAAAAAAGGGTTTAGTGAGGCAACTCATGAAGATGTATTAAGGGGATATGCGATGGCCTGGCGTGTGGCAATGTTTGTATTATAACGAGTGGACAGTGACCTCGGCTCATGAGTGGCAGAGCCACGAGTGAGGTTTCCGAGGTCACTGTCCATGAGTTGTGATACATAGGTATCACACAACGGGACGTTGCATGTCCGTTTTATACAATCGGGCTCCATTTTTTGTTAATTGTTTTTTCTTCTTTTTTTGGGGGGAGGGGTTTAGTGGCATGAGGAGAAGAAGTGACGTGTACACTGTGGTGATAACTGATGATGACATGTACAGTGTGGTTGATATCTTCACGGTGTACATGTCATGATCTGGTTATCACACTGTGGCTGTGATAGGGATTTTTATGTGATACCATATCAGTTCACCCCTATTGTATAAGAATGTTTATGCAACTTGCTGTTGGTGGTTCGTGTTCATGTTTCCACACTTTATGAGGTGCCCAGGCATGTGAACCTCGGCTGAAGGAAAAAAGACCCCCTTGCCATATGGGAGAAGGAGCAGAGGAGATGGAGGAGGCAGAGATGCAAAATAGTGTGACCGCCCCAGAGGGCTGATGTGCCTGGCTTGCATAGTGGTTTCAGTGGGAGGAGCCTCTCATGGGCTGTTTCACCAGACCACAGGCCTCAGCATTTCAGACCACATCCTTTTCATTGTTCGAAGCAGTGAGTCTGCATTAGGGCACTAGGAAAAAGCAGGAGAGGAAGGAAACTAATCTGATGCATAAAGGGGGTGGAGGAGGCAGTGAAGAAGAAAAGGATGGCCTTCAAAAACTACAGTATGAGGCCAATCAGACAGATGGAAACAGGAAAATGTGCTAGACCAAAGTGATAGATACTAACCAGAGGGTTACGAGTGCAAGTGAGAAGTAGAGGTGAGAACAGCATGAGGGGTGAAGAAGGAGATAAGGCATTCTGCTACATTCTGGAGAGTACAAATCCAAGAGGGGGATAGTTAGACTGAAGACTAGGGAAGGAAGGGTAGAGAAAGCCAAGGGTAAAGTGGAAATACTAAATTAGTATTTCTGGTCTCTATTCAGTTTAGAAGACAATGGGCCAATACCTGAATGTCTCAAGGTCAAAAGAGTGAGGGGGGAGGGGTTCAAATGTAACATGAAAATTGCCTGTTCTGGTGGGTGTTCAGGGGGACTTTAAAGATCCCATGATGCTTCTTGAAAAGATTAGAGGAATATTATTGGAATGTTCACAGCATCCTGGCCAAACTTTATCCCATTTGTTAATCCATCAACAGATTACCGGATTCAATATCAGTCAGTTTGCCTATGTATCCCCACCCCAACCCTGGCCGAGGCTGAAAACAGGAAGTAAATTCTAGCCCTCCTTTCAAATTCAACACACATTTTATAAAAATCCACATAGAAAAGGGGTTCAGAAGTGATTTTAAAAAGTTTGAATTCCAGAGTTTTTTGGGTGACCGTCTAATATATGTGCTGTCCATACAGGAACTCTCTCTCTCCAGCTCAGTGGTCCTAGCTGCATCTTATGGCAGCATGACCACTTTGTTGCCAGTTGTTCTTTCAGACTTGGCAACACAGTGGGAGAGGCCAAGGTCTTTTCTGCTCTTCACTAAGGCACTGTCAGCATTGACCTAAAAGATTCTGTTTCCCCCTTCCCACCTCCTTTTTTTGACTCCGCCTCCTACTCACCCCTTCCCAGTCTGGTTTTAGGAAGTTCCTCTCAACTGCCACCTCCCTCCTCCAGTTCCCTGACTCTGTACTGATTGGGATAGAGCTGGGCCTGTTGACCTCCACTTTATTTGTCAGTCTAGCCAAAGCCTTCAGTGCTGTCACACACACCCTTCTCCTGGACAACCTGAAAAGGACGTGACTCTGATCACTCAGTTTAATGGTTCAGCTCTCACCTTAAGGGCAGATCCCAAGCTGTTCAAATAGGTGAAACTCTTTTCCCCCATTCCCCATTTGCTCAGATGTTCCCTGAGGTTCTGTCCTTCACTGGGTTCTGTTCTCTACATTTCAAAATGACTTTCCCAAGACCTGTATCTCCTTGAACCTTCATGTGTATGTGGATGACACTGTGCTTTATGTTTCTGGCCCATTTGCTCCTGATTTGTCTGCTAAGCTCAAGAAGGACTTAACCAAAATCCAGCTCTGGTTCAGTGCCAAACAGCTGTCCTTCAATGCCAAGAAAACTGATTCTATGACTTTCAGTGCCAGGCAGCAGCTGTTCAAGTCACTTTTCCTGTCCGCCTTCAAAACTCTGGATGGTGTTAAAGTTTAGGAGGTCTCTTCCTTCAAATACTTTGGGTTTGGTTGGACCTTTGCCCACACTGCTCCTGCCATGTGGATGGCATCCATCAAAAACTGCACCCTAAACCAGGTGCACTCTATGGGAACAAAGCATGCATCCTGTCCCCTGCTTGTAGGGAGATTGTCCTTAACATGATCCTCCTGACCTTTAACCATGGGGAGGTTGTGTACAATACAGACCTTAAATCCATCCTAGCCAGACTGGACCCTTCTTTTGCTCCTCCTTCTGCTGCTTCATCCTTGACTGCCTCCCCTACATTCTACACTGCTCCCTTTACTCCTCTCCCCCCAACTTGAAGCTAGACACCTCTCCCACTGTACTATCTTTAAATTCTGGTTTGGCTCTTTCCCCTCTTACCTTAGCTTTCTCCTTACTCACCCTTCCTCTCCTACTTACTCCCTCCGCAACTCTGACATTCATTAGTATCTGCAGGTTGTGCTGCATTTGCCTTCATATACTCCAGGCTCCAGTCTAACCTCTCTCCTCCTATCCATTCTGCTTCCATGCCTTTGGCTCTAAAAACCCTCCTCCATGACCTCATGAAACACTCCAGCAATTTCAGCTGACCCCACGACGTACTCCCTCTTTGCTCTCAAAATGTATTGTATACCTTTAAGCCCTCGTCCCGCAAGAATTGCCCATTTCTGCTCCGTTACTTATTTTATCTGCTCAAACTGTACCATTATTTTGACCTATAATCCACCAACTCTTCTCATCACATTTCTCTCTTCACATCTTTCTTTGTACTGTTATGTTTACTGTATGCAATGAGATTACTACGCAACTTGTGTATTCTCACTGCACAGTAGTTGCAATAACTATACACATCTTTTTTTAATTTTATTGTTTTGCACTGTTACTCCTTACTTACCTTTCCCCCAGGTTGCATCTGGAGTCCGGCTATTACCAGATCAATATGTCTTTTCATGGAAAACCTTTGAAATTGATTGATTGATTAATTAAAATTGCCATTGTTTCATACCCTTTGCAGTCAGCTGTTGGCAGGTTTATGTTTCTAGACATACAGTTTTTGTATTCTTTTGAGTTCCAAACACTGTCTGCTCCTTTTCCATCCTTTGAAATATTTTTATTTATGAAGGGTCATGGCCCCTGTTCATGCTGCGATGTTCATGTGCTAATATACCTTTTGACACGATGCTGACTGTCACAGCTGGGAATACCTGTTCAGCAGCAGTAAGAGTTCATTTAATCTTGCGGTACTGTGTGCTCGGGCATCACATGCATACTGGAATCTTGCTGCAAAGACTTGATGCTGCTCACTTACCATGGGCTGTCTCTCCCTCTTTTCGTTAAGTGTTTTATTGTCCTGGGACTGTCCGTCCAGTCCTTGGAATGTTGCCCAGGGACCTTCTAGCCACGGCTACCACAACCACTTTGGGAGCCAGCCTGCAGGGGTGTAATTCAGTGTGGGCCCAGAAGGTATACTGAGCTGCAATTAACTAATTTCTAGGTAATATTACAATATTTGCATTCCGAGGTTTAACAATTGGTAACTTTTTTGTACCTGCCTGTGTGGATTGTCAGACTGGTCACAGAGGTTTGTTACTTCAGTGGTAACTTGGTCAAATAATAAAAAAAAAAAAAACTAAAATTGTCACCGGGCAGCGACCTAGACATTTGTACAAACTAATAGAAGAGGAATCCATGATATCGTCAGTGTTCCCACAAACAATATGAAAAAAGGATGGGGCATGAGAGAGGTGAGAAATTGATAACATGTACTGTGCCCCAGGGCACTTGTCAGCTATTTCTCCCTTTCTTTCTCTGAGTGGTTTTATTTCTTCCACTGCATTCTTGCTCTCTGTGTCTCATTTTCTTCTTTATTTTCATGTTTGTGGCACCCTGTATCAAAGAAATAAGCTTCTCCACTCCCCACTGCTATATCTTATAGGTGAGGTACAAAACCGTTTTTTTTTACACCTCTTGGTGCTCTCTTGTTTTCCTTTTAGTGTCTATCCAATATTTTGCATTTTGATATGTTTTTTCCTTTTTTGTTAAATAACTCATCTGTTTTATTTTGCCTTTATAACTTCCCTGAATCTCTCTGTCCTCAGCAGTTGCAGCTCTCTCTTTTCACAGTGACCAAACATTCTATGACATTGGTAACACCATTCCAGGCCAGGAGAGTGCAACGCTATGTAGATCTAAGGACACCCAAAAGCAAGATTATTTATTTATCGAAAATTAGTCAAAGCATATCAGAATACATGACTGGTGTATAAAAAAAATGGTAGTGCAGTTAACTATGTAAAAATACATTTCCTATCACCTTTAAATAACTTTTATTGTTATCATTCAAGCTGGTCACCTTCACAGCCAACATCTTGTCCTAAAGGTCTTCTTCCTTATGGGAGTTGGTCCTGCACACCACGCTTTTAAAGGAAAGCCGTCTTAATACTAGGCTGCTCACCCCCAAAGTCTTACCCTCCAATTAGGGGTTTCACAAAACACCTTTTTCAGGTGTTTTTACTTACAGTAGTTTGCTTTTAAAAGTCTGGGGGTTCCACAAAATGGCGCCACGCTGTGCGTATCATTCAAGGCAAAGTGTAGTGCTGCACTGCTCAGCCTCCAATACAAGTGAATGGAAGCTGGCGAGTGTGGTGCCGCACTTTGCTTGAATGGGAACCGCGACAGTGTGTACCATTTTATGGAATCCCGGACTTTTTTTTTTTTTGCATATTCTTTTTTTCCTGCCTTATCTGCATCCCCCGCCAACTCCTTCGGGCAGCCAGCTTTTACCCACCACCGCCTCTCCTGATCTGCCATCCTGCTGCTACCTCACCCAGCTGACCCAGACATAGCCCCTTCACCGGGGACCCTGTGCCCACTGGGGGCCATCAGGAAGGAGACAGATGCACCTCAGCACTCCCTTGCTACTGCGGGCAGGATACACAACCCGGGGCTTCCTGACTGCGGGCGTGGGAGGCGGGCCATCGTCATCCGGTTGGCGCGGATGCTGTTTTTCACATTTACTGGTCCCCTCTAGCGCTCTGCTCTTGTAGTGCTCCTGATCTCCACCGGGGGCCACTACAGAGCAAGGCATCCCCTACAACCCTTCTTAGACCTCAGCAAAGCTTTCGATACCGTAGACCACAGCCTAATCGAAACCAGCCTTGCTAAAATAGGTGCCACCCATCCAGTGATTTAGGAGCTATCTCTCGGGAAGGCTGCAAAAAATCAAAGCAGGTGGCCTGTTCTCTTCCCCCCTATCAATTAGCAGAAGAGTCCCACAAGGTTCCATCTTAGGCCCTATCCTTTTCTCTCTATACATTAATAACCTCAACAGTCATATATCTAACTCCAAATTGCACTTCTTTGCTGATGACACAGTCCTCTACACATCCAGCGCCTCACTGAGTAAGGTTAGGGACATCCTCCAAGCTGACTTTGCTCTACTTGAATCCAATCTCATTAGGAGGGGTGGAGGAACAATGGGGAGTGATCAAAACAGCCATCACAGAGGCAACAAGCCTTTGTGTAAAGCAAATCAATAAAACACAACGAAGGAAAAAAACGCTATGGTTCTCAAAAGAGGTGGCAGGGAAGGTTAAGGAGAAAAGGACAGCATTCAGGAAATATAAGGAAACACAGAAGGAGCAGGACAGAGAACTTTATCAGTTAAGGCAGAAAGAGGCTGGGAAGGCAGTCAGAATAGCAAAGGCCCAAACCGAGGAAAGGATAGCCAATTCTGTTAAGAAGGGGGATAAGACCTTTTATAGGTACATTAGGGAGCGAAGAAAGACCAAAGGAGGGATACTGAAGCTTAATAAAGGGAAGGGAATGTGGGTAGAGGGTGACAGTGAAAAAGCTGGGATACTGAACGAATATTTCTGCTCAGTATTCACAAAGGAAGAGGAGGGGGAGTTACCTAAACCAAACAAGAGAAACACTCTGAAGACAGGGGTCGATATCAGTCCATTTACAGAAGAAAGGGTTCTGAAAGAACTAATAAAATTGAAGGTGGACAAAGCAATGGGACCTGATGGGATTCACCCAAGAATTCTAAAAAGAACTAAAGGGTAGAACTAGTGACACATGCAGCTACTCTCTTTAACAAATCATGGGAGGATGGGTGGTACCCAAGGACTGGAGGAGGGCAGATGTGATTCCTCTTCACAAAAGTGGGAGCAGGACAGAGGCAGGAAACTACAGACCAGTTAGTTTGACCTCAGTGGTAGGGAAAATGATGGAATCACTTCTGAAGGAAAGAATTGTTGAGTACCTAGAGGCCAGTGGGGCACAGTACCCAAGGCAGCATGGATTCACGATGGGAAGGTCGTGTCAGATGAATCTAATAGATTTCTTTGACTGGGTGACCAAAGTAGTAAACCAGGGAGGGGCTGTGGACATGGCCTACCTAGATTTTAGCAAGGCATTTGATACAGTCCCACACAAAAGATTAATTCACAAGATAGCCAGCCTTGGAGTGGGTCCCCAGGTGGTAGCCTGGATAAAAAAATTGGCTAGACAACAGGGCGCCAAAGGGTAGTAGTAAATGGAGTACACAGTGAAGAAAGGAGGGTTACTAGCGGGGTACCGCAGGGTTCAGTACTGGGACCAGTCCTTTTTAATGTCTTTATAAGTGACATTGCAGAGGAACTGTAAGGAAGAGTATGTCTCTTTGCAGATGACACAAAAATCTGCAACAGGGTTGATACACAAGATGGAGTGGAAAGGATGAGAAGGGACTTGGCAAGTTGGAGGAATGGTCATATGTATGCAGCTCAGATTCAATGCAAAGAAGTGCAAGGTAATGCACATGGGAAACAAAAACCAGGAAAGCATACACAATGGGGGTGAGATACTGACAACAGTAAAATAGAAAGGGACGGGGTAATTATATCAGATGACCTAAAGGTGGGCAAGCAATGTGAGAAGGCAGTAAGGAAGGCTGGGGGATACTGGGATGCATAGGAAAAGGCATCAATAGTAGAAAACAGGAAGTTGTTATCCCTCTGTACAGACAGGTGGTGAGACCCCATCTGAGTACTGTGTGCAGTTCTGGAGACCCCATCTCCATAAAGACATAGACAGAGTGGAGGCTGTCCAGAGGAGGGCACCAAATGGTGCAGGGTCTGCACCAGAAGACATCTGAAGAAAACTAAAGGAGCTTAATATGTATACCCTTGAGGAAAGAAGGGAGAGAGAGGGACATGATAGAAACTTTCAAGTACCTCAAGGGAATTAACAAAGTCCAAGAGGTAGCATCTCCCAGAAAAAGATGTGCAAGAACAAGGGGCACAATTTGAAGATAGAAGGGGCAGCTCAGAGGTAATGTGAGAAGTATTTTTTTCACTGAGAGGGTTGTGGATGCATGGAACAGCCTCCCTGAGGAGGTCGTGGAGTCAAGAACGGAGGGGGACTTCAAGAATGCATGGGACAGGCATAAGGCAGTCCTAGTGTGGGGTAGGAGGAAGTAAGCTGTTGGTTAACTAGGATCTGCAGCTTATCTGATAGGTAGGAAAATGGGCAGACTAGGTGGGCCAAGCGGTCCTTATCTGCTGTCAAATTCTATGTTTCTAGCGCCAAACTCCTCTTAAATGCTAAGAAAACCAAAGCTATGATCTTCCCCCCTAGTTCTCTACCCCCTGCTCTCGCCACCCTGCAGAAAGACTTTATAGTTACCTCCTTAAGTGAGCCCTTGGAAGTCACTGATAAATTTAAATACCTTGGTTTCTGGCTAGACAGCAGGCTAGCCTTCTCTGAACACCTTGATGATCTGTGTAAAAGACTAAAAATCAGGTTAGGCTTCCTTTACCGCAGTAGGTCCCTATTCCCACCTGAGATCAGGACTAGGCTTGTCCAAGCCACATTCCTACCATTATTAGACTAGGGGGACATTATCTATAACTCTGCTACCCCCTCAAAACTTAATAAACTGGACACTCTCTACCATCGAGCACTGCGCTTCATTACGAACTCACCGTACAGGACACATCACTGCGACCTCTACTCAGCTGTAGGTTGGACGTCCCTTACAACTTGACGTATTCTCCACATCAGCATCTGGACTCTAAAGCTTCTCCTTAACAAGCTACTGAGCTATCTAACCTCGATCATCCATACCCGCTGTAGTACCTATGTACTCAGAAAATCAGATTTTATCTTCCTGGACGTCCCCAAAACTCGCACCATTTTCGGTAAACATGCTATCTCCATTGCCTTCCCTGTCATCTGGAATAGGGTCCAATCCTCTCTGAAACTGGCTAAGTTAGTTTCTGTTAGTCTCTTCAAAAAGTTAATTTCTGGAAAAATAAAAGACGCCTGTAACTGTCGGTAAAACTGGTTTTCCACTATGACTGTATATGTCTTTGACAGCCCAAAGTCTATATGGATTGAAGCTGCACTCTGTTGCCCGAGTATGATGACCCAATCAATATGATATATTATAATGCATTGAACAACGCTTGTACACTTGTCTCTTATGTATCTTGCCAGCACTTGAATTTCTGTTGTATGCATTTACTGTATGTTTCCTGTTAGCTTTGTTGTACATGTATACCAGGACCTCCTTGTGAATGAGCTTGCTCAATGGAGTTTGTTTTCCTGCAATAAACTTGAACTTGAAACTTGAACAACCCACCTCAGGACGCTCAGTCCTCTGCTTCCCCTGCCAATCTCTGGTGTCCTTAGTCTGTTCCTGAACTTGGGTCACCAGCGTGGCAGAAGGTTTAATGTCCAGCACCTTAACCCTCAGTGCCACTGGGCCAGCTGATTCCAGACTTTTTAAAAACAAAATACCTTAAGTAAAAACACCTGAAAAAATGTGTTTCCTTTGTGAAACCTCTAATTTATAGGTAAGGCTTTGGGGGATGGGGAGTCTAGTATTAGGACTGCTTTCCTTTAAAGTAGCAGAGCAACAGACATTTTTTCAAAAATAAAATCTAGTTTCAGCTAAAATTAATAAAAATATTAGCATACCTGTCAGATCTACTTTTCTACATACCTCCTATGCTGCAAACCATGAGTTTTTTTTTTTTTTCTCAGTCCTAACTCTTGCCAGGTCTGCAGTGTTATTTCAAAGTAAAATATGGTGGCCATCTTTTTTCTTGAGAGAAAAATAAATAAATTAAAACATTTACAAAACACTCCAAGTTTGGTGGCGCTAGAAGATTTTACCACCAAATAAAACTGGAAGATGCCTGGAATCTTCTATAGTGAAAAACAGCGGGGTCACATTTTTGCCCAATTTCTTTGCGCTGCTGCTTTAAATAACTCTAAAGGTAATCCTTCTAAATCCAGTGTTACACTAATTGTTTGCTTTCAGTATTTTAGTTATTTATTTGATAACCAGGCTGATCCTTGGGCATGCAGTTGGTTGTTTTCAAGGGTGACCTTTTTGTCTGGGATCGGGAGAATGGGCTAGTGTTCTGTGGCTCGCAGCTATCAGGTCTACCTGGACTACTACAAACTGTCTGTGGCACCCGAATGAAGTAACTGCGATGGCACAGGAGACATGGAATCTGCTTTTGTTATAGTGTGAAACACATTTTTTTTTTTTGTAAACAGCGTTTGCTGAGACAAAAGCTTGTGTAAATAAAGACTGATTGATAAAAAATGAGGACTCGAAACTCAAGCCTGGGTATAACCCATCATTAGACTTTGCTCAAAACCCACTTAACAGGACCACACTAAAAAGAAGACACGTGTTGTCACTGTGTAGTGCACAAACAAAGCTTTAATAAACAATAAAATAAAAACCTATTCTTTTACAGACCTACCTGTGGGAAATGACAAGTGGGGTGGAAGAAATCCCTCCTGGGATTGTGAATAAGGAGCATATTATCTTTGGAAACATTCAAGAAATTTATGACTTTCATAACAAGTAAGTTTGTACGGAAAAGTTCCACAAAGTCAGTGCTGTCTGTATATATATAACAAAGTGCAGGTGTCTGACCTAGTTCCTATGGCTCGAAGTCACGCAGGTGGTGAACCCACAGGATGCTTTCTCCCACGAGACTGACTTTTTGGCCAGGATTGTGCTAGCAGTAATTCAGGCCAAATAAGATGGAGCAAAGAAATAACTTATTGTGCTGTGAAAAGAAAATACATATTAGCCAGTCCCCACTGGATAGTATGCATAGCTGAATCCATGGTGGTCCGTTAAAAACAGCTATGCATATGAACCATTGACTTTTACTGTCGACCTTTTTCTCCTGATGTTTTTATAGGTGTTTTATTTTAATTTAGCATAAAAAATAAACAGTACAGTCCATTAAGCCTGCAGCAGTGCTGAACAGTGTTGGTGGTGGTGGTGGTGGGGGGCTGCAGAGTGTGTCAGTATTTCAGATTATTGCAATCAAGGAACTGGTACAGCATGTGCTTAGAGCATCACAAAATCTGCCTAAAAAAAGACAGCTGCAGTGACAGGGCTTCTGCTGCTGATGCCAGTGACCAAGGTTTGGGAATAAGCCTGCGTTGCTTGAGGGTTGCTGAAGGGAAGAAAAATTGATTGTCCCACAGGACACTCCTCCTTTGGGAAGAAAGAGTCACTGCCTTTGCTACAGTACTGCCCCAGGATGACTACAGATGGCAGTGCAGCTGAGGCATTGCGGCGGAGTGGAGGCCATCAGTGGAGCTGCACGTTAGCATGCAGCTGAGGCATTGCAGCGGAGGGGAGGCCATCAGTGGAGCCGCACGTTAGCATGCAGCTGAGGCAGTGCAGCGGAGGGGAGGCCATCAGTGGAGCTGCACATTAGCATGCAGCTGAGGCAGTGCAGCGGAGGGGAGGAGGCCATCAGTGGAGCTGCACGTTAGCATGTAGCTGAGGCAGTGCAGCGGAGGGGAGACCATCAGTGGAGCTGCACGTTAGCATGCTCTAGCATGTTTGCACATGGAATTTCTCACAAGCTGACATGCTCTGGAGACAGGAATGGAAAGGGAAAAAACCTCTAGTAAGACAGGATGAAGTCTAGTCTCACGGGCCCCACCATCACCATAGCCCATAAGGGAGACTCCCACTGAAGAGTAAACACCCCTTCAGGTAGTGGCAATGCCTGTGGGGTCCCATCTCCAGGGGTATGCAGGGGACAAGGGGCAAAAGTGTGAGATATCTGGGGATAGGGTTGGCAGCAAGGCTGAAAGGAGCAATGCTGGTGAACAAGGGGGCATAAATAATAAATTGTAATAAAAAAAAGGCTCCCTGTGTTATGGTTTATTTTTATTACATAATGTTAAGAAAAAATCCAGGCTACTGATTGGCTGAGACTTTTTCAACCATGACGATATCCACAGTATCGTCTTAGTTAGAAAAAGTCCCAGTCAGCTGACCTAGTGGTGTAGAGGGCTGAGGCACTGCCACCCTACCTCTTGCCATGTGGTGACCCAGGTTCGGGATTGGACTTGGGTCACCAGGGGTCAGCTGAGGCGGGAGAGAATCAAGCGTCCGAAAGACTGCTCTCCTCTCCCAGGATGGGAAGGCATGTCAACCTGGCCTGAGACTGCCACCCGGTGGAGGCCTGCGGCAGTGCAGTGCTGGTGGCAAGAATGGGAAGAGCGGAGGTTACGTCAGACATGTTTGCCTCCACGCATGTGCACCTTGCTTAAGGCAAGGAGGAAAGGAAAAAAGATATCAGGGGCTTTGTGAAGCCTTTCCTGCATGTCTCGACGCCGGGCCACCACCCAGCACCCGTCTGTAGCCTGCACTAGATTCAGATACAGGAAGGAGGATAGTCTTCCCCCCTCTGACCCTGCCAGGAAGGGAATGAGTCATGGGAGTACTCCAACTACAGCTGGGTCCTGAGGGAGGCAGAAACAAGGCTCGTAAGCCTCCCTTGTATGTCAAGGATAAAAACCTTTATGGCAAAAAAGAAGTCCCAGTCAATGGCCTTCTTACTATTCCTGGATAATGCCACCTTGGGAAGTGCTTCACCGGACTTTGGTCACCCATACCTACCCGCTGCTTATCACAATAATTGTTTTTCAAAAATACTGTCAGTGCCGCGACCCCGAACCTAACCACCTGATCTGATGCTCACAATAAAATTTTCCGCTCATTTTGATTGTTCAGAAGTGAAGGACTGCCAATAGCAGGGAAGCTCATTCTTGTCACGCCTGACACCATTTCCAATTCAAGGACACCCACTAACAATCCCAGTTCGGCCACCAGTTATTATCAGACCGAATTCACACTTATGGAATGCCCTGCTGGGATACAGCTATAGTGTTGCCTCTTCCAAGGCCTACATGTCTCCACAGCACCATCTACTGGACAAAACATTTACAAGAACATTTTTCTGCCCAGTTTTATTTTATCTTGCCAACTAAATTAAAAACCAAACCCTTTTAATTTTTTTCATTTCTATACGAGTCAGGCTACAATAGCAATAAAACACTCCAGGGGTGCAATTAGTTGTATATATCGTCACCCCTGTGCTTTGTACCTCACCACACACCTGAGCGAATGATGTTATATTTCCTCAGTGAATCATGCCTTGTCACGCTGTGTTGTCTAACCAGGTTATAGTAGTGGAATTTGCACCCTATCATTTCTCAGCTTGCCTTCGTGATGTCTGTCTCCAGCTAGGACAAACAGTGCGTGTTCCGAAACGTATCAGTCTGCTTGGATAAAACAAAATGTTTTTTAAAATATCTTAACAGAAAAACTAAAGGGTCTCTACAATAGAATTTAACATCCTCAGTAAATGTTCTGTCCTCATACATGAGGAATGGAACCTGTGGGTGCAGCAGCTCCTGCCAGAAAGCAAGCATCAGACCCTAGGTTAAACAGTGCAAGATCATTTTATTTAGATAGCGTCCTTTCCTTAGGGGTCATGGCACTTCACAGAAAACAGCACAGCAAAGAAAAGAATCATCTACATCAAATAAATAGGCAGATTAACTAAACAAATGATCTATAACTCTTAACAGAATAAATATCAAACAGACCAACACACTAAGTTCCCAAATTGCAAAGTTGTCAGGTTTATCCATCACCATATATTACACATGTATAATAACTGGTGACCTCCTTTATCACACTGATCATCAGTGTGATCAAATGCTGCAATGACCGGGTATGACATCATACTCAGTTATTATGGCATCTGGATTGCTCGTGCTTCACTTTCACTCTTGGGAAACATGATTTATATGCTCATGTCCCTGTACCAGTTATTAAAAAAAAATAATAAAACATAAACTGCTGTATACTTACTAAGTTTTGTTACACACCCTCGGTGTGTGATGACCACATTAACTTCTTGAGCTTTGCTCTCAAGGTTTATGGGTCATCACACACCTCGGGTGTGTAAAAAAAACTTCATAATACACAGTTGCCTATGCAATATTCTTTATTTATTGACCTTTGTCATTAAGTTCAAACCTACAGTAGTAACTAAAGCTGCTTCAGAAAAATCTGAAGGAATTAACATATGTTGACGATGAATGAAATATTGTCAGAACTGCATTATTGCTAAAAAAAAAGTATATGATGACACTTTCTGCCAACTAACAAATGTTGTTGCTTTATCTGAAGGCTGGTAATGGTCATATTTTCAGAGATTACTCTCATGTAGTTAAAAGTGCTTTTCCTTATGCTTCATGTTGTGCTGTGATTATAAGAATGCTATTTTTCTCTGTCCTCACAACCACCTCGCTTCTACTTCAGCATCTTTCTGAAAGAATTGGAGAAGTATGAACAACTACCAGAGGATGTCGGACACTGCTTTGTCACATGGGTAATATTTACTTTCTTGTTTTTTGTTCCTTTTCTGTTTAATGCCCCTTTCTTGTCTAAGATATCATGGCGGCCTTATCCTTACTCAGTCTGGGAGTGCAAGCAGCTGCTTCTGCCATCAGCAGTGCAGTTTCCATAGCTGACTGGTAGAGTGTGCCATATGCACTCAGCATTACTGATTGGTCCAGAGGACAAAGAGAGCTTATTTATGCGATATGCCGACATTATTGTCGATATGCGTGTATGCAGAGATATCTTCAATGTCTGACAGGTGAAATTTCACCTGTCAGACATCGATCTTTCTTCTATTGAGGGCTATGTCCCCCAAACCTCCATGCGGGGACATTCCCCGTGCCACCCTTCTTTAGGATTGTTAACTCCAGTCAGAGTTAATGCAAGGGGGGCATAAGCTCCATAAAAGGCGACTCATGATGGGAGGTCCTCCATAGCGACAGTTTTGAATCTTGTTGAAACTGTCGCTGTGGGAGATTTCGCCGACGGGGTTTTGTCCTTCTATCGGCATACCAAGAGAGAGTACTAGCTCCAGATCATGTGGCAGTCATCTATCCTTCCTTTCCTTTCCTGTCCTTCTCTTCCCTTTCCAGAATGCACATTGAGTTTACAGCTTATTTCCAGGTGCGAGCCAGAGGGGTGCTAGGGTTGGGGGATAAAGGCAAGATACAATGACACTGCCATACAGCAATGTGGAGTAATATAAACAAGGGGCTGCACACATAGGATATAAGAAAATCACGTAACTCCCATGAATACAACCTGGTCAGATTCAACAACCACAGTTCTATAAACATATAGTAGGGGCATTCATTGAGCTTTCAGAAGATGGAATGGGGAGTTAAGGGAGGAGCCAACGGCCATGATGGACAGATGTAGGGTACAGCAACCACTCCCAGCTACATTCGGGCCTGCCCAGACTGAGTGTAAGTCCCTCAGAAATGGGGCAGGGTACAAGATCCTTATGGATGGGGTGGGGTGCAGAGAGAGACCCTGTTGAGGTGAGAGGGAGTTGGTTGGTTGATTTCTTTCAAGATTTTAGGATTTTTTTAATTTAACGCTAAAGTTTAGCATTAAATAAAATTGCTAGGTTGCAGCATTAGGCTACATTGCTGTTTGCCTACATACCTATTCTTGGGGGAAGCCTGACATTGAAAGGACAAGGAGGTGCTTGATATTGAGGTGAGGAATTGGCTTCTAGACCTGTAAGGCACAAATGTGCCCCCCCCCCCCACACACACACACACTACTGTGCTGTTGTAACTCAGGGCGAGTAGGTGTTTTGTCTAGTGTCTCTTTATTTAACAGTAGGGATGGAGAGCTGAATAAATGTCAGCAGGTCAGCTGTGTGACAGGCTGACATCCAAACACAATAGATGCCCTTGTAAGTGTCCATGTCAAAGAGAAAGTGTAAGTATTCACCCACTATACTGGACAGAGTTACCCAATATAACTGTTTATATATTTATCACCTACTCCAGAGGACAGGGTTACCTAATTTAATTGTGTATTTTTGTACAGTATCACCCACTTTACTAGACAGGGTTACCCAATATAACGATTTATATATTTATCACCCACTTTATTGGACAGGGTTACCCAAGATAATGATATATATCTTTATCACCCACTTTACTAGACAGGGTTACCAAATATAACTATTTATATATTTATCACCCACTTTACTGGACAAGGTCACCAAATATAATGATTTATATCTTTATCACCCACTTTACTGGACGGGGTTACTCAATATAATGATTTATATGTTTATCACCCACTTTACTGGACAGGGTTACCAAATATAACGATATATATATTTATCACCCACTTTACTGGACAGGGTTACCAAATATAACGATTTATATATTTATCACCCACTTTACTGGACAAGGTTACCAAATATAACGATTTATATATTTATCACCCACTTTACTGGACAAGGTTACCAAATATAGCGATTTATATATTTATCACCCACTTTGCAGGACAAGGTTACCAAATATAACGATTTATATATTTATCACCCACTTCCTTGGACTTGGTTACCCAATATAGCTGTTTATAATACAGTAATGACTTGACAAATATAACTGTTTATATATTTATCACCCACTTTACAGGACAAAAACATTACCTGATATAACTGTTTATATATTTATCACCCACTATGTATTACAGGATTAGCCAATATAGCTTTTTTCTTGGTGCTGGAGGGGGAAGGAGGGTGGCGGGCCAGATGGGCTTAGATAGGAGATCTTCTACTGTATCAATTGGGTCTGGTCAGGTGAGGGAGGTGGAGGAGTCTGTTTGGCACACGGGTGGGGGAAAGGATATATTAACAAGGATATAAACTTTGAGTGTATTATATACATACTACACTGTATATCTATACCTATTAATACTGATTAAATGATATTCACCAGGGTAGAGGGGGAATGAGGAGGAGGGTGCTGGTGGAGGGATGGCAGGGGGCTATGATGCATAAAAATGTTTGCTAGGTGGAAGGAGGTGGAATTACAGCACAGTGGGTGGGGGGAGGTATCTTATGCACTGCAGGGACTGCAGTTTGGGTATTTTACGCCACAGAGTTGCACAATAAGCACGGTGGAACTACTCAAACTGCCTAATTCGCCTGCAAATTGGCAATTTAAACAATATTATCTTGGGGAATTTGGGCAGTCTGCCAGTGAATAGCTAGATGAATTGTGTGTTTGGATTGTTTCCCCTGTATAGATCTTGTTTCTGTTAGACTGTTTTGTATTGTCATACCTTCTTTGTATCTCTTACACTGGACGTTTGTGAAAATGGGCATTTTTGCTCACATACCTTCCAGTATGCAAATAAAGATTGATTAAGATTGTTTGGTTGATAATCGATGAAGCAAAGTTGATGACATTTGCAAATTTATTTGTGAAGCGAATTTTGGCAACTTTGCCCATCTCTGCTACTCGGTGAGGTTGTGTAAGCTGCTGTAGGACTGTTCAGGTTTTCAGAAAATAATTAGATTCCTCAGGGGGAATAGCATTGAGGGTTACACAGCATGAGTAGGGGTAAAATTCTGGCTGATAAGCTTGGATGTGTGCCTATGCAAACATTGGGTGTAGTCACTGTCTTGCAGTAGGAGTCTCACACTGCCATGCAGCAGGAGTGTTGCAAAAGATGGACTGTACCCAAGTATCTTCTGTCATCACAATACTCCATTACCATGTTACCTAACAGCACAAGATGCGATCTACCTAAAAGCTGAGACGTCTTGTGCTATTGTTCTTCATTCCTCAGCAGCATTGTGGACTCACTGACAGTGTCATCACAACTGACCATTAAAAGCCGCCCACCTGCTGTCAGATTGATCCGTGGGGGTGTAAGGCGCCAGCTGGCAAGGTGTGTCAGGGCTCAGAATGGGCCTTGGGGATCTGAGGGAAGGACAGGGCTGGGGTAACATCAGGGGCATAAACTAAAGGAATAATGCATGACAGGGTGCGTGTCATGCTGGGATAACGCCACGCCTGGAGGGTTGGGCACAAGGCCGCAGGCTGAATGCATCCAATGCCCCAGGCATGGCGTTGTCCCAGCATGACACACACCCTGGAGTGCATTATTTCTATTATACAATGGCTTGTTGCTATATATAAAATAAAAAAATTATTTTAAAGAATGTTTTTATTAGTGTGGAAAAATATTTTTGTTTCTTAAGAGGAGATGCAAAAAAAGAGAGCAGCCATATTGATGAGACTAGACCTGTGGCGTTATGCTGGGATAATGCCATGGGTCCAGCCCCAAACTGACCAATCACAGTCCAAGATTCTTTCTTGCCATTGTATAATTAAGCAATAAGGCACGACCGGTTGTGGTATATCATGGGATATCGTCACGCCTCGAGTGGTTGGGCATGAGGCCGCAGGCTGAGTGCGTCCAACGACCCCGAGAAGTAACCATATCCCATGATATACCACACCCTGGAGTGACTTATTGCTATTATGAACCGAGTATGAAGTTTTATGAATAAAACAAATTAAAAAACAGGTTTTAAAACATTTTATGAATGAGTTTTTGGGTTGTGTAGGAGTACATTTTGAAAAATATAGTTCTCAGACAGTAGAGAACAAGGAGGCTGGTGGTGCCGGAAGTTTTTTGAAGCCGTGATGATGTAGCCCGATATCATCATGGCTTTAAAGAGCTCTCAGCCAATCAGATTCCTCTATTTACGATCCTCAGTTCATAATGTAAGATTGATCATTTGTGATATCACAGTGTAGGAGGTTACAGTGGCTGCTGAGGCATGAAGTGAAAACACACTAGCTATGTCTGTTGGCTTCTAGGTGGTATGGTTCTACGCCTCACCTACCACTATCTACAGTAGTAGAAAATCTAATTAGCAAAAGAAAACAGAAAGTACTCCAGAAATAGAAAATAACAACTGGCTACGTTTGAAAACTGATTTGCTGTTTCATTGTTGTTAATACTAGCGATTTACTTACATGGAATAAGTGAGAATAATGTATTATTTCTAAACAGAGACTGTCAAATTGTTACACCATGTTTTGTATTGCCTCCTAGGCGGACAAATTTCATATGTATGTCACATACTGTAAAAATAAGCCGGACTCCAGCCAGCTCATTTTGGAACATGCAGGGTCCTTCTTTGATGTAAGTACAGCTTGTGGTGCAGCAGGTTCATACTAAGGTAGCAATAGGAACAAAAAGGCGAAAGCCCATACGTGTTCCGTCCTTGTTAATAATACCTTAAGGCTGCTCCATTTAATATGTATGTGTCAAGTTTGGATTTAAACTCAGTTCAACTTTGGGCAATAGTTAAGTTTAAAGGAAGATTATTCCATAAGTTTTAAATTCTAACAGTATAAAAATATTTCCTAGCAGTGGTTCGGAACCGGACTCCTTGAGTTTGTAAGGGGTTTCCACTGGTTACGTGATTAGTGTTTTTAAAATCTATGTCAAGCTTACACATAGACTCAGGATCCTGTAATATGTCATACAGCAGAAGTAAGTCTCCGCATGCCCTACATGTTTCTAAAGACATTAATTTAAGTGAATTTAGCCCGTTATTGTATGATACTTCATGAAAACCCTCCACAGTCTTTGTGTACCTATGTTGTACTTGCTCTAATTTGTTCCTATCACCAAATCTGTAGGGGTTCCAGATCCGGGAAGAGTATTCCAGATGAGGCCGTACATACGATTTGTACAAAGGAATCATGACATTGCTTGATCTAGATGTGGTGTTTTTCTTTATTGACCATGCCACTCTGTTTGCTGTACTTATAGCCTTAGTGACATGCTGTTTGGAGCTTAAGTTGTTTGTTATTGACACACCCAAGTCCGTGTCTCAGTCTGTCACATCTAACTTGTGGCCTCCAATATAATAATTGTATTTATTATTTGATCTTCCCATGTGCATCACTTTGCACTTATCTGTGTTGAGTAGCATATCCCATTCATTGGTCCAAAATACTGTTTTGTCCAGTTCTTTTTGAAACCTTATAAAATCTTCCATACTTGTGCAAGCAGCACATAGTTTGGTATCATCCGTGTATTTCAAGGTCATACACTCAAGTTGTGTTGTCAGATCTGAGATGAAAATATTAAAGAGAACGGGGCCCAAAACTGAGCCCTGTGGGACTCCACTATAAATCGGTCCCTCGCCTGAAACATACCCATTGATTGTTACACATTGTCGCCTATTAGAGAGCCAGTCTGCTACCCATTTTACCAGATCTGTGTAAATTTTAAGTTTAACCATTTTCTCTAGTATGGCCCAATGCGGGGTCAGGTCAAAGGCCTTAGAGAAGTCCAAGTAGATTATATCACAGGGGATGTTATGATCTAAATATTTGCTAATGTGGTTATAAAAGGTCAACAAGTCAGTTAGTTGTACAACTTTTCCCTTTGACAAAACCATGTTGTAATGAATCATACTCCTGAATAAAAAAGAGGATTTTATCTTTACTAATACTCTCCAATAATTTCCCAATTACACAGGTGAGACTAATAGGGCAGTAGTTTTGCACAAGTGCTCTGTCTCCCTTTTTAAAGATTGGGACTACATGGGCAAGTTTCCAATCATTGGGGACTTCAGATTTAGAGAGGGATAATTCAAAGAGTATTTTAAGTGGCAGTAATAAGTGCTTAGCGATTAACTGGAGAATACCAGCAGATATTTTATGTGGTCCAGGGGATGATTCTTTTCTAAGGTTCTTAATTTTGTCTAGTATTTCAGTTTCAGAAATCTGTATAGCTGAATCAGGTGTTGATTTACCCTTTGTAAAAGTTTTTTTTTACCTTTTTATAAACACTGCAAAAATAAGTGTTAAATGCCTCAGCCATAGGTTTATTATCAGTTATTGTATCAGTGCCTATTCTGATAGGTCCAACCTCATTTTGTTTTTGTTTTTTCAGGGAATTAATATGTGAGTAAAATTGCTTAGCATTGGTGGCAAGCCTCACTTCCATGTTCCTCTTTGTCTGTCTGATTTTGGCCTTGCATAGTTTTTGATGTTTTTTGAAAGATTCATATGCAGTACAGGTTCCATATTTTAGATATTTTTTATGTAATGTCGCCTTTTTTTTTATTAGTTGTGTGATGTTTTGATTGAGCCATCTGGGACTTTTGTAGGAGCTCTCCTTTTCAACCTGTGGGATGTTATTCTTTGCAACTATCAAAATAGTACTTTTGATAGTTAGCCAGGCCTCATCAACCAACTTATTCCCTAGAACAACAGCCCAGGGTATGTTTTTCAGATCTGTTTTTATACCTGTATTGTCTGCTTTATTAAGAAGGAATATTTTGGTGCAGCACCTCCTAGATGTGTAAGTGTAATTTGCAGTGAACCATATTGTTTTATGATCACTGTTAGCTATTGCGGAATCAGTCAAATAGTTTTTACGGGATATGCTAGGTGAAGCCAACACAAGGTCTAATATTTATTTACCCCTTGTTGTTTCCTTGACATATTGCTCTAGGTTTAACTCTGCACAGGTGTCTAAAAACAAGGTACCAGGGCTAGATTTTGGAATACCATCTACCCAGTTGATACCAGGAATATTAAAATCCCCCAGTAAATACAATTTGACCTCTATTTCCTGCCTTACTAATCTCAGTCATAATTTGTTGTGTGAAGTCAGTGGTACTATCTGGCAGATGGTATAAACATCCAAAAATGACTGGCTTATTGTCAATACCCTGGACCTGCACTCAAGCAGATTCGTATCTGAAGTCAGTTTTAATTCTGGGTGTAATATCAATGCTAAATAGGGTGTTCTTAATATAGAGTGCTACCCCACCCCCTTTCCTACTTTTTCTTATGTTCTCAAATAAGTTGTAACCATTGATATTATTTCCACACAATTGTCCAGCATCTTGGGTCCAGGTTTCAGATATAGCTATTATATCAGTAGTTTTTGAATCTAATATAGCCATTAAATCATTTATTTTATTTGTTATACTTCTTGCATTAAAGGAAAGAACAGTTTGTTCCGATTTTGTCTGCTTATCGATGTATGAGCTTTTATATGTCCTACCTGTAGACATACCCTCCCCCCTAGTAGCTAGTTTAAAGCGACTGTTCCCAGAGCACGGTTGATATTTGTTGCTAGTTGTCTAGTACTTCTCCTATTAAGGTGCAGCCCATCCCTTGCATACAGTTCCTTCCTGTTGTCAAATGTTTGCCAGTTATCTATTATTTGAATATCTCTGTCCCTACACCAGTTTCCAAGTCGAACATTTATCCTCTGGATAGTCAGATATTTTTCTTTGTGGGTCCTGGGAAGAGGAAGAATATTTGAAATAATCACTTTGTGACCCTCATTCTTTAATGAGGAGGCTATTGTAACTAACTCATGACCTATATCTTTTTCATGTATTTTACCCACATCGTTGGTGCCTACATGCAATGTAATAATAGAGTTTTCTGGGATATTAAACAGCAGGTTCCTACTTTCGGCACTGCTACTCTCCCCCAGCATGTTCGATCCCTTGCCGTATCAGTAGTGAGCTGCTCAAGTTTGGCATAAAAATTCCATCTATACAAGAAGTTACATCCCTTGTAATATTGTTATTGTGTATAGTGGGCAAAAAAAGACCGGCTTCCCGGTCTGAAAAACATGCCCCCATGTCGGCCCACTCAGCCTTGTTTTGTGATTTCACAAAATGAAGGCTGCATGAGGGCACCACATTCAGTTCTATGGGGCTGATATTTTCAAACATATTCATACCCTTTAGTGCTGGGATTTTAGTATATCAAAGTGATTGATCAACTAATTGGGTCCCTGTTAGGCACTCCTCCTCTTCCTACTCTCTGTCTACTGCCCTAGCAAACTTCCTTACTACAAATTGCTCCTGTCCCTGAACCTGCCATGCCCCTCTATCCCTCGCCAATGCCTGACCAGCGGCCTTAGCCTTGCTACAGAAGCTGCCATATAACCCCAACCTTGCACTTATGTGCTGGGCCTATTTTGCCCTATGTACTGTTTATAACTGTATAACTGTGATGTATTTCCTCTGTTGTTTACAGCTGTTACTACTGTGCTAATTTACCTTCTCTGCTGCTTCTTGTCACAAAAATTGTTACTTGATACTATAATACTCTAAGCATTCAGTGTGCGCTGCTTGTATATTCATGCAATCGTGTATCCTTATGCTGTTTTTAATTTTTTTCTGTTTACTGTTCACTTGATAACCTACGTGTTATATGCATGTACCCCGGTCGCACTGGGAGGCAGGCATCTTGTTGGTCAGTGTGCCTTTCCTGGTGAAACAATTGCAATAAATAAATAAATTGCTTTGCTATACTAAAATCCCAGCACTAAAAGGTATAAATATGTTTGAAAATACCAGCCACATAGAACTGAATGTGGTGTGTTCACACAGCCTTCGTTTTGTGACATCACAAAACAGGGCTGCATGGGCCGACAAGGGGGTGTGTTTTTCAGACCAGGAAGTTGGTCTCTTTTTGACCACTATACACATTAACAAAATTACCAGGGATGTAACTTCTTGTATAGATGGAATTTTTATGTCAAACTTGAGCAGCTCGCTGCTGATACGGTAAAGGATCAAACGGGCTGGGGCAGGTAGCTACTAGGAAGCTGCTCTTTAACTGTTGGCACACATCTTGTTATATCTGAAATTCTGGTCCTGGGTAACAAGATACCATAATCTGGTCCTTATTATTTCCACATCTGTACTGTAGGTATCACTATATTTAATAATAGAGTCTCCGAAGACAAATTTGGATGTGTCATCCCTAACTAAGGTATCATGGGCGATTGCAGCACTACAACTGACAAATGCTTCAGAAATAGCTGGGGGGGGTCATCCCTAGCAGAAACAGAAACTGAAGTAACATTGGTGTCTGTATTGTCATTGACATTTTCTTCTAGAATTTCGAATCTGTTATTTATTTCTATTGTGAACGTGGGTTTTGACACTGTTCTTTTCCTGACAGTAATCTTGACCCCTACTGAAGGTCCATCTATATGAAGCTCTTTATGTTTTTGGAGATTTGGTGCCTGCTCTGGTGAAGGTCAGGGCTTGCAGGCAAATCACACGTTCTTTTCCCGTTATTAGTTATTATTTCACTTTCATGATCAATTTTAGTGACAACTTCCTGTATTTTAATTATATCTTTAAGTTCTTTGACCTCAGCATGTAGGGCAGAGTTTTCAGACTGAATGGAACCCAGGAGCTCACATCTAGTACAGATGTAGTCAGCAGATTTCAAGTTGAGGTCACTATTCTTGCTAATCAGACAGACAGGCAGTGCATACCACAAGTTTACTCTGTGTCAAAAGAGTATTTATTATACTTTTGTGCATATTTGGGAAGAATGCTTCAGCCATATTTGTGTGTAAACATTAATAATGTGGTGAAAATTGTTTTGACATACACACAAAGATAAACTCAAAACTTGTCCCATAAGAATTTATTTCCTAGACTTTCATAGATTCATAAACCAGCACCTTAAATCCTAACGCCAAAGAGGCTTGTATCGCAGCTGAAAACTCCTTTATCAGGGCAATTTAATAGGCTCAAGATACGTTGCTACACACAGCTAGACCGTTTGTATCACACAGTGAAGTAGAACTATCACAAGGGTAACATAATACTGGGTGCTATTTACTAGGTATGCTTTGGAAGTATAGGACATGGTATATGGCTTCTGAACCCTTATTCCCTTGTTTCATCTCCACACGTGCATGCCCCACTCCTGCTCACCCCGCTCACAGTGGTGCGAGATTTTAACTACGAACTGACCTGGATGTGCCTCCAAAGGTCAGACCACCCATCCAGTCCTGTTTCAAACCACAAATGTACTTTAACAGTTAAAAAATACTGTAGGAGCACATAAAATGGAAAACTACCCCGATAGAATATTTATGTAAAAGCCTAGACGTGAATCCAGATTAGCTTGCGGAGCAGTTGTCCGTGCAAGACTGCTCCGAACTACACTTCCCTTCCTACTTCCTACAACAGGGCTCCAGTTACCTTGGAGACACCTGAAACGTGTACATTAACACAATTGCAGCTCCTTTAGTTTAAAAAACAAGTGGCGATTGTGCTGTTTGAGCCTGTCTCATGACGCAAAGTCGTCTTACAGGTCAGTAGCAATTTTGGCATTCCTGACTGAAGTTGGTTGTCTGCTCCTCTGCAGTGCAACACAGGGTCAAGTCTTGGATCTTTTGAAAGCGGTGGCATAGAATCACTCACACGGTTACTGTCTCATCCTCTGTAATGAAGCCTCATGCTCACAGTGCCCTCACTATAGCAGAGTCCTGTAGCAGTAGTCTGCTCTGTCTTTTATAAAGCAGAATGCTATGGAAGTACCAGACTGCACAACTGAGATAAGCCCTGTGTGATGAATGGTGTATTCGCATATGGTATAATGAAGTCTCCAGTAACACAACAGCTTTTTTTGGTGGAACCATAAAAGAAACCAAATTGCCCTCAGTTAAAAAGGAGTTATCATTTAGTTAAGTCAAGCAGAATAAGGTAGCATCACTGACTAAAGTGAAACCCTGGGCAGTGATATGTTTCTTGTTCCTCAAACAGGAATCAGTCCTCATGTTCAAGTTCTGTAGGGTTACACAGAAGCTGTTCTGGATAAACCTGAGTTTGAAGAGTTATTTTATAGGGGCAAGGCACATTCCACTTCCCACAACTCCCACATTTCAAAAATGTGGCATTGTTCTACCCTGTCAGGCTCAAAGGCTCATCTTTTTTCTGCAAAAAAGTTAGGAACACTCCCACTTCTGGTCAGAACACAGCTACTCTGCATTGTTGGGTTTGAATGGCTTACCATGACTGTAGATTCTTCTTCTGCTTGCATTGCATGCAGCTAAAGTTGTTCTACACTTACATGTATTCACAGTTGTTTTACACCTATGTTACATGAATTGGCAGTTGTGTTACACCTATGACATATGTAGCTACAGTTCTACACCTGTGTTACATGCATCTACAGTTGATCTTCACCCATGTTACATGTATCTGCGTTTGTTTTACACCTAAGTTGCATGTATCCACGGTTGTCCTACACCTGTTACATGTGTCTACAGTTGTCCTACACCTATATTACATGTATACACAATTGTTTTACACCTATGTTATAAGTATTTATGGTGTTCTACACCTCCGTTACATGTATCCACAGTTATTCTGCACTTACGTTACATGTGTCTACAGTTACTCTACACCTACATTACGTTTGTCAGCAGTTGTTGTACACTTATGGTACATGTATCTACATTTGTTCTACATGTACATTACGTGTATCTGCAGTTGCTCTGCATTTATGTTCCATGTATCTACAGCTGTTCTCCAGCTACGTTACGTCTCTGCAGTTCTACACCTATGTTACATGTATCCACAGTTGTTCTGCACCTACATTACATGTATCTACAGCTGTCCTACACCTACTTTACATGTATCCACAGTGGTTCTGCACTTATGTAACATGTATCTACAGTTGTTCTACCCCTACATTTCATGAATCTAGAGTTCTGCACTTATGTTACATGTATCTGCAGTTGTTGCACACCTACTTTATATGTATCTACAGTTGTTCTGCACCTACATTACAGGTATCTACAACTGTTCTACATCTACATTACGTGTAACTACAGTTGTTCTGCATGTATGTGTCTGCAGTTGTTCTATGATTATGTTACATGTATCAACAGTTGTTCTGCACTTGTGTCTACAGTTGTTCTACACCTATATTACATGTATCCACAGTTGTTCTGCACCTACATTATGTGTATCTACAGCTGTTCTACACCTACTTTACATGTATCTACAGCTGTTGTACACCTACTTTTCATGTATCCACAGTGGTTCTGTACTTATGTAATGTGTATCTACAGTTGTTCTACCCCTACATTACATGTATCTACAGTTGTTCTACACCTGTATTATATGTATCCACAGTTGTTCTACACCCACATTACATATAACTACAGTTGTTCTGCACTTGTGTATCTACAATTGTTCTACACTTGTTACATGTATCTACAGCTGTGCTATACCTATGCTACATGTATCCGCAGTAATTCTGTACTTGCATTACATGTATTCACAGTTCTACACTGATGTTACATGTATCCACGGTAATTCTGTACTTATGTTACATGTATCTACAGTTGTTCTACACCTATGTTACATGTATCTACAACTGTTCTATACCTACGATACATGCATCCACAGTAATTCTGTACTTACATTACATGCATCCACAGTTGTTCTGCACTGATGTTACATGTATCCACAGTAATTCTGTACTTATGTTGCATGTATCTACAGCTGTTCTACACCTATGTTACATGTATCTACAACTGTTCTATACCTATGTTACATGCATCCACAGTAATTCTGTACTTACATTACATGCATCCACAGTTGTTCTTCACTTATGTTACATGTATCCACAGTAATTCTGTATTTACGTTACATGTATCTACAGTTGTTCTACAACTATGTTACATGTATCTACAGCTGTTCTACATCTATGTTACATGTATCTACAGCTGTTCTATACCCATGCTACATGCATCCACAGTAATTATGTACTTACATTACATGTATCTGCAGTTGTTCTGCACTGATGTTACATGTAACCACAGTAATTCTGTACTTACGTTACATGTATCTACAGTTCTACAACTATGTTACATGTATCTACAGCTGTTCTACACCTATGTTACATGTATCTACAGCTGTTCTGCACCTATGCTACATGTATCAAGTGTCAGTGGCTCAGCAGGTAGCACACTCGCCTCTGAGGCCGGGAGATCAGAGGGCTGTGGGTTCAGTTCCCACATCTGGCACTTGGGTTAATAACTCAGTACTGACACTGTAGTGCAGCATGAGAGGGGTGCTGCACTTCTGAGGTGCCGTCTTTTGGATGAGACATTAAACCGAGGTACAGTCGGCCTGGATTGGTGGTAGTTCAGATGGATGTTAAAGATCCCATGGCACTTATCGAAAAGAGTAGGGGAATTTTATTGGAAAGAAATTGGGCGTCATTACAACAGAATAACAATCGTAACAATCAGACAACTAAAACAAAAACATATCCAGTTCAAGAATCATTAAACAAGGCTTCACAATTACTCCACAGAAGGTTGACTTGGAGTCTAGGATAAACAAGATAATCCCTTCTTTTGACAGAACATAGAGCATTACGGATATTACAGAGAATTACATGCTTGTGAACGATTTTTGATGTAAAACCAATATACATCTTGCTTGCCAGATACAGTATCTAATGCGCAAAAATCACATATAATGTTTCAACATGGTATTTAACGTTAAGTATTGCATTTGTGCAGAACATAATTTGTTCATCGATATGTTTAAAATAAGGGTTCAGACCACTCAGTAGCTAAACTGGACCAAATATCCAAGGAAAGCAGGCATTCAAGAAATAAATGTTGCTGGGTTTCCAAAACTTCTAAACAAGTATCCCTGGGGCAGTAGCGCAAGTTCAAAGCTTTGTGCTTATGATTACTTTTACCCTAGCCTATCATAATTGCTTAACCAAACCATGTCCCATATGTAAGAGGTAAACGAGGGTTCTGAGTTGCATGAGAACCAGGAGAAATGGTTTGAGGGCAAAAGGAAAAATTACATCTTCCTGAGCCTCACTCTCCAAATCCTATTATATAACATCAGCCTCGACAAAACACAAAAAATCCTGAGGTAGGAGGTTCCAAGTTAAGGCCATTTTAAAACCTTCTTTCCCATAAGAAGGAATATCCTGAGACCGAGAAATAATACCTTTATAATTGACATCCCAATTATCTAAACATAAAGAAAACCAGGCCATGAAATACGGTTTCCAAAATGCATTCCCAGGCTTCAAAGCCTTACCAAAATTATAATTAAAAAAAAGACTATGAAAGAAACCAACAGGGTGAATCATATTAACACCACCTTCCTTTATAGGCCAGTATGTAAAACTTCTCTTTATGGGGTTTAGTCTGGACCCCCAAAGACCTTTGAAAAATGTCCCATTTAATTTGGTGAACAGGGCTATAGGGGGTGGAAATACATAACTTAGGTATAAAAAAATAGGAACAACTAAAGTTTTAAGTAGAACGACTCTCTTTTTCTTTCCCATCAAAACTTGCTTCCAACTATCGATTAAACCTTCCGCTTTTTTTAAAGCATTAGTCCAGTTATAAACTTGCATATTCCCTTGTCCAAAATAAATCCCCAAATATTTAAATACTTCAAGTTTTACAGGAATTCCAGCATAAAGAGCGTTATTGGGGAGAAGGTCATGTCCTATTGGTACACATATACTTTTAGTAAGGTTAATTTTAGATCCTGATACGGAAGAAAAAGCATGTAAGACCTGAACAATAGCATCTTGCTTTGTTTCCAAATCTATTACCAAGACCAAATCATCAGCATAGGCCAATAATTTAATTGGTGGTGAGGAAGGAATACAATTTAAACCTACAATATTAGGGCAGAGTAATATTGCTCTCAAGAGAGTATCAATATAAAAGTTATAAAGCAGCAGACTTAAAGGACACCCCTGCCGTACACCACAGGCAAGGGAGATGGGGTTTCCCAACCAACCATTAACATTGGGTATAACCACAGCATCCTTATATAAAAGGTGTATCCAAGAAAGGAATTGTATGGGAAAACCAAAGGCTACCAAAACTTGGAACAAGTATTCATGAGAAACTCTATCGAAGGCCTTTTCTTGATCTAAGCCTAATATCCACCCCGAAATGGCTTTCTGTTCGCCTAGAGCAAATAATTTACGTAATAAAACAAGGTTATCATATTGATATCTTCCAGGAATACCACAAGTTTGAGTAGAACTTATCTTGCAGGATGCAATTTTGAGCATTCTAGACAGCAAAATTTTTGCAAGAATCTTATAGTCAACATTTAATAGACTAATAGGCTCCAATTATTAATATCAGTAACATCTCCTTTTTTGAAAATTAAAATTAGTAAGGCCTCCTTCATAGTATTAGCCATAGTATCTAAACGTAACATTTCATTATACAATAAGGTCAGAACTGGAACAAGATCAGAGGAAAAGGTTTTGTAAAATTTGCAGAAAACCCGTCTGACCCCTGGGCAGAATGGGAACATAAGTGATGAATAGCTTGTTTCACTTCATTTCTCCTATATCAGCAGACAGCATATCTTGTTCAGATTCAGAAAGCTGAGGCAAATGCAATGAATTCAAAACACTGTCAGCATTTTCAAGAACAGATTTAGTACCAAACATATTGGAAATATGTTGCTCACAAAAAGTAACTAAAGCCTCAGGTGGCGTAACTAAATCACTAATCGAAGATCGAAAGATGAAATTAATTTAGAATCTATTCTACCTTTACAGGCTCGAAAGGGATCAAGACAGCCTTTATTAATACGGGTACCAAAACGAGCTTCTTGACCCAAAGAATTAGCTCGATCATACTGAAGATGTCTCATTTGAGTACTAATTTCCTCAATTTGTGAACTATAGTCATTACCAGTAGAATTGGCCAAAGAAATTAAGTGTTGTAATTGGTGTCTCAAAGTTAAATAATTCAGGTATTTAATGTTCTGCGTATCTGCAGCCTTTTTTTGAAAGACTTGTTTCCATCTTCGTTTAGAATCCTCCCACCAGTCTATCCCAGTGTCATAAAATTCTACAACTGACAAACGTGCTACAAATTCCTTATGCCAGACTTTCAGAAAAAAGGGGTTATCAAGTAAAGAATCGTTAAGGCGCCAACCATTCTTTCTACAACGTGGGGCAGAGTTCCAGGAAAACGATGCACAAAGGGCAACGTGATCCGAGAATTCTATCCCCACAGTTTTACAAGAAAGAAGTAGCAAAACTTTAGACAAAAAAATAAAATCAATTCTAGTTCGAAGTTCCTTTAAAAGGTAAACCTCCAGATTTGTGAAAATGCCTATATGCATCCACAAGATGAGCAGTGGAAACAATTTCATTTAATGCCAAAGAATCACAGAAAAGCTTAGGAGTTTTAAGGCCTCGATCCGATTGATGCAGGCCACAGTTAAAATCTCCATCAAAAAAGTAATCTGGAGGTATGTAAGTAGGGTCTTACTAAATGGAAAAGAGAGACCCGTTGTGCTTTGGTTTGGCATAAACACTGAATTAAGAAATCTTTCAGTTTTATAAGAAAGTCCAATAACAGGGCTCTACCTGGAGAAATATCAACTAATCTAGACACACGAAATTCAGTATTGGAGAATAAAATGCCAATACCATCACAAGTATCTAACCCCATAGACCAAAAAGAAGGGCCCATAGTCCATGCCTTAGAGGCTTGGCTGAGCTCACCATGAGATTTTAATCTCATATCCACTAAACAAATAATGTCACATTTAAGATCTGTGAGTGTTAAAAAAACGCCTCCCAACTTCTTTTGCCCTTTAATACTATTTACGTTTAACGAACAAATGGATAAAGAAGACATTTTAAGAGCTACATGGAGATTTACCCCTTTGGCTTTGTCGTGTACGTTTGGCTATAGGGTCAATAGTATTACCATCCTCCACATCAGGGTAGGAGCGAATGGAAGATGTATCCGTTTCATCCCCTCCAGAGTCCTTGTCTGATAAGTCAGTAGCTAAAACTGCGAATTTATTAGTGGACTGCCAGGTACAAGTAGTACTATCTTTATTTCGGCTAACAACAGCAAGACCCTTTCTAGTTCGTTTATGAGCGACAGTAATAAAACCAGAAGTGTCTGCAGCCAAGGCTGTAGGAGGGGGGGGAGGGGGGAGGCATTACAATCTCCGATAATTTGGAACTAGTGACCTTGGAGGAAACATTAGAAACAGCAGAAGAAACTGCTGCCGAAGATGTTTGAGGGTCTGGAATAGCGACCATAGAAAGTTCTGTGGGATTAGTTGTAGAGAGAGGGGGAGGACCATTATCTAAACTCTGAGAAGCAACGTTTTGGGCTTGCAACTGTTGGGCAATGGTAATCAAACCATCGTGAGAAGGACAATCGTCTCTATTATGAGATGCCCAAGGGCATCGACCATAAGCATGGCCCGTCCCTTCACATAAGTTACATTTGAAGGAATTGGAACAGGTGCATGGAATTATGCCCAAATTCAAAACAGTGACTGCATTTTAGAGTATCACAGGCTGAGCTGAGATGGTCAAGAGAACCACACTTAAAGCATGATTTAGGCTGACCTGCATAAAAAATAAAGCCCTTATCTTTACCTAAATAAAAGAAATTAGGTAAATGTTTAGGACCAGTGTTGGTAGGATAGAGTTTAACTCAGACCCTCCAACTACCATCCCATATTTGTTCACTATCAAGATTAGGTATAGGCCGGTTTAAAACCTCGCATCGTTTATTTAACCAAAAAAGAATGTCTTCAATATGAACCCTTCATTTTGAAAACAATAGAAATATTACGACAGCTGGTTTAGTAAGAGGATGGCTTGAAAGGGGACCAAATAGGTGAGGTCTGAAGCTTTTCATATTGAGCCCAAAATCTATCAAGTCCAGAGATTTGCTTGAAACTAATATCAAAATTAGAATTCCTGTATTAATTAAGGCAAAAATCTCAGAAGAAAAATTTCATTGACCCTTTAAGTAATGTTTTAGCAAATGTATAAGCGGTCAGGAGGCACTTCCAAACCTCCTTTATAAAGTAATCTAACAGCATTCCTTCTAGGTGCAGGTTCACCTTTAGTTTGGAACAAATCAGCAAGTTTAAAACTTGAGCCTGAGGACTCTTTTACAGAAGTCTGCAAGGTAGGAGTAGCAATTAAATTACCAATAGAGCCATTATTTGCAGTAGAAACATTGGCCTTAGCAATATTACTGAAAGAATCGAGTCCTGAAACCACATTAGAAAGTCCTATACCCCGGGGTTCGTTGGAGCTCATGGTATCCTTCAGGGAAGATTTTTAACATATTCATGTAGACTGGTCTTGCAGTCAGGTCCAGACCCCCATCCCTTTCTCCCAACCAGCATTTGTAAGAGCTTTGTCCGGGGACCACTGCTTGAATGGTCACTATGTGATGGAGAGGTTTTTGATTTAGTCTTTTATAAACAGAAAAACCTCCACGTTTTGTCCAACCGGGCTTTATCAGCGAAAAAAGAAAACGGTAGAATCAGAGGCTTCTAAGTAAACGAACTGAGGTTTAAGATGCAGAGTTGGAGCACTTACTTCATTGGTACAGCCTGTAGCTTCAGTTTTTTGTGAGTGTCCGGTGTCCTGGAGGTGCGTGTCCGGCTCTGAGCACCGCAAGGTGGATTTTGCAAAACCGCCATCCGTCGTCGGCGTCGCCGCTAATGCGGAAGGAACCATAGGCGTCGTAGTGTTGTGCACGCCAGCTGAGGGCTTTCCACTCTCCGCGTCACTGAGAGAATGGCTTCGGAAATGTGTCTGTTCAGATGCCTGCGCAGAGGACGCAATCTCGGAGTCGAGCAGCTGCAATTGCAGGACCAGGGCCGAACGCTTCACCATAAGCCTAGAGCCAGACAAGCTAGCAACTTCACAGGTAGATGAATCAGTTTGCCTTCCGTGTAACGTAAATTCTTTGGCAGAATCAGCTTCAATTATGGTATCACTGCAGGCGGTAGCCACATCTAAACGTTCCTCTGTGGCCTCTAGGATAGGTAGCACTGGGGAGGAGGCCCACTCCCCAGAGCTCACAACGTCCATCTCTTCCCGGGGATCATGCAGACTGGCCATCATGCAACCAGCGCAAAGGCTCCACCTACACAGAGTAGGGGAATTTCCCCAGTGTCCTGGCCAAATTTCCCTCATTCACTAAAATATACCACCAACAGCTTAATCTGGTTCAAGATCAGTTGGCATTCATCTGTATCCCCTTCCCCGGGTCGTGCTTGAAAATAGGCAGGATTTGTCTAGTGCACTTACCCGGTCAACAAAAACTAAATAAAATAAAATAAAAATAAATAAAATAAAATCCACAGTAATTCTGTACTTACATTACACTTATCCACAGTTGTTCTGCACTGATGTTGCATGTATCTACAGTTGTTCTTTTTTTTTATAGTTTATGTTTATTGGGTTAACAATGAACATATAAATGTAAATCCAGACGCAGTACATAAGAATTGAAAAGGCCATGGCCAATGAGGGTGCCACCCCTCTTAATACATGCAGATTAAAGAGAAACATACTCCATCAATAAGATACATCTTTGGAGGGTAACCCACAAAGGCTATTAAAGCCAGTAAACAAATAGTGACAATATAAATGCTGTAGTTACAAACCCATGAACTGCATGAATATACTGGAAACCACAGTAAGTACAGAAAGTCTCCAGTTCCTACAAGAGGAAATGAGGATACATGCCTAGTCCAGTAATTAATACCCTAAAGGTATTTATCCAGAAGGGACTGTGGCTCTACACTGTAGGTGCTTAGTCAGGCATGTTAGTAATAGGTGGCTTAGTTAAAACGTGAGAAATTACAAACCTGGGGGAATGCAAAATATAACAACAGCACCCCAGATCCTCCAACCACCTACCACTGAACAGGCAGGAGCTAAGAGACTCATGGAAATAAAAACATCCTGCCCCAGCAAGTTTATAACAAAATATAGGAGCCTAGAATGCAACCCTCCTTAGAAAATAGTAAATAAAAATGTCATTCCAAAAAGTTCAAAGATAGGCAGGTATGGACAGTAAACAAAACAGGAGGCAAACCTGGATGGACATCTCCTGTAGAATAAGTCAGGTAGCTCCCCCTTTGTCACCCACATCATTGGACTGAGGCTGATCTTCATTCTGGTGTCTAAATGGGACATGGCGTTGAGCCCACTTTGAGGCTTCACCAGCATCAGAAAACAAGTAAACTTTCCCTTGGTGCACCATGTGAAGACTAGCTGGGAAAAGCATACCATGGGACACCTTGGCTTTCTCAAAATGGCACGCACACCGTTGAATTTGTTTTTCTTTTGCCGAGTGGCGTAATTGAGATCAGGGTATAATTATACCTGGTGGCCATCCTGCAGTAATGTTTTTTTTTTTTGGTGAGCCAGCACTAGAATAAAGTCTCTGGTCCCCACTTTGTCCAGAACCATAACAATGTCCCTTGGGATTCTTTGGTCATCCCTTCCAAGCTACTCTGTAGGCTTTCTGTATCTTAAGGTGGAGATCGATGAGGGGTTGTCCCAATTGCTGCTCTAGCCATTCGAGTAAAAATAACTTCAGGTGATCCGTTTCACTCCTCTGAGGCATATCGACAGTCCTTAAATGTGCTGCATGAGCTTGATTTCCATTAGTCTCAAGACGAGACTTTAAATGTGCATTTTCTTTTACCAGACTAGTGGTTGCATACAGGGCCCCCTCAGAGCACTTATGAGTCTACGTGGATTCTGTTATTACAAAAGTTCAGTCCATTTCAAAGGTTGTGACTCTGCTGGTCAGTGAATTAAATTTGTTGGCTAGACCTTCAACGGATGAAATAAGTCGGGTTATTTTCGAGCCGAGACTCTGTAGCACTTCTTCCCCAGCATCAGCAAGTTCAGCCACAATAAAGCTGACCATGAAGCTGGGGGTCCGGGAGCGTTCTTGCTCTTAGCTCCCTCCTGTTGAACTTTTTCTTTCTATTGATTCTCCATTTGGAAAGACCAAATCTTCCGATTGCTAAAAAGTTCTGCGATGGGTTTCAAATCGCTCAAACAAAATGTTGAAAGAGTGATAATACAAGAAAGATGCAGAGCATTGGTCCCTGGTGGCCATGTCGCTCGGGCTCCAGAGTGCCCCTGTACCTACAGTTGTTCTACACTTATGTTACATGCATCTACAGCTGCTCTACACCTATGTTACATGTATCTACAATTCTTCTACACCTAGGTTACATGTAGCCATATTTGTTCTACACCTATGTCACATACACACACACATATAGTTGTTCTACACCTAGGTTACATGTACCTGCAATTGCACTATATGTGCACTACATGTATCAACAGTTGTTCTACATCTACGTTGCATATATCAATAATTGTTTTACTGCTAAATTACATGTATCTACAGCTGTTTTACCCCTATGTTACATGTATTTACAGTTGCTCTGCACTTATGTTACAGGTATCCACAGTTCTGCACCTGTTACATGTATCTACAGTTGTTCTACACCTATATTATATGCATCTACAGTTGTTCTACACCTATGTAACCAGTCTCTACGGTTGTTCTACATCTAGGTTATGTGTATCTACAGATTTTCTGAACCTACATTTCATGTATCTGTAGTTGTTCTACACCTACGTTACATGTATCTACAATTGTTCTACACTTATGTTACATATATCTACAGTTGTTCTACACCTAGGTTACATGTGGTCACAGTTGTTCTACACCTATGTTACATTTAGCCACATTTGTTCTACTCCTGTGTTACATGTATATACATTTGTTCTACACCTAGGTTACATGTACCTGCAGTTGCACTACACCTATGTTACATGTGTCAGCAGTGGTTCTACATCTACATTACATTTACTGGCCCCTATGCATGAATGGGCAGAGTGGCTAAATGCCGTGCATCTGAGGTGTGTAGCCACTCCACACCCATTGCACCCTCCACGCAGGATGCACAAACTGGGGTGCGCAGCCCCTATGCACCTGATCACCTGGCCGCGCGGACTGCAGTGTGCTGGGGGTGGGTGAGGGATGTGCCAGCACTACACACAGTGCACAAATGCAGTAGTGCTGCCCACGGGGATGCAGAGGAGGGTGTCAGTTATGCTAGGTGGGATCTTGCGTAACACACTGCTCACCCCAGTGGACTACACCTGCCAGTCGCTGCAGCACCAGGACCCAACCACTGGAGCTGCCCCTGCCCATGAGGCTGATGAGGAGGGCTGGGGCGGCTGCATGGCTGAGAGCCCGTCCATGTGGGCAGCATGTCCATCATGGACATAAACCAGATAGATGCGTAGATTCGCCCAGCCCCTGAGTGCTGACCAGCCCCCCTCACCACAGGACTGCCCCCACACCGTTGGTGCCAAGCACACTCCACACATGCCAGGCCCTGGCCCCCATAGTCAGTGAAGCCCCCTTCCAGATGTACACCCCATCCCCAGAGCACCAGTGCCCCTTCCCCCACATGGACATCCGAGCCCGTCCTCCCTGGCCCATCCGGTACCAGGTACCATAGGCACTGAACACCCACTGGTGCCCGGTCCATACAGACAGTGTCTGAACAGCTCTGCCTGCCTGCCCACCCCCGGAGTCCCTACCCATCCCCCCAGCAACATCATTGGTGTACAGTGGACCCTATCCTCTGCAGCACCGAACCCCCCCACCCAATACTTGACTGTTGGTGCTGTGGCTGCAGCCAGTGGCACTGCCCTTCTCACACCTCCATGGCCACCAGCCATCCGATCACTGCTGGAGGTGTACTGCCTATAAATAGGGGCACACTCCCAGCATCAGTCAGATGGCCAGCGGCCATGGAAGTGTGAGGAGGGCAGTACCTCTGGCCACCCGAGGCTGCAGCACTGATGGTCAGGTGTTGGGTGGGGACAACTGTACACCAATGATGTCGCTGGGGGGATGGGTAGGGACTCTGGGGGTGGGCAGGCAGGCAGGGCTGTTCAGACACTGTCTGTATGGACCGGGCACCAGTGGGTGTTCAGCGCCTGTGGTGCCTGGTACCAGATGGGCCGGGGAGGACGGGGCTCAGATGTCTGTGTGGGGGAGGGGGGCACTGGGCAGCTGTTCACCACTGCTGTCCTGGGGGTACCGGACTCGGGGGTGTGTGACTGGGGCAGGTTTACAGGTGCATTGCCACAAAGGGCAGGGCAGCCGTGTGTGTGGGGCATCATGTGCCAGGTTGGTGCCATGTACTCAGGGACCAGGGACTGGGCATGCATGTGGTGGTGGGGGGTTGTCCCACAGAGCGGCCATACTGGTGTGTGTGTGTGCGGGGGAGGGGGCATTCCAGGGGCTGCATCCATAGGGGCATAGCTGCATGGGTTTGGGTGCCTGCAGTGCCTATTCACACACCTGGACTTGCACCTTCTCGTGCTAGGGATCTTCTTTTGAATCCAGGAGGGCATCCGATTGGATGCCCAACTGGTCTCTAACTCCAGCCACCCTGCAGAGTCCTGTGCACTGGGGAGGCAGAGCCTCAGACAGGTGGTGGCCATTGATGAATACGGCTAGTGTGCACCTGTCCACAGGTGCAGAGCTAAGCAGGTGGGATATGCGCCTCCGGCATGTAATTCCCACCTGATAGTGCATAGGGCCCAATGGTAGTTGTTTTACAGCTAAGTTACATGTATTTATAGCTGTTTTAGCCCTACAATACAGGTATTCTCAGTTCTGCACTTACGTTATATTTATGTATAGTTGTACTACACCTACATTATATGTATCCACAGTTGTTCTACACCTATGTTACATGTATCTACAGTTGTTCATGTATGTACAGATTTTCTACACCTATGTTACATATGTCTTTACACCTGTGTTACATGTATTCACAGTTGTTCTGTATCTACATTACATGCATCTGCAGTTGTTCTACACCTACGTTACACATATCTGCAGTTGTTCTACACTTATGTGACATGTACCTACAGCTGTTTATCACCTAGATTACATGTATCCACAGTTGTTCTACACCTACGTTACATGTATCTACTGCTGTTCTACAGCGACGTTACATGTATCTACAGTATTACATGTATCTACCATTGTTCTACACCTATGTGACATGTATCTACAGTTGTTCTGCACCTTACATGTATCTAGTGCTGTTCTACATCAACGTTACATGTATCTACAGTTATTCTACATCTGTGTTACATGCACCTAGTGCTGTTCTACATTGGCGTTACATGTATTTGCAGTTATTCTACACCAATGTTACATGTATCTACCATTGTTCTACACCTATGTTACATGTATCTACAGTTGTTCTGCACCTTACATGTATCTAGTGCTGTTCTACATCGACATTACATGTATCTACAGTTATTCTACATCTGTTACATGCACCTAGTGCTGTTCTACATTGGCATTACATGTATTTGCAGTTATTCTACACCAATGTTACATGTATCTACCATTGTTCTACACCTATGTTACATGTATCTACAGTTGTTCTGCACTTTACATGTATCTAGTGCTGTTCTACATTGGCGTTACATGTATTTGCAGTTATTCTACACCAATGTTACATGTATCTACAGTATTACATGTATCTACCATTGTTCTACACCTATGTTACATGTATCTACCATTGTTCTACACCAATGTTACATGTATCTACAGTTGTTCTGCACCTTACTTGTATCTAATGCACAGTTCCAGCTTCAGGCCCAGGGCAATGGGCATCCAAATTTCATCCTTCAGATTCTCCAGGTCTAGTTGTTAGTATAAAGAAGCTGAGCCCTTCCCGCCTTACTTGCCAACAACTGAACCTATCAGTGTCTGCTGCCCCAAGTGGCAACCACTTATAATTGCCACTGAGTTTCTTGCCACTCCCCCAACCCCCACTAGCCAGCCTGGTCTCTTCAAATCTAATTCCCTCCTGTTCTGATTTTGCTCTTCTAAGTTGCTCCCTGGACCTCTCCAGCTACTGTACAATAGACCACCCTCAGCTTGGATATCACTGTCCCTTGTCACCAGAAGAAAAAATAAATAAAAACAACTGAAGTGGCAAACTGGAAGAAACCCTTTGTAACCACCAGACACATTACTCAGAGCAGTGCCTGGCATAGTGGCTTTACCCAGAGTTTTGTTCTGGTTGGCCACCTTAGTTGATTTTTCCCAGGTAACCAGGAGCAGTGATGGTTGTTGTAGTTGGAGGCCCAGGAGCTAGTTTGAAGAACAAAATCAGGTTGAGTGCGAATCCAGGTTGGCTAGTAAGGGGGAATGGCAACACAGTGGGAGGTGTAGGTAGTCACCAGTCTGGGGCAGCAGCCAGGCACTGAGTGGTTCAGTTGCTGAGAGGAACTCCTCAGTTTCCTTTGACTACCAACCAGACCTGGAGAACTTGATGGTTGAAATTTGGATGCCTGTTGCCCTGGATCCAATTCCTTAACTGGACCCTGTCCAGTCCCACCCATTACCGGTCCATAACCCAACATTTTTAGTACAGCTTGTCTAACAATAATTTTGCACACCTCATTCATGAGGTAATTTCTGTTTTTATACTGGTACTCCAGTGTTTGTTTTTCTTTTTTCCTTCTAAGTACAGTCTAGATGATAACCATATGATCAAGAGCAACTCATTACTATAATAAAAGCCTTAAACATAGTAGATTTATACCAATTATGGTTTAACGTCATTGTTTTCTAGTTATTTATTTTTTTACTTTTCCCTATTGTTGGTTTACTAAATATTGTAGAAAATGTAGTATTTATTTCACTGAGGCTTTCAAAATGTTTCTCACTCCTCCCTGCTGTCCTCTTACTTGCTGTTTGTGACATCACAGTGTGTTGTCACGGTGAGCACTATGGTGGAATAAACAAAAGCACTGTGAGGCAACTAGGGAGAGGCAAATGCTTTTTATACAGACGACTACCAAGATTTGCTATAAGCCTTGGAAAGGAAAACTGAAAATGAAAAAAAAATGTATTCTCTGTTAAATCTAATAGCTGAAACATCTTATTTACGAAAGTACATGCTGAAGTGCCGAGTTGCTCTTTAAGCTATTATCCAGACTGAAACATTGTGGTATTTGGGAATTTATATTCATTACTTGTATGACCTTCTATCAATCTTTAACCCAGTTTATCTTTCCTAGTGATTAGTTTACTAGGAAGCCAGAGTACATGTCCATTTTGATAAGTTCCAGGAGGCAGTGGGCAGTAAATGTGATGTTAGGAAGAAAGGCATTTGTATTGCTCTTATTCTACAAGCCCTATATACAGTAGTACCTTTTTCCACCCAAAACGTTGCAAAAGGAAAAGGGGGAAATCCTAAGCTCCCAACTCACAGAGTCTGTGATAGGAGAATCCCTTGCAGGGGTTTGTCAATGTAGATTTGCAGGATGAAGCTCATTTAGGCTGACTGGGACTAATCTCTGATTTTATTCTTTTCACTTTCTTCCTTTTCTAGGAAATCCAGCAAAGGCATGGGCTTGCAAACTCAATCTCTTCTTACCTAATTAAACCAGTGCAAAGAATCACCAAGTACCAGCTCTTACTGAAGGTTTGTGCGTTATACAAACAATGGCTAAAGCACTTCTCTCTACTACTTCTGCTGCTGTCAACATCAACTATATCCGAGAGGGTCCCACTGGAACTGGGACATCAAAGTCCAGCTTCTATTTCGTACTAATTGCATGTTTATAAAACACATTCTAAAATTATAGGGGGGTTGGGGGCAGGGGAATGTGAACCTTTCCGTTTTCTCTACTTCTGTTTGTCGACACTGTCGCAGCTTTGAAAGACCATTTCCTTTTTGTGTCATTTAACTTTTCTTCATCTTTTCCATGGACTGGTGTTTTCTTTCCTGTCTGTCAGGAAATCATATGCAGTTGGTCTGAAACAAACTATCCAAGACATGTGTTGTTTTTGGGTCATTATCTTCTTCGTACGTACTAGGAACCCTAACTAAACTGCAGAGTTAAGGAACTAGTGGATACAACACAGTGTACCTGCCTGGCTAGGCTTTTAAGGAGCAATTCTTTACTATAATATAAAGCTTAAAACCACTTACACTAATTATGTTTTAACTTTATTGTTTTCTATTTTTTTTTTTGTTTACTTTTCCCTGTTTTTGGTCTTTTATATTGTAGATAATGCTGTACTTATTTCAGCAAGTCTTTAAAAATCTATCCGACTGGTCCCCTGCTGACGGTACACTTACCGTTTGTGACATCACAGTCTGTTTTCAGTGAGTGCTGTGATGTCATAAACAAAAGCACTGTGAGGTTAACTGGGGAGAGGCAAATGGTTTTTATACATGCTTTTTGACTAGACTACCAAGATTTGTTGTAAACCTTGAAAAGGAACATTGACAATGAAAACATTTAATCTCTAATGAATTGTATTAGCTTGTTTATGGAAGTACATGCTGAAGTGAAGAGTTGCTCTTTAAGGATTCTAGCAGGGAGAATTGATAAAGTCCTTCCTTCCTTCTTTCCTTCCAAATCAAATCAAATCTTTATTTATCCAGGCGGTCACCATTGAGCAAGCTCATTTACAAGGTGGACTTGCTGTTGGCAGGGATAGTTAAATATACACAGACTAAATGTACAGAATACAAAATGAACAAAGTGATACAAACAATGATTACAATAAGATGGTAGGCTCAAAAAGTATACATTCCAAAGGTTCTCGTACAAAAATATATACATCACACAACAATATTGTGGTATTTACAACATCCATGGAGACAGAACTTGTAGTAATATCTTATTCAAACCTTTGTAGAAAGGGGCAATTATTTACATTTCAGCCCTCAGTGACCGTTTGCAGGCTTGGGTGGAAGATCCTAGTCTATGGAGGTGTGCCTAACGGTGTCTGCATCTCGGACTTAAGTGGCGGGAGGGGGGTAGTATGGGATGTGTGGTAAAGGGGGTGTTAAGGTCCAGTATGGCAGCTGAATAGTGAACTAGTTAATAGTGAAAGAAAGGGACTTAGGTCACTGGCTGGAGGTAGTAAGGATAGAGAGAGAGAAACAGTAGTAAGACTGCTAGGAACTATGGAAACAGTTACAGATTTCAGCAAATGTTTTGTCATAAATGGTCTTAAACAAGGCAATACTGACAGGGGACCGAAGTCTCAACAATCTTTGTATCCTATTCCAGTGCATGGGCAAAGCATAGCTTATGGCAGCCCTACCAAAGTGGGTACTGATCCTTGGGATTGTCCTTCCTTCGGGAATGGGGAAAAGCTGCCTGATTATTGATGGAGTTGCCATGAATTATGGTGAAACAGCCTGTCTGAGACTTCAGGGATCCCTGTAAGTAATGCTAGTGGAGCGTTCACCCTTCCCTAACTTGCCTGAGCACATAAACTGAATTCTGTACTTTCCCCTGTACATTACAAGTGCTGCACCATAGCTTACGGTTCACTAGATGGCAGCAATGTTGAGCTGTCAGAAGAGCCTGGTAACCCTGCTACCAAAGCTGAAAAAAATGGTCTTCAGCCATCAGCAGAATCACTAAGGTCAGTCACTTATTTTACATTTTTACTGTAATACCCAAAAAAATTCCCTAATCTGAACTTTCTATATACCAGTAAAAATAAAGCATTTCACAAAATTTGGCATTTTATATAAGATCAGTGACTCTACAGAACCTGTATGTTTCTATAAATTCTTTCATGTACTATTTTCATTTTGCTTTATTTAATTTGCAATATATTTAGTCTTCTTTAATTCTGGATATATACACATTCTAAAAGGTTCTTTTGTTTTGTGGTTAGTCTGTTTTTCTCCCACCAGTCCCCTTTTGGTTCGATCACCCCAAGCTCTAGCACCCTGGCTTTCCTCCGGGACTTAGTCATGCTTCTGCAGCATGGCCTGGGTGCTCACTGGGTATGGGGCCTGCGAGTAGCTGGATATGACCAGCCAGCTGGGAACTGCCTTTCCTTTTCCAGTGTTTTCTCTCTAGAGGAGCAGGCAAGCAGTGCTGCCCAAGACGGCCCTGCACACACTCCCATTCACAGGACATCAGCAGCTGCCACTTCCCATGTCCACTGTGTAATGGTCCCTGGCTGCCTTATCCCAGTCATCCAATAGGCCAGACTTGCAGGGGGTGCCATCCTGAGAAGAGCTGTCCCGTGGACGCTTATTCCTCTCCCTCCCCCCACCAACCCCCATGGACCCTGCTCTGCTCCTGAACCCGGGTTGCCTGTGTGGTGGCAGGTGTGGCATCCAGCACCTCAACCCTCTGCGCCACTGGGCTACCACATAATAAAAGTTTAACATTAGAATCCTGGTAACATCCGACAATTAGATTATCAACTACTAATGCCATCTCAGAGTGCTGAATCTTGAAAACAGAATTTTGTTACTTCAAACACTGTGAATCTGTGGCCTTGAAAAATCACAGCATAGGGCTTTGATCTTCTAGAGTCAGAGGTGCACATAGTTGAAAAAAGTGTTCTGTCAAAGCAATGCTACAAGAATTTGGTTTAAAGAAGAAAGCCTTTCCCTGCACCATGGACAGTTAAAGCTGGGATGGCATAACAGAATCTCCACTACCACCAACCAGGTTGAAACAATAATACTCCCCTGCCAGAAGCTTGTTGTAACCTCATCACTGGGGTTTTGCCTTTCTTGTCTCACTTTTGCACTTGTCCACACAGCCGATGGCACAGGCATGTACTACAGTAGAAATCAGTATTCACTTCAAAAACTCCAGGCCCTGCTTCTGCACTTGCAGTGGCCTCTTTTTGTGCTGGTACCATTCTCTAGGAGGTGGAACACAGATTACACAGTAAAATAAACCATACCTGCTCAAATCTGACTCAGTCAATGATAGATTAAATATAAAATAATAATTAATGGGTGTCCCTGTTTCCCATAGGGAAACCGTGGAGTAATTTGCCATTATAAAGGAGTGTTTATAACGGCAAACACATTCACAGTTTCCCTCACTCTGCACATGCGCCTGCCATAGTTCTTCCCTTCCTGACTGCTTGCCATTTGCCTTCTCACCCAAAAGTCAACCGCCAGTGAAACTCGTCGGTAGGTTATTTAAAAAAAAAAGTTGTGGTAATTTTCCACATTAACAGGGATAAAAAAACATTTTAAAACACTTTAAAATCTTGGAGATCAGAAATGTAGGGACCGGGCAAAAATGAAACCGGAGCACGGCCGCCCTGGCACCTCTGCTATTTTATATAATTGCTGTGATGAAAAAGGGAAACCCAGCAATTATATAAAATAAAATATGGGGTGATGTTTAAACTCAAAGTTTACATGCACCACCCCATACTTTATTCTATATTTTATTAACTACATACAAAATATACTATATATATATATATATATATATATATATACACACACACACACACACACACACACACAGATAACATGGGACATGTGCTTTATACACTAGAGAAATTCAAAATAAAAGGCAGCAAATAGGAGTGTGCGAATACCTTAATTCAGATATTCTGCTGAGTAGTCATAGTCTGGGCAAGGAACATTAAAAAATGAAAAAAGCCATTAAAAGGCCTTTCCCCCTCCTCAGATGGCCAGGGCTAGCCCCACTGCTGACCCTCCAGGGCAGAACAGAGTGAAGCAACTTCATTTAAATTTAAATTAGAATGAAATCAGGGGGGTGTAAGAGAGGGAATCATTGTTCATGCCTACATACTACACGGGTATACAGAAAATAGGTTGAGGGGACTATTCCTTTAACAACAGCCATCACTTGGCCCAATTTCAGATTTAAAACAGGAGAATTCTCCTGCATCTGATCTTCTTTCCCACTGTGAATGCAGGTTGGGACACCCTACATGACCAATGCAGATGCTGTTACCAAAGCACGGACCATTTGAGTACATGGAACTACCTCACCTAGGTAGACAAAAGGCAGACCTGCCATCAGTTCTCTATGTTTCTGTTGACAAATCATACCCTTGGTGCCTGAAATTCTTCCATTCCATTGTTGTACTGGGCTACCTTTAAGTATCTTCCATCCATATATTATGAAACATAGAAACATATAGAAACATAGAAGTTGACGGCAGATAAGGACCTCAAGGCCCATCCAGTCTGCCCATTTCTTTTTCTACCTTATAAATGTGCCATCGGCCTTTACTCTGTCAGTGGTCTATCTATTCATACTCATTTGTATTGCTCCCGTATGGCTATCCTATGCCTGTTTGAAGCCCTGCACTGTATTCATAGCCACCACTTCTTGACGTAGGCCATTCCATGCATCCACCACCCTTTCTGTGAAAAGAATTTCCTCACATTCCCTCTTAATCAGCCCCCTTTTAATCTCGTACTGTGTCCTCTTGTCCTGCTATTTTCTTATATTTAAACATGTTAGACTCTTTCACCTTGTTAATGCCCTTAAGGTGTTTGAATGCCTCGATCATATCGCCTCTCTCCCTCCTTTGCTCAAGGGTATACATATTGAGCTCTGTTAATCTGTCCTCATATGTCTTCTGATGCAGTCCCTGCACCATTTTGTTGCCCTTCTGGACTGCCTCAATTTGGTTAATGTCCTTGTGAAGGTGTGGCCTCCAATACTGCACGCAGTACTCCAGATGGGGCCTAACCCGTGTCTTGTAAAGAGGGATTATTACCTCCCTCTTATGACTTGTGATACCCCTACTAATACACCCTAACACCCCATAGCCTCACCTACTGCTTTAGAGGTCTGCTTGGATGATTTCAGGTCATCAGTGATGATGATGCCCAAGTCTCTTTCTTCCTTTGTGACTGCTAGCAACTCCCCTCCCAGCCTATAGGTGGCTTCAGGGTTTCTCTTCCCTGTGTGCGTGATCTTGCACTTCTTTGCATTAAATCCCAGTTGCTACTCTTCTGACCATTTTGCTAGTTTATCCAGATCTCTTCTCATTCTGCCCACCCCATCTGGATTATCTACTCTGTTGCAGATCTTGGTGTCATCTGCAAACAGACAAGCCTTACCCTCTAGTCCATCTGCAAGGTCACTAATGAAGATGTTGAAGAGGACTGGCCCCAGGACTGATCCTGAGGTACCCCACTTGTGACTTGCATTTCTTCTGACTGTATACCATTTACCACCACTCTCTGTTTTCTGCCCGTCAACCAGTTTGCCACCCAGTTGACCAACTTCTGACCACCCGAGGCCTACCCAGCTTATTTATCAATCTTCTATGTGGAACAGTGTCAAAAGCTTTGCTGAAGTCAAGGTAGCGACATCAACACTCCCCTTGGTCCACCACTCTGGTTACCCAGTCAAAGAAATCTATGAGATTAGTTTGACAGGACCTTCCTTTGTAAACCCATGCTGTCTTAGATCCTGTGCCCTATGGATTCCAGATGTTGCCTATCCTTTCCTTAAGAGTGCCTCCATAATCCTGCCACTACTGAGGTAAGACTGACTGGTCTGTAGTTCCCTGCCTCCTCCTGCTACCACTCTTGTGGGCGGGATCACATAGAACCCTTCTCCAGTCTTCTGGGACCTCTCCTGTGCTCAGAGACTCACTAAACAGTTCTGCTAATGGCTCTGCTAGTTCCACCTTAGCTCCTTAAGTACCCTGGGATGTATGCCATCAGGTCCCATTGCCTTATCCACCCTGAGCTTAGCAAGCTCTTGTAGGACCCTTTCTTTTGTGAAGGGAGTAGTGCTCACCTCCCTCCCCCTGTGTCCATGGTGCTGAGCTGTGGGCCTGCCTACCTTCTCTTCAGTAAATACTGAGCAAAAGTATCTATTTAGGATAGATGCTTTTACAGGGTCCTCCTCTCACATGCTCCCTTTTCTCCATTAAGCAGCAATAACCCCTCTGGACTTTCTCCTTTCACTAATGTATCTATAGAAAGTCTTGTCACCTTCTTTACTGTTCATGCTAGTGTTTCCTCAGTTTGGGACTTTGCCTGCCTTACTGCCTTCCCTGCTTCCCTTAGGGCAGTTTAGTATGCCTCCCTACCTTCATCCTGCTGTGTTTCCTTATATTTCCTGAAGGCCAGCCTTTTGACTCTGAACTTTTCTGCTACTGTGTTTGAGAATCAAAGTGGTTTCCTTCTTTTTTTGCACTTCCTTTTCTGTCTAACACAATGGGATGTTGCTTCAAGTATTGCATCCTTAATGCTTGCCCACTTTGCCTGTACCCCCTCACCTGTGTTTCTTTTTGCCAGGGCTAGCTTAACTCTGTTGGCCATCTTATCAAAGTCAGCTCCTCTGAAGTCCCATATTTTTGCCTTGGAATGGGATGATTTAGATGTAGTAGCCAAACTGAAACATACCATTTGATGGTCACTGGCCCCCAGGTAATCTTCTACCTGGAGATCTGTGATCCCTTCTCTGTTAGTCAGTACTAGATCTAGGATAGCCCTGTCTCTTGTGGGTTGTTGTACCAGTTGTTTGAGGCCCTCCCCCTGCAGGGAATCCACTATGTGTCTAGTTCTGGCAGATGTTCCTGCTGGTATTGACCAATCTGTATCCGGCATGTTGAAGTCTCCCATTTTCAGAACCTCCCCTTTAGCTGTCATGTTTTGTATATCTTCTAACAGTAATGTGTCTATGTCCTCCCCCTGGTCTGGGGGCCTGTAGACAACCCCGGTTCTTATGGCTGTCCCATTTCCTGTTTCCAGGGTGACCCACAGTTCTTCTGGCTCCTTATGTGTATTCTGAATTTCTGTAGCTTTGATATTTTCATTGACATACAGGGCCACTCCTCCCCCCCTTTTTGCACCTCGGTCTCTTCTGAACAATACATAGCCAGGTACTGAAGTCTCCCAAGTGTGGTTACTGGTAAACCACGTCTCACTAATTGCTACTTGTCCAGTTTAGCCTCTGACATTATAGTCTGCAGGTCTGGGATCTTATTTCCCAGGCTGTGAGCATTTGTGTACATGATTTTCCATTGGCCAGATTTGATTGTGTTAGTTGTTGGTTGAGGGTTTGGCATTACCCTGTGCATCGTATGGGAAGACAAACCTTTTTTCTTACCTGGTGATGCAAATGAACTGCAAACATGCTGAATCCCTGTTTGACCACTAGCTGAGGGGGGAGGGGTGTTCTTCCCATTCAACGTATGGGGTGCTGCACCCCTCTCCCCATTTGCTAGTTTAAATATTCTGCAAAGACGTCAAACTTCTGCCCCAATGCACTGACTTCCTCCTTAGCCAGATGCAGTCCATCAAATTTGAAGAACTTTCGCTCCCAGAACTGTTGCCAGTTCCCTACAAATCTGTGTCCTTTTTCCTGGCACCAGCCCTTGAGCCACATGTTTAATTCCCCTATCTCCCTTCTCTGACCTTCCGTCCATCTGCCCCCCTCCCAGACTGGCAGGATCTCCAGAGAAAGGAGATGCTGGGCGAAATGGATGATAGTTTGTCACCCAGCCTGGTCAGGTGTTCTTGGTCTCCACAACTGACCGGCTGGCGAGATCATTAGTCCCTATGTGTACTAGGACATCAATGTTTTCTCCTGCTTTGTGAACAATTTTAGCAATGCGGTCAGTGTCTCTCCATGCTGATGTACCTGGGAGACATCTGACCATTACCCCTGGCTGGAGATGGGTATCAACTCCCCGAATCATGGAGTCTCCTGTGATCAGAGATTTTTGGGATTTCCTTTTTACTTTTTTTGTTTTGGTTCCTGATTTGGGTGAGTTTTGTTGTGATTATGCAGTCTCTGGTCCAGTTCTTGGATACCTACCACAGCCTGGCCAACCCACAGTTACAAAAGCACGTGGAGTTCTAGTTCATTTAACAGAATTTACCATCAATGACCTAAACCCACAACCAGACTATAAAGTGGAGTCTGCCAGGATGCAGTGCAGAATACTGCAGAATTCTGAAGCGCTGATGCAGGAAACTAAAAAAAAAATCTGTGGCATTTAATCCCTTTCGTCATGCAGGAATCTGTGACATTGCATTGCATCCTGGTGAGCTCCACTGTAGATAATACACAGTAGATATATATATATAATATTTGCATTAGATATGACAGTTACCACTACCATACACACAGAACATACACAAAATTGTTAGTAAATAAAAGTACTTGTATTTACAGCTGTAGAGGTGAATGTGTCTTACTGTACATTGGTATTTTTTTTATAGGCAATACTCCATGTTGAGGTCACTTACACATGTTTTAGTGGCAAAACATTATGGATACAGATAAAGGCATTTTAGAAACAAGATATTTCCCTACAAGCATTAGGTAGGGAAAAGAGACAGACTAGGTGGGTCACATGGTCCTTATCTGCCATCAACTTCTGTGTTTCTATGTCAAGGCCCTGTGGAGAAAAGCAAAAAAGTACTGGTTCCTGCTGATTTGACTTAGAGGTTTGATGGCAGTATCTGAATACGTGCTGCTGTCCTGAAACATTCTATGATTCCCAAGGCGCAGCTTAAACCGGTATTCAGGTTCCTCTCTTCCATTAAACCTAATAATGTGGCCTGTCCTTTTTCTCAATAGTGTTTCTAAAGGACAGTGTAGTGCCTGACCTAAGCAATAAGGGATGCAGACTGTGGTCACCTCTGCCTCCTCCAAATTCCCTCTCCTGGACTGTGCTCCTAGAGGACATTGTAGTACCCAGCTGTGCCAGTGAGGGACACTGGCAGTGATAACAACAGATCTTTCCTCCTGTCCCTCACCTTGACAGTGCTTTTTGAAGACATTGTAGTGTCTGACTTTGGCAGTGAGGGGCACTGGCAGTGGTCACCTTAGCCCAACCCCCATTCTGCACCTCAGCTGTGCTCTTAGAAGATGTTGCAATATCTGACCTTCACAGTTTATAGCATTGGTGGTGGTCACCTTAGACTTCAGCACCCCATCCCTCACCTAGTCTGTGCTCGTAGAGGACCCGGTAGTACCCAGTCTTGACAGTTAGGGCTGCTGGCAGTTGTCACCCTACTTCCTCCATCCCTCACCTTGACTCTGCTTCTAGACGACATTGTAGTACTTGACCTCAAAATAGAGGGGTGCCGGCAGTGGTCCCGTTAGCCCCTCCATTGCTCACCTTGACTGTGCTTCTAAAGGACATTGTAGTATCTGACAGCAGCTGTGAGTGGTGCTGGTGGTCATCTCCTGAGGCACTCCACCAAGTCCCACTCATAACTGCCACATGGGTTTGGAAAGCGATGTTCTTCAGTCCTCCCTCCCAGGATTGCAAATGCATCACCTGCACTCCTCCAGCCCAGTAAGTGAGAGACTCAGACTCCCTTCAGAACTCAGGGTATTTAGGATGCTTTTGCCAAACCTCTGGGCCAGTTGAGTGTTCGCTTTGAAGACTGCAAGACTCTTGAGGCTGTCAACACTGTCCCTTCCCTCCAGTACAACCTCCCCTCTTGATTCCTATTATTATAATTAACATGATTATTATTATTTATTAAGCACAGTTCACAGGGTAGCAAAGTGTACACTCTTATATCATTAAAAAAACAGAATATAGAAAATAATCAATAACACAAGACACTGAATGAAAACAATGTTGGCTAAAGGAGACGCTGGTGCCTATAGAACAGGAGTGTGTGATTTTTGCTAACCGGCAAGGTAAACAGACTGTTTCAAGCACTGATAACCTCAGTGTGATTTTGCACTAAAATAAACATTTACAAAATTAACAAACCTATTAACAATTAAACAAATAGGTATTCAGTGCTCTACGAAAATCCAATACATTAGTTCAGTCACACAAATAGAAAGGAAGAGAATTCCAGAGACTCATGCCAGTGAAGGAAAGTGATCAATTTTCAAGCCATCACTGCTTGGCTGTAGAAACTATTAATATTATACACATAAAAAGGAAGAGAAGTCCAGAGACTTGAGCCAGTGAAGGAAAGTGATCAATGTTCTAGCCACCACTGCTTATTTTAGAAACTATTAATATTTACCAGACAAGTGCTTGTCTCCATGGGGTGACCCAGAGATGAATGAAACAGTAATACATAGAGACTCATTATCAAGTGAAGGACTTTGAATATGGAGTTTGACTACAGGCACTGTCTTATGTTCTGTACCTTATACACAAAGTTTCAGATTCTACTCTGGAATGAACTTTATTATTGGCCTAGTATAGGCCCCTTAAGGTGATGTAATCTGTCAGTATTCCATTTGTTTGATATACATTATTCAGCACACTTTAGAATTTATTGTACAATTATATTGTATGATTGAATAAACTTAAAGTGCCTAAAGAATGCAAAGAAAACAGGAGTACAATGCTAAAGATGATCTGCTAGATAGGACAGTTGACCAGTATGCAAGAGAGAAATCACTAGAATAAGAATTTTAAAATTGAAATCTGAGGTTCGGCAGAAGTCAGTGTAGTTTTGAACAAAGGGGTAACGTACGCATGGTAGGATCAATGATTTCACCTTTGTGAATTCCATGTCTTTTAGCAAAACCCTTGAACTAGGTGTGAAATGAAAAACAGCAGGAAATGAATGGGTTCAAAAAATCTAGGCAACTATTTTGAAAACACCAGGGGCCTGATATTCAGAAGTTTGCACGAACGCTAATGGGTCTTTGCTTTAAATTGGGGTTTTGGCTGGAGCCCCATATTCAAAGGGGCATTGCGTGGACAAAAGAGGTTGATGCCCACCCAAACATAATGTATAAGTGTGGGCAGAGGAGGGTGTGGCCATGAATATGCGCGCTACCCCATATTCAGCAGATCTGCGTTGTGCAAAAAGGTTTAACACAATCCTTTTGTGCAGCGCAAATACCACCGAACAAAACCCTGACTTACTCCAGGCTGCCCTAGTGGCTGCTGGAAGTAATGCAGCCACCTAGCTAGTTGGACACTGGGGGAGCACACCTGCCCCTTGTGGTCCCTGGCAACCCCCCGCCGATTGCCGGCCCATTTTTCAATATATAGTAGCCCTGGTGCTAGTGCCCCCCCTCCCCAGTGATTGCTGGCCCATTCTTTAATATTTAGTATCCCTGGTGCTAGTGTTCCCCCTCCCCCCACCCGATGATCGCCTGCCCGTTCTTTAATATATAGTATCCCTGATGCTAAGTGAACCCCCCCGATTTCCTGCCCATTCTTTAATATATATAGTATCCTGGTATTAGTAGCCCCCTCCACTGATCACCAGTCCATTCTTTAATATGTAGTATCCCTGGTACTAGTGGTAAACCCCCCTCCCTCTGATTCACCCCCTGCTTAAACACATTTATCTCTGGTGCCAGTGGTAACCCCTTCCCTCCAGTCCCAGCCCCTGTGTAAATACATTTATCCCTAGTGCTAGTGGTGCCTTCCCCCCACCTCCAATCCCAGCTCTGATGTGCACACAACCCCTCCCTGGCATCCAGTGGTTCCCCCCCATGGCACTGGGCACCCTCCACTCACCGTATCCACAGCGGTGGTGCCACGGATGCATTCAATGGCTGCCACAGTCTTCCTCACACCTCCTCGGTTGGCTGCTGTATGTACAGTCGGGGAGCGGGCCTCTTATTTATAGTCTAGGTCATGTCACCCTCTCCTATAAACAAGAGGCATGCTCCCTGACTGTACATACCATGGCTAGGTGAGGAGGTGTGAGGAGGGCTGTGCCGGTCGCCGTATGCACCCACAGCACTACAGCTGTGCATACAGTGGGGGGGTGGGTGTCTGGTACTGTGGGGGGGAGACCACTGGATGCCAGGGAGGGGTTGTGTGTGTATGTCAGGGCTGGGATTGGAGAGGAAGGGCACCACTAGCACCAGGGATAAATGTATTTACACAGGGGCTGGGAACGGAAGGAAGGGGGTTACCATTGGCACCAGGGATAAATGTGTTTAATCAGGGGCTGGGATAAGAGGGAGGGGGGTTACCACTGGCACCAGGGTTGGCCTACATGCAGACGGGACTGGCAGTCGGATGGAGGGGGGTGCCACTAGCACCAGGGATACTATTTACTAAAGAACAGGCCAGCATTCGGGCAGGGAGGGGACCACAAGCACCAGGGATACAATATATTAAAGAATGGGCCGGCGATTGGCCGGGTGGGGGAGGTCCACTAGCACCAGAGATAGGTATACATGGCTGGGACCAGGCAGTTGGGGCTGGCACTGCACTAACCTGCCTTGCTACCCATGCAAATGAGCCCAGAAAAGGGCTTGCAGATGGACCCTTAGCGCCTTGCATGCCCACATGGGCTCATTTGCATGGGTCTCTTTGAACTTTGGGAAATTGCTCTGTGGCGCTATCCCTTCTGGTGGCGTACTTTGGGAGCCCTGTTGGGGCAGCGCTAATTTGCTTAGTGCTGGATCAGCATGGCTGTATATTCAGTCGAGTAGCGCAGGTGCGCTTTTCCACTGTACATAGTATCTTTAGGCACCCAGGCAAGTGCAAGACACAGCGTGAATTTTGCACTGTGCTTTGCGTTTGTTGGAATATCGGGCTCCATATTTTTTGACCGTGATCAACTGCCAGTTGCACTATAGTGGAGTCAGTAAATGCTTTGACATAAGGGACCTTAACTAAGAACCACAGTGGAATATGCACATGACAGATTTCAGATATTGTTTGCCCCAAATTGCAGACATCTCTTCAGCCAGTATTAAAATTAACAGAGCTTTTATTATGATAACAAAGATAAATGCCTTATGTTCTCGGGTAGCCTATTTTGTTGTCAGATGGAGAAGAGGGTCCATATTCAGGAGTGATGGAGTAGTGTGTACAACACAGGTATGAGATGAGATGGCATGAGTCCTGCCATGAATGTTATCCAGTTTAAAAAGTGAAGGAGCTTCTGGTATAGAAAGAAGGGAATCTCTGCGTAACCCCTGCCCGCATGGGTTTGGCCAAGCCCTGGGCACAATATGTGAAACGAATGGCTAAGAGGGTCTGATATTTGGTCAGATGGCTCCAGACTCTAAACAAGTTCAAATTTCCAAACAGCATAGTGTCTCCCCATTGGGCTTTTGTTGCCATGCAACAGGGCTCCAAAGTCCATCAAGTTCTTGCGCAAAGTGCTCCTTGTGCCTTGGTTCAGTATAAAAAGTTCATTCAAAATATGATCAACAAGCCAGCCCGGTGGCGCTGAGGGTTGAGGTGCTGGACACCACATCTTGCTCCATGCATGCGACCCATGTTCGGGAGCGAGTGTGGGTTGCTGGGGTTCAGCTTGGGGGAGTGATGGATTGAGCATCTGGAGGACTGCTCTCCTCGCCCAGGTGGGAGCGTTGCCAGTCCCCACTGAACAACTGCCCCCAGATGGAGGCCTGTGGAGCAGTGTGGGACAGGGGAGGGACACTGTGGGCAGCGGTATGTGTGTAGCTCCACACTCGCACATGCCAGCCGCAAGGGGGAGGGAGAAAATGTGGAAATTGGAGCTGGCAGGCTCCATGATGGCCCGGACATGCCCCCTCACCAGCCTCCCCATATTCTGGCTTTGTGCTCAGGGGGCGAGGATTCGACTCTCCTCACTCCGGCCCCACCATGGGGGTTAATCCGTGGGGGAACTTCTGGGGCAGGACTGAGGCAGAGCAGCTGGGCTTGGAGGACGAGCCCTCCGGAGGACCAGAGCCACCTGCCAGCTCCACGAAAGGCGGAGATACAAATACAATAATGAAAAAAATATATAAGCAAGTACTGCATAGTCAGAAGAAAATTACACAGTTTCTTAAGTATGGAGAATAGTCGGTGTGCAGCCAGAAACACACCAGAGCTTCACCCTATGCAGAAAGTCATCTGGGGGAAGGAGCAGTGCTATATCTATCAATCAATCAATCAAAACTTTATTTATAAAGCACCCTTCCTGAGGACTTGGAGGGCAGTACAATACACACTTAACATATAAAATCAAGTATAAAACACATTACAGAGCATAAGCATACATCAATTTCAGATTATAATGTTACTAAAACCAATGATGGTCTCTAACTTTAATATCTTATGTTATACCAAGCTAAATGCTTGTTCAAATAGGAATGTCTTGAGCCCCTTCTTAAAGGCTTCCACTGAGGAGGCCTCTCTAAGATAGACCGGAAACAATTCCACAGGACAGGCGCGGTTACAGAAAAAGCCCGTTCTCCTGACAGCTGCAGCCTCATCCTGGGACCCATCAGAAAGCCATCCTCGGAGGAATGATGAGGGTGAGACAGGCAGTGATGAACCAAAAGGTCTTACAGATAGTTACTGTAGGTCCCCAATTGTGTAGGGCTTTATAGGTTAGCAGTCCGACCTTGAAGGCAGTCCTCCACCCTTTTTTTTCCCTCAACTTTCTTTTTGCCCCCTACTCTCCGGTCTCTAGGCCTTTCTCCCACACACCTGAAGCCCCCCCCCAAAAGATTCCTGGTTTGGGCCCATCTCCTCTCCGTCTCCTCTGGCCACCCAGCTCTAGGCCCCGCGGGCAGGACCGCCGACTCCTACTGGCGCTCTATCTAGAATCTAGTAGAGTGACCAGGGATTGGAGGGAGAACCAGTCGTCAGCGGCAGGACCCGTAACTGTGTGTGTGGGCCGCCCCACTGAACCCACCTTCGCCTACCAGGCGATTGGGGCTTTTCCACTTTTCTGTCCCTCTCCCCCCTGGCTCAATAGTGCAGTGTGCACCAGTGTGAGAATGTCGCAGCTCCCGCATGTTCACAGGAGCGCCGCTGTAGTCAATCCACTTACTGGACATCCCGACTGCTGCTGCACACACAGTCTCCACTAGGGGTCACCAGACAGTGGGATCTACCCAGGAAAGGAGGAAGCTGTCCTCAGATACTCAATCCTTTCTTTCCTCGCCGACTCTCACGACTCGTGTCGCCCAAGCCCGGGTTGCCAGCATGGTGTGAGGTAAGGCGTCCAGTGCATCAGCCCTCTGCGCCACTGGGCCGGCCTAATCCTTCACCTTATCAGCAGCCAGTGCTGCCCACAGAGAACCGACATAAAATATTCAGATTTGGGCACACCCGTCAATAGCCTGGTTGCCATGTTCTGCACCAGCTGCAGATGGCAAAGGTTGCCTCCTGAAAGCCGCAGTTATAAGGCATTACAGTAGTCTAACGTCAGCGTGACAAAGGCCTCTATTAGTGTGGCAAGGTCTTCAGGCAGTACCAAGGATCGGATCCGGGCAATGTTTCTCAGCTGATAAAAGCCACTTTGGAAAGTGTCAGGCCATCGTCAAGTACCACGCCGAGATCCCTAACCTGTGTGGAGGGGATCAGGGATAAGCCACCCAGTTTCAGACCCAGGTCACTACCTTGTACCCCTCCACCTCACCGATGACCCGGCTCTGCCACCAGTAGCTCCGTCTTGGATTGTCGCAGCCAGTTTCGAGTCATTCAGTCCTGGATCTCGTGCAGGCAGGTGTTTTTGATGTGGAACCTTTGTAAATGAGCAGTCCTTGCTCAAAGGTATCTGTAATCTTAGAGTTTAATAAATAAGAAAAATAAAATAAACACAGAGACTGCCATTTGGTTTCCAGGTGCACAGGACAGGTATAGCTGGATATCATCCACGTAGCAATGAAAACCCATGCCATACTGTCTGATAATGTCTCCCAAGGGCAGCATGCACACTGCGAACAAAAGAGGCAAAGAGGACCGAACCCTGCAGAACTCCACAACATAGGCGCATTGGGCTAGATGAGGATAACCCCATCTCCACCCTTTGCACTCTGTCTGTGAGGTAGGACTTAAACCAGCTGATGATATTGCTGGTCAGTCCACACCAGTTCTACAGGTGGTCCCAACAACTCCTCATGATCCACAGTATCAAATGCTGCAGAGAGATTGAGAAGACCAAGAATAATTGCTCTCCTCTATCCCTCACTCTAAGGAGATTGTTGGACGTCCTTACCGGGGTGGTCTCTGTGCTATGCCCAGGTCTAAACTCAGATTGGAATGACTGAAAGATGGCAGAGGAAGCAAGGTGAGCTTCAAGTTGACTTGCCATCAATTTCTCCAGAACCTTCCTTAAAAACGGGAGGTTCGAGACCAGCCTGTAGTTGGCGAAACAGGGTCCAATGAGGGTTTCTTCAAAAGGGGTCTCACCAGGACCTCTTTCAAGGCTACTGGGAAGACCCCACTCCTCATGGGACACCAGATGATCTCAGCAACCACAGGTCCAGTCAGGTTAATACAACCGACCAAAAGTCGGGTTTTAAACTGGTCTAGTTCACAATAGGTACGCTGAAGCTTTGAGGTTATCTCACTCACATCATCCACTTCAACTGGGTCAAACTCATTACACCCAAGAGGAATGCCCCCCACACACCATCGGCTTGACCTCGCAAGGCAGTTTGACCCTGGAGGAGATATCGGGTTTGATAGAGGACACTTTGTCAGCAAAGAACAGAGCAAATGCATCACACCTAATGCTTGAACTAGTTCCCCCTGGACAGAGACAGACCAGCTATAACAACCTGTCTGCCATACAGAAGAGCTGAACCAGTCTGTTCCCTGCTGCAGCAATCTCCCTAGATAGAAAATCTGCCTTTTTTGGGGAGATTGCCCCTTGATAGTTACTATAATGTGACCTCAAGGCCAATTTGTCCTTCATCAGCCTGGACCTCCTCCAGCGATGCTTCACCTTCCGACCTTTAATCTTGAACTCCATGAGCTTCCCATCAGACCAAGGGGGTCTCTGGTGAGTAGATAAGGGCTGTACATGAACAAGTGCAGCAGTGTTGAAGGTGGCAGTGATAGCCTTATTATAGGCTGCCACCTCCCCCTCCGCACCCATCACACGCGCAGTTTCCATGCTTTGTTGGGTCCAGTACTGCCTGTAGTCCTACTGGAGATAATCCACGTAAAGGGTGGTACTGGATCATCTTTACAGAAGAAGGACCCTCAGGGGGCCCCAAACAAGAACCACGTGGTGCTATGATCTGACCATGCCACTGGATCAATCCTGAGATCTATGACCTCAAGTCCCAGTTTGAACCACAGGTCAAACGTGTACCCATGTGAGTGGGTCAATGAGGTAATAACCTGTGACAGGCCCAATGCTTCCATACCTTAGAGGAGGTTGCATCCAAATGACGAGAGTTCATTGTTGACCCAGGTGTTGAAGTCCCCCAGAATCCCCCATCTGGGGAACTCCAACAGCAGGCCAGCAATGAAGTCCCCGACCTCCTGCAGGAATTCCCTCTCCCTGCCAGGCGGGCAGTAAATGAGTAGGGTGCTGTAGCCTGTGCCAGGACCCCCCACATGGCCACACACTTAAAGGACCTAGTAAAACTCACTGGGAGCACTGAGAGGTTCATGCTGTTTTTTTTGGGGGGGGGAGGTTTGTTCCCTCCCTGCACCCCGGCTGGCCGCTCCTTTGGGCCTCCAGTGATCTCTTCGCTGTCCACCACCCTCACCGCCATCTGCTGCCCCATAACTGCAGCCTCTCCCCTGGGTAACCAACATATCCCTGCATTGGGTTGGTCCTCTTCTTCCAGGGAGGAAGCGCCAGTAAGCGTATCAAGTTGGCCCAGGTGCTGCTGGGTCAGTCTGGGCTGTCTGGGGCTCCGTGGCGGCGAGGGTCCGGTGGCCATGATCTGGTTGTCTGGGGTGCCGTTTTCCCCCTATGGGAGCGCAGCATGCCACTCACGTCAAGGCATTTTCCGACATCCACCACACTTCCTATTCAGCGGGGCCTGATGCATTGCTGTTCCCCTGGCCTCTGCCAGGAGTCCACAAGTGCTGGACTGCATACCCTCCCTCCCTCCGGGGAAGGTAAGCAGTCATCGGACGCTTAAAACTTCTTCCCCCGGCCAGCCCTCTGATGCCCTAGTTCATTCCTGAACCTGGGTCGCCAGCGTCACAGATGGAAATCCAACTGCTGTGCTGTCGGGCCGACCATTCATGCTGGTTTTAAAACAAATGGCCACTCCCCCACCTCTGCGATCCTTCCTCGGGGTGTGTATGGCAATAGAAGTACAAAGCTGAATCCCGTATAATGCATATGTATTGCCTGTACTTGAAGCTGAATTTAGGCACTGTTTGAAGTTAACCAGCCATAGAAATATCAGTTGTTTGGTGACTTGTTGTATTGCTTCCAGTCCTCAAGTGCACTCACCATCTGCTTTTGTATTCGGAGTTTTATTAGGGACTGGCTGCCTCTGTGATTGCACCAGTAGACACACACCTCTACCAGTTTTCTTAGTCTACAGAACCCTCTCCTGGTTTCTGACATTCTAACGTTGTTTTTTTAGGAACTTCTAACATGCTGTGAAGAGGGGAAAGGAGAGATCAAGGATGGCCTGGAAGTAATGCTTAGTGTGCCGAAGAGAGCTAATGACGCCATGCATGTCAGCATGCTGGAAGGTAGGGCCCCAGTTTATAACTGTTATCACAAGACCTGGAGAACAGGCAGAACAAATGTTGTTCTAGTCATAGCTGGCACCTAACTTTGCTGAAGCTCTCATTCTTAGACATCAACTATTAAGAGTGAAAACTCTAAAAGTTTCATTTGATACCTTCTTCTCCCACATATACTTGCTGTAAGTTTAACTTGAATGTGATTTTTTTTTAAATCTTTGCGTAGGATTAATGTGCTGTGCAATAAAGCAGTAATTCATTGATGATATCAATCATCTTATTGAAATGGCCACATAGTGAAGGCAGAGGATATTAGAGATGTAAAGTCATGTCTTTGGGTCATTTTGGCCGAAGAAAATGTAACATTGCATTTATGTAGTATAAAGACAGGTGAATAGTTACAAGACATCCATTGTGTAGCAGGCAGTTCATTTTTATGTCTGCTTGCACGCATGTGCAGGAAACATAGTGCGACGATCCAAAATGCAGTGCCGTACAGTTGAAAGGGAGAGCACCGCTTGAGTGAGCAGCTCCTGTCCCCCATCATCGCCAAGATGCAGACTGTATGCTTATGTGCTCCCTACCTCCCCCCATGCACACACTGTATGGCTGATGGGGGTGCCCAATCCCCCGTCAGCTCTACTGTTCCCCTCCCCGCAGTCTGTTTGGCCAACCGACGGGGGTGCCCAATCCCCCATCAGCTCTACTGTTCCCCACCCCAGACTATTGGGTGCCACGCTGGGAGCCCACCCCAGCATGGCAACAGGTCCTGTGGCCGACGGGGGTGCCCAATCCCCATCGACTTCACTGCCCTCAAAGGTCTTCCAGCTGCCACGCCTGGAGCCCACCCAGCGTGGCAAACGTCCGCCAGAGTCCAAATAAAAAACCTGAAAGAAAAACCTTCCTCGCTGCTGTCTTCACCCCTCTCCCACCCGCACCCACCCACTGCGCACACTGCCTCCCTATTAATCCCACCCTCAATTTACATTTACCTCTGAGCTCAAGCGCGACTATCTTCGGTGGACCAGGAACACGTCTGCACTCTTCAAAGCCGACCGCGAACTGAGGAAATGCCAGTAAGCTGTGTAATGTAATGAATAGGGTTTTTTCAACTTTGCTGCATATCTCAGGCATTATTTTGGAATTTTGGCACCAAATTTTCAACATGGGGTATTTGGGACCCTTCCTCATGAATTCTGTCACTGTCATGGCGTTAATCGGGCCCGAAGGGTGATTTTGCAGTCACTGCACGAAATCACCTTTCGGGACGATTAATGAAATGACAGTGCCAGTGTTCATAAGGTGGGCTCTCAAAAAGCCTATGTTGAAAATTTGGTGAAAAATTCTAAAATGACTGTTTTACGAAGGCTGTGCGCTGTTCCTAGCACACCGTAGGTTCGCAAATTTTCAATATTTCACCTGGATTTTCACCATTGCTCATTTGACCACACTTCCTTATGAGTAGTACAGCTGTCATTTTCACATCTCACCCAAAATGTGTTTCACAGCATGTAGCTATACAATGGCGCAGTTGGTGTGAAATCAATGTTTGGGACACATTAAGAAAATCACAGTGACACTGTTCATGAGCAGAGGTGTTAAAATGGCTATGTTAAAAATTTGGTGAAAAATTCCCAAAATGACTATTTCACGAGCATGCGTTGTGCTGTTCCTACGCTCGCTCGTAAATTTGTGAATTTTCAATATCTTCACTCCAGATTTTCAATATTGCCATTTTACCACAACTCCTTATGAGCAGTACAGCTGTCATTTCTCACTTCTTACCCAAAATGTGTTTCTGCACATGTAGCGCACAATGGCGCAGTCGGTGTGCGAACTCAATGTATGGGACACATTAAGAAAATCACAGTCACACTGTTCATGAGCAAAGTGTTAAAATGGCTATGTTAAAAATTTTCTGAAAAAATTCCCAAAAATGACTGTTTTACTAGCGTTTGTTGCACTGATCCTTCGCACGCTCATAAGTTCGCAAATTTTTAATATTTTCACTCCAGATTTTCAACATTGCTGTTTTACCACACCTCCTTATGAGTAGTACAGCTGTCATTTTTCACATTTCGCCCAAAACATGTTTCCGCCCACGTAGCGCACAATGGCGCAGTGGGTGTGTGAAATCAATGTATGGGACACATTAAGAAAATCACAGTGACACTGTTCATGAGCAGAGGTCTTAAAATGGATATTTTGAAAATTTGGTGAAAAAATTCCTAAAAATGACTGTGTTACGAGTGAGCATTACGCAGTTTCCACGCACTAGTAAGTTCATGAATTTGTAATATTTTCAGTCCAGATTTTCACCAGTGGCATTTTTCCACACTTCCTTATGAACAGTACAGCTGTCATTTTTCACAAGATGGCCGAAATGTGTTTTCAAACTTTCAGCACAGAAATGCGTGGTCGCTGTGGGAAATCATTGTTCGGGACAGATAAAGAAAATCACAGTGACACTGTTCATGACCAGAGGTCCCAAAATGCCTGTGTTGACAATCTGCTGTAAACAGTTCCTAAACTAATTACATTACGGGTGCACGTTGCACAGTTTCTATGCACGCTCGTGACTTCACCAATTTTTTTAATATTTTCACTGCAGATTTTCAACATTGCCATTTTTAACAGCTCCCCATGAGCAGTACAGCTGTCATTTTTCACATCCTGTTCAGAATCTGTTTTTGCAGCTGTGGTGACAAATGCCGTAGTCGCTGTGCAAAAGCAGCTTTCGGCTAACAAACTGATATTGCCACTGTTCATGAGGTGGGGGTCACAAAAAACCCATGTTGAAAATTTGGAGTGAAAATACCAACAAATGCCTGAGGCGTTAGGGTTTCTGACCATAACACCCCACCCTGTAGAGAATGACAGGCATCAGGGCTGTGACTTGGGATTGTCACCTGCAATGCTCATACCATTCCATCCCCACCCACACCCTGCAGCCACTGAGAGGCATCGAGGTGTGCCTTGGACTCTTCGGCCCCAAAGTTCACCCCATTCTCCTATACCGCACCCATCTCACAATATTTCCTGATGGAATGGGGTGCGCATAAGGGCCAAAGACCCCAAGGCACACCGTGACACTTGTCGGTGTCTGCACGGTAGGGTGTGGTGAAATGGCGTGGCCGTTATGCCTGATGACCCAAAGGCACACCCCAATGCCTGTCGCTCTCTGCAGGGTGGTGATGGGGTTGGCATCAGTTCAATATTTCACTGCCATTCCTATTATGCAGCTCTGTAACACCTACACTACCAATGCCAATGCCAGCAAGCAAACATTCGGCATTGACAAATGCTTGTTTAAAAACCTATTAATAATATATTTATTGGTGGCCGTGTATTTGGCACCACCTGATAAATCCTGACAACAAGTGAATAATCGGGATTTGCCTGCATTGCATGTGTTGTCATTGTGGTACTCTTTTTTTTTTTTTTTTTTAAACTTTCTTTATTTATAAAATTTCTTAATCAGAATACATTCAAGATACATTCAATCTTCTCATATAAATGGTTACAAAGTTCTTCATCTACTCCCAGATATCACTAGGGGTGGAGGATATCTGATCAGTTATCTGATTATTTACTTGATGAGGATCATTCAATCTGTATATGACTTCTGATAGCTATTTTTTATTCCTGAGGTCAGGGGACCCAAAAAGGACTAGAGTCTTCACTCCCACTCCCTTCAGGAAATCAATGAGGGTAACAGGAATTCAATTACAGAGATAGCCCCCTTTAAAAAAAAAAAAAGGGGGAGGGAAATCATTTACTATGGAACAAAATCAGGTCTATCACCTGCCATGTATAAGACCCAACGTCTCCACAATATTTCGAATTGAGGCAATCTTTTATTCAAAGAAGCCGTCAATGCCTCCATTCTATATATGTTTATCATAATTTCCTGCCATTTGTCTATGGTGACTGGGAAGTGAGACTTCCAGTTCCTGGTTATAGCCTTCTGGGCTGCTAAGAATGCTATTTTCAGAAATCTGGTGGTGAGCGGGTCCCCAAACCCCTCCTGGACTTCCAAGAACAAGAAACAAGTGGGTGATATTATTATATCTGGTGTAAATATTATTCCCAGGACTTGTTGCAGCTCCAGCAAGAAAGTAGACAGTACTGGGCAGCTCCACAGCATATGAAAATATGTTGCCTGCGTCTGTCCACACCCCCTCCAACAATCTGCCTTGTTGTCAGCAAAGGCTGCCCTACAATCCTTGGGGAGCGAAAATACCTGGTGAAAATTTTCCAGGAAAAATCCTGCCAGCTGACGGCTGAGCTGAAAGACCCCAATGTATTGCAGAGTGGGCCCTAGTCCAAACTTCCTCCGGGATTCGACTCCCCAGGTCCCTTTCCCATGCTCTCTTTATGGAATCTGTAGTGTCCCCTTTCCAGACTAATAAATCCCTATATAGACTAGAGATAATGTGGGTCCTGATAGGTGCTCTCTCTGTAGCTTTTTTAAGAGTAAGGGCAATCTGGGTTGGGAGATATCAACCCCCAGCTAAATTCCGACATAAGCTTCTTTGCCAGGTTTCTAACTTGAAAGTATCTAAATCTATCTTGCCAGGGGATGTCATATCTGTGTACTAGAACCTCAAAGGGGACAATCTCTCCTCCTTCTATAAAATGCCAGATTAAATGCAGACCTCTTGTCTCCCATTTCTTGAACCCACCATCCCAAATCCATGGTGAAAAAGAGTCCAGATATGGAACAGAGAAAAGAAGGAATTTCCAATTCTTAGCCCTTTTGTCATTTAGGATGTTATGCCACATCTCTAGTGTAAATACTGTAAAGGGATTTTCCTGTTGGCCCAGGAGAGGTTTTTTCCCCCGTCTGAGCAGTAAGTTATTTAGGCTGGAAAGAGTTCCATCCATAAGTTCCACATTTTTCCATTTGGAGATGTACAGATTGTCCAACCAATACAAAGCCGTTCTCAGTTGTGACGCATGATAATAAAGCTTAAAGTTAGGTAATGAGAGACCTCCAGCTTTTTTTGGGATTTGGAGAACTGAGAGCCGGATCCTGGGCTTGTGTGGGCCCCAAAGAAACCGAGAGACCACCCTATTTAAAAGGTTAAAATACGAATCTGGAACCTTGATCGGAATAGTTTGTACCAAATACAAGAGTTTGGGGAGAATTATCATTTTTATGGCCTCCACTCTCTGGGTCAAGGGAATAGGGACAGATAACCAGAGTTCCAATTCTGTCCGGATATTTACTAAAATAGGGGAGAAGTTAAGCGAAAATAAATTGTCGAACTGAAATCCCAGCCGTACTCCCAGATATTTAAAATTGGTCAGGTTCCATTTAAAGGGAAACCTCTGTTTAATACGATCGGATGGCTCATAGTGCTTTTTTAAAACCTCTGTCTTAGATAAGTTTAACTTGTATCCGGCCAGGAGGCTGAATTCTGATAAGGCATCCCACAGCTTTTCCAGGGATTGCTCTGGATCCCTGAGATAAATCAAGAGATTGTCTGCATACAGGGCTAGTTAATGCGTCTCCCCTCCCAACTCCCATCCCAGGATCCCCTCCTCTTGCCTCAACGCTTGAGCTAACGGTTCAAGATACAGCGCAAAAAGAAGGGGGGGGGGAGAGAGGGCAACCTTGCCTGGTGCCTCGCTGTAAAGGTATTGGGTGGGAGACACTGCCATTTATTTTTATGTATGCCCTTGGTTTAGTGTAGATCTTGGATATGATCTCTACAGAGGCTTCTGAGAACCCAAATCTGCTCAAGACCAACTTCAAAAAATTCCATGCCACCCGGTCGAAGGCCTTCTCCGCATCCAAACTCAAAATCATGCAGCAGGCCTCCGACCGAGCGGCATGGTGCATCACATATAGAGTTCTTTTAATATTGTCTTGTGTTTGCCTGCCTGGGATGAATCCTGTCTGGTCATAGTTAATCAATTTGGGCAGGATCTCCTCCAATCGTTTTGTAAGAATTGAAGCATAAAGTTTATAATCAATATTTAATACTGATATAGAGACGATAGGACCACAATGAGTTGTGTCTCTCCAGGCTTGGGATACTCAAAATGACTGCGTAATTCCAAGTATCATGGTCTTCTCCCATTTGTGCCAATCTGCAAGCTCTCATTAGTGGGTTACTTATTCTTTTCTAAAAAATTTAAAGAATTCAGGGGTGTATCCGTCTGAAACCAGGTGATTTCTTTGTTTTAATCTCCTAATTGCAGCCTCTAGTTCTGTTGGAGATATGGGGGTGTCCAGAGAATCTCTATGTTCCTGGGTCAATTCTGGGAGCCTTAGTTTCTTTAGGTAGTCTTTGATTGGTTCACTTCCCGGAGAATGATCCGAGCTGTATAGATTTATATAAAAATCTCTGAAGCCCGAGACAATTTTCTCCGAGGACTTCACGAAATTTCCCGATTTGGGGTCCCTAATTTGCGTAATTGTGTTTTCTGCAGTCTGTTGTCTGAGTCTGTGGGCCAGAAGGTGGGAAGCCCTGGGGCCCAATTCGTAATATCTCTGTCTTAGACGTTGTAATGCCTGCTTCATTCTAATGTCAATAATCCCCTGTATCTGTTGTCTAATCGTCAGTATTTCTGGTTGTACCAAGGCCGTTCCCGCTGCCACCTGATCTAACAGGTTGTGAAGCTGCCCCTGGAGTTGTTCCATTTTTTTATTTTGTTGCTTTTTAAAGTATGTGGCATATTTAATACAATCCCCCCTGAACACCGTCTTGATAGTGTCCCACAGTATAGTATCGGGGATTTCTGTAGACTCATTGTCCTTCAGAATTTGTGATATTCTGCTCTTGGCCATGTCTGTAAAATCTTTTAGATTCAGGAGATGGTTATTAAATTTCCAGAGGGACTGTCCCCTTCTAACTTCCCATTTCAGGACCATAGTCACCTGGGCATGGTCTGATAGGACTGATGAGAAGTGCTTGCACTCCAGGATCTGGTCCTGGTGCTTGCCTGAGACTAATATGTAGTCGTTCCTAGCATAGGAACCATGTGGGAAAGAATAATGGGTGTATTCCCTTTTATTTACATTCTGGTGCCTCCAAGCATCCAACCAAAATGCACCTCTCAAGTGCCTCTTGATTAACTTGCCTACCGGAGTCTGCCTAAAGGCCTGCTTTCTAGAGGTGTCTCTTGGGTCCCAAATCTGATTCAAGTCTCCACCCGCCACCAGTGCTCCTACCTGGTATTCAGAAATTTTATGAAGTAGGGGACTAATAATCTCCTTTGTGGAGCCTGGTGGAGCATATAGAGAAGCTAGTGTGATAGGTGTGCCATCTAAATTGCCCACTAAGATAGCCAATCGGCCTTCCGGGTCTGAGTAACTATTAGTTCTAGGGACATGGATATGTTGTTCATCCACACTTATTGGCACTTATTGGCAGGTTCCTTGCCGCTTTAAATCTTGCCGGAAGGTCTTCAAGCTGGCTCCTCCCACCCACCCGGGTGGTAAAACTCTCGGCTCCGCCCCATGACGCCAGATCTTCCTTACCGCTTGGAAGCTCAGGTTCCCTCCTTAACGCGCTGCGTTTAAGACTGGTTCCTAATTCTTCGAAAGTTCGAAATCAAAAAGTTTTTTGCTAAAAAGACTTGGTCTTCTTCTCCTCAGCAGCTGCATTGGACCATCGACTCCCGGTTTTCGGAGGTGCCTTGCGGGCGAAGATGTCTAGGGCGGATCCGCACTCACGTGTGTCTACTGCCTGGACCTTGAGCGCGACCCGCAGAGCCTGCGACTTGTGCCTTCCTTTACGCGACCTCGGCCCTGAAGACCGTGCTGCCCGATTACAACTGGGCGCCCGAGAAAGATTTCCACGGTGAAATCTAAAGAGGCCCGTTAGCGGTGTCGCGGTGGCGGCTCGCGGATCAGCTAGAAGCAGATGATCGCCTCGAAGAGGCGGCACCGGCCGCTTCTACTAAACTGGGCATTTGTCCCTCTCTCTCGGTGCCTCGTACTCGCTTCTTTAGGAGCTTTGTCTGACCCACTCTAAACCAGGTGAGGTCCTATCTTCGGACCTTTTCCAGGTCCAAAAAGAGCAAAAGTAAGAATCTCTCCATCAATGCTCTTGGGGTGGGAAAGATCCCCCACTCCCTTAATAGGCAGTGGGCCGATTGACCCCTCAGCTCGGCCACTGGCTTCACGGTGTCCCCATCCTTGAGGCCAGTTGACCCGAGACTCCATCGGCAGCAGTCGAGATTTTCTCGACCGTTAGACGAGTTGTCAACTGGAGAAGCTGATCCCCTCTCCCGGTTCCCCGGTGGAGTTGAGATCCCGATTGGCTCGTCTGTGCCTCCGGTTCGGAGCCTTCGGTGGGATGCGTCCGAGCCGAGGGAGTGCCGATTCCGACACTTCTCCCTGCTTCCTCGGCCTGGTCGACACTCTGGGTCTCAGTGCCGGACATCCTCGTGGTCAGCAGATCCCGCCGCCATGAGGCGGGGTCTCGGTCTCGGCACCCGCGGCTTAAGCGGCGCGCGCTCTTCCTCTTCACCGGACGAGGGAAGCTGACTTAAAGTTGCGTCGGGAGAGTGCGAGAACTTAATAATGGCAACCATCGCGCTTTTGACCGGGGAATGGCCGACCCAGTCTTCTTCCCGGCCATTAAGTAACAATACTTAGAGCAGCAAAACAACCCTCATTGTAGTCAAAGACTGTTCTCAGGCAGGTTGTTTAGCCAGTTCCTTCTTACCGATTCTGGTGGAACCTCGCCTCCACAGCCATCAGTTGGGGCTCCGACCAAAAATTCTCGGTCCGACTTTGGGTTTGCCCCTGAGCAGTCTATCACCTCACTCCCGATAAACCTTGGCAGGTGGAGGTGGCTCAGGCGAACTCTTTGGCTCTTCTGAGGTCGATGATGGTTCCTCCTCTTCTCCCAAGCATGGACTTGGGTCTCGGGAGGGCAGTCAATAGACGATAGCCCTTAGTCCTTCTTAAGGTTGCTTCGACTCATCTGGAGTCACAGGATGAAACTCGAACCCGTTTCCTAAGCCTTGAACTGATGTCCTCACAGAGATTCTGGACCCGAGGGATTCTCTGGAGGCCTTTCGAGTGGCGCATACTGGTCGGCCTTGGAGACTGTCAGCGTCCTGCTTCCCACCTTTGCGCCTTGACCCGAGTTGGCCAAGTATCGCAGTCCCACCGTTCCCTGTCGGTTTGAACACCACCGGCTGAGGTTGGTTACCGGCCAGCGTTTTCCGGTATGCGGGAACACCAGGATATTGGACAAACCTCTCCGATAGGTCAGAAACGGTTATGTAGGCGAAGTCTATCTGCATCCTCTCGGCCGTCAGGCCAGTTAGCCATCTTGCCTTTGTTTTCTCCGCCCTGTTGGGCTCCCTGGATGAGGTTGTCCCTCGTCTTCCGCAGATCTACGGCGAACTATGGTCGGGCAGGTGCAGGACCAGGGCAGGCAGTGGCCAGCTGTAGCACCAGACTAAATTGAACAGCGAGAGTCATGTACCAGGACTATGGTGGCCACAGTGTACATGCGTCGTCGGGCAGCTGAGGATTATCACCTTTACCTCGGATACCCAGCACAAGTTGGCGGATGTTCCACACGGGACTGACCCCTTGACCTGGGTGGAAGGTCACAAGGATGAAGGTCAATGCTACCAGGGCTCGGCCTCTTCGCTCAGAAGGACAAAGCCACAAGCCACAATCTAAGCCTTTAGTCCCTCTCGCGCCGACAACAATGTCGGGCCAGCAGGCTCGACAGTATCCCAAACCCAAACGTCAGCTTCCTCAACGGAAACAGGAGGTAAAACAGGAGGTCCCTCGGCGATCCCTCTCAAGCCTGCCCAGTGCGGGCTGGGGTGTACCCATCCTGTCCTCACCCCTAGTTCCCCCCGTGGGGCGGATGAACACTTCCTTTCGCCTGGTCACTGTACCATGGACAGGTGGTACTGAAAGGTGGTGGGGAAAAAGCCTACCTACAAATTCGAGCAGGCCCCGCCCTTCAGAAACGTCGCACCTCGGGGGCCTCGAAAGTCCGCAACCTCACTAACGCTTCGCCGAGGCGACATGTCTCTCCTCCAAGAGTGATCAGGAGGTGGAGACCCCCTTCAGACAGGGGTTTGTGTCCAGGTATTTCTGGTTCCGAAGCAGACGAGGCTGGCCCATTCTCGACCCTACACGACTGAACAAGTTCCTAAGGTCTCGAACCTTCAGGATGGTCACTCAAGCGCAAATAATACCATCTGGAACCTAATGGTTCTGCTCTCTGGACCTAGGGCGCATTCAGGGACATGGTATATTGTTCATCACCTCATGGCAGTATCTTGCCCTTTAAATCTTGGGAAGGTCTTCAAGCTTACTCCTCCCACCCACCGGTGTATAACTCGACTCCATGGCGCAGATCTTCCTTAGCAGAGTAGGTTCCCTCATAGCTCTACATTTCGACGTTCCTATTTCTCGTTGCGGTTAAAATAATATTTTGCAAAGACTTCAGTCTTGATCCTATGACTCGATGGACATAAACTCCCAGTTCGGAGAGATGCCGCATGCGGTGTGAAGATGTGTCAGACGGATCCACACTCACGTGTGTCTACTGCTTGGGCCTTGGCTTGCGACCCGCGAGCTTAGACCTGTACTCATCTTTCTCGGCCTCGTCCTCGAACCGTGCTGCCCGATTGCAACTAGGCACGTCCCGGCGTTCCCTCGGTGAAGTCCAGAGGCCCGGTTGGCGGTGTCCTTGGCCAGGCTCAGCGGATCGCTTCGAAGCGGATAGTACGCCCCTCGAAGAAGGAAGCGCGGGCCGTCTTCCTGACCCGGCGTTGTCCGCTCTCTCTGGTTCTTCTACGGCTTCCTTCAGGGCTTTGTCTGTCCCTCCACAAGAGAAGGACCTCGTCTGCTGGACCTTATTCTCAGTCAGGGACAAGGTAAGTCCTCCGTCGGCTCTTGGGGCGGAAGAGTCCCTCCCCGGGCCGTCGACCGTCCGGCTTGATCGACCCGCTTCACGGCTTGACCACTGGCCTCACGTCCCGTCGGTCAGTTGACGAGACTCCCACTGATAGTAATTTTTCACGACCCATTGAACCGACTGTCGCCTTTAGCAGCAATTCCCCTCGGTTCCCCAGGAGGTGAGGATCCGTGGGCTCGCCTGCCTCGGTTCCAGACTTCGGATGGACCTTCGAGCAGAGAGTGCCGGTTCGGCGGCCTCCGCACCGACCCGAAATTCCGGGACTCGATCTGATCTCCGGACTATCGGCGGTCAGCGTTCCCACCGTCATAAGGCGGTCGCCGGTCTCTCGGCACCGCGGTGGCCAGCAATCGCGCTAAATCCTCGTCCTCCTCCTCGGATGAGGGAGGCTTCAGCGTAAAACTACGTCGGCAATGCGAGACACTTATGTTTACAACAACTCCTCTGGCGAGATAAGCCGACTCGGCGCCTTCCCGGCCATTAATAGCTGTCACGGGCGGCCGACACAACCCCTCGACTTGTCGAGCCTATACCCAGGCGGTTGTTCGGCAAACCCAGCTCCACCGTTCGGTGGAACCTCCGCCACAGCCACCAATTGGAATCGACCAGATTCTCATTAATAAAGGTTTCCCCGGCTATCAGTTACCCTCACCGACACCTCGACAGGTGAAGGGTGGCTCAGGCCGAGCAGCTCGCCGGACTCTTCCGAGTCGAAGCGATCCTCCTTCTTCTCAAGCGACTGGACTTGGAGTCTTCCAGGAGGTCAGGTCAATGGGCGGCCCGTCGTCCTTCCCTAGAAGGACTTCTTCGGCTCATCAAGGTCTACCGGGATGGGCTCGAACCGTTTCAAGCGAGGTCCCTCCACGGAGATTCTGGACGAGGATTCTCCGGCGGAGGGAAGACCTTTCCGGTGGCGAGCCATAGTGGGTCGGCACTGGAGACTTTGGCAGCCCTGCTTCCTGCCTGCGCCTTGAGCCGGATGGCCAGGAAGTATCACGGTCCCTACCGGTTCCTTGTCCGGTTTTTGAGTTACCCTCTGCTGAGGGTTGGTTGCAACAGCGTTTTCGGCAGCGCCAATACCAGATATGGACAAACCTCCTGACAAGAGTCAAAGTGGACTATGTCGGCGAAAAGTCTCACCTCTCGCCCTTCGACAAGCAAGTTCGGCCCGTCTCGCAGCACATTTTCTCATGCCCTGGCCCAGGCTCCCTGGATGAGGTCATCTCATCTTCCGCCCGATCTGCAGACTACGGTTAGCCGAGTGGGACAGAGACAGGAACGGCAAACAGCAGCTCGACTACTTTGGATGTGGGACATGCACTAGATCGATGGCGGCCCAGTGGCTGTCGGCGGGCTTGTGAGGATACCACCACCGGACACCCAGCACAAATTGGCGGATGTTCCCCACGGAGATGACCTCCGCCCCTGGGTGGAAGGGGTCACCTGCAGAGGATCGAGAAGTCAGCCACATGGACTCGGTCTCTTCGCTCAGGACAAGACATAACCACAGCCTAGCCCTGCGTCCTTCACGCGCTGACGGCCCGGCCAACCGTCAGAACCAGCTCAACATAGCATCAACCCAAACGCACGGCCTCCTAACAGGAAGGGAGAAAAGAGCCAGAGGTCCCTCGGCTGGTCCCTCCTCCAAACTGCCCAGTGATGGGCTGAGGGGTGTGGCCCCCATCCCATCACCTTACACAGGTCCCCCATTGACGGCTCAGGTGCTTCGTTCCGCCTGGTCGCTGTTACCACGGACGGTGGGTCTTAGAAGTGGTGGAAGGAGGCCTGGAATTCGAGCAGCGCCACCCTAGGCCGTCGCCCCTCGGGGAACAGGATCACTCACTGGCGCGTCGAGCGACATCACTCCCTCCGAAGGGTGGTAAGAGAGGTGGTGGACCACTCCTTAGACCAGTTTGTCCAGGTACTTCCTGGTTCCAAAGCAGACAGAGGCTGGCCCATTCTCAACCTACGGCCTAAACAAGTTCCTAAGGTCTGAACCTTCCAGATGGTCACTCTAAACAGATATGCATCACTTGGGCAGCGTGTGGTTCTGCTCTCTGTATAGACTTTGCAGGGCAGCGTTTTTTTGCGTCCTATCCGTCGTCTCACCAGAAATTCGTAGCCACGGCTTCCGAGCAGAAGGATCTCTCTTGAGGATTCAAGCCACTTGCCCGCCGACTTGTCTCCAGCTCCGGGGTCTTCACCAAATGCATGGCAGTGGTGACAGCAGCACCTCTTGACTTGAGGGTCCGGTGTGCCTTACCTGGACGACTGGCTGATAACAGCTCCCCAGGAAGGAGGCGATGGTCAAGATCGGCCCTCAGGTCTGCTCTCAACTGGGCCTCATATCAGGCCAGCCCAGACTCGACGCAACGGTGATTTTATTCACCAGGCGCAGCTGACTCTCTTGACCAAGCGCGGCTCAGCGGACGGGCGAGGTTCTTTCCTCCTTTGCCCGATCATTTCTGGTTGGAATTCCCACCGGACTTCTCGCCTCAGGTCTCATGGCGGCCTGCCAGCGTGGTCCATTGGGCCGCTGGAAAATCCCTTCAGTGAGACTGGCCCAGCTGATGGTCTGGCCTTCCGCGATCCTTGGACCAGCTTGTGTCGGTGACACAGGGGATGTGCTGGAATGCTCAGTGGTGGACGTTCCAGATCATTTGCAGGAGGCATCGTTAAATCGCCCGAGCAGCGGTCTCTGTAAACCGATACCTCTCTGATGAGTTGGGGTGCCCATCTGGGGAACACGAACTCATGGCCTCTGGTCCCGAAGTCGATACCCATCAACCTGGAGCTCGGCCCGGTCGCCTAGCTCACGCCTTTGCTCCGTTCCTCCGGGGTCAAGTGGTCCGAGTCAGGCGGACAATACCACCATGTACTATCTAAACCGCCGAGGCGGGCAGCTCCATGCTTCCATGCAAGGAACTCCGCATTTGGTCACGTCGCGGCCTGGGTGGATCTCCCTGGCCATTCGTGGCGGGCCTCAACACCCTAGCCCGTGCCTGAGCGGATAGAACATCCCAGTGATCTCCCACCGGGAGTAGTACAGCATCTGTTCTCCTTTGGGGCCCCTCAGGTGGACCTGTTTGCCTCCATGGAGAGCCGAAGCTGAGTCTGTTCCATGCCCCCTCAAGCACGCTGCAGAGGATGCCTTCTCGAGGCAATGGACCCGGGCCTCTTCCTTTCCCCATTCCATATCCACAGGTGCTTCTCAAAGCGAGGAGGACAAAGCGCAGGTATTCTGATAACCCCAGACTGGCCTCGCCAGTTCTGTACCAAATCTCAGTCTCAACTCCAGGACTCAGCTCCAGCTCGCCGGACCTGCTCTCGTCAATCAGGGAAGGTGTTCATCGGACCTTCAATCCTGCACCTGGCCTGGTTCCTGGTGGAGTTCAGGCTTTGGGTCTTTCCGGAGGTCCTCAATGTAGTTGGCGTCCATGAGTCGACCAGAAAATGCTATGCCTTCAAATGAAAGGTTTTCCATTTGGTGTGAAAACTTGGACCCTTCCTCTGTTCATAGCAGCATCTTGGACTATTTATGGTCCTTTCTGTCGAGACTTGAGTCGACGACCCTAAGGTGCACCAGCAGCCACCTCTGCTTACTTGAGTACCAGGGGCAATTTCCAAGAAGGCAGAATTTCTGTCCAGGGAAATTGCCACAGGGAGAAACAGACCATCTCAGCTGTTTCAGACTGTGGACAGGCTTTTACATCTCTCCTGTCTTCAGCCGAAAAAAGCTTTTTCATCCACTTTAAGTGAAGAGTTTGCTCTGTTTTTCTCTGACAGAGTGTGGCCATCCAGTCGGGGATTCTGCCAGTGAGGTTTTTGCCTCACAGTGATCGAGTTGGGAGTTTTCAGAGGCACTCAGCCTGCCTGGGAGGAGTTTAGGCCAGTGGAGGTGTCTAAAGTGACTAAAGTGATCTTAGAGCTGAAGCACACTATTGTGAACTGGACCAGCACCAACACGCTTAATGGGATGTGTTGGTGCCATCGGCCGGGTGTTCTGCCCAGATTGCCAGGGTGCTCGATGAGGGGAGGGCTCCCCAGTTACTTTGAAAGAAGCACTGGGGAAGCCCCTCCTAAAGAAATCTTCTCTCGACCCAGATGTCCTGGCAAATTACCGTCCGATCTCCAGCCTGCCTTTTCTGAGCACGGCTGTTGAGAAACTGGTGGCACAACAGCTTGAGGATCGCCTGGTGTCCTCGGAGATCTATGAACCTTTCCAGTCAGGTTTTCGGGCCAGACGTAGCACTGAAACTGCTCTAGAGAGAGTGTATAATAATCTGCTCAGGGCTAGAGAGAGAGAGAGAGAGAGAGGAGACAGGTCAGTTCTTGTGCTCCTTGATCTCTTCTCAGCTTTTGACACTGTGGATCACGTTGTGCTTCTTGATCGGCTCTGTGAGTTTTGTGGACTCGCCGGTACTGTCATCAAATGGTTTGAGTCCTATCTCTCGGACAGAGTGCAGCAGGTGGTGATGGGGAATTTCTCCTCCTCCCCAATGCATCTGCCCTATGGAGTGCCTCAGGGTTCGATCCTGTCGCTGATGTTGTTCGCAGTGTATATGCTGCCCCTAGGTGAGATTATTCGACAAAACAGTGTGGATTTTCACTGCTACGCAGATGACACCCAACTGTATTTGTCTTTTGCACTCGGAACATCGGGAGCAGTCGACGTGCTTAACAGCTGTCTGGCTAAAATCAATGACTGGATGGCTTCCAGCTGACTGAGACGCAATCCTGCTAAGACTGAGATGCTGGTGATCGAGCCTGGTTGCAGGCGTGATAGGTTGGCACCGGGAGGCGGACTCTGGACTTGTTCTGGGGTCTGTGCCTCTGGTGGTTTCTCCAAGGGTGTGAAATCTGGGTGTGATCCTTGACTGCAGATTGGCCTTTGAAGATCAGGTGTCATCTATAGTTAGCAGTGGTTTTCACCACCTGCGGAACATTGCCCGGATTAAGCCCCTCATTCCACCTGAGGATCTGCCGACACTAGTGCATGCCTTTGTGACCTCTAGGCTTGACTACGGTAATGCTCTTTACTTCAGGGTCATGGGAGGGACCCTCTGCAGACTTCAGCCAGTGTAGAATGCAGCCGCCAGGCTGCTGACGGGCCTCTCCAGGTCCAGTCATGTGACTCCGGTCCTGCGCATCTCTGCACTGGCTGCCAGTCATGGGCGGTCCTTTTCAAGGTAGGTCTTCTCACCTTTAAGGCCCCATATGGGCTGGGTCCTGGTTACCTGTCTGAGCTCCTTATACACCGGTGTCCTCTGCTCGCTCCCTCCATTCCTTCTTGAGGGGGGCTTCTGGACGTTCCCAGGGTTCGGCTCAAGACCTTGGGAGATCATGCTTTTAGTGTTTCTATGCCGACCCTGTGGAACTCGCTTCCATCTGCTGTCTGGCAGGCTGCCTCAATTGAGGTGTTTAAGGGGAGGCTAAAGGCCCACCTCTTCAGTCTAGCCTTTGATAGCTGATGTCATCTTTATAATAGACCAGTCCATTGAAGTTTTTGCCCTCTGGAAGTTTTCTCTTTTTTTTTTTTTATTATTGTAGAATTTTAATTTGGTCATGGTTTTAATGATGTTTTATTATGTGTTTTAATGTATTGCTGTATATTTTACTTACAATATGTTAAGCGCCCACAGCCTCTGGGATTGGCGCCTTTTTAATAAAACCACTTGCCTTGTTATCCATTTGCCATTGAGACTGGTGGCCAAGTCAGTGTCTGCCAATCAATTAAATAGAAATATATTTTAATAAACTGAAGCCCAAGCAGCTGAGGCTGCACAAGTATGGTTGTCTTCATAAGATGTAATTGTACTGTTGTCAGTTTGTGAGCCAGAAATTCTGGAAAAATGTGTTGGTGCCTCTTTAACACGAAATAAGTCTCTTGCGTGAGAACATGGTCTTTAAAGTTATAGGCTCCTCATTTCTCCAAGAATTTACCTCTTAGTGTATGTATCTGTGTGTGTGTGTGTGTGTGTGTGGTTAGTTATAGAGTATATAAATTCAATTAGTTCAAGTTTATTTCATCAGGAAAGCTCCACAGAGAAAGCTCATTTGCAAGGAGATCCTGCCACTGTTACAACAAAACAGCAAGTACGTAGTAAAATAGCAAAAACATAATACAAGACTGATGCAGGCAAGTAAACAAAACAAAATCGACATTTGCAGGAAGATAAAATTAGCAGGGGAGAAGCATTATACAAGTAGACTAAAGTACAAACATTTCCATCTGGTAGCATGGTGTAAAGGTAGTAAGTGCACAGTAGTAACAAGGCAAGTGGGTAATACCATCCCCACCTTAAATGATAAAGTGCTAATACCCATTCAAGTTAATAGGATGACCTAGGGGGCCGGCTAACTGGTGTAGCAGAGGCATTCATCCTTAAAGGGGCACTGTCAGCATTTGACCGTCATTTCTGGCTAAAAACAAACAGTGTGCCTCTTGATGCAAACCACCAAACATATGCTGCAGAATACTCCTATGTATAATAAAGATATATTTTTTTACAGTTTGGCACTTTTTAAAACAAATACCTTGTCCCTAAATCGATCGCAATGCCCTGATTCGGGAAGCACATCCAGGTCAGAACCCTCTAGGAGGCAGCACATCTACCCTTGGCCTTTTGATCCTGAAATGCATTTTTTCATATACAGTGTATGGTGTTTATAATGTACCTAAACCCCATGATTCTAAAATGCCCCATTTATCTCGCCCAGCAAACCGAGCACTGGAAATACTTTAATTCTTATTTTTAAGTGATGGCTGAAATCGCCAGCATCTCTTTGCCTGATGGCATGCTCTGAATGCAGCAGATCTTTAGTCATGCCATCTGGATACACATGCTTGCCGGGGATTTTGCGCCATCACAAAAATAAGAATTAAAGTATTTCCAGTGCTCGGTTTGCTGAAGCGAGATAAACGGGCATTTTAGAATCATGTGGGGTTTAGGTACATTATAACGCCATATGCTGTATATGAAAAAATGCACTTCAGGATCGCACTCGCAGGTGCATGATCCCGACCTGATGTACTTCTGGAATCGAGGAGCATTATGACCGGGACAAGTGAAAAGGTATTTGTTTTAAAAAGTGCCAAACTGTTTAAAAAACATTACCTTTATTATACATAGTAGTATTCTGCAGCATATGTTTAGTGATTTGCATCAAGATGCACATTGTTTGATTTTAGGCAGAAATTACGGTCAAACGCTGACAGTGCCCCTTTAAAGGAGCTGCTTATTAGATATTTGGCAACATTCAGAGAGACCTAGTTGGAAAGCCAAGGGTGTATTGGAGTTTAAATCATATTGACCATTGTAATTGCAACTGACCAATAGATGGCGACACATAGATATAACAAGAAGTTTCAGCCGTAATCAAAACAAACCACAGGAACAGAATGCTAAGAGAAAAAGAGTCGATGATATATCCAGGCTGTCCTGATCCCTACCAACTGAGCCTTAAAACACCTGCTAGCTATTCTGGATCAGGATTCCCATAGCCGCTCAACACTCCTTTGTATCTATGCCACCCTGCGGGACACTGCCAGCTTTCACAGTGTACATTTTGATGTTTTGGGACCAGGGTGCCTGTTGGCATCTCCATGTCTACCTAAGGCATGTATGGGCTCCAGTCTGCCTTATACATATGTTTTTAATTTTTTTTGTAAAACATTAAGATTTGATATAAACCAGCCTTATTTTCTGTGAAGTTCCTCCACCCAATGCCCCAGCGTGTTCATGATCACAAGATGGTGCTGAACCACTAGTAAACTCGTGCATACATGTTCTATGTTTTGAGCACGTTAAAACACATGTTCTGAAAGTAGGCATAACACTGAAGCAGGCAACGTGAGTTGTAATTCAAACAAGCCTTCTAACCAATAAAACGAGAGGTTAGAAAAAGTAAAACTGTGACTGCAGGCATGCACGTCAGCACTAATGTTTATAGAGTACTAAGTTTAAGAACAGTGGGTACCATATGATTATTGTCTAAGAGCCCGACACAGTTCTGACAGATTTGAACATTTTTATATTTAAACTTAATTCAGCTTATATTTCATATTATTTCTGTAATTCTCACCCCTACCACAGCAGATTATGTTTAGGGGACAGTGATCTTGTGTTCATGCAGCTTCTTCAACAATGAAGAAAAGGGGATATAATTACAGAAAATATATTAAATATGAACTGATTAGGACTTTTTTGTACAATTCTTTACTGAGGATAGCCCAGGTGATATGCAACATGTTGTTTCCAGTGGGCCCTACTTTTACCCATTTCCAAAGCTGTGTAGACAGGAGCACTGAGAGGTTAAGTGACTTGCTCAAGGTCACAAAGTGAGCATTTGGCTCTAGCGGGATTTGAACCTGCGATCTTCCAGTTCCTAAGATGGCGCTGTAACTACTCAACTGCCATTTCCTGCCAAATCTAAGTCGTACTTTTTTAAGTTTTCTCATTGTTGTTGGTGGCTCTTTAAGAATCATTTCTCTTGAGTTAGTTTGAATTTTTAATCATTTGTACAGAAAAGACATAATAACATTATGAGCAACACAAGCAAATCTTCACCGAACAAGGGTAAATATGAGTGCAAGAAGCACAGCTCTATGCAGAATGCATAGTATTTGAGAAAGGCGTGTATCTTAAAATACTTTAATGGGGAGAGGTAAGTAAAATAAATATTGACAAAATGGAATGAGTAGCTAGACAGGATACAGGGCATCTCGGTAAATCAAAGCAAAAGAAAAAGTAAAGAGGCAGGCAGGATAACTTTATAGAGTTATCAGTAACCAAGGAAGATACTGTAGATACAGTAGGTTTTGAGATCTGTTTACAAGTTTTGTCCCACGGGTACAGGGAGACATTTTAAAAGCAACGTGTGTCTCCTGGTGGACCAATTATTGTGCTCTACAGATTTACTCTACCCCCATTTCTGCAAGGCGTCGGTTCGGCCTTCCGGGGTGGCTCCCAAACTACATTTACTGTCAGGACATTGGATATTACCTGCAAAGTTTTAGACTTTGCCAGTGGTTGTGCTGCCATGTTGGGAACCGGGTTCTGGAGAGATTCGAACTAGTGTTGGGTGGGCAGCACAGCCACTGGCAGCGCAGCCCTTTCAAAGCGAGGGAGGTTTGCACTGATTCCACCCCACAGAGATGTCTGTGGTTCACCAGTAAGATTGTCTGCATGGAGCATGCTGTGTGTCACGAAGCAGACTGAGACGACTCATGCCATGCAGATGGTGGGTGGGTCACGCCGGGCATGGGAGCAGCACGAGAGAAAAATCACTGGGGCTGCTAGAAGGTAGCTTGAAACTGTGGGTATAGCAGCAGTTGGGGCAGGAGGTCACTGGGCTGACAACCAGAGCAATGGATGCACAGCCCTGGGAGAATAAAAGCTGATATGAAACAAAGCAATAACTAGTGAAAATGGAAATTTTTACAATAACATTACCTCCTGGAATGAAACACAGTCTAGTGACATTTAAAAGCATACCAGGGTGGGGTCACCTGAGGACCCGACAGAAGCGCATTGTTTTTCCATGCAGTGACCTGGGTTTGAGCTGAGATCATGGTGGTTGCCAGAGCTGGGGAGTGCTGCCAAGAGCAGTGTGAAGCAGCTTTTGGAGTGAGACGTTCAGCTTCTGCCTTGCTTTGCTGAGGAGACTGCTACCTTGAAAACTGTGGCACCTGCATACGGGTACGCTGCAATGTGCAAGGTCGACAGTAGCACTGCCTGATGTTGGAGAGGTAGGCAGGCACAAAAAAGTGGGAAAACCCCTATCACACTTGTAATGATAGTCAGTGACAGTCTCTGGCCACGTGCATTGGACCCCTCACCATAAAATGAGTAGAAGTGCGAGGGGAATGGAAGAGCTGAAGCAGTTGCAACAGGGATACACTCCCAGTCCTGAGGAACAGACAAATGGTGTCCGAGGATTAAAAAATCTACAAAAATAAACATAACAGTTTCAGAAGTTATATTTCATTAATAAGCAGTGCAAGGGCAGCAGAGCTTAGAATACCCCAATGCTTAAACCACCAATAAATCAATCAATCAATCAAAATCTTTATTTATTCAGGAGGACATCATTGAGCAAAGCTCATTTACAAGATGGACCTGATAGGTCGAGGAACAAAATAAGGGTACAAAAGCAGACATATACAAAAACACTTCTATATAAACAGATACAAAAATATAAACATATTTACAAACAAGGTAGCCAGGATTAATGGCTCCAAAGCATGCTAGATCAGACAATTATGATTGAAGCCTAATAAAATGTTAGAAGCAGCCTCAAATGAAAAAATGACATGGGCGGGTTGGTGGGAGTTATGGATAGGGACTAAATCTACTAGTATTGATTAAGTGGGGTAGAAGTAAGTGTCAGGGGTATCAGTGGAGGATTTGGTGGAGGTAAAGAATGTGATAGGACTAGGCTTTATGAAAGCAATTGCATTTCTCTGGGAAGAGACTTGTGTAAGCATTTTAAAGGATGATAGAGGTATATAGGTGGTAGCTTTAGGGTCTTCTGTAGTGAATTCCATGCCAATGCTAGGGAGTAACTGATTGCAGATCTCCTATATCGGTGCAGGCTTTTGGTAGTTTCAAAATGATGAAGTTGTTGCTTCTTAGGGCATATGACCTAGCTGAGGCCAGAGTAAAGCAATCTAAAATATAGGATGGAAGTTTGTTGGACAGGGCCTTGTATATCCATAGTGCAGCATTTTTATTCCTTCTAAGGTGTAAGGATGTCCAACCAACTGCAGCATAGAGAGCAGTGATGAGTGTTGAGTGGAAGATCTGTGATGAACCTTAGAGCTCTATGATACAAGGTATCCAGTTTACTTAAATATGAAATAGTACAGTGGCCATAGAGGAAATCCATATAGTCGATAAGTGATAGAAATGAGGCCTGAATTATTCTCTGTCTTGAATCCTGGTTAAATAATGTTTGGTTCTGAAGAAAGGCCGAGCCTCTGACAAAGTTTTTCAGAAGTTCTTCTATATGCTGAGTATAATCAAGCCTGTTGTCAATCCATACCCTAAGTACTTGAATTTGTCAACATAGTCAAGGCTTTCTCCAAGAATGGTGAATAGTTGGGGAAGATTGCTTGGTGAGAAGGTGTTGGTATAGTAATTAGTGGAGAAGAACATAGCTTTGTCTTCTTTGCATTAAGGAGTAGTTTTTATCAAGTAGTTGGTACTGCAAAAGGAGAACTCTGATTGTAGTATTTCACAGGCCTTTGAAGGTGATGGGTTACTAACATATAGGACAGTGTCATCTGCAAAGAGGTGAACATTGGCTTTAGTGAGGTTAGAATCAATATTGTTAATGTAGATGGCAAAAGGATAGGGCCCAGAATAGATCCTTGAGGTACTCCTCTTAGGAGTGATTTTGATGAGGAAGGTTGCCTTCATTTTCACCTGTTGCATTCTATCAGTGAGGTAACATCTGAACCACTTGAGAGAGGGTGGATCTAGGCCTATGGATTGCAGTGAAGAGAGTAACAGCTCATGATCCACTGTGTCGAAGGCTTTGCTTAGGTCAAAAATACAGCACAGACGTTCTTTTGTCTAGCTCAGTTTGCCAGTCATTTGTGACTTTGCCAATGCAGAAATGGTGCTATGCCTGGTCCTAAACCCAGATTGAGCAGGGTTCAGGAGGTTATTAACATCGAGGTAGTCTCTTAATTGGATGCTCACTAATTTTCTAGCATTTTGGAAAGCACTGGCAGGATGGAAATGGGCCTGTAATTGTTGAGGTCCATGGGATCCCCTGATTTTAGGAGGGAAACTGCTGTCTTCCACAGCGAAGGAATAGAACCAGAGGCTAAGGAGAGATGGAAAAGATGTGTTAAGGGAACTGCAAGCACATGTAATGCAGTTTTAGAAAATAGGGGTCAAGAGAGTCTGCACCTGTGATTTTTTAGTGTCCAAGTGCAGTAATAGGTCCTCTACTTGCTTCAGTAAAATTGGTTTAAATGAGAAGGAAGAATCAGCCTCTGAGCCTCATTAGACTGGGATTTAAGTTGTGACCGTGAGAATGAGCTGGAGAGGAGTCAAGCAAGGCCAGCCGCTAGGAAGTGAGTGTTGAATGCATTTAGTATTTCTTGTTTGTCGGAGATAGTAGCTTTATTAAGGTGCACTTGAGGTGGCAGAGAAGTGCTAGAGTCCTGCCCTAAGATCCCCTTGATGGTGCCCCAGAATTTAGCAGGGTTGTGGTAAGAGGCATCCAGCTCAGCCGTAGAAAGCAGCCTTAGCATCCCTTACTTTTTGGTGCAGCTATTTCTGGCTTTTCTGAACAGCACCCAGTCATTTGGATCTTTCGCCTTCCTTGCCATTTTCCATAGCTTATCTCTCTGAAGCAGTGCAGATTTAAGGTCGGCTGAAAACCAGCGGCAAGATTTGTTTTCGTTCTAACACTAGTGATTGGTGCATGAGTATTGAGGGCACCTATAATTATGCTGTTTAACACCTGAAGTGCTAATTCCACAGAGCCTGCAGGTAGAACTCCTGCCAGTGTGCAGAGTGGCATAGATTGTGGATATCCCTTGATGTTGAAGTTTTTTAGATCTTCTCAGGAGGAATTTTGCTGTTAGCTGGTTTGCCAGATGATCTTATTCCTGCAATAAGACAGTGATCACTTATGTCACTGAACAGTACCCCAGCATGTGAGAACAGATGGGGTTTGTTTGCCAGCATGATGTTAAGTAGGGTACTGTTACTCTGTTTTTAAATTGATTCTTGTCGGTTCATTTATTAGTTGATAAAACCCATATGTATCACAAAAGGATACTAGGGGTGCAGCTGTCTTGAGAGCCAGTTTAAATTCAGATCACCTAAGATAATAATATCTTCAGGACCAAGTTTGATTATGTTCCCAGGTGGGTTAGGAGCTTATGATCAGCAGAGGGAGGCCTATAGCAGCCAACTAGTTGAAAAGCTGCTCTGTTGGGGATAGCTATTTTAAGGGATAAACATTCGAACTCTTTGGGCTGTGATGTTGTACTAAGGCAAGATCTTGGATATATTCGATTTAACATAAATAGCTACCCCGCCCTTGATAGGCGGTCTGTTCTGAATATTTGGTAGTTGGGTAGATTTACCTCCCTATCTGTTGTTGTAGGTTTGAGCCATGTCTCAGATATTACCAGGAAGTCTGGCATGGTGTGAGTTACCCAGGCTTGTATTAATGAAAGCTTTTTCAGGAGGCTGCAAGCATTAATATGAAGGAAGCTTAATCCTTTAATGGAGGCTAGATCTGCTGGGGAGGTGATACCCTCTGGAGGTCCTGGATTGATTTCAACATTACCAATACAGATTAGCAGAAAGAATAAAAGTTTTGTGAGGGCTCGAAGGATAGGAGGAAGGAACAGTCAATGGGCTTTTTTTCCTGCTTGGTGGCCGATGCTTTGAGATGATCCACTGTATTACGGCTTAGTAACCTATCGCAGAGTGCTAGTTTGGTGGAAAAGTATAAGGGGCACTGTAGATCCAGTAATGGAGCATTGAGCGTAAAGAGTACATGACAGGTTGTGACCCTTTTTGGGGGTTACCCCACTGATTGTGGTGAAGCAGTGGTAGGGCATATGTGAGGAACCGAGCGGCATCCACTGGAGGTGTCACAGGGAGGTTAGGCTGGCGAGCTGCATAATTCAGCAAGGCATGGATTGGTATGGCATCATCCTCAAAGAAAACCATAGATGAGAGAGAGAGAAACAGTAAGAGGAGCTTCCCCATTTTAATGCGGTACCTAGGGGTTAATTACAATGGGGACAGGGGGAGGACTGCTGAGCAGATGCCACCACAGGGCCGCTGGCAGTTTATTGGATAAAAATTTTGCTGTGGGCGGAGGTAAGAAAATCGTCCGGGAAGATGCGATAAAAGAAACACCCAAGAGGGGAGGGGGCGGCAAAAATTTTTAGTGCTTTCCCGGCATCTTCCTGTCTGTCTCTCCCGCCTCCTGGTCCCCTGGGTGGCCTTGAGTGTCGCCACCGCCTGGCTGGGTGGAGCCGTGAGCCCCGCGCCTCACTGGAAGCTTGAGGGCAAGGGCGGCTGGACTGGAAGGAGACAGAGGAAGGCACAGTCAATTATAGAAAATGCAGCAATCAAGTGATTCTGCAGTAAGTGTGATTAAAATTTACACCACAAAAGGCGGGGGGGGGGTGTTCGGCGCCTTAGCGTCTGGCCCACTACAAATCCCACCAAAAGGCTGTAATCACAGAAACATTTCAAAATACAACAGGAATTTTTGCATGAACACAATAAAGCAGTAAAACAGCTCTTTTTAGGTAATTTAGGTTCAAAAAGTCACAATCCCCGAGGATTCACAATTAGATTCCTTCCGCTTTGAAACCTTTTGAGTGAAGCCTCCTGTTTCACTGAGAAGCTCCAAAGAACTGATCGCAGGTGTAAAGCCAGGAACCTTAAACTGACAGGGGTGAAGTTTGGATTCAAACATTCAAGTTGGGAAGGAACCATTAAACACCATACCGTTTTCGGTGCTTTCTAGTGTGATGAATGATGCTTTACATAACACTTGATGTTGCAGCCTATTAGTTCCTCCACTGGCAGCAGAGCTCTGGATTTCTTAGCCCCTAAATACTCTGAAACAGTCTTTCAAGGAAACTGTATTCTATTCTCTCCCCCCCTCCCCCCGGTCACTCCTAAAAACCTACCTCATTGCCATGATCTTTAATTATTGAGTGTCAGTGTGTATCTCGTCTGCATATTAATATTGTCTTCTGCCCTGGTGATGTTTGTGAGATTTCTGGTATCCTGTCTATCTGCTGAGTCCTTGTATATTTAGTTCACTTACCTCTCCTTGTCAGGTATTTTGTGATGCACTTGTAGGGTCCCATTCACTGTTGCTATAGAAGCAGCAGTCAGCAGATGGATTTCAAACATTCTGCTGTACCTATCGACTGGTGCTATGCTTAAAGCTTGGTGCATGACTCTGGGGAGGAGAGGTCCCTCCAGCGACAGAGATGCAATACAAATTGACAATCCAGAGGATGCTGTCCTTAACAGGCTGGATTGTGTCTGTGCCCAGGTCGCAACATGGTATTGCACAAGGTGTATGGTGCAGTGCTGTGTCACAGTTGCAATGGGCAGCACACAAGCATCACAACTGGAACTGTCCGCTTTCCCTAAACCCCTTGCAATTTGGGACCAAGGGAGGCCTGGCAAGGCAAGGCAATTTTATTTATATGGCCTTCAATCCCAAGTCTCTGGGTACCCTCACAACAAATGCAAGAAAATAAAAGTTTAAGATCAATAAATACTAACAGTTAAAACAGTATATATCGTGAGGGCAGTTCAAAGCTTAAAGTATAGAAATGATTTTTAAAGATTTTTTAAAAGGGTCAGTGAAGGAATAGCTCTCACCTCCTGGGGAAGGGCATTCCAAAGAATCAGGGCCACAACACTAAACGTACTATTTACCAACGATTTTAAATGAAATCTCAGCACCGGTAAGAGGTCTGCCTCCACGGACAGGAGGGCGTGGCGAGGAGCATATGACACCAGGAGGTCTTTCAGATAGCTGGACCCAGATGGTGCAGGGCCTTGTATGTCAACAAGCACACCTTGAAACTGATGCACTATGGATTGGCAGCCAGTAACGAGTGCAGAGAACCGATGTGATGTGCTTGAACTGGGAGGTTCCAGCTAAAGAAAAAAAAAGGTTCCAGCAACCAGCCAGGCTGCTGCATTCTGGACTACCTGCAAATGGCACATCAGCCTTGCAGAAAACCCAAGCCTTTGGTCTCTTCCCATGGCCTGATGATTAGTGTCCAGGAGACCCAGTGGACATACACTGCTGCTGTCCCATTCCTATTGTCAGTCTAAAGGAACTCCCCTTACCTGACATCTGTGTTCCATCAACCCTTGGTCCCACACCGCGTCTGTTAGTGCCCCCATCTTCGAATGGCCTGTGGGCGGCAGCACCTGGTTGCAGCACTGCACCCCTCTTACTGGCTGATATTTCTAGGTGGTAACCCAGTGGATGTGCAAGAGGCTGCAGCCAGGCTTGTGAGGGCTGCATTGCCTTTGTACATGGCCTTGTGGGTGTTTTCAGCCTCCTTTCCAGTCTGGTTGCATAGCCAGTAATGACCACTGAAGAACAGGTTGCAACACATACTCAGCAAGCTCCACTGGGCTGCAGTGCGCAATGGCACTAAGTGTTTGTGTCAGCCATGTAGTGCTACTGTTTAGAAGTTTACAGGGGCACTAGGAGGGCCTTTTATGGATGTAAGAGTGTCACCTTGTGTGTTCTTAGGGCAAGAGAACTGCGAACCAAAGGTGAGCAGTCTGTGCCCCGAGGATTCAAAAGGCATACTCTTATATCCATAAGAGGCCCTCCTATTGCCTCTATAAATTTATTATAGATTGTGTCATGATATAAAAAAAAAAAAATACCCTTTTTTTGTGGTCCTTCTCTGTGACATGAACAGCAGCCATTGAGAACCCTTATACAGGGCTCACCGCATGAGGTACTCTTACGGCAATAAGAGTGTCTCACAGGCAACTCAAGCAGGTGCTGTGATTGGACTGGGACACTCCTGCGATCTATAATTAATTGTAAATGGGGCCTGTAGTGTGTCATTTAGGAATGCTTTATACGTTTATGCCTCTGTGCTGCCATCTATTGGTCAGTCACTGTTTAGTGGTAGTACTAGTAGTGTCTTAAACAATGGATAGTAAAGAAAAGAACAGAAGAGAGAATAAAGACATTTCATATAGCAAACACATTGCACAATTAGAAAATTGCTACTTAAAGTGCACTTAGTGAAATAATTACTGAAAGTAAAATTAGATTTAATTGCTGGGACTAAGAAAGGGTGGAAAGGCTAAATTCAGCAGATGTTTAAATACCTACCTCTGAACAGTTTCCAGTGGAGGGCCTGGCATATCTCAGCAGGCAGAGCATTCCCTGTTAAACAACAAATATTGCTTAATTTATCGACTGACCTTCAGGAAGCAAATTTGAACCCAAGAGACCCCCCTGGGCTGAACATGTGAAAGCAAAACCAGAACTAGATGTCAGTTTTTTTAAGGAGGGGGGGTAGTACGTTCCTTGAAAAATGTAAAATGTTCCCTTTCAAAGTTTAAATTAAGTTAAAAAGATACTGTTCTCAGGCCAAAGGGGGTAATGGGTGCTTCTTCAGTACCCAGCTGGATCAGCTAGTGAACACAGCACTCATATCTTACAAGCTTAACGGAGCAGGTCCACTAGCTGAGATACTGGGAGCCTTTGTTACTATCAGCTGGGTCTGTTTTAGTCTCCCATCCCCCCACCCCACCCCACAACAGCTTCTCCTGAACTCAGTCCCTGTTACAGATGCTGTCTGACAGGCAATATGGTTTAGATCTTTCTTTCAGAAGGTGTTAGCCAGCCAAGAAATGTTTCATTTAGGGCTGCTGTATCAGCTAATTTATCTCTTCTGTCCTCTACTGGCCAGATACAGTTAATGCACTTGCCTAGCCAAGATTCGAATTTGTTTGGACCTTCGGGGATGAGGAAGCTGAAAACATTGTGTCCTACCTGGTGAGTTAAAGGAGTAGTGCCATAGACTGCCAGTGGGAGTCCATGTGACAGTTAGCTGGGTTTGTTATATTCGGAATAGTATGTAAGACTCTGCGCAGCACTGTATTGCTTGGAATTGTTCTGATGCGTGCTACAGTATATATCGGTACCTAAATGTCACGCACAACATATACTGTATGTACCTGGGGAGATGTCAAAAATAACACAACCAATCCATTGGGAAACTGGAAAATTCTGTCCTACCTGGTCTGAAGAGTTCTGAACTGGTTATATAATGTTTGTTACCCCTAATAATAAAGTGCCAATAGAATATCTTTCTTTACGCTATACTGACCAGGAACCTAACATACTAAAATGCCAGCAGAACAGACCTAATGGTCTCTCGGGTCTGCTCAATTTTCAGCACCTGCACTGAGGGCCAATTCTAGGGACATGGATATGTTGTTCATCCACACTCATTGGCAGGTATCCTTGCCGCTTTAAATCTTGCCGGAAGGTCTTCAAGCTTGCTCCTCCCACCCACCCGGGTGGTATAACTCTCGGCTCCGCCCCATGACGCCAGATCTTCCTTACCACTTGGAAGCTCAGGTTCCCTCCTTAACGCTCTGCGTTTGAGACTGGTTCCTATTTCTCCGTTTGTGGATTTAAAAATAAATTTTGCGAAAAAGACTTCAGTCTTCGATCCCTCGCGGCTGCGATGGACAAATCGACTCCCGGATTTCGGAGATGCCCATGCGGGCAGAAGATGTCTCGGACGGATCCACACTCCACGTGTGTCTACTGCTTAGGCCTTGAGCACGATCCGCAGGCTTGCGACCTGTGCTCATCTTTCTCGGCCTACGTCCTCGAAGACCGTGCTGCCCGATTGCAACTGGGCCGTCCCGAAGGCTTCCTCCGTGAAGTCCAAGAGGCCCGGGTTGGTAGTGTCTCATGGCGGCGGCTCATGGATCAGCTCGAGCGGATGATCGCCTCGAGAGGAGGCGGCGCGGGTCGATCTTCTCGGCCGCGCATTTATCCCGCCCTCTGGGTTCTTCCTACACGGCTTTTTAAGGAGCTTTTGTCTGTCCCTCTCCACTAAGGGAGAAGGGCTCACGCCTGCTGGACCTTATTCTCGGTCCAAAAGAAGGACGGGTAAGTCCCTCCGCCGACGCTCTTGGGAGTGGGAAAGGTCTCCTCCCGAGTCATCGGCACGTCGGCTCGGTCGACCGCTCGCTTCCCGGCCACTGGCCTCACGGTGTCCCGTCAGGTCAGTTGACCGAGACTCTCACCCACGGTCAGTCGATTTTCTCGACCTGCTGGACGGGCTGTCGCCTTTAGCAGCTGAGATTCCCTCCCGGTTCCCCTGGAGGAGTTGAGGATCCCGTGGCTCGCCTGTGCCTCCGGTTCGGAGCCCTCGGATGGACCATCGAGCGAAGAGTGCCGGTTCCGGCCGACACCTCCCGCACCGACCTCGGAAATTCGGGACTCTCGGTCTCGGGACCTCTTGTGTCCAGCCCGATCCCACCGTCATAGGCGGTCTCGGTCTCGGCACCGCGGTAAGCGGCGTCGCCGCTCGTCCTCGTCCTCCTCCTTGGACGAGGGGAGGCTTCGGCGTAAATTAAGGCCGAGGTACGAGGACCTTATGTTGCAACAGCTCCTCCGACCGGGAGTAAGCCGACCCCGCCGCCTTCCCGCCATTAAGTGGCTGTCACCGAGCGGATGACACAACCCCTCGACTTATCCGAGGAGCTTATACCCAGGCGGTTGTTCGCAAAACCAGCTGCTCCACCGATTCCGGTGAAACCTCCGCCTCCACAGCCACCAATTGGGGCTCCGACCAATGATTCTCGGTCGGCTAAGGGTCTACCCCATCGGCTGTCAGTTACCCTCACTCCCGACCGACCTCGGCAGGTGAAGGGTGGCTCAGGCCAGAGGCAGCTCTTGGGACTCTTCCAAGTCCGAAGATGATTCCTCCTTTTTCTCCCAGCGACTGGACTTGGAGTCTTCAGGAGGTCAGTCAATGGACGATAGCCGTCGTCCTTCCTAGGACTGCTTCGCTCATCTCGAGTCCACCGGATGGAGCTCGAACCGCTTCCAACGGGCCAGGTATCCTCACGGAGATTCTGGACCGAGGGATTCTCCGACGGAGGCCTTTCCGGTGGCCGAGGCCATAGTGGGTCCGCACTGGAGCTTTGGCAGCGCCTGCTTCCTGCCCTGCGCCTCGGCCAGGATGGCCAGGAAGTATGCGGTCCCTACGTTCCTTGTCCGGTTTTTGGAACACCCTCTGCTGAGGGGTTGGTTACCGACAGCGTTTTCGCGCTGGGGCCGGCACGCCAGGGATGTGGACAAACCTCCTGACAAGGAGTCCAAGAAATTGACTATGTCGGGCGGAAGTCTACACCATGCCTCTCTCGCCTTCGCCAGGCCAGTTCGGCCGTCCTCATGGCACATTTTTCTCGTGCCCTGTTGGGCCCCTGGATGAGGTCATCCTCATCTTCCCGCCGATCTGCAGACTACGGTTGCAGGTGCGGGACCAGGGCAGGGCAGTGGCCAAACAGCAGCTCCAGACTGCTTTGGATATAGGGACTCATGTGCCAGATCGGTGGCGGCCGCAGTGGCTATGTGGCCGGGCTTGGCTGAGGATATCCACCTTTACCGGATACCCAGCATGTTGGCGGATGTTTCCTTTTTGGGACTGGCCTCTTCGGCCCTGGGGTGGAAGGTCACCTGCAGAGGATCGAGAAGTCCAGTGCTACCTTGGACTCGGTCTCTTCCGATCAGAAGGACAAAGGCCGCAAACCGCAGCCTAAGCCCTTTCGTCCTTCTGTGCCCCCGGCGCGCCCGGCCCAGCAACGTCAGGGCCAGCAGGCTCGCCTTGGCATCCCAAACCCAAGCCGCCGGCCCTCTAACAGGAGGCAGGGAGGAAAGGCCCAGGAGGTCCCTCGGCCGGTCCCTCCTCCAAGCCTGCCCAGTGACGGGCTGAGGGTGTCGCCCCATCCCGCCACCACCCTGGGTCCCCGTGGGACGGCCCGCACTTCCGTCTCCGCCTGGTCCGCTGTTACCACGGACAGGTGGGTCTTGGAGGTGGTGGGAAGAGGCCTGCCTCTGAATTCGAGCAGGCACCACCCTTCAGAGCCGGCTGCCTCGGGGGGCTTCGGGTCCCCAGCTCACTGGCGGCTCAGCCGACATCGCTCTCCTCCTCCAGAAGGAGGTGATAAGAGAGGTGGCGGACCCTCCTTCAGACCCAGGGTTTGTGTCCAGGTACTTCCTGGTTCCGAACGGACGGGGGGCTGGCGCCCCATTCTCAACCTACACGACCTAAACAAGTTCCTAAGGTCTCGAACCTTCAGGATGGTCACTCTGGCTCAGATAATACCATCCTTGGAACGCGACGTGTGGTTCTGCTCTCTGGACTTGCAGGACGCTTTTTCACGTCCCTATCCGTCCGTCTCACCAGAGATTCCTTCGCTTCCGAGCGGAAGGATCCTTTTGAGTTCCAAGCCATGCCCTTGGCTTGTCTCCAGCTCCCAGGGTCTTCACCAAATTCATGGCAGTGGTGACAGCATTCCTGCGGCGCTAGGGTCCAGGTGTACTTACCTGGACGACTGGCTGATAGCAGCTCCCTCCAGGAAGGAGGCGGAGGGTCCAGAGATCTGGCCCTCCAGGTCTGCTCTCAACTGGGCCTCCTTATCAACGCAGGCCAAGTCGAACTCGAGCCAAAGCAGGTGATTCTATTCATCGGGCGCAGCTCGACTCTCTTCGAGCCAGAGCTGCCCCGCGGACAGGGCCGGTGTTCTTTCCTCCTTTGCCCGATCATTTCTGGTTGGGCATTCATGCCTGCCCGGGACTTCCTGCGCCCTGGGTCTCATGGCGGCCTGCACCAGCGTGGTCCGTTGGGCCCACTGGAACATGCGTCCCCTTCAATGGGGACTGGCCAGCCAGTGGTCACAACGCTGCGATCCTTTGAACCAGCTTGTGTCGGTGACTCAGGGGATGTGGAACGCTCTCCAGTGGTGGACCGCTCCAGATCATTTGCAGGAGGGCATCCTATCTGTCCGCCCCTGAGCCGACGGGTCTCTATCGACCGATGCCTCTCTGATGGGTTGGGGTGCCATCTGAGGAACACCGGCTCATGGCCCTGGTCCCCGCTGGAGTCCCCGCCACATCAACCTGCTGGAGCTCCGAGCGTCCGCCTAGCTCTCACCGCCTTTGCTCCGTTCCTCCGGGTCAAGTGGTCCGAGTCCAGACGGACAATACCACGACCATGTTCTATCTAAACCGCTAGGGCGGAACGCGCCCATGCTTCTATGCAAGGAAGCTCCAGATTTGGTCACTCGAGCGCAGCCTGGAGGCGGATCTCCTAGCCATTCATGTGGCAGGAGCCTCCAACACCCTGGCCGATGCCCTGAGCCAGATAGGGGCTGCATCCCACGAGTGGTCTCTCCTGCTGAGGTAGTACAGCATCTGTTCTCCCATTGGGGCACACCTCGGTGGACCTGTTCGCCTCAGGAGAACGCGGTTGAGACTGTTCCATGCCCGCCCCTCAGCAGGGCTCGCGCCAGGGGATGCCTCTCGAGGCAGTGGACCCCGGCCTCTTTTACGCCTTTTCCCCATTTCCCTTGATCCACAAGGTGCTTCTCAAGGCGCAGGAGGGACAAGGCGCAGGTGATTCTGATAGCCCCAGACTGGCCTCGCTCAGTTCTGGTACCCAGATCTCCTCAGTCTCAGCTCCAGGACTCGCGGCAGCTTCCAGCTCCGCCCGACCTGCTCTCAGTCAATCAGGGAAGGTGTTCCATCCGGACCTTCAATCCCTGCACCTGACGGCCTGGTTCCTGAGCGGCTAGGAGTTCCAGGCCTTGGGTCTTTCGACGAGGTCCTCAATGTAGTTGAGGGCGTCCCGTATGAGTCGACCAGAAAATGCTATGCCTTCAAATGGAAAAGGTTTTCCATTTGGTGTCAGGGCAAGGGCTTGGACCCTTCCTCCTGTTCCTTGGCAAGCATCTTGGACTATTTATGGTCCCTTTCAATCAAGGGCTTAGGTCACGACCCTAAGGGTGCACCTGGCAGCCATCTCTGCTGCTACGGACGCGGGCGGGAAGCAGTCGGTGGCGCAGGAGAAGGTGGTCTGGTGCTTTTCAAAGGCCTTGATCACATTTCCTCCAGTTGGGAACCCCCACCTCCGTGGGATCTACTGCTGGTACTGGCAAAGCTCATGGGCAAGCCATTCGAACCTATGCACAGGTGTGCTTCTCACCTGTCGTGGAAGACCGCCTTCTTGGTGGCTATCACGTCAGCCAGAAGGATGGGAGAGCTCCAGGCGCTTTCCATCGAGTCCCTACCTGGTCTTCCACAGGACAGAGTTGTCCTGCGCCCCACCCGAAATTCCTTCCAAGGTGGTGTCGGAGTTTCACCTTAACCAGGTGTTTACTCTGCCGGTGTTCTACCTCAATCACACCTCGGAGGCCGAATGTAGGCTCCATACTTTGACCCTAGAAGGCGCCGCCTATTACAAAGAGCGCACGCTGAAATTCGGGAGAGGTTCGCCAGCTGTTTGTCACCCACGCTGAAGCGCATCTGGCAGACCTGCAGCCAAGCGGACGATAAGCAGGTGGGTCACTTCCTGCATAGATCTCTGTTAAGGTTGGCGGGCATGGAGCCTCCCAGAGGGATAAGAGCTCATTCTGCCCGCCATACTGCTGCAACGGTGGCTGCTTCCAGGGACGTCCCTATCCAGGAAATCTGCAGGGCTGCTACCTGGAAGTCAGCAAACACCTTCATTACCCATTACCACATCGACCTTGAGTCACGCCGGGATGCTGGGTTTGGGGCCTCGGTTCTCCAGTCTCTCTTCCCAAGTAAGTATTGGGGGTGTGCTTGCCCCCTCCTCCCGGAGAACTGCTAGGAGTCTGCCAATGAGGTGGATGAACAACATATCCATGTCCCTAGAAATACAGGTTACTCACCTGTAACAGGAGTTCTAGGAATGGTATATGTTGTTCATCCTACACTCACCCACCCGACCTCCGCCGACGCTCAACCTGAGCTTCCAGCGGCCAGATCTGGCGCCATGGGGCGGAGCCGAGTTATACCACCGGGTGGGTGGGAGGAGCAAGCTTGAAGACCTTCCGCAAGATTTAAAGTGCAAGGATACCTGCCAATGAGTGTGGATGAACAACATATACCATTCCTAGAACTCCTTTTACAGGTGAGTAACCTGTATTTTGGTATCCCCTCCCCTTGGGTTATACTGTCCCCAGTCCCAGATGTTCCACCTGTATTGGGCCTGGTCAGATTTACCCTCCCCCTGTACCTGTCCCATCCCCTCTTAAACCCGTCCACAGTATCCACCTCTACCAGCTCCCTGGGCAGTGCATTCCATGGCTCCACCACCCTTTCAGTGAAATAACATATCCTCCTCTCCCCTCTGAGCCTGCCCCTTCCAGCTTACACCCATGACCTCTTGTTGCCCCACCCTCCTTCCTTTGGAGCAGCCTGACTGGGCATCCTTTATTGATTCCTTTCATGTACTTAATGACCTCTATCATGTCCCCCCTGTCCCTCTTCTCCGCCAGGGTGTACATGTCAAGCTCCTTAAGCCTCTCCTCATAGATTCTCTCGCCCAGGCCCCAGATCATTTTGGTTGCCCTCCTTTGGACTCTCTAGGAGTGTAATGTCCATCTTTAAATGTGGTCTCCAAAACTGTACACAATACTCAAGGTGTGGCCTAAACAAGCAGTTGTACAGTGGAAGGATCACTTCCGCCTTTCTGGAGGTAATCCCCCTGGCGATGCAACCCAGCATCCTATTTGCCCTTGTCACTGCCCTCCTACAGGTCTCTGGGTTGTTCATTTTGACATCTACCACTACCCCCAGGTCCCTCTCAACCTCCGTGACTTGAATCATGTCTCCTCCCAGGGTATACCCCTGGCCTGGATTTCTGACTCCCAGGTACAGAACCTTGCACTTCCCTGCATTGAATTTTAGTTTCCATTTTCCTGACCACCTTTCCAGAGCCTCCAGATCCTCCTGCAAGGCCACCCTTTCCTCCTCCCCATCCACCACTGCACCCATCTTTGAGTCATCTGCAAAGAGACTCATCTCACTCCTGATCCCCCTCCTGATGTCTGAGATATAGGTGTTGAACAGGAGTGGCCCCAGCCCTAACCCCTGGGGAACCCCACTAGTAACCCACCTTGGGGATGAGGCTAACCCTGCAGCCACCACCTTCTGAGTTTGCTCAGAGAGCCAATTTCCTTTCCATCTTAACAACTGTCTTCCTATACCCATTTCCTTCAGCTTAGCCAGCAGAACACTGTGGGGTACCAAATCAAACGTCTTGCTAAAGCCCAGAATGAGGACGTCCACTGGCCTACCCTGGTCCAGGGCCCTCGTCACCCAGTCATAGAACTCAACAAGGTTTGTCTGGCACGATCTTCCCGTGATGAAGCCATGCTGCCTATCGTCCAAGTACCCAGTTTGCTCCAGTAACCCCCCTCTAGCCTTTCCTTGACAATACCTTCTATCACTTTGACGACCACCAATGTCAGGCTAACGGGCCTGTAATTTCCCTACCTCCTCTCTTGATAATCCCTTGTGGATTGGCACAACATGGGCTACCCTCCAGTCTTGGAACACCCACCCAGTCCTCAGAGAGATGTTGAAAAGCTCTGCTAGAGGGAGTGCCAGGACATCTGCCAGTTCCCTCAGCACCCTGGGATGTATCTCATCTGGCCCAGGTGCTTTCTCCATCCAAAGGGACCTGAGAGCTTCCTTACTCTCTACTGGGATTTCAGCCTCCATGTCCTCCCCTTTTCACACCTGCACTGCTGGGCCCCACCTGTCTGTGGTGGCCACCCTTTCCCAAGACCCATCATCCCCTGGTCTCTACCGTCCCACCACTTGCTCCGTTTACCCCCATTCCCCTGCAAGACATAGCCCCTCCATCCCCTGGTAAAAACTGAGGCAAAGTACTCATTTAAGACTTCTGCCTGTTCCCCAGTCTCCTGTGCCTAACCATCCCATATCCTTATCTTGCTGATCTGCCTCCTTACTTTCCTTTTTTCCCCTGTGTATCTAAAGGACCCCTTGTCCCCCCCTCCGGATACCACTGGCCAAGGACTGCTCCTTTTTTTGCCTTAGCTGCTCTCACCACCCTGGTAACTCTCTTGGCTGTCAGCTCATATTCCTCCTGATCCCTTTCACTCCTTGAGCACTTGAAGCACCTATAGGCTGCCACCTTTTCCCTCACCACTTCCTGTACCTCCCGGGTCCACCAGCAGGGTTTTCTGGCCTTACCAAACTTATGTCTTTTCCTTACACAGGATCTGGTAACCTCCTGTATTCTCCTCCTAATGATCCCTACCTGCTGTTAGCATCCATATCTGGCCTTATCCTGTCCAGACAGTCTTTAAGATCCTTCCCATCTCCCTGAAGTCTGCACCCTCAAAGTCGGTTACTTCCATCCTTGTTTGGCTTTCCTCCCCTCCTAGGTCCAGGAAGTACCAGACTGTGGCGTGATCACGCACCGCCAATGATTCCCTCACTTCTAGGTCCCTAATCTGATCACTGTCCGCCAGGACCACATCCAGTGTCCAGGCCTCACTAGTTGGCTCACTCACCTGTTGTGTCAAGAACGCATCCTGGAAGACATCCAGCAGCCTCTGCTCTCTGGCCACTGGTGATGTCATAGTCCCCCAGTCAGTTCCTGGCATATTGATTTCCATTACCACTACCCTTCCCTTCCCAATATACAGTGTCCGCCAAGATTTGCCACCAAACTTTCTTCCAGGACCTCTGTCAGTGCTGGTGGTCTGTATACCACTCCGACCTTTACTCTCTTACCCTCCAGTACCCATGCCATTTCTGACTTAACAGTGCTACACCACCCCCCCTTCCATCCACCCTGTCTTTTCTGAACATAGTGTAGCCCTCCAGATTTAGGTCTCACTCATGCCCTTGAGTGGCCCAGGTCTCAGTGACTGCTGCCACATCTACCTCCCCCTCGACTAGCATCACCGGGAGCTCAGGCATTTTATTTCCTAAGCTGCTGGCATTTATCAGGACCACTCTCCACCCCTTTTCCCCTCCTCTTCTTTCTCCCCTTGAGCTCCCATTTCTCAACTCCTGCAACCCACCCAGGACCCATTTCCATCTCTCCTAGCCCCCAGAGGAGTGGAGACCCTGTCCTCAATTATTGTACCTGTTGGCACTGCCCCTTTTGATCCCTCCCTTCACAAATTTAAACCCCACCTTTTCGCTGATGAACCCAGCTAGTCTGAGCTAATGATTTCCTTCCTCCAAATTAAGGTGGAGCCTGTCCTCAGCTGACAGCCTTATCCTCCCAGGTTTCCCTCCAGTCTCCCACCAGGCCATAACCCAATTTCCCACACCACTCCCTAAGCCACTGATTTATCTCACTAATCTTCATCTTGTTTTCCCCACTAGCCCTTGGCACCGGCAGGATTTCCGGAAAGGAGATCTTACAGCCTATTGAAAGGCATACCTTGGCCAACTCCTAGAACCTTGCCTGAATTTCGAGTTCACTGTTACCATTTATGTTGTTTGTCCCAAAGTGCACTAGAATGTCCAGGGTTCCCCCCACATTCTTTTGCCAGTGAATGCAACTCATGCTTGGCCTTGTGCACTGTCAGGCCTTGGTGGCATTTGGTTGTGATCAGACAGGTTTAACCCTCCTCCTGCCCCTCCCACTGGATGCCTCTGATCATGGAGTCCCCCAATTGCAGTACTCTAACCTCCCCCTTGCCTCCTTGTTCACTCCTCGGGTTCCCCCTCCTTCCATGCCCCTCCTCATCCCTTCATCCGGATTCTCCCCTCAACTGGCTCCTCGCACCTACCACAATCTGGGTGTTGAAGGTAGCCCCTTCACTATTGTCCCTGGTCACCTCCTCTACCCGTGTCCTGGCCTTCTTTATCCCCCCCACCCGAGTATCTTTCTCTGTATCTCTTTCCCCATTCCTTACTAATCCATCCATCCTATCCGTTTGCCTACTTGGCTTTCTGCTCGCTATCATCCCATTTACATCCTGCGCCTTCCTGCATGTCGTGCTCCCCTGTTCCATACCATCAGCCTCCTCCTTGTTCCCCGGTCCTCCTTTTTCTTCTCTCCCCCCCAACCCTCTTCCCCAATCCTGTCCAGGACCCCCCTCTATTACACCCTTGCCTCTTGCCCCCTTCACACTTTCTATCTGTCCTGCCCCAGCTTCACCAGCATCATCATCATCATCATCATCCTCCTCCCCCACACCTCATTTCTACCAATGGGCGTGAGGGTTAAAACAATTTGTGAGCCTTAGCCCATCCCCAGTGCCCCCCCATCCCTACTGCCCCTCTCGGTTTCCTTTAGACACCCCAGACTCTTGCCTACTGCTGTGGAAATTTCCACCTTTTGGGCCCCCACCTGCCAGGGTCCCCTACAGCCCCTGTGTGCCCCCCTTCCCACCCTCTAGTGTGAGCACCTCTTCACTCCTCCCCAGCTTGGGAGGCCCCAGCACCTAGTGCTTCCATGTAGGTGGCCGCTTGCCTCCTACCTCTCCAGTCCTCCCCCCCCCAGCACCCCCAGCTGCCTTTGGATCCCTCTACCTCCTCCTTAAGCTGTGCCAGTTGGTAGCACACTGGGCATTTCCAAAGGTCCAAGCCCAGTCCAGTATCATGGCTGCACCACACCCTGTGCACCCAACCACCCTCCCAAAGATACCTGCTCTAGTGATATGCGATCCTTTCCCCATCATCACAGCAGTCTTTTCTAGGCCAAATAACCAACTAATCCTAGCCCAACCTCTAACTGAAAGTTTACCTGATATATTCCAGTTGAAGGCCCTCCACAATATCCAACTATCACACTACTCAGCAATTCATTGTGGATGCTGCACTCCTATTGGAGACCTACCTATGCCTTTTCCCAGCCCTGTGGCTGCATTATTGGATAGAACTACATGAGCTGCACCTGAAGCCTTTTCCTCCAATTGCAGGGAAGGTGTTCCCCTATAAATGACCTGTGTTCTGGTGGGGGAGGGTGGAAATACGGCCCACACCCGACTCTCACGAGAGTGTATCAACCCTGTGTCTGCCCCTCACTGCACCTCCAAGCACTGCAACCTCCTCCGGAGGACGGTCCCACACAGACACTTTATTAAACAAGTCAGCACTCCTGCCCAAAAGTCCACAGACTGATAAGAACTTTAAGCTTATCCAGCAACTAAAATCCTTTCCCCATCTGCTCAGCAAAACCAGGTTCACACAACCTCTGCCAGACCCCAGCTGTTTCTAATATATGATTTGAAATGGGACCACCTGAAACTGTTCAAAAATGTAGAAAAGTCTTAAAAATGTCGATATTATAAAACTAAATTAGTATTTATGACTCGATTCACAGTGAGACCAGCATATACTGTACATGGGTTTTGCATTGTTAGCCAGTGTAACACATGCACCCCTGAGGATTCCACACATGACGGAATGCTCAATCCTAGGAATCCCCAATATATGCATGTGGAGGATCCCGAAGGGACCGGGGGCATTCCAGGGGTTGAGCGGGATTGAACTCTAAGCATTAAACTGGATGCCGTAGTAGGTTTCAAAGGAGATCCCCTGCTTTGCAGGGGATTCTTAAGATATGACAGTCCTTGGATATCCCTGTAGATGGGACAAAATGTATGTAGCAAAATGGGCACTTTATGTATCCTAGCCCTCTATGTCTTAGGCCAACAGGTGGGTAATCATTTGGGCCCCACTGTAATCCAGGGACACCATGCCGGGGACATACAAATGCTGTAGCAGGGGTCTCCCTGGCACCCCCTAGCCTTTGCACCCTCACCTTCTCTCTCTCTCTCTGTCATAGTACTCTTACCCTCCCTCTTCCCTTACCCGTTCCCCTATCCTCAAACCTTTGCTCGGCTTCCTTCTTCTCTGCCATCTAAATTAATCAGGCAATAGAGTTGCACTTCTGTTGTGGCCATTTACACTGTGTATCTGTCTGTCTGCATAGATCTTGTATTATTCACTCTGTACCATACGAATGGTTTTTGTGTTCCCTTATTGTACCTTGTGTTGTCCCTCCAGGACCACCTTGCAAATGAGTATCTCAATGGTGTATTTCTTGGTAAAAAATAAAATGGAATTGAATAGTATAGGAACATGTCAGGGGCAGGACCCACTTTGCCCATCCCCAACCCAACTGTCCTTCTTGAGGTATGAATCTGGCTGGGATGGACTCTGCTGGGAGCTCATCCCAGGCGCGGAAGAGTGGAGGCTGCCACATGTGTGGAGAGGGGCCTCTGTGCTCCTGAGGCTTCCATAGGCATCCCTACATGGGTGCATAGTGCTTTGGGGCCTTTGTGGATTAGGTCTTAGTTATACACACACATACATATGGGATATGCAGTGGGCTGACTCAAAATATGCAATTTAATTTCAAGTGTGAGGTGGCAGGACCATAACTCATGAGTGGCAGACCCACAAGTGAATTATTAAAACTCCCACCCGCTCACAAGTGATGATAAATTACTTATTTTGAATAAGGCTATTTTATATTTGGAAATTAACTGTACTTTAGAAGTTATAGCTTTCAAGTGTGCAGTTTGCTTGAAGATTTTGCTGTTTTTCTTTGATTTTTAACAGCTGGCTTCAGTGCTACACTAGGCATTGTGATGTCATCAGCATTGCGAAAGTTGTCTCTGATTGGTTCTGTATTCCACTGTGATGACAGTATTCTTAAAAATATCCACTGTGACAACAGTAACAATAATATTTTTTTACATGTTGCTGTTACTGTTGTCACTTGGTAAGGTATAGAGAATACTGGATGGCAACTATGCACAATCAGTGTGTTCTGCCACAGAGGGGTTCTGATTCCCTCCAACCTTGAGAGTGAAGCGCGAGTGATCCATAGCAGTCCGAACCCTGAAGTGGCAGAACATACTGGCTATGCATAAAGTTGCTTATCCTGTATTTTTCATAATGCATAGTACTGTGTGAAACGTACAGTTGTCGGTTCTTTCACTTTCAAAACAAAACTTTACTCATTCAGTCTCTAGAGGTTTCAGAATGCTGTTATACCACAGAAGGGTACAATCACATTCCATGACCATTGAGCTGTGGTACAACTGCCTTTTGAAAAGGATGGAATCCTATACAGAATAACACTCTGCTATACACTATGGGCCCGATTCTAGAAGCAAGTTGTGACATGCAAGGGGTGTAGTTGCGCCAAGCACCCTGCACCGATTCTATAAGGGGCAGGGTCCCCACCGACTTGATGTGACTTTCACCAACTGTACAGGTCACGCCAAATGGAAGGCGTATTTGAACAGTTGGTCGCAAGCCTGTGCATGCATACAGAAAGGGTGCAAGTACCCACCCCAGCTCCAGTCCCCAAGCCTGAAAAGCTCTGCAGGGCTCTCAAATCTCCCAAATCCTGATCCCCATAAGGTATAATTAACAGCCCGCCAGAACAATCTCATTGAAAGCATCGATCCTGTAATGTATAATTACGGTCCCACAGAATAATCTCGCCCCAGCCCCATTATGTATAATGAAAAGTCCTGCAGGGCTATTGGACCCTCCTCCCCAAGTCCCGATCTCCATAATGTGTAATCAGCAACCCCACAGGGGCTGATCTCACCCTGGGGGCCAGATCAACTCTGTGGGGCTGAGTATTGCATTATGAGAGATGAGGACTTGGGGTACGAGAATTCTGTGGGGCTTTTTTTTTACTCATTATTGGGTGATCAGAGGCAGTGTCACACAGCTCTATGGGTCTTTTATGACATCATTTTGGGGACGGGGTGTTGATAGCCCTATGGGGCTTGTTATACTGATTGGGGGATGGGGCTGGTGGGGTTGCATATGCTGGGGATCAGGGCTGTCGCACGCTGCAAACCTCCAGTGAATGCAGTACACTTACACCAGCTATTAGCTGGTGTAACTATATTTTGACGGATGTCCCCAGGGATGTTTTAGAACAGCAAAATTGGGGACTTGGAGGCTGCCCTTTCAGAATAGGGCACAACTGCTGCCGTAAACCCCCAACACCATTTCACAGGGGGTTTATGGTGTAACTGGTGTTGTAAGTCCACTTTAGCGCAAGCCGCAGGCTGCTTTTCAGAATACCAAATGTCACAACTCCTGGCATAAACTGCTACTTGCACCACTTTTGGGGGTGCAAGTCAGTTTACGCCAGGCATAACCCTTTGAGAATCGGGGCCTCTATATTTTTTGTCTTGTCATTTCTAAACCCACTCCTGTTGTGTGGGTGAGAAAATCAGTAAAAATGTTGTCTCCTGATTGGATGAAACACACCACATGTCCATGCATTATCCCACAGTGATTGCATGCCTGCTTTTATTTCTATTTTTCACCCCACTCCAAAACAATTGTCGCCATTTTACAAGGCAGATAATCAACTACAGGGCATGCAGTTATGCTCAATATATGCAAGCCTTGGGTGGTTGGACACACTTGTCCTGTAGCATTGTAGCCTCAACTCACACCAAGGCATGCATGTATCACCTATAGTGGATTATCTGTGATATATATGCATATATATGGAGAGAGACAGAGAGAGAGAGAGAGATGGTGAGGGAGAGATCTGTTCTTTCCTGGGGCAGACAGACAGGTTTTGGCCACTTACCCCTCCCCCAAGAGTGATCACCTCCCCAGGCCTTACTGGCAGGTTCCATGGATTACCCCCATGACAATGCCAGAAGGAGGAGAGCCTGTCTCCACCCCCCAGAGAGCCTCCAGAAGGCTGGAGTCCTAGGTGATGTCACAGACCAGGATGGTGGGTGAGGTTTCATGTAGTCTGCCCCACTTTGTCCACTTTTCTCCACCCGACCAGGTGGTGTACAGTGATGCTGACATCGTGCGTGTGGAAACAAACACATACTATACACCTTTGCTGGCCCATCCCCACAGAGTCCTCGCAGAAGTTAATCCTACACCCTGCCTCCACGTAGTGGCAGTGTTGTAGCAGTGTGGCTTGTTGCCCCTCCGTGGGAGAGGAGAGCAGTCAGTCAGATGTTCAGTTGCCCCTTCTCCAGCCAACCCCCAGAATCTTGAGTCCGCACTTGAACCCTGGATGCCAGTGTGGTATCCAGCACCTCAACCCCCTCACACTAATGCGCCAGCTTAGTTCCTCAGTTCATAATGGGATTTCTCACATGATACCCCAGTTAGCCTTTGAAGAGGGGCAGTGGCTTTCATAGGTGGATAGCTTTTGAAAAATTCTCCATTTGATAAACTGCAAAGTTACCTTTTTATTTAATGGTTTATCATTCTCTTTAGGTTTTGATGAAAACTTGGATGTTCAGGGGGAGCTTATCCTTCAGGATGCCTTCCAAGTGTGGGACCCCAAATCTCTCATTCGGAAAGGGCGTGACAGGCACTTATTCCTCTTTGAGATATCACTGGTTTTCAGCAAAGAGATCAAAGACTCTTCAGGACACACTAAATATGTTTACAAAAACAAGTTACTGGTAAGTCATCAAGTAAGGCAAGAGAGAGATTCAGAAGGTACCCCTAATACTGTATGTTTAGTTCAAGTGCCAGGCTTACAGATTTCTCAAGGTAAAACAAAGACTAAGACTGCAGATATCGTTTCCAGTGGTTAGTGACCTGCCTTTGGATTAGAGTCGCAGAATATACTTGAGCCTGCCTGTCTGTCTGTGTTTTTCCTGTCAACTGATTTCTATTTGCAAAATGGATGGAATTATTTGATTGGGTAGTGGTGTGCATGAATAACAGTATTCAGATTCAGGACTCTATCGGCCCAGTGGCTCTGAGAGTTCAGGCGCTGGATGGCACACCTCATGCCATGCCAGCAACCCGGATTCGGGAATGGACCTATGCCATCGGGGGTTGGCAGGGTAGGGAGAGGATCAAGCATCCGAAGAAGTGCTCTCCTCTCCCGGGGTGGGCTGCTGGGGGCTCCCAGTGCATTTGCGGCCTCTGATGGAGACCGCGGCAGGCACAGACATCGGATGCAGAAAGGGGTAGGACGTCGGCAGGCTCCAGCAGCGATGGCCATGCAGGACACTATTGCACGCTTGCATCCTGAGGGAGAAAAGCTGAAAGAAACCCCCACCTCTGTGGTGGAAGCGATGGTGGGATCAAAGGCGGGGCCCCATGCCCAGTGCCTGGCCTTACCGCACCACGCCTCCTGGTCACCCTCCTCTCTGATCGCTCCACTGGATTATAGATAGAGCACTGGAAGCCCCACCCCAGGGGCTCAGAGCCAGGGGATCGTGCAGCCGGGCAAGATTGGGGGGGGTGAGGGCCTGAACTGAAGAGTGTGATCGTCGGGGGCTTCAGGCGGGCAGCAGAGCACCAGCTGAATATCCCCACTGGAGAGAGTCTGCCGAGGTAGGTGAAGAAATAAAGTATACAAAAAAAAAAAAAAGATTCTGGGCCCCAATATTCTTGAACATTTGGGTTTGAACCTGAATGTTCCTAATGTAGGTATCCCAAAGCTGGAATATATGCAGCGTCTCCCCTCTTCCTATTAATAAAAAAATCCTCCCTTCCCCTTACTAACTCAGTCCCCACCCTAACACTCCCCTTTTTCTCCTGCCCCCTCCTTCCTATATTTTTAAAATGGTATTATACAATGGCAAGGAAAAAATCTTGCATCCTGGTTGGTCAGTGACTACCTTAAACAGTGATGTCATCCAAGTACAGCATCACTGTATGAAGGTGATCATAGAGTAAAGGCATTATACTCTTATGAAACAAAGATTTTCTTCAGGACTAAAAATTGACTAAAAAAACAATTTTAAAATTAATGTTTTGATCCGGCCCGTGGCGCAGAGGTTGAGGCACTGGGCAGCCACCTCGAACCATGCCAGCGCCCGGGTTCAGGAATGGACCCGGGGTCGGCAGGGAAGGGTAGGATTGAGTGTTCATAGGGACTGCACCTCCTCCCTGAGGTGGGTTGGGGACGTGATGGTTGCTCTGCAGAGCCCCAGGTGGAGACTGGGAGCACAGCAGAGGGATCGCATTAAGGGGAACACCAGAAAAATGAAAACACCGCTCTGGGGACTGGCCAGATGACGGCTGCCAGCCCCGGACACCTCTGAAGACTCCCAGGAAGCCACAGAAAGCCTCAGCAGCGCACGGGACTGAGGAAAAATAGTGTGCCAGTCTTCTCCCCGTCGGTGCCTTCCCCCTCGGAAGAGAGGGACCCACCCGGTATAGGGTTACACCGGGCTGTCCCAAGAATGGCTGCAGATCTGTGGTAAAGTGGCTTGGGGGAGGTAGTAGGAGGATGTCTGAGGGTCATGGCAGCCCGAAGGAGAGGCAGCTCCAGAGCACGATGGGGGTATAAATAGAATATACAAAAAAAAAATGTATGTTTTATTCTATATAAAAATGAGCTAATATATATTAGCAGTAATGCACTCCAGAGTGTGTGTCATTGAGGATAATGTCAGTTCCTGGGTGTTAGATGCACTCGGCCTGTGGCCCTGTGCCCAGTCACCCTAAGTGTGAGATTATTTCTGTCGACACACACCAAGAATGTGCATTATTGCTTAAATGAATTCTCTTGCTGTGCCCCATCCTTGGCTACCCTCCGTGTGACATAATCATCATCCTTAAATGATTTTCAGATTTCTAGCAAAATCATTTACATTTGGCATCTACAGAATTCAGGTACATAAAATTCCCACCAAATCTTAATGTCTGGGCATTCCCTTTTTGTGTTACTGAAGTCATTTGTTTCAAAACAAAATCTTTTCCCTTTATACTTTATTTATGTTGCTTTTTCTGCCTTGAAGTTACAGTCCTTTGCTTGTGATTTCAGAATTATTTCCATGGCAACAATCTGTGATGTTTAAATTCACTTGAGTGTGCAAAACAATTCACCAATCATATTGAAAAGAACTACTAAGCAGTAATGATGGCAGGAAGACAGTGTTCCGAGATTACACACCTTGTGTAGTGTGTCACGAGGCGAACCAAGTGACTTTAACCACACAAGAAGTATGTAAATCTCACTACACATGCCCTGAAGTTTATTATTGTGATTATAAAATGAATCTGCTATTAAAAATTAAAATTAAATGAATTAGGTTCAAAAAGTAAACATTTGATTACCCGGGATCTTCACAGGTTATCTGTTGCAGGATTTACACATGGTCATGTGACATGTTTTGACCAGTGAGGTTACAGGATGTTCAAAACCCATTTTATAATGTAGTATAGATGTGTAAATGTTATTCCAACTCTCATTCACAAGCCACAATTAATTGCCAACGTTTTGTCTTATGTAGGCTTTCTCAAGGCAGGTGGTTCTAGATTTAACCAAAAGATATATGAATTATACAAAACTTGCACTTGTACTACAGTTTGTTTCTCATTCCCTCATCAAGTCCTAAACACAAGGAAGTTCTACATACTGCACTGCACTCTGCTCCTTATAGCCCGTGTGGATTTAGTTGGAAATTTATTTTCATTGAAGAAAAGTACAGAAAATGATATTTCCTGTATTGTTAACTTGTAAAATTAGGACCATGTCTTTCTGGGGAAATCCAGCAGAGCTGAAAACTTTTTTTTTTTTTTATAGCTGTCACTTTTTCACTCCTGGCCACCTGACCTGCTCTCCTTATCTCGTCCTCACAACCAGCTTCTGGGACATCCAGCCACCGACCACCTCTACTGTGGCACCCAGACTCCTGCGGCTCCCCCCCCCACCCACAGCAGGGCCGCAGGGAGCCCCAACTCCCCGCAGAACACGGATCCAGGCAGGTGCCATGGTGAAACCTGCGGACGGCCATCAAGCCGCTCACTTCAGGTGCCATTTTTCCCCTGGTTTTTTCAATGTCCCCCATTTTTAGTGCATGCTCAGGCAGTGCCTCCAATCTCCACTGGGGGCCGCGGCTGAGGGATGCGTTCCCCGATCCCACCCCTGGAGAGGAGAGCAGTCCATCGGACGCTCAATCCTCTCTGCCCCCTGCCGCCCCGAGTCCGTTCCCGAACCCAAGTCACCGGCGTGGCTTGAGGTAAGGCGCCAGCGCCTTAACCCTCTACTCCACCAGTCCGGCTGCTGAAAACTTTTTTAATAGTCCGTGATGTCACAGTATAGGTTTATGACAGCAACAGAGGAAACGCAGTGGAGCTGATGTAGTCTAAGGATTAAAGAGCCTGTTTTCCTGCAAATGTCTTAAGTAATAAAGAAAGGAATATGCTGTAATTCCAGCTGTTTGTAATATTATAAGATATGAGTCCTACTGATGCCAGCTGCCAGTATTTTGTACAGAACTGGAAAATCACTTTTAAGGGCGAGGGTGGCTGTCCATCATGTCTTCGACCTGCTGTACTGTTTTAATGTGGCAGTAATCCTGCCTGATCTACAGGGGGGGCACATTTCTCATCCTGTGATCCTTCTCACCTTGCTGTCCCACTGCACAGGGGCAACAGAACAATATCCTTTACTGCTGCTCCTGGTCTGGGGATGGAATCTCACAGATATTGTGGTCATGGATGCAGCTTATTTAAGGGTGTCCTTTGCCAATTTTTTTTATTATTTAGTAACTGGGCAAGGCCTGTTTACAGGGGCAATCCAGGAGCACCAAGGAGGTTAATTGACATGCTCTGGGTCAGACAGTATACAAAAGAAGTTTGTGGAATCAAACCCAGGTCTGCTGGATGTACAAAGCTCATTCACAGCTTATTGCTCTAACCTCTAGGCTATACTGCCAGCCAGTTGGGCAGATTGATGTGAATCACAATTGGTAATCCACAGTTGGCCCATTAACTTCATTAAACAACGATCCACTTACCAGTCTTTTGCAGACAAAATAGCATCAGATGTGACTCTGAACTTTTCACCTTGTCAGGCACTTTCTCAGTACCCTTGAGAAAGCATCTGACTGGCTTTAAATGTTGTGAAGCACACTGGAGATATCATAGACATGTAACGTTTGTATCTCTTTGTGAACATTTTTTAAAAAAAGGATTCAAGCAGCATCAGAACCAAACTGTAAATGAAGAAATAAATCCAGACCCAGTCTCAAAGAAAGTGTATGTATTAGGGGATTTGATCGTCAAGTATACCGACAGATATACCTCAAGTAGTAATAAAAAAAAAAAAAGCTGTTTTTCAGGGGCAAAGATAAGGGAAGTCCAGGAAATGTTGAAAGATATCATACAAGAAAGAGATGGAACCAAAACAGTTATATTACATCTAGGAGTGAATAATATTAAAAAATGTGGACAGGAAGAGATTAAATAGAATACATAAATATATGGAAAGAAGCAAAAATTCTGACCTGTAAAATTTACTTTTCAGAAATACTGTCAGTTCCTAGAGTTCTGAATATAATAATGGAACGATTAAATAGTTAAATAACTGGTTAAGGCAATGGACTATTCGAGAAAACGCTGGATGCATCACCCACTGGGAGGAATTTATAAATGATTCTACATATTATTGTAAGGACGGGTTACACTTAAGTAAAACCGGGAGCCGGAGGTTGGGTTTGAATTTAAAACAAATAGTTGATCTAAATTTAAACTAAAGCTGATGGGGAGAAGGGAAAATACAGAAAATGATATAGGACACGTTGGGAAAACCATAGTAAAAAGTAAGAGAGAATCAAATATGAAGATATGGGCACTAAATGCTAGAAGCTTAAATATGGCCAAAAAAAAAAATCAGAACTAGAGGCCAAAATGATACAAGAAAGAGTAGATATCTGCATGATAACTGAAACATGGTGGGACCCAGAAGTAAACTGGAATATAAATATAGATGGATACAGGCTGTACTCAAAACCAAGAAAAGAGAAAAGGGGAGGGGGGTGGCCATGTGTTTTAGGGAAACACTACAAAGTAACTCACACAACAAAGCAAAAGAACACGAAGAGGTTGAATCAGTATGGATTACAATTCAGGGAAGTTCTGAAAAACAACTGTTATTAGGAGTATATTATAGACCACCAAGTGTGAAAAAAGAACTAGATGCACCTCCTATTTTCTCACATGAAACATAGACTTTGACGGCAGATAAGGACCGCTAGGCCCATCTTGTCTGCCCATTTCCTACAGGATAGGCCAGATCCTAGTTAACCAACAGCCTATTTCTTCCTACCCTCCACAAGAATTGCCTTATGTCTGTCCCATGCATTCTTGAATTCTCCCACAGTTTTAGACCCCTAAACCTCCTCAGAAAGGCTGTTCCTTGCATCCACTACCCTCTCTGTGAAATAATACTTCCTCATTGCCCCTGAATCGCCTCTCCTTCTATCTTTAAATTGTGTCCCTTGTTCTTGCAAGTCTCTTTTCTGAAAGATGCTACCCTCTTGGACTTTGTTGATTCCACTGAGGTACTTAAAGTTTCTATCACGTCCCTCTCCTTCTTTCCTCAAGGGTATACATGTTAAGCTCCTTTAGTCTCTCCTCATATGGCTTCTCTTGCAGACCCTGCACCATTTTAGTTGCCCTCCTCTGGACTGCCTCTATCCTGTCTGTGTCCTTGCGAGATGGGGTCTCCAGAACTGGACACAGTACTCAGATGGGTCTCACCAACTGTCTGTACAGGGGATAACAACTTCCTGTTTTCTGCTGATGATGCTCTCCTATGCATCCCAGTATTCCCAGCCCTCCCTACTGCCTTCTCACATTGCTTGCTAACCTTAAGGTCGTCTGATATGATTACCCCCAGGTCCCTTTCCTTTTTTGTTGTTGTTACTACCTCCCCACCCATTGTGTATTCTTCCCCTGGGTTCTTGTTTCCCAGGTGCATTATTTTGCACTTCTTTGCATTGAATCCTAGCTGCCATACTTCATACTTCACTACCCACCCTGTTCCGTTATTTGACAAAGACATGTTTGGGAAACCTTTTCTCCTGCTATTGTCTGCTCCCCACACCTTTCACTTACCCTCTCTGTTCTGGACTTTTTCCCTATTTGTTTCTCCTAATCTGGCATGACCTCTTTCTTGTAATAATAATGTGATTATTGATATCTCGTCCTTTTGCACAAATGATTTGATATGTATTTATATGTGTTCTTGTTCTTGACACAACACAAATTGTTGTGTTATCTATGTAACCTTTGTACTGTACCTAATTGACGTGGAACCTTTTGTAAAAGAGCCTCTGGCTCAAAGGTAGTAATTCCTAGAACAATAAACTAAACTAATAAATCAGGAAATTGAAAATATGGCAGTGGAAGGAGATGCTATAATCACAGGTGATTTCAACTACGCAGAGATAAATTGGTTGGAACATAAAAAGATAAAGGGAAGTGGGGGGTCAGTTCATTGAAGTGTTGGAAATGGCAGGATTAAAACAGGTAATATATAAGCCAACCTGAGTGGATAATATAGTAGACTTGGTAATAACAAACAGAGAGAACTTAATACACAAAATAAAGGTACGAGAACATCTTAGTAATAGTGACCATAATATCGAATTTTATGCAAAAATATAGCCAACATATGCAAAGGGAAGACAATAATAAAAAATATAATAAAGCAGATTTTGTACAAATTAAGAAGGAATTAGTAAACTGGGATTGGAGGAAAGAATTGGAAAATAAGAATGTAGAACAAATGTGGATGGTATTAAAAACAAACTATTGGATCTGGAAGACAAATATGTACCAGAAAATTGTATAAGAGAAGTGGTAAAACACCATGGTGTACAAATAGAATATTGGAATTACAAACAGAAGCAAAAGGCTTTAATAACGGAAAGAGAAAGGTTTAGAAGAAGTGCATAAAAATATAAAAATGCCCTAAAGATCCTTAAAAAAACAATTAGAAAAGAAAGAAGGAAATTCAAAATAAAAATGGCATACACTAAGGACAATGGCAAATATTTTTATACATACATAAACCAACAGAATAAGGGGAGTAATCAGGTGGGTCCACTGATCGAAAACGACAAGGAAGTTAAGGGGTCCAAAGATATGGCAAGCGTTTTTAATAAGTGTTTTGGATCTGCGTTTGAAAAGAACATGAGTTACATTACAAATGATGTAATTATATGCCAAAAACTAAATCCAAATACAACCTCTCAGGCAATAGAAGTACTTTTAAAACAACTGAAATCCCATAAATCAGCAGGCCCTGATAAATTGAACCCAAAATATTTGAAAGAAGTGGGCAGTTTGATCTCAAAACCCTTAGCTAGAGTTTATATAATTCCTCCTTTGAGAGGAGGAGGGGGTGCATGGGGGCTGGAGGCAGGCAGTAGTGGTGCCACTGTTTAAATAGGGAAAGAAAACAGAGGCCTCAAATTATAGGCCAGTAAGCTTGATCACTATTTTAAGGAAAATAGCTGAAACAATCTTTAAAAATAAAATTGAACACAACCCGGACATTTTGGAGTATGTGGAAAGTAAGCAACACAGGTTTAGAAAAAATAGAGCACATGTCACAAATCATTTATGCTTCTATGAATACATAAATAGACATTTAAATAACAATATACCCATGGATGTTTTATTCTTTGATTTCTAGCAGGCATTTGACAACGTACCACATGGCAGGTTATTGGTAAAAATGTCAGCAATAGGTTCAGATAGTTGCATCATTTCATGGACTAGGAGCTGGCTCCAAAATAGAACACAAACCGTTAGAATTATGGGAGAATTTTCATCCTATTAAAATACTTAGTGGGGTCCCACAGGGATCCGTAAGGTCCAGTTCTCTTTACAATATATATAGGACTTGCATCATAAAATATCAAATCAAGTGATTAAGCTTAGACAACATTAAACTGGGAGGACCAGTAGATATACAAGAACAGCAAAATAGCAAGATGGAGGACTTAAAACTATTGAAAGATGGGTACAAAAATCAGATACCGCTTGGTGTTAATTAATGCTCAGTTATGCATCTGGGAAAAGGAATAAAACTCAGATATATACACTGGATGCTGAAATATTAAGAAGTACCCAGGAGGAAAAGGATTGTGGTATTATAATAGATAACAAACTAAGTTTAAAGAAAAACAAATAACGTATGCAATACAAAAAGCAAACTATATGATAAAAAAACATAAAGAGAAGTTTTGTAAACAGATCTCCGGGATGTCTCTTACCCTTGTATAAAATGTGTTAGGCCTCAAATGGATTATGGGTCACCGCTTTGGAGCCCTTATGCAGTGGGAGAAATTAAACTGCTGGAGGCGGTACAAAGAAGATATACCAAAATGATAGGATCATTAAGAAAAGTGGGAGATGATAGATTAAAGAGAACAGGATTTTTTTTTACACTGGAGCGAAGAAGAAAAAGAGGAGACCTGATGATGATGTATAAAATCATGAAAGATAACAAACTATTAAATGAGGGGGGTAGTAAAACAGAATAAACCGATTGGATTGAGAGGTCATATGCGGCAAATTAAAGTGGAAACAGCTAAAAGAAATGGTAGATATTTTTCATTTATAAACAAGATGGGTAGAATATGGAATACACTTCCAGACAGAGTAGTAAATAGTGGATCCGTAGAGGTATTTTAAAAAGAGATGGATATACTTATGGAACAAAATAAAGTTAAATGGTCCCGCTAAGGTGAGGAATGGTTTTCCATGGGTCAAATGGTCTTCTTCCGTTCAAAATCCAGTATAAGAACCAACATCTGGTACAGTTTTGTCTGCACAGGATCGGTGAGTGAGTGCCTTGTTGCCTTGTTCTAGATTGTCTGCCTTTAAGAACATGGACCTCTGCACCTGAAGCCCCCTGTTTTAGCTGACTCCCATTAACTTTATTGGAGACATTGTGGACTAGTGGTTAGAGCACCAGCTGTGGAACTGACAGACCCCAGTGGGGATGACGCGGGTGCAGTACTGGAAGTGTCTGTCCCGGACAGGTTTTCCATAATGCATTGCCTGGGAGGGAACACAGGCGGGGTGGCCATCTGTTTTAGATCTGACCTAAACTTCTCGTGCACCCAGTAGGTTCCACTTCATCGTTCAAATGCATGGCCGTGTGCGCGGGTCCAGGTGCAGGCTTCAGAATTCTCCTTGTATACCGGCCTTCGGGGCACGAGGGGAAGTTTCTAAAGGAGGGTGCAGACTTTGTCGCCAAGAAGATGTTTGAGTCACTCTGATGGTTGGTTCTGGGTGACTTCAATGCCTGGATTGACGATGAACATTCACAGTTTGGTTATGATTTCCTCCAGTTGATGTCTTTATTGGGTTTGGCACAAGCTGTTGCTTCTGCAACCCACAGCCATGGTCATGCCTTGGAATTAGTATTCTCACTGGGCTTGGGATCTCTGACCTTAGGATTGATCTGGTTGTTTGGTTAGACCATTGCACAGTGAGGTTTTCATTCAGGATCCCCCTGTTACTCCTTCCCCTGTGGAGATGGTCCGCTACCACCCTTTGAGAATTTGTCCCCAGAGGGACTGATGGCAGTGATGGATCTGTCTGGTGTGAGTGTTTCATGTGCAACAAGTGTGGGTGAGGTGGTTGCAGCCTATAATGAGGCTGTTTCCAAGGCACTCAACTTTGCTGCACTGGTATGTATATGACCCAGGTCTTCTCGATTGAGATCCCCATGGTTTGATGGGGCTCTCAAGGAAAGGAAGACCAAGGGTCAGAAGTTGGAGCATTGTTGGCGGAGGACTCGGTGTGAGGGGGACAAACTGGCTTTGAGACTTCACTGTGGTGAACATCAAAGGGCAGTCAATCATAAGAAGGTAGAGTTCCTGTCCAGGGAGATTGCTGCAGTGAAGAACAGACTAGCTCTGCTTTTTTGAACTGTGGAAAGGCTCCCCTATCCTGCCTGTCTGCAGCTGAAAAAAGCATTTTCATTCACTCAGTGGGAGGAGTTTGCTCTGTTCTTCTCTGACATGGTGTCCTCCACCAGGACTGGGATCTCCCCAGTGGGGCACTTGCTGCCCCACAGTGGCGAGTCATGTGTGTCTGGAGGCACTCCCATTGTTTGGAGTGAGTTCAGGTCAGCTGGGGTGGTTGAGGTTTGCGAGGTGATCTCAAAGCTGCGGCCCACATACTGCGAACTGGACCTGGGCCCAACTCATCTCTTAATGGGATGTGTTGAATCCGTTGGGCCAGTCTTCGCTGAGATTGTCCAGTGTTCACTTTCGGAGGTTTGTTTTCCTGGTGCCCTAAAAGAGGCACTTGTGAGACCCCCCCTTAAGAAACCATCTCTCGACCCTGACATCTCAGCAAATTACAGACCTATCTCTAACCTCCCATTTGTGGATAAGGTTAGTGAGAAAGTGGTGGCTCTGCAGCTCAAGGCACACCTCATAGCTCATGATAACTACAAGCCCTTCCAGTCAGGATCTAGGTCAAGACATAGCACTGAAACGGCATTAGTCAGAGTGCAAAATGATCTCCTTAGGATGAGAAATAGAGAGGAGTGGTCAGTCCCTGTTTTCCGCGATCTCTTCTCAGCATTTGACACTGCAGACCACGTAGTGTTGCTGGATTGCCTGAGGGAGCACTGTGGACTAACTGGTACTGTCATTAGCTGATTTGAGTCCTTTCTTACAGGCAGGACAAAGAGGGTGGTTATGGGAAATTTCTCATCCTGCCAGAAGTCCCTGCCTTGTGGAGTTCCCCAGGGCTCAATCCTGTTGCTTGTGTTGTTCGCGGTGTACTTGCTTCCCTTGGGTGAGATCATTAGACAGTATAGCTTGGGTCTCCACTATTATGCAGATGACACCCAGCTGTGAATGTCATTTGTACCCGAGACTGATGGTGCTGTGAAGATGTTAAACAAATGTCTGGCCGAGATCCAGGACTGGATGCCCTCTAGCTGGCTGAGACTCAGTCCTTACCAGATGGAGGTGCTAGTGATTGAGCCTGGTTGTTGGCAGGATATGAACGTTGCTGGGATAGGAACAGGGATTACTACTTGGCCCCATTCCCTTGGTGGCCTCCACCAAAGTGAAAAATCTGGGCGTCATCCTCGATGATGGGTTGACACTTGAAGCTCAGGTGTCATCCATCTTCAAGAGTGGTTTTTAAAGCCTTGATTCTGCCTGATGACCTGCTGTCACTGGTATATGCATTTCTGACATCACAGCTCGACTACTGCAATGCTCTATACCTTAGGGTCACTGGTGGGGTTCTCTGGTGCCTGCAGCTTGTGTAGAACACAGCAGCCAGGTTACTGACAGGCCTTCTGAGGTCTTGTCATATGACTCTGGTTCTGCACAATCTGCACTAGCTGCCAGTTAGGTGAAGAATCGTCTTCAAGGTGGGCTTGCTCACCTATAAGACCCTACATGGATCGGGCCCTGGTTATCTGAATGACCTCCTGACTCCTGTCCGTCCTGTGCACTTGCTTCGCTCCTCCACCAAGGAAGGGCCTCATAGCAGTTCCCAGGGCCCACCTCTGGAGATCATTCATTTGAGGTGGCAGGTCCGGTATTGTGGAACTCGCTGCCAAGACCCTTGAGAGAGCCCCCATCGGTGGAGGTTTTTAAGCAGGGCTTAAAGGCATCTTTTAAAAGCATTTTAAACTTTGTAGTTAAATTACTAAACTGCTGCAATATTTTACTTTATTTAAATTGTCTAATTTATTATCTGTTCTTCTGTTTTCATGTTTATTCACTAGTGTATGTTTGCCTATCTACCTGTACAGCGCCTTGAGCCTCCGAGATGCGGCGCTTAAAAATAAACTCGACTTACTTACTTACTGTTTACTAGCAAAGTACTCAGTGTGTGACCTTAAGCAAGTCTCTTAAGCTCCCAGGGCTCCAGTCCATCCATTTGGGGAAATGGGTACAAGTGGGACCCCACTGGAAATGAGATACTGCAGTTCAGCTGGTTTATGCTGGTAAATAAATTGTAATGGCTGGGCAGTGGCATTATCCATTAGATGTCACATCAGATAATCCACTGTCTGCATTTTAATTGGAGGACAGTACCACTATCAGATGAGTGTCAGTCACATCAGATAATACACTGTTTGCCTTTTAATTACTGGACAGTGCCTCTATCTGGTATATGTCACTCACTGCAGTGTCAGTTACAGCAGATAACCGTTATCAGGCCATCAACTGCTGCATAGTAGCACTGAACAGTGGTTATCAGAGCAGATCACCCACTGGTTGCCCACTAACTTTCAAATACATTTAGCTCATTTAAAATGTTTGGACCAGAAAACACACTAAGCCATCCAGGGATACAAAAATGTTTAAAGGCTATTAAAATAATGAAAGAAACAGACACCCCATTTCAACAATGAAACATTTCACTGTCTTCTTCAAATGCTGCACATTATTTATTTATTTATTTGCTTTTGTTAACCAGGTAAGCACACTAGACACCAGGTGCTTATTTTCAGGTGCGACCGGAGAGTTACAGGTGAGAACTTCATACATAAACAGTAGAGGATACAAAATACATAGAAGAGATAGGCATTTCAGGGCAAGCATTCCCCAGGAGAGTTACAGGTGAGAACTTCATACGTAAACAGTAGAGGATACAAAATACATAGAAGAGATAGGCAGTTCAGGGCAAGCATTTCCCGGGAGAGTTACAGGTGGGAACTTTGTACATGAACAGTAGAGGATTCAAAAAATACATAGAAGAGACAGGCATAAAGGTGGTACAAGTGTTACATGCAGCGAACAATTGGGGTTATAGAGGAATGCACATAGGGAATAAACAGGGTAAGGCTACTCTAGTGGCAGTGCAAGGTTGGGAGGAGTTCACCCGTGAACAGTTGAGGCTAAAGGTAGACAAACCCTAACTTATGAAGCATTTCCGCCTGGCTTTAGGACGGAGGAGCGAGCAAGCAAAACAAAGGGGTGGGACAAGGACAGAGGAGCAGAACGGAAGCTGGGACAATAGTAAGTGCTCGAGGGGATGGGGGCCCATTACAGGAGTCAGGGCAGGATTCTAGGCAGGGAGTGGGAAGAAGTGCAGGTGGGGCTGAGGCTGGCCCCACTGAACAGACTGGGGAGGGAGGAGGGGCAGTGGAGAGGGCTACGGGGCAGGGACAGGGGAAGAAGGTTTCAGGAAGCACCAGAGGAAGCTTTGAAGCTAGGATGTGGAGGAGGCCCTAACTTGCTCAGGAGTGAGTTCCAAAGTTTGGGGCATAGACGGGAAGGACCGATCTCCTGCAGTGGTCCTGGTCCTTGGAACCACGCATTCCTGGGATGTCCCAGATCTTAGGTGGTAGGATGGTGGGCCGAGTTTGAGGGGAAGGGCTAGGGCTGGGAAGGGTGTTGGAACGAAGAATGTTGTCAACTAAATTACCTAGAACGAAGGAACGGTGCTTCTCTGGAGGAAGCCACTCCAGGTGGTTGTAAAGGTCACAGCGGTGAGTAAGAGGAGGGGCAGAAAGTGCGAAGCAGCAAACATTATTGTAAGCCGTGTCCCATTTTGAAAGGCTGCATTTGGGAACTGGGGCAAAAGTTACGAGACCGTAGCATAGTGAGGGGAGGAGGACTCCCCTGGCGAGGGCCAAGCAGGCGGTGAGGGTAAGACAGTTAGTTGCTCGATAGGCAAGACCAAGTTTACATTTAGTGGCCTTACAGACATTGCGGATGTGTAAGGTAAGGTCCAGCTGCGGGTCAAGGGTGACACCCAGGTATTTGGCGGAGGAAACCGACTCGAGGGGCGAGCCATCGGCCCCAAGGATCAACAGAGGAGCCGGGCAAGATTTAATTTTGTTTAGGGACCCACACAGCATGGCTTTGGGTTTTTGAGGTTGAGGGTGAGCCTGTGGTCCCCAGCCAGGTTTGGATCGCTCAAAGTCAGCGTTCAGTTGGGAGTTAATTGTGGAGATGACTCAAGAGCTGGTCAGGAGGACGAGGTGCCCTGCACAGGGTGGTGTGGGAATGGGTAGTGACGGATGGTAGGAGTTGATGAACAGTGATAATAGAGTTGGGCCAAGGACGGACCCTTGGGAACCCCACAGGGACTGGAGAGAGTTTGGAGAAGGTCCGATTAGTGTTGGTGTATTGCTGACGGTTGAGAGGTAGTTTAGGAACCAAGCGTGGAGGAGGAGGAGAACCCAAGGGATTGGAGCATGGAGCCGAGGAGAGAGTGGTCAACCCTGTCAAAGGCTTTTGAGAGGTCCACGAAAATGGCTCCAGTAAGATTACCTTGGTCTGCACATGCCCTGATCTGTGAGGTGACAACAGCAAGGGCGGTGGACGTGCTGTGCCCTTTCCTGAAGCTGTGCTGGGCAAGGGAGAGGATGTTGTAGTCCTGGATGTATTGGGAGAGCTGAGAGGCAACGGCTTTCTCGGGCAGTTTACTGGTGGCGGACAGTATGGTGTTGGGGCGGTAATTGAGAGGATCTTTAGGGTTCCCTTGTTTTAGGACAGGGACGACCTTAGCCACTTTCCAGAGGTCTGGGATAATCCCAGTGCAGATGGAGGAGTTGAAGAGGTGCAAGACTGGCCTAGCGAGGAGGTGGGCCCCAGTCTGAGCAGTTTTGGCTCAAGCTTGTCGTGCCTGGCCCACTGTGGGCAGAGAGGCCTGAGAGCAGCTTTGGTCTCTATATGTGACACTTGTCTCAGATGGAACGGGGCCGGGGTGGAGGCCGAGAGGGGCATCAAGGCACAGGCGCTAGGGGTTGGAGGGAGGGGGCAGCTCAGAAAAATACAGGTTACTCACCTGTAACAGGAGTTCTAGGAATGGTATATGTTGTTCATCCACACTTATTGGCAGGTATCCTTGCCGCTTTAAATCTTGCCGGAAGGTCTTCAAGCTTGCTCCTCCCACCCACCCGGGTGGTATAACTCTCGGCTCCGCCCCATGACGCCAGATCTGGCCCGCTGGAAGCTCAGGTTGTGCGTCGAAGCCGGGGAGGTCGGGTGGGTCGTGTGGATGAACAACATATACCATTCCTAGAACTCCTGTTACAGGTGAGTAACCTGTATTTCTAGGGACATGGATATGTTGTTCATCCACACTTATTGGCAGACTTCTAGCAGTTCTCCGGGAGGAGGAGGCAAGACGACACCCCAATACTTACTTGGGAAAGAGAGACTGGAGAACCGAGGCCCCAAAACCAGCATCCCGGCATGACTCAAGGTCGATGTGGTAATGGGTAATGAAGGTGTTTGCTGACTTCCAGGTAGCAGCCCTGCAGATTTCTGGATAGGGACGTCCTGGAAGCAGCCACCGATGCAGCAGTATGGCGGGTAGAATGAGCTCTATCCCTCTGGGAGGCTCCATGTCCGCCAACTTATAGCAGAGATCTATGCAGGAGGTGACCCACCTGCTTATCGCCTGCTTGGCTGCAGGTCTGCCAGATGCGGCTTCAGCGTAGGTGACAAACAGCTGGCGAACCTTCTCCCAAATTTTAGCGCGGCACTCTTTGTAATAGGCGGCGCCCTTCTAGGGTCCAAAGTATGGAGCCTATATTCGGCCTCCGAGGTGTGATTGGGGTAGAACACCGCAGAGTCAACACCTGGTTAAGGTGAAACTCCGACACCACCTTCGGAAGGAATTTCAGGTGGGGCGCAGGACAACCTTGTCCCTGTGGAAGACCAGGTAAGGAGACTCGATGGAAGCGCCTGGAGCTCTCCCATCCTTCTGGCTGACGGATAGCCACCAAGAAGGCGGTCTTCCACGACAGGTGAGAGAGAGCACACCTGTGCATAGGTTCGAATGGCTTGCCCATAAGCTTTGCCAGTACCAGCAGTAGATCCCACGAGGTGGAGGTTCTCGCACGGAGGAAATGTGATCAAGGCCTTTGAAAAGCGCCAGACCACCTTCTCCTGCGCTTAACGACTGCTTCTCGCCCGCGCCCGTAAGCAGAGATGGCTGCCAGGTGCACCCTTAGGGTCGCTGACCTAAGTCCCTTGATTAGAAAGGGACCATAAATAGTCCAAGATGCTTTGCCAAGGAACAGGAGGAAGGGTCCAAGCCTTGCTCTGACACCAAATGGAAAACCTTTTCCATTTGAAGGCATAGCATTTTCTGGTCGACTCACCGGGACGCCTCAACTACATTGAGGACCTGTCGGAAAGTCCCAAGGCCTGGAACTCTAGCCGCCAGGAACCAGGCCGTCAGGTGCAGGGATTGAAGGTCCGGATGGAACACCTTCCCTGATTGACTGAGAGCAGGTCCGGGCGAGCTGGAAGCTGCTGCAGAGTCCTGGAGCTGAGACTGAGGAGATCTGGGTACCAGAACTGGCGAGGCCAGTCTGGGGCTATCAGAATCACCTGCGCCTTGTCCTCCTCGCCTTGAGAAGTACCTTGTGGATCAAGGGAAATGGGGAAAGGCGTAGAAGAGGCCGGGGTCCACTGCCTCGAAGGCATCCCCTGCAGCGAGCCCTGCTGAGGGGCGGGCATGGAACAGTCTCAGCTCTGCTCTCCTGGAGGCAAACAGGTCCACCTGAGGTGTGCCCCAAAGGGAGAACAGATGCTGTACTACCTCCGCAGGAGAGACCACTGTGGGATGCAGCCCCATCCGGCCCAGGGCATCGGCCAGGGTGTTGGAGGCTCCTGCCACATGAATGGCTAGGAGATCCGCCTCCAGGCTGCGCACGAGTGACCAAATGCGGAGAGCTTCGCATAGAAGCATGGAGCGCGTCCCGCCTGGCGGTTTAGATAGTACATGGTCGTGGTGTTGTCCGTCTGACTCGGACCACTTGACCCCGAGGAACGGAGCAAAGGCGGTGAGAGCTAGGGCGGACCGCCGGAGCTCCAGCAGGTTGATGTGGCATCGGACTCCCGCGAGGACCAGAGGCCGTGGGGCCGTGTTCCCCAGATGGGCACCCAACCCATCAAAGAGGCATCGGTCGATAGAGAGACCGTGTCAAGGACAAACGGATGCCTCCTGCAAATGACCTGGAACGATCCACCACTGAGAGCATTCCACATCTCCTGGGTCACCGACAAGCTGGTCCAAAGGATCGCAGCGCTAGGACCACTGGCTGGCCAGTCCCCATTGAAGGGGCGATGTTCCAGAGGGCCCAACGGACCACGCTGGTGCAGGCCGCCATGAGACCCAGGAGGCAAGAAGAAGTCCCGGTATAATTGCCCAACCAGAAATGATTGGGCAAAGGAGGAAAGAACCTCAGCCCTGTCCGCTGGGAGCCGGCCTGGCTCGAAGAGAGTCGAGCTGCGCCGATGAACAGAATCACCTGCTTGGCTCAAGTTCTGACTTGGCCTCGTTGATAAGGAGGCCTAGTTGAGAGCAGACCTGGAGGGCCAGATCTCTGGACCACCCACCTCCTGCCTGGAGGAGCTGCTATCAGCCAGTCGTCCAGGTAAGGGTACACCTGACCCTCGGCGCCGCAGAGGAATGCTGTCACCACTGCCATGCATTTGGTGAAGACCCTGGAGCTGGAGACAAGTCAAGGGCATGGCTTGAACTTGAAAGGGATCCCTCCGCCGAAGCGAAGGAATCTCTGGTGAGACGGACGGATAGGGACGTGAAAAAATGCGTCCTGCAAATCCAGAGAGCAGAACCACACGCCGCGTTCCAAGGATGGTATTATCTGAGCCAGAGTGACCATCCTGAAGGTTCGAGACCTTAGGAACTTGTTTAGGTCGTGTAGGTCAAGAATGGGGCGCCAGCCCCCCGTCCGTTTCGGAACCAGGAAGTACCTGGACACAAACCCTGGGTCTGAAGGAGGGTCCTCCACCTCTCTTATCACCTCCTTCTGGAGGAGGAGAGCGATGTCGGCTCGGCGAGCCGCCAGCAAGGCTGGGGACTCTGAAGCCCCCCGAGGGGCGACGGCTCTGAAGGGTGGTGCCTGCTCGAATTCTAGAGGCAGGCCTCTTCCCATCACCTCCAAAACCCACCTGTCCGTGGTAACAGCGGACCAGGCGGAACGGAAGTGCCGGAGCCGTCCCCCCACGGGGGGACCCAGGGGTAAGGTGACGGGGATGGGGGCGACACCCCTCAGCCCGTCACTGGGCAGGCTTGGAGGATGGACCGGCCGAGGGACCTCCTGGGCCTTTTCCTCCCTGCCTCCTGTTAGAGGAAGCCGGCGGCTTGGGTTTGGGATGCCAAGGCCGAGCCTGCTGGCCCTGACGTTGCTGGGCGGGCGCGCCGGGGGCGCGGAAGGACGAAAGGGCTTAGGCTGTGGTCTGCGGCCTTTGTCTTTCTGAGCGGAAGAGACCGAGTCCAAGGTAGCATTGGACTTCTCGATCCTCTGGAGGTGACCTTCCACCCCAGGGCCGAAGAGGTCAGTCCCCAAAAAGGGAACATCCGCCAACTTGTGCTGGGTATCCGAGTAAAGGTGGATATCCTCAGCCAAGCCGATGACAGATAGCCACTGCGCCGCCACCGACCTGGCACATGAGTCCCCAATATCCAAAGCAGTCTGGAGCTGCTGTTTGGCCACTGCCCTGCCCTGTCCCGCACCTGCTTGACCGTAGTCTGCTGATCCGCGGGAGATGAGGAATGACCTCATCCAGGAGCCCAGCAGGGCATGAGAAAAATGTGCCATGAGGGACGGCCGAACTGGCCTGACGAAGCCGAGAGAGGACGAGCATAGACTTTTCGCCGACATAATCCAATTTCTTGGATTCTTTGTCGGGAGGTTTGTCCATCCCCTGTGTTGCCGGGCGCTACTGAAAACGCTGTCGGTAACCAACCCCTCAGCAGAGGGGTGCTCCGAAAAACCGGACAGGGAACCGGTAGGGACCGCATACTTCCTGGCCATCCTGGCCGAAGGCGCAGGACAGGAAGCAGGGCGCTGCCAAAGCTCCAGGGCCGGACCCACTATGGCCTCGGCCACCGGAAAGGCCTCCGTCGGAGAATCCCCTCGGTCCAGAATCTCCGTGAGGGGATACCTGGCCCGTTTGGAAACGGGTTCGAGCTTCATCCCGGTGGATTCCGAGATGAGTCGAAGCAGTCCTAGGAAGGACGACGGGCTATCGTCCATGGACAGTCCTCCTGAGGACTCCAAGTCCAGTCGCTTGGAGAAAAAGGAGGAATTATCCTCGGACTCGGACGAGTCCTCGAAAAGCTGCCTCTGGCCTGAGCCACCCTCTACCTGCCGAGGTCGGTCGGGAGTGAGGGTAACCGACAGCCGATGGGGTGACCTCTTAGCTGACCGAGAATCTCTGGTCGGAGCCCCAAACAGTGGCTGTGGAGGCAGAGGTTCCACCGGAATCAGTGGAGCAGCTGGTTTTGGCCGAACAACCGCCTGGGTACAGGCTCCCGGTAAGTCGAGGGTTGTGTCGGCCCCGGTGACAGCCACTTAATGGCCGGGAAGGCGACAGCCGGCTTATTCCCCGTCAGAAGCTGTTGCTACATGAGGTCCTCGCATCATCGACGAACTACGCTGAAGCCTCGTCCGAGGAGGAGGACGAGGACGAGCGGCGACGCCCGCTACCACGGTGCCGAGATCGAGACCGCCGAGACGGGCGGGATCGGCTGGACCGCGAAGAGGTCCGAGACCGAGACCGAGAGCCTCGGCCCTTCCGAGGTCGGTGCGGGGAAGTGTCAGCAGGAACCGGCACTCCCTTCGGCTCGGAGGGTTCATCCGAGGGCTCCGGAACCGGAGGCACAGGCAAGCCCACGGGATCCTCAACTCCCTCCGGGGGAACCGGGGAGAGGAATCTCAGCTTCTATGGGCGACAGCCCATCTAACGGGTCGAGAAAAATCTCGACTTCGTCGACAGGAGTCTCAGTTGACTGACCTGACGGGGGCACCGTGAGGCCAGTGGCCGGGCCGAGCGTGACCGGGTCGACGGGTCGACGACTCGGGAGTAGGGACCTTCCGCCTCCCAAGAGCGCCGACGGGAGGGATTTACCCTTGTCCTCTTTTGGACCGAGAAAAAGGTCCAGCAGACGTTGGCCCTTCTCCCTTAGTGGAGAGGGACAGACAAAGCTCCTTAAATGAAGCTGTGTAGGAAGAACCCAGAGAGAGCCGGATAAATGCCGTGGCCGAGGAAGATACGGCCCGCGCCGCCTCCTCTTCGAGGGCGATCATCTGCTCGAGCTGATCCATCGAGCCCACCGCCGCGGACTCCGCCGACCGGGCCTCCTTAGACTTCACCGGCGGGAAACGCTTCTCGGGATGGCCCAGATGCAATCGGGCAGCACGGTCTTCGAGGACGTAGGCCGAGAAGGAAGAGCACAGGTCGCAGTCCTGCGGGTCGTGCTCAAGGCCTAAACAGTAGACACACGTGGAGTGTGGATCCGTCCGAGACATCTTCTGCCCGCAGGGACATCTCCGAAAACCGGGAGTCGATTTGTCCATCGCAGCCGCGAGGGATCGAAGACCGAAGTCTTTTTAGCAAAAACTTTCAAATTCGCAAAACGGAAGAAATAGGAACCAGTCACAAACGCAGAGCGTTAAGGAGGGAACCTGAGCTTCCAAGCGGTAAGGAAGATCTGGCGTCATGGGGCGGAGCCGAGAGTTATACCACCCGGGTGGGTGGGAGGAGCCAGCTGAAGACCTTCCGCAAGATTTAAAGCGCAAGGATACTGCCAATAAGTGTGGATGAACAACATATCCATGTCCCTAGAACAAGGAGTTAAAGGAGTTTGCAATGGTAAGGGGTTGTTGCAGCTGACATCATCAACAAGCAGGTCAGTGACCTGAGGTTTAGCTGACCCCGATGGCATTTTAATATTCTGCCAGAAACTCCTTGGGCTGGTGCCAGAGGAGTAGGCAGCTTTACAGAACTTGCTTTTAGCTGAGCGGATGGCACTCTTGCATGAGTTTCTGAGGTGCCTGTAGACCATATGATCTTCGTTGTTATGGGATACCTTATAGGATGCCCAGCATTTGTCCCTGGCCTTCATTAGGGAGAGTAGTCTGCCATTTAGCCATTTGTTGACGGTGCCCCTCACCCTTCTCCTAGTGAGGGGGGCATGTTTGTTCTGAAGGGGGATCAACTTAGCTAGGAATGGATCCAAGGTTTGTGAGGGGTCAATAGAGGCTGTGACCTCAGACCAGTCGACAGCTAGGAGGTCGGACAGGAAGTCGTGGGGATTAAATTTGGAATAGTCCCTCAGCTCGATCACTTTGCTAGGTATTTTAGGCTGAGAGATGCCCCAGACACAGTAGATAGGAGAATGGTCGGAGATGACGTCTGGGAGCGTGCCCGAGGATAAGATGTTGGCAGGCCTGTTGGAGAGGAACCAGTCGATGAGGGATCCTGAGTTCCCCTGTGCAGAGAGCCTGGTGGGGTCGGTTATGATTTGGCTTAGTGAAAGGCCCGAGAGCAGTGGCTCGTACAAATGGCAATTGGTTCCCAACCAGTTGAGGTTGAAGTCACCAAATACGAGGGTTTCGCTGGGATCTCTTTGGGTGATACAGTCAAGCAGGGAGGAGAGGCCTGGCAGCAGTCTTGGGTGGGATGTAGTGCATACCAGGTGAATCTTCTTTGAGTGCCCCTGCAGGAGGAGGTGCAGGAACTCACATGCAGGTAGGTCGGTAGGTGAGTGGTCGAGGGGGGACAGGTTTAGGTGTGCCTTGTAGTAGAGGATCACCCCACCGCCCTTCTTCTTGCCCGGTCTGTCATGCCGGAAGTGGTTATAACCCAGGAGGGTGCACTGGGCATCAGGTATGTGGGGTTTGAGCCAGGTTTCAGAGAGGCCCAGGATATCTGGCTGGTGAAGGGCAACCCATGCTGTGAGCTCAGCCAGGTTACGTAGAAGGCTACGCACATTCATGTGGGCTATTTTGAGCCCTTTGGAGGAGAACCAGGGGGGTGGGTTGGGAGTCAGAGGGGTGGGTAGCGGATGGAGTGGAGGGGCCATAACCTTAGGTGGGCCTTGCTGGTGGTAGGGGAACTTAAGGACAGGGGGGTAGAACGCCTTAAAAGGGAGCAGCGTGGGGAGAGAGAACCAGGGAGAAGAACTGGGGAGTATGAGGGTGCGGTCATGAAAGGGATTCGACAATAAGGAAAAAGTGAGAGAGGGAGGTAGGGCTAGAGTTAAGTGAGTTACCAGTGTGCTAGGCTGATGGAGTGGCCACTAGTGGTGGAAGAAAATAACCTGCAGATGGCAAACAGGGCTGATAGGTTATTTTCAGCACCACATGGCTCACCACAGCCTATTTAACGAGGAGCTGACCAAGGGTGGTGGTGGGGGCGGCGGGGCTAGAGCTCCGACACGGCTGTGGAGGTGCTCCGGCCGATTAAGTTTGGCGCCAAGGCTGCCGCACCGCAGGAGGGAGAGAGTCCAAGTGGAAGGCTGCAGGCGGGCCGGTTTACAGCGCGGTGCAAGTGGAAACCACCGTTGGACGTCAGGCCAGTGAGCTGCTTGGTGCAGGAGGGCTGAGGTTCACTGCAAATTACCTGGGTTTTCGAGCATCCTGCTGGGCTGCTGGGGGAAGGTCACAACCGGGAGCCCTCACGACCACCGACACTCCAGGGGGACATCTGCTGGGGTTTTCGAGCGCCCTGCTGGGCTGCTGGGGGAGGGTCACAACCGGGAGCCCTCACGACCGTCGAGACTCCGGGGGGATGTCTGCTGGGTTTTCGAGCATCCTGCTGGGCTGCTGGGGGAGGGTCACAACTGGGAGCCCTCACAACCGCCGAGACTCCGGGGGGACGTCTGGGTTTTTGAGCGCCCTGCTGGGCTGCTGGGGAGGGTCACAACCGGGAGCCCTCACGACCGCCTGAGACTCGGGGACATCGGGTTGGACTTTCTTCCAGTGAACTCTACTCGCTTCCCAGCAATTTTGGGTTACTATCAATCATAAGCCTGAGCTTGTCACTGTACCTCCGCTCCGCTGCTGAGGACATGGGTGATCTTGAGGGGACCTCCTCCTGTCACTTCTCACTTTCTGTTTTGTTATTTGATTGAAGTTCACTTTGCTCACAATTAGGCTCTCTTATGCTTAAAACTCTAATGCCCCACAGCTGATTGCTTGACTCTGCTCTGATTATTTATAATACTGAGAATGGAAATGCTGTCCAGGACACCAGTGTAAGTCTGCTCACATTTTTCAGTTAGACCCAGGGATTTGTAACTTTCAAATGTTCAAGCAGCAGGGATGGTCTCGGTGTGGAGGGTGATGTGGAGAATAACATCCCCCTCCTCTCCTGCTAGTTCACTGCAGTGTCAGCACAGGGTCTGTAGTGTGGGATGTGAACCCATGACATTCTGGGCCCAGAGGTAAGAATGCTAACAGCGACGCACACTGAATCTGATTTTATACATTTGCTATACAGCTTGATTAGCAAAATCCGTTGTTTCCTAGTCCTAATGATGCAATTGAGAGCTGTTCAGATTTTTATTCACTTTCTGTTTTTCCCTAGTTTTCTTCTAGCCATTATTCTCTCTTCCCTGGCCTCTCCACCCTTTGTGCTCTTGAGTGGTGTGCCATGGCTCCATTTGCCTGAGACTGCTGTCCAGTTTAACTGTTGGGACTATCCATGTTATTCAGTGTATGGTTTATTATGAACATGACATAAACAAGGAAGGAATATAAGTGAGCCGGCAGAGCAGTAGCGCTGCTGCTTGCAACAACAGCGAACCAAGTTCGGTAGTGAGCTCAGGCTGTCAGAAAGCCGGCCAGGGGAGGAGGGTCAAACATCCAGAGGACTGCTGTGCTCTGCCTCCTCCTCCTCCTCCGTGTGGGGTGGGGGGGGATTGCAGGGCCTAGTGTAAACCTGGCCCCCTAGCGGTAAGCTGGGGCAAGGCACCTGGGATTGCTGCAGAATGAGTGGAGGTGGGCAGATGCTGACGCATGGCATGCGGGTGCGTGGGTCAAGCATGATGGCATCATTGCACGTCACATCCCTCAGGGAAGAAAACGGAAAACTCCTCGGTGTCAGGATGGCACTTGGATTCTTGCAGGCCCTGCACCCGACTAGCTGGGCTCTCTGGTCTAACTACTAAATCACATTGGCAGATTGGGGAACTCTGCCAGTAGGGCAAGCCCTGGGGGTACTGGCTGGCGGTAAGTCCCAGTGGACGTCAGGGTGATGGGGTTAGGCTGATGGTGACCATCCACAGCGGGGCGGAGGAATATAAACATATGGTTAATCTAGCCTTTCTATTAATTTTGTAGGTCAGAACCCTTTGGTGCCTCTTTTCTACCCCCTCCCAAGCATTGTAGCCATACCCAAATTTGCTACCCACATCCCGTGTACATCACATATTGCGTAGTTCTATACATTTAGCATCATGTTTACTTCAAACGAAGCACAGCAGGAGTGGATGTCAGACAGTAAGAGTAACCGCATCTAATGATCTGGGCCCAGAATGCAGCCCCCTTCAATAAACTCGTAAGCCATGGCTTTTTTGGAGTATGCATTTCTGCACCTATGAAGGTGACTTAAAAGTTGTAGTGCAACCAGTGGGGTCAGATTGGGACCTACAGGAAATGCACTGAAATCTGGCCCATCATTGAACTGCACTCATTCACTGCAGGATGTCTGCAAAGAGGTTTTACTTACAAGGAAATTCTGCCTGCTGTACTCAAGGAAGACAAGTTTAGTCTGCCAGAGTATTTTAATACTCTTGTCGTTTGATGGTGGTAAAAACAAAGCCACACTACGGTAGTGGAGGTGCACACAGTATTTGAACAGGAACTCTGAACAGAAAGTGACTAGGTGGCTGGCCCGTTGGCATAGCAATTGGATTTCCGTCTGCGACACTGGTGACCCAGGTTCACGAACAGACCCGGGTCGTGGAGGGCCAGCTGGGGAAGAAGGATGGAGCGTCCCAGGGATGCCTTGCCTTCTCCAGTGGGAGGGCGGGGATGCAGCCCGATGCCTGCTGGCGCCTGGCGGAGGCCAGGAGCATAGCAGGACATCTGGGTCTGGGGGAGTGGCGGACGTCGGTGGATGCCTTGACGTCTGTGGCACGCCACTCCCCGGGGAGAGAACCAGGAAAACTGCTTTCTGGCAGGCCGGATGATGGTCCCTGGTCCGCACTGCCTCCAGGCCCCGACAACCGACCTCACGTCAGTGGCACCCAGGCCAAATTTGAAGAGCGCACTGGCCACCCCCACTGGTGCCTTCCCTCTTGGAGGAAGGGGACCCATCCGGTAAAGGGATATGTGGGGTTATCTGGGTGGTCATGATGTGAGGTAAGAGGCCAGTGTTGGGAGAGAGAGCGAGCAGACAAAGGAACCTAGGGAGACCCGAAGAAGAGGTCAGCCAGGGAGGGAGGGGGGTGTATAAAAAAAAAAACCAAGAAGAAAGAAAGTGACTAGGCACAGCCTCGGTATTTAGTGATAATAGCGAATGTATATGGGTGACCGTCAAAATGGTGACCCCATATTTGGCACAACTAGGATAGGCGACCCGCAAGGGTAGTGACTACTGCTACCGCGAGGGAGGGGAAGGCCACTGGAAAGAGGGAATGGTGAGGGGAAGGGGAGGGATAGGGAAGAGGGTTATCCAGAGGAACTGTGCCTGCTGCCACTGAGCCAGCCATGTGGTGTGGTGGTGAGGGACGCTGGCTCCGGCACAGCAGGTACTGGGTTCGGGGCTGGGGATGGGAGGGTCTGAATTTTGTCATTACCTGCGGCTTCCAGACTAAATTTTTTCTTCAGCCGAATTTGTGCCCCCTTCCGACACACCCCAGAGTTAAGAATCCTAATTCAGGGGTGCGGGTGCAGCCCACCCTGCAAAACACTTAGGTTGCCAGGTGTCGGTTCACTAGATTTGCTTTCCGGTGACATACAATCACCATAATGGTGATCATGTTCCGTGTTCTCTATTATGACATAGAATCCTCAGCCTCCACAGTACACCAGCACCATAAAGAACCACAAAGTCCCTACAGGAGTTTTGGTCCAGAAATAATTTTTCTTTAAGGTGCAGAAATCGCAAAGGTGCCATAAAGTACCAGGTAGCAAACAGATGCATGCCCAGCTCTCACAGGATGTCTGAAGTTTTGCGCATGTGCAGATGCACTTTTTCAAAGGCTAACCATTAGTCAATGCCCCTTTTATACTATTATATACATATGTTATGTATGAATTTATCAATATATCATAAGGCAATTTGTCCTTTCAGACCTAAAAGAGAGTCCAAAATAAAATTACATTGCCAGTGCTTGCGAAAATATTAAAAACAAGTTTGAAAACAAGGATAAAAGCAAAAGCCATTTAAGTGCAATGGCTTTGGTTTTTATCCTTGTTTTAAACTTGATACAAAAATATCTGGGGTCCAATATTCAAATTTTGCACAAGAGCTAACCAGTCTTTGCCCGCACAAACTGACGGGTTTTGCACTGGATCCCATATTCAAAAGGACGTTGTGTGAGTAAAGAGGGTTATACCTGCATAAACATATAATGTATGCGGGTGGGCAAGGTGAGGGAGCATGGCCATGAATAACCACACTACTTCCCATATTCGGCGGAGTTGCTCTGAGAAAAGGGTTTAGCTAACTGCCATGGATTATGAAATTGCAAGTGTACTTTGGTTTGATTCGCAGGGTGGGGTGGGGGACTACTGGACACAAGGGAGGGTTTTACATTTTCATACGGGCTGGCAGTCAAAGGAGTGGGATAGCACTAGGAGTTTTTTAGTTACATTACAAGCTGGCAATCGGGGGCACTACCACTAGGGTGTTTGCTTTTCATTACAGGCTGACGATTGGAGGAAGGGGCCACTAGCACCAAGGAGGGTTTTATTTCATGACAGGCTGGCATCAGCGGGAGGGAGACCACTAGCACCAGAGAGGGTTTTTAATTACATTATGGGCTGGTAATTGGAGGAGGAGACCACTAGCACCAGGAATTTTTAAAATTACATTATGGGCAGGGCCACTGGGGAGGGACCACAGAGCACCACAGATATGTACACATATGTGGGACTGGGCAGTTAGAGGCAGGCAGCATACTAATCTGCCTCACTACCCATGTAAATGAGTCCATAATTGTCATGCAAATGGCCCCATAGCACCTTTCATGCCCAGTGGGCCTGTTTGAATATTGCAGATAGTGTTCCTCGTTATCCACTCTGGTGGCATACTGCAGGGATCCATGTCAGGGCAGCGCTACTTGTTTGTTTGTTTGTTGAGTTTTGTTGACCCGGTAAGCCCACTGGGCCTAGAAGTCCCTTTTTCAGGGGCGACCGGGGGGGATACAGATGGTAAGCAACTGAAACTGAACCAGATTAAGCTGTTGGTGGTATTTTTAGTGAATGAGGGAAATTTGGCCAGGACACCAGGAACAGTCCCCTACTCTTTTCGATAAGTGCCATGGGATCTTTAACATCCACCTGAACTACCACCAATCCAGGCAGATGGGACCTCGGTTTAACGTCTCATCCGAAAGACGGCACCTCAGAAGTGCAGCACCCCTCTCATGCTGCACTACAGTGTCAGTATTGGGATATTAAGCCAAGTGACAGATGTGGGAACTGAACCCACAGCCCTCTGATCTCCCGGCCTCACTTAGCAGTGCACCACCATAGCCCTATATTCAGTCAAATAGTGCCCATGTGCTATTCAACTGACTGTAGCATGCTCGGGTTGCAAGGCACAACACAAGGTTTTTGCACTCTTTTGAATATCGGGCCCCAGGAATGCACACAAATGCTGAAGAGGTGCCACCAACATAAGCCATGGGACCACTACAGAAAAACAGAAAATTGGTATATATACACACACACACACACACAATAATTTAGAGCATGTTAGTTTCATATTTCAAGAAGCAGCACAGAAAGTAATCTCCCAAGTAGAAAGCCAGACTTCTCAATATAATGTCTTGCACTGAGGTGTCTTCAGAAGGATGAAGTCTCAGCATGAGACATATGTAAAGGATTTTTGCTCCTATTGGGGAGACTGCTTTCTGTGCCACTTTTTGAAATGTGAACTTGCACAATGAGTTTGCTCTAGTATGTTTTAAAATATGTGTGTGTGTGTATTTGTGCATGCATGCATGCGTGTCTGTGCATGTGTGGGTGTGTGTGTGTGTCTGTGTGCTGAACTTCTTAGTTGTTTCTGTTGTAGTTTATGAGTCCACCAAATGGAATTAAATTTGTTGTGTTACAGTATGATCCGATTTTTGATTTTGGATTTTCAAGCAGCAGTGCAAGAATCCAGTGAAACTTTTAACCTATACTTTTTTATTCTCTTTTAGATTGCCCCTTATCTACTGACTTGTATGACACTCTTCTTTCCACAGTTTGAGTCTGCTTTAGTACTTTTTTTTTACATCTGAAATAATAAAAGGAGCACTCCTTTTAATATTGCTCAGACAGGTTTTCATTACTATTCCCGCTATTTTGAACACCTTCTATTCCACAAGGTCATGGAGCAGTGCTTGCTGTATGCTAGTTCATTTTAGTCACAACAGAAATTATATTTTAATAATTGATGTACAAAAACAGCGAGAATACTGATAAAAGCCTGATCCAAGCCATATTAATTCAAGGCACCACTACCCTTTCTGTAAGCAATGTTTCCTCAGTTCTCTTCTGTACCCCCCCACCAGTTTTAGGCTATGACCCCTCATGGTTCCTTTATTTATTTAAGAATCAGTTTACAACCTTTGAGCCAGAGGCTCGTTTACAAAGGTACTTCGTCACATAAAGACATACATTGCGTTTCAGTTACATAGCACAGATTTGCCAAAATCAGTAGGCATTCACCAGAGGTGCCACGTCACATTGTGGTCAGACAGATACAATTGGGTACAGGGTACATGTAATCGATACATGGTATTAAACAGTTGGTATCAAGTGAGCAATTCTGGTAGATAAACATTGAAACAGCTGGCACTGGCCAGGTTAAACCTAGGCAAGGTGGACATGGAAGTGGTGTAGGGGATGGTTGGGTGGAGAGCTGCCGGGGGCATTGTCAGGAGAGAAAATAAAGAGGTGGAGGCTATGTTCAGAGACAGGAGCAGTTCAGAGTGCTGAAGATGTGGTTTCAGTGCGGTTTTGAATGTGGAGATGGTGATGGCATTGGTGATGGTGGCAGGGAGAGTTAAACCAGGTTGGGCTCTATAGCTGAGGACCTCTGGCCAGCTGGTTCTTGTTCTGGGGACCTTTAGAGTGGTCTTGTGGAAGACCGTGTTGCAATGGTGGGAGGGCTCTGGTGGATGGATGCTGTTACCCCAGGGGAGAGCCCAAGTAGGGTTTTTGGTGAGAGACAGGTCTGGTATCGGAGCCGTTCATCCAGGGTAAGCAGGTTAGCATCAACATATAGCTGACAGGTGTGTGTGAGTCTGGGGCACCAGTAATTAATCTGCACGCTTTATTCAGGGTTAGGTGAATTTTGTTTAGTGCAGTGGTGTCGGCAACACCGTATACTGGTGAACCATAGTCTACAAAGGGACAGAGCAGACGATGTAACCGCTAGCCGGAGAGCATTTGGGGAAGGCAGCTTTTATGGCGGAATAGGATGCCAAGCCGCAGGTTGGTGGCGGATGTTAGGGTGTCGATGTGGGTGTGAAATGTGAGGGCTGAATCAAGGTAACCCCAAGGTATTTGTAGGAGCAGACTTGTTCCAGTGGTTGGTTGGTGCTTGGAAGGATATAGAGTGGGTGGTTGCTAGCTTTGTTTTGGGGTGTGAAAAGAGCATAGTTTTGGTTTCTTGAGATTGATGATGAGTCTGCGCTCCTTAAACCAAGCCTCGGCACAGTTGAAAGACTCCTGTAGAGTCCTGTAGGGAGATGGGATTATGGTGGGTGGCAAACAGGACAGCGCCGTCGCATATAGCAGGATTTTGCCAGAGCATGCACTGGGCAGGTGTTCAGATACAGTGAGAAGAGAAGGGGCCCAGGATGGAGCCTTGGGGACCCCAGAGAGAATGGGACGGGTATCGGAGAGTGTGTTATTAATCTTGACACACTGGGATCGAGTGTCAAGATAGCTAGCACACCATGCCAGGGGCCAGCCGAGACCAGTGAGGCAGAGTGCGTCAGCAGCAGTGGATGGGAGACAGTGTCGAAAGCCTTTGAGAGGTCAATGAACACTGCACCAGTTAGGGAGCTGGTATCCAAGGAGGAGGTGGAAGTTGGAGAATTCAATAAGGGCAGTGCTGGTACTACTGACCATGCACGGAAGCCATGTTGCTCTGGGCATAAGATGTTATGTTAGCCAGATAATCAGTGATTTGAATGGCCACCACTTTCTCCAGGGCTTTAGAGAGGGAGGGAGGATGGAGATTGGCTGGTAGTTGTTGGTGACGACCTGTCGCCTCCTTTATGAATAGGTGTGATAATGGCTGTTTTCCAGCTGTGGGGAATTGTCCCAGGCAGAGTGACTGGTTAATTAGGCTTGTGAGAGGTGCAAGGACTTCATCTAGCACCAGCCTGAGGATGCTGGGTCCAGTGAGTCACTGCCGGGATTGTTGCCATTGAGAGCTTTGGTTAGGATGGGTCTGCTTCCGGTGGAAATCTTTGCAGGAGGAAGCTGGGGTGCTGGAGGACAGGGGAGTTTGGCTGGGGGAGGGTCAAAGAATTACTAGGGAGGACTGAGCTAAGGTCAGTGAAAGTGGTGTTGAACCAGTTAGCTATGGTGGCAGGCTCGGTGGAGTTGTGCCATTTCTAGTGAGCTGGGATGGGGGCGGGGAGCAAGCTTACCATTGAGTTGCTTAATGTTATCCCAGAAGGTCCGGCAGAGCCCCAGGAGGAAATAAGGGAGGCCTGGTAATGGTCTGCCTTGGCTTTCCTGATGGCCCATGAGCATTTATTTAGGGCTGCATTGTATGCTTGCCTATCAGACAGCGACCTGTTTCAGTGGCAGGTGCCAGAGGTTATCCCGGTTTCTAAGTAATTGTGGGAGGGCCGGGCTAACCTGGGTGTGTTCTGTTTTGGACGGGTTTTGTTAAAGGGTGCAAAGAGATCACAGGCCATGTTGAAGTTGTGGTGAAAAAGGCGAGGCAGTATCAATGTTGGTTGCCCGCTGAATGGGGACCAGTCTATCTGGGTGAGAGTGCCTTAAGTTTCTTCAGCCCACCAGGCGGGGCGCCTGCGGAGGGTGGTCTGGGCTTTGGGTTTGGGATTGGGGTTACCCAGTGGAATAGGATAGGGAGTGGTCACTCAAGGAGTCTGGGAGGACCTGGATGTTTTGGATTTTTGTAAATTGGGTTAGTTATAATAACATCCAGCAGGTGCTGAGTACCCTCTTAGGGTTAAGTCTCGTGGGCTGGGTGACGAGTTGTGTCAGATCTTGGGCAAATGAGTCTCTGGTGGTGGATCTGGAGGTGCTGAGCCAATTTACGTTAAGGTCCCCCACTAGGATTTGTTCTGCCTTATGGTGGAGGGTGGCCAGGTAGTCCGTTAAAGATATTAGGGCTGGGTGCTGGTTCTTTGGGGGAACATAGGCTGTGGTGAGATAGAGAGGGCTCCTAGAGGGGTCTGGGGTGAGTCTGAGGGTAAGGGCCTGGGCCCCATTTGTGAGGGCAGGGGTGGGGAGTGCGTGTCCAGGTATTGTGTCCCTGTGTAGATTGCACAGCCACCCTCGCTTGTCTACTCGGTCCTCCGGTATAAGGTATAGCCTGGGAGGGAGACAAATGAGTCTGGAGTTGATTTGGACAGCCAGGTTTCAACCAGGGCTATGATGTCTGGTTGGTGAGCCAAGGCCCAGCACTGTAGGGCGTCAAATTTCTTCAGCAGGCTGCATATGTTCATGAGGCTACTCGAGACCAGTGGGCTGAGTGGGTGGATGGGAGGGGCAGGGCCTGGGTTGGGGTGTATGTTCCCGTTAGGAGTAGAAGGAGGAGAGTGCTCTGGTCAGAGGGAGGCTGATGGAGAGTTTACTGGGGCGATATAATAAGGAATGGGGTTTGGTTGCACAAGGGGTGGGTAGGGGTAGCACAGGCAGAGAAGGCCTGAGTGATCAGAAGTGCAAGGGGCTGTGGGGAGGACAGGTGATGTCTGGAAGGGGGTGAGGTGAGAGGAGCAAATGGGATGTGTGGAGGAGGAGGAGGGTAGGAGCAGTGGTAAAGGAGGAGGGAGGAGGAGGAGGTGGTAGGAACACTGGAGTAGTGAGGTTGAGGGTTCATAGGGACAGTAGGGGTATGTGGAAGGCAAGGGAGGAGGAGGAGAAGAGATAGACTGGTGAGCAGGGGATGCATGTGCATAGTTGGGAAGGTTGGTGGAGCTGAGTGAGGAAAGAATGGGGGACTAGGATGAAAGAGGGAGATAGTATGAGAGATCACCTCAGAGTCTAGTTGCTGCTATGGTGTGGTGGCAGCGCATGTGCCTGAAGTGCACAGAGTACTGGGTTCAAGCCTGATCAGAGCAATAGGAGAGAGCAGACCAGTGGCTGCAGAGCAGGGGAGCTGTGCTCAGGTTTGTAGAACACCTAGACAACACTTTAGTTGTGTCACAGGGTTAGTGTGTTCTTTATAGTAATGCAATCCTGCAGTAAAAATATGCAGGTGTTCTAGGTGAGTGGTGGAGCTGTGGATTTGGAAATAAGGGTGCAGGGTTCAAAGGCAGCAGGAAGAAGAGGTAAACTTATATTTTGGCAGATTGGGTAGGTAAGTGATTAAGAGGCTTAGAAAGTAGTAATAAAGTAGGTAGGCACTGTGGTGCAGAGGCAGAGCAGCAGACTCCGACCACAAGGGCACTGGGTTTGAACACAGCTCAGGGGTAGAGAGGGCCAATTTTTTAAATCTGGGCAGGAGGGAGTGAGGTATGGTTAAGAGCATAGAAATACAGGAAGTTGTTGGCCTGGTTCATTGGCTGAGATGATAGTCAGTGAGATGTAGAGAGAAGGTTGCCAGGTTTGATACTAGCAGTTGCTTAGAGATGGGATGAGTGCAGAAAGTAGGTAGTTAAAGGATCCAAGGAACTGCAGTGACCTCTAGTGGGACAGCTGTGCAGCAGTAGCTAGGAGGGATATAGAGAGCAGAGAGGAGCTAGAGTGGAGGTGGGGCCCTGGTGGTTGGTGCCTATAACCTGCAAATGGGAAAGTGGACACTTTAGTAAAGGAGGGTGGGTCCGTGTCACATCACGTGACCTGCCAGCAGCAATATATGGAGCGCCGACCCTAGGTGGAAGTGCCTCACAACAGTCAGGCTGTAGTGCAGGACACTTTACCTCTTCCAGGCTCTGGCAATCCCCGGTTTCAGTCTCTGCTGCTGGGCTGAGTTCTGAGGGGAGCGGGCTGCTTCAGGGCCTATATAGGGAGGACAAACAAAGGAATCCCATTAGTATGCAGCGGGCTAGTATAGGACCCTACTGCGCATGCGCCAACTATTGGAACTGTATCCCGATACAGGTGGCTACTGCGCATGCGCAAGATGGCGGACACCCACGCTACACATTCTATGCAATCCTACCAAGGTAAGCACTCTAATACAGCATTTAAACAGCTAAAATATCACAGGATACTAGTGCTAGATGCTCTAAACCTAGCCCTTAAAGTAACACAGAGATAGCCCCACAATCCCCGTTCAGAGCAGTCCAGATATCCAGAAGCACAGTCAATCAGTCACTGTGTGGGGACAGAAAAAGACTCCAGATGAGTAATCTTCCAACAGTCAGGCTGTAGTGCAGGACACTTTACCTCTTCCAGGCTCTGGCAATCCCGGTTTCAGTCTCTGCTGCTGGGCTGAGTTCTGAGTTCTGAGTTTGGGTTCCTTCCCCTTTAGTCTGAACAAACCTCACTGTTTACTCTGTTGATGCCTTCAAGTATCTAAAGGAGGAAGAGGAGGCCATGGAAGAAGAAGAGGCTATTGATGTGGTGGGCTCAAGTTCCATTCTGTTTTCTTGCTCTGAGGGGAGTGTGAAAAACACACCAAGATCACCCCCTGAAGATGCCTCTTTCCAAGCTTTCCTTAAACGGATTCAGACTAAATTAGGGTTTGAGGCAGAAGGGAAGAATTCCTCCAAGAGAAATCTCTGAGTTCTTGACAGTCTCTGCCTCTCCAACAGTAATTATTCCTCCTGTGCATTCCACATGCGAGGATGCAACTTTGGCAGCCTGGCACGTGGTGTCAGCGTGGCTCAGTTGGTAGCACATCTGCCTGTGGACCAGAAGGTCATGGGTTCTCGTCCCACACCGGGATTGGACTTGCACCTAAAAATCACTGGCATCCGAGTGCAGTATTGGGGGGTGCTGTACTGCTGGGATGTGCCGTCCTTCAGATGAGACGTTAAACCGAGGTCCCTTCTGCCCATCCTGGTGTTGTCCTGGTGGGTGTCCAGGTGGGAGTAAAAAAAAACAGGGCTCTTCAAAAGTAGGGAACATTCCTGGTGTCTTGGCCAACATTCCCTTCCATAAACTAGTTCATGCAATTATCCAGGCTGTGTGTGGGTGATGATATGTGATATGACGCCACCACACATTGTTACTTCACCACCAGTCTAGCATCGCTTGTAAAGCGCTTTGGATGTATGAAAAGCTCTTTATAAATGCTGATTCTTCTTCTTCTTCAACTGCCAGCAGTTCACAGGAAGGTGGTTAAACAATGTCCAGCTCCGCTACTAAGCCTTATTATTCCTCCGAGCCTGAAATGGACTTGGTGGGAATCATGGCTGCTCATGACAGATCTGAAGCTGCAGAGCACATGAGCTCTCTCTTTCCTGACAAGGAGTCGAGAAAGCTGGATGTGATGGGAAGAGAACTTTTACTTCACTGCCCTGGGCCTAAGAATTGCTAACTATCGGGCATATATAATTAAATATTAGAATTGCCTTTGGAAGTCTATGGCCACCTTGGCTAATTACCAGAGGGCCAGGATAAAATACTGGCTCAGAAAACTAAAGCTAATGGCCTGGAAGCCGGTAAGCACCTGCTGAGATTGGCCTCTGATGCTGCTGCCTCTGGGATGTGTCTCTGTCGCCACTCTTGATTAAGGGTGGCTGGTTTTGCCTCTCAGGGCTGGCTTCAGGTTTTTGTGGACCCTGGGCAGTGGACCTCCAGTGGGCCCCCTCACCTTGACCTCCCAACCAAAAGCATTTTTTTAAATTGTCATAGTTTTTATCTGAAACCAGCTCAAACTACAAATAAAACGTGAAATGAGCATTTGTTTACATACAGCCTGGGTGCTTTACAGAGCGAGTTGGAGAGAGTCATTACTAGTGCAGCTGTGCAGTCCACAAAGTAGCTAGTGGAGGAGCTCCGAACACAGCAGCAGGAATCGGATATTTGATTTATGTTGCTGAGTCATTCACTCACCCATGGATTTGTTGAGGATCATGAATCTGAAGGAAAATTAAAATTAAATGATGTTTCTAATTGTTAAGAAATGGAAACATCACATCATTTATTTTTAATTTTCCAGTCTCCTCATTCAGACTCATCCTCATCAGATCTGACTGTGGTGTGGTCATCTGTCCTGTCCATCCCCAAACTTTGTGTTCTTTCTCTTTCTCATCTTGGGCTGGGTGATGCAGCCTAGCTAGGCTCGCCAGTGAGAGTAGCAGGCTGAGAGGCTGAGCCGCTCGGCCCCCGCAGGGTGTCATTTGTTGTCAGTTCATTGTCGCACTGCACACAGGCTGCAGGTACTAGCTAGGATCAGCCACCACTGACTCAGCCTCAGCTGCACAGCAGACCATACAATTGCTCTCACTGGACTAGACGGTTGAGGTTCCACTAGTGTGTCCAAAACCCGTGGGGAGATCAGAGATGCGGTATGCTAATGATGTCGATCATATATGAGTTGCATTTGCATTATATGCTATTAACCTCACCATTGCCACAGATATGATGTCCTTGTCCCTGAGGTTCCGTATTGTCCGCCAATGAATTCATCACACATCACTAATAGGGAGTCAGTGTGTGCAAGCATATAATAAACATGTTTTGTACCAATGCAGGATGGATGTTGCTTGAAATACTAAACTAAGCACATGATGATCATTGATGAGGAAAAAAAGAGAAAGTTCTTTTTAAATATATAAGGTCAGAGTCAGACTGTCCAACTCCGACTCCAACCTTATATATTTAAAGAAATGTATTTTTTCTTTCCTCATCAATGATCGTTATCAGTCATGTGTCATTCTAGTATTTCAAACATCCATTCTGCGGTGGTAAAAAAACATGTTTGTTCATTGTTTGCGCACAACATCAACACACGCTCCCTATTAGTAATGAATTGACTTCATTCATGATCTGGGGATATCATTGTATCAGTGCCAACTCAGACTGGGAGACTCGGCAGCAGAAAGTGAATGGCTGGCTGCTATTTAATTTTTTTTTTTTTTTCCTAAACTTGGTCTCCGTCTCCTAATCCTATCCAGGCAATCCAGCAGCAACATCACCGACTGGGACGTGAGCCAGCAACTTAAAAGTAGGACTGAGTAGTTGTGATAGTGTCTGAGATTAATTCTTTTTATGGGTCTGGTCTGACTGTCCTGCATAATGCACTGAGAATGAGATTTCAAAACTAAACTGTACAATCTGCTGCAGCTGAGCTTTCAGTTTGCGGTGCCTTTTTCGCTTTTAGTACTGGGACCGACAAGCCGCAACCCAACCACTGCAAGCCGCAATTAAGTCAAAGTGTCAAAACTGTCAAATGGCATGAGAACAGTGAGTCGGGCGACGGGGCAGGCAGGCGATCCTCAAAGTAAAGGCTGAGTGCTGCTGAAGATTTCACTGCACTCAACTAAAACAAACTGCTATTTCAAGTGGTGCTGCTTTTCTTTTGCCAGTTAATTGACGCTTACTTTAGGAGCCACTAGCTGCAAGGCATAAGCTAAGGAAGCTGCAAGTCTGCTGCTTAATAAATGTAAAAAAAATCAAAGCTCGGCAATGAGTTCAGTTTTACTACTCCAGGACCATCCACACCTCCAGTAAGTTCCCCAGTCTGGTAGCATAGTGGAGTGGACTGCGGGTCCGGGACCCCAGAAAGGGAGAAAGAGAGATGCACAGATGCACACTGAGCCAAAGCAGCTCTGCTGCTCAGAATTTTTTTCTTTTTGTTTCGCTGCAGATGAATCAAGAAGCCTACACTGCGGGAGGGGCGGATGGAATGGGGATGAGTGTGACTCGAGAGGACTTTTTGGGGTGGTTGGGTTCCCATGGGCCCACTTCAGGTGTTGGGGTCCCGGGTGGTTGCAATGTGCCCGGGTGTTGTTGGCTAGCCCTGTTGCCTCTGAAGTGCAACAGTCTGTGATGACTGCTTCTAGGGGAAAATGATTGTGTGGAAGTGACACTGAAAATGCTTTAAGGGATTTACAGTCCTCTAAAATGACTCTTACATCCCTCCATACTTTGAACCCTAAACACTGGGAAGTGGTCCTGTTCTTTCACTCGGCCCTATGCCTGTCCAGGCTATGGCTACTCAAGGAGCCCTGGTCGTGGTTCCCAGGTACCTCAGCATAATACTTCCCAAGCTTCAAATTTGCCCCAGGTGCCCATGCCAGACTTACGAAAAGTCAAACCATTACTGTCACACCTACCACCCCGACACCTAATGACTCCCATCCCTTTCTCCAGCCTCACTGCCTCAGGAAGTTTTGGTGGAGACGCATCTCCCTCTTTCTACAAAGTGGAGAAAGATCACTACCAATGCTTGGGTACTGAGGTGGTTCAGCACAAACACTCCCTAGTGCTCCTTACTGTTACTCCAGTTACCCCCACCATTGCCCAACAGATATACAGTACTCTGGCACCTCTTGCCATTCTGCTGGAGGAGGTTCAAATGCCCCTCCACAAGGAGGCTGTGGAATTGGTCCTAGTTTCAGAAATAAACCAAGGATATTGCTCCTAATACTTTCTGGATCCAAAATGGAATGGGGATTTAAGGCTAGTATTAGGTCTTTGGGAACTGAATCATTTCATAAAATACAAGAAGTTCAGAATGGCCTCCCTGCAATCCCTCCACCCCTGCTAAGAAGTGAGATTGGATGGTTGCACTGGACATGAAGGATGCATACCTTCATGTCAATATCTGAAAGTCCTCCAGAAAATATCTGCATTTCATCATGCTCTGGAGTTCAACTACCAATTTCATGCCTTGTCATTTGGTTTGTGCTCTGTATCGTATCTTTACTAAAATATTTGCTACGCTACAGGGAGGGCTTTTTATGTCTTCCTACATAGATAATTGTCTGTTAAAGGCCTCATCAAAGGACACTAGTGTCTGTACACTGTTCAGTTGTTCGACCAGCTTAGTATACTGGTCAGTAAGCTGTAGTTGGTCCTTAGTCTCTCCGAAGCTCCAGTACATAGGGTGCCATTCTGAACATGAGGCTAGATCAGGCATTTCTGCCCTCGGACTGAGCCACAGTCCTGGTGACCCAGGCACAGCTGGTTTCCTTCAGCAATTATGTGTCAGCAAAATGTCTTCTAAGACTGAGTGGCCTGATGGCAGCTGCCATCTTGACTGTCCCTCTGACCCACTTCTATATGAGGACTCCTCAATGGTTCCTCAGAGCCCAATGAACACAGCACTTGGACCAGTTGGACTGTCTCATACAGGTCATTCCTCCCCTCGGTCATTTCCTGCTCTGTTGGTTGAACTGCTCCAACCTAGAGACAGGGTCTCCATTCCTCCGGCCATCTCCCCTGCTGGTGATGACCATGGACACCACAGGTTTGGCTGGGGTGCTCATCACGGCTGCCTTCAGAACCCAGGGCCAATGGAGCCCTCTGCATACAGTGCATTACAGTAACACTGTGGAGATGAGGGCTGTTCTGTGTGGTCTACTGGCCTTCCTTTCCTTCTTCAGGGAATCAGTTGTTAATCCACACAGACACTGTATCAGGAATGTATTACATCAATCGACAGGGCAGAGTTCTATTCATACACTGTTTGCAGAGATGCAATGAGAGTTTGGCACAAGGCAGTGGAACATGACATATTCCTTTCAGCAGTGTTCTTCCCAACACCCTGATTGTACTGGCGGATCACCATAGTTGGTCCTATGTGCTCTGCCACAAATAGGAACTCTCAGACTCCGTCGTGGCTGACTGACCTCTTCAAAAATGGAGTCATCTGGATATGACCTGTTTGTGTCTCCATAGAACACAAAACTGCTGCATTTCTGCTCACTTGTTCCAGGGCCTGGAGTTTTTGCAAGACATGTTGTCCCTGTCTTGGAAAGGAGGTTTCTGTATGCATTTCCCCAGATAGGCAGATCTGATTTCCACTTCTGAAGCAGTTGGCTGTGGGACATCCTATCCTGCTCTCCTGGGGAACAGGGTGTCCTGGTACACCAGGTTTTTGATCCCTGCACCTCTGTGTTTGGCTCCTGAGAACGAAGAGCTCTCCCACTTCAGGGTTTCCAGGGCAGTGGCAGATGTTCTCTGGTGGCTAGAAAGCTGGTCCACCAGGTGCAGTTATTCTTAAAAATTGGAAACGTTTTGTAGTGTGGTATACTCAGCATGCCCTGGATCCCTTTATGTGTCCAGTTCCTAAAGTGCTGGGTAGTTTGTGGGAGAAGTGTAGGGTAAAGCAGCTCAGAACGTCCCCATACCATCCCCAGACTAATGGTCTGGTGGAGCGATTTAATTAGTCCCTTAAGACCATGTTAAGGATTTTTGCTGACTAGCACAAGAGGGAGTGAGACAAATATTTGCCTCATCTCCTATTTGCATACAGGGAAGTCCCACAGGAGTCCACAGGGCTCTCACCTTTCGAGTGCTTGTTTGGCCATAGGGTGAGGGGGCCCCTAGATTTGGTTCAGGATGAATGGGAGGGTGACCGTGCCTCCCAAGGGGAGTCTGTTGTGGAGTATATCCTGAACTTTAGGACCTGTCTTAAGGAGCTCAAGAGGCTTGCTCTAGGAGTACTTGGCCACTGCACAACAGTGGCAGAAAGTCTGGTATGACGCCGACACCCAAGCCAGAGAATACGAGATGGGACAGCAAGTGATGGCGCCATCCCTGTCTGACAGAATAAACTACAGGCAGTATGGGAGGGGTCATTCTGCATTGTTCAAAAGGTTAGTGATGTCAATTACATGATAGAGCTACCTGGCAGGAGATGCAGGCGAAAGGTGTATCATGTTAACATGATAAAGCCCTACTATGGCAGGGAAGAACTGGTCCTCACTGTATGCAGCACCCCAGAAGAGGAAACTGAGGCTGACCCACTAGTGGACCTTCTCAGGCAGGCCCAGGTTTGATCCTCCGTGGACAACTTTACCCTCTCCGACCAGCTGACACCAGCCCAGTGGCAGGAGATTTGGGGTGTGTTGAGAGAATTTGAGGACACATTCACAGGGAAACCAGGGTACACTACGCTGACCGAGCACCATATGGATACCGGGACCCAGGTGCCCCTGAAACAGTCTCCTTACAGAGTACCTGAGCAGGTTATGGCAGTATAGCCTAGAGGTTAGAGGACATTAAATGGAGGGCAATGAGTACAAATGCCCGTAGTCTGGGAAACAAGCTTCCTGAGCTAGTAGCCTTGATGGAAGATGAACACTTGGATATTGTGGCAGTCACAGAAACATGGTACACGGGGAACCATGGCTGGGATGTCAACATACTGGGGTACACAGTCTACAGAAGGGACAGGGAGGGGAAAAGAGGAGGTGGAGTAGCTCTATACATAAGGGAAGGGATCAAAGCTACAGAACTAAAAAGGGAAGGGGAGGACAAGAGGCACTCTGGGTCACCTTGGAGACAGGGAATGGCATCACAATCCGCACAGGGGTTGTATACAGACCCCCATCTCAAGGGGAGGAAATGGACAAGAAAATGATAGAGGACATTCTCAAAATGGCTGAAAAAGGGGAGATACTGTTAATGGGGGACCTGAATATGCCAGATGTTAACTGGATGACATGTACTACAGCCACATCCAAGAGCAGGGTCATTCTCGATGCCCTGCAGGGGGCAGGCCTTAGACAGCTAGTGTTGGAACCCACTCAGGAGGAAGCAATACTAGACCTGGTACTCTCAAATGGAGAGAGGATCATAAATTTAGAAGTCGGTAGACATCTGGGAACAAGCGACCACTGCACAGTGTGCTTCACAATAAGCACAACCATGGAGACAAGCCATACAAAAACAAGCATACTGGACTTTAGAAGGGCTGACTTTGGCAAAATGGGTGAATACCTGAGGAACACACTAGCAAATGGCCAAAAAGGAGGGGTGGAAGAACAATGGAGAAAAATCCAAACTGCCATCATAGAGGCAACAAGCCTTTGTGTGAAACAGATAAAGAAAACAAAGCGAGTAAAAAACCACTATGGTTCTCAAAAGAGGTGGCAGGGAAGGTTCAGGAGAAAAAGGTTGCATTCAAAAAGTATAAGGCATCACAGAAGGAGCACGACAGGGAACTGTATCAATTAAAGCAGAAAGAAGTGGGGAAGGCAGTCAGAATAGCAAAAGCCCAAACTGAGGAAAAAATAGCCAAGTCAGTTAAGAAGGGGGATAAAACCTTTTATAGGTACATTAGGGAGCATAGAAAGGTTAAGGGAGGAATAGTGAAGATTAATAAGGGAGAGGGGAGGTGGGCAGAGGGAGACAGTGAAAAGGCAGAGATACTGAATGAATACTTTTGCTCAGTATTCACAAAAGAAGATGAGGAGGAGTTACCTAAACCAGACAATAGAAGCACTCTGGGTAGGGGGTTGACACCAGTCCATTTACAGAAGAAAGAGTCCTGAAAGAACTCCTAAACTCAAGGTGGACAAAGCAATGGGGCCTGATGGGATTCACCCCAGAATCCTAAAAGAACTAAGGGAGGACCTAGTGACACCACTGACCACACTTTTTAACAAATCATGGGAGGATGGGGTAGTACCTGAGGACCGGAGGAGGGCAGATGTGATTCCCCTTCACAAAAGTGGGAGCAAGGCAGAACCAGGAAACTACAGACCTGTAAGTTTGACCTCAGTGGTAGGGAAAATGATGGAATCACTTCTGAAAGAAAGAATTGTTGAGTACCTAGAGGCCAGCAGGGCACAGGACCCAAAGCAGCGTGGATTTACAGCAGGAAGGTCATGTCAGACGAATCTAATAGATTTCTTTGACTGGGTGACCAAAGTAATAGACCAGGGAGGGGCTGTGGTTATGGCCTACCTAGACTTTAGCAAGGCATTTGACACAGTCCCGCAAAAAGATTAATAATCAAGTTAGCCAGCTTGGGAGGGGTCCCAGGGTGGTAGCCTGGGTTGCAAACTGGCTGCACAACAGGACACAGACGGTAATAGTGAGTGGCACACATCCCAAAGAAAGGGGGGTCACTAGTGGAGTACCTCAGGGCTCAGTACTGGGTCCAGTCCTCTTTAACATCTTTATAGGTGACATTGCAGAGGGTCTGGAGGGAAAGGTATGCCTCTTTGCAGATGATACAAAGATCTGTAACAGAGTTGATACACAAGGGGGGTAGAAAGGATGAAAAAGGACTTGGCAAGGTTGGAGGAATGGTCAGACATATGGCAACTTAGATTCAATGCAAAGAAGTGCAAAGTAATGCACCTGGGAAACAAAAACCCAGGAGAAGAGTACACAATAGCAGGGGAGGTATTAACAACAACAAAAATGGAACGGGACTTGGGGGTAGTCATATCGGTTGATCTAAAGGTGGGTAAGCAATGTGAGAAGTCAGTGAGGAGAGCTAGGGGCATCACAAGTAGAAAAAGGAAGTGGTTATCCCTCTGTACAGGCAGTTGGTGAGACCCCATCTGGAGTACTGTGTGCAGTTTGGAGACCTCATCTATGCAAGGACATAGACAGGATGGAAGCAGTCCAGAGGAGGGCAACTAAAATGGTGCAGGGTCTGCATCAGAAATCATATGAAGAGAGACTGAGAGCGCTAATATGTATACCCTTGATGAAAGGAGGGACAGGGGGACATGATAGAAACGTTCAAGTACCTCAAGGGAATCAACAAAGTCCAGGAGGGTAGCATCTTTCAGAAAAAGAGATGTGTAAGAACAAGGGGACACAATTTAAAGATAGAGGGGGACGGCTCAGGGGTAATGTGAGGAAATCTTTTTTCACAGAGAGAGTGGTGGGTGCATGGAACTGCCTTCCTGGGGAGGTTGTTGGGGCTAAAACAGTGGGGGAATTCAAACATGCATGGGACAGACACAAGGCAATTGTAGTGGGGGGTGGCAGGAAGTAGGCTGTTGGTTAACTAGAATCTGCAGCTTATCCAGTAGGTAGGGAAATGGGCAGACTGGGTGGGCCAAGTGGTCCTTATCTGCCATCAAAGTCTATGTTTCTATGTTTCTGCTTGTCCTGTAAGGACTCAGGACTTGGGTATTCTTTTATTAAGGTCCACATGACCACTGTGTTGGCTTTCCATGCCTGACAGAGGGCAAGACTGTAGGCACAGATGCAGTTTTCCCATAGATTCATAAGAGGTATTCTCCGCTGCACCCCCCCAAGTCTGAGATATGCGGCTCCATTGTGGGACTTGAATTTGGTCCTAGAATCCCTTACTGCACCTCCCTTTGAGCCTGTGACTACTTATTAGCTGTGCTTCCTTTCTTGTAAGGCACTGTTCCTAGTGGCAGTGATGTCTGCTAGACAGATTTCCAAGTTACAGGCTCTGGCTGCAAACCCTCCTATTATAATTTTTCATAAGGACATGGTTACATTATGTACGAATCTTCATTTTCTTCCTATGGTTGTGTCTGAATGAACATTAAATCAGACTATAGACCTTCCTGTTTACTTTCATCTCCCACAGGTAGTGGGGAATGTTGTTTATATACACTGGACATCCACAGGATGCTGTGTTGGTACTTGGATGATGCCAAGTACTGTAAAATATCCTCTCAGCTGTTTATTATTGCTTTTACCGCCTGAATAGTAGGCTCCCAGTTACTACACAGGTCCTATCCAAATGACTGGCCAGTTACATTAAGTTTTGTTACCAGAAGTGTGGTAAGCAGCTTCTTAATCTCCTTCATGCTCATTCCACCCATGAGATGACTTCCTAGTGGTTTGTTTTCAAAATGTGTCTGCTGTTGATGTTTCTGCTGCTGTCACTTGGGGAGTACTGTTCATACATTCACCAAGTAATACAGTCTGGGCATCGCTCTTTTGTAGACGTGCCGATTTTGACCTCAGTATTCTGCAAGGCCTCCTTATTATGGATCTTTAGACCCTGCTGTCTTCTTTTCTACTTGGTACTGCTTGAAAATTGTTTCATGATGTAGCTTGAGAATTGTTCCGTAATGTGGCTGAGTGGAGGCGTATCCTCAAGGAAGATAGAATAGTTACCCACTGTAACAGTAGTAGATCGCTGAGAAAATGTCCTCCATTGAACCACAATTCTCCCACCCACCTTCCCCACTAGTCAGATGACAGGTGACTATCTGGCCTGCTTTCGTAAACTGGTTCCCCTCTGATGCCATTATGGCATCTACATTTAGGTTTCCATATCCTCTCCTGTGTGCCTGGTATAATCCTAGTTGCTTCGGTCCCTTCCAATCCGATGATCCTCTGAGCTTGTCTCTAGCAGGGAACCGAGGTATGCTGGGGGTGCACACATTATTCAGGTGCCGACGAGGTGCATCGACATCATGAACTGCTGCAGCCTGGAAGAATGTCCTGGTGGTTCTGATACTGCTGGCTTACAGTTCCATGATGTGGCTCAATGGAGGAGAGTCTCGCCAAGATCTACTGTTACAGTAGGTAACTAATCTTTAGTGTTTTAAAATAAACATTATTTCTGTTCAGCAGCTGATCAGCTACCACACCAAGCTGTGCTCTCTCTCTCCTTTAGACACTGAATGCTGATCAGGCAGTTCCATTTCTTGTGTGTGTAGCAAAAGCCACGATCTGTCCCTGGTACTTGGCTACACCGCAATTTCTAACTGTCAGCTGCACCACTCTTTCACTATTTCCAAAATGCCTGCATTACTTCTCTTCCATCTTTAAAAAGGCAACTTTTTGGGGGTTGGGGAGAGAAACAAACAAAATCTATATTTTATTTAAAAAGGGTATATTCAAACTTTTTCAAAACAGCACCACATAGTGGTGCAAAGCAGCAAAGGGACTAGTTTTATTTACAACAGCACAGATTAAAATGAAAGTTTTTGGTGATGAATATATGTATTTTTTATTTTCATATTCTTCAAGGACCCATTTTATAAGCACAATAAGACACTCCAGGGCTGTCATTGTGTAGGATTAATGCACTTTCAGGTGCTAAAGGCCAGTACTGTCGAGCACTTTGTGCCTCATTACACCGGTGTCCATTATAAGTAATATTCCGGAGAGTGGTGCTATTGGGATATAACGGACGCCCAAGGGCGTAATGAGGCCCGACGCCGCAGGCGGAGGGCCTTATAGCCCCTGGAAGGTCCGTTATATCCCATAACGCCCACCCTTGAGGGTATTATTACACTTAGAAAATTGAATAGCCACAGTGAGACAAGGAAGTGCATTTTTACAATTGAATGAGTAAATTTATTGAACTTTAAACTTGTTTTGAAGTAGGATTGAAAAAAAAATAGTCCCTTTTTTGGGGACTGGGGAGGAGAAATAAACTGAAACGCTTATTAATCCTGGTTGTAAGTTTTACTTTTACTGTGGAGAACAAAAAGTAAGATGTAGTGTTTCTTTTACTTTGATAATTTATGAAGTTAATTGGTCCTGTGAAGCTGCACTGTACCAAGTTGAATGGATTATCAGGGAATGCTAAAGAAAAAACAGAAAAATATGTAAGTATGGGAAATAATGTACAAACAATGTAGAAATTATATATAGAGAAGAGAAAAAAATAGAATGTAGATCATACGTTTTATTTCTGGAAGTAGTGGTGCGTGTGTGCTGGATGGTGCAGGTGGTGCTGTTGTCAGTTCGTTTGATGATGAAGGCTGTTCTGTGATTTCTGGGTCAGTTGGTGTTTTCTGGTGTCCACCAACGATATTGCTCCAGTTTTCTCTGTCGGTGGAGGAAGTCATCCAGTAATTGGCAAGACTTAACTCTGAGCGGTGTCCTGTGACACTGACAGTCTGTCTTGGTGCTAGTCCTGCATTGGACAGGAGTTGAACTGCAGTTGCCCGGATACTGTGATTAGTGTATCTTTGGCTCAATTCTGCTTCACTGCTTAGATTTGCCATGAAGTTTCCAAGGAAGTTTTTCCCCCCCATAGGTTCATGGGTGTACCATGTAGGTTCCTTGTCTAAGTAGTCTTGTGGGAGCTTTCTAGGATGCAGGTAGAAGCATTTTGAGTCTGTTGGGATTTTGCTGAGGTACTTAAGTAAGGACTTTATTGGGCATAATGGGTCTTCTGGTCTCTCATAAATGAAGCCTCTTTGAGATTCTTTGTTGGGCTCCAGGGAGTTTTTGTGATTTTTGGTTTCAGGGTTATAGCTTAAAGTTATATATTTGTGCCCATTTTCATTACTTGTTATTGTAAATGACTGTGGTGTAAGGTCTCTTAAGCCCTCTCGTCCCGCGGCATGCCATATGAATTTGTACGTCAAACCATACTTTCCTGACTAACCCTGGTGCAGTGTTGGGTGAGAGGGTGCTTGACAAACGGAGTTTCTGCAGGTCTTGCTCAGTGATAGGTGGATGGTGGGAAGCTGTGTCTTGCTGTTTCTTGTGAAGTTGTTTGAGGATGGAGGACAGGACATTGTTGGATGTTTTGAATTGTTGGTCTGTTACCAGTGATACATTGCGCCCTATTTCTGGTGAATTTAGGTAGCGTGATAGACCAGCACGGAGAGAGCAATAGGCACTGACTGAATATAGCTCTCCTGACTCAGTTCATGCTTCTGCATAAAATTGCCTGAGCAGGGAATTTATGCTGTCAAGGGAGTCTGCCTTTAAATTGTAACTTGTGTGTTTAGACACTGCACACTGTTGAAAAACTTGGACCGCCCACATTGTCTGCCGTTTTGTGGCTTGCTCTTCATGGTCTGATTCTAATTTGTTTACCTCAGAGGCGCTTAAATCTTTAAAATGGTCACTTACTTCTTTTTTTATTTTATTTTTGGATGGTTGTTTGCTATTGCTTGCTTTGTCAGTTCCGAACATTTTTTTTAACTGGTTTGGCGATATAAGTTCGAAGTTGACTGCTGACGTCTGCATGTCTTTTGGGGAAGCCAAGTTCGGTATGGAGTCGGGTTGTGTGAGGAACTGGCGTTTTCACGTGCTTGGCAGCATATACCTAAGGTCTGGGCACAAGGATATAAGGTAGGCACTGTTGGCAAAACAAAAGGAACTTGTTTTACGCCGGGCTGTTGTTAAGAAATAATAACCCCAGTGCCAGTCTCTGTCAGCCAATCAGAATGCTGCATTTACGATCTTTGCAGCGTGCACTCCATTTTCTAACCACAGACAACCTATGCCCTGTCGTGTCTTCTTACTTGTTGTGTAGAGCAATACAGAATGTTCAAATTCCACTTCAACAAATCTGAAAGTAGAATAAAAATTACCTGTAGATTAGTAATCATCAGTTTACATAAACTATGGACTAGGACTCAGCGCTTATATATAAGCCATGGCTTCATTTTCCACAAACTGCGGATTCATGGCATTTTGGAATCCTGCAGACATAAAGAAGAAATTCTGAAAGACATTTTGAAGCAGAATTGCCATTCCACATAGATTCTGCTGGCAGATTTCCACAATCCACATAGCTCTGTTACTGTATCCCTATTTGTTTACTGCTCATCTTGTATATTACTATTTATCCATACTTTTGTACTGATCACCTTGTATATTATTACTGTTAACTTATTTTAGTACCATTCATCTTGTATATTATTTTGCCCTTTTTTTGTAATGTTCATTTTATATTTTAGTATTGTGCCCTTATTTTTGCTTTGTACTATTTATTTTGCTGTATTCCGCTATATTGTAATGTCCCTTCCTGGGCTGCACCTGGAAATGATCCTTGGCTCAGTTAGCTATTCCCAGACAACATACTGTGCATTTTAATATAGTTGCTGAGACCATTCTTAGAGTTGTGAGGTGGTCTCACACGATTCTTAGGGTAGGAGAACCGCGAACTGAAGAGTGCATCAGTGGTCTTGCGACTTTTGTTAATATATTATTGATTAAACTTGATCAATAATATACTGAAATTTAAAAAACAGCACTGAACATCCATGTTTCCAGGGCAGCAGTGCATGAGACGCTCTCGACAGAATAAGAGTGCCTCACTCGCGGAGGCACAGAGCATTCCGATTGGTCAGGAGCATTCCCTTCAATTTATAATGGGCAAAATAAAATAAAATAAAATGTAAAGCACATGTGATCATATGCAATCACACAATTCTAATGGTGTTTTATTAAAAGATTTCAAACTGTTCTTCTGGATGCTTGCCTTGTGAAGGGAAAAATGTAACTTGACGTGATATGGGTCTCCCTAGGCTAAGTTGGATTGCAGGGTTCAGTGTGCAACGTTTGTGCTTGGGTCAGTCTGGCAGAAAACAGGAATTTTAATAGCTGTTCACATCCACGTGATGTTCCCCGAATTGGTGATGTGTGAAGTGAGCAATGGGTTATGTAATGAAGTGGGGGAAGAGACAGAAGGAAGAACATGCCCTCATTTCAGTAGTTAAGCAGAACATGATGTTTGTTATTTTAGTTTTTTTCTTGTCTGTATGAACTTCTGTTAACTTGAACAAAAGGAGTTTAGGATTTAAGCAACAGAAAAATATTCTTTTGACTCAGTTCAAACTCTTTAAATTGTGCTTTTTCTTGCAGACCTCAGAACTGGGTTTGACAGAACACGCTTGAAGGGGACCCATGTAATTCGCTTTAGGGCTGGCAGAACTCCATCCTCCGACAATAAGACAGTGTTGAAAGTAAGTCATTCAGATTATGAGGCTTAAGGGTATGCCCAAAACCAAAAAGCACAAAAACAGCAAACATGAAAAGTCATTTATCTGGAGACCTGAAAAGTAATTTCTAGGATTGTGGACATGTTCACCCACACTCTTTGGCATGTCCCTTTCCCCTTTAAGGATCCCCTGAAGTCTTCAAGCTGGCTCCTCCCACCCACCCAGGTGGTATTACCCTTGGCAGCGCACCATGATGCCAGATCTTCCTTTTAGCGATCGTGATTACTCACCTTCTATTATGGAAGACAAGTCTTCCCCCGGATTTCGCCAGTGTTCCTGCAGGCAAAAGATATCGCACATTGATCCCCACACCGCGTGCATGAATTGCCTTGGTGTTGACCATGACACCTCAAAGATTTTTGTCTCACATTTCATCCTAACATCCTTGACAACCATATCACATGCCTGAAGTTGGGGAGGCCAGAAAAACGGAACCCACCAGTGAAATCTAAGGAGGCTCGGTGAGCAGTTTCCGTGGCTGCGGGATCCGCCAAGCAATTGGAATGCACTCAAGCCTTCAAGTAGGAAGCGGCTCAGCCCACAGAATCTTCCTCTCGGAGCTTCTTTGTTTCGCTCAACCTGGGCTCCATCTTTTCAGGTTCCTTCTGACAGCTGTGCCAATCTCTCCCGACTAAGGGTGAGGGTCCTGCGGTCACATACTCCTCTCGGTCCCGAAAGCGGGAAAAGGACCCGGGATCATCTTTGTCTCGGCGAAGACGTTCTTGGGATCGGGTGAGATCTCAGTCTCAGGAACCGGCAGTCTTGACTTTGGTCGAAATTGCCTCTTCAGCTGCTGGCTTCTTAGCTTTGCTGTCTTGCCAGTCGACCGAAGTGTCAATCGATGAAGTTGAAATCTTCATCAACCCATTGTAGCTGACTCCGGTCGACGATTCTCTCGATCGGACTCTGGTCCTTTTTTTCCTCAAAAAGGAGACCCACCCTGCTGGGATACCCATCAAGGAAGTGGTCCCTGGCCCTGGGAAATGTCCCGAGCACCTAACTGGCCTGTCTGATATCGATTGAGGTCCAGGACCTCCTCGACTGAAAGGCAGAGGAAGAGCCACAAGTGCTCTAAAAGAGGTGACACCATCAGTCATCCCCCGCCCTCCTTGGATGAGGAGAGGCCCGCAGAAACTCTAGTGCTACAAGGACCTCATGTGGCAACAGCTGATTTTGACCCGGCACAAGCCAACCCAGACCATTACTTAGCTTTCACCTCCTAGGTCAAGCTTACCCCTTCGAGCCGATCAAGTGGGTTCCCTGCCCACGGAGCCGGGCGATACCTCCAGTTCGGCCTAAACGGTCTCTCCACTGATAGTGGTGGAACCACTACCCAAGCAGCCTCTGGGAGGGCTCTTCTAAGGAAGATAGACTGAGACACTGGGCTTCCCAGTATCTTTCGGTCACTGTCACCCCGGACTGCTCTCGTGGTCAGCAGACCCAGGCTCCACCATTGTATCCGATTCTTGATTTGATGTGACCGGCCTACATTCTCATCCCGGGATGACGAATTGGCTGGTCGGTTAGAGATGGAGGAAGGTCCTTCGTCCTTCAGGGCATTCTTCACCTCATCTCTGATTCCACATGGATGCCCTTGGAACCAGTCCAGAAAAAGGGAGAGTACCCTCTCATGGACATCCTCAAGAGAGGGGATACCCCGACGGAGGCTTTTCCTGTGGCCAAGGCCATTGTTGGCCCAGCCTTAAAATGCTGGCAGTGCCCTGCCTGTTACCCAGCTCAGTCTGCCCGCATAGTTCGCAGGTATGCGGTGCCCATGGGGTCCCTTGTGAGGTTCGCAGAGCACCCTTCGGCCAAGAGCCTTGTGACCGCCTCTGTGTTCAGATGTACTGGCAGTTCTGCTGACACTGACTGACCTCCCAAAAAAGAATCAAAACTCTTGGATCATTCGGCCAGGAAAGTTTATGTGGCTTCTTCTTTAGGCCTTCATCAGGCAAGTTCGGCTGTCATCATGGCACACTTCTCCCATGCCCTCTTGGGGTCTTTGGATGAAGTCCTCCCACACCTCCCAACAGACATGTAGACCACGGTCAAGCAAGTCCGTATCAGGGCCAAGCTGTTGCCAAACAGCAGCTTCAGACAACCCTGGACATTGGGGATTATTGTGCCCATTTGCGCCAACGCGGTTGCCTCTCATCGCAGGGCTTGGCTGAGACTCTCCTCCTTTCTGGCAGATACTCAGCACAAACTAGCTAATGTACCTTTCCTGGGTACCGACCTTTTCGGCCCAGGTGTGGCTGGTCACCTACAGTGTATTGAGCAGTCCAATGCCACCTTGGATGCTACTTCTGCTAAGGGTTCTTCAGGCAAGAAACAGCAGAAGAAGAAGAAGCCCTTTTGGCACTCTTCCACTGTGACACAGCAACCCTTCTTTCAAGGATGGCAGCAGCAACAGCAGCAGCAGACTCAAGCTTGGTGTCCACGGCCCAAGACCGGACCCTCCAAGGCCCGTAAAGGAGGTCAAGGTTTGGGTCCTGGATCATCCTCCTCCTCCACGCCTGCTCAGTGATGGGGTTGGGGCTGTCACCCCCTCTCCCATAACGCCAGCTCTGGGTCCTCCCATGAGGGTCCAGCTTGCCACTTCCTTTCCGCCTGGTCTGCTGTCACCATGGACAGGTGGTTTCCGAAGTGGTCAGTTAGGGACTGCCTCTGGAATTGAGCAGTACCCTTCAAGCCGAGCCTGCGCCCCCTGGAGGAAAGAGTATCCATCCAGACTCAGTTGGCTCTCCAAGACAACATTGCTCAGCTCCTCCTCAAGGAGGCAGTAGCTCCAGTGGCAGATCCTCCAGCAGACCCAGGCTTTGTCTCCAGGTACTTCCTGGTGCCCAAGTGGATGGGGGCTGGCTCCATTCTAGATCTGCACGCACCTGAATCAGTATCTCAGGTCACGCACTTTTGGATGGTCACTCTGTCCCAGATCATACCATCCTTGGAGTAGAACGTGGTTCTAGTCACTGGATCTGCAGGACGCGTTCTTTCATGTCCCAATCTATCCGTCTCATCTGTGGTTCCTCCACTTCAGAGCTGAAGGGACCCTGTACAAGTTCCGACCCATGCCGTTCAGCCTGTCATCAGCACCATGGGTCTCCACCAAATGCTTTGCATTGGTGGCAGTCCATCTCAGGCATCGTGGGGGTCAGGATTTATCCCTACCTCGACAATTGGCTCTTAGCAGATCCCACCCAACAGGAGGTGGAGAGGTCCAGGGACCCGGCCCTTCAGACCTGCTCCCAACTCGGCCTCCTGATCAACAAGGCCAAGTTGGAACTTGTGCCTTCCCAGGTGATGTGCTTCATCGGGTCAGATCTCGACTCTCGTCAAGCCAGAGCTCGGCTCCTGGCAGACAGGGTGGAGGTTCTCTCCTCCTTTGCCCAATCATTTCTTGTTGGGCAATTGTTCCCTGCCCGGTACTTTCTGTGCTTTCTGGGTTACATGGCAGCATGCACCTCAGTGGTCCATTGAGCCCAGTTGCACATGCGCCCCCTCCAGTGGGAGCTAGCCACCCAGTGGACTCAGCACCATGGTCATTTCAACCAGCTGATCACTGTAACCCAGAAGATGTGGGACGCTCTCCAGTGGTGGGCCACTCCAGACTGATTGCAGGAAGGGATCCCGTTTGTCCACCCCGAGCCGATGGCTGCCCTTACGACTGATGCCTCTCTCATGGGCTGGGGAGCCCACATGGGGGACAACAGGGCCTATGGGTTCTGGACCCCTGAGGAGTCCCGATACCACATCAACCTGTTGGAGCTCAGAGCAGTCAGACTGGCACTGTCAGCTTTTGCTTCTCAGTTCCGGGGTCAAGTGGTTCAAGTCCAGACGGACAATACCACGACATGTACTATGTCAATAAACAGGGCAGCATGCACTCCCATCTATTTTGCAGAGGCGATCTGCATCTGGACCCTCGTCAGCCATTTGGAGGGGATCTCATAGCCATCCATGTGGCAGGAGCCTCAAACCATCTGGCAGATGCTCTTATCCCCTTAGGTGAGATATCCCATGACTGGTCTCTTCATCCAGAGGTAACAGCCTGTTCTCCCTCTCGGGCAAGCCGATGGTGGATCTGTTTGCCTCCAGGGAAAACACCAAGCTGAGGCTGTTTCATGCCCACCCGCCTCAGCAGGGCTCACTACATGGGGATGCCTTCTTGACCCCAGGCCTCCTCTACACCTTCTCTCCATTTCCCTTGATCCACAAGGTGCTCCTCAAGGTGAGGAGGGACAAGGCGAAGGTGATCCTGGTAGCCCCAGACTGGCCATGCCAGTTCTGTTATTCAGACCTCCTCAGCCTCAGCTGCAGTCCCCTGGAGTGGTTTCTAGCATGCCCTGACCTGATATCTCTCAGTCAGGAGAAACTGTACCATCCGGACCTTCAATCCCTGCACCTCACAGCCTGGTACCTGAACGGCTAGAGTTCCAGTCTTTGGGTCTTTCCGAGGATGTCCTCACTATGGCGGCGGCATCCAGAAAGGAATCGATCAGGAAATATTATGCCTTCAAGTGGAAAAGGTTTTCCATTTGGTGTCAGGATAAGGGCCTGGACCCTCTGTCCTGACCGGTGGCTAACATTCTCAACTACCTTTGGTCTCTCTCCAAAGGGGGTCTTTGGTTGACCCTTAGGGTGCACCCAGCAGCCATCTCTGCTTACCGGGCATGGGCTGGTCAGTCGACGGTGGTGCAGGAGACAGTGGTTGGGTGCTTTTTCCAAGGCGTAGATCACATATCCCCTCCGGTGCATGAACCTCCACCTCCATGGAATCTACTGCTGTTACTGGCAAAGCTCATGGCAAGCCATTCGAACCAATGAACAAGTGTGCCTTGTCACACTTGTCATGAAAGACAGACTTCCTAGTGGCTATCATGTCTGCCAGAAGGACAGGGGCGCTCCATGTACTTTCAGTGGACTCCCCTTACCTGGTCACCCCCATACCGGAACCTTCCTTGCAACGGTGGAATTTCTCTTGGAGCATCCACAGTGCTCCAGAGCTATGCCATCTGAATGCTGCTCCACTGTGCTTCAGAGAGACTGGCCCGAACACGCAACACAGCAGCGATCAAAACTTCTCGCCATGTGAACGAGCCTAAATTGTGGTTGCAGGGCAAGCACTGAGTTCACTCACAATTTCCCAGACCAGGGTCTCTCCCTAGCAGTGCAGAGGTAATACAAGTTGCAGCAAGTCCTACTGGCTGGTTTTACTCTTTCTCTCTATAGTTCTGTCTCCCATATGCATCTGGTAGCTGAATCTTCAGATCACAAGGCAACGCCCCCTGTGACCATACACCTCAACTGCTATGAATTTTGCATAGCGCTGTGATTTTTCCAGTCGAACTTACCCTTTCTCCGCAAAGAGTTACTGATGTTCTTAACAACGATACAGCTATTTCTGGACACGTAAACTATTAAATCATTGAACTAGCTTGATGGAAACATTCCTTAGCACTAAAAATATGGGACAAACTATTTGTAGGCATATTATTCTTTAAAATAGGAAAGTACTACACATTCTGGTCATTTGCTCTGAGTTTTGAAGGCCAGTGCTATAAATTGTAATGCTGAGAGGTATGCCTGTGACCATCTGAATTGATCCACTCCTGCCGAGCACATCCTGACATCCAGTCTCAAAGGGTAGTAATAACCATCACTGTCTGTGGTCCTGATGAAGCAGATTTTGTCACAATCTCTGGCTACAACACAACAAAGGTGTCTCTCTGTTGCTGCAGGCTGCTGCTATTATTTTATGTGGTGTGTAGCATGTGATTTACCTCCTTATCTAAACAAGAGCTCTGCTTCTTACTTTGCAGGCTGATCCTTTTTGGCAGATGCTCAGTCTGTCTCTATTTACGCACATTCCAGCCTCATAGCACATTTAGTCTGTGTCTCACAGCAGTCACTGACAGACTGAATTAGATCTGGAACAGCCCGCGCTCTTCACTGGGGAACATGCAACACACACCTCATTCACATGGCTATTCGTTACAACAGCGCCGCCGGGAGCGTTTGCGCTGCAGTTTCTGAAATGGCTCAGAGCAGTGCTCATATGGCATGTCTTTTCGGCAATTTAGGAGCTCTCGCTTTCGTTTCCGGCATTTCCAGGAGTGTTCACCGCAGTGACAACCGCTGGACAACAGGACACAGAAGGTAATTGTAAATGGAATTCACTCTGAAGAAAGGGGGGTTACTAGTGGGGTTCCCCAGGGTTCAGTTTTGGGTCCAGTCCTTTTTAATGTCTTCTTCAGTGACATTGCAGAGGGACTGGAAGGAAAAGTATGCCTTTTTGCAGATGACACAAAGATCTGCAACAGGGTTGATACACAAGGAGGCGGAAAGGATGAAAAGGGACTTGGCAAGGTTGGAGGAATGGTCAGAAGTATGGCAGCTAGGATTCAATGCAAAGAAGTGCAAATAATGCACCTGGGAAACAAGAACCCAGGGAAGAATACACAATGGGTGGGAGGTAGTAACAACAACAAAAAGGAAAGGGACCTGGGGTAATCATATCAGATGACCTTAAGGTTAGCAAGCAATGGAGAAGGCAGTAGGGAGGGCTGGGGTATACTGGAATGTATAGGGAGAGGCATCATCAGCAGAAAACAGGAAGTTGTTATCCTCTGTACAGACAGTTGGTGAGACCCCATCTGGAGTACTGTGTCCAGTTCTGGAGACCCCATCTCCGCAAGGACATAGACAGGATAGAGGCAGTCCAGAGGAGAGCAACTAAAATGGTGCAGGGTCTGCAACAGAAGCCTGATGAGGAGAGACTAAAGGAGCTTAATATGTATACCCTTGAGGAAAGAAGAGAGGGGGACATGATAGAAACGTTTAAGTACCTCAGTGGAATCAACAAAGTCCAAGAGGGTAGCATCTTTCAGAAAAGAGACTTGCAAGAACAAGGGGACACAATTTAAAGATAGAAGGAGGGCGGTTCAGGGGCAATGTGAGGAAGTATTATTTCACAGAGAGGGTAGTGGATGCATGGAACAGCCTTCCTGAGGAGGTTATGGGGTCTAAAACTGTGGGAGAATTCAAGAATGCATGGGACAGACATAAGGCAATTCTTGTGGGGGTAGCAAGAAATAGGCTGTTGGTTAACTAGGATCTGCGGCCTATCCTGTAGTAGGAAATGGGCAGACTAGATGGGCCTAGCGGTCCTTATCTGCCATCAAAGTCTATGTTTCTATGTTTGGGGGGTGAGGTGGAGCTTGGGGGACATCGTGGAAGTCTGCGTGCCTTGTTGTGCATACGTCATGTCCTCTGGCCTATTGTAAACAGGAGTCAGGCAATTTAATTTTTATGGCTAATGTTTAGTATTCTACCACACATTTGTTTGTTGTGTCCTCCATCTCAGCATGGATAAATAATTTCAGAAACCAACCCAAACTACTGTACACAGCTACATTAAGGGTGGTTTCATTCATCGCTTTTTCAGTTTTATTTCCTAAAGTCTCAAATGCCAACAGTTTTAGCCCAGTTGCATTTACAGCTGCAAGAAAACTCAGCACCATCGTCTGCATCCAGTGATCACAGCAGCAAGCCATTTGTAACATCGGAACCTATTGCAGGTATGATCAGCAAAATAGAATATATCCCACTGCATTATGCTGCATGTTACCTCACTGTGCTTCAGAGCATTCCGTCTTCAGAACTAGTGGCCCACATGCAGTGAAATGTTTTTTTTTACTGTGATGTCACATGGTGGACACAACACACTGAAAGGCAACAGGCATCCAGTGTTACATTAGTTTAACACATATGAGTAGGTAACCGACAAAGGTTAAAATAGGCACAAGAGACTTGGTCAGTGCTAAGGGACTTCTCAAATTGCTCTCCAACATACGAAGGATTTAAAAGACACGATGTGTGCATGGTTTGTTAATTCTGATGTGCAGCACTGGGTTACATGTTCCCTGTATTTTCTTCACTGAACCATTTGACTTAGTAATCTGTTTATTATTGCACACTTGTGTTCACATCACTTGTATTTCATACCCATCGTATAAATGTCCCTATCCCGACCTTAGTAATGTTACAGGTATGGCCTTTTTTCCTTTTCACTGATAACATCTGATGAATTGTATTGCAGAGGCTCTGTCATTGTTCAGAGTATTGTTCCTGCTAATGTTTTCATCTGACCTCTGAATTTACTGACACCTGTATGGGGGGGCACGAGTGTAATCCCACTATGAAGAATCAAAATTATGCTTCGCTGAGCCGAGCCGATCCGTCTTTCGATGTTATAAATGCAGATTACGTTTTATAAATGTTTTATCACAGCCTGGCCAATGAAGGAATGTATCTTTTCAGATGGCAGTTGGTGTTGTGTAATGTCGCTATACAGAAGTAAATCACATTTTGTAACTGAACACACAATTGCCTATCTCCTGCTTAACGCACCGTCTGTCCCTCTCTCCCAGATTATCTCCATTCAGTCACTCGAGTGTGTTGACACAGTACAAAGAATAAAAATAATATTCATTCCACACATGTAACCATGTAGTCTGCTCAGAGCCCTATTTCGGAGGTTTGGTGGCGGGATTACAAAATCGAGAAATCAGCCCCATCCCTCTCCTGAGTGGTATTGACAGGTGGGATATTTTGTTTCAGCAATATACCAGTGGTTTGAATTTAAAACATACCAAGACCATCAACAAAGTGAACAATGAGAGCTAACTGAAAAAAAAAATGTAGACAGTTACAGAATATAGGAGAAATAAGTAATTCACTACCACAAACCTGAGTGAGCTAAGCCCATGTACACATCGCATCCTTAAGTACTTACAGATATTGCCTGCGAGGCGTGATTATTTTCATGACCTCACCAACTCCACCTGTAAATCCTGCATCATACAAGATTCCCTGTTAAAACAACATTTTCAGGAATGTCAAGTATGGCCACATGACTGCACATTGTAAGTTATTTCCCTGGACATCGGCATGCTGCACACTGGTTTGATGTTTTCTGCTCTAATAAACACATTCCTATCAATACATCTTTAGAACCAGTGATATTTATGCACATTAACACAAAAGATGCAATGTGCTAACAACATCTACTGCAAGTATACTGGTGTTCTGTTGTCACAAATAAAAGAACCACAGTACTGGTTTACATATCTTTGATATTTGTTATAATATAAATATTTATATGAGATGGCCAGCAGAGTAAATGAGGAAGGCAACAATGGAATGTAGTTTTATATAGTGTAGTGCAGTGCATACACACTGTTTCCCAGAGAATTGCAGCCCTCAGTACTTGGGCAGCATCTGTAAGGCTCACATAGTTGCATTGAGAGACTGAATGATGTCAATGGTAGTTCATTTCTGACAGAAAGGTGATGTGTAGGGAGTGACTTGCTCGAGGTCAACCAGTGCGCAAGGGGTAGGGTTTAGATTCAGACCTTGATCTACTATCTTCTATTCAGTTTCCGGTGGAGAAAAGCCACTACACTGTATAAAGTCGTTTTGACAATCCTGTCTGACTTACAATGCTTATCAACACAATTGTCATCTAAGCTCATTGATTTGCATTTTAGTTACATTTAGCCATTTTTATGAACATACAAACATACGAATTTGCCAGCAGAAAAAGGCCATAATGGTCTACCCGGTTTGCTCGAGTGCACAGCTCAGTTAATTCTCTTGAGCTGCCCCCACTTCTACTGAGTCCTACCCCACCCTCTCCCTATCCACCTCCCAGTCGTGCCTCCCTTCATCCTAATCCTCTTCTTCACCCTGTCCCACCACCCCCCAAAACTGGTAACCGTCTTTGCCACCACCACCTCTTCCAGCAGCTCATTCCACCTCTCCACCACCCTTTCGGTGAAAAAGTGCCTCCTTATTTCCTTACTGAATCTATCCCCACCAATTTCAGGCTATTCCCCTTATTGTACCCTCCTTATTGTTGAAGATGTCCTCTGTCCAGCCCCTGTTATGCTCCTTAAGTACTTGAAGGTTTCAGTCATATCCTCCCTCTCCCTTCTGTCCTCTAGCGAGTACATGCTCAGCTCCCTCAACCTCTCCTCGTATGTTCTGTCCCCATGCCCTGGATCATTTTAGTTACCCTCCGCTGGACCCCCTCCAGTAGCATTATATCCTTCTTCAGGTAAGGGCACCAGAACTGAACACAGTATTCTAGGTTTGGTCTCACCAGTGACCTGTACAGTGGAAGAATGACGTCCTCCCTCCTAGAGGTGATTCCCCTGGTGATGCAGCCCAGCATTTAATTAGCTTTGGCTGCTGCCTTTCGGCACTGTGCTTTGTGTTTCATATCACCCCTGACCAATGCCCCCAGGTCCTTTTCCTCCTCAGATACTGTCACCTGTATTCCCCCCAACAAGTAGCTAGTCTTCGGGTTTCTTTTTTTTTTAATTTGTATTTTATTCCTTTTATGATAAAAGTTGTACAAATGCAGACATACCTTGTAAGGAACAGCTACAAAGTCTCTTATCGATAGGAAATTATTTCCATACATGTACAGGCTAACAGTATCCTTTACTTATACCCCAGTCAGGAGGCGACCTATAATTACCAAGTCCATTTGAAAATATAAAACATGGCTGTGGAACTGTAGCCCAGAGCACATGGCTACAAAACCAGTACGGGAGTTTGATAATGTTCAACAGAAAGTCCAGCGCCCTAAAAGGGCTAATAGTGCCATGTATAGAACCACATGTATAAAACTAAATCTTATTAGATCAGTTGCCATCATGGAACTTCAACTTAACAATAGGAACGATATAAAATACAGACAGGTACAGTTACACCTGAATTACCCTGTATATCTAATAAAATATAATGTTATCATTCCCCAGATTAGCTACGGAGGGAGGCATTAAATTAAAATGTCAAGCACTTAGAGATGCGATCAATGAAGTACTCGCCCTCCAGAACAAGTTCTATTCAAACAAATATTAAACAACATGTATCCCACTGAATAAAGGACCCAAAACCAGAGCCCAACAAGCTTCCCAGAGGAGAGACTCCCCCTGTTAGGAGACTAAATAATTTTTTATATAATGAAGCAAAAAATAACAGTCCTTCATGTTGCACTTTCTGACTCCTCAGCTGCAGGGTCATTCTTATGTGCAGCAGTCATCTTCGCGGCCCATTTGCGTGCATCCCCAGGGTCTGTAAATAGGTAGACTTTGGCATTATGGATAATTCGCAGCTTCACTGGAGATTGAATGGTATGTGGTATGTTGAGGGCTCTAAGGACAGTACGAACCCCATCAAATATTTTCCATTGGAGATGGGTCGCATACGAAATATCTGGGAAAATATGCACAGTTTCACCTTCAACATTAAGCGGCCCATATCTTTTTGCCAGGTTCAAAATAGTGTCCTGGGTCCCTATACTGTCTAAAATCACCATCATGACTCTTGGGAGTGCAACTGTTGGCTTACCTCTGTGTGGAATGTAGTAAGCCTTTACCACTGAAAAATCCATATTTGCCACATGCGCTCGAAATTGCTCAAGAAGTCCATCCTTAATGAATAGCGGGGCAGAATCCCCTTTACCCCTCAGGAGGCAGTTAGCCTCAGATTCTGATTTCTCACTTGATTTTCAAGTATCTTCAGACAGATGTCAGAATGTTTCCGCCTTTGGCTCAGACCGCCAGGGCACTTTACACACCTCAGAGTGCCACTTCATCTCCTCCATCTCTCCTTTGCAGCAAATCTACCATTTACTCCACCGTGGTGATATGACCAGTCAGAAGATCCAGCTTCTGATTTACCAAGGTCGACGATGCGAGCAAGTGCTTCATTTTGGCCCCCGATGACTGGAGGGTCTCTTCTGAGCTTTCTCCTTCTGCTGCACCATGTTGTGCAGACTGGGTGCTTGGGCCTGCTGCCAAAGTTTTGCCAGCGTCTTTTCTACCATCCCCGGACAGTTGATTTTTATGAGTTTTCCCCATCACTTGACCAGAAGTGTTAACTCACCGAAGGCAGGTTAGGCCATAAGTTAAGTCCAAAATGTATATTATATACTGCTTAATATTAAATGTGCACAGAGCAAGTTTCAGCGACCGCTCAGCCTGGTTCCACAGCGCCCTGGACTTTGGGTTTCTGGCTCCCATGTGTATTACCTTGCACTCTTGCATTAGAACCCAAGCCAGATGCCCACCATTTCTCCAGCTTAGCCAGGTCCTCCTTAAATCCTGTCTCCCTCCTCTGTGTCCACCCTCCCAAACAGCTTAGTATCATGTGCAAAAGGCAGATCTTACTCTTGACCCCGTCTGCTATGTCACCTATAAATATGTTGAACAGCACATGTCCAAGTACTGAGCCCTGCGGGACCTCACTGGTTACAGACTTAGATTCTGTCTCCCAAGCATACTGTACACACTATACATCTCAATCCTGTTGTATTGGAACTGAGCAACAACACCCTTCCACTGCCAAGTAACTTTCCCACCTCCCAATCCTTCACCCTGCCCCATCCATAAAAATAAAACACCCTCCCACTGACAAAGTATCCCACCCACCTCCCGATCCTTTCCCTTCTGCCCTCCCTGTAAAAATGAAACACCTCCCACTGTCAAGTCTCCTTCACACCTACCTGTCATTCCACATGCCCCGTTCATAGAAAACATCACTCTCTCACTGACAAGTTATCCCACCCACCTCCCGATTCTTCCCCGTGCCCCATCCCTAGCAATAAAACACCCTACCTCTGTCAAGTACTGTATCCAGCCTATCTGCAGAACCTCACCCATAGCCCATCTGTAAACATGTAACGCAGTCCCACTGCCATGTAGTGAACCAGTACTGTGGCAAAGGCAAGTGTTCTTTTATTTGCGACAACAGAACCCCAGTACACTTGCTTTCCCATCCTAGAGGATTCCGACAACTTCTCTGTTTTTATGTAATTCACCCACCTCCCATGATACTGACTATCCTAGCATGGACCATATCTCAGATATGAACATACAAGTTGTGCGCACTGTGCAAAAACATTTTGCGCTTTTGTTTTCCCATTGTAGAGTTTTCCAAATTTTCACTTTGAAGTCTGGGTTTGCATTATCCTCATTAAATGAGTATTCACCTTAACATGTAGCACAGAGCAATTCGGGGGGGGGCATGCCACCTCCAGTGTGGGCCACTTGAGAACTGTACTCCCCAAAACGCATGTATGGCTTGTCATTTTCCCCAAAACGCATGTATGGCTTGTCATTTGATGGTATTAACTCTTGCTGAGCAGGTTAACAGTAAGGAAATGTTAATCAGTACATAGAACATCCACTAGCAGTAACCATTGTCATTTTAACATGTACATATCTAAAAGGCTTACTTCTTTGCCTAAACAACCAACCTTGGTTTACTGTAAGGGCCTCCCTTGACCTCAGAGCTCTCCCTTAGTTTCCATTGGGAGTGATGTGCCTAGCTTCACTCTCTAACTTCACAGATTCACGGAAATTTGACGGTAGAAAAGGACCACACCAGCCCATCTAGTCTGCCCTTATAGCCACCCCTTCCCCCCTACTCCTTTTACTGCAGTGCAATGTAACCTCTGATAAAATTAAGACTCATCTGGTGGCCTTTGCTCCAATGCCTTGTCCCCCCAATGCCCCAACGTGGCGTGCTGTCCCTGGTGCCAGTGGCTCCCCCACCCCAATTCCAGTTCCCATTAATGAAAACTATATCCTTGTTGTTAGGGGTGCCTCCCCTACCTCCGATCCCAGTTCCTGTTAAATACAACTGTGTCACTGGTGTCCATTGGTGCCACTGTCCCTCCAATCACAGTTCCCATTAAATACAGCTATATCACCAGTGTCCAGTGGTGACCACCTCCCTCCGATACCAGGACACGTTAAATGTATTCGTATCCCTAGTGTCCAGTGGCCTCACTCCCAACACGATCCCTGTCCCCGTCATACCACTAGTGTCCTTGGTGTCCAGTGGTCCCTTCCCCCGCCCAGTCACCATCCTGGGTAGTACCCGATCTGCCCTCCCACCCCAACAGCCATACTGTCCTAGGCATTGCTGTAGCAATAATGCTCAGCCCCCCACCTAGCAAAGCCCTGTCCTGGACCATGGTTAGCGGGCCCACACCAGCCCATACCCTATTGGTGGCTGTTGGCCCCACACACCCCCTCCTCCAGCACCAGCCCCCAGTCCCCCTACCCTGCCATTGGTGCTGCGGTTCAACAAAGGCAAGTGGCACAGCCCACCACTCACCACCATGATTGCTTGTCATCTATCTGTAGTAGGTAGCATGGCTTATTTATAGGGTATGCGTGATGTGCCTTGCCTTATAAATGTGACGCACTTTCTGCTACAGATAGATGCACGGTGGATGAGGTGGTGGGAGGTGGGCAGTGCTGCTAGACATTGTTGAACCAAGGCAGTGATGGATTGGGTGGGCGGCAGGACCACCGGACACCTGGGACACTAATGGTATGACCAGGCCTGGGATCAGGTGAATTATGGGACCACTGGATGTCAGGGATCTAGTTTTCATTAATGGTAACTGGGATTGGAAGGAGGGGGTCACCACTGGACGCTAGCGTGTACTGTGTTGGTTTTGGCACAGCCACACTACGTCCGTCATCCATTATGATTGTGCCTGATTAGGCCGAGGATTAGGTCGGTGGTATTTTCTCCCCGCACGGGGACTGCGCAGATTGACCGTAAGTGCAGCAAATGCACTGAATATTGGACAGCACCGCTAATCTGGTCCACACCACCAGATTAGCATATTAGTGCCATTTGCACCCCTCTACTGTTGTCCCGAGTGCACCCTTGATTTGCCTGCTACATGAATTTCCCCACACCACCACTTACAACAGGTGCCTGTGTCCCAAATTATGTGTGCCTATGAATCCACAGGATTTACGCAAACATGTAGCTCTGTTTTGTTAATGTTCTCGATATCCATGCTCCGACCCCTCTACACCATGTGCCTACCTCCATCATCCATATCCAAGCTACAGTAAGGGCTCATCATGAATATTTGCCACACCTCAGCCTAGCCACCCACCCTCCCATTGTCAGCTTGAAATGATTGCCTGTTTATTATGTATCCCCATATGCCCTGTCTGACTTGCCTGCTCTTCATTATGGCACTTTTGCACCATAAAGACACACAACAACAACCCTCCCACCCCACCACCACCAACCCCCGTATGGCCAGTGTTCATAAAGGTTGATGACATTCAATAGAGAAGTGATGAAATGTGTACCTTTGTACATTGTGTTACTGATGTGGACACACGTGATGCAACCCCCACACCACTATCCACCCAGCATGTCCCAACATCCCTCTTCTGTGTCCACCCCCTCTGCATGTGATAGTCAAGAAGTAAACAGGTACCAAGGTTGTGTCCTGTTGTCTATGTCATCATTGCTTTCTGCTGCTGTATTTATTCTTTTCTGTTATTAATATGCCTTTCTTTTCACTGTTCTAGAAATGGAGTTTGAAGGAAGGAACTGCAGTTGGACCGATGATGAGACACGAGCGTGATCACTATATGGGGCGATGAAGACATCCAGGCAGCTCTGAATGGGAACAGGAAGAGCCTGCGTATATACTGTGACATTGCACAGAGACTGCATGAAATGGGTTACGACAGAACCGAGACACGGTGCCACACTAGAATCAAGAGGCTGAAACACAGGTATATCAGGTGCGGGGACAACAACAGCAGGAGTGGCCAGGGATGTATGGAGTGCCATTTCTTTAATGAACTGGATGCTATCCTATGGTCCTGCTCTTCAACCCAGCTGATGGTAGTGGTGGACATGGCCCATGGAGACACACAGGTTACTGAAGACGATCAGGACGAGGGGGACATGGATGGACAATCTGATACGTAAGACAACAGGAATGCATCCAGATCACTCAGATGTGCCGTCAGTGTTGGCAGCAGCTATGGATGCCAAAATTAGTGTTCTGCCATCCCAGAGTCAAGTGACCAGGGCACACTATGGCACGTGGTTAGACAGGAAATGTTGAGCTGACTCCTCAGTTTCAGCAATTTCTGAACAGTTTGTCAAGTTCCTGGCTCAGTCAGACGAAAGGTATTTTGAGATGGAGAGACAACGTATGCAGTAGCTGACAGACCTTGAATACAAATAGAATAATAGATAGGTTCTGGTATATTACTACCTTGTTGCGCCAGAACCAATTTGCTATTTTTTTTAATATATGGATATATGGATATGAGGTGAATTGACTCACCTCCGTTTAAACAGTGGATTCAGCGGGTCCATGTGAGTGCTGGCAGGGTTCCCCAGTGCTGTGTGGATGACCGGTGCTGTGAGCTTCATTTACTGCATTTACCGCTGCTTTTTTTTAACTGTTTGTCGGCAGCGGTATCGGGAGAGCAGAGCAGCTCAACATTTTTTTTCCAAAGTGAAAAAAACAGTTGTAGCGGCTGTTGACCGTTCACTCGCTAAGCAAGTGAGCAAGCCGCCATGTTTTCCTACTCGTTGTGCCTGCCCACAGAGCAAAAGCGACCAATCAGAGGGCACGCTTTGTAAAACGTCCGAGGATACAGTTGCGCATGCGCTCTTCAGCTTTCTTGATAATACTCACGGATCGGTGCGAACTATACTATTACGGCACCCGAACTATAGTATTATCACTTACCAACAGTAGTAGTATCGCTGCAGGAGCGATGGTATTACAAGGATTTTTTTGTATGCTTTTCAACCATGTTATTTTCACAATCCATATATTAAAGAAGGATTGAGCACAGTGAGAGTGTTGAACAGATGCGCATGGAGCATGAGCGGCAAGTGCTACAGCTGCTGACCGAACGTGACCAGCAACCACTTGTACCACAAATCACTCCATACTCCTACTCCTCAACCCCACGGGTGCCTCTGTTTATAGCAGCCCAACTTGGACATCAGGAATCAGGAGCACAGCCAACTGGCACAGTGTGACAGCGAGGCGGGATTTTCGCAGCAGTCATTCTTTTCTCTGTAAAGAAATACCAAACTATCAATGGGAAATCACAAGAGGTTCTGCACTTTGCAGATGTGGGTGTGTGTGCTTCACATGTGTGTTTCTGTCAAACAATTGCACAATGTTATACTTGGATGGTGCAGCGGTACTTCATGATTTCTTACTTAATTCATTTGGCTGCATTTGCTGGTGGGACATGCCAGTACATGGGATCTATTGTATATATGCTATTGACTGGTAAAATAGGTGTCACTGTGCAATAAAGAAGTTGGGAATGGTATTCAATAGAGACTGCGTAAAGTGACAGTTAATTTTTGTTAACGTGTTAGTGTGTGTGTCTGTGTGCTTTCATATTAAATTCATTAATCCATGCTATCCCAGCCTCATCTGGCAGACCTGCAGCCAAGCGGACGATAGGCAGGTGGGTCACCTCCTGCATAGATCGCTGCTATAAGTTGCGGCATGGAGCCTCCCAGAGGGATAGAGCTCATGCTACCCGTCATACTGCTGCATCGGTAGCTGCTTCCAGGGACGCCCTATCCAGGAAATCTGCAGGGCTGCTACCTGGAAGTCAGCACACACCTTTATTACCCATTACCACATCGACCTTGAGTCGCCGGGATGCTGGTTTTGGGGCCTCAGTTCTCAGTCTTTATTCCCTAAGTAGGGGTGTGCGCTGCCTCCCCTCCTCCGGAGAACTGCTAGGAGTCTGCCAATAAGGGTAATGAATGAACAACATATCCATGTCCCTAGAAATACAGGTTACTCACATGTAACAGGAGTTCTAGGAATGGTATATGTTGTTCATCACAACCCACCCGACCTCGGCCCGGCGCTGACAGCCTGAGCTTCCAGCGGGCAGATCTGGCATCATGGGCGGAGCCGAGTTTTACCACCGGTGGGGTGGGAGGAGCCAACTTGAAGACCTTCCGCAAGATTTAAAGCCGCAAAGGAACCTGCCAATAAGTGCCAATAAGTGTGGATAAACAACATATACCATTCCTAGAACTCCTGTTACAGGAGAGTAACCTGTATTTTTCTGAAATGGTGTTCCCTGGCGACCAACACCGTTGTCCCCCTTCTCTTCCTCTCTAAAGGAAGCTGCAACAATCGTATCATAGCCAAATTTTGCCAATTTTAGATGTTCAGATCTGTTAAGATCGTTTCTTGCAATAAAATAAAAGTGGGGCTTTCCCTCTTCAGAGTCGACATAACTTTGTATCGCTTTACTGGATTATTTAGCCCATTGACGTTATGTGAAATAATTTTAATCTTTTACTATCCCCCATTTGTATATATGTGGTATACTACTCTTTTTGATATGAGGGGACAAACCTCTCAGTTCCACCATTTCCTTTATCCTCCTCTGAACTCTTCCACTTTCTCTCACCTCTAAACATCTCTCAAACATATTTGCTAGATATAACAAGCCCTGGAACTTTGCTTGATGATTGTGAACAATTTGCCAGTGTAACTGACCGTATTGTACTAAGACATATAACCTAACTCTCAAAGACATAACACATAAACACACATATAATCTAGGAGGTAACCTTAACTGAGCAATTTGTACCTCCTGTAGAACTCTATTTACAATATGACTCCCAAGGTAGGGGAGTAGAGTATTCTGTTCCCTGAGGTATCAGGTAAAACCTACTCGATTGGGAGGAAGGAGCCTTAAGTGCAGCCTGTTCCTCCTGGACTCCAAAATAATTGAGTCCTTGCCAGTTGTTATGGCACATAATCATCAGCAACCATTCTATTAAGAAACATAGTGTGGGTAGTTTTGCCCTGCCATACCAACTTTGTTAGCGTTGAGCTTACCCATCTATCCTTCTACTTCCACCCTTCAATCCAGAATCCTCAAAACAAGTTTGGAATGGAGATCCCGTTACCTAGAGGTTTTGTCAGCTTAGTTGTGTGGCAGGGTTCCCAGTCTGCCCCCTAAGGTAACTCCCAGAACCCTCTATGTGACACTGGGAATATCCCATGTGTCCCTAGGGCCTGTGGCGTTCCTATTGGCAGTGATTGACTCAATAATGGGGTTTTAAAACCATAAGCCCCCTCGGCCTCCCCTCATGTTGGAGGGAGGAAAAACAAGGGCGGAGGCAGGAAGGCAGCGCCGCACTCCCCAGAGATCTCCAATCCAATCCTTTCACGGTCCTCTCATTAAGCGGGGGTATTAGGTTAGAGGAGGATCTCCTCCATTCCCCAACTCGTGGATTATGATCTGGTGGATATCCCACTTCCATCTGCTATGGACGACAACTTCTCAGCGGACCACAATATAATTTCTCATTCCATTAAATATATGCCAGCCTAGTCGCAGTGGGGGTTCGGAGAAGAGTGTGACTCTCTCCCATACCCTTACAGGGTAATGACTTCACGATTTAAGCTACTGATCCCATTCTAACTGTGCAGAGCTCTCTATGTATCAAGAATAGAACAAGTGAAGTCCCCAGTCCCTTCTCCCCTCAAAACCATTCTCTCCTTCTCTTATTCTGATTGCCTATATCACTTCAGGTGGAAGCTGATTCAGTCCCCTCCATCATCTATACATCATGCTTTGACCTCGGTGTAATGGTTACGCCCGCCTCCAAGGGCTCCCACCCACATGTCTGTGAGAGTTCGCCCTATCTGGGAGGCCGTGCCCAGGACTATCCTTCATAATTCCTGCTCAGGTGGGATCACTCATAAGTTAATATGTTTTCTCAATTTGGATGCATGTGCTCCTCTGCCTCTACTGGTTAGCCCCCTTATACCATCCCGGTCATTGAGCTTCTAGGTCAGTCTATCCTATCAGTTTACGATTAATGTATTGCTTCCTTTTATTCCAAAATAGGAAAACAAAAATCCAAATCCCTTACTCACCCACTCTGCTAATCACCTCGCTCCTACAATTCTGACCTCATAGGACATCACGCTTGAGACTGCTACATAGCCAGAGCCTCTATTTTCAGTTACCCCTCCCTTTTAATTCCTCCCTGGGATATTAAACGCTAATCGCACCTCGTCCTTCAGCTTCCCTCTCCTGTGGAGGCGGCTACCTGAGAACCCCTCCCGCCCCTGAGACTACTCCATGCCCACAGACTCCCTGGTTCAGATTACATTCAGCTTCAAAATATTGTCTAAAGTAATAATAATGGGAAAAGTCAGTAAATCAGGCAGATGCTAGTCCAGCATGGCGTCTCTCTGAAAGGGGATAAGAAAGATCGAGATGGAGGCCCATGAGTAAAATAAGAAAGACCTCACCGAGAGGGTTGCTTCATTCATGTATTTGAGTCAGTATTGTGGTGAGAGTCCTCAGGGCCTCGAGCTTGCATTAGTCGGGACAGCATTCTCTTAATGTCCATGAGGGTGTTGTCTGCCACCCTCCTTCCTTGCGGCTGCCATTATGGGGTTGCTCACACGCCATGGATTCTGTAGTACCTGAGGCGGATCCTCACATCTGGTGGTCAGACAATTTCATGACCACGATCCTTGAAGGCCTGTAGTGCTTCTTCTGCTGAGTGGTAGACTTCAGTCCCTGATTCCCAACATACTCGGAATCTGGAGGGTAGGGTGTCTGGAACTTCACTTTGATTTCTCTCAATTTCCTTAGTAGCGGAGCATATGCCTGCCATTGTTGCTGAATTAACTAGGGATAGTCCTAATTCAGATAGAAGTCTGGCTCCATTATACTCCACTCGGCCCTGCTTCCATGCTGTTCTTAAGATTTTTCTTTATCACGGTAACTCAAAGAATTTCACAATTACTGGCGAGGTCTAGCTGTAGGCGAGGTTGGCTTTGGGACTAGGGCTCGGTGGGCTCGCTCGATCTTGAAATTAAATGATTGTGGCAAATCCAAAACATGACTAGCAAGTCCTCCACAAATTCACTCATTTCTCTGACCTCAGCTGACTCTGGGAGGCCATGGATCCTGATATTTTCTCTCAGAGTGTGCTTCTAGATCAAGGCATTTGGCTGAGATAGTTTCAGTTTGTTGTGTTAGATATTCAGTTGCCCTAGAGATCTGCCGTAAATCGTCCTCAGCTGTCGATACCCTTTCTTCTGCTCCAGTAACTCTAGTTTCCAGTTTGTTCAGGTCCAGATGTAATTTGCTAAATTCAAGTTTCGTTTCGATCTGAATTGCTTTATTTCGGATAATAGTTTTTCAAACGCGATCTGGATAAATGATCCATTTCAGTCTTGGTATCTGCTCCTCCATACTCAGGAGGAACTCTCCACTCGCAGCTGAGCTTATAGAACTCAATCCTGGCGATCCTGCTTCCCTTTGCATTTTAGAGCAGGATCTCCTCTAGGTGTATTTCACAGCTCGATTTATGCATATTGTCCTTACTGATTTAATTACAATTGTGTGGAAATAGATTCCTGGATCTCTGGCTGGTGAGCTCTCTGTTTAGGCTGCCATGTCGCTTGATAGCGTCACGGAAGTCCTCATTGTGGTACTCTTGAAAGGGTAACAGTTACACAGCTCAAAAGATTACAGAAGCCTTTCAAGTATCCTGTATATTTTGTAGTGAGTGTATGCAGAGCTGGGTGGTAGGATATTCTTTGTATAGGTGTATGCGTGTGGGTCATTCTAATTTGAGTGGGGACTGGTATTGTCAGGCAGGAGATGTGTTAGTGCGCGGTCTTTCCTGTATCACCTATGCTGACTCCAGCTTCAAGCGCCAGCCCCTTTACCGACCTCCGGTATCTGATACTGCAGCAAGGTGCTGCAGGGAATTCGTGTGCTAGGAAGGCATGTGGTTCGTCGAGTGCCGAGGGCAGCTGTAGAGGGGTGGTGAGCAGCATTGAGGTTGTCGGTGCAGGAGATGCCCTGGTTGTAAACAGAGCTTAGGAGAGGCCTGACGGGTATAGTCTCCGTGACCCAGGGTTCCCACCAGACCGAGTGGGTAGGTAGCTAGAGGACCTGCTGCATCCTCTAATCTTTTTTAAGCAGTGCTTTGCATGCCAGGTCAATGAGGAACAAGACCTCGATTTTTGCGGACTTGATTTCTTCTGTTGACCTGGCTTGCATCACTTAAGACCTGGCTGGTGATGATGCAGGCCCAGTTTTGAGGCTGCCGTCCCCTGCTGAATACACCGTGGTGCACTGTCAAGGAAGGATCATGGGGAGGAGTGGCATCATTTTTCGATCCAGTTTGGGCTTCTTAGTACACCCAGTTGGTAGCACCTGATCTTTGAGTGTCGCGACATGGGGGTACAGGTGCAGGTTGCAGGATTCTCCTAGTTTACCACCCCCTGGGATGGGGAGGAATTCCTGCAGGAGGTAGCGGAGACTTCGTATTGACCAGGTGTTGGAATCCCCAGGTGTGTTTAATCCTGGGGATTTAAAATACGTAGATTAAGCCAATCCTACTTATTCCAGTTACGTACCTCCAGTTGATGCAATCACTGGGCCTGTCACAGGCAGTTGCTGCTACTACCCACCAGTATGGACACACACTCAATCTGGTGTTCCAGCTGGGTCTTGAGATTGATAACCTCAAGACTGATTGGATTGTTTGGTCTGATCACTGCACCGTGGAGTTCAACTTTGGGCCCCAAAGTCCTTCCCTGTGGAGATGGTGGCTATCACCTTTTAAGGGTGTTGACCCAGAGGTATTGTTGGCATTAGCTGACCTTTCTAGGGTTGATGTAGCATATGCGATTGGCACTGGAGAAGCGGTGGCCACCTATAATAGGGTGGTTGTGATGATCTAGATGCCATCACAGCAGTTGTATATGACCCAGATCCTCTTACTTGAGATCTCCTTGGTTTGATGGAGATCTCAAGGCGATTAAATCAAGGGTCGGAAGTTTGGCGTTGCTGGTGGAAGAGTCAGCTGGAGGCTGACAGGCTGCCCTACATGCTCACTGTGTTGAGTACCAGGGGCAATTTCCCATAAGAAGGCAGAATTTCTGTCCAGGAAATTGCCACAGGAGAAACAGACCATCTCAGCTGTTTCAGACTGTGGACAGGCTTTACATCTCTCCTGTCTTCAGCGAAAAAGCTTTTTCATCCACTTTAAGTGAAGAGTTTGCTCTGTTTTTCTCTGACAGAGTGTGGCCATCCAGTCGGGGATTCTGCCAGTGAGGTTTTGCCTCACAGTGATCGAGTTGGGAGTTTTCAGAGGCACTCAGCCTGCCTGGGAGGAGTTTAGGCCAGTGGAGGTGTCTAAAGTGACTAAAGTGATCTTAGAGCTGAAGCACACTGTTGTGAACTGGACCCAGCACCAACACGTTCTTAATGGGATGTGTTGGTGCCATCGGCCGTGTTCGCCAGGATTGCCAGGTGCTCGATGGGGGAGGGTCTTCCCAGTTACTTTGAAAGAAGCACTGGGAAGCCCTCCTAAAGAAATCTTCTCTGACCCAGATGTCCTGGCAATTATCGTCCGATCTCCAGCCTGCCTTTTCTGAGCACGGCTGTTGAGAAACTGGTGGCACAACAGCTTGAGGATCGCCTGGTGTCCTCGGAGATCTATGAACCTTCCAGTCAGGTTTTCGGGCCAGACGTAGCACTGAAACTGCTCTAGAGAGAGTGTATAATAATCTGCTCAGGGCTAGAGAGAGAGAGAGAGAGGAGACAGGTCAGTTCTTGTGCTCCTTGATCTCTTCTCAGCTTTGACACTGTGGATCACGTTGTGCTTCTTGATCGGCTCTGTGGGTTTGTGGACTACCGGTACTGTCATCAAATGGTTTGAGTCCTATCTCTCGGACAGAGTGCAGCAGGTGGTGATGGGGAATTCTCCTCCTCCCAATGCATCTGCCCTATGGAGTGCCTCAGGGTTCGATCCTGTCGCTGATGTTGTTACTGCAGTGTATACTGCCCCTAGGTGAGATTATTCGACAAAACAGTGTGGATTTTCACTGCTCACGCAGATGACACCCAACTGTATTTGTCTTTGCACTCGAACATCGGGAGCAGTCGACGTGCTTAACAGCTGTCTGGCTAAAATCAATGACTGGATGGCTTCCAGCTGACTGAGACGCAACTCTGCTAAGACTGAGATGCTGGTGATCGAGCCTGGTTGCAGGCGTGATAGGTTGGCACCGAGGCGGACTCTGGACTTGTTCTGGGGTCTGTGCCTCTGGTGGTTTCTCCAAGGTGTGAAATCTGGGTGTGATCCTTGACTGCAGATTGGCCTTTGAAGATCAGGTGTCATCTATAGTTAGCAGTGGTTTTCACCACCTGCGGAACATTGCCGATTAAGCCCCTCATTCCACCTGAGGATCTGCGACACTAGTGCATGCCTTTGTGACCTCTAGGCTTGACTACGGTAATGCTCTTTACTTCAGGGTCATGGGAGGACCCTCTGCAGACTTCAGCCAGTGTAAGATGCAGCCGCCAGGCTGCTGACGGGCCTCTCCAGGTCCAGTCATGTGACTCGGTCCCATGCATCTCTGCACTGGCTGCCAGTCAAGTGGCGGTCCTTTTCAAGGTAGGTCTCTCACCTTTAAGGCCCCATATGGGCTGGGTCCTGGTTACCTGTCTGAGCTCCTTATACCCGGTGTCCTCTGCTCGCTCCCTCCATTCCTTCTTGAGGGGCTTCTGGGCGTTCCCAGGTTCGGCTCAAGACCTTGGGAGATCATGCTTTTAGTGTTTCTATGCCGACCCTGTGGAACTCGCTCCATCTGCTGTCTGGCAGGCTGCCTCAATTGAGGTGTTTAAGGGAGGCTAAAGGCCCACCTCTTCAGTCTAGCCTTTGATAGCTGATGTCATCTTTATAATAGACCAGTCCATTGAAGTTTTTGCCCTCTGGAAGTTTTCTCTTTTTTTTTTTATTATTGTAGAATTTTAATTTGGTCATGGTTTTAATGATGTTTTATTATGTGTTTTAATGTATTGCTGTATATTTTACTTACAATATGTTAACGTCCACAGCCTCTGGGATTGGCGCCTTTTTAATAAAACCGCCTTGCCTTGTTATCCATTTGCCATTGAGACTGGTGGCCAAGTCAGTGTCTGCCAATCAATTAAATAGAAATATATTTTAATAAACTGAAGCCCAAGCAGCTGAGGCTGCACAAGTATGGTTGTCTTCATAAGATGTAATTGTACTGTTGTCAGTTTGTGAGCCAGAAATTCTGGAAATGTGTTGGTGCCTCTTTAACACGAAATAAGTCTTTGCGTGAGAACATGGTCTTTAAAGTTATAGGCTCCTCATTTCTCCAAGAATTTACCTCTTAGTGTATGTATCTGTGTGTGTGTGTGTGTGTGTGTGTGTGTGGTTAGTTATAGAGTATATAAATTCAATTAGTTCAAGTTTATTTCATCAGGAAAGCTCCACAGAGAAAGCTCATTTGCAAGGAGATCCTGCCACTGTTACAACAAAACAGCAAGTACGTAGTAAAATAGCAAAACATAATACAAGACTGATGCAGGCAAGTAAACAAAACAAAATCGACATTTGCAGGAAGATAAAATTAGCAGGGAGAAGCATTATACAAGTAGACTAAAGTACAAACATTTCCATCTGGTAGCATGGTGTAAAGGTAGTAAGTACAGTAGTAACAAGGCAAGTGGGTAATACAGTCCCACCTATAAATGATAAAGTGCTATACCCATTCAAGTTAATAGGATGACCTAGGGGCCGGCTAACTGTGTGTAGCAGAGGCATTCATCCTTAAAGGGGCACTGTCAGCATTTGACCGTCATTTCTGGCTAAAACAAACAGTGTGCCTCTTGATGCAAACCACCAAACATATGCTGCAGAATACTCCTATGTATAATAAAGATATATTTTTTTAACAGTTTGGCACTTTTTAAAACAAATACCTTGTCCCTTCATCGATCGCAATGCCCGTGATTCGGGAAGCACATCCAGGTCAGAACCCTCTAGGAGGCAGCACATCTACCCTTGGCCTTTTGATCCTGAAATGCATTTTTTCATATACAGTGTATGGTGTTATAATGTACCTAAACCCACATGATTCTAAAATGCCCCATTTATCTCGCCCAGCAAACCGAGCTGGAAATACTTTAATTCTTATTTTTTAAATTGATGGCTGAAATCCGGCGCATGCTTTGATGGCATGCTCTTACATGCGGCGAGATCTTCAGTCATGCCACCGGTTGCATGCTGGCGGTGATTCTGACAAACAAGATCAAGCAATTCAATCTTTCAGTGCTAGCGTCATGAGGGCATTTTAGAATCATGTGGAACTAAATACGTGCGCCATATGCTGTATATGAAAAAATGCGCCAGATAATCGCCTGATGCATAATCCGACCTGGATGTACTTCTGGAGATCGTAATTATCTGACGGGACAGTGAAAAAGGTATTTGTTTTAAAAAATGCCAAACTGTTGAAAAACATTACCTTTATTATACATAGTAGATATTCTGCAGCATATGTTTATGATTTGCATCAAGATGCACATTGTTTGATTTTAGGCAGAAATTACGGTCAACGCTGAAATGCCCCTAAAGGAGCTGCTTATTAGATATTTGGCAACATTCAGAGAGACCTAGTTGGAAAGCCAAGGGTGTATTGAGTTTAAATCATATTGACCATTGTAATTGCAACTGACCAATAGATGGCGACACATAGATATAACAAGAAGTTTCAGCCGTAATCAAAACAAACCACAGGAACAGAATGCTAAGAGAAAGAGTCGATGATATATCCAGGCTGTCCTGATCCCTACCAACTGAGCCTTAAAACACCTGCTAGCTATTCTGGATCAGGATTCCCTGCGCCAACAACTCCTTTGTATCTATGCCACCCTGCGGGACACTGCCAGCTTTCACAGTGTACATTTTGATGTTTTGGGACCAGGGTGCCTGTTGGCATCTCCATGTCTACCTAAGGCATGTATGGCTCCAGTCTGCCTTATACATATGTTTTAATTTTTTGTAAAACATTAAGATTTGATATAAACCAGCCTTATTTTCTGTGAAGTTCCTCCACCCAATGCCCCAGCGTGTTCATGATCACAAGATGGTGCTGAACCACTAGTAAACTCGTGCATACATGTTCTATGTTTTGAGCACGTTAAAACACATGTTCTGAAAGTAGGCATAACACTGAAGCAGGCAACGTGAGTTGTAATTCAAAACAAGCCTTCTAACCAATAAAACGAGAGGTTAGAAAAAGTAAAACTGTGACTGCAGGCATGCACGTCAGCACTAATGTTTATAGAGTACTAAGTTTAAGAACAGTGGGTACCATATGATTATTGTCTAAGAGCCCCGACACAGTTCTGACAGATTTGAACATTTTTATATTTAAACTTAATTCAGCTTATATTTCATATTATTTCTGTAATTCTCACCTCACCACAGCAGATTATGTTTAGGGGACAGTGATCTTGTGTTCATGCAGCTTCTTCAACAATGAAGAAAAAGGGGATATAATTACAGAAAATATATTAAATATGAACTGATTAGGACTTTTGTACAATTCTTTACTGAGGATAGCCCAGGTGATATGCAACATGTTGTTTCCAGTGGGCCCTACTTTACCCATTTCCAAAGCTGTGAGACAGGAGCACTGAGAGGTTAAGTGACTTGCTCAAGGTCACAAAGTGAGCATTTGGCTCTAGCGGATTTGAACCTCACGATCTTCCAGTTCCTAAGATGGCGCTGTAACTACTCAACTGCCATTTCCTGCCAAATCTAAGTCGTACTTTTTAAGTTTTCTCATTGTTGTTGGTGGCTCTTTAAGAATCATTTCTCTTGAGTTAGTTTGAATTTTTAATCATTTGTACAGAAAAGACATAATAACATTATGAGCAACACAAGCAAATCTTCACCGAACAAGGGTAAATATGAGTGCAAGAAGCACAGCTCTATGCAGAATGCATAGTATTTGAGAAGCGTGTATCTTAAAATACTTTAATGGGGAGAGGTAAGTAAAATAAATATTGACAAAATGGAATGAGTAGCTAGACAGGATACAGGGCATCTCGGTAAATCAAAGCAAAGAAAAGTAAAGAGGCAGGCAGGATAACTTTATAGAGTTATCAGTAACCAAGGAAGATACTGTAGATACAGTAGGTTTTGAGATCTGTTTACAAGTTTTGTCCACAGGTACAGGAGACATTTAAAAGCAACGTGTGTCTCCTGGTGGACCAATTATTGTGCTCTACAGATTTACTCTACCCCCATTTCTGCAAGGCGTCGGTTCGGCCTTCGGGGTGGCTCCCAAACTACATTTACTGTCAGGACATTGGGATATTACCTGCAAAAGTTTTAGACTTTGCCAGTGGTTGTGCTGCCATGTTGGGAACCCGGGTTCTGGAGAGGATTCGAACTAGTGTTGGGTGGGCAGCACAGCCACTGGCAGCGCAGCCCTTTCAAAGCGAGGGAGGTTTGCACTGATTCCACCCCACAGATGTCTGTGGTTCACCAGTAAGATTGTCTGCATGGAGCATGCTGTGTGCCACGAAGCAGACTGAGATGGCACTCATGCCATGCAGATGGTGGGTGGGTCACACGGGCATGGGAGCAGCACGAGAGAAAATCACTGGGCTGCCTAGAAGGTAGCTTGAAACTGTGGGTATAGCAGCAGTTGGGGCAGCGAGGTCACTGGGCTGACAACCAGAGCAATGGATGCACAGCCCTGGGAGAATAAAAGCTGATATGAAACAAAGCAATAACTAGTGAAAATGGAAATTTTACAATAACATTACCTCCTGGAATGAAACACAGTCTAGTGACATTTAAAAGCATACCAGGGTGGGGTCACCTGAGGACCCGACAGAAGCGCATTGTTTTCCATGCAGTGACCTGGGTTTGAGCTGAGATCATGGTGGTTGCCAGAGCTGGGAGTGCTGCCAAGAGCAGTGTGAAGCAGCTTTTGGAGTGAGACGTTCAGCTTCTGCCTTGCTTTGCTGAGGGAGACTGCTACCTTGAAAACTGTGGCACCTGCATACGGGTACGCTGCAATGTGCAAGGTCACAGTAGCACTGCCTGATGTTGGAGGTAGGCAGGCACAAAAAAGTGGGAAAACCCTATCACACTTGTAATGATAGTCAGTGACAGTCTCTGGCCCGTGCATTGGACCCCTCACCATAAAATGAGTAGAAGTGCGAGGGGAATGGAAGAGCTGAAGCAGTTGCAACAGGGATACACTCCCAGTCCTGAGGAACAGACAAATGGTGTCCGAGGATTAAAAATCTACAAAAATAAACATAACAGTTTCAGAAGTTATATTTCATTAATAAGCAGTGCAAGGGCAGCAGAGCTTGAATACCCAATGCTTAAACCACCATCAAATCAATCAATCAATCAAAATCTTTATTTATTCAAGGACATCATTGAGCAAAGCTCATTTACAAGATGGACCTGATAGGTCGAGAACAAAATAAGGGTACAAAAGCAGACATATACAAAACACTTCTATAAACAGATACAAAAATATAAACATATTTACAAACAAGGTAGCCAGGATTAATGGCTCAAAAGCATGCTAGATCAGACAATTATGATTGAAGCCTAATAAAATGTTAGAAGCAGCCTCAAATGAAAAAATGACATGGGGGTTGGTGGGAGTTATGGATAGGGACTAAATCTACTAGTATTGATTAAGTGGGGTAGAAGTAAGTGTCAGGGGTATCAGTGGAGGATTTGGTGGGGGTAAAGAATGTGATAGGACTAGGCTTTATAAAGCAATTGCATTTCTCTGGGAAGAGACTTGTGAACATTTTAAAGGATGATAGAGTATATAGGTGGTAAGCTTTAGGGTCTTCTGTAGTGAATTCCATGCCAATGCTAGGGAGTAACTGATTGCAGATCTCCTATATCGGTGCAGGCTTTTGGTAGTTTCAAAATGATGAAGTTGTTGCTTCTTAGGGCATATGACCTAGCTGAGGCCAGAGTAAAGCAATCTAAAATATAGGATGGAAGTTTGTTGGACAGGGCCTTGTATATCCATAGTGCAGCATTTTTATTCCTTCTAAGGTGTAAGGATGTCCAACCAACTGCAGCATAGAGAGAGCAGTGATGAGTGTTGAGTGGAAGATCTGTGATGAACCTTAGAGCTCTATGATACAAGGTATCCAGTTTACTAAATATGAAATAGTACAGTGGCCATAGAGGAATCCGTATAGTCGATAAGTGATAGAAATGAGGCCTGAATTATTCTCTGTCTTGAATCCCTGGTTAAATAATGTTTGGTTCTGAAGAAAAGGCGAGCCTCTGACAAAGTTTTTTCAGAAGTTCTTCTATATGCTGAGTATAATCAAGCCTGTTGTCAATCCATACCCCTAAGTACTTGAATTTGTCAACATAGTCAAGGCTTTCTCCAAGAATGGTGAATAGTTGGGGAAGATTGCTTGGTGAGAAGGTGTTGGTATAGTAATTAGTGGAGAAGAACATAGCTTTTGTCTTCTTTGCATTAAGGAGTAGTTTTTATCAAGTAGTTGGTACTGCAAAGGAGAACTCTGATTGTAGTATTTCACAGGCCTTTGAAGGTGATGGGTTACTAACATATAGGACAGTGTCATCTGCAAAGAGGTGAACATTGGCTTTAGTGAGGTTAGAATCAATATTGTTAATGTAGATGGCAAAAGGATAGGGCCCAGAATAGATCCTTGAGGTACTCCTCTTAGGAGTGATTTTGATGAGGAAAGGTTGCCTTCATTTTCACCTGTTGCATTCTATCAGTGAGGTAACATCTGAACCACTTGAGAGAGGGTGGATCTAGGCCTATGGATTGCAGTGAAGAGAGTAACAGCTCATGATCCACTGTGTCGAAGGCTTTGCTTAGGTCAAGAAATACAGCACAGACGTTCTTTTGTCTAGCTCAGTTTGCCAGTCATTTGTGACTTTGCCAATGCAGAAATGGTGCTATGCCTGGTCCTAAACCCAGATTGAGCAGGGTTCAGGAGGTTATTAACATCGAGGTAGTCTCTTAATTGGATGCTCACTAATTTTTCTAGCATTTTGGAAAGCACTGGCAGGATGGAAATGGGCCTGTAATTGTTGAGGTCCATGGGATCCCCTGATTTTAGGAGGGAAACACGTGCTGTCTTCCACAGCGAAGGAATAGAACCAGAGGCTAAGGAGAGATGGAAAAGATGTGTTAAGGGAACTGCAAGCACATGTAATGCAGTTTTTAGAAAATAGGGGTCAAGAGAGTCTGCACCTGTGATTTTTAGTGTCCAAGTGCAGTAATAGGTCCTCTCTTGCTTCAGTAAAATTGGTTTAAATGAGAAGGAAGAATCAGCCTCTGAGCCTCATTAGACTGGGATTTAAGTTGTGACCGCAGATGATTAGCTGGAGAGGAGTAAGCAAGGCCAGCCGTTGTGAAGTGAGTGTTGAATGCATTTAGTATTTCTTGTTTGTCGGAGATAGTAGCTTTATTAAGGTGCACTTGAGGTGGCAGAGAAGTGCTAGAGTCCTGCCCTAAGATCCCCTTGATGGTGCCCCAGAATTTAGCAGGGTTGTGGTAAGAGGCATCCAGCTCAGCGAGTAGAAAGCAGCTTAGCATCCCTTACTTTTTGGTGCAGCTATTTCTGGCTTTTCTGAACAGCACCCAGTCATTTGGATCTTTCGCCTTCCTTGCCATTTTCCATAGCTTATCTCTCTGAAGCAGTGCAGATTTAAGGTCGGCTGAAAACCAGCGGCAAGATTTGTTTTCGTTCTAACACTAGTGATTGGTGCATGAGTATTGAGGGCACCTATAATTATGCTGTTTAACACCTGAAGTGCTAATTCCACAGAGCCTGCAGGTAGAACTCCTGCCAGTGTGCAGAGTGGCATAGATTGTGGAGATATCCCTTGATGTTGAAGTTTTTTAGATCTTCTCAGGAGGAATTTTGCTGGGTTAGCTGGTTTGCCAGATGATCTTATTCCTGCAATAAGACAGTGATCACTTATGTCACTGAACAGTACCCCAGCATGTGAGAACAGATGGGGTTTGTTTGCCAGCATGATGTTAAGTAGGGTACTGTTACTTCTGTTTTAAATTGATTCTTGTCGGTTCATTTATTAGTTGATAAAACCCATATGTATCACAAAAGGATACTAGGGGTGCAGCTGTCTTGAGAGCCAGTTTAAATTCAGATCACCTAAGATAATAATATCTTCAGGACCAAGTTTGATTATGTTCCCAGGTGGGTTAGGAGCTTATGATCAGCAGAGGGAGGCCTATAGCAGCCAACTAGTTGAAAAGCTGCTCTGTTGGGGATAGCTATTTTAAGGGATAAACATTCGAACTCTTTGGGCATGTGATGTTGTACTAAGGCAAGATGCGGATATATTCGATTTAACATAAATAGCTACTCCCCGCCCTTGATAGGCGGTCTGTTCTGAATATTTGGTAGTTGGGTAGATTTACCTCCCTATCTGTTGTTGTAGGTTTGAGCCATGTCTCAGATATTACCAGGAAGTCTGGCATGGTGTGAGTTACCCAGGCTTGTATTAATGAAAGCTTTTCAGGAGGCTGCAAGCATTAATATGAAGGAAGCTTAATCCTTTAATGGAGGCTAGATCTGCTGGGGAGGTGATACCCTCTGGAGGTCCTGGATTGATTTCAACATTACCAATACAGATTAGCAGAAAGAATAAAAGTTTTGTGAGGGCTTGAAGGATAGGAGGAAGGAACAGTCAATGGGCCTTTTTTTCCTGCTTGGTGGCCGATGCTTTGAGATGATCCACTGTGTATTACGGCTTAGTAACCTATCGCAGAGTGCTAGTTTGGTGGAAAAGTATAAGGGGCACTGTAGATCCAGTAATGGAGCATTGAGTAAAGAGTACATGACAGGTTGTGACCCTTTTGGGGTTACCCACTGATTGTGGTGAAGCAGTGGTAGGGCATAAGTGAGGAACCGAGCGGCATCCACTGGAGGTGTCACAGGGAGGTTAGGCTGGCGAGCTGCATAATTCAGCAAGGCATGGATTGGTATGGCATCATCCTCAAAGAAAACCATAGATGAGAGAGAGAGAAACAGTAAGAGGAGCTTCCCCATTTTAATGCGGTACCTAGGGGTTAATTACAATGAGGACGGGGAGGACTGCTGAGCAGATGCCACCACAGGGCCGCTGGCAGTTTATTGGATATAAAAATTTGCTGTGGGCGGAGGGAAAGAAAATCCGGGAAGATGCGATAAAAGAAACACCCAAGAGGGGAGGGGGCGGCAAAAATTTTTAGTGCTTTCCCGGCATCTTCCTGTCTGTCTCTCCCGCCTCCTGGTCCCCTGGGTGGCCTTGCGGGCGCTGACCGCCTGCTGGCGAGCCAGCCCCGCGCTCACTGGGTGCTTGAGGGCAAGGGCGGCTGGACTGGAAGGAGACAGAGGAAGGCACAGTCAATTAATAGAAAATGCAGCAATCAAGTGATTCTGCAGTAAGTGTGATTAAATTTACACCACAAAAGGCGGGGTGTTCAGCGCCTTAGCTGCCTGGCCCACACAAATCCCACCAAAAGGCTGTAATCACAGAAACATTTCAAAATACAACAGGAATTTTGCATGAACACAATAAAGCAGTAAAACAGCTCTTTTAGGTAATTTAGGTTCAAAAGTCACAATCCCGAGGATTCACAATTAGATTCCTTCCGCTTTGAAACCTTTTGAGTGAAGCCTCCTGTTTCACTGAGAAGCTCCAAAGAACTGATGCAGGTGTAAAGCCAGGAACCTTAAACTGACAGGGGTGAAGTTTGGATTCAAACATTCAAGTTGGGAAGGAACCATTAAACACCATACCGTTTTCGGGTGCTTTCTAGTGTGATGAATGATGCTTTACATAACACTTGATGTTGCAGCCTATTAGTTCCTCCACTGGCAGCAGAGCTCTGGATTTCTTAGCCCCTAAATACTCTGAAACAGTCTTTCAAGGAACTGTATTCTATTCTCTCCCCTCCCCGGTCACTCCTAAAACCTACCTCATTGCCATGATCTTTAATTATTGAGTGTCAGTGTATCTCGTCTGCATATTAATATTGTCTTCTGCCCTGGTGATGTTTGTGAGATTTCTGGTATCCTGTCTATCTGCTGAGTCCTTGTATATTTAGTTCACTTACCTCTCCTTGTCAGGTATTTTGTGATGCACTTGTAGGGTCCATTCACTGTTGCTATAGAAGCAGCAGTCAGCAGATGGATTTCAAACATTCTGCTGTACCTATCGACTGGTGCTATGCTTAAAGCTTGGTGCATGACTCTGGGAGGAGGTCCCTCCAGCGACAGAGATGCAATACAAATTGACAATCAGAGGATGCTGTCCTTAACAGGCTGGATTGTCTGTGCCCAGGTCTTAACATGGTATTGCACAAGGTGTATGGTGCAGTGCTGTGTCACAGTTGCAATGGGCAGCACACAAGCATCACAACTGGAACTGTCCGCTTTCCTAAACCCCTTGCAATTTGGGACCAAGGGAGGCCTGGCAAGGCAAGGCAATTTTATTTATATGGCCTTCAATCCCAAGTCTCTGGGTACCTCACAACAAATGCAAGAAAATAAAAGTTTAAGATCAATAAATACTAACAGTTAAAACAGTATATATCGTGAGGGCAGTTCAAAGCTTAAAGTATAGAAATGATTTTTTAAAGATTTTTAAAAGGGTCAGTGAAGGAATAGCTCTCACCTCCTGGGGAAGGGCATTCCAAAGAATCAGGGCCACAACACTAAACGATTATTTACCAACGATTTTAAATGAAATCTCAGCACCGGTAAGAGGTCTGCCTCCACGGACAGGAGGGCGTGGCGAGGAGCATATGACACCAGGAGGTCTTTCAGATAGCTGGACCCAGATGGTGCAGGGCCTTGTATGTCAACAAGCACACCTTGAAACTGATGCACTATGGATTGGCAGCCAATGAGTGCAGAGAACCGATGTGATGTGCTTGAACTGGGAGGTTCCAGCGAAAAAAAAAGGTTCCAGCAACCAGCCAGGCTGCTGCATTCTGGACTACCTGCAAATGGCACATCAGCCTTGCAGAAAACCCAAGCCTTTGGTCTCTTCCCATGGCCTGATGATTAGTGTCCAGGAGACCCAGTGGACATACACTGCTGCTGTCCATTCCTATTGTCAGTCTAAAGGAACTCCCCTTACCTGACATCTGTGTTCCATCAACCCTTGGTCCCACACCGCGTCTGTTAGTGCCCCATCTTGAATGGCCTGTGGGCGGCAGCACCTGGTTGCAGCACTGCACCCTCTTACTGGCTGATATTTCTAGGTGGTAACCCAGTGGATGTGCAAGAGGCTGCAGCCAGGCTTGTGAGGGCTGCATTGCCTTTGTACATGGCCTTGTGGGTGTTTTCAGCCTCCTTTCCAGTCTGGTTGCATAGCCAGTAATGACCACTGAAGAACAGGTTGCAACACATACTCAGCAAGCTCCACTGGGCTGCAGTGCGCAATGGCACTAAGTGTTTGTGTCAGCCATGTAGTGCTACTGTTTAGAAGTTTACAGGGGCACTAGGAGGGCCTTTATGGATGTAAGAGTGTCACCTTGTGTGTTCTTAGGGGCAAGAGAACTGCAACCAAAGGTGAGCAGTTCTGTGCCCCGAGGATTCAAAAGGCGATACTCTTATATCCATAAGAGGCCCTCCTATTGCCTCTATAAATTTATTATAGATTGTGTCATGATATAAAAAAAATACCTTTTTTGTGGTCCTTCTCTGTGACATGAACAGCAGCCATTGAGAACCCTTATACAGGGCTCACGCATGAGGTACTCTTACGGCAATAAGAGTGTCTCACAGGCAACTCAAGCAGGTGCTGTGATTGGACTGGGACACTCCTGCGATCTATAATTAATTGTAAATGGGGCCTGTAGTGTGTCATTTAGGAATGCTTTATACGTTTATGCCTCTGTGCTGCCATCTATTGGTCAGTCACTGTTTAGTGGTAGTACTAGTAGTGTCTTAAACAATGGATAGTAAAGAAAAGAACAGAAGAGAGAATAAAGACATTTCATATAGCAAACACATTGCACAATTAGAAAATTGCTACTTAAAGTGCACTTAGTGAAATAATTACTGAAAGTAAAATTAGATTTAATTGCTGGGACTAAGAAAGGGTGGAAAGGCTAAATTCAGCAGATGTTTAAATACCTACCTCTGAACAGTTTCCAGTGGAGGGCCTGGCATATCTCAGCAGGCAGAGCATTCCCCTGTTAAACAACAAATATTGCTTAATTTATCGACTGACCTTCAGGAAGCAAATTTGAACCAAGAGACCCCCTGGGCTGAACATGTGAAAGCAAAACCAGAACTAGATGTCAGTTTTTTAAGGAGGGGTAGTACGTTCCTTGAAAATATAAAATGTTCCCTTTCAAAGTTTAAATTAAGTTAAAAGATACTGTTCTCAGGCCAAAGGGGTAATGGGTGCTTCTTCAGTACCCAGCTGGATCAGCTAGTGAACACAGCACTCATATCTTACAAGCTTAACGGAGCAGGTCCACTAGCTGAGATACTGGGAGCCTTTGTTACTATCAGCTGGGTCTGTTTTAGTCTCCATCCCCCCACCCCTACCCCCCACAACAGCTTCTCCTGAACTCAGTCCCTGTTACAGATGCTGTCTGACAGGCAATATGGTTTAGATCTTTCTTTCAGAAGGTGTTAGCCAGCCAAGAAATGTTTCATTTAGGGCTGCTGTATCAGCTAATTTATCTCTTCTGTCCTCTACTGGCCAGATACAGTTAATGCACTTGCCTAGCCAAGATTCAATTTGTTTGGACCTTCGGGGATGAGGAAGCTGAAAACATTGTGTCCTACCTGGTGAGTTAAAGGAGTAGTGCCATAGACTGCCAGTGGAGTCCATGTGACAGTTAGCTGGGTTTGTTATATTGGAATAGTATGTAAGACTCGCAGCACTGTATTGCTTGAATTGTTCTGATCGTGCTACAGTATATATCGGTACCTAAATGTCACGCACAACATATACTGTATGTACCTGGGGAGATGTCAAAATAACTACAACCAATCCATTGGGAAACTGGAAAATTCTGTCCTACCTGGTCTGAAGAGTTCTGAACTGGTTATATAATGTTTGTTACCCCTAATAATAAAGTGCCAATAGAATATCTTTCTTTCGCTATACTGACCAGGAACCTAACATACTAAAATGCCAGCAGAACAGACCTAATGGTCTCGGTCTGCTCAATTTTCAGCACCTGCACTGAGGGCCAATTCTAGGGACATGGATATGTTGTTCATCCACACTCATTGGCAGGTATCCTTGCCGCTTTAAATCTTGCGGAAGGTCTTAAGCTTGCTCCTCCCACCCACCGGGTGGTATAACTCAGCTCCGCCCCTTGACGCCAGATCTTCCTTACCACTTGGAAGCTCAGGTTCCTCCTTAACGCTCTGCGCGTTTGAGACTAGTTCCTATTTCTCCGTTTGTGGATTTAAAATAAATTTTGAAAAGACTTCAGTCTTGATCCCTCATGACCTACGATGGACAAATCGACTCCAGTTCGGAATGCCCATGCGGGCAGAAGATGTCTCGGACGGATCCACACTCCGTGTGTACTGCTTAGGCCTTGAGCACGATCCGCGGAGCTTGCGACCTGTGCTCATCTTTCTGGCCTACGTCCCTCAAGACCGTGCTGCCCGATTGCAACTGGGCCGTCCCGAGCGCTCCCTCCGTGAAGTCCAAGGAGGCCCGGTTGGTAGTGTTCCAGGGCGGGCGGTCATGATCAGCTCGAGCGGATGATCGCCTCAAGAGGAGGCGGCGCTGGTCAGATTTCTCGGTCATGGGCATTTATCCCGCCTCTCTGGGTTCTTCCTACACGGCTTTTTAAGGAGTTTTGTCTGTCCTCTCCACTAAGGGAGAAGGGCTACGCCTGCTGGACCTTATTCTCGGTCCAAAAGAAGGACGGTAAGTCCCTCTCGGCCGCTCTTGGGAGTGGGAAAGGTCTCTCCCGAGTCATCGACCATGACGATCCGACCGGCATCACTCCCGACCACTGGCCTCACGGTGTCCCGTCAGGTCAGTTGACCGAGACTCCCACCGACAGTCGAGATTTTCTCGACCTGCTGGACGGGCTGTCGCCTTTAGCAGCTGAGATTCCCTCCCGGTTCCCCTGGAGAGTTGAGGATCCCGTGGGCTCGCCTGTGCCTCCGGTTCCGGAGCCCTCGGATGGACCATCGAGCGAAGAGTGCGGTTCCGGCCGACACCTCCCGCACCGACCTCGGAAATTCCGGGACTCTCGGTCTCGGACCTCTTCTGAGTCCAGCCCGATCCCGTCATAGGCGGTCTCGGTCTCGGCACCTGATGTGGCGGCGTCGCCCTTCGTCCTCGTCCTCTCTCCTTGGACGAGGGGAGGCTTCGGCGAATCGTACGGCCAGTACGAGGACCTTATGTTGCAACAGCTCCTCCTGACCGGGAGTAAGCCGACCCCGCCGCCTTCCCGCCATTAAGTGGCTGTCACCGGAGCGGATGACACAACCCTCGACTTATCCGAGGCCTATACCCAGGCGGTTGTTCGGCCAAACCAGCTGCTCCACCGATTCCGGTGAAACCTCCGCCTCCACAGCCACCAATTGGGGCTCCGACCAAGGATTCTCGGTCGGCTAAGGGTCTACCCCATCGGCTGTCAGTTACCCTCACTCCCGACCGACCTCGGCAGGTGAAGGGTGGCTCAGGCCAGGGGCAGCTCTTGAGGGACTCTTCCAAGTCCGAAGATGATTCCTCCTTTTTCTCCAAGCGACTGGACTTGGAGTCTTCAGGAGGTCAGTCAATGGGCGATAGCCCGTCGTCCTTCCTAGGACTGCTTGGCTCATCTCGAGTCCACGGGATGGAGCTCGAACCCGTTTCAAGCGGGCCAGTATCCCCTCACGGAGATTCTGGACCGAGGGATTCTCCGACGGAGGCCTTTCGGTGGCGAGGCCATGTGGGTCCGCACTGGAGCTTTGGCAGCGCCTGCTTCCTGCCCTGCGCCTTGGCCAGGATGGCCAGGAAGTATGCGGTCCCTGCGTTCCTTGTCCGGTTTTGGAACACCCTCTGCTGAGGGGTTGGTTACCGACAGCGTTTTCGGCGCCCGGCTGGCGCCAGGGATGTGGACAAACCTCCTGACAAGGAGTCCAGAAATTGGACTATGTCGGGAAAAGTCTACGCGTCCTCTCTCGCCTTCGTCCAGGCCAGTTCGGCCGTCCTCATGGCACATTTTTCTCCGTGCCCTGTTGGGCTCCCTGGATGAGGTCATCCTCATCTTCCCGCCCGATCTGCAGACTACGGTTAAGCAGGTGCGGGACCAGGGCGAGGGCAGTGGCCAAACAGCAGCTCCAGACTGCTTTGGATATAGGGGACTCATGTGCCAGATCGGTGGCGGCGCAGTGGCTATCGTTGGCGGGCTGGCTGAGGATATCCACCTTTGCCGGATACCCCACAAGTTGGCGGATGTTTCCTTTTGGGGACTGGCCTCTTCGGCCCTGGGGTGGAAGGTCACCTGCAGAGGATCGAGAAGTCCAGTGCTACCTTGACTCGGTCTCTTCCATCTAGAAGGACAAAGGCCAAAACCGCAGCCTAAGCCCTTTCGTCCCTTCTGTGCCTCGCGCGCCTCGGCCCAAGCAACGCCAGGGCCAGCAGGCTCGGCCTTGGCATCCCAAACCCAAGCGCGGCTTCCTCTAACAGGAGGCAGGAGAAGAAAGGCCCAGGAGGTCCTCGGCCGGTCCCTCCTCCAAGCCTGCCCAGTGACGGGCTGAGGGTGTCGCCCCATCCCGCCACCTTACCCTGGGTCCCCGTGGGGACGGCCCGCCACTTCCGTTCCGCCTGGTCGCTGTTACCACGGACAGGTGGGTCTTGAGGTGGTGGAAGAGGCCTGCCTCTGGAATTCGAGCAGGCACCACCCTTCAGAGCCGTCGTCCCTCGGGGCTCGGGTCCCCAGCCTCACTGGCGGCTCGCGAGCCGCGCCTTCTCCTCCTCCAGAAGGAGGTGATAAGAGAGGTGGCGGACCCTCCTTCAGACCCAGGGTTTGTGTCCAGGTACTTCCTGGTTCCGAACGGACGGGGGCTGGCGCCATTCTCAACCTACACGACTAAACAAGTTCCTAAGGTCTCGAACCTTCAGGATGGTCACTCTGGCTCAGATAATACCATCCTTGGAACGCGACGTGTGGTTCTGCTCTCTGGACTTGCAGGGCGTTTTTTCCGTCCTATCCGTCCGTCTCACCAGAGATTCCTTAGCTTCCGCGGAAGGATCCCTTTTCGAGTTCCAAGCCATGCCCTTGGCTTGTCTCCAGCTCCAGGGTCTTCACCAAATTCATGGCAGTGGTGACAGCATTCCTGCGGCCGAGGGTTCAGGTGTACCTTACCTGGACGACTGGCTGATAGCAGCTCCCTCCAGGAAGGAGGCGGAGTGGTCAGAGATCTGGCCCTCAGGTCTGCTCTCAACTGGGCCTCCTTATCAACGCAGGCCAAGTCGAACTCGAGCCAAAGCAGTGATTCTATTCATCGCGCAGCTCGACTCTCTTGAGCCAGAGCTGCCCGCGGACAGGGCCGGTGTTCTTTCCTCCTTTGCCCGATCATTTCTGGTTGGGCAATTGCCTGCCCGGGACTTCCTCGCCTCCTGGGTCTCATGGCGGCCTGCACAGCGTGGTCCGTTGGGCCCACTGGAACATCGTCCCTTCAATGGGGACTGGCCAGCCAGTGGTCACAACGCGATCCTTTGAACCAGCTTGTGTCGGTGACTCAGGGGATGTGGAGCGCTCTCCAGTGGTGGACCGCTCCAGATCATTTGCAGGAGGGCATCCTATCTGTCCGCCCTGAGCCGACGTCTCTCTATCGACCGATGCCTCTCTGATGGGTTGGGGTGCCATCTGAGGAACACAGGCTCATGGCCCTGGTCCCCGCTGGAGTCGATGCCACATCAACCTGCTGGAGCTCCGAGGTCCGCCTAGCTCTCACCGCCTTTGCTCCGTTCCTCCGGGTCAAGTGGTCCGAGTCCAGACGGACAATCCACGACCATGTTCTATCTAAACCGCCTAGGCGGGAAGCGCTCCATGCTTCTATGCAAGGAAGCTCCGCATTTAGTCCTCGTCTGCGCAGCCTGGACGGATCTCCTAGCCATTCATGTGGCAGGAGCCTCCAACACCCTGGCCGATGCCCTGAGCCAGATAGGGGCTGCATCCCACGAGTGGTCTCTCCTGCTGAGGTAGTACAGCATCTGTTCTCCCATTGGGGCACACCTCAGGTGGACCTGTTCGCCTCCAGGAGAACGCCAGGCTGAGACTGTTCCATGCCCGCCCCCTCAGCAGGGCTCGCTGCAGGGATGCCTCTCGAGGCAGTGGACCCCGGGCCTCTTTTCGCCTTTCCCCATTTCCCTTGATCCACAAGGTGCTTCTCAAGGCGAGGAGGGACAAGGCGCAGGTGATTCTGATAGCCCCAGACTGGCCTCGCCAGTTCTGGTACCCAGATCTCCTCAGTCTCAGCTCCAGGACTCGCGGCAGCTTCCAGCTCGCCCGGACCTGCTCTCAGTCAATCAGGGAAGGTGTTCCATCCGGACCTTCAATCCCTGCACCTGACGGCCTGGTTCCTGAGCTGCTAGAGTCCAGGCCTTGGGTCTTTCCGACGAGGTCCTCAATGTAGTTGAGAGGCGTTCCGTATGAGTCACCAGAAAATGCTATGCCTTCAAATGGAAAAGGTTTTCCATTTGGTGTCAGGGCAAGGGCTTGGACCCTTCCTCCTGTTCCTTGGCAAGCATCTTGGACTATTTATGGTCCTTTCAATCAAGGGCTTAGGTCAACGACCCTAAGGGTGCACCTGGCAGCCATCTCTGCTTACCGGACGCGGGCGGGAAGCAGTCGGTGGCGCAGGAGAAGGTGGTCTGGTGCTTTTTCAAAGGCCTTGATCACATTTCCTCCAGTGCGGGAACCCCACCTCCGTGGGATCTACTGCTGGTACTGGCAAAGCTCATGGGCAAGCCATTCGAACCTATGCACAGGTGTGCTCCTCACCTGTCGTGGAAGACCGCCTTCTTGGTGGCTATCACGTCAGCCAGAAGGATGGGAGAGCTCCAGGCGCTTTCCATCGAGTCTCCTTACCTGATCTTCCACAGGACAAGGTTGTCCTGCGCCCACCGAAATTCCTTCCAAGGTGGTGTCGGAGTTTCACCTTAACCAGGTGTTTACTCTGCCGGTGTTCTACCTCAATCACACCTCGGAGGCCGAATGTAGGCTCCATACTTTGACCCTAGAAGGCGCCGCCATTACAAAGAGCGCACGGCTGAAATTCGGGAGAGGTTCGCCAGCTGTTTGTCACCCACGTCAAGCCGCATCTGGCAGACCTGCAGCAAGCGGACGATAAGCAGGTGGGTCACTTCCTGCATAGATCTCTGCTTAAGTTGGCGGGCAGGAGCCTCCCAGAGGATAAGAGCTCATTCTGCCCGCCATACTGCTGCAACGGTGGCTGCTTCCAGGGACGTCCCTATCCAGGAAATCTGCAGGGCTGCTACCTGAAGTCAGCAAACACCTTCATTACCCATTACCACATCGACCTTGAGTCGCTGGGATGCTGGGTTTTGGGCCTCGGTTCTCCAGTCTCTCTTCCCAAGTAAGTATTGGGGGTGTGCTTGCCCCCTCCTCCGGAGAACTGCTAGGAGTCTGCCAATGAGTGTGGATGAACAACATATCCATGTCCCTAGAAATACAGGTTACTCACCTGTAACAGGAGTTCTAGGAATGGTATATGTTGTTCATCCACATTTCCCATCGACCTCGGCCCGGCGCTCAACCTGAGCTTCCAGCGGCCAGATCTGGCGCCATGGGGCGGGAGCCGAGTTATACCACGGGTGGGTGGGAGGAGCAAGCTTGAAGACCTTCCGCAAGATTTAAAGTGCAAGGATACCTGCCAATGAGTGTGGATGAACAACATATACCATTCCTAGAACTCCTTTTACAGGTGAGTAACCTGTATTTTGGTATCCCCTCCCCTTGGGTTATACTGTCCCCAGTCCCAGATGTTCCACCTGTATTGGGCCTGGTCAGATTTACCTCCCCTGTACCTGTCCCATCCCTCTTAAACCCGTCCACAGTATCCACTCTACCAGCTCCTGGGCAGTGCATTCCATGGCTCCACCACCCTTTCAGTGAAATAACATATCCTCCTCCCTCTGAGCCTGCCCTTCCAGCTTACACCCATGACCTCTTGTTGCCCCACCCTCCTTCCTTTGGAGCAGCCTGACTGGGCATCCTTTATTGATTCCTTTCATGTTAATGACCTCTATCATGTCCCCCTGTCCCTCTTCTCCGCCAGGGTGTACATGTCAAGCTCCCAAGCCTCTCCTCAAGATTCTCTCGCCCAGGCCCCAGATCATTTTGGTTGCCCTCCTTTGGACTCTCTAGGAGTGTAATGTCCATCTTTAAATGTGGTCTCCAAACTGTACACAATACTCAAGGTGTGGCCTAAACAAGCAGTTGTACAGTGGAAGGATCACTTCACGCTTTCTGGAGGTAATCCCTGGCGATGCAACCCAGCATCCTATTTGCCCTTGTCACTGCCCTCCTACAGGTCTCTGGGTTGTTCATTTTGACATCTACCACTACCCCCAGGTCCCTCTCAACCTCCGTGACTTGAATCATGTCTCCTCCCAGGGTATACCCTGGCCTGGATTTCTGACTCCCAGGTACAGAACCTTGCACTTCCCTGCATTGAATTTTAGTTTCCATTTTCTGACCACTTTCCAGAGCCTCCAGATCCTCCTGCAGGCCACCCTTTCCTCCTCCCCATCCACCACTGCACCCATCTTTGAGTCATCTGCAAGAGACTCATCTCTCCTGATCCCCTCCTGATGTCTGAGATATAGGTGTTGAACAGGAGTGGCCCCAGCCCTAACCCTGGGGAACCCCACTAGTAACCCACCTTGGGGATGAGGCTAACCCTGCAGCCACCACCTTCTGAGTTTGCTCAGAGAGCCAATTTCTTCCATCTTAACAACTGTCTTCCTATACCCATTTCCTTCAGCTTAGCCAGCAGAACACTGTGGGGTACCAAATCAAACGTCTTGCTAAAGCCCAGAATGAGGGCGTCCACTGGCCTACCCTGGTCCAGGGCCCTCGTCACCCAGTCATAGAACTCAACAAGGTTTGTCTGGCACGATCTTCCGTGATGAAGCCATGCTGCCTATCGTCCAAGTACCCAGTTTGCTCCAGTAACCCCTCTAGCCTTTCCTTGACAATACCTTCTATCACTTTGGCGACCACCAATGTCAGGCTAAGAGGCCTGTAATTTCCCTACCTCCTCTCTTGATAATCCCTTGTGGATTGGCACAACATGGCTACCCTCCAGTCTTGGAACACCCACCCAGTCCTCAGAGAGATGTTGAAAGCTCTGCTAGAGGGAGTGCCAGGACATCTGCCAGTTCCCTCAGCACCCTGGGATGTATCTCATCTGGCCCAGGTGCTTTCTCCATCCAAAGGGACCTGAGAGCTTCCTACTCTCTCTACTGGGATTTCAGCCTCCATGTCCTCCCCTTTCACCCTGCACTGCTGGGCCCCCACCTGTCTGTGGTGGCCACTCCTTTCCCAAGACCCATCATACCCCTGGTCTCTACCGGTCCCACCACTTGCTCCGGTTTACCCCCATTCCCCTGCAAGACATAGCCCCTCCATCCCCCTGGTAAAACTGAGGCAAAGTACTCATTTAAGACTTCTGCCTGTTCCCCAGTCTCCTGTGCCTAACCATCCCATATCCTTATCTTGCTGATCTGCCTCCTTACTTTCCTTTTTCCCTGTGTATCTAAAGGACCCTTGTCCCCCTCCGGATACCACTGGCCAAGGACTGCTCCTTTTTTGCCTTAGCTGCTCTCACCACCCTGGTAACTCTCTTGGCTGTCAGCTCATATTCCTCCTGATCCCTTTCACCCTTGAGCACTTGAAGCACCTATAGGCTGCCACCTTTTCCTCACCACTTCCTGTACCTCCCGGTCCACCAGCAGGGTTTTCTGGCCTTACCAAACTTATGTCTTTCCTTACACAGGATCTGGTAACCTCCTGTATTCTCCTCCTAATGATCCCTACCTGCTGTTAGCATCCATATCTGGCCTTATCCTGTCCAGACAGTCTTTAGGATCCTTCCCATCTCCCTGAAGTCTGCACCCCTAAAGTCGGTTACTTCCATCCTTGTTTGGCTTTCCTCCTCCTAGGTCCAGGAAGTACCAGACTGTGGCGTGATCACGCACGCCAATGATTCCCTCACTTCTAGGTCCCTAATCTGATCACTGTCCGCCAGACCACATCCAGTGTCCAGGCCTCACTAGTTGGCTCACTCACCTGTTGTGTCAAGAACGCATCCTGGAAGACATCCAGCAGCCTCTGCTCTCTGGCCACTGGTGATGTCATAGTCCCCAGTCAGTTCCTGGCATATTGATTTCCCATTACCACTACCCTTCCCTTTCCCAATATACAGTGTCCGTCAAGATTTGCCACCAAACTTTCTTCCAGGACCTCTGTCAGTGCTGGTGGTCTGTATACCACTCCGACCTTTACTCTCTTACCCTCCAGTACCCATGCCATTTCTGACTTAACAGTGCTACACCACCCCCTTCCATCCACCCTGTCTTTTCTGAACATAGTGTAGCCTCCAGATTTAGGTCTCACTCATGCCCTTGAGTGGCCCAGGTCTCAGTGACTGCTGCCACTCTACCTCCCCTCGACTAGCATCACGGGAGCTCAGGCATTTTATTTCCTAAGCTGCTGGCATTTATCAGGACCACTCTCCACCCTTTCCCTCCTCTTCTTTCTCCCCCTTGAGCTCCCATTTCTCAACTCCTGCAACCCACCTGGTGACCCATTTCCATCTCTCCTAGCCCCCTAGAGGAGTGGAGACCCTGTCCTCAATTATTGTACCTGTTGGCACTGCCCCTTTTGATCCCTCCCTTCACAAATTTAAACCCCACCTTTCGCTGATGAACCCAGCTAGTCTGAGCTAAGGATTTCCTTCCCTCCAAATTAAGGTGGAGCCTGTCCTCAGCGTACAGCCCCTTATCCTCCCAGGTTTCCCTCCAGTCTCCCACCAGGCCATAACCCAATTTCCCCACACCACCCTAAGCCACTGATTTATCTCACTAATCTTCATCTTGTTTTCCCCACTAGCCCTTGGCACGCAGGATTTCAAAAGGAGATCTTACAGCCTATTGAAAGGCATACCTTGGCCAACTCCTAGAACCTTGCCTGAATTTCGAGTTCACTGTTACCATTTATGTTGTTTGTCCCAAAGTGCACTAGAATGTCCAGGGTTCCCCACATTCTTTTGCCAGTGAATGCAACTCATGCTTGGCCTTGTGCACTGTCAGGCCTTGGTGGCATTTGGTTGTGATCAGACAGGTTTAACCTCCTCCTGCCCCTCCCACTGGATGCCTCTGATCATGGAGTCCCCAATTGCAGTACTCTAACCTCCCCTTGCCTCCTTGTTCCTCCTCGGGTTCCCCTCCTTCCATGCCCTCCTCATCCCTTCATCCGGATTCTCCCTCAACTGGCTCCTCGCACCTACCACAATCTGGGTGTTGAAGGTAGCCCTTCACTATTGTCCCTGGTCACCTCCTCTACCCGTGTCCTGGCCTTCTTTATCCCCCCACCCGAGTATCTTTCTCGTATCTCTTTCCCATTCCTTACTAATCCATCCATCCTATCCGTTTGCCTACTTGGCTTTCTGCTCGCTATCATCCCATTTACATCCTCGCCTTCCTGCATGTCATGCTCCCTGTTCCATACCATCAGCCTCCTCCTTGTTCCCCGGTCCTCCTTTTCTTCTCTCCCCCACCCCTCTTCCCCAATCCTGTCCAGGACCCCTCTATTACACCCTTGCCTCTTGCCCCTTCACACTTTCTATCTGTCCCTGCCCCAGCTTCACCAGCATCATCATCATCATCATCATCCTCCTCCCCACACCTCATTTCTACCAATGGGCGTGGGGTTAAAACAATTTGTGAGCCTTAGCCCATCCCCAGTGCCCCCCCATCCCTACTGCCCCTCTCGGTTTCCTTTAGACACCCCCAGACTCTTGCCTACTGCTGTGGAAATTTCCACCTTTTGGGCCCCCACCTGCCAGGGTCCCCTACAGCCCCTGTGTGCCCCCCTTCCCACTCTCTGAGTGAGCCTCTCTTCACTCCTCCCCAGCTTGGGAGGCCCCAGCACCTAGTGCTTCCATGTAGGTGGCCGCTTGCCTCCTACCTCTCCAGTCCTCCCCCAGCACCCCAGCTGCCTTTGGATCCCTCTACCTCCTCCTTAAGCTGTGCCAGTTGGTAGCACACTGGGCATTTCCAAAGGTCCAAGCCCAGTCCAGTATCATGGCTGCACCACACCCTGTGCACCCAACCACCCTCCCAAAGATACCTGCTCTAGTGATATGCGATCCTTTCCCCATCATCACAGCAGTCTTTTCTAGGCCAAATAACCAACTAATCCTAGCCCAACCTCTAACTGAAAGTTTACCTGATATATTCCAGTTGAAGGCCTCCACAATATCCAACTATCACACTACTCAGCAATTCATTGTGGATGCTGCACTCCTATTGGAGACCTACCTATCCTTTTCCCAGCCCTGTGGCTGCATTATTGGATAGAACTACATGAGCTGCACCTGAAGCCTTTTCCTCCAATTGCAGGAAGGTGTTCCCCTATAAATGACCTGTGTTCTGGTGGGGAGGGTGGAAATCGGCCCACCGACTCTCACGAGAGTGTATCAACCTGTGTCTCCCTCACTGCACCTCAAGCACTGCAACCTCCTCCGGAGGACGGTCCCACACAGACACTTTATTAAACAAGTCAGCACTCCTGCCCAAAAGTCCACAGACTGATAAGAACTTTAAGCTTATCCAGCAACTAAAATCCTTTCCCCATCTGCTCAGCAAAACCAGGTTCACACAACCTCTGCCAGACCCCAGCTGTTTCTAATATATGATTTGAAATGGGACCACCTGAAACTGTTCAAAAATATAGAAAAGTCTTAAAATGTCGATATTATAAAACTAAATTAGTATTTATGACTCGATTCACAGTGAGACCAGCATATACTGTACATGGGTTTGCATTGTTAGCAGTGTAACACATGCACCCTAGAGGTTCCACACATGCGGAATGCTCAATCTAAAGAATCCCAATATATGCATGTGGAGGATCCCGAAGGACCGGGGCATTCAGGGTTGGCGGGATTGAACTCTAAGCATTAAACTGGATGCCGTAGTAGGTTTCAAAGGAGATCCCCTGCTTTGCAGGGATTCTTAGATATGACAGTCCTTGGATATCCCTGTAGATGGGACAAATGTATGTAGCAAAATGGGCACTTTATGTATCCTAGCCCTCTATGTCTTAGGCCAACAGGTGGGTAATCATTTGGGCCCCACTGTAATCCAGGGACACCATGCGGGACATACAAATGCTGTAGCAGGGGTCTCCTGGCACCCCCTAGCCTTTGCACCCTCACCTTCTCTCTCTCTCTGTCATAGTACTCTTACCCTCCCTCTTCCTTACCCGTTCCCTATCCTCAAACCTTTGCTCGGCTTCCTTCTTCTCTGCCATCTAAATTAATCAGGCAATAGAGTTGCACTTCTGTTGTGGCCATTTACACTGTGTATCTGTCTGTCTGCATAGATCTTGTATTATTCACTCTGTACCATACTGAATGGTTTTGTGTTCCCTTATTGTACCTTGTGTTGTCCCTCCAGGACCACCTTGCAAATGAGTATCTCAATGGTGTATTTCTTGGTAAAAATAAAATGGAATTGAATAGTATAGGACATGTCAGGGCAGGACCCACTTTGCCCATCCCCAACCCAACTGTCCTTCTTGAGGTATGAATCTGGCTGGGATGGACTCTGCTGGGAGCTCATCCCAGGCGGAAGAGTGGAGGCTGCCACATGTGTGGAGAGGGGCCTCTGTGCTCCTGAGGCTTCCATAGGCATCCCTACATGGGTGCATAGTGCTTTAGGGGCCTTTGTGGATTAGGTCTTAAGTTATACACACACATACATATGGGATATGCAGTGGGCTGACTCAAAATATGCAATTTAATTTCAAGTGTGAGGTGGCAGGACCATAACTCATGAGTGGCAGACCCACAAGTGAATTATTAAAACTCCCACCAGCTCACAAGTGATGATAAATTACTTATTTTGAATAAGGCTATTTTATATTTGGAAATTAACTGTACTTTAAAGTTATAGCTTTCAAGTGTGCAGTTTGCTTGAAGATTTTGCTGTTTTCTTTGATTTTTAACAGCTGGCTTCAGTGCTACACTAGGCATTGTGATGTCATCAGCATTCGAAGTTGTCTCTGATTGGTTCTGTATTCCACTGTGATGACAGTATTCTTAAAAATATCCACTGTGACAACAGTAACAATAATATTTTTACATGTTGCTGTTACTGTTGTCACTTGGTAAAGTATAGAGAATACTGGATGGCAACTATGCACAATCAGTGTGTTCTGCACAGAGGGTTCTGATTCCTCCAACCTTGAGAGTGAAGCGAGTGATCCATAGCAGTCCGAACCCTGAAGTGGCAGAACATACTGGCTATGCATAAAGTTGCTTATCCTGTATTTTCATAATGCATAGTACTGTGTGAAACGTACAGTTGTCGGTTCTTTCACTTTCAAAACAAAACTTTACTCATTCAGTCTCTAGAGGTTTCAGAATGCTGTTATACCACAGAAGGGTACAATCACATTCCATGACCATTGAGCTGTGGTACAACTGCCTTTTGAAAAGGATGGAATCTATACAGAATAACACTCTGCTATACACTATGGGCCGATTCTAGAAGCAAGTTGTGACATGCAAGGGGTGTAGTTGCGCCAAGCACCCTGCACCGATTCTATAAGGGGCAGGGTCCCCACGGCTAGTATCAGGACTTTCACCACTGTACAGGCACGCCAAATGGAAGGCGTATCTGAACAGTTGGTCGCAAGCCTGTGCATGCATACAGAAAGGGTGCAAGTACCCACCCCAGCTCCAGTCCCCAAGCCTGAAAAGCTCTGCAGGGCTCTCAAATCTCCCCAAATCCTGATCCCCATAAGGTATAATTAACAGCCCGCCAGAAATCTCGGCCCCCAAGCATCGATCCCTGTAATGTGTATTAACGGTCCCACAGAATAATCTCGCCCAGCCCCATTATGTATAATGAAAAGTCCTGCAGGGCTATTGGACCCTCCTCCCCAAGTCCCGATCTCCATAATGTGTAATCAGCAACCCCACAGGGGCTGATCTCACCCTGGGGGCCAGATCAACTCTGTGGGGCTGAGTAATTGCATTATGAGAGATGAGGACTTGGGGTACGAATTCTGTGGGGCTTTTTTTTTACTCATTATTGGGTGATCAGAGGCAGTGGGGTCACACAGCCTATGGGTCTTTTATGACATCATTTTGGGGACGGGGTGTTGATAGCCCTATGGGGCTTGTTATACTGATTGGGGGATGGGGCTGGTGGGTTGCATATGCTGGGGATCAGGGCTGTCGGCACGCTGGCGCAACCTCCAGTGAATGCAAGTACACTTACACCAGCTATTAGCTGGTGTAACTATATTTGAGGATGTCCCCAGGGATGTTTTAGAACAGCAAAATTGGGGACTTGGAGGCTGCCCTTTCAGAATAGGGCACAACTGCTGCCAGAACCCCAACACCATTTCACAGGGGTTTATGGTGTAACTGGTGTTATAAGTCCACTTTAGCGCAAGCCGCAGGCTGCTTTTCAGAATACTAACAAACAACAACTCCTGGCATAACTGCTACTTGCACCACTTTTGGGTGAAGTCAGTTACGCCAGGCATAACCCTTTGAGAATCGGGCCTCTATATTTTTGTCTTGTCATTTCTAAACCCACTCCTGTTGTGTGGGTGAGAAAATCAGTAAAATGTTGTCTCCTGATTGGATGAAACACACACATGTCCATGCATTATCCCACAGTGATTGCATGCCTGCTTTTATTTCTATTTTCACCCACTCCAAAACAATTGTCAGCCATTTTACAAGGCAGATAATCAACTACAGGGCATGCAGTTATGCTCAATATATGCAAGCCTTGGGTGGTTGGACACACTTGTCCTGTAGCATTGAGCCTCAACTCACACCAAGGCATGCATGTATCACCTATAGTGGATTATCTGTGATATATATGCATATATATGGAGAGAGACAGAGAGAGAGAGAGAGAGAGATGGTGAGGAGAGATCTGTTTCTTTCCCTGGGGCAGACAGACAGGTTTTGGCCACTACCTCCCCCAAGAGTGATCACCTCCCAGGCCTTACTGGCAGGTTCCCCATGGATTACCCCCATGACAATGCCAGAAGGAGGAGAGCCTGTCTCCACCCCCAGAGAGCACCTCCAGAAGGCTGGAGTCCTAGGTGATGTCACAGACCAGGATGGGTGGGTGAGGTTTCATGTAGTCTGCCCCACTTTGTCCACTTTTCTCCACCCGACCAGGTGGTGTACAGTGATGCTGACATCGTCGTGTGAAACAAACACATACTATACACCTTTTGCTGGCCCATCCCCACAGAGTCCCTGCAGCTAACCTACCACCCTGCCTCCACGTAGTGGCAGTGTTGTAGCAGTGTGGCTTGTTGCCCCTCCGTGGGAGAGGAGAGCAGTCAGTCAGATGTTCAGTTGCCCCTTCTCCAGCCAACCCCCAGAATCTTGAGTCCGCACTTGAACCCTGGATGCCAGTGTGGTATCCAGCACCTCAACCCCTCACACTAATGCGCCAGCTTAGTTCCTCAGTTCATAATGGGATTTCTCACATGATACCCCAGTTAGGCCTTTGAAGAGGGGCAGTGGCTCTTTCATAGGTGGATAGCTTTTGAAAAATTCTCCATTTGATAAACTGCAAAGTTACCTTTTTATTTAATGGTTTATCATTCTCTTTAGGTTTTGATGAAAACTTGGATGTTCAGGGGAGCTTATCCTTCAGGATGCCTTCCAAGTGTGGGACCCCAAATCTCTCATTCGGAGAAAGGGCGTGACAGGCACTTATTCCTCTTTGAGATATCACTGGTTTTCAGCAAAGAGATCAAAGACTCTTCAGGACACACTAAATATGTTTACAAAAACAAGTTACTGGTAAGTCATCAAGTAAGGCAAGAGAGATTCAGAAGGTACCTAATACTGTATGTTTAGTTCATGCCAGGCTTACAGATTTCTAAGGTAAAACAAAGACTAAGACTGCAGATATCGTTTCCAGTGGTTAGTGACCTGGCCTTTGGATTAGAGTCGGCAGAATATACTTGAGCCTGCCTGTCTGTCTGTGTTTTTCCTGTCAACTGATTTCTATTTGCAAAATGGATGGAATTATTTGATTGGGTAGTGGGTGTGCATGAATAACAGTATTCAGATTCAGGACTCTGTCAGGCCCAGTGGCTCTGAGAGTTCAGGCGCTGGATGGCACACCTCATGCCATGCCAGCAACCCGGATTCGGAATGGACCTATGCCATCGGGGTTGGCAGGGTAGGAGAGGATCAAGCATCCGAAGAAGTGCTCTCCTCTCCCGGGGTGGGCTGTTGGGGCTCCCAGTGCATTTGCGGCCTCTGATGGAGACCGCGGCAGGCACAGACATCGGATGCAGAAAGGGGTAGGACGTCGGCAGGCTCCAGCAGCGATGGCCATGCAGGACACTATTGCACGCTGCATCCTGAGGGAGAAAAGCTGAAAGAAACCCCCACCTCTGTGGTGGAAGCGATGGTGGGATCAAAGGCGGGGCCCCATGCCCAGTGCCTGGCTCACCGCACCACGCTCCTGGTCACCCTCCTCTCTCTGATCGCCTCCACTGGATTATAGATAGAGCACTGGAAGCCCCACCCCAGGGGCTCAGAGCCAGGGATCGTGCAGCCGGCAAGATTGGGGGGGGGAGGGCCTGAACTGAAGAGCGTGATCGCCGGGGCTTCAAGCGGGCAGCAGAGCACCAGCTGAATATCCCACTGGAGAGAGTCTGCCGAGTAGGTGAAGAAATAAAGTATACAAAAAAAAAAGATTCTGGGCTCCAATATTCTTGAACATTTGGGTTTGAACCTGAATGTTCCTAATGTAGGTATCCCAAAGCTGGAATATATGCAGCGCCTCCTCTTCCTATTAATAAAAATCCTCCTCCCCTTACTAACCAGTCCCCACCCTAACACTCCCTTTTCTCCTGCCCCTCCTTCCTATATTTTTAAAATGGTATTATACAATGGCAAGGAAAAATCTTGCATCCTGGTTGGTCAGTGACTACCCTAAACAGTGATGTCATCCAAGTACAGCATCACTGTATGAAGGTGATCATAGAGTAAAGGCATTATACTCTTATGAAACAAAGATTTTCTTCAGGACTAAAAAATTGACTAAAAAAACAATTTTAAAATTAATGTTTTGATCCGGCCCGGTGGCGCAGAGGGTTGAGGCACTGGACGCCACACTCGAACCATGCCAGCGCCCGGGTTCAGGAATGGACCGGGGTCGGCAGGGAAGGAGGTAAGATTGAGTGTTCATAGGACTGCACTCCTCCCTGGGGTGGGTTGGGGCTGATGGTTGCTCTGCAGGAGCCCCAGGTGGAGACTGGGAGCACAGCAGAGGGATCGCATTAAGGGAACACCAGAAAAATGAAAACACCGCTCTAGGGACTGGCCAGATGGCGGCTGCCAGCCCGGACACCTCTGAAGACTCCCAGGAAGCCACAGAAAGCCTCAGCAGCGCACGGGACTGAGGAAAATAGTGTGCCAGTCTTCTCCCTTGGTGCCTTCCCCTCGGAAGAGAGGGACCCACCCGTATAGGGTTACACCGACTGTCCAAGAATGGCTGCAGATCTGTGGTAAAGTGGCTTGGGAGGTAGTAGGAGGATGTCTGAGGTCATGGCAGCCCGGCGAGAGGCAGCTCCAGAGCACGATGGGGTATAAATAGAATACAAAAAAAAATGTATGTTTTATTCTATATAAAATGAGCTAATATATATTAGCAGTAATGCACTCCAGAGTGTGTGTCATTGAGGATAATGTCAGTTCCTGGGTGTTAGATGCACTCGACCTGTGGCCCTGTGCCCAGTCACCCTAAGTGTGAGATTATTTCTGTCGACACACACCCAGAATGTGCATTATTGCTTAAATGAATTCTCTTGCTGTGCCCCATCCTTGGCTACCCTCCGTGTGACATAATCATCATCCTTAAATGATTTTCAGATTTCTAGCAAAATCATTTACATTTGGCATCTACAGAATTCAGGTACATAAAATTCCCACCAAATCTTAATGTCTGGGCATTCCTTTTGTGTTACTGAAGTCATTTGTTTCAAAACAAAATCTTTTCCTTTATACTTTATTTATGTTGCTTTTTCTGCCTTGAAGTTACAGTCCTTTGCTTGTGATTTCAGAATTATTTCCATGGCAACAATCTGTGATGTTTAAATTCACTTGAGTGTGCAAAACAATTCACCAATCATATTGAAAAAGGAACTACTTAAGCAGTAATGCATGGCAGGACATGTGTTCCGAGATTACACACCTTGTGTAGTGTGTCACGAGGCGAACCAAGTGACTTTAACCACACAAGAAGTATGTAAATCTCACTACTACATGCCCTGAAGTTTATTATTGTGATTATAAAATGAATCTGCTATTAAAAATTAAAATTAAAATGAATTAGGTTCAAAAAAGTAAACATTTGATTACCGGGATCTTCACAGGTTATCTGTTGCAGAGTTACACATGGTCATGTGACATGTTTTGACCAGTGAGGTTACAGGATGTTCAAAACCCATTTTATAATGTAGTATAGATGTGTAAATGTTATTCCAACTCTCATTCACAAGCCACAATTAATTGCCAACGTTTTGTCTTATGTAGGCTTTCTCAAGGCAGGTGGTTCTAGATTTAACCAAAGATATATGAATTATACAAAACTTGCACTTGTACTACAGTTTGTTTCTCATTCCCTCATCAAGTCCTAAACACAAGGAAGTTCTACATACTGCACTGCACTCTGCTCCTTATAGCCCGTGTGGATTTAGTTGGAAATTTATTTTCATTGAAGAAAAGTACAGAAAATGATATTTCCTGTATTGTTAACTTGTAAAATTAGGACCATGTCTTTCTGGGGAAATCCAGCAGAGCTGAAAACTTTTTTTTTTTATAGCTGTCACTTTTCACTCCTGGCCACCTGACCTGCTCTCCTTATCTCGTCCTCACAACCAGCTTCTGGGACATCCAGCCACCGACCACCTCTACTGTGGCACCCGGAACTCCCTCTGGCTCCCCCACCCACAGCAGAGGGCCACTTGAGGCTAACTCCCGCAGAACACGGATCAGGCAGGTGCCATGGTGAAACCTGGGGCGGCCATCAAGCCGCTCACTTCAGGTGCCATTTTTCCCTGGTTTTCAATGTCCCCATTTTTAGTGCATGCTCAGGCAGTGCCTCCAATCTCCACTGGGGGCAGCGGCTGAGGATCGTTCGATCCCACCCCTGGAGAGAGAGCAGTCCATCGGACGCTCAATCCTCTCTGCCCCTGCGCCCGAGTCCGCTCCCGAACCAAGTCACCGCGTGGCTTGAGGGAGGCGCCAGCGCTTAACCTCTACTCCACCAGTCCGGTTGCTGAAAACTTTTTAATAGTCCGTGATGTCACAGTATAGGTTTATGACAGCAACAGAGGAAACGCAGTGGAGCTGATGTAGTCTAAGGATTAAAGAGCCTGTTTTCCTGCAAATGTCTTAAGTAATAAAGAAAGGAATATGCTGTAATTCCAGCTGTTTGTAATATTATAAGATATGAGTCCTACTGATGCCAGCTGCCAGTATTTTGTACAGAACTGGAAAATCACTTTTAAGGCGAGGGTGGCTGTCCATCATGTCTCGACCTGCTGTACTGTTTTAATGTGGCAGTAATCCTGCCTGATCTACAGGGGGCACATTTCTCATCCTGTGATCCTTCTCACCTTGCTGTCCCACTGCACAGGGGCAACAGAACAATATCCTTTACTGCTGCTCCTGGTCTGGGATGGAATCTCACAGATATTGTGGTCATGGATGCAGCTTATTTAAGGGTGTCCTTTGCCAATTTTTTTTTTTATTATTTAGTAACTGGGCAAGGCCTGTTTACAGGGGCAATCCAGGAGCACCAAGGAGGTTAATTGACATGCTCTGGGTCAGACAGTATACAAAGAAGTTTGTGGGAATCAAACCCAGGTCTGCTGGATGTACAAAGCTCATTCACAGCTTATTGCTCTAACCTCTAGGCTATACTGCCAGCCAGTTGGGCAGATTGATGTGAATCACAATTGGTAATCCACAGTTGGCCCATTAACTTCATTAAACAACGATCCACTTACCAGTCTTTTGCAGACAAAATAGCATCAGATGTGACTCTGAACTTTTCACGCCTGTCAGGCACTTTCTCAGTACCCTTGAGAAAGCATCTGACTGGCTTTAAATGTTGTGAAGCACACTGGAGATATCATAGACATGTAACGTTTGTATCTCTTTGTGAACATTTTTAAAAAAGGATTCAAGCAGCATCAGAACCAAACTGTAAATGAAGAAATAAATCCAGACCCAGTCTCAAAGAAAGTGTATGTATTAGAGATTTGATCGTCAAGTATACCGACAGATATACCTCAAGTAGTAATAAAAAAAAAAGCTGTTTTCCAGGGGCAAAGATAAGGGAAGTCCAGGAAATGTTGAAAGATATCATACAAGAAAGAGATGGAACCAAAACAGTTATATTACATCTAGGAGTGAATAATATTAAAAATGTGGACAGGAAGAGATTAAATAGAATACATAAATATATGGAAAGAAGCAAAAATTCTGACCTGTAAAATTTACTTTTCAGAAATACTGTCAGTTCCTAGAGTTCTGAATATAATAATGGAGCGATTAAATAGTTAAATAACTGGTTAAGGCAATGGACTATTCGAGAAAGCGCTGGATGCATCACCCACTGGGAGGAATTTATAAATGATTCTACATATTATTGTAAGGACGGTTACACTTAAGTAAAGCAGGGCAGGAGGTTGGGTTTGAATTTAAAATAGTTGATCTAAATTTAAACTAAAGCTGATGGGAGAAGGAAAATACAGAAAATGATATAGGACACGTTGGGAAAACCATAGTAAAAAGTAAGAGAATCAAATATGAAGATATGGGCACTAAATGCTAGAAGCTTAAATATGGCCAAAAAAAAAATCAGAACTAGAGGCCAAAATGATACAAGAAAGAGTAGATATCTGCATGATAACTGAAACATGGTGGGACCCAAGTAAACTGGAATATAAATATAGATGGATACAGGCTACTCAAAACCAAGAAAAGAAAAGGGAGGGGTGGCCATGTGTTTTAGGAAACACTACAAAGTAACTCACACAACAAAGCAAAAGAACACGAAGAGGTTGAATCAGTATGGATTACAATTCAGGAAGTTCTGAAAACAACTGTTATTAGGAGTATATTATAGACCACCAAGTGTGAAAAAAGAACTAGATGCACCTCCTATTTTCTCACATGAAACATAGACTTTGACGGCAGATAAGGACCGCTAGGCCCATCTTGTCTGCCCATTTCCTACAGGATAGGCCAGAATCCTAGTTAACCAACAGCCTATTTCTTCCTACCCTCCACAAGAATTGCCTTATGTCTGTCCCATGCATTCTTGAATTCTCCCACAGTTTTAGACCCCACAACCTCCTCAGAAAGGCTGTTCCTTGCATCCACTACCTCTCTGTGAAATAATACTTCCTCACATTGCCCCTGAGATACGCCCTCCTTCTATCTTTAAATTGTGTCCCTTGTTCTTGCAAGTCTCTTTTCTGAAAGATGCTACCCTCTTGGACTTTGTTGATTCCACTGAGGTACTTAAAGTTTCTATCACGTCCCCTCTCCTTCTTTCCTCAAGGGTATACATGTTAAGCTCCTTTAGTCTCTCCTATTGGCTTCTCTTGCAGACCCTGCACCATTTTAGTTGCCCTCCTCTGGACTGCCTCTATCCTGTCTGTGTCCTTGCAGATGGGGTCTCCAGAACTGGACACAGTACTCAGATGGGTCTCACAACTGTCTGTACAGGGGATAACAACTTCCTGTTTTCTGCTGATGATGCCTCTCCTATGCATCCCAGTATTCCCCAGCCCTCCCTACTGCCTTCTCATTGCTTGCTAACCTTAAGGTAATCTGATATGATTACCCCAGGTCCCTTTCCTTTTTGTTGTTGTTACTACTCCCCACCCATTGTGTATTCTTCCCTGGGTTCTTGTTTCCAGGTGCATTATTTTGCACTTTGCATTGAATCCTAGCTGCCATACTACTTCACTACCCACCCTGTTCCGTTATTTGACAAGACATGTTTGGAAACCTTTTCTCCTGCTATTGTCTGCTCCCCACACCTTTCACTTACCCTCTCTGTTCTGGACTTTTCCCTATTTGTTTCTCCTAATCTGGCATGACCTCTTTCTTGTAATAATAATGTGATTATTGATATCTAGTCCTTTTGCACAAATGATTTGATATGTATTTATATGTGTTCTTGCTCTTGACACAACACAAATTGTTGTGTTATCTATGTAACCTTTTGTACTGTACCTAATTGACGTGGAACCTTTTGTAAAAGAGCCTCTGGCTCAAAGGTAGTAATTCCTAGAACAATAAACTAAACTAATAAATCAGGAAATTGAAAATATGGCAGTGGAAGGAGATGCTATAATCACAGGTGATTTCAACTACGCAGAGATAAATTGGTTGGAACATAAAAAGATAAAGGGAAGTGGGGGTCAGTTCATTGAAGTGTTGGAAATGGCAGGATTAAAACAGGTAATATATAAGCCAACCTGAGTGGATAATATAGTAGACTTGGTAATAACAAACAGAGAGAACTTAATACACAAAATAAAGGTACGAGAACATCTTAGTAATAGTGACCATAATATCATCGAATTTTATGCAAAATATAGCCAACATATGCAAAGGGAAGACAATAATAAAAAATATAATAAAGCAGATTTTGTACAAATTAAGAAGGAATTAGTAAACTGGGATTGGAGGAAAGAATTGGAAAATAAGAATGTAGAACAAATGTGGATGGTATTAAAAACAAACTATTGGATCTGGAAGACAAATATGTACCAGATAGAAAATTGTATAAGAGAAGTGGTAAAAAACACCATGGTGTACAAATAGAATATTGGAATTACAAACAGAAGCAAAAGGCTTTTAATAACGTGAAAGAGAAAGGTTTAGAAGAAGTGCATAAAAATATAAAATGCCCTAAAGATCCTTAAAAAAACAATTAGAAAAGAAAGAAGGAAATTCAAAATAAAATGGCATACACTAAGGACAATGGCAAATATTTTTATACATACATAACCAACAGAATAAGGGAGTAATCAGGTGGGTCCACTGATGAAAGCGACAAGGAAGTTAGGGGTCCAAAAGATATGGCAAGTTTTAATAAGTGTTTTGGATCTGCGTTTGAAAGAACATGGTTACATTACAAATGATGTAATTATATGCCAAAACTAAATCCAAATACAACCTCTCAGGCAATAGAAGTACTTTTAAAACAACTGAAATCCCATAAATCAGCAGGCCCTGATAAATTGACCCAAAATATTTGAAAGAAGTGGGCAGTTTGATCTCAAAACCCTTAGCTAGAGTTTATATAATTCCTCCTTTGAGAGGAGGAGGGTGCATGGGGCTGGAGGCAGGCAGTAGTGGTGCCACTGTTTAAATAGGAAAGAAAACAGAGGCCTCAAATTATAGGCCAGTAAGCTTGATCACTATTTTAAGGAAAATAGCTGAAACAATCTTTAAAAATAAAATTGAACACAACCCGGACATTTTGGAGTATGTGGAAAGTAAGCAACACAGGTTTAGAAAAAATAGAGCACATGTCACAAATCATTTATGCTTCTATGAATACATAAATAGACATTTAAATAACAATATACCCATGGATGTTTTATTCTTTGATTTCTAGCAGGCATTTGACAACGTACCACATGGCAGGTATTGGTAAAATGTCAGCAATAGGTTCAGATAGTTGCATCATTTCATGGACTAGGAGCTGGCTCCAAAATAGAACACAAACCGTTAGAATTATGGGAGAATTTTATCTATTAAAATACTTAGTGGGGTCCCACAGAGATCCGTGCTGGGTCCAGTTCTCTTTACAATATATATTAGGGACTTGCATCATAAAATATCAAATCAAGTGATTAAGCTTGCAGACAACATTAAACTGGGAGGACCAGTAGATATACAAGAACAGCAAAATAGCAAGATGGAGGACTTAAAACTATTGAAAGATGGGTACAAAAATCAGATACCGTTTGGTGTTAATTAATGCTCAGTTATGCATCTGGGAAAAGGAATAAAACTCAGATATATACACTGGATGCTGAAATATTAAGAAGTACCCAGGAGGAAAAGGATTGTGGTATTATAATAGATAACAAACTAAGTTTAAAGAAAAACAAATAACGTATGCAATACAAAAAGCAAACTATATGATAAAAACATAAGAAGTTTTGTAAACAGATCTCCGGGATGTCTCTTACCCTTGTATAAAATGTGTTAGGCCTCAAATGGATTATGGGTCACCGCTTTGGAGCCCTTATGCAGTGGGAGAAATTAAACTGCTGGAGGCGGTACAAAGAAGATATACCAAAGATAGGATCATTAAGAAAAGTGGGAGATGATAGATTAAAGAGAACAGGATTTTTTTACACTGGAGCGAAGAAAAAAAGAGGAGACCTGATGATGATGTATAAAATCATGAAAGATAACAAACTATTAAATGAGGGGTAGAAAACAGAATAAACGATTGGATTGAGAGGTCATATCGGCAAATTAAAGTGGAAACAGCTAAAAGAAATGGTAGATATTTTCATTTATAAACAAGATGGGTAGAATATGGAATACACTTCCAGACAGAGTAGTAAATAGTGGATCCATGAAGGTATTTTAAAAGAGATGGATATACTTATGGAACAAAATAAAGTTAAATGGTCCGCTAAGGTGAGAATGGTTTCCATGGGTCAAATGGTCTTCTTCGTTCAAAATCCAGTATAAGAACCAACATCTGGTACAGTTTGTCTGCACAGGATCGGTGAGTGAGTGCCTTGTTGCCTTGTTCTAGATTGTCTGCCTACTAACATGGACCTCTGCACCTGAAGCCCCTGTTTTAGCTGACTCATTAACTTTATTGGAGACATTGTGGACTAGTGGTTAGAGCACCAGCTGTGGAACTGACAGACCCCAGTGGGGATGACGCGGGTGCAGTACTGGAAGTGTCTGTCCCGGACAGGTTTTCCATAATGTCATTGCCTGGGAGGGAACACAGGCGGGGGGTGGCCATCTGTTTTAGATCTGACCTAAACTTCTCTGTGCACCCAGTAGGTTCCACTTCATCGTTCAAATGCATGGCCGTGTCTGTGGGTCCAGGTGCAGGCTTCAGAATTCTCCTTGTATACCGGCTCGGGCACGAGGGAAGTTTCTAAAGGAGGCAGACTTTGTCGCCAAGAAGATGTTTGAGTCACCTGATGGTTGGTTCTGGGTGACTTCAATGCCTGGATTGACGATGAACATTCACAGTTTGGTTATGATTTCCTCCAGTTGATGTCTTTATTGGGTTTGGCACAAGCTGTTGCTTCTGCAACCCACAGCCATGGTCATGCCTTGGAATTAGTATTCTCACTGGGGCTTGGGATCTCTGACCTTAGGATTGATCTGGTTGTTTGGTTAGACCATTGCACAGTGAGGTTTTCATTCAGGATCCCCTGTTACTCCTTCCCTGTGGAGATGGTCCGCTACCACCCTTTGAGAATTTGTCCCCAGAGGGACTGATGGCAGTGATGGATCTGTCTGGTGTGAGTGTTTCATGTGCAACAAGTGTGGGTGAGGTGGTTGCAGCCTATAATGAAGGCTGTTCCAAGGCACTCAACTTTGCTGCTGGTATGTATATATTAGGTCTTCTCGATTGAGATCCCCATGGTTTGATGGGGCTCTCAAGGAAAGGGAAGACCAAGGGTCAGTTGGAGCATTGTTGGCTGGAGGACCCGGTGTGAGGGGACAAACTGGCTTTGAGACTTCACTGTGGTGAACATCAAAGGGCAGTCAATCATAAGAAGGTAGAGTTCCTGTCCAGGAGATTGCTGCAGTGAAGAACAGACTAGCTCTGCTTTTTGAACTGTGGAAAGGCTCCCTATCCTGCCTGTCTGCAGCTGAAAAAGCATTTTCATTCACTCAGTGGGAGGAGTTTGCTCTGTTCTTCTCTGACATGGTGTCCTCCACCAGGACTGGGATCTCCCAGTGGGGCACTGCTGCCCCACAGTGGCAGGGAGTCATGTGTGTCTGGAGGCCTCCCATTGTTTGGAGTGAGTTCAGGTCAGCTGGGGTGGTTGAGGTTTAGGTGATCTCAAAGCTATGCCACATACTGCGAACTGGACCTGGGCCCAACTCATCTCTCTTAATGGGATGTGTTGAACTGCTGGGCCAGTCTTCGCTGAGATTGTCCAGTGTTCACTCGAGGTTTGTTTTCCTGGTGCCCTAAAAGAGGCACTTGAGACCCCTTAAGAAACCATCTCTGACCCTGACATCTCAGCAAATTACAGACCTATCTCTAACCTCCCATTTGTGGATAAGGTTAGTGAGAAGTGGTGGCTCTGCAGCTCAAGGCACACCTCATAGCTCATGATAACTACAAGCCCTTCCAGTCAGGATCTAGGTCAAGACATAGCACTGAAACGGCATTAGTCAGAGTGCAAAATGATCTCCTTAGGATGAGAAATAGAGGAGTGGGTCAGTCCCTGTTTTCCGCGATCTCTTCTCAGCATTTGACACTGCAGACCACGTGAGTGTTGCTGGATTGCCTGAGGGAGCACTGTGGACTAACTGGTACTGTCATTAGCTGATTGAGTCCTTTCTTACAGGCAGGACAAGAGGGGTGGTTATGGAAATTTCTCATCCTGCCAGAAGTCCCTGCCTTGTGGAGTTCCCAGGGCTCAATCCTGTTGCTTGTGTTGTTCGGTGTACTTGCTTCCCTTGGGTGAGATCATTAGACAGTATAGCTGGGTTCCACTATTATGCAGATGACACCCAGCTGTGAATGTCATTATACTTGAGACTGATGGTGCTGTGAAGATGTTAAACAAATGTCTGGCCGAGATCCAGGACTGGATGCCCTCTAGCTGGCTGAGACTCAGTCCTTACCAGATGGAGGTGCTAGTGATTGAGCCTGGTTGTTGGCAGGATATGAGCGTTGCTGGGATAGGAACAGGGATTACTACTTGGCCCCATTCCTTGGTGGCCTCCACCAAAGTGAAAAATCTGGGCGTCATCCTCGATGATGGGTTGACACTTAAGCTCAGGTGTCATCCATCTTCAAGAGTGGTTTTAAAGCCTTGATTCTGCCTGATGACCTGCTGTCACTGGTATATGCATTTCTGACATCACAGCTCGACTACTGCAATGCTCTATACCTTAGGGTCACTGGGTAGGGTTCTCTGGTGCCTGCAGCTTGTGGAACACAGCAGCCAGGTTGCAGACAGGCCTTCTGAGGTCTTGTCATATGACTCTGGTTCTGCACAATCTGCACTAGCTGCCAGTTAGGTGAAGAATCGTCTTCAAGGTGGGCTTGCTCACCTATAAGACCTACATGGATCGGAGCCTGGTTATCTGAATGACCTCCCTGACTCCTGTCGTCCTGTGCACTTCGCTCCTCCACCAAGGAAGACCTCATAGCAGTTCCCAGGGCCCACCTCTGGAGATCATTCATTTGAGGTGTGGGTCGGTATTGTGGAACTCGCTGCCAAGACCCTTGAGAGAGCCCCCATCGGTGGAGGTTTTTAAGCAGGGCTTAAAGGCATCTTTTTAAAAGCATTTTAAACTTTTGTAGTTAAATTACTAAACTGCTGCAATATTTTACTTTATTTAAATTGTCTAATTTATTATCTGTTCTTCTGTTTTCATGTTTATTCACTAGTGTATGTTTGCCTATCTACCTGTACAGCGCCTTGAGCCTCCGAGGATCTGGCAAAAATAAACTCGACTTACTTACTTACTGTTTACTAGCAAAGTACTCAGTGTGTGACCTTAACAAGTCTCTTAAGCTCCCAGGGCTCCAGTCCATCCATTTGGGGAAATGGGTACAAGTGGGACCCACTGGAAATGAGATACTGCAGTTCAGCTGGTTTATGCTGGTAAATAAATTGTAAATGGCTGGGCAGTGGCATTATCCATTAGATGTCACATCAGATAATCCACTGTCTGCATTTTAATTGGAGGACAGTACCACTATCAGATGAGTGTCAGTCACATCAGATAATACACTGTTTGCCTTTTAATTACTGGACAGTGCCTCTATCTGGTATATGTCACTCACTGCAGTGTCAGTTACAGCAGATAAACTGTTATCAGGCCATCAACTGCTGCATAGTAGCACTGAACAGTGGTTATCAGAGCAGATCACCCACTGGTTGCCCACTAACTTTCAACACATTTAGCTCATTTAAATGTTTGGACCAGAAAACACACTAAGCCATCCAGGGATACAAAAATGTTTAAAAGGCTATTAAAATAATGAAAGAAACAGACACCCCATTTCAACAATGAAACATTTCACTGTCTTCTTCAAATGCTGCACATTATTTATTTATTTATTTGCTTTTGTTAACCAGGTAAGCACACTAGACACCAGGTGCTTATTTTCAGGTGCGACCGGAGAGTTACAGGTGAGAACTTCATACATAAACAGTAGAGGATACAAAATACATAGAAGAGATAGGCATTTCAGGGCAAGCATTCCCCAGGAGAGTTACGGGTGAGAACTTCATCGTAAACAGTAGAGGATACAAAATACATAGAAGAGATAGGCAGTTCAGGGCAAGCATTTCCGGGAGAGTTACAGGTGGAACTTTGTACATGAACAGTAGAGGATTCAAAAATACATAGAAGAGACAGGCATAAAGGTGGTACAAGTGTTACATGCAGCTAACAATTGGGGTTATAGAGGAATGCACATAGGAATAAACAGGGTAAGGCTACTAGTGGCAGTGCAAGGTTGGGAGGAGTTCACCCGTGAACAGTTGAGGCTAAAGGTAGACAAACCCCTAACTTATGAAGCATTTCAGCCGTGGCTTTAGGACGGAGGAGCATGAAGCAAAACAAAGGGGTGGGACAAGGACAGAGGAGCAGAACGGAAGCTGGGACAATAGTAAGTGCCTGCGAGGGATGGGGGCCCATTACAGGAGTCAGGGCAGGGATTTCTAGGCAGGGAGTGGGAAGAAGTGCAGGTGGGGCTGAGGCTGAGCCCCCACTGAACAGACTGGGGAGGGAGGAGGGGCAGTGGAGAGGCTACGGGGGCAGGGACAGGGGAAGAAGGTTTCAGGAAGCACCAGAGGAAGCTTTGAAGCTAGGATGTGAGGAGGCCCTAACTTGCTCAGGGTGAGTTCCAAAGTTTGGGGGCATAGCGTGGAAGGACCGATCTCCTGCAGTGGTCCTGGTCCTTGGAACCACGCATTCCTGGATGTCCCAGATCTTAGGTGGTAGGATGGTGGGCGAGTTTGAGGGAAGGGCTAGGGCTGGGAGGGGTGTTGGAACCGAAGAATGTTGTCAACTAAATTACCTAGAAGCAGAAGGAGCGGTGCTTCTCTGGAGGAAGCCACTCAGGTGGTTGTAAAGGTCACAGCCAGTGAGTAAGAGGAGGGGCAGAAAGTCTGAAGCAGCAAACATTATTGTAAGCCGTGTCCCATTTTGAAAGGCTGCATTTGGGAACTGGGGCAAAGTTACGAGACCTCGTAGCATAGTGTGAGGAGAGGACTCCCCTGGCGAGGGCCAAGCAAGTGAGGAGTAAGACAGTTGTTGCTCGATAAACAAGACCAAGTTTACATTTAGTGGCCTTACAGACATTGCGGATGTGTAAGGTAAGGTCCAGCTGCGGGTCAAGGGTGACACCCAGGTATTTGGCGGAGGAAACCGACTGAGGGCGAGCCATCGGCCCTGCAAGGATCAAACAGAGTGAGCCAAGGCAAGATTTAATTTTGTTTAGGGAACCCACAGCATGGCTTGGGTTTTTGAGGTTGAGGGTGAGCCTGTGGTCCCCAGCCAGGTTTGGATCGTTCAAAGTCAGCGTTCAGTTGGGAGTTAATTGTGGAGATGACTCAAGAGCTGGTCAGGAGGCGAGGTCGATCGCGTACAGGGTGGTGTGGGAATGGGTAGTGACGGATGGTAGAGAGGTTGATGAACAGTGATATATAGAGTTGGGCCAGGGCGGACCCTTGGGAACCCACAGGGACTGGAGAGAGTTTGGAGAAGGTCCGATTAAAGTTGGTGTATTGCTGACGGTTGAGAGGTAGTTTAGGAACCAAGCGTGGGAGGAGGAGGAGAACCAAAGGTTGGAGCATGGAGCAGGGAGAGAGTGGTCAACCCTGTCAAAGGCTTTTGAGAGGTCCACAAAATGGCTCCAGTAAGATTACCTTGGTCTGCACATGCCCTGATCAGTGAGGTGACAACAGCAAGGCGGTGGACGTGCTGTGCCCTTTCCTGAAGCTGTGCTGGGCAAGGGAGAGGATGTTGTAGTCCTGGATGTATTGGGAGAGCTGAGAGGCAGCGGCTTTCTCGGGCGGTTACTGGTGGCGGACAGTATGGTGTTAGGGGCGGTAGTGCGAGGATCTTTAGGGTTCCCTTGTTTTAGGACAGGGACGACCTTAGCCACTTTCCAGAGGTCTGGGATAATCCCAGTGCAGATGGAGGAGTTGAAGAGGTGCAAGACTGGCCTAGCGAGGAGGTGGGCCCCAGTCTGAGCAGTTTTGGCTCAAGCTTGTCGTGCCTGGCTCACTGTGGGGCAGAGGGCCTGAGAGCAGCTTCTGGGTCTCTATGTGACACTTGTCTCAGATGGAGCAGGGGCCGGGGTGGAGGCCGGGAGAGGGGCATCAAGGGGCAGGCGCTAGGGGTTGGAGGGAGGGGCAGCTCAGAAAAATACAGGTTACTCACCTGTAACAGGAGTTCTAGGAATGGTATATGTTGTTCATCCACACTTATTGGCAGGTATCCTTGCCGCTTTAAATCTTGCGGAAGGTCTTCAAGCTGGCTCCTCCACCCACCCGGTGGTATAACTCGGCTCCGCCCCATGATGCCAGATCTGGCCCGCTGGAAGCTCAGGTTGTGCGTCGGAGCCGGGAGGTCGGAGAGTCGTGGGATGAACAACATATACCATTCCTAGAACTCCAGCCACAGGTGAGTAACCTGATTTCTAAGGACATGGATATGTTGTTCATCCACACTTATTGGCAGACTTCTAGCAGTTCTCCGGGAGGAGGAGGCAAGACGACACCCAATACTTACTTGGAAAGAGAGACTGGAGAACCGAGGCCCCAAAACCAGCATCCCGGCATGACTCAAGGTCGATGTGGTAATGGGTAATGAAGGTGTTTGCTGACTTCCAGGTAGCAGCCTGCAGATTTCCTGGATAGGGACGCCCTGAAGCAGCCACCGATGCAGCAGTATGGCGGGTAGAATGAGCTCTATCCCTCTGGGAGGCTCCATGCCCGCCAACTTATAGCAGAGATCTATGCAGGAGGTGACCCACCTGCTTATCGCCTGCTTGGCTGCAGGTCTGCCAGATGCGGCTTCAGCGTAGGGTGACAAACAGCTGGCGAACCTCTCCCAAATTTTAGCCGTGCACTCTTTGTAATAGCGGCGCCCCTCTAGGGTCAAAAGTATGGAGCCTATATTCGGCCTCCGGTGTGATTGGGGTAGAACACCGGCAGAGTCAACACCTGGTTAAGGTGAAACCCGACACCACCTTCGGAAGGAATTTCAGGTGGGGCGCAGGACAACCTTGTCCCTGTGGAAGACCAGGTAAGGAGACTCGATGGAAAGCGCCTGGAGCTCTCCCATCCTTCTGGCTGATGATAGCCACCAAGAAGGCGGTCTTCCACGACAGGTGAGAAGAGCACACCTGTGCATAGGTTGAATGGCTTGCCCAAAGCTTTGCCAGTACCAGCAGTAGATCCACGGAGGTGGAGGTTCTCGCACCGAGGAAATGTGATCAAGGCCTTGAAAAGCGCCAGACCACCTTCTCCTGCGTTAACGACTGCTTCTCGCCCGCGCCCGTAAGCAGAGATGGCTGCCAGGTGCACCCTTAGGGTCGTCGACCTAAGCCCTTGATTAGAAAGGGACCATAAATAGTCCAAGATGCTTTGCCAAGGAACAGGAGGAAGGGTCCAAGCCCTTGCCTGACACCAAATGGAAAACCTTTTCCATTTGAAGGCATAGCATTTTCTGGTCGACTCACAGGACGCCTCAACTACATTGAGGACCTCGTCGGAAAGTCCCAAGGCCTGGAACTCTAGCAGCTCAGGAACCAGGCCGTCAGGTGCAGGATTGAAGGTCCGGATGGAACACCTTCCCTGATTGACTGAGAGCAGGTCGGGCGAGCTGGAAGCTGCGCGAGAGTCCTGGAGCTGAGACTGAGGAGATCTGGGTACCAGAACTGGCGAGGCCAGTCTGGGGCTATCAGAATCACCTCGCCTTGTCCCTCCTCGCCTTGAGAAGTACCTTGTGGATCAAGGAAATGGGGAAAGGCGTAGAAGAGGCCCGGGTCCACTGCCTCGAAGGCATCCCCTGCAGCGAGCCCTGCTGAGGCGGGCATGGAACAGTCTCAGCCGGCGTTCTCCTGGAGGCAAACAGGTCCACCTGAGGTGTGCCCCAAAGGGAGAACAGATGCTGTACACCTCCGGCAGGAGAGACCACTCGTGGGATGCAGCCCCTATCCGCCCAGGGCATCGGCCAGGGTGTTGGAGGCTCCTGCCACATGAATGGCTAGGAGATCCGCCTCCAGGCTGCACGAGTGACCAAATCGGAGAGCTTCCTGCATAGAAGCATGGGCCGCGTCCCCGCCCTGGCGGTTTAGATAGTACATGGTCGTGGTGTTGTCCGTCTGGACTCGGACCACTTGACCCCGGAGGAGCGGAGCAAAGCGGTGAGAGCTAGGCGGACCGCTCGGAGCTCCAGCAGGTTGATGTGGCGCAGGGACTCCCGCGAGGACCAGAGGCCGTGGGCTGATGTTCCCCAGATGGGCACCAACCCATCAAAGAGGCATCGGTCGATAGAGACCCGTCGGCAAGGCGGACAAGCGGGATGCCCTCCTGCAAATGACCTGGAGCGATCCACCACTGGAGCATTCCCATCTCCTGGGTCACCGACACAAGCTGGTCAAAGGATGCATGGCGTTGTGACCACTGGCTGTGAGTCCCATTGAAGGGGCGCATGTTCCAGAGGGCCCAACGGACCACGCTGGTGCAGGCCGCCATGAGACCCAGGAGCGCAAGAGGTCCGGGCAGGCGCAATTGCCCAACCAGAAATGATTGGGCAAAGGAGGAAAGAACCTCAGCCCTGTCCGCTGGGGCAGCGTCTGGCTCGAAGAGTCGAGCTGCGCCCGATGAACAGAATCACCTGCTTGGCTCAAGTTCGACTTGGCCTCGTTGATAAGGAGGCCTAGTTGAGAGCAGACCTGGAGGCCAGATCTTGGACCTCCACCTCCTGCCTGGAGGAGCTGCTATCAGCCAGTCGTCCAGGTAAGGTACACCGGACCCGCGCCGCAGAGAATGCTGTCACCACTGCCATGCATTTGGTAGAAGACCCTGGGAGCTGGAGACAAGCACAAGGGCATGGCTTGAACTTGAAAGGATCCCTCCGCCGAAGCGAAGGAATCTTGGTGAGACGGACGGATAGGGACGTGAAAAAATGCGTCCTGCAAATCCAGAGAGCAGAACCACACGCCTGCTGCCAAGGATGGTATTATCTGAGCCAGAGTGACCATCCTGAAGGTTCGAGACCTAGGAACTTGTTTAGGTCGTGGTAGGTCAAGAATGGGCGCCAGCCCCCGTCAGCCGGAACCAGGAAGTACCTGGACACAAACCCTGGGTCTGAAGGAGGGTCCTCCACCTCTCTTATCCCTCCTTCTGGAGGAGGAGGCGATGCCGGCTCGGCGAGCCGCCAGCAAGGCTGGGACTCTAGAAGCCCCGAGGCGACGGCTCTGAAAGGTGGTGCCTGCTCGAATTCTAGAGGCAGGCCTCTTCCCATCACCTCCAAAACCCACCTGTCCGTGGTAACAGCGGACCAGGCGGAACAGAAGTGCCGGCCGTCCCCACGGGGACCCAGGGGTAAGTGACGGGATGGGCGACACCCTCAGCCCGTCACTGGGCAGGCTTGGAGGATGGACGGCCGAGGACCTCCTGGGCCTTTCCTCCCTGCCTCCTGTTAGAGGAAGCCGCGGCTTGGGTTTGGGATGCAAGGCCGAGCCTGCTGGCCTGGCGATGCTGGGCAGGCGCACGGGGGCGGGAAGGACGAAAGGGCTTAGGCTGTGGTCTGCGGCCTTTGTCTTTCTGAGCGGAGAGACCCGAGTCAAGGTAGCATTGGACTTCGATCCTCTGGAGGTGACCTTCCACCCCAGGCGAAGAGGTCAGTCCCAAAAGGAACATCCGCCAACTTGTGCTGGGTATCCAAGTAAAGGTGGATATCCTCAGCCAAGCCCATGACAAGATAGCCACTGCGCCGCCACCGACCTGGCACATGAGTCCCCAATATCCAAAGCAGTCTGGAGCTGCTGTTTGGCCACTGCCCTGCCCTGGTCCCGCACCTGCTTGACCGTAGTCTGCTGATCCGCGGGAGATGAGGAATGACCTCATCCAGGAGCCCAGCAGGGCATGAGAAAAAATGTGCCATGAGGGCGCCGAACTGGCTGGCGAAGGCCGAGAGAAGCAGCAGTCATAGACTTTACGCCCGACATAATCCAATTTCTTGGATTCCTTGTCGGGAGGTTTGTCATCCCTGTGTGTTGTGGGCGCTTGAAAACGCTGTCGGTAACCAACCCTCAGCAGAGGGTGTTCAAAACCGGACAGGGAACCGGTAGGGACCGATACTTCCTGGGATATCCTGGCCAAGGCGCAGGATACAGGAAGCAGGCCGCTACCAAAGCTCCAGGGCCGGACCCACTATGGCCTCGGCCACCGGAAGGCCTCCTCGGAGAATCCCTCGGTCCAGAATCTCCGTGAGGATACCTGGCCCGCTTGGAAGCGGGTTCGAGCTTCATCCGGTGGATTCCGAGATGAGTGAAGCAGTCCTAGGAAGGACGACGGGCTATCGTCATGGACAGTCCTCCTGAGGACTCAAGTCCAGTCGCTTGGAGAAAAGGAGAATGTCCTGGACTCGGACGAGTCCCTCCAAAAGCTGCCTCTGGCCTGAGCCACCCTTACCTGCCGAGGTCGGGTCGGAGTGAGGGTAACGGCAAGACGATGGGGTAGACCTCAGCTGACCCAGAATCCTGGTCGGAGCCCCAAACAGTGGCTGTGGAGGCAGAGTTCACCGGAATCAGTGGAGCAGCTGGTTTTGGCCGAACAACCGCCTGGGTACAGAGCTCTCGGTAAGTCGAGGGGTTGCGTCGGCACTCGGGAGACAACCATAATGGCGGGAAGGCAACCCGTCGGCTTATTCAGTCAGAAATCTGCCACATGAGGTCCTCGTACCATCAACCAACCACTGAAGCTCCCCTCGTCCGAGGAGGAGGACGAGGACGAAGCAGCGACGCCGCGTACCACGTGCCGAGACCGAGACCGCCATCACGGCGGGATCGGCTGGACCAGCCAGATCCGACGAGACCAGGCTGACAGCCCTTCCGAGGTCGGTGCGGGGAAGTATCAGCGAACCGGCCTCCCGCCCGGCTCGGAGGGTTCATCCGAGGGCTCGGAACGGAGGCACGGCAAGCCCACGGGATCCTCAACTCCCTCCCGGGGGAACAAGGAGAGGAATCTCAGCTTCTGTAGCGACAGCCCATCTAACGGTCGAGAAAATCTCGGCTCGTCGACAGGAGTCTCAGTTGACTGACCTGACGGGCAAACGTGAGGCCAGTGGCCGGGCCGAGCGTGACCGGGTCGACGGGTCGACGACTCGGGAGTAGGGACCTTCCGCTCCCAAGAGCGCGACGGAGGATTTACCCTTGTCCTCTTTTTGGACGAGAAAAAAGGCCAGCAGGCGTTGTATACTCCTTAGTGGAGAGGACAGACCAGCTGTAAATGAAGCTGTGAAGAAGCCCAGAGAGACCGGATAAATGCGTGGCGAGAAGAAGACAGCGCCGCCGCCGCCTCTCGAGGGCGATCATCTGCTCGAGCTGATCCATCGAGCCCACCATGACCTCGCCACGACCGGGCCTCCTTAGACTTCACCGCAAGGGAAACGCTCGGGATGGCCCAGATGCAAATCGGGCAGCACGGTCTTCGAGGAGCGAGGCCGAGAAGGAAGAGCCAGAGTCGCAGTCCCGCGGTGTGCTCAAGGCCTCAAACAAGTAGACACACGTGGGTGTGGATCCGTCAGACATCTTCTGCCCGCGAGACATCTCAAAACCGGAGTCGTATTTGTCCATCGCGCCGCGAGGGATCGAAGACCAAGTCTTTTAGCAAAAACTTTCAAATTGCAAAACGGAAGAAATAGGAACCAGTCACAAACGCAGAGCGTAAGGAGGGAACCTGAGCTTCAGCGGTAAGGAAGATCTGGCGCCATGGGGCGGAGCTGAGAGTTATACCACCTGGTGGGTGGAGGAGCCAGCTTGAAGACCTTCCGCAAGATTTAAAGCGCAAGGATACTGCCAATAAGTGTGGATGAACAACATATCCATGTCCCTAGAACAAGGAGTTAAAGGAGTTTGCAATGGTAAGGGGTTGTTGCAGCTGACATCATCAACAAGCAGGTCAGTGACCTGAGGTTTAGCTGACCCCCGATGGCATTTTAATATTCTGCCAGAAACTCCTTGGGCTGGTGCCAGAGAGAGTAGGGCAGCTTTACAGAACTTGCTTTTAGCTGAGCGGATGGCACTCTTGCATGAGTTTCTGAGGTGCCTGTAGACCATATGATCTTCGTTGTTATGGGATACCTTATAGGATGCCCAGCATTTGTCCCTGGCCTTCATTAGGAGAGTAGTCTGCCATTTAGCCATTTGTTGACGGTGCCCTCACCCTTCTCCAGTGAGGGGCATGTTTGTTCTGAAGGGGATCAATTCAGCTAGGAATGGATCCAAGGCTTTGTGAGGGGTCAATAGAGGCTGTGACCTCAGACCAGTCGACAGCTAGGAGGTCGGACAGGAAGTCGGAGGATTAAATTTGGAATAGTCCTCAGCTCGATCACTTTGCTAGGTATTTTAGGCTGAGAGATGCCCCAGACACAGTAGATAGGAGAATGGTGGGAGATGGCGTCTGGGAGCGTGCCGAGGATAAGATGTTGGCAGGCCTGTTGGAGAGGAACCAGTCGATGGGGATCCTGAGTTCCCCTGTGCAGAGAGCCTGGTGGGGTCGGTTATGATTTGGCTTAGTGAAGGCCGAGCAGTGGCTCGTACAAATGGCAATTGGTTCCCAACCAGTTGAGGTTGAAGTCACCAAATACGAGGGTCTGCTAGGACCTCTTTTTGGGTGATACAGTCAAGCAGGGAGGAGAGGCCTGGCAGCGCAGTCTTGGGTGGGATGTAGGTGCATACCAGGTGAATCTTCTTTGAGTGCCCCTGCAGGAGGAGGTGCAGGAACTCACATGCAGGTAGGTCGGTGGGTGAGTGGTCGAGGGGGACAGGTTTAGGTGTGCCTTGTAGTAGAGGATCACCCACAGCCCTTCTTCTTGCCCGGTCTGTCATGCGGAGTGGCTATAACCCGGAGGGTGCACTGGGCATCAGGTATGTGGGGTTTGAGCCAGGTTTCAGAGGCCCAGGATATCTGGCTGGTGAAGGCAACCCATGCTGTGAGCTCAGCCAGGTTACGTGAAGGCTACTCACATTCATGTGGGCTATTTTGAGCCCTTTGGAGGAACCAGGGGGTGGGTTGGGAGTCAGAGGGGTGGGTAGCGGATGGAGTGGAGGGCCATAACCTTAGGTGGGCCTTGCTGGTGGTAGGGAACTTAAGGACAGGGGGTAGAACGCTGAAAGGGAGCAGCGTGGGAGAGAGAACCAGGGAGAAGAACTGGGGAGTATAGAGTGCGGTCATGAAAGGGATTCGACAATAAGGAAAAAGTGAGAGGGAGGTAGGGCTAGAGTTAAGTGAGTTACCAGTGTGCTAGGCTGATGGAGCGGCCACTAGTGGTGGAAAAATAACCTGCAGATGGCAAACAGGGCTGATAGGTTATTTTCAGCACCAATAGCTCACCACAGCCTATTTAACGAGGAGCTGACCAAGGGTGGTGGTGGGGCGGCGGGCTGAGCTCCGACACGGCTGTGGAGGTGCTCCGGCCGTTTAAGTTTGGCGCCAAGGCTGCCGACCCAGGAGGGAGAGAGTCCAAGTGGAAGGCTGCAGGCGGGCTGTGTTACAGCGCGGTGCAAGTGGAAACCACCGTTGGACGTCAGGCCAGTGAGCTGCTTGGTGCAGGAGGGCTGAGGTTCACTGCAAATTACCTGGGTTTGAGCATCCTGCTGGGCTGCTGGGGAGGGTCACAACGGAGCCCTCGACCACCGACACTCCAGGGGACATCTGCTGGGGTTTCGAGGCGTCCTGCTGGGCTGCTGGGAGGGTCTGGCCGGAGCCTCACGACCGCCGAGACTCCGGGGATGTCTGCTGGGTTTTCGAGCATCCTGCTGGGCTGCTGGGGAGGGTCACAACTGGGAGCCCTCATAACCGCCGAGACTCGGGGACGTCTGGGTTTTGAGCGTCCTGCTGGGCTGCTGGGGAGGGTCACAACCGGGAGCCCTCACGACCGCCGAGACTCGGGGACATCGGGTTGGACTTTCTTCCAGTGAACTCTACTCGCTTCCCAGCAATTTTGGGTTACTATCAATCATAAGCCTGAGCTTGTCACTGTACCTCCGCTCCGCTGCTGAGGACATGGGTGATCTTGGGGGGACTCTCTCCTGTCACTTCTCACTTTCTGTTTTGTTATTTGATTGAAGTTCACTTGGCTCACAATTAGGCTCTCTTATGCTTAAAACTCTAATGCCCCACAGCTGATTGCTTGACTCTGCTCTGATTATTTATAATACTGAGAATGGAAATGCTGTCCAGGACACCAGTGTAAGTCTGCTCACATTTTCAGTTAGACCCAGGATTTGTAACTTTCAAATGTTCAAGCAGCAGGGATGGTCTCGGTGTGGAGGGTGATGTGGAGAATAACACTCCTCCTCTCCTGCTAGTTCACTGCAGTGTCAGCACAGGGTCTGTAGTGTGGGATGTGAACCCATGACATTCTGGGCCCAGAGGTAAGAATGCTAACAGCTGACGCACACTGAATCTGATTTTATACATTTGCTATACAGCTTGATTAGCAAAATCCGTTGTTTCCTAGTCCTAATGATGCAATTGAGAGCTGTTCAGATTTTTATTCACTTTCTGTTTTTCCTAGTTTTCTTCTAGCCATTATTCTCTCTTCCTGGCCTTCCACCCTTTGTGCTCTTGAGTGGTGTGCCATGGCTCCATTTGCCTGAGACTGCTGTCCAGTTTAACTGTTGGGACTATCCATGTTATTCAGTGTATGGTTTATTATGAACATGACATAAACAAGGAAGGAATATAAGTGAGCCGGCAGAGCAGTAGCGCTGCTTGCAACACAACAGCGAACCAAGTTCGGTAGTGAGCTCAGGCTGTCAGAAAGCCGCCAGGGAGGAGGGTCAAACATCCAGAGGACTGCTGTGCTGCCTCCTCCTCCTCCTCCGTGTGGGGTGGGGGGGATTGCAGGGCCTAGTGTAAACCTGGCCCCCTAGCGGTAAGCTGGGGCAAGGCACCTGGGATTGCTGCAGAATGAGTGGAGGTGGGCAGATGCTGACGCATGGCATGCGGGTGCGTGGGTCAAGCATGATGGCATCATTGCACGTCCATCCTCAGGGAAGAAAGCGGAAAACTCCTCGGTGTCAGGATGGCACTTGGATTCTTGCAGGCCCTGCACCCGACTAGCTGGGCTCTCTGGTCTAACTACTAAATCACATTGGCAGATTGGGAACTCTGCCAGTGGGCAACCCTGGGGTGCTGGCTGGTGGGAGTCCCAGTGGACGTCAGGGTGATGGGGTTAGGCTGATGGTGCCTATCCACAGCGGGGCGGAGGAATATAAACATATGGTTAATCTAGCCTTTCTATTAATTTTGTAGGTCAGAACTCCTTGCGCCTCTTTTCACCCTCCCAAGCATTGTAGCCATACCCAAATTTGCTACCCACATCCCGTAGTACATCATATATCATGTAGTTCTATACATTTAGCATCATGTTTACTTCAAACGAAGCACAGCAGGAGTGGATGTCAGACAGTAAGAGTAACACATCTAATGATCTGGGCCCAGAATGCAGCCCCTTCAATAAACTCGTAAGCCATGGCTTTTTGGAGTATGCATTTCTGCACCTATGAAGGTGACTTAAAAGTTGTAGTGCAACCAGTGGGGTCAGATTGGGACCTACAGGAAATGCACTGAAATCTGGCCCATCATTGAACTGCACTCATTCACTGCAGGATGTCTGCAAGAGGTTTACTTACAAGGAAATTCTGCCTGCTGTACTCAAGGAAGACAAGTTTAGTCTGCCAGAGTATTTTAATACTCTTGTCGTTTGATGGTGGTAAAACAAAGCCACACTACGGTAGTGGAGGTGCACAAGTATTTGAACAGGAACTCTGAACAGAAAGTGACTGGGTGGCTGGCCGTTGGCATAGCAATTGGTTTCCTCTCTGCGACACTGGTGACGCAGGTTCACGAACAGACCCGGGTCGTGGAGGGCCAGCTGGGGAAGAAGGATGGAGCGTCCCAGGGATGCCTTGCCTTCTCCAGTGGGAGGCGGGGATGCAGCCCGATGCCTGCTAACCTGGCCGGAGCCAGGACATAGCAGGACATCTGGGTCTGGGGAGTGGCGGACGCCGGTGGGATGCCTTGACGCCTGTGGCACGCCACTCCCGGGAGAGAACCAGGAAAACTGCTTTCTGGCAGGCGGATGATGGTCCCTGGTCCACTGCCTCAGGCCCGACAACCCGACCTCACGTCAGTGGCACCCAGGCCAAATTTGAAGAGCGCACTGGCCAACCCACTGGTGCCTTCCTCTGGAGGAAGGGACCCATCCGTAAAGGGATATGTGGGGTTATCTGGGTGGTCATGATGTGAGGTAAGAGGCCAGTGTTGGGAGAGAAGGCGAGCAGACAAAGGAACCTAGGGAGACCGAAGAAGAGGTCAGCCAGGGAGGGAGGGGGTGTATAAAAAAAACAAAAGAAGAAGAAAGTGACTAGGCACAGCCTCATTATTTAGTGATAATAGCGAATGTATATGGGTGACCGTCAAAATGGTGACCCCATATTTGGCTACAACTCAGGATAGGCGACCACATGAGTGAGTGACTACTGCTACCACGAGGGAGGGAAGGCCACTGGAAAGAGGGAATGGTGAGGGAAGGGAGGGATAGGGAAGAGGGTTATCCAGAGGAACTGTGCCTGCTGCCACTGAGCCAGCCATGTGGTATGGTGGTGAGGGGCTGGCTCGGCACAGCAGGTACTGGGTTCGGGGCTGGGGATGGGAGGTCTGAATTTTGTCATTACCTGCGGCTTCCAGACTAAATTTTTTCTTCAGCGAATTTGTGCCCCCTTCCGACACACCCCAGAGTTAAGAATCCTAATTCAGGGGTGCGGGTGCAGCCCACCTCAAAAACACTTAGGTTGCCAGGTGTCGTTCACTAGATTTGCTTTCCGTGACATACAATCACCATAATGGTGATCATGTTCCATGTTCTCTATTATGACATAGAATCCTCAGCCTCCACAGTACACCAGCACCATAAAGAACCACAAAGTCCCTACAGGAGTTTTGGTCCAGAAATAATTTTTCTTTAAGGTGCAGAAATATAAAGGTGCCATAAAGTACCAGGTAGCAAACAGATGCATGCCCAGCTCTCACAGGATGTCTGAAGTTTGCGCATTGCAGATGCACTTTTCAAAGGCTAACCATTAGTCAATGCCCTTTATACTATATATACATATGTTATGTATGAATTTATCAATATATCATAAGGCAATTTGTCCTTTCAGACCTAAAGAGAGTCCAAAATAAAATTACATTGCCAGTGCTTGCGAAAATATTAAAAACAAGTTTGGAAACAAGGATAAAAGCAAAAGCCATTTAAGTGCAATGGCTTTGGTTTTATCCTTGTTTTAATTGGATACAAAAATATCTGGGGTCCAATATTCAAATTTTGCACAAGAGCTAACCAGTCTTTGCCCGCACAAACTGGGGTTTGCACTCGATCCCATATTCAAAAGGACCGTTGTGTGAGTAAAGAGGGTTATACCTGCATAAACATATAATGTATGCGGGTGGGCAAGGTGAGGGAGCATGGCCATGAATAACCACACTACTTCCCATATTCGGCGGAGTTGCTCTGAGAAAAGGGTTTAGCTAACTGCCATGGATTATGAAATTGCAAGTGTACTTTGGTTTGATTCGCAGGGTGGGGTGGGGGGACTACTGGACACAAGGGAGGGTTTTACATTTTACTACGGGCTGGCAGTCAAGGGAGTGGGGATAGCACTAGGAGTTTTTAGTTACATTACAAGCTGGCAATCGGGGGCACTACCACTAGGGTGTTTGCTTTTCATTACAGGCTGACGATTGGAGGAGGGGCCACTAGCACCAAGGAGGGTTTTATTTCATGACAGGCTGGCATCAGCGGGAGGGAGACCACTAGCACCAGAGAGGGTTTTTAATTACATTATGGGCTGGTAATTGGAGGAGGAGACCACTAGCACCAGGAATTTTTAAAATTACATTATGGGCAGGCCACTGGGGAGGGGACCACAGAGCACCACAGATATGTACACATATGTGGGACTGGGCAGTTAGGTGGCAGCCTCACACTAATCTGCCTCACTACCCATGTAAATGAGTCCATAATTGTCATGCAAATGGCCCCATAGCACCTTTCATGCCCAGTGGGCCTGTTTGAATATTGCAGATAGTGTTCCTCGTTATCCACTCTGGTGGCATACTGCAGGATCCATGTCAGGCAGCGCTACTTGTTTGTTTGTTTGTTGAGTTTTGTTGACCGGTAAGCCCACTGGGCCTAGAAGTCCCTTTTCAGGGCGACTGCGGGGATACAGATGGTAAGCAACTGGAAACTGAACCAGATTAAGCTGTTGGTGGTATTTTTAGTGAATGAGGAAATTTGGCCAGGACACCAGGAACAGTCCCTACTCTTTTCGATAAGTGCCATGGGATCTTTAACATCCACCTGAACTACCACCAATCCAGGCAGATGGGACCTCGGTTTAACGTCTCATCCGAAGGCGGCACCTCAGAAGTGCAGCACCCTCTCATGCTGCACTACAGTGTCAGTATTGGGATATTAAGCCAAGTGACAGATGTGGGAACTGAACCCACAGCCCTCTGATCTCCCGGCCTCACTTAGCAGTGCACCACCATAGCCCTATATTCAGTCAAATAGTGCCCATGTGCTATTCAACTGACTGTAGCATGCTCGGTTGCAAGGCACAACACAAGGTTTTGCACTCTTTTGAATATCGGACCCCAGGAATGCACACAAATGCTGAAGAGGTGCCACCAACATAAGCCATGGGACCACTACAGAAAAACAGAAAATGGTATATATACACACACACACACACAATAATTTAGAGCATGTTAGTTTCATATTTCAGAAGCAGCACAGAAAGTAATCTCCCAAGTAGAAGACAGACTTCTCAATATAATGTCTTGCACTGAGGTGTCTTCAGAAGGATGAAGTCTCAGCATGAGACATATGTAAAGGATTTTTGCTCCTATTGGGGAGACTGCTTTCTGTGCCACTTTTTGAAATGTAGAACTTGCACAATGAGTTTGCTCTAGTATGTTTTAAATATGTGTGTGTGTGTGTATTTGTGCATGCATGCATGCGTGTCTACATGTGTAGGTGTGTGTGTGTGTCGTGTGCTGAACTTTAGTTGTTTCTGTTGTAGTTTATGAGTCCACAAATGGAATTAAATTTGTTGTGTTACAGTATGATCCGATTTTTGATTTTGGATTTTCAAGCAGCAGTGCAAGAATCCAGTGAAACTTTTAACCTATACTTTTATTCTCTTTAGATTGCCCTTATCTACTGACTTGTATGACACTCTTCTTTCCACAGTTTGAGTCTGCTTTAGTACTTTTTTACATCTGAAATAATAAAAGGCACTCCTTTTAATATTGCTCAGACCAGGTTTTCATTACTATTCCCAGCTATTTTGAACACCTTCTATTCCACAAGGTCATGGAGCAGTGCTTGCTGTATGCTAGTTCATTTTAGTCACAACAGAAATTATTTTTAATAATTGATGTACAAAAACAGCCGAGAATACTGATAAAAGCCTGATCCAAGCCATATTAATTCAAGGCACCACTACCCTTTCTGTAAAGCAATGTTTCCTCAGTTCTCTTCTGTACCCCCACCAGTTTAGGCTATGACCCCTCATGGTTCCTTTATTTATTTAAGAATCAGTTTACAACCTTTGAGCCAGAGGCTCGTTTACAAAGTGCTTCGTCACATAAAGACATACATTGCGTTTCAGTTACATAGCACAGATTTGCCAAAATCAGTAGGCATTCACCAGAGGTGCCACGTCACATTGTGGTCAGACAGATACAATTGGGTACAGGGTACATGTAATCGATAGCAGGTATTAAAAATGTTGGTATCAAGTGAGCAATTCTGGTAGATAAACATTGAAACAGCTGGCACTGGCCAGGTTAAACCTAGGCAAGGTGGACATGGAAGTGGTGTAGGGGATGGTTGGGTGGAGAGCTGCCGGGGGCATTGTCAGGAGAAAAAATAAAGAGGTGGAGGCTATGTTCAGAGACAGGAGCAGTTCTGAGTGCTGAAGATGTGGTTTCGAAGTGCGGTTTGAATGTGGAGATGGTGATGGCATTGGTGATGGTGGCAGGGAGAGTTAAACCAGGTTGGGCTCTATAGCTGAGGACCTCTGCACAGCTGGTTCTTGTTCTGGGGACCTTTAGAGTGGTCTTGTAGGAAGACCGTGTTGCAATGGTGGGAGGGCTCTGGTGGATGGATGCTGTTACCCAGGGGAGAGCCCAAGTAGGGTTTTTGGTGAGAGACAGGTCTGGTATCGGAGCCGTTCATCCAGGGTAAGCAGGTTAGCATCAACATATAGCTGACAGGTGTGTGTGAGTCTGGGGCACCAGTAATTAATCTGCACGCTTTATTCAGGGTTAGGTGAATTTTGTTTAGTGCAGTGGTGTCGGCACCGTTATACTGTGAACCATAGTCTACAAGGGACAGAACAGACGATGTAACCGCTAGCCGGAGAGCATTTGGGGAAGGCAGCTTTTATGGCGAATAGGATGCCAAGCCGCAGTGTTGGTGGCGGATGTTAGGGTGTCGATGTGGGTGTGAAATGTGAGGGCTGAATCGAAGGTAACCCCAAGGTATTTGTAGGAGCAGACTTTCCAGTGGTTGGTTGGTGCTTGGAAGGATATAGAGTGGGTGGTTGCTAGCTTTGTTTTGGGGTGTGAAAGAGCATAGTTTTGGTTTCTTAAGTTGATGATGGTCTCGCTCCTTAAACCAAGCCTCGGCACAGTTGAAAGACTCCTGTGAGAGTCCTGTAGGAAGATGGGATTATGGTGGGTGGCAAACAGGACAGCGTCGTCTGCATACCAGGATTTTGCCAGAGCATGCACTGGGCAGGTGTTCAGATACAGTGAGAAGAGAAGGGGCCCAGGATGGAGCCTTGGGGACCCCAGAGAGAATGGGACGGGTAGTCGGAGGTGTGCTATTAATCTTGACACACTGGGATCGAGTGTCAAGATAGCTAGCACACCATGCCAGGGGCCAGCGAGAGACCAGTGAGGCAGAGTGCGTTCAGCAGCAGTGGATGGGAGACAGTGTGAAAGCCTTTGAGAGGTCAATGAACACTGCACCAGTTAGGGAGCTGGTATCCAAGGAGGAGTGTAGGAAGTTGGAGAATTCAATAAGGGCAGTGCTGGTCACTGGACCATACAGAGCCATGTTGCTCTGGGCATAAGATGTTATGTTAGCCAGATAATCAGTGATTTGAATGGCCACCACTTTCTCCAGGGCTTTAGAGGGAGGGAGGATGGAGATTGGCCGGTAGTTGTGGGCACGACCTGTCGCCTCCTTTATGAATAGGTGTGATAATGGCTGTTTTCAAGCTGTGGGGAATTGTCCCAGGCAGAGTGACTGGTTAATTAGGCTTGTGAGAGGTGCAAGGACTTCATCTAGCACCAGCCTGAGGATGCTGGGGTCCAGTGAGTCACTGCCGGGATTGTTGCCATTGAGAGCTTTGGTTAGGATGGGTCAGCTTCCGGGTGGAAATCTTTGCAGGAGGAAGCTGGGGTGCTGGAGGACAGGGGAGTTTGGCTGGGGGAGGGTCAAAGGATACTAGGGAGGACTGAGCTAAGGTCAGTGAAAGTGGTGTTGAACCAGTTAGCTATGGTGGCAGGCTCGGTGGAGTTGTGCCATTTCTAGTGAGCTGGGATGGGGGCGGGGAGCAAGCTTACCATTGAGTTGCTTAATGTTATCCCAGAAGGTCCGGGCAGAGCCCAGGAGGAAATAAAGGGAGGCCTGGTAATGGTCTGCCTTGGCTTTCCTGATGGCCCATGAGCATTTATTTCGGGCTGCATTGTATGCTTGCCTATCAGACAGGCGACCTGTTTCAGTGGCAGGTGCCAGAGGTTATCCGGTTTCTAAGTAATTGTAGGAGGCCGGGCTAACCAGGGTGTGTTCTGTTTTGGACGGGTTTTGGTTAAAGGGTGCAAAGAGATCACAGGCCATGTTGAAGTTGTGGTGAAAAAGGCGAGGCAGTATCAATGTTGGTTGCCCGCTGAATGGGGACCAGTCTATCTGGGTGAGGTGCCTTAAGTTTCTTCAGCCCACCAGGCGGGCGCCTGCGGAGGGTGGTCTGGGCTTTGGGTTTGGGATTGGGGTTACCCAGTGGAATAGGATAGGGAGTGGTCACTCAAGGAGTCTGGGAGGACCTGGATGTTTTGGATTTTTGTAAATTGGGTTAGTTATAATAACATCCAGCAGGTGCTGAGTACCCTCTTAGGGTTAAGTCTCGTGGGCTGGGTGACGAGTTGTGTCAGATCTTGGCGGCAAATGAGTCTCTGGTGGTGGATCTTGGAGGTGCTGAGCCAATTTCGTTAAGGTCCCCCACTAGGATTTGTTCTGCCTTATGGTGGAGGGTGGCCAGGTAGTCCGTTAAAGATATTAGGGCTGGGTGCTGGTTCTTTGGGGAACATAGGCTGTGGTGAGATAGAGAGGGGCTCCTAGAGGGGTCTGGGGTGAGTCTGAGGTAAGGGCCTGGGCCCCATTTGTGAGGGCAGGGTGGGGAGTGCATGTCCAGGTATTGTGTCCCTGTGTAGATTGCACAGCCACCCTCGTTTCTCTTCTCGGTCCTCCGGTATAAGGTATAGCCTGGGAGGGAGACAAATGAGTCTGGAGTTGATTTGGACAGCCAGGTTTCAACCAGGGCTATGATGTCTGGTTGGTGAGCCAAGGCCCAGCACTGTAGGGCGTCAAATTTCTTCAGCAGGCTGCATATGTTCATGGAGGCTACTCGAAGACCAGTGGGCTGAGTGGGTGGATGGGAGGGGCAGGGCCTGGGTTGGGGTGTATGTGTCCCGTTAGGAGTAGAGGAGGAGGAAGTGCTCTGGTCAGAGGGAGGCTGATGGAGAGTTACGGGAGGCGATATAATAAGGAATGGGGTTTGGTTGCTACAAGGGGTGGGTAGGGTAGCACAGGCAGAGAAGGCCTGAGTGATCAGAAGTGCAAGGGGCTGTGGGGAGGACAGGTGATGTCTGGAAGGGGGTGAGGTGGAGAGAGCAAATGGGATGTGGAGGAGGAGGAGGGTAGGAGCAGTGGTAAAGGAGGAGGGAGGAGGAGGAGGTGAGTAGGAACACTGGAGTAGTGAGGTTGAGGGTTCATAGGGACAGTAGGGTATGTGGAAGGCAAGGGAGGAGGAGAAAGAGATAGACTGGTGAGCAGGGGATGCATGTGCATAGTTGGGAAGGTTGGTGGGAGCTGAGTGAGGAAGAATGGGGGACTAGGATGAAGAGGGAGATAGTAGTGAGAGATCACCTCAGAGTCTAGTTGCTGCTATGGTGTGGTGGCAGCGCATGTGCCTGAAGTGCACAGAGTACTGGGTTCAAGCCTGATCAGAGCAATAGGAGAGAGCCAGACCAGTGGCTGCAGCAGCAGGAGCTGTGCTCAGGTTTGTAAAGCACCTAGACAACACTTTAGTTGTGTCACAGGGTTAGTGTGTTCTTTATAGTAATGCAATCCTGCAGTAAAAATATGCAGGTGTTCTAGGTGAGTGGTGGAGCTGTGGATTTGGAAATAAAGGTGCAGGGTTCAAGGCAGCAGGAAGAAGGGTAAACTTATATTTTGGCAGATTGGGTAGGTAAGTGATTAAGAGGCTTAGAAAGTAGTAATAAAGTAGGTAGGCACTGTGGTGCAGAGGCAGAGCAGCAGACTCGACCACAAGGGCACTGGGTTTGAACACAGCTCAGGGGTAGAGGCCAATTTTTAAATCTGGGCAGGAGGGGTGAGGTATGGTTAAGAGCATAGAAATACAGGAAGTTGTTGGCCTGGTTCATTGGCTGAGATGATAGTCAGTAGAATGTAGAGAGAAGGTTACCAGGTTTGATACTAGCAGTTGCTTAGAGATGGGATGAGTGCAGAAAGTAGGTAGTTAAAGGAATCAAGGAACTGCAGTGACCTCTAGTGGGACAGCTGTGCAGCAGTAGCTAGGAGGGATATAGAGAGCAGAGAGGAGCTAGAAGTGGAAGTGCAGTGAGCCCTGGTGGTTGGTGCCTATAACCTGCAAATGGGAAAGTGGACACTTTAGTAAAGGAGGGTGGGTCACGTGTCACATCACGTGACCTGCCAGCAGCAATATATGGAGCGCCGACCCTAGGTGGAAGTGCCTCACAACAGTCAGGCTGTAGTGCAGGACACTTTACCTCTTCCAGGCTCTGGCAATCCCGGTTTCAGTCTCTGCTGGGGCTGAGTTCTGAGGCGGGCTGCTTCAGGGCCTATAGGGAGGACAAACAAAGGAATCCCATTAGTATGCAGCGGGCTAGTACAGGACCCTACTGCGCATGCGCCAACTATTGGAACTGTATCCCGATACAGGTGGCTACTGCGTGAGCTGCAAGATGGCGGACACCCACGCTACATTCTATGCAATCCTACCAAGGTAAGCACTCTAATACAGCATTTAAACAGCTAAAATATCACAGGATACTAGTGCTAGATGCTCTAAACCTAGCCCTTAAGTAACACAGAGATAGCCCCACAATCCCTGCTCAGAGCAGTCCAGACATCCAGAAGCACAGTCAATCAGTCACTGTGTGGGGACAGAAAAAGACTCCAGATGAGTAATCTTCTCAACAGTCAGGCTGTAGTGCAGGACACTTTACCTCTTCCAGGCTCTGGCAATCCCGGTTTCAGTCTCTGCTGCTGGGCTGAGTTCTGAGTTCTGAGTTGCTGGGTTCCTTCCCCTTTAGTCTGAACAAACCCTCACTGTTTACTCTGTTGATGCCCTTCAAGTATCTAAAGGAGGAAGAGGAGGCCATGGAAGAAGAAGAGGCTATTGATGTGGTGGGCTCAAGTTCCATTCTGTTTTCTTGCTCTGAGGAGTGTGAAAAACACACCAAGATCACCCCTGAAGATGCCTCTTTCCAAGCTTTCCTTAAGCAGTTCAGACTAAATTAGGGTTTGAGGCAGAAGGAAGAATTCCTCAAGAGAAATCTCTGAGTTCTTGACAGTCTCTGCCTCTCAACAGTAATTATTCCTCCTGTGCATTCCACATGCGAGGATGCAACTTGGCAGCCTGGCAATGGTGTCAGCGTGGCTCAGTTGGTAGCACATCTGCCTGTGGACCAGAAGGTCATGGGTTCGCCCCACACCGGGATTGGACTTGCACCTAAAAATCACTGGCATCCGAGTGCAGTATGGGGGTGCTGTACTGCTGGGATGTGCTCCTTCAGATGAGACGTTAACTGAGGTCCCTTCTGCCCATCCTGGTGTTGTCCTGGTGGGTGTCCAGGTGGAAGTAAAAAAAACCAGGGCACTCTTAAAAGAGTAGGGAACATTCCTGGTGTCTTGGCCAACATTCCCTTCCCATAAACTAGTTCATGCAATTATCCAGGCTGTGTGTGGGTGATGATATGTGATATCGCCACCACACATTGTTACTTCACCACCAGTCTAGCATCGCTTGTAAAGCGCTTTGGATGTATGAAAAGCTCTTTATAAATGCTGATTCTTCTTCTTCTTCAACTGCCAGCAGTTCACAGGAAGGTGGTTAAACAATGTCCAGCTCCGCTACTAAGCCTTATTATTCCTCCGAGCCTGAAATGGACTTGGTGGGAATCATGGCTGCTCATGACAGATCTGAAGCTGCAGAGCACATGAGCTCTCTTTCCTGACAAGGAGTCGAGAAAGCTGGATGTGATGGGGAAGAGAACTTTTACTTCCACTGCCCTGGGCCTAAGAATTGCTAACTATCGGGCATATATAATTAAATATTAAATTGCCTTTGGAAGTCTATGGCCACCTTGGCTAATACCAGAGGCCAGGATAAAATACTGGCTCAGAAAACTAAAGCTAATGGCCTGGAAGCCGGTAAGCACCTGCTGAGATTGGCCTCTGATGCTGCTGCTCTGGGATGTGTCTCTGCGCCACTCTTGATTAAGGGTGGCTGGTTTTCCCTCTCAGGGCTGTTCAGGTTTTGTGGGACCCTGGGCAGTGGACCTCCAGTGGGCCCCTCACCTTGACCTCCCAACCAAAAGCATTTTTTAAATTGTCATAGTTTTTATCTGAAACCAGCTCAAACTACAAATAAAACGTGAAATGAGCATTTGTTTACATACAGCCTGGGTGCTTTACAGAGCGAGTTGGAGAGAGTCATTACTAGTGCAGCTGTGCAGTCCACAAAGTAGCTTAGTGGAGGAGCTCCAACACAGCAGCAGGAATCGGATATTTGATTTATGTTGCTGAGTCATTCACTCACCCATGGATTTGTTGAGGATCATGAATCTGAAGGAAAATTAAAATTAAATGATGTTTCTAATTGTTAAGAAATGGAAACATCACATCATTTATTTTAATTTTCCAGTCTCCTCATTCAGACTCATCCTCATCAGGATCTGACTGTGGTGTGGTCATCTGTCCTGTCCATCCCCAAACTTTGTGTTCTTTCTCTTCTCATCTTGGGCTGGGTGATGCAGCCTAGCTAGGCTCGCCAGTGAGGTAGCAGGCTGAGAGGCTGAGCCGCTCGGCCTTGCAGGGTGTCATTTGTTGTCAGTTCATTGTCGCACTGCACACAGGCTGCAGGTACTAGCTAGGATCAGCCACCACTGACTCAGCCTCAGCTGCACAGCAGACCATACAATTGCTCTCACTGGACTAGACGGTTGAGGTTCCCACTAGTGTGTCCAAAACCCGTGGGGAGATCAGGAGATGCGGTATGCTAATGATGTCGATCATATATGAGTTGCATTTGCATTATATGCTATTAACCTCACCATTGCCACAGATATGATGTCCTTGTCCCTGAGGTTCCGTATTGTCCGCCAATGAATTCATCACACATCACTAATAGGAGTCAGTGTGTGCAAGCATATAATAAACATGTTTTGTACCAATGCAGGATGGATGTTGCTTGAAATATAAACTAAGCACATGATGATCATTGATGAGGAAAAAGAAAGTTCTTTTAAATATATAAGGTCAGAGTCAGACTGTCCAACTCCGACTCCAACCTTATATATTTAAAGAAATGTATTTTTCTTTCCTCATCAATGATCGATATCAGTCGTGTCATTCTAGTATTTCAAACATCCATTCTGCGTGGTAAAAACATGTTTGTTCATTGTTTGCGACACAACATCAACACACGCTCCCTATTAGTAATGAATTGACTTCATTCATGATCTGGGGATATCATTGTATCAGTGCCAACTCAGACTGGGAGACTCGCAGCAGAAAGTGAATGGCTGGCTGCTATTTAATTTTTTTTTTTTTTCCTAAACTTGGTCTCCGTCTCCTAATCCTATCCAGGCAATCCAGCAGCAACATCACCGACTGGGACGGAGCCAGCAACTTAAAAGTAGGACTGAGTAGTTGTGATAGTGTCTGAGATTAATTCTTTTATGGGTCTGGTCTGACTGTCCTGCATAATGCACTGAGAATGAGATTTCAAAACTAAACTGTACAATCTGCTGCAGCTGAGCTTTCAGTTCTTGATGCCTTTTTAAGCTTTAGTACTGGGACCGACAAGCCGCAACCAACCACTGCAAGCCGCAATTAAAGTCAAAGTGTCAAAACTGTCAAATGGCATGAGAACAGTGAGTCGGGCGACGGGCAGGCAGGCGATCCTCAAAGTAAAGGCTGAGTGCTGCTGAAGATTTCACTGCACTCAACTAAAACAAACTGCTATTTCAAGTGGTGCTGCTTTGCTTTTGCCAGTTAATTGGACGCTTATACTTAAGAGCCACTAGCTGCAAGGCACAAGCCAAGGAAGCTGCAAGTCTGCTGCTTAATAAATGTAAAAAATCAAAGCTCGCAATGAGTTCAGTTTTACTCTCCAGGACCATCCACACACCTCCAGTAAGTTCCCAGTCTGGTAGCATAGTGGAGTGGATCATGGTCCGGGACCCCAGAAAGGGAGAAAGAGAGATGCACAGATGCACACTGAGCCAAAGCAGCTCTGCTGCTCAGAATTTTTCTTTTTGTTTCGCTGCAGATGAATCATGAAGCCTACACTGCGGGAGGGGCGGATGGAATGGGGATGAGTGTGACTCGAGAGGACTTTTTGGGGTGGTTCGGGTTCCCATGGGCCCACTTCAGGTGTTGGGGTCCCGGGTGGTTGCAAATGTGCCCGGGTGTTGACGCTGGCCCTGTTGCCTCTGAAGTGCAACAGTCTGTGATGACTGCTTCTTTCAGGGAAAATGATTGTGTGGAAGTGACACTGAAAATGCTTTAAGGGATTTACAGTCCTCTAAAATGACTCTTACATCCCTCCATACTTTGAACCCTAAACACTGGGGAAGTGGTCCTGGTTCTTTTCACGGCCCTATGCCTGTCCAGGCTATGGCTACTCAAGGAGCCCTGGTCGTGGTTCCCAGGTACCTCAGCATAATACTTCCCAAGCTTCAAATTTGCCCCAGGTGCCCATGCCAGACTTACGAAAAGTCAAACCATTACTGTCACACCTACCACCCCGACACCTAATGACTCCCATCCCTTTCTCCAGCCTCACTGCCTCAGGAAGTTTTGGTGGAGACCGCATCTCCCTCTTTCTACAAAAGTGGAGAAAGATCACTACCAATGCTTGGGTACTGGAGGTGGTTCAGCACAAACACTCCCTAGTGCTCCTTACTGTTACTCCAGTTACCCCCCACCATTGCCCAACAGATATACAGTACTCTGGCACCTCTTGCCATTCTGCTGGAGGAGGTTCAAATGCCCTCCACAAGGAGGCTGTGGAATTGGTCCTAGTTTCAGAAATAAACCAAGGATATTGCTCCTAATACTTTCTGGATCCAAAATGGAATGGGATTTAAGGCCAGTATTAGGTCTTTGGGAACTGAATCATTTCATAAAATACAAGAAGTTCAGAATGGCCTCCTGCAATCCCTCCACCCCTGCTAAGAAGTGAGATTGGATGGTTGCACTGGACATGAAGGATGCATACCTTCATGTCAATATCTGAAAGTCCTCGAAAATATCTGCATTTCATCATGCTCTGGAGTTCACTACCAATTTCATGCCTTGTCATTTGGTTTGTGCTCTGTATCGTGTATCTTTACCAAAATATTTGCTACGCTACAGGGAGGGCTTTTATATCTTCCCTACATAGATAATTGTCTGTTAAAGGCCTCATCAAAGGACACTAGTGTCTGTACACTGTTCAGTTGTTCGACCAGCTTAGTATACTGGTCAGTAAGCTGTAATTGGTCCTTAGTCTCTGCCAGAAGCTCCAGTACATAGGGTGCCATTCTGAACATGAGGCTAGATCAGGCATTTCTGCCCTCGGACTGAGCCACAGTCCTGGTGACCCAGGCACAGCTGGTTTCCTTCAGCAATTATGTGTCAGCAAAATGTCTTCTAAGACTGAGTGGCCTGATGGCAGCTGCCATCTTGACTGTCCTCTGACCCACTTCTATATGAGGACTCCTCAATGGTTCCTCAGAGCCCAATGAACACAGCACTTGGACCAGTTGGACTGTCTCCATACAGGTCATTCCTCCCTCGGTCATTCCTGCTCTGTTGGTTGAACTGCTCCAACCTAGAGACAGGGTCTCCATTCCTCCGGCCATCTCCCTGCTGGTGATGACCATGGACACCACAGGTTTGGCTGGGGTGCTCATCCTGGCTGCCTTCAGAACCCAGGGCCAATGGAGCCTCTGCATACAGTGCATTACAGTAACACTGTGGAGATGAGGGCTGTTCTGTGTGGTCTACTGGCCTTTCCTTTCCTTCTTCCAGGGAATCAGTTGTTAATCCACACAGACACTGTATCAGGAATGTATTACATCAATCGACAGGGCAGAGTTCATTCATACACTGTTTGCAGAGATGCAATAGAGTTTGGCACAAGGCAGTGGAACATGACATATTCCTTTCAGCAGTGTTCTTCCCAACACCCTGATTGTACTGGCGGATCACCATAGTTGGTCCTATGTGCTCTGCCACAAATAGGAACTCTCAGACTCCGTCGTGGCTGACTGACCTCTTCAAAAATGGAGTCATCTGGATATAGACCTGTTTGTGTCTCCATAGAACACAAAACTGCTGCATTTCTGCTCACTTGTTCCAGGGCCTGGAGTTTTTGCAAGACATGTTGTCCCTGTCTTGGAAAGGAGGTTTCTGTATGCATTTCCCCAGATAGGCAGATCTGATTTCCACCTCTGAAGCAGTTGGCTGTGGGACATCCTATCCTGCTCTCCTGGGGAACAGGGTATTCTGGTACACCAGGATTTTTGATCCCTGCACCTCTGTGTTTGGCTCCTGAGAACGAAGAGCTCTCCCACTTCAGGGTTTCCAGGGCAGTGGCAGATGTTCTCTGGTGGCTAGAAAGCTGGTCCACCAGGTGCAGTTATTCTTAAAAATTGAAACGTTTTGTAGTGTGGTATACTCAGCATGCCCTGGATCCCTTTATGTGTCCAGTTCCTAAAGTGCTGGGTAGTTTGTGGGAGAAGTGTAGGGTAAAGCAGCTCAGAACGTCCCATACCATCCCCAGACTAATGGTCTGGTGGAGCGATTTAATTAGTCCCTTAAGACCATGTTAAGGATTTTGCTGACTAGCACAAGAGGGAGTGAGACAAATATTTGCCTCATCTCCTATTTGCATACAGGGAAGTCCCACAGGAGTCCAGGGCTCTCACCTTTCGAGTGCTTGTTTGGCCATAGGGTGAGGGGGCCCTAGATTTGGTTCAGGATGAATGGAGGTGACCAGCCTCCCAAGGGAGTCTGTTGTGGAGTATATCCTGAACTTTAGGACCTGTCTTAAGGAGCTCAAGAGGCTTGCTCAGGAGCACTTGGCCACTGCACAACAGTGGCAGAAAGTCTGGTATGACGTCGACACCCAAGCCAGAGAATACGAGATGGGACAGCAAGTGATGGCGCTCATCCCTGTCTGACAGAATAAACTACAGGCAGTATGGGAGGGGTCATTCTGCATTGTTCAAAGGTTAGTGATGTCAATTACATGATAGAGCTACCTGGCAGGAGATGCAGGCGAAAGGTGTATCATGTTAACATGATAAAGCCCTACTATGGCAGGAAGAACTGGTCCTCACTGTATGCAGCACCCCAGAAGAGGAAACTGAGGCTGACCCACTAGTGGACCTTCTCAGGCAGGCCCAGGTTTGATCCTCCGTGGACAACTTTACCTCTCCGACCAGCTGACACCAGCCCAGTGGCAGGAGATTTGGGGTGTGTTGAGAGAATTTGAGGACACATTCACAGGGAAACCAGGGTACACTCGCTGACCGAGCACCATATGGATACCGGGACCCAGGTGCCCCTGAAACAGTCTCCTTACAGAGTACCTGAGCAGGTTATGGCAGTATAGCTAGGAGGTTAGAGGACATTAAATGGAGGGCAATGAGTACAAATGCCCGTAGTCTGGGAAACAAGCTTCCTGAGCTAGTAGCCTTGATGGAAGATGAACACTTGGATATTGTGGCAGTCACAGAAACATGGTACACGGGAACCATGGCTGGGATGTCAACATACTGGGGTACACAGTCTACAGAAGGGACAGGGAGGGAAAAGAGGAGGTGGAGTAGCTCTATACATAAGGGAAGGGATCAAGCTACAGAACTAAAAAGTAAGGGGAGGACAAGAGGCACTCTGGGTCACCTTGGAGACAGGGAATGGCATCACACCCGCACAGGGGTTGTATACAGACCCCATCTCAAGGGAGGAAATGACAAGAAAATGATAGAGGACATTCTCAAAATGGCTGAAAAAGGGAGATACTGTTAATGTGGGGACCTGAATATGCCAGATGTTAACTGGATGACATGTACCACAGCCACATCCAAGAGCAGGGTCATTCTCGATGCCCTGCAGGGGCAAGCCTTAGACAGCTAGTGTTGGAACCACTCAGGAGGAAGCAATACTAGACCTGGTACTCTCAAATGGAGAGAGGATCATAAATTTAGAAGTCGGTAGACATCTGGGAACAAGCGACCACTGCACAGTGTGCTACAATAAGCACAACCATGGAGACAAGCCATACAAAAACAAGCATACTGGACTTTAGAAGGGCTGACTTTGGCAAAATGGGTGAATACCTGAGGAACACACTAGCAAATGGCCAAAAGGAGGTGGAAGAACAATGGAGAAAATCAAACTGCCATCATAGAGGCAACAAGCTTTGTGTGAAACAGATAAAGAAAACAAAGCGAGTAAAAACCACTATGGTTCTCAAAAGAGGTGGCAGGAAGGTTCAGGAGAAAAAGTTGCATTCAAAAAGTATAAGGCATCACAGAAGGAGCACGACAGGGAACTGTATCAATTAAAGCAGAAAGAAGTGGGGAAGGCAGTCAGAATAGCAAAAGCCCAAACTGAGGAAAAAATAGCCAAGTCAGTTAAGAAGGGGATAAAACCTTTATAGGTACATTAGGGAGCATAGAAAGGTTAAGGAGGAATAGTGAAGATTAATAAGGGAGAGGGAGTTGGGCAGAGGAGACAGTGAAAGGCAGAGATACTGAATGAATACTTTGCTCAGTATTCACAAAAGAAGATGAGGAGGAGTTACCTAAACCAGACAATAGAAGCACTCTGGGTAGGGGGTTGACACCAGTCCATTTACAGAAGAAAGAGTCCTGAAAGAACTCCTAAACTCAAGGTGGACAAAGCAATGGGGCCTGATGGGATTCACCCCAGAATCCTAAAAGAACTAAGGGAGGACCTAGTGACACCACTGACCACACTTTTTAACAAATCATGGGAGGATGGGGTAGTACCTGAGGACCGGAGGAGGGCGATGTGATTCCTTCACAAAAGTGGGAGCAAGGCAGAACCAGGAAACTACAGACCTGTAAGTTTGACCTCCAGTGGTAGGGAAAATGATGGAATCACTTCTGAAAGAAAGAATTGTTGAGTACCTAGAGACAGCAGGGCACAGGACCCAAAGCAGCGTGGATTTACAGCAGGAAGGTCATGTCAGACGAATCTAATAGATTTCTTTGACTGGGTGACCAAAGTAATAGACCAGGGAGGGGCTGTGGTTATGGCCTACCTAGACTTTAGCAAGGCATTTGACACAGTCCCGCACAAAAGATTAATAATCAAGTTAGCCAGCTTGGGAGGGGTCCCAGGGTGGTAGCCTGGGTTGCAAACTGGCTGCACAACAGGACACAGAAGGTAATAGTGGTGGCACACATTCCAAAGAAAGGGGGTCACTAGTGGAGTACCTCAGGGCTCAGTACTGGGTCCAGTCCTCTTTAACATCTTTATAGGTGACATTGCAGAGGGTCTGGAGGGAAAGGTATGCCTCTTTGCAGATGATACAAGATCTGTAACAGAGTTGATACACAAGGGGGTAGAAAAGGATGAAAAAGGACTTGCGAAGGTTGGAGGAATGGTCAGACATATGGCAACTTAGATTCAATGCAAAGAAGTGCAAGTAATGCACCTGGGAAACAAAAACCCAGGAGAAGAGTACACAATAGCAGGGAGGTATTAACAACAACAAAAATGGAACAGGACTTGGGGTAGTCATATCGGTTGATCTAAAGGTGGGTAAGCAATGTGAGAAGTCAGTGAGGAGAGCTAGGGGCATCACAAGTAGAAAAGGAAGTGGTTATCCCTCTGTACAGGCAGTTGGTGAGACCCCATCTGGAGTACTGTGTGCAGTTTGGAGACCTCATCTATGCAAGGACATAGACAGGATGGAAGCAGTCCAGAGGAGGGCAACTAAAATGGTGCAGGGTCTGCATCAGAAATCATATGAAGAGAGACTGAGGCGCTAATATGTATACCCTTGATGAAAGGAAGGACAGGGGGACATGATAGAAACGTTCAAGTACCTCAAGGAATCAACAAAGTCCAGGAGGGTAGCATCTTTCAGAAAAGAGATGTGTAAGAACAGGGGACACAATTTAAAAGATAGAGGGGGACGGCTCAGGGTAATGTGAGGAAATCTTTTTCACAGAGAGTGGTGGGTGCATGGAACTGCCTTCCTGGGAGGTTGTTGGGGCTAAAACAGTGGGGAATTCAAACATGCATGGGACAGACACAAGGCAATTGTAGTGGGGTGGCAGGAAGTAGGCTGTTGGTTAACTAGAATCTGCAGCTTATCCAGTAGGTAGGAAATGGGCAGACTGGGTGGGCCAAGTGGTCCTTATCTGCCATCAAAGTCTATGTTTCTATGTTTCTGCTTGTCCTGTAAGGACTCAGGACTTGGGTATTCTTTTATTAAGGTCCACATGACCACTGTGTTGGCTTTCCATGCCCTGACAGAGGGCAAGACTGTGGCACAGATGCAGTTTTCCCATAGATTCATAAGAGGTATTCTCCTGCTGCACCCCCCCAAGTCTGAGATATGCGGCTCCATTGTGGGACTTGAATTTGGTCCTAGAATCCCTTACTGCACCTCCCTTTGAGCCTGTGACTACTTATTAGCTGTGCTTCCTTTCTTGTAAGGCACTGTTCCTAGTGGCAGTGATGTCTGCTAGACAGATTTCCAAGTTACAGGCTCTGGCTGCAAACCCTCCTATTATAATTTTCATAAGGACATGGTTACATTATGTACGAATCTTCATTTTCTTCCTATGGTTGTGTCTGAATGAACATTAAATCAGACTATAGACCTTCCTGTTTACTTTCATCTCCCACAGGTAGTGGGAATGTTGTTTATATACACTGGACATCCACAGGATGCTGTGTTGGTACTTGGATCGTGCCAAGTACTGTAAAATATCCTCTCAGCTGTTTATTGCTTTTCCGCCTGAATAGTAGGCTCCCAGTTACTACACAGGTCCTATCCAAATGACTGGCCAGTTACATTAAGTTTTGTTACCAGAAGTGTGGTAAGCAGCTTCTTAATCTCCTTCATGCTCATTCCACCCATGAGATGACTTCCTCAGTGGTTTGTTTTCAAAATGTGTCTGCTGTTGATGTTTCTGCTGCTGTCACTTGGGAGTACTGTTCATACATTCACCAAGTAATACAGTCTGGGCATCGCTCTTTTGTAGACGTGCCGACTTTGACCTCAGTATTCTGCAAGGCCTCCTTATTATGGATCTTTAGACCCTGCTTCTTCTTTCTACTTGGTACTGCTTGAAAATTGTTTCATGATGTAGCTTGAGAATTGTTCCGTAATGTGGCTGAGTGGAGGCGTTATCCTCAAGGAAGATAGAATAGTTACCTACCGTAACAGTAGAATCGCTGAGAAAATGTCCTCCATTGAACCACATTCTCCCACCCACCTTCCCCACTAGTCAGATGACAGGTGACTATCTGGCCTGCTTCGTAAACTGGTTCCCCTCTGATGCCATTATGGCATCTACATTTAGGTTTCCATATCCTCTCCTGTGTGCCTGGTATAATCCTAGTTGCTTGGTCCCTTCAATCCGATGATCCTCTGAGCTTGTCTCTAGCAGGGAACCGAGGTATGCTGGAAGTGCACATTATTCAGGTGCCGACGAGTGCATCGACATCATGAACTGCTGCAGCCTGGAAGAATGTCCTGGTGGTTCTGATACTGCTGGCTTACAGTTCCATGATGTGGCTCAATGGAGGAGAGTCTCGCCAAGATCTACTGTTACAGTAGGTAACTAATCTTTAGTGTTTTAAAAATAAACATTATTTCTGTTCAGCAGCTGATCAGCTACCACACCAAGCTGTGCTCTCTCTCCTTTAGACACTGAATGCTGATCAGGCAGTTCCATTTCTTGTGTGTGTAGCAAAAGCCACGATCTGTCCCTGGTACTTGGCTACACCGCAATTTCTAACTGTCAGCTGCACCACTTTTTCACTATTTCCAAAATGCCTGCATTACTTCTCTTCCATCTTTAAAAAGGCAACTTTTGGGGGTTGGGGAGAGAAACAAACAAAATCTATATTTTATTTAAAAAGGGTATATTCAAACTTTTTCAAAACAGCACCACATAGTGGTGCAAAGCAGCAAAGGGACTAGTTTTATTTACAACAGCACAGATTAAAATGAAGTTTTGGTGATGAATATATGTATTTTTTATTTTCATATTCTTCAAGGACCCATTTTATAAGCACAATAAGACACTCCAGGGCGTTCATTGTGTAGGATTAATGCACTTTCAGGTGCTAAAGGCCAATACTGTCGTAAGCACTTTGTGCCTCATTACACGAGGTGTCCATTAAGTAAGTAATAATACCGAGAGGGTGGGCGTTATTGGGATATAACGGACCCCTAAGGGCGTAATGAGGCCCGACGCAGGAGGCGGAGGGGGCCTTATAGCCCCTGGAAGGTCCGTTATATCCCATAACGCCCACCCTTGAGGGTATATTACACTTAGAAAATTGAATAGCCACAGTGAGACAAGGAAGTGCATTTTACAATTGAATGAGTAAATTTATTGAACTTTAAACTTGTTTTGAAGTAGGATTGAAAAAATAGTCCCTTTTTGGGGACTGGGAGGAGAAATAAACTGAAACGCTTATTAATCCTGGTTGTAAGTTTTACTTTTACTGTGTGAGAACAAAAAGTAAGATGTAGTGTTTCTTTTACTTTGATAATTTATGAAGTTAATTGGTCCTGTGAAGCTGCACTGTACCAAGTTGAATGGATTATCAGGGAATGCTAAAGAAAAACAGAAAATATGTAAGTATGGGAAATAATGTACAAACAATGTAGAAATTATATATAGAGAAGAGAAAAATAGAATGTAGATCATACGCTTTATTTCTGGAAGTAGTGGTGCGTGTGTGCTGGATGGTGCAGGTGGTGCTGTTGTCAGTTCGCTTGATGATGAAGGCTGTTCTGTGATTTCTGGGTCAGTTGGTGTTTTCTGGTGTCCACCACGATATTGCTCCAGTTTTCTGTCGGTGGAGGAAGTCATCCAGTAATTGGCAAGACTTAACTCTGAGCGGTGTCCTGTGACACTGACAGTCTGTCTTGGTGCTAGTCCTGCATTGGACAGGAGTTGAACTGCAGTTGCCCGGATACTGTGATTAGTGTATCTTTGGCTCAATTCTGCTTCACTGCTTAGATTTGCCATGAAGTTTCAAGGAAGTTTTTCCCCATAGGTTCATGGGTGTACCATGTAGGTTCCTTGTCTAAGTAGTCTTGTAGGAGCTTTCTAGGATGCAGGTAGAACATTTTGAGTCTGTTGGGATTTTGCTGAGGTACTTAAGTAAGGACTTTATTGGGCATAATGGGTCTTCTGGTCTCTCATAAATGAAGCCTCTTTGAGATTCTTTGTTGGGCTCCAGGAGTTTTGTGATTTTGGTTTCAGGGTTATAGCTTAAAGTTATATATTTGTGCCCATTTTCATTACTTGTTATTGTAAATGACTGTGGTGTAAGGTCTCTTAAGCCCTCTCGTCCAGCGGCATGCCATATATGAATTTGTCGTCAAACCATACTTTCCTGACTAACCCTGGTGCAGTGTTGGGTGAGAGGGTGCTTGACAAACGGAGTTTCTGCAGGTCTTGCTCAGTGATAGGTGGATGGTGGGAAGCTGTGTCTTGCTGTTTCTTGTGAAGTTGTTTGAGGATGGAGGACAGGACATTGTTGGATGTTTTGAATTGTTGGTCTGTTACCAGTGATACATTGCGCCCTATTTCTGGTGAATTTAGGTAGCGTGATAGACCAGCACGGAGAGAGCAATAGGCACTGACTGAATATAGCTCTCCTGACTCAGTTCATGCTTCTGCATAAAATTGCCTGAGCAGGGAATTTATGCTGTCAAGGAGTCTGCCTTTAAATTGTAACTTGTGTGTTTAGACACTGTACACTGTTGAAAAACTTGGACCGCCACATTGTCTGCCGCTTTGTGGCTTGCTCTTCATGGTCTGATTCTAATTTGTTTACCTCAGAGCGCTTAAATCTTTAAAATGGTCACTTACTTCTTTTTATTTTATTTTTGGATGGTTGTTTGCTATTGCTTGCTTTGTCAGTTCGAACATTTTTTTAACTGGTTTGGCGATATAAATTCGAAGTTGACTGCTGACGTCTGCATGTCTTTTGGGAAGCCAAGTTCGGTATGGAGTCGGGTTATGTGGAGGAACTGGCGTTTCACGTGCTTGGCAGCATATACCTAAGGTCTGGGCACAAGGATATAAGGTAGGCACTGTTGGCAAAACAAAGGAACTTGTTTTACGCCGGGCTGTTGTTAAGAAATAATAACCCCAGTGCCAGTCTCTGTCAGCCAATCAGAATGCTGCATTTACGATCTTTGCAGCGTACTCCATTTTCTAACCACAGACAACCTATGCCCTGTCGTGTCTTCTTACTTGTTGTGTAGAGCAATACAGAATGTTCAAATTCCACTTCAACAAATCTGAAAGTAGAATAAAAATTACCTGTAGATTAGTAATCATCAGTTTACATAAACTATGGACTAGGACTCAGCCGTTTATATATAAGCCATGGCTTCATTTTCCACAAACTACAGGATTCATGGCATTTTGGAATCCTGCAGACATAAAAGAAATTCTGAAAGACATTTTGGAAGCAGAATTGCCATTCCACACAGATTCTGCTGGCAGATTTCCACAATCCACATAGCTCTGTTACTGTATCCCTATTTGTTTACTGCTCATCTTGTATATTACTATTTATCCATACTTTTGTACTGATCACCTTGTATATTATTACTGTTAACTTATTTTAGTACCATTCATCTTGTATATTATTTTGCCTTTTTTTGTAATGTTCATTTTATATTTTAGTATTGTGCCCTTATTTTTGCTTTGTACTATTTATTTTGCTGTATTCCGCTATATTGTAATGTCCCTTCCTGGCTGCACCTGGAAATGATCCTTGGCTCAGTTAGCTATTCCCAGACAACATACTGTGCATTTTAATATAGTTGCTGAGACCATTCTTAAGGTTGTAGAGTGGTCTCACACGCATTCTTAGGGTAGGAGAACCATGAACTGAAGAGTGCATCAGTGGTCTCTGCGACTTTTGTTAATATATTATTGATTAAACTTGATCAATAATATACTGAAATTAAAAACAGCACTGAACATCCATGTTTCCAGGGCAGCAGTGCATGAGACGCCTCGACAGAATAAGAGTGCCTCACTCGCAAGGAGGCACAGAGCATTCCGATTGGTCAGAGCATTCCTTCAATTTATAATGGGCAAAATAAAATAAAATAAAATGTAAAGCACATGTGATCATATGCAATCACACAATTCTAATGGTGTTTTATTAAAAGATTTCAAACTGTTCTTCTGGATGCTTGCCTTGTGAAGGGAAAAATGTAACTTGACGTGATATGGTCTCCCTAGGCTAAGTTGGATTGCAGGGTTCAGTGTGCAACGTTTGTGCTTGGGTCAGTCTGGCAGAAAACAGGAATTTTAATAGCTGTTCACATCCACGTGATGTTCCCCGAATTGGTGATGTGAAGTGAGCAATGGGTTATGTAATGAAGTGGGAAGAGACAGAAGGAAGAACATGCCCTCATTTCAGTAGTTAAACAGAACATGATGTTTGTTATTTTAGTTTTTTCTTGTCTGTATGAACTTCTGTTAACTTGAACAAAAGGAGTTTAGGATTTAAGCAACAGAAAATATTCTTTTGACTCAGTTCAAACTCTTTAAATTGTGCTTTTTCTTGCAGACCTCAGAACTGGGTTTGACAGAACACGTTGAAGGGACCCATGTAAATTAGCTTTGTGGGCTGGCAGAACTCCATCCTCCGACAATAAGACAGTGTTGAAAGTAAGTCATTCAGATTATGAGGCTTAAGGGTATGCCCAAAACCAAAAGCACAAAAACAGCAAACATGAAAAGTCATTTATCTGGAGACCTGAAAAGTAATTTCTAGGATTGTGGACATGTTCACCACACTCTTTGGCATGTCCTTTCCCTTTAAGGATCCCTCAGTCTTCAAGCTGGCTCCTCCCACCCACCCAGGTGGTATTACCCTTGGCAGCGCACCATGATGCCAGATCTTCCTTTAGCGATCGTGATTACTCACCTTCTATTATGGAAACAAGTCTTCCCCGGATTTCGCCAGTGTTCCTGCAGGCAAAAGATATCGACATTGATCCCCACACCGCAGGTATGAATTGCCTTGGTGTTGACCATGACACCTCAAAGATTTTTGTCTCACATTTCATCCTAACATCCTTGACAACCATATCACATGCCTGAAGTTGGGAGGCCAGAAACGGAACCCACCAGTGAAATCTAAGGAGGCTCGGTGAGCAGTTTCGTGGCTCGGGATCCGCCAAGCAATTGGAATGCACTCAAGCCTTCAATAGGAAGCTGCTCAGCCCACAGAATCTTCCTCTCGGAGCTTCTTTTGTTTCGCTCAACCTGGCTCCATCTTTTCAGGTTCCTTCTGACAGCTGTGCCAATCTCTCCCGACTAAGGGTGAGGGTCCTGCGGTCACATACCCTCGTCCCGAAAGCGGAAAAAGGACCCGGATCATCTTTTGTCTCGGCGAAGACGTTTGGATCGGGTGAGATCTTCAGTCTCAGGAACCGCAGTCTTGACTTTGGTCGAAATTGCCTCTTCAGCTGCTGGCTTCTTTAGCTTTGCTGTCTTGCCAGTCGACCGGTGTCAATCATGAAGTTGAAATCTTCATCAACCCATTGTAGCTGACCTGCCCGACGATTCTCTCGATCGGACTCTGGTCCTTTTTCCTCAAAAAGGAGACCCACCCCTGCTGGGATAACGATCATGAAGTGGTCCCGGCCCTGGGAAATGTCCCGAGCACCTAACTGGCCTGTCTGATATCGATTGAGGTCCAGGACCTCCTCGACTGAAAGGCAGAGGAAGAGCCACAAGTGCTCTAAAAGAGGTGACACCATCAGTCATCCCCGTCCTCCTTGGATGAGAGAGGCTCCGGCAGAAACTCTAGTGCTACAAGGACCTCATGTGGCAACAGCTGATTTTGACCGGCACAAGCCAACCCAGACCATTACTTAGCTTTCACCTCCTAGGTCGAAGCTTCACTCCTTCGGAGCCGATCAAGTGGGTTCCCTGCCCACGGAGCCGGGCGATACCTCCAGTTCGGCCTAAACCGGTCTCTCCACTGATAGTGGTGGAACCACTACCCAAGCAGCCTCTGGGAGGGCCTTCTAAGGAAGATAGATCAGACACTGGGCTTCCCCAGTATCTTTCGGTCACTGTCACCCCGGACTGCTCTCGGTGGGTCAGCAGACCCGGACGGCGCACCATGTATCCGTATTCCTTGATTTGGATGTGACGGCCTACATTCTCATCCCGGGATGACAGATTGGCTGGTCGGTTAGAGATGGAGGAAGGTCCTTCGTCCTTTCAGGGCATTCTTCACCTCATCTCTGATTCCACATGGATGCCCTTGGAACCAGTCCAGAAAAGGGAGAGTACCTCTCATGGACATCCTCAAGAGAGGGATACCCGGACGGAGGCTTTTCCTGTGGCCAAGGCCATTGTTGGCCCAACCTTAAAATGCTGGCAGTGCCTGCCTGTTACCCAGCTCAGTCTGCCCGCATAGTTCGGGCATGCGGTGCCCATGGGTCCCTTGTGGTTCGAGAGCACCTTCGCCAAGAGCCTTGACCGCCTCTGTGTTCAGATGTACTGGCAGTTCTGCTGACACTGACTGACCTCCAAAAAGAATCAAAACTCTTGGATCATTCGCCAGGAAAGTTTATGTGGCTTCTTCTTTAGGCCTTCATCAGGCAAGTTCGGCTGTCATCATGGCACACTTCTCCCATGCCCTCTTGGGGTCTTTGGATGAAGTCCTCCCACACCTCCCAACAGACATGTAGACCACGGTCAAGCAAGTCCAGTATCAGGGCCAAGCTGTTGCCAAACAGCAGCTTCAGACAACCCTGGACATTGGGGATTATTGTGCCCATTTGACGGCAGCCGAGTTGCCTCTCATCGCAGGGGCTTGGCTGAGACTCTCTCCTTTCTGGCAGATACTCAGCACAAACTAGCTAATGTACCTTTCTGGGTACCGACCTTTCGGCCCAGGTGGCTGGTCACCTACAGTGTATTGAGCAGTCCAATGCCACCTTGGATGCTACTCTGCTATAGGGTTCTTCAGGCAAGAAACAGCAGAAGAAGAAGAAGCCCTTTGGCACTCTTCCACTGTGACACAGCAACCTTCTTTCAAGGATGGCAGCAGCAACAGCAGCAGCAGACTCAAGCTTGGTGTCCACGGCCCAAGACCGGACCCTCAAGGCCCGTAAAGGAGGTCAAGGTTTGGGTCCTGGATCATCCTCCTCCTCCACGCCTGCTCAGTGATGGGTGGGGCTGTCACCCTCTCCCATAACGCCAGCTCTGGGTCCTCCCATGAGGGTCCAGCTTTGCACTTCCTTTCCGCCTGGTCTGCTGTCACCATGGACAGGTGGTTTCTCGAAGTGGTCAGTTAGGGACTGCCTCTGGAATTCGAGCAGTACCCTTCAAGCCGAGCCTGCGCCTCAGGAGGAAAGAGTATCCATCCAGACTCAGTTGGCTCTCCAAGACAACATTGCTCAGCTCCTCCTCAAGGAGGCAGTAGCTCCAGTGGCAGATCCTCCAGCAGACCCAGGCTTTGTCTCCAGGTACTTCCTGGTGCCCAAGTGGATGGGGCTGGCGCCATTCTAGATCTGCACGACCTGAATCAGTATCTCAGGTCACGTGCCTTTTGGATGGTCACTCTGTCCCAGATCATACCATCCTTGGAGTAGAACGTGGTTCTAGTCACTGGATCTGCAGGACGCGTTCTTTCTGTCCCAATCTATCCGTCTCATCTGTGTTCCTCCACTTCAGAGCTGAAGGGACCCTGTACAAGTTCCGACCCATGCCGTTCAGCCTGTCATCAGCACCATGGGTCTCCACCAAATGCTTTGCATTGGTGGCAGTCCCATCTCAGGCATCGTGGGGTCAGGATTTATCCCTACCTCGACAATTGGCTCTTAGCAGATCCCACCCAACAGGAGGTGGAGAGGTCCAGGACCCGGCCCTTCAGACCTGCTCCCAACTCGGCCTCCTGATCAACAAGGCCAAGTTGGAACTTATGCCTTCCCAGGTGATGTGCTTCATCGGGTCAGATCTCGACTCTCGTCAAGCCAGAGCTCGGCTCCTGGCAGACAGGGTGGAGGTTCTCTCCTCCTTTGCCCAATCATTTCTTGTTGGGCAATTGTTCCCTGCCGGTACTTTCTGTGCTTTCTGGGTTACATGGCAGCATGCACCTCAGTGGTCCATTGAGCCCAGTTGCACATGCGCCCCCAGTGGGAGCTAGCCACCCAGTGGACTCAGCACCATGGTCATTTCAACCAGCTGATCACTGTAACCCAGAAGATGTGGGGCGCTCTCCAGTGGTGGGCCACTCCAGACTGATTGCAGGAAGGGATCCCGTTTGTCCACCCGAGCCGATGGCTGCCCTACGACTGATGCCTCTCTCATGGGCTGGGGAGCCCACATGGGGACAACAGGGCCTATGGGTTCTGGACCCCTGAGAGTCCGATACCACATCAACCTGTTGGAGCTCAGAGCAGTCAGACTGGCACTGTCAGCTTTTGCTTCTCAGTTCCGGGGTCAAGTGGTTCAAGTCCAGACGGACAATACCACGACATGTACTATGTCAATAAACAGGGCAGCATGCACTCCCATCTATTTTGCAGAGGCGATCTGCATCTGGACCCTCGTCAGCCATTTGGAGGGGATCTCATAGCCATCCATGTGGCAGGAGCCTCAAACCATCTGGCAGATGCTCTTATCCCCTTAGGTGAGATATCCCATGACTGGTCTCTTCATCCAGAGGTAGCTTACAGCCTGTTCTCCCACGGGCAAACCGATGGTGGATCTGTTTGCCTCCAGGAAAACACCAAGCTGAGGCTGTTTCATGCCCACCCGCCTCAGCAGGGCTCACTACATGGGGATGCCTTCTTGACCCCAGGCCTCCTCTACACCTTCTCTCCATTTCCCTTGATCCACAAGGTGCTCCTCAAGGTGAGGAGGGACAAGGCAAGGTGATCCTGGTAGCCCCAGACTGGCCATGCCAGTTCTGTTATTCAGACCTCCTCAGCCTCAGCTGCAGTCCCCTGGAGTGGTTTCTAGCATGCCCTGACCTGATATCTCTCAGTCAGGAGAAACTGTACCATCCGGACCTTCAATCCCTGCACCTCACAGCCTGGTACCTGAGCGGCTAGAGTTCCAGTCTTTGGTCTTTCCGAGGATGTCCTCACTATGTGGCGACATCCAGAAAGGAATCGATCAGGAAATATTATGCCTTCAAGTGGAAAAGGTTTTCCATTTGGTGTCAGGATAAGGGCCTGGACCCTCTGTCCTGACGGTGGCTAACATTCTCAACTACCTTTGGTCTCTCTCCAAAGGGGTCTTTGGTTGACCCTTAGGGTGCACTCAGCAGCCATCTCTGCTTACCGGGCATGGGCTGGTCAGTCGACGGTGGTGCAGGAGACAGTGGTTGGGTGCTTTTCAAGGCGTGATCACATATCCCTCCGGTGCATGAACCTCCACCTCCATGGAATCTACTGCTGTTACTTAGAAAGCTCATGGCAAGCCATTCGAAACCAATGAACAAGTGTGCCTTGTCACACTTGTCATGAAAGACAGACTTCCTAGTGGCTATCATGTCTGCCAGAAGGACAGGGGCGCTCCATGTACTTTCAGTGGACTCCCTTACCTGGTCACCCCCATACGGAACCTTCCTTGCAGCGGTGGAATTTCTCTTGGAGCATCCACAGTGCTCCAGAGCTATGCCATCTGAATGCTGCTCCACTGTGCTTCAGAGACTGGCCCGAACTGCCAACCTGAGCAGCGATCAAAACTTCTCGCCATGTGAGCAGCCTAAATTGTGGTTGCAGGCAAGCACTGAGTTCACTCACAATTTCCCAGACCAGGGTCTCTCCTAGCAGTGCAGAGGTAATACAAGTTGCAGCAAGTCCTACTGGCTGGTTTTACTCTTTCTCTCTATAGTTCTGTCTCCCATATGCATCTGGTAGCTGAATCTTCAGATCACAAAGCACGCCCCTGTGACCATACACCTCAACTGCTATGAATTTTGCATAGCTGTGATTTTTCCAGTCGAATCCTTACCCTTTCTCCGCAAAGAGTTACTGATGTTCTTAACAACGATACAGCTATTTCTGGACACGTAAACTATTAAATCATTGAACTAGCTTGATGGAAACATTCCTTAGCACTAAAAATATGGGACAAACTATTTGTAGGCATATTATTCTTTAAAATAGGAAAGTACTACACATTCTGGTCATTTGCTCTGAGTTTTGAAGGCCAGTGCTATAAATTGTAATGCTGAGAGGTATGCCTGTGACCATCTGAATTGATCCACTCCTGCCGAGCACATCCTGACATCCAGTCTCAAAGGGTAGTAATAACCATCACTGTCTGTGGTCCTGATGAAGCAGATTTTGTCACAATCTCTGGCTACAACACAACAAAGGTGTCTCTCTGTTGCTGCAGGCTGCTGCTATTATTTTATGTGGTGTGTATGTGATTTACCTCCTTATCTAAACAAGAGCTCTACTTCTTACTTTGCAGGCTGATCCTTTTGGCAGATGCTCAGTCTGTCTCTATTCACTACATTCCAGCCTCATAGCACATTTAGTCTGTGTCTCACAGCAGTCACTGACAGACTGAATTAGATCTGGAACAGCCAGCTCTTCACTGGGAACATGCAACACACACCTCATTCACATAGCTGTGGTTACAACAGGCGCCGCGAGCGTTTGCGCTGCAGTTTCTGAAATGGCTCAGAGCAGTGCTCATATGGCATGTCTTTTCGGCAATTTAGGAGCTCTCGCTTCGTTTCCGGCATTTCCAGGAGTGTTCACCCAGATGACAACCGCTGGACAACAGGACACAGAAGGTAATTGTAAATGGAATTCACTCTGAAGAAAGGGGTTACTAGTGGGGTTCCCCAGGGTTCAGTTTTGGGTCCAGTCCTTTTAATGTCTTCTTCAGTGACATTGCAGAGGACTGGAAGGAAAAGTATGCCTTTGCAGATGACACAAAGATCTGCAACAGGGTTGATACACAAGGAGGCGTGGAAAGGATGAAAAGGGACTTGGCAAGGTTGGAGGAATGGTCAGAAGTATGGCAGCTAGGATTCAATGCAAAAGTGCAAAATAATGCACCTGGGAAACAAGAACCCAGAGGAAGAATACACAATGGGTGGGAGGTAGTAACAACAACAAAAAGGAAAGGGACCTGGGGTAATCATATCAGATGACCTTAAGGTTAGCAAGCAATGTGAGAAGGCAGTAGGGAGGGCTGGGGTATACTGGAATGTATAGGGAGGCATCATCAGCAGAAAACAGAAGTTGTTATCCTCTGTACAGACAGTTGGTGAGACCCCATCTGAGTACTGTGTCCAGTTCTGGAGACCCCATCTCCGCAGGACATAGACAGGATAGAGGCAGTCCAGAGGAGAGCAACTAAAATGGTGCAGGTCTGCAACAGAAGCGTATGAGGAGAGACTAAAGGAGCTTAATATGTATACCCTTGAGGAAAGAAGAGGGGACATGATAAAGCGTTTAAGTACCTCAGTGGAATCAACAAAGTCCAAGAGGGTAGCATCTTTCAGAAAAAGAGACTTGCAAGAACAAGGGGACACAATTTAAAGATAGAAGGAGGGCGGTTCAGGGCAATGTGAGAGTATTATTTCACAGAGAGGGTAGTGGATGCATGGAACAGCCTTCCTGAAGGTTATGGGGTCTAAAACTGTGGGAGAATTCAAGAATGCATGGGACAGACATAAGGCAATTCTTGTGGGGGTAACAAGAAATAGGCTGTTGGTTAACTAGGATCTGCGGCCTATCCTGTAGGTAGGAAATGGGCAGACTAGATGGGCCTAGCGGTCCTTATCTGCCATCAAAGTCTATGTTTCTATGTTTGGGGGGTGAGGTGGAGCTTGGGGACATCGCGGGAAGTCTGCGTGCCTTGTTGTGCATACGCTCATGTCCTCTGGCCTATTTGTAAACAGGAGTCAGGCAATTTAATTTTTATGGCTAATGTTTAGTATTCTACCACATTTGTTTGTTGTGTCCTCCATCTCAGCATGGATAAATAATTTCAGAAACCAACCCAAACTACTGTACACAGCTACATTAAGGGTGGTTTCATTCATCGCTTTTCAGTTTTATTTCCTAAAGTCTCAAATGCCAACAGTTTTAGCCCAGTTGCATTTACAGCTGCAAGAAACTCAGCACCATCGTCTGCATCCAGTGATCACAGCAGCAAGCCATTTGTAACATCGGAACCTATTGCAGGTATGATCAGCAAAATAGAATATATCCTGCATTATGCTGCATGTTACCTCACTGTGCTTCATAGCATTCCGTCTTCAGAACTAGTGGCCCACATGCAGTGAAATGTTTTTTACTGTGATGTCACATGGTGGACACAACACACTGAAGGCAACAGGCATCCAGTGTTACATTAGTTTAACACATATGAGTAGGTAACCGACAAAGGTTAAAATAGGCACAAGAGACTTGGTCAGTGCTAAGGGACTTCTCAAATTGCTCTCCAACATACGAAGGATTTAAAAGACACGATGTGTGCATGGTTTGTTAATTCTGATGTGCAGCACTGGGTTACATGTTCCCTGTATTTTCTTCACTGAACCATTTGACTTAGTAATCTGTTTATTATTGCACACTTGTGTTCACATCACTTGTATTTCATACCCATCGTATAAATGTCCCTATCCGACCTTAGTAATGTTACAGGTATGGCCTTTTTCTTTTCACTGATAACATCTGATGAATTGTATTGCAGAGGCTCTGTCATTGTTCAGAGTATTGTTCCTGCTAATGTTTTCATCTGACCTCTGAATTTGCTGACACCTGTATGGGGGGGCACGAGATGTGTAATCCCACTATGAAGAATCAAAATTATGCTTCGCTGAGCCGAGCAGATCCGTCTTTCGATGTTATAAATGCAGATTACGTTTTATAAATGTTTTATCACAGCCTGGCCAATGAAGGAATGTACTTTTTCAGATGGCAGTTGGTGTTGTGTAATGTCGCTATACAGAAGTAAATCACATTTTGTAACTGAACACACAATTGCCTATCTCCTGCTTAACGCACTGCCTGTCCTCTCTCCCAGATTATCTCCATTCAGTCACTCGAGTGTGTTGACACAGTACAAAGAATAAAATAATATTCATTCCACACATGTAACCATGTAGTCTGCTCAGAGCCCTATTTGGAGGTTTGGTGGCGGGATTACAAAATCAGAAATCAGCCCCATCCCTCTCCTGAGTGGTATTGACAGGTGGGATATTTTGTTTCAGCAATATACCAGTGGTTTGAATTTAAAACATACCAAGACCATCAACAAAGTGAACAATGAGAGCTAACTGAAAAAAAATGTAGACAGTTACAGAATATAGGAGAAATAAGTAATTCACTACCACAAACCTGAGTGAGCTAAGCCCATGTACACATCGCATCCTTAAGTACTTACAGATATTGCCTGCGAGGCGTGATTATTTTCATGACCTCACCAACTCCACCTCAAATCCTGCATCATACAAGATTCCTGTTAAAACAACATTTTCAGGAATGTCAAGTATGGCCCATGACTGCACATTGTAGTTATTTCCCTGGACATCGGCATGCTGCACACTGGTTTGATGTTTTCTGCTCTAATAAACACATTCCTATCAATACATCTTTAGAACCAGTGATATTTATGCACATTAACACAAAAGATGCAATGTGCTAACAACATCTACTGCAAGTATACTGGTGTTCTGTTGTCACAAATAAAAGAACCACAGTACTGGTTTACATATCTTTGATATTTGTTATAATATAAATATTTATATGAGATGGCCAGCAGAGTAAATGAGGGAAGGCAACAATGGAATGTAGTTTTATATAGTGTAGTGCAGTGCATACACACTGTTTCCCAGAGAATTGCAGCCCTCAGTACTTGGGCAGCATCTGTAAGGCTCACATAGTTGCATTGAGAGACTGAATGATGTCAATGGTAGTTCATTTCTGACAGAAAGGTGATGTGTAGGGAGTGACTTGCTCGAGGTCAACCAGTGCGCAAGGGTAGGTTTGATTCAGACCTTGATCTACTATCTTCTATTCAGTTTCGGTGGAGAAAAGCCACTACACTGTATAAAGTCGTTTTGACAATCCTGTCTGACTTACAATGCTTATCAACACAATTGTCATCTAAGCTCATTGATTTGCATTTTAGTTACATTTAGCCATTTTATGAACATACAAACATACGAATTTGCCAGCAGAAAAAGGCCATAATGGTCTACCGGTTTGCTCAGTGCACAGCTCAGTTAATTCTCTTGAGCTGCCCCCACTCCTACTGGAGTCCTACCCCACCCTCTCCCCTATCCACCTCCCAGTCGTGCCTCCCTTCATCCTAATCCTCTTCTTCACCCTGTCCCACCACCCCCAAAACTGGTAACCGTCTTTCACCACCACCTCCTCCAGCAACTCATTCCACCTCTCCACCACCCTTTCGTGAAAAAGTGCCTCCTTATTTCCTTACTGAATCTATCCCCCACCAATTTCAGGCTATTCCCCTTATTGTACCCTCCTTATTAAGTTGAAGATGTCCTCTGTTCCAGCCCTGTTATGCTCCTTAAGTACTTGAAGGTTTCAGTCATATCCTCCCTCTCCCTTCTGTCCTCTAGCAGTACATGCTCAGCTCCTCAACCTCTCCTCATGTATGTTCTGTCCCCATGCCTGGATCATTTTAGTTACCCTCAGCTGGACCCCTCCAGTAGCATTATATCCTTCTTCAGGTAAGGGCACCAGAACTGAACACAGTATTCTAGGTTTGGTCTCACCAGTGACCTGTACAGTGGAAGAACGTCCTCCCTCCTAGAGGTGATTCCCTGGTGATGCAGCCCAGCATTTAATTAGCTTGGCTGCTGCCTTCGCACTGTGCTTTGTGTTTCATATCACCCCTGACCAATGCCCCAGGTCCTTTTCCTCCTCAGATACTGTCACCTGTATTCCCCCAACAAGTAGCTAGTCTTGGGTTTCTTTTTTTTAATTTGTATTTTATTCCTTTTATGATAAAAGTTGTACAAAATGCAGACATACCTTGTAAGGAACAGCTACAAAGTCTCTTATCGATAGGAAATTATTTCCATACATGTACAGGCTAACAGTATCCTTTACTTATACCCCAGTCAGGGGCGACCTATAATTACCAAGTCCATTTGAAAATATAAAACATGGCTGTGGAACTGTAGCCCAGAGCACATGGCTACAAAACCAGTGCGGAGTTTGATAATGTTCAACAGAAAGTCCAGCGCCCTAAAAGGGCTAATAGTGCCATGTAGAACCACATGTATAAAACTAAATCTTATTAGATCAGTTGCCATCATGGAACTTCAACTTAACAATAGAAGCGATATAAAATACAGACAGGTACAGTTACACCTGAATTACCTGTATATCTAATAAAATATAATGTTATCATTCCCCAGATTAGCTACGGAGGCATTAAATTAAAATGTCAAGCACTTAGAGATCGATCAATGAAGTACTAGCCCTCCAGAACAAGTTCTATTCAAACAAATATTAAACAACATGTATCCCACTGAATAAAGGACCCAAAACCAGAGCCCAACAAGCTTCCCAGAGGAGACTCCCCTGTTAGGAGACTAAATAATTTTTATATAATGAAGCAAAAATAACAGTCCTTCATGTTGCACTTTCTGACTCCTCAGCTGCAGGGTCATTCTTATGACTGAGTCATCTTATGACCCATTTGCGTGCATCCCCAGGGTCTGTAAATAGGTAGACTTTGGCATTATGGATAATTCGTAGCTTCACTGGAGATTGAATGGTATGTGGTATGTTGAGGGCTCTAAGGACAGTACGAACCCCATCAAATATTTTCCATTGGAGATGGGTTTTATACGAAATATCTGGGAAAATATGCACAGTTTCACCTTCAACATTAAGCGGCCCATATCTTTTGCCAGGTTCAAAATAGTGTCCTGGGTCCCTATACGTCTAAAATCACCATCATGACTCTTGGGAGTGCAACTGTTGGCTTACCTCTGTGTGGAATGTAGTAAGCCTTTACCACTGAAAAATCCATATTTGCCACATGCGCTCGAAATTGCTCAAAGTCCATCCTTAATGAATAGCGGGGCAGAATCCCTTTTACCCCTCAGGAGGCGATTAGCCTCAGATTCTGATTTCTCACTTGATTTTCAAGTATCTTCAGACAGATGTCAGAATGTTTCCGCTCCTTTGGCTCGTGCCGCAGGGCACTTTTACACACCTCAGAGTGCCACTTCATCTCCTCCATCTCTCCTTTGCAGCAAATCTACCATTTACTCCACCGTGGTGATATGACCAGTCAGAAGATCCAGCTTCTGATTTACCAAGGTCGACGATGGAGCAAGTGCTTCATTTTGGCCCCTGATGACTTGAGGGTCTCTTCGAGTTTTCTCCTTCTGCTGTACCATGTTGTGCAGACTGGGTGCTTGGGCCTGCTGCCAAAGTTTTGCCAGCGTCTTTCTACCATCCCGGACAGTTGATTTTATGAGTTTTCCCCATCACTTGACCAGAAGTGTTAACTCACGGGAAGGCAGGTTAGGCCATAAGTTAAGTCCAAAAATGTATATTATATACTGCTTAATATTAAATGTGCACAGAGCCAAGTTTCAGCGACCGCCTCAGCCTGGTTCCACAGCGCCCCGGACTTTGGGGTTTCTGGCTCCCATGTGTATTACCTTGCACTCTTGCATTAGAACCCAAGCCAGATGCCCACCATTTCTCCAGCTTAGCCAGGTCCTCCCTTAAATCCTGTCTCCCCTCCTCTGTGTCCACCCTCCCAAACAGCTTAGTATCATGTGCAAAAAGGCAGATCTTACTCTTGACCCCGTCTGCTATGTCACCTATAAATATGTTGAACAGCACATGTCCAAGTACTGAGCCCTCGGGACCTCACTGGTTACAGACTTAGATTCTGTCTCCCAAGCATACTGTACACACTATACATCTCAATCCTGTTGTATTGGAACTGAGCAACAACACCTTCCACTGCCAAGTAACTTTCCCACCTCCCAATCCTTCACCCTGCCCCATCCATAAAAATAAAACACCCTCCCACTGACAAAGTATCCCACCCACCTCCGATCCTTTCCCTTCTGCCTCCCTGTAAAATGAAACACTCCCACTGTCAAGTCTCCTTCACACCTACCTGTCATTCCACATGCCCCGTTCATAGAAAACATCACTCTCTCACTGACAAGTTATCCCACCCACCTCCGATTCTTCCCGTGCCCCATCCCTAGCAATAAAACACCCTACCTCTGTCAAGTACTGTATCCAGCCTATCTGCAGAACCTCACCCATAGCCCATCTGTAAACATGTAGCATGTCCCACTGCCATGTAGTAGAACCAGTACTGTAGGCAAGGCAAGTGTTCTTTTATTTGCGACAACAGAACCCCAGTACACTTGCTTTCCCATCCTAGAGGATTCCGACAACTTCTCTGTTTTATGTAATTCACCCACCTCCCATGATACAGACTATCCTAGCATGGACCATATCTCAGATATGAACATACAAGTTGTGCTTGCACTGTGCAAAAAAAAAAAAAACATTTATGCTTTTGCTTTCCCATTGTAGAGTTTTCCAAATTTTCACTTTGAAGTCTGGGTTTGCATTATCCTCATTAAATGAGTATTCACCTTAACATGTGCACAGAGCAATTCGGAGGGGCATGCCACCTCCAGTGTGGGCCACTTGAGAACTGTACTCCCAAAACGCATGTATGGCTTGTCATTTTCCCCAAAACGCATGTATGGCTTGTCATTTGATGGTATTAACTCTTGCTGAGCAGGTTAACAGTAAGGAAATGTTAATCAGTACATAGAACATCCACTAGCAGTAACCATTGTCATTTTAACATGTACATATCTAAAAGCTTACTTCTTTGCAACAAAACCAACCTTGGTTTACTGTAAGGGCCTCCCTTGACCTCAGAGCTCTCCTTAGTTTCCATTGGGAGTGATGTGCCTAGCTTCACTCTCTAACTTCACAGATTCACGGAAATTTGGCGGTGAAAAGGACCACACCAGCCCATCTAGTCTGCCCTTATAGCCACCCCTTCCCCCTACTCCTTTTACTGCAGTGCAATGTAACCTCTGATAAAATTAAGACTCATCTGGTGGCCTTTGCTCCAATGCCTTGTCCCCCCAATGCCCCAACGTGGCGTGCTGTCCCTAGTGCCAGTGGCTCCCCCACCCCAATTCAGTTCCCATTAATGAAAACTATATCCTTGTTGTTAGGGGTGCCTCCCTACCTCGATCCCAGTTCCTGTTAAATACAACTGTGTCACTGGTGTCCATTGGTGCCACTGTCCCTCAATCACAGTTCCCATTAAATACAGCTATATCACCAGTGTCCAGTGGTGACCACCTCCCTCCGATACCAGGACCGTTAAATGTATTCGTATCCCTAGTGTCCAGTGGCCTCACTCCCAACACGATCCCTGTCCCGTCCATACCACTAGTGTCCTTGGTGTCCAGTGGTCCCTTCCCCGCCCAGTCACCATCCTGGGTAGTACCCCAGTCTGCCCTCCCACCCCAACAGCCATACTGTCCTAGGCATTGCTGTAGCAATAATGCTCAGCCCCCACCTAGCAAAGCCCTGTCCTGGACCATGGTTAGCGGGCCCACACCAGCCCATACCTATTGGTGGCTGTTGGCCCCCACCTCCTCAGCACCAGCCCCCCAGTCCCCCTACCTGCCATTGGTGCTGCGGTTCAACAAGGCAAGTGGCACAGCCCACCACTCACCACCATGATTGCTGTCATCTAATCTGTAGTAGGTAGCATGGCTTATTTATAGGGTATGCGTGATGTGCCTTGCCTTATAAATGTGACGCATTTTCTGCTACAGATAGATGCCGGTGGATGAGGTGGTGGGAGGTGGGCAGTGCTGCTAGACATTGTTGAACCAAGGCAGTGATGGATTGGGTGGGCGGCAGGACCACGGACACCTGGGACACTAATGGTATGACCAGGCCTGGGATCAGGTGAATTATGGGACCACTGGATGTCAGGGATCTAGTTTTCATTAATGGTAACTGGGATTGGAAGGAGAGGTCACCACTGGGCTAGCGTGTACTGTGTTGGTTTTGGCACAGCCACACTCGTCCGTCATCCATTATGATTGTGCCTGATTAAGCCGAGGATTAGGTCGGTGGTATTTTCTCCCTGCGGGGACTCGCGAGATTGACCGTAAGTGCAGCAAATGCACTGAATATTGGACAGCACCGCTAATCTGGTCCACACCACCAGATTAGCATATTAGTCTCATTGCCCTCTACTGTTGTCCAGTGCACCCTTGATTTGCCTGCTACATGAATTTCCCCACACCACCACTTACAACAGGTGCCTGTGTCCCAAATTATGTGTGCCTTATGAATCCACAGATTTATTTAAACATGTAGCTCTGTTTTGTTAATGTTCTCGATATCCATGCTCCGACCCCTCTACACCATGTGCCTACCTCCATCATCCATATCCAAGCTACAGTAAGGGCTCATCATGAATATTTGCCACACCTCACCTAGCCACCCACCCTCCATTGTCAGCTTGAAATGATTGCCTGTTTATTATGTATCCCCATATGCCCTGTCTGACTTGCCTGCTCTTCATTATGGCACTTTTGCACCATAAAGACACACAACAACAACCCTCCCACCCCACCACCACCAACCCCCGTATGGCCAGTGTTCATAAAGGTTGATGACATTCAATAGAGAAGTGATGAAATGTGTACCTTTGTACATTGTGTTACTGATGTGGACACACGTGATGCAACCCCACCACTATCCACCCAGCATGTCCCAACATCCCTCTTCTGTGTCCACCCTCTGCATGTGATAGTCAAGAAGTAAACAGGTACCAAGGTTGTGTCCTGTTGTCTATGTCATCATTGCTTTCTGCTGCTGTATTTATTCTTTTCTGTTATTAATATGCCTTTCTTTTCACTGTTCTAGAAATGGAGTTTGAAGGAAGGAACTGCAGTTGGACCGATGATGAGACACAGCGTGATCACTATATGGGCGATGAAGACATCAGGCAGCTCTGAATGGGAACAGGAAGAGCCTGCGTATATACTGTGACATTGCACAGAGACTGCATGAAATGAGTTCGACAGAACGAGACACGGTGCCACACTAGAATCAAGAGGCTGAAACACAGGTATATCAGGTGCGGGGACAACAACAGCAGGAGTGGCCAGGGATGTATGAGTGCCATTTCTTTAATGAACTGGATGCTTATCCTATGGTCCTGCTCTTCAACCCAGCTGATGGTAGTGGTGGACATGGCCCATGGAGACACACAGGTTACTGAAGGCGATCAGGACAGGGGGACATGGATGGACAATCTGATCGTAAGACAACAGGAATGCATCCAGATCACTCAGATGTGCCGTCGGTGTTGGCAGCAGCTATGGATGCCAAAATTAGTGTTCTGCCATCCCAGAGTCAAGTGACCAGGGCACACTATGGCGCGTGGTTAGACAGAAATGTTGAGCTGACTCCTCAGTTTCAGCAATTTCTGAACAGTTTGTCAAGTTCCTGGCTCAGTCAGACGAAAGGTATTTTGAGATGGAGACAAGCGTATGCAGTAGCTGACAGACCTTGAATACAAATAGAATAATAGATAGGTTCTGGTATATTACTACCTTGTTGCGCCAGAACCAATTTGCTATTTTTAATATATGGATATATGGATATGAGGTGAATTGACTCACCTCCGTTTAAACAGTGGATTCAGCGGGTCCATGAGTGCTGGCAGGGTTCCCCAGTGCTGTGTGGATGACCGGTGCTGTGAGCTTCATTTACTGCATTTACCGCTGCTTTTTTAACTGTTTGTCGGCAGCGGTATCAGGAGAGCAGAGCAGCTCAACATTTTTTCAAAGTGAAAAAACAGTTGTAGCGACTGTTGACCGTTCACTCGCTAAGCAAGTGAGCAAGCCGCCATGTTTTCCTACTCGTTGTGCCTGCCCACAGAGCAAAAGCGACCAATCAGAGGCACGCTTTGTAAAGCGTCCGAGGATACAGTTGCGCATCACGTCTTCAGCTTTCTTGATAATACTCACGGATCGGTGCGAACTATACTATTACGGCACCGAACTATAGTATTATCACTACCAACAGTAGTAGTATCGCTGCAGGAGGCGATGGTATTACAAGGATTTTTGTATGCTTTTCAACCATGTTATTTTCACAATCCATATATTAAAGAAGATTGAGCACAGTGAGAGTGTTGAACAGATGCGCATGGAGCATGGCGGCAAGTGCTACAGCTGCTGACCCGAGCGTGACCAGCAACCACTTGTACCACAAATCCTCCATACTCCTACTCCTCAACCCCACGGGTGCCTCTGTTTATAGCAGCCTGTCAACTTGGACATCAGAATCAGGAGCACAGCCAACTGGCACAGTGTGACAGCGAGGCGGGATTTTCGCGGCAGTCATTCTTTTCTCTGTAAAGAAATACCAAACTATCAATGGGAAATCACAAGAGGTTCTGCACTTTGCAGATGTGGGTGTGTGTGCTTCACATGTGTGTTTCTGTCAAACAATTGCACAATGTTATACTTGGATGGTGCAGCGGTACTTCATGATTTCTTACTTAATTCATTTGGCTGCATTTGCTGGTGGGACATGCCAGTACATGGGATCTATTGTATATATGCTATTGACTGGTAAAATAGGTGTCACTGTGCAATAAAGAAGTTGGGAATGGTATTCAATAGAGACTGCGTAAAGTGACAGTTAATTTTTGTTAACGTGTTAGTGTGTGTGTCTGTGTGCTTTCATATTAAATTCATTAATCCATGCTATCCCAGCCTGGCAGTCATTGTGATTACTTCTGTGCAATTCCTTCTTTAAAACTCAGTTTCCTCCTTTCAAAGAGTTCTGTTGAATATGTTATCATTTTTGTAAGTCGAGCTCTGTTGATGCTCACCCAGCATATTGTGAAGTACTGCTATGGCATGCATCGACCTGCAAGCTGTGCCGAGCAAGGCAACACATCATAATTAGATGCAACATTTCACCAGACAGATTCAACCGATGTGACTGTCCAGATGTGCCAGTACCTGTGCTCCTATTGGCAGCGGCTCCAGTACTGGTTTGTTTTGTGACCGACAAAAGCTTTGATTGTGTGTATTTTGCCACACAGCCATTCCTAGCATGCTGGCAAGTGGCGTGACTGGTCAAATGCATGATGGAGGCAATGTCACAAAACTTGAATACTTTATACACATTTTTTCTCGATCATTGCATGCCTTGCATGCACATCACCAATCATAGTCCCACGAGAACACCACAGAAGGTATACTGGTGTCCTGCTATTATGTTTGCTCTGTGTAAGCAGCACAGTGATGAGTCTTGAACATGCCATCATAACGAGATGTACAGGCCACCTGTCTACAGCCTGTTAGTCGCTTTACTCCATGACTGGGCTACTCATCACCAATGATTAGGGAACGCGTAGCAAGACTAGTGCTATAAAAGGTAATCATGATATGTGTAATGTACCTTAAGGTTTATTTTCTAATACACACACATGTTACTGATGACCTTAGCCATTGTACTGCGTTCGACGAGATGTTGCGCTAGAGCATGCCTGATATGTTTTGTCTTATCTCCTGCTGTGCCACTGCCATGGTCTTGCAACCCACTGGTGTATAACACTCTGCATCGGCTGCCATTGTCCATTCTAAATTTAAATTGTCCCTTGACTCTCACAAATGTTTTATAAAATACGAGGTAAGGACTACCGCTGGAACAAAGTGAATGTCCATATCAAGCCTTTTTAGAAGGTATCACCATCTTCCCTTAAGGTGACCAAAAGCATTCTCCATAACCATTCTGGCACTTGAAAGACAGTGGTTAAAGTATTTTTCTCCATGGTCCAGTTTCCAGTGTCAGGAATGGCTTCATCAACCACGACAACATTGGGTAGCGGGTCTCCCAGTAAATGAATGGGCACATGCACCTCACAATGTCACGTGTCACAATGGAAAACAAGACTCCTTCCATTGCCTTAGCATACAGTCAACTATTTGATAGAATCAATCAGTCAATCAATCTTTATTTTACCAGGTGAAGCACCGTTGAGCAAGCTCATTTCCAAGGTGGGCCTGGGCATACAGAAATAACATCCAATATATAAGAGACACATATGCATACACAGGTACAGCAATACTACTCCTGATAAAAGTAGCACAGGTATAACAGCAAAATAAAATATGGGCTATACATAGGTGGGAATTCAAACAGGATACGAATGAGGCAGCATATAAGTATATAAAGCTATACACAAGCTAGATAGTCAGGCGAGATGCAAGTTTCACACCAAAATGTTTGTTTTGAACAGTACATTTAAATATCCCGTATTGTTAGTATAAGGCAAAACATTATGTACCCCAAGAGAGTGGGGCAGCCAAGGAAATTAGAACCTAGGAAGGAGCAGGAGGTGGAAGACTGAGGTGGAATGCTTCAAAATGCATGTAGGAGGTCGGGGTTGGTCTCTAGGTGTCACTCAACCTGACAGAGACACGTCAGGAGTAGCACTACAGCGTTCAGGAAAAGTCTTGCATACAGGAGTTTGAATTAAGGGTTTTAATAGGAATTGCTAATTTTAGGGTTATTTGAAGCTTGTTCCAAAGCTAGGGTAGTGCGACGCTAAGGGAGGAGCTGCCAAATTGGGTTTTGACCGGTAACATTAGGGAGACGTGAAGATTGGCTTCTCAGTGCACAGTTGCCAGAGACACATAGAGGCAGACAGTTAGAGATGTACTGGGGCAACATCTTAGTAATTGCTCTGTAGGTCAAAGGACAGCGTCCTTTGTCTTCTGAAAAGCAAGAGGCCAACCACTGCCAAGTACAAGTCGCAATGATGGGTAGAATAAGGTTTCCCAGAGATGAAATGAAGGGCTCTGTGTAGAGAACATTAAGTTTAGCTAGGGCTGTCCCGTGAGCTTGACTGTAAATGAAGTTGACATAGTTCAATAATGATAGGAAGGTAGTTAGGACCAGCCTTCTCTTTGACTCATAGGTGAGGAGGTGTTTGATTCTGTAGAATACACTGAGCCTCTGCTTCAGTTTTTGTGATCTCATCTACATGAACCAGGAAGGACAGACAGGACAGGCGGCAGTCAATCCACATTCCAAAGTATTTAAATTTATCAACATAGTCAAGGGGTTCATTGAGTAAGGTGGTGATCGGTTTCACAAAACCTGCTGTAGATACCAGTGGACAATGCTATTCAGGGTCAGAATCATTGCTTTCATTTTTAGCATTTAGCAGCAAATTTTGCTTGAGCAAATTATGCTGCAGGATGTTAAATCTTTCTGCAATTCTGTGCACGCCTGCTCGGAGTAAGTCTAGACAAGTAGAAGACAGTATCGCTCGAAGAGAAGAATGTCTGAAGATGAAACCCCAAGTCGATATTGTTGCTATAAGCGAAGAGAAATGGACCCAGGATGGAACCCTGGGGTACCCTCTATTGATAGGTTTGGAGGGAGAGGTTACCCACTGCTTTTACCTGCTGAGGTGCCGGAGAGTAGGAGGAGAACCAGCTCAGGGACGTCTGTTCTAAGCCAAAGGTGCGAAGGGTATTTAGAAGCAATTCATGATCTACGTGTGTCGAAGGCCTTGCTTGGTCTAGGAAAACTGCCAGACACCGATAATTTATCATCGAGGGCTTTCTGCCAGTCATTCATTACCTTTGCGAGAGCAGTAATTGTGCTATGGTGGGGCCTAAAGCCTGACTAGGCCTGGTTGAGTAGGTTAGAGGAGTCTAGATAATAGCTAAGTTTGAATTTACTACTTTTTCAAGTAGTTTAGAGAAAAAGGTAAGCGAGATGGGCCTATAATTATTGGGGTCTGTCGGGTCACCAGATTTGAACAGAGGATTACTTGGGCTGTCTTCCACATCTTGGGAAATGCACCCAGTGAAAGAGATAAGTTAAAGAGATGTGTGATTGGAACAGCCAATACACGATAACTCTGATCTTTAAGAAGTATGGCTCAACATGATCAGCACCAGCTTTTCCTGTCGATCCAGGTGCAGTAACAGGTCCTCCACCTCCTTAGGGAGATAGAACAGAAAGAAGGAAGAGGCAGATTGGGTGTGGTGAGGATTTGATGCTACCTGTGCTAAGGATTGGGTGCGAAGGTGACTGGCGGTGAGGAGTCAAAGACCAGTCCTGCAGTGGCAAAGTGGTCATTCAAAAGATCGAGGATCCCTACTTTGTCAGTGATGATTGTGTCACCTTCGAGATTTTTGACAGAAGAGACCCAGTGGGAACATGACCTTCGATGTCTTTGAGTGTTTTCCAGAATTTTGCGGGACAACTGGCAGAGGAAGTCAGTGAGGTTTGGTAGAAAGAAGCTTTTTAGTTCTGGTTAGCTTCATGCAGAAGTTCCTGGCAGCCTGAAAGCAGCCACTCTTCAGGGAGCTTTGTTTTCCAGCCTTTTCCATAATTTGTCCCAACTATATAGGGCTGTTCTCAGCTCTAGTGTAAAACCACGGAAAGGATCTTTCTTTATCCTGGTTTTGACTAATGGGGCATGCGTGTCAAGTGCGTTTAGTACAGTGGCTTCAAATGGCTTATAGGCATCCTCGACTGTTTTGGCCAGGTAAAATTCCTGCCATAGCAGAGATTCCTGGAGATCCTCAATGAGGGCATAAAAGTATCGAGTTACGCACACATCTTTTGAAGGTGTACCTAGAGGAAGAGGGGTTTAGATGCAGTCCTTACATAAAGCAATGGGACAATGGTCGCTGATATCCGAGAATACACCTGGGTGGGAGAACAGATGTGGCTTATTCACGGGTACAATGTCCACCAAGGAGCTTTTACTGGGTTAGCTCTGTTCAGTCGTGTAGCATCAGAAATAAGCTGAACCAACCCAAAGGTGTTACAAAGTACTTTAAGTAGTAAGGAGATATCAGAGAACCAATCCAGGCTGAAGTCTCCCAGGACAATTACTTCAGCCTGTGTATTGCTTAAGAAGTTAGTCAAGTGGTTCAACAGATGGAAGCCTGCTGAGGGGCCTATAGCAGCCCATGATATACAAAGAGGAGGGACATAAGTTGGACCTTAATGGTTAAGCTTCGAATTCTTAGCAGCAGTAGTGAGTCGTAACAGAAGCAGATATTTATCCAGCACATAGATGACAACACCACCCCTCTTGTTGGTCTGTCAGTGCGAAGATGTTATAGGAGGAATATTCACCTCGATGTCTAGGGTTGATGGTTTAAGCCAAGATTCTGTAACTACCAGAATATCCGGATTAGTATGTGAAATCCAGGTTTGCATGGCATCCAGTTTTCTCAAAAGACTACTTACATTCAGATGAAGTATCACGCAGACCTTTAAGGTGAGCTAGGTCACAGGGGCTTGAATTGGTAGTTGGGGGCCTGGACTCAGCTTGACTGTTCCTGAGCAAAGCAGCAGCAACACAAGTATCTTAATAAGCGCATTTAGCAACAGTCTAAAGGACCTGAGTGCGTTACTGTTCTGGTGGATACCTTTTGTGTTTCAGTATGTCTATAGTGTGCCCCTATAGAGTGCAGGGTTGCATAAATCATGACCCTAGCGAGGTAGAGTTGAGGAGAACAGAGGAGGTGTGAGAATAAGTAGTTGGCATTCAGCCCGCAGGGAGACTGCCGCCTTAAGGTGGTGGATAAAAAATAGAAGGACGGTGATGCCGTGGTATGCAAATCAGCAGGTGGCTTGCATGCAGTTGTAACAGTTCCCAGCTCCTGTGTTCCAGGGCAGCAGTGGGTATGGAGAGCATGCAGCCAACGTAAAGATGTAGCAACAGTGCGCCCACATACGTGCATCGTGCACCTTACCTGGCTATCCAATATTTACATCTCCAAAGCAGGACTCATGGTCCACCACTGCCTGCATCACAATGGAGTGCCAACCTTTGCAATTGTAGAGATCTGCAGCATCTACAGCAAGCACCAGAACTGGGAGTGTGTACCATCTATTGCACTGGCCATTGGGGAAACCAAATCTGTCTTCAAATCCCTCAATAATGTCTTAGAGCTGTGTACCCGTAGTAATTGTGATCACATGCTTAAAGGTGTCAGTGATAGCAGGGAGACATCACGCACCATCAAGCATACCACAACCCTAGACACCCCAAATAAGTGTCCAATTATACGATACTCATTGTTTGTACAGTCGCCAAATAGCGATAGCTAGTCATACATCGGCAGGAATAGCCTGACACGTGTTGGTGTTCTGTCGCGGCTATTTGTTTTATTTTACCCACTACAAAGTAAAATGTTGCATGTCTCATGCAGAAGTTTTAAATCCACTGATAATCCTTGAATGTTGTTGTCACCACATTCCAAAACACGGAAGACCATACCCTTGTCCACAGTGTTCGTGGACAGCTATTATTGAGGGCTGCACTCAGAAGTATAAAAAATAGACCATCAGTGTTTGTGTGCATTGCAAGTGTCTCTGTAGACTGTTGCTGAATGCTTCATCCATCTCAGCCAGTGGCTGCATACTTTGGGTTGCTTTGTAACATGCAAAGTATCCCCATGTTCGAGAATCCTTGCCACTCACATTAAAGAAAACATGACTTGTGCATGTTAATGTTTTGATTGACCCACATTTGTTTGCAGTAGTCATTCAAACATGCAGTCACTTTGCTTGGCATGCGTCAGTGTGACTTGAATCACATATGCATACCTCACACACTAAGTTAACAGTGATCGTGACCTAACCTGTGCAACGTATGGTACAAATCGCCTGGTCAAGAATAAGGATACATTACATACAGTCTGACAAACGATAATAGTAGTAGGAATAGAAGAACAGAATGATTAGACTACACTGTAGCATGGTAAAAACAGAGATCAGATCGCCCTCTGACTGCAGCTACGTAGGGTCAAATATTCAAATGTGCAAACAGAAAGACCTCGCAACCCTCCCTTGCATACACCATATAAATGCAGCCCTTGATAAAGCTCTGAGGGAGGGAGCGAAGCAGCGTTGGGCATTTTGTTGGGGTGGAACTTTGTTATATTTTTCTAGTGTGTGTGTGTTTGATATTGCAATAAAAAACTTCTTGTTTTACAAGATGCACTTCAGTTTAGGCTCCATTTATATGGTACATGCAAGGGAGGGTTGCAAGGTCTTTCTGTTTGTACACTGCAGCATGTAGCAGACATCACTGCATGAACAAGCATGCTTACAGAGAAAAGGGGTCCATGTGTGAAGACACAGACTGAGCAACAATCGGTGGGGTAGATGCATAGACTAAAGCCAGGTAAATGCACACGAGGGTAAGTAACAGCACCAAGGGTGCTAAGTATTTACATGTCCAGTGATGGACAAAGCGGGCCATCAGAATATGTGTGCACAGGAACCATGTGATGCCATGCCTCACCATGCAGCACCTTCACACACCCAGACACTCACACAGACACACACACGCATGCACACACATATGCACACCTAACACACACACAGCTATGTGCCTACCTGCTGCGGTGTTGTAATAGTACTTATGTATGGATTGTAACAATAGCAGAGAAGGGCACCGCTACATGACACAATAAAGCAAGTAGCTCACTTCATATGCCTCATGGGAATACAGCTCAAGAATGCACGGTTGCAGCACTGCTGATAAAACCAGACATTTGAAACAAGTGGACAAACCATAGCACAAGACAGAACAAAGGTGGCTGAGAGTAGGAATTGGCAATGCTGTTTAGAACATTGTAAACTATCTAGTACCAGCGTCTATTTCAACTCAGTGGTCACAGTTGTTTAAGAGACAAATTGATTGTGATAACTCATGCCAGTAGGGAACACTGGACAAATAATTGTTAGCAGCACAGTAGTACATACCAGTAACACTTCCTAATAATACCACAACACACCTTTTAATAGAAACCAGTTTTGAAGGGTGACCAAGTGGGACAGGATGGGTTAAATGACCAGCTGTTGGCAACACAGCATTCCAGTTGAGGCACTGGGGATGACATCAAGGTCAGACGGATGTGCCAAGCTCAATCACAGTTCTTTTGACTTACTTATTGTCTATGCTGCCTGTCTCATTCACATGTGTTAACCTGTACCTCTAGTGTGGTTGAACTGGAATTTAGATGTGTGAAGCAGGTGTTTGTCTGCATAAGTGGCATGCACTAAACAGAATAAGTACTGCCAGTCCCAAGCATGACCGACTATCCATTAAGCGGGACACAGTTATGAATATTAATCCCTATACATGTGTTGTTATTCAGTGGCATAAATTCAGCATTTTAAAACAAAGCCATAAAAGCCTCTTCGTTCTCTGCTTGGTACCCAGCAGTACCCATATGGCAACAAACTAATCCACAGTGCTTACCCACTGCACACCATCAGCCACTGTGGCTCACAACATCATATAGAAGCAATCATGCCTGCTGGCATCAAGGATCAGTGGTACACCCTTATATATCTAATTTCTTGATAGTTACTGAGGAGACAGTAATGACTAAACACTGATCTTGTCTCCTCCTGTTTCCAGTTAATGAGTTACCACCGCCAGGGCTTAAAAATAGTGAAGCGACACACACCTTGCCATCTTGCAAAGCATTAGCCACAAACGTACCAGTCGTCAATATACCAGCCGCCCTAAGCAGAAGCGCTCAGGAGAACAGCGGATAATCCTGCAGCGGGTGTTTCAGAGGCAAAGTCTGTGAAAGAACAAATTTGCTCCTTTTTGATACTGGTGTCTTCTGAGCATAAGCGCCAGCTCAATACTCACTGCCTGCCATGCATGAATGCGGTAATGAGGTGTAATAAACATGGAAGGCATAATCTTACTGAACCTAAGTGCCATGAAACGTAACATTGGCGAAGCTGCTATTATGCACTTGTGTAACCCCTTGCAAATGAGGGTTCGGATATGCCTGGTGCTAGGGTTAGTCACCGCCTAAAGGCGTTAATTGGGTAGCCAGTGAGCGCTTTAAAAAGCCTCCGTGAGCTGTCTCTTTAAGGGCTGCTTGTTGCAGCCGTAAGTAACTAAAATGGAGGGGACTGTGGTTGTATGCCTGAGTTCTGCGGGACACTGAAAGAATGACTCCCTTCTGCCATAGTTAGTGGTGCAGAGAGAGATCTCTTGAGGAATGTGATTGTATGTTGGAAGCGATATAAAATAACAATGATAATGTGGTTGTTCTAACCTGTCTTCCTTTGCAGTAAGGACTGTTTGATTGCCTCCTCCATTTTGCTCCAGAACTGCTGAATTGGGCCAATCAGTACCTCGGGACCCTACAGAGTCGCTGACCAATACAGGGACTGCTTGTAATTTGGGAAAGGCATTATAGGCTATGGTGCTTTTGCACCACTGAAGCTAGAGAAATGACTGGCATGTTCAGCCAACCAATGCAACGGGTAGCGCCCGATCTGGAAGGAGTGCTTGGTGCTGCCAGTTTTGCGTTGTGGCTGGTAAGGAGAAGGAGCTGTGTGCTTCTGCGCTGAAGAGTGTTCGCGGAAGCACGTGAAGGCCTGAAGCGGCCATGTTTGTGTTGTCGGCTCCAGGGACGAAACCTGTCGGCGGGCGGTCAGAGGAGGCTGTGCTCTGTACAGCTACCCACCAGGCTCGACCTGAAGTAGGACTGGAGAAAATTGCTGAATCGCGCTCGGTCCGAAGACAAGTAGAGCTGCCGTTTGCAGTATTTCAGGGACGGTGAGTTTGTGGGAGCATTGGAAGCAGTTGCCTGGTGTGATACCCCTCTGTTGCTGTTTACCATATAAATGTGAGAGGAGCTTGTGTAGCTCAAGTAAATCCTGCTGCAATTAAAGGACTTTGCCTGTTGCTGTTTACCATATAAATGTGAGAGGAGGCTTGTGTAGCTCAAGTAAATCCTGCTGCAATTAAAGGACTTTTGCCTGTTTCTGTTTACCATATAAATGTGAGAGGAGGCTTGTGTAGCTCAAGTAAATCTTGCTGCAATTAAAGGACTTTGCCTGTTGCTGTTTACCATATAAATGTGTGTGGAGCTCTAGTTAAATCCTGCTGCCATTAAAGGACTTTGCCTGTTGCTGTTTACCATATAAATGTGTGTGGAGCTCAGTTAAATCCTGCTACCATTAAAGGACTTTGCCTGTTGCAGTTTGCCATATAAATGTGTGAGGAGTCTCGTGGAGCTCAAGAGTAGCCCATGTCAACGTTAAGGACCCTGTCTTGTCTGGAGGTGCGTGGTACTAATTCAGGGTAGTTCCCTGTTGAATTGCCACATGGGAACCAAATGGAATTACTGTACTGCTGACTGTTTAACCAACTTTTCTTTCCTCTGTGTGAAAGGGCCCCTACCAGCTGCCACGGTTTGACTCAGCCACTAGGGCTTGGGTACCCAGTGACAGTAATTGATAGGGATAGGCCTGTGCACAGAGTCCTAGATAGATAAATATAGTGATAAGCTAATCAACTTGATCCCCCTGTCCTTGTTGTTTCCCCCTGAATAAATCAGACTGTTTTTGCACAGCTCACATCCTGGCTATTGTGTACGTTAATGGTGAACTGCTGTTTGGTGATTGCAACATAACTGTGCCTTACTTTACAGGGGTCCCCGAAGGAAGCTGGATTATGTTTTCCATGGGGTAAGTGTACAGGTGAACAGAATTGCTGCTACCCAGTGTGAGTCACTAGTGGGACGAAGGGGGTTGCAGTAGCTCAGAGGAGCTGTAACCATGGTAGTCTTAACTGTGCTAACCTTCCTCTGGGTGGAGGCACCCGTCAGCGGATCTGGGCCCTCACCCTGCCTCTGTGGGGGCAGACAGGGGTAGTAGCCCTAAGGGTAGTGACCCCCTGGGGTTACAGCAAATTGGAGGCACTCGCTGGGATTAGCGGCCCCCTCAGTGGCTTAGTGAGGAGATACCCCAAAGATGGAAAAAATAGAAGGGATATGTTGGAAAAATTGCTGGGACCCATCAAAACCATGGTACACAAACTAATGGGTTTGGGTGAAGCAGAAGAGCTAGATTCCCAGAAGATTGTATTATTGTTAGATGTGCCCTTGGGTACCTCGGCTGTTGATATTGTCTCTGTTGCAGAGACGAGTAAAGTGTTTGGGTAAGGTTGAAGTGAAAGGCGTATGGCTGATTTGCTTGACCAGACATTGCAGGTGCTACTCCTATGCAGTGTGGTCATCGACCCTGAGAAGGTACCTCCTGTACTTTACCCGGAGGTGCATCCCAGGGTGGAGGCTAATCCATATCCGAGTGGGTCAGTCACTCCTGGGGTCTCCTCTAATGAACAGTTTTAAGATAAACTGCTTAAATTGTTAGCTGTGAAGGAGGACTACCCAGGAGTTGCTACAAGCCTTGGATCTGTCCAGTGATACTACCCCTCGGGGTTCTCAGGCCTCCCTGGCCCGCCAAAAGCTCTGTGTTGGCTTCTTTGCCCTTTGGCAGTCCCATCCATACAGCTTGATTCCTACCAGAGTTAAAGCTTTCTCTGGCATGGTTCCAGTGCCTCCCGGGAGGATGACCTGGAGGCATGGATGGACTATACCACCCCTTTAGTCCAGGGGTGCACAATACTCGAGGGAGAAAAGGAAAGAGGCTGATGGAAGTTTGCGAGAGGTCTTGCCTTAGAAGCCATTAGATTCTTCCGGCCACTCATCCGGAAGCCACTGCTGCAGAGTATCTCTCGCTTTAGAAGGGTTTTGGGAGTACAGAGACTGGTGAAGATTTATTATGGAAATTCAGGTCTGCTAAGCAGTGAAGAAATGAAAAACTGTCCGCTTTTGTTACTAGAGTGGACAGGCATTGCAGAAGGCTTGTAGAAAGGGGAAATCACTGCTGCAGCCTGAATCAGGTTCAGCTAGAACATATTTTAAAGTCTGCCAGATTCTCTAGTGTAACTCTATTGAAACTTAAGTTGCATGATCAGCGGGCCACCCGCCTGAATATTGTCAATTGATGAGGGAAATTCGAGATTGGAGACTGATGAAGAGGTTGGGAACCCTGTGTTGGGGCAGTGGAACCCTAGTGGGACCCCTGAGTCTAATACCCCCTGAGGAGACTGGCTGCGCCTGGAGGGTCCGAGGGTCTCCAGATTCCCAGGTACTGTGGGATGTGGGTTGTTTCCTCTGACCCCTATGTGGAAGGTGGAGTTGAGGGCTGAGATCAGGAATTTACAGGAATTGGTGAGGGACTTAAAGCAGTCTACTGTGTACCCTACTCGGCCGGGGCCCCTGAGTCATGTAGAGCCCCGAACCCTAGCCCTAGAGCTTTCTCCCTCCCTCAGGACGCCCCTCAAAATAGTGATCCCCGGACCCTAAGTTTTGTTATCACTGTGGGAAGATGGGCATTTCAGCCTGACTGCCAGAGGCCGGAGAATTTAAGGAAAGTTAACAGCAGACTGATCGCTCGATACCTCAGACCCAGTCTCGGGCCCCAAGAAAAGTTGTGTGACTCAGGCCCATGCCGCGGAGGTTAACCATGTTGCTACCCCCAACTGGTCTGATGTGGTTGGGCAGTCTATGGAGACCCAGGTGCAGGTAGATGGAATTCCCACTAGAGCTGTATTGGACAGTGGCTCCCAGGTGACCATCATGTTTCAGGACTGGTACCAAGCACACTTGTCTGAAGTGCCCTTGCAGCCTCTAACTGGTCTACATGTATGGGGGGTTGGCGACAAGGCTTATCCGTGTTTGAAGTACATCCATGTATGGTTATCTTTCCTGCAACTGTGAATGGAACAGATGAGCAAGTGGAAACCTTGGTCTTGGTCTGCCCACCCACTGGACTGTATGATGGGGTGCCCTTGTTGATTGGAACAAATGTGCACATGTTTGGATGATTGGCCCAGTTGTGCTCAGAGAAGCGAAGCATTTCAGACTGGGCGAGTTTTGAGTGTACCTGTTGTAATTCAAACGGTCAGGCCACGCTGAAGAAGGGTAGGCCAGAGGAACCTGAAGGCCCTGTGGGAGTGGTATGGAAGAAGGATCCGGTCCCTGTAGTGCTTGCCCCAAATGCACAGTGTGTTCTGCATGGAGAGTACGATTAAAGACAGATGTCAAGAATAAGTTGTTGATGTTGGATGCGCCTATGGAGGAGAACTACCTGAGGGGTTGTTGCTCAAACCCAGCATTCTGCCGCCAGAGCCCATGCCTGTGTTAAAGGGTGATGGTTCAAGTGCACAATGTGTCTGATAAAGAGATTCGAATAAAAAAGAGGGTACCCTGGCTAGCGCCCATTGTGCGGATACTGCTGTCCTACCAAATAAAAAGAGTTCCCGGACGGGTGATAGAGTTGCTCCTGATCTGTTTGACTTTGGTGACTCTCCGCTGCGACTGAGTGGAAGTGCAGGGTCAGTGAGAGGCTTGCCAAGAGGAACCAGGTTTTCTTCCTGAAAGAGTGGGATGTAGGATGTGTACAGGGCTGAGCATCACATTCGATTGCATGACGAAGACCCTTCCAAGAGAGATCCTGACGCCTGCTCCCGCTGACATAGATGATGTATGGTGGCATCTGCAAAGAAATGTTGGCTGCTGGTGTAATTCAAGAGTCTAAAGCCCTATGCCTCCCCATTGTAGTAGTAAGGAAAAGAATGGGCAGTTCGGATGTGTGTAGACTAGTACTTTGAATAGCGGACCATTCGGATCAATATACCATGCCACGATAAAGGCGCCTTGGATTGTCTGAATGGTAGTAGTGGTTCTCTGTGATTGGATCTTGGAGCGGATACTACCAGATCCCGATGGCCCCAGACGATCGGGAGAAGACTGCTTACTTGCCCCTTAGGCTTCTATGAATTTATTCGGATGCCTCAAGGAATTTCGGTGCCCCAGCCACTTTTCAGCGCTTGATGGAACGAGCTGTGGGGACATGAGCCTACTCGAGTGTTTGGTCTATTTAGATGACGTCTATAGTGTTTGGCCGATCCTTGGAAGAACATGAACAACGATTATTCAAAGTCCTGGATCGATTGGAGGATTTCGCCTCAAGTTGTCTGTCGACAAGTGTCAATTCTTCCAGACTTCCGTGAAATATGTGGGCCACATAGTGTCCACTGAAGGCATAGAGACTGACCTCAGCAAGGTGGAGGCGCTTGACCACTTGGCCTCAACCTAGAAATTTGAAAGAGCTGCAACAATTCCTGGGGTTTTGTGGCTACTATAGGTGGTTTGTCAGAGACTATTCACGCAGTGATTCGCCCTCCTTAATCTCACCCAGGGTATCCGCCTACCAAAAAATATAAGAAGGGTGTGCACACTGACTTAGAAAAGAATTATTTTCGCCAAACGATATGTTCGGGGATCGATGGACTACTGAGTGTGAGGAAGCTTTCCATGACATCATATATCAACTCACCCACGCATCTGTGTTGGCCTATGCTGACCGCGCCAAGCCTTTACACTCTTCATACTGATGCCAGTCTGCAAGGATTGGGGCTGTATTATATCAGGAGCACTCTGAATGGGTTCAGACCTGTAGCGTTTGCCAGTAGAAGTCTGATGCCGTCAGAGAAGAATTACCCCGTGCACAAATTAGAGTTTTTGGCTTTGAAGTGGGCCATTGCTGATCAGTTCCACATCTATTTGTATGGTGCCAAGATATTAGTAAAGACTGATAACAACTTTTGACTTATATTCAAACTTCTGCCAAATTGGATGCTACTGGGCATAGGTGGCTCTCTGCCCTGGCCACCTATGATTATGCTTGTAGAGTACCGGCGGCCTCAACCATATAGATGCAGATGCTCTCTTCCGAGGCTCGTACCAGACTGAATGGGTCCGTTGTCTGAACCTGATATAAGAGCCCTGTGCCAGAAATTTGATAAAGAAGAACAGGTGTCTCCTGATGCAGTGGACTGTGTGGTAGATTGTTTGGGGCATGGAAAACTTTATACCTGCCGCCTACTGCCATTTCTCTGCATTGGACACCAGCTCTCTGCCGCAATTCAACAATGATGATCTCCAACAGGCTCAGTCCTGTGACCCTATGATAAGAACGGCCGTGAGAGGTTTTCATGGCTGGAAGGGATGTATCAAACTACGTTCCACTGACTTTCGGACTACCTTGTTGCACAAAGAAGGGCCCAAATTAAAGCTGATCAACCAACTACTATATAGAGACTGTGAGTAAGGAGGGCGGGTGCAACGACAACAACTGGTGCTGCCCTCAGTTTTCAGAGAACTAGTTCTAAGGTCATTGCATAATCAGATGGGGCACCTGGGCATAGATCGAACACTTGATTTGAGTACGGGCTCGATTCTGTTGGCCAAAGATGAGTGCGGACGTGGAACAGTATGTCAAGACCTGTGGTCGTTGTTTGCAAAGGAAAGCCTTACCTCAGAAAGCTGCCCCTGGTCAACATTACTACTAGTGCTCCTATGGAACTGGTCTTTACTGATTTCCTGAGTTTAGAGCCTGATCTGAGAAGTGTTAGCAACATATTGGTGGTCACTGATCATTTTACCCGGTATGCACAGGCTTTCCGACCAAGGATCAGAAAGCAACTACAGTGGCTAAGATACTTGTTGAGGAATTTTCATCCACTATGGGGCTCCGCAGCAGATTCATTCCGATCAGGAAGGGACTTTGAAAGTCGCTTGATTAAAGAGATGCTATCTTTATGGGGGTACGCAAATCACAAACCACCCCTACCACCCGCGGGGAGACCCTCAACCTGAAAGGTTCAATCGTACATTGCTCGACATGCTGGGCACCTTACAATCCAAGATAAATCAAGATGGAGCCAACAGATTAGCACTCTAGTTCACGCCTACAATTTATACGAAAAGTGATGCCACAGGGTTCTCCCCTATCGCCTAATGTTTGGAAGAGAGGCTAGATTGCCAGTAGATATGTGTTTTGGGGTTTCCTGATGGGTGCAAGCAGAAAACCATCTACAGTATGTACAGAAATTAAAGGCCCAATTAAATCATGCCTACCAACTGGCCCAGACCATGGCTGCTAAATGAAATCTGGCTAACAAGGAGATATGACAAAAAGTGAAAGCAGTAGAGTTGAAAAAAGGGGATAGAGTGTTGTTGAGAAATCTGGGACTGCATGGCAAACATAAAATTGCCGACCAATGGCATCACCTCCCTCGTGTTGTTGTGGGACAGCTGGCAGACTTACCTGTGTATAAAGTGCGGCCTGGAAACAATCCGAAAGATGTGAAAACCATACACAGAAATCATCTGCTGCCAATTGGGCAGATCTTGATTGAAGTTGAACCTTCCTCTACCCCTCCTTCCAGGCCCGTGACTAGATCTGTTACTAAGAAAGGAACCAAGCCCGTGGAGCCTTCAACAAGTCCACCAAGGAGCCTTGTCCAATCCCCCTGCAGAAGGAGATGGTCAACACTCAGTGTCAGAAGACAGCAAAGATGATATTGAATACTATCCCTCTTATGAACTAAGTCAGTTGTTTCGGGCAATCCCTTGTTAACTCAGGAACTGAAGCTGGCCTATCTGTGTTAGTTGAGCCCTCTACTTTATCCCCGAGGAAATGCTCCAGAAGATGAATGGGGTAGCAGACGAACTCAAGGGGCTGAGTCCTTAGGGCTTGGCTGAACTGTCTGGCCTGGCTGAATTATCTGACTTTTCAGAAGAAGAGAGTGAGATGGGGAACAAGCCAGTGATATGCCTGAATCGGAAGACTATTTTGAATGCCCTGATGGTTCCCTCTAGTACCTACACCGCCCCAGATGAGCCCAGTGGGGTGGGTTCAGGATAGAAGGTCCAGCCCTGATAGTGTTATGAGTATCGAGCCTGATCCCTTGAAGGATCCCTGTTGCTAATGTCTCTGACATGGGAGTGGAGTCAGGGCCTGGTTCAGAACCCCTGAGACCCCTAGATGATCCGGCCGACAAATTCGCCAGTAATAAAGTAAGCTATGAATCTTTGGGTTAACCAGTTGATCTGCCTTTAAATGTGGCTCACAGAGGGGTATATGTGTCCCCAAGTTCTTTGCCTAAGTTAGCCTTGGCAGATAACTCCAGACTGTTAGTGGTGCCCTTCAAGAGTGCGCCCCTGCTTCAGGGACCGGTGGTACCTAAGAGAAGACAGATTCCCTCAGTCTGGGTGTCATGGGTAGGAACTACTGATCTGTGTTAAAACCAAAGTAATAGTTTATGTGTAGGATGTGTAAAGGTTATGATATTTTGTAAATCCAATGTTTAAATGTGTAAAAGAAACTGTGATATGCTACTCACTGGTGTTTACCTAAAAGCGCCTTAAGGGCATATGCTTGGGCGGACGCAAGCTTTTCCAGGGCGGGAGGGTGTAACCCTTGCAAATGGGGTTCCGATATGCCTGGTGCTAAGGGTTAGTCACCGCCTAAAGGCGTTTAATTGGGTAGCCAGTGAGCGCTTTAAAAGCCTCCGTGAGCGTCTCTTTAAGGGCTGCTTGTTGCAGCCATAAGTAACTAAAATGGAGGGGACTGTGGTTGTATGCCGAGTCCTGCCCGGGAAACTGAAAGAATGACTCCTTCTGCCATCGCTAGTGGTGCAGAGGGAGTTCTCTTGGGGATGCGATTGTATGATGGAAACGATGTCAAATAATAATGATAATGTGGTTGTTCTAACCTGTCTTCCTTTGCAGTAAGGACTGTTTGATTGCCTCCTCCATTTTGCTCCAGAACTGCTGAATTGGGCCAATCAGTACCTTGGGACCCTACAGAGTCGGCTGACCAATAGAGGGACTGCTTGTAATTTGGGAAAGGCATTATGGGCTATGGCGCTTTTTTGCACCACTGAAGGCTAGAGAAATGACTGGCATGTTCAGCCAGCCAATGGCAACGGTAGCGCCTGATCTGGAAGGAGTGCTTGGTGCTGCCAGTTTTAGATGCATTGTGGCTGGTGAGGAGAGAGGAGCTGTGTGCTTCGCGCTGAAGAGTGTTCGCTGGAAAGCCTGAAGCGGCTGTTTTGTGGTTGTCGGCTCCAGGGATGAAACTCGCTATGGCGGTTAGAGGAGGCTGTGCTCTGTACAGCTACCCACCAGGCTTGACCTGAAGTAGGACTGGAGAAAATTGCTGAATCGCTGCGGTCCGAAGACAAGTGGAAGCTGCCGTTTGCAGTATTTCAGGGACGGTGAGTTTGTGGGAGCATTGGAAGCAGTTGCCTGGTGTGGTACCCCTCTGTTGCTGTTTACCATATAAATGTGAGAGGAGCTTATGTAGCTCAAGTAAATCCTGCTGCAATTAAAGGACTTTTGCCTGTTGCTGTTTACCATATAAATGTGAGAGGAGGCGTGTAGCTCAAGTAAATCCTGCTGCAATTAAAGGACTTTTGCCTGTTGCTGGTTACCATATAAATGTGTGTGGAGCTCAAGTTAAATCCTGCTGCCATTAAAGGACTTTGCCTGTTGCTGTTTACCGTATAAATGTGAGAGGAGGCTTGTGTAGCTCAAGTAAATCTTGCTGCAATTAAAGGACTTTTGCCTGTTGCAGTTTGCCATATAAATGTGTGAGGAGTCTCGTGGAGCTCAGGGTAGCCCTGTTAACGTTTAAGGACCCTGTCTTGTCTGGAGGCCGTGAATACTAATTCAGGGTAGTTCCTGTTGAATTGCCACATGGGAACTAAATGGGATTACTGTACTGCTGACTGTTTAACTTTTTCTTTCCTCTGTGTGAAAGGGCCCCTACCAGCTGCCACGGTTTGGACTAGCCACTAGGGCTTGGGTACCCAGGGACAGTAATTGATAGGGATAGGCCTGTGCACAGAGTCCTAGGTAGATAAATATAGTGATAAGCTAATCAACTTGATCCCTCTGTCCTTGTTGTTTTTCCCTTGAATAAATCAGATTGTTTTGCACAGCTACATCCTGGCTATTGTGTAGCGTTAATGGTGAACTGCTGTTTGGTGATTGCAACATAACTGTGCCTTACTTTACAGGGCGTCCCGAAGGAGCTGGATTATGTTTTCCGTGGGGTAAGTGTACTGGTGAACAGAATTGCTGCTACCCAGTGTGAGTCACTAGTGGGACGAAGGGGGAGGGTTGCAGTAGCTCAGAGGGTTGTAACCGTGGTAGTCTTAACTGTGCTAACCCGACCTCTGGGTGGAGGCACCTGTCAAGCGGATCTGGGCCCCTCACCCCTGCCTCTGTGGGGGTAGACAGGGTAGTAGCCCTATGGGTAGCGCCTCTGGGGGTTGGCTACACGTAGGTATATGGAACACATTCAGCTAGCTCACATATGAAACAGGGTGGTTACACTCGAGTACCAGAACAAGGTAACTGTCTGTTGCTTTATGCACCTTCGGATTTTGACTTACTTGTAAAAGTGTTACATACAGGGATTTGCCAATATTACCTGTTGATTCACTATTTGTATTATGCATGTCTACTAAAGTCTTATCTTCCGTGGAGAAGCTTTCAGTTACAGCTTTAATGTCTTGAAATACTGGGCGTGATGGAAATAAAAGCCAGCGTGGAATGACCCCTAGGATCGTGGGGAGTGCCTGTTTACACAGTTCTTGGTGTAGACATAAGAGGCATGTTTGGCAATGCTTCATAGCCAAGGCAAGTTCTCATACATTTTACTGCATGCAGTTAGAAACATATGTTTTGGTATTGCTTCAGGAAAATGTACCAGAGCAGTGTTTACAAAACAGCTAGATTCCAATATGGCTATAGGCTATACAGTCAGTACAGCTACTGGCCCAGCACTGTGATGCAACCGTGCTGTCACCAAGGCAAATGGCATCAGTAAAATAATGAAATGTTACCATATTCAATGGTTTCAGAGCAATAAGCGGATGCATAATGTACCAGAATTGCTACATCAGATACACTTCAGCATTGCTACTGTGAACTGACAAGAATATCAAGATGGTGTTATGTTTATTTATTTTTATTTGAAAAAGTTTCACCAAGAAAGGCATACTGAGCTACAAAAGCTTGTTTTCAGATGTGTCCTGGTGGGGGGACATGGAAATTACAACTGATGTATATCGAAAACCAAGATACAAAACAGATGAGCATCGTACTTTATATAAACAATTACAGCTATGTTCTGCTAACATGTGAAGAGGACCGTACAATTAGGAATACAATATTACACATTCAGAATGTGAGATTGGAGGTTGTTCCTTAGCAGAGACAGAGTGGGTGAGGAAAAGAGAATATAGTTAGGCTGCCTGAGAGATGGAGGCGGGGAGGGGAGGAGGATTGGGTAAAAGCGGGCAGACCTTGACACTTTGGATGCACACCCCACAAGTGCCAGACTCAGCGAGGAGCAACCCAAACTGAAAGTACTGGTTTCCCAGGCCTGCAAAAGAGAGGATAAGGTAGAAGGGAGGAAGGCAAAACCCTTTGACTCTCTGGAGTGCAGACCCCACAAGGTCCAACACTGCTTCATATACCCAGTCAGTGTTGTAGGGAAAGGTAGGAGTGGGGAGTGGAGGTAGGAGTGGTAGGGTGTGTAATAGCAGCATTCAATAAAAACTGCAGGAGACCACTTTTAAAACAATGTAAATGTTTATAAAATGGGCAGGGAGAAATCTTCCTTCTGATTGGTTTAGGCCAGCAACCAGCCGGTCCGGTATCAGGCAACAGAGACCGGAAATAATAAGCACCAGTTTCTGTTGCCTGATTACGTTCTAAAATCATTGGGCCCATAGAATTTTAAAAAATGCACAGCAGCCATTGTTTTTTCTGTTGCTGAGCAAACAACTTTCTAAGATAGCCACCCTTGCAACAACTGCAGTCTCTGTCACATAATGTTAATGTTTTTAAATAGTGAATTAACATTTTTCCCCTTCAGTACCTGACAAATCATGTTGGCTAGCATCCATTCAACCATTTGCTGTTATGGTAGCCACAAATGCAACACCGTGACTGAAACTCCAGAGTGCAAACTGATGTGGGCAGTAGAAACCATAGATCTTATCTGTGTCAATCTTCACCATTCATCACATATAGGTACTGGTCGGAGATCAGGACCCATGAAACTTTTTTTTTTTTAAAAGGATAGAAGGGAACCCGACACAACATCGGCGCCACCTCGGTCCTGCGTACAGCGTGGCGCCTCGAGGGTTGACCGTTAGGCTGTGTCGACTCCGCCTGCCTACCAGTTCTTCGCTCTCCCGCCATCGAGGTCGCCTCATGGGAAGCTGTCTGAAGAAAATTTTAGGCCTTTCAGCCTTCGCGGTGACGCTTCAGTCCGTCTGTAACTTGCTAGTTCTGGGTTCTGCCTCCACTCGGCGTCGCTGGTAAGATCTTTCCTTTTCTTTGAAGTATTGCGGCGTCCGAGTCTGTTTTTGGTGTTTTTCACGAGGTCATGTCTCGGTTGGGGGCAAAGTTTTCTAAGGTGGGTGGGCCCCTATGCACGTTACAAATGCGACGCAAATATTCCGTTACCGACCAGCATGACCCGGTCTGGCGTGTCTTGGCCGCTTCACGACATGGATTGTCGGCGCCTGCTTCTCCATGGACCGCTGTGTCGCCGAACAGTGCGTGGAAAGTGGGGAAGCGACTCCGGCGACTGTCGGGGATAGGATTCACACTCGCCGGGCCAAGCCGCGTTCTCTCGGCCTTTCATCCGGGTCCCCCCAGTTCTGTACGGACCGAGGAGGAGGCAGCCTCAGCTACTTGTAGCCTGGCCATTGCCGAGGCTCCTTCTGCGGCGCAGGAGGCCTGTCCCGCTTCCTCCTGGGGCGGGCAGGAGGGTGCCTCCATGGCAATCGCCCATCCGAGTGAAGCTCCCGTGTAGCTCCTGTGGTTAAATAAGGCCGGGTCGACACCGTCCTCGATGCCATCAGTCAGTGCCGTCAGAGCCTTGGCGCCGTTTGTGGCACCGTGGGCCCTGCCAGCACTGACTGGCGCTTCAGCGCCATAGGCCCTGTCGGTGCCGTTCGCAGCACCACGTTGCTCGCGACGCCGTGGGATAAGACCAGCGTTGTCTTTGCAATGTCTCTACCTTGGCACTTGTCCTCGGTGCGAGGTTGAAACGTAGCGCCGTGCCTCTTGGCGGTTACGTGACGTGGGGCCTTCGGCCCGGCAGTCGGTTCTGTCCTCGGCACGTGGGTTCTCTCGGTGCCCGCTTGCGGCGCTGGGGGCGGTCGGCAGGCGTGTTGGGCGCGAGGTGCCTCAGGGCCAGGCACCCGCTGGTCACTCGGTGCCGCTTGCGGCGCGGGGCACCTGGCAGTGTTAGCCGGCACCAAGGCTGTTGCTGGGCTGCCGTCGGCGCTGTCTCTGTTCCTGGTACCGCCCGGTGCTAGCGGACTTAGCCAGGCGCCCGCGGCTGGCCCTGGCGCTCTAGATTTTGGCCGAGCTGCCTGGCGCCTTGTGACCCACCTGCAGGGTTGCAGAGGCGTGGGCCGCCTCGGCCACTGCTTAGCTGCTGGGCCCTCTGGCAAGTCAGGTTCGCCCACCCTCCTACTGTTTGGCTCAGAGCCTCAGACTCTACCTCTTCGGTGGTCTGGCTCAGAGTCAGGCACACAGTCACACCTTTCAGGGGTGTCTGCGGAGGAGGGCGACCCTGTGGTCGTCGACGAGTAGTGAGTCGGCCCCCTACTGAGGAGGCGTCAAGTAGTTCCTAAGGTTAGGGTCAGTGGTCCTGACCAGCAGGCAGTGGTGTGCTGACCTTGCTCTGCAACCTGGCCTTGGGGTTTCCTCGACCCCTCGGTGGTGGTACTCCCTCCAGTAGTGTGTCTTGATCGCCCAACTTTGGGGCCCATCGAGAAGCCTACAGGAGGGAGGTGCTGTTCCCTGAGTCTCCCTTTTGGGGCAGCCCAGAGCTGCCAGCTACCTAGGCTGACCCTCTCGGGAGGAGAACCCTCTCGGACTCTGAGGGGTCAAGGGGTGTGAGGTTGTGCGTCACCCTTTCTCTGGGGTCCACCGGGCCTGGGCGAAGCGAAGTGCTGACTTCCACCCTTCCCCTTCCAGTTCATGAGGGGTCCCATTCTTTTGAGGCAGGGGACCATCCTTCTGGACTTTATGGCCCAGTCGCCTCACTGGGGATTCTTCTGGGCGCAGCCTAGGCAGTACCAACATGGTTGTACAGCTGTCGGCTGCGGAGTCTTCAGGGCACCCTCCTTGGGTGCTCATGGTCTGCTCCTAGCCCTGGCGGAGGTCAGCCGACTTCTTTTTCGGCTCTGCCCTATCCCTCTGCTGCATTCTCCAGCGCTCCCAGGCATTCTTGGTCCTAGCGGCCCTCTCACCTGGGAGCAGTTCAGAGCGGTGGCTGCTCGGTTCCCTGCCTACGTTAGGGCCATGGACAGCCAGGTTTTCAACCTCCCCGATGCGGCCACCCTCAGAGCGTATGGTGACCTCCAGCTCCTCATCCCCTTCTTCTGGGGGAGAGGAACCAGCTGTCCATATCTCTCCAGCCGCTGATCTGTCAGAGTACCAGTGCTTCCTCGTGAGGATGATGGAGGACCTTCACCTTTCACCCCTGTCTGTTAGCAATCCTGAGCATGTGGCTGCACGCCTTTCTAACGCGATTTTGGTGGAGCCACCCTTGTGGTGCCGCCCTGGCCTGCTTCCGTTCGGAAGGCGTCCTTGCGTTTCTGGCAGGGCCCTTCTCGGAGTTCCTGCCCCTAGGGACCTCAAGCCAGAGGTATTACGCTCCCCGAGTCTCCAGGTTCTATGCCTCATCCGCAGTCCAGCTTGACACACCTGGATGCTCCTGATGGGCTTCGCCCTCCACCGTGACCGGCCCCCAGATCAAGATTCCTGTTTTGATTTCTGGGAGAGGAGGACCTTCTACTGCACAGGTTGCTCCTCTCCATTTCTGCTCACCAGGCCCACTCTGCAGCCTACAACAGGTTCTTGTGGTCGCTAGGTCAGATCCTAGCTGCTTTGCCTGACTCTGAGCAAACCAGACAAGCCATAGCGCTCTCTGCACGTGGCCTGGAGCTAGCAAGGCACTGGCGAGGCATCTTATGATGCCAACGAGGTAGCTACCAGGGTCGTGAGGGACAGCGATCTGCACTAGGAAGTTGGCGGGTCCGTCTTTCCTGGTTGTCACCCTTGGCCCGGCGTGGGGTGATTTGCTCACCACCAGGGAACCTTCCTCTTCTCCCATAGGACGAGACGGCGTTTATCGGGCAACTTCCTTCCCCTCCGGGGACCCCATCTCGCTCTCCCACTCTCGGGCCTCCTCAGGCCTAGAAGGTTCCCCCTTAATGTGTCACCCACTGAGGGCTAAGGGACTTTGTCCCTTAGGGTGTAAAAAACAACTCCCTTTGGGGCTTGGTACTCACCCATATGTGATGAATGGTGAAGATTGACACAGATAAATATGTAAATTACTTACCTACCATAATTATGATCTTTCTGTGTCTTCACCATTCATCCTAACCTACCATTCCCCTTGGGCCTCAGTCTCTGGGTCCCCCTCCTATGTGCCTCTCCCTCTCTTTTTAGAGCAGGGTAAAGTAGGGACACACGGGGGTTTTCTCCTTATGGAATACAGCTCGAGCTGCACGCCTCTCATCTGCATGTCTCCACCCGCTGGGGTGGGAGTTGTGGTTGCCCTCCTGTTCTCCTTCTGGTTTCCATCAAACTTTAAAAAAAAAAATCTCCTTTTTTCACCAAACATCTTTCCTGGGAGAGTATTAAGTCCCTGTACTCTGTCCTTCTCCAGAATAGCTGACTCTGCTTCTGGGGTATTTCCAGTTATTCTGTGCCTGAATTCTGGCAGAGAGCTTTGCTCCTTGCAGTTCCTATGTGATCTGTGATGGACAAGGGTCCTGATACCTTGTTACCTTTCACTCTCTCCTAAATTTCTCCCTCCTTCCCCTCCTTCTTCCGCTTCCAGAGATTGGGGCCCCTACCCAATCCCCTTAGTCTCCTCTCTTCTTCGCTGTCCTCTCAGTCGTTATTTCTCCTTTTAGTTCAGTTTTCCTTCCTTTTCTGTCCCTTGGACTCTCTTGTCCCACCCTCCATCCCTTCCTCTTACCTCTCCAGTGACTCAGAACTGGTAGGCAGGCAGAGTCGACACAGCCTAACGGCCAACCTCGAGCACCACGATACGTCGGCCTCGAGGGCAGCGCCGATGCTGTGTCGGCCCACCTATCCTTTTTAAAAAAAAAAAAGCTCCCGTGGGGTCCTGATCTCCGGCCAGTACCCATATGTGATGAATGGTGAAGATACAGAAAGATCATAATTACGGTAGGTACGTAATTTACATTTTTCCATGTAACTACTCCTCACAGCACTGAACAGAAAAAAGCTGTCCATACCTTAACGCTTGGATACTAGCACCACAGTTGAAAAAGTGGACAGCAAATCCGTAGAAAACCTCCAGTCCTTTTGGAAAGGGATCGCACTTGCAAACTATACGGTGCTGAAAGGAAAGAGAAGAAAGAAATGCTGGCAGCAGCTCTGGGGTAGGGAAAGGGACGCACCTGGAAGCGAGTAACTCAGCTCAGTGTGCCTTCCTGATTAAAATTTTAAATAAATAAAGAGAACTAGCAGCAAAAACTAGCTCATTTTGAAACATTCTTTTTTTTTTCTATCCTCTCAAAAAAAAATGATGACAGCAATATGGGTAGTCACTGGGGGTGTAGTGTTGGGAGGGAGAATCGTAAGCTCTAAAATGTAGCATTAATCCTACCTTCCCCACTTTGAGTCTGCCTTATTTTGCAGGAACTTACTAATTTAACTATGGCAACAGGGTACAGAGGCTCACATAGCACAACAGACCCCAACTCAAAAAAAAAGCATTATAATCCAAGCAGAGGAACTATTTTATTTCAAAAACATATAAGAGTTAACAATTTTAACATTTCAGCATGAAATTATTTTTTAATACAGTTTGTCCATTTTCTAAGTGGAATAATACCCTCCAGGGTGGGCAGTATTGGGGAATACGGACCTTCCAAGAGCTATAAGGCCCAATCACCACGGCGTCAGGTCTCATTACACCTCTGGCAGTCCGGGTATTCCCACACCGCTTCCACCCTGTCGGGTATTATTAAGCTACTTAGATGGTTATATGCTGCAAATCAAGTTCAATAGCTGTTGTGTCTTGATGTTGTAATTGCTTCAATGCCGATTGTTATAACCATTAACACTCACTTCCTCAGAATCAGGCTCCCATGCTCAAGTACATAGAAATGATACTGTGTCCTAATGAGCTCAGAGTTGCTCAGCTATTTCGAGAATCTTACTAGATGGCAGAATACAGCTTCATGTGTCCCTGAACTTGCTCTAATGCTAAGCTGTTTTAAAATTGTTATAGTTCCATTCAGCGTTAGGTGCCAAGGGCAGGTAGGCTGAAAGAATGCATACAGTAATTGTCAAGGGTGCTATCTTTTTTGCAGTGAAACTATCAAAATACTTTTTATTTACTGTCTGTTTTGCTGTGAAGCAGCTGGAATAATTGACATTTAATACACACACACCCGCTCATACTTTCACAATCAGACCATGCCATGAACACTTGCGTGGTTTCAACTATCACACATTTCCGAGTTATTGCAGGTGATCATGGTAAGCAAAACTGGTGATGAGCTTGTGAAAATAGATGGGATAAAGAGACATAGGAAGAGGGACAGAAATGAGAAAAAATATTGTGAAGAGTCATACAGAACAGAAAAGGGCAGCATTTATTACCCGTGTTGTCAGGGCACTTTGGGCACTCTCAATGGCCTGATGTTGCCAAACCAAAAGAAAGAGGTGCATTTACATATGCCATCTGAGAAAGTTAAGGAGCCAGCCTTAACAAAGACAGGAGGGATATGGACACATAAACTGGCGGATGGCCAAAACAACCACGCTGCTCAGCGGTATAGTGGAAAGGGAAAAGACTTCTGTCTGCTGGCTCACTTCCTGTTTCCTGAAAAGTGCAGCATGGGAAAACATCATAAGTGTAGGCTGGGAAAAGCTTGACATGATGTTCCAGGTGTTGCCAGCTGTTCATACAGCAGGAGAAAACACCAACACCACAGTGTGATCCCAAGGAAACAGGGATTGTGGTCACAACACTACGCAGTGACAAAATGGATAAACGCTGGTGTTCAGGGTTCCACCAACCCACATCGACAACAAAGTTGTCGCTGGTGTAACAGCGAAATCCACAATGTTAACAGGCAAAATTTAAGCCTGTCAGACATTCTGTTTTTTTTTTTTTTTGGGGGGCACATTGCCCTTCCCCATTTCTATATAAAAAACTCCAAGTCGAGTTTGTTTGAAATGGGGCAAAACACAGCAAAATTTTGGAGCATGGACCATTAGGCGACAACATCAAAATCGTTTAAAGTTGTTGCTGCAATGGTTTTCGTTGTCCGAATTTCGTCGTTTAAGCTGGTATACAGGTGTTCAGATGTGCTGCACGATTGGACTGCTGTGCACAATTCACGAGGTCACAGAAGTGGCAGTGTGAATGAGCCTTTAGGTTGGCCAGCCGAGCTGTGAAAGCAGTTCAGGAGATCTGCTGCTTGACAGGCGATAGGCAGCTGTAAAGGAACCTGAGTTAATTAGACTCGAGAACATTAGGCCTATTCTGCTGGCATTTTAGTACATTAGTATATAATTAGGTCCATCACAAGTTCAGGAGCACTTAGGCTCTCACCTCAGGCAATCTGACCATGATTTGTCACCCAGTCACCTTCTGTCACCATCCCATCCCATGCCAGCTCAGGTCAGAGGTGATAACAATGGCCACCGACCTGTAGTCCAGAGGTAGTCTTCCACAAATGCGCTTATTTACACTATATGTTTGCTTGCAACACATAACTATGCCCACACCTGTCCTGTGTAGGTGTGCCTTCATATCCATCTCAGGCAATGATTGGGAAGTCCCATTCCAGTCAGGAGCACTGAAGCAATGGCTTCATCTGTGGCAGCTGGCATCTTTGATGTGTAGTACAAGACAGCCTTAAAGGTATAGTGATCCCTGTGGTGGGGTTACACTTTTCCCTTTACCAATAGACATCTGTGTCAATTCCAACAAAAAGTCCAAAGTCCAGCAGATTAACAATGACATTTTAACTGTCTAGACATCTAATTCCTATCTAAATACAGACAATGGCATATATCAGTTCTAGTTAGAAATGCATTCCTGTCGAACAATTTCTGAAACAAACTGTAACCTGATTTCATATTATCATCCTAGGAAACCAGTGAACACTACACAGGGTAAAGATTTTTGTTTTGAGTGCTACTAGTGCCTGATTTGCTCTGTTAAGACATCTGGATGATCCTCTGGAAAGATGGCACCCCAGGCAGCTGCCAGCGCCCACCCTCTGCCCCTCAAGTCCACCCTGACCGACCTCCCTTTCCCACAGTATACTAATTTTGTGTACCACATGCATGGGAAAGTTAGTACAGGCACCAAGAGTGTCATATGCCAGTATGATCAAGGGTCTTACAGGTCTTTCAGAGCTGCATAGTAGGGCAGATACCTCTTCAATGGAATTCAGGATCATAACTCCTGTCTTCTTGACCAGCACAGAAATATCTTCAGCTGAAGTTGGATTCACTATGTCTTTGGTTTCTGGGTGCTCACCATTCTCTTCCTCAGGTACCAGCCATGTATTGAAGGGCACAAAGGGTAATAGGCTGGGAACCAGCTGAATACCAGGTTGATTGGATGCCTGCCTAGGTATGTTTTCCTGCAACTAACTGAGAATCTCCACCATTGTATAGTACTGTACTGATTCAGTTTCCTCATCAAGGGATCACTGTTTGTTTCTCACAGTGCGATATGGGGTTTATCTTTAACTATGAGTCATAGCAAAGTCCTAGCAACTAGCTAAATACACTGGGCAGACTGGGTGGGCCTGTCGATCCTTTTCTGCTGACACATTCTATGTTTCCCTCTAGGATGTTGGCAACATTTCTTTAGTTGGATTCTGTACTGAAGAGGACGTTGATACACATAGCAATTCTGTGGGTAACAATGTGGGGGTGAGCATCTTCAATAAGGTTTTCTTGACACACACCTACTGCACTGACTACAGTAGTGGTCTACATCACTTCCTGTATGTGGACAATAGAAGACAGCTTGTATTAAGTCCAGTGTTTTATGCCTCATTGCTGTCCCATCTCTTCATGTGAGATGTGCCTTATGATCTTCTTGAACTTGTTAGGCAGTAGCAACTGCATTCTGGGAAATCCCTGTGACCCACTGTGCTTGTCTTACAGCGAGTTGCTTTCTTTTAACTTCAGCTTGGCTCATACTGTCAACAACAACTGCACATCACCATTCAGGGCACAACCTGTTTAGCATCCCTTCCCTTTTGGAGTGCAATTATAATGTCCTGGAAACTAAGATCCAGTCTTTGTTTATGCTTGAAGTTGTGCAGACTCTACTGTGGCAGTGCCACGTGATCCAGGGCTGTACAACTAAAATAAGCTGGGAGCAGACAGCCACTAGAGGCTCCTAGATTGTTCATGAGGTGATGAGCATTGGCAGGTGATGACTTCTCATCAGTCTGTAACTTTTTCCACAATGGTTTCACTGTGGTCTCTGGAATGCATAGCCATTCCTGGTTGTCTACAGCAGAGTTAGTTGAGCATTATGACAATGCATCGGCATCAACATAGTCAATCCCAGTCTGAACTTCACACAGTAGTTGTATGTCAACAGTGGGGATAACGTCTGGTGTCCAGCTTCTCCATGGCCTTTATGTCTGTTAAGGAATTATCAGTTTTGACTGTGCGTGCACTCCATAAAGGTATTCATGAAACTGGTCTATGATGGCCTATTTGAGTGCTAGGAACTGCAGTTGAGTTGTTGCTCAGATAGTGCTTTTGTGGATCCTACCATCCTCTGTCAGATAGTGTTGGTATCCTACCTAGGATCCTACCAGAAATCCTACCAAAGATGGATGTTGGATCCGGGGTCAGATAGCGATGTATCCTAGGTTGGATCCAGGGATCCTAGGTCTGATAGTTTAGATCTGAGCTGGCTCTGTAGGAGTTTAGATCTGAGCTGGATCTGTAGGTCAGATCCGTGGATCTGTTGCTAGGATCCACAACATTTGTCAGATCCATGCACTGGATCCTAGCGGGTCAGATTCATGGTGAGATAGCACTGCTGTCCTACCACAGCAACTGTCTGGCCAAATAGGAGGTATCTGTTGGTGTCCTAGTTTCTAGGATACTATCTGAGCAACACTGCTCCAGTTTGTGTACAAGATAGTCAGTGGACCCTAACTGCCTTCTCCATCTACAGCCTGAGTCACCCACAGCAGACAGATGGGAGCCCAGCAGCAGCAGTGGTACATTAAAGGTAAGGGAAAGATATGAGAATTGAGGAAGCGAGGGCATTTTTCTGGCCCACTAACAGGCTCCATGGTGTTTAAAACACTGTACTGAGTGAGGAGGTTTATTTGTATATATGGATCAAGAGTTAGATGCAGAATGGAACTTCTGATTCCAACTCTGATGCCTTGAGTGGCATCAGAATGGAATTGGTTCTGATTATATGCCGTATGCACAGTGGAACATAATCAGCAGATTCCATGCTATCCCTGAGAAAGCTTGTTAAAGGAAATAGAGTATTTGCTACACCACTGTTGCTGTTTTTGTCTATGAGTATTCTAAAATAATATCTGTCACTGCAGCTTGAAGACGTCTGGACAGTATACTGTGTGGGGTGAGTGCTGTGTATTCTTATATGCTAGAAATATAGATTCTAAACAACCTTAAACAGAATGCTGAGATGTATTGAGTTCTCCTGTCAGAGAAAAAAAAACATAGTGTTACCTCTCTATGTATCACTGGTGGGACCACAGCTGGAGTAGTTTCCAGTTCTGAAGTCCACACCTGAAAAGGATAAAGGCTGCATAGAATCTGTTCAGATATAAAGATGGTACAGGGTCAGGAAGGAAAATCAAGAGAAGCATTAACCAGTCTGAACATGTACTCGTGTGGAGACTGGGGTGGGGGGCATAATAGAAACCTTTAACTATCTGAAAGGTATAAACAGAGTAGCATGCAATGACCTGGTTAAGCTTATTGATGGATCAGGAAGTTGGAGACATGAGTATAAACTGCTTGGGGTAGGGGTTAGATTCAGGGAGGATGTAAAAAGTAATTCTACTCCTACTTCCCAGAAAGGGGTGGGTAGATGGAACAGCATGCCAAGGGGCGTGGTATATGCCAAGATGCTGACAGGTTCCAAGACTGCATGGAACAGTTAAAAGGGCTGGTAGAAAACTAAAACAGTGAAGGGGTGGAGAGTAGAGGGGATATGAAATATGAATGGGCAATGCGGGTAGGAACATGGGCAGACATGATGCGCTATGAGTCTTTCTATGACCACACCTTTCTATATTTTTAAACCAATTTACTTCACTGACAACCTTCAGAACTAACTTTAACTCCCTGATAGGTTCTGGAAGGTTATTCACTCTTTCTTTACTGCTTCTATCCTGTCTATCTCCCCAGCCTCAAACTAGGAAATTCACCTAGCTCTGGCCAAAATGAGGTTACCAACACCTTTAACAATTTCTACACCTTGTGTGTTCTCTCCCAACTTCCTACCCCTCTATTGAAAAAGACAGCAATAAATCTACAGTTTCTGTCTGAAATACTTTGGGCTGCTTAGTAATTAGCATCGTTGTCATTGTCTGATGTCACAATACCCAAATGCTGCTGGCTTCTTTAAAATGAAAGCTCACTAATTTCAATACACGGACAAAGCAATTATGAAATAAAAGTTTTTACTAACACTTCAAAGTAAAGTTAAATAAAAATAGAAACTTGGCTATTTAATTGATCCCTGCTCTTTAATCACAGCTAGTCCTCCCATCACATAATTTCCTGTCTCAACATTACAACTTATGGCTGTTTATACAGTATGAATATCTAGTTTTTTTTTTTTTTTATTTTAGTATGCTTTTCTTTTCTCCCTGGCCAGCCATCCTTCAGTCCACTCCAGCCACCCATTCCCCGGGACTTACCTCTTACCTCCGGATTGCCCTGCTTACTCCCAGGGAGGAGGCCACTGGGAGGAACCCCAACTCCCTGGCAGTGACTGAACTTGATTTGGGTGGTGAGCACCTTGGGCGGCTGTGTGGGGCATGGCAGAGTGGATGTCCTCCATTGCTCGGCCAAGCGGTTTCTTCAGTTTTACCCAGGAGGTGTGGTGTGCAATGATGTAAGTGGCTCTCATGCTCAACATCCAGCGCCTCCCAGCTAGGTGCAGCCCTAGCTGTTGGACCCTCAGTCTTTGCAAGGGATTAGTACCATGCTGCACAATGTCCTAACCCTACCCCCAGAGGTGGAGAGCAGTCCTTGGGATGCTCGATCCTCCTCTCCCGGATAGCCCTCTGACTCCCAAGATCGCTTCCGATCCCAGGTCGTCAGCGTCTTAAGCAGTAGTACTACTGCAGCGCTTAGTGGGCTGCCGGTAAGAATGTCTCTGAACTGCCAACACTGACATGCAGGTACATTACCTTGTTTGAAAGAGCTGCTCATTGGTTTTCAGACTTTTAAGAGGACCTGCAATGTTTATGTCCATTTTAAAAGCTTTTAGCAGCTGATGCAAATAAACATAATATCGTATAATTTTGTCCTGTAGGCCCCAGCATTGAAACCAAACAAAGTGGATTAAGAACATTGGGAGGTCATTCAAGAGAGAATGATTCACTTGAAAGGAGCTCTGAAGGAACCCATACAGCTGCCTAAGACACCAGCCAAACAGAGGAACAACAGTAAAAGGTACTGCAGGACTTCTTCTGCATGTTGTGTCTCTAGAATTTGTTGTCTTCTTAGTTCAGGTTGTGATGGTAGTTTGGTTGTAATCTTCCTGAGACATCTCATTTGGTGTATAATTGTGGGTTGTATGATTTTGTCTCATATTTTATTTCGCTGTAAGGTAAAAGCCAAAAACCAAAGAAGAGCATTATTTTTGACTAAAATAAAAACAAACATGGACAGCATAGTGTGGTGAGTAGACACAGAATTGTGAATCAGGAGATGTGGGATCAAATCTCATCATAGACCATACTTACTATGTGACCTTGAGCATCTAATTTGACCTTCCAAGTCCTCCAGTACACTCTGCTCTAAAATGAGTAGAAGCCAGAGACAACACTTAAAACAATATGCTGCATCTTAACATGGCAATCCTGGTAAACACATAAAAAATAATATTTACATAACATTATGGTTGGACATTTTTCTTTTAACCAATAAGCTGACCAGAGAGGATTCTCAGAGTATAAGCCCCATCCATTGATTCCATGTGGGGGCATGCACATTTTGAATCCATCTCTCCTTAATCAACATTTTCTTGTTCTCAAAGTATGCTGTAAAAGAAATGCTTGGCTGTAATATAAGGAGGGTGATATATGCATCATTATAGGTCGAGAACCCTGTCAACCAATCAGAGATGTCAGATCCTTACTCCTGAGTTTCTCTTATTCATCAGAGTGTCTCATACACAGCAGCCCTGAACATGGGAAGATTTGGAGGTCCATTTTCTTTTTACTTTTTTATTTATAAATGGCAGTAGTCCCTCTACCTATAATATATTAATAATATGTTCCTTAGAGCCAGTTGTTGCAGCATAAGAGGGATTCCACTTTCATCTGTTGGGCAACAAACAGCTCAGTAGTACTTTGCTGTTCTCTCCCCCAACAAAAGCACATGACATCACTATACACTGCAGTGAGTGACTCCATCGGAAGCTGGAAGCTAAATCAAAACAACCACAGCAGAAGCACGAAGCTAAATAAAGGGACGCTTACCTCAAGGAAGTCTGAATAATTGATTCAGTAATTAACAAGAAAAACACATTTTAAAACAAATATGTCATGACACTGGTGAAAGAGCAGCTGAGCTGCTAACAAGCTGACATAAGAGCAGTTCTAGAAGTGACACATCCACGTACTTGAAATCTTCAAACTGCTGTAGATATGCTTGGTCTGTTCACAGATCGATGTAGAATCCCTACTCATATCTTGAGGAAAAATGAATGAAGAGGACAAAATATATATCTGCACCCTTTGATTTTGCCCTTACACCTGAATTAAAAGAAACCAATGCAAAGTGGCCTACGAGTGGAGCATAGGTGTGAAGGGGTTTAAGGGTCAGAAAGCAGTAGGCAAAAATTGCACTAAGCAGTTACAGTAAGATGAATTCATGGCGTTATTACAATGTAGATACGTTTGGCAATGACGTTTGTAAGAAATGAATGCATGGACAATGTTACAAGAGGCTAATAACCATAAACACAGGCAAGCTATTTAAGGAATGATGTCATGCTGTTGTATTTGTCATGCCAAAGATGAAAGAAAGATCCATACAACATGAATCTCGTGGACCCGTTTCACTCCTAAATGTGGATTTGAAGATACTGAACATGTTTGTTGATTGCATGAACATAATCGTTACTACCATAGTTCATTCATCCTGCCATCCTAATAATGTAAATTTCACTGGATACACAAATTAGTCATGCTACCATTAGATTCCTACTATACTTGGTACTGTACTCGATTTCTCAGACAGGTAGAAGCCGTATGCCCATATAAACCTGTCGCCCAAAGGGTACATTGTATCTTTTAGGTATGTAAAGGTAATCATCAAGTTTGGTTTTAAACATTTGAAAACTGCTTGAGTTGACAATATCAGATGAAAGCATAATGCGATAACCTATTCTGTAAATAAAATATCTACCCATACAGCATGAAATAAATGAGAAAATAAATGTAGCCTTTTTTGGGGGGTAGAAAAACTTTGATAGGGTATCATGTATGTTTGTAAATAAAGCCATGAAGATAAGATCCCAGCATGGATCAAACCATAATAGAGTGGTAGTTAAATATAGGTCCGGTACGTCTAACTATATATGCAGTATGAAACAGCCTGCCTCAGAATATGCCATGCATCTTCATTTGTGTGTGTGTGTGGGGGACTGTAGATCATGAATAGCAGTGCCACGAGTGAGTTATTTAAGCCCTGCTCCTCACAAGGGATCAGTGGCATACTCTGAGCCATGCCATTGTGTGACCAATTTATACAATATAGTTCTACATTGTAAGGTTTTCATTTTTCATTCTGTAAACATGTAAATAAATAAATAACTTTTAAATAAATAAATGTAACTGTTTCTGTTTGATTTCACTGCTCTGTTTTGAGTGCAGCAGAGGCTGTAGTGATGTCATCAGACATAGTTCAAGCAGTTCTCCCATTGGGTAAAGGTTTCTTTGTGGCCTGTCTAAAGCGGAGATAAAAGGCTAAAATGAGATACATGATGTATCATCATTTAGAGTGCTTCAGTGGCTAAAATCAATCACTTATTTGCAAGGTTGACTCTCACCTGTATTGTATAATTCTAGACATAGCATAGGAAGTCCCCATTTACTGCAATAGGATTTCTGGTGGCTATATCTGGGTATTATTGCTTGTACAGTGAGCACGTGCTCACTATATCGTTATGTATGTTTTATCTCCTGTTCCCTCTTCCAGCATCACACCTGAAATGAGCCATGGCTCAGTGTGCCTTTCCTGGTTACCATGTTTCCATAAATAAATAAATCTAAATATGGTCTGAGACTTATCTTTGGCTACCACTGTATAGCAGTCCTACAGCAGTGTTGACATTTAATAATAATAATAATAATCTTTATTTTTAATCGCCCTTCAAAAATCAAAGCATAGAACAGTTTTATAAAATACATCCAAATAACATATCATAATAAAATCAATAGAATAAATAATATCAACATCATAATAAGATACTAAAATCAGACCAGTTCAGCATCATCCCAAACGCTTTCCTCCACAAAATGATTTCAATGCTTGTTTAAAGCCCCCACCATCGTGCACTCTCTAATCCAACGGGTAGAGAATTCCAGAGGTCAGAGCCACTTAACATAAAGGCCCGGCACTGAAGATTTCAAACTACCCTTGAATCTCTAGCAACCCCTCATTGGCTGAGCGGAGCGGTCGCTCTGGGATGTAAGGAACCAGAAGCTCTTTCAGGTAGTCAGGGCCCAAACCATGCTGGGCTTTGTAAGTCAGCAAGCCGACCTTAAAGGAGATCCACCACTGAGTCGGCAGCCAGTGCAATCCCGCAGCACTGGAGTAATATGGGAGGAACGAAGTGTCCCAGTTAACAGCTGGGCTGCAGAGTTCTGCACCAGCTGCAGCGCAGATATCAACCTCTGGAAGCCCAAAGTAAAGGGAATTGCAGTAGTCCAAGCGCGAGGTCACAAAGGCGCGGATCAGAGTAGGTAGGTCTCCGGATGGAACAAAGTGCTTGATCCTAGCGATATTCCTAAGATGATAAAGGATAACTTAATGACAGCCGACACTTAAAGACGCACTGTCAGCCGGTCATCAAGAATTACTCCTAGGTCGTGCACCTGTTTAGAGATAGGAGCTCAACATCCCCAGGAATAAACCTGAGGGATGATTTGTCCCCACCCCTATCCGCGACCAGGATCCACGACCATCACCTCCGTCTTTCCAGAATTCAGTTTCAGCCAGCTGGACCTCATCCATCCTGGATTTCATCAAGGCAGTTATTAAACACTGAGAGTGCTCTATTCTGGTCAGGTGCAAAGACAGGTAGAGCTGGGTATCATCGGCATAACAATGAAACTCCAGCCCATACCATCTTACAATGTCTCCGAGGGAAGCATGTACACCGCAAACAACATGGGGGACAGCACTGAGCCCTGAGGCACCCACAAGACAGAGAGATAGGGTCGGAGAAAACACCCCTAACACCACTCTCTGAGTTCTACCAGTGAGGAAAGAAGTAAACCATCTGTGGAACAAACCTGAAAGCCCACAGATGATTCTCAAGCGCTCAAGCAGTACCCCATGGTCTACAGTGTCAAATGCTGATGACAAATCCAGCAGGACCAAAATGGACCGCTTTTTCTGGTCTCTAGCCATCAAGAGATCATTGAGCACTCGAACCAGCGCAGTCTCGGTGCTATGCCTCTTTCTAAAACTGGATTGGAGAGTTGTAGATGCTATGGATGGTCAGATGGTTGTCTAACTGAGTAGCCACTACTTTCTGATTACCTTCCCAACAAAGGGAAGGTTTGAGATAGGTCTGTAGTTTGCGAGGAGTCGGGGTCCAAAGAAGCCTTCTTCAATACTGGTGTCACCACTGCCTTCTTCAGGGAGCAGGGATATTCACCAGAGTTTAAGGAGCACCAGACTATCCTCACCAGAACCGGGATGATAATCTCCCACAGCCCATAATCAAGGTTGTAGGGCCCGGATCTAAACTACAGCATGTAGTGCATACCCTGGACAATCCTCATAACATCCTCGATTTCCAACCTTTTGAAGAGATTCCAGGAACATAGAGGAAAAGCACCAAGGACTGGTCCATGGCCTTTCCCATAGAGAGTGTTGCTGGGTCTCCACCTGATGTCATCCACATTATCTGCAAAGAACTGGGCAAGCTCCATGCACTGGGATTGCGAAAAGGCTCTATGAACCTGTAGACAGGCTGGGTTGCACAGTCTGTCCACGGTTCGAAAGAGCTGGGCCAGTCGGTTCTGAGCAGCAGCAATTTCCCCGGACAGGAATATGGGTAATGTGGAATATGGTTCTTATAGGTAATTGCGGACTGATAGAGTTGATAATGCTCTAGCAGTCTAAGATGGTCGCATTCAAGTGGGATTTCGCCAACATCTCTCTAACCTGCGCCCTAAATGTCGCATCTCCTCAGGTCCCCATCGAACCAGGGGGACCGAGGCTAAGGAGAGAGGGACGACATGGAATGTGCAACGGAATCCAGAGCAGAGGTAATGGCCTTATTATAGGCCAGGACCAAAACCTCTGGATCCGAGCACATCACAGGGAGTTCTGATAGGTCAAGTGCCGAAGTTAGACCATTGGGAGTCACATCCGTAAAGGCGGTACTTGACCATTTCCACAGGGGTAGGTCTACGCAGGGGGTGCCAAAAATTGAATCTCACAGTGTGATGGAGTGGGCTACCAGGAATTTAAATTTAAAATGGGAACACGGTAGAGATGCAGTATGTCTACACTAACTGAACCATTTGCAACATGTATGAGGCCAAGTCTAGAAATCAAGGGCATACTATCATAGACTGAGAGGATAAGATCACCATTATGCTGATGTCCTTTTACGGGTGAAAGACACAGAAACATCATTGGAGAATATGTCACATGGGATTTATGAATATAATCTGCAGTGTGAATGCAGCTAAAATTGAAATGCTGGTTTGTGGCAGGCTAAATAAAATGTTGTTGATACAGAAGCGAAGATTAAAGAGATTTTGTGATCTAAATAGTTGGGAATACACGTAGGCAAAAATCTTGATGACATGCCGACTAAAAGCTATGGTCATTTATTTAAAAGATAAAACTTGATTTTATAAAATTACCTTTGCTGGCCACTGGAAACATTTAAAATAGTACAGTCTGTTAAAAGGAATGTGTTGCCTTGTTACCTGTAGTGGTTTGTCTAAACATTAATGACATACCTTCCTTAGACCTTTCTTAGAACTTGGGACATAGAAATCTCAAGATTTATATAGGCAGGCAAAGTCCAAGGGTAAAGTACAACATTTACTGTATGTGGCAGAAAGAGTTCTGCTATTCCTTCCAGATTTACAGAATCATTGCTGGTCCCTCAGCTATACATCCTTTTAATATAGTTAATAAATGGAAAATCCAAAGAAGCAGATGATAGCCAAATTCTGCCAAATGTTTCTGGTTGGACTAATTATGAAAGCAAATAAGACACTGTAGGGTTTGTAATTATGAGCCAATGACTGTACAACTTGAGGATGTTAAGCACAAGGTATAGCCAAGTGCCTCTAAATGCTCCGAGAAGTGCAATTCATAGACACTACTATATATCCCTGAAGCATCTTATTGCTTATCAAATGACTTTTGAATTACTTGAATACATTAAAAGTACACCCATGTAACTAGACAAACAATTATACGGACGCAAGGTATAGCCATGCTCTAAATGCACCTTAGAAGTGCAATTAGTAAACACAACTGTATATCCCTGAAGCATCTTATTGTGCTTATCAAATGACTTTTGAAGTAATGACTACATTAAAAGGTCCACCCATGTAATTAGGCAAATAGTTATACAGTCATGTGACTAGCTTCAGTCAATCAAGTGCTTTATTTATCCATACCATTTTGTAACTGTAAATAATTAGTATGCATATAGGATACATTTTCTTTCTGGAGTACAAAATATACTAAATGTATGTGGTAAATAAACAGTCATTTAGAAAATGAACAGAACATTGTTTGACCCCAACATATAGGTTAGGATCCGAATTTTGACCTCAACAAAATTAACACATTTGTTTAAATGGGGAAGGGCTAGGACTTGTATACTCTTTTTTCCTAGCTGTTGAATGGAACCAACAGAGAAAATGTGGAAAATATGGCGTAATGGTGATTTGCATATACTAAACACAATGCTTGTATTTGGGAGTGTTTGTGATTTTGCATTGCTTGAAAAGATGCTTCTAGAGTACTTATCAATGCCAGTTATATGTAGAAGTATGATAAAGGTGTTCTGGGAAATCCTGGAAGATTGTGTTGTGAAAAACTGACTGAAAGCCAGGGATGAATGGATTCTGATGTTCAGATTTGGACACATTAGAATCTAATCCAAAAGTTAGGATTTAGGATTTTCAAATTTAATTGCTGAAAATCCTAAATCTTAATCAATCAACTCAGATAATTTTTCATCAGATTTGGATTCTGAAATCCGACTGCAAAATTCAGAATTTGAAATTTAAATTGGAAGTTACATACAGTACTCAGACTGAAATCAGATTCTGAATTAGATACTCCAAAAATCAGAAAAGGCCAAACTGATCAGATTTCGAGATATCTGATCACCCTTACTACAGACAATATTTTGTTTATGTTGTAAGCTAGCGAAATATTGGGAAAGCTGCCAGAGATACTGAGTAGAGTTTATGAGAAGAAATAGATAATCTACTTGAGAAGCTTTTGCTTGCTGCCTCTGTACAGGACTAACTGTCTAAAGTGAGAAATGCCAGTCTTCTTGTCTAGTTACTGGTAGCAAAGAAATGTGTCACCACAATTAAGTTGTCCTCCTGGCCTCAGGGCAGGATACTGTGCAGGGCAAACTTCTAGCTCTGTCTGCTGTCTCTGCATCACCCTCCTCAGTGGAGGTCCCCTGCAGTGCAGGTCCCAAAGTGCCAATGACAATTTTCCAGATGGCACTATGTTTGTTCCACCGTTAGGACCTCCTACCACCGTGCAACATGCATGACCTCCTTGGTATGTACACATTAGCCCCCCGCCCGATGGAGAGCAAGCTCCAGACCCACTGTTGGGGGTTGCTACAGTGGCAGAATGTGCCCCAGTCACTCTGTAGCTAAGATGCACTGCTGTGGGCAACACTACGCCTCACCACCTGTGTACTGGCCTCTCGAGGTCCTGTCCTGAACAGCACAACATGCTTCTGCTGGGCCATTTGCTCTGCTTTACCCTTTTGTTTTGTATTATAATTGGAAATTTGGCCATGTGTATAGTCTCTTTAATCTCTTCACCAGGCTTTTAATTTGTTTACTTTTAAATATTTTTTTCTTTTATGGCTCCTCGCTAATGCTGTTTTTCCCACCTGATAATAATTGTTTATGTAGTCCATTATCAACTCTGGAACCCGTGACATCAGTTGAGTGTAGGTCCTGCACTGAAAACGATACTGTGAGCATCCCTCAACTGGCGTCACTGAGTTTCAGGACTCTCAGTAATTACAGAACTTGTTATCAGACTGGAGGAAAAGGCAGCAACAAGGGACCCTAGGAAAGGAGGAAAACCAAGACCATGTCAAAGGAACAATAGCAAAAGTGCAGTACCAAGACGTCAGGGTTTGATTTCATTTTTTTATTTTGTAAAAGATGAACAGCCATTTTAGTGAGACTCATTTACAAATGAGTCCACAATTCTGTCTTAGAAATGTATGTATTATATACTTTATTTTGAAATGTTTCACTAGGAAAGGCACACTGAGCTACACTAGCTCATTTCCAGATGCATCCTGGGGAAAGTGAATAGGAATACAATATAGACTATAGAATACAGATGCAAAATAAACTATACAAAGAGTTAAGACTGTACATAAACCGAGACATTTAGGCAATACCAGATATTTTCTAGGGCCAGGCAAGTGGCACTTGCTATCAGATATAGTCTAATACAAATGTGTGTGTGTGTGTGTATATATATATATATATATATATATATATATACACCTATCTAAAATACACAATAATAAAACATATACACACACGTACAATACTTGGGATATTTACAATTGGGGTAGTTAGTGAACATTTTGTAGGAATGGGAGGGGTAGGAGTGATTAGAGAGTAGGAATGGGCCTTCACCACTCCGGGATGCACACCCTGCAAGGGATTAGCCAGGAAGCGGGGGAACCTAGGAGGAATAGAGTAGGGACAGAATATAAGTGAGAAGTTTGTAGGGATGGGGAGAGTAGGAGTGGTTTAAGAGTAAGAATGTGCCTTCACCCTCTGGGATGCACACACCACAAGGGATCAGCCAGGAAAAGGGGAAGAGGGCTAGAGTAGGGGACATAGGCACATAGGAGGTGGGTAGGGTTAAATTGGAAAGGGTGGGGGAGTATGGGAAGATATGGGAAGAGGGGTGGAATGAAATTGTGAAAAGGAAGAATTGAGGGGAGGAGGAGGAGGAGGTGATTAGATGGGGAGGCAAGCCTTGGCCAACAGGAGCAGAACCCCAAGGGTATGAGCACTATTCAATGTAAACCAAGCTAGTGCTGTAGGCTAAAGGTAAGCCTAAGGGGGTAGAAGGGGTAAAGCAGAGGAAATAGAACAGAAGAAGGGGCAGAGATAAAGATGACATGGAGGTCAGGTGCAATTGCTAGATGGGGAGATGTGGTGTTGAAGAAGATAGAACAACGAATCTAGTAGATGGAGCAGAACAGAATGCATAGTAATTATTATAAAATACTTATTAAGATGTTATCCTATTATATTATTACTTTACATTATTAAAATTATTAATTATATCATTTGAAAAATAATTATTATAAAATTATAGATCACCAGTGCAAGAGAGCGAGAGAGCATGGAGAAGAGCTGGCAAGGGAATGAAGAAAGAGAAGTGGTGGGCAATCTGAATCTGCCAGATACTAACTAGGACATTCCATATAGATAAATATATATTATAGTGGTGTAGTGCGGTATCCCAACAAGACAGTGGAGGTTTAGGTCGGGATGTGGCGTGGGAGGGTGAAGGCAGTGTATGCGTTACGGACTTTGGAGTGTGTGGCTCCCTTCCTTTCACTCGACCGCTTGTGCCCTCTTCCACTGTACTGCTCCATGTTATAAGGATTTGAAATTTTGGTTCTGAGCATGCTCCGTAGTGTCTTCTGGATATATGTTTGATACCCTACTGAGCATACTCAGAACCAAAATTTCAAATCCTTATAATTTGGGAATAGATTAATATATTTTCACCAAACTAATGAAAGGCCCCATTCTGGGGAGAACAGTTTAGCAGGAGTGCAGGAGTTAAGAATTTGAAGTCATGAGTGGAAACTGGAGAGGAAGATTTAGAGGGCTGTGATGAAGTTATGTTTTGGAAAGGGTGGTGGAGCTGTGGAACAATCTGCCAATGAGGTGGTGGGAGCCAAAACCATAAATGGTTTCAAGTGTTTGCTGGGACAGAGGGAAGGGTTTGGTGATTGCTCATTTGGTAGCAGTGGGGGTGGACCAGGAGGATACAACTCCATAAGAACAATGTTCCCCATGCAGATAGGGAACTCTGTGCAGACTAGAGGGACCTTTGATCTTTTCTTTCATCATTGTCTATGTTTCTTTGTTTTTATATTACACACTGCATACATAAGACACATATATAGAAACTGGGATCCAGCGACCACCATATGTGTGGTTTGGCATGGAGACAGGGACTCAAGCCACACAGGGCAAAAGTATTAGATTTCAGGAGGCAAGTTTCAGTGACATGGGTAGATGTTTAAGAGCAGCCCTGGAGAAGGGAGGTAATGGAGGAGTGGAGGAACAGTGGGGAAACTAAAAGGAGCCATACTGGAGTAACTAACCAATGCTTTAGGATAGTGGCCAAGGGAAAAGAAGAAGAAACCACTATGGTTCTCTAAGAGGTGGCAGACAAAGTAAGGGCTAAAAAGCAAGTTTCAGGAAGTATAAGGGAACCCAAAGGGAGGAGGACAGGAGATGTACGTTGAATGTGTAAGGAAGCAGGGAAAGCTGTTAAGAGGCAAGGCACAGACAGTGGAGGGTTCAACATGGACTGTGAAAAAGGGAAAAGACATTCTATAGGTACATCAGGGATAGAAGAAAAACCGGGGATTGTGAGGCTCAAACAGAGGAGAGAGAGTGTAAGGAGGGGATCCAGACAAAGCAGAAATACTGAAAAATACTTCTGTTCAGTATTAACTAAGGAGAGAGAGGGTCAAGGACCACAGTTGGGAAGAAGAGGCAATGGGAGGGGAGGAGAGTGGAGACCAGTCCATTCACAGTGGAGAGTTCTGGAGGAACTCACAAAGCTGAAGGTGGATAAAGCCATGGGGCCAGACCACATACACCTGAGAATATTAAGGGGGCTGAGAAGAACTAGCAGTGCCTCTGGCCACCCTGTTCACAGAGTCACTCAACACAGGCATGGTTCCAGAAAGGGCACATGTAGTTGCACTGCACAAAAGTGGCAGTAGGGAGGAACGGGAAGTACAGGCCAGTCAGCCTCACCTCAGGGTGGGAAGATCATGGAGACACTGCAGAAAGAAAGGATAGTGGCACACCTAGAATCCAATGGTGCCCAGGAACTGAGGCAACATGGATTCACAACAGGAAAGGTCTTGTCAAGCAAATCTGATAGATTTTCTTTGTTTGGGTGACTAAGGAAGTGAATCAGAGAGGACAGTAGACATCACTTACCTAGATTTCAGCAAAGCCTTTGATATTGTCCACACATAAGGCTGATTAACAAGATGAGTAGTCTGGGCATGGGGCATAGGTGATTCATTGGGTTAGAAACTGGCTGATGGATGAAGACAGAGGTGGCGGTAAATGGGATCCAATCCAGGAGAGAAGTAACCAGTGGAGTACCACAGGGATCAGTACTGGGACCAGTCCTGTTTAATGTCTTCATTAGTGACATTGCAGAGGGCTGGAAGGAAAGGTCTGCCTATTTGCAGATGACACCAAGATCTGCAACAGAGTGGATACTCCAGAAAGGTGCATAAAATGAAAAGGGACCTGGAGAAGCTTGAAAGATGGTCGGAGGTGACAACTGAGATTCAGTTCAAAAAGTGCAAGATAATGCACCTGGGTAGGGGAACCCTGGGAGAACTACAGAATGGGGTGCTGACTGTCACCAAAGAGGAAAGGGGCCTAGGGCTTATTATATTTGATGATCTTAAGGTATCAAAGCAGACGCAAAGGCTGCAGGGAGGGCTAGTGGCATGCTGGGGTGCATAGGAAGAGGCATTACTAGCAGGAGACAGGAGGTGTTGATGCCATTGTATAAAACACTGGTAAGGCCTCACCTAGAGTACTGCATGCCATACTGGAGACCACACATGTGTAAGGACATAGACAGGGCGAGGCTATCCAGAGAAGGGTGACAAAGATGGTGCATGGCTTGCATCACAAAACATATGAGGAGAGACTGAGAGTCCTCAATATGTACTCATTGGAGGAGAGGAGAGAAGGGGGACATGATAGAAACTTTCAAGTACCTCAAGGGCATAAACAATTGTGCAGGTGGGGATCTTTTCCAATGTAGAAAAGATATCAGAATGAGGACACAATATGAAGTTGAAGAGGGTAGATTAAGAGGTAACATGAGAGTTTTCTACACAGAGAGGGTGGTGGGCGCTTGGAACAGTCTACCACAAGAGATGGTGGGGAAAGCACAGTGGAGGGTTTAAACATGCCTGGGACAGGCACAGGGAATATTGGGTGGGAGGGAGTGATGAAAAGCCATTGATCACTTAGGGCCAGTGACTGCATACAAGTTTAGGGCTTATGGGCAGACTAGATGGGCCTTAGCAGTCCTTATCTGCCGAGAATTTCCGGTATCTATGAAACAAATAAAACAATTATTAAGTTATTTATATTGGGCCCAGTGCCTTTTCCATCGTCATTAATGCTTCCCAAAAGCCCCATCGTTCTGTAACATTCTGCTATATGCTGATGACATGGTGCTGTACACTAGCTCCAAGAGTTTAACTGTCATCAGTATACAGCTCATTGCTGGCTTTGACAGAGTTCAGACTTGGTTTGTCCAAAATCAGCTCATCTTAAACTCTAGCAAGACCCAGGCCATGTTCTTTGAGTCTGCACATAGGTTGAGGCTTGCACCACTGGCTTGTACATCCACTGTTTAGATGGTTCCCCCCTTTTGTGATTGATTCTTTTAAATATCTAGGCCTTACCTGGATCCTGCACTGGATTTCACCCCGCATGTTTGGACATCTTCAAGTCTGTAAATGCCAAGCTTGGGCTTGCCTACAAAATGAAATATGCTCTGACTCCTGCTCCAAGGATTGCAGAAGTCAAGGAGTCCTGCTACCAAGCCTTACATATGGACTCACCTCATTTTATCAGTTCAGTGCTTGCAGCCAATCCAAATGGAAGATCACCTACAACAATTTATGCTGGTTTGCCTTATCTGCTACCGGCTGACCCACCAATTCATACTAGACTCAAGTCATGGTTGGCTATCTGCCCCCTCTAAACATCTATATACTTAGGCAGTGTTATCGACAACATTATCAGGTCATCCAAATCTGCCACACTGGCAGCTCAGTTAACTTCTTCAGACCAGGCCTACCCCTGTGATCTAGTGATCTGTCTCGCCTGAGTATACCCAACTGCTTCTCTAAAAATGGGTGAGCAGGTGTTTGTCACCTTAATCCCAGGGCTTGGAACTCCCTTCCTCCTTACCTTGGGTATCTCAAGTACCACCGATTTCAAAAAGAACTACACAAATTCATGTAGTTCCACAGATAAATATTTGTCGTACTTGATATTCTCTTTCTGTAGTGGTATTCTTGTATTGTAATGATCCCAGCCTATATGCTTTATCTCATGTCATATTTATTGCATTTATTATCTAAACTTTTCGTGAAATTGTTTTGGGCTGTATTATATTTTGTGCCTTGTACTCACTGTTGCTTCATCTGTGTTTGTTGATCTTTACCTGCTCATTGGGACAGTGATCTAGGACACATTTGTGTCTCACTGTTTTTCTTCTGCACTTTCTGGTATACTGTTACCTTGCTGCTTTAAGTAATTTCAGCTGTGTTTGTAACCTCCTAGGTCGTCCTAGAAAATACTGTAGGCATTTTCTTATGTAGTGCACCTACCTGGTTAATAAAAACAAAAGAAACAGATGAATAATACATAACTGACATAGCCGCATAACCTTTCATATGATGCCTTCAGTGTCATTACCACAATGATATTTCGTTATTAAAGGGACACTGTCAACACCTACGCCTCAAAGTGTCCCTAGTTTAAAAGCATGTTTTATGATTGTGTACATTCTGTAGAGATTGCTGATGTAGGTGGTAGTTTGAGTCTGATTCCTTTTTCTTTTAAAAGTTAAAACAGACTGCTCACCATACTGGTGTCACCATAAAAACATGTTTGTTTACATTCCTGAATCAACTTTCACTGCATCATTCCCGGACTTGGGAACACCCTAGCACAGTCTATCTACTCATGATGCAGTGGGAGGAGACTGTTGTATCATGAGTGGCTGTATTGTTTAGGGTGTTCCTAATGTTCAGGAAATATGCAATAAGAGTAGATCAAGGATTTGAACTAAAATGAAATGGGCATAGCATAAGCATGAATTTCAGATTTAATAAGAAAAGAAGCAGATAAAACTGTAATTAACATCAATGAATTTTAGAGTGGTAAGCAGTCATAAGATTTGGTTATTGAGTTAATAATCGATGAATAAAGGTTCACAGTGTCCCTTTAAATGAGGATGCAGATATTTCTTGATTACACTAGTGGTCACTATAAGGACAACATTTCATCTAAAATCAGGAGGCAGCATGTTCCAGGCATTTGGATCATTATATGAGCATGCCTGCCTGCTCCATCTGGTCCTTGAATGGGATACTTTAAATTCCATCGTGATTGAAGACCTCATATTTGTCAAAAGCTTTTGCCTCTGTAAAAGTCGTGCGGATAACCTTGTGCACGACCCCCTATACTGTACATCTCAGCGTCAGATTCAGAATATGCAATCAGCTATGCTCACTTATGGCAATTGAAGCTCTTATAAAGAAGACATCTATGAGTACTCCTTGAGGAGGCCAAGGTGTAGCTAGAAATTTGTTAAATATAACATTCACCTTGTTAATGTACTGTACACCTCAGTCATATACCCATATAAAAGTAATCATGATCAATTTATAGCATTAGCATAGAATTTACTACTGTAAGCTTAATCTTACACATAAGAGTATCTCAAATCTATAAAGAGTTCCAATTTTAATCCAAATTTTTTGTAAGATGGTCAATGCTTATTCCATTCAAGGTGGAAATCTAACAACTTCTAGATGTCTGTAATTTGGGACAACCTGTGGCACAGTGCCACTGGCTGTACCAATCCTTAATGAAGACATAATGTTATTTCCAGTTTTTCTGTTTGAAAAATAATATTGCTTGGCCTTTTTAAATAAATCAAGCTGTTGTAGAAATAACACTAAACATTATTACAACATTGTTGTAAGGTGATATTGACTTCCTCTATTTTCTTTCCAACGACACAAAATCATTATTGTCAGCATAGAGTTGACAATTCACCCCTGTACATGTTGATCCATATTGTTTATACAGACAGAAAATAGTAAGGGCCCCAGTAAGAGTGTTGGGGACACCCTTGGTAACCTGAATGAATGAGCGCCTTATCTCACTTACGGCTACCAGGTGTCCCTGATCCCTTAAGTAACTGGAGACTCAAATCAGCGAGCCTTGCTTAAAACCCAATTTGTGCAACTTGTCTAGTATAATACTGTGGCTGGTCAAAAGCTTTGGAGATCTATGAAAACAGCACCTACTCTGTTCTCTGTCACAGCACTCTGAATAACATTAACAACTTTAGTTACTGCAGCTATTGCACCATACTGTTTCCTGTAGCCTGATTGTTTTTACTTAGTATTTCATTTTCCATTAAAACATTTTGTCCTCGCACCACACCAGTGACCTGGGTTAGAGAACAGACTCGGGACCCCAGGGGTTCAGCAGGGGATGGAGAGGATTTTGCACTGGAGGGCTGCTCTCCTTTCTGGGGGTGAGCTGAGGGGTTGCCTGGTTCTGTAGTGGCCCGCAATGGAGACCGGAGCACTATAAGAGCAGCGTGTAGAGGGAAGAAAAATGTGAAAATGGCACCCATGCCAGCCAGATGCACCTCCCCATGCCGCAGAAGCCAGAAAGGCCCTGATGTTGCACCTTGCCCAGTAAAGAAGCAGGGAGTGCCTACGTGCACTCTGGTCTCCCCTCCTGATGGCCCTGGGTGATACTTTTGAGTCAGCTGGGCAGTGGGGAGCAGCAGGACGGCAGAGCAGGAGAGGTGGTGGTGGGCAAGGCTGGCTGCCCGAAGAGTGGCGGCTAGGTGTGGTGAGGCAGAATAAAAAGAATATGCAACAACGTTTGTCCATTTTATGGTTCTCCTCATGGAAACTTTCAACACCACTGACTGAAGTGTATTTGGCCACTAACAGTATAACAAGTTTTGATTGCCCAAAGTAAACACAAGTGCAACATCAGCTTGCTTCCAGTCTAAAGGAATTCCCTAGTAGACAATAAGAACATTATATACAGTAGTAAAGGGTCTAGGAATAACTGGGGCTGAGTATTTTAATGGCTGACAACTTGGACTATCTAACTACTCTGCCATTTTCCTTCATGATATTCATGTACTGTAGTATGTGCATAGAATCGCAGCCTCATAACTAAATGTTACTGCCTCATTCCTGCTAGAGTTACCATCCTTAACACTTGTTCATGCATTTCTCTGCTCAAAATTCTGTTAGTTTAAATGCTACTGGAATTTACAAAAATATTAAAGGTCTCCATAATAATATGTGGATCCTTCACCTCTTTACCGTCAGCTTTGAAACAATCCGGAAGATCTTCAGTTCTTAAGCTACACTCTCATATCATTTAAATGTTATTTGTTTCCATGTCGACAGATAACTACTTTCCTCTAGCTGTTAGGGCTATATGTGTTAAGTTTAGTTTGTTTTCACTGCTCATGGCAGCCCTGTGACTGCCCTGAGGGTCTCCATTTCATGGTTGTTGAACTCTCATTGTCCATAAGAACTGCATTAGCATATTAGAACATGATGTCAGATCACCCATTTATATTATGTATCTATATGCTGAAAGAACAAATAACCTGAAAAAACTCTCTGAAACTCATAAACTGAATGAAGTTTAAAGGGGAAAATATATTGTAACTCAGATAGTTTGCAAAGCTCACTGAAGGTAAATGTGGTATTTCACACCATCTTGCAGCTTGTTTCTTTTAAGATTAATTAAGCAGACAGGCATACTGGGAGTTTAAAGGGTGATTATGCATCATGTCCTCGTATGCTAATGCAGCTTTAAGGGACAATGATAGTTCAACAACTGTGAAATAGAGCCTTCCAGGACAGTTACAGGGCCTAGTATGAACTGTGAAAACAGACTAAAACATTTGCATACATCCTTAACAGCTACATGAAAAGAGTTGTCTGTTGACATGGAAACACATTTAGAAGATATGAGGTACAGTTTGCTTTAAATTCCTCAATGTACTCCAAAATTCATTGAGTTGTAAATTAATATTGTCTGGAGCTTTCCCTATTAGATTGCCATCAATCCATGTTTCACAGTAACTTTGTCAAAACCTCTTTCAAATAGTTGTTATACAATTTTCTGTCTGCAGTTTCCTGTATTGTGCCCATGAAAGCCACATATTCAACCCAGGCCTTGTTTCTAGATTTTTAAAGCTTAAAGAATTTGATACTAGTTCATAGAGCATTCCTGTATGTTATTCTTCTTTCATACTGAGGCATGTTTGGAACGTGTTGTAACAGATTCATTTTTTACAAACCGATAGGCAACTTCTGCATTAGGGAATCATTTATAATCAGTTCCACTGCAGATTCTAAGGATCACCGTAAATGATACTTAATGACAATTCTTACAAGACTGAAAGCTTAAAATTGTTGCATGACCATTGTATTGAACTTTTGTCTCATGTTATTGTTAATTTGGTATTATTAATGTTTGGGATGAGCATGCCCTTGAAAATCCAGGGTCCAAATACACCATCACCCTAGATTACCCTGAAATCAATGACCAGTGCAAGTCCCATGATCTCGCTTGGGCACATTACAAGTTATCTCAGTCCCTAATGACCTCCTCTTATTCAGGACTGTCAGGGCTCCTGTACAAAGGCTATCCGGCTGCAACATCATAATATTTCAAGGCCAGCCTTCAGAACAACTTTAACACCCTTCAAAGTTCTGAAGGTAATTCACTCCATCTTTAGCCCTTTCACTCAATCCAACCCTCTGGTCCTTCTAGTAAATGGTTTACCATATCTGATCCCTCTCCTGTTGCTGCTCAGTTCAATGAGTTCATCACCACTTGTGCTATCCCTTCCACTCACCCTCCAACTTCCACCACTCCACCTCACATTCCTTTCCCTCCCTTTAAGAGTTTCCTCCTTTCTCCCATTACTATCCAGGAAACCCTGACTGCCCTTTACTCCCTTAACCTGCACAAATCCAGTCCTGACAGGCCACATCCTAAGTTACTCCAACTCTATATCTCTGCTTCTACCATAGCATCTCCTCTGACACAGCTACTGAACATCTCCTCACTCAGTACTGTCCCCAGTCCTGAAAGTTGACCCAAGTTCTTCCTCTCCACAAAATGGGGGGTTCTTCCTTCCCAGGTAACTTCCAGCCAGTCTCCCTCCTCCCTTCCTTTGCTAAGCTGCAAGAGAAGCCTGTCTACACCAAACTCTTCAATTTCCTATCATCCACTGATTTTCTCTTCCTGTTCCACTCTGACTTCTGGAAGCATCACTCCACCATCTCCTCCCTGGTGGGTGTAACTGACTCTGTCTTCTAAGGGATGGATCAGGGACATATCACAATTGCCATTTTCATCAATTTGGCAAAATCCTTGACTCGGTGTCCCACCCACTCCTCCTAGTTAAACTGACTTCTGCTAGCCTCTCAGCTCCCACTATCAGCTGGTTCTGTTCTTACCTCTCATGATGCCTGCAGTCTGTACAGGTTGGTAGCACCCTGTTACCTTTACTTCCCTTCCAGGCACGGGACCCACAGGGCTCCATCCTTGGGCCCATCATGTTTTGTATCATCCTTAATGACCTTTCTTCGACTTGTAGCAACTCACATACATACCTGTATGCACATAAAACAGTCATCTACACCTCCAGTCCCAATACTGCAGCATGGAAGGTCTAGTCCAGTATGACTTCCACACTGCCCTATGCTTGTTCCAATCAAGCGGACTCTGGATCAACACAAAGAAATTGAGTCTATGACCTTAGGCACCAGCAAGAAATTGTCCAGACTCCCAACTCTGCTTATTTTCTCCATCTTGGATGACACCCCTTTAGAAGTGGTTCAGTCCATCAAGTACCTCAGTGTGGCTTGACATCTAACTTGACTTCTCTGCTGGCGTCAACGCCATCCATGCTAAGTTGCACCCTCAACTTAGTGCCTGGTACTGCAGTAAAGATTGTCCATCTCCAAAGATTTGCCGTGAGCTTGACACCAAAATGGTGCTCCTGGTCTTTGACTATGTGGACATGGACTGTTGTACTGCTCCCTCAACCTCCATGGCCAGACTGGACACCCTCTGCAACTCCTGCCAGTTTGTGAACAACTCCCCTCTCGTACTCATCACTGCTCACTTTATTCCTCTTTAACCTTTCTCCTGCTATCCTCATGTCACCAGATCCACAGTGCCTCATTCATATCCAAATACTGGTTGGGTCCCTTCCCTCTTATCTGTCATCCTCCTCTCCCTCATCCCATTACCTTGTACTTCCTGCACTCTAAGGATGCTCGCACCTTTGCTATTCCACATCCCTGCTCTTGTGCTGGCGGTCAACCTCTTCCTATTGTCTCCAGTCTTTTGGAACCAGCTACTCACTTCTCTCTGCTTCATTGCCTCCCTCGACCCTCAGGCATCAGCTGAAACTCCTTTCCCCTCCCCTCCTGTTTTCCCTTTACTTGACTGTTCCTCTGAATTTGCCTCCTACCCTGGTACAGGGTCACTGAAATGCCTTATTTTGTTGTTTCTACCTTGGTTTGTTATTTCCACCAACTCCTGTTATTAATTGGTGTTCTTTAATTGCTCTTTATTGTAACTGCAAATTGTGTGTGTGCTATGTACTTTGAATCCCTATTTCCTTCCCATGGGTTGCACCTGGAAACAAGCCTTGGCTCAGTGTACCTTTCTCGGTTACCAATTTTCAAATTAACAAATAAATATTAAAAATTGTGTGGTTATCTTTGAAAGAAGTCAGGCAATACCCACATCCATCAAACTGATCAGGTTTGCAAATGAATGTCACGTCTAAACCTGATGATCACTTAAGATTTATTCTCACGGATTCATTTATAAGCTGAAAAGCCCAAATTTAGAAATTACTTTATTAAAATAGTTAGCACCGTTCCCTTTGTAACAGTCTACTGTGTGCTAACATCCCATTAAAACAAAATTATAGGACTGCAGTACTTCAAAGGATAGGTCAAAAATAGTTCATTAGTATTTATATAATCTATATTCCTCTATTGCCCAGGGATGTACCCTGTCCAGGCTATGACTATCATGGAGACAGAAGCCAAGTGTTTTCTACCCAGTTTCACCTGCTTCCTCCCTCCCTCCTTCCTGTGGTATGAACAGTGCCTTGTTGGTCTTGTGCGTGCACAGCACACCCCTGTGGAAGGAGCGAGCTCCCTGGGCCTCCTGCAGGGGTGGCTGTGGCACCAGAACTCATTGTCAATTCTCCCCAGCCGTGGTGCACTACCTTACAGCAGTTACTTGCAGCCTGGCCTGCCTCCCTTCATAGCGACCCCTGTCTACTCAAATCCAGATTGTCTGCTCTGCAGAACAGCACACTGCTGCCAGAACAGTGCACTGCAGCTGGTCGACCAGGGTGGTCCCATTCATCAGTTTTATAACAGTTTGTAGGGGATGATAGCACCTACTGTAAGGTTTTGCTCTGTCAGTAAAATCTATACTGTTAATGTTTCCATTAAGCCTGAATATGTAAAGACTGGCAACTCACTAATAATATAGTGAAAGCACTGTACTTAATTATCCTGCCTGCCCATTATTCCTGTCCCACCAATTATTATTAAGCAATAAGACATGACCAGAGTTATTAATGGTCTATTAACCACCTTCTAGGAGTGTACTGTGCACAAGGTTAGCTTAGTGCAACATGCCCCTAGAGGGTGATTAATTGACCATTAACATAATCCTGGGAGTGCCTTATTGCTATTATAATAAAAAATGTTTAAACAGTGTTAAACCTTGATCAGCAAATGGCTAAGCTCTACATATATGTTAATAAAAGATTAACATAAGGCTGTTAAAATGTTTGCCGCCAATCAGAAAGCTCCATTTCCCAGACCCTTTTATAATAACTGTTAATTGCAACTGATTGTTTTCTCTCTCTTTGAAGTTTCCCTATTTAAACCCACTCTGCCTATTCCCATGCCTCAAGAAGGGCTGCCCTTTTGCATATTAGCAAGGATGACTGTGAACAAACATTACTCAAGGTGGAGAGCGGTGACAGAGTGCCATAGAGATGGTGGTGCTAGGTCCTCTATTGTAATAGCATTTTGTTTCAAGACATAGAAAAGGGTGGGGACCAGCTTCAGGTTACATAAGTTTGCAGACACAAAGCTAGCTAACAGAGAAAGGCATGTGTAAGGCCACTGATGGACATATAGTGCAAGAAAGCCTGAAAACAAATGGCAAATAGCGTCAGGTAGGACAAGTATAACATCCCCACAGTAGCAGCTAGAAGTATTGGGCAGAAAGTATCTACTGACTGGGAGGAAGTGGCTACATCAGATAAGGTGAAGGATGGGGTGGGTAATAGTTCTGAAACAGTCACAGCAATGTACTCTGGTAAATGGTAAATAGATTGCTGGGATGCATCAAGGGAGAATAGAGAGCAGGCCAAGGGAGGTTAACCTACCTTAACATAAGGCACTGACTGGTAAGACTGCACCTGGAGAATTATGTGAGTACAGGGCCCCACACTGCAGGAAGGACATATACAGTAGTAGATGAGCTGGAAATGGTACAGTGTAGGTTACTAAAATGATGAAGAGGTTAGAAGGATTGAGATATTAAGAAAGGCTGGAGAACCGGGGATGTTGTTGGAAAGAGCGTGGGGGGGCATGTTACAGGTCTTTAAAATATTAAAAGCAGTAGGAGAAGAATGGCCATAGCATATTGTTCACATTAGTACAAGAACACTGGGTATGGACATAGGCTCAGAGAGACAGGGTAGGGTAACATCAGGAATTACAGTTTCACACAGAGGGTGGTACTTTGTGGCTCTATAGATGTGACTATAAAGACATGAAGTACACCAAGTTTGAAACGTAGTCTAGAAAAGTTCATGGCAGGGAATACTATTGGTAGGTATGGTTTTTGAAATAAACATGGGCATGGATCACGTGAACCTTTGGTCTAACTCCATCTTTACAGTGCAGCTGACACCCACTGGGCAGTCAGTTTGTTCAAGGAGCTGCCTGCCCTACAGACTAAATTAGACATATTTCAGATTTGTTGGGGGCAATGAGTGAGCTAAATGTTCAACGCAGTACTGAGTGCTTGTAAATTTCCTGATGGAGCAGTGCAGCCGCCAGTCTTTGTAGCTCTGCCACCAACCAGTAAAAACAGCATTTTGATGACAGCAAGTGAAGAGCGGGGCTGCAGGGTAGGTAATGGACTTGTGCTCGAGTCGAGAGTGGCTGTAGAAACATAACTTCTAAACTCTGTCTACTACACTATATGTTTTATTTATTTATTTTATTTATTTATTGACTGAGACCTTGGGTTACACCATGAGAGCAGATGCTCATTTATAGGTTCCACGTCAGTTACAGGGACAAAAGGTACAGCAATACAGTAATACATTTTTCAGACTGACTTACAATAAAGGTACATACAAATTGAGCATCGTAGGCAGTTAGAAATTTGCCAGTGTCAAGAGTTTGGACACCCTACTCAGTTGCAAACAAACAGAGAATAGTAGGGAAGAGGGCTAGGAATGGGGGTGGGAGGGTGCAGGATTGGGTGGGGTAGAGGCGTACAGGTTAGAGGTGGGTGGTGACCTGAAGTTCTATGGATGGGACACAGCAAGCGAATAGTGTTGATGTGAGGCAAAGTGCTAGAAGGTGCTTGTAGTGAAAAGAGGGTGCTAATGGTAGCAGTCACTGTTGTTGGTTGTAATAAGGCTGTCAAAGTTTGTGTTTGAATGAGCCAATAGTTGTAGTACCAATAATGTCAGGTGGTAAGGCAATGGTCCAGTGAGGAGCATGGTAGCAGAAAGCATGTTGTGCTAAGGCAGCGTGGCATCTAGGAACTTTCTAGATCTGAGTGGTGGAGTTTCTAGTGAGTCAGGTGCTCGATTACAGAGTTAGGAGGTTCTGGACCCTTGCAGGTAGTAGATTGAGAGAACATTTCTTAGCCAGGAGGCAAGATTAGTATCTTATTCTGTCTTTCAGTTGGAGCCAACCTGTCCGGGGTAGAAATCACAGGTGTGCATGAGTCTTGCAGCACCTGTGAGAAGGCGGCATGCCTTATTTAGTGCGATGGAGATGCGTTGCAGGGGCTGTGTCAGTCACTGACCTGTATATATCAAGCCATACTCGATAAGGGAGACTATTGAGCTGTTGATTGCCAGGCTCAGTGCTTCATAATTCACGCAGTGCTTGGTGATGATAAAGAATCCCTATTCTTGTATTGATAACCCTTGCTGTACTGTCTATGTGTTGGACATATGACAATGTGGAGTCGATTGTGATGCCCTGGTACCTGAAACGCTGGACGTGCTCCAGAGTGTCTCCGCTGTCATTCTTGATAGCAAGGGAAATGCTTTGAACTTACTTTGGAGTGAGTACATCATTGTATTTGTTTTTGCATTTCATGACTAGCCTGTGTTCTGTAAACCATTTTCTGCAGATGAAAACCCCTTTGGAGATCTACTGCTAGTTGTTCGGGATGGGGTTGCTGGAGAATATGACCAAATCATCACATAAAGGAGCATCCAGATTGGGCAGGTGACCAGCAGTAGGTTTAGAAATAGGCTGAATAGTAGGGTCCCAGAATTGACCACTGTGGGACCCCAGAATGGACTGGTCTGCTATCGGAGGTGTTATCTCCAATCCTGACCTTTTGGGAGTGGTTGTTAAGGTAGCTGCTGAACCAGCATACAGATTCAGGAAAGAGCTCAGTGTGGACAACTGCTCCAGAAGGAGCTTATGGTGCACTGTATCAAATGCTTTTGATAGGTTGATGAATGTTGCCCCTACCAGAAGACCTTGGTCTAGAAGTGGTGGATGAAACCAGTAAATTCAAGTATGGCCGTGATGGTACTGTAACCTGGTTTGAAAGCCATGTTGTGCAGGACAGAGGAGTTGGGCAATGGTTCAGAGGCTCGACAAGCTGGTCTGCCACAATCCGCTCAGAGCTTTTGTGTGGGGGAGTATGGAAATAGGTCTGTAGATGTTGTGCAGAGTCTGGTCCCCACCTTTGTGAACAGGGGTTACTGTTGCTGACTTCCATTGCTGGGGGAACTGTGAGAGGCAAAGGGAGATGTTGTTAATTTTAGTGAGAGGGCCAAGGACTTCCTCCAGGGCCAGATTGACAAATTAAGGTCCAGGGTGTCCCCGCTGTGTCTCGATTTCCCAACGCCTTCTCCAGGTACTTTCTGGCTTCAGCTTCTGAGACTTCTTTGAAGTAGAAGAGCATTTGGTTGTTAGGCTATGTTTAGGGTCAGCGGGGTTGGGGGATTAAAGTAGTCTGCTGGTAGTACACTGCTTAGGTCCGTGAACACATTGTTATGTCGTTGGCAATGGGCAGTTGGTCCAGGATGGTGCACCATCAACCATGAGCATTGATGGGGCATTTTGGGATCCTTGCGGTTATGATGTTGAGGTTGTCCCAGAAAGACGTACTGTTATTCCAGGAGCTGGAGAGGGCTTCCTAGAATTTGCTTTTGGTGAGTTGGATGCTTTTGTGCACTCATTACAGGCTTTTGTACCTCTGGATGTTAATGGTAGTACCATGTGCTCTCGCTATCTGCCATAGGTGATCTCTGGCTTGGAGCTGATCCAGGAGTTCGGGGGTGATCCAGGGATTGCAGTGTCCTTTTATTTTTCTTGTCTTTATTGGAGCATGCTTGTCAGACAGTGTTGAAATTATTTATGAAGTGGTCAAGGGCAATGTCCATGTTGCTGGCTTCACAGAGGTCAGTCCAGTCAATGTACTGGAGGTCCACCTTTAGCAATGCAAGATGACCCTTTAGTAAAAGCATGATTAGTTATAGTCCTGGGAGGTGGTTTGCAGTAATTATAGGTCCAAGTACGTATGACTGAGGTGCTCGCTCAGTGTATCAGTGGAGAACAGTAGTACTGGTGATGTGAGCTGGCCTGTTGGAGAGAACCCAATCCAGGAAAGTGCTGGTCCCAGTTTTGTAATTGACTCTGGTTGGTGTCTCAATCATTTCGGGAGAAGAGGACAGCTGATAAGGGCATCCTTGTCTGACGCAGCAGAAGGGGAGAGCCAGTTGATGTTGAAATCTCCCAGCATCACAATTTCCATGTTTAGGCTTAGGGTGCCCACATGGTCCATCAGATCACTGGTGCTGGTGCTGGAGACAATATTATGTTTATATACCCCCAACATGTACTGTATCCTGCAAAGCTTAAGAAGCCTGTGTTTACTCACTGGCTCCCATTACATGAAGTCCATTAGCTATATTGCAGCCCCATTCCATCCCCAGTTAGTTTATTCAAAACACTGTTTTTGGGCAGGGACACAAAGTTGGTAGTGGTGCAGCTCCTCTGGGACATTTGTGAGCACTTAGTAATAAGTGAAGTGTAACCCCTAAATGGCGCTATCCAGGGGCTACTACCCCTGACTGATTTGCCACACAGGTTGAGGGGCCTGGATCCAATGGCGGGTGCCTCCACCCAGAGGTCAGGTTTGCAATAGTTAAACTAACTTGGTCACAGCCTCTGGGACACTGCAACCCCTTTCTTCCACTAGTGGCCCACAATATATCAGAATTACCTTCACAGTATACACTTACCCCAGGTCTGGTTCCGGCACTGGGACCTCCTGTGAAATGAGATACAGTGCAACAATCACAGTACAGTACTTTAACATAGACAAATACCTCAGGCAGTATAACTTTGCTGAAACAAGCAGCTCTGATTTATTTAGGGGGATATAACAAGGACAGGGAAATCAGGTTAATTAGCTTATCACTCTAATAATCTACCTATGGCTCTGTGCACAGGCCTATCCCTATCAGTTACTGTCCCTGGGTACCCAAGCCCTAGTGGCTAGTCCAAACCGTGGCAGCTGGTAGAGGCCCTTTCCACAGAGAAAAGGAGAATTAAACAGTCAGCAGTACAGTAATTCCATTTGGATTTAATGTGGCAATTCAACAGGAGCGACCCTGAATTAGTACTCACGACTCCAAACAAGATAGGGTCCTTCAATGTCAGCAGGGCTCACTTGAGGTACACAAACCTCTTCACACATCCATACAAAAGAAAGCACTATACCAGGCAGGCTGCATCTGTATCCCAATCGCAATTACTGCACAATACCCGGAGAACACACAGATTCAGTTCCTGACAGACCGAGTGCAATTTTCAGCAATTCTTCCAGTCTTCTACAGGGTGAGCCTGTTTTCACTCTTCAGAGATCCTTTGATTCTTTCACAGGACAGATTCAGTCCTAACAAGCTGCAGACCGGAACTCTGGGCCTTACACACGTTTTTGACTAAAACTGCACACTGAAAAAGCACAGGGCTTCTTCCTTCTTCACTGCCAAAGCTCAACTCAAACTCCAACCGACAAAAACCGAGCACTTCCTTTGAGTTCCTCCCAGTTCTTGACTGGATTGGCTGTCACTCACAATAGACTGCTGCTATTGGTCCAAAAGGCACTGAAGTCTAAACTACATCTCCCAGAGTCACTGCCCATACAATCCTCTTGTGGCTGGCTCAGATTATGAGTCCAAGTTCTGATTCGTCCAAGGCACCATTTTAGAGCTAGCTTACCCCACACTGATTGGTCCAGTTCAGCAGTTCAAAACTAGAATGGGGAACTAGCAGACACAGTTCTGACTGCAAAGAAAGCAGGTTAGACAAACTGTAATTTCATTATTACTCTAAATAATTTCTGGCAAACAGTTACATCTTTCAGATAGGTTCCTTTGCACTCCTAGTGACTGCAAAATGAAGTGAATTGGCAGCAGCTTGAGTGGTACTCAATCAAAAGAAACACACAGTCCCCCATACAAACTAATTATGTCTGCAAGCAGACAGCTCTTAAAGAGACAGTACCAGAGGTTCTAAAACACTCACTGATAAGTGGCTTAAATGCCAAACACCATTCAGGCTTGGAGCACTCAAGCAAGCTCCTGGAAGTCTTTTGGGAACCCCCATTTGCAGGGGTTACACCCTTCCTGGCCTGGGAAAGCTTGACGTCCGTCAAGCAAGTACCCCATAAGTTTCAACTGCAACCATATACATTTGCATTAGGCTCGCACATGTAATCATCAGTCAATATATCATTTACCAAGAACACATTTCTGAAACATTGCAGTACGTCACTCTTTACACAGTATTACATACACATTGACCATAACTCAAGTTATTACCTCTTGTACATGAAACCTGAAGAGGGCCCTTCCCTATCAGTTACCTTGGGGCTGGACGGGGCAAGGGCACCATACTTAGAGGGCAACACAAGTAACTTGGAGTTAGCACTGATGCTCAGTTTGGGCAATGAGCTCGGGACACATACACTCCTTTTATGGACAACATTGAGAGGCAAATCCACAGGCCTCCCAAGGGAATCATAACTGAGGTGCACCACAGGCTTTACAGCTCGACCAGTCTTTCTAGGGGAACTGTTACAGTCTCTGCACTCTGAGCCTCATTTTCAGCATTGTCCTCACTTGTCAGGAGTCTCCATGGGGTAGAGAGGCTAGAACTTGGGGCACTTTCAGCTCCAGGAGTTACAGTTTCTGAGTCCACAACATTTGGCTCGCATGGAGAGCTTTCGGACACTGGCAGTGGACTGTCAGGGCACTCAAAATACTCTTCTTGTTCGGTGTATCACCAGTCTGCCCCAATCTATCATTTTCTCCCTGAAAACTCAAACAGTTCAACCATGCACAATGATTCCATTTCATCTGATCTGATGCTTTGCACTTCACTTTCTGGGAGCAATGGCTCCAGGGATGAAGCTGGGGGCTTAGACAGTCCAGAAGGCCCAGCTTTGTCTCCAGTATTGACTAGGGGATTGCCCCAAACAATTGACTCAGTTCGTAAGAAGGATAGTATTCAAAGTCACTCACTTTCTTCCGATATGGACTGACAGTCATGCTCAACTGGGACTTGTGGAGGGAACACTTTAACTTTGCTTCTGTAGGTGCAGACTTTCTTGATCTTTTCTTAGCAGCAGCTCTAGTCACTGGTCCAGAGGGGCATCTTCTAGGGCCTCAGACTCCAATTAAGATTTGTCCAATGGGCAGTAAATGATTTCTATGCATTGTTTTACATCTTTGAATTATTCTCAGGCCTTACTTTGTACACTGGCAGATCATCTAGTTTGCCCACTACAATGTGAGGAGATGGTGCCATCTGTCAGCAATCTTGTGCTTGCCATGCAGTCCCAGATTTCTTAGCAATACCCGATCTCCCTCCTGGGTTCCTGTGCTTTCACCTTTTTATCATACCTTTCTTTGTTGCCTAGATTTCTTTTGGCAGCCATGGTTTGAGCCAGTTGATGATGATGAGTTAGCTGGGCCTTTAACTTTTGCACATACTGTAAATAGTTGTCAGCTTGAACCCCATCAGAGAGACCCCAAAACACACATCTACTGGTAGTGAGCTTCTCTTCCAAACATCAGGCGGTAGGGAGAATCCAGTGGCATCACTTTGGTGCAGTTATAAGCATGTACCAGGGTGCTAATTTGTTGGCTCCATCTAGGCTTGTCCTTTGGATGCAGGGTGCCTAGCATATCTAGCAAAGTGCGGTTGAAACGTCAGGCTGTGGGTCCCCTGGGGTGGTAAGGAGTGGTTCTGGACTTTCGCCTCCCACAGAGAAAGCATCTCTTTGATCAGACGACTCTCAAAGTCTCCCCTTGATCAGAATGGATTCTTTGTGGAGCCCCATAGTGAACAAAAAGTTTTCTACAAGTACTTTGGCCACAGTGGATGCTTTCTGGTCTTTGGTGGGAAAGCTTGGGCATATCTCGTGAAATGGTCAGTGACCACCAGCACATTACTGATATTTCTTTGATCTGACTCCAAACTCAGAAAATCAATACAGACCAGCTCCATGGGTGCACTGGTGGTGATGTTAAAAGGGGGCAGCCCTCTGGGGCAAAGCTTTCCTCTGTAACAGCGACTACAAGTTCGAATGTGTTGCTCCACATCAGCCCCCATCTTAGGCCAATAGAATCTGGATCTCACCAAGTCAAGTGTTCTGTCTATACCAAGGTGCCCCATGTGGTTGTGCAAGGACCTCAGTACTGAGTCTCGAAGGCAGTGGGCAGCACTAGTTGTTGTTTGTCTACTTGTCCCCCTCTGTCTACTGTTTCTCTGTATAACAGTTTATTGATCAGTTTCAACTTAGGACCTTCTTTGTATAACAGTGCAGTTCTCAAATCAGTGGAGCTAATTTGGACACATCTTTTCCTGCATAGAGGGCTTCTAAAGCTGCTTTGATCATGGGATCGCGGATTGAGCCCTCGAATACTGTCATTGTCCAGCTGAGGCAGTGCACCAATGTCTATTGCAGAAAAGTGGCAATAGCAGCAGGTATGCAATTCTCAGAGGCTCCCAAGCAATCCACCATGCAGTCCACTGGTCCGTGGAATTTGTTCCTCCCTGTCAAACTTCCGGCAGAGTGCCCGAATGTCAGGTTCTGCCAATCGGACCAGTCATTCTGGGAACAGGCCTCGGGAGAGAGCATCAGCATCTATGTGGTTCAGACCTGCTCGGTATTCGAGAGCATAGTCATATGTAGATAATGCAGAAAGCCACCTATGGCCAGTGGCATCCAACTTAGCTGAGGTCTGCACATAAGGTCAAAGGATTATTGTCAGTTTTACTAGTATTTTAGCCCCATACAAGTACTCATGGAATTGGTCAACAATAGCCCACTTCAAAGCTAGAACTCTAACTTATGTACAGGATAGTTCTTTTCGGATGGGGTCAGGCTTCTACTGGCAAGGCCACTGGTCTCAGGCCATTCTCGTGCTCTTGTACAACACAGCCCCAACCCTTGCAAGCTAGCATCAGTGTGCAGGACGAAGGTTTTCTTGGATCGGCATAGGCCAGCACTGGAGCATGGGTAAGTTGATATATGATCTCATGAAAAGCAGTCTCACAATCAGGAGTCCAGCGGCCCCAAATACTTCACTCGGATGAAAATACACTCTTTCAGTCTTGAGGACGTTGACTTTTGGTATTTTTGTGGGTTGGGGATACCCTTGAGTAAGGTTAAGTAAAGGGATCACTCTTGAATAGTCCTTGATGAAGCGCCGATAATAACCACAGAATCCCAGGAATCTTTGCAGTTCTTTAGATTTTTGGCTGTGGCCAGGTGGTCAAGGCCTCAACTTTACTTGGGTCGGTCTCTATTCCTCGTGTGGATACTATGTGTCCCACATACTTTACTGATGTTTGAAAGAATTGACACTTATCAATGGACAGTTTAAGGCAAAGTCCTCAGTCGGTCCAATACCTTAAATAATCTGCTCATGTTCCTCCAGTGAGCTGCCAAACACAATAACATCATCTAGGTATACCAGGCACTCTAGTAAGTTCATGTCCCCACTGCACGCTCCATCAATCGTTGAAAAGTGGCTGGGGCACCTGAAATCCTTGAGGCATCCTCATGAATTCATAGAATGCCAGCGGACAGATAAAGGCCGTCTTCTCCACGGTCCTCTGGGGCCATCGGGATCTGGTAGTACCCACTGCGGAGATCCAGCACAGAACCACTTGCTCCCGTTTAGGCAGTCCAAGCATCCTGAATGCGGGGCATTGTGTACTGATCAGGGATAGTCCGCGGTTTATGAGTGCGATAATCCACACACATCCTTACTGTTCCATTCTTTTTCTCACTACCACAATGGGAAGCATAGGGCTTCTGGATTCTTGTATTACACCAGCAGCTAACATCTCTTGCAGATGCCGTCTCACATCATCTATGTCAGCAGGTGCCAGGCGTCGAGACCTCTCACGAAATGGTCTTCGTCATGCAGCGGATATTGTGCTCAGCTCCTTGCACGCATCCTACATCCCATTCCTTTAAAGAAAACACCTGGTCTTCTGGGCAAGCTTCTCACTGATCCTCACTTTCCATTCAGCTGGTAGCGGAGTCACGAAATCAAACAAGTCAGGTGTTACTCTGTCATTCTTCCTTGAACTCTTGCTGCTGGGTAGCACTGCAGTGTCTGCACAATGCACATTAGCCAGGATGCAACCTCTGTTTACTCGAATGTCTCTTTCAGACACATTATGAACTTGGACCATTACCCTTCTGGCATAAGCATGGGCTCTAGCGGGCAAAATACTAGGCTTGACCAGCAGTCCCTCTGGCAATTTTCCATCGCCTGGTGCATCCAACATTAATATTTTATTCTTAACATCCTTTCTGATACGGACCTCTCCTGTAAGGTACACTGGGTATTTGGCGCCAGGATCAGAGACTCAGGATCCTTCTTCATACAATTCCGACCGGTTCCTCTGGTTCTGTTTTTTCAGCATCTCTGTGCCTCATAGGCCTTCTTAATTAAAGCTGGAACTCTTAAAGCTCTACTAGTCTTTGACCCCTGTTTTTCATAACACAACTGTGCCAGCCTTCCGAACATATGAGCATTTGTTCCAATCAACAAAGGGACACCATCATACAGTCCAGTGGGGGACACACTAAGGCTAGGGTCTCTACTTGTTCGGCTACTCCAGCCACGGAGGTGGGGAAAGACAGCCAATTCGGATATACCCGGAATAGGGGTAGGCCTTTCTCACTTAACTCCCATACATGCAGTCCTTCCAATGGTTGTAAGGGCATGTCTGACAAATGCTTGATACCAATCCTGGAACATAATTGTCACTTGGGAGCCACTGTCTAATACAGCTCTTGTAGACACTCCATTCACCTTTACAGTGGTCTCCATGGAGGACCCACTATTCTGGACCAGTCTGGAGAGGCGGTAGTGGGGGCCTGGGCAACTGACCTTGCCACAAAGGACGTGAATTAGCATTTTGGTGCCCTCACTGGGATCATGTCATGCACCTCTTAACCACTGATTTCTTCTCCGAGCTCTCCTTGTAGCCTATATGCAACTTTGTCAGTGTCTTTTGGGACTGGCATTCCCTTTTCATGTGCCCATCTTTCCCACATTATAGCAAAACATACTTTCTGGAGTTTGAGCTGGCCGAGGCGCCACACTGGGAGCCAGGCGGGGTATTACTAACTGGAAACTGGGTGCCATCTCTGTCTGCGGCGTGATAAGCATTTGGAGACATCTCGCAGTTTCTCCACTTCCATGGTCAAGGAATTGAGTTTGGAGCTGTTATCAGCAGGAGATACATGGGTGGTACCCCACCCCCATAGCAGATGCAGTCGGATATAGGCCAGGGCCTGTACTTGCAGGCGTGGCCTTCATAAAGGGACTGTTTTGAATTCCCGGATCTCTCAACAGTTCTCCCCATTGTGGCATATCTTTTCCTTGTCAGAGCACTCATTGACTGTCAACCTCTGCCCCTGAACTTCACTTGATGGGTCACCCTCTGGGGTAATGGTCTGTGGCACTTTGGAGCTATCTATGGGATCCTTAAACTCTACTAGGGCCAGGAAAGTGTGGGTGAGCAGATTAGCATGCCGACCCACCACCACAGGGTTTTGTAAACCTTCCACCTTGGAAAGTACTCCCTGCACAGTGTCCGTATTGATACCCAGGGGATGTCCAGGATAAGCATAGCATTTTGGGGTCGATCTCCTCCCTAGTACACCACTCACTGTACCGTGCACAGCCACTTCGTCGGGTACCATGTTTTTCTTAACAGTGGTTTGTAAATATGGCCACTAGAGGACACACAATCCCAGCGGTGAGCCTCCAAGATGTAACCCCTAAATGGCGCTATCCCAGGGGCTACTACCCTGACTGATTTGCCACCAACAGGTTGAGGGGCTTGGATCCAATGGCGGGTGCCTCCACCCAGAGGTCAGGGTTTGCAATAGTTAAACTAACTTGGTCACAGCCCTCTGGGACACTGCAACCCCTTTCTTCCCACTAGTGGCCCACACAATATATCAGAATTACCTTCACAGTATACACTTACCCCAGGTCTGGTTCCGCACTGGGACCTCCTGTGAAATGAGATACAGTGCAACAATCACAGTACAGTACTTTAACATAGACAAATACCTCAGGCAGTATAACTTGCTGAAACAAGCAGCTCTGATTTATTTAGGGGATATAACAAGGACAGGGGAAATCAGGTTAATTAGCTTATCACTCTAATAATCTACCTATGGCTCTGTGCACAGGCCTATCCCTATCAGTTACTGTCCCTGGGTACCCAAGCCCTAGTGGCTAGTCCAAACTGTGGCAGCTGGTGGGGCCCTTTCACACAGAGAAAGGAGAATTAAACAGTCAGCAGTACAGTAATTCCATTTGGATTTAATGTGGCAATTCAACAGGGAGCGACCCTGAATTAGTACTCACGACCTCCAAACAAGATAGGGTCCTTCAATGTCAGCAGGGCTCACTTGAGGTACACAAACCTCTTCACACATCCATACAAAAGAAAGCACTATACCAGGCAGGCTGCATCTGTATCCCAATCGCAATTACTGCACAATACCCGGAGAACACACAGCAGATTCAGTTCCTGACAGACCGAGTGCAATTTTCAGCAATTCTTCCAGTCTTCTACAGGGTGAGCCTGTTTCTACTCTTCAGAGATCCTTTGATTCTTTTCACAGGACAGATTCAGTCCTAACAAGCTGCAGACCGGAACTCTGGGCCTTACACACGCTTTTTTGACTAAAACTGCACACTGAAAAAGCACAGGGCTTCTTCCTTCTTCACTGCAAAGCTCAACTCAAACTCCAACCGACAAAACCAGCACTTCCTTTGAGTTCTCCCAGTTCTTGACTGGATTGGCTGTCACTCACAATAGACTGCTGCTGTTGGTCCAAAAGGCACTGAAGTCTAAACTACATCTCCCAGAGTCACTGCCCATACAATCCTCTTGTGGCTGGCTCAGATTATGAGTCCAAGTTCTGATTCGTCAAGGCACCATTTTAGAGCTAGCTTACCCCACTGATTGGTCCAGTTCAGCAGTTCAAAACTAGAATGGGGAACTAGCAGACACAGTTCTGACTGCAAAGAAAGCAGGTTAGACAAACTGTAATTTCATTATTACTCTAAATAATTTCTGGCAAACAGTTACATCTTTCAGATAGGTTCCTTTGCACTCCTAGTGACTGCAAAATGAAGTGAATTGGCAGCAGCTTGAGTGGTACTCAATCAAAGAAACACACAGTCCCCCATACAAACTAATTATGTCTGCAAGCAGACAGCTCTTAAAGAGACAGTACCAGAGGTTCAAAACACTCACTGATAAGTGGCTTAAATGCCAAACACCATTCAGGCTTGAGCACTCAAGCAAGCTCCTGGAAGTCTTTTGGGAACCCCATTTGCAGGGGTTACAGAAGTATTTAACTTACTACCCAAAATATGTGATATGACTAAAATGGTCCTTCAAGCAGGTAGTTCCTTAGTATGAGTTGCCTGCCTGGGGTAAAATAACCATCAGCTGCTCTTCCTTTCAATGTTTCTGCATCTAGCTCAGCTGGGTGCCCTGGCTACAGAAGATGAAAAATATTTTTTAATTGCAAGTAGGCAGGCTTTATCTAACATTTGGGAAATCTGCTTTACTTGGATATCCTAATTAATTCCTCCTTAGAACCGAGGCTTTATCACAGTCATGACAGATACCATGGCATGTCTTCCATTATGAAGTAATCAGCATTACTGTATTTGGCCATCTTCTCTTTTCAGGGAAGGAGGAGGATGCTGCAGTCAGGAGATGGCAGCAGTCAGCCAGATACCATCTCCATTGCCTCCAGGACTTCTCAAAACACAGTGGACAGTGACAAGGTAGGAGCCACTAGGCGAAATATCTTCCTGTTTTTGAGTATCACAGGACATTCTGTCTTCCATCCCGTGGTAGAAATTAACCTTCAGCTCATTAAAACAAGTGCACACTGATCAGCCTGCTTTACATTCTGAGAATGAGCTGGAATGCTGAACCTAAGTGCTTGTTAGGAAATGGAATGTGTATAATATGTATCTATATATAAAAAGAAGGGGCACAGCAGGGTTGAGTGTGGAATTTGGTGCTAAACCCATAACTTTGCAACAATAACAAACTCCATTCAGTGGAATTGCGAGTTTACAGCATAGTTTGGGAGGCAAGGTCTCTTGATCTAGCAAGTTTCATGATAGTTAGCTGTCCAAATTCCAAGATCTGCATAGAACATAAAGCAAAATTGTTTTTTGTTTTTGCCTCAGCTACAGCCCAGGCAGTCTAGAATTTTGTTCTGAAAATTTAAGGGTAGAATGGGCTTGCTCAAGAAAGAGGCCTGTTTTGGTGTGGTGAAAAGTATTAATCGGTTCCTGAGTTATAAGGATTCGTAGTTTCAGTTCTGAGCATGCTCAGTTGGGTTCTTTCATTTATATGTCTGATGCCAAAGAAGAATTTCCAGCTCACAAGGAATATTCTTTTTCATGAGCTGAAATTCTTGTTACATGAGGAAAAAATAAACTTCTTCGTGATAGCCATCTTGTTTTTTTTATTTAAAAAAAATTGAAAACCCATGAAAATAATGCCTGGAGAAAACGGACACATGAATCTAGCTAAATGGGACCCATTTGGCTTGATTCTGGCCTACACATCCGCGGCTGATGGACTCTACATTTGGTGCAAGGCTCGGAGGGCCCTATGCATCTTGATCTGTAGCCACACGAAGCTCAGGGCCCTTTGGACTCTGTGGTTCTGCAGGCAAACAGAACACGTGACCAAATTTACAAAGGGACCTATGTGAATAAGGAATGATTCCACTGTCTCAAAAGAAAGGAAATTCATTGTAAAAATGCATTCATGCACCAGTTTGGCTTCAACTTTATGCACAGAAGTAGGAAATGTGCCAATAGGTTTCAGACCCACCAAAGCAGCAAGAGGACAACACCACACAGGCAACCACAGACAATCATCATCATCAAATAAGACAATCACTATACAGCTGTTTCCAGATAACACAAGTGCAGTAGCACTGATGTGCTATCTTTATGGATTTGTATCTGTGCCTGTATAGGCTTGTGTTTATGAAGCCACACCTGTGTGTGTATGTTGTACTTCATGTATGAGTATGTGGCTGCAGAACCACAGGCTCCACTGGGGCCTACTCTTCTGTACACTGAAGATCCCATGGGTTCTGTGCCTCTGCAGCCAAAGGTACATTGGTGCCAGCCAGGATGCAATACAGTAATGCTGCATCATATCATAAAATGCTGCAATATGCTGCACGGAACAGTGTCATTCAATGAGAATTAAGCCCTTTCACTGCAGTATTGTGTGACATGTTATTTACTGCAAATTACTGATTGCATAGGTATCCACGTCGCAACAGCAGCGGAATACAGCGAAGACCATCACAGCAACAGTACTAACAGTTGGTATGGTCTGCTGTATTCAACACTCTACCTCTCAGATTATTAGCCCCTCCTCAAAACCAACTCCAACTTGGAGTTGGTTATTTAAAGTCTGGGGGGTGTGGGGGGCCATAAGACGACGGCACAACACCAATTGGTGGTGTTGTGCCTTCACTGACTGATGGTCGCTGTTCTCCATGTCGCCACAGCATGGTGGAACCCATTGCATCAAGGCTGGCTCCACTGTACTCATGCCCACTGTATGAGCTACCTTGCTAGATAGCATGCTTTGTATATATGCATCTGTGTAACTAAAAACTGCTACCTCCTTGAACAATTTCAACATCTGCTGCTGAAACCATTATACCCACATTGTGACTATACTTCAGTTTGCATAACTGCAGGCAACCGGGGACTGTCTTTTTCTGTAGCCGAAGTCAGTGTGTATGTTTTACACTTGTGGTTGAAGAGGTGCAGGCCCTTCGGTGGCATGTGCCTCTGCAGACTAAAGTAGTGTTGAAATTTTGGTATCATGGATTTTGTGGTGCTGCAATTCTGCAGCCAGAGGTCAGTGTATATATCTTATACCTGTGGCTGCAGAAGAGTAAGCCCACAAGTGTGTTATATGTCTTACAGTATGCATGAGTACCTGAGGGTACAGAAGTGCTGCCCCATAGGGTATTGTGTGCTTCTGCAGACAAAGAACCCTTGTAATATGAGTATCATGAATTAGTATCTGTGGCGCGGAGCCAGTGCCTCTGTATACAGAAACAGTGTTGTGATTTGAGTATCTTGGTTTGTCTCTGCAATGACAAGTGTGTAGATCTTCGCGGTGTGTAACATTTCCAATGCTGTAAATAACCCATTATTCATATCAGTTACATTGTAGGCAAAGGGCGTTAGAAAATACGCACGTGTAACAAATGTCTCCTTTGCCTGCAATGCAATTGAAATATTTAATAATGGGGGTATTTAAGGCATTGGAAATATTATCTGTCTCCGCCTACTGAGGAGGACTCACTTGCTGGGTCGTTATGTGGGGTGTTAGCTCTGTGTTTTCCATTCTATTTTATTCACAATAAAAAACTTTCCACTGAGTTCTACTGGGTGTGTGCCCAGCTTTTGTCCTTTTTGCTTTCAGATGTTGTGCTTTGCTCTTGGTACTGTGTGCAAGAATGAGCCATTCTGCATTACACACACTCATAAGTGTAATGGAAAATTTCAGGTACTGGTTTCAGGTTGTAATCCACCCTAATCAGTAACTGTGTCACAGGTATAACTCTATGTAGTGAGGAAAATTAAGTTGAGATTTTGAGCAGATATTGAAAGATATTGGTGGCAGTTCTAGGAAAGGTGTGGAGAATGATCAAGGTTTAAACTGCATTGTGGTGCACGGACTGCACTAACCCCATCCCAAATAACTGCCCAGTTACTGTGGAATACTGCTGGCACATGTTGCAGCTGAAACAGCTAATGATTAAAACCCTTTAGTAAGAGTGAAATGAGAGCTTCATCATTGAATGTAATCAATGCATTTTGAATGCCAGGGGCAAATATGGTCATGCTTCAGGAAGTTCTTAAAAGCGAAATCTACAGAAAGTCCACACTGATGGACAGTGTGGAAAAATTGTTGGTCCTCACATAGAAAATACTATATGATAGTTTGCACAGTATGCAGAGAGTAAAGTAAAATGCCTGATGTCAGGGCTGGACTGGGGTACTGAACTAGAAAGTTGACACAGGGCCCACCTAGAAAATCAATATTATTGTAATTGGTGCAGTAAATTGTAACAGAAATTCCTGTTACAATATATATTACCGACACGGACAGCTGAAAATTGTTTTACAGTCATTTGACTCAGAAGAAATATGTTCACAAAATTGAAGTTTGCTCACTTAAACATTCTCCTGTATGGCTTGTGAGCTTTGGTGCAATACATTTCGGGTTTGCTTTAGCCTCTCCTGGAGCAGGTTGGGTCTCCTCGGAGGATTGCCTCACCCTTGAGAAGCAATGCTATGCTAGATCTATAGTTGTAGCTAAGTGCTGGAAAGGTTTGGGTAGCACATACATGCAGAACTACAACTGTCCACATGTTGCACACAGATGTTATTTTCCGCTCTGGCTGGTTAACCTACTCGCACATAAAGTCCTAAACAGTTAAGATTCTGAAAAATAGTTTGTGTTGCCTTCCAAATGAGAAGTGGTAGATGTGGAGTTTTTTTTTAACATTTTAAATTAGTTTTTTTCTGGTTTTATTCAAAGCAGTATGCCCCTGTTAATCAGTCTGCTAGACCTTTTCATGCTATTGCCTGGAGTTTTGATCTACTGAGGCTTAGAATTCTTTGGTCCAGATTGTCTTCCTTGCCAGGTGGCTTCCTGCTTTACTCTGGGCACCTTTGGCTGTCTATTTTATGACCCACTGCTGTATTCAGTAAAGAGGCCTCTGACTTCCAGCCAAGTTGCCATAGCTGTTTCTGCCATCTACATTTTTTGTTGTTTTCTGATTTCCATGTGAGGTCCTCTCTCCTTCCTACATACACACACACACTATATAAATACTGACTGTCATGGTATAGCCTTGGACTGCTCCCTCAGAACACCACTGCTGTCTCTATACTCATCCCTCTCCTCCCTCACTTGATGCCAGACACTTTGCCACTGTGCCGCCTTCACCTCCAAATTCTGATTTGGCTCTCTCACCCTACCTTTCTACCATCCTTCATCTCCCCTCCTTCCGCCTATGCCCTCCAAACACTGCTTTCCTTTCCTCTCTCCCCACCAGATAAATTTCAATGGGCCAAGCTGCCTTCATGTATCATTTTCTAAGCTCTGGTCCTCTCTTTCCCTGTCTATCCACTCAGCATTCAACCTTCTCTTCTCTCAAGACCCTTTTGTGACTTCACTACTCTTTCTGTAACTATTCCTGATCCCTGACCCTATTCCATCCTCCCCGCATTGTTGATGTCCCCTTGCCCCCCAGCTGTGAGCAATGACTCTTACCTCATGGCTAACTGCACCTAAATCAATTAATCATAACTTCTTAGCTTTGCTCCAATACTGGTTTGTTAGCTCTCACACCTTAGCAGTCTGAGTGGTGGTTATCTGCTTCTATTTGGCATTGCTTTAAGTTCTGTATTGCACTTGTACCTTAGTTTTGCATTGTGTTTGTCTTTATTTTGTGTTGTACTGTCTGTAATCGTGACTGTGCACTGTAATGTATTTGGATGTTTATTTTATTTTTATTGTATTTTATTTCTACTGTTCCTTACATTATGTGCGTTCAATTGCACATCCTGTGTTGTATATTGCCCTCCCCATCCCCCAGTACACATCTGAAACAAGCTGTTACAAGCTTGTATACTTTCCATATAAATGTTTGAAACAAGTAAGTAAGCAAGTAGGTAAATAAATAAAACTAATTTAAATTAAATAAATACATAAACAGCTTAACCAGTTTCAATATGATAGTTTGCATCTGCTCCCCCACAACCACCACCCCAGCTGAAAATAGGTAGAGTTGCTTAGCTTTCCTTTTCAGTCAACAACAAAAATACATAAATAAGCTATTTAGTGTTCTTAGCCAATCGGACATATCCATTGAAAGCTGCAGTTCATGTTACTGCAGCTCAAAATTTCTCCTTACATGTGTTTTTATTTTCTAAAATGTAGTGAGCTCTAGCAAACACAGTACGTACTGTGGTTGCCTTACAATTCCCCACCGTTGTGCCACCCTGCCCAGCTGGATCCTCATAGACATCTAATACAGTTCATTTGTGCATTTTGTGCTAGCGCTCACTTCTCAGGCGTCTTTTTGTTAACATATTTTTTATCGACGTTTTCAATGGTCTACAACAATAACTGCAGCTTTGTAACAATAGTACAGTTTGGGTATATAAGTATATAGTACAGTACTTATTAAAGACCACCCAGCAGACCCGGTAGTCTGATTTAAAGGTCCAGCCCTCTTTGCACAGATTAAGGGTGGCCCATTAGGCCTGTATAAAATCGCCAACTGCAGTCAGGGTCTGCCAGGAGAAGTCTGTAACAAAAGTAAATAATGCAGTTATATGGGGTGAAGGGGGAGCAGCACACTGGGAGGAAAGGAAAAGGGAGGAGGCCCATCCTGCTGTCAAAGAACTTACCCCTCCAGGAATGGAAGAGGATGGGGGGCATCAGTCTAAGACGTCCTGGAGATAATCTTTTGAAGGGACCAAAGTCAGATATTTATTCCTACTGAATAGGAGCCAGGAGTTCCATCTGTAGGAAAGCTCTCTGAGCTGAAGGAAAAATAGTTTTTCTATAGTATAGATTTTTCCTACCAGATTGCACAAAGCGGGATGTCTGGGAACTATGTTTTTAACCATGGTCATGTAATCTTTTTTTTTGGCTGTGAGGAGAATGACAAGCAGGTACCAAGAGTGCAGGTCTCAGAGTCCCTTGGGAACTGCAGAAATAAGAACATGTCCAAGGATAGAGGGTGCATTATACACCTTCAAGAATTCCTTTTCCATTTCCACAAAGTATGGCGGAGCACTGGGCAGGACCATTATGTGGGTGTGATCAGCATTTTAAAGAATTGTATGAGCTGCTTCCAGCTGTATTCCCTCCGTTGATGGGAGCTGGTCACCTTAGCAATCGCAAGACTAGCTCGTTTCCAGGTCTCAGGGATGAGGGGTTCAGTTTACTCCTCATTTTTGTGCTGTTTATGGGAGGTGTCCTCCATAGAATCTTGCTGTGCTTGATATATGTGGGAGAGCATATGTGAGATGGAAAAGGTTTTGAAGAACGTGAAGTGAATTATAATTGCTGGGTGGGAGGTCATGGTGCGGGCATCTTGGGAATGGATTGATAGTAATGCCTACTCTGCAGAATCTAAACAATTCTTGCTGCCTCAGACTGAAACTGTCCTGTATTTCAGTGAAGGGCATGAACCCTGAATCAGAAATCATTTGTGGGAGGTACTGTAGAATATCATCCCCAAGTAGGGTAACCAGGTCTATCATTTCCGATGGGAAATTGTCCAGTACAGGGATGGGTCATAGCAGTGACGGAAGGGAGTGAGGTGTAGAGCCTTCTTGATGGTTTGCAACATCAGTAGCTGTTGTGCAGCCAAGGATTACCCTCGTGTTGGAGGTCTCATACAGGAGTGGAGCCATAAACATTTCAGATGTAGTCCGAGTTTGAGAGAACTCCTTTCCAGCTCAAAACAGGCTGTGGAGGACTCAGCCAGGTGTCTATATGGCATGAAATAGATTTGAGCTGCCCAATAATAAAGGCGCAGATTAGGAGGGTCAGGCCCCTGCTCTTTTCGGAAGAAGTGGTATCCTCAATTTGACTTGGGGTTTCTGCCTGCCCGGACAAGTCCAGAGATTTCTGTCTTCCAAAGGTGCCAGGTAGAGAATAAAAGATGCAGAGGAACATTTTTGAACAAATATAGCCTCTGGGAAGAGTAACTATCTGCACTACCTCAGCCCTTCAGGTGAGGCTCAGTGGCAGAGTGCCCTTCTAATAAAATCCCGAGTCGACTGTTGGGTGAAGGGCAGGTAGTTGGCTTGGTAGGCACTCTTACTGGAGTGGGTGACATATATCCCCAGGTATTTTAATTTTATAAGTTAACACCCCAGGAATTCCTCATCTATTGACAGATGCAGTATGCGGGCTCTCTGACGTCCTGTCGACAACTTTGTTAATGAGGGACTCAACAGCGACGCCTTTATGTTGACTGCACTTTGCAGTTGCCATAAGGCCATCGGGAACACTGTGTGTGAGCCCTCTGCACCCCCATTCTAAATGATTCCAACTCCAAGGCCGAGTTGATTCAGGAGGGGTGCAGGATGGGGGACAGTGCTGCCAGGTCCTGGGCAAACTTTTGCAGCAATATGTCGATGCTGTCAGCATCAACGTATGTCGCTGTAAAAGTGTCACTGTGCTGGGTTCATATTATGGCAGCTGGGTTCAGCTGCCCGGAGAGGAAAAGTCATTATAAATGAGGAAAGTATATTGACCAGTCGGGAGAGCAAGGAGAGTGCTGCCTGCAGTCAGCCTAGGGGCTTAAATTTTTCTCCACTGACTAGGCAGCACTGCCCATGATGCTCTCTCTCTTTCCTGATTCTCCAGAGACCTGTCTTCTGTCTGCCTTTTTTGTGCTGCTCTTCATTTTACAGGTATTTTATTTAACTTTCTTTTTTCCACGATTCCGTTTTGTTTCTGGGAACCGTAGACTTTCCTCCCATTTTCCTGTGCTTTAGTGACAGTTTTCCACTGTTCCTCAAGTAAAAGCTACTGCGTCTGAGGTAAAATTTGTGGTTTCCAACTTTTTACTATTTTATTGCGATTTGTTTTTCCCATAGTTTTCCTGCATTTCTAGTGATTTTAATAGCAGTTTAGTGGCCGTTTTCCACGTTTTTTTCTCTCACTGGAATCACTCTCTACATTATTTAAACACTAAATTATAAGGTTTCTCCTCATTTACTTTTTAAGAAACCTTGTTTTCTAGGATTGTGGATATGTTGTTCATCCACACTTATTGGCATTACTTTCCACTTAAAGGATCACGGAAGTTTTCAAGCTGGCTCCTCCCACCCACCGGGTGGGATATACATCGTCTCTTCCCCTGATGCCAGATCTGCCTTTCCGCTGGAAGATTCAGGTTGCCTCCTCAAGCTGTCACATTTTGTAGGCCCTGGCTTTCAAAACCTCGGTTTTACCAAAATTAAAACTCGTTCGGAGTTAGCGATCACGCCTTCGTCTTCGATTATAGAAGAAAAATCTTCCCCAGATTTGCCGTTGTCATGCGACCAGAAGATGTAGCACACTGATCCCCACCTCACGTCAAGTCTACTGCCTAGGGTGTCGGCCATGACACCTCGCCCTGCAAGCTTTTGTTGGCCTTCCATCCCAGTGTTCTGGATGACCGCCTGGCACGCTTGAAATTGGGGAGACAGGAGAAAGGAACCCTCCGGTGAAGTCCAAGGAGGCTAGGTGGGCGGTTTCCACGGCTGAGGCTCCGCCGAGCAACTGGAATGCATACAGGCGTTCAAGGAAGAAGCGGCTTGTGCAGCCAACTCTCGGAGCTTCTTCATTCTGCTCAACCTAGGCTCCACCTTCTCGGGCTCCTTCCGGGAGTTGTGCCAGCTCTCCCCACCTGGGCAGCGCTGCAGGCTCACACTCCTCCTGATCCCGTAAGCGGGAGAAGGAACTGAGTAAGTCTTCATTTCGCGAAGGCGCTCTTGAGACTGAAAGGTCCAGTCCCAGGAACATGCGGTCTAGACCTCGGTGAGATCGCTTCTTGACCGCTGGCTTTTGGACCTTCCATCGGGCCAGACAATCAAGATCCGGCTGGCAGGTCGAGATTGTTATCGACCCCATCAACCCTCTGTTGCGGGCCCGGCCGATGACTCCTTGGAAAGAACTCCGTCCTTGTCTTTCCTGATGAGGAGACCCAGCCTGCTGGTGTTCCCATCGAGACCCGGTTCCAGACCCCGAAGTCACCGGTTCCACTGGTGTGTCGGAGTGACCAGGCAGCCCGCCCAATCTGGTTGCAGTCTAGAACCTCCTTAACCGACAGGCGAGGAAGAGCCATAGCGCGCTCTAAGAAAAACAGCGCCATCGGTTGTCCTCGTCCTCCTCGGATGAGGAGGCTCAGCAGAACTCCGTCCAGTGCTACGAGGACCTCATGGCAACAGCTGATCTTGTCCGGGCGAAGCCGACACCAGCACCCTCCCGGCCATTGCTTGGCTTTCACCTCTAGGCTGAAGCCGACCCCTGGACTGAAATCTTCAGTTCCCCACCACGGGGCTGATAAATCCACTTTTCGGCCTAAACTGGCTTCTCCACCCAGTGGTGGAACCGCCGCCTAGCAGCCCTTGGGAGGCTCCTTTGAAGTAAGACCTAGGGTCATGGTGGATGCATGTATGAGTAACTCTGAGCAGTTCAGGAGGCGGCTAGCAAAGCAAACAGGATGTTGGGATGCATCGTAGGGGATCACCTCTAGGAGCAGGGAAGTGATTCTGCCGCTGTACAATGGACTGGTTAGACCACACCTTGAGTACTGTGTACAGTGCTAGAGACCACACCTGAAGAGGGACATACAGCTCAGCTCCTGAGAGGGTATAGAGGAGGCAACTAAGATGATACAAGGACTAGGGATTTGATGTATGAGGACAGACTTGAGGAGCTCTGCCTTTTTCATTGGAGGAGGAGAGCAGGGGGACATGATTGAGGTCTTCAAGTACCTCAAGGGAATAAATAGGGTAAACATGGAGGGGATCTTTAGACTAAAAGCAGGAGGTATCACAGAGGCATGGTTTAAGTTGGAAGGTGGAAGAGTGAGGGAAGAGGAGGAGGTTTTCACTGAGAGGGTGGTGGATCCTTGGGCACGCTGCCTGGCGAGCTGGTTCAGAGCCCCACAGTGGAGGGGCTTCAAGAGAGGTGGGACAGACACAGAAAGCAGATGTATCAGATGATGGCCTGGCCCAGGAGGGTGGGGATGGCTGATAGGGTTTCTGGAACACAAGGGAGGAGGGCCTCGGTACCCAACTAGGGATCTGAGGTTTGAGCAGACTTGATAGACCGTAAAGGCTACTCTGCTGGCAATTAGTATGTTAGTAAGACAGATCAGACTCTGGGCTTCCCTGGCATTTATCGGTCACGGTCACCCTGACCGCCTCAGGCGTGTCGGTGATTTGGGCGGCAAGCCGCTGTATCCAGACTCCTTGGACTCGGGCGTCACTGGGCTTCACTGTCATCCTGGGGATGATGAGTCGTCCGTTAGCCTAGGGATGGGGAGGTCCTTCCTCCTTCCAGGGATCCTTCACCTCGCTCTCTAAGTCCACAGGGATGCCCCTGGAACCCATCCAGAAAAAGGTGGAGTACCATTTACGGACATCCTTAAAAGGGGATACCACGATGGAGGCCTTTCCTGTGGTCAAGGCCATTGTTGGCCCGGCACCGAACTTTGGCAGCATCCTGCCTCTTGTCCAGCTCCATCTGCCCGCATGACCCGCAGTACACGGTGCCCATGGGGTCCCTTGCAGGTTCACAGAGCACCCTTCAGCTGAGAGCCTGGTGACCGCCTCTGTGTTCGGCGTATTGGCAGTTCTACCAATACTGACTGACCTCCGACAAAGTCCAAGCTTTTGGACCATTTGGCAAGGAAGGTCTGTCAGGCTTCCTCCTTGGGCCTTTGTCCAGGCAAGTTAAGCCCGTCATCATGGCACCACTTCTCTCATGCCCTCCTTGGTCATTAGATGAAGTCCTCCCACATCTCCCGCGGACATGCAGACCACAGTCAAGCAGGTCCAAGACCAGAGCCAACTGCTGCCAAACAGCACCTCCAGGCGGCCCTGGACATTGGGGATACTTGTGCCTGCTCATTGGCTGCCGCAGTTGCCTCTCGCCGCAGGGCTTGGCTGAGGCTCTCCTCTTTTCCAGCGTGTTACTCAGCACAAATTAGCTGACATGCCCTTCCTTGGGACTGACTTGTTCGGGCCAGGAGTGGCTGGTCACCTTCAGCGCATAGAGCAGTCCAGTGCCACCTTGGACCCCACTTCTGCCAAGGGTTCTTCAGGCAAGAACCAGCAGAAGAAGAAGCCTTCGCATTCTTCCCTGTGGCTCAGCAGTCCTCCTTCCAAGGGGACAGCAGCACCAGCATCAGCAGCTGGCTGAAGCTTGGCACTCAGCCCAAGCCTGGACCCCAACAGGCCCATAAAGGGGCGCGAGGCTCAGGTCCTGGAGCCTCCTCCTTCTCAAGCCTGCTCAGTGATGGGGTGTGGGCTGCCACCCCTGCTCCCATCATGACAGCTCTGGGTCCTTCCGTGGGGGCCAACTTTGCCACTTCCTTTCCGCCTGGTTTGCTGTCACTTGGACAGGTGGGTTCTCTTAAGTGGTCGGTCAGGGACTGCCTCTAGAGTTCAAGCAGTACCCTCCCAGCTGAGCCCGCCCCTGGGAGGAGCAGTTTCGCTCACACCCAGTTTGCTCTTCGAGACGACACTGCTCAGCTCCTCCTCAAGGAGGAAATAGCTCCCATGGTGGATCCTCCAGCAGACCCAGGCTTTGTCTCCAGGTACTCCTGGTGCCCAAGCGGATGGGGGTGGTGCCCCATTCTAGATCTCCACGACCTGAATCAATATCTCAGGTCTCGCACCTTTCGGATGGTCACTCTGTCCCAGATCATTCCATCCTTGGGCGAAATGTGGTTTTGTTCACTGGATCTGCAGGACGTGTTCTTTCATGTCCCAATCCATCCATCCCATCAGCGGTTCCTCCGCTTCAGGGTCGAGGGACCCTATCTCGAGTTCGAGCCATGCTGTTCGACCTGTCATCAGGCCCACGGTCTTCACCAAATGCATTGCAGTGGTGGCGGCCCATCTACGGCATCGGAGGATCAGAATTTCCCTCACTCAACGACTGGCTTCTGGCAGGTCACTCCCTACAGTAGGTGGAGAAAGCCAGGATCTGGCCCTCCAGACCTAGTTCCAGCTCGGCCTCCTAATCAACGAGGCCAAGTCGGAACTCGTGCCTTCTCAGGTGATGGCTTTATCTGGGCAGAGCTCGACTCTTGTCAAGCCAGAGCTCGGCTTCCGCGGACAGGGTGGAGGTTCTTTCCTCCTTTGCCCAATCATTTCTGGCTGGGCAGTTGCGCCTGCCTGGGACTTTCTGCACCTTCTGGGTTACATGGCAGCCTCAGTGGTCTGTTGGGCCAGGTGGCACATGCGCTCCCTCCAGTGGAAGCTTGCCACCCAGTGGACTCAGCGCCATGGTCAATTTGACCTGCTGATCACTGTAACGCTGAAGATGTGGGATGCTCTCCAATGGTGGACCGCCCCAGACCGATTGCAGGAAGGGATCCCGCTTGTCCGCCCGAGCCGATGGTCGTTCTCACGACCGATGCCTCTCTCATGAGCTGGGGAGCCCAAATGGGGACAAAGAGCCCAGAGCTCTGGACCTCGAGGAGTCCTGATGCCACATCAACCTGTTGGAGCTCAGAGTAGTCAGACTGGCACTGTCAGCTTTCGCTCCTCAGCTCCAGGGTCAAGTGGTTCAAGTCAGACAGACAATACCATGACCATGTACTATCTCAACAAACAGGGCAGCACGCACTCCTGTTTGCTGTGCAACAGGCGCCCACATCTAGATCCACGTGAGCGGTTGGAGGCGGATCTCCTAGCCATCCATGTGGCAGGAGTCTCGAACCATTTGGTGGATGCTCTTAGCCACTTAGGCCAGACATCCCATGAGTGGTCTCTTCATCCAGAGCTAGCTTACAGTCTGTTCTCCCACTGGGGCAAACCAATGGTGGACCTGTTTGCCTCAGGGAGAACACCAAGCTGAGGCTGTTTCATGCCGCCGCCTCAGCAGGGCTCGCTGGAAGGGATGCCTTCGAGGCCGTGGACCCCAGGCCTCCTCTTTGCCTTCCCTCCATTTCCTTGATCCACAAGGTGCTTCTCAAGGTGAGAAGGGACAAGGCGAGGTGATCCTGGTACCCTAGATTGGCTGCGCCAGTTCTGGTATCTAGATCTTCTCAGCCTCAGCTGTAGGCCCCTGGAGCAGGTTTGTACACACCCGACCAGATATCACTCAATCGGGAAGGTATTCCATCCGACCTTCTATCCCTGCACCTCACAGCCTGGTACCTGAGCGGCTAGAGTTCCAGGCTTTGGGTCTTTCCAAGATGTCTACACTGTGGTGGAGGCATCTAGAAAGATTCGACTAGGAAGTATTATGCCTTCAAATGGAGCGGTTTTCCATTTGGTGTCAGGACAAGGGCTGACCCTCTGTCCTGTCCCACGGCTAACATTCTCGACTACCTTTGGTCTCTTTCCAAAGGGGTCTGCGGTCATCGACCCTTTGGGTGCACTGGCACCTGGCAGCCATCTCTGCTTACGAGCCCGTCAGCCGGCGTTGGCGCGGGGACAGTGGCTGGGCGGCTTTCAAAGGCCTGGATCACATATCCCCTCCGATGTGTGAACCTCCACCTCTGTGTGATCTACTGCTGGTGCTGGCAAAGCTCATGGGCAAGCTTATTCAAACCCATGTACAAGTGTGAGTTGTCACATTTGTCATGGAGGACAGCCTTCTTGGTGGCTATCACGGCCAGCCAGAAGGACAGGGGAGCTCCAGGCGCTTTTGGTGGACTCCCTTTATCTGGTCTTTCACAGGACAATGTTGTCCTGTGCCCCCACCAAATTCCTTTTGAAGGTGGTGTCAGAGTTTCACCTTAACCAGGTGTTGACTTGCCAGTATACTACCTAATTACACCTCAGAGACCGAGTACAGGCTCCATACTTTGGACCTGAAACGTGCTGTCTCCTATTATAAGGAGAGGACGGTGGAAATTCGGGAGAGGTTTGCCAGCTGTTTGTCACCTACGCTGAAGCCACTTCTGGCAGATGTGCGCAAAATGGACCATAGCAAGATGGATGACATCATGCATAGGTCTGTGCTATGAGTTGGCGGGCAAGAGCCTCCCAGAGGATAGGCTCATTCTACCGCCATACTGTTGTGCTCGGTGGCTGCTTCCAGGGACATCCCTATCCAGGAAATCTGCTGGCTGCTACCTGAAGTCAGCAAACACCTTCCACCCACTACCACATCAACCTTGAGTCACGCGGGATGCTGGTTTTGGGGCCACAGTTCTCCAATCTGTGTTCCCTAAGTAGGGGTGTGCACCTTGCCTCCCTCCTCCCGGGGACTGCTAGAGTCTGCCAATACTTGTGGATGAGCGACATATCCATGATCCTAGAAGAACAGGTTACTCACCTGTAACAGTAGTTCTAGGAGTGGTATGTGTTGTTCATCCACACGACCCACCCGACCTCCCCGGCCGCGGACGCACAACACCCAGGCTTCCAGCGAGCCAAGATCTGTGTCATGGGGTGGAGCCGAGGTATATACCACCTGGGGGTGGGAGGAGCCAGCTTGAAGACTTCCAGTGATCCTTAAAGGAAAGGACATGCAATAGTGGGATTAACAACATATACCACTCCTAGAACTACTGTTACAGGTGAGTAACCTGTTCTTTCTGCAGTGGCAATTGTTGTTGGCAGGAGGTGTGGAGTGGTAACTGCTAAGTCCAGACCACCATAAATATTATTTAAAAAAAATACATATAAGGCTATTTGCTTTCTTTGGCCAAAGACATTTAAGCATGGCCTTCCCAGTCTGCCTCCCTCTCCTCTAAAAGCGCTGAGGAGGGTACCTCAAGTCAACATAAAAATAAAGCTAAGTCCTCAAAGGACCATCATGACATTAAGTCTGATAAAGTAAAAATTCTGGTCAAGCCATTAAAAGACAGAGCGAGCAGGGTTCAGAGTCAGCCCTGCTAAAAAGACAAAGAAAGATATACGTACTACTGCATAGAAACATAGAAACATACACTTTGACGGCAGATAAGGACCGCTTAGGCCCATCTAGTCTGCCCATTTCCAATCCCACAGGATAGGCTGCAGATCCTAGCTAACCAACAGCCTATTTCTTCCTACCCCCACAAGAATTGCCTTATGTCTGTCCCATGCATTCTTGAATTCTCCCACAGTTTTAGACCCCACAATCTCTCAGGAAGGCTGTTCCATGCATCCACTACCCTCTCTGTGAAATAATACTTCCTCACATTGCCCTGAACCGCCTCCTTCTATCTTTAAATTGTGTCCCTTGTTCTTGCAAGTCTCTTTTTCTGAAAGATGCTACCCTCTTGGACTTTGTTGATTCCGCTGAGGCACTTAAAAGTTTCTATCATGTCCCCCTCTCCCTTCTTTCCTCAAGGGTATACATATTAAGCTCCTTTAGTCTCTCCTCTTACGGCTTCTCTTGCAGACCCTGCACCATTTTAGTTGCCCTCCTCTGGACTGCCTCTATCCTGTCTATGTCCTTGAGGAGATGGGGTCTCCAGAACTGGACACAGTACTCAGATGGGATCTCACCAACTGTTTGTACAGAGGATAACAACTTCCTGTTTTCTGCTGATGATGCCTCTCCCTATACATCCCAGTATACCCCCAGCCCTCCCTACTGCCTTCTCACATTGCTTGCTGACAAGCAAGGGAAGACGCCAATGGCAAATAAAGATATGCCCTCTACAAATGAAATGGCTAAGGCTTAGCACCAATATCAGACTTTACAATCTATGGGCAATATATTCTCAGCTCCGGCGGGGCCTGGTACACTCTTCAAGACCCTGGGTTCCCAGGGAATTTGTTATGAGGAAGAGGAAAATAACTTACCACAGGGCATCCCTTAAACCCAGATGGGCACCCTGACGATAGTCCTGCTGATGACCAGGATAATGTTTCATCTCATTTTACTTTTGTGAAACAAATGGTGGATACCCTGAACTCCCTCTCCAGGGCACACTGAACAAGAGCTTGTGGAAGACTATATAGAGATGATGGGTCTTCCAGTTTAAAAAAAAGTTATTTTGCCCATTCACAATGCCTTAAAAGAGCAACTTTGAAAATTCTCCAAACCCTACATTTGTTTCTGGGGTGGACAAAATTGAGAGAAAATATCAGCTGGCAAGCAAACTGCTGATTTTCTCTGTATACACCCAACCACAGAGGTGTGGTCCAGGCAGCAGCCTGTGACAGCAACGTGCAACTGTCTGCTGAGCCACTAGAAAAGGAGTCCAAAAGCTGGACTCCATGGGAAAGAAATCTTACACTACTGCTTCCTTGATGGTTCGCCTGTCTTCTTACATGGCATATGCAGTCAGATATTAAAGGGCCCTCGTGAAATCTATTCTAGCCACAGTGCAACATGGGGAGACACTATGGTTCTGGATGTCACTGAAACAGTCAAACTGGCCATGGAAGCTACTAAGTATCAGTTCCATGTGGCTGTGGACAATAATGACACAGCCTCAGAGTCTTGGCACAGGCCATCTCCCTAGGGCATTTTGCCAGGCTAAGGACTACCAATCTCTCACAGACACCCACCACAAGCTATGGACTTTCTGTGTAGAAAATTCCTCTCTGGGGATCAAACTAAGGCTATATGAAAAGATGAATGTACAAGACTACTTACAAAGAGTAATGCAGCCAAAAGCCTTCTACCTCCCCAAAACTACAAAATGGGAGGGCGGGTTATTTTCAAGAAATCCACTTTACTTCACTTGATAGCTAAGTTTGCTTTAAATTGTTCTAAGTCATCTCATCATTGTGTGATTTTTGAAGAAATGGGCTGGTTACGGTTTCATTAAATTTCCAGTACTGTGTGGCCAAGTTCATATATAAAGTTATGGACTCTGAAATTCCCATAGTATTTCAAAGTTTTTGAGACCTATATTGATGATAATTATTCTAGACATAGGTCAGACAGTAGGTTTCTCAAGATTCCTTTTATGAAATCTAAAAGTGGACAAAGATCCTTTGCTTATATTGCTCATTTATTTGGAATGAAATTCCTCAAGATATTAGGTGGTTGTGTTCTGCCAAAAGTTTGCTGATGCATTAAGGATGTATTTCAATCTCAAATTAATTGTAACTGTTTTTATGAATTTTTTTTTTTTTTATGAATTTTATACGTAACAAAGACATTTTTGTCTGCAATTTGCTGTATTGTATATGTATGTTTGATTATGTATTGTCTGTATGCAATATATGGGTGCACCTGTAAAAGGAACTTGTTTCCAGTGTGCTTACCCGTTATGCAATAAACAAACAAACAAACAAACAATTTTCCTAGGGCATTCTACACCATGCCAGTACCTATGGATATTTCCCAGATGAGAGTTTTTCTGGGGCAGAGGAAGGAGAGACCAGAGGAGAGTTGGCTCCAATGCTCCCCACTACTCACGCCACTACTCATGCCAAACAGCAGTCCTCCTGACTGCTTTCGGTTTCCTCCTCTCCCAGTAGGGCAGGTTCTCCCACTACCTCCACTAATGACAGCTCATCACCATAGACAAATGGGTGCTGGAGTGGTGGGTCAGGTCTATCTCTTCAGTTAAAAATTCCCTCTTCAATTCCCCAAACCATCAAAACCTCTAACCTCAACAGAAAAACTGCTGTTGAAGTAGAGGTGAAAACCTTTGGCAGCCAAGGCTGTGGAAAGAGTTCCTTTCCCCCATGGTACTTCCTCACCCTGAAGAAAGCGGTGATGGCGACCTATTCTGGACCTAAGGTACCTGAACAAACATTTGCTGAAACCAAAGTTCAAAATCTTGGATCCTCTTAATTTTTTGCTTCTTGCTGTGAGACCTGCGCTATTTATTATTTGATTTATTAATGGACTTACCTACTGAAATGGAAACACAGAAACATAGACTTTGTTGGCAGGTAAGGACTGCTTGGCCCACCTAGTCTACCCATTTCCTACTTATTGGATAAGCTGCAGATTCTAGATAACCAGCAGCCTACTTCCTCCTACCCCACTATAATTGCCTTATGTCTGTCCCATGCATTCTGAATTCCCCCACTGTTTTGGACCCCACAACCTCCATGGGAAGGCTGTTCCAGCCATTCACCACCCTGTCTGTGAAAAAATACTTTATTACGTTGCTCCTGTGCCATCCCCCTCTATTTTCAAATTGTGCTCCCTTGTTCTTGCATCTCTTTTCTGAAATATGCTACCCTTTTGGACTTGGTTGATTCCTTTGAGGTACTTAAAAGTTTCTATCATGTCCTCCTCCTTTCCTCAAGGGTATACATATAAAGCTCCTTTAGTCTGTCTTTATATGGCTTCTGGTGCAGACCCTGCACCATTTAATTGCCCTCTGTACTGCCTCCATCCTGTCTATGTCCTTGTGGAGATGGGGTCTCCAGGACTGCGGAATACTCAGATGGGGTCTCACCAATTGTCTGTACAGAGGGATAACAACTTCTTGCTTTCTACTGGTGATGCTCTCCCTATGCATCCCAGAATCCTCCTATCCCTCCTTCACTGCCTTCAAACATTGTTTGCCTACCTTAAGGTTGCCTGATATGAGTACCCTCAGGTCTCTTTCCACTTTTGTTGTTGTTGGTACCTCCCCAGTTGTGTAGTCTTCCCCTGGGTTTTGTTTCCCAACTGCATTACTTTGCACTTCTTTGCATTGAAACTAAGCTGCCATACTCTTGACCATTACTTCAGCCTTGCCAAGTCCTTCTCATCCTTTCCACCCCCACTTGTGTATCAACCCTGTTGCAGATCTTTGTGTCATATGCAAGAGGCATACTTTTCCTTCCCACCCTCTGCAATGTCACTTATAAAGACATTAAAAGTACGTCCCAGTACTGACCTCTACGGTACCCACTAGTGACTCCTCTTTCTCCTGAGTGTGCTCCATTTACTATTACCCTGTGTCCTGTTGTCCAGCCAATTTGTTACCCAGGCTACCGCCCTGGAACCCACTCCCAGGCTGGCTAACCTGTTAATTAAACTTTGTGTGTGCGGTGTCAGATGCCTTGCTAAAGTCTAAGTAAGCCATATCATAACCCCTCCTTGGTCTACTACTTTGGTCACCCAGTCAGAGAAATCTATTAGATTCATCTGGCATGACCTTCCACTGTGAATCCATGCTGCTTTGGGTTCTGCCCGCTGGCCTCCAGGTACTCGACAGTTCCTTCTTTCAGAAGTGATTCCATCATTTTCCCTATGACTGAGGTTAAACTAACAGGTCTGTAGTTTCCAGCCCCGCCTTGCTCCCACCCTTGTGAAGGAATCACATCTACCCTCCTTCAGTCCTCGGTTACCACACCATCCTCCCATGATTTGTTAGAAAGGGTAGTCAGTGGTGCCACTAGTTCTCCCTTAATTCTTTTAGAATTCTGGGTGAATCCCATCAGGTCCCATTGCCTTATCCACCTTAAGTTTTGAAAGTTCATTCAGGACCCTTTCTTCTTTGAATGGACTGGTATCAACCCCTGCCCAGACTGCTTCTCTTGTTTGGTTTAGGTACCTCCCCTCTTCTTCTTTAGTGAATATTGAGCAAAGTATTTGTTCAGTATCTCTGCTTTCTCACTGCCGCACTCTGCCCACCCCCTCCCTTTATTAAGCCTCACTATCCCTGCCTTGGTCTTTCTTCACTCCTAATGTATCTATAAAAGGTTTTATCCCTTTCTTAACTGATCTGGCTATATTTTCCTCTGTTTGGGCCTTTGCTTTCCTGACTGCCTTCCCTGCTTCCCCTGCATTAACTGATACAGGTCTCTGTCCTGTTCCTTCTGTGATTCCTTATACTTCCTGAATGCAATCTTTTTCTCCCTAACCTTCCTTGCCACCTCTTTTGAGAACTATAGTGGTTTTCTACTTCATTTGTTTTCTTTATTTGTTTCACACAAAGGCTTGTTGCCTCTATGATGGCAGTTTGATTTTCCATTGTTCTTTCACCCCTCCTCCTGCCCATTTGCTAGGTGCATTCCTTAGGCATTCCCCATTTTGCCAAAGTCAGCCCTTCTAAAGTCCAGTGTCCTCACTTTTGTATGGGTTGACTCCATGGTTGTGTATATGGTGAACCACACTGTGTAGTGGTGGCTTGTTTCCAGATGGCTACCCACGTCCAAATCTATGATCCTCTCTCTGTTCCCGTTTGAGAGTACCAGGTCCAAGATTACTCCCTCTCAAGTGGGTTCCAACACTAGCTGTCTGAGGAATGCCCCTGTAGGGCATCGATGATGACCCTGCTCTTGGATGTGATTGTAGTAATGTGCTCCAGTTAACATCCGGCATATTCAGGTCCCCATAAACAATATCTCCCTTTTTCTGCCATTCTGAGGATGTCTTCTATCATTTCCTTGTCCATTTCCTCCCCCTGAGATGGGGGCCTGTATACAACCCCTGTATGGATTGTGGTGCCACTATCTGTCTCCAGGGTGACCCACAGTGCCTCCCTCCTCCCCATTTACCCTTTAGTTTTGTTGCTTTGATCCCTTCCCTTATGTAGAGAGCTACTCCTCCTCCTCCTCCTCCTCTTTTACCCTACCTGTCCCTCCTGTAGATTGTGTACCCTGGTATGTTGATATCCCAGTCATGGTTCTCTGTGTACCATGTTTCTGTCACTGCCGTGATATCCAGGTGTCCCTCTTCCATCAAGGCTACTTGCTCAGGAGCTTTTACCCAGACTATGGGCATTGGTACTCATTGCTTTCCATTTTATGATGGCCTTACCCTTTTGCTCCATCCAACCCTTTATGCATTTGCCTTTTACTCCATTTACCCTGTCCTACTCCCTAATGACCCTTGTACCTTGGTGTTTTCCTGGAAACTACCCTGTTTTGTGGGGGATGCCAGGGGATTTCCTGCTTCATGTCGGTGCCTCCCCCCTTGGCTAGTTTAAAAAGCTTGACAATAAAGCATTTTAAACCTATCACCTAGAGCCGGTTCCCATACTGGACAGATGCAGACCATCATGCCAGTAGAGGCCTGCATCCCTCCAGGTGGATCCCCAGTCACCAATGAAGCCAAAACCCTGTGCTTGGCACCAGTTTTCAACCATTCATTGAACTGTATGGTCGCGGTACCCTAGCCTCACCCTTGCCATAGACAGGCAGCACCTCCGTGAAGGTTACCATGTGTGGTACCTGCCTAAGGCCCTCCTCAACTCCCAAACTCCTCCTGCACTACTCTGATCCCATGCTCAGCTAGGTCATTTGTCCCAAGGTGGATAATGATGTCTAGCTCCTCTCCTCTGCTGCTGCTTCCGCAATCCTAAGGATTCAATTCCTGTTCCTCCAAGCCATGGAACGGGCAGGCACCTTACCTCCTCTCCCTCCCTCCCCAATTCCGCCCCTTAATAGTACAGTCCCCACCAGGAGCTGATTCCTTCCCCTGTGTGTCCCTCACCTCCATCCTGTGGGTCTCCCTTGTGAAGGTTCCCAGCATCCTCTTTGGTCACCACTGCACTTCTGCCCTGCTGATCATCTGCTGCAAAATGCTACAATGCTGCATCGGATGGAGCTAAGTCAAATAAATCAGCAGCTTGCTCCTAATGTTCTGTCGTGCTAATTCAATACTGAAGGCTATTGACCGCAGCCACTGTGCTGCTGCTGCCCGCCACCCCAATACCCTCCCACCCTTAGCTAACCTTACTTATATACAGTAGGTGTGGGTATCACATGCTGTATTTTTCCTTCTCCTGGCTTTATCATCTGCACTTTATAATTATCCCCACTAGAAGTCATCTTCTACATTTCTGCACTGACCTCTAGTCTCATTTAGTTTCCTCACTGCATGAGTCTTTCTTGCTCTTATCTCAGCACTCTTCTAGCTAACCTGTCCTGTTTGCCCTTGATCTCCCTTTCCCCAGAAGCGGACGATTTCTGACTAGTTACTTGTCTCCTCTCCCTCTAGCACTTACCTATATTAGACTTGTTTCTCTCCTTTTCACTCAGCTAGCTTTTCCTTCCCTAATCACTGTCCTTCCTGCTACTCTATCACAAGTGTCCACTATGCTGTATCTTGTGAAGTACCTCCTTACTTTATTTTTGCCACACTGCTTATCCTTGACTTTTCAGCTATACACCCTGTACCATCCTCGATCACAATGAAGAATCACTACAAACTTCTTCTACTCCAACTTGCTCACTGGGGTGCCCCTCCTCCCCTTACCTCTGTTAGGACCTCAGCTATAAATATATTGGGATATTCATGAAACATATTTTTCACAGGAAATATATCTCCCCTCATTGCAGTGCTTTGTGCCTTTGTGATTGCCTCATTATGGACAATTACTATATCCCTTACCCTTTGCTGGGGACATTGGAGACTAACCCAGGTCCTACCATCCATTCCTCTAAAAATTATTCCTCCTCTTCCTCCTTCCATTGCCTGCCCCAGTCCACAGGCCTAAACTTTGCCCATAATAACATTCAGAGTCTTACTGCCAGTCTCTCTGAACTTGAGGCCTGGATTTGGATGAATAACCCAGATGTCTAGCCTTATCAGGAAACTTGGCTGAAGCCCTCATTCCAGATCCCTCTGCTCCTCCAGGGTTACAATATGCTTCAGTCTGACCACCCAACTCCAAAGAGGGGCGGCCTGGTGCTGTACTACAGTCTCACCTCAATGTTTCCATCGACCCAGTCCATCAGTATCCAATTATGATATCTTCATTCTCTCCTACTCCTTGGGGTGCCAAGAAACTCCACATCTTTGGTGTCTATATACCCCAGGAACTCCAAACTTGGCTTTGAAAATTCATAGAACTTGTACCCGAGCATCCAAGAAAAATGAAGTTATCTGCATGGGAGACTTTAATCTTGATTGGACTGGTCTCAACTCCTCTCCCATCCACCATTGTTAGCAAGGCCAACCTTGGCAGCTCATCCTGGCTCCTACTAGGATCTCTCAAAATGGTTCTAACCATACTTTTGTTGACTGGATTCTTACCAATCGGAAGAAAATGTTCCTATTGCTGGGGATCTACTTGTCTCGTTAAGTGACCACTGCCCAGTATACTGTGCATGTGACTTTCCTCCATCCTATCTCCATAAAGTATTGTCCTTTACCAACTTCTCTAACCTTAACTCTGCTGCGTTCTTACATGACTTAAGGTGCATAGACTGGTCTCCCTCTACTCTACCAACAATATCAACTGCGACTGATTCTTTAATGACACCATCCCTCCTTCAGTATAGACACGTTCCGGTCACTACGCATAGAGTCAAAGGAACAGCCATAGAGTGGCTCAGGTGGCCCCTCTTACAGCGACTTTAGTGCAGGGACAAGCTCTGGTCAAGTGGAAATCCTCCTCTCTTCAGGCTGACTCGAGGCCTACCATTCTTTCATTAACACCAGCAAAAGGAGATTCGCTGTGCTAGAAGCAGTTACTACCGTGATTTACTCAGTCCCTCTGCCTCCAATCCTAAAAGATACTGGTCCCAAATTAATGAAATCCTTGGGAATAATAAGCAGCAGACCCTAATGATATGTTTATAGATGACATTCACTGTGACAACCCATATACCATAGCCAATGCCTTTAACTCTCTCTTACCATGCTTCCCAACACCCCTCCACCTTTTTCCAGTTATCTCATATCCCCTCCATTACCTAATGTAGCTTCTTCCCCTTTTGTGCTTTGCACCGTCACATCACTGGAGGTTCTTAAGCTACTGAAGACCATTCCTGCACATGGTAGTGCGGGCTGGATGGTCTTGAACCCAGATCCTACAACTCGCCATTTCCATCCTTGCTACTCCAGTAATGAGGCTCTGCAACTTCTCCATCAGCTCTCCTAGGGTTCCTCTAGCTTGGAAAATTGCCAGAACTATTCCAGTGTTTAAGAAAGGCGACCCCAAAGTTTTATCTAACTACTGGCCCATTGTGCTACTGCTTCGCTCAATAAGCTCCTGGAAAAACGAATTCATCACCAGGTCTCTTCTCAGCTACGTAACTTCAGCCTTCAATCCCCAACTCAACATGGCTTCCACTCTGGGCATAGTACTACTACAGGTCTAACCCAATTCTCCAGTGATGTGAACAGTAAAATGGACAAAGGCCTCCTCAGTGGAGTTGTGTTCATCAACCTTTCCAAAGTGTTTGACTTGGTCAGTCACCCTCTTCTCTTGAGTAAACTTCTATCTCTTGGTGCCTCTGATCCCACCCTAACCTGGATTAGCAGCTACCTTGACAACTGGTCACAATCTGTCTTCTTTTTAAAGTTCTTTCGTCCTCGGCCCTATCCCACGTGGTGTCCCACAGGGTTCTGTACTTGGTCCCTTGCTCTTCTCCCTTTTTGTTGGTGCTATTCCAAACCCTTCTCCTCCTGTAGAACCATTGTGTATGCTGATGACCTAGTACTCTAGCAGCTTCTTAGTCCATTGATGGCCTCAACCAGCACCTAACATCTGCGTTCCAGATTCTCCAATCCTGACTCTCCTCCAATTACCAAATCCTTAACCTAGCTAAGACACAGACCATGCTTTTTGGGTCCTCTAGAAAGGTCCATGCTGAGCATACTAAGCTTCAGGTCCTATGTTGTATGGGTCAGCTATCTCGAATACTGTTGCCTTCAAATACCTTAGAGTCACGCTGGACCCGTTCTTGACTTCTCTATCCATATCAACAAGGTGTGTGTTTCAGTTAACATGAAATTTGGTGCAGCCTATAGAGTCGACACTCTCTCACACCTGCTGCCAGGATCTCGGTTGTTAGGGGCGTTCTGCTCCCTAGACTTTTATACAGCCTCCTATAGTCTCATGAGCCAATGTCAGTGTACTGCGAAGTGGATACTACATATAACAACATCTGCAGATTTGCCTTGTCTGCTCCTTGCTTAACTCATCACTGCTTGCTCTACTCTGCCTTGCAATTGCTGCCCCTAATGGCATTCATTCCTATACTCTGGGTTGCTTTATTGACTCTCTAACCAGACCACCCACCCGGACACCCTGGGTGCTCTGCTAACCCCTATCCTTCCTCCCCCTAAGGTCTTCCATCACTCCCTTGCTCTCAGTCCCGCCTTGCTCAACTAAATGGGCTAGCAAGCGTTCTCCTGTTTTGCTCCAAAGTTTTGAATTCACTCTTCTCCACCTTAAGAACTCCCTCTTACCTTTCCTTCAAGCATACACTGCTCTCTTACCTATATCGCTTGGTTGTGTGAATGCTCTTAACTTTTGTCTCGTCTCTGCTTTCCTGCCAACTTGTCATGTCTGTTCAACATTCTTCAACTGTATGTAATCTACTTGTAACCCCTTGTTTCCAGGGTTACTAGAATCCCAATTAGAATCAGTGGCAGGCAGGAAGGCAGCTTGTGAAATGCCAGGTAAATGGGTTTTACACTGTCACCTCTGTTTTCAGTCTCAGCTGAGCTGGAGTGATGACGTAATCATAGAACTCTCGCAGCAGTATAAGCCACAGTGGTCAGCTGGCCTTAGAGTGAATTAGGATGTTGAGTGAGTCTTAGAGTGCAGTTCTAAGAGGAGGCAGCTGCTGTGCAGCTCCTCAGTTTAGCTCTGACACAAGAGCCACTCCTTTTGTTTTTGTGGTACTTTGTTCTCGCACTAGAAGAAGAACAAAGAAGACAGATTTTCTGAAGTGGTGGAGACCTGTGCAGTAAGGTTTTTTTGCCCCATCCCAGAAGGGATGAGGCGAGCTCTAGATTCAGGGGCAATCCCTTGATCCACTTGTTTGGTAAAGCTGCCTTGGACATCTTCATTTGTTGTGAGTACAATTTCTCTGTATAAGCCCAGGTGCATCTGCAATACCTAGGGCGAATTTCTCTGACAAAGGGACCCTGTCACCTAGACTTTCTGTTTAAAAGTGTCTGCCTACATTGGAGTCCAGCATGTGACCATCAAGTACAGAACTTTTAATTTTCGGACACTTTAGAGGTGTGTGCGTAGGATGTTAGGTGTGATATACATTTCACGACAGCATCTACAGTGTTTCTACAATTGTGTGGTGTTATTAATCAGGATGAATGGCCGAGTATAAGCTTGAAACAAAAGGTGGGAGACCCCACCTGGAGTAACCAGTTTACTCGTCGACGGGTTCTGAAGGGCACCTGTTACTTTTTCTTCAGTGCAGTTGGCCAGTGCCTGAGAAAAGTGTTTACCCGGTTGTGGGTTGTTTTCTCTCAGTTTATCCCAGTATAGTGGGTTCTAAAAGTCCTGAGCCTGGATGTGCTCCTTTGTGGTCATGTGTACCACCTTCATTCCCTCATGAAATATGGGAAAGTGTCCTATGTCTGGCTGTGTGCTCTTAGTCAATGGAAATGTACCACATCTGGCCATGTGTGCCAATCTCCAAATCAGAACCAGAGTGTTCGCTGTTTTGTGTTACTTCAGCCTATGCTAAATGGGAATTCAGGAATTTCTGTACCCTGGAGAATCTGCAATACCAGTATGTGTAGCCCTTGGGGTCCATCTCCACTTTGTGATTATTCCTACTTTGTTACATGAATAAAAGCATACTCTAGAATTCCACCCTGGTTTGGACAGTATTGTTATTGCTTCCTTGTGTCTGGAGTTGCTTAGGTTGCCCTGTCCAGAAGTGCAAACCTAGCATAGAAACATAGAATTTGGACGGCAGATAAGGACGCTTGGCCCACCCAGTCTGCCCATTTCCTACCTACTGGATAAGCTGCAGATCCTAGTTAACCAGCAGCCTACTTCTTCCTACCCCACCCCCAGAATTGCCTTATGATTGTCCCATGCATGCTTGAATTCCACCACTGATTTTGACTCCACAACCTCCTCAGGAAGGCTGTTCATGCATCCACTACCCTCTCTTTGAAAAAATACTTCCTCACATTGCCACGAGCCGTTCCCCTCTATGTTCAAATTGTGTCACCTTGTTCTTGCACATCTCTTTTGAAGGATGCTACCCTCTTGGACTTTGTTGATTCCTTGAGGTACTTGAAAGTTTCTATCATGTCCCCCCTCCTCCTTTCCTCGAGGCTATACATATTAAGCTCCTTAAGTCTCTCTTCATATGTCTTCCTGTGCAGACCCTGCACCACTTTAGTTGCCCTCCTCTGGACAGCTTCCATCCTGTCTATGTCTCTTGGGAGATTGGGTCTCCAGAACTGCACACAGTACTCCAGATGGGGTCTCACCAGCTGTCTGTACAGAGGATAATAACTTCCTGTTTTCTACTGGTGATGCCTCTCCTGTGCATCCCAGTATCCCCCAACCCTCCTTGCTGCCCTCTCACATTGCTTGCCCATCCTTAGGTCATCTGACATGACTACCCCAGGTCCCTTTCCATTTTTGTTGTTGTTAGTATCTCACCCCCATTGTGTACTCTTCCCCTGGGTTTTGTTTCCCAGGTGCATTACCTTGCACTTCTTAGCATTGAATCTAAGCTGCCATACATTTGACCATTCCTCTAACCTTGCCAAGTCCCTTCTCATCCTTTCCACCCACCCTGTGCATCAGCTCTGTTGCAGATCTTAGTGTCATCTGCAAAGAGACATACTTTTCCTCAGTCCTTCTGCAATGTCGCTTATAAAGACATTGAAGAGGACCCGATCCTAACACTGAACCCTGCGGTACCCCACTAGTAACCCTCCTTTCTTCTGAGTGGACTCCATTTACTATTACTCTCTGTGTCCTATTCTCCAGCCAATTCTTTACCCAGGCTGTCATCTTGGGACCCTCCCAGGCTGGCTAACTTGTATATTAATCTTTTGTGTGGGACTGTGTCAAATGCCTTGCAAAAGTCTAGGTAGGCCATGTCCACAGCCCCTCCTGATCTACTACTTTGGTCACCCAGTCAAAGAAATCTATCAGATTCATCTGGCATGACCTTCCCTGTGAATCCATGCTGCCTAGGGTCCTGTACCCTCTGGCCTCTAGCTACTCGACAGTTCTTTCCTTTAGAGTGATTCCATCATTTCCCTATCACTGAGGTTAAACTAACAGGTCTATAGTTTCCTGCTTCTGCCTTGCTCCCACTTTTGTGAAGGGAATCACATCTGCCCTCCTCCAGTCCTCGGGTACCACCCCATCCTCCCATGATTTGTTAAAAGGGTAGTCAGTGGTGTCGCTAGTTCTACCCTTAGTTCTTTTAGAATTCTGGGATGAATCCCATCAGGCCCCATTGCTTTGTCCACCTTCAGTTTTAAGAGTTCTTTCAGAACCCTTTCTTCTGTAAATGGGCGGTATCAACTTGTATCCAGAGTGTTACTACTGTTTGTTTTATGTACCTCCCCTCTTCCTTTGTAAATACTGAGCAAAAATATTTGTTTAGTATCTCTGCCTTTTCACAGTCTCCCTCTGCCCACCCTCCCTCCCCTTTATTAAGCCTCACTATCCTCCTTGGTCTTCCTTGGCTCCCTGATGTACCTATAAAGGTTTTATCCCTTCTAACTGAGTTGGCTATCTTTTCGGTTTGGGCCTTTGCTATTTCTGACTGCCTTCCCAGCCTCCTTTTGCTTTAACTGATACAGTTCTCTGTCCTGCTCCTCTGCGATTCCTTGTACTTCCTGAATGCTTTCTTTTCTCTTGAACCTTCACTGCCACTTCCTTTGAGAACCATAGTGGTTTCTTACATCGTCTTGTTTTGTTTATTTGCTTCACACAAAGGCTCGTTACCTCTGTGATGGCAGTTTTATTATTCCCATTGTTCTTCCATCCCTCCTTCCTGCCCATTTGCTAGTCGTTCCTTGGCACTCACCATTTGGCAAAGTCAGCCCTCCTAAAGTCCAGTACTTTTGTCTTTGTAGGGCTTGACTCTATTGCTGTGTTTATTGTGAACCATACTGTTCGATGGTCGCTAGTTCCCAGATGCTCCCACTTCTACATCTGTGATCCTCTCTCCATCTCCATTTGAGAGTATCAAGTCTAATATTGCTCCTCTCAGTGGGCTCCAGTACTAGTTGTCTAAGGCATGCCCCTGTAGGGGCATCTAGAATAACTGCACTCTTGGTGGCAGCTGCAACTGCACTCCAGTTAACATCTGGCATATTCAGATCACCCATCAGCAATATCTCCCCTTTTCTGCCATTCTAAGTATACTTTCTATCATTTCCTTGTCCATTCCTCCCCCTGAAGAGGGGTCTGTATCTAACCCCATGCGGATTGTGGTGCCATTGCCTGTCTCCAAATTTACCCACAGTGTTTCTTCTCCTCCCTGTTTACCCTTTTGTTCTGTTGCTTTTATTCCTTCCTTATGTAAAGAACTACTCCTCCTCTTTTACCCTCCCTATCCCTCCTGTAGATAGTGTATTCTGGTATGTTTACGTCCCAGTCATGGTTTTGTGTGTACCATGTTTCTGTGACTGCTACGATATCCAGATGTTCCTCCTCCATCAAGGCCACTAATTCAGGAAGCTTGTTACCTAGACTACGGACATTGGTACTCATTGCTCTCCATTTTGATAGCTTTACCTTCTGTTGCAGCATCCCCACTGACCGTTCTACCTTGGTCTTTTCTCTCATTAGTACCCTGTTTTGTAGGGAGAGGCTGGGATTTTCTGCTGCTTGTCAGTGCCTCCCCCTTTGACTAGTTTAAAAGCTTGCCAATGGAGCATTTAAACCGATTGCTCAAAGACTTGTTCCTTCCTGGACAGATGCAGACCATCCTGCCAGTATAGGCTGGTGTCCTCAGGTGGAACCCCAGTTCCCAATGAAGCCAAACCCTGTGCTCCGCACCATTTTCAGCCATTCATTAAACTGCATGGTGCCAATTACCCTCGCCTCCCTCATGCCTTTGACAGGCAGCACCTCTGAGAAGGATACTGTGTGTGCTACTTGTCTTAGGCCCCTCCCCAACTCTGCAATGTCCTCCTGCACTGCTCTAACCTCATGATGAGCCAAGTCATTTGTCCCTAGGTGGACAATTCGTCCAGCTCAGAATCCCTTGCAGCTGTTGTCGTGATCCTGAGGATGCGCTTCCTGTCCTCCAAGCCATGGCACCAGGCAGGCACTTTTCTTCAGTTTTCCCAGCTCCTCCCAGTTCTATCCCCTAATAATTGAGTCCCCACAGGGCTGCTTCCTTTCCTTGTGGTGTCCTCTGCCTCCTTCCTGTGGGCCTCCCTGTGACAGCTGTCCTCAGCCTCCTTAGTCTCCTCTGTGGGTGCATCCATGGGGAGCTATGCTCCCAGAATGGTGTATGGATTGTAGGTGGAACAACTGACTGGGTGTGCCTCCGTTTCACCATCCTCACCCTTCCTGAGCCCACTGTGGTCCAGCTGCTGTGTTTTCTTCGCAACCTCTGAGGTAGTGGTGGTGGCTGTGGTGCTCCCTGGATGGGGAGGTTCCCTCCCACTGTCCAGTGTGGCCTGAGGGAAGGTCCCGTGCTACTGTCAGGTGTGGCCTGAAGGCAGGGCAACTTCCTCCTCAGGGCAGAGAGTTGTCTGCAAATAGGGCAGCATCTCAGCCTCAGAAAGACTCCCGGAGACCTGCCCCACAGCCATTACATTGCACTCTCCCCACATTTGTTTTTGTTTTTGTGTGTGATTTGTTTGTAATATAGAAATATATATTTATAATATACAATGTGTATGCTTATATTGTCAGTGCAGCGTGCTAGAGAGGATATGACAGTGACATCCTTGCACTCTTGAGAATTATGTCAGAACCCCAGGTATAAAGGAACTATTTCCAGGGGTGGGTGGGTTGAGGTGGGAAGAGTTGGGCTAAACTGTGTCTCAGTAAAACAATCAGCTAAAAGCTCTGACCCATTGCTGCAATGAGTGCCTTTTCCTGTCAGCAGGATGCTCTACACAACAATTTGATAGAAATACCCTGCTAATCAAACAGAAAAATCCACACATCCAAGTCAGACACAGGTAAACCTTCCAGCCCCAAAACAGGCCTGGTGGTTTGTGTCTCCGAGCTATCAGCCCCAAAATAAGTCAGCTGTGCTTTAAACTCTTCCTGCACTGAAAATCTTAAGAATTGTAACAAACAAATGTAAACCTAGATCCCTGCATCTGTTGCTTGAAAGACTGTCTTTTCCTGTTTCACTGCAGGTTTTCTGTGACCCTCCTTAACCCTATTAACTCTGTTAAAAGAGTTTAACTATCACAAACTCCTACGCACCAGTAAATTATTTAAAAATAGTTTCTGTCCCAAAATCCTAGTAGTCAAACCGCTACCCCCAAGGGACAACAGAATGCAGTATTCAAACACTTGTGAGGTTACTTCCAAGATAAGCAGAGTTTGCAAGTTTCTTTTCAACTCCTCAACCAACTGTAATTCATTTAAAAATAGTTTAACTGTCAAGCAAATCCTAGTAGACAATCTAGCTACCTCAGGGCGTACCCAAATGCAGTATTTAAATCCTTCTGAAGTTACTAACAAGATAAACAGAGTTTACAAGCCCTTCTTGGTTAAACACTAAATAAATGTGAATAAAAAGCAATTACCAAGGGTGGTTAGTTTCATCTCCCACAAAATTAAAAGCAAAGTGCCGTTTGTTGCAGATATCAAGTGCAATATAAATTTCTCACACAGCTCGCAGTTGGAAAATGTACTTTCAGCTCCAGAAAATGTGCTTTGTGTCCACAGCATAACTGTGAGCAAACGTTTTCTTCAGGGAGCTGGTTGCCATGGTAAATGGTCCCCAGGTGTGTGCCAGGTAATTGCCACACTTGGTTGACTGTTTTGTGTAACAGTCTGGTCCACCGAGTCTAATGGTGGACATTTCTCTCTTTTTATATCTTGTACTAGTTCATGTAAACCCTCCACCTCTCTGTTGCCTGTAGGCGTTTGTGGTGAGGAGAAGCCTTGCTGGTTAAACAAGGGGGGCCGGTGGAGGTTACATACTTGTCTGCTTTTCCTCTAATATTCATTCTGACCCATTTGCCCGGCCTCTCAGTCTCCTGAACCAATGTACCAATTGTATTTTTCTTACTCCTGCATATTCCTGCTTGGATAACTGATGCTATTCGGTAACATTGTAATGACTTGTCTACTGATTTAGTATGTCTGATTGTATCTTTGTACTCCTTGGTCATGCCTGAAAAATAGGCAGGTTGTTATTGCTCTGCCCTTACCGGTTACCAAAAGCTAATAAATAAATAAAATGATAACCTTAAATCAGGTCATCCAGTCTCTAAAGCAGGGAGACTGGCTAGTCTCTCTGGACCTGAAGGCGCCTATTTGCATATTCCAGCCAGGCAGTCCCACAGGAAATTTCTAATATTCAGGCTGCCATCAGGCCACTACCAGTCTGTAGCCCTGCCATTCAGACTCATATCAGCTCCCAGAGTCTTCACAAAGTGCCTGGCAGTGGTTGCAGCACATCTCAGAAGACAAGGGATTTCTGTTTTTCCCTACCTGGATGACTAGCTGATCATGGCCAACTCACCACAGGCTATACCAGAAGCCCTGCACTGCACAAAACACACCCTGCAGCCTCTTGGTTTCGTCATCAGCAAAGAAATTCCACTTTTAGCCTGCCCAAGTTCTGGACTTCATGGGGCAGAGCTCAGCACACTACAGTGGAAGGCCTTCTTCCTGCAGACAGAGTTCAGAATTTCATCAACCTGGTAAATTCCTTCACCCTGGGCCACCAAGGCTGGCCAGGCATTTTCTCAGGCTCCTAGGTCACATGGCCTCAATGGCCACAGTAGTCCCAGGTGCCAGGTTTCAAATGAGGGATATTCAGTATCCCTCAGGTCTCACTGATCCCAGAGAAAGGATTCCTTTTCAAAACTGGTGGCAGTCACAAGAACCCTGTTACAGGCTCTGGACTGGTGGAAGGAAACAGAAAACCTCAGAGAAGGGGTTTCTTTCCTGATCAAGCAACCATCCAGGTGTTCACAATGGCTGCCTCCCTCCTAGGTTGGCGTGCCCACCTAGGGGACCAGTTCATAAGTGGCAGATGGATGCTCAAAGAGGCCACATACCACATCACTCTCCTGGAACTCAGAGCAGTGTACTTGGCCATCAAGGCCTTTACCCCACAGCTCAGAGGGCACGCATTTCAGATAAGAACAGACAATACCACTGCCATGTTCTATATCAACAAGCAAGGGGGCACAAAGGTTGACCAAACTCTGCACAGAGGTGGGGCTGTGAGCACACCTACAGACAGGACACACTTTAGCCTGGCTCTGTGTTTCCAAACTTTAAAAACATATTAACGGTGTTAAAACTAAACTAAATTGTGATTCCAGCGGCTGAATCAGATAAGGGCTTTGTCCTGAATATTTTGATACGAATTTGTTTGATGAAGTGCATGAAGGCCAGTGGGGCGACAGCAAAATCCGCCAGCAACAGGAGCACAGGCGCTACTTCTTCCATGCCACTACTGCCTGGGCCTGAACCTCCATGGAAGGCACTGCAGTCCTCTATTCAGGCAATCGACCTGAAAATGGAGTCGATTCTGAATCGATCTGTGGAGCAAAATGCCAAATTAGAGGTTGCCTCGAATCGGCAACTACAGCAGAAAAGAGTTTGCAACAGGCACTGACTGTGACTTGAGAAACTGGTGCAGGAGAACTCACAGTTCAGGTACCGTTGGAGGCATTGGAGAACCAAGTCAAGCTTCCCGTCAGGCTGATCAGACTCCCAGAGGAGAGTGAAGAAGATAATCTTTTGGGTTCCTGCAATCCTGGCTCCTGGAGCTTTAAATATCAATCCAGAAACACTTGCTGGGCAATTCTCACGAAGCTTACGAATTTCCCCACATGCTGCAGGGCTGAAGGCAGATGATCCCTGCACAGTTCTGATTGTAATGACCAGAAGGCGGGAGTGAGGGACCTACTCTTGCAAGCTGGCAGGTCCACAGGCTATCTTAATTTTAATGGAGCCATCCTGCACCTATTACCTGATCTTTTCCTATGCCATGAGAGTCGTAGGAAACATTTACTACAACCAGAGCTAGGCTGAGAACACTTTCGGGTGATGCGTTCATTTTAATGCCAGCCAGGCTTCATATACAATCTGGAGGCAGACTTTCCAATATATACACCCTCGTGAAGCTGGGAAAAGAGCTGAATCTTTAGCTAAGAGTTTGCTGCTGGAGGGCCAGATCCCAAGATGAGAAATCAGAAGAGGAGACTTGAATCGAGGTGGCAAAGCAGTATCATATTTATTTATTTATTTCGTTTTGTTTACGGGTAAGCACCATAGCCAAGACATGACTATTTTCAGGCAGACCCTGGAGATTACAGTGGGTAGGGATAATTAGGGAATACATACATTTTGCAATACATACATTTTGCAATTCAGGGAAAGCAACATGTATACAAAAGCAAGATCAAGATTACATGATTTGCAGGCTAATTTATAATAGGTAGGGATAAAAGAATACATACATTTTGAATTCAGGAAATCGACAATGACACAGAAATTTCTGAGATTGCAGCATACATGACAGAATAGGCATAATAACAGTAGCATACATTTAAGTGACTAGTACTCACCCTTTCTAGCAGACAGCTGAGGTTGAGAGCAGCTTGAAACAGATACAAGAATACAACATAAGTGCTTATTAATCTGACTAAATGGGCTAACCAGAGAGTAGTTTTTAGCAGTTAGGAAGTGAGAGAGAGGAGTCCGATAAACAGGTTCGGGGGTTTGAAGCAGGTACAGGAGACCTGGCTAAAGAGGAAAGAGCATATTTTCTTTTAAACTGGGCATGATTTGGGTCTAGGTGAACCTCAAGAGACAGGTAGTTCCAGAGTTTGGCCACGAGTGAGAAAAGGCAAAGGTGCCTTTGTTTGATTTACATCTTAGTATTGTCAGCAGTGCTTTATCAGATGGCCGGAGGCCATGGGAGGAGGGCAGCAGGGTTAGTAGGGAGGCCAGCGAGACTGGGATGCCGGTTCTAATGACATTATCAGTCAGTGAGCCAAGAGCAGAGTACATGCATCAGAGGGGGCAGCCAGTTCAGATCCACATAGAGCAGACTATGGTGTTTTCGACCAGGAGAGGCCGGGGCATACCTACATATGCTGTTATAAGTGATATCCCACTTCCTGAGGAGAGTTGAGGATTCATTGAGATAAGTGACTACCCTTAAGATAAAGATGGGAGTAAAATTCCACGGGCTATAGCTAGTCTGGCTGACTGCGTAAGGATGTAGCTGGTTTTGTAGGCTACACCAATTTTAGCATTAACTTGATTTACAGGTAGGCGTTATATGCTTATCAAAGTTAAGATTCTCATCACGGAGTACTCCTAAGATACTTAAAAGAGCAAACTGGTTCAAGAATCATCCCACCTGACCTGAGACTTTAAAAGGTCCCAGTTGTTATTTAATTTAGATGTAGAGCCAAACAGCATCGTAAATGTTTTATCAGCATTAAGGATTAGTTTGTGTTGGAAGAGCCATGATTGAATAGATTTAAAAGCAGTAGTGAGGGTCAGGTTTATATGGTGTATATTTTATCTTCTACAGTATAAGACCAGGTCGTCAGCGTGCAGGATAGCTGAGCATCGCGAGATATTTGACGAGATATTATTAATAAAAATAGAGAAGAGAAAGGGTCCTAGTATTGATCCTGGGGAACACCCTGGTTAATAGTCATCGGGCTGGACACAGCAGAGTTGAATGTAACAAACTGAGTTCTATTACACAGATAGCTATGGAACCAGTCCACGCGTTTGAGAGAAACCAAGGGCTAGGAGACTATCTAGAAGAAGAAATGATCAACAAGGTCAAACGCCTTTGTGAGGTCAATAAAAACTGCCCCGTGAGGTGGCCATTGTCAATAGCTGTTAAGAGTATCATTTACAAGGTGGAGCAATGCCTTGGTGGTACTATAACTACTGAAAGCCATATTGAATATCTTGGCTTCCTTACGAGGCCTGCTCTTGATTTAGCTAATTAGCCATTTAGTAGGCTTGATGTTACTGTCTGTTTTATTAATCCTAACCAGTTCTGAGTTACTGGACAGATAAATGTTACATTTTCAGTCTTGCTTGTTACACAGAGCTACTATTTTGCTAAGCTTCATTGATGGTTTCTATATTTCTTTCTATAGTAATGGAAGTGCTCAGGAGTATCTGGGTCAGAGCTATTAAGTGCTACCATTTTAGGGTTTCACTTAGGGATTTGGGGTCATATCAGCACTTGGTGTTGTGTTCATTTATGGACTCTAAATATTATAGGACTGACCACCAAAGTCTTAGTGAGGGTGCAGCTGTTTTGGGAGTAACTTTTATTATTACATGTACAGTGGCGTGAAAAAGTATTTGCCCCTTCCTGATTTTCTCTATTATTGCATATTTGTCACACTGGATGTTTTCAGGTCTTTAGACAAAATATAATATTAGATAAAGGAACCTGAGTGAACAAATAACACTTTTTTTTTAGTTATTTCATTTATTTAACGAAAAAGTTGACCAACACCAGCTGGCACTGTGTGAAAAGTAATTGCCCCTAGTTAAATCAACCCAATTAAAGGGATAATTAGAGTCAGCAGGTTGAACACAGCCAGGCTTGATTACAGCCAGCCCTGCTCAATATAAACCTCACTTATTTTGACCCTTACCATCAGAGTCACGTTGCCTGCACAAAGATTCAACAAGCACAGTATGCCATGATCAAAGGAAGTTCCTGAAAAGATCAGAAAAAATTTGTTGCCCTCTATCAGTCTGGAAAGGGTTACAAAGCTATTTCTAAGGCTCTGGGACTCCATCGAACCACAGTGAGACCATGATCTCCAAGTGGAGAACACTTGGAACAGTAGTGAATCTTCCCAGGAGTGGGCGGCCTGCCAAAATTACTCCAAGGGTGCAGCGTAAATCATCCAGGAAGTCTCAAAGGATCCTAAAACAACATCTAAAGAACTGCAGGCTTCTCTTGCCTCAGCTAAGGTCAGTGTTCATGACTCCACAATCAGAAAGAGACTGGGCAAAATGGGCTTCATGTGAGAGTAGCAAGGAAACCACTGCTAACCAAGAAGAACATAAACGCCATCTCTCATTTGCCAAGAAGCACCTGGATGATCCACAAGCCTTTTGGGAAAATGCTCTATGGACAGATGAGTCCAAAGTGGAACTTTTGGATGACATGGATCCCATAATGTCTTGCGTAAAGCAAACACAGCATTCCACAGTAAGAACACCATACCAACAGTCAAACATGGTGGTGGTAATGTGATGGTGTGGGGATGCTTTGCTCCTAAGGACCTGGATGACTTGTCATAATTAAAGGAACCATGAATTCTGCTCTGTACCAGAAAATTCTTAAGGAGAATGTCGGTCATCCTTCCATCAGCTGAAGCTGAAGCGTAGTTGGGTCATGCAGCAAGACAATGATCCAAAACACAAAAGCAAGTCCACATCAGAATGGCTAAAAAAAGTAAAATTAAAAGTTTTGAGTGGCTAGTCAAAGCCAGACTTAAACCCAATAGAGATGCTGTGGCAGGACCTGAAACGAGCAGTTCATGCTCGAAAACCTACCAAATGTTACTGAATTAAAGCAGTTCTGCGAGGAAGAGTGGGTTAAATTCCTCCACAGTGATGTGAAAGACTGATATTGAATTATAGGAAGTGTTTGGTTGTAGTCATTGCAGCTAAAATGTGGCTTAACCAGTTATTAAGTGTAAGGGGCAATTACTTTTCACACAGTGCCAGTTGGTGTTGGTTAACTTTTTCATTAAATAAGTGAAATTAAAAAAAACAAGTGTTATTTGTTCACTCAGGTTCCCTTTATCTAATATTACATTTTCTGTAAAGACCTGAAAACATCCAGTGTGACAAATATGCAATAATAGAGAAAATCAGGAAGGGGGCAAATACTTTTTCACGCCACTGTATATTTGGAAATACCCCCATCTCCTTAAACCAGAATGTATAGGCTGTAACTACTTTCTTACATTGGATGTATGTGAGATGTATCTATTCCTTTGCCTTGCTATGAGTGTGTATGCGTTTTTGCTTATAACAAATCTGCATTAAACATAAATTAAAAAAAAAACTCTGCACAGAGGCAATGAGGATTTGGTCCTTGGCATATTCCCTGTACATGACTCTGTCGACCATAAATCTTCCAGGAAAAGACAATGCTCTAGCAGATGCTCTGAGTCACATCAGTCAGAGCCATCACGAATGGACCCTGAAAAGCAAGTCCTTGCCACAGTTTGAAAAGGTGGGGGTCCCAGAGCTGGATCTCTTTGCGTCCAGCCTCAGCCATCAACTTCCACAGTACTGCTGCAGGCCCACAGCATTTAGGACCATCCCAGTAGATGCTCTGGCACTGAACTGGACAGGAAGGTTCCTGTGCGCCTTTCCTCCCTTCCCTCTGATTTACAGGGTACTTCTCAAACTGAGAGATCAGGCAGCCACCATGGTTCTGTTGGCCTCAGATTGGGTGATGCAACCCTGGTATTCCCTGCTCCTCACCCTGTCAGGAAGGTCATCAGATTGCCAGTAACCCACAGCCTCCTGACTCTTCCCCAGACAGGGGTAGCATACCCCAACATCCAGTCTCTTCACTTCAAAGCCTGGTGCTTGAGGAGTTAGAGTTCCCAGGTCCCAGTACTCTGAACAGGTCCTCAAAATTCTGCATATGGCCAAAAACCTAGCACTAGGAAAACCTAGTGGAAGAGATTTTCCTATGGTGCAGGAATAAGGAGATAGATCCTTTGCAGGCCAATCCTCCTACCCTTTTGGACTATCTGGTTCACCTCCAGACAGAAGGCCTTAAGGCTTCATCCATGAAAGTACACTTGGCTGCCATTTTGGCTTATCTTTCCACTGGGAAAGAGACATCCGTAATTTCTCAGCCCATCTTCAAGAAGTTTTTCAAAGGCCTTCTGCACCTTCAACCTTCACTGAGGCCTGTCCCTCCTTGGAACTTAAACCTCAGCATAGCCCAGCTCATGGAACCTCCCTTCAAGCCCATGGCATCTGATCTGGACTGCACATTCGCAAAAGCACTGCTGCTTGGATGTACAGTCAGAATCCAAACTCTGGGTAACAGCGATGCTGCCAGAGCCTTTTTTGCTAAAGTAGGTTTCTGGGTCCGACTCCCAACTATACTGCTTTGTAGTTTACATCTGTCAATAGATGCTAAAGAATTCCAGGCCGAGAAGAAAAAATTACTCACCGTGAAGGTTGTTTCTTCCAAGGTATTCTTCAGCATTATTGACACCCACACATCCTCCCTGCAAAACCTGACTAAGGATGGCTCTGTACTTTTTGTCTTTTAGCCAAATTTGTCTTGTTCAGTTTTTTATCCTTTAGTTAGTTGTTCATAATAGTGGTTTGGATTTTGCAGTGGTTACATCTTCCTTGATTTTTCTTGTTATTTTTTGTTCTAGTTTCCCTAGTTGTGCACAGTGTTTGCCCTTTTCTCAGCATTGAAATAGTTCTGAAGCCCCTCAGGCTGACTGCAGGCAGCACTCTTCCTCTCTCTCTCTCCTGACTGGCCAATGTACTCTTCTCATTTACATTGACTCCTCCTCTCTGGAGCAGCTGAACCCAGCTGGCATACTGCATTTCTGTCAATAGTGCTGAAGAATATCTTGGAGGAAGAAACAACATTACTACGGTGAGTAATTTTTCTTCCAACTAAGTGGGAAACATTATCTAGTCGCCAGGGATGGAGTATAATGAAAGCTAAGGGTTTCTGACTTTCCAGTGTTCACACAGTATCCCACTGTGTGCAGTACTAGTGCCCATATCTGAAGAGGGACATTATGTTACTAGAGGGTGCAGCACATGGTGACAAAGATGATCCAGGGGCCGGAGACTTACCATACGAGAGTAGGCTGAGGGAGTTGAACATTTACTTGCAGGAGGAGAGGAGGCAGGGGGGATATGATTGAAACCTACGTGCATGAAAGGAATAAATGAGACTGGTACAGAGGGCTGTTCAATGTAAGGGAGGAGGGACACCCGGGGCCATGATATGAGACTGGAGGGAGCAAGGTTCAGGAGAGAGATGAGAGACACTTTTTCACAGAGTGTGGTGGCTGGGTGGAATGCATTACCGTGAGTGGTATCCAGTAGAACAGTGGGCTGCTTCAAGGGGATGGGACAGGGCAAGAGGAGGATCAAAGAAGGGGAGGGTGGGAAGGAGGGAAGGGCAGCTGCAGAATAAGGGTGCTAGCTGCACATTCGAGCAGACTTGATAGACCACTAGGCCTTTATCTGCTGACAAATGTTATATGTTAGAGTATGACCTCCCCTAAGGCTGTAGTAGTGTAAACACCTTAAGTAGTGCCTCCTCTGGGTTGGAGAGGTAGAGGAAAACGTTGTCTTAGCTTGCATATAGCATAATGCAATGTTCCTCTCCTGTCACCTGAATACCATTGAACAGGCTTGTCTTTCGGATGTCCTGTGCAACTGGCTTTATGTAAGACACAAGTAGGAGGGCAATGGACACTCCTGTCTGGTGCCCCTATTTAGAGTGAAATCTTCCAAGTGGTGGCCATTCACCTTGACACAGGTATGGAGGGTGTTTATATTCTTTGAAGAAGTTGGACAAAGGGGACCAGGAGTCCCAGCCGCCCAAGCACTAAGTACAGGAATGGACAAGGCACCTGGTCAAATGCCTTTTGGCAACTATACTGAGCAGTAGTGAGGGATGAGTGATGTCTGCATCTGATGCAAGAGATGCAGGGTCCTGTGAATATTGTCAGTGGTGGTTCTGGATTGTACAAATCCAGTCTAATCCCTGCCTATGTGGTAAGGAGGACTTTAGCAAGCCTCCTGGCTAGGATGTCAGTGAAGAATTTGCAATCAGTATTTAGCACCAATATTGGGCAATAAGAGGAGCGATGAAGGGAATTTTATCTGGCTTTAAAATTACAGAAATTGTCACTTGTGACAAGGAGGATGTGAGGTCCTCTGGGATGCTCTTATTAAATACCACCAGAAGGGGCTGCATGACAAGTTCCCTAGTGCTTTATAAAATTCTACCCATAACGATCCGGTCCTGGAGCCTTCATTGTTTCTGCTTTAGAGATTAGGGACAAAGGTTTAGTACCTTTGTCATAGGGAGAAGTCAGCAAGGAGACTGAGTCTAGGAAAGATGACATTTTTGTCCTGGGGGCTTCCCCTGCCTGGGTATACAAGGCCTGATAATAGATATGGAGCAGTTGGCAATTTCCCTGAATTTATAATGGCGAATACTGGTTTGAGATGGAAGTAACACTGCTGTTGTCTATTGCTTCTTCTGTTTTCACAGCTGATATACTAGTAAACGTGAGAGTGTGCTCCGCCTCATAGAACCTTTGCAGAAGGAACATCAGTGAAATTTCTGTTTTTGTAGTCATAGGGCATCCAGGTCAGCCTTAAACTGTTGCAACTTCTGGAGGACAGAATTGTCCCCTTGTTAGTAGACACGTTGTAGAAATTGCAGGGTGTCCTTTAACTGAGCTTGATGCTTCTGACGTTTTTTCATATCAGCAGTGGTGTATTGAATAATCAAACCCCGAAAAACTGTCTTCAAGGAGTCACATTGGATTGCGTCTGGAAAGTTAGTGGTTGATTACCATTAAGAATCTCTTCCATCTGCTTCTGTAGAAAGGTTCAGAATTCAGGAGATTTGAGATGATACTTATTTAGGTACTATCTGGTGTCCCTGTGTCCAAGGTCTCAGTCCCACTGACAGCTGAGCGGGAATGGTTGGACAGGAAAATGTGGCCTATAAAGTAAAAAGAGGCTAAGGAGAGGGATTCTGCCTGGTGTACACTTGGTCAGTCTGGGAATTTATCCAGTATGCAGGAGAATAAAAAGAAGGTGAGTTCTGGGTGTAGGGCTCTGCAAACATCAACCATTCTAATCTCCTGGACAAATCTTGAAGAATGCTATTATCAAGTGCCCTCTGATTCCGCCCATTCTTAACACTTCTGTAAGGGGGTCCCTATTGGCAGGATGGCTAGTCCCACCTATGGCTCTCGGGTAGAAGAAGGAGTATACTGTGGACTATCCATATTTCACTAGTTTAGTATGTTCCTGGTCAGATAAGTGAGTCTCATGGAGATACAGGAGATTTGATTTGGTCTACTTGATTTGTGATAGTATTTTGTACCCTTCACTGGGCTGGTTAACCTTTAGATTTGAAGAATACGGAGTAGGTTTTGGCCCTACGATTCAAGTGACTGGTGGGGAAGGAGGAGAAGCTGAAGGATGTTGCATCATGCACCCACTTGGCTGTCCCTATCCTATGCCTTAACCTCACAGACCAAGTGTCGCATAGATCATGCAACCAAGGGATTGGGGGAATAAACTAGGGTCAGGTTTGGAGAGAAGTATCTCAATACAAGGACTGTGTTACCAAGATCACTGAAGGCAGGCTACCTGAGAACAGTGAACCCTAAAAAGTAAACATGCAAACATATCTAATACACTGTAGCCAACTGGGCTAGCAACTTTGCTTCAAGGTTCAGACCTGTATGTGGGTCCCATTGACAGGCTATAACCTGTCCAGTGGGAGTACCACTCTGGGAGGGCCTCCAGCTGCAGCTGGCTAAGGTGGAGGGTAGGTGATAGAGTGGATGACACGTCCTCAGCAGGAGAATGTCTTGGAATCTGCAGGGAGTGTGGGATCCTCATATGTTCCCCATCAAAAATTGGTCTGCTTGAACACTCTGGAAAATGGGGGATGGAAACAGTCCATTAGAATATGGCATTAGTAAACAGTAACAGACTGTGAACTTATACAAATATATGTAAGTTATTAAAATAACAGACTAACACAATGATCCATAACCCCCAAAAGAGCAGGGTATGTTGAATATAAGGCTGCTGCCATGCGCCCCAAGCGAGAGGTGCAAGCTGCCTACTGTGCTGTAAATGCAACAGAATAGTTCCTTTAAAAGCACAGAGCCCCAGGTGATCCATACATATAGTGCATACAAGTCCAATTCAATAATCAGTCTGGAAGCCAGACAAAAAGCAGGGATGCCAAGTGTTTAATAAGGGCTGATGAGGCAGCATCCAAGAGCCGAATGTCCAGGTCTGTCACGAGGCATGGACCGCCAGAGCTGCAGCTGAAAGCCATAGTGGACAGCATAAATGTCCCACACTGCCCTCCAATTATGTTGACTTGCAATTGCCCGATGGACCAAGGGAACCCATGGCAGGACTAGTGTTCCTTGATCTTCCTATGCCCTCCCCCTTTATATAGTGGGATCCCCAGACCTCCACAACCCCCTCCAGCATGACCAGCACCAAAAGGCTAAGGGCCTTACCATGGAATTTCATGTCGGATCGGCTGCTGAGGGACCTAACAGAGATATTCATTCCATAAGCCTAGTATTCAAGCAGAAAAGGATCGTCCCACCCACAGTCCCTTCACTGTAGTTAAACTTCTGCTGGAAATGGCGCATGTGCAGTCGCGACATAGCTACCCAGCACGTGGGCCTGAAAAGCAGATGGAATCGGGAGCGAGTCATCACGGATATACCCTTACCTCCATTGCTCATGCATTATACCACGAGGTGAAGAGAACAGCTGTCACTGATTCCAAAGTTGCCAGACTGCTGGGACTTACGAGCTGCCCCCAGGATTACCAAGAAGACCTTTATGAATCGGTAATTGCCCAAAGTGCTACAGTAATGCCCTTACAGCTATATGCAGTTTTACAAGACACTGAAGCTGGCACATGGGGAGGAGAGAGAATGGAGGAGAGGGACAAAGACTCGGGGAGAGGGATGGAGGGAGAACCATAAGAGATCCCTAGGACTCACCTGAGAGTTAATTCAGTGCTCATGTAGCAACTTCAGATCTGACAGCTGCATTGTTCTTGCCATTGGTATTAGTTTTCAAGTGTTGAATTATTTTCTGGATGGTGTCCACCAGCTGTTATCTCCTCAGGGCCTTCTGGGTCTTTTTCTTTACTGCTCCATATACTTGCTGGATAACTTGGAGCTTAAGGATTAAGGCCTGTGGGCATTGTAGCTGGAGAGGTATACAGTAGGTATGCCTTGTTTAATCAGCTCATTAACTTAACTACTACGTACACTGAATTGAAAGTCAGGCACCATCAAGGAAATGAATGAGCAGCTTGGCAGGATGGTGTGTGAAATGGAGGTCCCTTTCAGAGCCTTCATCACTTGAACATATGAATGCTGTTTTGGCATAATGTTGTTGACAGAGTAGTCACTGCAGTGTAAAGCCTGGTTTCTTATATAGGACAGTCTTTATTTGCCAGGCCAGATGCAGCGGTTTCTCTTTTAGGGGTAGCAAGAAATTGCTTAACAATGGAGCGGGCCGCACCTCGGCGTACTCGATGACTTGTACCGAGGTGCAGTAAGCCTCTCCAACTGTAATGTAAATTGCAGTGGTATTGGCAGGATGGAGTGAAGAAAGTGGGAGAAAAGCCATAACGCCCTGCTCCTCTGTTCCTTTGGTAGGTTGTAAATCTGCAGATAATTCCTTTTGGCCCAGCATTCTGCTTTGTCTACCCTTTCTTGTAGGGCTTGATGTGAGGAATGAAGCTGCAATACTGCCCATTCAGTGGTATCGAGGTGGCTATCTTGTTGCATGAGATGATCATCTAGGCGGACAGTCTGTTTTCTATTTTGCTGATGTCTTTTCTCAAGGCTGCTGTAGTAAGCTTCATTTCTTTCCTGAAGCTATGAAATTCACTGACCATGATAGCCATCTGGTGCTGGAGAGCTTTATTACTGGCAGATGCAATGCCCTTGTGGTTCTGTCTGGTGGTTCAAGATGGTTGCGAGCCCTCGCTGTCCAATTCTCCAACACAACATTGGTCTCCATCTGCTGATTCGGGCGGCAGAGAAACCCTGCCAGAGTTGTACATCATGAGCACAAACCTCTGTGATGTGAGAAAGATAATTATTTTCTGTCTCGGAGCGTGAAAGGGGTTTTAGCAAGATTCCTGGCCAGAGCACGGTGCTCTTCACAGCACTGTGACTTCAACGAAGTCCCACTTCTGAGGTTTCTAATGTTTGATCCAGTAAAGGTTAAAACATTTATAACGTAAATAACAGAATTTGCGGTATGGGAAGGGCCTCATTCAGAAAAGTCATGTTAGCCTAGATTTTTTTCAGTTCAAAGGAATTGCTGCCTCAAATTCTTGTTTTTTATCTCAGATATGACTGCAAGACTGCAATACTGTCACAAATGAAGGTTTAAGCCCACATTTGCATTCTTCTTAGCATAGTATCCTGAAAATGAATTTTTCAGTCACAGTTTGAAACAAGTCTTCCTAAAATTTACCATTATATGTGATAAGAGGTTGAAACTTGTTTTTTCACCCATTGCCCAGAAGAAAAACATTTATTCTCTCAATGGGTTATCAGGATATGGATGCTTTCCTGCAGATGGCTTGAGATGCTGAATCGATTACAGCATTCAGAAAGGAACTAGATATTTACTTGAACAGGAAAGATTTAAAAGAGAATTGTGAGAAGGCAGTGAAGCTGGATAAGTGAAAAGCTGCTCAGGAGAGTGTCACTTTAGAACAAGCAAGGGAGAATGGCCACCCCATACTACAATTGCAAAATTCTATGATTCTGATTCTAGTAATTGTTTTAACAGGCTAGTGTAAATTTGAATTCTATGTGTAACCCCTAGGTGGCACTATACCAAGGGCTACTACCCCTGCCTGCTTGGCTAGTAGCAGGTTAAGGGACCTGAGTTCTGAAACAGGTGCCTCCACCCAGAGGTCAGGGTTGGTAGTGGTCAAGCTAACCTGGGCACAGCCTCCAGGATACTGTAACCCCCTCTTTCCCCAGTGACCTGAACACTGTATAATAATCACCACACAAGTACCCACACTGTTTGCACTTACCACCAGGGCTGGTTCCTGGCTCGACCCTGGGGACCCCCTGTAAAACAAGGTTAAGCACAGCAAATAGCAACAGTACAGTACTTTGAGCACAAACTGGAACCACAGTCAGATTACATGCAGAAAAAGTTAGATCTGATTTATTCAGGGGACTTGAACAAGGGAGGGGCAAAATCAGGTTAATTAGCTTAAAGGTTGTATCAATCAAGCAGTTATGCATGCGCTTTGAGTCCCCCACACAGTCCACCTCTGGGTACCCAGGTGGAGAAGAGATGGGCTAGCCAGGACAGTTGCCGGGGTTGCAGCTGGTTGGGGCCCTGTGATGGAAAACACAACATGCACAGTACACAATATTTGTAATCCAGAGCCAGAGGGCTCAGTTTGTAAAGAAAAAGAAGCAAGGCAGTCAGATGACACATTCAGATTAAGTTGTTGGTTCAGGGAGCTACCCTGGTATTTACTCACGATACCCAAGACTGGACACAGGCTGGTGAAAATCGAGACCGCCGGTGGTTGATCTGGAATGCCAAGAGAAGCAGGGCCCACACAGTGAGAGGCGTTGTTCCTGTTCAGTCATGGAGCAGGGGGACTGATCCCCAGGCAGATCTCTCGGCCGATGGCTTCTGTGTGCAGTGGGTAGTCTGGCTGGGCCAGTCTGGCAAAGCCCAGACCACATGGAGACAAATTCGGATGCAGTCTGTTTTGGGCTGGATACAGCTTCCAGCAAGCAGAACACAGTTCACACAGTCGGGAACTAACTCACAACCACTAGCAGCTCATAGCACATTTACATGTACAGGAATTCTACTGTACAAGGCAAAGTGCTCCCGGTCACTAATCATAAAGTCTCTGCACACACCGGGAGCTTAGAGGTAGCTGGAACTCCTGACAGGCTGATCGCATTCAGCAAAATATTCGGTCTTCTTCAGGTTGAGCCTGGCCCACTTCACTAGCTTACTTTATCACACAAACTTGGATTTAGTCCAAAATAATTTTCTCTCCTCTCATGGAGCAGCAGCAGACATGCAGCCAAAAACTCAGCCCTTTCACAGTTTTCCCATGCGAATCCTCAGGATTTCTGCCCAAATTACTTCAGCTCCTTCTTCTTGAGCTTCCAGCTCAGAACTAAACTGAAAACTGCTAGCAGCCCGGACTTCCCCAAGATCCAAAAGATTCGATTGGCTGACTTGGCTGTCAGTCAAAGCTCCCTTTCAGTTGCAAAAGGTGCAAAAACTCAAACCACAGTTCCTATAGGTTTTGAATTCAGACAGCTCCTGTAGTCCGGCTATATTTTAGGTCCCACCAGAACTGATTGGTCCAATTTGCAGTCCAGGACCAAGATAGTGGAGACAAACAAAACAGTCCTTGCTACAAAGAAAGCAGGCTAGACAAACTACATTATCATTTTCATTCTAAATGGTTTTCAGCAAATAGTTACATCTTTCAACAGAGCTCCATCTCAGATTACTTATGCTGCTATTAAGCAGCTCTTAAAGAGACAATACATGAGAGGTTATACAAGCTCTGGTAATCGCATTTAAACTGCTAAAAGCATGGGACACCAGCCTGGCAGTGAGCATTAGGCAAGCTCAAGGAAGACTTTTGGGAACCCCCATTTGTGGGGTTACATGTCTTGTTTATTTCCCCTACCCTTTACCTGGGCAACTCTGTGTGCTGTTTGCTTTCTGTTTTAGTTTCAGGTTATACTCCGTGTTAACTACAGAAGTGTCTTTAGTGCTCTTATTTGACAGTTGCGGTTCTACCATCCTCTTATGACTTTGCCTACTACTTCCTGGAGTGCATGTGCATTCGCACACAACATCAGTAAAACATTGCTACAAAGCAAAAATTATATAGATATTAGCCTGTTCTTAGTTTCAGGAGCCCACTACTTAGCCACAGATGGAATGTCCATAGGCCATTTCAAGTCAGTGGAGTCTCTGATTGTTTTCCCATGACCAGCTGAGGTCTTCTAGTAGGTGAACAGCGTATACTGTGCTGTGTAGACAAAGTAGTGGCACTTTGCAGGAGAAAATAAAGTAAGGCTAAGAAAAGTTTGTTCAAGTTTAGCAGGTTATTGTATTCACATATAATGGCTTACCATACCAAAGACAAACATTGCAGCTGATGTAAAACATGCTCAAGTTTGAAGCAGCAAAGTGGCACAGAGTGCAGCCCAAAGGTCATCAAAGAATCTGCATATTTAAGACACCAGTGAATAGAAGGTCAATGAATCAAAATCTACTTCCTGTTCAGATTCATTCCATTTTTTTGCCCATGATGCTTTTTGTTTGTTTTTAAACAATCCCTACAGACACACTGACTAGCAGCAACAAAGCTAGTTCACTAAAGTAAGCTTCCGCACATCAGAGCATGCCAGCCATGAGCGTAGTGACAGTTGTTGATGCAGATTGTGCAAGCGAACATTGGCATCTTCGGTTTATTCCCCTGCCATCTGGGCTGCTATTCACTGTTGTCCTGTTCATGAAGTACAAGGCTTGCTTGTGCCATTTCAGTGTATCCTTTCTTTGGCCAATAAGAAGAGACATTATAGGGGTTTGCAGTTAACTTACCTTTCCATTCAGCTTCATTGCAGGATATTTGCTTGCAAAACAATGATAATCTAAGTGCGTTGTTTTAGTTGGCCTTTCGCCTGCTGGCTTCCCTCATATTTATTTGGTTATAAAACAATGTGATGGATTTTATGGTGGCTCACAACCAGATCTGTTAGGTAGTCACCACGATGCTGAGAAGATTGCTAGAAAGTGGAAGTCTGATTCTGCTGCTTGCATTTGTTTGGCGCTGTCATGTGGGGTGGGAGGCTTTATAATTTGTCATGTTTTAAGATCTATACACATATAGCTTTAGGAAGAAAGAGGACCTTGTGCCATTGAGTTCCTTTTTCCTGCCAGCTCATTAGGAATGCCTGGTCAGCCATTTTTAATCAACAAATGTCTTGAGACTGAATTTGAGAATCTCACAGAGTAGCTCTATAGTTTTTTTAATCCTTCTTGGAGAAGACCCCATTGCAGCAGCATGCATAGTAAAGGAGATAGAAATATGAACTAAGAATAGGTTAGAACAAAATACCAATTCTACATGGGTGAACCTCTTTACACTGGCTGGTACGAACATTTCAAACTTAGGAGATACACAGATTTGGGATATGTGGCTCCCACAAGCCAGGCCAAAGCTAACATTTCAAACTTGGAAGAAAATAGTAGGGAAGGGGGACGGAAACATTGTTTAACCAGGAGTAGCACACTAAGCCAAAGTTTGTTTCAGATGCAACCTGGGAGCACAAGGAAGTTAAGTGACTTGTTGAGGGTCACACATTATGCACCTAGGTGGCTATGGGATTCAAACCCAGGTCTCCAGATCTACAGCTCAGAGCCTTAACCCACTGCGCTATACTGTACTTCTGGATGGGTGACCCCATAAACCTAGCCTGAACTAACATATTAAGCTGCCATCCCTAGAGTTTTTCCGTGGATTCCTTTGAACTTAACATGGACACTGAGCTTGAAAACTGTGGAGCACTTGGACTTATTTCCATATGTGTTGCCATGAAAATCATACTAAATTTACAAGATTTTCCATAGATTCTGTAATCAAAATCTGTACCGTGGTGTTGTAGTTTACGTTGGCAATGAGACACAACAGAGTGTGGGTAGTTATGTGATAAACACATGCCCAGGTGCATTTTGAGCCACAAAGCATTTATGCCGAGTGGTTCTCATGTACCTACCCGCACCTGACATGTCCCATTATGTTTATAAAATGGGGAAACTGAGAAATCATAAAGAAAGCTAACTTTGTCATTTAAAACTGGTATTTCATTTTGTTAAAAGTGACTATTAAATAGCAGTCCATCCTGCCTGTCACCTGACTTTTCGGCACATTCAGTAGGTGGAATGTTTGTTCAATGAATGCAGGAATTCAAAACGTCGGCAGATGTCTACTGGCAGACTTTTTCAGCTTTTCCACACAAACACACACAATAGTAAATTTAAATAAAACCTGAGATTCAGTGTTATCTGGGCAAGGTAAAGCAGCAAAGATTTCCCTGGTATGCAGGTGAGGATAGGAAGAGTTGTTTTGATGGCCAGGGAAGAAACTCAGAAAAGTGAACCTATTAATAATGCTTCATTTTGTTATTGGTGTATGTGTGTAAAAGGATTATAAAGGAAAAGAATAATTAATTATTATTGTTCTTTTCTTGTGGGAGTTTCATTTTCGGCCTACCTTGCATTTTCAGTGAGTAGAGGTGGAGGCCATGTTTGTAATGGTAGTCAAGAATTTTGTACAAAATGCATTGATACATTAGTGTGCTGTGTGCCGATCGCAACACTTTTTTAACCAGTAGTTGTAGCAGCACCACACTGCACGGCTTCTGACCAATCAGGAAGTACAGTAATTTCCCTACCCATTTTATAATTCAATGTAAGTATGGAAAGATGCATTTTTCCACGGAATTCGTGCTATTTTCTGTTTTTTCTGTGCTTTCTCTGCCCCTTTCAGTTGCAAATATTAATAGAAACTATGGAATACTTGAAATGCTGTCATCATTTTCATAGAAACAGAACACAGCTGAAACGGAGCACACACCATCCTCATAAAGGTGCTGCAGCCAAAGAAATAAGTAGCAAACTAAAGAGAGCTGCACACACACACGAACAGGTATTGTTGCAAAGATTTGGTTAAAATAACAAAGCATGAGAGCTAGACTGACACCGTACGTATTGCCTCTGCAGGAGGTTTCCTCAGGAGGTGGAGTTAGCACAAACTGGACTCCTTAAATACCCTGTAACCCCTAGATGGCGCTATCCCAGGGGCTACTACCCCTGCCTGATTTGCCACTATACAGGTTGAGGGCCTGGATCCAATGGCGGGTGCCTCCACCCAGAGGTCAGGGTTTGCAATAGTTAAACTAACTTGGTCACAGCCCTCTGGGACACTGCAACCCCTTTCTTCCCACTAGTGGCCCACACAATATATCAGAATTACCTTCAGAGTATACACTTACCCCAGGACTTGTTCCGGCACTGGGACCTCCTGAAATAAGATACAGTGCAACAATCACAGTACAGTACTTTAACATGACAAATACCTCCAGGCAGTATAACTTTGCTGAAACAAGCAGCTCTGATTTATTTGAGGGGATATAACAAGGACAGGGAAATCAGGTTAGTTAGCTTATCACCCTAATCATCTACCTATGGCTCTGTGCACAGGCCCTATCCCTATCAGTTACTGTCCCTGGGTACCCAAGCCCTAGTAGCTAGTCCAAACCATGGCAGCTGGTAGGGGCCTTTCACACAGAGAAAGGAAAATTAAACAGTCAGCAGTACAGTAATTCCATTTGGATTTAATGTGGCAATTCAACAGGGAGCGACCTGAATTAGTACTCACGACCTCCAAACAAGATAGGGTCCTTCAACGTCAGCAGGGCTACTTTTGAGCTCCACGAGACTCTTCACACATTTATATGGTAAAAGAAAAAAGTAATATACCAGGCAGGCTGCTTCTCTGTCGATCGCAATTACTGCACAATACCCGGAGAACACACAGCAGATTCAGTTCCTGACAGACCGAGTGCAATTCAACAATTTCTCCAGTCTTCTACAGGGTGAGCCTGGTTTCTACTCTTCAGAGATCCTTTTATTCTTTTCACAGGACGGATTCAGTCCTAACAAGCAGTTACACAAGCTGCAGACCGGAACTCTGGGCCTTACACGTTTTTTGACTGAAACTGTGCACTGAAGGAGCACAGGGTTTCTTTTCCTTCACTGCAAACTAAACTGAAACTCCAACAGACAAAACCGGGCACTTCCTTTGAGTTCCTCCCAGTTCTTGACTGGATTGGCTGTCACTCACAATAGACTGCTGCTGTTGGTCTAAAAGGCGCCTAAGTCTAAACTACATCTCCCAGAGTCACTGCCCATGCAATCCTCTTGTGGCTGGCTCAGATTATGAGTCCAAGTTCTGATTCGTCCAAGGCACCATTTTAGAGCTAGCTTACCCCACACTGATTGTTCCAGTTCAGCAGTTCAAAACCAGAATGGGGAACTAGGCAGACACAGTTCTGACTGCAAAGAAAGCATGTTAGACAAACTGTATTTTCATTATTACTCTACATGATTTCTGGCAAACAGTTACATCTTTCAGATAGGTTCCCTTTGCACCCTAGTGACTGCAAAAATAGAGTGAATTGGCAGCAGCTTGAGTGGTACTCAAACAGAGAAGCACACAGTCCCCCATACAAACTAATTATGTCTGCAAGCAGACAGCTCTTAAAGAGACAGTACCAGAGGCTCTAATAACACTCACTGATAAATGGCTTAAGCGCCAAACACCATTCAGGCTTGGAGCATTCAAGCAAGCTCCTGGAAGTCTTTTGGGAACCCCCATTTGCAGGGGGTTACACCCCACCATTCACAAAAGTGCAACCTATTCATTAAACCATTAGTCAATACAAAGTACAGAACAGACAGTACACAAAATAAATTAACATCATTCACTAACAAAAACTGTTAACAAAAAACTTTACAAGCAGGCGGAATACATGTCTCTAACTTGTGTATCATGATACCTGTGTCTTTCTCTATTAGGTATTAATTCAATAGAATTTTTTTTAATGTTATCCCATTAATGTTTTTTCAGACCTGTTTCTATGTTTATTTGCACTTTAATATCGAGGATATCATGATATATGAGTTAGAGACATATGGTCTGCCTACTTGTAAAGTTCTTTTGTTAGTGGAAGTTTTTTGTTAGTGAATGATGTTCATTTATTTGTGTACTAACTGTTTTGTTCTTAGAATTGATTAATACTTGAAGGATCACATAACTCCAGTTCTCTGGCTCTGCACTGGCTGCCTTTGCATTTGCACATCACCTTCAAGGTTGGCTTGTTGACATACAAGGCCTTGGACTCACTTGGTCTTGGTGTGTTGTGACTCCCCTCTCACGGGCTGCTACTTCTCTTTTTACGGCCTTGGCGATGGACTATTGCTCCTGAAGGCCTGTCTGCTCTCCTCACTATGCAGTACTCTTTCACACAACAGCATTGCCCGTGGCGTCGCGTTAGCGCCTCCAGGGACTGGCGACATGATACTTCACATAAGGGACTTCTGAGACATGTAGTTTTGAACAAGTACATCCCTCCTCTCACCACCGCAAAACCACATTCTCCCACGCTGGCGCCATCATCTCGCCTCACAAGCATTTTGTGCCAGAGTTCTGGGAACTGGGAATTGTAGTTCTGCACCGTCCCGGAGCATGTGAGGGCGTCCATTGGATTAAGCAGTCAGTCCCTGGTAGGGATTGGGAATTGTGCATGCGTGCATAAAGCGGCTGGAAGTACAGCGTCTGGCGGCACAAGACGAGCTGTTGGTGGTTTTGGTGCAGAGAGGAAGGCGACGGGATGGCGGCACCTGGTAAAGCTGAAGTGAGACAAATGGGACTGAGTTCCCTTCCCTCCCCATGTGAAAGAGCAAGTCATGGCATCTATCCAGTGCGATGTCAGCATGAGGGTGATAATGGGGACAACAGGATCCAGTTCCTGACACCTTCTCGCTCCTATCCCGGTGTTGCTGGAAGGACTTCTACTATGGGATGTAAGGGATGTACATTGGTCCTTGTACAATAAGATGCACACATTGGGGATTTAATACCCCTAATTAAATTTAATGGAGTTTAGAAGAGAGAGAGGACACACGATAGAGACATTCAAGTACATGAAGTGGATAAATAACATGAGGGAAGGAAATCTATTTAAAAGGAAAGTCGGAGTTAAAACAAGAGGTCATACTTTAAGATTGGAAGGAGGAAGATTTAAAGGTAATGTGAAGGGATTCAAAGAGCATGGGATAGACATGTGGGGTTGGTTAGAGGACAGAAGATATGCTCCTTGTGCACTGGTGACAAGCAGGGGAGGGAGATGGGCAGACTGGATGGGCCAGGATAGTCCTTTTCTGCTGACACATTACTATGATACTATGTGGTTATGGGTCCAAAATAAGAAAGGATGAACTCCACTCCAGAAATAGTCTTTTCAGTTGATAACACTGCTTAATTATGTAATCATCCACACTTAAAACACATGGGGCGACAGTTCGTAGCATGACACCAGGATGGTCCTTTTCTGCTGACACATTACTATGATCTTATGTGGATTGGGACCCTTGCTACTTAAAAGATCTCCTGATTCCTTATCAACCACTCTGCCCTCTTTCGCTCTGCAGCAGCTGGACTATTGACGTCCATACTGCAAGGCTCAGGTCATCGGTTGATCATGCCTTTGGGGTGGTGGCCCCATTATTTGGAATTCCATTCTTACCATATTCATTCTGCCAGCTCAGTAGATGCCTTCAAAGCCTCTTTTAAGACTTTTCTATTTGAAGAAGACTTTGATGGGATCTGATTTCTTTAGGTTCCATATCAGTGCATCAACAGAAATATTGTTGACTGCCAGGACAGCAACGACGAACTGGCCGTCACGGACAAGAGTCTTTTTGTGGGGGGCTTGCTTTACACCTCTCGTATGGGGTGCTTTTTCCCATACCCCTGTAAATATAATCAACTCAGAGTCAGAGTTGATTCAGGGAGAGCAGTGCAGGTCCACAAAAAGCACTGCCATGGTCCAGAGGTATATTACAGCGACATGGTCAATATGTCTCTGTAATGTACTGTCGCTGTCAAAGTTTCTTTGTAACAATGGTACACCGATTTATTTTATCTCAACTGATTTTATTTTTATTGTTAATTCATATTTATTCTTATGTTTATTTCACTTCTTTATTTGCTTATTACTTGTTGTAAAGCACTCGGAGCCCCCGCTTGGATTGGAGGCTTTATAAGTAAGATTTGCCTCTGCCCAATGCTTTAATTCATTGATCGCACTTTTGTGTGTAACCCCAGATGAAGCGCTATCCCAGGGGCTACTACCTGCCTGATTTGCCACTCAACAGGTTGAGGGCCTGGATCCAATGGCGGGTGCCTCCACCCAGAGGTCAGGGTTTGCAATAGTTAAACTAACTTGGTCACAGCCCTCTGGGACACTGCAACCCCTTTCTTCTAAGTGGCCCACACAATATATCAGAATTACCTTCACAGTATACACTTACCCCCAGGACTGGTTCCGGCACTGGGACCTCCTGTGAAATAAGATACAGTGCAACAATCACAGTACAGTACTTTAACATAGACAAATACCTCAGGCAGTATAACTTTGCTGAAACAAGCAGCTCTGATTTATTTAGGGGGATATAACAAGGACAGGGAAATCAGGTTAATTAGCTTATCACTCTAATCATCTACCTATGGCTCTGTGCACAGGCCTATCCCTATCAGTTACTGTCCCTGGGTACCCAAGCCCTAGTGGCTAGTCCAAACCGTGGCAGCTGGTAGGGGCCCTTTCACACAGAGAAAGGAAAATTAAACAGTCAGCAGTACAGTAATTCCATTTGGATTTAATGTGGCAATTCAACAAGGAGCGACCCTGAATTAGTACTCACGACCTCCAAACAAGATAGGGTCCTTCAATATCAGCAGGGCTACTCTTGAGCTCCAAGAGACTCTTCACACATTTATATGGTAAAAAGAAAGTACTATACCAGGCAGGCTGCTTCTCTATCCCGATCGCAATTACTGCACAATACCGGAGAACACACAGCAGATTCAGTTCCTGACAGACCGAGTGCAATTCAACAATTTCTCCAGTCTTCTACAGGGTGAGCCTGGTTTCTACTCTTCAGAGATCCTTTGATTCTTTTCACAGGATGGATTCAGTCCTAACAAGCAGTTACACAAGCTGCAGACTGGAACTCTGGGCCTTACACACGTTTTTGACTAAAACTGCACACTGAAAAGCACAGGGCTCCTTCCTTCTTCACTGCCAAAGCTCAACTGAAACTCCAACCCGACAAAACGGGCACTTCCTTTGAGTTCCTCCCAGTTCTTGACTGGATTGGCTGTCACTCACAAGAGACTGCTGCTGTTGGTCCAAAAGGCGCCAAGTCTAAACTACATCTCCCAGAGTCACTGTCTAATACAATCCTCTTGTGGCTGGCTCAGATTATGAGTCCAAGTTCTGATTCGTCCAAGGCACCATTTTAGAGCTAGCTTACCCCACACTGATTGGTCCAGTTCAGCAGTTCAAAACTAGAATGGGGAACTAGGCAGACACAGTTCTGACTACAAAGAAAGCAGGTTAGACAAACTGTAATTTCATTATTACTGTAAATGATTTCTGGCAAACAGTTACATCTTTCAGATAGGTTCCCTTTGCACTCCTAGTGACTGCAAAAATGGAGTGAATTGGCAGCAGTTCAAGTGGTACTCAAACAGAGAAGCACACAGTCCCCCCATACAAACTAATTATGTCTGCAAGCAGACAGCTCTTAAAGAGACAGTACCAGAGGCTCTAAAACACTCACTGATAAATGGCCGCCAAACACCATTCAGGCTTGGAGCATTCAAGCAAGCTCCTGGAAGTCTTTTGGGAACCCCCATTTGCAGGGGGTTACATGTGAATGGTGTGCAGTACTGTATTTAAGGAGTGCAGTTTGTGCTAGCTCCACCCCTCTGATGTAGCCTCCTTACGGAGGGTTAGGGTGTTAGCCTGGCTCTCTTATGTTTTGTTATTTTTAACCTACACTAACCTAACCTACACTGACCATATTGCCTCACTGATCAGGCGCATCAACCAGAAGATGAGGCTGTGCTGTCGCATGATCAACCACCTCTCTCTGAAGCCTGTCTTGCTATTGCCCGTGGCAACCTCCTTCCCTCCTTGACTATGGCTGCCTCACTTCGATTATCAGCCTTAACCACCTGGGTGCTACCTACAATCATGTATGTTGCCTTGCCTCCGCGCCTCTCTCCTCACTCACCACTGCACTCTTTACCAGTCCCTTAACTGGCTCCCTCCACAAGCACAGCGCTCCTACCTGCTGGCTGGACCATTGCTGATACTTTGTACAATCCCTGCAGCGCTCCACTATCCTTTCTTATCCGACCTAGAACCTGCTGCTGCAGTCTGTCAGTCTTCATCGTTCAGCTAGAACGCCCTAAGATAACTACGAGGATGGGCCTAAGAGCCATCTCTGCAGCCGGACCTCACTATGGAATGACCTCCCATCCTCCCGATGTTCCCCGACCCGTCTAAATTTAAATTCCCTGTTAAGAATGCTCTTTCTGTCCAGCATGACCTGCATCTGCCTCAGCTGCTAGCATGGCCGCCTCCGTTGCAGATCCCCTTGTCCCTCCCTCTGGTGCTCCACTGTCCTCTCCCGCCCTGAATACTATTGTTATTCCTTTTGTTGAATGATAGAGCAACCTTTTCCTGTTTACCTAAATGTTATTTACCTTATTTGCTCAATTGCTGATGTAACTGGTACTGTTTACCTTATGTTTTCTCTGTTAGCTTGATCTCCACTGCTATGTTCCTGTGTGACACACGCTGCTGTCTCACTGTATTTTTACATTGTATGTACCAGTTTCGGACCCGAGCCATGTCTAAGAAAGTCTTGAGCAGTGCACCATCCCAGTTACCAAATAAATAAATATTTTTACAATAGTACCTGTTTGGTGTAAGGCAGCCTCAGCTTTTAGTTTATTTTCATGGAAACCATAGAAATGTGCCTAAATATGTCATGGTTTACAAGATCTGTTTCATGGTATATTTCATGGAAACCATAAACTATTCAAAGAATCTAGGGCAGGTAAGGAGAAGGAGAAACAAATTCAGGATGTGGGATCCCCACAAAACTAGCCAGTACTAACATTTCAAGCAAACAAGAAGAAAATACATTTCTGGAAAGCTGCTACTCACAAACCTGGCTGGGTTGAGCATTTCAGACTAAGTGGAAAGAAATCTAGTTTGTTGTAAAGCTTCAAGCCAAGAAGAAAGAAATACAAAGTCTCGTGGGTGACCCCGACAAATCCAGTCAGTACCATCATTTCAAATGAAGGAGAAGCAAGTGGAATTCTGGATGGGTGACCCCACAAACCTGGCCAGTACTAATATTTCAAACCCATGAGAGGGAAGTACAAGTTCAGGATGGTAAATAACAAGTGTTCATCTGCATGTTGTTTATGTGCAGAATCTGTGCCAAATTCCATTTCCACTTCCAAAGCTGAGTTGATCTTTGTTAGTCTCCTGCATTAGACGGCAGTTGCATGTATTTGCAACAAGAATAGCACTACAGCATCCTTTTGGTTTTCAGTGTGCTCTTGGTGCATTGACCTGGTTCGAAGTAACTCGGCAAACAAATTAATCTAAAGAGGCACTTCCACTCCTGATACTCCATGGGCTTTCAGCTATACCGTTTGAAGTGCTAAAGAAGTAACGTGGACATAAGCAGCCCAGCACAGTCAGCTGAGTTCTCTCTATCAGAAGCGTTTCTTGAACACTCCCCATAGCACAACAGTGCATCATGAGTTTGGAGATGGGGGTGGTGGTGGTGGGGGTGGTATTGTTATTTAACTAACTTCTGGTGTATGTGTTATATCCTGCTTTTGTTGTGCAGACTATATATATCTTGTTTTAGTATATTTACAGACCAATTGTTTCTTTAAGCAATAAACCACGACAAAAAGGTGTTGGTGTTGCTGGTTTTACCCACGCCTGGCGTGGCTGGTCAGGAGGCCGTGAGGCCGAGTGAGTAAACCTCACTCAGGCGTGGGTAAACCAGCATCACCAACACCCTGGAGTGGGTTATTGCTGTTATACAATATTGTCCTTTTTAGGTTTAAAAAAACAAAAACTTTTTCTTTTATTGTATTTAGAATTTTTTACTTTATTCTTGCGCAATAAAAATAGTTCTTGGTTGCTGCCTACTGCCATTCTTGTAAGGTTGTTCTGTAGAGAGGAGAGCTTGTGAAATGCTTTGTGGTGCGGGAGCAAGGGTATTAAATGAGAGTACTGTGGGTTTTCCCATGAGGTGGAAGTGATGGCAAAGCCGATAACAGCCGAAAACCAAGCCCTGATACTAGGCATGCGTCAAGTATAAGCAAGATGCATGCCCAGTATCACGGCTGTGGTTTTCGCGTCGTGAATTCCATAACATCCAGCTGCTCGCTTTTAATTGAAACACTTCTCCCACTTGAGTATTGTTCAAAGTATTTAAATATTTGTTTAGCTGCAGGGGTTGGTGCAATGTGTACCGCTTGCTAACGTGTTGCGATCAGGTGTTGGGTAGAAACAGGAAGAGAGTGAGGAGTCTTCAGCACTGCGCTGCATCAGAGATCGTGGTTTGTGTTTGGGTTCAAGTTATGGGCAGAACGTGTGTAGGGTAATATAAAGGTTCTTTTGTGGCAAAATTTGTGTTTTTATTGTTTTTACAATTAGGGAGTAAGTGGTACAGCAGTGAAGAGAGACTGGTGACAGAGCGGAGAGTAGCAATGTTTACTGAGGAAAATAAGATGGCGGCTCGGCCTGATTTTTAATTTTTTTTTTTGCAGTTAGTGAGATACGGCTGTCTGGCACTTGTTCCTGTTGGTGATGCTGAATTTTACAACAGGGTGATAGTGCCAGCTGACCAATGAAAGCAGGGTATTTTAGTTGCCATTGTATAATTATGCATAGTTTTGCTCCCTGAGATATGGCCAAAAAGGCACACTGAGCTATAAACAGCTCATCTCCAGGAGTATCCTGGGGAGGGGTACATGGATGATAATTACAATAAATAGCACTAATACTGTATAGACAGTTAGCAGTAGTACAGTAGTCGATATGACGTCACCCATGAAACAGATGGGCTAAACAGCAGTATGTAATAAAAAATAGCAGTAAAAGAAAAACAGGGCAGATGGCAGGAACAGGGCAGCATAAATGAAGAAACTGGGGGCAAAGCAAAATGGTAGGGGCTCCAAAGCGCAACAGTGGGGTAGATGGGCAAGATTGGGGCACGGTGTGCTACTGAACAGACAGGCAATTTAGAGGGATAGCAGCAGACCCATTTGTACAAAGCCAATTCCTGGCTTGCCTCTCTAAGGCTTGAGCTTGCCTTTTCAGTGACCAAGTTATACATTATGCAACACTATATGTAGTATTGTTATACAACAGTTGGCAAAAAGAGATTTCTGAATAAGCTACAAATGGACAGGTGAAGTGTTTAAACATGTCTAGACAGAGAAGAGAGACATGGCATTGTCAGGTGGGGCCAGATAAGGTACTGCTACAGCTGAATTTGTAAAGCACAGGTTCAAAGTTAAGATGTTACATTATTGTTTGATAATATGCCCAGTTTTTGGATAAAGTGGATCTGGGGTCACTATGGCAACAGTATACTTAGCACAGCAGACACCTTGGCAAACGAAGAGTTTCTCTTGCACTAAGAAAATAGTGCTTCTCATTGTCTAGTTGCTTCTGGAGGATTTCTACTATGAAAAGATTTTATTTCTCCCAGGTGTAACCCCTAGGTGGCGCTATCCCAAGGGCTACTACCCCTGCCTGTTTGACTACGGACAGGTTGAGGGCCTAGGTCCTATGCGGGTGCCTCCACCCAGAGGTCAGGTTTTGTAGTGGTTAGACTAACTTGGTCACAGCCCTCTGGAACACTGAGACCCCTTTTATCCCCTCTAGTGGCTCACACAGTACACCAGAGTTACAGTCCTAATACCCCACGCTTACACACTGTTCACCCATATAGATACCACTTACCCTTGAGACTGATTCAGCAGTATGTCTCTGAGGACCCCCTGTAAAGTAAGGTTAATCAACATACACAGCAAAACACAATACTGTTTCCATAAGTACCACCACCACAGACAGTATATATTATAACCACAACAAATCTGATTTATTTAGGGACAGTAACATGGGAGGAAATCAGGTTAATTAGTGGCATTAAATCACAGTACTGTGCACACATACAGGGTCTGAGAAGTCACACTCTGGTACCCAGGTTGGGGGCTAGCCAGGTCCGCTGTCGGGTTGGCGGCAGGCAGATGGATAGGGCCTTGTAGAAGAAAATATATGCACAACACCCAATTGTAATCCAGAGCCAGTGGGCTCAGTCCATGAAACAGTGAAACAACAAGAATTAGATGACACACTTATGATTGAAACACAAACTGCAGGGGAATACATTGGTACTCACAACACCCAAGCTGGGGATTGGATGGAGAATGTCCTCTGGATTGCCAGAAGAGCAGGGCATGAGGACAAGGTCCTTGTGACTGGACCCACTGCAGTTGATAGCAAATGGATGTAGTCCGAATTAAGCTGGGGTTTACTCCAGCTTCAGCACACAATTCACTGTACAGGGATTTGAAATAGTGATTCCCCACAAGCACTACGCATCATTTATATGTAAAGGAAAGTACTATACCAGGCAGGCTGCTCCCAGTCCGATCGCAATTACTGCAAAATACCCGGGAGCACACAGCAGCTTCAGGTCCTGACAGACTGAGCGCAATTCAGCAATTTCTCCAGTCTTCTACACGGTGAGCCTGGTTTCACACTTCTAGTGCTTCTTTCTCCTCACAACTCGGATTCAGTCCAAACTAGCACCTCACAAAGGCTGCAGACCGGAACTCAGGGCCTTCACGCACTTCCCCATTGAAACTATACACCGCAGGAGCACACAGCTCCTCTTCTCTTCACTGCCACAACTGATCTGATCTTTCCAGTCACAGAGCAGGGCATTTCCTTCAGCTCCACATTTTCTGTTGGCTGATTCAGCTGTCACTCACAATAAGACTCCCTCTGTTGGTAGAAAAAGGTGCCAAGGTCAAAACTACATTTCCCAGAGTCACTGCCCATACAATCCCCTTGTGGCTGGCTCAGATTAAGAGTCCAAGTTCTGATTCGTCCACAGGCTCCATTGTAGGGCTCCCTTAACCCAATTGCCCAACACAACAGTTTAGGTCCAAAATGGAGAGGTAACACACACAGAGTCCCAGCTGCAATAAAGGCAGGCTAGATAAACTACAATTTTGCTAATGCTTTAAATGATTACAGGCAAACAGTTACAGCTTTCAGATGGGCTCCTTTGCACCTTCAGCAACTGCAAATGGAGCGATTATTCACGCAGCTCAAGTGGGATTCGAAAGCATTAAATACACAGTCCCCCATATAAACTAATTAAGTTCAGTAGCAGACAGCTCTTAAAGAGACAGTAAGTGGAGGCTCAAATAGCACTCACTTGCAGCCACATTTAAGCAGCTTAGATGCCGAACAACACCCAGGCTTGGAGCATTCAGGCAAGCTCCTGGAAGATCTTTTGGGAACCCCCATTTGCAGGGGTTACACAGGCATGCTATAGAATGGATTATTTATGTTCTCCTGCCAGAGCCTCAAACTTCATATCCTTGATATTTTCTCTGCCAGAAGCCTGTAAAGTCCAACCTAAACACCTGTATTCTGGCTGGCCCCCCTTTAAAGAGCTACTGACACCTCAAAGAAACTTTAAAAACATAATAATTAGGTACAATTCTGGTTGCTTTCTGTTTATATTTTATATATGTCTCCTCCCATAATTTATTACTAAGGAAATGTGTGTGAAAATATGATAATTGTCCCTTAGAGTTTATTTTGAGTTATCTGCCTCTATAACTTACTCCTACTTCAAGTCATAATCCTCTGTTGTGACATCACAATCTGTTGCCATGGGAGTAACTGTGATGTCACAAGCAGTGGTTTGCGACTTCAGTTAGGAGAAAGCAGCAGGAATAGATGAACTCTTCAGGAGCAAATGTAACCCCTAGATGGCGCTATCCCAGGGGCTACTACCCTGCCTGATTTGCCACTAACAGGTTGAGGGCCTGGATCCAATGGGTGCCTCCACCCAGAGGTCAGGGTTTACAATAGTTAAACTAACTTGGTCACAGCCCTCTGGGACACTGCAACCCCCTTTCTTCCCACTAGTGGCCCACAATACATCAGAATTACCTTTACAGTATACACTTACCCCCAGGACTGGTTCCGCACTGGGACCTCCTGTGAAATAAGATACAGTGCAACAATCACAGTACAGTACTTTAACATAGACAAATACCTCAGGCAGTATAACTTTGCTGAAACAAGCAGCTCTGATTTATTTGGGGGATATAACAAGGACAGGGGAAATCAGGTTAATTAGCTTATCACTCTACTCATCTACCTATGGCTCTGTGCACAGGCCTATCCCTATCAGTTACTGTCCCTGGGTACCCAAGCCCTAGTGGCTAGTCCAAACCGTGGCAGCTGGTAGGGACCCTTTCACACAGAGAAAAGGAGAATTAAACAGTCCGCAGTACAGTAATTCCATTTGGATTTAATGTGGCAATTCAACAGGGAGCGACCCGGAATAGTACTCACGACCTCCAAATAAGATAGGGTCCTTCAATGTCAGCAGGGCTCACTTGAGGTACACAAACCTCTTCACACATTTATATAAAAGAAAGCACTATACTAGGCAGGCTGCATCTGTATCCCGATCGCAATTACTGCACAATACCGGGAGAACACACAGCAGATTCAGTTCCTGACAGACCGAGTGCAATTTTCAGCAATTCCTCCAGTCTTCTACAGGGTGAGTGTCTACTCTTCAGATATCCTTTGATTCTCTTCACAGGACGGATTCAGTCCTAACAAGCTGTTACACAAGCTGCAGACCGGAACTCTGGGCCTTACACACGTTTTTGACTAAAACTGCACACTGAAAAACACAGGGCTCCTTCCTTCTTCACTGCCAAAGCTCAACTGAAACTCCAACCGACAAACCGGGCACTTCCTTTGAGTTCCTCCCAGTTCTTGACTGGATTGGCTGTCACTCACAATAGACTGCTGCTGTTGGTCCAAAAAGGCACTGAAGTCTAAACTACATCTCCCAGAGTCACTGCCCATACAATCCTCTTGTGGCTGGCTCAGATTATGAGTCCAAGTTCTGATTCGTCCAAGGCACCATTTTAGAGCTAGCTTACCCCACACTGATTGGTCCAGTTCAGCAGTTCAAAACCAGAATGGGAACTAGGCAGACACTGTTCTGACTGCAAAAGAAAGCAGGTTAGACAAACTGTAATTTCATTATTACTGTAAATGATTTCTGGCAAACAGTTACATCTTTCAGATAGGTTCCCTTTGCACTCCTAGTGACTGCAAAATGGAGTGAATTGGCAGCAGCTTGAGTGGTACTCAATCAAAGAAACACACAGTCCCCCATAACTAATTATGTCTGCAAGCAGACAGCTCTTAAAGAGACAGTACCAGAGGTTCTAAAAACACTCACTGATAAATGGCTTAAGCGCAAACACCATTCAGGCTTGGAGCATTCAAGCAAGCTCCTGGAAGTCTTTTGGGAACCCCATTTGCAGGGGGTTACACAAAGATCCTGTTTTCATGCAAATTACCTCACTACTAAATAATGGGAGGAGGAGGAATAGAGAGCTAATGGGAAATGGAAGCAGGTCAGTGCCTAAATATTATGTTGTGCTAAAATTCTCCTGAACATGTCACCAGCTCTTAATCCTTAGGCAAACTATTCCACATATTTACTACACTCTGTGTGAACTAGTACATCCTGATGTTTCTGTACTGTAAGGGTCTCTGGAGCTGGCCTCTAATGAAGAGCCTGTAGAGGATGGAAGAACTGGGGATCTGTTTTGTCCTCTCCTACCAGCGGAATAAATTTAAGATTTAGCTGTATACCACATATTTGTTTTCATTATAGTGAGCACACCTATTTTTTGTGTGTTTGCTCTCTGGAAGCTAGGCAGAAAAAAAACACTGTTTGTGAAGCATGGGCCAGTTAAAACAGGGTTCTCGAGTAATCTAATCGGTGGATCCAGCACTTAGGAAGAAGAAGACACACAATGGCAAACTCAGAGATAGCGGAAGCTGTTATATCAGCCCTATATGGGTCAGGGCTGGGGGAGGTGGAGGATAGTGGGTGCAACAGGGTTGGGGTGGAAGGTGTTATGTATTGGGATTTGTGGTGAATCAACCAGATTTTTAAACATAAAACCTTGCAGTAGACAGTAATGGCAGAAGAAGGCCTGCTGATCTATCCAGTCTGCCCTAGAGGTTAGAGTAATGAGCTGTGAACAAGCTTGGTACATCCAGCAGACCAGACCTGGGTATGATTCTCACAACCTCCTCTTGCATACTGTGTGACTCTGAGCAAGTCACTTAACCGCCCAGTGCTCCCAGGTCGCCCCTGAAAACAGGCACTTGTGTCTAGTATGCCTTACCCAGTTACCAAAGACTAAAATAAATAAAAAATAAATAAATAGTATGTTTCTAACCTAGGAGATTAAGCCCCTAGTGGTTACTCATCTCTTCCTCTTCTATTATCTCCTCCTCTTATTAATCCCCACCAAACCCATGTGTCTATCCCACCTGTGCTTGAAAACCATGCAAATTATTTTGTACACACCTCTCTGGGCAGTCTGTTCCCAAAAGTACCTCCTAGTGACCTTGTGACCTCCCCTACAAGATTCTAAACTAAATGGTCAGGGTCTACATCAGAAACCATATGAAGAGAGACTGAGAGAGCTTAATATGTATACCCTTGATGAAAGGAGGGACGGGGGACATGATAGAAAGTTTTAAGAACCTCAAGGAATTAACAAAGTCCTGGAGGATGGCATCTTTCAGAAAAGAGATGTGTAAGAACAAGGGGACACAATTTAAAGATAGAGGGGGATGGCTCAGGGGTAATGTGAGGAATTTTTTTCATGGAGAGTGGTGGGCGCATGGAACCACCTTCCTGGAGAGGGTTTGGAGGGTCTAAAACAGTGGGGGAATTCAAACATGCATGGGACAGACATAAGGCAATTATAGTGGGGTTGCAGGAAGCAGGCTGTTGGTTAACTAGAATCTGCAGCTTATCAATAGGTAGGGAAATGGGCAGACTGGGTGGGCCAAGTGGTCCTTATCTGTCGTCAAAGTCTATGTTTCTGTGTTTCAATGATTCATCATGTTTCCTCTTGTGTTTATGTTTTCATTGAAGGTAAACAATGCACTGCTATCTACTTTGTTTATCTTGGAAGAAACCTGAATGTTTCTGTTATCTACTCCACACCTTCTCCTCCTAGTTTCTAGTGATTACAAGTTTAGGTCCTTTATCCCTTCCTCACAGGACCAACCCTGCTGCCCCTGAATCATCTTGGTGGCCTTCTTTCTGGACCGACTCCAGCCTATCCCTATCCTTTTTAGGCGAGGATTCCAGAGCTGCACGCAGTACTCTAAGGGTGGTCTCACTGGGATCTGCACAGGGCAGTATCATTACCTTGCTGCTAATGTGAATCCCTCTGACTATGCACCAAGCGTTTGTGTGACCCCCCCATGGCTTTATTGCATTGAGCAGGTTGCTGTAGCTTATCAGCTGTAGTAACCCCGGATCCTCTCCTCCTTTGTCTGCTCCATCTTCACTCCACCCATCCTGTCTTCTGTTCTTTGGTTCTTTGCTCCTGCGTGCATGTGATTGCATTACTTTGCATTGAGCCTCATTTGCCATACCTTGGACCACCTGTCAGCCTCTCTACATCCTCCATTAGTCATCATTTGTGTCTCGAATCACTGCCAACAGATGTTAGTGTCATCTGTGAACAGGCAGATTTATTCATTTATTTCAAAGTTTGGTAACTGGGAGGCACACTGAACGAAGCTCATTACCAGGAGGGACTTGGGGAAAGGGAAAGGGAAGGGAAGGAGGAAGTACAAATATAAAGACAGATTATAATTAAGTAAAAACATTCAAGTAAAAAAACATATAACGGATGTGTACAGGGCAGTATCATCACCTTTCTCAGTACCTTGCTCAGGATATCTTCTCCCATGTCATAAATAAATATGTGAAAAGCTCTGACCCAGGCCAAATTCACACCTATAGTAACCCACTAGTCACTGACCTCATTTCTAAAAATGTTCAGTTGAGACCTCTCTCTTGTTCTCCCCTGCCATCCAGTTACCAGCCAAGGAAGTTTCTTCCTTATCCAGAATCTGCCAATTTCTTAAAGGAAAACTATATGCAAAAGTTATTAAAAGCATATTGTGCATTGGTTTTTGTGTCTTTGATGATTTCTAGTGTTCTGCTACCAATGTCAGTAGCAACACTTTTTACCTTTCTCTGCAAGTTTGATGGCTTCTGGGGTAGCCATGAAGGCTTCTTTTACTACCTTTGATCTGTTGGCATTTTCCCAGAATGCCTCTGGAATTACGTGAATTAGACCAAGTCTAAAGAAACCTTGTCACAGACACATGGAACAGAGTGCCAGGGACCATCAAAAACAAAAACTCAGTGCACAACAAGTCTTTTATAATTTTGCATGTTGTTTTCCTTAAGTAACCTTCTAAGCAGGATGGAGTTGAACTCTTTCCTAAAGTCCAGGTACAATGCATCTACAGCCTGGTGTCTGTCGCAGCCTTGTTACCCTGTCAAAGAAATCAGACAGGCTAGTCTCAGGATCTTCTGCCATGAACCCATGCTGCCTACTGTCCTGTAATCCATTTACCTCCAGGAGCTCCCACGAGGGGTGGGACCAGTAGAGACCAGGGCCTGATGGGTCTGGGGAAAGGAGTGGCCACCACAAACAGGTGGGGGGCCAGTAGTGCAGGGTGAAAAGGGGAAGACGTGGAGGCTGAAATCCTGGTAGAGACAGTAAAGGAATCCCTCCATCCCTTGGATGGAGAAAGCACCTGGGCCAGATAAGATACATCCCAGAGTGCTGAGGGAACTGGTGGATGTCCTGGCAGTCCCTCTAGCAGAGCTTTTCAACATCTCCCTGAGGACTGGTGAGGTGCCTCAAGACTGGAGTGTGGCCCATGTTGTGCTGATCCACGGGGGGTCAAGAGAGGAGGCAGAAAATTACAGGCCAGTTAGCCTGACATCGGTGGTCGGCAAGGTGATGGAGGGTATTGTCAAGGAAAGGCTGGGGGTTACTGGAGCAAACTGGGTACTTGAATGATAGGCAGCATGGCTTTGTCACGGAAGATCCTGCTAGACAAACTTTGTTGAGTTCTATGACTGGGTGACGAGGGCCCTGGACCAGAGCAGGCCAGTGGACGCCCTCTTATTTATTTATTTATTTATTTGTAAATTAGTTTACAACCTTTGAGCCAGAGGCTCGTTTCCAAAGGTACCTCATCACATTGAGGACAAACATAACAAATTTAGGTTACAGAATACATGTAACTGAAATTAGCGTTAACATATTGATTGCATACATTTAGAATTTCGTGGCAATTACATTGACAGCTGGCACAGGCTGGTTATAGCAGAGGTATGGTGCACAGAGGGAGAAGGTGGGGGTGAGGAGTGCCGCCCAGCGGAGCTTGTCAAGTGTAGAGAGACGAGGCCATATTTAGAGACAGGAGCAGCTGCAAGTGTTAAAGAGTTGGCTCAAAGGGCGGTTTTGAAGTTGGAGATGTGGGGGCATTGGAGGTGGGAGCAGGGAGAGTTAAACCAGGATGGGGTTCTGTAGCAGAAGACCTTGACCATGGGTGGTCCTGGATCTGGGGACCAGTAGAGTGGTCTTGTGGGAGGTTCGGGTTGTGATAGTGGGTGGGGTATGGGAATGGAGGATGTCACCCCAGGAGGGAGAGCCAGTAGGGTTTTTTTTGTGAGGAGGCAGGTTTGATAGCGTAGCCATTCATCCAGTTTAAGGAGTTTAGCCTCGGCTATAGAGTTGAATGTATGTGTGTGCCTGGGGGCACCAGTAATCAGTCTGCAGGCCTTATTTAGGATGAGGTGAATTTTGTTGAGGGCAGTCATGTCAGCAGCACCATGGACTGGCAGGCCATAGTCTACAAGGGACAGTACTGAAGACGTGACAGCAAGTGGAGAGCATCAGGGTGGAGGCAGTTTTATGGTAGTAGAGGATGCCAAGCCGTATTAGTGGCAGGAGCAAGGGCATCAATGTGGGTGTGGAATCTGAGGGCTGAATCAAGGTAACCCCAAGGTATTTGTAGGAGCAGACTTGTTCAAGCGGTTGTTTGGTACTAGGGAGTGGGTGGTTGTAGGCTTTGTTTTGGGGTGGGCAAAGAGCATATTTTTTTTAAGATTAATGATGAGTCTGTGCTCCTAAACCAGCTTCGCATCATTGTAGGATTATTGTAGGGAGTTCTGGGAGGAAGGATTATGTGGGTGGCAACAATGACGCATCGTCACAGCATACATAAGAATTTTGCCAGAGCAAGCACTGGGCAGGGTATTTAGATAGAGTGAGAAGAGAAGGGGCCCAGGATGGAGCCCTGGGTACCCCTGAGCAGATGGGATGGGTTTCAGAGAGTGTTCCATTGATTTTTACACACTGTGAGCGAGTGGACGATAGCTCGTGCACCATGCGAGGGGCCAGCAGAGAAACCAGTGTGGCAGAGGGCATCCAGCAGAAGAGGGTGGAGACAGTGTTGAAAACCTTTGAGAGGTCAATGAACACTGCACCAGCTAGGAGCTGGCGCCCAGGGAGGAGTGTAGGAAATTGGAGAACTCAATTAGTGCAGTGCTGGTACTGTGACCAGCACAGAAACTGTGCTGCTCTGGGTATAAGATGTTATGCTTAGTCAGATAGTCAGTGATTTGAATGGCCACCACTTTTCTAGGGCTTTGGGGGGATTGGTTGGTAGTTGCTGGTGAAGGACCTCTCACTCCCTTTATGAATGGGTGTGACTATGGCTGTTTTCCATGCAGTGGGAAATTGCCCTAGGCAGAGGGATCAGTTAAGTAGGCTGGTGAGTGGGGCAAGGACTTCATCCAGCACCAGCCTGAGAATACTGGGGTCCAGGGAGTCACTGCTGGGACTATTGCCATTTAATGCTTTAATTAGGAGGGGTCTGGCTTCCGGGCAGATACCTTGTAGATGGAAGCTGGGGAGGTAGGCTGGGGAGGGTCAAAGAAATTACTGGGGAGACAGAGCTAAGGTCAGTAAAGGAGGTGCTAAGGCAGTTGGCTATGTAGGCAGGGTCGGTGGAGGTGGATCCATCAATAGTGAGCTGGGATGGGGAGGGAGCTGTTTAATATTGTCACAGAAAGTCCGGGCATACCCCAGGAGGAGGTGAGGGTGGCCTGGTAATGGTCAGCCTTGGCTTTACGGACGGCCCATGAGCACATATTCCGAGCAGCATTGTAGGCCTGTCTCATCAGCCATCTGGCCTGCTTCAGTGACAAGGTGCCAGAGGTTATCCCTATTTCTAAGCATTTGTAGTAAGGCAGGGGCAACCCAGGGTGCACTGTGTTTTTGGATCGAATTTTGGTGAGGGGTACAAAGAGGTCACAGGTCTTGTTAAAGGTTTGGGAGAAAAGGAGAGGGCAGTGTCAATGTTGGGTGCATGATGAATGGGGACCAATTAATCTGGGCGAGAAACTGTTTACATTTTTCAGTCCACCAGGGCAGAGGTGCCTGCAGAGTGTGGTCTGAGCTTTGGGTTTGGGAGTGGGGCGCCCAAAGAAATAGGATAAGGAGTGGTCACTTAGGAAATCCGGGAGGACCTGGATGTTATGGATTTTTTTGGGGCGTGTTGGTGATAATTACGTCCAGAAGGGTACTGGTCTCCTCTTGGGCTTACTCTAGTGTTCTGGGAGATGAATTGCGGCCAGGCCTTGGGCAGCAAAAGAGTCTCAGATCGTGGAAGAGGAGTCGCTGAGCCAGTTTGATGCTAAGGTCCCCCACTAGGATTTGTTCTGCCTTGTGGTGGAGGGTGGCCAGATGTTCAATATATATATTAATGCTGGGTTCTGGTTCTTTGAGAGAACATAGGCAGTGGTGAGATAAAGGGGCCCTGGAGGGTCAGGAGTGAGTTTGGGGGTAAGGACCTGGGCCCCATTTATAAGAGCAGGGGCAGGGAGCACTTGTCTGATGATTGTGTCCCTGGTATAGATTGCACATCCTCCCTGCATTTGCCTACTCAGTCCTCCCAGTATAGGGTGTAGCCTGGGAGGGACACAGAGGAGTCAGGGTGGATTTGGACAGCCAGGTTTCAGCCAGGGCTATGATGTCTGGTTGATGTACCATGGCCCAGCACTGGAGAGCATCACGCTTTTTCAGTAGGCTGCATATGTTCATGGAGGCTGTTCGAATCCAGTGGACCTAGTAGGTGGACTGGAGGGGCAGGGCCTGGGTTAGGATGTATGTTGCCAGATAGGAGTAGTAGGAAGACCAAGGCTCTGGCCAGGGGTGGCAGTATGTCAGCTTCTGTGGGGTACGCTGGGATGGGGAGGAAACCATAGTGGCACAAGGAATGGGCAGGGTTCAAAAGGTCGTGAGGGCAAGGACAAGTTGCAACCATGGGGAGGCAGGATAGGCAGTGGGGGACAGCGAGGGAGGTGGGTGCCATGGGCCAGGGTACATGATCAGTGTAGGGTGGGATCGGACTAAGTCAGGGAGAGTTGGGGGTGCTGGTACAAGTGGGCCAGGGAGATGTCTGACTGATGGGATGCGGGTACTAGCAAGTAAATGAGGGGAGACATTTAAGGAGAGGGTGTACAAACATAATGCCTAACGGTAGCAGCAGGGCAGAAAGGTTCAAGTATCTTGGCTGTCCTCAGGAAGCGTGGATACCACTTTGGTGTAGTAGTAGGGTCACAGACTCTGGTGGACAGGGTATAAGTTTTAGACCCTGGTAGGGCGGGTGAAAAAGGACCTGGGTGAGAAATGGGGATCCAGATTCTGGTTGACTCAGCAGGCTGGGTTTGGGCCAAATCCAGGGTGGAAATAGTGACTCCTAGTGGTCACTGAGGGTTAGTGGCAGGCTGGGTGAGGGTCCAATGGTAGGGGCAGGGGTCAGCACGAGGGCTAGCTAGGAGGCTGGGTATAAGGGTGAGGTGGGAAGAAGCAGAAATGTGAGTAAGGGAGAGAAGTAGTGTGTGTGTGGGCAGAGGAGTTCCATGAAGGAGGAGGAGGAGGAGGAGATTCAGGTAGTAAACAGTGGTGAATAGTCAGAGGGTCCTCTGGTGGCTGGCAGGTATAACCTGCAAATGGAAAAGTGGGGACTTAGTAAAGCAATAGATAGGAAGTGATGTCACGAGAGAGCAACTATAGAGTAGTAATGAGCCTGGATTGGTGGGCAGTCAACGACACAGTGTGACTAATGGCTAACCCCCTCATGGTGCTGTTTCTGGAGGTAGAAGTTAATACCTCTTTGGCACCTGCTGATGTCCGCCTCCAGGAAGGAGTGCTGTGTGGGTTGCTGTCGGCATCTGGTGGGCCGAGGTCTGTTGGAGGCCTATGTGGGAGAGGAGACAAAGGGTTGATTTCGTATGCAGCGGAGACCGAATCGCTACTGCGCATGCGCAGGAAATTGTTCCAATACTAGCTCCTCAGGAAGATGGCGATTTCTCCCCAGCCATGCTGAAAATAGGCAAGTAAGCATACAATGCAGGTTCAAAATTCTGTATAACAAGGTTACTGATTACAGAGATATCACAAGTATTGCAGTTACTAGAGAGCCCGCCTCACAGTACCCTTCCAGATTAGCTACATGGCAAACAAGTCCACATAAGTAGTTTGAAAGAACTGTTGAAGTCTCTTAAAATGAAGACCTCCCCAAACAAGGGTGCTGTTGCTGGAGGTAGTTAATTACCTCTTTGGCACCGGCTGATGTCCGCCTCCAGGAGGGAGCACTGTGTGTGTGTGTGTGTGTGTGTGTGTGTGTGTGTGTATGGGCTGCTGTCGGCCCAACCAAGCAGTTGTACGGTGGAAGGATCACTTCCGCCTTCTGGAGGTAATTCCTGGTGATGCATCCCAGCATCCTATTTACCCCTTGTCACTGCCCTCCTACAAATAAACCCCAAGCTGGGTTACTAGTGGGTTCCCCAGGGTCAGTGCTGGGGCCACTCCTGTTCAATGCCTATGTCTCGGACATCAGGAGGGGATCAGGAGTGAGATGAGTCTCTTTGCAGATGACTGAAAGCTGGGTGCAGTGGTGGATGAGGAGGAGGGCAGGGTGGCCTTGCAGGAAGACCTGGAGGCTCTGGAAAGGTGGTCAGAAAATGGAAACTAAAATTCAATGTGGGGAAGTGCAAGGTTCTGCACCTGGGAGTCAGAAATCCAGGCCAGGGGTATACCCTGGGAGAGACATGATTCAAGTTATGGAGGGTGAGAGGGACCTGGGTGTAGTGGTAGATGTCAAAATGAAAAACTCAGAGACCTGTAGGAGGGCAGCGGCAAGGGCAAATAGGATGCTGGGATGCATCGCCAGGGATTACCTCCAGAAAGCGGAAGTGATCCTTCCATTGTACAACTGCTTGGTTAGGGCCACACCCCGAGTATTGTGTGCAGTTTGGAGACCACATTTAAAAGGGACATTACACTCCTAGAGAGGCTCCAAAGGAGGGCAACCAAAATGATCTGGGGCCTGGGGAGAGGACCTATGAGGAGAGGCTCAGGGAGCTCACATGTACACCCTGGAGGAGAAGAGGATGGGGACATGATAGAGGTCTTTAAGTACATGAAAGGGATCAATAAAGGAGGCCCAGTCAGGGTGCCCCAAAGGAAGGAGGGTGGGGCAACGAGAGGTCACTGTGTAAGCTGGAAGGGCAGGCTCAGACGGGAGAGGAGGAGATGTTATTTCACTGAAAGGGTGGTGGAGCAATGGAATGCACTGCCCAGGGAGCTGGTAGAGGGAGACTGTGGACAGGTTTAATTGGGGATGGGACAGGTACAGGTGGAGAGTAAATCTGACCAGGCCCAGTACAGGTGGAACATCTGGGACTGGGGACAGTATAACCCAAGGGGGACACCAAAATCGACCCTCAGTGCAGGTGCTGAAAATCGAGCAGACTCGAGAGACCGTTAGGCCTATTCTGCTGGCATTTTAGTATGTTAGTATATTGTGTGTATCCCGCCATTGCCTGTGGTAGGAATGCATGCACGAGGACTGACAGTAAGCCTTTTCTTGTTTTTAAAACATGAACTGACTTTTAAAACCCTTTACCATGTTTCATAAAAATGGTGTAATGACTCTGGGAGGTGTATGTGTGTGTGGGGGCTGGGGTCCTGATCGGTAATGCCAGTCCCACAGTGAACCACACAGGCCTTTGACTTTGTGGTTAACCATAAATGGGTGAGATTAACTCCTAGTAACCCGCACCCATTGTGCCTTGCCACTTAATTATATATCTGCATGGCGCCATGGGCCAGTGGAATGGACTGTGCAGAGAGGCGGTTGAAACTAAGACTGTGGATAAACTGGTGGGAAGGAACTAAAGGAACAGTGGGGCCTACAGGCAGAAGATGGCCCAGGATACTTGGGGAAGGGGTTGACAGTCAATCTCTAGGGCAAATGGATCTCCAAATCCAGCCCAGTATTAGGCCAAGGATGGAATTAGGCAGAAAATGGGCAGACTGGATGGAGCTCTCAATTTTTCCTGCTGATACAATCTACTGTATGCTTCTATAGTTTGTTCTTTCTCTCTATCTATCTATCTATCTATCTATCTATCTATCTATCTCTCTCTCGCTCTATCATAGTACATGTCATAGCTATCATATTACATGTAGATAAGATTTGTTTATTCATTACAGGTAACTGGTAAGAAGGACCACGGTTATCCATTTCCTATTTCTAGGGTACAGACTCGCACTTGTGAAAAGAAATGCTAGTTTTTCTTTCTTCACAATTTTCTATCCACCCCGTTGCCATTCTAAGAACCATTTGCAGGAACTGTACAGTTATTAATACGCACAAGACAAATGCCGCCTATATCACTTCAGTGTCTAAGATCTTGCATCACGCTGTTAATATATCTCTGAATCACAAGATGGTCCTAAAGGACATGTGATCTTGCCCCAGGCAGATGGTCTGTTCTAGTAATACAAACTGATACTGTAGTTCTGAGCTCGAGCTTGACGAAAAGCCAAAAGTGCAGGTGATTGAGAATGGCAGATTTATGGGTAGGTCGTGGAGCACAATTGATAGCGCTGCATTCTTTGGGGTAAGAGATAGCGCTGCATAGGAAAAACACGGAAAGAAGTCCAAGTTCAGTTTCTTGGTCAGTCTTCAAATACAGAGGAAAAGGGACCAGAAAATTGCCTAATATGTTGAAGTGGAGGTGTTCCAAGCAGTCAAAGCAAATGATTGTGGTAAGTATTCCACTTTTAAAACGAAACTCATGGATACTTTAATAATTTCTTTAAAGAAAACCCCAAAGTGTAGCCTATTTCTGCAGCCTTTGCAAGGATTTGCACACGGTCAGTATCTATAAAAAGTATACACTTAGTTTTGTCAGACTCTCAGCATGGCTGCAGTTAAATCTGAAGTCATTTAGTCTTATTGTGCAATTCATTTAATTTGCCTCCTTTCATTTTCTGGGCCAACTGAACGCTTGGGGCTCATCAAAACCTGATCATCCAAATTTGTTGTCATTACAACAGCGGCAGAGGCATGAGAATTAGATCTGTCTTTGTGGGTATTCCTTATACCTTCACTTCAATAAAAAATTCAGGGTTTAGACACTGAATGTGATCAAGCCACATTTAACCCATTTTAGGGCATGATTTTCAGAGTTATTTGAGTGTTTTAAATAGGCATTTTGGTGATTTATTTATTTATTTAAATTTTGGTGACCCGAAAGGCACACTGAGCTGAAGCTCGTTTCAGACGCGACTCGGTGCAAAGTAACAATTGTGTTAGAAAACATTAGTTACAGTGAAAAGTAAGTTACATAGAGTTTACAGCTATGTGCAATATACAAAGGTAAAATATGAACTGGCACGATGCGTAACAAAAGATGGTGCATTTGTTACAAGGCAAGGAAAAGATGGGCATGTTTAGTAATATTCAGCTGCCCACATTTGTGTGAGCTGAACAGGGGTAAGTGCATACAGTCCTCCTAAGAGCAGAAGAAAGTGACTCCATGGAAATGATGAGCTTTTCCATATAGTTACAAGAAAATAACATTCACTTATTAAAACAAAAAGATTTCTTTAAAATGATTTAATCAAAGAGCCACTGGCATTTCTGGCACCTTACAAAAACAATTTTTAGACAAATTTCTGCTTACTTTAGGTCTTCTGTTTTTTATAACTATGGATGGCAGTAACTAGGTAAAGCTTATAGGCACACAATGCCTGTTTTCAGGGCCAACCCCAGAGCACTGAGGAGGTTATGACTTGCTCAGGGTCACACAATATGCAAGTGGAGGTTGTGGGAATCAAACCCAGATCTGCTGGATGTACCAAGCTTATTTTGGTTACTCTAGTCTCTGGGTGATACTGCCATGTTCACAGTGAAAATGTTGTCTTCTAAGCTTTATCTGCTCTGCTGCTTGTCAACATCTGATGCCACAATCCCTTTTGTGACGTCACACTGTAGCTGTGAAAGTTTTATGAAATCATAATTAGCAGATTCTATTTACTTTCTACTGATGCCCTCTTTCTGTCTCCACCTCCCATTTCCCTGTGGAGCTCCCAAGGAACACCCAACCCTTTCACCCTCCTACCTGTGGTTGTATTCTCCATTTGTCCTGGATTATCCTCAGGGAGGACAGGGTGAGGGATTTACCAATGAGCTTCTTGTGTCATCATGAGGTGCCATGATGGGGAGGGGTTCCCACATATTGCAGGGTCCATTGTTGCAGATGCTGGGGACATTTTTCCATTTTTCTCCTCTCCCTGGGACGCTACGCAGTACCATCAGGGATACACATATGCAAAGCATGCCTGTGCAGATGACCACGATGTCCCCAGCCCTCCTCAGTTCACCAACCACACTACCACCTGTGGTCACCCAGGTGACAGCGTAGCAGCAGAGAATGGAACCCTTCCTCCCTGGAGGAGGAGGAGGAGATCATCATCTGGGACAGTCAACCTCCTCTCCTGGTCGGCCCACAACAATCCAGGCCTTGTCACGAACCCAGATCGCAGCGTCATGGGCAGTAGCTCTTCCTCAGCATCATTAGGCTAACTATAATAGCAGATTATGATGTCAGGGTGTAGACAAGCAGCCAGACAAAAGTCTAGAGGACAGTGATTCTGTTGCCATGTTAGTATACGGTCATAAATTGCCCATCTTAACATTTTCACCATTCCAGCTGCACATGCCCCAGCACCCAGCACTTACTTTGCACCCCAGCACCTACCTGTCATATTCCCCGACAAGGCCCCCTGGCTGCACTGGTCTCCGCCCTTGCCCACCTCCCCATATCTCCACTCCTGCCCCACCCCAACCACCTCCCCGCATCCGCCTACCCCTGCACATCTCCTCCCGCCGATCTCCCACCTCACTTCCACCCTCCTTCCCTTGTCTTGCTCTGCGCTCATAGCTCAAGTCTTTGTACTAGTTATTACATGTCTGTAAGTCAATGACTATATGTTTGTTACTAAAAATTATGACTGTTGCACATCACTTGACGGGAACCTTTGTAAAAGAGGTTCGCCTCAAAGGTATTGTAATCCTAGATTGAAATAAATAAAATAAAAATAAATAAAATACATAGAAACATAGAAGTTGATGGCAGATAAGGACCACAAGGCCCATCCAGTCTGACCATTTTTACTACTTTTGAATGTGCCGTCAGTCTCTTTGCTCTGTCAATGGCCTATCTATTCAGACTCATCAGTACTAATCCCTTATGCCCAATCCCATGCCTGTTTGAAGCCCTGTCCTGTATTCATATGCACCACTTCCTGAGATAGGCCGCTCCATGCATCCACCACCCTTTCTGTGAAAAGAACTTCCTCACATTACCCCTTAATCGGCCTCCTCTAATCTCATGCTGTGTCCTCTTGTCCTGCTATTTTTCATATATTGAAACATGTTAGACTCTTTCACCTTGCTAATGCCCTTAAGGTGTTTGAATGTTTCGATCATATTGCCTCTCTCCCTCCTTTGCTCTAAGGTATACATATTGAGCTCCGTTAATCTGTCCTCATATGTCTCTCTGATGCAGTCCCTGCACCATTTGGCTGCCCTTCTGACTGCCTCAGTTTGGTTAATGTCCTTGTGAAGGTGTGGCCTCCAGTACTGCATGCAGTACTCCAGATGGGGCCTAACCAGTGTCTTGTAAAGAGGATCATTAGCTCCTCTTAAGACTTATAGATACCCTGCTAATACACCCCAACATCCCCCTAGCCTACCTACTGCTTTAATCGCCTGCTTGGATGATTTCAGGTCATCTGTGAAGATGGATGCCCAAGTCTCTTTCTTCCCTTGTGACTGCCAGCAACTCCCTCCCAACCTACAGGTACCTTCAGGGTTTCTCTTCCCTATGTGCATGATCTTGTACTGCTTTGCGTTAAACGGAGGCAGTATAGCGCAGTGGTTTAAGGCTCTGAGCTGCAAATCTGGTGACATCCAGCAGACCAGACCTGGGTTTGAATCCCACAGCTTCCACTTGCATACTGTGTGACCCTGGAGCAAGGCGCTTAACTTCCTGTGCTCCCATGTCGCTGTAAAAACTTTCAGCTTAGTGTGCTACTCCTGGTTAAACAACTAAACCCCAGTTGCCACTCTTCCACCATTTTGCCAGTTTATCCAGATCTCTTCTCATTCTGCCCACACCATCTGGATCATCTACTCTGTTGCAGATCTTGGTGTCATCTGCAAACAAAACCTTACCCTCCAGTCCATCTGCAATGTCACTGATGAAGATATTGAAGAGGACTGGCCTCAGGACTGAACTCTGAGGTACCCACTTGTGACTTGCATCTGTTCTGACTGCATACTGCTTACCACCACTTCTGTGTTCTGCCAACTTCGGACCCACCCCGAGCCTACCCAGCTTATTAATCAGTCTTCTATGTGAACAGTATTGAAAGCTTTGCTGAAGTCAAGGTAGTCGACATCAACTGCACCCCTTGGTCCACCACTCTGGTTACCCAGTCAAAGAAATCTCTGAGATTAGTCTGACAGGACCTTCCTGTTGTAACCCATGCTGTCTTGGATCCTGTGCTCCTCTGGATTCCAGGTGTTGCACTATCCTTTCCTTAAGGGTGCCTTCATAATCTTGCCCACTACTGAGGTAAGACTGACTGGTCTGTAGTTCCTGGCTCTTCCCTGCTACCACTTCTATGGAGCGGGATCACGTGATCCCTCTCCAGTCTTCTGGGACCTCTCCTGTGCTCAGAGACTCACTAAACAGTACTGATAATGGCTCTGCTAGTTCCACCCTTAGCTCCTTTAGTACCCTGGGATGTATGCCATCAGGGTCCCATTGCCTTGTCCACCCTGAGCTTATCAAGCTCTTGTAGGACCCTTTCTTTTGTGAAGGGACTAGTGCACTTCTCCTCCCACTGTGTCCATGGTGTTGAGCTGTGGACCCTGCCCTCACCTTCTCTCGTAAATACTGAGCAAAGTATCATTAGATAGATGCTTTATATGGTCCTCTCACATGCCCCTTATCCCTTTGATCTTAGCAGTACCCTCTGGACTTTCTCCTTTCACTAATGTATCTATAAAGTCTTGTCACCTTCTTTTACTGTTTGTGCTAGTGTTTCCTCGGTTTTGGCCTTTGCCTGCTTACTGCTTTCCCACCTTCCTTTAGGGAAGTTTGGTATGCCTCCTATCTTCATCCCTGCGTTCCCTTATATTTGCTGATGGCCAGCCTTTTGGCTCTGACCTTTTCTGCTACTGTTTTGAGAACCAAAGTGGTTTCCTTCTTCTTTGCACTTCCTTTTCTCTCTAACACAGCAGGATGTTGCTTCAAGAAATAAAAAGAGATAGCTAAACACTGAAACTAGAACAGAACCAAAAGATGTCTAAATATGAGTGGTTGGATTTTCAGCCAAACATTGGGAACTTGCAGCACAATCATTCTGCATCCCCTATGCTTACACTCACACTTTTAGGCCAGCTAAAAGGCAGTCTCTGTATTGTTCAATATGTAACCCCTGCAAATGGGGGTTCCAAAAGACTTCCAGGAGCTTGCTTGAATGCTCCAAGCCTGAATGGTGTTTGGCTTAAGCCATTTATCAGTGAGTGTTTTTGGAACCTCTGGTACTGTCTCTTTGAGAGCTGTCTGCTTGCAGACATGGTTGGTTGTATGAGGGGACTGTGTGTTTCTTTGATTGAGTGCCACTCGGCTGCTGCCAATTCACTTCATTTTGCGGGTCGCTAGGAGTGCAAGGGAGCCTATCTGAAGGATGTAACTGTTTGCCAGAAATAATTTAGAGTAGTGATGAGGTTGCAGTTTGTCTGGCCTGCTTTCTTTGCGGTCAGGGCTGTGTCTGCTGGTTCCCCATTCTGGTTTTGAACTGCTGAACTGGACCAATCAGTGTGGGGTAAGCTAGCTCTAAAATGGTGCCTTGGACGAATCAGAACTTGGACTCATAATCTGAGCCAGCCACAAGAGGATTGTATGGGCAGTGACTCTGGGAGATGTAGTTTAGACTTCAGTGCCTTTTTGGACCAATAGCAGCAGTCTATTGTGAGTGACAGCCAATCCAGTCAAGAACTGGGAGGAACTCAAAGGAAGTGCCGGTTTTGTCGGTTGGAGTTTCAGTTGAGCTTTGGCAGTGAAGAAGAAGGAGCCCTGTGCTTTTCAGTGTGCAGTTTTAGTCAAAACGTGTGTAAGGCCCAGAGTTCCGGTCTGCAGCTTGTGAGGACTGAATCCGTCCTGTGAAGAATCAAAGGATCTCTGAAGAGTAGAAACCAGGCTCACCCTGTAGAAGACTGGAAGAATTGCTGAAAATTGCACTCGGTCTGTCAGGAACTGAATCTGCTGTGTGTTCTCCAGGTATTGTGCAGTAATTGCGATTGGGATACAGATGCAGCCTGCCTGGTATAGTGCTTTCTTTTATATGGATGTGTGAAGAGGTTTGTGTACCTCAAGTGAGCCCTGCTGACATTGAAGGACCCTATCTTATTTGGAGGTCGTGAGTACTAATTCAGGGTCGCCTCCTGTTGAATTGCCACATTAAATCCAAATGGAATTACTGTACTGCTGACTGTTTAATTCTCCTTTCTCTGTGTGAAAGGGCCCTACCAGCTGTCACGGTTTGGACTAGCCACTGGGCTTGGGTACCCAGGGACAGTAACTGATAGGGATAGGCCTGTGCACAGAGCCATAGGTAGATTATTAGAGTGATAAGCTAATTAACCTGATTTCCCCTGTCCTTGTTATATTCCCTAAATAAATCAGAGCTGCTTGTTTCAGCAAAGTTATACTGCCTGAGGTATTTGTCTATGTTAAAGTACTGTACTGTGATTGTTGCACTGTATCTCATTTCACAGGAGGACCCAGTGCGGAACCAGACCTGGGGTAAGTGTATACTGTGAAGGTAATTCTGATATATTGTGGGCCACTAGTGGGAAGAAAGGGGGTTGCAGTGTCCCAGAGGGCTGTGACCAAGTTAGTTTAACTATTGCAAACCCTGACCTCTGGGTGGAGGCACCCGCCATTGGATCCAGGCCCCTCAACCTGTAGTGACAAATCAGGCAGGGGTAGTAGCCCTGGGATAGCGCCATCTAGGGGTTACATCTTGGAGGCTCACCGCTGGGATTGTGTGCCCTCTAGTGGCCATATTTACGAACCACTGTTAAGAAAAAATGGGTACCCGACAGAAGTGGCTGTGCCGGCTGGTGGAGTGGTGTACTGGAGGAGATCGACCCCCAAATGCTATGCTTATCCTGGACATCCCCTGGGTATCAATACGGACACTGTGCAGGAGTACTTTCCAAGGTGGAAGGTTTACAAAACCCTGTGGTGGTGGGTCGGCATGCTAATCTGCTCACCCACACTTTCCTGGCCCTAGTAGAGTTTAGGATCCCATAGATAGCTCCAAAGTGCCACAGACCATTACCCCAGAGGAGCCCTCACTGCTTGGAGAGTGATAACTAAGGACAGTAAGACCTGGGGAATCAGCCCCACCACTATCTGAAACTTTGAGGAGAAATTTGCTGAATGGTTGCTGGGAGAGGGAAAACTGTGGAGGACTTGAAGAAACTATTCTTGCCACCTGGGGTGTTCCTCCCAACACCCTCTCCTGCTCCAGTGCCCGTAATGGTGGCTGAACCAATGCAGACTCCTATTTCTGCACCTGCCATTAGTCACGACTCTTACGAAGGTTGAGGATCTTCTCTGGCACCCTCCCACCCCAAGGGAGGATGACTGGGAGACCTGGATAGACTATGTTGCCCCCAAGTGCTAGAATGGCAATGCTCGGAGCCAAAGCGAAGAGGGTTAGTGAGAGCCTCGAGGTCCTGCCCTGGCTACCATTCATGCTAAACGGGCCAGTAACCCTGAAGTGACTGCACAGGCCTATCTTGAGGCCCTGGAGATGTGTGTATGGAGCCCAGATTCTGATGAGGACCTATGGTGGAGAGTAAGAGATGCACAACAGTACCAAGGAGTTGTTGTCTGTGTATGTATCTCGGCTGGAAAAATTTTTGCAAGAATGCCTCAGAAAAGGTAGTTTGCCAGCGATTGAACTGGACGAACCAGGCTGGACAGGATCCTAAGTCTGCCCCCTTCTCAGAACTGCTGTTGCTGCTAGTTACGCCTGGCAGATCGACTGGAATCCCACCCTCCTATGATGAGTTAATGAGAGAAATTCGAGAGTTGAGAAAGACGACCTCGGGAGGGACCTGCACCAACAGCTGTGGCTACGACCCGAGTGACTGAGGGTGACCCATCAAGTGAAGTTCAGGGGCAGAGGTTGACAGTCAATGAGTGCTCTGACAAGGAAAAAGATATGCCACAATGGGGCGAACTGTTGAGAGAGATCCGGGAATTAAAAACAGTCCTTTATGAAGGCCACGCCTGCAAGTGGCCCTGACCTATATCCGACTGCATCTGCTATGGGGTGGGTACCACCCATGTATCTCCTGCTGATAACAGCTCCAAACTCAATTCCTTGACCATGGAAGTGGAGAAATGACGAGATGTCTCCAAATGCTTATCACACCGCAGACAGAGATGGCACCCAGGTTTCCAGTTAGTAATACCCGCCCTGGCTCCCAGTGTGGCGCCTCGCCAGCTCAAACTCCAGAAAGTATGTTTTGCTATAATTGTGGGAAAGATGGGCACATGAAAAGGGAATGCCAGTCCCCAAAAGACACTGACAAAGTTGCATATAGGCTACAAGGAGAGCCTGGAGAAGAAATCAGTGGTTAAGAGGCACGACATGATCCCAGTGAGGGCACCAAAATGCTAATTCACGTCCTTTGTGGCAAAGTCAGTTGCCCAGGCCCCCACCTACCGCCTCCAGACTGGTCCAGAATAGTGGGTCCCTCCATGGAGACCACTGTAAAGGTGAATGGAGTGTCTACAAGAGCTGTATTAGACAGTGGCTCCCAAGTGACAATTATGTTCCAGGATTGGTATCAGAAGCATTTGTCAGGCGTACCTTACAACCATTAGAAGGACTGCATGTATGGGGTTAGTGAGAAGGCCTACCCTATTCCGGGTATATCCGAATTTGGCTGTCTTTCCCACCTCCGTGGCTGGAGTGGCGAACAAGTAGAGACCCTAGCCTTAGTGTGCCCCCCACTGGACTGTATGATGGTGTCCCTTTGTTGATTGGAACAAATGCTCATATGTTCGGAAGGCTGGCACAGTTGTGTTATGAAAACAGGGGTCAAAGACTAGTAGAGCTTTAAGGTTCGGCTTTAATTAAGAAGGCCTATGAGGCACAGAGAGATGCTGAAAAACAGAACCAGAGGAACCGGTCGGAATTGTATGGAAGAAGGATCCTGAGTCTCTGATCCTGGCGCCAAATGCCCAGTGTACCTTACAGGAGAGGTCCGTATCAGAAAGGATGTTAAGAATAAAATATTAATGTTGGATGCACCAGGCAATGGAAAATTGCCAGAGGGACTGCTGGTCAAGCCTAGTATTTTGCCCGCTAGAGCCCATGCTTATGCCAGAAGGGTAATGGTCCAAGTTCATAATATGTCTGAAAGAGACATTCGAGTAAACAGAGGTTGCATCCTGGCTAATGTGCATTGTGCAGACACTGCAGTGCTACCCAGCAGCAAGAGTTCAAGGAAGAATGACAGAGTAACGCCTGACTTGTTTGATTTCGACGACTCCTGCCAGCTGAATGGAAAGTGAGGATCAGTGAGAAGCTTGCCCAGAGAGACCAGGTGTTTTCTTTAAAGGAATGGGATGTAGGATGCGTGCAGGAGCTGAGCACAATATCCGCTGCATGACGAAAGACCATTTCGTGAGAGGTCTCGACGCCTGGCACCTGCTGACATAGATGATGTGAGACGGCATCTGCAAGAGATGTTAGCTGCTGGTGTAATACAAGAATCCAGAAGCCCTTATGCTTCCCCCATTGTGGTAGTGAGAAAAAGAATGGAACAGTAAGGATGTGTGGATACTCGCACCTAAACGTGGACTATCCCTGATCAGTACACAATGCCCGCATTCAGGATGCTTTGGACTGCCTAAGCGAGAACAAGTGGTTCTCTGTGCTGGATCTCATGATGGGTACTACCAGATCCCGATAGCCCCAGGGACCGTGAGAAGCGGCCTTTATCTGTCCAGCTTGGCTTCTATAAATTCATGAGGATGCCTCAAGGGATTTCAGGTGCCCCAGCCACTTTTCACCATTGATGGAGCGTGCAGGAGACATGAACTTACTAGAGTGCCTGGTATACCTAGATGATGTTATGTGTTTGGCAGCTCACTGGAGGAACATGAGAGCAGATTATTTAAGGTATTGGACCGACTGGAGGACTTTGGCCTTAAACTGTCCATTGATAAGTGTCAATTCTTTCAAACATCAGTAAAGTATGTGGGACACATAAGTATCCACCAAGGAATAGAGACCGACCCAAGTAAAGTTGAGGCCTTGACCACCTGGCCACAGCCAAAAATCTAAAAGAACTGCAAAGATTCCTGGGATTCTGTGGTTATCTCGGTAGCTTCATCAAGGACTATTCAAGAGTGATCCGCCCTTCTCTAACCTTACTCAAGGGTATCCTAACCCACAAAAATACCAAAGTCAGCATCCTCAAGACTGAAAGAGTGTATTTTCATCCGAGTGAAGTATTTGGGCCCGCTGGACTCTGATTGTGAGACTGCTTTTCATGAGATCATATATCAACTTACCCATGCTCCAGTGCTGGCCTATGCTGATCCAAGAAAACCTTACGTCCTGCACACTGATGCTAGCTTGGAAGGGTTGGGGGCTGTGTTGTACCAAAACACGAGAATGGCCTGAGACCAGTGGCCTTTGCCAGTAGAAGCCTGACCCCATCCGAAAAGAACTATGCTGTACATAAGTTAGAGTTCCTAGCTTTGAAGTGGGCTATTGTTGACCAATTCCATGAGTACTTGTATGGGGCTAAAATACTAGTAAAACTGACAATAATCCTTTGACCTATGTGCAGACCTCAGCTAAGTTGGATGCCACTGGCCATAGGTGGCTTTCTGCATTATCTACATATGACTATGTCTCGAATACCGAGCAGGTCTGAACCACATAGATGCTGATGCTCTCCCGGAGGCCTGTTCCTCAGAATGATTGGGTCCGATTGGCAGAACCTGACATTCGGGCACTCTGCCGGAAGTTTGACAGGGAGGAACAAATGTCCACAGACGCAGTGGACTGCATAGGTGGATTGCTTGGGAGCCTCTGAGAATTGCATACCTGCTGCTTATTGCCACTTTTCTGCAATAGACATTGGTGCACTGCCTCAGCTGCACAATGACAGTATTCAGTGGGCTCAATCCCGCGATCCCATGATCAAAGCAGCTTTAGAAGCCCTCTATGCAGGAAAAGATGTGTCCAAATTACGCTCCACTGATGAGAACTGCACTGTTATACAAAGAAGGTCCTAAGTTGAAACTGATCAATAAACTGTTATACAGAGAAACAGTAGACAGAGGGGACAAGTGACAAACAACAACTAGTGCTGCCCACTGCTTTTCGAGACTCAGTACTGAGGTCCTTGCACAACCATAGGGCACCTTGGTATAGACAGAACACTTGACTTGGTGAGATCCAGATTCTATTGGCCTAAGATGGGGGCTGATGTGGAGCAACACATCGAACTTGTAGTCGCTGCTTACAGAGAAAGCTTTGCCCCAGAGGGCTGCCCCCTTGTTAACATCACCACCAGTGCACCCATGGAGCTGGTCTGTATTGATTTTCTGAGTTTGAGTCAGATCAAAGAAATATCAGTAATGTGCTGGTGGTCACTGACCATTTCACGAATATGCCCAAGCTTTCCCCACCAAAGATCAGAAAGCATCCACTGTGGCCAAAGTACTTGTAGAAAACTTTTTGTTCACTATGGGGCTCCACAAAGAATCCATTCTGATCAAGGGAGAGACTTTGAGAGTCGTCTGATCAAAGAGATGCTTTCTCTGTGGGGAGTCGCAGTCCAGAACCACTCTTACCACCCCAGGGGGACCCACAGCCTGAACGTTTCAACCGCACTTTGCTAGATATGCTGGGCACCTGCACCCAAAGGACAAGCCTAGATGGAGCCAACAAATTAGCACCTGGTACATGCTTATAACTGCACCAAAAGTGATGCCACTGGATTCTCCCTACCGCCTGATGTTTGGAAGAAAGCTCGACTACCAGTAGATGTGTTTTGGGGTCTCTCCTGATGGGGTTCAAGCTGACAACTATTTACAGTATGTGCAAAGTTAAAGGCCCAAGCTAACTCATGCGTACCAACTGGCTCAAACCATGGCTGCCAAAAGAAATCTGGCCAACAAAGAAAGGTATGATAAAAGGTGAAAGCACAGGAACTCCAGGAGGGAGATCGGGTATTGCTAAGAAATCTGGGACTGCATGGCAAGCACAAGATTGCTGACAGATGGCACCATCTCCCTCACATTGTAGTGGGCAAACTAGATGATCTGCCAGTGTACAAAGTAAGGCCTGAGAATAATTCAAAGATGTAAAAACAATGCATAGAAATCATTTACTGCCCATTGGACAAATCTTAATTGAGTCTGAGCCCTTAAGATGCCCCTCTGGACCAGTGACTAGAGCTGCTGCTAAGAAAAGATCAAGAAAGTCTGCACCTACAGAAGCAAAGTTAAAGTGTTCCCCTCCACAAGTCCCAGTTGAGCATGACTGTCAGTCCATATCGGAAGAAAGTGAGAGTGACTTTGAATACTATCCTTCTACGAACTGAGTCAATTGTTTGGGGCAATCCCTAGTCAATACTGGAGACAAAGCTGGGCCTTCTGGACTGTCTAAGCCCCCAGCTTCATCCCTGGAGCCAATGCTCCCAGAAAGTGAAGTGCAAAGCATCAGATCAGATAAAATGGAATCATTGTGCATGGTTGAACTGTTTGAGCTTTCAGGGAGAAAATGATAGATTGGGGCAGACTGGTGATACACCGAACAAGAAGAGTATTTTGAGTGCCCTGACAGTCCACTGCCAGTGTCCGAAAACTCTCCATGCGAGCCAAATGTTGTGGACTCAGAAACTGCAACTCCTGGAGCTGAAAGTGCCCCAAGTTCTAGCCTCTCTACCCCCATGGAGACTCCCTGACAAGTGAGGACAATGCTGAAAATGAGGCTCAGAGTGCAGGACTATAACAGTTCCCCTAGAAAGACTGGTCGAGCTGTAAAGCCTGTGGTGCACCTCAGTTGTGATTCACTTGGGAGGCCTGTGGACTTGCCTCTCAATGTTGTCCATAAAGGAGTGTATGTGTCCCGAGCTCATTGCCCAAACTGAGCATCAGTGCTAACTCCAAGTTACTTGTGTTGCCCTCTAAGTATGGTGCCTTGCCCCATCCAGCCCAAGGTAACTGCTAGGGAAGGGCCCCTCTCTTCAGGTTTCATGTACAAGAGGTAATAACTTGAGTTATGGTACAATGTGTATGTAATACTGTGTAAGAGTGACGTACTGCAATGTTTCAGAAATGTGTTCTTGGTAAAATGATATATTGACTGATGATTACATATGCGAGCCTAATGCAAATGTATATGGTTGCAGTTGAAACTTATGGGGTACTTGCTTGGCCGGACGTCCAAGCTTTCCCAAACCAGGAAGGGTGTAACCCCCTGCAAATGGGGTTCCCAAAAGACTTCCAGGAGCTTGCTTGAATGCTCCAAGCCTGAATGGTGTTTGGCGTTTAAGCCATTTATCAGTGAGTGTTTTGGAACCTCTGGTACTGTCTCTTTGAGAGCTGTCTGCTTGCAGACATGGTTGGTTTGTATGGGGGACTGTGTGTTTCTTTGATTGAGTGCCACTGGGCTGCTGCCAATTCACTTCATTTTGCAGTCGCTAGGAGTGCAAGGAACCTATCTGAAGGATGTAACTGTTTGCCAGAAATAATTTAGAGTAGTGATGAGGTTGCAGTTTGTCTGGCCTGCTTTCTTTGCGGTCAGGGCTGTGTCTGCTGGTTCCCCATTCTGGTTTTGAACTGCTGAACTGGACCAATCAGTGTGGGTAAGCTAGCTCTAAATGGTGCCTTGACGAATCAGAACTTGGACTCATAATCTGAGCCAGCCACAAGAGGATTGTATGGGCAGTGACTCTGGGAGATGTAGTTTAGACTTCAGTGCCTTTTGGACCAACAGCAGCAGTCTATTGTGAGTGACAGCCAATCCAGTCAAGAACTGGGAGGAACTCAAAGGAAGTGCCGGTTTGTCGGTTGGAGTTTCAGTTGAGCTTTGGCAGTGAAGAAGGAAGGAGCCCTGTGCTTTTCAGTGTGCAGTTTTAGTCAAAAAGCGTGTATAGGCCCAGAGTTCCGGTCTGCAGCTTGTGAGGACTGAATCCGTCCTTGAAAAGAATCAAAGGATCTCTGAAGAGTAGAAACCAGGCTCACCCTGTAGAAGACTGGAAGAATTGCTGAAAATTGCACTCGGTCTGTCAGGAACTGAATCTGCTGTGTGTTCTCCGGGTATTGTGCAGTAATTGCATTGGGATACAGATGCAGCCTGCCTGGTATAGTGCTTTCTTTTATATGGATGTGTGAAGAGGTTTGTGTACCTCAAGTGAGCCCTGCTGACATTGAAGTACCCTATCTTATTTGGAGGTCGTGAGTACTAATTCAGGTCGCTCCTGTTGAATTGCCACATTAAATCCAAATGGAATTACTGTACTGCTGACTGTTTAATTCTCCTTTTCTCTGTGTGAAAGGCCCCTACCAGCTGCCACGGTTTGGACTAGCCACTAGGGCTTGGGTACCCAGGGACAGTAACTGATAGGGATAGGCCTGTGCACAGAGCCACAGGTAGATTATTAGAGTGATAAGCCAATTAACCTGATTTCCCTGTCCTTGTTATATTCCCCTAAATAAATCAGAGCTGCTTGTTTCAGCAAAGTTATACTGCCTGAGGTATTTGTCTATGTTAAAGTACTGTACTGTGATTGTTGCACTGTATCTCATTTCACAGGAGGTCCCAGTGCCGGAACCAGACCTGGGGTAAGTGTATACTGTGAAGGTAATTCTGATATATTGTGTGGGCCACTAGTGGGAAGAAAGGGGGGTTGCAGTGTCCCAGAGGGCTGTGACCAAGTTAGTTTAACTATTGCAAACCCCTGACACCTCTGGGTGGAGCACCGCCATTGGATCCAGGCCCCTCAACCTGTTAGTGACAAATCAGGCAGGGTAGTAGCCCCTGGGATGCAGCCATCTAGGGGTTACAAATACATCTGCGACTTGCAGCAAAATGTAAGTCCTGTAATGATCCATGGATCATTATTCGACACATGCAGCTTTATGTTACTGTCAACCACTTGGAAATTTGGTAAATGGGGCACAAGAGTATAAATGTTGGTCCACATTTATGATACTGCAAGCGGCTTCAAACTCCCACCGCCTTTGGCATCATGGCAGAAAATCCAAGCCCAAGCTCAGATATTTAGCTTTTAGTCCTGGCTCTTGAATTGGCTCTGTGCTGGGCAAGCAGCCTCTCCTACTGCCTCCCCATCCTTGGAAATTGCTGCCCTTCTCTTTTACTCTGCCTCACTTCCTGCCTTTAGTGCCTGCAATGGCTTGTTCCTGCTCCCCCTGCACCTGTTACTCCCCTCTTGACCCCTCCTGACTTCTTTCTCTTATTTTCCTGACCCCCCTTTCTGCATATGCCTCCCTAACGTGGGGCTAACAGTGCTGTTTTCCTTGGCCTGTCCTCCATATCCTAGAAGCACTGTGACCCATCGTGCACACCACACTTTAGCATTCTTGCACGTTCTGTACATTTATTTTATTTTTTTTATCAAGTCTAGGATTACAATACCTTTGAGCCATGGTTTTTACAAAGGTTCCACGTCAGGGAAATACAAATTATGGGGAACATCAAGACAGGCATTACAGCAATGTGGCAAACAGAGTACAGATGAATACAGTTCAAGGTAGCATTGTAACAAGGCAGTCAGCTGCATTTGTCAGAGAAAATAGACAACAGATAAGAAGTGCCAGAGTCATAGGGAGAGGGAAGAGGGTGGGAGAAGGAATGTAGGAAGAGTGGCAAGAGGGTGAAAAGTGCAGCATTGGGTATACCAAGATGTGAGGGTAGAATCCAGTGGGGGCAAACTAGAGCAGAAAGGGAAGTGGAGAAACAAGGTTAAGTTAAGCAGTCACAGGAGCTGTTGGTAGTGAGATAGTCCCAGAGCCTAGTTTTAAACATACCAATAGTTGGGGCAGAGGAGATGGTTGGGCTGAGGCCATTGAACCAAGTGGTGCTTCGATAAGCAAAAGAGCGTTGTCCCTGTGAAGTGTGACAGTGGGGGACTTTCAGTAGCTGTAGCATGGATCTCCTAAGGCACCATTTGTTAATTCGGTGTTGTAACAGAGTTGAGACCCCAGAAGGTGCAAGGCCAAGGTAGATTTTTTGACCATGGAGCAGGTGAGAAACTTTATGTGGTTTGATAGTTGGAGCCATCCGTCTGAGTGTACAGGTCACGTGTGGGTGAGACAGTGAGCACCAGTGATGAGCCGACATGCTTTATTTAAGGTACAGAATGGCGATTGCCTGTATTTTTAGCATTTTCGAATGTCTCTTAATATTCTGTTTTGTATGTATTCCTCTTCCCCCTTCCCCAGGGTTGCACCTGAAATGAGCCTTGGCCGGTGTGCCTTTCCAGTTAGCAGTTTTAAAATAAATACATTTCTAGGGACATGGATATGTTGTTCATCCCACACTCATTGGCAGGTATCCTTGCCGCTTTAAATCTTGCGGAAGGTCTTCAAGCTTGCTCCTCCCACCCACCGGGTGGTATAACCTCGGCTCCGCCCCATGGCGTAGATCTTCCTTACCGCTTGGAAGCTCAGGTTCCCTCCTTAACGCTCTGCGTTGAGACTGGTTCCTATTTCTCCGTTTACGGATTTAAAAATAAATTTTGCGAAAAGACTTCAGTCTTCTATCCCTCGCGCTGCGATGGACAAATCGACTCCATTTCGGAGATGCCCATGCGGAGCAGAAGATGTCTCGGACGGATCCACCTCCACGTGTGTCTACTGCTTAGGCCTTGAGCTGACCCGCAGGCTTGCGACCTGTGCTCATCTTTCTCGGCCTACGTCCTCGAAGACCGTGCTGCCGATTGCAACTGGGCCGCCCGGAAGCGCTTCTCCGGTGAAGTCCAAGGAGGCCCGGTTGGCGTGTCCGCGGCGGCGGCTCGACGGATCAGCTCGAGCGGATGGTCGCCTCGAAGAGGAGGCAGCGCTGGCTGTATCTTCCTCGGCCGCAGCATTTATCCCGCCTTCTGGGTTCTTCCTACACGGCTTCTTTTAAGGAGCTTTGTCTGTCCTCTCCACTAAGGGAGAAGGGCCTCGTCTGCTGGACCTTATTCTCGGTCCAAAAAGAGGGACAGGGTAAGTCCTCCGCCGACGCCTTGGGAGCGGGAAAGGTCCTTCTTCGCCGCCGACCGCCGGCTCGTCGACCGCCGCCGCCACTGGCCCCACGGTGTCCCCGTCAGGTCAGTTGACCGAGACTCCCACCGATGAAGTCGAGATTTTTCTCGACCCATTGGAAGGGCTGTCGCCTTTAGCAGCCGAGATTCCCTCTCCCGGTTCCCCGGGAGGAGTTGAGGATCCCGTGGGCTCGCCTGTGCCTCGGTTCCGGAGCCCTCGGATGGACCATCCGAGCGAAGGAGTGCCGGTTCGGCCGACACCTCCCCGCACCGACCTCGGAAATTCCGGGACTCTCGGTCTCGGTCTCGGACCTCTTCACGGTCCAGCCGATCCCACCGTCATAGGCGGTCTCGGTCTCGGCACCGCGGTAAGCGGCGTCGCCGCTCGTCCTCGTCCTCCTCCTCGGATGAGGGAGGCTCCGCGAAATTACGCCGACGGTACGAGGACCTTATGTTGCAACAGCCTCCTGGCCGGGAGTAAGCCGACCTCACGCCTTCCCCGCCATTAAGGGCTGCCACCGAGCGGCCGACACACCCTCACTTATCCGAGGAGCCTATACCAGGCCGGTTGTTCGGCCAAACCAGCTGCTCCACCGATTCCGTGGAACCTCCGCCCACAGCCACCACTGGGGCTCCGACCAAGGATTCTCGGTCGGCCAAGGGTCTACCCCATCGGCTGTCAGTTACCCTCACTCCCGACCGACCTCGGCAGGTGAAGGGTGGCTCAGGCCAGAGGCAGCTCTTCGAGGACTCTTCCGAGTCGAAGATGATTCCTCCTTTTCTCCAAGCGACTGGACTTGGAGTCTTCAGGAGGTCAGTCAATGGACGATAGCCCGTCGTCCTTCCTAGGACTGCTTCGGCTCATCTCGGAGTCCACCGGGATGGAGCTGAACCCGTTCCAATGGGCCAGGTATCCCTCACGGAGATTCTGGACCGGGGATTCTCCGACGGAGGCCTTTCCGTGCGCGAGGCCATAGTGGGTCGGCACTGGAGCTTTGGCAGTGCCCTGCTTCCTGCCCTGCGCCTCGGCCAGGATGGCCAAGGTATGATCCCCTACGGTTCCTTGTCCGTTTTGAACACCCCTCTGCTGAGGGTTGGTTACCGACAGAATTTCCGGCGTGCCGAGCAACGCCAAGGATGTGGACAAACCTCCTGACAAGGAGTCCAAAGTGGACTATGTCGGGCGAAAAGTCTACGCTCATCGTCCTCTCTCGGCTCGTCAGGCCAGTTCGGCCGTCCTCATGGCACATTTTCTCATGCCCTGTTGGGCTCCCTGGATGAGTCATCCCTCATCTTCCGCCGATCTGCAGACTACGGTTAAGCAGGTGCGGGACCAGGGCAGTGCCAAACAGCAGCTCCAGACTGCTTTGGATATAGGGGACTCATGTGCCAGATCGGTGGCGGCCGCAGTGGCTATCGTCGGCGGGCTTGGCTGAGGATATCCACCTTTACTCGGATACCCAGCACAAGTTGGCGGATGTCCCTTTTGGGGACTGACCTCTTCGGCCCTGGGGTGGAAGGTCACCTGCAGAGGATCGAGAAGTCCAATGCTACCTTGACTCGGTCTCTTCGCTCAGAAGGACAAAGGCCGCAAACCACAGCCTAACCTTTCGTCCTCCTGGCCCCCGCGTGCCCGGCCCAGCAACGCTAGGGCCAGCAGGCTCGGCTTGGCATCCCAAACCCAAGCCACCGCTCCTCTAACAGGAGGCAGGGAGGAAAAGGCCCAGGAGGTCCCTCGGCCGGCCTCCTCCAAGCCTGCCCAGTGACGGGCTGAGGGTGTCGCCCCATTCCCGCACCTACCCCTGGGTCGCCCCATGGGGGACGGCCCGCACTTCGTTCCGCCTGGTCCGCTGTTTCCACGGACAGGTGGGTCTTGGAGGTGGTGGGAAGAGGCCTGCTCTGGAATCGAGCAGGCACCATCCTTCAGAGCCGTCGCCCTAGGGGCTTCGGATCCCCAGCCTCACTGGCGGCTCATCGAGCCGACGCCATCTCCTCCTCCAGAAGGAGGTGATAAGAGAGGTGGTGGACCCTCCTTCAGACCCAGGGTTTGTGTCCAGGTACTTCCTGGTTCGAAGCGGACGGGGCTGGCGCCCCATTCTCACTCACACGACTAAACAAGTTCCTAAGGTCTCGAACCTTCAGGATGGTCACTCTGGCTCAGATAATACCATCCTTGGAATGCGGCGTGGTTCTGCTCTCTGGACTTGCAGGACGCGCTTTTCACGTCCCTATCCGTCCGTCTCACCAGAGATTCCTTCGCTTCCGAGCGGAAGGATCCTCTTCGAGTTCCAAGCCATGCCCTTTGGCTTGTCTCCAGCTCCAGGGTCTTCACCAAATGCATGGCAGTGGTGACAGCATTCTCTGCGCGCCAAGGGGTCCGTGTACCCTTACCTGGACGACTGGCTGATAGCAGCTCCCTCCAGGAAGGAGGCGGAGTGGTCCAGAGATCTGGCCCTCCAGGTCTGCTCTCAACTGGGCCTCCTTATCAACGAGGCCAAGTCCGAACTCGAGCAAGCAGGTGATTCTATTCATCGGGCCAGCTCGACTCTCTTCGAGCCAGAGCGCGGCTCCCGCGGACAGGGCCGAGGTTCTTTCTCCTTTGCCCGATCATTTCTGGTTGGGCAATTCGCCTGCCCGGGACTTCCTGCGCCTCCTGGGTCTCATGGCGGCCTGCACCGCGTGGTCCGCTGGGCCCGCTGGAACATGCGTCCCCTTCAGTGGGGACTGGCCAGCCAGTGGTCACAACGCGCGATCCTTTGACCAGCTTGTGTCGGTGACACAGGGGATGGAGACGCTCTCCAGTGGTGGACCGCTCCAGATCATTTGCAGGAGGGCATCCCGTTCATCTGCGCGAGCCGACGGCTCTCTCTCGACCCGATGCCTCTCTGATGGGTTGGGGTGCCCATCTGGGAACACTGGCTCATGGCCTCTGGTCCCGCTGGAGTCCCGATGCACATCAACCTGCTGGAGCTCGGAGCGGTCCGCCTAGCTCACCGCCTTTGTTCGGTCCTCGGGGTCAAGTGGTCCGAGTCCAGACGGACAATACCACGCACTATGTACTATCTAAACCGCCAGGGCGGACGCTCGCCCATGCTTCTATGCAAGGAAGCTCTCCGAGATTTGGTCACTGTCGCGAGCATGGAGGCGGATCTCCTAGCCATTCACGTGGCAGGAGCCTCCAACACCCTGGCCAATGCCCTGAGCTGGATAGGGGCTGCATCCCACGAGTGGTCTCTCCTGCCGGAGGTAGTACAGCATCTGTTCTCCCATTGGGGCACACCTCAGGTGGACCTGTTTGCCTCCAGGAGAACGAAGCTGAGTCTGTTCCATGCCCGCCCCTCAGCAGGGCTCGCTGCAGGGATGCCTTCTCGAGGCAGTGGACCCCGGCCTCTTTACGCCTTTCCCCATTTCCCTTGATCCACAAGGTGCTTCTCAAGGCGAGGAGGGACAAGGCGCAGGTGATTCTGATAGCCCCAGACTGGCCTCGCAGTTCTGGTACCCAGATCTCCTCAGTCTCAGCTCCAGGACTCGGCAGCTTCCAGCTCGCCGGACCTGCTCTCAGTCAATCAGGGGAAGGTGTTCCATCCGGACCTTCAATCCCTGCACCTGACGGCCTGGTTCCTGAGCGGCCAGAGTTCCAGGCCTTGGGTCTTTCCGACGAGGTCCTCAATGTAGTTGAGGCGTCCTATGAGTCGACTAGAAAATGTTATGCCTTCAAATGGAAAGGTTTTCCATTTGGTGTCAGGCAAGGGCTGGACCCTTCCTCCTGTTCCTTGGCAAGCATCTTGGACTATTTATGGTCCCTTTCTAGTCAAGGGCTTAGGTCAGACGACCCTAGGGTGCACCTGGCAGCCATCTCTGCTTACCCGGTAGCGGGCCGGGAAGCAGTCGATGGCTGAGGGAGAAGGTGGTCTGGCGCTCAAAGGCCTTGATCACATTTCCTCCAGTGCGGGAACCCCACCGTGTGGGATCTACTGCTGGTATTGGCAAAGCTCATGGGCAAGCCATTCGAACCTATGCACAGGTGTGTCTCTCTCACCTGTCGTGGAAGACCGCTTCTTGGTGGCTATCACGCCAGCCAGAAGGATGGGAGAGCTCCAGGCGCTCCATCGAGTCTCCTTACCTGGTCTTCCACAGGGACAGGGTTGTCCTGCCCCCACCAGAAATTCTTCTGAAGGTGGTGTCGGAGTTTCACCTTAACCAGGTGTTGACTCTGCGGTGTTCTACCCCATTCACACCTCGGGAGGCCGAGATATAGGCTCCATATCTGGACCCTAGAAGGCGCTCGCTTATTATAAGGAGCGACGGCTGAAATTCGGGAGAGGTTCGCCAGCTGTTTGTCACCTACGCTGAAGTCAGCATCTGGCTGACCTGCAGCTGGAGCGGACGATAAGCAGGTGGGTAACCTCCGCATAGATCTCTGCTATAAGTTGGCGGGCATGGAGCCTCCCAGAGGGATAAGAGCTATTCTACCCGCCATGCTGCACAGGTGGCTGCTTCCAGGGGCGTCCCTATCCAGGAAATCTGCAGGGCTGCTACCTGGAAGTCAGCAACACCTTCATTACCCATTACCACATCGACCTTGAGTCACGCCGGGATGCTGGTTTTGGGGCCTCGGTTCTCCAGTCTCTCTTTCCCAAGTAAGTATTGGGGTGTGCGTCAGCCTCCCTCCTCCCGGAGAACTGCTAGGAGTCTGCCAATGGTGTGGATGAGACAACATATCCATGTCCCTAGAAATACAGGTTACTCACCTGTAACAGTAGTTCTAGGAATGGTATATGTTGTTCATCACACACTCCACCCGACTCCTTCGCCGACGCACAACCTGAGCTTCTCCAGCGCACAGACCTGGCGCCATGGGCGGAGCCGAGTTATACCACCCGGTGGTGGGAGGAGCAAGCTTGAAGACCTTCCGGCAAGATTTAAAGCGGCAAGGATACCTGCCAATGAGTGTGGATGAACAACATATACCATTCCTAGAACTCCTGTTACAGGTGAGTAACCTGTATTTTGTAGCCATAGAACTGACATTAGAACGCATGCCCTGCTTGCAGAGCCGTACGTGATTGCATTCATTTTTGTTATTCATTTTAAATACAGTATTGGCATCCCATAATTCATCTTTAGTTTTCATCTTGTATTTGTTCTAGCCCCATCCCCACACCCACAATAGGTGATGTCAATAATGTCATCACAGGGTATCCTATGCCAGTGGAGGGACGGAAAAGTGCCATAGTGGCCACAGACCTTAGGGATACTGTGCAAAGAAGTAGAAGTTCCGTTCTTCATTTTGTTTGCTTATCTTCATGCTCCCGGATTTAGCTGGGCTCTGCTTCAGCCAAGTCCTGACCTCAAAGGCCACTGAAGGGATCACCACTCGATATCCTGGACTGGTGATGACTTACCAAATCCAAAGGAATAACTCTCTGAAGTAGGGTGGGCAGGCACTCTCCAAAAGACATTGAGACCAAATCTCAGTGGTGGATGAAGGAGGCAGAGCTCAGCTGGTCAAAATGTCTCAATTCAGTGGGTGGGCAGAGGCAGAGCACCCACAGCTGTCCTCCTTTTTTTTTGCTGCACTCCCCAGGGAATTTGGTGGGCGCAGTGATGCCTCTTCATCCCAGCTAACAGTTCTGCTTTTGCTTTGCTCTTTGCTTCCAATCCAATGGGACCACCAGAGGAAATTAATGCCCTGTTGTTTCTACCTTCTGACAGCTTGCAACATCATCCCATGCTCAGGATGTGAATCCAGTTTAATTTAGTTTTTGTCTGGGAAACCAGCATGATCAAGTGGTATCCCTGGCACTTTTCTGACAGACTGGCCAGAAGCCCTGTTCTCATTGTAAATTGGGTATTTTGTACCAAAGAGAATGCATTTCTTCCACAGGCACTCATGTCTGAGTAAGCAAGCTTGATGGGGAGGGCCTTCATAAATTTTGAGGACAGAAACTTTCAGTGCAAGAACACCTGGGGCAGGAGTTTAAAATGTGGTCACTGGAAGTACCTATAAGATTGAGTTTGCATAAATTACCAGCCATCAAATTGTGCTTCTGTCCCAAGTGCCATCAGAGGGGTTTCCCAACTGTTGGGTTGGAAGATTTCTGGCACAAACTGTGCTTGTGTGAGCCAGGGATGTTGTGAATGCAGTTATTGTAATGCTCCATTGATAACATGCAGCCATTTTCCATATTTGAAAACCAGCTTTACTGTCAGATACAATATTTACTTATTTAGTTTTGTTGACCAGGAAAGGAGGGCTAGGCAGTTCTGCATAATTTCAGCCTTGTCCCTAAGGGAGGGAGATACAGATGCAAACTGACATACTGAACCAGATTAAGCTGTTGGTGGTATTTTAATGCATATATTTGTTATGATCCTACCTCATGATGAATTGAGGTAGAAGCATAGAATGTATGTAACCAATGTTCTTATAGTGTATGGTGGAATCACGGTTGTGTATGGAAGCCATACACTGCAAAAAGATGAATTCTGCTGCAGTACTGACATCCTTACTAGCCAGAGCGACTTTTGTTCTCTGCTAGTGAGGACATCACAATGCAACCGCCCCCACCAGCACTTTTCATAGGACGGGACAGTTGACTGTCGCTGCAAGCTGGATGGTGCTCCATGGAAGACAAGAGCCAATTTCCAGTGACCATGGCTGACAAAAGCGGCTTAAAAGTAAGCAGGATCTCCTTTTGGGCATCATACACTATAAAGAAAAAGTATGAAGCCCACATACAGCCACGCTATTCTGTTACTTCATGGTTTCCATGACAACAGGGACCTCTCGAGCTTTGCTCTCAAGGTCCACTTGGTCATGAAAACCACTGCAACAGAATAGCGTGGCTGTGAAGCTGGCCCTATAGACTATCTATATATGTATGTATACAACAGGGTCATGGTAGCATCTCTTCTGAATGAAGCTCCCATGACACTCTGTCACTTGATCCACTTGGTGCTAACAAAGCCTTCCTCCAACTGAATTCTAAACCTTAAAATATTAATGCAAGATGAGGTCAAGTCTGACATAAATGTCATCTAATGTTGCTGAACCTAGTCTTTCTCCGTAGCTCAAATTTCTGGCCCAGTTTCACGGTCATCAGCTAGCAATAATGCACAATATCAAATGTCACTCCCAAAATAACATGTGTGACAGGGTGCACTGAGTGTAAACATTTTTTTAAATTAACTTAGATATGTGGAATTAAAACAAAAACATGAAAGTTACATTGTTACATTTATAGACACATCAGTAGTGAACAACTTAATTCCTGTGCTACAGGTGATGTCGCATCATTTTACAGTCCAAAAGTGTGCAAAACAGAGCATTGTGGGTAGCTATGAGATCATTGTAGAAGCACTCCTGGCAAAGCCTTCAGTAGAAGTAAAGTTACCTGAAACTGACTTGTACTGTCAGCCAACCATGGTTAAGAGCAGCAAGTACAGACAACTGTACTACTATGGAGAGCAAAGAGAGCAATATCAAGTGGGATGATTTGGCTAACATCATGTCAGGAGAACTAAAGGAGTGAGCACTGCATGTCACAGGGCTATCTGATCATCAGCAGCCTGTGTTCTTTCAACGGAATAAAGAATTTCCTGTTTTAATGCAATGGAGCCCTAAAGCCTTGGGTTCCTGCAGTCACGAGCTTTGTTGGGTTTATATAGCTCCAGAAGAAGCTCAGCTGTTCTGTGCTGAGACCAGGAACATCATTCCATGATGCAGAATAAAGAAGAAGAAGAAAAGAAAACAAAAACAAAACATGAACCACAGACAGACAGCTGGCACTTTGGGATTTGTTCTGAGCAATCTTTTGTTCATTACATCTAAAACAGAAAGCTGTAGTAAGCATTATTGTAGATCTGGATGGTAAAAAGAAGCTACATGCCAGCAGAAGTTAGGAATTTGTTTTCTGTGGGTGCAGCTGGAAGTTGGTAAATTCTGACCGCTGACCAGATTTTCTAAGTATGGCTTGCAGTTTGGGTTGGATGAGTTGCTCAGTTCTGTAGCTGCAGACGGTGTCGGAACAGTATCATTTTGTAACTGTTAAGTGCCTCAGTTCATTCAGGCTGCTTCTAACAGTAGGATATTCCCATACAGTACCAGAGCCCAATTTTCATATCCCTGAAAAAGTTCAGCAATGGGAAGACCAACATGTGGGTGTTTCTAGAAAATTAATTCATGCCTCGGGTGAGTTGGAAGTAGTAGTAGTAGTAGTATTTATTTTTGGCGCCTTCCCTGAGGCTCAGGGTGCCATTACAAAGAAGAAATAGTAAACGACATCACAACACATAGTAATTATAAAAAAAATCATAATATAAAACAAGATTCCCCACCTCTCCCTACATTATCGCTTGATATCTTCTATCTGGTATGCCTACCTCACGCCTAACATTTCCCACTACAAAATGCACAGTTTTTGGCTTGGATCAGCACAAGTTCATTATCCACAACTCCTCTAAATTCAATGTATATTACCTGTAAATGTGCATAGCTATTTTTACTGTATGTACTATTGTAACTTGTCTTTCTGTATTATTACTGTAGGACCAAGGTCCACCTTGTAAATATGCTTGCTCAATGGTGCCCTCCTGGATAAATAAAGATATTGATTGATTGATTGATAACATTTGACCCCTATATACCAATATAGCACTGAAAATTAAATTAAATACCCAGGAATAAATCATTTCAAAAACAATTCAAACAACAAATGCCTGAGCAAACAAAAACGTTTTAAGCCCTTTTTAAAACTCCTACTGAGGGGCCTCCTCAGAGCCCTTGATGATGAATTCCACAGTAAAGATAGGTACAAGTCCATTGGCTGAATTGCCTTTCATTCCACCAGGAAGCATATCAGTTCTTAAGAAACCCATGCCCTGGAGTGGGTAATTGCACCTATATAATGGAAAAGGTTTTATTTAAATTGAAAAGGTTTTCTTTGCATGTGGTTAGTCTGTTGTTTGATAGATTAGAGTAGATTAGTTACAAAATGTGGGTTCCCCTACAGTCAGGTAATATATTTAGACCAATTAAGCTTCTCAGATTTTTCACTTTCTTAAAGGAAAACTGTGTAAATTCAGTGCACCCTGCCCCCATAAAGCTTACGCTGCATCTGCGTCTCAGTGGTAGTCTGGTGGATAGCACCAGTCACACCCATCAGCCCCGTTCACAAATGTGTATGTGTGCAACTTACATGTGAGGCAGTGTGCCACCAAGAATGGCACAGCAGGCAAACTGACATACCAGAGGTGTATACGGCTGCCATGTGCTGTGTTCTTCTGCAGCATACAAGGAGTTAACATTGAGAATAGGACCCTGGACCACTTGCACTCAGAGCTTTGCTGTGAGTTAGATTATAAAATGAGTAAGAAAAACCAAGACCTGTGATTGGTCAGATGAGAACACATGACCATGCAGAGGTCAGAAATATTTAGCATTCTAACCTCATTGCTCAGTTTTCAAAATAAAAATTAGAGGACCATTTTATAATTACCATAAGTCATTCCAGGTGCGCATAATTGGTGGATAACAGCACTTCTCGGTTGCGTAAAACACTCAGCATGCCTTGTGTCTCACTTCCCTAGGTGTGCCATTATCCCTCAATAACACACACCATGTCATGCCTTATTGCTTAATTAATGGCTCGAAAGGCATGCAGCTAATCCTGTGGAAATCTAGCTCTAGATCATGTCCTCATGGAGAATAACATTACTGGTACAGCACTGAAATCATTGTGGATGTGAGAGTCACAAAGAGCATTCTTCTTAGCATGAACAGCATGCTTCATAACATGAATAGCATTCCTCATACCATGAAGATCATGCCTCTTAGCATGAACAGCATGCCTGGGAGCATGAAGAGCATGGCTGATAGCAGCAATATCATTACTGACAGCACTGAAATCATTGTGACATGAGGGTCAAAAGAGCATTCTCTTGAAGAGCATACCTTGTAGAATGAAGGTCATGCCTCAGAGCATGAAGTGCATGCCTTGTAGCATAAAGATAACAGCTGATAGTATGAAGAGCATGCCTCGTAACATTAAGATAATGCCTTGTAGCATGAAGGGCATGGCTGATAGCATGGAGAGGATGGCTGATAGCATGAAATGCATAATTTGTAAGCGTGAAGAACATTCCTCATAGCATGCCTCATGGCATGAATAGCATGCCTTGTTGCATTATGAGCATGCCTTGGAACGTGAAAAGTATGCCTTGCAGTATGAGTGCATAGCTGATGGCATGGAGAGCATGCCACGTAAGCGTGAAAAGCACTCCTATAGAATGGCGAGCATGTCTAATAGCATAAGGTGCATGCCTCATAGCATGAACAGCATACCTTATGGCATATAGAGCATGTGTTATAGAATGGAGATGCCTCATAGCATGAAAGCATGCGTTAGCAAAAGTGCATGTCTCAGAATGAAGAGCATGCCTGATGGTATGAATAGTATGCCTTGTCGTGTGAAGAGCATGCCTGACAGCATAAAAGCATGACTCCTAGCATGAAATGCTCTCCTCTTAGAATGGAGAGCATGCCTCGTATCATAAAGAGCATGCCTTATAGCAGAATTAGTGTGACTGAGAGCAAAATACAGATCATTTGGCCTCAGGTTCCCAGAGACTTCTACTAGTGGCAGTTTTCTCGCCATGGGACCAAAGTCCAGAAACTTTAATCTACCAGGAATCAATCTTCATCATTTATTCCTACTAGTGGATCTGAGCGGAGCCACTAGGACACCATGACAGCAAAATCTTTCAGCAGCCTACAGCCTAGGGGGCTGGCGTCAGTGCCTCGCTGCCCACTAGGTGGACACAGTGATGTGGTGCTTATGGACTGGTCAGAAAGCGGCGCCAGCTCCTACCTTCCTCAGTTCTGTTTTTCTGCCATAGAGTGCACACCATGGGAGCACTTCAAGTCATCATGTTAACTGTGTTACACTCCTTCCTTGGTTTATTGCCATCCATTCGATGTTGTACCAGTCGGCACCGTGTCTGTTCTCTGTGCTGGCTTTGTTATTTTCTCTCTTGTGCAGTGCCAAACCTTTTCTTTCACCTTTGTTTGTTATTTTCTACATGGGGCCATGTCCGGTTCCCAGGAGCCTATGAAGAAGTCTTCTGAGAAGAAGGAGAGGAAGGACAGCCTCTGTGTGCATCGGTGCTCCTGTGGGTGACACATCATTGTCTGGGACCATCACAGCACTCTATTGGACCTGCCTCACCACCAGCCATGACATGAACAGGTGCAATGCCTGTTTTCCATGGATTACTACACCCTTCAGTTCCTTTCTACAAAGTAGGGTTGCAAGCCCCTTTTCAGAGGCAGGCATAGCACCGGGGATACAAGACTATATGTACTGAGGAAGGCCAAGCCTTTCCTCACTTGCCCGCTGGGATATTGCAGAGCCTGGGGGAGGGTCTGGTGGACAGTTGGTCTCCCCAGGAGACTGGCTGAGCACCCTTTCCAGTCTGTCACTCCTTGGCACAGCAGATGCCCCTGGTGGGGGGTAGAAGCTATCGTTGGGCTTACACTGGTGGGCACCTTGGCATTACAGCTCAGTGCCACCTCGGCTCCAGGTAGTCAGGCCAGTACCAGTGAGTAGGGTGGTGCTGACCACAAGGCAGAGTCCCCTCCTGCCACCATTCGTGGTGCCAGGAGAGGAAGGCCTCTGGGCAGGTCTTTCCGACCCGTGAGGTACTCTGGATATCATCCCCTAGCGGTCAGATGACCCGAAGGAGGATGTCGGGAGGACCTCAGGCTTGTTGAGGACTTCGGTGATGAAAGGGGCCTTCTTGGGCCTACATCAGGGTGGGGATCTCCTCAGATTGTTGTTTCTGTGGTCAGCACTGTGGCCAGCACCAGGACCCTATCAGCACCCTTCACAGTGCCAATTTGGGTCCTGGTGGTGCTCCTATCCTGGTGCTGTTTGTGGTGCTGAGGAGGGGTCAGTGCTGCACATGGCACCATTTCAGGCACCTCTTCCCTGGGGGCCCTGGCCTGGAGTCTGGGCCTGGCCCAAGGGGCAGGACCAGTTCTGATGAGGAGAGGACTTTGGGGTCTAGGTCTGTGTCTCACTCATTGCCTAGAGTAGGTGACAGCTCTGACAGGAGTCACAGTGCTGGTTTGGACCCTTCCTTCTTTCCGCTATTGACTGAACCCTGTCATTAGTGGGGATCAGGGCCAAACCGTGGGACCTGCATGTCTCGCTCTCCCCACCTGAGGGCTTCTCCCCAAGGGCACCGTCCAAACTGATCCACAGCTGTTGACCATTCATTGATGGGTGAGTTTCCAGGCTGTCCCCTGGGAAAGGTCCCTGAGCATTCATACAGCCTTGGCAGAGGACCTCACCTGGTCCTACATGACCTCCTCCATCCCCCCCCTCCTCCTCCTCCTCTCCCAAAGCATTTTGGTCCTCCTGGGCCCCTGTCTGAGGAGCAGTTAAGGATGATGGCTGGTGCATTTTTCAGTATCGCTATGGGGTAGACCAGGCCATTTTCTGGCCTGAAGTCCCTGTACCTCCACCTCTTGACTCCAGCTCCTTATCTTCTCTCACTTCTTCCTCTGAGGAAGAGGACATCTCTGTTCATTTTTCCTCTAGTGCTGAGTATTCTTGGTACCAGCAGTTCCTTGGGGAGGTATAAACCTCGAAACACCAGCAGAAAAAGGCCCAGGGGTTTATCAAGTCTGCCTGAGTGTGAGATGATGCGGAGCTCAGCCAGCAGCATATTTTGGTCACAGTCCTGCTAACCTGGCACTCTCGTTCCTTGGTGAATTCAGCAGAGACTCCAATGCCATCCCTCTGTGGCTTTGACCTTTCACCGAGGTGTCAGGAATGTCTGGCTTCATCCCTCTGCCCTTCTCCAGCCCCAAGGGTTGTCCAGCACAAGTACAGCATTCCTGTGGGGGTTTCAGGTGCCATGCCAAATCCCTCTTCTGGAATTCTGCTCCTGGATACCCTCCAGGCATAGGCACCAGTGCATGACTGCCCCCTGACTCTGATTCTGTGGAGTTTGATATCTGGGGTAGATGTGTTTTTTTTCAGCAGCATGCTTATGAGGCCCATCAAGCGGCCTATGCAAGGTGCCTGTGGATGATGCTAAGTCAGCTCTTAGCGTCACCTGCCAGACTTGAGGCAACCAGGCAGGTCATTTGCCTTTCTACCCAGGACCTGAAGCTGGAGAGCACCATGCAAGGGTGTCCTAAGTCACCGTGAGGTAGCTTCCAGGCTGGTAGAAACCAAGTTTGCATTTGGCAGGCGGCATGTCTTCGCCTTTCAAAGTTGGCACCCTGGCTCAGTTGTGGGGTGCTCAACTAACATTTCAGGGATCCACTTCTTCTCCCACAAGGTCAGGCAGGCATGAGCTGTTGGGGCAACTTCTACTCTAGGCCAAGGGCCTCTGCCTGCCCCAGACCAGTCTGGGACCCACCAGACCTGTGAGGAGTCCCTGCTCTTATGTGGTTACCCCACAGAGGGCTGACGGAACAACCATTTCCCACAGGGTAAGCCAGCATCACCCTTCTTGGGTGGTAAGCTTGATACTCTGACCCATTAGTGGGAATAAATGGTGAAGCTTGATTCTTGGAAGATTTGAAAATCACGTACTCACCATAATTCTTGATCTTCCAGAATATCTTCATCATTTATTACCAGGCCTGCCATCCCCACTCAGCTGGGAGCCAGGGCCTCTGAGCAGCTCACCCATCTCTTCTCCTTCTTTTCTTTCTCCTTGCCACTCCTTTTCACTTCCTTGTGGTCTTCTCTGTCTGACAGGGACTCCCCAGTCCATCTAAATAAATAGGGTTAGGAGAATGACCCCATTTGGGGTTTACTTCCCATCAAAACAAACAAAAAATTATTACTGGAGAAAGTGGTTCTCCTCCCTCCTTCTGTTGTCCTCCCTTCCTTTTAGCATTTTTCCCTAGGCTGCTGCTACCTTAACTAGAATCTTATAGTGGCTGCTTTCCAGCCCTCCAGTATAGACACATCCTGTCTATCCTCCTGTTGAGTCGCTGCCAGGGGTGGTCAGCCCTCTTGGGTCCCAGAAACCTTGGCTGGGAGGGAGGACATAACAAGCTATTGTTTTTCCCTCTTCTTTCTCCCTTTCTTTTCCACAGGAGTGGCAGGGGTGTCACAATTTTATTCTGTCTTCCTTCTTTTCCTCTCTTGTACCGTTGTACAAGCTCCTTTCTAATTCCTTTTCCAAAAGGGTTCCTTTGGTCTCTCCTGCCTAGCCAGAGCTACTTCCCATGGCTGCTGTCCTTTCCACCTTTGCTGTCCGTGTGGCCTTTAGGCTCTGGATCCCCTAACACACTACCCTTAGGCCCATTTTTAGCCTCTTTTCTACGGTGATAGTCAGGTTCTGTTATTTTATGATTTTATAGCCTTTTCCTTGCCCTTTGGTCTAGTTTTCCTAGTCTCCTTCTCTCCTTCTCTCTCTCTCTCTTTATTCTCTCCTGGCAAGCAGAACTAGGGGCAGGTAAGGGACCGGCATTGGTTGCTGGCCAGTCCTGAGCACCACATCACAGCCTGCCCTGTGGGCGGCACTCCACCGCCCGGCCCCCAGCAGTTGGCTACAGAAAGACTGCTTCACTGGGTCTTAGTTCCTTTGGCATAGACCCATTAGTGGTAATAAATGAAGATGTTCTGGAAGATCAAGAATTAAGGGAGTATGTAATTTCCATGTGTCAGCACTTCTCATTAATCAACGGTAGGGAACAGATGAAGTGCAACAAATAACTGCTTGCTTACTCACTGTACAGCTAGGTAAGTTGAGCAGGTTTATCCTGGCCCCAGCCTCCCAGAGCCCAGGCAAACCAGCGTGGCTGGGCTTATCAGCATGGGCTGGGAGCTCCTGCTTCTGCTTTTTCTCCTACTAACGCCTGCTCAGAACACTTGCTCTAAACAGAACTGCCTTTATACTCTTTGAACATCTTCCATGTCCTGTCTGACTCACTTGTTTATGTTTACCACCATCTCTGTACATTCTGTTCTGCACTGCACTGTGCCCTTTCCTCGACAATGCCTCTATATTTACCGAGCCCTTTAGCAGCCCACCTTTGGGTCTGGAGCTACAGTACAGTGACAAAGCATTTTTTTTTTACCCACAGTGGCACACCACGGTAAAAGCTCCCAAAGGAGCATTGCAGAATGTGCATTTTAATCTTTAAACTGAAATTAGAGCCTAATAGGAAATAACATTACTAGAGCATTGTATTCATTAGGAAATAAATGTTCCCTGAAACTTCCAATATTTTACATGTCTGGTTGACAGAAGACGAACATAATGGACCCTATTGTCTTTTGTGTAGTGTTCCTTATGTTTCTATGTTCCTAGACAGCAGATGTGGGAATAAAGTTGCATGCAAGCTGATTTAGTCTTTCTGTGGTGGTGAGCACTTGGGGGCTTACTTGCAGTTGGCACTTGGATTTCCAGTACCACTTCATGCTGGATTGTTGCAAGTAATTCATTCATCATTTTTAGAGCCGAGTGAGTAAGTCCTCTTTCAGTTGCATACACCTGCCTGCCAAGCGCTCCAGAACCCTGAAGAACAGCCTCCTGTGCCATTGTTCTTCAGAGAAAATGGAAGAATAAAAAACAGTGCTTTGTGAGCGTATGGGCTGAAAATAAAACAAAAAGGGTAATATTAAATGCCGCTGAAAATGCAGAATTGAGTTAGAATCGACATTTTCATCATAGATCTTCTATATTATTGAAGGAAATACTTAAAGTAACATTTTACTTATACAGCACCCTTCCGAAGTCTCAGGGCATCTTACAACAAGACTTGCAGATTTACAGACACAAGTAACAATACAAACAGCATTATATCTTGAAATGAATTATAAATGACATACTTCAAGTACCAGATTACGAATTGCAGTAAGCTAATGACTTTAATTGTATTTGGTGCGTATTAACAATCTACCCATCGGTGGATAAAGCCAAATAAAATGGGTAAAATTTCAAAACCTTTTCTAAAAATCTACCCTTGCTCTCTGCTGTACTGCTACCTCCCTCCCAAGTAACTATGAACCTTTTACTCTATCCCAGCTGTTCTCGAACCCATGTTTCAGTACTTCACCTCCCTTTTGTCCCTGAGGATGACCTATTAATGGTTTTGTGCCCACCACCTCTGCCTGTAGGCTGTTCATGACTCAAACACTCTCTTTGTAAAGTAAAAGTTTCTCACTTCTCTACTGAATCTCTCCTCCCCACCAGCTTCCACTCATGCCTCCTTGTTTTCATCCTGCATTTCCTTCTGATTAGTTCCTTGCAGTTTGCCTTGTTCATTCCTTTCAGGAACTTTAAGGATTCTGTCATGTCACCCTTCTGGCCTCTAGTGAGTACATAATAATAATAATAAACTTTATTTAATATAGCGCCTTTCAAATATCAAGGTGCTGCACAGTTAGATAAAATCAGAAAATACAATAAATACCAATAAAATCAAAGAAATTCAGGATAGGCTTTACCCCACAAAAGGTCTTCAGTGCCTGCTTAAAAGCACCCACTGTCCTGCACTCCCATAGCTGACGGGCAGAGAATTCCAGAGGGTAGAGACAACAAACTCAAAGCGCGATCACCAGATGACTTTAGACTAACCCTTGGAATCTCCAGCAATCCCTCGTCAGCTGGCGGAGCTGTTGCAAGGGGTGTAGGGAACCAGAAGCTCTTTCAGGTAGTTGGACCCTGTCCGTGTAGGGCTTTGAAAGTTAATAAACCTACCTTAAAGGTGATCCGCCACTGAACAGGCAGCCAGTGCAGATCGTGCAGCACTGGGGTAATGTGAGTTCTCCTAGATACCCCAGTCAATAAACATGCTGCAGCGTTCTGCACTAGCTGCAAGCAGTGGATATCAACCCAGGAAGTCCTAGGTAAAGGAGTTCCAATAGTCAAGGCGTGATGTCACAAAGGCGTGGACCAAAACAGGCAGGTCACTGGACAGAACGAGGTGCTTGATCCAGCAATGTTCCTAAGATGGTAAAAGGCCAGCTTGACGACTGCCGACACCTGATGTCGAAGGGTCAGCCCATCATCAAGCACCACTCCCAGGTCACGCACCCTCTCAGAAGTAAGAATCTGAGCCCCTCCAGGACTAAACCAGAGGGAAATCAGTCCTCAACCCCTCTGCCCTACCAATTCGGTCCACCACCAAAACCTCAGTCTTTCCTGCATTCAACTTTAAACTGCTAGAACTCATCCAGTCTTGGATTTCTCGAGGCAGCTGTTCAGTACCGAGATAGCACTAACCTGGTCGGGGCAAAAGACAGGTAGAGCTGGGTATCATCAGCATAGCAGTGAAACCTCAGCCCATACCATCTTACAATGTCTACGAGGGCAGCATATACACTGCAAATAACATGGGAGACAGCATACGAGCCCTGAGGTACCCACAAGGTAGAGAAAAGACTCAGAAGAAAATATTCGCTGAGACAACTCTCTGAGTTCTACCGGCGAGGAAAGATGTAAACCATCTGAGTACTGTCCTGGCAGCCCACAGATGAACCTCAGGCACTCGAGCAGAACCCCATGATCCACAGTGTCAAAAGCTGATGACAAATCCAGGAGTACCAAGATGGAGCAGTTCTTGATCTCTCGCCATCAGGAGATCATTGAGCACGAACCAGAGCAGTTTCAGTACTATGCCTCTTCGAAAACCTGATTGGAGAGGTTTGTGTAAATTATGGATGGTTAAATGGTTCTCCAGTTGAGCTGCCACAACTTTCTCGATAACCTTTCCCACAAAGGAAGGTTAGAGATAGGTCTGTAGTTCGCTAGGTTCTCCAGGTCCAAAGAATCTTTCTTCAGGAGGGTGTCACCACCGCCTCCTTCAGGGAGCAGGAAACTCACCCGATTCAAAAGAGCACCGGACAATCCGAGGCTAAGACCGGGCCGTTGATATCACTACAACCCAAGATCAGGAAGTAGGGCCGGATCTAAACTACAGCATTTGGGATTTATCCCTGGATGAACCTCATAATGTCAACGAACTCCAGCAGATCAAAGGTACTCCAGGAAACTCCGGGCTCTGTGACCAAGCACCGACCAACAGCATCCCCATAGGCGAGGCTGATGGCACTCCTGCCTGATGTCGGCCACCTTATTCGCGAAAGAATCGAGTGCTGTCATCACACTCCAATTGTGAAAAGCCGATGGAACTGCAGACAGGCTGGGTTGCACAGCCTGTCCACAGTTCGGAAGAGTTGAGCTGTCGGTTCTGTGCAACAGCAATTTCCTGGACAGAATTCTGCCTTCTTACAGGAAATTTCTGTTTGATAGTTTATAATGCTCTAACAAAATAAGGTGTTCGGCATCAAAGGCAGACCTCTGCTAGTGATGCTCTAACCTACGCCCAACCTCCGCAACTCCTGAGAGTCCCATCAAACCATGGGGCCCAGGCGAATCGGAAGGGGGTGAACTCGAACATGAGCAATCAGATCGAGAGCTGAAGAAATGGACCTGTTATAGTCCGTGAATAACAGCTCAGGGTCTGTGCTGATCTCGCCAACCATCGAGAGGTCATTCACCGCCAGGTCTTCAGTGGCCACATCCACAAAGGCGATAACTGACCATCTCCACAGGGGCTGACTACCCAGGGGGCAGAAAAATTGAACCCAATGGAGTAGTGATCGGACCAACCGACAGGTTCCACCACCAAGTCAGAGGCCTTGATCCCAGGAGGAAGACCAAATCAAGAGTGACCGCCATTGTGAGTAACTGAGGAAACAACCTGTGTGAAGCCCAGAGATGTCATCACCTGGAGGAAGTGTTGTCCAAGAGTGAGGATTATGTCGTCGACCCAGGCATTGAAGTCGCCCAGAACCATCAGTCTGGGTGACTCCAATGCCATGTCGGTGGCGAAGTCTGCTACTTCCTGCAGGAACAGCTTCTCATCACCTGGTGGACGGTAAATGAGTGCTATCCGCACCCACACCAGTTACCACAGTACACTCAAATGATGTGGCCTCCTGAACTGGTACTCCATTTAGGCCCAATTCGGTCTTGAAACAGACTGCAACCCTCCCCGTGGTTCAATCTCAGGCGATGTATAACTGAGTACCCAGAGGGATAGCTGCCTCAAAATTGGGGCAGCATTCCCATCTAACCAGGTCTCAGTAATGCAAATCAGATCCGCTGTTCCAACAAAATCTGCAATAAGAGCAGTTTTGTTTCAGCATGAATCTGGCGTTGCATAACAGCGCCGAGTTGAACAATGTTAGCGAGAAGCCGTCCCAACTACTTGCCCTCCCAGAGAAGAGGTGCCCTTGGGTATGGGGACAAGAACAGAATCACCACGTTCCAGGCACCATTTCACCCCAGGGTTTCTTCTGGTCCTAACCACCCCGATGGGAGAGCACCACTCATTCGAACTCCGCTGTCCCGCACCCCCAGCCACCCCTGTCCCCCTCCTGCAAGCAATCCCCAGCACTCGACAGCGCTGATAGATATGAACAGGCGGGGAAGAGAATGGGCAGAGGCGGAGGCTGAATAGCACAGGACGGGGAGCAAGCAAGCACATTCCACCAATTATTACAAAGAATAATGGGAAAACACAAAACTCAATTTCTTAAGTTAATCCAAAACAGAGCTGCAATTTAAAGTTAAAATTCCTAACCCCCAAAATAATAAAATTAAACAACAATCCCCACCCACTAAAATATACATAAAATACTACCCTACTCCCACTATTTGGATGATTTCAATCCCAGAAACTATAACATTACAATCCCTCTCACAGGATATAAAAACACAAACACAGGTATCAGTTCACCCCCAGCCCCTCACAGCCAAGGAAAAGGGAGTTCCAGGCACTTTCACTGCCCAAAATAAATAAATCGATTAAATACAAACTAAAATAGGCATAAACATAACATTAGATAAAGAAAATAAATAAAAGAAAATAAAATGTGGACACCCTGGTCCTCTCACCACCAGGAGACCACAAAACAGGTAAACTAAGAAAAAAATGTCCAGGAGAGAAGTCATCCAAGTGTAGGTTAGACCACTGAGTAAATCCAGTTCGATATAAATCCAGCTGATCAAATCCAATAATCCAGCACGTATAATAAATCCAATCAATAACTCGGGCCAGGAAGGGTCCAACAGAGAAAATCCAACAAATAATGGACTGTAGTCTTTTAGGCCTACTGAACTCCACAACCTAGAGGACCCCAACCAAAATTTACCACTGCACCACCACAACACCTGGAATAAGCCAAACAAATAGCCAGTCCCAGGAGTCTAGGGCTCAGTGCCCTAGGTCGTTCATCATGGAATCTGCCCTGTTGGCCCTGAGTCATTTTGGTTACTCTGTGCTGCACTCCAGCCTGCCTCTGTTTTTCCTGTGCTGGGGACTCCAGAACTGGGCACAGTATTCCAGATGGGGTCTCACTAGTGATCAATAGACAGGTAGCATTACCACTTTATTCCTGCTGTCTAAATCCCTTCCAGTATACCCCAGCCTTTTGGTTGCTTTGCTGCAGGTCTTGTTCGTTGGCTAGTTTGATTTAGGGAGTCGCTTCTGATGATTCCCAAGTCCTTTTCCTCTGAGGTACTTCCCATCTAACCCTTCCCATCCAGTATTCTGTCCTGGGGTTTTGTTCCCTATTTGAATCACATTGCATTTTTTGGTATTGAATTTCAACTGCTGAAACGTGGACAACCACTTCTCGCTGTCTACCCTGCCACAGGACATATTGTCATTAGTGAAGAGAAACAGCTTACCCAGAGTTCCTTCTCCTATTATGCCGATGAACATGTTGAAAAGTATTGGTCCCAGGACTGACTTCTATGGCGCCCACTCGTAACCTTGTTTTTCCCCAATTTACCACTTCCTCTGCTGTCTCCACCTAACCAAGCTCTCACCCATGTAATTAGGCCCTTCACTACTCCTCTAATTCCCTAACCAACCTTCTGTGTGGCACCAAATCAAATGCCTTTCTGAAGTAGAGTTGAGTAAATCCATGGCTTGTCCTTAGCCACTGCCTTTGTTGCCCAGTCAAAGAATACTACCAGTTTGGTCTACAAAACCTTCCTGCCACAAACCCACACTGCTTACTATCCTGAGGCCATTTCTCTCCAGATAGTCCACTAGGTCTTTTTTTTTTTTAGTTGTTTAACCAAGAGTAGCACACTAAGCTGAAAGCTTTTTACAGGTGCATCCTGGGAGCACAGGGAAGTTAAGTGACCTGCTCAGGGTCACACAGTATGTAAGTGGAAGCTGTGGGATTCAAACCCAGGTCTGGTCTGCTGGATGTCACCAGATTTGCAGCTCAGAGCCTTAAACCACTGCGCTATACTGCCTCCCCAGTGTTTCCATCAGTTAACTACAATGGAGTAAAACTGACGGGCCTGTCATTTCCTGATTCCTCCTTGTCCCCACCCTTGTGGAAGGGCACCACATCTGCTATCCTCCAGTCTCTGAGAACCACCCTGACTGTAATGAGCTATAGAATAGCCATGCCAGAGGTTCTGCCACTTCGATACCAATTTCCCAAGCACCCTCATGTGCATTCCATTTGGCCCTGAAGCTTTATTTTCAGGGCTGCAAACCCTTTAATCCTTTCTCCTGTAATTTGCCTCCTGCACTATTTCTGGTGTCTGTCTTGCAACAGCCTTCATGCCAGTTTCCGGCAACCACATTTATAAAAAAATTCTTAAAAGTATCAAAGTTTTCTTTTTTTTTAACTTTATTTATAAGTAAACAACCTACCTAAGGAAAAGGAGGGCTTCGCCTTCCCAATTTCATGCTATATTACTGGGCAAGTCACATGTCGAAAATTGGTAGGTGGTATGACTCGAGGGCAGAGGGTTACCTACCAATTTGGTTACAACTTCGAGAGAAAGATTTTAAGTGAGCATGGTCTCCAGTCATTTAGAATTTTTACTATATCTTTTCCATATTACCTCCCCTAAAAGGTAGTGTCATAGGTACCTCCATTAAAGTGTTAAATCAATGCTGGAATTTCTTCAGCCCTCTCCTAGAAAGACACTACCCAGCCTCTTACTTATAACTCAAATATTAATATTGGTGGTCTCCTGCTCCCCTAGACTGGCTTCCTCAGCTGCAGGATTGTTGTGTCGATGACTTGTTCCTTAATAATTCTCTTTTATCTTGGGAGAGGTTATGGCCAAATACAACATCCCTCAGAAGTTTATTTTAAAGTCTTCCAGTTAAGACACCTATTGGCCTCCAGTTTTGGGTCTACCCCACACTGTCCCAAGTTAAGCCCTTCCTAGACCAGATACAAGAACACGCAAATAAGGCCCATAGCATTTCCAAGATTTACTCCTTCCTATTGGACATTCAATTCCCTAATCCCTTATTGGTTCTAAATGTTGGTCCTCTCTTCTGCCAGAAACCCTTTAGTCTGGGATCAGATTTGGGTAGATACACACGGTACCTCTCTCAAGATAGGCATAGGCTCATCCAGTATCATATATTGAATAACTTGTACTATACTCCGGTCAAGCTGGCCAAATTAGATAGACTACCTTCAACAATTTGTACAAGGTGTGGCATGGTGGAAAGGAACCTGGTACATATTTTCTGGCAGTGTGACAAGGTAGCTCGCTATGGCGGTCCATCCAGTCCAACCTAGACCCTCTTTGGGTTTGAAGATTTATTTACCATAGAAGTTTGTATTTTAGGGATGTTCTCCAATATATAGGTTTTGGGTGTAGATTCCATATGGCTTTAATTTCTATAGCTGTTAAAGACTGGTTCTCAGGCACTGGATGGACCAACTGGTTATATCGTATGCAGAATGGATCAGTGAAATTTCTCTCTGCTTTCAGACTGAAAGATTAATAGCAAGCTCCGGAACAGCTTGACCTCATTTGATTGGAAATGGGGTAAACTGTATGCTCTTTATTTGAACTAATGTTTTAAGGATCACCTCTGGCTCCTTTAGCTGGTATTAGCTCATTTTATACTCTTTGTCTTATATGGGTTACATTCTAATGTATGCTATATGTAGTAGGTTTGTCTCTCTTTTAATAAGGCACATCCTGGGGTGGGGGGACTGTGTTATGGGGATAAAGGGATGGGGAAGGGGGTTCCCTATTTTTTAATCTGGACTTTCTGATTCCTACAGAATTCTGTAGTCTTTTCTGTTGCCATTATGTAATTACTGTCATTTACTATGGTTTGTATTCCCTGTACTAGTCAGCTTCTTTTTATCATTTAAAAAGCCAATAAAAGTTAAATTAAAAAAAAAAAAAACTTTATTTATAAGCTTTTACTGTCAGACAATACATCCTTAACAATCAATTCAGTTGTTTTGTTCAGCAGTGATGTCGCTGAACCAAACTAATAGTCAGTCCACTGAATCTTGTTTTATGGCCATTGGTTTGACTCTGTTTGACATTTGTTGATGAGGGCAGATGGTTAGGGTTCTTGGTCATCTCACTGAGGTTTGGGACATGGGCACAGTAATATGAAAGAGCACACTGTGCAGCCATCTGGCAGGAAAATCCTTTCTTCACAGAACCTTCTATTTGGTCAAATGGAGGCATACATCTCGAACGGACTAGTGGCTTTGACAATATCTGAGCCTACATCATTTCTGTTGTTTCTCTTTCCTGTGGTTAACTAACAACAGAATAGTCATTCTATCAGGAGCATTACCAACAGAGACAACCTGAAAGACCACTGAGTCTCCTCTGCCACTGTTGGTGGAAGTGCCATCAAATCCAGAGTCGGGTGACTTTTCAGGGATCAAGCAGTCCTTGCAAAAGTCAAAAGTTACTTCTGGGAAAGAAGCCCAGCTGAGTGGACCATCCTTAATCACATACCGACCCAGTGGCAGATGGAAATCATGTGAATGAAACATGTATTAACTCAGCTGGATCTTCTGTATTATTTCATCTGAGTCTTAAAAACCCTGCACGCAACACTGTGTTAACCTAATTATAGGCTGGCAAGACAGCAAGTCCTCCTTATAATAACTGGTGATGTTAAAACACTTAAACAGTTAGCTATTAGAGAAACGCAGCATATCACAGTCAGAGCTACACAACATTTGACACTGAAGGTCAGGGTTCAAAACCCTACCATTGTGGAATTATTTGATTTGTATATTTATTTGTTTATTTACAAATTCAAGATACATATGTATTATTTTAAATATTTTGTATAACTAGGAAAGGTTTTCTGACAGAAGGATTTAAATTGTTTCCAAGAACATCCTGGAGGAAAGGTTACAGCTTATTCCAGGGTATTATGAAATGGCAAGAACAAAATTTGAAACTTTATTGCTTAGGGACATCACTTGACCATGCATTAAATTCCTAACCGCATGATCGGGTGCCAGGTCTCATTAACGAGGCAAAAAGCCTTATTAGTTACACAAATCAGGGAGTATTTCAGTCATGTAAAATGTCTTTAAACAAATGATTTATATAAAAACTCATATCAAAATGTTTTCTTTACATGTAGTACAAAAGATCAGCGTGCCATTTTATAGGGCAGTAAGCCCCTCAGGGTGTGCACTAAAGGATTTGAATGAACTTCCAAGGAGTGTGAGGACAATCGACCTTTAGCCTTGTGCCTCACTTCTCTGTTGTGTGCATTAAATCCTATCCTTTAATGCACACCATATTGTGGACTCCCTTGTTACTTCCTCTGCTCTGTCTAGCCTACTTCTGTATTTGATCTTTGTCCATTTTCCACTTGTCCTCCTCCCAGAGCTGTTATTAATAAATAACATTCATTTGTACTGTTTATTTTAAACTGCATTCTCAAACTGACATATGGCTGCACTGATTGCAAATTTCCTTTTTCTAAGTCTGATTGTTATTTTTATTAAAATTTTACAGAGCAGGAAGGTTTGTTAAGACTGAAGTCTTGTGTAAAGAATGTGTTGATTGTGCAAAACAAAAGTGCTAGGCTTGCTTGGAATCCACCAAAGGGAATCGGTTTGGATTTCTGGAATTAGGATTTTTTGGAGGTGCAGTTTGAAAATCTTGATTCCTAAATGGAATCCTGACACCTTTTTTCTTGTTAACATAAGAGTTTGGGATTTAGGATTGCAAATCGGAATCGATTGATTTTGTGATCCTTTTAGGATTTCAATTGGAATTGGATTAGGAATCGGAACTTCATAGAAACATAGAAGTTGACGCAGATAAGACTGCGAGGCCCATCCAGTCGGCCCATTTTTTCTACCTTATGAATGTGCCATAGGCCTTTATTCTGTCAATGGCCAATCTATTCATACTCATCTGTATTGCTCCCTTATGCCTATCCATGCCTGTTTGAAGCCCTGCACAGTATTCATATCCACCACTTCCTGGGGTAGGCGTTCCATGCATCCACCACCCTTTCTGTGAAAAAGAACTTCCTCACATTACCCTTAATTGGCCTCCCTCTAATCTCATGCTGTGTCCTCTTGTCCTGCTATTTTTATTGTATTGAAGATTCTTTCACCTTGTTAATGCCATTAAGGCGTTTGAATGTTTCGATCATATCACCTCTCTCCTCCTTTGTTCTAGGGTATACTGTACATATTGAGCTCTGTTAATCTGTCCTCATATATTTCCTGATACAATCCCTGCACCATTTTGGTTGCCGTTCTCTGGACTGCTTCCATTTTGTCAATGTCCTTGTGCAGGTGCGGCCTCAGTACTGCACACAGTACTCAAGATGGGGCATAACCAGTGTCTTGTAAAGAGGGATTATTACCTCCCTCTTATGACTTGTGATACCCTGCTAATACACCCCAACATCCCCTAGCCTTACCTACTGCTTTGGTGGTCTGCTTGGATGGTTTCAGGTCATCTGTGATGATGATGCCCAAGTCTCTTTCTTCCTTGTGATTGCCACAACGCCTCCCAACCTATAGGTACCTTCAGGGTTTCTCTTCCTTATGTGCATGATCTTGCATTTTCTTGCGTTAAACTCAGTTGACACTCTTCTGACCATTTTGCCAGTTTATCCAGATCTCTTCTCATTCTGCCCACCCCATCTGGATCTTCTACTCTGTTGCAGATCTTGGTGTCATCTGCAAACACACAAGCCTTACCCTCAGTCCATCTGCAATGTCACTGATGAAGACATTGAAGAGGACTGGCCCCAAACTGATCCCTGAGGTACCCACTTGTGACTTGCATCTGTTCTGACTGTATACAGTTTACCACCACTCTCTGTGTTCTGCCAACTTCTGCCCACCCCAAGCCTACCCAGCTTATTAATCAGTCTTCTATGTGGAACAGTATTGAAAACTTTTCTGAAGTCAAGGTAGGCGACATCAACTGCACCCCTGGTCCACCACTCTGGTTACCCAGTCAAAGAAATCTCTGAGATTAGTCTGACAGGACCTTCCTGTTGTAACCCATGCTGTCTTGGATCCTGTGCTCCTCTGGATCCTAGGTGTTACACTATCCTTTCCTTAAGGAGTGCCTCTACATTCTCGTCCACTACTGAGGTAAGACTGACTGGTCTGTAGTATTCTGCCTCCTCCCTGCTACCACTCTTGTGGGCGGGATCATATGAGCCCTTCTCCAGTCTTCTGGGACCTCTCCTGTGCTCAGAGACTCACTAAACAGTACTGATAATGGCTCTGCTAGTTCCACCCTTAGCTCCTTTAGTACCCTGGGATGCATGCCATCTGGTCCCATTGCCTTGTCCACCCCTAAACAGCGAACTCTTGTAGGACCCTTTATTTTGTGAAGGGACTAGGTGCACCTCCCTCCTCCCGTGTGATGCTGCTGAGCTGTGGCCTGCCCTACCTTCTCCTTAGTAAATACTGAGCAGAAGTATCTATTTAGGATAGATGATTTTCCTTGGTCCTCCTCCACACACCCTTATCCCCTTTGATCTTAACAATACCCCTCTGGATTTTCTCCTTTCACTAATATAACTATAGAAAGTCTTTCCCCTTCTTTAACTGTTCATGCTAGTGTTTCCTCAGTTTGGGCCTTTGCCTGTATACTGCCTTCCCTGCTTCCCATAGGGAAGTTTTGGTTTGCCTCTCTATCTTAGTCATGCTGCATTCCTTTATATTTGTTGAAGGCCAACCTTTTGGCTCTGACCTTTTCTGCTACTGTTTCTGGAGAACCAAAGTGGGTTCCTCCTTCTTTTGCTCTTGCTTTTCTCCCTAACACAATGGGATGTTGCTTCAAGTATTGCATCCTTAATGCTTGCCCCTTTGCCTGTACCCCCCTCACCTGTATTTTTCTTGCCAGGGCTAGCTTAACTCTGTTGGCCATCTTATCAAAGTCAGCTCTTCTGAAGTCCCATATTTTTGCCTTGGAATGGGATGATTTAATTCTAGTGGCCAGACTGAACCATACCATGTGATGGTCACTGGCCCCAGGTGACCTCTACCTGGAGATCTGTGATCCTTTCCCCATTAGTCAGTACTAGATCTAGGATAGCCCTGTCTCTTGTGGGTTGTTGTACCAGTTGTTTGAGGCCCTCCCTGCAGGGAGTCCACTATGTGTCTAGTTCTGTTGGATGTTCCTGCTGGTATTGACCAATTTGTATCTGGCATGTTGAAGTCTCCCGTTATCAGAACCTCCCCTTTAGCTGTCATGTTTTGTATATCTTCTAACAGTAATGTGCTCTGTCCTCCCCTGGTCTGGAGGACTGTAGACAACCAGTTCATATGACCATCCTATTTCCTGTTTCCTGGGTGACCCACAGTTCTTCTGGCTCCTTATGTGTATTCTGAATTTCTGTAGCTTTGATATTTTCATTGACACAAAAGGCTACTCCCCCATTTTGCACCTTGGTCTCCTCTGAACAGTAGATAGCGGGTACTAAAGTCTCCCAAGTGTGGTTACTGGTGAACCATGTCGCTAATGGCTACTATGTCCAGTTTAGCCTCTGTCATTGTTACCTGCAGGTCTGGGATCCTGTTTCTCAGACTCGGGCATTTTATGTATATGATTTTCCATTGGCCAGTTTTGTGCGTTAGTTGTTGGGCAAGGTCCCGCATTTCCCCTCACGACGTATGGGGAGCCAGACCTTTTCCTTACCTGGTGATGCAAATGAACTACAAACATGATGAACTCCTGTTTGATCACTAGCTGAGGGAAGGGTGTTCTTCCCATTCGATGTACGGGTACTGCACCCTCTCCCATTGGCTAGTTTAAATATTCTGCAAAGACATCAAACTTCTGCCCAATGCACTGACCCTCCCTCCTCCTTCCACATTCTTAAACAGTGAAGTCAGATTGGAATTGGCAGATTCAGAGTAATCCTAATAAGTAAATTATAGTAAACACACAAAATAGGATAAAATATAAATCTTGATCTTCCTCGAGGATATCTCTTCCATAAGCCACACCTTTGGAACTATACCGCGTCAGTGCTGGGACCACACAAACTTTTGCTTGCAGTGACCCACAATGACATTGTGCATCAGCATCTATATAAACATGGACCGCCCTGCCTCTCCTCAGTTCTGTTTGTGCCATTGATTATCCTTGTATCTGCTGTGGAAACATTGCCAACTAGCCGTTTTCTTTATTTTCTTTTAACTCAAAGTGTTACATTGTGTTGCATGCTGAAAGCCACCACCTTATTTTTTTATTTAGTTGTTTAACCAGGAGTAGCACACTAAGCTTAAAGCTTTTTACAGGGCGACCTGGGGCACAGGGAAGTTAAATGATTTGCTCAGGGTCACACAGTATGCAAGTGGAAGCTGTGGGATTCAAACCCAGGTCTGGTCTGCTGGATGTCACCAGATTTGCAGCTCAGAGCCTTAAACCACTGTGCTATACTGCCTCCCATTTGGTACTATGAATGCAGAGAGACATGTTTTAAAGATGACACATACAAAGTGTGTGTCTGCTGCCTTAGCATCTCTTACTACATTAGAACCTGTGAGATCTGCCAGAGCTTTAATTAAGCTACTAAGCGATAGCCAGTAGCGCTGGAAAATTTCTCATAGAAAATGTTAGTAGCCATGGAGAAGGTGCAAAGTCATAAATTTGTGTTGCCTGCATCATCAGTTGAATCGTGGTGAATGAAGCTTAAGGACCAGGAGAGGGATTGGTTGTCATCCTCATCCTGACCCCCTTTGTTGTTGGGCAGTAAGCACAAGGACAGGGATAAAGAGAGACCTTCTTCCGTGGTAAGTCCGGTCACTGCTGACTTTCAGGTACACAGACTTCATCATCGACTGCTCCGATGGCGGTGATGCCAGCCCCCAACCATTGGTAAGACACCACGGTCAGGGCTTGGCTCAGGCACTGCTGTACCTACTATGGACAGTATATCAACATCATCGGTGGGGCCCAGCCTGTCATTGGCTTCGAGTTGTCACAGTCTCTAACCAGGAAAATGTCGACACTCACGTGGTACTGGCAACATTTTCCGAGATTGATCGACATATTATATCAGGCCTTCCTGCAACCTGTGTTATCACTGATGTTACTGGCTCTCAGCCCCATTGACGCCATCTACCAGTACACAGCAAATACCCCCTTCTCAACCATCGTTGGCACAGTCCTCGATTCCCATTGTTGACAGGGAGGACAACAGAGAGGTGAAATGTAATCCTGACCTCATTATGGAGGAGGAGGGAGGATGATGAGGAAGAAGAAGGTTATGAGGAGAACAGTATGCACCATGTGCCAGTTCTGCTGTCTCTTCCTGTAGTGGGGATTATGTGGTATATACCCCCAGATCTCCTCAGAGGATTATACATTTTGGTCTGTGCTGCAGCAAATGCAGACTGCTGTGGGTTTTGCTATGGAGCAGGAGGAGGACTCCACAAAGAAAAATCTGTTGGAGTTTTGGCGGTAAAATGTACTCCATCCATTATTATTCCTCCAGTTTAATCTGTATTTGGGGATGCTACATTTGCTGCATGGTACAGGCCTAACATATTGCCAGATGTATGAAGAATGTCTGTCAGGTGGTGCCCTGCTCCTTCTGCCAAAGCCTTATTATGCCAATCAAGCAGAAACAGACTCTGTGGTTGTTATAGCTGCCCATGATAGATCCAGGGCACCTAAACACATGAGTACTCTGCCTCCTGACAAAGAATCAGGATGCGGATGTGATGGGCAAGCGTACATATTTTGGATGCCTCATCTACACAAGGACATAGACAGGATGGAAGCAGTCAGAGGAGGGCAACTAAAATGGTTCAGGGTCTACATCAGAAACCATATGAAGAGAGACAGAGGAGCTTAATATGTATACCCTTGATGAAAGGAGGGACAGGGGGACATGATAGAAACTTTTAAGTACCTCAAGGAATCAACTAAGTCCAGGAGGGTAGCATCTTTCAGAAAAGAGATGTGTAAGAACAAGGGGACACAATTTAAAGTTAGAGGGGAGACAGCTCAGGGGTAATGTGAGGAAATTCTTTTTATGGAGGCGTGGTGGGCATGGAACCGCCTTCCTGGAGAGGTTGTGGGGTCAAACAGTGGGGAATTCAAACATGCATGGGACAGACATAAGGCAATTATAGTGGGGGTTGCAGGAAGTAGTCTGTTGGTTAACTAGAATCTGCAGCTTATCAATAGGTAGGAAAGGGGCAGACTGGGTGGGCCAAGTGGTCCTTATCTGCCGTCATACTCTATGTTTCTATGTTCTATGCCTCTGCCTCACTAGGCCTCAAATTGCAAATCACCAGGCCCATATTGATTGGATATCAGAATAGCCTGTGAAGGCTACTACAGCTGCTGCCAGCTAGGATCAGCCAGAAAGGCTCTGCCAAGAATGAATTAGTTAAAACCTTACCTTCTGGTGCTAGGGTAGCTATGACTTGCTCCCTCAGTATGCGATGTGTCTGATGCTTCTGCCAGAACAACTGCCTCTGGCATTGCATGGGGTGTTATTTCTTGGCTAAGGGTAGCAGCCTTTTGGCAGTGATGTTGAAGAGGTGCTGAGAAGCCTTCAAACATCTAAAATGACACTAAGGTCTGTCAAATCCTTTATCCCATGCCTGCTAGGTGTCTGGAAGGGATCCTTTCACAGCCTGCTGCCAGAGATGGCATAAAACCTACTGTCCAGCAAAGCCAAGGTAAGGGCCTTTGCTATCCCCTCTCCCGAAAGTGTGCATTCCAAAGAACCCAAGGCCTTTGGAGCCAGTGAAACTACCCCCACTGGTTCAGCCTCACTCAAATCAGATTACCCCTACACCATGTTGCTTCCAGGGTGTGGTTGTAGGTGGTCAACACTCCTACATCTCAAACAATGGAGAAATTACAACAGGTGAATGGGTCCTGGAGATAATTGCAAGGACATGCTCTGGAGCTGTTAGAGGCCCTCAACGCATTCTCTGCCTTGTTCCAGTTATTTTCGGACATTTGTCCTTTCTTAAAGAAGAAGTGCAGGCTTTAATATACAAACATGTTATAGAACCAGTTCCTCCTTATTAGAAGAACAAAGGGTGCTGTTCCAGGTACTTCCTGGTTCCAAAATGGACACGAGCTCTGGGCTTGTGTTGGATTTGAGGGCCTAAACTTCTACACAGAATATAACACGTTTTGCAGGGTCTCCTGCAAGATCTGATTCCTTGTTACAAACAGGGAACTGGCTTTGCTCCTAGATATAAAGGTTGCATTCCTCCATATCAAAATCAGAAAAGCTATGAACAGTATCTCACCTTATGCTGGAAGGGAGCATTACCAGTTTAAAAGTATTACAGTTTGGCTTGCCTTCTGTGCCACAGGTATTTAACAAATGCTTTGTGGTTGTGGCAGCAGCCCTTCAGAGAGAAGGTCTGTATGTCTTCCTATCTCTGCATGACTGGCTATTGAAATCCAGTTCCGGGGAACATTGCTACATGCCTGTCTCGGGCTCTAAGTTGTTCAACAACTTAGGAGACACAATGAATGTGCCAGAGTCTGTATTTACACATTCCTGAGACTGCAGTACATAGGAGCAGTCTTGGCGCAGAAAAGGTTAGTGGTTTCTACCCTTGAGCAGGGCAGAAAACCTGATTGCTCAAGCAAGTTTGGTATACAACAGTCAGCAAGTCCCCAGTGTCAGGAGGTCTAAATCTCACTCTCAGGTTCTTGGCAATGTTAGGAATGCAAGTAATCACAGACACGTTGCATAAGGTAATAAACTTGTTTATTACTACCAAAGGATAAATCACAGTTACCCTAGCCAGTTCTTACCAATACAAACCGGGAGCCAGTGCTAAGCGTTCCTATACCTCTAGGTTTCTTTTGTGTCTCTTGGGATCTCTAAGGTATAAGACTCAGTGTCTCACATTATATACCTATGATAATTACTATGGTTACTGTAAGACAGAAACATTTCTAGTTACAGAAATGAGCCCTATTGGCTAAATTAAAGGTGGCTCCATGGTCCAAGATAACATTATAATTTTGTAGTAGTCATCAGTTTGTGAAACAAAAGAGTACATTATACAGAGTCTTACATAACTCAGTGTAGTAGTACAAATCACCAAAAGGTGGCAATGCCGACTTATATATAAGTAATTATTACAAGGACACAGATGTCCTAACATCTTATGAGTAAGAAATACACAGAAAATACATAGAATATATATATGCATTAGGAAGCAAAGTGTATTACAATAATATGCATACATATCCTGACATCTACCCTTGTATGTTAGATACCCTATACCCTATATGTTAATATAGCATATGCCTAAACACTAGGTGTCTACGGTGTACCTCTGGGGGTACCAATAAAGGTGCAGCGACCTCATGTAACACCAGCCAGAACTTTTCTATGCCTTTTGGGACTCATGGCAGCAGTAATTGTCACTGTTCAACTGGCCCACTACATGAGGTCCATCAGTGGACATTAAGGATCCAGTGGGATCAGCTGATGGATAAGCTGAATCAAATGGTACTTACCATGCCTCTATTGTGCAGAGCACTGATGTGGTATATGGACAGCAACAACCTATTAAAGGGCATTCCATTCCTTATTTACAACTCAAAGGAGATTTTCATTATGAATGCCTCTAGCTCTGTGGGGTCACCTGGGGCCCTATCAGACACAAGGTTCATGGACCCCTGTGGAAGCCAAGTTATACATAAATGTCCTGGAGATGACGCCTATATTGTACAGCCTCCAGGCATTTCAGGAGTATCTGATTCCAGGTCCTTTTTGATACAGATGGACAACATCAGTGTGGTGCATTACATCAACAAACAGTGGGCACTGATTCCTATCCACTATGTAGGAAGCAATGCAATGTGGTACAGGGCACCAGGACACAACCTAGACCTGTCAGCCATGCATCTCCCAGGTGTCCAAAACATCTTGACAGGCAAGCTAAGCAGGTCATAGTGCAAGATGCATGAATGGGAACTGCTGATCTCTGTGGTAGCTGACCTCTTCGCAAGATGGGTTCATCCAGAATTAGACCTTTTTCATCCCCACACAAAGCAAAACTGCCACATTTCTGCTTGCTCGCCCCAGGGCCTGAGTTTTCTTGCAAGACACGCCCTGTCTTGAAAAGGGAGATTTCTGTATGCATTCCATCCAGTTCTACTAATACAGAGTATTGCTCAAAGTGAAGATGGACAGTGCCCTCCTCATCCTCACTGCGCTCATATGGCCTCATCAGGTATGGTTTCCACTTCTAGTAAGTAAGTAAGTAACAATTTATTTATACAGTATATGGCGACTAATCCTGGAGGCTCTGGGTGCCTTACAGGTAGTGCAGTGACACACAAGAACAATGCAAATAAACAGTTAAATAACAGGGTCAATAACTCAGCAATTACTACCAATAAATAAATAACAGTAAAAACAATAAAACAAGCTAATTATAGAATGCTTGATTAAAAAGCTGCGTCTCTAGACCCTTTTAAAAACCTGTACTGATGGGGCTCTCTTAGTGGTGTGGGAGTGAATTTTAGAGGGCCGGACGGCCACTTAAAATGCTGTATTTCCTGAGGCTTTCAGCTCAACCTCGAAGCACACCAGGAGGCCTCAGTGGAGGAGCGGAGTGAGCACACTGGGCAGCAACAGCTGGCAGTGGAGCCCTTATTGCTCTATCTTTGCAGGGTCTGTTGTCACAGGACAGGTGATCTCTAGTTCATCCAGACCTGAAATCCCTGAAGACATAGCAATAGCATGTTTTGGTGAATTACCTGAGGTTGCTGATGTGCTGGTTGCAGCCAGAAAACCTTCTACTAGACATTCCTGTTCACTAAAATGGAAGCAATTCACTTTGTGGGCTACTTCCAGGAATTTGGACCAATTCCTCTGTAAACGCTGTGTTGGAATACTTACTGTCACTGTCAGACTCCAGTGAGAGTATTCCTCACTAAAGGTGCATTTGGCTGCTATATCAGCTTGCCATGCCCCTGTTGATGAGTTTGCAGTTACCGAGTTGGAGGTCTCCCATACTTTTTATGAGGTGTATTTTGCAAATAAAACCTCCTGTCCTGCCTTGGAACCCAAATTATGTCCTAGATAAGCCAGCATTGGCTTCTTTGAGCCAGCCGTGAGTTGTGGCTTACGCTTCCTGTCATGGAAAGCATTATTTTGGCTGCAGTCACTTCTACTTGAAGGACTTCAGAGCTGCAGCTCTTATGCATGAACCTACTTATTTGATTTTCCACAAAAACAAAGTTTCTTTGCTTACCAATCCTAAGTTTTACGGAAGTTGGTATCTGAGTCTAGGTTGAATCAAACAATACATCTTCCTGTTCATTACCCTGAACATGCCCGTCAGCGTAGGCCTTGCTCCATAGTTTGGATGTTCATGGGATAACGAGATACTATGTGAATTGCATCAAGGACTGCAGGAAGTCCTTTCATATTTTTGTTTCATTCACCCCTGGGATAGAAGGCACCCTGTATCAAAACAGTGCTTATCCAAATGACTAAACACATTGTATTACGATCTGGAGTAGGAAATACAGTAAGGAGCTTCCTCGTTGTTGTTGAGATGGCCACCTCTGTTGCTTGTTTCAGAAATGTTTCTGCTGCTGACATTTGTGCTGCAGCCACATGGAGTACTGTCCTCACCTCCACTAAGCATTACAGTCTGGACATAGTCTCTCATAGACTAGCAGGATTTGGCCTCGCTGTACAACAGGGCCTGCTGTCTTGAATCAGACTGTACCAGTCTCTGTGTTAGATTTTTAGGACTGCCTGGGACTCCATTCCAAAAGTGTGGCCTAATGGAAGTGATATCTTTTAAGAAGACAGGATAATTACATACTTACTATAAGAGCAGACCTTTGAGAGAATCTGTCCACTAGGCCATGCCGTCCCTCTCTCTACCCACCCCTTCTATTATCTAGTAAGGGTGGAATCTCATATTTCTGCCTTATCCCAAATTTCTTAGGCGCGCTTCCTTGATTTATAATATACAGTACCTTATTGTTAGTGTATTGTACATATTGTCAACTGCTGTATACTGTTTACTGAATTTTACCTTACCTTATCCTCTGTAACCGACCCCCGCACATGTGTCACTTCTATAAATGAGCCTTATCTTTCTGGCCAAAACTTGTAAATAAATGAAAATAAAGTGTTGTATAGGCCAAATCGAGAAGACCAGGGTGAAAATGTTGGCACCAAGAGTGTTTAAAATGTAAATTGGGACAGTGATACAGTATGTATTGTCTTTTCTGCTTTTGGCAGCTAACTTAGCTTGCAGTGCCTCTTGAGTCATGTGTATTCGTACATGCAGATTGTAAAGAATATTGCTTCATTTAGTGTGAGTCGGTTGTAGTTAGGTCTGGGCAGTGACATGGCCTGTAGTATGTAGTGCCAGTTGAGAGTTCTCCACAGCTAACCCCGCCTCCTTACATAAATGGATTTGCATACCCATGATGCTTTGCCTAGGGTTTTATGCTTTAGAATGCATGCACATGCCTTGGAGTGATGTACAGAAAACAAACAGTTAGGAAATGATCTGTATTCTTTTTTGTTTATTCATTCTACTCATTACTCTTCTTTCCAACTACCACTGTGTTATGCTGTTTCTTGAACATGGTAATTCCAACTGTAAAGGGTGTCTCACTCATTTGTGCCTAGTGGACACCAGCTTATTTATCTGAATGAGTAAGTGTAGCATGTATACTGTTGTTATGAGCTGGCACTGATTAAGGCAAGTAAATTTTATTTATGAGGTGCCCAATTCTGGAGGCTCTGGGTGCCAGACATAAATAAGAACATACAGTACAGCAGTTAATTAAAACATTATAAAACCTAATTAAAGCCATCACAAAGTTGATATTCAGCAGTATTAAAAGGTTTCCAGAGGTCAATCTTCAAGGGACTGGCCAGAACTAAAGATGGCATCAGCAGTCAAAGGCCAGGCAGAAGAAGTGGGCCTTTAGCCTCCCTTAAACACTTCAATCGAGGAGCCTCCCAGACTGCAGATGGATTAACCAAGGTTAAGTGTATATGTGGGAGTTGGTAGGCTGTGGTTAAGGAACAAGTTATCTCTCCTTGTGGTCCTCCAAGCCAGAAGATGTAGTGGAGTAAAGGTAAGAGCTGTTGTCATTGAGGATTAATTGCAAGGCAGAGTATTTCTTCGAGTCTGTCACTATTGTTGCTGTTTTGATTAAATACAGGTAGGCGTGGCTACAGAAAAGTCTAACATTTTCATCTATATAGTTCTTTTCTTGCACTGTATGCTTTACATAGAGTCAGAACTGCTGTGCCATGCAGTTGTTCCCCAGATTGTTGTTGTGCTTTTAATCCCGTCTTGGCATGCAGCCTGTGACAGCCTAACAAGTTCCAGCTGTAGACTTATGATCCTAATTGTCTCCATCTGGGTCCCAGTGATCAGTTAGAAAACCCCAACTTGGTAATCAGCTCCAATTGGTCGTCCGGTGCCAGAGACAAAAAGAAACACTAACAACACACGGATTGCATACATTATAAAGTGTATTATCTTGTTTAGACATTTCAAGAAAAATAGATTTAAAAAAGGCAAAGAAGTCGTTCACCTTCCTAATGAAGTACTGACATTTTCAGGGAAGAACTAATCACACTAATGCGATATAGCCTTGTGATACTGCTTTCCGAATTGAGAAAATCAGTGAAGATTTGATTTGACCTAACTGGCTGGCAGGGTGTGTTGATCCAATTAGCTCTACATTTGCTGCCAGTGTTGCAGTTTTGTTTTATCATCAAGTTGTGCCATTAGGACATTTTGTTAGTTTGAAAGTAATGTTTTGTTAACTTCTATTTTTTAACAAAGCAGGTGATTTGATAGTACTTATACTTTTATTGGACCAAAAGAAATTTTTATTACACAAGCATTCAGGAATCAGGCCTCACGGTGCCCTTCTTCAGGTGATAGCTGTTCTTATAAAAGCGTTTCTTGTATCCATTGAATAGGGATGTTTACTCACAGCAATTAAGATATTCACAAAGAGAGCAGCTATTAGGTCTATGTCAGTATGGCTTTTAGCAGGTGTGTGAGGCTCTATTGTCAAATAACGCAACTCAGGACACCAGTGACGAAAACATTGAGTCGTGATGTTCCTGCAGTTGTCTACTGTACATGAACACTGAGCACTTTTCTGGAATAAAGATGAAATAGCAAGCTACAGCATTGCCTCCAGCTTCTGAGGGCCTGCTTCTTTTCTTATTGCTGACCTGTTTTAATTTGAGCACCACAGTGACATGGTGCAGCCGACCTACCTGTTTTCGGATCGAAAACAAGCCATCCTCAGAGGGGCAGAAAGAGCGAGTACGGTATTTGTAGTCAAGAGGTTTTTCAGGTAATCTGAACCCCTGCAGTGTAGGACCTTGTATACCAACAAGTCAGCAAGGTGGATTACTAACTGGATTAGGAGCATGAAGCAGTGGGATGGTGGTGGACAGCACTACTCGAAGTGGAGGGTGCTCAGGGACATCCCTCTGGGATTGATACTTTGGCTGCTGCTCTTCAACACCTTCATGAATCTTAAAGCTGGGGTCACCAACAGTCTGCTTAAGTTTGTGGATGACACTAAGCTAGTATCCCGGTTGTGGACTCCCTTGAGGATGGGGACTCACTTCAAGAGAACCTGAATAAGCAGGCCCATGAGTCTGACTCCTAGAGCTTCAGATTAATTATAGCCAAATCCAATGTGCTACACTTGGGTAGGATAAAAAGAGGTGCAATGCAGGACCTACGCACTGGACGCCTCTTGCTGCAGTCAAGGAGGGAAAGGACCTGAGGGTCATAACAGGACAGTGGGCCAAAGCAGGACAGGCATTGTGTTACTGCTGTCAAGAGGGCCAGCAAGAACTATGTAGACCTTGTCAAGAGGGCCAGCATAATGCTGGGGTGCCTGAAAAAGAGGGATGGGGTGACCAGCAGAGCAGGAAGTAATCCTGCCACTTTACATGGCACTGATAGTGCCCACCTGGCATACCATACGCACTTTTGATCTCCTCAATATAAAAAGGGACATTCGGAAGTCGAGGCGGGTGTAAGACGGGGTCACCAAAATGATCAGAGGTACAGGGAATAGAAGTTATGAGGAGAGGCTAAAGGTCCTTAATAGGTTTATGCCTGGAAAAGGAGGCTGAGAAGAGACATGATCTGTCTGTTGCTTGCTCAAGTTTATCACCAAGACTGAACGGTCAGAGATGTTTGATCTGATGCAGGGACACGCCTGAAGCTTAGGGTTGTAAATTCTGAGGTAACCATAAGAGACACTTCTCTCCCAGAGGTTGGTGAACCTATAAAACAGCCTATCGGCAGAGACAATGGATATGAAGATCGTGCAGGCCATTAAGGCAAAGCTGAACAAATTTCCACTGCAAATGGAATCATGAAGTACCCTGATAGTAGAATGAGTCGAACATTTCCTAAGAATGAGTGCATGTTTGCACAGCTTACTTATTTCATCCCTTCTTATGTAGCAGGAGAGGGGACATAATGGACCTAGAGTCCCTTCCGACATTAAATTGAGATGATGGCATGTAAGTTAAAAGTGTAGCATTTATGAAGACTTGATAACGTCTTTACCATTACTTGATCTCTCTACAACTAGCGTAAATCGAGGGTACAGAGAAACATAGAAACATAGAATGTGACGGCAGATAAGGACCGCTTGGCCCACCCAGTCTGCCCATTTTCCTACCTAACAGATAAGCTGCAGATCCTAGTTAACCAACAGCTTACTTCCTCCTACCCCCAACTAGGACTGCCTTATGTCTGTCCCATGCATTGTGAATTCTCCCGCCGTTCTTGACTCCACGACCTCTTCAGGAGGCTGTTCCATGCATCCACAACCTCTCTGTGAAAAATACTTCCTCACATTACCTCTAAGCCACCCCCATCTTCAAATTGTGCCCCCTTGTTCTTGCACATCTCTTTTCTGAAAGATGCTGCCCTCTTGGACTTTGTTGATTCCTTGAGGTACTTGAAAGTTTCTATCATGTCCCTCTCTCTTCTTTCCTCAAGGGTGTACATATTAAGCTCCCTTTAGTCTTTCTTCGATGTCTTCTAGTGCAAACCCTGCACCATTTTGGTTGCCCTCCTCTGGACAGCCTCCACTCTGTCTATGGCTTCTATGGAGATTGGGTCTCCAGAACTGCACAAGTACTCAGATGGGGTCTCACCAACTGTCTGTACAGAGGGATAACAACTTCCTGTTTTCTACTATTGATGCCTCTCCCTATGCATCCCAGTATCCCCCAGCCTTCCTTACTGCCTTCTCACATTGCTTGCCCACCTTTAGGTCATCTGATATAATTACCCCAGGTCCTTTTCCATTTTACTGTTGTCAGTATCTCACCCCATTGTGCTCTTCCCTGGGTTTTGTTTCCCAGGTGCATTACCTTGCACTTCTTTGTATTGAATCTGAGCTGCCATACATCTGACCATTCCTCCAACCTTGCCAAGTCCCTTCTCATCCTTTCCACTCCATCTTGTGTATCAACCCTGTTGCAGATCTTTGTGTCGTCTGCAAAGAGACATACTTTTCCTTCCAGTTCCTCTGCAATGTCACTTATAAAGACATTAAAAGGACCGGTCCTAGTACTGAACCCTGCGGTACCCGCTAGTAACCCTCTTTTCTTCATTGTGGACTCCATTTACTACTACTCTTTGCGTCCTGTTGTCTAGCCAATTTTTTATCCAGGCTACCACCTTGGGACCCACTCCAAGGCTGGCTAACTTGTGTATTAATCTTTGTGTGGGACTCTATCAAATGCCTTGCTAAAATCTAGGTAGGCCATGTCCACAGACCCTCCCTGGTCTACTACTTTGGTCACCCAGTCAAAGAAATCTATTAGATTGTCTGACACAACCTTCCCATCGTGAATCCATGCTGCCTTAGGTCCTGTGCCCTACTGGCCTCTAGCTACTGGAAATGGGGTTCAATTGCAGCAAAGTCAGCATGGACCCCCCACCACCACCTTTTTGAACTTGCTTTAGATAATGGAAATAGCCACTCTAGGGTACTGCCAAAGCTCTCGTGGAGGTTTTACTGACTTACTAAATATGGGTGCTTCCAGTATGGATCATTTCGTGGTGCATGCTAACTTGATCATTCAGTGAATGTAATGGAAGGATGGATTTCTTCAGGGTTTGGCCTGCATGTATAACAAATTGAAATAGCTAAGTAAAATAAAACACTTTCACATGAATTAGATAAATTAGTCAGATGACTGTTTGACTACTAACATGAACCTAATTTAAAGAGAATTCTACACACAGGCATACACACACACACACTCTCATTCTGTCTCCTCTAAGATGACATAAGTTGCAGAACTGACATAGTTAGAGCAGCAGCTGTATACTACACTGTATTTTGAAGACAGCTATCTTCAAGGACAGGGTAGGAAGGAAAGGAGGGTGTTTACTTTATGTGAGGAAGGCATTAAAGCGATAGAGATACAGGGAATATGGGGACAGAGGCACTGTGAGTCACCCTAGAGATGGGGAATGGAACTTCTGTTCATATTGGTGTGATCTACAGACCTCCAGCACAGGGCAGTATTAGATAAGGTACTGATGGAAGCCACTGTAAGATGGCAGAAAAGGGAGGTGCTGTTGGTGGGGGCGTCAGTTGGCGGATGTAGATTGGAGCTTCCCAGCTGTGGCTTCAGCTAGAAGCAGGGACATTTGAACTCCCTGCAGGGGACAGTCCTCAAGCAGCTAGTCAGTGAACCCATTTGTGATGGGGCAGTACTGGACCTGGTACTTGCCAACAGCAGTGTTTCAGACATTGATTTGGGGGGATACCTGGGACCAGCAACCACTGTACAGTGTGGTTCAGTATAAGGAGGACTGCGGAATCAAACTACACAAGGGCAAGGGTTTCAGAAAGGCAGAGTTTAAAAGATGGGTGAATGCCTCTGGGAAGACCTGGCAGGGGAATGAGCTGGGTGGGTGGAGGAACAGTGGGGAAACTAGAAAGGATCATAGTGAAGGCAACAAACCTCTGTGTCAACCAAGGGAGCAAAGCAGGATGAAAAAGAGCTATCTATGGATCTTACTTGAGAGGGTCCTGCAGTAGGTCATAAAAGATAGGACTGCGCCCTCTGGCATCAGGACCACAAGTAAAACTTTTCCAGCAGTGCCTGGCGGGGACCGACCACCAGATGTCACATGGCGGATGTCAGCATGACCCTATATAGTGGGCGGTTCCCATGCCCTCCTCAGTTCTTGCCCACCATTGACCTGCATGTGCCGTGGTAACACTTGCCCAGCCCGATTGCCATTTTTTGCTTGAATTCTCGCTTGAGTAGTTTTCTTTTGTTTTCGTTTATGTTTTCTCCACCGACAACTAAGGCGAATAAGAGTGTCGAGAAGTCTGCACCCAAATTCCCATAAGGATGGCCACCTCGCTGCCTCTTCTGCTTGGGCCCAGACCACGATTCCTATGGCCTGCTTCGACTGCAGCCTTTCAACCAGGCCACTCGGAAAGGAGGCAGCAGACCCTGGAAGCCCATGTTCTGAAGTCTAGAATGGCTTCACTAGAAAAGAATTGCAGAAGCTTCGGGACACTGCATCTTCTCCTTCTTCAAAGTCAAAAAGAAAAAGAAAGCATCGGAAGAAGAAGTGCTAGGAGGATTGGGACTGAGGGGACTCCAGTAGGCCCTCGACCAGCAAGGCTGTTCCCCTGCCACCTGCCCTAGTGATTCTTCAGGCTGTGCCCAGAACTCCTCCAGGTACCTCTACTGCTGCTTTTCTCCCAGTATCAACCGGTAAGTCATCTGCTGGCTTCTCTGGCGAATGCCCGGTTCTAGCTGATAAGTGCCCCTGCTCCTCTGGGACCTGCCCCAGTTGCCATTAAGCCAAGCCCCAGGGCTCTGTTGGGACTTGCCCGCCTCTACCAGTAAATCAGTCGAGGGTTCTTCCCTCCACTGCCCGGTCACTTCAGTGTCTAAGTCCATCGTCCCTGATGTCCGCTTGGACCCGCTGTCACATCGGGGGCTCACTCCGTCACACCCGATGTCGAGACGAGCACTACTGTGGCTGCTAGCCATTCTCCCCCCAGACTTACGCCTTGAATGGGAACCTTCCTCTCACCTCCCTAGGTGGTCCCTCCATCTCTCATGGTCACCACTGGTTCAGAGGAGGGACAGGATCCCTGGTGGTGGCTCCCCTTCATCCACACCAGTGTCAGTCCCTCTAACACCTGCAGAAGGCCCAAGACTAGAGGCTTCTATCAGCGACTTCAGATGTCCCCATCTCGCTCTCTGGATCGTCAGGCCCTTAGTAGGTCTTCTTGTCTGCTGTGCCTCTTCTGCTGTCATGGACTGTGGAGTTTGATCTGCCCCTCACGGGGCCCTCACGTCAATCCTGACGACTGCACCAACCTGTATTTGGTCGGCTCACTGTCAGAGCCTGCATGTCCGATCCGCTGGCGTCTCTATTTTCGTCAGTGCGACATTGCCTACCTATCGATGGCTGGTCTGTATGACAATACCCCTTAAGTCAGGAATCCTCATGCAGATTTTTACCTGGACCCTCTCTGCCTTATGTTCCAGGCTTCTTTCCTTCACGTCCGATGTTGACTTATCATCCGTCAGGTCTCACATCAGATTTTCTTTATTCCAGCTACCACTATTCAGGGTACCCCCTTATCAAGGTTACCCACACTCTTTTCATGGTCAGGGTGCTTCAGGTTACCACCATCCACCTGTCCATGTTCCTCCTCCACCCCACCCCACCCACTCCTGCTCCCCAGCAGGATTTGCAAGCCTTGATTCATTCTTGGTGGAAGGAGCTTGGTCTGAACTGGTGTCCGATCTCGAAAATGACTGCCAGCCCCAGTGGTTACACCTCCCCATGGTCTCTTTCACCCGTCAGCTCTGTTAGCCTGCGTTGCATGTGGGGACCCAACCTAGCGAGATCATCTTCCTGACTTTGAACCTCCCAAGGGTGACTCATCTGATTCTGGAGGAGAGTCTCCAGAGGATTCCTTGGACGAGCGTTCCTCCATGCCTAAAGGAAGGATTCTCCTAAGTCTCCCCGAGGATCCTTCCTTTACTGAGATTTTCTGAATAATTCAGCAGTCTAGTGGCTGGAATACCAAGAGCAGGATCCCAAAGGAAGCACCTCACAGAGCATTTGGATATTGAGCCCACTTCCCAGATCCCTGTCTCCCTTGGAAGGCTCTTCACGAAGACCTCACCAGTACTGTCTGACAGCTGCCATTCAATCCTGGCAGTCTCTAAGAAGGCAGACGGATCTACCATGCTCTGGAGGGTATTTCCTTCCTGGATGCTCACCCCAAGGCCGATTCAGTCATCATTGCTGCAGCCCATGACGGTTGGTGGCACCTAAGTATATGAGCACTTCTCCTCCAGATAAGGAGTCTGGCAGCTGGACCAGTATGGCAGAAAAGTTTACTCTTCTGCCATGTGATTCACTCCCTTAATTAAGTAGTGCACATGGCGTCCTTCCAAAAGGCTACTATGGCCAAGCTTGAGTCCCAGATCCAGGCTCTGGAGTCACTGGAACATAGAGGAGTTGGTAAAAGGCCTGCGTTTAGCCACAATTTCGAGCTGCCATGCGCTTAGGGCTACCTGTGACACTGTGGATCGGTGGCCCTTTCCTCCATACAGCGTGTCCCTCAGACAACATGCCTGGCTCCACATTTCTGGCCTCGCTAACAATGTCAGTCTGTGATCCAAGATGCCTTTCAGAGCTCAGTCCTTTTGGAGGTGACACCACAGACATTATCACGGATCTACAGGACAGCGGTCATGCCAGCATCCATGAGGTCCATGTGCTGATCGGGAACCCAGAAGAAACAGCCCTTTCGGAGACAGACCAAGAGGCAGGGTAAACAATCCTTCGCTCAGCAACAGGGAAATAGTCAGTCCACAGGTGCTCCCTTTTCATCACCCCGCCTCAAAACCCAGTGAGGATCTGGGGACCTCCTCGACCTCTACTTCCTGACTGGCTACCATCTCCCCTCCTCCGCTTGCGAGCAAGGAGCTGGTGGAGGAAGATTTGCCCTCCATGTGCAGGAATGGAGGGACGTGACAACAGATGTATGAGTTCTGCAACTTGTTTCAAAAGGGCACACTCTGGAGTTTCTGGAGATACCCCCAGACCTCCTCTGGGTTGCTTGTCTTACTCTCCTCATCAGGCTCCTCTGGTCAAGGAAGAAATCGGGTCTCTAAGCCAGAAGGCGCATAGAGCCTGTCCTCTGCCTCAAAGAGGAAGGATTTTATTCCACTTTTTTGGTTCCCAAAAAGACGACCTCCGGACCCATACTGGATCTCAGCAGCCTAAACCTTTACATGGAATACAAAAGGTTTCACATGCTGACACTGCAGAGCCTTCTACCCCTTCTGCAGGAGAATCATTGGCTTTGCGCACTGGACATGCATGATGCTTACCTGCGTATATCTGTGTTCCTGGGCTACCACGCTTCCTTCGGGTTCTGCTTTCAAGAGGAGCACTGCCAGTTCACAGCCCTCCCTTTGGCCTTTCCTCAGCACCTCAGGTTTTACCAAGTGCCTTGCGGTGGCGGCAGCAGCTTTACGCTGTCGGGTAATGCAGTGTTTCCTTACCTGGACAACAGGCGTGCTGTCGGCCCTGTCCAGGGACAGCCTCCTGGAGGCTCTCTCATGCACTTTGGCCCTTTTCTCACTCATATCACGGTCAACTTCCTGAAGTTGACTACTACACTTCCCAGAACCTTTGGTTCATTGGAGCCTATCTTGGACATGACCCAGTGCAAAGCCTTCCTTTCCGGACAGGGCAGAGACCATTCAAGACCAAGTCAATGTTCTGACCTCTTCCAGATACCTTCTGGCCAGAGCGTGGTTATGTCTCTTGGGCCTGATGGCAGCCTCCATCTCCACAGTCCCATTTGCCAGGTTGCATTTGGGGATCACCCAATGGACCTTGGGTCCATTAGGATTAGCATTCAGATGACCTGGACCAGCCGGTTCTTGTCTCCAATCCAGTCCAAAGGATCTATTCTGATGGTTAGCCCTCTGAACCTTCGTGGGTCTTCCATTCCAAGTCCCCACCGCTTTGGACCTCGCCACAGATGCATCTTGTCTGGGTTGGGGAGCCCACCTTGGGAATACCGCACCTGGGATCATGGTCCCAATCGGAGATGGATCTCCACATCAGTATCCTGGAAATGAGAGCAGTTCTTTGTGCTCTTCAGGCCTTTCAGCCCATTCTGTCAAATGGATCACTGCTAGTCCAGACAGACAACATGTCAGTAGTCTGGTACATCAACAAACAGGAAGGAACCAACTGTACCCCTTTGCAGGAAGCGATACGAGGTGTGGAACTGGGCGATTCAACATGGTTTGTTTCTCACTGCATTCCCATGAGTTCTAAACGTCCTGGCAGACAACCTCAGTTGAACCTCATCCCTCACCCACGAATGGGAACTCAGTCAGTAAGTAGCAGATTCTCTGTTCCTGAGGCGGGTCACCTAGACCTGGAACTGTTCACCTCAATATTCAGCATAAGCTTCCAGCTTTTGCAGCTCACTCCTGAGCCTGGTGCTTTCTGGCACGATGCATTGTTACTTTGTTGGACAGGGAAGTCCTTGCACCTTCCTCCTGCTCCCATTCTACAGAGGATTCTTCTAAAACTCCAGACAGAAGGAGCCTGGATGATCTGATTGTTCCTTCTGGCGACACAACCTGTTGAGTCAGGATCAAGGCAGATTAGTGCATCCCGGGCTCAGGACCCTGCATCTTCTTGTGTGGCTCCTACAGACATATTAAAGTCTCATTTCACGGTCTCACATAAGGTCGCCCAGGTCCTGGTAGAAGCCAAAAGCCCTCTACCAGATTGACCTATGCTATGAAATGGAAGCATTTTCCCATTTGGGTGGTGTCAAAGGCTGGACCCTTTACATGCTCAGCTCCACAGATTATGTAGTATCTGTTGCACCTGTCTGATTCGGGTCTGTCTTAATCCTCCCTCAAGGTTCATCTGTTGGCCATTTCACCTAACATGAGCTGGTAGCGGGAAACTCGTGGCGCACAGCTGCAAATCTCAAAACGTTTTCTGAAAGGGATTCTCCATCTGAAACCCGTTATCCATAACCCCACCCCACCTTGGGATTTTAATTTTGGATTGAGAAGCTTACGCTTCCCCTTTTGAACCAGTGATGAGCTGTGACTTGCCTATCTCTCCTGGAAGGTGCTATTTTGGTTGCTATTACTTCTGCTCGAGGACTTCGAGCTTCAGGCCCTGATGTGTAAAGAGCCTTATTTGATTTTCCATAAAGATTGGGCGGTCTTACAACCATTCCTAAGTTTCTTCCCAAGGTGGCTTGAGAGTTCACCCTCAATCAGACGGTTGAACTTTCCGTGTATTACCCTAGCAATTCTAACAAAGGTGAGGCTCTTCTTCATACGCTGGACGTACACAGGTTCCTGCGCTGTTACGTCCACAGGGCTAAAAGCTCCAGGAAATCTGATTAGCTTTTCTTTTTCATTTGCCCCCAAATCCGGGTTCAGTGGTGTCTAAGCAGTGCTTATCCAAGTGGCTCACTAACTGCATTCTCTTCTGTTATCAGAGTATGACAAACCCTGCCGGGGAGGTCAGAGGTAATTCCACTCAAGGAATGGTGGCGTCCACAGCCTTCTTTAACATATCTGCAGTGATGATTTGTGCAGCAGCTACCTGCAGTTCAGTCCATACCTTCATGAAGCATTACAGTCTGGACATTGCCTGTAGGTGTGGAGCCAGGTTTGCCTAGCCATTCTACAGGGCCTATTGTCCTAAGGCCGGTCCTGTTCTGTTCTTTCAGTTGCTCCTCCTCCCATGATTCTCTCGGTCTCTTTATGAGTTACTGCTTGGAATTCAGTCCTATCTGTTATGACCTACTGCAGGAATCTTTGAAGTAAGATAGTACAGTTACGTAAGAACTCACCATAACAGTAGATCTTCGAGAGAGGTTCCTGCAGGGTCACTTTTTCCTCCCACCTTCCCCAGTTTTGCATTTCTTAGCCTTATTCTGAACTGGGCTCCAGGATTCCATCCATTCTCCTGTCTCATCCTACTTGGATCTCGGCAGGAGAATTGAGAGGCGGGATGGGGACAGCCCACTATATAGGGTCATGCTGACATCCATCATGTGATGTTTGCTGGGCAGTCCCCTGCCAAGCATTGCTGGAAAAGTTTGCAATGTGGTCCTGACACCAGAGGGGCAGTCCTATCTTATATGACCTACTGCAGGAACCTCTCTCAAAGATTTACTGTTACAGTAAGTTCTCACGTAACTGTACTTTCTCGAAATAGGTGGCAGAAAAGGTAAAAGTGAAGAGGGTAGCATTCAGACGGTACAAGGAGATACAGTGGGAAGAGGGTAGGAAGGCATATCATGGAAAACAGAGGGAAACAGGAGATCAGTAAGGAGCACAAAGGTGCTAACTGAAGAGAGAATAGCCAAGGCAGTAACAAAAGGGACAAGACACTTTTATGTTCACCATATGCGCACACAAAGTGAACATTTTGTTAGGAGAGTGGCTTTTGATCGTTGTAACACTGTCAGTCCAATGCAGAATGATCTATTTATTAAAACCTGTTATTGCTAGTAAATTTATCATCAGGAGATCTTTTCAGAAAGTTTAACCCAGCCAACTATTTGCTGACCTGAGAGATATTAGCTGGCAAAACTTTTTTAAACTCAGCTTTATTCAAGAATAATGAATAGCCACATTTGTACACATGAAAGCATCAGAGTTATATATCAGGATGTAAATTGACTTAATGACCCGTAAGTGACATCAGGATTAAATCGTAGACATTGTCCATTATGGCATCAAGGTATGGTTCTGGGCAGGCCTGGCCTTTCAAAGAGAAAAAATGGCCTTGGGCCCACCCTTCATTTTCATCAAGTATGCAAATAAAACTCTTATCAAACAACTACGGCCTCAACGTGGCCTCAGTTTTGTTCCCAGCTGTGCCAGCTCTTCTCATAGTCCCAAATTGCTATAATGGGGTAACACTGGATTTAATTACAAGGGTTCCCTCGATAAGCCTCCACTAGTGTAAAGCATTAGCCAGGAGAAGGCTTTCCCATCAGCACCTCAAGGTTGTTCTAATCGCTCTGACTGACTTGGCCCATAGCGAGTAGACAATCAAAGGTCACTAGGATTTTGCTGTACTGCAGGGCTGGCCGGAGCCTCCAGATTTCCATTGTTGCCAACAAAGTACGTAGCGGTCCTGCTGGAGCCTTAACCTGGCTGTAACGGACTCCATCAACACCACCTCCTCCATCCTGTGTATCCATTCTTTTAAGGTGGGGGTTCCTTGCTGAGCCATTTGGTGGTGATACACTTTAGGCCCATGCTAAAACACAAGTAGCACTCTGCGTTATCCCCACATAAGTAGGTTACTATGGAAATCCCAAAATCCAATTTGTAAAAGTATTAAGGATATCTACCTCTGTCAACACCTTTATGGTCTCCTTGAGTTGCCCCCAATACCTAGCTAAGCCAGGGCAACCCAAAAATGTGCCAGTGACTGCCCTCCTCCATAACTCGCCAGTAGGCAGCTACCATCTATGTAGTAGCTGACAAACTTTACTTAGCCCATACTATCAAAGAAGCAGCTTCTTCTTTATCTCCACCCTTACTGACATAATAGACAAGCATGCCCCATGGCCATCCGCAGAGTTAAAAAGCTTCCGCCCAGGGTTCAATGGGATATCAAAAGCCCTGCAAAAGAACAAACTATGAGCAACTGCAAGATGGACCAAATCCTGTGGACTAGACAGCTTTTAGAGTATGTCATGCAATGCCTGCACTAAACTGATCAGAAACACAAATGAGGCAAAGCAAGGCAATTTTATTTGTAGGGCACCCAATCCTGGAGGCTCTGGCGCCTTAACAGAAATTATAACAAAAACATAGTGAGAAATAGCATAAATAAATAAAGCAATAACAATGCATAAATACTAGTATAATGAATTAAAATGGATTAAAAGCTTTCAGACTGTCACAGAAAGGGACTAGCACAGAATGGACTCAGAAATCTGAAAAAGCCAGGACAAAAGGTGGGCCTTCAGCCTCTGCTTGAACACTTCAACCAAGGGGCTCCCGAGACGAAAGGTGGTAACGAATGGTGACAGAAGAGTCATACTATTTAAACAGACTCGAAACAGAAAAGGAAATCCAATAAAAATATGGCACCTTCAAATCAGTGGAAGGAAGTAAGCACCTCCATCACTGCCAAACAAACTTACACAACACCCCTATAACTGACAGACACTATACGGCAGGTCTTGCTTTTGATTCTTGCCAGTTAGCTGCATTGCAACCAACAATTCTTCAGTCAGCCACTATGCAGTCCTCTGTCACATGCTCACCTCACCTTCTCTGACATCACCTATAAGCAGGTTGAAGATCAATTCCTCAAGCTTGACACTAAGAAGAGTGCCAGAAGCGGATAATATCGATGCTTCATCTTAAAACTGGTTATCACTACCTTGCAGCTCAATTACCCACTTAATTAACCTATCACTAGCTCGGGGCAGAGTACTTCATGTCTGGGAGGTAGCCCACTTACTACCTCTCTTTAAATCAGGTGATCCTAGTGACCAAAATAACTATAGGTTTATCTCAGTCCTACCAGTCCTCTCAAAATTACTGGAAAAGCTGGTTAGTATTCAAGTCAGAGCTTTCCTAGACAAACATCAGTTAATCAACCCTTTACTGTCTGGGTTCAGACCATTCCATAGCACTCTGTAGGTCATATGACTAAGTGTCCACTTTCCCATTGGCTCTTATACTCTCTCACCACTGGGGTGATGAACCTACTCACTGCCTTCCATCAAGTAGGTTACTCACACGCAAAACCGCCTGGCCTGAAACTGTCTCAGTTCTCTTGATATAACCTCATGTGGTCAGAATACCCTATTTTCCTCCAAACCTCCCACCCCCTCTCCCTCTCCTCTTCCCCTCTCCTGCTCTGAGTCTCAATCCTTACTTGATCTTTGTTACCCTAACAAAACCTCTCCTGCAATCCTTGCTTCCTGCAAACTCAGCTCCTATCTCAAAAGCGCTGTCATGTTACTTCACCCTCTATGGGCTGGCTGCCCCAAGTGGCAGACTAAAGATACTTACCTCCTAATCCGCCTCCTTTTCCTACTGTGCCTGAATAAAATCTCTCTGTCACAACCATATGAGACACACCAATACTCCCCTCAACCACTGATTTCAGTTTCTCCAACCTGCTTGCAGCCAATTATTACCTAAACCCGCTTGGTAATACCTTCTCTTAATAAAGGATGCACTTATCACGCACTTCATACCCTCAATAAACGGGGAGGAAACATCAATCAACCAAGACTCACTACAGGTTAAAGCTAGAGTTTCTGGCATCTCTTTGCTCTGGCTAGCTGGCGACATGGAACTGAATCCAGGCCCTCCCCAAATGGCACTCCCAACAATTCAAATGGAAAGTCAAATAAAGGTCTTTTAGTAGCCCATATGAACATCAGAAGCTACAGAGCCATCTGGCCAATTAGAAGCCTGGATCAAAGTATATGAACCTGACATCCTGTGCCTCACTGAAACCTGGCTAAAACCACGAATCCACGATGCCCTGTGTGACATACCTGGATACTCTATTATTCGGCAGGACAGGCCTGGGTCAAAGCGGGCGGGCGTTGCCATCTACCACAAGTCTCACCTCAGCATCAGAACAGCCCCAGCCCAAGACCCACAACTGATCTGTGAGTCAATACATGCGATTTTGTCCCTTGGTACTAAGAAACTACACATAATTTGACTCTACAACCCGCCCTCTGGAGGAGTGGATGGTTTTCAGGAACTCCTCAAACTAACATCTCAAACTATTAACATGAATGAAGCCATCATCCTCAGCGATGTGAACCTAAACTGGCTGGGTCCTTCTCACAGTGCCCCCATCACTAGTCCATGGCTTTAACTTCTACCAGCTTCTAACAGAGAACACTAGGATGGTAACCACTCAATCTGGTACACTTATCGACTGGATTCTCACAAATAGACCTGAACATGTGACCAAGGCAGGTGTCTGGCCGATGCAATAACTGACCATTCTCCCATTTTTTTGTCAATGGCACTCGGTCCTCCACCTTCTCCTCCTCCCGCCTGGTCACCTTTACCAACTTTGCCCATATGGATATAAACGCCTTCCTTGACGTATCCAACATTGACTGGTCTGAAATCCACCATGCAGAAAAAGTTGAAGATACCTAGAAGTGTTCCTGACAATGTTCAGTGAAGTGCAGAATAGGCATGCACCGAAAGTGAAAAGAAAGAGTCAGGGGAAAGCAAACTAGATGGCTCCAAAAATTTACTCCTGCAGCTACGGCTCAGGGATAAACTATGGAAGCACTACAAAAGCACTGGCCTGCAGAGATCACTCAATATACAAACAACACAGAAATTCCTGCAAAAGCAGATAAGGCTTGCAAAAGTAGGTACTGCCAGAACCTACTAACTAGCTCAGCCCATGACCCCAAAAATTTTGGGGCCTTATTAAGACCTTCCTTGGTACCCATTATCTGTAACCCCTCGGAGATGGTCCGGCGGTACCCACTGCAATGACTCTTTTCACCATAGCTAATGCTTTCAACAATATGTTCTCGGATCTCTCACCCTACACCTCTACACTGCCACTGGCTCCAATCACATCTCAGCCCTCTGCTGATAGTGAACTAGCTGACCTCTCAGCCTCTCAAACGAGGCTCAAACAACCAGTCTTTCTATTTCAAAGCTATAACCAGCTCTCAAGTTTTAAATCTACTAAGAACTATATCTGACAACACCAGCCCTGGATCTGACTTCTGGAACCCCGCCTTTTAAAGACTGCTGCACATCTCATTTCCAGACCACTGGCTAAGATTTTCACATCGTCCTCTCCAGTGGTACAGTCCCTGATCTCTGGAAAACTGCCAGAATTACTCCCATTTTCAAGAAAGAGAACAGAAATGAAATCACAAACTACAGGCGAAGCTATTCTCTCAGTCCTAAGTAAAATATTAGAAAAGCTTGTAGCCACCCAGACCCTCGACTACTTAGAATCTACAAATCTGCTCTGACGCTCAACATGGTTTCAGGAAGAACCATAGCACTACAGCAGCACTAGCCAAACTCACCTCAGAACGCTCTCTAACATGGATGATGGTCGGCTAACAGGAGCTGTCTTCATTGATCTTACCAAGGCTTTTCGACCTCGTGGGTCACTCCTTGCTCCTGTCCACCTTCAATCAATAGGTTTCTCCTCTTCCGTTATAAACTGGTTCAGGAGCTATTTAACGATAGGACCCAAGCTGTAAAATTCAATTCTGCAATTTCTGACAGCACCACAATCAATATTGGTGTACCCCAAGGCTCAATACTTGGCCCTCTTCTCTTTTCCTATTCATTAACAACTTACCAAGCAATATTTCATCCTGCTCCTCTCTTCTCTATGCTGATGACCTGGTCATCTATGCCAGCTCACATAACATTAACTACCTAAACTTGTCTCTGACCACAGCCTACAACAATATACAAAACTGGCTAAGCTCTCATCGACTGATCCTTAACTCAACCAAAACAAAAGCTATGCTCCTGGACACTGCCAAAACTTAGATCCTGCACCTCGCCCTTGAAAATACTTGACCTAAATGGGATCTCTCTTGAAGTCGTCACCACATTTCGCTATCTTGGAATCTTACTTGACCAATCTCTGGACCTTAACCTTCACATTCAAACAACCTGTAAAACTGTAAATTGTAAGCTGGGGCTGCCTACAGAACCAGCTATATGTTAACGCCCATCAGCCAAGCTGGCCATAGCCAGAGGGATCCTTTACCAACCCTAACCTACTGTGCTCCCATCCTGACTACTGCCCATAAATCAGCCTTGCAAAATGGGATGTCACCTACAACAACGTATGTCGGTATGCTTCCAAGGCCCCTGGCTCAAACATCATTGTCAACTGTATAGTGACCTTGGCTGGCTCTCCCCACTGCCACCAGGCGATACTATCTTGGCTGTCTGTGACTCTATTATCAGACTAGACCAGCCTGCATCACTAGCTGAGCTACTTCATCCTGCTACCTCAGTCCGTGAATTGAGATCGTCAGACAAATCACTATTGAGAGTTCCCGTTGTCACACCTCCAAAGGAACTGGGGCTTTCGGGCATGCTGCTCCCCAGATGTGGAACTTGCTGCCACAGGATCTTAGGCATACCTCATCGCACTACCTCTTCAAACGAGGGCTACGACACTAGCTAGCTACCTCTGACCAATGTGCCTGTTTTGACCCTACCTGACAGTACCTACTAAAGCCTGTCCCACAATCTCCCCATTCCCTACCTTCTCGGCCTTCCCCTTCCTCTTGCTCACCCACTTTCCTTATGCCTTCTCTCCTGCCTGTTTTTACACCTTATCTACCTGTTGATCTTTAAATTACCCTGTTTTCCCTAACTATAACTGTTTGGTTCTGTAGCATACTGTTCTATACAAGCCATATTAATGATCTGTCCAGTACCGTCTTATGTGGAATAAGCCCTCACAATTATCTGTAAATGCTATTCTACATGCTGTATACTGACTGAACTATGCTGTTTTTGCTCTAACCATTGTTGTCTTAACTTGTATATGCCCTCACTGTTTTCTACAGCCAGTCAGATGTGATAGCTGAGTATTGGTACAACCAGGTCTTCACCTCTTTCCCTGCCCTCCTAGCGTATTACTCCCCCGGGATACCCGTGGACGGACTGAGCAGCCGCTCTCATGCCCGGCAATGGAACCATGAGCCCGCTGCTTGTCCCTACTTTCAGCCACTAAAGCCTGCAAATTGCTGGAAATCCCCACAAAACCCTGACTGCACGCCCGCCTCATGCCCAGCAACGGAACCATGAGCCCGGCTGCTTGTCCCTACTTTCAGCTGCTAAAGCCGCAAAATTGCCGGAAATCCCCACAAAACCCTGACTGCACGCCACCTCATGCCCAACAACGGAACCATGAGCGCCATGTCCCTACTTTCAGCCGCCAAAGCCATAAATTGCTAAAAATCCTGCAAAACCCTGTCAGAACGTAGAGCACTCCTCCCAGCAATCAAGGGACCCACCTAGATAGTCTCAGGGCCCGCCTCAAGCACCGCTACAAGTAGTCACCAGAGTTGCCTCCTTTGCATCCTGACTGCAGGGGTCGCCAGCCCTTGAACACACCCATAAGCAGAACCAGGTGCCTGGTCACTCCGAGGGTACCCTGTGCCGCCAAAGCCGTAGTCACCGTAAAATTCCTCAAATCCCATTTTGGGCTTCAGATTCACTCCTCCTTTCCTCAGTGCTGCCAAGGTACCACTGTAGCCTAAGGGACCCATATTTAAATTGATTGCCCAAACGACCAACAGCGATGGACCTCACCTTATGCCCCGGAAGTCTGCTGTCAGGGGCTGCTGCTGTGATCGCGCCCAGGAAGCAGTAACACGAGCCCGGCCGCTTATTAGTACCCTGAGCCGCTAAAGCCGTATTTGTACCTGAGCCGCTAAAGTCAGATTTCACGGTGAGGTCCTTCATGCTCATTCGGATCATCAGACCTCCCCTCCACCCGCCTACCCTCCCTCTCCCACTTTTTGAACTACGTCTGCCCGGGAACAACAAATAACTCTGTCCTTGTACCAGTACCCGCTCTGCCTGTTATATGCTATACAGAACAATGTATTACGTTTTACTTAGACTAGTGTCCACACTGTTATCTTAGCCTCATAGCTTCGCTCCTCTGTCTATACATTGTACTGCCTCACTAATTGTACTATATATGTTAAACACCCTCAGTATGTATTTTGTCTTGTACTCTCCCGGTCGTCCCTGAAAATAGTCACCTGCTGGTTAGTGCACTTACCCGGTTAACAAAAACTAAATAAATAAAATAAAAATAAATAAACTTCTGCTTTCTCTAAAGTTACCTGCAGCTGGCTAGAGGCCATTGACAATAAATTAGTTACAGCTGCTGTCTTTCTGGATCTGAGCAAGACCTTTGATACAGTGGACCACCTACTCCTCCTTGACCATCTCTCAAAAAGAAAGTAAAGGGCAACAGGACAGGCGTGGGTCTATCAAGTATTAATATATGGCTGGGGGAGGGTGGGACCATGAGGCCAAAGGCAGTGGTTTCCAACCACCAAGCCATACATTAATACCTGATAGACCATGCTCTGAGTGGATTAATTCACTGTAACATGGGAAAGAAAAGGGTCTCGCTCCCTGTTTAGAATGTTTTCTGATGCATATTACAAGGTGTAACACCATGCTCTTATCTCGTTCTGTTGCGCTGGTACACTTCCAGGAGTCTGGTGTTGCAAGGCTTTCATGTAGATACCAGATTACAGAGCGTGATTCTGAGTGTTTGATTGCTGGTGTTGTGCGTGGTGCAGGGAGGGAGTGCAGCAAGCGGAGACGGCAGTGTCTAAGCACTCAGCACTACAGCAGAAGCAAACTTTGAGCTTCCCTCGCCGCTCTCTCATCACACTGACACACAGCTCAGAAGCTGAGGAGAGAGCAAAACATTTCAAGCTACACAAATAGCAGTTTACAGTCCCTGCAGTTTCTGTCTCTCCCACACTGAATGAAATGACCACTGGTCCCAGCTTATGCAAGCAATCCTGTAACCGTCACACTCTGTCCTCTGCTCCCTGTCTGTAGCCCCAATTCTCCATCACGGAAACACAGATCAGAGACACATACTGTAGCTACAAGCTGGAAAACATGGAGGACTCGCACAGAGAGAGCTGCGCATACTGTGACAGATAGCCGCAAGTTGACAAACATCGGAGAGAGACACACAGACCTCCTGCAGAGAGTGCAAATATGCACTCACCCTGTGCTGTGGTTGGGGCTCGTGATGTCACAGATCATGAGAGGGGCCATACATGTTGCTTCTGGTGCAATGCTCGAAGAGCAGATTCACTCCATTACCTCTCACACTGCATTTGACATGTAATGCGCTCTGTCTGGGTGACTGTATCTCTCTCTCTTGACATTGTCCACTTGGTCCTCAGCGATGCCATTGCAGGTGGTGTTTACTCCTCAAGGCTTTTTATTTCTTTTTTCCTCCCACAACGCCTCTCAATGTTGGCATGTGTAACAGGCATTATTTGGGGGACTAGCAGCTACAGCATCCATTACTTGAAATATGCTGTGCATGACAGGGCAGGATGATCAGTGGATTTCTGAAGCGTATGTCACCATACATTATTCTCCGCTTGCCCACATTACTTGAGAATTAATGTATGGGCGCACTGAAGACACCTGATGCTCTTGTCCAATCAGTCATAACCCTTTTTCTTGCCCATGTTACAATTGGGTTTTGGTAACACTGTGTCAAACTGGTTTGCCAGTTATATGGAGGATAGGCAACAGCAAATAAAAATCAATAGCCTCCACTCATCCTTACTCCTACTTCAAAGAGGTGTCCCAGGGCTCTATACTAGGTCTCCTGCTCTTTCTGATATATGTTAATAACTTAAATAAGAATATCACTGACTCTAAGATCCACTTGTTTGCTGATGATATGGTACTTATATCTCAAAACCCTCCTTCACACAATCCAGCTTAGCACTCCAAATGGACTTTAACAGCTCCAGCTTAACCTAATTTCATTAAAATTACTGCTGAATGCCAAAAACCAAGGTAATGTTTTTCCGTCCACCCAAGTCAGCTACAGCAGGTCTTGACCATAGCAACACTACCCATCACCGCACTCTTAGACAACAAGCTTGAGGTTGTGGATAATTTTAAATATTTAGATTTCCTACTGGATTCCCATTTATCATTTGCCTCCCACGTCAGACACTGTCTGAAAAAGTGAAGCAGAGAATTGGGTTCTTTTCAGAAGCAAATCTCTCTCTCTCTCATGACTCAAGAATAAGGCTGTCTCAGGCCACCTTTTGCCCTTACTAGACTATGCAGATATTATATGTAATAACTGTGCAATCACCAGTCTTCAGAAGCTAGATACTCTTCATCATCAGTCCATATGCTTTATTACCAATGCCCCAGCCAGAACCCATGACTGTACGTTGTATAAAGAGGTGAGTTGGGCCTCCTGGCAACCAGGGAGACATATCCATGCATTTATCCATACATACACCTGGGTATATAAAGCACTTTTAAGTAAGTTGACCCTACATCTCTTCTATCCTTCATCACTCACAAAGCTCCTATGCATTAAGGAAAAGTGCATATATCTCACTGGAAAAACCCAAAATCCACACTCAAGCTGGCAAGTCAGCCATGAGTTATGTCCTTCCCACAGCCTGGAACAAACTCCAAACTACACTTAAATTACAAAACCTAATACTCCTGAGCATTCAAGTCACTTCTTGAATAAATGACTCCGACATCTGTCAGTGCCAATAACATTAATTCACTCTCCTTTATCTTAGCCCTTTGCCTTACTTTTCCCACACTCTCTGGTTAAAATTGGCACCAAGCACTTACCTATGTATGTAATTTCACATGTATCCAGCTGCGTCTGGTCTTAGCTGCTGCTGTCATAGTTTGATGTTTTCTAAATTTCTTTTGTTTAACCCATCATGAACTGAACTGAAGCTGGAGGGGGTAGATTCAAGAGAGAGAGGAGGACTTCTTTACAGAAAAAGTGGTGAATTCCTGGAACAGTCTTCCAGTGGAGGTGGTGGGGGCAAAACAGTGGTGGGGTTCATGAATGTATGGGATAAGTAAAGAGGAATTTTAGGGAAGGGGGTGAATGGGCCCAAGATTGAGTAGGATCTAGGTGATAACTATAGGCAGAGAAAAATTGGTAGACTGGTGGATCAAGTGGTCCTTCTCTGCTGGCAAATTCTATGTTTCTAATATAATCAGTGTAGACTCCTCAACTATACAGCCCCAACCCTCTTTTGGTGGTCAAAAATGAGAAATTGTGCCATACTAAAACTGTAGCCATTATCGGTAGTCTCAGTCCGTTTCCTGACTCAGCTCAGCATAATGTTTTCAAACATGGGTGACACTGGTCAGCAATAATTAATGACAGTGTTGTTCACATGGCTGAGTCAATGAAAAAAGCGAAATCACGTTCAACCAAATTTTGACAATAAAACAGAAAGGCAGACTGTGGCATCACTCAGATTTGTAACTTAAAAAAGCATTCTTGCTCTTCAATGTGGTGAACCACAGTCTGTCCACAATACATGTGTTTTCATAACTAGCTGACATATCGAGAATCACACTAGTGACTCTGGCCAAGTTAGAAAAACGGCATTGGAGACACCACCACAGTGACTGTCTATACAGGATGAAACTTGCTGGGGAATCTAGGGTACTGCCAAGACAATTCTAGGTGCTCTAATGTTATAGTGTTTCTGTACAGCTCTAGACATTCTAACTACAGTTCACTGGTTCAGCAAGCAACTAAGTGTGGATTGACTACTATAATTGTTTGCTTGTGCCACTTAGATTGGATGAGGCCGCTGAATACTGTCAGCTGCTTGATACTTTGGTAAGGTGATGTTGTTATTAAGTCGGTTGCACTGTGCTAATGATAAGCTGTTGCTGTATGCGTGTGGCCATGCATGCTCTCTGTCCCACAGAGGACTACCACCCTTTCAGGTTACTGACAGCACAGAAACCCTCTTGAGGAGGGTTCTACCCCAAGAGGTGCCACTAGAACATGGTTTCCTTTAACTAAAAGTACTTTAGGCAAGCACTCAGAAGTCAGAGACAAACACAAGGATAAAAGATTCAGAACATCAACTTCCAGCAAGAAGAAAGGGAAGACCATGGAACTGAACGTCCACTGGACAGCCTCTCCCTCCCCAGACCACTCCTTCCCTACTAGGTCCAAACGGATGTAACCCGCTGTCTTCACCCCAGGTCGCACCGTGAGACGAGCATCTTTTGCTCAGTGTGCCTTTCCTGGTAAAACATTTTCAATAAATAAATAAATTCTCTGAGGACCTACTATATCCATGAGTGTAACTCACAGTTTTGTAACATTATGTAACCTAAGTAACATACAAACTACTACATTATGTAACCTAAGTGTATCTATATTAAATGTTCCTTTTACTGCACCTGTAATGTTATCCTCTGTTTTAATATGCACTGTAATAACTGTCTTGATGTCTGCCCCGACGAGTGCCTTTGTAAATGAGTCTCTGACTCAAAGGTTGTAAACCCGATTTGTAATGAATAAATAAATGAATAAATGAACACACAAAATTAAGAATACATGAAACCACTATCCTAAACCTAAATCAGTTCAAATAGAACTAACTGACTAACAAAGAATGACTGACAAATGTTATGACCTTCAGCACAGAAGAAGAAAAAAGCCTTGTGGTGGAAAGCTCTGGGAATCAAAGCTTTAGATCACCATCCTTTGAGGCAAACTGCAATACTTTTAAAACCACAAGTATGAAATTGAACCTGAGACATACTGCTGCAAAAGAGGCAGTATAGTGCAGTGGTTTAAGGCTCTAAGCTGCAAATCTGGAGACCTGGATTTGAATCACAGCCCCACTTGCATACGGTGTGATCCTGGAGTAAGTCACTAAACTTCCTGTGCTCCCAGGTCGCACCTGTAAACAAAGCTTTCAGCTTAGTGTGCCACTCCTGGTTAAACAATTGCAATTGCAAAGCTAGGGAATAAGTTAACTTCTCCTTTTGTCTTTCTTAGATTTTCTTCCCAAAATGGTACTACAGGGCTTGGCCACTTCACAGTGGTGACACAGGGCTTGTCCCTGCAACTGGAGTGTTGAATGAAGATGCTCCAGCCTTCTGAGGTGCACACAAGCTGATCCTGAGTGCCCACAGAATATTGGGGTTCTGGAAACAAATAAGGAAAGGAGAGACTTAACACAGCTGCTTCAGGCCTGGCAGACTGTGAGCAAAACCATTTGCAGACACTGCTGGGAGAACCTGAAACAGCAACAGTAAGGCCTAGGAATGGCAAGGACCACCAAGGAAACAGCAGAAACAGTAGCAGGAGCAGTGCCACAGCAGCAGCAGTAGGAATTGCCACTGCAGGGCAGCAGCACGGCTCATGGGAACTAGACACAGCATTTCCAGTAGGACAGAGCAGTGGGCTGAGGAAGGCATGCCTCACAGGCAGCTGTGAGGTGGCAGGAAAAAGCAGACAGCAAGAATGTCTGGAAACAGGGATGAGGCCCAGGAGGCAGCCACCACATGAACAGGAGAGAATGCAAGAGGTAGCTACGAAGAGAGCAGAAGCCGGCAGCGAGAGCAGAGGAGACTGGAGGCAAAGGAAAGAACCAGGAGGCAAGTGGAGGGATGCAAGGGATGAAGGTGTATCAGGTAGAGAGGTGAGTGGCAGCCATGTCAGAGTGAAGACAAGAGCACTCAAAGCATGCTTAAGGCATGCATGCTTAAGTAGTGCTCGGTGGGGTGGGGAGCATGGCATGGCATGGTAGTAGCCTACTGCCCCATTTAACCTCAGGCTTACAGATTTATAAATATTAAAGTGACTCATATAGGTGTTTTTTCTGAGATGGATACAGCCAAAAACTGAAAAAATATTCATCTTTTGGGGATATCTCCTACATAGAGTCACACCTGCAGCACCTGGAACATCCTACTGCTGCAGGTGAGGCTGCAATTGGCGGGAGGCTGCTACCCTGAAATATTATTCTGCACCTTATTCCTGAACAGCTGATGCACTTTATCCTTGAACTGTTGCTGCTACAAGAACTGTCTGCCTTCTAAACTGTTGCTGTTAGCACAAACTGCCTTGTGTCTTTAAGTCTTGCCCTAGTTTGTCAACATACCTGAAGTATCATGCTGCTCTGGTTGGAGGGTCTGGCAGGGACCAAACGGACAGCTAGTTGCCAAAGGGCGGGCGCCACACATTTCAAAACCCCACACCACACGGCATGAGTACTGTGGAACGAGCAACATGAGTGGTGCAAGCGCCACTTGGCCACAGAAAGCAGATAGAATAACAGCACTAACGCCAACTGAGATTTGTATCCCAAAGGGTTTTAAAGTTTGATTTTATGATACTGTATGTACTTGGGAAAGGGTGGTTACTTCTTAGTATAGAGTTTGTGGGTTTTTTTCCTATGCATACTTTTTGGCTTTTTCTGTTTCTCCCCTTCCCCTCAGGCCATGGCGTATAATAAGTGTGTACGTGTGTGGAGGGGCGACGATATGCCAGGGATCCGGTGGCTCCTTCCGCCTCTCCCTAGACTTCATGGCCACTGCTTTGTCTGCTTGCGTGACACTGGACCTCCACATGGTGGGAGCGGAACTGCAGTGGAGTGGGCATCCGCCTCTATGGAAGAGCCATAGCTCAATCACGTTCCAACCTCCCCTTGAGCCAGTACCCGGTGACCCAAGGTGGTTCCCAAACCCGGTTGCGGGCGTGGCATGAGGTAAGGCGCCAGCACCTCAGCCCTCTGTGCCACCAGGCCGGTTGTGTTTTTATTTTAAATACAGACCTTAGCTATATAAATTACTGCTAGTATTGACCCTAGGGGCTGGAAAATGTTCTTCAAATTGTGATACTGAGCCTGTTTCTTCTGGCCTGGAATTTCAGGTTTTGGGTGATGGGAGGGCAACACAGAGTTGAGAAGAGCATTATAGGAGCATGCTTTTGCTAAACACAGTATGTTATCTGTCTGTGGCCATGGCAGACAAAAACTGTTTTAATCAGGGCCAGTTTGTTTATGAACGGCCTTAGTAGTGCCTTGCACAAGGCATGCCCTTGCCAATGTGGACAAAATCAAGTTCTCTATCGAACTGGTCATTAAAAGCTCGAGGAGGCCATATTATAAAAGCAGGTATATAAGAATACTGAAGGGTTTGCTCCTGGGTGTGTTTGATGGTTTGTGGAGATGTTCACCCCAACCCAAGGCCCACAAGAGTTGAACAATCCTTTTCGAATAATTTATCCCAGAACAAAGGTAACATCGAGCAACTTGTTTTGAAGAAAAGCTGGTGCTACCATTAGCTCAGGGCAGGGACTTAATCCATTTTAATGCCAGAAGCATATTGAATAAATTGGATTTAATTAGTAGATGGGTTATGGATCACAACCCAGATGCTGTTATAATAATCGAAACTTGGTTAAATAGTAAGACAGCCGGATTCCCTATTGAATATTCCTGTGTATAATTTATGGGCGTAAGGATAGAAATAAAGGGTGGGGGCTTGATTTATGGACAATCAGGTTTAATTTTGACACAAATAACTGTAGATAAGGCCTGGAGCTGCTGGCCTTAGAACTGAGGTTGCCTTACAATAAGAAAATCCTTGTGGTGGGGATTACTGTCCACCTAAGGTTAGTTCCCATGTTTTTGCTTGCCGGCAGGACCTACTTTTTAATTATAACAACAGCCATGAAATCTTAATGGCTGGTGATTTTATAGAAACATAGGAACATAGACTTTGACAGCAGATAAGGACTGCTTGGCCCACCTAGTCTGCCCATTTCCCTACCTACAGGATAAGCTGCAGATCATATTTAACCAACAGCCTATTTATTCCTACCCTCCATAAAATGGCCTTATGTCTGTCCCATGCATTCTTGAATTCTCCCACAGTTTTAGACCCCACAACCTCCTCAGGAAGGCTGTTCCATGCATCCACCACCCTCTCTGTGAAAAATACTTCCCTCTCATTGCCCCTGAGCCGTCCCCCTCTATCTTCAAATTGTGTCCCTTGTTCTTGCATCTCTTTTCTGAAAGATGCTACCCTCTTGGACTTTGTTGATTCCACTGAGGTACTTAAAAGTTTCTATCTTGTTCCCCTCTCCTCCTTTCCTCAAGGGTATACATATTAAGCTCCTTTAGTCTCTCCTTGTATGGCTTTTCTTGTAGACCCTACACCATTTTAGTTGCCCTCCTCTGAACTGCCTCCATCCTGTCTGTGTCCTTATGGAGATGGGGTCTCCAGAACTGGACGTAGTACTCAGATGGGGTCCCACCAACTGTCTGTACAGAGGGATAACAACTTCCTGTTTTCTACTGGTGATGCTCTTCCTATACATACCAGTATCCCCAGCCCTCCCTACTGCCTTCCTCACATTGCTTGCTAACCTTAAGGTCATCTGATATCATTACCCCAGGTCCCTTTCCAATTTTGTTGTTGTTACTACCTCCCCCATTGTGTAATCTTCCCTTGGGTTTTTTGTTTCTCAGGTGCATTATTTTGCACTTCTTTGCATGAATCAAGCTGCCATACTTCAACCATTCCTCCAACCTTGCTAAGTCCCTTCTCATCCTTTCCCCGCCTTGCTGTGTATCAACCCTGTTGCAGATCTTTGTGTCATCTGCAAAGAGGCATACTTTCCTTCCAGTCCCTCTGCAATGTCACTTATAAAGACATTAAAAGGACTGGACCCAGTACTGAACCTGCGGTGCCCACTAGTAACCCCTCTTTCTTCAGAGTGGACTCCATTTACAATTACCTGCTGTGTCCTGTTGTCCACCCAATGTTTTACACAGGCTACCACCTGGGACCCTCCCAGGCTGGTTAATTGACTATTAATCTTTTGTGTGGGACTGTGTCAAATGCCTTGCTAAAGTCTAGGTAGGCCATGTCCACAGCCCTCCTGATCTACTACTTTGGTCACCCAGTCAAAGAAAATCAATTAGATTTGTCTGACATGACTTTCCTGCTGTGAACAAATGCTGCCTTGGGTCCTGTGCCCTACTAGCCTCTAGGTACTCAACAATTCTTTCCTTCAAGTGATTCCATCACTTTCCCTACCACAGAGGTCAAACTGACAGGTCTGTAGTTTCCTGCCTCTGTCTCGCTCCCACTTTTGTGAGGGAATCACATCTGCCTTCCTCCAGTCCTCAGGTACCACCCATCCTCCATGATTTGTTAAAAGGGTAGTCAGTGGTGTCACTAGTTCTCTCCTTAATTCTTGTAGAATTCTGGGTGAATTCAACAGCCCCATTGCTTTGTCCACCTTCAGTTTCAGGAGTTCTTTCAGAACCCTTTCTTCTGTGAAAGGACTGGGATCAACCCCTATCCAGAGTGCTTCTATTAATTGGATTAGGCACCTCCCTCATCTTTTGTGAATACCGAGAAAAGTATAGTTCAGTATCCCTGCTTTTCATTGTCCTCTCTGCCCACCCACTGTCCATTCTATTCAGCCTCACTATCACTCCCTTTGTCTTTCTACGCTCCCTGATATACCTATAAAAGGTTTATCCCCTTCTTAACTGAGTTGGCTATCTTTTCCTCAGTTTGGGCCTTTGCTAATTGCTATTCTGACTACCCTCCTGCTTCCTTCTGCCTTAACTGGTACAGTTCTCTGTCCTGCTCCTTCTGTGTTTCCTTATACTTCCTAAATGCTATCTTTTCTCCCTAACCTTCACACGCCACCTATTTTGAGAACCATAGTGGCTTTTTCTTTTCTTTGTTTTGATTTGTTTATTTGCTTCACACAAAGGCTTGTTGCCTCTGTGATGGCAGTTTGATGTTTCCCCATTGTTGCTCCACCCTCCTTCTAACCTGTTTGCTAGTGCTTTTCTAAGGCACTCTCCCATCTTGCCAAAGTCAGCCCTCCTAAAGTCCAGAACCCTCACTTTTGTATGGCTTGACTCAGTAGCTGAGTTTATCATGAACACACTGTTTGGTGGTCACTTGTTCCAGATGGCTACCCACTTCTAGAGCTGAGATCCTCTCACTGCCCCCATTTGAGAGTATGAGGTCTAAGATTGCTTCCTCACGAGTGGGTCAGAAACTAGCTGTCTGAGGCATGCCACCTGAAGGGCATCGAGAATGGCCCTGCTTTTGGATGTGGCTGCAGCAAAGGTGCTCCAGTTAACATCTGGCATATTCAGGTCCCCATCAACAGTATCTCCCTTTCTCTGCCATCCTAAGGATGCCTTCTATCATATCCTTGTACATTCCCTCTCCCTGACATGGGGTCTGTATACAACCCTGTGCGGATTGTGGTGCCATTTCCAGTCTCTAAGGTGACCCAAAGTGCCTCCTCCCTCCCTGTTTACTCTTTTGTTCAGTTGCTTTTATCCCTTCTCTTACATAGAGAGCTACTCTGCCCCTCTTCTCCCTCCCTGTCTCTCCTGTAGGTTGTGTACCTGGTATGTTAACATCCAGTCATGGTTCTCTGTGTACCATGTTTCTGTGATTCTACGATATCCAGGCATCCTTCTTCCATCAATTTTAATTCAAATTGGTGGAATATCAACAAGTCCACCGCAACATTAATTTACAGAAAAACCTGGGACTCACTTGATTCATGAGCCAAAATTAATTAGTATGGCCACAAATGCAACTTCCACAACCCTGGATCTAATCTTCACAAATACTGCACACAATATCATAAATAGTGGGTTTTGCCAGATTCAATTTCAGGCCATCGGTTCATTTTTAGTACTAGGAATAGACCTTTAAAACTAGAAAGAAACAGAAGTATTAGTTGAGTAGCTTTAAGACATTTGATTATGTTAATTTTATGATGGATCTGGGTGACATTAATTGGGAACATATTCAGTTAATTCCTATCATAGATGAAACATGGGAATATTTTAAGTGAACTTATGATGGTCTGCAATAAGTATGCCCCTTAAAACTAGGGTTTTGAAACAAAATAATGCCCTTTGGCATACAGATGAACTTAGGAAGCATAAATTAACCAGGGATAAGGCATGGTGTTGGGCTAAAAAGTGGCCACAGGCAGGACTGGAAAAAATTGATAAAAGGCTCCATGATTCCTATGTCAGGAGGTTAGGAATGCTAAACAGAAACATTACTCTCATTTACTGGATAAGAGTTGTACTCAAAATTCAACATCCTAAGGATTTCTGGAGAACAATTAATACATTGCTAAAAGGTCAGAAACAATGCTTCTAATGTATTTAATATGGAAGGACAAATGATCCCATTGTCACAAATGGTAGCTGATCGGTTTAATGATTATTTCAGTAAAATGAGTGTAGCAGATCTCTTGGGCCCATCAAACACATCAGAAGCCTACCAGGTAAGAGAACGTGGGCCCACAAATCCATTTACATTTTCAGAGACAACGGTTGAATTGGTGGTCAAAGAATTATTGAACTTAAATACCTCAAAGGCCATTGGCCTAGACAGTATCCATCCAGGTTGTTAAAGTATGCTGCACCAGTTATAGCTCACCCTTTGACATATATATTTAATTTATCATTAGCATAGGAGGTTATCCCTTGGCATGGGAACAGTCAAAGGTGATACCTATTTTAAGGGAGGGTAATAAGACTGAGATGAATAATTATCGCCCAATCTTACTCTTGTCCCAGACATCCAGAATATTCGAAAAATTAATGGCGGTCCAATTTAAGGAATACCTGGACTCCCAAGGCCTAATTAATGGCATGCAGTCGGGGAGTTCGAAAGTGCCATAGTACCACCTCGTCCCTTGTTAAAGTGGTGGGGTATGTTCAGGTGGCCCTGGACAGGAGGACACAGGTGGGTGCCATATTTATAGACCTATCCAAGGCTTTTGATTCCTTGGACCATGGTGTCCTCCTGTCCAGAGGCATCACTTGGGTTAGTAGGTTTGGTACAGAGGTGGCTGGCATCATACCTCATAGGCAGGAGTCAGATGGTATCAGTGGGTGATTGGGTCTCTGGTTTGCTGCCTGTTGGATCGGGGTCCCCAGGGTTCTATCTTGGGACCACTCTTGTTAAACATACATGTAAATGGTTTGTGTTTTCAGATCCAACGGTGTCATTCCATCTTTATACGGACGACACCATTATTTATATATCAGATCACAGCTTAGAAATAATACAAACAAAGCTGCAGAGAGCATTTAATGAGTTACAAGTTTTCTTTGAGGATAGTAAATTAGTATTAAATGCAAAACAAAAAACACAATCCATGATGTTTAACTTAAACAGTGATAGGCAGGACAACTTGGCCTAGGGATGGTTACCCTTGGGAGCCCATTCATTAGATGCAATCCTACAAATACCTGGGTTTGTGGGTGGACAATTCTTTAAGTTAGGAATTGCCATATTAATAATCTGGCCAAAATATGAGTAAAGACTGGGAGCCCTTTATAGGGCAAGATCACTTATGAGTATGGAAGTTAGAAGAACAACGGTGAACTCAATGATTATTCTCAAGTTTGATTATGGAGATAATCTCTACTCCTGTGGGAAAAAGGGATCTTAAAAATTAGAGGCTTGCCATGGTAGTCTTGCCAGATTTATGTTGGGGACTCTCGGCTAACCCACAAGTGTTATTTATATAATCAGTTGGGATGGCAGAAATTAAATGAGTAGTCAGGAACATCTGTTGGTTTTATATGTAAGGGCCTGTAGATAACTTGGTTTCTAGAACTAAATTACTAAGAACTGTTAAGTACCAGACCTGAAATACCTACAGTAGGTGTAGCCTAGGGATTTGCCACCAGTCAGTATATTATAGGGGAATACAAGGTTGGAATAAGGTACATGCACAATTGCAAAGGGAGATGCAAATCTTGGATAGGATAAAATCCTGGCTAAGAAAAGAGCTGTGTATCTCAAGGCAATGTTGTGTACCTTATGATTAGAATTTATTAGGCAGGACAGGATAAAGGGTAGAGGGTAAAAGTGTTATAGCTTGGTTAAGGTAGGGAAGAGCATATTTTTGAATAATGTTGATTGCTCCACAACTAACATTAAATTGTAATCTGCAGTAGAAGATAAGGGTGAACTTATTAATATATACTTTGCCGTTGTTTTATGACTTTATTTTTATTGATTTAAGAATGTGTATGGAACATCTTGTTCCAAAAAATTTGTTTACTATGCTGTGACCTCGTTGAAAATGAGTGTACTCAATTGAGTTAATCCCTATTCATATGCAATTTATATAAATAAAATATTTTACTACTACTGCTACTACACTTTTGGAGATGTAAGCAGTCAGCATCAAGACCACGTGGAAAAGTTTGCCAGCAGGGCTTCCACATTAATATACATCGGTTGCTGCCTATACAATGTGGGTGGCCCTCTTCTCAATTCTTTTGCTCTCTGTTGACAGCTCATCAGATCGATGATGAACAATGCCATAAAACATTGGTTTTCTTGATTCTTTTTCCACTTTCAGTATTGCATGCCATCATCGGTGTCATGATGAAACTGAAACTGCTTTTCTTCTACACTTGTGTCAGCGGTGTGAAACTCTACAAGGCTGACATTCATTCTTTGTGTGCCTGCTGCCTAGGTCTTTCATATGAGGGTGAAGCAGTGTACCACTTGCCAGGTCTCCAGCCAGGCCACACGAGGTTGCCGTTGAAAGGCTTTGGAGACCTTCCTACAGAAAAATGATGAACAACCATCATACCACACTAGACCCAGGCCCTGTTTGCTCCTCCCATTCTGCAGCATTGGCTCCAGAGATGTTTGGCCATACTTATCAAGCAGCTATGTTATGGCCCAGTCAATTTGCTTCTTCCATATTGAAGGAGAGACATCATAAAACTTGTAGGTGGATCACCACCATAGTAAGCATTCTAAGAAGCTGCTACACCTCCTCTCATTCCAGGTTGTTGCATCACTCCAGTGCTGGAGGTAGGTTTTCAACCACTTTGGTGGTCTCTGTTGTCACCTCCACAACTGTTATCACAACATGAAGGTTGGGATCTGGCTCTCCCATTAATGGCAGTTTGCAGTTATTGAGGAGGGCATTGTCCCATCATCTGTGTCTTTGATCCTGTCATCCAGCATCATCAACACTCAGGCTTTCATGGCTTGTGTCTCTGAGATTTTCCGACACCTGATGCCATCTCTGTCATCAACAGTGCTTCCATTGTCGCCACTTCTTCCCACTCTGATGATGTCAGTTGTGAGTTCCTCTGGCACTGGGCACATTGACAATCCTATGGCTCCACCGTCCCTGCCTCCCAAGTAACCGCTGGGTCCTCTCCTCTCTCTTCCTCAGGCTGAGGATGATTAAGTAGAGTATAATATGAATCTCATTCATAATGAGAAAGATTCCGAGGGCAGTGTGGCTGATCTGACTTGCTTTTAGGACTTACTTCCAGCTCCACTGTCCTCCTACATTGAGGACCGTACTGTATTACCTCAATCTCCTCAGGAGGATGCTTCCTTCTAGCCATTGCTTAGGCACATGCAGGAGGTTCTGGCTTCACAGCTGAGGATGAAGATTCCTCCAAGCGAGCTCTTTATGAGTTCCTAGTGGTGTCCACTACACTGTCCGTGGTGGTTCCTCCTCTGTATCCTGCTTTAAAGGATAGCACCATGGCTGCCTGGTGAAGACCTGATAGCTGCCTGTAGAACTTTTCAAGGCTGATAAGAAGTACCGTTCCTTCTACAAAATCCTGTTATAGATCAAGGGAGCACTGCTGACTAATCAGAGCACTCCTTCCTCTGCACATGAGACACTCTTATTCTGTAAAACCGTCTCATGCACAGCATCCTTGGAAATGGGAAAATTCAGGGCAAGTTTTGTAAAATTTTAATGTATTGTTAGTGGATCTCAATGAATAATACATGACAGATAGTCAAAGAAGTTAAAGTATCAAATCAAAAATCTCTAGGGCCAGAAGACTGGAAGGTCTTAGTTTCAGACCCACACCAGGTACTTAGGATAATACTCATAACTGACACTGTAGTGTAGTATGAGGGGATGCTGCACTGTTGAGGTGCCGTATTTTGATAAGATTTTAAACCAAGGTCCCTTCTGCCCATCTCTGGTCACTGTCCAGGTGGAAGTTAAAGATCCCATGCCACTTATCAAGCAAAAGTAGCAGTTTCCAGTGTTACGGCCAGTTCTTAGTCAACAAACGGGTCCATGTAACCAGTCCACATTAGAGGCACATGGAAATGAGCTGTCACAACACAGTGTGCCTTTCTTGGTCAAAGATTACAAAAAGAAAGAGGCCACCTGCAGCCACTTTGTGGTAGCTGTGATTGCAGCCCTTTGGGCTATTCACAAAGGCGATTCAGCCCTTCCCTGCATGGTTGAAAAACATTTGTGACTGGAAGGGTGGTGGTCACCATGTACATGCCCCACAGGGCCATTCATAAATGCTGGTGGCCCTCACTTGTCTTTCTGCAGCCTCTTATAAACTCCCCAAAGAATAGCTACAGGGTGATGGGGCACAAGCCTGCAACAGGAACCTGTCCTGCTGGATATGGGGTTTGCTGTAATGCACAGCTAGTTGTGCTGGTGTGGTGCTGCAGTGAATATGGGGGGTTCTACTGGATGCAAAGGAAGGACTAAAATCTGGTTAGTTGGGGGGGTCACTGGACTGCCAAGGATGGTGCCCATGGGCAATGAAAACTTGCAGTTTGACTGACCTGGGGGCCCAGAGGTAAGGGGTGGAATGGATGGGAGGTGAATGACTTCAGGCTGGCACTGTTCATATAATCTAACTCACAGAATGACGTACTACCACGTGATTGGTGCCATGTCACACTGTGACTGTTGGTATAAGCAACCCAGCATATTACCATGTATCGAACTTTGTTTGCTCCCACTAACATTTCAGCAACTCTTTTATTGTGACTTAGTCATGGGGCTAATCTATCATGCAGTGAAGCAGAGCAGTTGTGTTTAGAGCAAATGACTGGTGACACAGCTGGGCTGCATTTTATAGTTTGTTAACTGGGTAAGAACCTATGAACAAAAACTGTCCATTTTCAAGGGGTACCTAGGAGTGAAATAAAACAGACACATTGAATAAATACAGCACAAAACAAATCAAATACAAAAAACAGAGACAGCTATACAAAACATTTACACAAATTGTTAGCTAGTAAATAATTCTTATAATTACATTTAAATGTAGCAATATTATTAACAGCACTAAAATTGAAAGGCAGAGAATTCCATTTCTTTTTTTTTTTTATTTATATTTTCTGCAGTTTTGCCTGTTTTCTCCCTGTTCCCCAGGGCCCCAGCACACAGGCATCATGTTTGCATGGAGGTGCACGACACACCTGTGAAGCCAGCTCAGCCCTTTTGCCCCTCCCCATGGCTAACGCTGGAGCTCCTTCAGGTTGGTGCCACCATCCGCCCTCCACCGGGTGGAGGCCAGTGGCTGGGAGCCTCCAGTCCCTCCCAGGAGCCAGGAGGAGACAGCGGCCTTGTGGCGACTCGATCTCGCTTCCTTTCGCCTCGCCTCCTCCCGCCAACTCCCATCAACCCGGCTCATTCCCAACCTGCTTGCTGGCTCAGCTAAGGTGTGGTGTCCAATGCCTCAACTGCCAGCACTACTGGGCCGGGAGAATTCCATTCTTTGGCCGAGGTTTAAGAGAATGCTCATTAACCCTGTTGAGTTTTACAAAATGGTGTAACCAGCAAACAGTTACCGTAGCTACATGTTTCATGACATGATTTAGAGGTAACAGAAAGATTTGCTAGAGATGTAAGCCCTTGTCCTCTTATGACATTCCTAGTGATAGAGACACCTAAATATCTGGCTCACTGTTCCAGGGTTAAGTACTGAAGGGCGCCATACTATAAACAATGGTATATCAACCTGCCAGCCCCAAAACAAAGCGACACACACACACACACACACACACACACACACACACACACACACACACAGTTCAGAAGCATGGAGACCCTCTGCAGACAGGGAGCTGTGACTGCACTGCAGTTGGTGAGGGCTTTTAGGGCCACCCCATTGTGCCTGAGAATGGAGCAAATAATGGGGTTCAGGTTCCTTTGAAGTTTTGGAATGTTTACCAAATGATGTGTCAGAATTGAGTGTATCTTTGGCATCCCGTGTCAAGCTCTCGGTGTCTGTAACCATGACTTTCAAAACCCGTAAGTGACATCAGTTCCACTGCCATGCATTTAAAGAGGAATAGTCAGCACAAAGGGCCCCACACATGTGTTGGGCCAGTCCCAGTGTATACTTTGTTTGAAAAACATTTTGGTTTACTTACTGTTTACTGTAGTATGGTGGATTGTATGGTTCTATGTGATAAGGACGAGGTGTAAAATGGTGAGGCCCAAAGGCCAAAGGAAAACAACACGGCCACATGTAGGGTGAGTGGCACAACACAGCCCTGCACCCCTTTGTAGGGGCTTCCCTCACACACCCATACTAAATATAACCAACTCCAGGGGCGCAACTTTGGGAGGGGAAAAACATAGGTCACTGTTAAGGCGATTGCTGTGTTTTGCTAGTCGATGTACACACCTTTACTCACTTCACCCTTTTCGCCTCACCATTTTAGTATTGCCATCTTCACGGGATACCAATTCTGTATCCATCTAATTGAGCTTATTTCTAGGCTGGCATCTTCTGTTACTACACATTCCAAAATCTCTTGCAAATGACATCAGAGCAGTAGACAGTAGAGATGTTATGAAGTTTTACTTTGCTTCATAGGTTTTGGCAGATTCACAAAAGCCACCTCAAGCATTTCTGCAAAATTGTCTTACAGTGGAAATCTCGCCAATGTTTATTTTTGCTTTGAGATTTTTAAAGTGCAAACTGCACTTTAAAAACCAAAGCAAGCCACCCCTCCCAAGCCGGCAGCCCAGCTTTCTTCCCTGGTGTTTAGTGTCCCCACTGAGTCCCAATCACACTGTTTCACTGCTTAGTGCCCACCCACCTACCACCCAGTGTGTCCACATACAAATTAATACAAAATTAAAAAAAAAAAATATATACATATATCTATATATAAATATATATCTTCCTGGCATCTAGTGGCCCCCCTGCCAATTGCAGGCCGCCCCTGCCCCCAATTGCCGTCCAGTGGTACCCATCCCACCTGACCCAACTGGCTGTATCCTCCTTAATAATAAAAAATAAATTATTTAATCCCTGGTGTCTAGTTGACCCACACTCTGTCAGGTAGTGGCCCCCCTCCCCCTCCAAACCTGACCTGGGCGGGCCAATCGAACAGCCCTCCATTCACCTCCATGGCTGGCAGCTGACTGAACTCCAGTGAATGAGCGCATACTTGTACAAGCACGCTCATTTATTGACAACTCCCCGTTCATCAGTTGGCAGTTTTCGGGAGCTAGAGAAGGGCAGGGGTGCTAGTGAGCCGCCACGGGTACAGCTGGGTTGGGGGGAAACAGCATTGTGGACTCCCATCCTGCCGCACCTGCTGGTGACTGAGAAGCCCGCTGGCCTTTTTCTATACCCCAGAAAACTGCTCCCGATGAACAGGACCTGTCAATGAATGACAAGCACGCCGCTTATTCATTGAGCTCAGTTGAGTTGCTGGTCGTGGAGGTGAGTGAGGTTGGTGCTGTGGCTCACCAGGGTCGGATTTGGGGAGTGGGGGCAAAACTACCTGACAGGTGGGGGGTCTACTAGACCAGGGATTAAATAATTAATTTTTATTGTTAAGAGGATAGGGCCAGCCGGTCAGGGTGGGACAGGTTGGCACCCAGTTGGGGACGGGCCTGTGATTGGTGGGGGCACTAGATACCAGGGAAGATATATATATTTTATTTTTATATTAATTTGTGTGACACAATGGGTGGTAGGGAAGGGGAACTAGATAGCAAAACAGTGTGATCAGGATCAGTGGGAGGCCACTACTGGACACCAGGAATTACATTTTGGGGGAGATGGCAAAATCTCTGACTGTGTGGAGTGTAGAATTTCATGGGTGAAATTGCACACTTCACCTTTGATCATGAACTCCACTATCTATGGATTTAGCAGATTGCATTTCGTGACTGAGCACAATCTGCAAACTTTTCCGTGAGATCAAGTTTCTGCATTTCACACATCTCTAGTAGGCAGCAATGGGAGATTCAATAACATGCAGTGCTTGTTAGAGAATACGTGGGCTCTGATCTTTGTTTACTGTTCCGTTGTCCTCCTTATAGTCACAGAGAACTGTACTTAGCCTCTGGAGAAAAGCAGAACTGGAAACATCTGATCGGAGATCATAAAGCTCTAACATGCACTGCAGGCTGTTGAGTCTCCCACAGCTGCCTTCTGCTCTGATGTCAGCTACAGGGAATTCTCAGATGGATGACAACAGAAGATGTCAACCTAGACATAAACAAAATTAGTCTAATACAATCTACTAACTCTACTCAGTAAACAGTAAGTAAACCAAAACGTTTCTGCATACAGAGTGCACAGTAGGACCAGTCCCACATTTGAGAGTTGGGCTCTTTGTGCTGACTGTTCCCTTTAACAAATTAGCAAGTAACTTTAAGAGCATTATTTTACTTAAACACCCTTTTTAAAGCTCCTTAAAGATGCATCAGTCCAAATACAGCTGACTGCCTTTTATTACATTTTGTTTGTAAAACACATTGTGCACTAAATGTTGATTTTCTAACAGGCACCAACCTTTGGACACTATATCCGATTCTAATGGCTGACACAGTAACTAGGGTCAGGAAGTAATAATGAATGAATTATTACAAATGCCAGATTTCCTTGATGGAAACCACTTTAACTGGCATGAACCCAATCCTAATATGAGGGAGAGTGATAATATATCTCTGAGGAAGAAGCATCCTTTAATCTGCTTCATGTTCTCACTTGCGTACCACCTGCTTTGGGTGTCATTCTTCTTCTTGTATAGAGCAGAATTTGATTTTGTGTGCTGCCTTTCGTACAGAGTAACCAATAAGTTTTCAAAACAAGTTAGATACCTGCAAAGAAGTGACTGGCAGATAAAGATGGTCATTTTATTAATTCACTAGCAACATGTCTCACATATGAACAATTACTTTAAAGCCTGTTTAACTTGAGGGGGCATTTACCAGGACTACATGGCTACTTCTGCTGTGCTGCCTACAGTGGGTGCCAAGGATCTAGTTTAAGATCTGATCGTGGGCACCTCCACGAGGCTGCAACCCCCACCCAAAGCTGGGTGTGAGCCTAAGTCTTCAGTGTTGGGCCTGCATAGAACTGGTAACATGTTACCCTACATGTTAGAGCTGGTTACAAGTGAGCCACATAGATGCGATTATGTGGTCGGGGACAAAAAGTTGTGTGTTGGGGCAAATGTAGGTGAAAAAACTGTGTGGGCCCAAGACAGATGATGCCCAGGATGTAGCAAGTCCACAGGGCCTGTGCCAATTCTGAACCTGCTGCCACCAATGTTGAATCCAGGGAGGCTGACCTAATAAAGGGAAAAGACATGGGTGGTCAGGGGGCCATATAATATGCATCTGTAATATCTGTATTATATGGGGCACAGTGCTGTGGATTGCTTCCCTTGCTTAAGTTCATCAGGCTTCCACAAAAGTGCATTTAGGTCTGGATTGGTACATTTTGTGGTGACCAGCACCTGTAGTTTTTAATCTATATTTTTATCCCAGGAGGCCACTTGTGTACCTGTAGTCTTCTCTCCTCTCCCATCCCAGCACCATGCCTGGATCCACAGGTCACCAACCAGCTGTTGAACCTGACCAGTCCTGTGCATTTTCCCTTGTAGTGGGTCAGCCTCCCCATGATTCAATATAGGGGTGGGGTTCAATCAATCAGTCAATCAGTATTTTACCTGGCAGAACATCATTGAGAAAAACTCATTTGCAAGATGGACCTGGACAGTTACAACAACAATGATTTATTACAACAAGAATATATACAGTAATAAGCAAAACAACAAAGTGTACATACAAGGGTAAATAAACATCTATGCACAATTGATAAGGAAACATTAAGGCAAAATAACATTCCAGTCAGCAATCAGAGCTACGTAGCCATAGTAAAAAGAACATATGTACAGTATGTACAGGTATGTACACATCAGCGGATATAGACAGAAAGAAAGTAACAGCAAAGGCAGAGGGTAGCCAGGAGATTAGGGTAAGGAAGCAGAAAGTTTGAGATTCAGAACCAATGATGGACCTCTGGACTTGATGCATCTTGGACAGCACCTGTCCTGCACTTACACAGTTTGTACCCACTTTTGTCCCTAACCATCTGCCGCTAATGTGGCTACTAATGGTGCAACTTTCCTTGGGGAGAGTTAATATCACATGGTTTGCTGTGACACGACTCCTAGAGCCCTGCCCAAGGAGGTGGTACTACTACTTCAGAGTGAACAGCAACCTCCCACATGCACTCCCTGGAAACTAAGACTGCTGTTTCCTTAAAGATCCAAAAATCCATAAGTCCCAGCTAGGAGTCAGGGTTGCAACACAAACCTAAATCTCCCACAGGGAAGTGCATCATGTTACCACTAGCACCTTCAAGATGGGCTTGTTTTTTTTGTATTTATTGTGTAGCTTTCATGTAAAGAAAAACATCTGTGACGTGCAATCTAGTGTTGAAAAGTTGCAATGGGAGCACCATCTCAAGTTGAGAAGTTGCAACAGAAGTGCCATCTAAGCGTTGACGAGTTGCACTTAGAAACACCATCTAGTGCTGAGAAGTTGCAATGCAAGTACCATGTAGTGTTCAGACATTGCAGTTGAAAAGCTGTCTAGTGTTGACAAGTTGTAATGGAGAGCCATCTTGTGTTAAGAAATTGCAACTGAAGTGCCCACTAGTGTTGAGCGGTTGCATCTCAGATGCCTCTACTGAGGTTAGAGGTTGCAACTCAACTGCCTCTAGTGTTCAGAGATTACAGCTCAAGTGTCCTCTAGTGCTGAAAGGTTGCAACTCAATGGCCCTTTAGTGTTGAGATGTTGCAACTTAGGTGCCCTCTAGTGCTAAGAGGTTGGATGTCAAAGCCCTCTAGTGTTCAGAGGTTGCATCTCAAGTGCCCTCTAGTGTTCAAAGGTTGCATCAACATCCCTGTAGTGTTCAATGGTTATAGGCACCTCAAGTGCCCTAGTATTAACAAGTAACACCTCAAGTGCCTCTATTGTTGAGAGGTTGAACTCAAGTGATTTCTAGCATTGAGAAATTGCATCAAGTTTCTCTACATAGAGGTCGCAACTCAAGTGCCCTCTAGTGCTGAAGGATTGCAACTCAAGTTCCCGTTAGTGTTGAGAGGTTTCAACTCATGTGCCTTCTAGTATTGAAGGATTGCAACTCAAGTTCTTTTCAGTGTTGAGAGATTGCAACATAGGGGCCTCTAGCATCAAAACATTGCAACTGAAAGGCCCTCTACTGTTTAGAGATTGCAACTCAAGGGCACTCTAGCATCAGAGATAACAGCTCAAGTGCCCTCTAGTGTTGCGAGGTAACAACTCAAAGGCCCTCTAGCATTAAAAGATTGCAAGGTACCCTGTACTGTGGTGAGAGTTTGCCACTCATGTTCCTTCTAGTGTTCAGAGATTGTAGCTAAGGTGCCCTCTACTGCTCAGAGCTTGCAAATCAAGTAACTTGTAGTACAGAAAGCTTGCAACTCAAGTTCCCTTTAGTGTTGAGAGGTTGCAGTTCAAGTACTCTCTAGTTTTGCACAGTTGCAACTCAAGTGCCCTCTACTGTTCAAAGGGTGCAAATCAAGTGCTCTCTAGTGTTGGTGTGCCTTTAGTTTTCAGAGGTTGCAAGTGTCCTCTAGTGTTGAGCAGTTGCAACTCAGTGCTCTTCTGTGTTGAAAGGTTGCAAGTGAAGTGCCTTCCTGAGTTGAGAGGTTGCAGTTCATGTGCTTTCTAGTGTTGAAAGGTTGGAACCTGAGCCCTCTAGCTCTGAGAGGCTGCAACTGAGTTGTCCTCTAGTGTTGAGAGATAGTAACTCAAGTGCCCTTTAGTGTTCAGAGGTTGCAAATCAAGTACCATCTAATGTTGAAAGGATGCAACTGAAGTGCCCTCTAGTGTTGAGAGGTTGAAACTCAAGTTCCTGCTAATGTTAGAGGTTACAACTCCGAGTGCCCTCTAGTGTTAAAGGTTGCAACTAAAGAGCCCTCTAGTGTTAAGAGGTTGCAGCTAATGGGCCCTCTAGCATTGAGAGTTTGAAACTTGTAGTGTGGAAAGGTTGCCACTCAACCACTAGTGTTGAGAGGTTGCAGTACAGGTACAGGTACCTTTAAGTGTTAGAGGTTGCAGCTCAGGTTCCCTCTAGTCTTGAGAGGTTGCAACCCAAGTGACCTTTGGTGTTAGAAGTTGCAACTCACACACTCTAGTGTTTGCGGTTGAAACTGAAGTGCACTTAGTGTTAGAGGTTGCAACTCAAGTGTCCTCTAATGATAGAGGTTGAAACTCAAATTCCTTCTAATGTTGAAGGGTTGTAACTCAAGTGCCCTCCAGTGTTACAAGATTGCAACTCTGGAGCCCTGCAGTGTTGAGAGGCTGCAACTGAAGCACCCTCTAGTTTTGAAAGGTTGCAACTTAAGTACCTGTAGTGTTGAGAGATTGCAACTCATGTGTCCTCTAGTGTTAAAGGAGGCAACTCAAGTACCTCTAGTGTTGAGTGGTTGCAACTCAAGTGAACTTTAGTGTTCAGAGGCTGCATCTCAAGTGCCCTCTAGTGTTAAAGGTTGCAACTCAAGTTTACTCTAGTGTTGAGAGGTTTCTACTAGTACCCTTTAGTGTTAGAGGTTGCAGCTCAAGTACTCTCTAAGGTTACAGGTTGCAACTGAAGTGCCCTCTAGTGTTACAGGTTGAAGCCCAAGTGCCCTGTAGTGTTAGAGGTTGCAACTCAAGAGCCCTTTAGTGTTGAGAGGTTGCAACTCAAGTACTTCCTATGAGAGGTTGCAACACGTGCCTTCTAGCGTTGAGAGGCTGCAAGTCAAGTAACCTCTGGGAGGGGTTGCAACACATGTGCCCTCTAGTGTTGAGAAGTTGCAGCACATATGCCTGCTAGTGTTAAAGGTTGCAACTCAAATACTCTCTAGTGTTGAGAGGTTGCAACTAATTACTTTCTAGTGTTAAAGGTTGCAACTCAAGTTTCCTCAAATGCTGAGAGGTTTCAACTCAAATGTTCTCTAATGTCAGAGGTTGCAACTGAACTACCCTCTAGTGTTACAGTTTGCAACGCAAGAGCCATCTAGTGTTGAAAGGTTGCAACTCAGTGCCCTCTAGTGTAAAACGTTGCAGCTCAAGTGCCCTCTAGTGTTGAGGTTGCAGCTCAAGTATCTTCTAGTGTTAAGAGGTTGCAACTTAATTGCCCTCTAGTGTTCAGATGCTTTATTTATGTGAAGGCAAAACGCTCAGTTCTAGAGAAAGGACACCGTCAACCCCTGCTCGTATTGTTTCTAGATTAAAAAGCATGATTGCTGTCATACTGTCCAATTCATTGATGTAATGGGTTGTTTTAAACCTTGAAATTTTAAGACCAAAAGGATTTGGGTGGGGTTGACGGTGTTCTTTCAGAGGCGTTGTTCCTTCAGTTAACTGGTTTGCGCTGCCGTCTTTAAGATCTAAGGTTCATGGTTTGATTCTCATCACGTGTTCTTAGTGAGTTTGCTCACTGACTAGACCAGACATATGTTTTGTATCTTATTATCTTCTTAAAACAGCAACAAAGGGCTGTACAGTGCCTTCTGTTGTGGCATCATGATGTCATGAAATACCTCACCAAGCTGTGACCCAGCCAATGAGAGGCAGATGGGCAGCAATGGATTGGATGGGAGGAACAGCCCCAAGGGCTAACACTGCAGTTTATCCTAAAACATTTAAGAGGCTGGTCCAGTGGTGCAGTGGTTGTGCTACTGCTCACGATGCCAGCGACCCACATTCAGGTCCAGCCTGGGCTGCTGGAGGGCCGACTGGGAGGATGTCTGAGCATCCCGTGGACGCTTGCTGCCCTCAGGAGGAAGGGATCCTGATGTCTCACTGTTACACTGCCACCTGGGTGACTACGGTGGTAGTGCTAGGAGCCAGTATGCTGGGGTGGGAGCATCATTGCTCTGACGTCCACAACGTCAGCAGTACATTCCATGATGCACATGGGTAGGGATGTAAAAAGAGAAAATCCTGACCGTGCAGGATGCCGCCTGCCATTCCATCGCAGGTCCCGCATCACCGATTGGACTCACTGTCCTCACCCACATTCTAACTCTGTTTGGGAGTTTGGGGTATGCCCCAGGCGGCCCTCCCATGGCGGGTCATCCATGGAGGAACATGGGAGAGGTAAGGTGAGTCCCATGGGAGGTGGGGGACGGGCTGAGCAGAGTAGTAAGGCTGAAGAGGTCTGGACGGAGTTAGGAGGGAAAGGCATAGTAAAAAAAAAGATTTAAATATACCACTTGTGCAGAAAATAAAATAATGCACAATATGGGCTACAGTCAGACATGTGGGTGAATGTGAGCTGGCACGGGCCCCATGACTTCACTAAATCTGCTGGGGCCCTCCAAACCCCTAAACCCTGCCCTGGTCATACTTATTGTTAACATGGCTCAGAAGTGGATTACCTAAAGCAGCATGTAAATGTTTCACCTCCACTGTTTTCTGTTTATAAAAAGAAGCAACAATCACATGTGCGAGGGAGAGAACACTAGAGTACAGCATGGATCATTTAGGAACAGACACTTCAGGTCACATGCTTTCATCCCTCCCCCTTTATCCAGGACGGGCTGCATATCAGAGCAGTTCGTCTTGGCTGCTGCAAAGCCTTGTGCTTGCGTGGGGATTGCAATTCAGTGTTGTGTGTGAGGCAGGGCTGTCGGAGATTCAGGCGACAGGTCAGCAGGCATGAAGGACCTGAAGAGTGGTCCTGGACTCACAATACGGACACTGGGGGCTATGACGGATATCCTCACCTCTTTAGCATTCCCTCATCAACACTGGGTAAGTAGTTTGTTTTAAGGTTTTAGTGTATTCTCACGCTGCTTTTTGAATTAGTAATGTGGGACAGTATTTTATATTACCATGGTTTTGAGAAAACTGTTTCATCTGGCTGCAGAGGCATTCTAATATGAGAGTTCCAGCAGCCCTTGAACTTTGTGATTAAAAAAAAAAAAGTTTGGATTTCAAAATCAAATTATTGTTGGTGTCCGGGAAAGAATGAAGGGCTATAATGCTGTATAGGGATACAGCTGAGAGAGAGAGAGAGAGTGAATAATGCAGCATACCAATTAACAATTGCTAAGAAGGGTGGGCATTGTCTGATAATGTGGAGAGCACTGGCCTTGCAGCAGGGTGGCACAACTAACTTCTACCTGTTTATACTAATGAGCAGTGAGTGCGGTTACCTCAGTAATCTGAATGTGCCCCAGTTTATGCTCACTTACTAGGGTGCACTTTTATCTGTAAGCCGGTGTGATAACTCTGACAGAATTAGCAAAACTGAAACATGAAATTATGGCACAGACTGGGAGCACAGCACCCCCCACACACACACACACATATAAACAGATAAAACATTTAAAGTTACAGCAGAATAAGACCTGTGGTCCACCCAGTCTGTCTGTGGACCCTAGATAATACAAGTGACCATACCTCTCGACTGTCTCTGATTTTCAGGATGCCCGTGATTTTGCCTTAACATTTTCCTGTGTCGCTTATAACATTTATGGTTTTGTGCCTGAACAGTGGGACAGTAGCACAAAATAATGTCAAATACAAAATGCATCTTACTCTAATGCCCTTATTCTGTCAGCTTTCTGAGTGGTTGTTACCAGTTTTTCCTGATTTGGGGTCTTTGGCCCTGATTTTTGTAAGCCTTGTCCATAATGTATGAGGCAAGAGGTTGAGAGGTATGTAGTGACATGCTAAGCTAAGTGATGCATGCTTGTCCAAAGAAAACACAGGTTTAAGAATGCTGGAAAAGGGTGGGTGGATTCAAAATGGCCCTTTCAGTATGAGTGTGCTCCCACCTTCATTTTTGGTATGTCTGTCTATAGCAATATGACAATGCCACTGATCAGTAAAGTAGATGTAACCAGCTAAAGATATTGGTTAATCCACCTCTCGTGGCATTTATTTTTCAAAGGAAAATAATTGGCAACTGGTTAAGTGGCACAAGCTATCATTATGAGATTTGAAATTTTTGTTGAGTTGTTTATTAATGCACTGGCATGTGCAAATAAGTAAAATTGCTTCAGTAAATGTTTCCATTCTGAGTAGCTGATGTGGTTGCTCTATGTGGATCCGTTGTCTCTTCTTGGGTTGGAATCACAAAACCTCAACTTAATCACTGTGCGACCCTGAGCACATACAGTCATGGTTGGTAGTGGAGCAGTGTCTTGGTACAAAGCATGCTCCCTGTGTGCTAACTCCAAAATATACCATACAGAGAAGCTACCTTAGTTTTTGGGGAGTGCCATATCCCTGGCAACTCAGGTGCAACTGTGGCTGTTTCTGATGTTCAGTTATGTGTCACTGAACACATCTGACTTCACCACCTGTGGGTGGCTGTGCATGGCATAAGACTAGTCACATGATACTGTGCCTTGGACAATGCTCTGAGTACACAACGCCATGCTGTAGTCTTCTCCCACCTACCAAGCCCTTCTTTACACCTGCTTCTGGGTCACCAAGATTTTCAATGTATCTGCCCATCTGCAACAATCCTGGGTGGTCCAGTGCCCCCTGAAATCCTGCCCATAAGTACTCTCTGGCATTCTGTGGCTCCATCCGCCCTATGCAAGTTCTTCAGTGCCATACTTTTGTAACTTGGGTACCTCATTGATCTTCACCCACTGCCAAAACTCAGTCCCTGGTGTCACAAGCCTGCATCCCACTTCCCCAAAAGAACTGCTTGAAAGAGTTCTACAGCCTGAGTGACACTGTAGTGTGCATCCAGGGTGTGCGGGCTGGTATGTGACGGAGTATAACTCAATGCCATTTACATATTAGATCTGCAGTCAACATGGCTGCCCTGACCCTTTCCCTGCACAGCTGCAGGTCTCGAGTGACTGCACAGGTAGAGGCTCACAACCACAATGGGGCACAGAGCTGAAAAGTGTCGAAAAGTACATTCCGTCCACTTTGTGCCATATAATGGCAACAGGGTATGAGGCCCGGAGCTTAATCTATTCTCTAACCTATCTCTGTACTGTATGAACTCCACATGCTCCTTAATGGCAACAAGAATCTCTTTCTTCCCTCTCTCTCCCAGATTATTAAAGGGAACAATCAGCACAAAGGGCCCCTGACTCAAGGGTGGGGCTGGTCTCACGTGCCTTTGTGTGCAGACATATTTTGTTTATCTACTGTTTATTGTAGTGTAGGAGATTGTATCAGAATAATTTTGCATGCTTCTGAGCTGATATCTTCTGTAACTACAAATCCCAGAATCCCTGCAGTTGACATCAGAGCAGTATTGGAATATTCAGCTTTTATAATCTCTGATCAGATGTTTTCTGGTTCTGCTGTTCTCCTAGGGTTAAGTACAGTCCCCTGTGATTGTTCTTAGCCCTGGGAGGACAGTAGACCAGCAAACCAAAGAGCAAAGCTTATATAAACTCTAATATGAACTGCAGGCTATTGAATCTCCGCTGCTACAGTACTGCTCTGATGTCATCTGCAGTGAATTCTGGGATTTGTAGGCACAGAAGATGTCAGCCTAGAATCACATGAAACTATTCTGATACACTGTACTATACTACAGCAAACAGTAAGTAAACCAACATGTTTTGCACACAAAGGACATGTTGGGACCAACCCCGTGAGTGTGAGGCCCACGACACTGACCATTTCTCCTTAAGTGCTTTGGGATACAATTTGATGACAAGCATTATGTAGGACCAACTACTTCCTGTGTGTAATACAAACATCTACTTACACTGATGTCACAGAGACCAGCTACTGTACATAACAGGTCAACACATTATCAGCAGGCCATGCTGGGTTCAAAGAGAAGAAAATAAAATGCACACAAAAGCAACAGCTGTGCTACCCCAGCCAATCAGACTCCAAAGTACAAAAAGGGGTGAACTCATCTTCAGTTAATAAATCAGACAGTATATATTTTATGCACTCAGAGAAAGTACATCTTTTATGAACTTGAATGTTGTCTGCAGTCAAGTGCCCATGTGGGAGCAAGGAGGTAAGCCTCCAAAGCTTTTTCATTGTGCATTACAGCATTGTCGAGGTGTTTATGAGTTCAAAACAAGAAACTACCACTTACTATGGTAACTGCTGTTTGTTTTTTTTTTTTTTTTTTTTTTTTTAGTAAGTACTTTTTATCTATAGCAATTTGTGCTATTTCCAGTCTTACCTGTGCTTTCTGGGTGCCTCAGCAGTCTCCCAGATCCAGCCCCAAATAATGCCAGGGTTACACACTGCCATAGTTCTGCCCTCCAAGGCAGGAGAATCTGGGAGGTTGTCTCCTCCCACCCAGTCCAGCTCCCGCTCATTTTTGAGTAGTGGGGCTGTGTGAAACCCGGATGCGCTGGGAGCTATCATCCACAGTAATCGATGGCTTTTTCCTTCTTCCTATTCTTCATCGATTTCCCACCCCAAGTGTTGGTGCAGCGCCTTATTTGCCTCATGAATGCAAGTGTGTTTGTGTGGCAGAAGCCAGCTCCTGGCCCAGCCACATGGGGTGCTGTTGTCGAAACCCACCACCAGCCTTCCCCAGCTGAGGCACACTGCTCCGTGGCAGCTACCTCAGCCTGCCCAGCCTCCCGATGCAGCGCCGAATCTGCTCCCAAACCTGGGTCCCTTGCACTGTAGCCCATTGTGCTGCTACTGTGCCATTAAGGCTAGGAGTCAGGACCGCAGCCTGAACTCATGTCTCGCACACGGTATCACTGTGTGCTTCCACTGCCTCCACCAGGCTGGGCAACTTTGGTCCCTTTTAATCTAAAGTATGAGGGGTTGAAAGTGTCTTAAACTCCAAATTCCATTCTATGTTTATGACTTCTGAACTAGGCCTAGCTTTTCCAAAGAATAAAACACAAGTCACCATATTGGTATGGCAATATGTGTTTGTTTTTGTTTGCCAGGTAGGTGTGCTAGGCAAATGAATGATTGATTGTGTATAGGTATGGCTTGGGAGAATACATGAGGCATGAAACTAGTCGGGTGGCATTACAAGTGACAAATTACTATAGGAGCCTAGGGGACCAGGTAAACCGTGTGAGAGAACGTTTATAATATAGATTGTGGAAGAAAATGGAAAACAAACCCCCAAAAACAGAAACCAACAGTCTACCGAGCTTAGCTAATATAATACAGAGTAAAATACAGTAATACATTATACACAAATAATGATTTCAATATAGGAAAGGGAGGGATCTACAATACTGACTGATTACAAATGTACAAAGATGCAACCCCAGCCGAGGTTAGACCAGATAGGGGTAAACAAGGTTCGCAGATGTGAGATGTGTTCCTAAGTACAGTCATGTGTAGGTGCAAGCAGTGGAGCCCATTAGGTGTTTCCTCAGTGCCCTTTGAATGACCTATGGGAGGGTAAGCTGCAAATATAGAGGGGAGTAAGTCTGAAAACCTCAGTGCAAAGGTGGAGAATGCCTGTTCTCCCATCTTAGAGAAGCTTTTGGGAACTAGGAAGAGATATGTGTCAGAGGATAAACAGGGTTGGTAAGAGCATAGGGGAGGAATATGGGGAAGGGATGAAGATGAGGACCTTAGTAGTTTATCGATTAAACAGCCAAGGGAGAAGGATTGGACAGCAGAGGGAGAGCCAGCCAAAAGTAGAGTAAAGGGTGCAATGGTGAGTTACGTGGATCAAACATGCTTGCTCTTGTGTTATACTGAGCATGCTGCCAGCATGTGAGGAATGTCAGCTGTAAGGTATTACACTAAAACACATTCTGTTCAGCCCCTGCCATGACAACAGCCCAGGGCAGGAGGGTGGCTGAGCGACTGCTTTCAGTGTCATTCCTTACCCAGAAAAGCAGGGGTTATGAATTCTGGGTCTTCCTCCTCCCTTCCTTCCTTCCGTCCATGCCCACCCTCCTCCCTTCCTTCCTTCCTTCCTCTTTGCACTTCCCTGCCTGGCAGTCATCAGCCCTGTTTTCCTTCCCAGCCCTGTCACCACTGTACCCAGGAATTAGTGCAGACACATCAGTGACCCATGGATTAACCCCCATGGTGGAGCATTCGGGTTTCCCAAGCCCAGTCGGAGTTACAGCTGGGTTGTGGTCAGGAGCCCAGTGGGCAGTGCAGGGCCTGAGGAGGAGAGACATTGTCACTCAGCTGCAAGCCAGGGAGGTATTTTTTTTTTTTATCTTACTGGTCCCCTCCGTGAGCTCTTTGTGGTTAGGACCTCAGTGGATGTTGGCACGCCAGGCGTGTAGATGTCTGGGCCAGGAAGTGCCCACCTTCCCATTCAGCTCTACTGCCCTTATGGACACATCGGGCAGTGTTGTACCAACGCAGGTGTCCCTCCCTCCTCGAGAATGTCCTTCTTTGATGCTCGGTTCTCCTCCCCGCCCAGCCCTGATGACCTGGGCTCATATTTGAACCTGTCTCGCATGTCAAGTGAGCGGGGAAGCTCTGTCAAGCAAGGCTGACTACTGGAGCCCACATCTTTCTGCCATGAGAGCCAAGTGCCTCACCACTTCGACACGTGCAGCCCTTAGCTGACTTGCATACAAGATTCTGTTGCACAAAGTTGAACCCCAGGTCTCCCACATGTCATAGTGATACAATGCTGCCACACCACCAGACCCAACCCACTAAAAATACATTCTAGCAAATGGATCATGTGACTAGTGTGTTAGGGGTGCTGCTTAGCACATGTACAGCCTGGGTTGTGTCTGCAGTCTGGGATGCTGGTCTGACCAACAGGTGGAAGTAGTGATGTCCTAGAGGACTGTTCTCCTCCAGGCGAAGGAGTGTTACAGCTGCTTCCTGGTGGCCAGTGTGGAGTGCTCATGCTCCAGAATTAGGAGGAGGTTGCTGAGGAAGCCTGCACATGGTGGTCTCTTCCATCCCAGCATCTCCAGGGACGAGTTATTGTATTTGGAAAAGTCTTGCTGTTTTGGAAGGGGTGTTGCTGTGGGAGGTTAGCATGTTTGGGGAAAGAGACTTTGTGGGTATCTGTGTTGGGAGTTGCTCTGTTTGGGAAAGGATGTTGCTTTGGGGGGCAGGTGACAGGGCAGTGGATCAGGCGACTTCTTGGGGAACACTCCTAGAAATACATGGACACCAGTTTGGAGGAAAGATAAAATAGCCCATCCCACCCTGTCTTTGTAAAAATGCTTTACTTCAGCCAAACAAAAAACTAACAGCTTCCTTGCAGCGCAGTTTTGTTTAAGCTCAAGTCTGCAGTCTCTCTTTTCCTGGCCCTCTTTCTGTTGGGCTTAGGTGGGACTTCTTAACACCTTCCTGGAGTGAGAAGGCACACTTCCTGCAAACAGTGCATAGTTTGGCTCTTAAGGCCAGTCCTAAAATGTAGTATTTTTGGTTTGAATCTCCCTCTTGTCTCCCTCTAACAACTGCACTTTTGGGGGGTTGATGAAAGAAATACAGCTCATCAAGGTGCTAGATGTGGAAACTTTATTGCTTGAGATTTATTGTGTTTGGGTACAGAGTGTTGCCTTGCAGGTTACTGTGTTCCAAGACCGGCTGTTGCTTTGTGAGTTACAAACTTTTTGAGTGGACCTCTATGCAGATCTGAGGCACCCTAAAACTAGATTGACTATTTTATCAAAAATCATCAGAGCAACTCCGAATACATAACTGGCATGGAAAGAAAGATGGAAGGGCAGTTAACTATGTAAAATCATTTCCTATCTCCTTTAGCAACCAATGAGCAAGTTGCAGAAACAGCTTTCTTATAGGAAACTGCCATAATTGGTGACATTGAGTTTTTAAGTTACATGGGCATAAAACCACAGTTTACTCACTTGTACAGTTTTGTAAATGTCTTTGACTTTTGGTTGCTTATAACTCCACCCTCTTTAAAGCTAGAATTTTGAAACTTTATAAACATACCAAATTTAGCATACGATTTCAAATGTGCCAGATATTCTGAAATCTGGATGTGTTTTTCAAGTTAACTGAAAATTATATTTTGATGACGTTGTGGAATTGTTATTGTGCCCGAATTTTATTGGCAGAATTACAGTTTCACACAGCACTAGCTGAATTCCTGGTCCCCACTTCTACTTCTCATTTCTGGAGATGCTAGAATTTTATGGTTCCCATGACTCCCTTCTACCACCTCATCTTCTGCTGTCGCCTCACCACTCTGCTGGTTACTTTGGTCACATTCACATACTCTCTTGGGTCACTCTGGTCACTAGCTGCAGTCAATTGGAAACCGACTTGGGACCGGGAACCATCTTAGCTCTCTGGCTTTCTCGGGCTTGCCCCTACCCTCTCCCAGCTAAATATAACCTCCTCCAGGGTGGGCATGCCCTGAAGGAGGTAGAAACTGTATGGAGACAAGGCGCACGCGAGGAGAGGCGATCTAAATTCAAGATTGCCCTTTCACTGTTGCCCTTGTTGCAGCACTGTAATTGCTACCACCAAAATGAGTCGGCAACTTGACGGCTAGTCTCTGGTTATGGGCATCTCTCCATTTTTAGCCACAGAACCATGGAGTACAGTAATAGGATGGGTGGCATGGTTTCTTTTGTTGTTGTAGGGGAGGACCACCCCCGAGTCCCTATCCAGAACTGGCCAAGTTGTGGTGGGTGGCACAGCTGGATTGGGCAGCTGAGGCTTCATGGTGTCTTGCTTTTGCCTTTTCTGTCTCACCTGATGTCAAGCATAACCCCTGCAGGCCTTGACACATCACTGACACCCTGCAAGGAGCTGAGCTCCCACCGCAAGGGTCGCCACTGCAGTGGAACCGAATGCCATACTTCCTGTGCTGGGAATGTTGCTGTCGTGGCAGCCCAGGCCATCCAGCTGACTCACCAGCACGCCGTCTGTCTATCTCAGGTCACCTGCACAGGAACACAATGCACTACTTATTTTTGCCATCAGGTGGCCCCTAGCCTGTTCCGAACTTCCATTGTGATCACCATTAGACACTGTGAACACCAAGATGCTCAACACAACAGCACATACACCCATTAACACCTCTTCAAGGGCACACAGCCTTATTCAGTCTGAGGCAGCCTGATGTAGCACCACCAATGTTCCCATTAAATGAACTCAAGTAGAGTAGGCATTCTGATTAACCACTAAATGGTTCCATTAACTTGCATTGCTGAAAATCTGTTCCCAGTAATTGCTCTCATTAACCGGACAGCACCATTATCCCGTGTTGATTAGGTGGTTTGTACTGTATTATTCCACTTGTGCATGAAAGCTCAACCATGTTTATAAAGAGCACAAAGCTTCCTTCATGTGTGTGTGTGTGTGTGTGTGTGTGGTGAAGAGATGGATGAGAGCAGAGTAAGTGGAGCCCAAATGTCAACCTTGTTGGGGACCCGCAGACATCCAAGGCAGGCTGCTGCTCAGGTGACAGAAACTTCCTTATTTGTAAAACCCCTAATGACTTGACATTTAAGAGAAGCTTCTAATGTGATGTCAGGGAACCACAATCCCTGTAACTTTACAGTAGAGAGAGGGTGGAGGATAGCACCTTCTGCCATCCACTTCATCGGTGAATTTATAACGCGACAAAACTTGCAGTAAGCTGCAGAGATGCACACCATATGAGCAAGTGAAAGAATGTGATTGCAAAGCACATGACGATAATTCTATCTATGATTACAGAGTCTTTGTCCCAAGGCACACTCTTACTCAGGCATACACTGTGTTAAGTACAGTAATTTTGCATTTGGCTGGCAAAGATCTGCGATTTGAGTGAGGTGCAAATGACAGACAGCAGGAACAGCAGTGAGTTTAAAATGAGTTGTCGGTGATTTCCTTATTCAAATTTGTAAGGTATTTGTTAAGACACTGCATTAGCAATGCATTTGCAGTGAAAGTGAACATTTCTAAGAAGTCACTTGTCTGTCTGGACTGTTAAAAGTTGCCCAGTCATTACCAAGATTCTCAAATGCAGTCTTTTACTACTAGCTTTCGTTTGTACTAGTACTTCTACTGACACGGTCCTTAACCACGTTAAACATTTAATTTAATGACCAGGGCTTCATTTACGATTTCATAGGCAATGCTAGCACTAATTAACTCCATCCCCTCTCCCTGCATATTTAATTAAATCTTGTCAGATCCACCACGGCTGCATAATGAAGTTTGTGAAGAAAATGGGCAGACTAATTTTTTAAATTATGAAACTGGGTTGAGCTATGGGCTACATCCACCCCACGCTGGCTGGTGTGCTGCATGCCATGGCGTACAGACGTATCGGTAGCTACACCCTGCTGTTAAGGGAGGGACAGAAATGGCAGGGATGCAGAAATAAAAAATTAAAACGCCAATAAAAAAAAGCCCACAGTGATATAGTGCATTGCTGCAGTCCCTAGGGACAACATGGGCGGATTGCTTCTGGGGAGGGTCAGGTGGAGGAAAAGCAGTTCCATGGACGGAAAACATGACCTCAGCCCCAACCACCAAAACAAGTGACAGCTCATAGAGCACAAGCTCGAGATCCATTACTCTGCTAGTTTGATTAGCATGACATGGCTCTGTTCCTGTGTACAGTTATGGGAGAGTCCATAGTCCTCTACTAAGACCAGAATATGTATGTGTGTATATATATATGTTTTTGGGTTTGTTTTTTACATTTTATGTCAGAACCTGTAAAACAACCTAACAGTGAAGAACACTGAACGATTACTCATACTTTATAATGCCATTTAGCTTGTATCCCAATAACTGCTTGTTTGTTAATACAGTAATGCAATTGTTCAGATAAACAGGATCTCAGATGACCAGGAAGTCAGGAGATGCCACATTTCTGAATAGTAAAGTTTTTGTTTAACAGAGGTTCAGGATAACTGGGGTTTACTGTATTTTCTCACTAGTGTGATTAAAATGTGGATGCCCAACCACTTAGTAAAGTCTTAATTGAGCACACTACTGCAGATTCATGTTTATAACTAGTGGCATTATAAAGTATGAGTAGTCGTCAGTGTTCTTCACTGTTAGGTTGTTTTACAGGTTCTGAATGCAAATGTAAAAAAAACAAAAAAAAATATATATATATATACACACATACATATTCTGGTCTTAGTAGAGGACTATGGACTCTCCTATAACTGTACACAGGAACAGAGCCATGTCATGCTAATCAAACTAGCGGAGTAATGGATCTCGAGCTTGTGCTCTATGAGCTGTCACTTGTTTTGGTGGTTGGGAAGCTCTGCCACCCCACCTTTTTTTTAAAGCAAAGCCCTAACATAAACAAGTCATATAATGTTTAAAAGAAAGTCTATATTACCCCAACCCACTCCCTATCTGCAGCTCGACCTGCTTTGCTCCACCCACTCTCACAGCTCAGTCTACACACTGAGCTTACTCTACAGAAGGTTCCTTACTCCTTCAATAACATCAAAATATTTACGGGTGTAGAAAATAAAACTCTACGTCTGGCTAGCATCTCAACTTTGGAAACAGTAACAAACGGACAGGATCCTACAGCTGCCAGGCCAGAATTCAGTTAGTGAGTCTTTGCCATTTCCCTGGAATTGCCTCAGAAAAATACTATAATGGAATGCCCTAGCCATATCTCATGCTCCTCCTACCTTACCAGATCTAAGTTGTTCTGACTGTATCTATTTGCTATAGGTTTTCTATTATTTTCAGCCTTTGGTTATAATCATGTATTTCTTATTTTGCATATTACTGTAACCGTGTTGCTTATGATTAGCCAATTATTGTTAAATTATAAACTGTTGTTGCTAACTGTCCCCCCAACCCACTTGAAAACTAGTCAGTACCCTAAATGTATACATCTTCAGGGCACAACAATCTAAATACAGTAATTAAAGAACTTTAACTTTACTTTGAACATCAGCTTTTGTGCAACTCCACACCTGTAAAATTCCTCCAACTAAAAGAGGCTTTACATGGATGGATGAGGTCTGTGGGAAATATATGGATGGTTAAGGTCTGCACTCAGAGTCCCTCAGTTCACCTTATTTCTTCTAGTAACAAGAAATCTATGTTTTGAAAGCGTGATCATTTTTACCTGGACTGCAGAAGCATTCACAAGGAGTAGTGAAGGACCTGCATTGTGACTAAGTCACCTGTTTCCCTGCTTTAGTTGGAAAACTTACAAAATAGGTACACTATATCCTATGCTATTAGTGGTGCAAACATGACAGTCCATGCATTATTTCTCAATAACCACATGGCTGTGCTTTTGCCTGATTTTCCTCTATGTTACCTTAGTGACCATTTCTGAAATGTGATACACTTCAGGGTGTGCAGGCACGATCTGGTATATGCATGTCTCAAGTGGTTAAAAGCACTTGGCTTTGCCTCACACAGCACAGCACCCCAATGTATGCATGTATCAGATTGTGGCTGCCATGTGCTATCGCTTAACTGATAACTAGATGATTATGGACAGAAAAACACTCCGAGTCATTGTGTACGTATCTACAGACAGGGGACAAAAATGGCACTAGGCCACTAGCCAAATGCTGGCAGATTTTGTATCATGCTAGTACATTTTTCTTTAACTAGTCCTGCCTGCTTATACTGGAGAAGGTAACATTTTAGTATGTAAACCAACTGCGCCAGGAGAAAAGTCAGTAGGGCTAGATTTTTCCCAATCACTAGCCCTGCTGGCTACTGACTGCAAAACTTAATTTTGGCCCCTATATGTAGGTACCATGAGCCCACAGTCTACCATGTTGTACCTATTTTGTTTACTCTGCCTTCCAGCATAATGTAGACCTTATTTTGAAAAATAACAATAAAATGGTACGTCTGACTCTTCCTATAAGCTAATAACCTACTGCTGCAGCATGCATGCTGACAGGTCTGCTGATTAGCCTACACAGGCATAACCTGGCCCTTCAAACTACAACTGGTCTACAAGGACTCTTCTATGAGGTAGGCTGCAGCCACAAGACCCATAAATGTGCTACAAAAACAACAACGTTCCCATGTCACTGAACGTCATTCAGCCTAATGTAATTCTCGTTAAATAATGAAAATTACGTGTGTGTTTGCAAATTTTACACTCCCTAGTCGAAGCTGTAGTAACTCTGGAATGGAGGCTTCCAGTCTGCACTTGATCACTTACATTTTTTGCTGCTTCTCGATCTTGGCTTTCTTCTCTTCCTCCTCCCATTTCTGCTTCTTATCAAAGCTTTCTTTCTACGGACACTGCGGCCAAAGATGTCGAACCCATTCGGGCGGATGACAGCCCTCTCCTTCTCCCATTGTTCCCTCCTTCTCCCTGTTCCTTTCCCTCTCTCGTTCAAGTCAATCAAGTCTCTCCATTCCCATTGTGGAATACCGGATGATTAAGGACCCTCCTGCACACAGGCATAATTATGGCAGTTGCTTGCTCGCCTCGCTGTGTCGCTGCCCACAGCTACTGCTGTGTCACTGCCACTACCATATGGTTAGTCAAAAAATATGTTTAGTCAAACAAAAGTACACTTCAATGTCCCCAAATACAAATAATGCAAATGCATACGGGGGCAGACAAGATGGACAAGTTTATGAAATACAATGCTGAAATAGAAATGCTTAAATAAATACTGATAAAGCCATGATATTTAAGATTGCAGAATATAATGATGAAATACAAATGCATATGGTGTGTGGGGTGAAGCCCCCAAATACAAAAAAATAAAATAAAACAAAATGAAAAGTTACAGTGCCTAGGTTGCCAGAAGCTGGGTGTGGTAAAAATTATGCACACTGAAAAGGTAGACGGAAACAAAAGGGTCCAAAGAGGATATTAGTTCTTGGGAACTAGTAGGATATTATTCTGTATTTTCTATTATAAATACAGTTTAGCATGCCGTGGCTGGGCTTGTCCTTGTATAATACTTCACTGTCAGAAGGTTGTGTGCAAGATTTCGCGTTGCTCCCTCTCCCATTCCTGGAGGGCCACGATGGCGTGCTGGAGCGAGACTCTCCTCCGGTTCCACTTGCTCTCTCTAGACTTCTGACCGCTTGCTCGCTCTTTGTCCCGCGACTGGGAGCGTGACCTGGGACTGCAGGCGGCCTGCATTTTGTTGGTGTTTGCTGCTTTTGGAGTGTTTGAGCGGATGAGCTACGGCTGTGGGACTGACCCATCGCTACTATGGAAACAAGATTCGGGTGGAGGGGTGCATTAGGCAGTTGAAATATCTGCAGCCACACCCTTGCTGTTAAGGGGGGGACAGAAATGGCAGGGATGCAGAAATGTACAAAAAAAATAACGCCCACTGTGATATAGTGCAGTGCTGCAGTCCATAGGGACAAAATGGCAGATTGCTTTTGGGGAGGGTCAAGCGGAGGAAAACAGTTCCACGGATGGAAAACATGATGTCAGCTCTTTTCTACATGCAAACATCTGCAGGGCTCGCCCATGTAGCCATAAAAGAATGAGTGGGAGTCTAGAATGAGCCATAATCGCCTCAGTTGTAAAATTAAGTTTATGTTAGATTCCTCGCCATGGCTGTCTCCCCTCCACAAGACTAAAAACTATAACAAGACTTCTTAAATTTGAAAGGATCCATTTTTTTTAAAGAAAATACTGAACTAGGTGTAAGTATAAGTTAAGAACTACCTTTGTAGTAGAATAGACATATTTTTCCCAGATGCACAGTGACATATAGAAACACAGAGTTTGACAGCAGATAAGGACCGCTAAGCCCATCCAGTCTGCCTGCTTTCACTACCTATATTATCGGGCTGTTGACCTACTTGGTCAGCGGCTTTTAGCCTCTTTTCCCACCTTAGGGTTCCTTTGTGCCTGTCCCATGCATTTTGAATCCCCCACTGTGTTCGCTCTCCCACCACCTCCTGGGGTAGTGTTTTCCATGCATCTACCACTCTTTCTGTGAAGACAAACTTCCTCACATTCTCCTTATCCTGCCCTCCAGTCTCATATCATGCCCTCGTTCTGTACATCTAAACTGAAAATGTCTGCCACTTGCACCTTGTTGATGCCCTTAAGGTGCTTGAAGGTTTCAGTCATATCCCCATTCTCACCTCTCCTCCAGAGTATACATATTGAGGTCTTTTAATCTCTTCTCAATGCCTTCTGTTGCAAGCTCTGCACTATCTTAGTTGCCCTTCTGAACCACCTTCACCCTGTCTATGTCCTTCTGGAGATGCGGCCTCAGAACTGAACACAGTATTCCAGATGAGGTCTCACCAGTGTTCTGTACAGTGGCATCACCACCTCCTTCTTCTGCTAATGATCCCCTTCCTGTGCACCCTAGCATATCACTGTCTTGTGACAGGGTTGAATAAGACCCTGTCCCGCTTGTTATGTAGAAAGAGTTAAACGCAAGCATCTGTTTTATCCTCTTCTGTTCTGGCTCTTGTCTGTCTGACCGCGCAGTCAAATATTCTTGTCAGACCTAGGAACTGGTCACTCCAACAGTCTCGCTAACCCCCCCCATGCGCCTGCCTTTACTTGCTGTTTCCATCTTTCTTCCCTCATGCGATCTGAAGTTATAAAATGTGTGAATCTTATATGAAAGTTAGATCCCTTTGGTTTGAAAATGTATTGTTTTGTTGCACCTGCAAGAAAGGAAACTGACAAGAACATTTTCAGAAAACGGATGTTCTCCTTAACGCAGTTCCCAGACAGACTTATAAAAAGAGCAGTATACTTTGAGTAGAGGAGAGAGAGAGAGAGAAAGAGAGACAGAGCAAGACTTAAACTTGAAATTAGAGATATCCTCAGATGAAGGACTTTGTTTTCTGTGTTTGTACTGCCTTTGTAAATAGTTATTCTAAACAGTTTTTTTTTTTTTGTGTTATCTATTTTCCTCCTCCTCTTGGCACCCCTGCTGTCCTCTCCTTGGGCGCCAATACTCCACACCCCACTCGACCCCACACCACCATTCTCCAACCGCCATGCAGTCTTATCGTGGGGTAACCCAACCCATCCCGTGTTGGGAGGGTCCCCTCCTTCGAGGGGAAGTGCCTGTAGCGAACTCCGTAGATCCCTGGCAAGCTGCCACAGGGTCGTTCGGCTGGTCTGGGGCTTTGCGTGTGTGTAGGCCGGGTGCCTGTCATCCAGTCGGCAGGGAGCGGTATTTTCATTTTCTCCCTGTGGAGCGCAGCACACGATGTCTAGGCATACGCCAATATCCACTACTCTTCCCCCCACCAGTTGGATCAGCGTATCATATACCACTACGTTTCTTCATGGGGTCAGCAGACGCTGTCCCACATCCCCACCCTTGTCCCGGAAAAGGCAGGCAGTCGTCAGGCGCCAAGCCTTTTCCCCGGACAGCCCTCCAGCGACCCAAGTCCATTCTCAACCTGGGTCACCGGCATCCTGGCGGAAATCCAATCGCTGTGCTAATGGGCGGCTTATTTTTATTTTACTGTCATTGAAAGAATAAAATGTTACTTGCAAATTTTATACCTAAGCCTGGTCTTCCTGTGCTTCCAAGACAGCCCTCCCACTGCCTTTGTACACTGCTTGTCCACCTTTAGGTCTTCTGAGATGATTATTCGCAAAATCTCTTTCTTCACTTGTGACTATCAGTAACTCCCCTCCATCCTGTAACTCCTCTGGGTTTTGCACCCCAGGTGCATGATTTTGCACGTCTTTGCGTTGAATCTTAGTTGCCATACCTCATACCATTTTTCCTGCTTCCCTAAGTTCCTCCTCAAATTCTAAATACCTCCTGGAGTGTCTGCTCTATTGCAGATCTTGGTGTCATCCGCAAATAGGTGAACATTCTCTTCCAGTCCTTCAGCAATGTCGCTAATGAAGACATTTAAAAGGATGGCCCCAGGACTGATCCCGAGGTACCCCACTGACCACCCCCATTCCTCTGATTGGTCCCCATTTACTACGACTCTGCTTTCTGTACATCAACCAATTCTGACCCAATTCACCACTTTTGGTCCACACCCAAGCTCCCCAGTTTGTTTACCAGCCTCTTGTGGAAGGGTGTCAATGCCTTGCTGAAATCGAGGAAGGCAACATCTACAGCTCTCCCGATCCACCTCCTTTGTCACCCAGTCAAAGAAATCTATCAGATTTGTCTGACATGATCTCTCCACTGTGAATCCATGCTGCCTCGGATCCTGTGCTCTGCTGGATTCCAAGTGTTCCATAATCCTTCCTTTAAGAAGCGCCCATAATCTTCCCCACTACTGATGTGTGGCTGACTGACCTATGGTTGACCACATCCCTGCTTCTGTTTTTATAAAGATGGACTACATGCACCCTTCTCCAGTCCTCTGGAACCACACCTGTATTGAGGGATTCATTAAGCTATCCACCATTCCCAAGAGTCATCACCTTCACACCCCATACACCTCTCCTTCCATCCACTTCCCTTAATCCCTTATTATACATCACCGCCTCTAATACCCCCTGTTATACACTACCCCAGTACCGGCCTCCTTCCTTCTTCATAGGTCCACTGTTAATCCCTACCACAGTACCTGCCTTCCCCTCTTCCTCCTCCCCACTATCCATGTACACCCTTCCCTCCCCTTCTCACCCTCGACTACAACCCTGACTAAGACCTTAATTTGTCTATCTTCTCCTCTATCACCTGTCCCTCTTGTATATACCCCTACATACCAGTCCTTGCAGAGACAACTTAGCAGCTGACCAGACATCACATCTTCCTCCTTCCCAAACCCTGAAAATCCCCTGATATCTTAACACTTCAAATCATACCCATAAATTCTTCTTCTACCAATCAAACGAGCTGGATACTCCGCAATCTATGTACATATGAAAGAAATTGGTGTTAATTGCTTATTGACTCATCATCTTCTTGTATTGTACTTTACCAATGTACTACCACACCTGAAATTAGTGTATAGTCTGATTAGGATGTCTCCTCAAAATATGTGTACATCGAATTAAATTATGTTTTTATGTAAATTGAACCTCGACCTTACCAGGTCCATCTTGCAAATGAGCTGTGCTCAATGATGCTCGCCTGGATAAATAAAGATTTGATTGATTGATTAAACAGGTCTGCCAGCAGTGATGCTAACACCATCCTTAGTTCCTTAATATCCTAGGATGTATGCTATCTGGCCCCATTGCTTTGTTCTCCCTCAGTTTTGTGAGTTCCTCTAGGACTCTCTCTTCTGTAAAAGGACTGGTGTTCACTTCCTCCCCTTTGATTCTGGTTTGCTCGTTTTGGCCCCTCTCCCTCCCTTTCTTCAGTAAATACAGAACAAAGTATTCATTCAGTACTGACGCTTTTCTTGGTCACACGCAGTACAATCCCTTCCTCCTTCTAAACCTTGCAATCCCACCCCTGTCCTTCCTTTTTCACTGATGTACCTATAAATGTCATGCCCCTTCCCTACTGTCTGAACTATCCTTTCTTCCATTTGCACCTTTGCACTTTAACTGCCATCCCTGCTTCCCTCTGTCTATTTAGGTACACCCCATCTTCTTCCTTCTGTTACTCCTTATATTTTCTGAAGGTCAGCTTTTGGCCCTTACCATCTCAGTCACATCCTTTGAGAACCACAGTGGCTTTTCTTCTTTTGCCCTGTCTCTCTGGCTCCTTTTAGGAGTGCCACTGTTCCTCCACCCCAGTTTCCTTCCTTGCCAGGGCTTCTGGAGACATATCCCCATCCTAGCAAAATCCACCCTCCTGAAATCTAAGACCCTCACCTTTGTGTGGCTTGACTGTAACCATGTACCCATAGTAAACCATACTGCATGGTGGTCGCTGGTCCCCAGATGTCTCCCTCCCGGACCTCCTTGACTTTTCTCCATTTTTAGTACTAGATCCAGAGCCACCCTGTTCCTGGTGGGTTCTAGCACTAGCTGCCTGAGGCCTGCCCCATGTGGCTTCAGGATGTGTCTGCTCCTGGCTGATGCACCAGCTAAATGGTCCAATCCACATCTGGCATATTAAAATCGTCCAGCAGCAGTATCTTCCCTTTGCTGCCATCTGGTGGATTTTTTCCACTATCACCCTATCCACCTCCTCTCCCTGTGCTGGAGGCCTGTAGATTACGCCTGTGCACTGCTGTGCTGTTACCTGCTCAAGGGCGACTCCACAATGCCTCAGCCTCCCCTATCTACCTCTGTGTACTGCAGTTACTTTTATGCCTCCCTGACATAAGAGCCACCCTTTCTCCCTTTTACCCTCTCTATACCTCCTAAATAGAGCATACCCTGATACAGTTACCTCCCAGTCATGGTTCCCAGTGTACCACATCTTGGTGATTTCACTATATCCAAGTCAGCCTCCACCATCAAGGCCACCAGGTCTGAGATTTTATTTTCAGACTGCATGAAATGGCCTTCCATGTTACACTGCCTTCCCCCTGCTATTCCTGCTTTGCCCTCCTGTCTCCTTTTTGACTCCTTTTATGTTTGCTTGCGCATGCGAATAAACATAGTGCCACCATACCGACTTTTTGAGGTGTGCGCTTGCTCTGCCAATGCCCCAATCCATTTTGCAGGGCAATCACACCACGCACCAATGAATGGCCGAGCTGTCTATGACAGCAGTTCAGATGCAGTGGCATGCAGTTGAAGAAAACCACCGCTGCAATCAGCGGTGGTATGTAAACAATTTGCGTATTGTGCGTCAAGCGGCTGTTGCCGCCGCCTCAGTCCCCATGAAAGTCGACGGGTGCCAAAGCCCCTGTTTGCATGCCACCTCCAGTTCATTTGCCGATGGGGTAGCCCAATCCGCCGGCATAACGCCCTCAGTTATTTTACATTAATATGGTGGCTATCACCATCCGCCTCTTACAGTCTCCATGAAGCCATGGGGTGCCCAATCCCTGTCAATGCCCCTCCCAAGTTAATTTGTCGACGGGGGACCCAATCCCTGTCGGCATAATGTCCCCATTTGTTGTGTGCGAGGGGTACCAGTCCCCTTGGCTCATGCGCCCCAACACTTTGTGCCTATGGGGTGCCCACTCCTCGTCAGCTATAGCCCCCACAACAACAGCCAGGTGGCATGCTGGAGCCCACCCCAGCATACCAAACCACCTGTGAAAAAAAACTTTCGCGTTGTTTTTTTCCCTGTAAAAGAAAAAAGGTTCTTGTTAGTCTGTTGCCCACACCCACCCTCTGCGCACCTCCCTCCACACACCCCTCACCCCCATACTTACCTCTGGAGCCGGTGCAACAATGCTCGTGAACCTGGGAACACGTCTGCACTCTTCAAAGCCAACCGCAAACTGAAGAAATGCCGGTAAGCTGTATAATGGCATTAATGTTTTTTTAACTTATGTGGATATCTCGCATTTTGTGATTTTGTCACCAAATGTTCAACATGGGGTTCTTAGGACCCTGTCTCATGAATTCAGTGACTGTCATCTGGTTATTCAGTCCCGAAGTTTATTTTGCAGTCACTGCCCGAATCACCTTTTGGGACAATTAAAATGACAGTGTCTCTGTTCATGAGGTGGGCTCCAATAGGCCTATGTTGCAAATTTGGTAACAAAAATTACAAAACATGACCGTGTTAAGAGCATGCGTTGTACAGTTTCCACGCACACTCGTAATCTCCTATGAATTGTAAATATTTTCTACCCAGATTTTCAACATTGCCATTTTTTCACACCTCCTTATGAACAGTACAGCTGTCATTTTTCACATCCTGGCCGAATGTGTGTTTTCGCACTTCGCGCAGAATAGTGCCATCGCTGTGGGAAATCAGTGTTCGGACAGATTAAGAAAATCACAGTGACACTGTTCATGAGCGGAGGTCCTAAATGCCTATGTTGAAAATTTTGTGACAAAAGTCCGTAAAATGACTATGTTACGAGGCGTATTGCACAGTTTCCACACACACTTGTAACTTTGAGAATTTGTAATATTTTCATTCAAAATTTTCAACATTGTTAATTTTGCAGACTTCCTTATGAACAGTACAGCTGTCACTTTTCAAATCCTGCCCGAAATTCACACATCTGGTGCACAGTGGGTGGTCGCTGTGGAAATATATATTCGGGACAGATCACAGAGCCACTGTTCATGAGCAGAGGTCCCAAATGCTTTCATGAGGTGGGGGTCACAAAAGGCCATGTTGAAAATTTGTAGTGCAAATGCCTACAAATGCCCAGGGCGTTAGGGTTTCTAACCATAACGTCCCACCTATATAGACTGACAGGCATCAGGGGTGTGCCTTTGGATTGCCGGCTGTAATACTCAGGCCATTCCACCCCACCCCACACCCTGAAGCCAGTGACAGGCATCAAGGTGTGCCTTGGACTCTTCGCCCCAGAGTTCACCCCATTCTCCTATACTGCATCCATTTCAGCGCATGTCCTTATGAAATGGGGTGCCTATAAGCCGAACACCCAAGGCACACTTCAACACTTGTCGGTGTCTGCAGGATAGGCGCAGGTGAAATGCTGTGAGCGTATGGGCGATGACCCAAAGGCACACCCCAATGCCTGTCCATCTCTGCAGGGTAGAGGTGGGGTGGCGTGAGTTCGGTACTTCACTGCCTTTCCTATTCTGCATCTGTCTAACTCCTACACGTCCAATGCTAATATCAGCAAGCAAACATTCGGCATTGACAAATGCTTGTTCTTTCTCTTGCTGCCTCACTTTCTGTGCCACACCTCTTGTACTGAGTTCAGGTTCACCTGTCATCAACGTGTCCTCCTGATCTTCCTTTGGCAGCTCTGCATGTTGCCATTTGGTAGACCTTGGTTCACAAGGTGCAGATTCAGGTTTTCTACCCTTGGACTGGCTGGGTGCCATATGGGAAGGGAGGTGCTGGGCTCCTGGGGCTGAAGAGCCTGTGCTACTCAGTATTTGTACACACACTCCTAGCCATCCAAGTGGTCGTTACGACATCAGTGGCATCAGATGAGAAAGGGGGCCACCTATCTTCCCTCATAGCCAGAGGACAATGTGTAACCACTCCAATCATTATGGCTGGGTAGGTGATAAGGAAAGCACCAGACCTGGGGGATGAGGCATTTGGGCCACACAAAAAATGGTTTGTACTAGGTTTTTAAAGGTTAAGATCTCAGCACTTAATTTTGATGCTCACAGGGTTGGTGGGGGTGTAAAGTAATTGAGAAAGATGTGCAAGGAAATAGTACGTATTACTATGCTGCTAATCACAACAATTATGAATAATATTAAGGACTGATTGCCATAGTAATGTGCTAGTAAGCTGATTAACAGCTTGACTCTTCTCACAGGAAAAAAAAAAGTCATTGTTTTCTGTTAGCAAGAACACTGCATAATGCCATGACTGATTGGTTGGGAGAATGCCAAATAAACCACACTGTTTAGTGGAAATATACTCATACAGGAACTGAGGTCAGGTCCAACAAATCTCACCTTTTATTGGAAATTAAGTATTTCAAGAACTGGCCTGTGCTGAGGGAGGTGTGGCAGGTTTAGTGTGAATGATGGCCAACTTCAGATTCCCTGATGTAAATTCTGAAGAACAGACAGGAGGGGTCTGTACAGCAGTGGGTCATCCATGGTTTATTGCATTACGATGCTGTAATTTACTGAGAAATGTTCATCAGGACCTCTACAGCACACTTTTCAGATTGATAGCAGTACTCCCATAGTTAGGCCAGCGAGGCTCTTATCGGGTGTTCCATTGTAGACCAGGGGCGTGTATGTGTTTTAAACCATAGACATTGCAAAACTGGAAAAATGGCAAGAAAAAGAAGGTACTGTATGTGACCAAATCACTCCCTTTTATTTTGCAACTTTTAACATAGCAATAAATGTCACTCTTAAATAAGCACTTTACATTGGACGAACAGCAACAGGTGACCAAGGAGCAAGCATGCATTAATTCCCTAGTAATGCTCGCTTTCTCCTGAAGTCCCTGTGCAGCGGAGGTGCTCAAAAGTGTAATGAATGAGAAACATGTAGGAGGACAGCGTGAGACAGAGCAGCAAGTCGGCAGAACTGCTTTAATAGAGAGGCGTGGCGGGGAGAGGGACACAGAAGAGAACAGTGATCAGTCTCTCTCTCTCTCTCTCTCTCTCTGCGTGTTCAAGACAGCTATACTGTGATACAGCAGTGCTAAGTTTCACGGAGCAATTTACTCTCATACCATATTCCAATCTCTGTCTACTGTGTAACTGTTCTGCCAGAACCCATGTCCTTCCTACCCATCCACCCCACGGAGCTCCGTGAACTGAGCAGTCAGTGTCCCTGAGTGGTCTGTCCTCCCAACAGGAACCCTCAGCCGCAAAATCAGTGCAATTCTAAAGCAGTCTGCAGCATTTTATGTATTTATTTATTTCAATTCTAGGATTACAATTACCTTTGAGCCCAGGGCTCTTTTACAAAGGTTCCACGTCATTTAACAGCAACAGAGACAAAGAAAAGAAATGTACCTCCGTTGATAAAACTTTTCTGTAAAAGTCCTCACCTTAGTTTTCATTCCCCATTCAGTAGTGCATTATGGATAAAGTAGTGAGATTTGCATATCTCACCTTACAGACATATGCCAATCTTCATACTTTATCCTTATTGCAGTACTGAATGGCAGAAAAAACAAAGCGATGAGTTTTACACAATAGCGTTTTTAGTAGTGGAGGTACATTTTTTAGCCTTTTCTTATTGTACAAAACAGAATGCTGCAAAGTTTAAATTGCACTCACAATATTAATGTATACACAGTATTGAACATGCACACGCACACTTCCACATCTACAGTGTGGACCTACAGTTCAACACCATAAAATGTTTTCTTAACCAATATTCTCACTTTCTCTTCATTTATGTACCACACTTATTTGAATTAAAACAGTCTTTTCCTTGCACTTGCATGTTACATGTGCATTAAGTCACTCGAAAGGAGTTTTACTAGGGAAATACTGCATGGTTGGGCACTCAGCCTGCAGCCTTGTGCCCCACACACACCCCAACCATGCATTAGTTCCCTAGTAGAAGCATCCTTTCTCATGACTTAATGCTATATAGATTCCCTTCCCCACTGTGCCCCTCCCCATGTTTCTTTATGCTTATCATTTACAGTTGCTCTCAAGTCCACCTTAGCAAAGCTGGACTTCTCTTTCACTCCTGTTGATTTGCCCTCTACAGTTCCCCACACACTTACTGTTTTTGCACCGTCCATCACCTCCCTCCCTTGATGCCAGGCACCTTGCCCACTGTGCCTCCATCTCCAAATTCTGGCTTGGTTCCTCCTCTTACCCCCCATAATTACCCTCTCACTCCCTTTGCAAGTGTTGTTTCGCCCTTCTCCCAATAAAATCTCCTGCTGGTCAAGCTGCATTTTCTTTCTTCTTCCTTAAACTCCTGGGTTCTTTCCCCTTCCATTCGTTCTGCTCCTCTCTTTCCTTCTCTTCTCCCCACCATGATTTCTGTACTCACTCTTGCAGTTACCCTTGACACTGGGTCCTGCCCTCTTGTCTGCTGCTCTTTACCCTGCATTGTCGTTAGTATGGCCCACCTTCCCCAGTTTTCCTCCACTACCCTCATCCCTACATAGTAGTGCATTGTTGCACGCTGCATATTGTTCATGTTGTTCTTTTAATGCGCTTTTACTGTATGGCATAGTTCCTGCTCTGACGCATTGCCTGTAACTTGCTTATTTTGTTGTTCTTATTTATTTGTTTTGCTATATAGCTTTGTTCCTCCGCTGGAGGCTGGCAGGCAGCTTCTACGCTCTCTCTCACTTGAGAGAGCTCCATTCACTCCAGTGGGCATTATGAACCCTGCCAACATCCCTTTTCCATTTCTCTTGTTCCCTGTTGCTGGGGTGCAAACATCAGCATGCACACATAGGCGTGCACGCCTGCGAAATCCAGCAGCACCCTCCCATCTGTTGTCGTCCCAGACCCACACTACCACCAGGCTTCCAACCGGTGGCAGTCGCTAACAGGAACAACAATTCATCCTCCCTGGGAGACGAGCAGTCCTACAAACGCGTGACCTCTCCCTCCTGGCCAACCCCAACAGCCCAAGTCCACCACTGAACACGGGTCGCGCAGTGGCAGGAGGTAAGGCGCCCAGTGCCTCAGCCCTCCACTCCACTGGGCCAGCTCTTTTGTTGTACTTACTGACACATTATTGCATTTTCTGAACATTGCATTTTGTAATGGCACTATATTTTCCTCTTCCTCCTCCCCAAAGATGCATCTGAAACGATCTGCTACCAGCTCAGTATGTCCTTTCTGGTAAAACGTTTGAAATAAATTAATTAAATAAATGACATCAATAATTAAATTGTACAGCTCTTGTTGTTTATATTCCACCTCTCCCTGAGGTTTATGTGTCCCCATTAGTATGTTTCTACCTAGAACTTGCCCACTTGCAGGTATATCTGAACAGTTAATGTCGAACTGTTAACAAACCTTCCTTTCTCCCTTTGCTGACTGACATCAACCCCAGCATAAATTCCTAACATTATATTCTCTGGGGTCTTATAGTGTACGCTCATAACAAATACAAACTTCCTGGGTTCCGTCCATGAGAAAACCTACAGGATGCTCTGTTAGCATGAGCCTAGAGGTTCTTTATGGATAACAGCTGTGGGCAGCAGCCGCAAAAGCAAATCAGTGTGACGCTACAGTGCCATCTTAAGAAGAGTCATGCTTCTGCCCTCCTGTCTAGCTTTGTGATACCTGGGACTGAAAAAATGATGGCATGATTAATGCACCAGTGCAATATTATCTCCCAACTTACACTACAGGCTTGACATCAAACATGTTCTACCAAAACTCTGATTACAGTTTTTTAAGATTTGTTTAACAGCACAGGCATTCTGCTTATAAACATAACAGATAACTTGATCCACCTCAGAGTCTCAGTATACTTCTGACACCTATTTAGAGCAAGACAGCCCATGTCTCTTATAGCTCACAGTACCTGTTTATCAAAGCCCTTCAACTGTCAGATGTCTCTGATGCAACTCCCTGTCCCAGCTCAAACTCTGCTCTTCTTCTTTTGACCCATTTACCTGTATCCTGGGAGCTGAAAATATAAAGACCTGTCCTCCGTTATGCAGTCACAGGAGCCTCATGAGATACAGCAGGTTATGGAAAATACCCGTACCTTGCAGTTGTTCTCGGACACCACCAAAATGCTTGCATCAGGTCCAGGTTTCAAATGACAGATCGGGAAGAAATTAACAGGCTGCTTATCATATCGCAGATGTCGCTTCTGTTTACTGTATGTAGGATACAGTTTCACACCTCTGATCCACCGGGATGACCAGCAGGGTCCGAGGATTATTCCTAGACAATGTTGCAGATCTGGTGTTCACACAGTAGGCTTGTTTAACAAACAGCCTCTCCCTTATCTGGCAGACCTAAGAAATCAAGGAGCCACTGAAGCACAAAATCCTTTGCATAGTCACCTTTGGTGCCTTCAGGCAGTCCAGTTGAAACATTTGCAAAACTACTAATTTTCTGCTTCCAACTGGTACTGTAGGTTGGCGTTTCTTTGATTAACGTGTTTGTTGTTGATAAAGCTTGAGTAGACTGGGTATTGGTGGCTTCAGCAGTGTTCATTGCCACCATTATTTTGCCATCCTGTGCCCCCGTCTCTGCAGTATGACCTCAGTTTTGTGTCTATCATTTGTACTGCTCCAGGACAGTTTTTGTCTGTGGCTCCACTTGCCCAAAGGACCTTCTGTTGGTTCCATCATGCTCTCACCTTTTTATGCTCTCTCCGGTCATACCTTTATTAGGACATACCATACTTGGATAAAAGTTAGTCCTTAGGAAGATCTATTGAAATATATGTAGAAAGTTCCGCTTTGTAAAAGGTTTTAAGTTGCTTTAATTTGTTTAGATTATTCTGCTGTGAAGAGCTCTCATGGAAAGCTGCTTTCTTGGAACAGACTGTCTATGCCCCATTCAAAATAGGTAGCTTTTAATATTTTCTCAGTCATCTGCAATAGATCTCTTAACATTCCTTTTGGATCTCATTCAGACTGCTCCATGGCAGTGAGTGGTAATGGACCACTCTAGAGTGCTGGTAACCCGTGTTCATACCCCAAACTTGGGACATCAGGCAAAGAAGCTAGCAGAGAGGATTTACAGCATTCATTTGACACTACTTCCTGTGGTGGGAGGACTATGTCACATCACTATACAGCGACTTCAGGTGGCAGGCTTAGTGCTGCCAGTTGTGCCCCTCCCTCCCCCACCAGAGGTCACAGAGTGCATGCACTAGGGTGGTGGGCAGGGAGAAAATGGGGGAAAGCAGTCGATTGCTTGCACTGGATGATGGTCCCTGGAACCCTTCACAGTATCTGCCTTCACGGCTGCACCGACATTGTCTCCTTGGCTGCCAAAATACCCTGCAAGTCTAACCTGTAGATCCCAGTCCCACCCAAAAGATAGTCCCTGGCAGAGGTAAGCTGAACTTCATGGGAGCAGTACAGGACCGAGGGTATCTGGAGGTGGAGGCAGGTAGCAGCATCCATCCCTCGGAGAGCCTAAAGGAGTGGCATGCACTGGGCAAGTTATGGTCCTTCTCCTCAACCCTGAAGATTAATTGTATATCTTGAATCAGGCCATTGCATATCCCCTTTATATACTCTGTGTGTGTGTGTGTGTGTGTGTGTGTGTGTGTGTGTGTGTGTGTGTGTGTGTGTGTGTGTAGTACAGTGCAGGGTGTGCTTTCATCAGGGGACCTAAGCACTCCTCTGGTGTGTGTGGAGTCATGAGGCTGTAGACCAGGGCTGCTGAGCACACACTACAGTGTCAGGTATCTCCCCACGAACACAGCACACTGGAATGTGTTGATGCACTTGTTTGATGGCTGGTACTGCACATTTTGTCTTACACACTGTACACATGGTGCTACAGTTTAAGTACTTACACACATAGGCAACAAGGCAGGTGACCTGGCTCATTCAGAGAGTAGTATTTGTGGTGAATATTTTGAACCTTTTATACATTTTATATATATTTTTATATATAGCCAATGTTCTACTTCATACCTCGGTAAATTGGACATACTTTACCACAGAGCCCTGCGTTTCATCACTGGTCTTCCTTCTCTACCCATCACTGCTCTTCAGGTTTTAAATAATTGATTAGCAGTTTTTTCTTGTGACAATGCTAACTGTACAGAAAGTATTTATATAGGTTTTCTTGAAGTGTTGTGTTTGTTAAACACAGTGAGGCAAGTGCTATGCATTTTCACAGTGTTTTAGCACTTTTATGAGCAAAGCGATAATCAATTTTTGGATTTAAATAAATCCCTGCTCTTTATATCTTGACCATAGGTTGGACGCCCCTACTACAGACAGAGTAAAAATGCAGCTCTCTGGACATAAGAGCTATCACTGGCAAACTTCCGCAGTACATTGTTGATTGCCTGACTCTCAATATGCCTGGAACCTATGCCTAAGAAGCTGTTCACTGATTTCTCTGAAAGTGCCCAAAGCCCTAACGCTTTTTGGGAGAGCTGCCATAGGATTTGTACTACTGTCACTCTGGAATGTGCTACAGAGATCACTGAAACTGAGGACACCTGTTAGTATTACTGTGTTTAAGTCATTATACTCAAAATACATTACAGAAGCCTGCAACTTCTTCCAACAATCCTAGCTCTGGAATGTGCTACAGAAATCACTGACACTGAGGACTCCTGTTAGTCTCACTGTGTTTAAGACCTTATACTCAAAATACATTACAGAAGCCTGCAACTGCTTCCAGTGATCCTAGCTTACTTGCACACCCTTCCATCCTCCTGCTTTTCCCATCCTCCTTCCTTCTTGTATCAGTGCATAACTTGTCCCTGAGCCACCTACTTATCTACTGCCCTAAATCTCACCCTCCTCACCCACCTATTCCTTGTATACCCACAGCATCTCATTCCTTTGCTCCTAGTATTATCCCAGTTCCAGATCCCCCTCCCCACTGGCTGCCCACTTCTCCCGACACGTCTCCCCATTGATAAGCCTGGGTCTTTTTAAACTGACTGTACGCTCTCTTCACTTGTAGCATCCACTTCAACTAATCTCTTCGCTAGACTATAATGCCTTTACCTTCCAGGAATACTCAACCATGTATGTTGCTGTATCTGGTATAAATTTTACTGACTTGCTACCCTATTGTTATGTATACCCTTACCGACTGTCTTTTACCTGAACCCAAATGTATTTTTACTTATCTATTGCAGGCCTACCTGTACTGTTGTACTCTTGCATCTACTGTCTATTTGTCTGTACATAAATGCATTGTTACTTGACTTGTATAATGCAGGTCCACCTTGTAAATGAGCGTGCTCAATGGTGTTCGCCTGGATAAATAATTTGATTGATTGATTGGTAGTTGTGGGTCCCTGATGGCAATGTTATGTCTGTTAGGGTGGTATCACGTTCATTTTAGGTTACATTTGGTTTACATTTCTTGCTCCCTAAGAATGCATGTAGAGTGCCACCATACACACCAGGAAACCCATCAATATATTATAGATTGAGGTACATTTATTTTAAAACTTGAACAGATGAAAGTATTACCACCAAATACCCTATTTCTGGCACAGCTGCATTTTAATCGCTCTTTGCAGAATCGTTTTTAAGTTCAGGGGATGAAGTACTCTAATGAGCTGGAAGAACAACCTCTATCTATAATCTGGCAGAGATGGTACTGGCCACCTGACAACATAAAACACCATCCACTTACTGCCCATTAAGCAGTACTGTTTTTTGTTTGTTTTTGGTATTACCTTTTATCTAAGCCAGCCCAGCTGCCCACTTCTTGGGTGGCCAGCTCACACACCCCACCACTCTCCCCATTCTGCCGTCCACCACTCTCATCTGCCGTCCAACTGTCCCGACATATCCCTTCATCAGGGAGGGGCCTTTCCTACCATGGTGGCAACTGGAAAGGAGATCAAGGTTCCTGTAGGTACCTCTTTGCATCTGCATCAGGCGGTGAGGGACAGCTCGGGGCCTTCCTAACCGCGGCAAGCGGAGGCAGAGCCTCCGTCATCTGGCCGGCATAGGTGGCCATTTTCTGATATTGCTCTCACGCTCCATTGGTATGCGCGTGCATCCTGGCACTTGCGCATGCAGCGTATGGTCTCCCACACCACAAAGCACGATGCCGACCCGGCTGTGAGAGCCGCCGAAGAGCAATGCATCTGTGACCCACCCCGGAGAAGAGCAGTACTGTTTTAAGTTGCAAGAACATCCTTTCTTCTTGCTTTCCAAACCAGAGTATGCCATAGTGTTCACCCACTGGTGTACAGTACTGCCACAAAATACGTCTTGAATACTGCATCCTTTCATATGCTGCTATGAAGACACTTGAAGTGATACTAAGGAAAAATTAAACAGACAAGTATTTCTTGATACTGCAGTGCACTGAAGTTGGGCACAACATTTCACCCTACTTTTTAACTATAAAAGATTCAAGACATCTTCCAGTTTTGTTTGCTGGCACAATGTTCCAATTCTTTAAGACTTAATTTTGTAAATGGTTTAAATTTCTGAAGACAATAACAAAATGCCATTGTGGCCCTGATAAGGGTTCAAATCTTAAAAAGCAGATATGCTAATATTGTAGCTAGAAATGAGTTTTTAGAAAAACATTTTCATGGCAGTACTGCTTTACTAGTTTACACAAGACCCGATGCTTTCTATTCATAAAAAACCTCAGGATTCAGATTTCTCACCAGTAAGATGGTTGCTGGGAGGGATGTGTGAGTAAAGTAGTGTTTCCTTAATACCATGAATAATGCACTATTTGTTATTTGTATCCGAATAACAAAAGTGGCACCATTCATGCCTATTTCTATTCGGGAAATACAATATTTTAAAACAACAAAGAAGCAGCCTCCACCCTGTACAGTGGAAGATATACAACACCCCATCCCCAACCCTCTGTTAGAATCCATCCCAGCCTCCTCCACTCTCCTTAAGCACCCACAATTTTTGATAAAATTAGCTATTTAAAATAAACTTCACACCAGCTCCGTGGCTTGACGAAAAAGGGTTAACAGCACGCTGTAACCAGTTCGTGTCCGAGCCCAGGTACCAGGAGGCGGAGACCGGCAGGGAGGGTTTCACAAACATCCATTGGACACTTCCCTCCTGGGGAAGGAACAAACCATAGCTCCTGTGGTTGGGTTGATGGGCCGAGCTTGGAGGCGTGTCTCAAGCGCCCTTCTCCACGTCCTCACCCCAGGATACCGTCTTTATGGCTACAGCGTGGGGGCAGGACAAGAACAGTGAAAACGGCTCCCGAATGACGAGCACCTGCCTGCACCACCACAAAGCCCAGACTAGTTTGAAACAACCCCTGCGGCAGCTTCCCGAACAGAGTTCACCTGCGGGCACATTCCCTCGGAGGAGAGGGACCCTCCCAACACAGGGATAGACTGAGTTACCCGAGTAAGGCTGCAAGACAGGGTTGGGAGAATGGTAGTGCGGTTGAGGTGGAAACCTGAGGGCACATCCTCTCGGAAGAGAGGAACCTCCTGACACAGGGATAGATTGGGTTACAGGTAAGGCTGCAAGACAGGGTTGGCAGGATGGTGGTGCGGGTTGAGGTGGAGGTGTGAGGGCATTGGTGCTCTGAAGGAGTGGCCAGCAGGGGTGCCATGAAGGAGGAGAAAATAGATAATACAAAAAAAAAAAAAAACTTCCCACGATAGGCAGCAGCACACCCCAGCAGCCTTCATGACTGGCCGCTGTCTTTCAGCATTTATTGTGCTAAATCAGATATGTTTACCACCACCCCCACCCTAGCAGCATCCTCCTCCCACCCTCTCTCCCCCAAGCACCCAAAACTGGCAAGTATGTAGTCTAAGGAGGAAGAAGGTAGCTGACGAATCTCATCCACCTTCCTGTGAAGGAAGGGACTCACGACTTGCTCAGTAACAGCTGACCAGAAGTTTACAGCAACATTAAACACTTGGCTACCCTTGTAGGGGATGGATTCTCTGTTCACGTTTGGCTGGCTTCACAAGTTCATCTTTTTAAAGCGTCAAATTCAGATCCTGAATTCAGCATTTTATTTTTGGCTTAGAAAGTAAAGCTTTATGTGCATTTTACATCTTATACTCACTGCAAAGTCCTGTTCTTTCCATCTGGGTATCATTTCCTGAAGTTAAACAAAAGTCATTTGCAGTTGACTAGTAAAAATGTATAGTAAACCAAAGAATTCATTTGGAATGGAACACAAGGAGACATGTTTTCTTATTTTTCCCTATAGGGTTGGAATGTCTTGCAATGTTGAATTAATCTCCTAAGAAATTTAATCTTAAAGAGCAGTGGACATATCCAGGAGAACTATGAAAAACATAATATTTGGGTTCAGTTCCACAAATATTTCACATTGCCTCTGTATTTTTCCTCCCTGTTATTTATTACTGAGGTCCTATGCATGAAAATGTGATTTTTGTTCCTTGAGTGTTCATCAGTCCTCCTGTTGCTTATTCACTTTATAAGAGCATAACACTGTGCTTGTGACATCACAGTTACCCCATGGCAGCAGTCAAGTGACATCACAAAAGAATATTATGACTTTAAGGGAGAATGAGCTGCTGGGACATATGAACTCTGAGGGATAAAAATCCTGTTTTCATGCAAATTTCTTCTTAAATAGATAAAGGTGAGGAGAAATCTATAGAAAATACAAGCTGACTTGTGTCTAAATATTATGTTCTCCAGAATATTCCCACAGGCATCAACAGCTTGTTAAATGTTGTGATTGCTGTCAGCGAAGCCAGATTTTATCCTGAGTATGTGTGTTCAGTATTTGGTTTGTTTTCAAGTCAGTACGTTAGTGCCTGGATTCCAGTCTTGGTAAATGACTTTTCCAAGAAAGGGTTTAACGTCAATTACTGTAGATGTTGTGTTACTGATCTGTGCTGCTGGTATCACAAGTAGTAATAATACTTTTAATTTGTATGGTGCTTTTCTTCACCAGTTACAATACCATGTGGCATATAAAGAGCAAATTTTTCATTAAAATATTCCCATTTAGTATAAGCCCACAGATTCTTAATCAAGGACAGTGTAGCCTAGTGGTTAGACAGGAGCTGTAAACCTGGAGGTCCAAGTTTGAATCCCATCAGCTCTATTTATGCACTATGGGCCTATTCACTAAACTACGGGCCCGAGGCCCGTCCGGTGCACAGCTCTGCACCCTAGGAATTTCGCAGGGCCACATTCACAAACACTGCCCTCACCTGGCTCTCATACATGGCCATGCCCCCGAGCGCCGCAGGTCCACAGGAGAGGTGAGTGCTGAGCGGAAATACAGGCGGGCAGACAATCAGCTGCCCTGGCAGGTCCTGCAGTGAATCCCATGTGCCCATGGGGCACCATGTTGTTAGCCGGCATGCAGGCCTGACCATGTCGATGTGGGAGTACCCCAGTCGCCCGACTCCCGACCTCCTAGTGTGCCCTGATGGCACAGGCATATATTGGAGAGCTGTTCTCCCCTGTAGTGTCCGCTGCAGCTCCCCAAGGCGCATTACCGGCTATGGTGGTTTCTGACTGTCTGTCAAACATGGAGCCGGCAGCCTTGTGCACAGCACTCCGCACCGTAGTGAATCCATGAGTGCTGGCTCACCCCCTCTGTACCACCCCAGGTTAGCCCCTGAGTGTAGCCTACGATCGGCCGGGGGATCTTGTGCATAGGGGGCATATGTGCTCTGTGCATGCGCGCAGGGGCGGGCGGTGCAGAGTGGGCTATCGTCTGCACGGCGCCGTAGCCTACTCTGCACCTTTGTGAATAGGCCCTCAATGTGACCTTCAGCGAATCACTTAAGCTCTGTATGTGTAATGTATCTTTCTCTCCTTAACCTTTTAGCCTTCCTTTACCTCTTTCTTAGCCCCTGTGCTCACACTCATGACTTGTGAAGCAATTGTTGCTCTACAAAACCTTAAGTTTCTCTCTTTATTGTTCAGCATGACCCAGTGGTGCAAGTGGTAGACAAGAAGTACAGGAACTCAGGCACTGGCAAATATGAAATGCAGAATAAAGATCCTCAATCCGAAGGATAGCTGAGTCAAGACATGTCTATCTGCTTAGATACTAGTAGATTCAGTTAGAGATATTGAAGTATTTCTAGCAAAATAGCACTGTTGTACAAGTCAAATGTTGTTATGGAAACCCTGATTTCAGGTCACAGGGCCAGAAACTGTCATTATGTTGCTGGTTTAAGAATTTAGTTCCAGTGTCAGTAGGAAGAAGTATAGGAACTCTGTTCCTGCTGCAAAAGGTACAGGAACTGAGTTCCTGTGCTGCTCCTGTTCACTTTCATCACTGGCATGACCCAACAGCCATAAAGTGAATTCAGCTTGGGCATCACTCTAGTGACGGCTTGGTCTCAAACTTTGTGTTTCCTGCCTTGAATACCAGACTGGTTTAATAATTGCAAAGGCACAGGACACGTGCATAGGGTGCTGCAACATCAAGAGGTTTCTACCTGGGGTCCCAGACATCTTTGGTATGGTGTATAAGAATTCTTTTTTGTGTTATCTGTTTTATTTCCCTTCCTGTCACCCGTACCCACCTCTCTCAGGAGCTCCTTGGTGCTCACTGATCTATCCTATGCTGCTGACCAGTGACTGTGACCTTTAGAAGCAGCGGCTCTTAGTCAGGCAGGACTGGGGAAGGTGGGATTACCCTACAAAGCATAGAATTTATTGACAGAAAAGGACTGCTTGGCCCACCCAGTCTGCTCAGATGGTCCCTGCCTAGTCTGTCTCTGCAGACCCTAACTGTTTACCAGGGATCCTCCCTCCTCCCTGCCTGTTTACTAGTATTTCACTATGTTTACCCAGCGTAAAGTCCCATAATGTTTTCACCCGTGCCACTTCTTCTGCCATTCTGATCCAGAGATCCACCACTCTTTCAGTGAGTAGTACTTCCTCACATCCCTATACCCCCCACCTCATTGTAGCCCTCTGGTCTGGTGCTCTTTGTCATTTGAAAGAGACTCCCTCCTGCATCCTGTTCACCCATCTGAGATACTTGTATGTCTCTGTTATGTTCCCTCTTGCTTTCCTGTCTACCAGGATGCACATGTTGAGATCCTTCGGTCTCTCTTCATAGGGCTTTTGATGTAATCCCTATACCATTTTGGTTGCCCTCTTCTGGATGGTCTCCGCCCTGTCTATATCCTTTCTGAGGTGCAGCATCCAGAACAGGGCACATTATCCAGGTGGGGTCTCACAAGCAGGCGATACAGTGGCAATATCACCTCCCTCCTCGTGCAGGAGATACAGTACCTCTCATTATAGATCCCAGCATCACTGGCCCTCACACAATACTTTGTTACACTATCCTGCCACTTTGAGGTTATCAGATATGTTAACCCCCAAGCTCCCTTTCCTACCTAGTGACTGTCGGTGCCTCCTCCTCCCATACCTAGCTCCAGGGTTCTTATGCCCTAGGTGCATGATTTTGCACTTGTTAGCACTGAACCCCAACTACCACGCTCTTGATTACTCCTCAAGTACTGTGATCATCAGGAGGTGCTATGGTGGAGGTGAGGGGACCTGGATGTACTAGGGTGTATCGCCACTGGATTGGGGCCATGTTTTCCATTTTCACCCAGCCCTAGGGGACATCACGAATGAGGATGTCATATGTGGGCCATCGCACTGATGTTGCAGTGGCTCCATCCACCCGTAGCCTTCCAGCTACACTACCACCTGTGGTCACTGAGGTGGCAGTACAACAGCAGAGGATGGTACCCTCCCTCCCTGGAGGAGGAGGACAGCATCCCTTGAGATGCAGAATCCTCCTCCCCGCACCCAAGCTGGTCCCCAATGGCCAGGCTCATTCCCAACCAGGTCACTGTGTTGGTGTCGCGGCAGTTGCCTACCAAGAATTAATGTATTGATTTGAAATTTGCATCCAGTATAAGTAGGATGGCCATATCTCATTTTCTGGGGATCCTTTTGTGTAGCAGAGTGCAAAGAAGTGCTTAGTTTACAGCACAGCACAACTGGATGTGTCACAGCTGTTTAGAATATCAAAGACTCGGCTGAACTTTTAAATGCAGAAAAATATTAGATCGATCAGCTTCACACATTCCATCCCTTGTGAAAGAATGTGTTGGGGACAACTCTGCCCTTCGGGCTCTCTCCTCTCAAACAAACTGCATTCTGCAGTGTGGTAAGCAGAACAAAGAGACGCTGCCTAGCGCTCACCCTCAAGCAAGGTATGGGTTGGAACCCTGAATTTAGGCATCTACCCCTGGAGGAATATCACTTGCCCGTTTGCCAGTGTTTCTCACACTTTGTGCAGCAATCCAGAAGTCTTTAGGAACTGCTGCCAAGAAATTAATGCTAGGACTGACCTCTGCTTGACATGTTCTTGATTTCTCACTTTAAGTAATGTTTAGTCTGATGTAGAGATTTCTTAAGAGTTGATTTAAGTTTTGAGAGAGGTCTTAAGGTACTGTGATTTTGCTCTCTGCCCTGAGCGCTGTGCCCCTTCTCTTAGAGCTGTAAGTCTGTGGCTGCACCCTTGACCTCGGTGTCCCATTGAGGCTGCTGCAGTGCCCAAAAAAACTTGCTTCAGGAACCTCCCTGCCTGTTTTGCTGACTTTTCCATTAGCAGATTATATCCTTTAGCCACTAGAGGCCAGTTATAAGCACACTTACCCAATCCAACACAATATAGTTCCTGTCTCATTTCACTTATTGTGTGGTCAGTCTATCACTATTCATCTTTCTTTGCCCTCCCTCTTCTACTGATTGATACTGATTTTCCCATTTGCAGCTTATAGTCTTTCACCCACTAAAGGGGTTTTCCCCAGCCATTCCAAAGCTGCTCTGCCTCTCCTTACTCTCTACTGCTCCTGGCACTCTTCCCTTATTGCTCAGCTGCTATACTCCATTACTAAGTCTGCTCTCCTTCACCCTCTTGGTACAGACCTCACGCAGACTGGAGCACCTTTCCTCCACACTAGGCACCTCATCCCCAGACTACCCCACAGTGACTCGGCCCTCCCCACCCTCGACACACCGTGGACCCCCAACACCCCCACCCTGCCAACACCCCACTCCCTCCACCCTCCAAGGCCTGACCTGGACCCAGCTCTCCCTGCCATTCCCACCCTTAGCACTTTATCTATCCCATGCACCCTGATTCTAAAGTCTTCAGTTGGGTGTCGACCCAAGGGTCTCCATCAGCCACTGGCCACTAACCAGAATAATTACACTGCTATTATTATCTGGTAATGCACACCCAAACCCAGGATCTATTGCTTCCAGCCCTTCTAAACCATGTACTGCAACTGGCCTCCGCTTTGCATCTTAAACATTTGCAGTCTCCTAAAAATCTGCTGCCCTCCAGTGCTCGGTTGTTCAACATCAACCTGACATAATTGCACTGGTAGAGACTTGGCCCTCCAAATCCACCCCTGATTCCACTGTCACTCTCCCTGGATATACCATCTACAGGGAAGACCGAGAAGGCAAACACGGTGGTGGTTACGCACTACCGTATCGGACTCCTTATAGGTCAGGCTCCTAAACTTGATTATGGAGCCCAAGCCCTCACCTTAAAAATCACACCTGACCCTGCCCGAGGCCCTCTGGTCCCCTATCCAGCACATCCCTGACACTGACTCAGCTCTTGACCACTTCACAAATGCCTTCTGTAAGGCTTGTGACCTTTACGCCCCACCAGGATCCACTCAAAAATGCAATGCCCCATGGATCACCCCACCCTCCTCCAGAGACTCAAAACAGAGATAATCTCTGGCACATTGCTGTAGAATCTGGAAAGGCGTCTGACAGACAGGCCTACACAGCAGAATGCAGTAAGTGCACTTGGGCCATTAGGCAGGCCAGGGCAGAGCACTACCAGACCACCCTCGCTTCCACTTGGGTTCAGCCGGACCTTCTGGGATAATATGAAAGAGCTAAATGGGAAGTCCAGCTCCCCCAACATCTCAGCTCTCCATCAATGGCACCCCACCACAGATCCCTCCGCTTAGCTGATTGCCTTAACATTGCCTTCTCTGACCTAAGCTCGGTCCTCCCCAGCAGCTTCTTTGACCCAATCCCAACTCTCTCCCTCCGGGTCCTGCATCGCTCACCATTCTACCTGCGCACCCATCTCCCAAGAAGCCAGGCCGCACCTGCTAAAAGCCTTAGGCAGCAATAACCCCAGCATCGACCCCCCGACTCCAGGATCCTCTGTATGGTCTTGACCAAGTCCTAGTCCCCTGACTTACCTTCTAAACCATTCTCTATGCCTGAGTCAGTTCCCAAGTGCTTGGAAAACTGCTGCATTCACACCTTATACATAAGAGTGGGATTGATCCACCCCAACAATCACCGCCCATCTCCATTCTCCCCTACTCTCTAAAGCCCTTGAAAAAATTGTGCTGATCCAGCTCACTGAATACCTAACCAAGTATGACATTATGTGCCCAGAGCAGCACGGTTTCCGCCCAGGACACAGTACAACCACGGCTCTCCTGGAATTCTCCCAACACCTGCATGCTGCTCGACTCTGGCAGGCCTTGCAGGAGCAGTGTTCATTGACCTCTCCCAGGCCTTTGACACTGTGTGTCATCCCCTTCTACTCGACTCTCTCCACCAACTTGGCTTCTCTGGTGGTCCCATTTCCTGGTTCTCTAGCTACCTCTCTGCTAGATCCCAGCATGTCAAGATCAGTGGCTCCCTCTCCAGCACTCTTTCCATTTGCTCCGGGTCCCTCAGGGCTAGATCCTGGGACCAATACTTTTAGTCTCTACCTCAACACCTCCCAGCTCATGTACTGGTAAAATGTTCCCTACACTGCAGATGCAGTCCTCGTTGCCTCACATCCCAATCCCACCTCCCTCCAGTTATCCCTCCAGCAAGCTTACAACCAAGCCAAAAGGTGGTTCGGAGACCCAGACTGGTCATTAACCTAAAAAAACCAAATCAATGTTCTTCTCCACCACCAAAATAAAGCTAAAATACCCTCCTCTTGATTATCCCCAGCACTGTGCACCAGCTAGAACAAGTGACCACATACAAGTACCTAGGCATCACATTCGATACTGCCTCTCCTTCCACCGCGTACATTAATGCCCTGTCAGCTGTCATTAACTCTGGATTGGCCTGCTATACCGGCACAGGGACTGCCTGCCTCAGGTTGCTCTCAGGCTGGCCATCACCTCCACCGTCTTGTCCTCGTAGACTATGGCTTGCCCATCTATGCTGCAGCTGACAACACTGCCCTCTCAAAATCCAACTCTCCATCAATAAGGCCTGTAGGCTCCTGACCGATGCCCCCAGCTGAACTCACACTTGCCTTCTGTATACTACCTCCAATCTTCTCAACTTTGAGGCGACTCCTCTACCAGACCTGCCTTCTGCTTAAGAAATCTCTGCTAGTACTCTCCCCCCAGGGGTCTTCACCTCCCTACAGCAGTCATCTTCGTCCATCACCACCAGTAGCTCTGTTAAGGCCACTTTCAAGGTGCCCAGAACCAAGACCTCTCTGCCCAGAGATCCTTCCTCTACCAAGCCCCACCTGGTTCAACTCCTCCTCCAGCTGCATCTCCAACTTGCAAAAATTGGCTCCTTCAAAGCAGCCCTTGGAACCATATCTTTAATAACGCTGTTGTAAGTGCAACTAACCCCCTGTTGTAACCTGTGGTTCCTGCCGCCTGCCCCCTGGCTCGACAACATCCACTGGACAGCCTCTCCTCCCCAGACCTACCCCTTCCCTGCTAGGTCCAAAGGGATGTAAACCACTGTTTTCTCTGAGGACCTACTATATCCATGAGTGTAACTCACAATTTTGTAACATCATGTAACCTAAGTAACATACAAACTACTACATTATGTAACAAGTGTATCTATGTTAAATGTTCCTTTTACTGCACTTGTAATGTTATGCTCTGTTTTAATCTACACTGTAATAACTGTCTTGATGTCTGCCCCGCCCCATGGTGCCTTTGTAAATGGGTCTCTGACTCAAAGGTTGTAAACCGGATTTGTAATGAATAAATGAATAAATAACAGTAGACTCCAGAGACTCTCAGCAGCGTAATATACTCAGTTTCCAAATCCTGTAGCCTACATTTCTCTTTCCACTCCACCACTTCTCTTTCTCAATTCTCTGTTCTCATCTCCTCTGTCTATATATTCCCTCTGCCTGTTTAGGTGTCTTTGTACCTGAAAAATGACTGTTTATCAGTTTTACCTATAAATAAATCTGCATTCCTTTTTTGTTACTGTCTGCATACTGTTTTGATACCAGACAAAACACCTGGACTGCAAACCACAATAGGATACACAAGTGACAGTTCTCAAGGTTGACTTAAGAGCTGCTGGCGCCTCAGAGAAAACTTTGAAAACATAATAATTAGGTACAATTCAGCTTGCATTCTGTATAAATTCTATAGTTTCTCTTTCCCTTAATTTATCATTGAGGACATTTGCATGAATACATGCTCTTTATCCCTTGGAGTTCATCTGCCTCTGTAGCTTACTCCCTACTTCAAATCATGATCCTGTGTTGTGACATCATAGAAACATAGACTTTGATGGCAGACAAGGACCGCTTGGCCCACCTAGTCTGCCCATTTCCTACCTACAGGATAAGCTGCAGATCCTAGTTAACCAACAGCCTATTTCTTCCTACCTCCCACAAGAATTGCCTTATGTCTGTCCCATGCATTCTTGAATTCTCCCACAGTTTTAGACCCCACAACCTCCTCAGGAAGGCTGTTCCATGTGTCCACCACCCTCTCTGTGAAAAAATACTTCCTCACATTGCCCTGAGCCGTCCCCCTCTATCTTCAGATTGTGTGCCTTGTTCTTGCATCTCTTTTCTGAAAGTTGCTACTCTCTTGGACTTTGTTGATTCCACTGAGGTGCTAAAAGTTTCTATCATGTCCCGTCCTCCCTTCTTTCCTCAAGGGTATGCATATTAAGCTTCTTTAGTCTCTCCTCATATGGCTTCTCTTGAAGACCCTGCACCATTTAGTTGCCCTCCTCTGGACTGCCTCCATCCTGTCTATGTCCTTGTGGAGATGTGGTCTCCAGAACTGGACGTGTACTCAGATGGGGTCTTACCAACTGACTGTACAGAGGGATAACAACTTCCTGTTTTCTGCTGGTGATGCCTCTCCCTGTACATCCCAGTATCCCCAGCCCTCCCTACTACCTTGTCACATTGCTTGCTAACCTTAAGTTCATCTGATATGATTACCCCTAGGTCCCTTTCCATATTTTTGTTGTTACTACCTCACCCCAATTGTGTAATCTTCCCCTGGGTTTTGTTTCCCAGGTGCATTATTTTGCACTTTTTGCATTGAATCCAAGCTGCCTTACTTCTGACCATTCCTCCAACCTTGCCAAGTCCCTTCTCATCCTTTCCACGCCTACTTGTGTGTCACCCTGTTGCAGATCTTTGTGTCATCTGCAAAGAGGCACTACTTTTCCTTCCAGTCTCTCTGCAGTGTCAATTATAAAGACATTAAAAGAGACTGGACCCAATACTGAACCCTCACAGATTCCCCACTAGTAACCCTCTTTCTTCAGAGTGGAATCCATTTACAGTTACCTTCTCTGTCCTGTTGTCCAGCCAATGTTTACAGGATACCACCCTAGGACCCACTCCCAAACTAGTTAATTTGATTATTAATCTTTTGTGTGGGACTGTGTCAAATGCCTTGCTAAAATCTAGGTAGGCCATGTCCACAGCCCCTCCCTGGTCTACTAGTTTGGTCACCCAGTCAAATAAATCAATCAGATTCATCTGACATCCCGTTGTGAATCCAGGAAGAGGGCAGATGTGATTCCCCATCACAAAAGTGGGAGCAAGGCAGAAGCAGGAAACTACAGACCTGTAAGTTTGACCTCAGTGGTAGGGAAAATGATGGAATCACTTCTGAAAGAAGGAATTGTTGAGTACCTAGAGGCCAGCGGGCACAGGACCCAAAGCAGCATGGATTTACAGCAGGAAGGTCATGTCAGACAAATCTAATAGATTTCTTTGACTGGGTGACCAAAGTAATAGACCAGGGAGGGCTGTGATATGGCCTACCAGACTTTAAAAGGCATTTGACACAGTCCCGCACAAAAGATTAATAATCAAGTTAGCCAGCCTGGGCATGGGTCCCAGGGTGGTAGCCTGGTTGCAAACTGGCTGCACAACAGTACACAGAAAGGTAATAGTGAGTGGAACACATTTCAAAGAATGGGGGTCACTAGTGGAGTACCTCAGGGCTCAGTACTGGGTCTAGTCCTCTTTGACATCTTTATAGGTGACATTACAGAGCATCTGGAGGGAAAGGTATGCCTCTTTGCAGATGATACAAAGATCTAACACAAGGGGTAGAAAGGATGAGAAGGGACTTGGCAAGGTTGGAGGAATGGTCAGACATATGGCAACAAGATTCAATGCAAAGAAGTAAAAGTAATGCACCTGGAAACAAAACCCAGGAGAAGAGTACACAATAGCAGGGAGGTACTAACAACAACAATAATGGAATGGGACTTGAGGGTAGTCATATCAGATGATCTAAAGATGGGTAAGCAATGTAGAGAAGTCAGTAAGGAGAGCCAGAGGGATACTGGGATGCATAGGAAGAGGCATTGCAAGTAGAAATAGGGAAGTGGTTATCCCTCTGTACAGACAGTTGGTGAGACCCCATCTGAGTACTGTGTGCAGTTTTGGAGGCCTCATCTACACAAGGACATAAGACAGGATGGAAGTAGTCCAGAGGAGGGCAACTAAAATGGTGCAGGGTCTGTATCAGAAATCATATGAAGAGAGACTGAGAGAGCTTAATATGTATACCGTTGATGAAAGGAGGGACGACGGACATGATAGAAACATTCAAGTACCTCAAGGGAATCAACAAAGTCCAGGAGGGTAGCATCTTTCAGAAAAGAGATGTAAGAACAAGGGACACAATTTAAAGATGGGGGGGCGTTCAGGGGTAATCTGAGGAAATCTTTTTCACGAGAGAGTGGTGGATGCGTGGAACTGCCTCCCTGGGGAGGTTGTTGGGGCTAAAACAGTGGGGAATTCAAACATGCATGGGACAGACACAAGGTAATTGTAGTGGGGGTGGCAGGAAGTAGGCTGTTGGTTAACTGGAATCTGCAGCTTATCCAGTAGGTAGGAAATGGGCAGACTGGGTGGGCCAAGTGGTCCTTATCTGCCTCAAAGTCTATGTTTCTATGTTTCTATGTAAATTGCAATTAGTGCTCGAGGGGAGTGGGGGTTTGGTACAGTTAAAGCTCAAATGGATAAAGGTTTTATTAGGGATGAGTGTCAACAGGGGAGAGAAGCAGGAGGAGGGATGGTATGTTCCAAGGAAGTCACCAATTCACAAATTAGTTGGGGAGGGACATATTACTCTTGTTATCTTGTTGTTTCATTGTTATTTCTGCTGTATGTTGTATGCATTTCATATCACTGAAGATGGTTACTGACTTGTTGGAGTGGAGTAGTGGGTAATGTACTATAAGGCATGGGGGGATTTGATGGTAAATTCTTATGTACAGGGAAAGGAGGCAATTGACTATGGTTAGTAGGCAAGAATTGTGGTGGTCTCCTGGAATGTGCGAGGGTCACAAATCCGGTCAAGCGACAATGATTCTAATAACCGCTCAAAAACAGGGGCACGCAAGTAGCATTATTGCAGGAGACTCACCTGTCGGACGTGGAGCACGCCAAACTTGCTCGAGGGTGGTGGGTAAGTGTTTTGCTGCCTCCTACTCCTCCCGGAAACAAGGGGTAGCCGTCCTGTTACATAAGAATCTGCCACTTGAGGTTAAAAGAATTGTAAAGGACCATAGGGAGGGTAGATACATCTCTGTGGGGGCAGCTGCATGGTGAACAAATTACATTTGGTAACATATATAGCCCCAGCCATACGAACTGCAAATCAGTGGTGGATGGGTATGCTGGATCTTGAATTGGCAGATAGCTGGAGAATGGTAAACCCAGGGGCCAGGGAGTATACATTTTTTCGAACCCCCATGGGACATGGACAAGAATCGACTATATCCTGGTTCCACAAGAATGGAATGACAGGCTTGTAGATGTATCACGAGCCTGATCCATATCTCGGATCATGCTATGGTGATAGGGAGGTTTAGGATGCATGGGAAAGGGATGCACCACCACAGTGGAAATTCCCTACATATACTGTATGTTCCCAATAAGGAATTTAGGGAATACCTGTTAAACAATGGCGTTTCTATAAAGAAACTAATGCAAGTCGGAGGTGTCCCGAGCTGTCTTCTGGGATGCTAGGAAGGCCTTCGTAAGAGGTTCCATAACAGCATATATGGCTAAGGTTAAAAAGAGAAGCAAGAAAAGAGGCAGGGACTGTAGAGGCAGGGACTGGAGAAGCAGCTCAAAGAACTAGACAGGCGTGTGGCCCAGGGAGAGAGAGGAACCGTGAGAACGACTCTTAATGATTACAAGGGAGACATTGAATTCCTTGTGCGAGGGGAAGCCAGAATATCATGGTTTATTGTAGCGTCAGATGTTTGAGTGGTCTAATAAACTGGGCCCGCTTATGGTTAGACTTATGGGGGGTAAATGCCCCACTAGAATAATGGGGATTAAGGACAAGGAGGGTAGGGTGCATAGGGAGGCAGGGAACTGAGGGCCTGCTTCCAAGAGTTCTATACCTGGCTATACAAAGCAGGGTAAAGGCAGGGGACAGTGGATACAGGAATTCTTAGATAGAATAGATCTACTCAGTCTCACTGTAAACCAAAGGGACCGTTAAGCCAACCTATAACAAAGGAAGAAGTTTAAAAGCCATTGGTAAGCTACAAAAAGGTAAGGCAGGTGGTCAGACGGATTCCCTTGGAATTCTATAAAGCTTTAGCGGGCCAAATAGCGGAAATGCTGTGTGAGGTGTTCCAGGGAAAGGGGAGGAACACTTGCAGATACATGATACTTGTTATGATGCTTTGATATGTTTAGTCCCTAAACCGGATGAAGAATCATCGGAATGTGCCTCATACAGACCGATTTCCCTATTAAATTGTGACCAAAGATCCTGGCCAAGGTTCTAGCTATGCAGCTTGAGGACTGTCTGACTCGTTGGTTCACCCAGACCAGACTGGATTTATAAAGGGAGATTATCCTATCATAATATGCGAGATTACTTAATGTAGTTTGGAGGGCAGGGCAAGGCGAGAAAACCTATGTTATATCCATGGATGCAGAAAAGCCTTTGATAGGGTGGAGTGGGAGTACCTCTTTGAGGTGCTGGTCCAGTTTGGTCTGGGGAATCATCACGTTAGGTGGATCAGAGCTATGCACAGGCCCCCAGAGCACGAGTTTTGGTTAATGGGATACCTACTGAACCATTTGTCTTGGAGAGAGTACTTGACAGGGTGCCCGCTATCACCACTGCTGTTTGCTCTGGCATTGGAACCCTTGGCTGTGGCAATAAGGCAGTGTCAGGGATTCGGGTATTACAGGGAGGGAAGTTGTGCATAAGGTCACCTTATATGCAGATGATATGCTCCTGTTTATCAGGGACCCCCAGAGGTCTATGCCACTATTATTAGAATTGATAGAGAATTTTGCTACTTTCTCCAGACACAAAATCAATCTAAGTAAATCTGAAATGTTTTGTTTTCTAAATTAGAGGCAGTAGATGAGCAATGGGAATCCAGAGTCGGAGACATATATCACTTATTTGGGTATTAAGGTGGGTAGACAATTGGGTCACTTTATGGGTTGAATTACACACCACTTATTAAAATAATAGAGGCGGATTTGAGGAGATGGTTGCAGCTACCCATATCTTGGTTGAGGCGAATTAATCTGTTGAAATGAATATCCTACCTAGGATTTTGTATCCGATGCAGATGATCCCTATATTGCCTTGTAAGAGGGGACGTTGTTAAGTTAGAGAGTTAGTTACCCAATTTATCTGGAGGGGCAGCAGCGAGAATCTGCCTGCAGAGACTTAAGCGTGAAACAACCAGCGGAGGCCTTAATTTTCCAGATTTAACAAATTACTATTTGGCTATCCAACTACGTTATATTGCTGACTGGGTATACCGCCTGCAGTGGCAAGCTGGGTTGCATTGGAGCAATGGGGATGCCGGGCGCCTATCTGCTTATCTACATAGTAAAGGTTTACAGGCCTATGCTACTGGGGGGAGGGGGGTTGTAACCCATAGTAAAAACAGTGCTAGAAGCATGGAACCTCTCAAGAAATCTAGGGATTACCAAAGGGACACATTATTATTGCCAGTAGAGGGAACCTTTCTTTCTACCAGGTTTAGAGGACGGAGGATTTAGAGAATGGGAGAAGGGAACTAAGTGTGTGGGTAATCTGGTCTGTAATGATATACTGAACACGCGGGGGATATTACACAGGGATTGGGCCTCAAGGACAACAGACATTTTGATACTTGCAACTTCAGGCATTCTTATTGAAAATGGAGAGGGAGGAATCACATGGATGGGGACCAGTAGAGATGCTAATACATAGGGTGCAGCGCGATCCTAAGGTTTATGGGAAGGCAGCAAAGCTGGGGAGGAAGATTACCCAGACTATACACGAAGGTTAAGCAGCTATGGGAGAGCCAACTGGAGGGATAACTGGCGGCAAGTGCTGGCAGGCCATATGGGCCTCTCAATATGCAATAAGTTTAAGGAGGCCTTTTATAAATTTCTGCACAGATTATATTACCCACGTTGCAGTACATAGGGCACATCCCTCCATCTCCTGTGGCAGATGTGGAAGGGAGAGGGACATATATACATTCCTTTTGGAACTGCAGTGTTTGAGGGCCTTCTGGTGTAAAATCTATGGAGAAATAACACAGATGGCGGGTACCCCATTCAGATGGACCCCATTACAGGGTTGTTTGGAATGTCCCGGGAGAGCGGGAGTGGGAACCAATGCCACCATGGATTAGAGTATTGATGGTAATGGCCAGACACTGCATTCAGAACACTTGGGTTAGTCATGTGGCCCCACTACTCAACAATGGTGCCAACTGGTGACACAGAATTTGGCGCTGGAAAGATGTCATTGATGCTCAGCAATAAGGACGGCGCCTTTTATAGGGAATGGGCCCTTTCCTAGCATCACTAAGTAATGAGGAGGAGATCGCTCTGCACTGTGGCCCGGAGTAAAGAGGGATACAGAGACGGTTATGGACTCCTCCATGCCTTATTGCTCCACTAAAAGGATAACGTTGGTTAAGGAAACTGTACGAACAATCACAGTAAGAAGAATTAATTGAGAAGAGAGAAACAATGTTGATTGATTTCTGAATGTAGTAATAATGAATTATGAAATGCATCTGTTTGTATGTTTTGTGTGATGTCTCTGTTGTATTTGTTGTTGTATCTTTAAAAATTAATAAAAAATATACAAAAAAAAAAAGGTGAGTCAGTGGTGTCACTAGTTCTACTCTTAATTCTTTTGGAATTCTGGGGTGAATTCCATCAGGTCCCATTGCTTTGTCTGCCTTCAGTTTTAGGAGTTCTTTCAGAACCCTTTCTTCTGTGAAAGGACTGGGATCAATCCCCTATCCAGAGTGCTTCTGTTAATTGGATTAGGTACCTCCTCCTTCTTTCTTTTGTGAATACTGAGCAGAGGTATTTGTTCAGTATCCCTGCTTTTTACTGTCCCTCTCTGCCCACCCATCGTCCTTTCTATTCAGCCTCACCATCCCTCCCTTTGTCTTTCTAAGCTCCCTGATGTACCTATAAATGGTTTTATCCTCCTTCTTAACTGAGTTAGGTATCTTTTCCTCAGTTTGGGCCTTTGCTATTCTGACTTCCTGCCTGCTTCATGTGCCTAACTGGTACAGTTCTCTGTCCTGCTCCTTCTGTGTTTCCTTATACTTCCTAAATGCTATCTTTTCTCCCTAACCTTCCCGCCACCTCTTTTGAGAACCATAGTGGCTTTTTCTTTCATTTTGATTTGTTTATTTGCTTGACAAAGGCTTGTTGCCTCTGTGATGGCAGTTTTGATGTTTCCCCATTGTTGCTCCACCCCTCCTCCTAGCCTGTTTGCTAGTGCTTTCTAAGGCACTCTCCATCTTGCCAAAGTCAGCCCTACTGAAGTCCAGTACCCTCACTTTTGACTTGACTTGCTGTAGTTGAGTTTATCGTGAACCACACTGTTTGGTGGTCACTTGTTCCAGATGGTTACCCACTTCTAGATCTGATATCCTCTCTCTGTCCCCATTTGAGAGTAAGCGGTCTAAGATTGCCCTCATGAGTGGGTTCCAAAACTAGCTGTCTGAGGCATGCCACCTGTAGGGCATTGTGAATGGCCCTGCTCTTGGATGTGGCTGCAGCAAAGGTGCTCCAGTTAACATCTGGCATATTCAGGTCCCCCATCAACAGTATCTCCCTTTCTCTGCCATCCTAAGAACACCTTATATCATATCCTTGTTCATTCCCTCTCCTTGACATGGGGTCTGTATACAACCCGGAGTGGATAGTGGTGCCATTTCCAGTCTCTAAGGTGACCCACAGTGCCTCCTCTCTTCCCTGTTTACTTTTTGTTCCATTGTTTTTATCCCTTCCCTTACATAGAGAGCTACTTCTCCCCTCTTCTACCCTCCCTGTCTCTCCAGTAGGTTGTGTACCCTTTATGTTAACATCCAGTCATGGTTCGCTGTACCATGTTTCTGTGACTTCTACGATATCCAGGCATCCCTCTTCCATCAAGGCCACCAGTTCAGGGAACTTGTTGCCCAGAATACGGGTGTTGGTACTCATTATCCTCGATTTCTTGATGGCCTTACCCTTTTGCCCCATCCCTGTCCTTGTTGCCTTTGTCATTTTCTCCATTTACCCCTGCCCTTCTCCCTATCGCTGTCTCTATATTGGTGTTTACTCTACTTACTACCCTGATTTTTTGGGGGCTAGGATTTCCTGCTTCTTTCCAGTGCCTCTCCCTTGGCTAGTTTAAACGCTTGCCAATGAAGCATTTAAACCTATCACCTAGGATCCTGGTTCCCTCCTGGACAGTCTGTTGCTATGGGAGTGACTGTGATGTCACAAGCAGTGCATTATGACCTCCGGTAGGGAGAAAGTAGCAGGACTAGATGACCTCTTCTGGAGCAAAGATTCTGTTTTCATGCAAATTATCTGAACAATAAATAATAGGAAGGAGAAATACAAAACAAATGTGAAATACAAGTCATGCCATGTCTAAATATTACGCTTTGTTAAAGTTCTCCGTAGGTGTCAGCTGCTCTTTAAATTAAGCAGTAATGCACGACAGGGTGTATGCTGTGTTGGCATAATGCCAAGCCTCAGGTGGTTGAAGCATGAGGCTGCAGGCAGAGTTTGTTACACACCCAAAAGGTGACATTAACCCACGTGACACACACCCTTGGAATGCATTATTTCTATTCTATAATGGCTCATTTTATATACAATAAAACAATATATATATATATATATTCTTTAAAGTTTTAAGCAGTTTTTGGACCATGGAAGCATATTCAAAATAAAAGTTCCTGTTTTCTTTTTGTCCACTAGGTGGTGCTGTGCTTTAATAGACTGCCTGCGAGTGTCTGTCTCGCTTTCTCCCCCACCACCACAACCCGTTGTTTTTATTTATTTGTTCACCAGTGAGTGCACTGATCCTGGGGACCGTTTTCAGGCATGACTCGGGCCATGAAAGATGGCACAAAGATAAGCATAAAACAGAGCACGGTACACCAATAAGAATTCTATACAGCGTAGTCAGAAAGAGATGCACAAGCATGCATCAGGTGAATGCTGACATAGTAGCAGCTACAGTATAACTAATTACATTTCTATACAGTGTAGTTTGCACTGCGTCTGCTACAGAATCAGATAATATCGAAAGTAAGCAGTGATCAGTAAATGGCAGTCATGCTCTCTGCTTTTGAAAAAGCAGGCGCACTGAAAATGAGAGTTGTTTTTGGAGCAGAGCTGGTTTGTTTTTCCACTGCTTCAGAAGCTGGCCAAGCGCTTGACTTAAATTAGTGTCCTTTATCAGCAAGAGAGCGGTCCTGTGCTGGCAGCAAGCCAGTGCTATTTAAAATTAATGAATGCTGTTCATTGGCGACAGAAGCGGGTTCTTGTTTATAAATCAGCATTGCATGTGCCTTTACTGTAAATGGTCAGTCAAACATGTGCATCTCTTACAGTGAGACTGAGAAGCCGCACAGAGGCAGTTTGTGTAAGAATTTGTGGTTTGGGCTGTGGGCAGTTGGTGTGTTGATTTAAATGTGTGAAGTTGCAGTTTGGGCTGCCATGGGTAGTTAGGATTTTTCCTATATACTTTTTTGCCTTTTTTTTCCCCGTTGTTTCCCAGGACCCCAGCAAACACAACAATACATGCATGTGGAGGCGCATATGCACTCCAGCCGCTGGATCAGCCCCTTCCGCCCCACCCCAGGCAATCGCTGGCTCCTCATAGCCAGAACTGCCATCCATACTCCACCTGGTGGCAGACAAGGGCTGAGAAAACCCCTCATCCCTCCTGGAAGAGGAGAGCCACCTCATGGCAGCTCTGTCCTGCTCCTCACCCTCCCTCCAACCCCTGGGCTTGTTCCCCGAACCCGGTCGACAGCATAGCATGAGGTGTGGTGTCCAGCGCCAGCCCTCAGTGCCACCGGGCCAAGGGTAGTTAAGATTTTTGAATGCTTGATTTATTTGTACAACAGTAAATTGGGCAAATGGGCAGAGGGAGTAATGTGGGGTTAGTGATATCTATGATGTGGAGCTTGTGATGCGGTCATGTGTGAGCCTGGACAAGATATACTGATGTTGTGTTGGGATAATATCACTGCCTCTAGGGAATCACTGGCCAGTCACAGTCCAAGAAATAAGGTTCTTGCCTTTTAAAATCCAGGTTATTAATTGTACAAGAAGGAATAGATCTACAGTGGGTTGTGCTCCTGTCAGAGTGGCAGGAGCCAAAACTGGTGGACTTCAAAGGTATGTGATCAGAGCCATGTACCAACACGAACATACAAATTCAGGAAATAAGCAAGACCACTAGCCCATTGGGTTTGTTTCCCAACCCCTGTCTCACAAAGCTTTGAAGAGAATGGTTGCCACAGAGTTTATTTGACCACAGGACATTTATTTATTTATTTAGGTCCCCATATTTTGTTTTCCCTCCCATGGCCAGGACAAGCAGGGCTCTCATTCAGCTCAGCCCCACCAATCCCCACCATCCAGCACCTCCCTGGGTCTTACTCCTACGAATCTCCCCACCTCCCCATGGCAGGGTGTGGCCAGGAAGGCTGCCCCTCTCTGAAGCACAATCCAGTTCCAGTCCAGGGTCCTGGTGATGCGGCAGGTGACAGCCAGTGGGCAGGCTTCATGACCAACTGCCGTGCCACCTTTTCACCATTTTCACCCATTCCCCATGCTGGGGTGTACTTGTCATTGTGCGCTTGTGGTGGCAATGGACTTGCAGAGTCCCATAGTACCTCCCTTCTATTGCTGTCCCAGACCCGCACTGCCACCAGTCCTCCACCTGGTGGCAGTCACTTGGTAGAGTGTACAGTTCTCTACCAGAGAGAGGAGAGCAGCCCTGCAGATGCTCAGTCCTCTTCCTCCCCAGCCAACCCCCAGCAACCCCGTGCTTATTTCTGAACTTGGGTTGCTGGCGTGGCAAGAGGTAAGGTGCTAAGGAACCCCTAACTCTCTGCGCCACTGGGCTAGCTTATTTTTATTTAGTTCTTTTAATTTGGTGAATGGGATAAGCAGCCTGAGCGTGTTTCCAAGTGCGACCTGGGGAATGGGATGCAGCAGGGAGTGGTATGGCAATAGCAGATAATAGTGATAACAGCAAAGCAAGGTGCAAGTAATGGGTAGCTGCCCGAACACGTTACCTTCTTACCTGATGGAGGCTGAGTTAAACAACCTGTAGACTGATCACTGCAGAGGAAGTTGCTTGAGCCTTGCTTCAGAAGGGAGGGTAACTGGTTTTAATCCCATTTATAGCTGACCTGTGAAATGGTTCAAGTGGATAGAGCTGGGGGTCCTGGATGCCCCTCCTGATATGAGGCTATATAAGGTCTGGTGGCAGAGGAGTATCCTTACATTGTGACTAATAGAAAACAAATGGGAAAGAAGGGACTCACTTGTAATATGTTATAATAATGCCAATTTATTATGCAAATCCACTTGTAATATGTTATAATAATGCCAATTAATTATGCAAATTTAGATATGCCACGTAAATAAAAGATAGTGGGGCCAAAGTTTCATAGCTAGCATCACTTCTTCAAGACAAACCAGTTGTCCTAGAAATAAATCCTTTTGAAGTAATGGGTGGCTACCTGAAGCCCTTCTTCCTTGTGGAAAATGCTGTAGGCAGTCTATAAACTGATCACTGGAGGAGCAAGATGCATGAGACTTGCTCCTGGTGGGGTGGTGGCGGTGGGTGGGGGCATATCTGAATCCCAGTTGTAGCTGATGTGTGAAATTACTGAAATGCATAGCTCATTTTGTTGACCTGAGAGTGAGATGTTTCTTCATGTAGTACATGGAGCTGCTTGGCGCCATATGACTGATGATGATAGACTTATTCTCTAATATTGAAGCTTTCAAGGCAACAGTAAAATTGTTTATTGTACATTAGCCCATACCATCTTACCTTTCAGGCCCAAAAGCAAGAGAGTTACCAACTGACACACTGATAGTGGCCTGACCTGATCTAGGCTGAAATGGTGACACTCCCACTACCAAGTCCCGCTGTCTTTGTTGTCGTTTTAGTCTTGCTGGACTGACTGTAGAAGCCTGCCTGATACAAAACTGGTACCCACATGGTGTTTTGCATGCTGTTAACCTACTATGCTTTGCAAATGGGGTTCAAGATACTACTGCACTGTTTCTGAAGATGGAGAAAAGAAAGAACGTGTTCTGCTAGAAGGTATGCAGAAAAAAGGGACAAGTTTCCATTGTACCAGCCTAAATGGTGCAAACACTGGGTAAATAAACAATGGGCCTAATTTTCCAAGTCTAAGTTTCTATTCACAAAGTCACACAGCATGCAAAATATTAAAATCAAACAGCCAGATAAAATAGAGCTGCAGTGCATGAGTTCGATGTGACCATCTTGGTTGCAAATACAGCTGCAAAAATGAACAGCACTTTTATTTATTCTTTTATCTGTATTGGGTCCCTCTAGCTCAATACTCTGATGCTGTTCCTTGGCAGCACTTGCCATCTACCAGGTTTCTAGCAGTGTTGTGAAAGTAATGTGAGCTCTGGAGTTATTCAGGTTCTCTATTGGTGTGTGTGAAGTGCAGTGCAATTCTGGGTAAGGGAGAAAGAGAAAAAGGTAGAGACAAAAAGAAAGATTAAATAAGAAGAAATACAAAAGGGAAAAAATTGTGTTACGAGAAGATGAGAGAGAGCAATCAGAGAACAGAGAGAAAAAACACAAACAAATGGAAATTGGATTGAAACCTAACCTGAATTGGCGTTTTGGGTTGTTTCAAGATCAAAATTCCTAGCGATCTTGCTACCAGCCCCTTTTAATGCTCAGTAAATGTGTAGTGCCTCTATTCTTTCCCATTCATCTGGGGGCTCAAGGACTTCCCTTCACCAGCCCAAGCCTTTTGAGCTGACTGCATGGGGATGCTCGATCGTGTGTTCTGGTTTCTGCAAGTATTAGGTGGATTTGCCAAAGGTCCTATAAAACAAATTATATAGATCCTGACATTAAACAGTTTTTCCTCAGTGCTGTATATGGCAAAGCTGTGTATGCAAATGTTACATACCTAAGGAGGCAGTATAGTGCAGGGTTTAGGGCTCTGAGCTGCAAACTTATAGACCTGGGTTTGAATCCCACAGCCCCTACTTGCATACTGTTTAACCCTGAGCAAATCACTTAACTTGCTTGTGCTCCCAGGTGGCACCTGGAAGCAAGCTTCAGCTTAGTGTGGCTTTCCTGGTTAAACAATGTCCCTTTTCCCTATACCTGTCTGACCTGGTATAACACAACACAAACCTTACACAAACGCACAATTTTGAGTATTTTCAGATGTTTAAGTCCCTTTGATATTAATGATATAAAATTGTACATGCTGCAAACTCTGCTACAAAAGAGCAGCTTGTCCTATCCGTGTATAAATCTCTGCAACATGTGATGAAAGCAGTCATATGGCCTTCTCAGGCTGCCACGCCGGCTGCTCTTAATGACAGCCTCAGCCAGAACTCCCCAATTTCAGTGGCCGTTTCCCATTTTAGCTACTCAGTTGACTGCTGATGTCTTCTGATGTGCTTCTGTGTTATATGTGACCTCTTATGAGCCAGAGGCAGTGTGCTGACCTTTAAACTAATAGACAAGGATTATCTGCTTCACACCCAATGACTGTCTGAAGACTATGGCTGTTCACGTGAAATGAAGTCTGTATGGAGACCTGTTCTCCTTTTCAGATTTGTTTAGCATGGCATTTCGTGGACCTACAGTGATCACAAGATGATTGTGTTAGCTGTCACTGAGTAACAGCACTGCTAATATTTCACCTTGTCTTTGCGCCGAAAAGAGATCAGCGGATTAGAGCCATCTACTATCTGTTTCAGGTGCTGCTCCACCTGCTATGATTTTAAATATCAAACACCCTTTTGTATCTTTCATGCAATTATTCTGGCTCATTTAGGCTAATTTGATTCAGAAACTTTGTTTGCATTACTTTGTTAATACTGTTGAGTGTGCCTTAGATTTCTACCCTGTCACTGCTTATAATTTTGTGTTCCAGTTTTTCCTGGGCTTTCAATGATGTCAGTTTTCACTGTTTCTACACTGATTTGAACCTATATAGAATGTCCAGAAAACCTAGACATGAACAGTGCAAACATTAGTGGCAAACTGCAAACGACAATTTGCACGCAGTACACAAGTAATAAACAAATTATTATTTGAAGGTAGAAACAGCCAGAACATACCAGGAGACTGAATTTGATTGAGATGGAAACAAGAAGCATTTGAAAGTTCAAACATTAAAATGGTGGTTTCTATCTCCTTTATAATGAGGTAAGATTCCCACATCAGTTCTTTAACAGACTACAGGCCAGATATTTAAAACTTTGCCGGGGCTAAATTAGCCCTGCCGGCATGCTAAATTAGCCGGACCCAATAGCCTGCTATATTCAAAAGAGATAGCCTAGGTGCTAAACCTACTGAATATAGCATGCTAAGGAAGCAGGGCAACTGGGCTGGGAGTGCAGTGCACAGATAACCTGGGACATAAGACAGCTCTGAATATAGCAACCAGAAATGCAAACCACAACAGCAGCCCAGTGCACAGCGACATGAAGTAAGATAAAGGCAAACTGTGTGGTCAATGTGTGCTAGCAAAAAGTGGATTCATTAAAGCTATTAAGCACCAGCATGTGAAATTCTGCAGAAATGTACCATGTTTCCGAAATGTTTAGTGGCGCAGACACATTTGCGCAGGATTTGCACGGAGCTAAGATGTTTGCCCGTGCTAATACGCTTGCACGGGCAAAACTTTGCTACATTCAAAAGTGACATGCAAATGAGCCTACTTAGGCAGTCTGTGGGCAAACATCCAGATTAGCATCTCATTATAAAAAGCGCTCCGCCGTTCCATCTTATCCAGTCAGTGCTCTTGTTTCAAGGCTCCGTAGTATATGGCTTGCCCCCACTGCTCACTAACTTCCCACCTCGATTGCCTCCTCTAGCACTTCTATGTTACCCGTCTCTTGTCGCTCTGATCTGTTTCTTCTTGGCTGCTTCCCCACTGGAGTCTGTTTGCAAACTGTCTCTGCCTCATTGACCTGCCTTCTGATCATTTCCATATGGATTTTCTGTCTTGACTACTACCTCCCATTGCTTTCCAGTAGATGTATAGGATCTCCTCACAGTATATGCTATGTTATCCTACCTGTTTTCCAGCTCTGCACCTATACTGGTGACTAAAATTGCATTATTATTCTGTTTCCTTTCTAAACTCTGTACTTTACTCATATCATGTATAATACCCTATTTTGTATATTACTTTTTCAGGTATTGTTCTAACCTCATGTATAATACCCTGTGATACATAATACCCTATTTTGTTTATTACTTTGTTCGTGTTGTTTTATCTTGTGTATAATTCCTTGTCAGAATATTACTGCTTCTCACCTTCTGTATGTTTTCCTGTAATTGCTCTGTAACCTCCCGGTCGTGCCTGAAAAAAGTCGTCTCTATGGCTAGTGCACCTACCCGTAAACAAAAACTACATAAATAAATTATGCCCTGATTTGCATGCAGTTTGCCCAGCGCTATTACATGGTCCCACTGCTCCACCTGTAGGTTAGTCTGGAAGTACAGGGGCTGGCTGGGTCTGCCCACAGCCCCACCTGTAGGTCAGTCTGGAAGTGCATGGTGGTAGCTGCTGGCTGCATTAGTACAGAACTGCATTGAATATTGTGCCCCAGGGGACTACACAACACAGACATGCAACTTGTACAGGAGCCCACCCGACGGTTGGCAATGGAGCCTCCAGCTCCCTACTGGACTGGATCCTGTCAAATCACCCCGAGAGGATCTCCTCGGCAGGGACCCTATCTGACTCCATCTCAGATCACTCCCGGTTTTCTGCATATGGAAAATCCCTCCCCAAAGATTCCTCACAAAATCATCCACATCAGAAACTTCTCCAGGCTTGATCTGGACGCATTTATGGAGGACCTGAGGCTACGGACTGGTCAGGGGTGTACAGTGCCCCTGATCCTCTACAGCCGTAACCCAGTTTCTCAGGTACCTTTGGGGCCCCTGCAAGACAGGCATGCCCCAACTATAAGATGGAGGGTAAGGGGTCAGCCACAAATGGCTGCACGGAGCCTCCTTGCCCTTATGCGCGGGCGAGGGACAAGTGCTGGGCCCACTTCAAACGCCCCTTGATCAGACCTTGCTTCAACAATATAGAAAACTTAGAAATGAGTGTAAAAAGCTATTAGGGTCGCTAAAAGTGACTTCTGCAAGTCTGCCCTACTCAGCTGTGCAAACGACCCAAGAACGTTCTGGAGAAACATAAAACTCTTGTCAGTGGTTCCTCTAACTCTGGAGTAACAGACATGATAATTGGAGGTTTCTTGCAACAGCCCACATACGATTGCAAATGCTCTCCACTCCCATTTCACCCCACCCATCTGCTCTCTCCTTACACATCTCTACTGACAAGAGCCTAGCTGCCCCCACCCCTGGACTGGCAGGAGTCCGACCCTCCAGACCACCTTTCTTCCTAAGGGCTGTGTCGGACAAGGAGATGCTGATTCTCTCTCCGGCCTCTCCCAGTACTCCAGTGCTGGCCTAGATAACCTGGAGCCCAAACTTCTGAAACTAGGAGCCCTCACATTGCCTCCCGGTGGCCCACATCCTCAACCTGTCCCTTGCCATGGGGTAGATTCCTGATATCTGGAAGGTGGCCAGGGTTGTCCCTGCTAAAGCAGGGCAACCCAGAAGTCCCTGACAACTATCGGCTGATCGCCATCCTGTCAGCCATCAGCAAGCTCCTTGAAAAGTAGTAGCTGAACAACTCTCTGAGTACATTCAAGCCCATGAGTTACTGTCCCCGCCTGCACGGTTTTGTAAAGGGCACAGCACAACCATGGCCCTGGTCTCTGTCTCATCCAGTATCAGAGCAGCCATGGACCAGGGAAACTCTCTGGAGCGGTGTTCATTGACTTGTCCAAGGCCTTTGACCTTGTTGACTATGCCCTGCTCGGTACTCAGATGAGGTCCCTTGACTTGTCCCCTCAGCTCAGAAATGGTTAACCGACTACCTGCATGGCAGAGTACAGCTGACCAAATTCAATAAAGTCCTCTCAGATCCCTTACCCATGACCTCTGGTGTTCCTCAGAGCCTCGGTCTTGGGACCCCTTCTCTTCTCTCTCTCTCTTCTCTCTCTTATTAACCATCTCCCTGCTGTTGTAACTAACTGCAGGGTCACCCTTATGTGGATGATCTGGTTCTCCTGGCCCACCCGGGACATAGCTACCTCAATCACCACCTGTCTGAGGACTTTAAGAACATTCAGGCTTGGCTAACCCAACAGAAGTTGGTCCTCAACCTGAAAAAATGCAGGCTATGCTATTTGGATCATCTGCCAAGATACATGCCTCTCCAGTCCCTCTGCTGAATCAGCTGTGCAGATGGAACTTCCCTTCACACTGTGACCTCTCTCAAATACCTCGGGGTGACACTTGACCCCAACTGGACCAGGGAGCCACATCCTCAAAGTCTGCAGAGCCGTGAACTAGCTGGGTCTGGCCTATAGGGCCAAATATAACCTGACCCCTCTGCACGCCTGGCACTTGCTGGGGAGTACTACTCCTTCCCTTGGCTATGGTCTCCACCAGTTTGCATGTGCCTCTAAAGCCCCTTCTTGCTGGGGTGGCACAGTGCACAGTAATATCTGCCGCTTAGCCTGGGCTGCCCCCGCCTCACCCACCATTGTGAACTTATGACAAGCTAGGTTGGCTTTCTCTGACTAATCACCTAAACTTTGGACTAGGGTGTCTCGTGGAGCAAAGTGATCAGTACTGGCTCCCCGGGCTGGCTCAGCTCCTCTCCCCTGACTGCTCCTCTACCCTCTCAGGTCCCAGGGTCCAGGGATACTAAAAGTCACCCCTCACCCGCATCCTCATGGGGGACAGGGACTTTGTTGCATGTGCTCCTAGGCTCTGGAATTCCTTTCCTGAGCAGGTTTTGCATGCCCTCCCATCAGTGTTTCCAGAAACCCTGTTGGGGCATCTGAAGCTGGCCTCAGGGTGTGAGTGCCCTAAGCCTCCCTAGCACCATGTCCTAGGTACTGGACCGCTACAGTATTTTTTTACTTGGAACACAATCTGAGTCGAATCGGTTGATGTTCTTGATCCAACTTTTCCTTATGCACTTGTCTACGCTTATGTGTGTTCAATACTACCTAATTTGCTCATTATGTACTCTACCAACTTCTGTCATATATATGATCCCTACATTGCCTTGTTGTTTTGTTGACTCAGTGTACTAAGTTACAAAATGTACTTGTTTACCTGCTACACTGTGTTGATGTATCTGTAATACCTGTCGTACTCCCCGGGTTGTTCCTGAAAATAGGCATACAACTTGTCTAGTGTACCTACCTGGTTAACAAAGCTAAATAAACAAATAACTAGTCAAACTGTAGTTCCTGCTACAGTGCACAGCAGACACTACAGTAACAAGGGGCCAGTAGTGTGAGAGACACAGCAATGCCTATGGTGTGTAGGGCATCAATGACTGCTGCACTTTACACAGTGACAGGCCCATGTTGCAGGTGTATTCTGACAATGGACTTTACTGTTATGCTGTTGTGCGACCCACAGACGCTGCACCACTGGCATGGGATACTCACAGTGACATACACATGGCTGGCTGTGTGTGCTGTGGTGTCTGTACAGATGTGTGGTATGTGGCTGGGGGGCACCTGCCATCAGACAGGCACACTGGTGTTGGGGTATTCCCTACACTGAACCATTTGCAGTCAGTGGATTGTCCCAACCTTGTGGCAGCACCAGTATGTTGTGCAGCCTGGCCACGTACACCCTCCCCTCAACACCCTATGCCCCCAGTCCTGTATGTGTGTGCTGGATTCTGTTGGTGTCCACTGAAAGGTGGTCTGCAGGTGTGTGCTGTATGGACACACTGCCATGGTGTCCACTGGGTGCGGGTCACCAATTAATGTCGGCATGGTTGGGACCAGTGGAAGATGATGGCAACATAGGAGGTGCCGTTCATGTGCAGCATGTTTATACCCTGTCTGGTGCTTGTCTATGTTTATTTATACAGTAGGGTGAGTGACAAATGAGTGTGATAAATCCTGTTATTTTCACCAGATGAGTGTGATAAATCCTGTTGTCACAGGAGTGTGATAAATGTAAGTAACATTTATCACACCAGCATAAACCACACAAATGGTAACTTTTGCAACAATAGGGGACCCTTTTATATAAATAGGATACATGATGTGCACTTGTGTGACATGGAAAATATTTTCACTCTGCACAGTGACCTCTGGATACTCACAAGTGGCTAATATACAGAGGTCACTGTAAAGAAGTGAAAATATTTCCATGTCACACGAGTGCCCATCTTGTATCATTTGCACTTTGTTGTCCTGGTAAGTACACTGGTCCAAGGCACAGTGCCAGACACCTCCCAGAGCCACAACAGGTGTGGCTGGGATGATAAAGTGTACACTAAACCCAGACCATTAACACAACACACGATTCACACTGTGCAGCATATTGTCACATTGCAAACCATTACTGCTGCAGGTGCTGTTTCAGTGTAGTTCTATGATTGACTGGCTGGTTGGCTTCTAAGCAATATAACTGCATTGTATTCCACAGTTTGGGTGCCTGCGCTTATGGAGTGGTTAGGGAGGCAGTCTGCCCGCCTTGTTCCCTGTTGCTGCTGTGTCCACGCCCCAACCTTGGTTTGCTCAGAGTTAAGATTACCTTTTCCTGGTAGTAATTTGCACTATGCTAAACTGTCGTTAGCTGCAATAAAAACACTTTACGCGGCGCTAATGCACTGAATATAGAATTGCACCTGTATTCAAGTACACCTTTCTTTTGCTCCTTGCATACATTATACTTTTACCCAGCACTAATACAGTTTGCTCCGGGCTATCTGGCCTTTTGAATATAGCGGACCTCATGCAAAACCATGTGCAAATCAGCACAAACGGTTTGCACCCAGTGCAAAGTTCTGAATATCTGACCCTAGGTCAGTGCAGGTTGCAGTAGGTTTCGAAGTTTTTGGTTCTTTATTTTGCCACTTGTTGGCATGAAACCTTCTTCCTCTGTTCTCATCCATAAAGAAGCTAATAAAATGGGTAAAAGGGTAAATCCTGACAGCCACTAAAATGATATAAAGGACTATATTTACTGTATTGTAGTAAAACCAGCAGGAGGTTTAACTGCTTGATGTCTTTGGGTGTCAATAGAACCTGCCTTAATTGATGAAGTGACATGTAATGTCATGAAATGTTGGCACAGTGTTCAGGGAGGTTCAGTGAGCTTATTTAACCACCTGGATGGGGCTTTGTCTGTGGGATTACAACATCAATAAATGTTCATAATATTCCTCTGATGAGGATGTCCTTTATTCTGTATTGGTGGCTGTCTGCATTTTGTGAGTGTACTAGAGCCCTCCTGGAGTTTTATTTCTTGCTATAGAAGTTGAGGGCTAGCCTGGCGTTCTCTGCTGTATAAAAACAAACAAACTGGGGACTATGATTGGTGGAAATCCAGTCACATGATAGTGCAGTTATTGTGGTATACAGTGACCACATGGTTCAGTTAGAATGTCTTTTCCTTTGAGCTTGTAGGGACTTTGCTCACCATTTTACAAGTGCAATAACACACTGCGAGGCATGCAGTTTTACTGGAATAACGGCACTTCCCAGTGGTGAAGGCACTCAGCTGTGCCTCATATCTGACAAGCCACCTGAGGAGTGTGGTTATTACAGTATAACTGTAAACTCTGTCTTGTGTTATCACTTACTCATAATACAGTGGTTCAGCATTGTCAATATTGTGTCTCCTGAAACAATAATTTGAGAAACAGAGAGGAGCAAACCTCAGTTCCTCGGGATTTCAGACTGTTTGATCTCAACAATAAAGACATTGTCTTAGGGGATGTCTACTTAGCAGCTGTGTCTCCAGTTTAAACCTTTGGCACTGGGTTTCAATGTATACAGTGGCTTTTCATTTTATGGGTTGCCATGGAGACTATAAGTAAATTAAGGACATCATGTGGGTTTTACTTAATGGACACTGAGTCTTCCAAAGAGAAATAACATGGTAAAGTGCTGTTTTAATTCTTGAACTCGGAGATAGCATTAGGGAGACAAAAGAACATTGTGGGAGATAAAAGAACATTTAAGGTAAGAACATCTATAAAACAACATACAAGGACTGAGTTCCTTGAAACATAAACTATCTCATATTATGGCACAGGACAGTAAACCTTGGCCATTTTCAGTAGGCAGTGTTATGCAACGCAGCTAGGAGAATTCTTATAGCTAGAAAAATAAAACTCTAGCAGCTTGAATCCTGGAAAGTTTGCAGCTGGCTAATTAGATTTTAGGAGAACAGTCTACCAGATCTGCAAACTTTTCATGTGCTAATCTGTAGTAGAAAACTGTTGCTAGCTAGATGGCCTGGATGCTCTCACTCACGCACCAGGGCAATTCTTTCATGACTGGCTTGTAACAGATCTGATGACACGGTAAAAGTGGTAACATGCAGGTCCCAGGTGATGTGTTATTAAGGTTTTGAGTGGACTGAGTTCAGACCTTTTGAGCTGGAATTCCGGCACTTAAAGTGAGTTTAATGCTTTTGGAAAACCTTTGAAAACATTCGTTAACACAATTTAACTTGTATTTGAGAGGTGGGGACACAAGGAGGGGTTGGGGGACCAGGGTTGGGGGATACACAGGTTGGAAGGTGGTGTCATTGAATGCAGAAGCTTAGGTAACAAATCAGCGAGCTACAGGTCTCTTGGCTGTGGGAGGTTGGATGCGGCAGCCATCATGGAAACATGGGCACCCAGAACCAGGACTGGGATATGATGATCCCAGGGTACAGGATATTCAGGAAGGACAGGACTAAGGGAAGGGGGTCATGGTGATCTACGGGAGGGAGGGATAAGGTGTATAAAGGGAGATGGGGTGGAGGACAGGACAAAGGCTCTATGGATGCAGTTTCAAGACTCCAAAAGAAAGACACTGAGGGGGGGGTGGTGTACAGGCCACCAGCTCAGGGGATGACCTGGATAGGGAGTTTGCAGAGCAGATTAGAAGGGTCTGTGGAAGGGAACACAGTAGTGGTAGAGGCTTCACCTCCTGGGGTGGACTAGAACACCCCAACCACCACATCTGCAAAGGAGCAGGTATTACTAGTTGCATTTCAGGACTGCTTCCTGGTGCAATTGGTCCATAAGTTGACTAGAGTGGGAAGGACTCCAGACCTGGTATTAACAAATGGGAGGCTGTAAGGGATCTGGGAGTGGAGGGCCCCTGGATGGGAGTAACCATCACATGGTGTGGTTCACACTTAGTATGGGCAGGGAAATAGGAGGTACAGGTACCAGATTGATCAAATTTTAATGGAGTGGACTTTAAAGGATGGGGAAATTTGGTTGAGCATCTTGAAGGAATTCAGACATGCATGGGTGGCAGCCATAAATGGGATATCATTAAAAAGGGCTAGCAGAGGCAACTGAGACTTGTACCAGGACACGGAGCAAGAAGGGTAGGGCAAAAGCCAAGCTGGCTGACTCGGGAGGTCATGGAAGGGGTGAGGCCAAGACAAAGGCATTCCAGAGGCTTAGGACAAACTAGATGTTTGCATTAGGGATAACAAATAAATACTGTCCCACATTGTGTGGGGAACAGTCTCAATGGGCTTTGGCCTTCTGTTCTTTCATACCAAGTAAACCAAGTAATTCGAATCGGGAGGCAAGGGGGACAAAGACAAGTACACAAAAGAAGTCAGGGAGGTTACCAGGCTAGTCAAGCAGCCAAGGCTTCAGAGAGCTGAGACTGGCACAGGGAATCAGGGATGGGGAAAGGGACTTCTTCTAATACATTGTGAGAGAAAAAGAAGCAAAGACCAAATTGTGAGGATTAAGAAGGATGGGAGGGTGGGTGGAGAAGGGGAGGAGACGAGGCAGAGGCACTAAATGAGTACTACTGCTCTGTGTTCACGAAGGAAATAGGGGGCAGATACCCTGTGAGAAGGTGTATGGGCAGGGGTGGGGGATGACTTATATCGGGATTACATAGGACAGGGTGCTGGAAGGACTAAGGGCGCTGAGGGTGGACAAGGCACCGGGACCAGATGGCATTCAACCTAGGGCACTTAGGGAGCTAGCAGAGATCCTGGTGGGATCACTGGACACAGGATGTGTGCCATAGGACTGGAGGATAGCACATGTGGTGCTCATTCATAAAAGTGGCCGAAGGATGATCTGGGCAACTACAGACTGGTGAGTCTCACTTCAGTCATGGGGAAGCTCATGGAGTCAATCCTAAAGAGAGGCTGGTGACCTTTTGGGAAGACAGTGGTCTCCATCACGGTCATCAACACAGTTTTGTCTCGGGCAGATCCTGCCAAACAAACCTAGTTGGGTAGTATGACTGGATTACCAGGGAACTGGACAGGGCCATGCAGTGGATGTCCTGTATTTGGAGTTCAGCAAGGCTTTTGACTCTGTGCTGCATGGGAGGCTGGGGAAAACCTGGAATACATAGGGGTGGGAACAAAATGGTCAATTGGATCACCAACTGGCTGAGGGGTAGGCAGCAAAGGGTGGTGGTGCTGGCGAACTCTCATCACCAAGGAACGCATGAGTGGGGTGCTCCAGGGATCGCTGCTATTTGGAATATTCTATAGCCAATATCGCAAACTGGTTATGGAGTAGGATTTGTCTGTTCACAGACGATACTAAGATTGGAGCTGTGGTAGATGACATAGAGGGGTGGAGGGGGCTGAAGGAGGACCTCAGTTCAGCTCAGTTTATTGTGAAGGGATAAAAATCTGTTAATCAAGCTCATTTGCAAGGATGTCCTCGAGAAGTTTACAATTATATACTGCAAAATATACAACAAAACCACACTAGCAAGATACAAAATACAGTAAAATATACCAGAGCAAAATAGGGTAGGAATACAACTGTCGGGGAGGGGTAAATACCAACATTGGAATAAGTAAGAAAATACACAGAATGAGCAATACAGTGAGGCAGAAGGGGAGCAGAGATGGAGGTGATTGCAGAAACACAAAAGAAGAGACCCTAGCTGTGAGGCAAGATATCAGGGTCAAAGTGGAGAGGAGAGTTAGATGCACTGGCAGGATTGAGAGTAATGCCACGTGTAACCCCCATGCAAATGGGAACTCCCAAAAGTCTTCTAGGAGCTGGCAAGTGCTCTCAGCCTGATGTTCAGCGTTTAAGCCGCTTAACTGTGAGTGTTTAGAGCCTCTGGTACTGTCTCTTAAGAGCTGCCTGCTCGCAGGCTAAATTAGTTTGAATGGGGAGACTGTGTATTTAATGCTCGATCCCGCCCATGCTGCTGTGCTCAATCGCCCGTGTCTGCAGTCGCGAAGAGCACGAGAAAGCCTAATTGAAAGATGTAATTGTTTGCCCGAAATTATTTAGAGTGTTAATAAAATTGCAGTTTGTCTAACCTGCCTTTCTTGCAACTGGGACTCTGTATGTTTGCCCTCCATTTTGGACCTGAACTGCTGAGCTGGGCCAATTGGGTTTAGGGAGCCCTAAAATGGAGACTGCTTGAGCCAACCAGAACTTGGACTCTCACCTGGAGCCTGCTACAAAAGGGAATATATGGCCAGTGCCTCTGGGAAATGTAGTTTGGACCTTGGCGCTTTTTACACCAACAGAGGAGCCCTACTGTGATTGACAGCCGAACCAGCCAACGAACTGGAGAACCCAGAAATGCCCTGCACTGTTGCTGGAAAGCCAGTTCGTAGTGACAGTGAAGAGAGAAGGAGTCCGCCATTGCTGCAGTGTGTAGTTCATGCAGGATGCGCTGGAGGCCCTGAAGTCGGCTTGCAGCCATTGTGAGTGCCAGTTCGGACTGAATCGAGTTGTGGAAGAGAAGGAAAGCGTGTTCAGAACCAGGCTTGTCCTGAAGAAGACTGAAAGTTTGCTGAACGCGATCGGCCTGTCAGGGACTGCTGATGCTGTGTGTGCTCCCGGTATTTTGCAGTAATTGTGATCGGGATCAAGGAGCAGCCTGCCTGGTATAGTAGTTTCCTTTTACATATAAATGTGTCTAGTGCTTGTGGGGACCGCAATCCCATTTCCCTCTGCTGTGAGTTGTGGAATGCTGGCAACCCAGAAACAACACCTTCCAGCTTGAAATCCATATAGGTATTGTGGAGTACAATTCAGGGCAACCCCTGCAACAGCTTGAAATCAAAAGTGTGCCATCTGATTTATTGTGTTTCTTTCTTTAACTGAGCCTCGGCCCAGATTACACGCTTAGCAGTATATATTTTCTTTCTACAGGGCCCCATCCAGCTGCACCAGCCGCCAACCCTGGGCATCGGACCTGGCTAGCCCCCCACCCAATCCTGGGTACCCAGAGTGTGACTTTTTGGACCCTATGTGTATGCACAGTACTGTGATTTGAACATTGCCAAACCAAATCAACCTGATTGCCCCTCCTGTGTTACTGTCCCTAAATAAATCAGATTTGTTGTTACTGAACTATATACTGTCTGTGTTGTCAGTACATATAGAACCAGCCTTGCATTGTGTATGTTGCTTAACCTTGTTTTACAGGGGTCCTCAGAGGCGTGCTGCAGAATCCATCTCTAGGGTAAGTGGTATCTATATATGTGTAAGACGTGTTCACATGTGGGGTATTGGAAGGTAACTCCTGTACTGTGTGGGCCACTAGTGGGGACAAAGGAGTGTCACAGTGTGCCAGGGCTGTGCCCAAGTTAGTTTCACCACTATCAACCCTGACCTCTGGGTGGAGGCACCTGTCATAGAACCTAGGCCCCTCAACCTGTCAGTAGCCGAGCAGGCAGGGTAGTAGCCCTTGGGATAGTGCCACCTAGGGGTTACACACAGATGATCTTTTGAATGCATTTAGTGGTATTAAATTCTGAAGTTTAAGAGTAGATTGGAGTTTATTCCAGATGGTAGGAGAACACAGCTCATGGCCATCATGCAAGCAGACAAAATTTGGGAACTTCCAGGGAGATGTAGGTACAATTTCTGAGGCCATAGATACTATATAATGCAAGTGGAGGAGTGAGGTAACGGGGAAGCCTATTCAGTAAAGCTTTGTATGTCCAGAGGTAGATATGGGTAAGTCTTCTGGTTGCTAGGGATGTCCTGTTTACCTCTATATATAGTATGCAGTGGTGCGTTTTGGCTGGGGCATTGGTGATGAACAGATGGCACGGTGAAATGGAGTATCTTAATTTGTTTAGGTTTATATTAGGAGAGCTGTTATAAATGATGTCGGCCTAATCCAGTAATGGCATAAATGTAGTCTGCACTAGCCTAATTCTAGTCCCGAGAAAAGAGGTTTGTTGAGAGGAGAACGATAAGTGCGGGTGTAACCCCCTACAAATGGGGGTTCCCGAAAAGTCTTCCTTGAGCTTGCCAAATGCTCACTGCCAGGCTGGTGTTTTGCATTTTAGCAGTTTTAATGTATTGCCAGAGAGTGCCTGTATAGCCTCTGTGTACTGTCTCTTTAAGAGCCGCCTGGATTGCAGTCATCATTAATCTGAGAGGGAGCTCTGTTAGAAGATGTACTTGTTTGCTGATCATTTGTTTAGAGTAGTAATAATATTGCAGTTTGTTCTAACCTGCCTTCTTTGCAGCATGGACAGTTCTGTTTGTTTCCATCATCTTGGTCCTGGACTGCAGAATGGGCCAATCAGTACATTTGGGACTCTAAATGGAGCCTGCCTACAGGGGCTTGGTGGGGCCAAAACTTGTAGTAATTATAGTTTTGGGCTTTGGTGCCTAAAATAACCTAGAGGGGCCCTTGTTGTGACTGACAGACAGTTCAGCCAACTGAACCTTTTGGATCTTGGAGAAAGTCCCACGCTTTGCAGTTTCAGTTAGCTCTGAGTTGGGCAGTGAAGAAGTAACAGCTTGAAGTAGTTGAGCAGCAACCCATAGTGGATTAGCATGGGAGAACTGTGGAAAGGCCTGAGTTTGGCCTGCATGCCTGCCTGCTGTTTCTGAGAAGGAACTTAGCTTTTTTTTTCGGACTGAATCCGGATGTGGAGAGAGTTTAATTAAGCCACTGAATTGTGACCAGGCTTTAATAACCTAAAGAAGACCACAGATTTGCTGAATGCGATCGCGCTGTCAGGACTTCCAGCTACCTCTGAACTCCCGGATTGTGCAGAGACTGTAATTGCGACTGGAGAGCCGTTTGCCTGGTACAGTGAATTTCCTTACATGTAAATGTGCTGTATGCTTGAAATGGGTCATGATTTGGTTCCTCACTGTGTGTCTGAACTGTGTTTTGCTTGCTGGATGTTGTATCCAGCTCCACGGACTGAATCCGTATCCATTTCCATTTGCCTGGGCCCTGCTACATTGGCCCAGCCAGAATACCTGCTTCTGCAGAGAGTCATTGATGAGAGACCACCTTGGGGATCGACCTGCTCAACGCCTTGAACAGGAACAACGCCTCAGTGATTGCGTGTGGGCCCTGCTTCTCCGCACTCCAGCTCAACAGCCTGCAGTCTCAATTTCATCCTGCCTGTGTCCATTATTGGGTCATCGTGAGTAAACATCAGGGTAGCTCCTGCAACAACAGCTAATTCTAAAAGTATTGTCATCTGAGTGTCTTGTTATCTTTTCTTTCACAAACTAAGCCCTCCGGCTCTGGATTACAAATAGTGTGTGTTGTGCATTTTGCTTTCTTCCATCACAGGACCCTACCAGCTGCAATGTTCCTGGCTAGCCCACCATTTTCCTACCTGGGTACCCAGAGTGTGTGACTATGTTGGGACTCTGAACTGCATGCATAACTATCTGATTAATATAGCTTTTAAGCAAATCAACCTGATTACGCCTCTCCCTTGTTCAAGTCCCTGAATAAATCAGATTTAACTTTGTTTGCATTTAATCTGACTGTGGTTCCAGTTTGTGCCAAAAGTATTGTACTGTTGCTATTTGCTGTGCTTAACCTTGTTTTACAGGGGTCCCCAGGGTCAAGCTAGAGGAACCAACCCTGGTGATAAGTGCAAACAGTGTGGGTAATTGCCTGGTGAATAAGGGTCATTGTGAAAGTAATTATTGTATATTGTTCAGGCCACTAGAAGGAAAGAGGGGATTACAGTGTCCCAGAGGGCTGTGCCCAGGTTAGCTTGACCACTAACAGCCCTGTCCTCCAGTCCTCACGTGGAGGTACACGTTTCATTACCTAGGCCCTTAACCTGCTACTAGCCAAGCAGGCAGGGTAGTAGCCCTTGGGATAGCGCCACCTAGGGTTACACGAGTCAAAGATGAAGCCTAGATATTTCAATTCATCCTAAACCTCGAATGTATCCCCAAGGAGAGTGAAAATAGGTGCAGGTGGAATGGCAGTGGAGCGAGTAGGTGGGAAAAACATGGTCCTAGATTTTTGGGCGTTGAGTGAGTCGTTTAGAGGTGAGTAGGTTATGCTGACCAAACTACAGAAGTGGTGGGAGACATGGCAGTTCAGATTCAACGTAAGAAGTGCAAGGCCCTGCACTTGGAGCAAGGAACCAGGGAGGAAATATCAGTTGAGAGGAGTACAGTTGGAAAGCACAGTGGAGGAAAAGGATCTGGGGTGCTAATAACAGGGAGTGTGAACCACTCAGCTCAGTGCAGGAAGGCGGCTGCAAAGGCAAACAAGATGCTGGGTGCATAGCGAGGGAATCTCCTCCAGGCACAGAGAAGTGATCCTTCCCAGTACAGGTCACTGGTCAAGCTGTACCTGAAATACTCGATGCAGTACTGGTGTCCATTCCTGAAGAGGGACATCAGATTGCTGGAGGAGGTGCAGCATAGGGCAATGAAGATGATCCAGGGACTGGAAGGAAAATCCTCTGAGGAGAGCCTGGGAGAGCTTGACATGTATTCCCTGAAGGAGAGGAAGGATAGGGGATATGATTGAAACCTTTAAATACTTAAATACTTAGGGAGGCAGTATAGCGCAATGGTTTAAGGCTCTGAGCTGCAAATCTGGTGACATCCAGCAGACCAGACCTGAGTTTGAATCCCACAGCTTCCACTTGCATACTGTGTGACCCTGAGTAAGTCACTTAACTTCCTTGTGCTCCCAGGTCACAAAAATCTGTGCAGAAAATTGCAGTTATCCAGGGTATTTAAGCATCCTATGATCGTAATGACCCTGGATTTGATAAATCTGATATGGTAACTACAGTACCTGGAAATGTGCACCGTGCAGTTATGCCCCAGAGGAAGTTAACCGCCAGCTAGCTAAGCTATCTGATGGACCATGAGCAGTACAGTTAATTCACTATTACCGAATCATCTCTAATTTCTAATAATGATTACAGCTGACCTAGTTGCTTTGTAGGGTTACATTGCAGGGTGGGAGAACGATGCTTGGGCGCAGCCTTGGGTCTCTTGCTTCCTTAGCTGATTGGAGTGGACACACTGTGGAGGAGTTGCGTTTGATCTCTGGAAAGGGAGTCTTTCATAGGCTGTTTCATTGCACTCTTCAGCTGCTGATTCATGAACAGGAGTTGCCATTGGTTTTGAATGGGTTGGTTCATATGTGCAGGCTATGGCTGAGGTATGGCATCAGTGATGCAGATAGCAAAGGAGCAGGTGAGAGATAACAGGATGGGAGGATGGAAGCACTGCACTCAGCCACTTGCCTCACAGATCTCGAGGTTTCAAAACTCAGGGACACATCTTAAAATTAGGAGGAACAGTTCTTCAGATACTTTAGGGACAAAAGGCGGGGAAAATTGCAAGGCTAATTGAGGGGATGGAGTAATAGAAGAGAAGGATGAGCAGAAGGCAGCCATTCTTACTACTTCTGCTCAGTGCTCACAGCAGAGGATAGGGTCTTTATCTGAAAGTGGCATAAAGGCTACTGCAAGGGGATCCCGGAAATGGGGCAGGTGGTAATTACAGTAAAAGGGTCAGAAGAGGCATGCAGTCCTGAAAATAGATAAGACTCTGGAGCCGGATGGGATGCACCTGAACTCAGGTTACTGCCATCAGAACTAGCTGGACCAGTGGCATGGCTATTCACCAGCTCACTGCAGTCAGGAGAGGTTCGAAAGACTGAGTAGCAGATATGGTTCTGATCCACAGGGAGGAGACAAGGAACAACTGAGAAACTACAGGCGATCAGTCTTGCCTCCATTCTGGGTAAACTAATGGAGACACTAGTCAAAGAGGATCTACTGGACTACCTGAAAAGAAATGAGTTCCAGGATAGTGAGCAGCACAGGTTCATAGAAACAGAGAAACATAGACTTCAACAGCAGATAAGGACTGCTTGACCCACCTAGTCTGCCCATTTCCCTATCTATTGGACAAGTTGCAGATCCTAGTTAACCAACAGCCTACTTATTCCTACCCCCACCAGAATTGCCTATGTCTGTCCCATGCATTCTTGAATTTCCCAATGTTTTGACTCCACAGCTTCCTCAGGAAGGCCATTCCATGTGTCCCACCACCCTCTCTGTGAAAAAATACTTCCTCACATTGCCCCTGAGCCATTCCCCATCTTCAGATTGTGTCCCTTGTTCTTGCACATCTCTTTTCTGAAAGTTGCTACCCTCTTGGACTTTGTTGATTCCTTGAGGTACTTGAAAGTTTCTATCATGTCCCCTCTCTCTCCTTTCCTCAAGGCAGGGAAATCTTGTCAAACCAGCCTGATAGTGTTCTTTGAGTATCAGGGCAGTGGATAATGGGCAAGCAGTGGATTTACTCTACTTTGACTTCAGTAAGGCATTCGACTCTGTGCCACACAGAAGGTTGCTGAAGAAGTGAGAGACTCTGGTCCTTGTCCTTGTCAGTATGTTCATCAGCAACCTAGGAGAAGAAACACAGGGCAAGATGTGTCTACAGTGAACGGTAAATAAAATTATTCAGGGCCGATCCTAGGATCAGCTTAAGGCTATGAACATGTACTCACTGGAGACCAGACAGGAGAGGGGAGATATGATAGAGAACCTTCAAGTTCCTGAAAGGAATGAACAGAGCAGACTGTGAGAAATATCCCATGGTGAGTCAGAAACATGGGGACCGAGTGGAAGCTGGTGGGGGGCGGGGGTTGGATTCATCAGGATGGACATGAGAAAGTTTTGTTTTACAGAGAGTGGTTGAGCTGTGGAACAGCCTACCAGCAGAGGTAGTAGGTGCAAGAACCATTTATGGTTTCAAACACAACTGGAGCTGAGTGAAAGGCTTAATAGTTACACTGGAGATAACAGTAGGACAGACGAAGAAGGGGTAGGTGAGGACGAAAACCTCGACTAAACAATAGGTCTCAGGGTAAGATGGTATGACAGGGCAGACTGGCTATTTTTCTGCCAATCTTTTCTGCTTCTAGGTAACATCCGTCACAAAGCCTGATATATTGTGTGATTCAGTGTGAAAACATTTTCTGAAGAAGATCAAGACCGTAAAATTAAGTGTTGCAACATTTCATGCTTCAAAGGAGGATACAGGAATTTCTGGGGTCAAATCAGGAATGTCTCTAAAAATCAAGGACAGTTGAGGAGGTATGGTTGGAAGGGAGGCGATGCTTGTTACAGAACGTAAAGAAATCTGGGAAAGCTGTTTGCGGTTCCTAGTCTTTGAAAGGATTTGGACTCCCAGGACCTGGACTAATGACAACTTGGCGCATTACAAAGTGGATGCATTCTGTGATAAGGGCCCACCCTACTGGGTCAGTTCACCATATGTAGGATGGCGCGTTAAAACCACCCAACAGAGACAGCAGGGGAATAGCGACTGGGTGCAAAACTGCTAAATGGTTTATGCACACCCTGCTCTGTTCCTACGCAGAGGATAGAATCCTCTGCTGGGAGCAGGTTTGCCGAGCAGCTGCCGTGGCTCGATAGGATAGACCACAGGCAGCAATGGAAAGTGGTGCATCTGCAGACCCGGGTACTCGAATCCGGTCTCAGGCATGGAATTTAAGTATACAACCCCCACTGGAGTTTATTATTTTATTTGGGGGTGTTCGTGAGACACAGCCCCCCCATAATGGGGTGCGGGGGACAGAGCCCCCTGCAAAACATAGAGAATGTCTCTGGCAATATATGCGCTGTACTGGCAGCACAGTATATTGCTGCAGCACTTTGTCTTGCATCATTTTGACCCCATGCCGGGGAACACCTGGCTAGTAGGCACTTTCTATCACCTGGCCAGAAATCAGCCATGAAAAGTAAAGACAAAAAGTAAAGTTATTTTATACAGCACCAGCACCTAAATCAGCACAAAAATGTCCAAGCGTAATTGTCTAGCCAATTGACTTCACTTGTGGAGGACAACAGCTTGCCCATCCTAGTCAAACATTGCCTGGTGGCCACTGTTGCCTCCACTTGTAAACTGCTATAGAGAGAGACAGCCAAAGAGAAAAAATGGAAATCAGCCCTTGAAGGTAGGGTATTTCCAAGGGTAACATGGGGACTGAAACACCCTTAAAATTCTATTTTCATTAGTTTAGGCTATTATTCTTGACAGATAATGAATTTTTGATTAACTAAGCCCTCCTCTGCTCTTTTGGTCAAGAGCCTCCTCTGCTGGGGGGCAGAGTGATTTCTCATGTTTCTCTTGTTCTATGCAGGGAGGGGCAGCTGGAGGGCAGCTAACTGGTAGCAGGAAATCTAAGTCATAAAGGTAAATGGTCCATCTTTCACACAGTTTGATGGGTTCAGCAGGGTCATTGGTGCAGCTGTACATAGCACTTCACAAACAAATTGATGTATGACTGGACTTAACTGTTCCAATAACATTTTAGCGAAGGTACAAATTTAAATATGGCTGTGTTCCTGCTTTGGGGAAAATTAAACCGGCACATCAGTATCTACTATTTGACAGCATGCATTTGCATATATCTGTCTCGTCTCATATTCCCTGTTTAAAAATACAGTTGAATCAGGGTCTGCGTGGTGAAACAAGAAAAAGTGTCCCTGCTTTGATTTGCCATGGAAACCTCTTTGTCAGCCTGGTGACGGTGATGTCAACAAGATAGTGATAATGGCTCAGCCGCAGCCCATGTAAGCACACCTGTTGGATTAACGGGCAGGAGGGCTGCTAGGTAGGGACTCAGAGCTGTGAAATGATTCTGATTTCAAAGTTTGAAGGTGCAGGGTCTCGCACATAAGGAGCGTTGCTGCTCTCTTTGTTTCCGTTGGTGTGATTCAGAGCACTGACTGGGACCCCGGAAGGTAAGTATGGTGGCACTGGCAACTGAAGTCCATTCATGCACATCCAAGCTGTTGTGTGGGTTGGCGGGGAAGGTTTTTCTCTACAATACATCATTACCAGGGTTTCAGTACCGGAGCGCAACAGATATTTGTTTCTGTGATTATTGTGTTTATGCCAGTGGCACTCTTTAGTTGGCCAGTGGGGAGGGAGTGTGAATGGGTGAACCATGACCTCCCACCTCTACTTCTTATGGTCAGGAGGGAAGTCAAACAGCTACCTTCACAGCCGATGCTAAAACTGCACCTTGTATGGCCAATGGGAAGATGGCAAACTCTACACAGTCTGTGGCCTCCCATCCTGCTTTCTCTGGTCAGGAGTGCAAACAACCAGCTGCCAACACTGTTGATTCCAATGCCTGGTTGGCCAGAAGAGGGTGTGTGTGTGTGTGTGTGTGTGTGTGTGTGTGTGCGCAAATGCCAGGTGGAATGTCACCTCCATCACTGATTCCTTGGGTCTGGAGGGCAGGTGAACAGCAGCCTTCACATGCAGTGCTGCATCTTGTTTAGCCAGCAGGGGTGAAGGGTACTACTGAATAACCCACTGCTGCAGTCCTGATCTGAGGTCAGCTACAGGGGACTCTGGTATTTGTAGTAACAGAAAATGTCTGCCTGGAAGTTAAGATAAGTCTGATACAGCCCATTAGATGCAACAAACCGTAAAAAATGTTTTACACAGTGTAAATTGGGACCAGCTCCCCCACTTGAGTGTAGAGCAGTTAGTGCTGACTGTTCCCCTTGAAGTATATGTCTGGACATTCTGAAGCACAAGGTGGTTAAGTGACTTGCCCAAGACCAATGAAGCTAAACTATGAGCCAATTTACCCAACCCAGTTTGGTTCTCCATACAATCCACTAGGCGACATGGATCACTTACATGGTAATCATGAAACAACAATTCATTTTCCAACTGATGTATTTGCATATTTGTGTGGCTGGCAGTATAGCCTAGCAGTTAGAGTAACGAGCTGGAACATCCAGCAGACCTGGTTTGATTCCCAGAACCTCCACTTGCATATTGTGTGTCTCTGAGCAAGTCCTTAACCACCCAGGGCTCCTGGGTCACCCTGAAAACAGGCAATTGTGCCTAGTGGGCCTTACCCGTTACCAAAGGAATAATAAAATATATATATATGTAGTATCTCACCTTACAGTAAATCCTTTCTGAACTGTAGTCTTGTGTGCTGTTTTAATTTATTCATTATTTTTGGATGTCAGTAGGAGGCTGTGATCACAACATAGCGTTCTGCATAAACCTGGTAGAGCTACAGGCACATAGTGAAAGAGTATTTCATTTCAGGAGTCATAAAACTTCACACAGATTAGGAGATTGGCAGAAAATTGGACAGTGTCAAAGTAAATAAGGAGGAGCGTGCATTGTTACAAATGTCAGTTGAAATAATTACATTATTTTTTCTTTCATATAGTTTTTCTCTCCTCGGGACTGTGGCAGTTTATCAGCCATGTCTCACCCCACAGACTGGTGGTGCCTGCCTCCACTGGGACTCACGTTCTGGTTAGGCATGCCCACAGATTTTTCCCTCATAGTGGGGTTGGGGGGAGGACATTCTGTCCCCCTGGACGATGGCTACATGTCAATTCGTTTAGATCAATGTGCTGTGCAACTTCGCACCAAACTGTTATTTCTGGTGTCACTCAGCCTTCTGTACAAATCATTTACAGACAGTTCGTCTCCCCCAATAAATTTAATAAAATAAACTCGGGGGCACAATTCAGGAACAAATTGTGCAGGAGCCAATTGATGCCAGAGCTAATAGCCTGGTGCGAGTTGTTACAGCACATTGACTGAGGCATTGACATGTCACCCAGATGACATATCCAGTTCAGACTGAGGTGATCTCAGGTGACAGTAGATCTGTGGACAGGCTAGTAGGAGCTCAGTTAAGCCCCATCCCCCTACTTTTCGCTTTTCTTCCCCGTTCTCTACTACGGTCAACATACGGCATGCATGTACAAAACCTTATACGCATCCAGTGTTGAGTAGATTTACTTTTCTATTACTTTTGGAAACTTGTTCCAGGAAGCTCTGTGCAGTCACTAGCAAGGATGGAGAAGTACTACAAAAGTAACACACCTTACAATTATAGTTACTTATTTTTTATACAAAAACAGTACAAAAATAACAAATAACTATAACAGAATACATCTTTTTAAAGTAATGGGTTAGTTACTAGTTACTTTCAAATAAATGTAATCAGTTACAGTTACGTATTTCTTTTGTATAAAAACACATAAGTAATTATAACTGTGAGGTGTATTACTTTTTCTAGTACTTCTCCATCCTTGCTAGTGACTGCACAGAGCTTTCTGGAACAAGTTTCCAAAAGTAATAGAACAAGAACTTACCCAACACTGCATGCATCACAAGGCCACAGCCCCTCCCTTCTGTTCCACCTCTAGCCTGCATTACTACCTAGGTCTCCACCTGGTGGCAGTCAGAAGCCAGGAAAAACAAACCCCTACCCCCACAAGAGGAGAGTAGTCCCTTGGTGGCTCGATCTTCTCCCTCCTGGCTGTCCCCAGCAACCAGAGTCTACTTCCAAACCCAGGTAGTCAACATGGTGCTAGGTGTGGTGTCCAGTGCCTTAACTCTCAGTACTACTGGACTGGTGCAGTGAAGATTTTTCTTGCCATTTAAATACAGATATTATGGTCCATTAAGTGAAATGCTTTTGTCATGGGGCAGCTGTAATGTCTGAATAGTTAATAAGGTTTTCATACGATGTGGACTTCTGAGCAGGAGTCAAGTGGAACTCAAAAATTGGTAGTGGAAGCTGTGACAGGGTTGAACAAGGCCCTGCCCCATTTGTTATGCAGAAAGAGTTTAAACCTCAGGGTCTGTTCTATCCATTCCTTTTCTGTCTCGTTTGTCTGGTTGCACAACAAATTTGCTTATGAGACTTAGGAACTGATCGCTCTGGCGGTTTCACAAATCTCTGCCTCTAGCTATCTCTCTGCCTTCCCTTGCTATTTAAGTCTTTTCTTCCCTCTTGCATATCTGCAGTTATAAAATAAATCTCGTGTAAAACTGTATGTGATACTGGGATCCTTTGTTTAAAATGTATAAAGCTGTATTGTTGAAATGATTGCAAAAGCTATTTGGATCTCAAGAGGTTAACCTGAGATGCCATTTTAAGCCTTTTGCAGAGCTGTAAACAAGAGGTCAGTTCTGGGTCACATGTACTGTTCTGTTGCACCTGCAAGAATGAAGCTTACAAGAACATTCTGTAAACTTACAAGAACATTCTGTGAGAAGCAGGCTTTCTTAACAAGTTCTCAGACAAAGACTTATAAAAGAGCAGCAATGCTTTTGTTAGAGAGACAAGGAGAATGAGAGACTAAGAGACTGAAACTTGAATTAAGAGATACCCTCAGAAGAAGGACTTCGTTTTCCCTGTACTGCCTTTGTAAATAGTTATACTGAATAATTTTAATTTTTTATTTTGCTGTTATCAAGAAAAATAAAACGTTATTTAAAATTTTGAAACTACTCCTGGTTTTCCAATGCTTCCTGACCTGTGCCTCAATGACAGAAGCATGCTCTGTCTAGAATGCTTTACAGTTGGAAAGAAATGACTCCAATTTGGTGAATCACTATCTTTTTACAGCATAATACACATTTTATTATAAACCATCGATCAGGTAAATCATTACTTGTATACATGTTTTATCATAAACTATTGATCAGGTAAATCATTATCTGTATATATGTTTTTTATCATAAACCATCAATTAGGTAAATCATTACCTGTATATAATACTTGTAACATTGATCAGGTAAATCAGTAGGTGTGTGTAATATTATTATGAACCATTGGTCAGGTGAATCAGTGTGTGTGTGTATGTGTGAGTGTATATGTGTGTATATATACATTAAGCATTTTTATTAACAGTTGATCAGATGAGTCAGCATCTGCATTTTTAAAAATAGCACAGTAAACTGGGCTAAACAGAACCTATCTTAGCGAAAATATGTTTTGTACAGTAAGTAGGTTAGTTGTACTTGTCAGCAGTTTTATAGTGCAGGCTGTTTAAAGCAACAGTAGTTGTTAGTCAGTGTGTAACCCCCACCCCAAGAAATAATGTTTTCTCTGGCAACAGTATTAATATGCTAATTTTTCTTTTCTTTCCTTCCTGAACTGGTAGTGGAATTTTAAAGTTTTGAAAGTTCCCACTCTTTTACCGTTCCCAACCATGAAAACTCATATACCTTTTCGTGGTTCTGTGTTGTTTACTGTCAGAAATATGAGGTGGGGGCGTGGCTTAGCAACTGAGCAGAGCAGATGCTTTACTAACATACTAAAATGCCAGCAGAATAGGCCTAACGGTCTTTCGTGTCTGTTCGCTTGGTCAGCCCCACCCTGGGTGCTGACCTTGCTGCCCCCCACCTTCTCTGGCTTCTCCTTCCCAGTTCCGGATATTCTTGCTGCATTGATTTTGCTTCCGGAACCTTCCTGTACCTGTCCCATCCCTCTTGAACCCTCCACTGTCTCTGCCTCCACCAGGCCCCTAGGCAGCGATTCCATGGCTCTACCACCCTCTCAGTGAGTAGCACCTCCTCCTTTCTCCTGAATCTTCCCCTCCAGCTTCCACCCATGCCCTAGTGGCCCCCCTCCTCCTTCCTTCAAGCACCCTGACTGTTCCTCCCTATTTACCCTCTTCATGTACCTAAAGACCTCTATCATGTCCCCCGGTCCCTTCTCTCTTCCAATGTGTACATATTTAGCTCTTGAGCCTCTCCTCATAGGTCCTGTCCCCAAGCCCCAAATCATTTTGGTTGCCTCCTCTGGACCCTCTCCAGGAGGTTAATGTCCCTCTTTAAGTGTGCCTCCAAACTGCACGCAGTACTCAAGGTGTGGCCTCACCAAGCAGTTATACAGAGGATTATCACTTCCTCCTTCTGGAGGTGATCCCCTAGCGATGCATCCCAGCATCCTGTTGGCCTTGGCTGCTGCCCTTCTACAAGTCTCAGAGTTGTTCATCTTGACATCCACCACCACCCCCAGGTCCCTCTCTGCCATCGAGACTCAGCATCCCCCCAGGGTGTACACTTGGCCTGGGTTTCTGCCCAGGTGGAGTACCTTGCATTCCCTGCATTGAACCTCAGCTTTCACTTTCTAGACCATCTTTCCAGAGCCTCCAGGTCCCCTGTAGGTCACCCTCCCTCCTCCCCATCCACCACCGCCCCAGTTTCGAGTCATCCGCAAAGAGGCTCATCTCACTCCTGATTCCTGTCCCATGTCAGAGGCGAGGCGTTGAAAGAAGGCCCAAGGACTGATCCCTATGGGACCCCACTAATGACCCTCCTTGGGGATGAGAGTATCCCGCCAACTACGACCTTCTGGGTCTGGTCCTGGAGCCAATTGCCTATCCATCTGATCATCTGGTTCCCACCCTCATTTCTCCCAGCTTATCCAACAGGCCCACATGAGGAACAGAGTCAAATGCCTTGCTGAAGTCTAGAAAGAGGACGCCCACTGGTCACCCAGGTCCAAGGCACTCGCCACCCAGTCATAGAACTCCACCAGGTTTGTCTGACATGATTTCCTGGGATGAATCCATGCTGTCTATCATCCAGGCACCCTGACTTATCCAAGTCCCCCTAGCCTCTCCTTGACAATGCCTCCATCACCTTGCCCACCACCGATGTCAGGCTGACAGGCCTGTAGTTCCCTCCACCTCCTCGATCCCCCTTGTGGATAGGCACTATATGCGCCACCTTCCAGTCCTGGGCACCCACCCTGTCCTCAGAGAGATGGTGAAAGCTCGCCAGGGGTTTCGCCAGGACATCCGCAGTTCCTTCAGCACTCTGGGATGTAATTTATCCCGCCCGGTGCTTTCTCCATCTTAAGGGAGCTGAGGGCTTCCTCACTCTCTGCTGTGATTTCCACTTCTGGTACCTCTTCTCCTGCTTAGCCCTCCCCTCCTGCCAGTGATGCCTCCCTCTCCCCAGACCCACGAATGGTAACGGTCCCCCTCCTCAATCTCTGTCTCTCCCATGTATGATGCAGCACCCCTATTTTCCTTGGTGAAAACTGAGGTGAAGTACTCATTTAGTACCTCAGCCTGCTCCCCGGGTCTTGTGCCCATCTCTCCCTGATTTAATCCTGCTAATCTGCCCCTTCACCCTTCGTTTTCCCCAATGTATCTAAAGAACCCTTGTTCCTCTCCTGATTTCCTGGCCAGGTTCTGCTCCTTCCTTGCCTTAGCACGCCTTCACCACCCTAGTGGCCCTCTTCAGCCATCAGCCTGCATCTCCCCTCGATCCTTTCACTCCTTGAGCCCTTGAATTGCTTATAGGCTGCCTCTTTCCCTGCACCACCTCCTGGACCTCCCTGGTCCACCAGCAGGGTTTTTGGGCCCTACCGCATTTCTGTCTTACTCTTGCACAGGTGCTGGTAGCATCCTGCACCCTCTCCTGATGATTTCCCACCTACTATCAGCGTCCATGTCTGACCCAATCCCATCCAAATGCTCCTCAAGGATCCTTCCCATTTCCTTAAAATCCACCCCTGAAGTCGGTTACTTCCGCCTTTGTGCAGCCTTCTACCCTCCTAGGTCCAGGCAGAACCAGACCGCTCCATGGTCACTCCCTGCCAATGGGTCCCTTACCTCCAGGCCCCAATCTGGTCACTGTCTGCCAGGACCACATCCAGTACCAGCGCCTCCTGGTCAGTTCCCTCACCTGCTGAGTTAGAACGCTGCCTTGAAAGACATCCAACAACCTCTGTTCCCTGGTCACAGAGGATGTCATAGTCTCCCAGTCTGTTCCTGGCATGTTTAAGTCCCCCAACACCACCACTGCTCCTCTGCCCAGTCTGCAGTGTCTCCCAACATCTGCCACCAGACTGTCCTCCAGCTCCTCCGCCAGGGCAGGGGTCTATACACCACTCCTATTTTACTCTTGCCCCCTTGTTATCAAGGTGACCCAAATCGCTCCACGGTTCCCTCCGCCTCCTACTCCCCTATGCCAATGAAGTTTTTGACTCATCATTGCTACCCCTCCTCCCCTTCCCTCCCCCTGTCCTTCCTGAACATAGTGTAACCCTCCAGGTTCAGGTCCCAGTCGTTCCTGCAGTGGCCCAAGTCTCAGTGACCACTGCCATCCACTGCTCCCTCAGTTAGCATCGCCTGGAGCTCAGGCATTTTATTGCCCAAGCTTCTGGCATTTAGCAGGACTACCTTCCACCCTTCCCTATAGTTCCATTTCCCTGCTCGTGTTCCCATGGGGATTCTGTTTTCCTGGTCTGCACTTTGCCAGTCGGCCTTTCCCGCAATGCTCCAGCTCCCCAGGGGTGGAGACAGAGTCCTCCTTTATCGGCACCCCTTGACAGCCTTTTCTCCCATCCCTCCCTTCACAAGTTTAAACCCCACTTTCACCAATGAACCCCTCTATTTTCAACTTAATTCCCTCCTCCAAATTGAGATGGAGTCTATCTCTAGCATACAGCTCCTTATCCTCCCAGGTCTCCCCAATCCCCCATCAACCCATACCCTCTGGCCTCACACACTCCCTGAGCCACTGGTTTATCTCCTAATCTTCCTTTTGTGTTCCCCACTAGCCCTTGGCACCGGCAGGATTTCTGAGAAGGAAACTGTGCATCCTATGTCATGACAGACCCTGGCAAGCTCCTGAATCTTGCCTGTATCTCTAGCTCGCTATCTCAATGTCATTTGTACCCAGGTGGACCAGTATGTCCGGGAACCCCACAATCCTTTGCCAGCTGATATACCTCGTGCTTAGCCCTGTGCACTGTTAGTCCAGGAAGCATCTTGTTCTAACTAGCTAGGCTTCTCCTCTATCCCATTTGATACCCCTGATCATAGAATCTCCAACAGGAGCACTCTGACCGCCTCCTTTCCTCCATTCTCCCCTTCCATGTCCCTCATCCTTTCTACCGCCCCTCCACCCAGCCGGCTCCTTGTTCTCCCTATCTGGGTGCCACATGCCACCCCTCCTTATTTACCATGGCCACCCCTCCCCTCAATCCTATGCCTCTCCTTCTCCTGAGTATCCTTCTGTACCTTGCTAATTCCCCTCACTGCTGCAACTGGTCCTTCTCCCCATCTGCTAAACTAGCCTGGCTCGTCCTCCCTTCCTTCCTGTCTCCATTTAGTCCCTCCTTGCTTGTCGTGCTCCCTGGCCCTAAACCTCAGCTCCCTTTACTGAATCCTCCTTGTACTTCTGGTCTTTCTCCTTTACCTTCCTCCCAACTGGTCCTTCTTCTTGTGCTTTCTCCGCTTCCCCTGCCCCTCCTGCTCTGATTCACTGCTCCCCATTTTCCTGCATTCCAGGTCCCCCTGTTCTTCCTGCTATCTGGCCCCTGCCTCCTGCCCCACTCCCTTCCGTCTCTAACCACCCCTGTCGTGGCTACATCACCCCCTCATCCCTAGCAGAAGAAGAGATTTGAAGCAGTTACTGAGGTAAGGTCTGATCCACCTCCTGCCTTGCTTCCTTCTGTCCAGCCCTGGCCACCTACCTACTTCCCTGAGAATGTTGTCCCTCCGTCCCTCCTTTGTGAGGGTCCCCAGTTACCTGCCTGCTTCCTTGGTAGTGTCCTTTGGACCCCTCTGCCAAGTCCTATGTGACCCCTGGTATTCTCTGCACTCCTTTCCTATGCCCCACCCCCAGTAGCAGTGCAACCCCACGATGAGAGGTGAGCCTTCCCCAATCGCCCGCCCCCTTTCCTCAGCTGTCTCCCTAATCCCCGCAACCTCCTCCCTAAGCTGTGCCAGCTGGTAGCACACTGGGCAACCACCAATCAAGCCCAGTCCAGTATCAGGCTGCTCCACACCCCTGTGCACCCCACCACCCTCCCAAAGATGCCGGCCCTAATGACGTGTGGTTCCATCCCTTCCAAATAGGTTTCCTTGGGTGAGCCACCAGGTTCCCCCTAGTCCAAGATACACACCTACTGCCTAATCAGGTCACCCACTAATCTTTAGAGACAGTCCCACTGTACACCAGTAACCCTGTTACTAGGTGTAGTACAACACATTAAACTTATAAGGGAAATGAACAACTCCCTAAGCTTTCTCTCTCCCAGCCTTTAAATTCAACCCCAGTGGCTAGAACTACATGAGCTGCACCTGCAGCCTTTTCCTCCAATTGCAGGGCAGGTGTTCCCCTATAAATTAGCAGAATTCTGGGAGGGAGGGTCTTCAGCAGACACCTGACTTGAGAGAGTGTATCAGCCCTGTGTCTCCCCTCCAAGCCCAGCAGCCAAAGAACCAGGCCAAGCAAATCCCACCAAATAGGTTTTAAATCAGAAGAAATAGGCCTCCACCAGTGCAGCCTGTTGCACAGTGAAACATCCACAAAATGAGCCCACTTACAGCCACCAAATCAGTTTTCAAACTTTCAGCAGCCCCAAAACAATACCCTGCTAGCCCCTTAGAAGTAAGAAAGAAAAGAACTAACCTTCTCAAGTAAAATCCACAGAACCTGTAGAAACAACAAGCAGCAGCTACTGTCCTGGAACACAACTGATCCTGTCCCTTCAGTTCTTCTTTCTTTAGCCTCGGCTCCTGGGAGAAGTCTATATTTTTAAACGTTGGACCTGGTTTTTTTGCCTCTTTTACTCCTATTTCGATGGAAAATCTAGCTTATGGGCTGGTTACCTCTAAAATGGGCAAACAGAAAATTCTGCTGCATCTACAGACTTTTAAGCCAAAACCTAGTCAGCAGAGGGATGCTAGGCCTCAACAGCATGAAGCAGTGTCGGAGAGCGGTGATTCCAGCTGGGAGAAGAGACGCTACAAGCTTTGAACACTAATATTGCTCACCTTACATACACCGTTTAGGATATAGATAATAGAAACATAGAATTTGACGGCAGATAAGGACCGCTTGGCCCATGCATTCTGCCCATTTCTACCTACTGGATAAGCTGCAGATCCTAGTTAACCAGCAGCCTACTCCTTCCTACCCCCACCCCTAGAATGGCCTTATGACTGTCCATGCATGCTTGAATTCCACCCTGTTTTTGACTCCACAACCTCCTCCGAAGGCCACTCATGCATCCACAACCCTCTCTGTGAAAAATACTTCCTTAAATTACCTCTGAGCCGCCCACCTCTATCTTCAAATTATGCCCCTTGTTCTTGCACACTCTTTTTTGAAAGATGCTACCATCTTGGACTTTGTTGATTCCTTTGAGGTACTTGAAAGTTTCTATCATGTCCCCCTCTCCCTCCTTTCCTCGAGGCTATACATATTAAGCTCCTTTAGTCTCTCTTCATATGTCTTCCGGTGCAGACCCTGCACCATTTAATTGCCCTCTCTGGACAGCTTCCATCCTGTCTATGTCTTTGCGGCGATTGGGTCTCCAGAACTGCACGTGGTACTCTAGATGGGGTCTGACCAGCTGTCTGTACAGAGGGATAATAACTTCCTGTTTTCTATTGGTGATGCCTCTCCTATGCATCCCAGTATCCCCAGCCCTCCTTGCTGCCCTCTCACATTGCTTGCCCACCTTTAGGTCATCTGATATGACTACCCCCAGGTTCCTTTCCATTTATGTTGTTGTTAGCATCTAACACCCATTGTGTACTCTTCCCTGGGTGTTTGTTTCCCAGGTGCATTACCTTGCACTTCTTAGCATTGAATCTAAGCTGCCATACATTTGACCATTCCTCTAACCTTGCCAAGTCCTTTCTCATCCTTCCACCCCACCTTGTGCATCAACTCTGTTGCAGATCTTAGTGTCATCTGCAAAGAGACATACTATTCCTTCCAGTCCCTCTGCAATGTCGCTAGACTCGATTGGATGGTGCTGAACAAATAATTCAGCAAGCAGAAGGCCCGGCTCGAAGGCAGAAGATGCTACAGCTAAAGTGGTCAGAGAAAATTCACTACTGAGGCAGCGCCTGGAAAACCTTGAGAACCAGGCGCAGGAGAGAAATGTCCAGGTGATTGGACTCCCAGAAGACGCAGGGAGGGTGAGGACCCCTGAGAATTTCCAACACATTCTTGCTGCAGTTTTGGGACTTGTCAGAAGGAGATGCTGGGTTCTCCATGGAGAAGGCCTTTCAGATTACTCCACAATGAGCATCAGGCGCCTCCACTGCTCCACAAACTTTTTGATCATCTGTACTGGAGTGGGGACCAGGATCAATTTGATCATTGTTGGTGGCATGGCAGATCCAACGACTTAGATATGGTGATTCGGATATTTCCTTATTTCTGGACTATCCTGCAGTATCTGACCTAGAAGGAAGGCTTTTGATCTGGTCCGGAGTTTACTTAAAACATTTAAGGTACAACACCAACTACTGATCCCAGCTAAGCTTCTGGTATCTTGGAATGGCGAACATATCTTTTCAACAACCCAGTGGATGCTGATAAACTGGTACAGATTATTGAAACAGAGATGGCAGAGGGCTCCGGAGGTTGGCAGGCCCTGATTGTAGGTACTGTGGACTTGTATGTTTTCAAGGACTGAGATTGTGAGTCACAAATGTGGCACTGAACATTCTGTGTTCATAAATTGTTTATAATACATGATGTATCAGATGGTTAAAATGTCGTTGGATGTGTACTACTTCCTTTCTGTAGTTTTGGAACAATACTTTGGGTCGATTACTGGGAGGGGAACATATATTTCACCCTTTGGTTATATGCATGGAAGGAAACAATTGGGCTGAATCCCTGTGGTGCAGTTGCTATGCTGTTTTGGTCGAGTGCACCTGATGTGGTGACTTCTGCCATTGTTACCTTCAGGCGTCTTCTATGATTTTCAGGTGGTAGCCCAGCGCACAGGCAGAGGTTCTTTACTGCCAACAGCTATTAGCTTCTGCTGTAGTATTTTCAATAGAGGTGCTATTAGTATGCCCTCTACCCATGGATCGAGAGAGCTGATCCTCAGCTTCACCAGTTAAGCAATGTGGAGTGTGATCTGTATATATAGTTCCTCTGCTGGAGACTCTTAGTTTTTCCTCCTCTCCCTCATTGGATGCCTCTGGACATTATCATCAGTTTAGATACCTCTGCTGCTTTAATATGGTTTAGGTGATCTGGCTGATGCAGTATTTTACATGCATATCTGAGCTGTGATTTAATGACTTCTTCTTGGTGTTGTGTCAGCTATAAGAGATGATTAACTGTGATTATTGGGATAATGTGATAGTATACCTGAATGGAAAGCAGGAAACGATTTGATTGACTCTGTATTAATTCATCCTGTTGTAGCTCTGTGTTGTATGCCTTCAACATTATTCTTTGGGATATGATTTTACATCTGGGTAATTCCCTATGTAGTAACACAGGGAAGGGGTATTTCACATCCTATATGATGATATTCTTTTGATTTTTATCGTGGTTGTACTGACCTTCTGTGGATAACACTTGTAAGTGTTTATTGCAAAAATATAAATAAATAATGCAAATAGAAATATGAGGTAGTACCATCCTAATACAGTAACAGTATGAATCTAGTATGCACAGGGACGTGGCCCCATCGCGGCATTAGTAGATATCTGTCTCTAGAGCTCCACAAGACAGAGCGTACTTTATACTGGAAAATTAGCCTAAAATCTGTTAAACTTCAGTAAATAATGTGATTGAATGCTTACATCTACTTTTCTGCAATAACTGAGAGACTTTAAGCAAAACTTATAATGATGCAACCAAAGAATCAACTTTCAACTGAACCACCCGTATCAAAGGCCCACAACACGTGGGCGGGGAAGATCTTCATCGAGGTATCTCTTGCATCAGGCCACACCTATGGAACATCAGGCTCTAGGACCACATGGAAACTTTTCTAAGCTGTACCACTAGGAGCCATCCACGGCAATGTCCACGTCACCATCCCTAAATAAGTGTGGGCCTGACCCTCCTCAGTTCTTTTCCCACCATCGACCAGTGCTTGTTGGATCTCTGGATCACCGTGGAAGCATCTACGCAGTATTTATTTCTTCTTTTACAGTTTTTTTCTTTTTGTTACTAAAGTGACCTGCCTCCTCCGTTGCCCTCAGTGTTTTCAACTCGTGTTCACGGCGGCAACCGGAGCCTAATTTTAGTGGACTATGCCAGGCAGTCGGCCTCCTGGTGGACAAGACCCTTTCCTTCACTCAGCTTGCTGGTCTATTTTAGTGGGATTCTTCAGGCTGAAACAGACCTTCGATTTCGTGGCTCGTGCTCCACCGAGCTGTCCGTGGGTTGAAACACCCATCATCTGCAGGAGGGGTATGTCCTGTGGGGTTCCTTCCTTCTCCTCCCCCACGCACATAGGCAGTGGCTCTCTTGCCTTCCCTGCCAACAGTTCTTCCTTCAATGATAGTCAGAGTGCTTGCCCTGACGGTAGCACAGAGTGCCTGTCCCGTCAACTGCCCTTCGAAAGCCTATCGATGGTGCTCTTGTCAGTGCCTTCTGGCCCTGATCCTCTCTCTCCGGGCCAGGCCCTGTTTTTCAGGGCCTTTGTTGACATGGTCTTTGGCACTCCTTCTGTCAAAGCAGTGCTTTTATCCTGCGGTGGCACCCTGACCCCCCATCACTGGGGTAGCCATTGACATTTGGGGTTCCTTTACCTGCCAGCTTATGCTCCTTCCCAGCCCATCGATGGCATCATTGCTCATCCTCTCCAACAAGGCACCCAACTGCACCATGTTTGACTCCCTGGTGCCTCGGGGGTGTATATCCCCAGCCATTCCGACTTTGATCTCGGGCATCAGCGATGCTCACTGTGTCCTTCTGGATAAGGACAGGGGCCAGGCTGCTGTGGTGAGCCTTGTCAGCTTTCCACTCCAGCTCAGTTCCTCTTGGAATAGGGCTTTTTCCCAGGCTACTAGAACTGTGCCCTCCTGGGACTTCCAGTGACATCACCTCGGATATGGCCGCTTAGCTGTCGTGCTCCGTGAACCTCCAACTCCTCTCCTCACTAATTTAACTAGAAAATTCTGATAAAAGTACCAGATAGCAACAGGAGAAAGTAATTAGCTAGGTATGGAAATGTTGAACTGGTTCTCAGTTTTACTACAGGAACCAGAGGAACGGAGGGAGACACATCCGAATCGAGGGCCTCAGCCTCCTCACAGCACGCTTCTAAATCCAAAACCCCTCCAGATGTGGAGCTCATTTTAAAGTAATAATAAATCCAACAAAGGCACCTTGGAAACACAGGCAGAGTCAACGATGGAAGGTAAATTGGAAAGAATCGTCACAGAGCTTCGTGGACATAAAAGCAGAGGTTAAAACATTTAAAGAAGCGGTAACAGAAATTAAAGCGGACATACAGAGTTTGAGACAAGGGTTACTGTTTTGGATCAACATCAGTCCTCTACCTCTTCACAAATATCCCAGTTACAAGATCAGTTGAAACAAGTAATTCAAATTTGCAAACTTACTACAGAGAGACAAGAAGATTCAGAAAATCGGCAGAGAAGAAATAATTTGAGAATTTACTTGGTTCGGAGGGGCGGAAGAGCGGGATATAGCAGACTTCATGGAAACATTACTACGCACTGCCCTAGTTCTGATGTGGATTTTCCTTGAGTTTGAGACAGTGCATAGGGCATTACGCCTAAACCTACATCCCCTCAGCTCGCCTCACTCTATAATTATACGCATTTCAAAGTACACACCAAAGAGTTAATTCTGAAAAACTTGGGCACAAAAGAAGGTTTTCTGTGGCACTATCGGATATTCATAGACAATGATTGTGCCCCATACACCTTAAGAAAACAAAGGGAGTACATTCCCTTGTTCCAAGTGCTGCACCAGAATAAGTTCAATTTCAGAATGCCATACCCTGCATTATTGGTGGTTCAATTCCCAGAGGGACAACAGATTTATGGATCGGTTTCAAGCCTTACTGGACTTCCAGAAATGAAACCTCCGATTCCACCAAGAGCTGAATTCCTAAAAGACCACTCGTACGATCCCAGGGAGGAAAATGCACTGATCAGGGCTCACAGTTGCAGCAGACTTTGGACTTTCTTAAAAGCTTACACAACATGACCTACCCATAGAGTGAAGCCTGATCTGTGTGAGTCCTTCCATTGCTGGGGGCTATCCAGTGAGTGGTACGCCCCTGGCTGGCTGTCTTGGCGGATCCCCTGAGATGATTGAGGAGAGAGAAGAGAATTGAGGGCCCAGTGATGAGGCCTCCTCAGTGTCCTAGTTTCACTCGGTCACCAGGAGTTTATACTCAGTGGAGGGGGTCAGCAGGCAGTCCTGAACACAGTTGAGATACTCATTAAACCCCAACATAATTTAATGAGAGGGTGATCTCATCTCCCCAATGATATAAGAATATTGATAATTGAGGGATTCCCACTGCCTCTTTATAACTGAGTTCTGTCAAAGTTGATCTCCGTGCCCTGGCAGCCCCTTTCTGATCCGGCCCTGCTTAATGGATCTTATACAAGCACTAAGATATTCCTGCTATAGGGGAGATCATGACTGGAATATGTGGTGAGCTTGGAGTGGAGGGAGGCCGGGGCTTTGCCTGGGTGTAGGCCCATGTAGCCCACGGGTACCTCAGCTTTATGAGCCAGACCCAATTAGTGGAGCGTGGATCGTATGTTGTGGAGGTCAGAATCAGTTGGGTGGGCGGTTGCACCTGGACTGATGATTAACAGCTAGTGGCTTTGGGGCATTTTCTACCAGCTCGAGCCTGCCTAATGAGGGACCCTCTTCAGGTTTATCAGCGGGTGATCTGGGGTGCTTGGGGACCCCACCGTGCCTGAACCTGCTTGTTTTGAAGATGTGAAAGTAGTTTTGTGTTCTCAGAGAAAGCTGCTAGTTGAGTTGGGAGGCGCTGAGGTGCCTCGGGGGTGCCGCCTGTGGGGTGGCCGTCCAGCCCTGGTTGGGAGGATGATCAGTCCAGAAGATCAGATAAGACAGTTAGAGGGCTGAGCTTACCAAGGCTTGTTGTCTCAAGGCCATCAGATTTTTGGACTTTGTTCAAGTTAATATGTGCAAGAGACACCAGTGACCAAGGGAATTTTATTAAGAGAACTAGTTTTCCTCATTTAAATATGATATTTGATTTGACTAATCTAGAGACTTACCACAAGGGCAAGTCTGTCCAGATACTGAACCATAGGATAGAATACATTCCAATTAGAACAAAACCTAGCAACTCTTTTAAATTTTCTCTTTTTAAAGAAGGGTTACACAGGAGTTATGAGGTCTTTGGGGTGCTGCACCTTAGATATTCCCATCCTTCTCCTTATTTAATCTAGACCATACAGGTCAATACCCTATTTTTCTACTTTTATTCTTTATTTTTCTTCCTTCTCTCCCTTTCCTGTACCGTTTTGGGTCCAGTAGTTCCCAGAGGAGCCCCAGGCTAATTTGTGTATCGCTCTCTTGGCAGCCTCAAGGTTGCTACAATTAAGTTGGCTAATCTGCTACCCAGGCCTTCTTCCTTTCATTCTTGTAATCAGGGTTGCTGTCAGTGTCAGGGGTTTACTTACCGTCTATGATCAGGCTCCCTTCCAGCAACGTCGATAGCCTCACACCCCACACACACCTCCATCAACACTGAGGCCCACAGCACCATGTTTGGCATCAGAGTGCACTGGGTGGCATACATCCCTGATCATCTCAGTTTAAATCTCTGACATTGGCAGTGCTCCTGCCTGTGCAGTAGGGCAGGGTTAGCTTGAGAAGCAGTCTCGCCCCCACTGCATGGACTCCTCCAAGAGGCCCCAGGGATGGGGTGCGATCTTGGCCATGGGCTTTGCTTCCCCACGGATTCTTAATGTCACTCCCTCACCAGAGAAGTGGGCAGAGGTGCCCATTTATAGGCTACCACAGACCAAGGCCAGGGTCAGACAGCAGAGCAAAGGATGCAGAGCAGCTTTGCCGACCCTATCCTCCTCAACAAGTGCCTACTCCAAAACCCTAGAAGAGGTGTGGCTGCAGCCACTGGACTGACCTCAGCATTATTGCTTCCTGGTCCCCACCCTCCAGCATTTAATTCAGAGGTGGGGGCAGGAGAGTCTGCCTCTCCACGGGACCAGTGGAGTGGGGTTACCATAGATGCTGGGTCCTGCAATCATAGCACAGGGCAATGACCAAGCACTCCTGGAGTCGCCTCCAGGTCTCTGACCAATTCCCTCAACTTATCTACTGAGAACCATAGAACCAATCCACCGGGAACAAAGGAATGGGGTGGTTCTATTCTTGCTTCTAGTCCCCATATCCACAGGGGACTTAAGGTCCTTTCTGGCTTTGATGGATCTGACTTCTGTCTTCAATCCTCCTTTTCTCTGATACATAGAACCCGATCAAGCTCCAAATGGAGGGCCACCTAATTCTGGTGGCCCCATTCTAGTCTTATTGAATCTGCTTCCATATTGCAGCAATTGGCTGTAGAACCTCCAGATCCCCTGCCCTCTGCCAGGACCCGTTTTTTATTTATTTATTTATCAAGTCTAGGATTACAATGCCTTTGAGCCATGGCTCTTTTGCAAGGTTCCACGTCAGAGAAATACAAATTATGGGGAACATCAAGACAGGCATTACAGCAATGTGGACATTGCAAACAGAGTACAGATTAATACAGTTCAAGGGTAGCATTGTAACAAGGCAGCCAGCAGCATTTGTCCGAGAAAATAGACAATAGATAAGAAGTGCCAGAGTCATGGGAGAGGAAGAGGGTAGGGGGAGAAGGAATGTAGGAAGGGTGGCAAGAGGATGAAAAGTGCAGCACTGGGTATACCAAGATGTGAGGGTAGAATCCAGTGAGGAGTGGGGGGAACGACAACTAGAGCAGGAAAGGGAAGTGGAGAAACAAGGTTAAGTTGGGCAGTCACAGGAGCTGTTGGTAGTGAGATAGTCCCAGAGCCTAGTTTAAACATACCAGTAGTTGGGGCAGAGGAGATGGTTGGGCTAAGGCCATTGAACCAGAGTGGTGCTCGATAAGCAAAAAGCGTTGTCCCTGTGAAGTGTGACAGTGGGAGACTTTCAGTAGCTGTGAGCGTGGATCTCCTAAGGCACCGTTTATAATCGGTGTTGTAACAGAGTTCTTGTTGACACAGGAACAGGTAAACCTAGTCCATCCGGACCTCAAGTACCTCCATCTGCATTCATGACTCCTGAAGACGTAGTCATTGCCCAGTTCGATATTTCAGAAAGTGGCTGATGTGTGGTGGCTGCCAGGAAACCCTCCACCAGGGCCACTTATTCAATGAAGTGGAAACGCTGTGCTATATGGGCCACTTCCCATCATCTTGACTATTTCACCTGCCCAGTGAACCAGGTTCTAGAGTATCTGCTGTCCTTATCTGATGCAGGACTCCAATTCTCCTCTATTACGGTGCACCTGTCTGATATATCAGCCCTCCATGTGCCTGGTGATGACGTACTGTGGCCCATCGTTTCTGAAGGCATTATACATACAAGTCTCCTATCCATAATTTGGTCCTGGCTTGGGATCTGAATTTTGTTCTAGAAGCTGACGTTGCCTCCTTTTGAGCCAACCACATCTTGTGAGTTAAGCTTTCTGTCATGGAAGCATTATTTTGAATTGCTGTACTTTACTGCTTGAAGGATTTCAGAGCTACAGGCCCTCATGTGTAAGCAGCCTTATTTGATTTTCCACAAAGACAGGGTGTCTTTACGTACCAACCCTAAGTTTCTACCTAAGGTGGTGTCTGAATTTACTTTAAATCAATCTATCCACTTTCCTGTTTTTTACCCAGAGCGTGCCAGTCCAAGGGAAGCATTTCTCTATACTTTAGATGTGCCTAGAATTCTCAGTTGCTGCACACACCATACAAAGGACTGCAGAAAGTCCTCTCAGTTGTTTTTGTTTGTTTCACCCCTGGGAAAGAGGACATTCCAGTTTCTAAACAGTGGTTGTCCAAATGGTTGGCCAACTGTATTACTTTATGTTTATGGGAAGTATGGTAAGGAACATCCTGGTGGGTTCATAGCCATTCAGCTAGAGTCAAGGGCCACTTCTGTTGCCTGTTTCAGGAATGTGTCAGCTGCAGAAATCTGTGCTACTGCATCTTGGAGTACTGTCCACACTTTCATGAGACACTACAGTCTGAACATTGCCTCTAGAAGGAGGGCAGGATTTGGCCTAACTGTGCTTCAGGGCCTTTTTCTTAGGCTTGGCCTCCTGCCACCCAGACCATCTCACAGTCAGAACTGCTTCGGGGACTCGTTCCATAGTTGTCACCTGATGAAAGAGAGCCTCAAGGGAAGAAGGGTGAACAGTTACGTAAGAACTTGTCAGACCTGTTGATCTTCGAGGGAATCTCTTTCATCAGGTCATGCTGTCCCACCCTCCCTTCCCTATTCTCAGTCTCCATGGCTTTCTTGTTGCTCTAGACTTTCTTATAGCTGGACACCTCCTCGCTCTTCTTGGTTCCCTAGAGAGAGACCAGGCAAATGTGTCTCCAGCGGGAACTGAGGGAGGTAGCGGGCCACCCATATTTTTATGTGCAGGGACGCTGGCATAAAACGTCGGCATGGACGGCCCTACTAGACTGCTAGAGAAAGGTTTCTGTGTGGTCTTAGTACCTTAGTGGCTATAAGTTCCATAGGTGTGTGACCTGATGAAAGAGATTCCCTCAAGATTATGGCAAGTTCTTACATAACTGTTCCTTGCCTTTGCCAGTCCGGATCTCATTATCAGTGCTGTTATTTCATCACATCCTGCAAAGTGAGGGATACCACTGAACAGAGCTTGTGCCTTGCCTTACACTTTGAAGTATGTGGAAAAAAAGGTCTTGAGCTTTGAAGAAGCCTGCTGTCAACAGGTACTCATGTGAGAGCATGTCCTTAGCAGCTGGTAGCCACTTCCTCCTTGTACTTAAAACTGTATTCTGCATGTTTATTTTGGCTTCATTACTCAGAATTAAAAACAAAGATTAGGAGAAACATCTGGCCTACTTCCCATTTTGCAGTGTGTCCTTGGCTGCAGTTTATATACAGCTTCCATGTAATACTCCCACCCTTTTTCTGCCCCTAGTGCCCCTGCCAATGAATGAGATGTTTAACCAGAGATGGAATCATTTTTGTTTTCTGTAAGATACGCTCACTGAAAACAGTTAGCCTTAAAATCTGCTCATGGCGTACTCTGCCTCAAAATGTGATGTCAGTTTTATGTAGCCATTCTATTTTCCATCGCTAAAACTACAGCGGATTGTTGTTAAAGAACATATAAAATATAGCAGCTCTTAAATGCATAAGGAAAACATTTAGTGCCGAAAAAGAGATCTGTCTGCCAGTGACAACCCAAGTGTTACACTGATTAATACAACCAGATGTTTGGAATCACCATAAATAAACCCTTCCAAAATGACAAAACAGCTTTATAGAAAGCAGCTGTTCCCGACTTCAGCTTTCAGAGAAAAACAATGCTCAAACGTTTCCAAACTTGACACCACTTGGTTTTCCATTCAGCATTGTCCAACATCACAATTCTTTTATCCCTCCCCCAAAAAATAATTTGTCCATGAAATCCCCATCTCTCTCTAACAGTTCCCCACTCTTCCGCAGCACTTGTTGTGTTTGATGGCAGTGTTCGGTGGCATATATTGGTAAAGACAAGGCAGCAAGCATGCTTATTATGAGAATAAAAATGCTGAAATTGGTTACAAAAGGTATGGGTAACTATAGAAGGAATCATTTATTGAGTTTATTTGTTTAATAACCTCGACTATTTCTAGTGCCTCACCTCTTGTGACTTCCTTTGCTTCCTAGATCTGGGAACCTGTATATACAATGCACCTAACTTAGGCACTCTTCGCTTAGTTCTTTGCATGCTTCTGTATGTATGGAATTCTACAGTTACCTCTGCACCATCTACCTCTTATCAGTATAGTCATTGTATGCCCCCTTTCCTATCGATGCATTTTTACTACCAAATGGAATTTTATTTTCAGATATGTTAGGATTGATTTCTGTTTTGTAATCTAGTTTATTACCTGTTGTGATATTTATATGTAAACTATAGTTCTGTACATAGGTACTTTCAATCTGTCAATAACTATGTAATTAAACTATATTTATTACGGAATGTATTTATTCTCTGGGTCGCCCTGAGAAAGGGACAACTTTGTCTCAATGGGCCTCCCAGTCATCAAAATTCAAATAAATAAGTAAGATACATTAGACGTACAGATTTCAGACAGGGAGAGTTACAGTCGTAGTCAAAGACAAAATGGACAGTATCATCAACATGGAGCAACATTCGGAAAAGTAACAGTAACTCCAGTAAGGAAAATACAACAAATACACAGAAAACAATGGCAAGGAGGTCAATGGAAATACGACTAAAACAGCAGCATAAAGTTTCTACAGAACACCAGTACCTGAAAGATTTATTTATGTATTTATTTATTTATTAAATTTTGTTAACGGGTAGGCCCGCTGGGCTCAAGATCCCTTTTCAGGGGCGACCGGGGATTGTTACATAAGGTTTGAACATACAGACAAGTTTCACAGAGTCATACAAATCATACAGGGTTACTAAGACAGTATACAATTTCCCAATTTTGTGCAAGAGGGCAGGAGGTACATTGTATTAGTTGGTACAGTCATAATACAGTGCAGTGCATTTGTTGCAAGATACAGCAATTCAAATGATGCGTATGGTCTGCTGGCTGGCTGAGAGTAGTGCAAATAATACAGGGTTAGTGAATACACCATATAGTTTCTGTGGACAAATAATATGGGGTTATGAATACATACAGTTTCTGTGGCGGCAACAAATACATTATAGTATAGAATACAGCAGTGACGTCAGGTGGAGAGGTGAATAAGTGCTTCTGTGTCTACAGGAGGTTCCGTGACGGGGGTAGTGAACCAGCTTGCCGATGTTAGTTGTTACCCTTATAGGAAGTGGTGTCTAATCAGTATGGACTGATATTAGGTGTGATTGTCTTAGCTGTTGGGGCAGTTGCAGGGACTTGGTTTGTTATTGTGAGCACGTAGGCCCCTTTGAAAGATGGCTAATGTCGGTGCCTCCTGAAGATGCCTGGGAGATTGTTCCATGACTCCGGGGCTAGGTGAGAAAGGATTTCTCTCCTGCAACTGTGCAGGTCCAGGAGTCTCAAGGAGTTTTTGTTCAGGAGGCCGAGGCAGTTGTCTGAGCTGGGCTCAGCAAGTAGTCCATTCAGGCCTGCCGTGGATGGGCTTCCTGGAGCTTATAGGTCCAGTTTAGTAGGGATACTGGAGCCTATTGTCCAGGGATGGCCAGTTGACTATATCGATGAAGATAACTGATGAATGAACACAGGAGGTAACAAACAATGGTCCTAGGTTATAATAAGTTAAAGTTAAGTAGCTTCTTCAAACCTGCAGAGATAGCTGACCTGAACCAATTAACAGCAACTTTATCAAAATAGGACAGTGCATCCTCCCAAAAACTGAAGAAACCAATGATACTAAATGCATAGTACTGGCAGTATTGAGAACCTACAAGAGTAAAGAATTCTGCTCTTTAAGGAAAGAGTTTGAATATTGGCATCTAAGGTGATATATTGAGATGGAAAAGACCTTGCTTCAAACAGAGCTATTGATTTGGGCGAGGAAGAGGACTTTCTTTCAGTGAAATGCGCATGTAGGAGATCGAAACTGACAGGGAACCACAGTGTACCATATGTTTGTGGATCTTGCATCAGAAGGAGTGCAAATAAAGAGGAATATAGTCATTTAAAGTCAGAAGTGACTCCAGGTCCATCAAGTCTACCTACCTCTTGCTTCATATGCAGGGATGAATCCATATGGGCAACACGCACTAATTTATAGGAATTCTATGTCAGCGTAATTACTCAGGGCACTATGTGATTCCCTTAGTTAGAGAAATGTGTCCAGGCTACCCTTAAGGGATGTACTGTCTTCATATCCACTGCCCCACTGTTAGGCTGTTTCATTGGGTTCACCACCTCCAGAAGAAATGCCTCTTAATGGAGCATTAATTGAAGAAAAATGTGGATATCTGAACTCACGCGGTGTTGGCTTTGTGCTTTTCCATAGCCTTCTTGCCTCCCTCACCTAAATAACATCACTTGAGGGTACCTTTTCTCTCTAGCTACGCTTCAGTGCAGAAATCGAATAGCTATTTTGTTATAAAACATGCAGTGATTAAAGGGCCATTTACATGGCCACTTTTGCACCACAGCAGCCCAAGCACTCAGGTTGTTCCCATGCAAAAGTGGCCATGTGGACATTTATTCAATCACGGTAAACTGGTTGGTGAACCTGTCCTGGAGCCACTTCTATTTTGAAAGTGCACTGCAGAGTGGCAGTGTAAGAAGCCTTGTGGACAGGCTGTGCCACTCACTCCAATGAAGAAGGACACTTCCAGCATACTCCAGTGTCTGCAGGGGACCATCCCTAGACTCATGGCCCTCTAAAGCATGTCTTGTATCTGGACTGAGAAGGCCATGTCAGCTTGAATGATGATCTCATCAAGAGGTCAGTGCTCTGCTAGCACAGACTGCATCAGGGCTGAAAGTGGCTGTGTATATAGTGCTATAGAGTCACTATGCAGGACAAATTTGTGCAGGAATTAAATATCTTCCATCATGAGACATGCTGATACAGAGTGACACTACTGGACAAATCTATGCAGGTCACTTAAATATCTTTCTGTTATAACGCACGCCTTGTTGGAGAGTGATACTACAGGGACAAGTCTGTGCAGAGAGTGGAATATCTGCTTTGTTATAAAACATGCTGTGATAGAGAATGACTCTAGGATAAATCTGTGCATGAAATTAAATAACTATTCTGTTATAAAACATTGCATTACAAGGGTGTGACACTGTAGGACAAATCTACTTAGGGATTATATGTGTCACAATTATACAAAGCCTATAATTGCTATAAAAAATGACAGGGATGCAGTAGAAACAACGATGATGCAGAATGCCCGTGGATAGATGAAAATGCAATCCATGTACCTGTGTTTTGTAAATTAATAATTGTTACATTACACACAGGTTGCATTTAAATGCTCTGCACCAGAAGCAGATTCAAGGAGAGAACGCGCGAGAATGCGGCGTTTACTGTGAGCGCTGTTCGAGGAGCACATTTTAACATCATTATCCCAATAACCACATAATGCAGTGCATCTAGTTGTTTAAAGGTGCTCCTGGTATTTCTAACACAAAAGCAGCTCGTTCAGCCGCAAAGAGAGTTGAAATCTGGTGCTGAAGTCCAGCGCGCATGCGCAGTAGCGGCAAATTCTTGGCGCATGCATGGGATCTTTCCTCCGGTGCTATTCATGCGCTGGGATTTCGAACCAGATTGCAACATTCTTTTGCAGTTGAACGAGTGCTTTTTTCTGAAAGAGTGACAGCATGTTTTGAATTGGTGGGTAAAGGGCTGGGATAGAGCGAGTGGACCTCCTTTGTTGAAATCAGACGTGGCTATGGTCCTGTGCATCCGCTTATCTGCGCAAACAGTAACTCCTGTAGTCAACTGACATTAATCAGTAGAGACCTGCTGCCATTCTCAGAGCTGATGATCACAGGTAACCCAGCAACAGCAGGTCCACCTGAAAGACTGCAAGCTGTGTGGCCAGCAGTGGAGTCAGATAATAGATCCCCATAGAGGCTTTGGATGAACTAGAAGATTGTCTTGCTAAACCACTCAACCTGTTACATTGTTTTAGTTTGCAAATCAGAACTGCACACTGGTGGCACCAGGTGCTGTGTGAAGACTTGCCTCTTCCCAAACCTGTCAATGTATCATGAGACGAGGCCATCATCTCTGATTTTAGAAAACAACAACACCTCAGTGGTGTTGGCTGTACACTCATCGGTCCTGCAGTGAAATGCTGATAGGGTCCTGGCTGGGAGTATCTGATTACTAATGAATAGAGAAGTGCAGAGTGGGAATCTAATCAGCTTTGGGGTGGGTGGGTGTCTGTGTGTGTGTGTGTGTGTGTACATGCACACAGTGCATACAGTATTGTGTTTGAGTGTTTTGTTTGACAACAAACTTTCCATGCACACACTGACATACTGGTTCAGCTTAAAGTGTGCAGGGTTGATACCAGAAATTACTGGAGAGGAATGTTAAAACTTGACTGCAAACACCCTTACTGTAAAAAATGGAAAAAGAAAAAAGAGTACTGTAAAAGTAAACAAAATTAACTAAAGAGCAACTTTGTATGTAAGCAATAACACACAATGGGGTGTGGGTTATGCTCTGGTAAACACATGCCCAGGGGAGTGTGAGGGCACGAGGTCACAGGCAGAGTGCCTTACTGCTCCCTAGAAGTGAATTCATTATGCATAACCCACACCCTGGAGTATGTTACTGCGCTTGTAAAATTGGTATATGTTGAAAAACTGTGGTATGTATTAAAACATTAATAAAATTTTAAAAATGTTTTATTTGAAATAGTCCCTCCACTTTCCCGTGGGGGCTGTTCCACTGTTGCTGTCACTAGGGTGCTGTGGTGTGCAGCAGGTTGCTGCCATAAACCGCGAAAGCAAGACTGTGGTCTCTAACTGTCTTACTGGCAGCACAGTACTACCTGCAGTAAAGCTTTTCACAAAAGTCCTAGTGGTCTCCTTCTGCTTGCTGATCAGGAGGGAGTTCCACAGTCCATGATACCTGGTGCTGAGGAGGGGAAGGGAGCTTGGGAAGGACAACAGGATGATTTCTAAATAAGAATAGCACTTTTAAGTGTTGTCACTGTTTTTAGTCACTTTATGCTACTGGTTTTATGCGATTTTCATGTCTGTTTTTACTTTTTTCTAAGTAGGCAAACAAGATGGCAGATTTTGTGGTATGAAGCCGGGTGGTAAGGATATTGTTGGCAAGTCAGTTGCTGTTTTGGCACTTATTATTTACTATGGTATAAGCAAAAAAAAGGCACAGCTGACAATGGATGTCAGCCAATCAGATTCCTTTACTGTCTCCACCCATTTTATAATAGATGTTAAAGCACCTGACCCCAGATAGGTCAGAAATTATTCTTATGGAAATCTTAACAAAACTGACCAAACTCTTCAGGTGTATGTAGGCTTTTTTTCTTTTGAAATGAACTATTCACTGTATAAACGCATGAATGTCAGTAACTCATCCTATAGCATCTGGTGCAAGAATAAAAAGACTTGCATCACAGTGGCCAGGACAGCATTCAGAATATTTGCATGTGCAATTTGGTTGTTGGTGCAAAGTTTTAAATTTTTCTTCTGGCTGACCAGAATCATAGAGATGTAGAAACTGATGGCAGAAAGATTTATTTATTTGAATTTTGTTGACGGGTAAACCTGCTAGGCCTCGGGAGACCCTTTTTCAGGGCAAGTTGACCTGGGATTAATTACAGAGATAATTCACAAACTGCTGAATACAGTAGGCAGTGGACTGGAACAGCAATAGTTCAATGCTCAAGATTAGTTACAAGGGCACACTGTGGTACAAATACATACAGTACTCAACATTTAATATATACTTTTCTCTAGGGCGGATAACAGTACAGGCTGAGATCAGTTTTCTTTAGCAACATATTGATTTAACAGATTGTCCATTAAGTTTGCCCTTAATCTCACTCCGTTGACCTTATGTGTGGTGACATGTTCACATCCTCGAGTCTCGCTTTTGCCCCCCGACTCACGTCTCTTTCTAGGATGAGATCTCTTGTTTTCTGTATCAAATTAGATCTCATCTGGCTGTTTAATCATCAGCAATAGTAATCCTTTTTCTGCTTGTTTGTGCTTGATTTAAATATAGAAACATAGAAGTTGTCGGCAGATGGGGACATTATGATCCGTCAAGTCTGCCCTTGGTCTTGGATTTATGATCCACGTGCTTACCTTGTGTTATTAGGATGTACTTGTTGCTTGTATTTCGTTACTTCATTTTGATAAAAATTTTATTGGAAAAAGAAAAGATGGCTTCAGAACTGAGCACAGCACCGTTAAATGGGATCTTTGCTTCTTGATGCAACTGAGGCCCCTCACCTTCATTTTACCATTGTGCTTCATGGTGTTTCTAGCAGGGCTTGGTTGCATTATGAACAACTTTAGCAAATCAATTTGTTAGTGTTTTGCAAACACAAAAGTAAAGCTACATTACTCTTACCTTCAAAAGCAAATCTCAAATTCATTTCAGTGATTTTGTTGCCATTTGCCCCTTACATAGACAGGCTGTACACCACAAGAAGCGGTGCAGAGCAACTCAGAAAGTTACCTCTGTTGTCTTGTAGAGGCTCCCCGCACCGCACCCAAAGTGAGTGTTTGCTGAAATGGCATTCCCTGTTTTATGGGTTCACCATTGCTGTATATCATTCTGTGCCACATCCAGTGTCAAGGTAATCTCCAGGGAGCACTCACATCAGTCCTAGTGCTTTCACAGGCTGCACATCATAACCATCCATACCCGTCGTGAGACTCGTGCGTAGCATCTTAAACCCAGGTTCAGCTAACTAAATCTTAGGTTACTAGCAAGAACGCTGAATTCAGGGAAACTAGTTCATTTTCAATGTAAGGGCTAAAAAGAACTTAAAAAGTGCTCCGAAAGTGGAGCCATGATACTGGGCAGGTGCTTATGAATATTCATAGCCCAAGAGCTATGAATATGCATCAATGCCCATTTCCAAAACCAGGTTCTGAGAGGAGGAGGGGAGTCTGAATACAGCAAGACTCATTAGAAGAAACAACATTACTATGGTGAGTAATTTTCTTCAAACAACATGAAGTCTTGCTGTATTCAGACGTGAATGCAGACTACCAAGCAGTTCCCTATGGAGGAGGGAATGCAGAACCTACTTTGGGAAAAGGCTCTGCAGTTCTGCTGTACCAAACCTAGAATCACTCCTAGCCTGGGCGTCAGGGAGTAATGCTTGGTGAAGTATGTACTGTTTTCCAGGTGGTTGCTTTACAGATCTCTAACAAAGGTATATCTCTGGCTGCAGCTAGAGAAGCAGCTATACCCCTGGTTGAGTGAGCCCTCAGGTCTGAAGGGGCATTCATATCCAACTTGTCATAACAAAATTGTATACAAGAAACAATCCACCTGGAAATAGTTCTCTAGTGGCAGGCTTACCTTTCCCCACTTCACCATAAGTGAGAAACAATTGAAGACAGTAATTTCTATGGGCCTTAGTATGCTCAATATAGTAGCCAAGGGCCCTCTTAATTAACATCCAGACTGTGTAACCTTCTTCGCTTGAAGAAGAAGAATGGTCAGTGAAAACACAGGGAGAGATATAGACTGGTTCAGATGAAAATCTGATACCACTTTGAGCAAGAACCTCCTATTGGTTCTTATGACCACTTTGTCCCTATGGAAGGAGATGAAGTTGGGTTCCACTGACAGAGCCTGTAACTCACTAATCTACCTGGCAGAAGTAGTAGCTACCAGGAACACAGTTTTCCAGGTCAAGTACTTCAATTGCCTGGCCAGGGGTTCAAGGGTGGCTTTATTAGCTGAGCTATGCAGATATTAAGATCTCAAGGTGAAGTGGGCTCCTAAAGGAGGGTTAATGTGAGCCAGACCTTTGAAAAACTTTCTGAAAACAGGATGAGATGCCAGGAAACAGCCCTTCCTGCCGAGAGGAATGCAGAGACAGCTGCTAGATGAACCTTCAGAGTGGCAGGCCTAAGGCCTAAACCACTGAGATGAACTAGATAGTCTAAGGTTGTGGAAATGTCTGCAGAATCGGGCAGGATGCCTGTCTGAGAGCACCAAATATTGAACTTTTCCATTTGGAGTTGTAAGTTTTCTAGTGGAAGGTTTTCTGAGACCTTCAGAATATCCAGAACTCCCTGAGAAAGAAGTAGAGCTGCATATTCTAACTCTTCAAGAGCCAGGCCTTGAGACTGAGAGACTGGAGATTGGGGTACCAGAGCCGCCCTAGGAGGAGGACAGGAGATTGTATGTCCTGGGCAGAGACAGGGATGTGACACTGACAAGGACAGCAATAGAAGATACCAAGGCTGTCTGGCCCAATCTGGAGCCACCAGTATCACTGTGCAGGGTTGAGTCCTGATCTTGATCAGAACTCTGAACAGCAGAGGGAAGGGAGGGAAGGAATAGAGAAACCTGCCCTTCCAGTCCAAAAGAGAACATCCTGGGAATCGTCCCCAGGACTGGAGGTCTGCAGCAAAACAGAGGAAGTTGATGATTGTCTGGTGCTGCAAAGAGATCTGTCTCTGGAGTACCCCACCTGGAGAAGATGACTTCAGGATGTGAGGATCCAGGGACCATTTGTGGTGTCCCTGTGAAATTCTGCTCAGAGCATCTGCTAGCACGTTGTCCTTTCCTAGAAGGTGAACTGCTACCAGAGAAGTCTGAAGAGATTAGGCCAGAGACCACAGCTTCATGGCTTGTGCACAAGGCCGAGGACTGAGTGCCTCCATGGTTTGTTGATGTACCACATTGTGGTGGTGTTGTCTGTTCTGACTTGGACCATCTTGCCCTTGACTGAATCTGAGAAGTTCTGCAGGGCTAGGAAAACTGCCCTAGCTGTAGGAGATTGATATGAAGGAGAGACTGCTGGGAGACCAGAGCCCTTGAGCCGTCAGTGCTCCCAGGTGGGCTTCCCACCCTAGGAGAGAAGCATCTGTATTAGAACTACTGATGGGACTTGAGGAGAAATGGAAACCCTTGTCTGAGGTTGTCCTGGTCCAGCCACCACTGGATAGCTTGGACCAGAGTCTGAGTCAATGGAATCAGTTTGGTAAGTGAATCCTTCTTTTGAGACCAGAAAGACCTCAGATGAAACTGAATGTCCCTCATCTGGAATCGTGCTCCCTGCACCACTGCAGTGGAAGCTGCCATGTGGACCAGGAACTGGAGGAACTGTCTTGCTGGGCGGCAGACCTGAGGTCGAAGGAGGAAGCAGATCCACTAGGGCCTTTACTCTTGACAGGGGAAGGAAGGCTTTGCTTATACAGTGTCCAACTCAATGCCTATAAAGGTGAGAAGTTAAACTGGTTTGAGTAAGACTTTGGAAGATTGAGAAGAAACCCAGGGGCTGAGTAGGTCCTGGTAGTTTGAAGAGCTGACTTGACCTGTAAAGGTGACTGACCCACTAAAAGCCAGTCGTCCAGATACGAGAAGATGGTGATATCCTGTCTTCTGGGGTAAGCCACCACTAGTGCAAGGCACTTTGTGAACACCCTTGAGCGGATGTTAGTGAATGGCATTGCTCTGAATTGGTAATGGCCTGAAGGCAACTTGAACCTGAGGTATCTTCTGTGGGAGCACCTGATAGGAATATGGAAGTAGGCATCCTTGAGGTCCAGAGATGCTAGCCAATCCCCTGGCCTTAGAGAGGAAGGATTATTCCCAGAGTTACCATTTTGAATTTGGGCTTTGAAATGTGTTTGTTCAGATACCTTAGGTCTAGGATGGGTTGCCTCCCTGTTTTCTTTGGGGTAAGGAAGTACCTGGAATACAGTACTTTTCCCTTGTGTTGAGTCGAACTTTTCTATAGCTCTGAGAGCTAGAAGATAGGAAACTTCTGCCTCTAGGGCAATGGTTTCTGAGACTTATGCAGGTGGAAAAGACTTGGCCCTCTTTTTGGAAATTTTTTGAAGCTGAGGGCCAGTCCTGGCTTACTACTTCCAGGACCCACTTGTCTGAGGTCACAGACTTCCAGGCCTGGAAGTAGTAAGCCAGCCTGCCTCCTACTGGAAATGGGAGTCGACCCAGGCTGACGATTGGGGTGTCTGCTTGGCAGGAGCCTTACAATGAGAGGAGGAGGGAGCAGCCCTACTCATCCCTCCTACCCTCCCTATTAAGAACCCCTCTGTGGAAGGGGAGAGGAGGCCTGGCTTGTAAAAGGCTTTGAAAGGGCCTCTGCCCTCCCCTAGACTGTTGCTTGTGCAGAGTGGCCTGCCTTTCCTTGGCCTGAGCATCCTGCACGTAGTTCTGTATTCATCCATTTTCTTCCTGTAAGCCTCTGTCTGCTCCCAAACAGAGAGTTACCTACTACAGGAAAATCCATGGCCTTAGTCTGGGTATCCTGTGAAAGGCTAGTACATCTGAGCCAAGTATGTCTTCTGAGAGACACAGATGTAGCCATGACTCTAGATGCCACATAATTGAGTCCACAGCAGCATGAAATTGCATTTTGGATGCCTCAATTCCATCAGCAGCCACCACCTCCAGCTCCTTGGCTAGCTGGGAGAGGCCTGTTTAGCCAGTTCCAGAACCGTATCCCATCTGGATTTCTGGTACCTGGCTGTGTAGGCCATATAAGTAACCTACCTGAGTCCCAAAGAGAATGCCAATACTGTTTCTTGGTCATGGCATCCACTTTCCTGGAGTCCTTGTCCGTGGGTGTGAAGCCAAAGGAACGTTAGCCCTGTCACAGGCTGTAGCCTGCACTACCCCCAACATGGCTGCAATGACTATAAAGGAACTCCGTAGTTGAGCCTAATAACTAATACCTCCTGTCCATTCTCTTATCCACAGGAGGTATTGAATAAGGGGTGTAAAATTGAGGTACCTAAAACTGTTTGTTTTAGGTACTCTCCCTCTTCCTTTGTAAATACTGAGCAAAAATATTTGTTTAGTATCTCTGCCTTTTCACAGTCACTCTCTGCCCACCCTCCTCCCCTTTATTAAGCCTCACTATCCCTCCCTTGGTGTTCCTTCGCTCCCTGATGTACCTATAAAAGGTTTTATCCCCTTCTTAACTGAGTTGGTAATTTTTTCTCGGTTTGGGCCTTTGTTGTTCTTGACTGCCTTCCCAGAACAGCAAAGGCCCAAACCGAGGAAAAGATAGCTAAGTAGGTGACTGTGAAAAGGCAGAGATACTAAACAAATATTTTTGCTCAGTATTTACAAAGGAAGAGGGGAGGTACCTAAAACAAACAGTAGAAACACTCTGAATACAGAAGTTGAAACCAGCCCATTTACAGAAGAAAGGGTTCTGAAAGAACTCTTAAAACTGAAGGTAGACAAAGCAATGGGGCCTGATGGGATTCATCCCAGAATTCTAAAAGAACTAAGGGTAGAACTAGTGACACCACTGACTACCCTCTTTAACAAATCATGGGAGGATGGGGTGGTACCGAGGAATGGAGGAGGGCAGATGTGATTCCCCTTCACAAAAGTGGGAGCAAGGCAGAAGCAGGAAACTACAGACCTGTTAGTTTAACCTCAGTGGTAGGGAAAATTATGGAATTTGGCATGTCCTGATTATGACTTTCAGAGATAAAGCCAGGGGTTAAACTGGGCAGGAGCACACAGGAACTCAGCTCCACCACCTCTTAAAAATTGCAAGACAGTTGCACCACCTCTGTCATTTTAATCCATTGATTACTACTGAGAGTTCTACCACCTAAAATTAGTTCCACCGCACAGAAATCTAAATGCAGGTACAGTTTCAGAGTTCCCACCTAAACATTTCCAGTTTAACCACTGGATAAAGTTTAAACCTCTCAGCCATCCCTTCCTAAGAGCAGCGGTTGAATTAGAAGTGTGAGAAAACTGAAATAGTGTTTTCAGATTTGTTATGGACTGTTAACATGGATTCATATTAATTTTGTTTTGAAATCGGAAGAACAGAATATGGAACAGTCCTTTTCGATGTCGGGTAGAGGGCTTCTTTGTCGTAATTATGCGTGCCCCCCCCCCAATGAGGGACAACTGAAACCTATTGGTATGGAAATGTGGTAACCCAATTTTAGAGCGAATGAAACACACACACACTCCTCTCCAGCTGCAGACACTGTATCTCCCCTCTCCTCCTCCAGTGACACCCCTTCACCCTAGAGGAGCTACCTGTTCATCCTCCTACAACCAGCCTGAAACAAAACAAAATGATTTAACTCCTCGGACTACTTGCTATCAACAGTGATTCAGTAGCTTAATACACTGAGTGGACCGTGGCCAGCTGGCAGAAAACCAAAGTATCGCGCACCACCAACCCGCTCTGGCTGTTCAAACAGGCCAACATCGCTGAGAGACTCTTGTTCTGACCGGAACGCTGTGAAGGTTTGTCTAGTTCTGTGCTGTGAAGGACTAGCCATTGAGTTCTGTAATGTTCGATAATGAATGCCCCGGTCTGTTTTTTATATTTCCAGGGACAGGGCTCTCAAAATGGGACAATCCTGGCATAACCAGAATGGGTGGCAATCCTAACCCTGGGTTGCAGGGGTGGGGTGCGCATTTTTTAAAAAAAAAAAAAATCAACAACAGCCTGCAATGTGGGGAGGGTGCCTCAAATGGCACCCCTGCAAGACATCCAATGACTGCACATCAAATTATCTGTTACCCACAATGTTTTCCTACTTACACTGTCAAAGGCCATCCTTAAACATTCTTTTCTACTACATATTTATTTATACGATGAGACAAAACCACGCATTGCTGTATAGTTGATCTACCTTTTTTTATTCTTTATTTTGGTGGGTCCCTCCTGTCGAATCTCAGCCCTGGTCATGGCCCCTAGGACTTACCCCACCATCTATGGCCGTCCTCCCCAGTTACCCCTGGAGTGTGGGTCCACGGCATCGGACCCCCGTGATCCAAGCCGCAGAACTAGTGACTGGTGGGGAGTGATGGTGGCTAATCGAAGCCCAGGAGGGCTTCACCTAGACAGTGGACCCACCCGCCTACCCCTTTTCCAGTTTTCTGTTTCGGAGGTGGGGTGCGAATGATGCCAGCGTCCACCCTGCCTCCTTATGTTCCAAGAGCCGTAGCATGAGCAACTCCCAGCCTCCGCCAGGGATCCTCATTACGCCAGACACTACCCCACCCTCCCCAGAGAAGGAGAGCCATCCATAGGATGCTCCATCCTTCTCCCCGGCTGGCTCCTACAGCGATCTGGGTCTGTTCCCAACCTGGGTCACTGGCATCACAAGCAGAAATCCAACCGCTGTGCTGGTGGGCGGCTTAGTTGATCTACCTTTCCTAAAACCATTTTGGTCTTTTCAAGTCTGTCATTTGCTTCCAGCTATTGCTCTAATCTTGTGAAGAAGATGCAACAAAAATGTCTTTGAGTAGTATTTATCAAACTTATAGGGTGATACATCTGTGGGTCTCTTAATAAACCTTTTCTATGAATAGGCAGTATAATTATATTTCCTGCCCAAGAGGCTGGAAATGTATATAACTACAGGATATAATTATGTAGGTGGTGTTACAGTGGAAGCCACCAGTCTGGGAAGAATTTAAATATATCTGAAACCAACTTATTGGGGCCTGGCACTTGCCATACTTAGTTTTTAAGACGGCCTCCATGATCTTAATTTGTAAGACGAGATGGGAATGGGATATGAATTTATAACAGTACTCTTTTGCACTGTCAGTTGTACCCTGTCACAAGATTCTTCCTCAGGATCAACATAAACCTTTTAAAGGGCTTTTCAAATTGGGCTGGTTGAATATAAGTATTAAGAGACGAAATGTAAGAATTACAGCCCTTGACTACCAAAACCCAGAACTGTTTAATATTATTTCTAATGCTGCTTGTTATAAGCTTTCCCATAATCGTTTTCTGTGATGCTGTTTTCATGAGCTGAAATTTTTATATTGCTTCCGTTCACATTCAGTAACTGTAAATTTGATACGGAGTTATCTTTCCTGGTCTTTCTTGCCAACTTCATTAATTCCATTTTGGCCACTTTACTTTTGTTATTAAACCTGAAGTCAGACTTCACATGATTATTTACCTGTCTAGGAAGGAGAGGGGTATAAATTGTAACAGCCCCTCCCAAAAATAAATTCCTTGAGTCTGATTCAGAATTGCATGGGGCACACAATGGCACTTTCTCGTCAGCTCTGGTGTGCTGCCACCGAATTTACAATGTACAAGTATGGTTTTGCATCGTAGGGTGCAGCAGTCCATTCTTCAAGTGCAGTCAGTGCAAACTACCAATCCAGATAATCTCGGAGATGCTACACTAGCACTAAGTCTGCAGCAGAGGACACCCACCCTATACCCCATTCAAGAAATCCCTGGTATCCAGTTGTATCCGCTTCCTCTTCCATCACAGTAGCTGCAGTTCCTGGAGACCAGTGCCCCTCCCATGGTTATAAGCACTAAAAGCACATTATAACTTATGGAACTCAAGGTGTCAAGACAACCAGTGACCTGTAGGCCATTAGCATGGTGGAACAGATCCAAAACAGCAACTTGGTACAGGATACTGGTAGAAAATGCTACAGCTCACTTGAGGTCCAGTGACAAAGTGCTGGAACACTACAGTGATCCACCAAGCTTTGCAAGGACAAACCCCAATACGTGTATGCTTCTAAATGCAGAATTTATTCAAAGCAGGTGAAAATAGCAACACCCCAAGGGTGCCCCATTTTCAGGCATGCGCAGGTGACCTCGCACACGCTGGAAGAAGTTTATGTGAGTTTGTCAAGCTGTCACAAACTTGTCATGGGGCACAAAGTAGTCTTTTGAAACCTCTTTGTGAATATGCTTTGCATTTGTGCATCAGTCTGTGTTTTGTTGTTGGCTCCCTCCAGCTGTTGTCTCACTCTTCTCTTCCCCATATCCTGGATCTCTCTAATGTGCCTGTGATCTTGGCACTTTATATCAGAAAAATGCACGGTACTGCTGTTGTGTTCTCTGTGCATGAAAGCGTAGACAGCCCACTACTGCCATCTACTTTGAAGAGCATCAACAGCAAGCAACAGCTTCTGCTAAGAAAGAGATACACTTGGGATGTTTGTAACATCTACAGGCAGTGGCGTGAAACAGTAATTTGTTTAGATTTGCTGTCTTTCACTTAAATATTAACCAAGTAGGTCTTAAGAGTTTTTTTAGGTAACAAATTGTCTGTAGTGCCACTGACAGTCCCATATTAAAGCGATGCACAAAGTGCTTACTGTTCGAGGCACAAAAGGTGGTGTATTGGAAGCTGTATGCTAAAGCCCTGGGCAGCGCTGACAGGTTTCCAATATGTACCAGTGAAGCACGGCACAAAGCCCGAACTCATGTGTAAGCACAAACCATGAGATTTACCACACACTGAGCACTACCCCACACTGAAAGAGCTGGGACATTTATGAGGCAAAACCCATGGCGCTAAAGCAGTGAACTGCAGTATTTGCACATAGAATGCTAATGGCCCTACTCAACATGCAAGGCTCTAACAGCTCCTTACCTGGAAATCTACATGTCATTATCATGGCACATTGTTCTGTGTAGTGAATAGAGGCGCGGGCTGCAGAATACAACAAAGCTAGCCAGTTCCACAGGTGCTAATTCAGGATAATTTATGCATATCAAAGTTTTGTAGCAAGGAAAATATATTTAAATGTCTAAAAATCACTAATTGGCTAAAATATGTTAATGTACCAAATACAGTTCTCTAAATGAGTAAAATAATGATTTTTCTGTATACTGTACATAACATGATAAAGCGAACAAAAACTTGATTCAGTTCCTTGAAAAGGACAAACAAGTTCAGGGACAAAATGTGTGATTACAAGAACATTTACATAAGAACATTAAATGATGTTTGTTAATGAAACCGAGCATTATTAAACATTGTTTCTAAAGCCCGCAAATGAAGAAAATGGACTGAAGTATGTTGATGGAGAAGCCATTCACTGAGACAGTCCCTGGAAATAAAAGGCTGTTCAAACACTTGAGAGATAAAAAGCGTACATATCTGTAAATGTAGCGTATTTGCATTACTGTGGACCTTTTACAAATCATTCCAAAAGAATAGCTCTTGCTGATAGCAGCTGACTCGATTATTGCTTTGTGTACTGGACCTGCCTACTTTGACGAGTGGAGTGAGGCTCACTCTCTGTGAGCCTTAAAGTAAAAGCTGACTATAGGCAAGAGTATTTTAAACATTGCCTATGTCCCGTAACTCCTGACTTGATAAGGATTCCAACCAGGAGCTCTATTTGCATATGTAAATGGTTCAAACTACAGGGAATTGTGAGGCACTGGCCTGGGAGGAACAAGCTGATCCATTGATCCTTGGGTTCCCAGAGGGTTCTGCCACACGTGGTTTTCTCCGTCAGAGCCAAGATGATGATAAAACTCAAATATTATTGTGTAGATTGCCATATTAACAGGTGTGGCAAATCACATGTACACTTCGCCTGTTGAGGTAGCAGGGGATGGGCTAGGAGGATTTCTTGGTCTTTTCTTCCTCTTGTATCCCATAATGCGCTAGTTTCTGAATAGCATTATAGCATTTCCAAATGTCATACAGCAATGTGGAATAACCTTAAAGGGGACCTAATGAAGGGACCTGTGGTCCTGCTTATTATGACTTCTACAGTGTATACCATTCTTGATGAGATGTTAAACCGAGGTCCCATCTGCCTTTTCTTGTGGTTGTTCAAGAGAATGTTAGTTACAGGAGCAGTGGTGAGCAGTGAACTCGGAGGGTTAAACTCTAAGGGAAAAGGGAGGACAACAAACAGAGAGAATGGGCCAGTTATTCCGAAGGTGGGGGAAGTGGTAGGGAATGTAGCCCACCCAGCCAAGGACTTACAGTGGGGGAAGGAAAGGACCTTGTACGATATCTGAGGTTCTAAGTGAGGAGGGTGGATAGCAGGGGTAAGGACTGTAAAGAGAGGCAGCAGGGAGAGAGGAGCCAAACCAGAGTTTATCTCTGAAGTAGGCACAATGGGATAGGTGCCCATCAGCCAGAGAAGGGAGAGAAAGATGGGTGTAAAGGGAACATGGGTAAGTGTTAAGAGGACAGATTTGGACAAAATGGCAGAGGAGTAAAAGTGGGTCCAGCATGGCCAAGGAGGATTTGGATGCAACACTGTAAATCTTATTTAGGTAGTCAAATACTGGTAGGATCATTTTGAGAATAAGCTCACTGTGGACAGGGAGGGAAGACGGAGACATGCAGACAGCCACAGTTGTGTGACAACTCCCCCATCAGCCACCTCTACCACTGCCCAGGAGATGAGGGTGGGTCAGGGCCGGGGTGACTCCTGTGTCATGGGGTAGCCCTATGTCACTGACTAATGAGGACTCTGCCCCGCCTCATCTAACCTGTCCATTTCTTTGCCTCTTCTGAGAGTTCATTCCAACCTGTCACCACTCTTTATGTGAAGAATTGCCCTCTTATCTCCCTCTGAACCTTCCCCACCAGCTTAAAGCAGCAGTGAAGAGAAACTGGGCACAAAATTGATCCTACCTTTTTACACTATAAAATATTCCAAGCATTTTCAGTTTTATTTAGTGGTAACATTTTCTAGTTCCACCAAATTTCAGTATTTTATAACAGTTATATTTTTTGTCAAGAAAAAGCGATGCTGCCACATTTGGCTTAGACATAGCATTGTAGACTTGGCCTGGGTTAGGATCGAGAGAAAAAAACTCATGGTGCATTGCTAAGATGGGATCTAGAAAAGATTTGACAGATATGCTAATATTCTTAATAACCATACCTGAAACTAAACTTTATGGGAAAAAATGTCATTGCTCTACTGCTTTAAACCAGGGCCCCCTTGTGGTTTTGTTCCCACTAAGTCTAAAGAGGGTTTCGTATTCATCTTATTGATACCCTTCATGTACTTGAAGGTGTCAATCATGTCACCCCTTTCCTTCTTTCCTCAAATGAGTGCATGTTGATCTCCCTTAGCCTATTCTCATATGACTTACCCTGCTGACCCTGAACTATTTTTGTTGCTCTTCTCTAAACCAATTCTAGCAGGTTTATGTCCTTTTCAGGTAGGCTCACAAGTATCATATGCTGTACTCTAGGTGTGATCGCATTAGGACCTGCAGAGTGACAATATGACCTCCTCCTCCTGTTTGTGATTTCCTGGCAATACAGTCTAGTATTTTGTTGGCTTTGGCTGCCACCTTCCCACAATGAGTCGACTGTTTCAAGTCACTAGTTATGAACACCCCAAAGTCTTTCTTCTTCTGATTTAGTTACCAAGACCCCACTCCCACCTCCACTGTAGGCTATACTTGGTCCTCTGGTTCCTTTTGCTATATGCATGACATTGAACTCAAGCTGCCATATTACCAACCAGTTCTCTAGCCTGATTAGATCTTCCTTAAGGTGTAGCACCCATACATCGAATGGGAAGAACATCCCTCCCCATAAGCTAGTGGTCAAACAGGAGTTCAGCATGTTTGTAGTTCATTATCATCACCAGGTAAGGAAAAGGTCCGGCTCCCATATGACGCTTAGGGAAACGCCAGACCTCGCCCAACAACTAACACACTGAAATTGGCCAATGGAAAACCATGTACACAATATGTTCATAGTCTGGGAAACAAGATCCTAGACCTGCAGGCAATAATGACAGAGGCTAAACTGGACATAGTAGCCATTAGCTAGACATGGTTTACCAGTAGAGAAGAGACCGAGGTGCAAAGGGGTGGAGGGCTCTTTATGTCAATGAAAATATCAAGCCACAGAAATTCAGAATACACATAAGGAGCCAGAAGAACTGTAGGTCACCCTGAAACAGGAAATGGGACAGCCATACTAACTGGGGTTGTGTACAGACCTCCAGACCAGGGAGGAAATAGACACATTACTATTAGAAGATGTACAAAACATGACAGCTAAAGGGAGGTTCTGATAATGGGAGACTTCAACATGCCAGATACAGATTGGTCAATACCAGCAGGAACATCTGCCAGAACTAGACACATGGTGGATTCCCTGCAGGAGGAGGGCCTCAAACAACTGGTACAACAACCCACAAGAGACAGGGATATCCTAGATCTAGTACTGACTAACAGGGAAAGGATCTCAAATCTCCAGGTAGAAGGTCACCTGGGGCCAGTGACCATCACATGGTATGGTTCAATTTGGCCACTAGAACTAAATCATTCTATTCCAAGGCAAACATATGGGACTTCAGAGGAGCTGACTTTGATAAGATGGCCAACAGAGTTAAGCTAGCCCTGGCAAAAGAAAAAACAGGTGAGGGGTACAGGCAAAGTGGGCAAGCATTAAGGATACAATACTTGAAGCAAAATCCCATTGTGTTAGAGAGAAAAGGAAGTGCAAAAGAAGAAGGAAGCCACTTTGGTTCTCAAAACAGTAGTAGAAAAGGTCAGAGCCAAAAGTCTGGCTTCAAGAAATATAAGGGAACGCAGCAGGATGAAGATAGGAGGCATACCAAACTTCCCTAAGGGAAGCACGGAATACAGTAAGGCAAAGGCCCAAACCAAGGAAACACTAGCACAAACAGTAAAAAAAGGTGACAAGACTTTCTATAGATACATTAGTGAAAGGAGAAAGTCCAGAGAGGGTTACTAAGATCAAAGGGGCTAAGGGGCATGTGAGGAGGAGTACCATGTAAAAGCATCTATCCTAAATAGATACTTCTGCTCAGTATTTACTGAAGAGAAGGCAGGGCAGGGCCCACAGCTCAGCACCATAGATACAGGGGGAGAGAGATGTGCACTAGTCCCTTCACAAAGAAAGGGTCCAACAAGAGCCTCGATAAGCTCAGGGTGGACAAGGCAATGGGACCTGATGGCATACATCCCAGGGTACTAAAGGAGCTAAGGGTGGAACTAGCAGAGCCATTATCAGAACTGTTTAGTGAGTCTCTGAGCACAGGAGAGGTCCCAGAAGACTGGAGAAGGGATCATGTGATCCCGCCTCCACAAGAGTGGTAGCAGGGAGGAGGCAGGGAACTACAAACCAGTCAGTCTTACCTCAGTAGTGGGCAAGATTATGGAGACACTCTTAAGGAAAGGATAGTGCAACACCTGGAATCCATAGGAGCACAGGATCCAAGACAGCATGGGTTTACAAAAGGAAGGTCCTGTCAAACTAATATCGTAGATTTTTTTGACCGGATAACCAGAGTGGTGGACCAAGGGGAGCAGTTGATGTCGCCACCTTGACTTCAGCAAAGCTTTAGATACTGTTCCACATAGAAGATTGATTAATAAGCTGGGTAGGCTTGGGGTGGGTCAGAAGTTGGTCACCTGGGTGGCAGACTGGTTGACGGGCAGAAAACAGAGAGTGGTGGTAAATGGGATACAGTCAGAAGAGATGCAAGTCACAGAGTGGGGTGCCTCAGGGCATGGGTGTAGAGCAGGCATACTCCATATGCTCCATGTTGTACACTTTTTATTGAAGGGGGGCAGCAAATAGGCCTTGAACTGCTTCCTTATTCCATAGAAACAAAACAGAACCAGCAGAACCTTTCTGTAAGTTTATTCATATTAGTCAAAACCAGAAGGATTGGTCACTGATACTGTCTTTGCATCCCAAGGGCGATATAGTCTTACAGGGTCTGGGCTGGTATATTGGTGTCTTAAGGAACAATGCATGGCATCTGTATATACCCTTGCATGGGGGACAGCAACCAGTGTCATGGGGTACGAAAGTTGTATTTATTGTGCCAAACGGGCAACAAACACAGTCCTGGTGTACATATTTATATTGTCTGGCTACACCCTGCCTTGGGGATCAGTTCTAGGGCTGTCCTCTTTCAATGTCTTCATCAGAGACATTGCAGAATGACTTGAGGTAAGGTTTGTCTGTCTGCAGAGGACACCAAGATCTGCAACAGAGCAGATGATCCAGATGGGGTGGGCTGACCGAGAAGAGATCTCGATAAACTAGCAAAATGGTCTGAAGAGTGGCAACTGGGGTTTAACGCAAAGAAGTGCAAGATCATGCACATAGGGTAGAGAAACCCTGAAGCCACCTATAGGCTGGGAGGGAGTTGCTGGCAGTCACAAGGGAAGAAAGAGACTTGGGCATCATCATCATCTTCACCGATGACCTGTAATCATCCAAGCAGACCACTAAAGTAGTAGGTAAGGCTAGGGGAATGTTGGGGTGTGCTAGTAGGGGTATCACAAGTCGGAAGAGGGAGGTAATAATCCATCTTTACAAGACACTGGTTAGGCCCCATCTGGAGTACTGCAGTACTGGAGGCCACACCTTCACAAGGACATTAACCAGATTGAGACAGTGCAGAGAAGGGCAACCAGAATGGTGCAGGACTGCATCAGAAAACATATGAGAACAGATTAACGGAGCTCAATATGTATATCCTAGAGCAAAGGAGGGAGACACGTGATATGGTCGAAACATTCAAACACCTTAAGGGCATTAACAAAGTGAAAATGTCTAACATGTTTCAATATAAGAAAAGTAGCAGAACAGGAGGACACAGCATGAAATTAGAGGAGGCATTAAGGGGTCATATGAGAAAGTTATTTTTCTGAGAAAGGGTGGTGGATGCATGGAGCGGCCTACCTCAGGAAGTGGTGGATATGAATACAATGCAGGGCTTCAAACAGGCATGGGATAGGCATAAGGAACAATACAGATGAGTATGGATAGATAGGCCATTAACAGAGTAAAGGCCACTGGCACATTCATAAGGTAGAAAAGATATGGGCAGACTGGATGGGCCTTGCTGTCCTTATCTGCTATCAACTTCTATGTTTCTATGTCCTGTATCTCCTCCACTGTATCAGCCCTGCCACAGAGTTTAGTGTCATCAGCAAAAAGCCAGATTCTGCTACTTATACCTTCTTCCATGTCATACATTAAGCGACACTGGGTCAAGCACCAGTGCTGTGGAACCCCTCCCTGAACTCCCTCAAGTCTAAAAGCACCGCCTGACTACCACTCTCTGGGTTCTACCCTTCAGAAAGTTCACCACGCATCTCGTAAGTTTCTCCCCACCCCTGATCCTCCAGCTTTGTTATCAGCCTCATGTGGGGTACCAAGTCAGAGGCCTTGCTGAAGTCCAAGTGTAGGATGTTGATAACTTGGCCTCTGTCTACTGTTTTGTTATTCAGTCAAAAAGTTGATCAGATTAGTTTGGCAGGATCTTCCCAACATGAATCTGTGTTGTCTCCCCTCCTAGAGACCATTTGCCTCCAGCAAACCTGCCAGCCTTTCCTTAAGAATTGTCTCCATAAACTCACCCACAGTTGAGGTCAGGCTGACCAGTCAGTTGTTGCCTGGGTCATTTCTGGGCCCTCTTGTGGAGTGGCACAGCAATGCGTGGTTTCCTTCCTCAGACACCTCCCCAGTTCCAGTAAACTGTTGAACTGTCCTGCCATAGAGCGTGTCAGTTCCCCTGCCAGCTCCCTCAGCACCATCAGATGGACGCCATCTGAACCAGGGGACTTATCGAGCCTGAGTGCCATGAGCTCTTTTCTCACCATGCCCTCTGTGCTCCCTTCTTCCCATCCTCACTTCAATGTTGCGGTACCCTGCCATCCTTCTCTTTCGTGAAGACAGAGCAGAAGTATTTGTGCAATATTTCCGCCTTCTGTGTGCTGTTTTCCACCCTTCCTTCCCCTTTTCTAGTCTCACAATACCATCGTTTTGTCCCCTGATGTATTGGAAGAAGGCTTTCTCCTTTCTTGATCCCTTCCTCTAATTGCAGTTCCTTCTGGCCTTGGCTAGTCAGACTTCCCTAACTGCCTCCTTTGCTTTCCCTAGGTATTCATTCCTCCCTATCCACATCCTTATGGGTCTTCCTGAACTTTCTACATGCAGCCCTCTTTTCCCTGACTGCCTGGGCCACTTCCCTACTAAACCAACTTGGAACCTTGGTTCTTGAGTTTTTTCCTCTTAGCATGACACACTCATTTGTGACAGCTGCTATCCTGCTCTTAATGATGAACCACTTCTGATCCACCACCATCTCCTTTCTGAGGCTACTCTAACAGTTCATCAATCCATCTTCCTGAAGTCTGCCTTTCTGATGTCCATGGCACTAGTCCTAGTATTCACCCTATCCCTGCTTATGTCAGCATTAAATCAGACCATATGATGGTCATTTGCTCCACCTTAATGTCGCTTCTCGCTGGGAACCTGAGGTTCCAGGTCTTAACCTGATCAGTTCACACATTGTTAGGAACTCTGTTCCAATAGGTTGTCTTTGAAATGTGTCATTAGGGATGGAAGAACCAATTCAAATATGTTCAGAACTTCCCAGAACCTCTTCCATTTCCTGTAAAATAACCATACCAGAAGCTACTTTCCAAGTTCTGAAAAGATTTCTGGTAATTTTGTCTGCTTGCACACACGCAAGAAACATAGTGCCACCATATGAGTTTTCGTAGGTGTGTCACCCAGCTTCCAATGCCCTGGCGTTTTTGCAGGCGCATACACCGCACAATGAATGTCCGAGCTGTCTATGACAGCAGTTCGATACAGTGACGTACAGTTGAAAGAGAATGACCGCTACAATCGGCGTGGTAGGAGCAGGCAATTTGGATACTGCCGTGCCAGCAGTATGCAAATTGCCTACATGTCACCACCTTTAGCAGTCATTGTCTTTGAACTGTATGCCACTGCACCACCCATTGGCATGATGCCCTCCCTGATTATTTGTGTGCTGAGGGGTGCCCAATCCCCTCGGCACATGCACACCCTCCCCAAGCACACTGTATGTACAAGGGGTGCCCAATCCTCCTCGGCTCCAGTGCCCCACCCCAAAAACAAACTTCAAGGTGCCACGCTGGGAGCCCACCCCAGTGTGACAAAAGTCTGTATCATCATGTGCTCCCCCACACTGTACGGCCAACAGAAGGTGTCCAACCCTGTTGGCTCCACTGGCTCCCCAGACAAACTTCCAGGTGCCACACTGGGAGCCCACCCCAGCGTGGCAAAAGTTCTGCATCGTCTTTGTAAAAAAAAAAAATCCTGTAACAAAAGAAAACGATCCTCGTTGACTCTCTTGCCCTCCTCCCCAACCCGCACCCAGCCTCTGTGCACCCCACCTCCCCACACCCCTCTCTCCTCATACTTACCTCCGAGGCCAGGCGCGATGATCTTTGGTGGACCGGGAACACATCTGCACTCTTCAAAGCCGACGTGAACTGAAGAAATGCTGGTAAGCTGTATAATGGCATAAATAGGGGTTTTCAACTTTGTTCATATCTCAGTCATTTTTAATTTTGCACCAAATTTTCAACATGGGGTTCTTGGGATCCCATCTCATGAATTCAGTCACTGTCATCTGGTTATTCGGTCCCGAGGTGATTTTGCGGTCACGCGCAGTATCACCTTTCGGACTGATTAACAAAATGATAGTGTCACTGTTCATGAGGTGGGCTTTCAAAAGCCTATTACAAATTTGGTGAAATAATTCCAAAAATTACTGTTTTACGAAATGCATGCTGTGCAGTTTCCAAAGACACTGCAAGTTCGAGAATTTATAACATTTTCACTCCAGATTTTCAACATTGGCATTTTTCACACCTCCTTATGAACAGCACAGCTGTCATTTTTCCCAACCTGGTCAAAATGTGTTTTCGCACTTCTGGTCCAGAATAGTGCGGTCGCTGTGGGAAATCAGTGTTTGGGACAGATTAAGAAAATCACAGTGACACTGTTCATGAGCAGAGGTCCTAAAATGCCTGTGTTGAAAATTTGATGACAAAAGTCCATAAATGACTGTATTACGAGTGTGCATTACGTTGTTTCTATGCAGACTTGTAAATTCACGTAATTTGTAATATTTTGCTCCAGATTTTCAACATTGTCATTTTTCCACACATCCACATGAACAGCACAGCTGTCATGTTTCACATCCTGGCCGAAATGTGTTTTCACACTTCCTACAGAATAGCACGGTCGCTGTGGGAAATTAGTGTTCGGTCAGATTAAGAAAATCACAGTAACACTGTTCATGAGCGGAGGTCTGAAAATGCCTATATTGAAAATCTGGTGCAAAAAATCCCCACAATAATTGTATTACGGGTGTGCTATGCACTTTCTATGCACGCCTCCTGACTTCAGCTTTTTATATTTTCACTCCAGATTTTCAACATTACTATTTTTTACACCTCCTCATGAACAGTACAGCTGTTATTTTTCAGATTGTGTTCAAAATGTGTTTCGACCAGCTAAAATGGCACGGTCACTGTGCAAAATCACCTTTCGCTAACAATCTGATAGTGTCACTGTTCATGAGGTGGGGTCACAAAAGCCCATGTTGAAAACTTGGAGTAAAAATACCAAGAAGCATGGGGCACTAGAGGTTTCCGACCATAACGCCCTACCCTGTGGGACTGACAGGCATCAGGGTGTAACTTGGGATTGTCGACAGTAATGCTCATGCCATTTCTCACTCACCCCTGCAGCAGTGACTGGCATCGAGGTGCACCTTGACTCTTGGCCCCAGACTTCACACCATTCTCCTATACTGCACCCATTTCAGTGTATTTTCTTATGGAATGAGATGAGTGTAAAGCCCGAACACCTAAGGCACACCTTGACACTTGTCAGTGGCTGCAGGGCACGGTGAGGTGAAATGTCATGACCGTTATGGGTGACGCACCCAAAGACACACCCCTATGCCTGTCCATCTCTGCAGGGTGGGGTGGAGTTGGCATCAGTTAAGTACATCACTGCCATTTCTATACTATATCTGTCTAACTCCTGCACTTCCACTGCTAATGTCAGCAAGCAGACATTCGGCATTGACAAATGCTTGTTAAAACATTGTTTTGAACAGAGGCTTGCACAGAGTCCATAAACTGGGGGGTGGAGGGGCACCAATAATATAATGGACAGTGTCTTCAGTGCTAGGACATCTGGAGCATACTCCCCAGGAATATTTAAAAAAGAGGCATTGTAAATAGTGCATTTTCATGCATATTAAACCTCAATAATGTTGCTAGCCTCTCCTTTTAAAGAAGGCTGTTTTTCAGTTTTAGAGATCAAGAAAGCCCTTCACTTTAAATCTATTTTTGATTTTCAGTTTTCTAAAGATAACGCATTTATCCTGCTCACACCAGAAAAACCGACACATAGCAAGAGCATCGTTCTGCAGAGCTGAGCTCTGCATCACTTCACACTGCTAGAGAAACTAATCTCTGTAGCTTGCCAAGTGCAGTTAGAAGAGGTGCTAATTGGGTGGTGATACTGCCCTTTAGAAATCTGATCCAGGACTGGCTCCGTATTTGTGCCACTGCTGCCGAATGCCAGCCAAGCCTGCCTAGTCTGATCGCATGAATATGATGTTGTGCAGAACCATGTTTTTATTTTAGTTTTACCAGGAAAAGGAATAGGCCTCAATGTCCCCTTTTCAGCCACTCCATGCCATGCTTTCCTGCTATGAAATATGCCATAAGTTTTGCACTTAACATTTTGCAGTTTACAGTTTGCTGATTGAATGCGGCTGATTGTGGATTTTCAGTGTCAGCCATGCCATTGCCTCCAGTGTCTAGTATTGTAAAGACTACGGTCATAAAATGCCTTGTAGTATGGCGGCTGCATTACTCCAATCCACAAGCCAGAAAAGAGATGCTGTGTCGGCTTCGAAACTTCTAACTGCAGTCAGTGACACTGTACTGAGTGCAGCGGTCTGCCACCCCAAATTAGTGAGTTGGCAACACAGAACAGTAGGCACTAAACAGGGAGCCATGGCGGCCCCCGCACATGCATATGCTTTTGGAGCTTAATATAGTACCTCCAGCAGGTCATTATCCTGATGGAACTTAAATGGACACTGTCAGCCTATTTTCTATCATATTATTTCTAGTTAAAACCTACATTTTGTGATTGCCTGCCTTCTCTAAATTAATTGATGTTGCTATTTGTTTTGCCTGTCTCCTTGTTTAGCAGAGCTGAAATACATGCCAATGTATATCAACAGACAACTTTGTTTTGTTTCAAATCCTGAATCTAGTCTTACTAAATACCTCCTGAACACAGTGACGGAGCCAGGTTTGGGAGCATTTGGGAGCCGGGGCCATTCAGTCAATCATGGGCTCCACAGTGGGCACTAAACAGTGAATAAAGATGGTGGTGGGCCACCACTACTCACACTGGGGCAGCCAGGAGGGCGACCACCCCCAGCCTCTAGCTCTGCCACTGCCTGAACATTAGAAACACCCTCAAACAGTGCAGTCACTCATGGAGGGATTAAGCATGCCTGGGACAGGCACAAGGGAAGCTTGAGAGGGAGGGAGTGATGAAAAGCCATTGATCACATAGGGTCAGTGGCCACATACAATGTATAGGGCCTGCAGGTAGACTGGATGGGCCTAGTGGTCCTTATCTGCTGACAATTTCTATGTTTCATATACAATAGTTTTCCTAAACTCCCACTGCATCACGCATGCAAGACTGTGTTGGGGGTGTTCCCAAGTCTAGGAACGATGCAGTTGGAGTTGGTCAAGGAATGTAAACAAAACTGTTTTATGTTGTAACGCCAATATGTTGAGCAGTCTGTTTTCGCTTTTTAAAAGAAAAAAGAATCCGAATCAAACTACCAGCTATATCGGTGACCTTTACATAATGTTGGCGATCATAAAATGGATTTTTAAACTAGGGTCACTTTGAGGCCTGAGGGGTTGACAGTGTCCCTTTAAGGAAGCCTGTGTGTGATGATAAGGTCCAGAAAGAAGGCTGGGGTGAAGGAAGGACCCCATGAGCCAGGTCTGTATTAAGCGGTCACAGTGGTGATGTAGAAGGAGCATTAATGAACTAGATGGCCCTGACTTTAGTTAGTACACCTCTAAAATAGATAACAGTTTTTGAGTGGCATTAGGTGAAAATCCATTTCTGTTTTTAAAACAATACAACTAGATTTGGCTGGTGCCAACAAGGCTGGTCTTGTTTCTTATGTTGCTATGTTTCTTAATCTCTGAGCCTTTTTGTTATATTTCTTTTAGTATTGTATATACATACAGTAGTTATTATGTCACTTTTGCAATTTTATTTATTTAAAGACCACCTCCATCCTCACCTTTACAGTTTTACTGCATACAGTGCCAACACGGGGGCTTTGGTGCAGAGACATTGCCCCTAAAAAAAACGCCCTAGATCCCGAGGGCTTCTGGCAACACAGGCCTTCCTCAGGGTGGTTCCTGCCCCCGAGGAAGGCCCTGTGTTTGGCTGAAGCACTGGGGATGTAGGGTGCTTTCTTTGGGCATCCATAACGCAAAATAAATGTCTTCACTATTTGATTAATTGTTGCTTGGAGTAAGTGCTGGAATTTCTTTGTCGCTTGTAGTATCTTATTTTCAGTAGGCTTCAGCATTTTGACCCCAAATTTTAATTGTAGTCTTTTATGACCTCATGTTGCGATCAAGGCAGGTAGAATTCTTTTAATCCCATCCGAAGTGGATTTGAGGAGTGACTGGGAAAACAGATTTTAGAGAGGATTTGAAAATGACACCTGTCATGTTCATGAGGTAAGGTAACACAAGAGTTATGTTGACAATTTGGGGCCAGAATCTGCACAAATGACAGTTATGAGTAAACACTGAAAAAAATTAAATATTTGTTCATAACATAGTTTTTTTTCCACATTTTGACCCCAAATTCTCAGCATAGTCTTTTAATGACCCTCACCTTATTATCAAGACAGGTGGAATTTTTAAATCCCATCTAAAAGTGATTTTGTGTAGTGACTGCAAGAACATGTTTCAGAGACAATTTGAAAACAAATTACACCATTCAAGCGGTGAGGTACCAAAGGGCCAAGCTGAATATCTGGGGCCAAAATCTGCACAAATGACAAAGTTATGAGGAAATGTTGAAAAATTCACTGTTTCTTCGTAACATTTTTTGTTTTACTGCTTGAACCCCAATGTTCATGTTCAACAAGGGCACCATAGAATAGCATCCTGTTTGGGGGATACCAGTTATTGTGTGTTTTGCACATACTTGGGTCAGCAGGATCACAGAGGGAGGACATGGATTAATGAGCCCTGGTATGCGTTCAGGAGCCAGTCGCTGCCGGTTCATCTGGATTCTGGGCACAGATCTGTACACACATAACAGCAGCATTAAGTCAAGGCTGTGCAGATTTTACAGACAGCATCAACAACCAATAGGAAGCACAATCACTCATTCATTCAAAGCCATAAACCCAATCAGGCGCCACCTTCCACTGCATTGCTGTGGCAAAGCTCTTCCTTACTTTCCACTGTGATCCTAGTATGAACTGGTCTGCTATGCAGACCAGACGTGAAAACTAAACTTGTCTGAAAGTTATGATTAAGGCTTGATAATCTTGAAACCTCAGAACCTTTTGTGGTTCTCCAGTCATTCTGTGCAGTGTGATCTCTGTCACAGTCCCCTCCCTCCCGCAGTGTTGCGACTGCCTGAAGAAGGGACTAGCAGGATCCCCTCTCTTGAGTGGGTCAACAGTTTGGCTGCTAACTAGGTGGGGTAGAATGGCTGACAGTGGGGAATCACTCAGCACATGAAGGGAATTTTATGTCATTTATTTTGTTTTTGAGAAATCTTGATATCTCTTTCGCCAATCATACAAACTGCAACTTTCTCATACCTTTATGTATGGTAATACTGCCGCATAGACCACTCTTATGGTTATAAAGGTGATTTCAGGTACATTAATAGAGTATAAAACTAGCTTTGATAGCCTAATAATGGAAGTGAGGGTACTCTTCCAACAGTTGGGGCTGGCAATATAACCTAGAGGTTGGAGTAACACGCTGTGAAGGAGCTTGGTATATCCAGCAGACCTGGGTTTGATACCCACAGCCTCCACATGCATATTATGTGACTCTGAGCAAGTCTCTTAACCTCCTCAGTGCTCCCAGATCACCCATGAAAATAGGCAGTTGTACCTAGTGGGCCTTGCCGGTTACCAAAGACTAAAAGACAAAAAGTGATTTCCATGGCGGTATTCATTTATTTTTGATCAAGGTCACTCAACAATATAGCAGACATTTTCAAAACCTCCTGAATGAGCTCTGGGCACCTATGTAAGAGGCAGTCTTTACAGAATAAGAATGTCTCACACCCAGGGAAATAATGCTCAGTTCAGTTGGAAGTGCTCCATTGATCTGTAATACTGTGCACTGCCTTGTCATTTTGTGCCACAACCCATGCACAAGCTTCCCATTTTGCGTTACATCTTGTTAGACTGTTTCACTTGTTCAGAATGGAATGTGGGGGTTTCCTCAAAAATTGAAAAATTCAATAAATGGTGTTTTATTTTCAAACCTAGAAATTGTCATTGTTTGAATGTTGTTAGCATCTTGATTTATAATGTGTTACTAGAGCTTGCAGGGGCTGTCTCTAATTGTAGAAGAGTCATCTTGCTTAGCTGGGATAGCCAGAACCACTCGGCTCACTTAACCTGCTCTCACGCCCAAACTTAACAAGATGACTCTCTTATAGCCAATGAAAGATATCCTCACGAGTCCTATAAACTTATAGACTGTCTAGTGCATTGACATGTCCTTTCCAGAGTATTGCTACCTTTGAAATGCCACTACGCCAGTGCAATTATAGAAATAACTGTGCCTTTAAGTCATGTGTTGTGTTTTGCCGATACAATGCGAGGCTTGTGCCTGTGAACACAGTGATTTTCTGGGGTTCTCTGTTCATGTTCCCAAACCACGGGTTAGGGCAGCGGCCCAGCTGGCTGCCAGATTAAAATGATTATTCATTCTCACTGGTGTGGTCCACACCGCGATGGGGAGAAAGCCAGTTGTAGCTAGGAGGGGAAAAGCATTACTTGTTTACTAGGAGTGCCTCGAGGGAAACCCTCAGTGGTTTGAATTCAGTGGAGTCTGTTGCGAAATATAGTATGTGAAGGGAGATTCATAAAAGGAGCAGAAAAAATCTAGCAAGGCTTTTCATATTAGCATGTTGTGGATCTGATGAAGCAATTTTTTAAATGTGAGGGACAAAAGGTACTGAAAACTAGTTCTCTATTTGGCTGCAGGCCAGGGGTAGTGAAGGCGTAAAACTCATTTGGGTGTTTACTAGCACTGTACCACTTGACATTTTCATATCTCCGTACTCTGGACGCTACTAACCATCAGTTGAGCTGTATGTGCAAACTGCTTGTGTTTGAGGGCTTCCCTGGAGAAGAAGTAATGAAGACATTTTTTCAAATATAGCGAAAGCTAAACATGGAATCTTTGTGTTTTGTTTCTACAGTAGCTAACAGTCTGTCTGTATTCTTTTGAACAGCTGTCTGGAGGCTGCGAACTGACAGTGGTATTACAGGACTTCACCGCAACCCACAGCAGTGAGCTGAGCATTCAGGTGGGACAGACTGTGGAGCTTCTGGAACGACCCAGTGACAAGCCTGGTTGGTGCCTGGTGCGGACCACAGACCAAGTCCCCTCAGGAAGGCCTGGTCCCCAGCAGCACGCTTCTGCATCTCCCACTCCCGGAGCAGCGAGATGGAGTGCTTCTTTCCATCTGGAAAGGTAAGCAGGGCCTGAATTATGGATTCATGTATTTTGGGGGTTGAGGAGGTGTGCTCATCAAAATAAGGATGGAAAAGGTTGGAAAATCTAGGATAATGGGGCTATATTCTCTGGTACTTCAGGGCTTCTCTAAATGATTTTTCCTGTAGGAGGTCAAGATATTTGTTTGATGCTCACACTGTACACTGTCAAAACCCAAACCCTCAGACTGGTTTTGGCTCTTTTAAGTAAATTGTGTGGTTTTGTTTTAAGCAGAAGGCCAGATCACCAGTGGATCTAGTTACTGTATGTAGTGAAGCACTCGCTGCTCCTTAGGCCAGCAAACAGCAGCTCCTTTAGCCTTATCTGAGTTTTAAAGGGAACCTTTTTGAGGGCTATCTACTATATCCCTAAACTTGTTTTCCCAACACCCTGTAGCCAGGATCCAGAATCCAAGATGCAGAATCCTGACAGGTGGGATTTTTTGCTTTCATGTTTTAGGGTTTTGTCTCTGCACCCTCTAACGGGGATCCCAATTGTCGGTCTTTGGGGTGTCGGGAACGAGTTTCGGGATATAGTAGTGATGCCTTTTGAAGTTTTAAGGGAGAGTTTTACCTTCCCAACTAAACTGATGCCTGCTAAAAGCATTCTTGATGCGCATGTGAACCAGATATTCTGAATAGTTTTATCTTTATTGTCTGCTTTGAATTAATGGCGAACTTGGGAAAGGGACTCACTCTTGTTCCTTATTACAGGGATGGGGGAATGGTCAGTGTTAGCGATCGTGGAATGTACTATCCACAGATCGGACAGTTCAGTAGGATAGTACATGAGCTGCACTGTCGAAAGCAATACCAATTGAGATATTGCATCAGATGGTGGATTATGATAAGTAGCGCTATCCGTGCTATGCAGCAGTGGCCAGAAGGCATCTACAGCAGCCTAGTTAGCACCAAAGTAGGTTGACAAGGAATCAGCGTGGCGCTGTGCTATATGCAAGTGTCCCTATGCAGGAGCTTGTCCCCACATTTGAGCTGTAACTTATCGCTTGTACCTTGAAGGCACAAGCTGTCCTGCATCAGTGGGGCTTCAGCGTTAAAGCCACAATGTGAATGCAATCATGTGGAATCAGTTTTCTTGTGATGAAGGGTGCATATCATTATGTGTAGTATGTTTTTATAAGTGAAGCAAATCACATCATGTGCATGATACTGTGTGTTTATTTTTTTTGCTAGTGGTAAATGTGCAGAGCTGTGAACCTCATGACCCAGGTTGGATACCATCACCACTTACAGTACACTATTTGTGTCCTTAAGCAAGTCACTTAACACCCGTTTCCTTCCCTCTGTCTCCATCTGTCTCGTGCACACTCTCTCTTGCTCCTTCAGTCTATCTCTCTGCTTAACCTCCGTGGAGCTATATGCATGAAGGGCACTAAATAAAACCAAATTATTTTCCTTTCGATTCAAATGTCCGCCTATGTGGCTACACATTTGTGCACATTAAAGCTGTATTATTATATATATATTTTTGAGTTATCTATTTTCTCCCCTACTGTGCCCCGGATCCGCTCTCCTTCAGGTAGCCAAGGTCACCTGCACTCCTCCATTTTAGCCCCTTGGGCCCTCGCCATATTGCAGCCAACCCTGAGGTAGCTCGGCGTTACCTCTCGCCCGAGTGGGTCCCTCTCCTCCAAGGGGAAGGCACTGGTGGGGTGGCCCAGCACACTATATTTTACTTCAGCCTCGGGTGCAGCTGGGGTGGACTAGCCCAGTAGGGAGCCTGGAGTGTGCCAGTAGACCGGATGCCATCATCCGGCCAATCTGGAGCGTTTTCCATTTTCTGACCCTTCCCACATTTCGATGCTTTGTGCTGTGCTCCCAGTCTCCACGGGGTCTGCTGCAGAGCAGCTGCCCTGTAACCCACCCAGGGAGAGGAGAGCAGTCCTACGGACGCTCAATCCTCCCTTCCCCTGCCGACCCCAGGCGGCCTGAGTCCGTTCCCAAACCCGGTCGCTGGTGTGATGAGGTGGGCAGCCAGCACCTCAACCTCTGCGCCACCGGGCCGGACAATATTTTCTTTTAGTTGCTATTTATCCTTCCAACTCTAGCTGGTACCCTTCAACCTGTATACTGTGCCCCTTACCCCACTATCCCCAAGCCTCATCTTGCTCCAGTTGCCCCATATGATGCCCGCCAGGTGAGGCTGCTGAGTGTAAGGACCATTTTGCCCCAACAGTGATCAAATACATGATTGGTGTCAGAGCCTGGTCAGAAAGTGCAGGGCCTGCACCTTTGCAGAAATCCTCCTATTTTTTGGCTGGTATTTTCCCATTTATTCTTCCTCCCTGAGTTGGCAGCATGAACACACATGGGCAGGCATGCACAGGTGGAGAGTCAGCAGACTCACCCTGCAGACCATGCATACAGTGTCTTCATGCTACCGCAGGAGGCGCCATGCAGTGGCTTGCTCTACCAGAGGAGGCCATGCAGTGGCTTGCTCTACCAGAGGAGGCATCCATGCAGTGGCTTTGCTTGACCAGAGGAGGTGCTAATGCAGTGGCTTGTTCAACCATGCTCCCCAGAGAGGGTGAACAGCCACTAGAACACCAAGCCCTCTCCGCATACTGGCCTCCATGAACAGCAGGCTTGTTCCCCAAACCCAGGTCCTGGCATGGCAAGCAGTAGCCCTACCACTGTACTAGCATGCCAGCCCCAAAGTAGCAGTGTTACAAAAAACGTTAGTCAGCAGTTATCACAAACCAAACATCAGCATACCATTTTCGCTTGCATTTTATTTAATTACAGAAATAAGATAAGTGGTGTTGAAAGTTTTGCAATCTTCTGCCCTTGCCATGCCAGCACCAATAAAACAAAGCATTTTTTCTGTGACACGGTTCTGTTTACCATCAGAAATGTGTGCTAGAAGCATCTTGAAATATCCACAGCACAGTCCAGTGTTGCAGAGCACAAAGTACCCCCAAGGAAGAGAGTTTTAAAACTACTGGTGGCAGCCATGTTTACTGATACGAGTCACTATTTATAAAACTAGTAATAAATGGTTCTAAAAATGTCTAAAGAAATTAAAAATCTGGGCCTACCTGATGGCGCAGTGGTTAAGGCACTCCTTTACCTTCTACTTGGAGGACGGGGTTGTCTTGCACACATGATCCTATTCGGCTCTGGCATGAACTATTGGAGCTTGTCCGTAGGATGCTTGCTCAGTCCTGGGAGGCATCCCTGTAATCCTCGCTGAATGGCTGCCCGTAAGTGAGCAGGCGGATATCTGGCGACACTTTGTGGACTCCATAAATAACACCCACATGTGAGGTAAAAATGTTGTGAATGTTTTAAATCTTTCTCTAATGGCTCAAGCTTACAAGCCTTTCGGGTGAAAAGAAACCACCTGACTTTGATACTGAGGAATCCTGTCATATACAAAGTACACTTAAAATAGCAGTGTATTTCGACATGATTTCTATCCAGCCAGTGACATGAAAATTAGTGTTCAACAAAGACTTTTCCTATTCTCCCCACTGATAAAATCTGCTTTCATGTTTGATTTCATCGGGGTTTGAAGACTATTTGTGTTGAAAAAAATAGCAGTAACAGTGCAGAATTATCATCAATTAGAATAACCGTCTTGCCTAAGTGCAAACATTCTGCCATAAGTATTTATTTAAAATGTTTGGTAGTAAATAGACAAATGGAAGCAATCCATCTGGCTGAGTTTTCTGTATTAAATCGTGCTTCAGGCGGACTTGTTTTAAGTTCCTTTTAGATCTCTGAGATATCACCACTAGATGGCAGTGCTGTTTTGGTCTATTGACTATGAACTGGGCTAATAATACCCGCTCTTTCCCCAAAGCCTGGAAACCGAGATAGTAGTATAGATTCTCATTCCTAATATTGAGAATATTATTGAGGTTGGGCACAGCAGAGCAGTGGAGCTGGAGGCCCAGGTTTGAATCCCAGAACTGCCACTTACTGTTTGACACTAAGCAATTTACTTAATCTCCTGTGCTTAATATCTCTCTCTCTTTCTTTCTTTAAACAAAACCCTGTCCTCTCCTTATTAGATCTGTGTGTGCCTAGTGGTTGCTGCCAACTATTCAGTGACTGTGAAACACTTTGGCATATAGAGTGTATGAAAAGTGCTTTATGAAACTAACTTCCTTCCTTCTGGACTTGGTCTGCCACCACTTCTGTTTTGGGGACCAGTGTAACCTAAGGGCTGGAGCATAGATCAGAGACAAAGGTTTAAATCTCACCACCTCCATTTATTATGCGACCTTGACCGTGCCACTACATCCCGTGCTCTCTCTCTCTCTCTTTCTCATACATTTGTTCACCTTTCCATAACCTCCCTCAATCTCACTTAACCTCTAGTGATTTGCTTGCTGAAACTGATCTTGGCTTGTAAAAACATTTAGGATACAGTGTGGATGGAAGCAGCTACATAACCTCATCTGCTGTGTACTTTGTTTTTATCCTATGTGTTACCACATCTCTTGAGTCATGACTGTAAAAGGGACCCTGTTCCAGTTAGTTCATCCAGTCAGATAAATAAATACATACATACAGACATACATAAAACATGAAGTGCTTTTCTTTCCTGTCTTTTTAAGCTAGCATGGCCAAGAGCCATTGATACCCCGGAGTTTCCATACTGCCTACCAAAGCAGCTCGGTGTCTGTTTGTACTTGGCTTAACAAGGGAAAGTATGCTTACATGGATTGGTTGCACAAAGGGCCAGATTTAGCTTTATATATAAAGACCAAAACATTTAAAGAAAGTGCTGTTTTTCTGGATGTTATGGTTATGTACTAGCGCTATGGTTTTGGAATAACGCTATTTTATAAATAAATGATTGATTGATTGATTAACAGTAAGTATTTTTCAATCCAGGGCAGCAACATTAGGTAGCTGAGTTAGCTGGCACTTTTAAACCAGATTAATTTTGTTAATTCAGTGTAAAAGCTTTAGTCTGGACAGGGCACGTGATTCTGAGGCTGGCATAACCATCAAGAAACAGATGAAGTCAGTGGGGAAAAGATAATGTTTTCATGCAGATGTTTTTGTAATGATGAATGGAATGTCGTGAAATTCGGAGTTTGAGGACATTTATAAAACTGAACCTGTTCGCACAAGCTTTCATTGCTTTGCAGGAAAATGGAAAATCTCTTTCCCAAAAGCAAACTGCAAAAGATGCTTGTTCAAAACCCTGGCATTGGTACTAAAGAGTAATGATCCTGTTCTGCAATTAACCTCTAGCTAAAGTTTTCCAAAGAAATTTACTGATATTTGATAACAGTGTCCACAGGAGACTAGGTTGCCGTAAGGATGGTGACATGAATGGTAAGGCCCAGATAAAGGACTCCTGTTCCCTCATGGAGAAGCTGAAATTAAATTGAATTTGCAGTGGTTCTGTTGGGAGATCCTCCTGAGACACTCCACCCAGTCTGTGGCTGAAAGTCAGACATCCCACCTCCTGGCAAAAGAAAAGATATTACAAATATAGGGAGTTTAAAAATGGCAGGCATCAGACAGTCATACAATGAATGAATGATCCTAGCACTATTCCAAACGCTTAAGGCCCTAACAGTACAATTTTAGACCTAACGCAAGATTACATTTAACGATTAAACATACATTATCTGTCTAAGGAAAATTAATTTTCTCAAACATCAGTTAAATACTTTCAGAAGCAGTGCTATCCTGTGACTCAGATGACAAAGCAGTGCGGCAAAATGCATGTAAGGTGTTGACCTGCTGACCTCAGCTATTCTAGGTTCCAGCCCCTTCACTTACCCTTTGTTCACTAGGCTACTGCAGACTCCAGTTCCTATTTGTCAAGCATGCAAGTTCCATGATGATCTGCCCCAAGTCTCTCCTTCCTACCCCTAGAGCTCTTTTGTAATCCTCTTCCTTATCCCTTGACCATTATTCCCCATCTTGCTGTACACTGTCCACTTCATTAGTTTGCAGGTACAGCTAGACCAATTGCATGTCATCCTATTGTGCGCTCCAGTGAAGCAGAATATTTATGGATAGACAATTCACATGGCTGCTTCCATGGTCAAATCTATCCCTCATAGGAGTCCCTCTCCCAGTTGTATGTCATACTCTCTGATTGTGCCCCTCACTGCTTATCCACTAGAACTTCAGTAATTTTATCAGTCTCACTTCACCAGAATCTAGGTTCCTTTTAGTTTTTCATCCAGCATTGTCTCACCTTGCACTGCAGCCTGTCCTTCTTGCCAGGCTATCTCCCAGTCTGTCTACCACTAGCCCTGGCTAGTGTCGGGCCAAGGACCCCTTCCAGAGGGCTTGAGAGTGTCAGCAGTCAGCTATGGCTGCTGCAGACTTTCCATTCTCCTCCCTTGTATCCTCCCATTTCTCGCTGTTATCACGCAGCCAAGCCCTTACACACATGCAGTATCAGCAGGCATGTCCACTACCCCTAAGGGAGCTAACTCCTGACCACCACAAGGACCTCTGCTGCACTGGATTGTTAAAGTGGCCCTCCATGGGCTGGGATGCACTGTCAGCTGGGCCAGCTGGCCACACCAGGACCGAGTCTGCCCGAATCACCTGCATCTGAGCTCAACATGCTTCCCCCAAGCCATCGGCCTGTCCCATTCTATGTTCCTTTACTAATTACTACACATTGTCACTTGTAATTTACTGTTATAACAAAAATAATAATATAAAAATGTAAAGCTTTGTTAAATATTCTCAAGTTTTTCTTACGAACAGTCTCACGACGGGCTGGGAGGAGATACAGGATGCAGGTTCCCACTCCAGTAGTGCTTCAGAAAAACCCTCAAGGGCCTCTTTCTTCCTTAGTCTTACTGATCTCAATCTGACGGGGAAGAATGAGGGCTTTAATCTTGTCTTTCGTTGTAGACTTGGAAAACCTCCAATACTGTGCCCCACCCCTGCTCCTGGCCAAGTTTAGTGATGGAGGCCTCTTTGTCCTGCCCGTTGGCTGTTTCTGCTGCTCCCAACTTACAGACCTTCATCAGTTAGCATAGGTAACGCCCTTTCCTCACCCTTCCAGTTGCCTCTGGAGTCCTGCAGGATTCTGTCATAGGCATCCTACCTTTCAACAGTTTTCCATCCAAGCTCCCACAGGCACGCTGTGCTGCACACCTATATGTATATATATATATATATATATATACACACACACATACTGTGTATTCATGTATATGTTCGTTTTAATGAACAAGTTGAAGAGATGCTGTCTCAGAACTGACCTCTGTGGAACGTCACTAGCCATGGCCTTCCTGTCTGATACTTGCCCTCCCCACTACCACTCTGTACCTCCTTTCACTCAACCAGTTTCTAATCCATACCAATAGATCTTCCAGAATCAATCTTCACCATTGATTCCCACTTATTGGCTGAACCAGAACACTAGGACCTCCACGAGAGAAAAGATTTTGGTCAGAGGACTAGCCAGAGCTATTAGGCATGGCACCTGCACACCCTCCCATTGCGCCTCATGCTAACCAATGACCGTTGCATGGTCCATCACCAACCCCAGTTCTGTGCGCTTCAAGTGTACACTGTCGGAGTGCAGTACCTCAGTTCACTTCATCGCTGCTTATTTTACTGCGTGTCTGTAATTTTTCTTTATTTGTGTTGCTGCCCATCTTTATTACTTTACACGATGCTGAAGTCCAATCAAAAGGGGCCAAGTAGTCAAAGAAAGTCTGGCAGCCACCCATTATGTGTAATTGCTGTTGTATGAAACTGATGGCTGTGTCGGACTGGCATCAATCCTGTGCAGCCTATCCTGGCCCAGAGCATGACATGGATGCATGCAATGCCTGCTTCTCAGAGGACTGCCTTACCATTGAGATCGCGTTGAGGTGCGGTCGCCCAATCCCCACCTTGTGAGGCAGGCCTCACATGTGTCGCGTCTAAAGCCAGTTCTCTAGGTCTTCCTGGGCTCTTTCTGAACCCTCTGATTTCGTGGAAGTACAGCTGTTCTTCTCGATCTCACCACAGTGAGGTGTCAGAGACTACAGTGAATGGGTCTTGTGGACATTCAACTCCTGGGTGGTCACACCCTCCACAGTCTGCCTGCCCTGAGCAACAGATGTCCCTGGTGGCAAGGCTGCTATATGCTCAGTCTACACTGGTGGACACCTTAATATCATCCTCTGGTATTGCCCATTCTGTTGTCACCATTCATGGTAATGATGTGGTGGGTGACACAGGAAATGGTGCTGGGCTACCTCATGATATGGTTCACGTGTCAGGAGAGGGACCAGCACTGAGGGTGTTGTCCACACTGTTGCCAGTATGGATGTTGTCACTGTCCGTAGTGTCACTAGAGACACTGATGAGGGTGATTGCACTGGACATAATGACAGTGGTGGAACAGCAATGGTACTGATCCTTGGTCCGGCTCTGCATGTGGTGCTGGCGACAATGTTGTTTTAGAGATTGTCCTGACTCTGGTGTCACCCAGGACACTGAGGAGGGTGATGGCTCTGAGTGCAACGTTCGAGTCAGTATTGAACAAGATGTCAAGGGCAGTGTCAGATATAGTGATGGGGAGAATCCTGTCTCTGAGACTGTTGTCAGTCCTGAGCCCAGTGCTGAAGGCAGTGCCAACTTGGAGCCTGACGATTACCGTTTTTTCTTTTTTGACTATTTTATCCTCCTGTGGTGGGTTGACTTCTGCGTCCGCTGAGCCTACCGATCTCTGGGTCTTTTGGGGTCTTGTAATGCCGTGCACCCCAGCAGATCCCTGAGTAATCACAGGGGCATCATCCACGTCAGCCCCATGATTTTCTCTGTTTCTCCCTTAGCTACGGGACCCCCAGAGCGGTGGCGCATGCATGGAGGCGCTTTTGTCGCACCGTAGCTCGAACGAGGTCTCCTCAACCCTCCCATTGACCTTGTCTGAGCTCTCTTGGGTGCCATCCCTCCGGCCTCCGACCAGAGGGCCGCTAAGCTCGAGAGAGCTGGCTCCTCCTCCCAAGTGACACTGCCAGCCAGCAGTTTCTCATCCCCCGCCGACCTCTGATGACCCAGGCTTGTTTTCAAACCCGGGTCGCTGGCATGGCATGAGGAGTGACGCCCAGCGCCAACCTCAGCGCCACCGCCAGCTCTGGATGATGACCTTGAGATCCAGTTTTCTCCGGAGCTGTTGGATATCACAGTCACTGGTGAGAAATGGAGTTGCCCTGTGGGACCTGTATAGCCCCTCTCCTGACCTGGGGGTTCCACGGGAACCATTCGGTCACTCATGAGATGTAGGACACCCTTCAGGTGAATCTGCTAGGCCCTCTTTTGGGCAGGCCCCCTACACAGTTCAGCAGCCCAGACTTGGGCCCTCGAGACCGGAGTCTCATCCCCACTGGCAGGGCGTCACCACTTTCTAGAGAGGATGCCCTCATTCATAGGCCCTGAGGGCTGTTAATGTGGGCAAACACTGGGCTTTCATTGGTGCCTTAGAGAGCTGGCTTAGGTAGTCTGACAGGGCCCAATATAGGCCCCTCTCCAGGGCACCAACAATACCCAGAGGTGACATCTAGTTTCCATCTATGTCCTTCTCAGAGGACAATGAATCATCTGTCCACCTTCCTTCAGCTGCTGAGTATGCTTTGTACCAGAGGTTCTTTGTGGAAATGCTCCATATACTAGACTTGCATGCTTTTACTAGTCTCAGTGCAGAGTCTCTGCTATTGGGGCTCATCGGTGTTCCCAATCTCAACACTTCTGTCATTCCTCCATGACCCAGAGCCTCTCTGGATGCATCCAGGGCTGTGTGGAGGCATCCTATCTCCAACCCAGTGACCCCAGGGATCTCCTCACACAGTGTCACACACCCACAGGGTCTGCTGGTAATGCACCTCACCCTTCCTCGGGGCTTGAAGTACTGCAGACCCGTTGGAGACCTGGCGCTCACGTGCAACTGACCTCTAGAGGCAGACTTCACTCAGACAGATGCTCTTGAAGGAAGGCTTTTTCTTCAGCACATGCCCCAATGTGCATTTCTGCACACCAGGCACATGTGGTGACTTATAACTGTCACCTATGATTACAGCTAAGCACACTCTTACGTACATTGCCACAGAGTGAGACACTCAGGCATACCATTGACCTTTTGCCCAGGGCCTGGAGGTAGCATGGCACCAGTGGAGGGCTTCTTATGATGCCAACAAGCTAGCCTCACATTGGCAGGTTTTGCAGTGTGTAACAGGCGTATGGCATGGCTTCCCTCTCCTGACTGGCACCTTTGACCTGGCGTAAGGTGCTTATCTCACACTACTAGGGGCTTATTTCTTTTCCTATAGGGCCAGTTGGGAACTGTGAGGGAACCTTCCTGCTCCTGTGCCACAGAAGTCCTCGCCTGGCCCTGACCAGTCTTGGGACTCACAAGACTGGTAAGGAGCCCCTGCCCTCAGGTGTTCTCCCCACACAGAGGGCTGAGGGTGTCATTTACCCTCAGGGTGAGCCAGCTTCTCCCTAAGACAGAAGGGACAGCTTAGTACTTGGATCTATAAGTGCAAATCAGTTCTTGGAAGATATGAAAGTTACATACTTAACGTAACTGTTGATCTTCCAGCACATCTTCAGCATTTATTACCACACCCGCCTTTCCAGGGCCTCTGGGCATACGCCCTGATAATGCTGACCGGCACCACCCTAGTGCCAAGGCATCTCACCAGTTGGAGTATGGAGTAAAAAAAAGGAAAACAAATATAAAACTAGGGTGAAGGTTCCTTTTCAAGATCCTCATACCAACCCCCAAAAATAAGAAAGAAAGAAGGTAGCTCCCCTCTTCCTTTTCTTTCTTGTCCTCCTTCTCCCTGCCTGCAGTATATCCCCTTCTTGTAGTATACCCTTGTTAGCTGCTAAATGCACTCTAAATGCTCTCTGCTTCTGGGCACTATCCAGTCTAACTGCACTTGACAGTAGCACTGTCTGTGGAGGAGTGTTGAATTGGATCGAGTTATACTAGCTCTGACACAGGGTTTATCCCTGTTGATGCAGCAGAGGCAGGTCATTTTCTCCAATGCCCTTTCTTCTGGCCACATCAGACTATCCTCTTTAGCTGATATGCCCTTTTCCTCTCTCAGATCAGCTAAGCTGTAAGCTCACTACCCTTGGGAGTGACTGGAGAGATAAACACATCTCATCTCCTTTTATGCTGTTCGGCCCTACAGCTCCACATACACCTGAGATCCCTTTTCTTTTCCTGATTGGGGCGGGGGATAGGGATATTGCTGACTATTCAGTCTGTCCTCTATATGGTAGCATGGGATTTGTATTTTCCAGAAGTCTGTTATTCATTCCTATTTGATACATTGTGCCATCTCAGTTGCAAGGGGCCCCAGCTCTTGACATTCTCCTCTCAGCTTTTCTGCCAGAGCCACATGCTTCAAGAGCTGCTGCCGTTTAGCTCACTATCCTCTCCTGTTTGGCGAGTAGTGTGGGGCGGGCTGCAGGCCCTACTACCTCTTAGTGCCCCCTAGCATGCCCTTTCACTATTTAAAGGTTGGTAGTCGGGTTTTATTGTGTTGTTTATTTCTAATTCCTATATAATTTCCCTACCCTTTGGACTAGGAAAATTCTTAGCACTCTTTACTTTCTTCCCACTTTGTTCCTCTCCTGTGATCAGAACTGAGGTTGGTAAGGAGCCAGCAATGGTTACTGGCTAGCTCTGTGGTGCTACATGGGGAATGCATAGGCGCCTATGTCCATTAGTTATGGCTGGCCCCCTAGCCAAACGCTTTGCTCCTAGGGGATCCTAGTGCTCTGGTCCAGACCCATAAATGGTAATCAATGGTGAAGATATTGTGGAAGATCAACAGTTCTGATTAAGTACATAACTTTCATTTTCCTCTCATGTCCTGATGATCAATTTTCTGTAAAAGCCTCCCATGGAGTAACATAGAAACATAGAATTTAAGAGCAAAAAAGACCGCTTGGCCTACCGGTCTGCTCAGATGACCCTGCCTCATTTGCCTCTGGAGACCCTATCCGGTTTCCAGAGACCCACCTCTTCTCTGCCTGTTTTCTAATATACTCCTATGACTGTCTATCCCATGCATGCTTGAAGCCCCCATTGTTTTAGCCTTTGCAACTTCCACTAACAGTCTTTTCCAGACATCTGCCACCCTTTCAGTGACGTAAATACTTTTTACATCTCTCCTTACCTCCCCTCCTCCTCCCGTAGCTTCTTGCATGCCTCCTGGTCTTGGTGCTCTTTATTTGAAAGAGCCTTCCTCCTGCACCTTGTTCACCCTGTGAGGTACCTGTAGGACTTGTAGCATCTCTCTCTCTCTCTCTCTCTCCCAGATGTATATGTTGAGATCCTCAGTCCAGTACCTTGTTCAAAAGCTTCACTAAAGTTCTAATATACTAAGGCCTGGATGTGCCTCATGACGTCCATAAAAGTAGGGTCATCTGGAGGCAAATGGGGATATCCTTATTGTCCGGGGACACCTTCTCCCAAAAAGGACCAATCTGAACGAGAAGAAGAATAGGATCTGCACCTGACAGAGCGGATGAAGCCAACCCCGACCTGGAAGGGCTTCTGTCCCAGTGTTGGCTACTAACCGACCGGACGCTGGCTGGGGACTGATGATGGCTGGGGACTGACTACAGTAAGGACTGATGTCGGATATGGGTCCGATGACAGCTGGTTGAGTGCCTCGGCGACTGCTAGACCCACGGCGCTATGAGACCTGCTCCGGCGAGGCGACCGATGTTGGCTTACAGACCTGGAACACTACGCTGCTGCAGTCCTTGACCCAGAGCATGAATGGACCACCAGGAGAGTGGGACCTGGAAGGCTTAGGCTGCTTTTCGGGAGCAGGTTTGTTGGTTGGTGTGGAAGGACTGCCCTTTGTGGTCTGATCCTCTGCATTATCGGGGACCGGGTTGGGTCTGGCTTAGGAGGAACAATGTTCTGCTTGGACTGGTTCCACTAGAACTGAAACAGTTCAAGTGAGCTCCTCCTTACTGAGTTGGGGTGCTGCCCCAGCCGGGCATCTGGCTTAACAGGCTGGTCCTGTGGAATCGCCAAGGCCGGCAACTTAAAAAGATCCTGAGGTGAAGTCCCTGCAGAGGTGACCTCTGGGGTAGAGGCCTTCACACGGCATCTGTACCATCTCTGGTGTCGCCTGGTCTAGTAAGTGACTGGTAATGGTACCCGAGGCCAGCTTTTGGCCTCTTGGCTTAACTGGTGCTGGGTCATGCTTTGCTAGAGTCTTGGAAGGGTGGGAAGCCAAGGAAGATTTAGTGGAAGGATCCTGCTCCTTGAATGGGCCTTACTCAGAGCCCAGGTAGGGCTGAGACTGAGGCTTTCTCGGTGGGGCTGAGGCATGCGCCAAGAGGGAGCCAAGGAGTGTTGCCCAAGGCAGAAGGGGGATGCAGAGGCATGACCTTCACCTTAGCGGGCGTGCACTGTTGGGCAACCGGCCTTGCTTACCTTCTACCATTGCTGGGATCATAGTACGGCCGGAAGGCCTACCCCGGTCCTAGGAGTATCTTGAGTGGTGGGAACGATCGTAACCACCAGAGTCCAATGAGGAAGCCTTCTATGGGAGGAGCGAGAGCGGAGCGCAGATGGGTCCTGTTCTAGTCTTGCCATGAGACTTATGGCATGACTTGTCCTTATGCTCGATTTCTCCCCTGGAGAGCTCTGCATCACAGTGACCTGCTTCTCAGAAAGTGGGCTTTAAGTGCCTTCAGGTATCGAATCCTTCTGCTGGTAAAGCCTCCACAGGTCCTGCAAGCCTGGGTGTCATGGTCCGGTCCAAGGCAGAACATGCAGGCCTCGTGGGAGTCCTTGGCAGGAATCTGGCAGCCACAGGCACACTTAGTTTTCTTCGGTCTCGACGAGGACAACAGAATGCACATGTCTCTCCTCCTCCTCCTCGTTCTCTGAAATCTCTACATGCTAGAATACAAGGACACATTTGTAGGTGTCTGTGAATATTACATCATCTGTAGAGCGTATATAACATTTTATAACACTTTATTCTTTATGTGTTTAATAAATGTGCACAAACTGTAACTTAATAGGTTTTGTATCCTGTACTTTAAAATATAACCTATAACAGCTCTAGGAGTTGCCTGATATGCTGCTGTGCTGGCAAACTGGTTTCCAGAATGGACTTGGCAGCCAGTAGGACAATGTGAGGGAGGCTGGGGTGGAGATGCTGCCTGGCAGCATTTCTAGCCAGGAGGTCTGATCCCAGGTTTTGCTGCTACAGTGAACCCTGCGGTGGTCTAGAGCTTGCTCCACCACAGGCTGTAACTGTGCACACAGCCATAGCTGCTATCGTGGCTTGGCCGTGAGGTTGGTGGGAGTTAAATGGGGTGAGAAAAACCATGGTACCATTGGAATGGTGGTCGATGGCACTCCCAAGCCCCACTCTGGAGTGCATCGTAACAGGTGGGACATCGGTGGAGCTAGTGTTGGTTGGGGCCCGAAGGTTGCCAGGGCAGAATCCTCACCTGTGGACTGTGAAGAAGGCACTGGAGGTGAAAAGGATCTGTAGAAATGAAATGTAATGACTCGCTGCCATTCAGATCCCTGAGGAGCCCTTGGATAGAAGGTGATTCACCTAAACGATGCTGTCCTGCCCTGCACAAATGTGAAATGAATAAAAGAAACATGTTAGTTGCTAGAGGAAGCCTATAATGGAGCGATGATGTTCAGAAAAATGCAGGCTTGTCAAGTATCACTGCTGTGAATGTCCTTGCTAATTATTGTCTAAATATAGGTCTCTAGAAAATTCACTCCATTTCTTATAGCTGCTACCGCTTCATAATGGCCACAGGAGAAATGCTACTAACATGACATGTTGGATGAAAGCATGGTTGTCAGAAGTCCCAAATGATCCATATTAATGCATTTAGTGTAAAAGTAAAGCTCCGCTTCTCAAGGGTATCCCCATTATGTGCCAGTGGGAAAAATCTTCAGAGAATGGGGCCCTAAATTGATTGTCAAGATGATAATGTGCACATAGTGAATATGATAGCATGTTTTATGTTGCTTAGTTTGGAGTTTGAAGCACGTAGTTATATAAATATTTGAACATGCTGAATAAGATGTACAGTTGTCTTCCTTATTTTAATGATGTGAGCGCCCCGAGGGTAATCTGTGCATGAAACATCAACACAGAATAAGCTCACAGGAGAAGAGAATGTTAGTAGATGTGTTAGTGCTCAGAATACTGGATTTGTTCAAGACTGTGATACCTTTAAAGAAAGTCCCTGAACCCTTTGTTCTGTATGCCTGTGTAGTTTGAAGGCATGAATAATGATTCCCTATCTTGCATCCCCTAATTTCATCCTAATTTAAATTTAAATGATGTTGCTTCACTCTTCTCTGCCCTGGTGGGAAATCCTGTTTGACTCCATTGTAAGTGTCATGACCCTACTCATGCAAGGCATCATGGGAGTTGATAATGTATATTTGTGCATCAAAGGGACTTCATGCTCAGTGAGTAAACAAGAGCTCTTAGCGCATAATCGAATTAATCAGTCGAGTAACAAAACATCACAAGCACCAGCATCCTTCCAACTGCATTTTTCTAAGTCGGACACACGTTAAACAGAAAACATTAGGGAACATACCTGAAACGTTGATGGCTAGCACAAAACAAGACTACAGGGACTTTAGAAGACATACAACAGAACTGACTGAGAGTAGCGTCTGCTGGCTTGTGCATGCACACATCATCAACTCCCATGATGCCTTCCATGATTGGGGTCATGACTTTGCAATGGAGTCAAACCAGTTTTCACACCAGGGAAGAACAGAGTGAAACAACTTCATTTAACTTCATGTTCATGCAGCCAGAAGATGTTGCAAACCGATCTCCACACCGCGTGTGTCTATTGCTTGGGTGTCAACCATGACACCTCCAGTAGATTTTGTCTTGCATTTCACCCTAACGTCCTTGACGACCGTCTTGCATGCCTGAAGTTGGGAAGGCCAGAAAAACAGAACCCTCTGGTGAAATCAAAGGAGGCCCAGTGGCGGTTCCACAGCAGCGGATCCGGGCCGAGCCACTGGAATAGCATGCAGCCTTTGCAAGAAGCGGCTCATGTTACGTAAATCTTCCTCTCAGAGCTTCTTCGCTCTGCTCAACCTGGCTCCACCTTCTGGGTTCTTTCTGAGAGTGTGCCAGTCTCTCCTGACTAACGGAGAGGATCCTGCAGGCATGCACTCCTCTCAGTCCTGTAAGTGGGAAGAGGACCCGGGATCATCTTCATGATCGGCAAAGACATTCTTGGGATCAGGAGAGATCTCAGTCCCAGGAACCAGCAGTCTCGACTTGGGTCAAACTGCCTCTTTAGCCGCTGGCTTCTCGGCTTTGCCATCTGGCCAGTCACCAGTGTCGATCGACGAGGTTGAAATAATCATCGACCTAATCGACCTTTGTCGCCAACTCTGGTCGATGATTCTCTCAGTTGGACTCGTGATCCTTTCTTTCCCCGATGAGGAGACCCAGCCCTCTGGGAATCCCATCTAGAAAGTGGTCCCCGACTGCAGGAAATCACCAGTCCCACCAGTGTCTCCTGAGTGACCGAATCAGCCGTCTAATCTCGATCGACATCTAGAACCCCTTCAACCGACAGGCGAGGAAGAGCCACAAGTGCTCAAAGAGAGGCAATGCCATCGGTCGTCCTCATTCTCCTCGGATGAGGAGAGGGTCCAGGAAACTCCTTCAGCGCTACAAGGACCTCATGTGGCAACAGCTGATTTTGTCCTGGCACATGCTGACTCCGCTTCTACCCAGCCATTATTTGGTTTTCACCTCCCAGGCGAGCCAACTCCTTCAGAGCCGATTAAGTCGGTTTCCCCACCCGCATAGCCAGCTAAACCTCCAAGTTCGGCCTAAACTGGTCTCTCCATCGATCGTGGTGGAACCACCACCCAAGCAGCCTGTGGAGGGGCTCCTTCTAAAGGAGATAGACCAGACACCAGGCTTTCTCTGTATCTTTCAGTTACTGTCACCTCGGACTGCCCTCGGCGGGTTGAAGGTGACCTGGACGATCGAACGTTGTATCCAGATTCCTCAGATTTGGATAAGACTGGCCTACATCCTCATCCGGGGATGACAAATCGGCTGGTGGAATAGAGCGGAGCATGGTCCTCGTCTTTCAGGACATTCTTTGACTCATCTCTGAGTCTACAGGGATGCCCTTGAAACCTATCCAGAAAAGGTAGGAGACCCTCCATGGACATCCACAAGAGAGGGTTACCCTGATGGAGGCCTTAGTTGGCCCAGCCTTAAAACTTTGGCAGCGCCCTGCCTCCTGTCCAGCTCCGTCTGTCCGCATGGCCCACAAGTATCACGGTGCCCGTGGGGTCTCTTGTGGGGTTCACAGAGCACTCTTCGCCAAGAGCCTGGTGACCGCCTCTGTGTTCAGGCATACTGGCAGTTCTGCGACACTGACCGACCTCCTGATAAGGAATCCAAAACTTGGATCATTCATCTCAAAGGTCTATGCGGCCTCTTCTAGGCCTCTGTCAGGCAAGTTTGTCCGTCATCATGGCACACTTCTCCCATGCCCTCTTGGGGTCTTTGGATGAAGTCCTCCCACCTCCCACAGACATGCAGACCACGGTCAAGCAAGTCTGGGACCAGGCTGAGATGTTGCCAAACAGCAGCTTCAGATGGCCCTGGACATTGGGGATTCTTGTGCCCGCTCGCTGGCAGCCGCAGTTGCCTCTCTCGCCACAAGGCCTGACTGAGACTCTCCTCTTCCCGCAGATACTCAGCACAAACTAGCTGAAGTGCCTTTCCTGGTGCCAACCTTTTCGGCCCAGGTGTGGCTGGTCACCTTCAGTGTATTAAGCAGTCCAGTGCCACCTTGGACGCCACTTCTGCTAAAGGTTCTTCAATTAAGCAGTAGCAGAAGAAGAAGCTTTTGGCACTCTTCCCTTGCAGCCCAGCAACCCTTCTTTCAAGGAGGTGGCAGCAGCAGCAGGCTCAAGCTTGGCATCCCTGGCCCAAGCCTGGGCCTCCAGGTCTGTAAAGTAGGCCAAGGTTCAGGTCCTAGATCCTCCTCCTCCAAGCCTGCTCAGTGACGGGCCAGGGGCTGCCACCCTCTCTCCCATCATGCTAGCTCTGGGTCCTCCCGTGGGGCTGGCTCTGCCACTTCCTTTCCGCCTTGGTCCGCTATCACCACAGACTGGTGGGTCTTGGAAGTGGTCGGTCAGGGACTTCTCTGAATTCGAAAGACAATCTCCAAGCCGAGCTCAGCCTCTATGGGAGGAAAGAGTATCCATCCATACTTAGTCGGCTCTCTGAGATGACATCGCCAGCTCCTCCTCAAAGAGGCAGTAGCTCCAGTGGCGGATTCTCCAGCAGACGAGGCTTTGTCTCCAGGTACTCCCTGGTGCCCAAGCAAATAGGGAGCTGTCGCCCCATTCTAGAGTTGCATGACCTGAATCAGTATCTCAGGTCACGCACCTTTGGATGGTCACTCTGTTCCAGATCGTACCATCCTTGGAGCAAAACATGTGGTTCTGTGCACTGGATTTGCAGCACGTGTTCTTTCACATCCCAATCCATCCATTTTATTACGGTTCCTCTGCTTCAGAGCCAAGAACCCTATATGAGTTCCAAACCATGCCGCTTGGCCTGTCATTCGCTCCATGGGTCTTCACCAAATGCAACGCAGTGGTGGCAGCCCATCTCAGGCATCAGGGGGTCAGAATTTACCCCTACCTCAACGATTGGCTCTTAGCAGGTCCCACCCAACAGGAGGTGGAGAGGTCCAGGACCTGCCCTCCAGATCTGCTCCCAACTCGCCTCTTGATCAATGAGGCCAAGTCGAACTCATGCCATCCCAGATGATGTGCTTCATCAGGGCAGAGCTCAATCTCATCAGGCCAGAGCATGGCTCCCAGCAGACATGGCGGAGGTCCTCTCCTCCTTGCCCAGTCATTTCTGGTCAGGCAATTGCGCCCTGCCCGTGACTTTCTGCGCCTTCTGGGTTACATGGCGACATGCACCTCTGTGGTCCATTGGGCCCCGTGGCAAATGCGCCTCCACGTGGGAGCTGGCCACCAGTGGACTCTGAAAAGCACGGTCATTTCGACCAGCTGATCACTGTAACCCAGAAGATGTGGGACGTCTTCCAGTGGTGGACCACCCCAAACCAGTTGCAGGAAGGATCTCATTTGTCTGCCCGAACTACGGCCATCCTCACAACTGATACCTCTCTCATGGGCTGGGGAGCCACATGGGGGACAAAAGGCCCATGGGTTCTGGACCCCAGGAGTCCTGGTACCACATCTACCTGTTGGAGCTCAGAGCAGTCAGACTGGCACTATTAGCTGCAGCTCAGATCCAGGGTGAAGTGGTTCATGTCCAGATGGACAATACCACAACCATGTACTACTCAACAAACAGGCAGCACACATTCCTGTCTGCTTTGTAGGGAGGTGCTCCACATCTGGCTTCTCATCAGCCATCTGGAGGTAGATGTCCTAGCAATTCTTGTGGCAGGAGCCTCAAACCATCTGGCAGATGCTCTTAGTCACTTAGGCAAAACATCCCACGAGTGGTCTCTTCATCCAGAGATAGCTTACAGCCTGTTCTCCCACTGGGGCAAACAGATGGTGGACCTGTTTTGCCTCAGGAACAACACCAAGCTGAGGCTGTTTCATGGCCCCCAGCAGGGCTCGCTGCAGGGGATGCCTCTGAGGCCGTGGACCCCAGGCATCTTCTACACCTTCCCTCCATTTCCTTGATCCACAAGGTGCTCCTCAGGGTGAGGAGGGAAAAGGCGAAGGTGATTCTGGTAGCCCCAGACTGTCCACGCCAGTTCTGGTATCCAGATCTCCCAGCCTCAGCTGCAGGCCCCAAAGAGGCTTCCAGAATGCCCGGACCTAATCTGTCTCAATCAGGGAAAGTATACCATATGGACCTTCAGTCCTTGCACCTCACAGCCTGATTCCTGAGCTGCTAGAGTTCCAGGCTTTGTCTTTCTGAGGATGTCCTCACCATGGTGGAGGCATCCAGGAAGGAATCGACCAGGAAATGTTATGCCTTCAAATGGAAAAGATTTCCCATTTAATGTCAGGGCACGGTCTGGACCTCTGTCCTGTCCAGTGCTAACATTCTCGACTACCTTTGGAATCTGTCCAAAGGGTCTTTGGTCATCGACCTTAGGGTGCACCTGGCAGCCATCTCTACTTACGGACATGGGCGGTCAGTCGGCAGTTGGTGCAGGAGGCAGTTGTCAGGTGATTTTTCAAAGGCCTGAATCACATATCCCTCCGGTGTGTGAACCTCCACCTCCATGGGATCTACTGCTGGTGCTGGCAAAGCTCATGGGCAAGTCATTCGAACCAATGCACAAGTGTGCATTGTCATACTTATCATGGAAGATGGCCTTCCTGGGGCTATCACGCCTGCCAAAAGGACAGGGGAGCTCTAGGAACTTTCGTGGACTCCTTATGTGTCTTCCACAGGGACAAGGTTGTCCTACTCCCCCACCGAAATTCCTTCCAAGGTGGTGTCAGAGTTTCACCTAACCAGGTGTTAACTCTGCCAGTATACTACCCTAATTACACCTCGGAGGCCGAATACAGACTCCATACCCTGGACCTGAGATGAGCCCTCTCCTATTATAAGGAGAGGATGGCATAAATTCAGGGAGAGGTTCGCCAGCTGTTTGTCACCTATGCTGATGCCACTTCTGGCAGACCTGAACAAAACAGACTATTGCAAGGTGGATTACATCTTGCATAAGTTCAGTATGAGTTGGCGGGCATAGAGCCTCCCAGAGGGATAAGAGCTCATTCTACCCGCCATACTGCTGCATCGTGGCTGCTTCCAGAGACATTCCTATCCAGGAAAACTGTCGACTGCTACCTGGAAATCAGCAAACACCTTCATTACCCATTACCACATCGACCTTGAGTCATGCTGGGATGCTGGTTTTGGGGCCTTAGTTCTCCAGTCTCTTTTCCCCAAGTGAGTATCAGTGGGGTGTGCGCCTTGCCTCCTCCTTCCGGAGAACTGCTATGAGTCTGCCAAATAGTGGATGAACAACATATCCACGATCCTAGAAAAATAGGTTACTGACTTGTAACATTAGTTCTAGAGTGGTATAAGGTTGTTCATCCACATGAACCCACCCGACTTCCCCAGCTGCGGACGCACAAAACCTGGCTTCCAGCAGGCTAAGATCTGGCGCTTCATGGGGCAGGAGCCGAGGGGCATACTCACCCGGTGTGGTAGGAGGAGCCAGCTTGAAGACCCTCTTCCGTGATCCTTAAAGGGAAAGGGACATGCCAAATAGTGTGGATGAACAACATATACTGCTCCTAGAACTACTGTTACAGGTGAGTAACCTGTGTTTTCATGCTTACAAACTACACAGGTACACAGAAAATAGTTTGAGGGAATGTTTCCTTTAACTGGGATACACAAGATATTGTACATGAATGTTACAGTACACAACATTTCAGAGCCACACTGGTCACTTTTGAAGGCCTTGAATGCATGCACACTGTACTATCTAAGAACAGAGCCACTCATTTTCAGTTTTAAAATCCCAGAATTTGACTGTCCACATGTGTTTTTAACACAATGTGATCTCATGTAAGTCTCATTCCCCATCATGGATGAAGTTCTATCTGTCGTTGCTTGCTGGTAACCATCACTGAATAGCATGGGATTTGGCCCTTTATTCCAGAACAAGAAATCTATGTAGCATGCATTTAGTTCAAAAATTTCCCATACTATTTTCATTTTTCTTTAATTCCTCCACATTTAGTTTATTTTATCCTGTATACTTATACACATAATGGGAGCTATACACTAGGTCCCAGTAAAATGAAAAAATAAGAGTGGCAATTGACTGTACAGTCCTTAAATTAATAATAACTGAATTTGACTTACCTTATTCCATGTAAATCAGGGGCTCCATTCATGGACAATATAAGGTGTCACAATCAGAAATTGCGTTGGTGGTAAAAGAGAAAGGGGTTTTGCCACCTGTTGTGAAAGCATTATATGAAGTGAAACTATACTGTTGCTAATTACTGCAGAAGTGCTTGAGGTACTACAAGGAATGGTTTTATGGGGTGGTGGAAGCACTTTGGACTGTGGATTATGTCAGGCTGTTTCATCAGTGCTGAGTGTTGCGTAACTGCTGGCAGTATCACATGGACTATAATTACTGCCATTATTATAGAGTAGTCAATTAGTCCCTTCTGACATCCCCAGATGACATTTACGTGTAGTTCTTTAACACAGAAATAAAGCATGCTTCTGAACGGACCTTGTATATGGGACAATCCATGTCTTCAACCTTCACAAGAATACTGGTGGACAGCTATGGCTGTGTGCATGTTCCCAGAATTTCCAATGTGACTCTTGATTTTGAAGGTAGAGGTTAAACTGGCCTTCAGTGGGCTGATGTTGATGCTGTACTTATTCTTCACAGCTGAGAAAAAGTCACTACCCAGATTAGATTGGTCGAGGGATCGGCATTGGTGCTGCAGACAGACCAAATTACAGCACATCACAATGCCATGCAGATGTCCAGATTGCTGCACTGAAGCAGTCAAGGGCGGAAGTGAGGCCCGAGGTAGTGCTTCCATCCCAAGGGAGGGAAACACTTCATTCTGTGCTCACAGTGACCCCTGTGTCTGGTCTTGGAGTTAGTGTGGCACATTTTGTCCTAATATCTCCTGCCACAGGTGGCTGCAGCCATAGACATATCAGGCGGGAGGGGACAACACACACACATGCACACACGTGCACACACACACACACACACGCACTCACACACCCACCAGTGGCTGTACTTGAGCATAGCACTGGGATAGGGAGACAAGAGAAATGGAGCACCCCTTTGAGTGGCCTTGTCATGAATTCCCTTTCCTATTGATCTGCAGTCAGCAGGGCCTGTCTGGCAGCCTTCATGTCTTGCATTTGTTCAGTAGGAGGGCCCTGCCACAGTAGTGTGTGTGTGTGCGAAGATGAAGTGCCTTGCCAGGCATGGGTTGTGTTGATGGTGACATTGGTGGGTGTAGACCAGCACCACAGGGAAGTCAAAAGGAGGAAAATAGAATAGTAAAAGGGGTAGGGGCATATTGAATCCAGAGCACACAGCCTCCCTATCCTGGCCAGCCATGTAAGACTTTTTACCATTCCTAACATGCCTGCTTTAATGCCATCATGCAGGAGACAGAATACGGACAACGCAAAAGTTTAATAAGAGCCTCTATGTCTGAGATACTGCTACACTGACTTTTGGACCAAACTGACTTTCATCTGGCAAAATTCTGCCAGTCAGTTTTAACCACAGTTAATTGTTAATTCATGTTCCAATCTGGTTTTGTGGGACATTTTCTGTATCTTGGGATAATACTCGATGTAGATTGAGCTATCCACTTTACATTAAAAGGGAGCTTGTAGAGCACAGTCTAGAATGCTTATCCAAATGTTCATGTTTTTATACTTCTTTACGGCATGATAGGGATGTTTAACCTTACATACAGGTGCACAATGTTGAAATGTCCTATTTGAAATCCCTCACTCATGGCTACAGTGGCATACACTGTTTTACATTAGATATGAAATGCTACATATTTTGACAACTCCTGCAAGACGTGACAAGGGGCAGGGCGTTTGGATTCCTTTGCTGTAAGAATGTTGTAATGTTTATGACTTATTATTGTAAGCCACCACTCCATGCCCCTGTCTAGGGACATAAACTTCTTCGCAGATGGTCCAGGGCAATGAGAAGGGTACCCCAAGCACTAACATCGAGACCAATGCACTTCAAAAATAAGGCAGGGAAAGTGGTATCCTACCTTTCTGGCTCTTCAGTACTTGTGCTTCTCCTTTTACCCTCAACATCTGGTTTTCACCCCAAGGCCGCTTTTGGACCAGGAACTCCACACGTAACTCTTCTGTCTCCAGAGTCTCCTCCCGAGCCCTTGAACCCACCCCAGGCCGAATGAAACTGTATCTGGAAGGCAATTCATGTAAAATTAATTTGACTGAACATAAGGGGAAAAGAAAGATTTAATTTCATTTGCTTCCCCTCTCAGTTTAAATAATGCATATCACTACTATTTCCTCTCTAACTGACTTCTTTTATTCCACTGCTACACTGCAAATGATTCCCAGCAATGCAGGGGTCACATCTCTATTTTTTAAATAGATAAAGCTGCTCCATAGGGCTAATTTTTACATGGTGGTTGGACATTTTAAGGCAGCAGAATCAATGAGTATTAAAGCAGTCACAAGCAAGGATTTTTCCCTCTCTGTCTCTCTCGTATGCTTTCACCAAGACCTCTCTAACTCCAGTCCCTACAATCTCCTGGCTTCTCTGGATCTGGAAAGCCAAATCTTTTCCTTCCTTACTACTCTTGGGTTACCCACTCACTGGCACTGGTCGTTCCCCAGACACCGGTGAGGGAAAGCAGGCTGCTTCCCCCAGCTGGATCCCTGGGCGTGGCCCAATCCACAGGGAATACCAGGATTTTTTTCTGATGACCCAGGTCCCGTAAACCGCAGCTTGGCACTGTACCTATGCTGCTTCAGCACCTGCTACCTTCACTCGGCTCAGCCTCTCCTCGGCCCCACTGGTGCAGCAGCCCCAAATCCTGGCCCCACTCCATTAATAACAGCCCCGTGCTATGGGCTGTACTGCCTCCTACTGATGGCCCAAGCGCTTCTGCTTCTGCTGTTCAGCCTCCTGGGGGTCCCAACCAGGCCCACATCCCTTCATACTGCCTGGGCTTGCATTAAACTCCAGCACGAGGGCTACCCTTCTAGGCCTGCCATTACAGCCTGTGACCCGCCCGGACCTCAATGTTCCGTTCCCCAGGACCTGCCCCTCAAGCAGGCCCACATCTTGGGTGAAAGGCCCACCTGGCTTCCCTCTACCCCCAGGCCACCCCTGCCACAATAGAGTGCAGGGGGGAGCCACTGCCACTGGCTTCCCTCCTGTGGGGGCCCTGCCACTGCCCCCACAGCTTTTGCGACCTGGGAATACCTTACAGGGTCTCTGTGGCTCCTAATTCTTCCTGGCCTACAAGCCACCTACATTCCCTGCCCCAAAGACACAGGACCTGGCTACACATTCTTCCCCTCACAGGACTCCATACCCCACTCCTTGTTGACCATCCTGACTTTACTTCAGGAGGGTCCCCACTATTCCTCCCGGACTGCGAGCTCCCAGACTTGCCCACCTAATCTCTCGCTTTACTCTGCATTCCAGTCACCCCTCCAGCCCCAGGCCTAATGACTGGGCTGGAAAGGCCCTGATACTTCCTGTGTGCTCCTTATATACTCCTCAAACCTACTCACCAGCATCCAGCAGCAATATCCCCCAGAGCACAACACATTCCCAGCTCTCGGGGTAGAAGGGGAAAGGATGCCTAAAGGGAATCTAAGACCCTACTTTAAGGGGCTTACATTATCAATTGAAGTATGCCTACCAGTAGGCACTGTTGTATATAATATATCACGTTAAAATTAATAAAGTGTAATTAAAGAAAGAAACAGAACGAGGGAGATGCAGGACAGGTGGGAATTGTTCAGTGGACATGCCAAAAGAAGTGCCCCTGTCTTTTTTTTTTTTAAAGAACTTTCCATAGATTCTCCACATCATCCTTCTCCATCCAGTAGGCAGCCTTCTGCCTCTCTGTCTGGTCTCATTCATCTTCAAGCTGAACATGAAATGGAATGCAAATTATAGACAGCTGAGCAGTGTGGCTCTGTTGGTGATGATGCATGGGACCTATCAGAGTGGAAAGAAGCCGCCAATAGGATTTCCCAGGCCTAGGGGTCAGCATTGAGACCCCTTCTATTCAATATTTTATTGAGGGCCTGGAGTCAGGGTCTCATGTAGCTTATTAAACTTGTGAGTGACAGCCAATGAGGGTGCATTCCTAGACAGAGAAAACTGTCTGCAAAGTCTGCTAGCCCTGTTCACACAGTCAGACAGTTCCTACTCACTCTGTTCAACAGCAGTATAACCTTTGTCAACTCCCAGTATGAAGCATGAATTTGGTAGCACTGCCTTTGCATTTGTATCACCAGACACAGAGACCAAACTGCCTCACCTGCTGGGAAATGTTTCTAGCTTTCAAGTGTTCAAGTCCCATCTTTCCAGTTTTCTTAGAATTAGGTGTTGGTAGTACTGTAATTCTGTCCTTCAGATGAGATGAAAAACTGAGGTGCCTTCTGCCCATCACGAGTCACTGTCTAGGTGGAAGTTAAAGATCCGATGGCTCTTATGAAGATAAGTAGGGGAGTTTTAAAGTGTCTTAAGCAACATTCCCCCATCAACAAAAATGCGCTCTGTAACCCACCCCAGGGCGCACCTGGAAACAAGCTATCATACCTTAGTGTGCTTTTTCTGGTCAAAAGTTACAAATAAATTAAAAAAATATTAAGCATGGCAGGTAGTCCGAATGCAGCATTTTCCCTCTCCATTTTATAATGTAAAGTCTTTCACATAAGCCCATAGAATTCTAGTCATAGATACCATTTAAACAGAAAACATGAAGAATGAACAGACAGGTAAAAAGAGCCAAGGGGTCATTGTTGACTGGGAAACAAGCTGTTACAACAACATGCAGCAGCAGTGGGTAAGGCTACGTGAAAACTGAGCTGCATTGAAAGAGGATAATGTGCCGTAAAAGTGATGTGGTTCTGCCCCTTCATAGTGTCCTGGAAAGGCTGCACTGTGGGAGTATTGTGCACAGTTGTGGGTGCTGCAGTATAAAATGAGTATTAAGGGTGATTGTGAGGGTGCAATCGAGTAACTAAAATGATTAGAGGAACGGAGGTGAACCTACAGGAAATATTTCAACAGGACTGGTAGGGGTTTCCTGCAAAAGAAGGCTGAGATTTAGTTTAAAATGTAGTGGCTGGGAAAGGCACGCTGAGCTGCAGCTCTTTCCCAGGTGTTACCTGGGGAGTGGTTTTAGAACCTGAAATTACTGAGCTGTTGTGTTTATGTATATGCCACTGGCTCCTATAGCCATATTGTGTTAGACTGGTATTGATTTGGTCACTAATCCATTATTGCATTATACTGTTTGTTAGCTCTGTTTATCCCAGGCCATTCTTGAAAGTTGGTACTTTCTTGCCTTGTGTACTTCCCTAGTTACTAAAAGGCTAAAATAAATAAAAAACATTGTCAACAACTGGTCCATGTACACCAACAGCAAAATGCAAGTAATGACAATATTAAAAAAAGCCGAATAAATGTGTCAACAGCATATATTGTATAGGTAATGACAGTAAGACTCTGGGGAGCTGCAGCCAACAGCAGAATGAAGAGACAGAGAAGTAAGAGGAGAGGAGATGAGATTTCTGTTTTTGAAATGCTAAAGAGACTGGATAAGGTGGATCAAGGGAACTTTTACAGCTTGCTATGGAAGCATTTCTTTACTAAGAGAACACTAAACCTATGGAACAAGCTCCCGAGGTTGAATCTTTAAAATGCAAGTTGAAACAGTTCCTTATGGGGAATAACATTACTTGGTACAGTGTTCGATTCTTGGGAAGGGGGGTCATGGGTATCAAACCTCATGGTAGAATTACGGTAGTATGGCTGGGAGAACATGTCCGATTACTTGGCCTTGGGTTCCCAGAGGTTTTCAATATTTCTGGGAGGTGGGGTTGAATAATATCAGTGTTGGGTTGGGACAGGCTGCATCACACAGGATAGTACACTGGGCAGATGTCACCTTGGCGCCCCTTTTCCAACATAGACTTGGGGTCTTTGGGGTAATGATATTGATGAGCACATTTGCTGTTATTGATCGCGAGACTTTAGTGATTTGGTTTAGGGAGGGTTTGGTTTTAGAAAAGGCAGTGTCGGGCATGGGAAGGGGCTTGCAGGATACCATATGGGGAAGGAAGATTTATTTAAAGCCTTTTGGGGGATGTATTTTAGGGCTGAATAATGAATATGAAAAATTAATAATTTGGTGTCTAAAATGTGAATACTAGGCAACTGTTCAGCAGATGATATTCACGAGTCCCTACTCACTGCACAGGCTTACCCCTCCTCCAATGACTGAAGAACGAAAGACATTGATGTTGACTGCGGAGATACCTACCCATTTTTTGTGCTGTTGAATTCAGGCAACATAGTGAAGGGGTAGAGCAAGGCGGGCAGTGAGCACCCACCCACTCTGCTTACACTTACATAGAAAGTGTCCATTTAGCTCACAAAGCCAGGGGTTCAGAATAAAACACAATGCGATCCAGTTGTCAGTGTGATTCAGTTGATAGCACATTTACTGTGCATTTCAGCCAAAATCTAAAAATATGGTTTGTTAACTTTTGAGCCTTGTCTTTCTGGAATGGTAATTGTCCTTTTGATGAGAAAGTAAAAAGCAGAGAAGCTCTAACCCATGCGTATGGGTTTAGTGGATTCACTTCTCATTTCAAACCCTGGCTTTGCGGAGGGTGGGTGACTTAATGCTATCAAAGCTTTAGGTGTCCTTTCAAACATTCTCCCCACAGCTGCTCTTCCACCTTCCCAGCCAGAGGAAGAAAAGGAGAGGAGAATCTGGTTTACATAGCGTTTTCATAGACAATGTGTTGTAAAGTGCTTCACAATCCAGGATTGGGAGAAGAGAGTGTTCCTGCCTATTTTCAGTGCACAGGGAGATTCAAAGTACAGATACCAATTAGAGCAAGATTTCAAAGAGGTTAAACACAGATAGATTCAAGGCCAATCCTGATTGAGGCTGAAAACCGATCTCCCAGCAGGATGCTTTTTAGATCAGCTCTGCATCAGAGCAGGGAAAAGCCCTATTATTTTCATAGGAAGGCAAAAGAGCAAAATAAAAGTTTACAGATCATTCTTGGGAGGTTTTTAGCTTTCCAACTAATCTAGGCTCGCCATGGGGAAACCAAAATCAACAGGTTCTGGAGCATCTAAACTTCCCGAGGTAAACAGGGCAGGCCCGAGAAGAAATCGCAACCCACTAGATTGGGTCTGAAATGAAGGGATGCAAGCTCCACCTTGGCAACAAATCCTGACAACAGTTAAGTCCATGGACAGTAAAATGGGCGCACATTAGCTAAACTTGAGATGCATGAAGTGGCCATAAAAGACCTTACGGTGTTGTTGCAAACAGAAGAAATGCTCCATTTCCATGTTGGCAACCGTTACCTCCTGACTAAGGAAAACACTCAATTGCATGGTCAGTTAGAGGCCCTGGAGAATGAGACCCGTGCTGGTAACTTAAGACTGGTTGGTGTTCGGAGGGACTGAAGGTGCTGATCTCCTGAACTTTCTTGTAAAATGGATGTTGGAAACTATCCCGGTCCCAGAAATTTTTGAATGGAATGCCCTTAGAAGGGCGTACAGAGTCAATCCTAGGATTAGACCATCAGCTACAGACCAACCTCGCACTGTCCTAGTGTGTACAATGGAGTAGAGATTCGGGACCTCTTACTGTCTGCAGCACGATCGGTATATTCAATCGACATTGAGGGACATGATGTAAAATTTTCCCAGATCTCTCTTATCAAACAAGAGCTCATTGCAAACAATTTGATGGAATCCGACAGAGGCTTCTGCGCTCTGGGAATAGTGCACTCATTCCTTTTACTGGCCGCCTGTTGATAATCTATGGGGAAAGAGCTAGCAGTTCAACGATCCTAAGGATGCAGGGCGCTGGATGGAGAAAATAGAAACGGAGTTTCAGGCAAAGATAGCAGGAACTAGAGTTGAGGAGGACTCGGATAATGATTGAACCAATCTAGTGAAACATGGGAGCTGGCTTTCAGTATTAAGACCTAAGCTTCAAGAACTATCTATGCAGTCTTCTCCTCTCCTTGAGAGACACCTCTTTATTTGGACTGGACTTTAAACGTTTGAGAACAGTCCTACAGGCTTTGTTTAACTGCTAATTCCTTGGTGGTATATGTTTTGATATTGAGACGATGTTCTGTCTCTCTTTTGCCTACTGTTGTGGTATGCTGTAGTTATGGAACAGGGTTTCTCACAGTATTGTTGTAGCAAATAAGCTGCAAAGCAAAATTTTACTTTTTAATTCCACAATTATATATGGATAAATAGCAATCACCCAGGATTGCAGTAGTTTATTCCTGCTGATACTACCTAAGATGGACATTCCAGATGCTATTGAGATGGTTGGCATTATGGGACTTTCTTTTGGACACTATATTAGGTAACCCTTTATTTCGTTTTTATTTATCAAGTCTAGGATTACAAATACCTTTGAGCCAAGGCTCTTTTACAAAGGTTCCGTGTCAGAAAAATACAAATTATGGGGAACATCAAAACAGACATTACAACAATGTGGACATTGCAAACAGATTAATACAATTCAAGGGTAACATTGTAAACAAGGCAGCCAGCGGCATTTGTCAGAGAAAACAGGGACGAGATAAGAAGTGCCAGAGTCATAGGAAGAGGGAAGTGAGGGAGGGAGAAGGAATGTAAGTAGGGTGGGAGAGGGTGAAAGTGCAGCATTGGGTATACCAAGATGTGAGGGTAGAATCCAGTGAGGAGGGAGGAGGACCACTAGAGCAGGCAGGAAGTGGAGAAACAAGGTTAAGTTGGGCAGTCACAGAAGCTGTTGGTAGTGAGATAGTCCCGGAGCCTAGTTTTAAACATACCAATTGTCGGGGCAGAGGAGATGGTGGGGCTGAGGCCATTGAACCAGAGTGGTGCTTGATAAGCAAAAGAGCGTTGTCCCTGTGAAGTGCGACAGTGGGGACTTTCAGTAGCTGTAGCGTGGATCTCCAAAGGCACCGCTTTGTTGGTTCGGTGTTGTAACAGAGTTGAGACCCCAGAAGGTGCAAGGCCAAGGTAGATTTTTTCGCCATGGAGCAGGTGAGAAACTTTATGCGGTTTGATGGTTGGAGCCAGCCAGTCTGGGTGTACAAGTCACATGTGTGGGTGAGCGGTAAGCACCAGTGATGAGTTGACATGCCTTATTTAAGGCAGTTGAGAGGCTGCCTAAGGGTTGTGGCGAGCCATAAATTATGAGACCATAGTCTATTACAGAGATATAGGAGCTCAGGACTGTAACCTTCAAAGCTTCTGGCATGAGGTGTTGTCTGTGTTTGTAGAGGAGACCAAGCCGGTATTAGCAGCTCTAGCTACATTATCTACATGAGGTCCATAGGAGAGATTAGGGTCAAGCTGTATCCCTAAGTATTTGAAAGACCCCATCTGATCTAGAGTGTTCCCTAGGTGGTGGATAGCCAAGTGGTGTAACTTGTGTAGGTTATGAGAGCTGCAGAAGAGCATGCATTTGGTTTTCTTGTCATTGAGGACCAGTTAATGATTAAGAAACCATGTCTCTACAGAACTGAAACCAAGTTGAAGGTTGTGTTGAAAGTTGCAGGATCTTTGTGAGTGAAGAATACAACAGCATCATCGGCATATAGTATGATCTGCTCAGAGCAGTGGTAAGGGAAGGAGTTTGAAAAGGCTAAAGGAGGGGTCCGGTATGGATCCCTGAGGGACACCGAGCAAACAGGCAGGGTGTCAGAAAGAGCGTCAGCAATTTTACTCTCTCGACTGGTTTTCTAAGTAGCTTTTAAACCAGAGAGAAGAGGTCATGTGATAGCCGGCATTCAGTAGTTAGTCAATTAGTAGTCCATGGTGTGCTGTATTGAAGGCGTTGGGAGGTCGACAAAAACGGCCCCTGTGAGAAGGCCGTTGTCAAGGATTTGCAAAGCTCCAGTGAACTCAAGAAGGGTTGTGGTGGTGTTGTGACCTTCCGGAAACCGTGTTGTTGTGGACAAGGTATATTGTATTTATCTAAGTGGTCAGTAAGTTGATCAGCCACAATGCGCCAAGTGCCTTAGAGAGTGGGGGCAGTATGGAGATGGGGTGATAATTTGATTGATTCGTCTTATCCCCACTTTTATGGACAGGTGTCACGGTGGCTGTTTTCCATAAGCCCAGGAATTTTCCACAGCTGAGAGAGAGGTTTAGGATTTTTGTTAATGGATGAATTACCTCATCGAGGGTGAGCAACAGAAGCTTAAGGTCCAGGGTTGTCACTACTAGATCTAGATTTAGAGATAGCTGCAGTAATATAGCGACAGTTCATTTAGCCTTACCTCCTGAAGTAGAAGAGGAGATGGTTAGACTGTGGGGCTTAGGTATTTGGGAGTAGGCCCTGTTTTCGAAAAAGTCATGGGGTAGGAGAGCACTAAGGTCTGAAAAAGCCGTGTTAAAGATATTTTACGATCACCTTGGGGTTGAGGGTTGAGGATCCATCAACCATTAACATGGCTAGAGAGGTTTTGGCTGCTTCCTGTGACATCCTTGATATTGTCCCAGAAAGCCACGACCATTTCCCCATGTATTGGTGAGGCGTCTTTGTAATAGGTGGATTTCGTGAGCTGGATGGCTTTTGTGCAGGTATTTTGTGCTTGTTTGTAATTTTGATGTCCAGTTGTTTGCCAGTGGCCCTGGCAACTGCCCAGAGGTGGTCCCTTAGTTTCAGCTCTGAGAGAAGACCGTGGTGAGCCATGAGTTAAAGAGAAATTTTGTTTTGCCTTTTAGCAGGGGCAAAGAGGCCTAGGCTTTGCTGAAAATTGAGATGAAGTGATCAAGTGCCAAGTTAACATCTGTTGCTTCAGAGATGGGTAGCCCTCACTTCCTACTGTACCAGATTACAAGGAAATATCTATGTATATCAACTGTTTTGCTTATGTAAATTTGCGAGGCCTTGTATGAGGAAATGTATGCATTGTTTGTATTTTTAAAGCAATAAACACAAAGTATAAAAAAAATAAATAAAGGCCTAATCCTCAAAGCCATGTGCACCACGAAGGGATGTTTGTGCAGGCTGGTGGTGCTAGAGGTCCCACGCTGCACATGTCATGACCTTCAAGCGCCCACAGCCCTGAATGCACACCCACAGCACCTAAACCTGTGCTGCCAGCACTCCTACACCCACCAAGTGGGTCAGTAGTGGCATCAGGGTTGAGGTAGCAAGCTCTGATTCTGTCACCATCACGGCAGTGCAAGGGGCTGGCAGAGGGGTGCAGGCTATGCAGACTGAGGGGCTGCCATTGCACGTATATGCCCTCTGCCCAGCCATGGGATGTCCTCAGACATGCCCCACCCTCTTGCAGGTAAGGAGGGCTGGGGAGATTTCAGCACAGGCCAGTGCTGCCACGCATGATGCAGTGATCCTGATGGGGATATAGCAGTCCTTGGAGGACTATTGTATCCCATGTTCCCCACCCATCCAAAAGTGGATCCACTGCAGTGCCGACTCAGGCATCTGATTGGATGACTGGTGTCCTGCACAGCTCTGCACCCCTCGGATGCCCGCTGCCTGTACTCTAAACTCTGCAGGTGGCAGCAGACAGGGGCTGTAGATCTCACGCTGTGCAGACAGGCATCAGGGTGTGGAGTAAGTTGGCAAGGAGATGCACAAATTGCATATGTCAGTGGCTGCTTGTATATTGGGCCCTTAGGGATTTGCTTATGGTAATACAATGAGTAAGTTGGATTTGTGGGTTTCAAATCAGAGTCTTCAGGTTCACAGCTCTGCTCTCAAACCACTAGGCCAGACAGCCTCCTCAGGAAGGGGTAACCACAGCAGCCCTACTTGTTAGGTTGGAAAACAGAAGGAACAAAGGAGTGTGGAGAAAGGAAAGCAAAGGAGTCTGCAAAAAATGGGAGGAAATGTATTATAAACATGACTGGTAGAACAAGACTAGGATAATTTTATTTTCACGTTCCACAACATCTTTACTGGATCTTTAAAATGTATGTTTATAAACTGAATTACAGTATATTGTTTGTTGAATTTTGTTGACCCAGTAAGCCTACTGGGCCTAGAAGTCCCTTTTCAGGGGCGACCCGGAGGATACAGATGGTAAACAACGAAATTGAACCAGATTAAGCTGTTGGTGGTATTTTTAGTGAATGGGGAATTTGGCCAGCACACCGGGAAATTCCTACAGTTTTCGATAAGTGCCATAGGATCTTTAACATCCACCTGAACTACCACCAATCCAGGCAGATGGGGCCTCGGATTAACATCTCATCCGAAAGATGGCACCTCAGAAGTGCAGCACCCTCTCATGCTGCACTACAGCATCAGTATTGGGATATTAACCCAAGTGCCAGATGTGGGAACTGAACCCACAGCCCTCTGATCTCCTGGCCTCAGAAGTGAGTGTGCTACCTACTGAGCCACTGACATTGTGCCAACGCTGGACTGATAGATTTCTCATGAAGGAAGCAATGATGCTGGGGTTTCTTGTTCTGGGCAGAAGGAGAGATTCTGTGTAAATTGTCCAACTGTTTGAGGTTGCATGAGGCCGACTGACAGCAGCCACAGCTGGCAGTGAGCTGCAAGGCAAAGACAGCAGCTGGTCATACTGGCATATGATCACACAACTGCAGCTGGTAGCCATGTCATTTAGTAATGCTAGACTGCCTACTGCATAGGGGCTGAGCCACAATAACTGGTATAAGTGCAGTTCGCACATTTCAGCAGTGGGGCCCTTATACCTTTAATGCCATTTCACACCGGTTGGCATCCAGAGACCCTGCCCACTGCTTTCTGCAAGGTGTTTCGAGGGGCAGCTCTTTGCCAGGTGCCAGGCATCCAATTGGAAGCCAAGTTTGGCTGTTGAGTGATCCCAGAGGTACTGTGGAATACGGCTGTTTGCCTGGACTGCCATATCCCATAACAGAGTTATTGTTACATTTTAAAAGCAAAAAGGTCCATACGCTTTGTCTCACAGGCCACCATGCAGGTTTGAAGGTCTGGGAACCATTACTTGGGGCTGTTCATGCCTAAGGAAGTCTTGAATGACAAGCCCCGCTGCATAGCTGATGCACATCAATTTAGATGTATGTATTTCAGCTCCAACCACCATTACCTCAACCCAACTACCCTGTTGCTCCACAGGCTGCATATGATATGGGTTTGGGGGTGGGGGCTGAACATGACCATTTTCTAATCTTGGATACCACAGAGTGCTCCGCACTTTGAAGGAGCACTCAGTTTGCACATGCCCTCTTCAGGGGCAGAGGCATAAGGATCCGCCCTAACTTTATTTACTCAGTGTATATTTTTAAAGAGCCACTTTCAACCCCTTGATTTGTGTTGAGGGAGTCTGTTGAGCAGTAACTGTCTCAAACACAGAATTTAAATAGGCAAACAGACATTCACTAGCTTTTGGTGGAATCTATCCAGAGCACGCTCACAGGGACTGGCACCAGATGACAGGGAAATTAACTCAAAAGGTAGTTCTCACAAACTAAATACATGACATATCAGAGGCAGTAAACTGCAGGCAGATTACTTTACACCCTGTTACAGTTGTCCCTCCTGATGATAAATGCCTCTGGAGCCAAGAACTTTGTTTGTCTCGAGGAGAGTTCATTATAATGAGGAGATGTCTTTTCCTTGAGCAAGAGCACAATAACAATCCTAGTTTTACACTCTAACGCACCCTGACTCATGGCTGTCAACTAGTGTGCTGCTGGCACCAGCAAGATCTGTGCCAGGAGCAGGACATGGAGGCGAATGCGAAAAGGAGGACTCGTCTTTTCTATTTTACTGTTTAGAGGAAACCCGAAATCGGGAGACACCTTAAAATGTTGGAGCAGAGAGGCTACATCTTTCTTTATTAATAGTCAGCCACTCAGTATGTAGGCTGAAGCTGGGGGACAGTTGCTCAGTTTTAACCCTTAATGTACCATAACTGTTTCCCTGCTATTCATGATACATAGACCAACTGACAGAACTAGGACAAAGAGCACAAACACAAAAGGAGGGTTCATTTATCTTTCTTTTAGTTTATATATATAATACACATAGACACACACATACACACACACACACACAGTCTTGAAATTGGTAGCACTGCTGTTCATCTTTATTTTCTTAGTCAGCTACTTCTGCTAACTGTTAAGACCTGAAATTGAGAGCCACTCTAAGTGCTGGAGTTAGGAGCTGAGAGGCTTTTCGTGGCACACAGACTTGGTGCAGAGCAGGAATACCGAGGGATAGAAATGCTGGCTGTAGGAAACAGCTGTGATGGATTCTCATTGTTTTCAACGTAACTGATAATACTCATCCATTACCACCTGCTAGCTGCAAGCAATGGGAGCCATCCCAGCTGTTCACTGGCACTGTAGTTATTTATCGTTCACTGCTGTACACTCAGCACACTGGCAGAACTGGCTTCCTTAAATTCCTTTACAGTATATGGTTACAGTTAGCCCTGTTGTGTATGGCTTTCTATACATACAGTTTTCTTGTTGTGGGACAGTTCAAAGGTCACAGCACGTTATTGTAGTGTAGGACATTACTACTAAAGTACAGCTTTTACTTTGGAGCTTGCCCTAACAGTCTCTCCTTGTGATACTCCCTTGCCCTATTCTCACCTGAAACTCAAATCTGACATTCATAATGTACATTTTAGATTTTGAAAGTAATTATTTTCCTTGTTTTTCCTAAGTACAGTTGTACTATATGGCCTGCTTCACTTTATTTACTCACATGCTATCAAACCCATATACTATAAAAAAATATATGGGCAACCCAAACATCACTCAGCATATGTTTCCATCTCAGGGTAGAGGTGACATCAGGAACCTCTTGAGCTTCACTGTCAAGATCCCTGTGATGTCATCTCAGCCCCTCCATGGAAACACAGCCTTGCTAGTAATGGTTGCCAGTACATGACTCAATGCATACTGTAGTTAGTCCTTGTGATCACATATCAGAATACTGTAATCCATTTATAAGTGGGCTTTTGGGAGAAAACCCATGTATATATAATATCATACCTCTCTATTACTGGCCAGACTTCTTTGGCTTCCAATTGAACATAGAATTGACTACAAAATACTTCTGCTTGTATTTACCATAAATGCCAAAACAGACCTGCTCTCTGAACTAATATTTACCAGTTTGTCCACTTTGATCATGTGGTGCACACCTTTTCAACAGGCCACCACCAGCCAGGCCACATTTGGTGACAGAGCCTTTTGGGTCAGTGGCCCTCTTCTCTAGAATGGACCTCCATCAGAAATGCAGTCATTTGTTGCTTGAGTTATTTGAAAGTAAATAAAAACTACCTTTATCTGCTAATTTTTAACAACCCATAATTACTATCTGCTTGTATTCTGCTTTTGTTCAGTGTCTTGAAATGTTTTCTTTTTCATTAAGTATTTTATGTGTTTTTCCTGTTTCACCCGCCCCTAGTCCCGATGTGCACACACACATGTGGAGGCATGTGCACCCTGTTTCGAACTTCCTCCTTACTTGCCACCCTCTCCGCCTGTGCTACCACCGACCTTCACCTAGTGGCAGCAGAACTGGGGGGCAACAACCAACCGAGAGGAGAGTGGCTAATGAGGCGCTCAATCCTGCTCCACCCCGTTGACCCAAGGTTGTTCTAAACCCAGATCGCCAGCAGAAGGTGTGGCATCCAGCCTCAACACTCAGCACCACCAGGCCAGCCCCATGTCTTGAAATTTTGACGACACCATAGTAACTATATTTATAAGCGGGAAGCAGAATTCCTCTAGCAATGGTCAGCCTGGTTTCAGGGGATAAACAGTGTTTAAGTCTATAGATTACACCTGTCTTTGATGGACAACCTTGCATATGCAGGACATGTGTTCTGAGAAGAGACAGAGATCCAAATGGATACCAAGGTAGTTTAACAAATTAACCTGCTCCAGAAAAATTCAATTCAAGTCTCACTTAGGAGAAGGAGGAGTTAGGGAAGGTTGATATTATTATATGTATTTTCTCTGTACCTGTTGAAGATTCTTTCAAACACATTAAGAACTGAATGTATTTTACACAGATGAAAGAAAGTTCAAAACAAAACAAGGTGGGAGGTTTAGATGCTATTTTGAGGGGCATTTAAACCAGCGTGGGTAATTGAGGGATGCAGAGATTGCCCCCAGAGACTAGAGAAACTGGGAAGAGAAACCCAGAGGGAAGAAATTCTTCAGGGGTAGAGGAGCGAACAAGGAGGAGGGCATGGTGGTGGGTCAGAAAGAGGAACCCAAGTTTGGAGACAGGGTAAGGAGGGTAGGCAGAGATATAGCAAAAAGGGTGAGGACAGGACCAGTCAAACAGAAGGGGTGAGGATGAAAGTAGGAAGGGTGGGCAGGTCAATGGAAGAGAGGGATAAAGAAGATGGAGAGCTATGTGTCAACACAAAAGACCTAGGAGACAAAATTCCTGACAATGAGGCAGAGGCAGACCTGCTGGTGGCCATAATGGAGTCATGGTGCACTGACAACCACAGCTGGGAAGTGGAAATCCTAGGCTACACTACGTTTATTTAATATGTATTAACTAGGTAGGCACCTAAGGGCATAAATGCTGATATTCAAAGGTGACCTGGGATGTTGCAGATGGACAGGTCCGGGAGAAAAGGCGGGGGGTGCAACAAAAGATGTAAAGGCCACGAGATACAGGGGCACAAGGAGGATAAGAAAGGGCTGGAGGTACTATGGGTTAACCTCGAGACAGGATCAGGAGCCTTTATTCACGTGGAGATGGTGTACAGACCAGTGACACAGGGGAGGAATTAAAGCTTTGAAGGAAGCCATTAGCAAATGGAAAGCAAGGGAAGTACTGATTTGGGGGACTTTAATCTTCTGGATGTAGACCAGGGCATTCTTGCTGCAGCTACAAGAAGAAGTAGGGCTATCCTTGACTCCTGCAAGGGGTATTTCTCAGGCAGCTGGTTATGGAACCCACTAGAGATGGGGTAGTGCTGGACCTGGTATTTACAAACAGGGACAGCATTGCAAACGTCATTGGTAGTCCCTTGGGTACAAGTGATCACTGTACCATGTAGTTTAGCATACATATTGGGCAGGAGGAAAACACACTAAAACAAGGGTCCTGGACTTCAGGGGGCAGATTTTAAAGAAGGGGGAAATACTGTACCTCAAAGATGGGATGTTTGGGGCAAGTGGAGACTTAATGGAGAAGGACTAAGGAGGGAATATCCAAGGCAATAGCATGCTCAAGAAAATAAAACTGAATTACTGGGCTTTTGCAGCATAGGTGCTCTGTTCAAGACTATCAAATCACACAGGTTGCACTGGAGTGCAAGTGTTTGAAGAAGTAAAGCCACACACTCTGATTTTTGCAAGTACTTTTATGTAACGTGACCAGATGCTTCTAGTGCATTATACCACATTCGGTACAAAAGAAAGTGCTGCTTACAACCACTTGCTTCATTTTATATCAGTAGTTTAAAGTAGCCTCCTGATCCCCTTACAATCAGGTCATAGTTATGTGGCTTTAGCCACCGCTCACTAACAGTACAGCATCTGTAGTCCATCACCATCAGATCAAACAACATTTTTGGCTTTGACCTCGGATGAGTTATGGGTCGCAGGGAATATAATCAGGGACCTTCAACTGTTCCTAAGAATCTGTCTTTGGCATTCTTGTCCATACATTCCTTTCGGCTGTTACCTCCTCCTCAATGGTATGCTGTTTAAAGGAACTGAGCAAGGGTAGGAGGAGGAGGAAGAGACCACGGTGGTTCTCTAAGAATGCGGCAAAGGCAGAGAAAGAGAAAGAGAAAGAAAACAGCATTTAAGTAGTACAAAGTGACCCAAAGAGAAGTAGACAGAGAGGTGTATGTGTGTGTATATCATATATATATATATATATATATATATATATATATTTATATATATAAATATATATGTGGTAAAGCAAAGGGAAGCAGGAAGGAAGGTGAGGACAGCCACAGAACAGACAGAAGAGAGGATAGTCAAAAAGGGACAAGACCTTCTTCAGGTACATGAGAGAAAAGAGGAAGACAAGGGCAGGGATAGTGAGAATCAGTAGAGTGGGGGGGCACTTGGCAGTGGAAAACAAGAGAAGGCTAACATTTAAGTGATTACTTCTCGGTCTGCACAGGAGGCGGGGGATGGGCTGGCATGTATCAGCAAGCATTAGAGGAAGGGGGACTTGACACAAGTCTGTTCTTGGTAGGGAGAGTCTGGAAGGGGTTTGAAGCCCTAAAGGGAATAAGACAAAGGGCCAGATGGAATTCACCCAAAGGTCCTAAAAGAACTGAGTACAGTGCTAGCTACCCTTCTGCAATGATATTCAGCACCATAAGCGATGGGGGTGGCTCCAGAGAACTGGGAGGAGAGCCGATGTTGTCCCTCTGCACAGCTGTGGCAGCAGGAGGAGGCTAGTCTCACATCAGTAGTGGGAAATTAGTGAAGACCCTACTGAAGGAGAGGCTCATGGAGTACCTAGAGGCCATTGGCTGCAGAACCACCGCAGCATGGTTTCACAGGGTGGAGGACATGTCAAACAAATCTCATAGATTTCTTTGACTGGGTTACTATGGAGGTGGATCTTTATTTACTTATTTATATCTCAGATTACAATACCTTTGAACCAGAGGCTCTTTTACAAAGGTTCCATGCCAGAAAAACATATGAATACAATGGCATGTAAAACAATAATTTTGACATACACTTCGATAACAGATAACAACAAGATAAGTACAAATGAGGCAGGGTAGAATACCGCCATGTCAGTACATTAAGAGGAATAGCCTAAGTGCACCAAAACATGGTAAAAACAAGTTAGACCGGGGATGAACATGGAGGTGTGGAGACAAATTCATACATTCTGCAAAACCATAATCAATAAAAACAGCACGACATAGCAAGGTAGCAGTAAGAAAACAATGCCGCTAAAGGTAGGTGTTGTTAGAGGGCGGGGGGTGAGGCGACAGTATGATGGGAGAGTGGGGAAACAACGGACACTTACAAGGGGTGGGAAGTAGAGGGGATAGTGTAGGCAATGATAGGGAGGGGTGGGGTAGGTAGGGTAAGACCATATTGAATAAAATAGGGGTAGGGGTAGAGGAGGGGTTCAGAGGGCAGGGTAGTGGTGGTGGGAGCAATATCAAGAGTAGGTGGGTGGGAGGCAAGGGAGGTAGTGAGAGGAGGGTGATTGAGGTATGGGGCAAGGTGAGGAGGTGGGGAAGTGAGTTAAGCAGGAGGGAGGGTAAGGGGATCAAGGGAGAGCAGTGGATGTGGCCTATCTGGACTTGAGTAAGGCTTCAACACAGTACCGCACAGGAGGCTAGTTAAGAAACTAAGCACTCTGGGAGTGGGAGAAAGTGGTACACTGGGTAGCTGTTTAAAGGAAAGGACGAGAGGGTAGTGGTAAATGGCAGACACCAGGGATGGAGAGTGACTAGCATGATGCCACAGGATCAATGTTGGAATCAGTCCTCTCAATGTCTTCTTAAGTGACATTACTGAGGAACTGGAGGAAGGTGTGTCTCTTGTGGCTGATACAAAATCTGCAACAGGGTAGACACTCAGGAAGGTATGGCGTGAATACAAAGGGATCAGAAGGAACTGGAGCACTGGTCTAGGGTGCGGAAGCTGGGTTTCAGTGTCACATAATGCAAGGTTATGCAGCTTGGGTAGGGAAAACCAGGAGCTGCAGATAAGCTGAGGGAGAGGTACTATAGTCACCAATCTAGAAAGAGACCTTGGGGTCATCATATCTGATTACCTGAAGTTAGCTGGTCAGTGTGACAAGGCAGTGGGAAGAGCTAATAGGATGCTGGGGTGCACTGGAAGGGATTTCTAGCAGGAGGAGGGAGATGGTGTTGCTTATATCGCTCACTGGTGAGGCCTCACCTGGGTACTCTGTCCACTTCTGGAGGCCGCACTCTGCAAGGACGTTGACAGTGCAGAGGCAGTACAGAGGAGGGCAACAGTATCCCATTAAAACAGCGAGTCCATTTGAGCAACTCAATTTCGGCGACTCAACTAGAGCGTGTCAAATGACCAAGAGTGTTTTGACAGCGTATGTTTACTTCAGCAAGGAATCAGTGATGGAGGCAGAGAGCTGTGGAAGCCTGTAGGAAAATTGTTCGTATGGCCAGATCCGTGCTGGCTATGCAGCCTACAGGTTAGAGTCATCACCAGGGTACTGGGCAGTCCCAAGTTCGAGACTGCTGGCGTTTTTTGTTTTGTTTTGGAAAAGGTTCTGCCCGCCCTCGAGTTTCTCCCATCTCCGAGGTTGTACCCTACGGAGATGGTTACTTTAAGTAAGGGGTGTGGAAGGCAAAGTCCTCCAAGAAAGCTACTACTGCTGTTCACGCCTTAGTGAGTGCTGTAGTGCTCATTGTCATTTTGCATTTCACTGTTTTGTGTTAGCTGTATTTGGTTGGCGCTGTTTTGCAGGTGCTCTTTGACATGAAACCAAGGGCAATCAAAATGGTGCGAGGGATGCACGTAAAAGCCATACAAGGAAAGGCTGCAGGAACTCAACATGTACTGGAGGAGAGGAAAGCAAGAGGAGACATGATTGAGACATTACAAGTAACTCACAGGGTAAACAAGGTGCAGGTGGGGTGTCGTAGAGCAAAGAAGATACTAAAACACAGGGCATACAATAAATCCAAAGGGAGGAGGGGAGTTCAGGAGAGATGGAGGAAATACTTCTTGCAGAAAGGGTGGTGGACAACGGAACAGCCTGTCAGATGAGGTAATGAGGGCAAAGACTGTGGGAGCTTCCAGCATGTGTGGATAAGCACAGGGTAAATTGGTAGAGGAAGAGTGGACGAGGGATGCCAGTGACCAAATTGAGTCAGAAGCATTGGAATAGGCAGGGAAACGAACAGACCAGATGGGCCTTCTGGCCCTTTTCTGCTGACAGTTTATAGTTCCAAGTAAAAAGTGAGAAACAATTTTACACTGTTAGACCGTCATTGTTTGGTCTCTTTCCCATTGCAAAACCTTAACTTGCCTCCAAACACCAGAAACACAAGCCTGATTGTATCTTAGTAGTGGACAGTAGGCGTTGAAAAAGGGAGCTGTGTCTTGTATGCAACCCCTTGGAAAATCTGGACATAAGCAGCCTGGGTCTAGAACTGCAGATGCATGCTGGCCTTGTGTTCAAATTAGAGCTTGGAAAATCCTGCTTCTATGGTCTGTTCAGATGTATCGCGTGCACTCTAGTGTATTAATAAAGCTGGTAACGATTGTAGACCTAGTGGAGAAAGAAGTACAAAAGCTAAGCTCATTCATGGCCATAACCACAGAAACTCTTTGTCACTTCTCTTCTCCACACTTCAGTTTAAAATGGTGAATGTTCACCCATGAGGGGAAGGTTGAGAGTCCTGCTAATAGACTCATGCTAACAGAGCTCAGTCTCAATTCATATCTTGAATCTGTTGGTCATCGGTGTTCCACACAGAAAATTCTCTGCTGCTTATACAGAGTCTAAATTCTGCCCACCCTTATTTTTAATTCCAAAGCCCATTTTTCCCCTTTCACGCCTCCTTTTCATGACACCTTTAGGTTTTTACTAAAAGTTATAGATAGGAATTCATCTGCAGGTTTCCAGTGTAGTTAGAAAAAACAGCGTCTGAAGATTAGCTATTGCTTTCATGGGATAGTTTGACACATGGGGAAGGACAAGACAGAGTGCAAAAGAATAACTGCTGTACTGGTAACAAAACCATTTATTTATTTTTTGTTTCACATAGCTTTTTGGCCCTGACTGCCACCTACTCCTTGCCATCAGGTTCCCTGCCAGTCTCCAGCCCCATCGCCCCCCTCATCAAGCTGGCGGGTCCGTGATGTGGGACCTGAGGACGGCATGGGGCCATCACTCTGGGCTGTCATGCACATGGGTTTTTCCCTGTATTTTCTGCTGTGGTCCCACCCTCCACCCCAGATGTCCGACATAGCCTCTGGTGACCTCAGACGCAGTGGTGCACACTGGACTTTCACCACCCCTGCGGGGAGCAAACCCCAGCTCACTGTGAGGGGCTGCTACTGCACTGGGTCTGGGCTATCTCTCTCCCAGCTGGCTTGCATGCCCAGTGAGCACTGCCCAATCCCGCCTCCCATACGAGCAGGGCTCACTTCAAACCCAGGTCACCAGTGTGAAACGTTGGTGGCACCACCACCTGAGACATCAGGCACCCAACAAAACCATTTATTAAGCACCTTTTCTTTACTCTCAACATGCAATATAGCAGAGACAAAAAGGAGGTCTGCAATCAGTTCATAACCTGAGAGAATGTGCAGGCTTCTTGCCACCAGGCTATGTTGTGCTGCCCAACACTCTGGCAGCTCCTGGATTGCACCCCAAACCAGGGACTTTGGAGTGACCTGAGGAGGAGCATCTGATTGATGCTTATCTTTTTTTTGGGATGTTGATCTCATCTGACTCCCTGATGATCCAGGGGCTGAGGAGTCAGTATGAGGGGAACACCATGAGAGTTAGTGCCATTGGGGTGCCCTGTTTTCAAGAGTGATGTGATTGGCACAGGAGGAGAAAAAATCAAAGCATATAGTTGAAAGAAAACCAGAAAAAATTGCTGTATTGTTGAGGAAGCCTGCTGCCCCTCCAAGTCCCAATGGGCCCGCTCAGGTCTCTCCTTTGTCGGCCTTGTCATCACTCTCCTTCAGTTGATTCCAGTTCCTGGCAGGACTTGGCACTCTCCAGTTAAGCCTGGCCACAGGTGGTGAGCTGTGGGTGCTTGAAGTAGCAGTTTCAGAGAACCGGATGATGAAGAATGATGCATGCAGTTACTGAGGTAAGCGAGAAGGCTAGTGGGTGGAAGGGGGGTCCCATGCAGGCTACAAGGTAATGAGATAAAACATTAAAAAATAATAATAATAAAAGATGGGAGAAATGGAATCTTTAACTTCTCTACAAAATGATTAACATAGTGGGGTCCTAACATCTAGAGCAGAGGAGTTCTGCAGCTTTCGTACAAGAAGCTTAGGATTGGCTTAATCAGAGCACAAAAAGGTTTAAATTATTTTGGTTTCAAACCAAAGAATTAGCTTACATTTCCGTTCTGATTTTATGCTAATTACTAATTTTTATTTCAACCTACTTAAAATTGTTTTCGCTTAGTTCTACAATTTAGAATGGGCCAGGTTCAAGCGGATCTTTATTTTAGAACTGTCTCTGCTCAAGCTCAGGCCCATTGACACAGCAACAGCACTACTGCTTGGGACACTGATGACCCCAGTTCAGGACTGACCTTGGTTGTTGGAGGCCAGCTGGGAGAGTATGATTTAGCAATCCCATAGGATGCTCTTCTCCTCTGGAGAGGGGATAGGAATCCTCCAGCATGTGGCTGCCACCTGGGTGGTCACAGGTGGTGGTGCGGCTGGAGCAGGTTCAGCTGGGAGAAGAACTTCAATTGGCTGGAGCAGGGCACTGATGCATGACATGCAAACATCTGCTCTTAACTGGCATCCCTTAGGGGGAAGGAAAACAACAGAAAACTTGACTGCTGCAGCATGATGGCTCTGCACAGTCCGCAGACCCCGTATCCTGGACTCTTTCTGGCCATGCAACCCACCTGTTGGAGAAACCTGGCCCAGTCAGCTGCCTTCATTGTGGAGAGAGGATACCAAAAGCTGAAGGTCAAGAGAAGGGCAAGTCCCAGAATGAGGTGGGATGATGGGGATGAGGCAGCTAGGGTCCCAAGATGGAGCCAGAGACAAGGCAGATAAATGGAGCAAATCAAGTGACATTTGATTGGACATACTTGACAACAGGTGTATACTCAATAGTCATGGAAGCCAAGGAAGCTGCAGATTAATATGTAGGTACCTAGTGTAAATGGTCGACTGAGGGAGCAGTACACGGTATCCTAACCATGGAGCTCTGCACCTTGACACCAGCCCACACCTGATTGCATCCAGAGCCCCTGCCAGCAACTCTCTACACATATGGAGCTCCATACTGGGCATGGGTTTCCTGGAACAGAACTTAGCCAGACACCCAGAATCCAATTGGATGCATGGGTCAGCATCTCAGGGGTCCCCTGCTCTGTGTGGAATGGGACTGTAGGATACAGCAGGACTGCTGTATCCTGTCTGGCACTATAATGCTTTTAGGAAAATTCAATGCAGGTATGTGCCTCCAGCCCTCCATGCCATCTCAGTGTGCTGGAGGCAGCTGTTGGGGACTATCTGGGCCTCAGAACCTCAAAGTGACCACGAGGAAAGGTATGTATGCACTATGACAGGGTCCCACCTGGTGTGATTACTCCTCTGTTAGCCCTTTGCACCACAAACCAGATGTGTGTCATGCAGATTGTGACCAGTGTGCCCACTCAATCACTGCTCCCAACCTGACGGCTTGATTAGAGGTGCGTTGGATTGGGGATGAACTTGTGGAGTGCAGAAATACTGTTAAGGTGAGCATAGACTTCCATATGTGCAGATGAGGTGCCTCCATGCATTTCCAGTTCCTATGTAGGTGCACTGGGTTCATGTTTTTTCTTGTGGATTGGGCTCTATGCAGTACAGTACCTTTTGCAGCCTGAAACCCAGATGATGATGTGGGTTTGTCCTTGTACTAGTATTCTACAGTGTATGCTAGGGGTTGTCAAGGTCAGCCACGCTGAAACATCATGTCCACTCTTGTGTTCAGAGGTCACACTGATTTTCTGATACAAAGCAGGAAAATGAATGCTCGGATGTACACTGCCTATTTGTTTTAATGTTTGAAATGCAGGATTTGATTTTCAACATTGTCCATGGAACTTCCTTGTTATCATTGACTTACTTCCCTTACTGTTTCCATATTGTTTATAGAATCTCTGTTGAGGTGACTGGGTTACTCAGAACATTATGCATGAATCTTTCCTCATTAAAACCTGAATTACCTCAAATCATAGAGCACTCTTTGTTTGCCATTTATACTCTTTTCCTGGGCTTCTTCTTTGCGCATTCCAACCACTGGACCCTGTGTTCACTATAACCCCTGCACTTTTCTCACCCAGGCCCTGCAGCTTGTCCTCACATCAGTAGCCTACCTCTCTGGTGAAATGTTAAACCATGGACCCTTTTGCTGATGTGTAGGGGTTCTCCCAGTGGAAATTATTGATCCCATTCACTACTTAGGAAGAATGGAGAATGTCCTCAGTGCCCCAGTCCAAATTCTTCTGCAAAAAAATAAAATGCAGGGTTTAGGGAGCTATGACTTGTGTGTGTCTACTGCTGAGCATTTGATGTCTAATGGACTTCTATGTGTGCAGTCCCAGCACTACTATATCTAACTCATTGGTCTGCACAGCACTTTGACTCACTTTGTGTATGAAAGGCACTGTATATAGAACCACAGATCTGGTCTGTTTTCTGTTTGGGTGGAGACCTGGGATTCAGTCCAGTGTGTCCCATCCATTGCTAGTGAAATAACTGTGTATGTCTCTGCTCACCTCCTAATGGACAGCAGTGCACATTCTGAAATTACCACGTGCACTGTTAGCCAGTTTGGCAGCTTGGTTAACAGGGGGCCCGTGAATGAATGAATTTGGAGAGGGAGGGAGCTAGAGAAGTGGAGGTGAGTGGTATAGTAGTTAGACCCCTGGTACAGCACATGCTAAATAGTGCTTGCAATTATGAACTGAAATAAAATGGCACTAAACTGAGCCCTGCACTTTATGTATGTCATGGTCAAGTGTAACGACTGAGACTTAGTTCATTACAATGGTCTTCCCAATGTGCACTTTAGTGGGAAAAACAGAACTGAGGTAAGTTGAGGAAGTCAGCAACAGTGTTTGATAAGTGCACGCCCCACATGGTGTCACGCATGCTCTGGCTTCCAATGGCCAGTGCTGATGCCCTGCTAAAATACTTGCTCCCGTGAGATCCTAGCACCTCCAACTAAGATCCAGGTGTGGAACTCTGTGGAGAAGATATGCAGGAGATCTACGGTTATGGTAGTTCTGTAACATTTCTTTCTTGCCTCACATTGCAAGTTGCTGGATATTGGTTGGCTTGTACCTTTGCTGACCAAGAGCAGGGGTGGATCCAGAGTTCTTTAGGTAGCAATTTTTCAAGGGAGTAGCAGTTTCTTAAGAAAATGTACAATATTCCTTTCAAAGTAGACTAAACCACTTCTGTACTGTTCACTGCCCTGAGAGGGTAGTGAAACATAGAAATATAGACGCTTATCAACAGATAAGGACCTCCTAGCATAACCAGTCTGCTCTGTTTTCCCTACCTGTAGTGACACCGCAGACCCTACCTGGCTCTGGTCTCCCTCCCCGGCTCTGATATTTCTCTGCGCCTATCCCATGCATTCTTAAATCTTGTAACCATTTAGGCCCCGACCACCTCTGGTGGGAGGCTGTTCCATGCGCCCACCACCCTCTTCCTGGAAGACTTTCCTCCCATGTCCTCTGAGCCTTCTATCTTCATAGTGTGACCCCTTGTCCTCAAGCATCTTTATCGCTGAAAAATGCTCCATTCTTGTACCTTGTTTTTACCTGAGAGGTATTTAAATGTTTCTGTCATATCCCCCCTTCCTTTCCTCCAGGAAGTACATATTTAATTTCTAAGCTTTTCTCCATAGGGCTTTTGATGCAGGCCATGCACTATTTTTGTTGACCTTCTTTGTACCACCTCCACCCTGTCTGTGTTCTTACGGAGATGGGGCCTCCAGTACTGTACACAGTACTCAAGATGGGCATCACCAGTGATCTATACAGGGCATTATTACCTCCTTCTTCTGCAATGATTCCCCTGTAGTAATGGGTACTACTGCTACATATCTGCAAGCTACCAAGAGTATTTTTCTGCCTACATAAAGAGAATGTGCTAAAACTTCCATATTTCAACAGTACATTAGGGCATTCACCACCACATACAGTATGATGCTGACTCCAGAATACGTTCAAAGGAGGACATCTATTACATTTAAAACAGACAAAACGCCCGCTGATGTGCTTGGTTCCACCTGGACCCTTCTCGCTTTTGAGAAAGGGTCCAGGTCGACCAGAAACACGTCAGGTGGTGCTTTGTGTAGCTTTTTAAATGTAATGCATTTTCTCCTTTTCAGCGTATCATGGAGTCAGTATCATGCAGTGGTGAGAGCCTGAATTTACTGTTGAACTATGCTTTTTGTTCATGTGCACCACTGCCTTAGTGCGCACTCTGTTTTGCTCGCTTACTTCCATATTTCCACTGTGGATTATGTACATTGAGCTCCAGTAAAATCTATCACCACTGCTCTTCCCATTTTGTTTGATGTGTTTGTATCTATGCTGTCACCTTGCAGTTCCTTATGCTGTCTGCCCACAGCATGCTGGAGAGCAATGCTCCTACCATCTCTTCTTTACACTAGAGTTGGACTGTTGTGATGCATCTAAGCAGTAGCCAGGTGTCACATGGCACCTACTGCAAAATGCTGCCACCGAACCATAATTGCCCATTGAAGTCAAAGGCTTTCTCCTGACATACAGTATGCTGTGAGTTATATTCTGTGGCATTGGCTTCCTTGTTTTGATTTTTTCTGCGTGCTCTAAACCAGTTTCATTGGATGGTGAGACAGTGGTAGTGAAGCACACTGATAGTCAGAGCTGTAAACCTGAGACCCAGATTGAAGCCTCCACCTGCCAGTTTTTTTTCATTGTATCACCTAAGCAAGTCGTATAAACTAGCAGTATTAGTGGGTAACAACTTTCATTATATATATATATATATTTTTATACTATATATTTATTATATTTTCATTTGCAAAATCACAGGACAGTGTTTACAGTGTATAAATTGGGACACTACATAATTACATAAGTCAGATATGTAGCAATACATTAGTCAAGGGTCTCAGGACTACTTACATATTTTACAAAGCAATTAATATCATAAGCACTAAGACATTTACATAAACCATCATCAGAGTTTATATGTTTCTAAGGTACAAAAGTAGGATTTAAAGACTAAATATATAGAATCCATTTAAGCTCAAATACAGACCATTTATCTGTGATTTTAGCTATTAATCTCTAGTACATAAATTTCTCCCATTATTCCCTCACCAATTCTGTATGTTTGGAGACATCTTCTTCCCCAGTTTCTAGTAATTGCTTTTTAGCTGCTAGCATATAAGTGATTAACAGTGATCTTCTGGGTATTGGGAGACCCTCTCATGGAATTGAGAGTAGAACTAGCTCAGGGTCAATACTGCTTCCACATCTACCAGTTCTTTTAATGCCCTAAAATATCTCTTCAGTAATCTGCTAACTGAGGGCAGGCCCAAAAACATGGAACTGATCCGTAGATATTTCTCCACAATCTCTCCAGCAATTGCTTAATGTCCTTGATGAGAACCTGGCCAGTCTTGCCAGAGTATAGAAAATCTATTTGTAACTTTCCAGGCAAATTCTCTCCAGTAGGGGGCTCCCAAAAGTCCCATTGAGAATTTAGAAGACAAAGAACCTCTGTGCGTAAACACTGAGGCAAGGGTTACCCAAAGGGCATTTGGCTGGGAAGAAACATTAAAATACAAAGTCATTATATACGCTTACACGTAGTATGGTTGTATATGTATCATTGTGTGCTGGTTCATCTTGCAGAATTGCTGTATGTCGATTAGTTTTGCAAGGGTGCTAACAGAAGTGATGTCTTCTGTTAGCACCCTTTGCAAACTGTGTGAGAGGCTTTTCGCACCATGCAATTCTACTTAAAGTTGGACCAGCATAACATTCTGTGGTGATTTGTATATGCAGCCCATGATGCTTTGCATTGTGGGGGCATGTGACTTTGTATTTTATTGAGAATTTAGTATACTTTCCCAATCTTCCTTTGATACCTGGAGTGGAAGCTTTTATTCCAGGTATTTAGAATTCCTGAGTTGAATTTTTTGATAATTCCCTCAAACATCTATATATTAGTCCCACAAAATGGGGCCACAACTGTCCTCTCCCCATGGTCATGGCTAAAGTAAGCAATAAATGGGTGGATCTGAGAGTCTACTAAAGGCAGGTCCCTTACTTTCAGCACCCTCTATTAAGCTTGTATAAGTTGGGAGCCGCCCGGTGGTGCTGAGGGTTGAGGCGCTGGACGCCACACCTCATGCTACGCCGGGCGACCCGGGTTTGGGAACGGACTTGGGTGGCCGGTGGTCAGCAGGGAGAGGGAGGATTGAGCGTCCCAATGGATGCTCTCTCCCACAGGGTGGGAACCAAGAACGCCTGCTCTGCATCCTTCAGAGGCCGGTGGAAGCACCGCAATTGAAGTGATAGAGGCGGCCCGCCCATCGGAGCTGGAGGAGGGACGCCGACGGCGCATGAGAGGTTGGGCAAGGCCAGCACGCCACCACTCGGACGCACGCCCTAGCACCTCGACGCTCCAGAGGGTGAGGGGAAACCAGGGGAGAAAATGAAAACACCTCCCGCGGCCTAGATGATAGCCTCTGCGGTACCATCCAGACCACCAAAGAGGACAGACCCTAATGTGCAGGAGGAGGAAGAGGCACTTAGGGCAAATCCCTGAAGATGGAATGGGGTTGAGAGGAGGAAGGAAGGAGGGTCTCTGGGAGCAGGCAAGGAGAGATAAAGAATAAAGTTAAAAAAAAAAAGCTTGTATAAGTTGAAAAATCTTGTTGTGGAAGATTGTATGTTCCTTGAAGCATCCACCAATTGGAACATGAACTTAAAACTTTTGTCTCCATTGAGCCAAAGTACCCTCCTGTTCCAAAGTAAGAGTTCAGATTCTGAAATTTAATAAATTCAAATAGGGATCCACTGGTTCCAGCTTTTTAAATGGATGATCTCTTCCAAGTCTCCATAGTAGAATTTGTACTACTGTATAAATAAGTCATGTCTTTTATTTACTGGAGCATATAGCATTTGTAGAAGTTCACCCTCCCTTACCCCATTAAGGGTGAATTCTAAGTTCTTCCATGGTATGTCATATTTTGGGTTATTCTAATTAAAACCCGAGCTATCACTGTAGCATTTGCATACATCTGAAGATCAGGCAAATTTAAACCTCCTCATTTTTTTGGTAACATTAATGTAGACCACTTGATTCGGTTTTTTTTACTGGCCCAGACAAATCTCGCCAAAGACTTATCCCAGAAGGTAAAGTACATTCCATCTGGCATCATCGGTATGGTCTGAAAAAGATATAGCAGCCTTGGAAGAAAATTCATCCTAATAAGATCCACCTTAGAATATAGTGATAAATGAAGTTGGGACCACTGATGTAGATCAGACTCTTATTTTTTTGTGTTAAAGGTTCATAGTTTACCATAGTGAGATGCATTAACTGGTTTGGTAACTGTATGCCTAGATATTTTATCTTGATGCTGTTCCAGCGCAGAGGCAAACTGCCCTTCAGTGTCTGTGAGGGGAGAAATGAAAGGAAGAACTCTGTCTTAGAAGAATTTGTTTTATATCCAGAGAATTGATCAAATTGCTCAAGTATTTCCATGTTGCTGGAATAGAGGACTCTGTATCCGCTACTGACAATAAATGTCATCTGCATATAAAGCCAACTTCCATGATTGATGATCCCAGCTGAAGGCCCTTAATATTTCTGATTTTCTAGCATCATAGCCAAGGGCTCAATATAGATGGCAAATAACAAAGGCGATTGGGGGCATCCTGTCTAGTGCCTCGCTGTAACTTGATATAGTGTAATACCACTATTAAGTTTTATATATGCCCTTGGTTCAGAGTATATTTGCTCCAAGCAATGCACAAATTCCTTCGGGAACCCAAATGACATTAATGTTCCCATAAAATCTCAGGACACTTTGCTCGAAAGCCTTACAGGCACCTAAACTGACTAAAGCCGAGAGGGTAGCTGAGTTAGGCCACATAATCCATCAGGTGGGTTGTTCTTGTACATTATCTGCAGAATGACACATGCGTGAAGAACCCTGCCTGATCTGGGTGTATCAGGGTAGGCAGTATATTATCTAAACTATGGCCCATATTGCCATGTATATCTTATAGTCATTATTTAAAACCGAAATGGGTCTATATGATTCTAAATTTAATAGACCTTTACCTGGTTTCAATATAAGCTGAAATGGCCACATATGACCATGAGGGTGGAGTGGGGGCACCACCATGCTGCACCTCTAAAAAGTTTTTGCATCGGCTGAATTCATTTTGAAAGAAAGTCTTATACCATTTGGCTCCAAAGCCATCTGGGCCTGGGCTTTTAATGTTTTGAAGTTTTAACTGCCTTCTGATCTCTATAGTGGAGATGGGACGCAAAAGTGAAGCCTGCTGGGATTCAGATAAGTGTGGAAGTTAAGGGTGCAAGAAATTTTTATATCCTCCGGGATGGGGTGTAGGATCAGAGTACAAATCTGCATAATAGTGTTGAGATGCTTTCAAAACTGCAGGGGCTTTACTAAAAATATAGCTTGCTATGGGGTCTCTAATCTTTGTAATAGTGGCAGTCTGCTTAAATCCTCTAGTACGTCTAGCCAAATTTCTGGCACCTTTAGGACCTCCTCATAATAGTATCTTTTAAGATATAGTAAGGACATTTGCGTCTTATGATCTAAAATGGATTGTAATTCCACTGAATTTGTCTAAGCTCTAATTGTGGAACTCATTTCCTCTATCTCTCTTCTGCTGTAATTCTTGCAACTTATTTTGTAATATTTTGTTATCTGGATTCTCTTTGTTTATTTAATCTAGAGGAATAAGAAATAATCTCTCCTCTAATCACAACCTTCAGAGTATCCCAGAGGACAGTAGCTGAAACAGAAGGATCTGCTGCCTCTAAGATTTGTGTTATACTGTCTGCCATTCTGGTCTTAAACACTGGATCTTTCAAGAGAGAAGATTCAGACTCCATTAAGTTGTTTTATGAGTTTTGTTTAACCCGACCTTAATTAAAAAGAGGTATATGGTCTGAGAGGAGGCGAGCCCAGGGTATATCTTGAATCATATCTAGGTGCTCTGTAGATGTAAAAAATTATCTATTCTAGCTGAGGTGTGAAATCTAGGGGAGACAAAGTATGTCCCTCCATGGAGGGGTCGAAATGGCACAATATATCTGTAAGATCCATCTTAGGTATCTGGACTTTTAAAGTTTTTGAGTGAGAGTAAACCTATGTTGTTTAGGAAAGTGGAATCTTTCTCGTAAGACATTATTAGGTTGAAGTCGCCTCCTATCAGCATAACCCCTTTTGCTTTTCGAGCAATCTATTAAAGAACTGTCTCAGTAGAGAGGAGATGCTCTGGTGGCAGATAAGCACCGCCATTGTCATGTCAGTCTCATGCAACCTCCCTTGTACTATGACAAAATGCCCATTATTATCTGAATAGACCTCCCTTTAGTGGATGGAGTAGCAGCTGGAATCAAGACTGCCACTCCTCGCCTCTTCCCCAACTTAGTAGATGAAGGAAAGACAATGTATTTGCTACCTGCAGCAAGCTTAGCATGTTCCTCTTAGACAAATGTGTCTCCTGTAAATAAATGCATTCTGTGTTCTGCTTCCTCAGATATTGTAGTCTAGCTCTTTTTATGGGATGATTAATGCCATTAATATTTAATGACAATATCTTAGCTGTTTCTAATGCCATATTTTGTTTTCATTTGCTAAATCATTACTGATTATTGCACTTTCTCCCCTCTATCACTCCCTTCCAATTTCTACAAGGATACACAAAGTCTCCAGAATGTACCAACAAGAAATATCCTATCTTGTCTTAAATGTCCTGTCCTCTGACCAGTGCTTCGTAATCTAACTAAAGTTTTCCTACTGTCCCTTATCAACCAAAAATAACTTATCACATATATAGCTGTGATTAGCCACTGTAAACTGCTAATGTAAATGGTGTATCCAGTAATCTGAAGATAGCTGTGCATCAGTGATTGACAGTAACTCAAAAACATATATACACATAACTATTGCTTTTGATATTATTCTGTACTGTAAAAGCTTTAGGACTTCCAAATGTGGGAAGAGAAATGAAAACTCCAAATATCCAGTAGAAACTGCTCCTGGAGCATTTGAACTCTCCCTAGAACTGAAGGGAATCTCTTAACATTATTGTTAGGGCCTTCATGAGCCAGTAAACTGTTCCTCTTTAAATAAGACAAAAATAATATAGGAGAGGAGTATAAACGCCAAAGAAAATCTTTAGGACATCCCCAAAGCAGCATAGAGCTCAAAAACTGCTTTCTCTCCTTTGCCTGCACCCCGAGCTTTGAAAATTTTTTCCCTTTATGTTATATTGATTATCGATAGAAGAGAGAAAAAAAAGAACTGCAATTAGCATAGTCAAATAATTATATCTGTAACTTCTAGTCCACCATTAGAAGGCACTTGGATTATATGAGGTAGAATCTGTTCATTGTGCAGTCGCCTAATTCAGGCTCAGAGCAACTCATTATTATAGAGAGCACATTTAAGGCCGAGAAATCAATGGCGAGCACGTTTTTCTTTTTAATCTCTCTCTCTCTCTCTCTCTCTCTGCTCACTTCAGCCGAACGAGCATCTCGGTTATTTTCAAGTATTCTCACTTTTGCTTCTCTCCTGTAGACTGCTAGGTAGACCTGATTGTTCCCAGTTCTTGTTGTTTTCCTGTCTTCTGTTAGAGTTAGACTGCCAGCCGACTTGGCATGCTTTTCTGGATTGTTGCCACCTAAACTTTGTTCGGGAAATTGTAGGCCCATTTTTGTAAGTTCTTCGCTTGCTTCATGAGCTGTAGAAAACTGCCTCTTTCCAGTAGGCAGATGTACAGTTAGCCACGCTGGATAAGGGTTGTAAATTTGTACCCTGCTGCTTTCAGTACTGGAAGTAACGGTAAATAAGCACGCTCTCAAACAAGTGTTTTTCGTGCGTAGTCATGATCAAGATATATGGGTTGGGCCATAGAAAACTTTCTGGCACCACCATGCTGTAAGCAGAATATGTTCTTTTGTTGCACAGCTGTCGAAACGAAGAATTAATGACCTAGGTGGAATATTTGCAGAGGTAGGTTTAGGTACCAATGCCCTATACACTCTTCGAGATGAAGATTGAGATATTTTGGCAGTTCTAAGGCTGTGTGTAGCAAAGCTTCAACAAATTCCTTAATGTTAGTTCCCCAGAATCCTAGGTAAACAATAAATTCTGATGTTTTCACAGCGTTTCTATTCTCAAAATCTTCTTGGCGATCAATTATTTGTTCTTGCATCTCTTTCATCTGCTGTACCGCTTGTTCCAAATTATTTATTCTATTCTCAGTTACTGTTGTAGTTCTCTCTTGTTCGCTCTCTCTGCTGTAATTGTATCACATCTCTTCGTAACTCACTGTACATTTTGATTTCTGCACGAAAAGTAAGTATCTCTTGGTAAATTAGGCCAAATTTTTCCTTCTTCACTTTGTTTTTGGTTGTTTCCACTGAGATTTGAACAAGCCCCATTTAAGATCTGCAGAGTCACGGTTATCTGATGTGACTGAGGCCTCCATTCGGTTCCATCAGCTATCTCCTCCATCGTGCTGTGTTTCATTATTTAATTCAGTCTTCCAATTTCTACACTTTTTCTGGTTTTGTAATGCAAAATCTGTTTTAGAAATATACAGGATTATAGCTGAAGCATAGTTTTTTAGCTCAAGGTAGACACAGTTCTCTTTCTAGGCTGCCATTACTGGGGCGGAACTGAAGTCCCATTATATATTTTTTCAATAAACATTGTATTTTCACATAGCTAGAATTGTCATTAGTGTATTTTAAATGTTCTCAGATATTTTTAAAACAGCTTTTAGCCAATTTGGTAATTAATGACTGCAGACATTAAAGATGGCCCCCACTTGCTGTTGTTAAAAATCTCTTCTACTGGGGGTATCTGTTGCATGGACTAGATTCATACTGTGGATGTACTGCATTAGATAGTACTGTCCCACGTGCCTGATGGAAAGCAGCAGAGCACGGTTCCAAGCTACTGAATGTTTTCATGGTGGGTAACGGGCATGTCACAGGAGCAGGAACTTTTACAAACTTCCAAATCTTGTATCTTAGTTCAGGAATGAAAATAAAATGAATAGAAAGAGGAAATCTTGATGTTTTGTCCAGAAAAGCATTATTGCTGAAAACATTTCACGATGACTAACAAATTCTGCTGCTTAAACCTCCTTGTGCTTAAACATTCCTTTCTCTCTCTCACCCTCTCATACTTTCTCTTTCACTCCGTGCTTAACCTTCTGAGTTTATTTAAGCTCCCCTCTATCTCACTGAAAACCTTGTGCTTTCTAATAGCTCACACAATTGTTCATAGATTGTAACCAACTCTGGGATACTGCTCGTGAAGGCAACCATTAGATCAGTTCCTATCCTATCCTGTCCTGTCCTGTCCCGCTCTAATCTCCTTGATCATATCCCCGAAACCACAGAAGGGCATTCTGTTGTCGTATGTAGACCTGTTCCACTTCCTTTTACCTTTGTGTAGCAGGCACCCCTGAAAGAGAGTCTCTAGTTGATAATCTGGTTGGTGATGGCCAAGTTATGCTATGAAGCAAGGAGGTCTATAAAAAATATCGGCTGCCTTACCAGACCTCCTGGTGGAACCCATGTTCTGCTAGCTGAATGAATTTGAAGATTACAACAAAAATGTTGTGTACTTTACTTTTGAAACAGATTTAGGAATCCTGCCTGGGGCTGAACTTCAGAGCGAGGATTCATCAGTGGCATGCAGGAAGTATAAACTTGAAAATACGGAGGCTGATTCAGTTCTGGGAAATTGGAAAGGTGGATTGTTTGGGGTGTGTCTCTGAGGGAAAACTAAAACTAAAGAACCGCAAAACCTGGTTGTATAAACCTCTGTCACCTACGCCTTTCTAGCAGTGACATGTTTGATCATATATAATTATAGTGGGCATTACGCCATGTAGCCAAAATACAAAATTTATAGAATTCTAGTGCTCCCCAACACAAAAGAGAGCACCATCACAAGAACCCCAAATTCAGCACAGAATGCTTTTGTTGCTTGAAAATGTGAACGTCAGATTACTCACAGCGAGAGGATCCAAAACTATAGGGATACCAACAGAAGGCCTTACTTAGGGTGTGTGGTGGGGCTATCCCAGGATTTTCTCAGGTTGGCAACCTCCAGGTCCCATAAGGAGGAAAGAACTGGGGCCTCTTGGTACCAGACCAGGAGAAGCAAAATGGGAGCCTTCATGACAGCACAAGTGCCTACCACCAAAATCTTTTTTTTTTTTTAACACATTCTTGTTAGGGCACCACGAACCAGCTGTAGGATCAGAAGGGCAGCATGTACTATTTTTCTCCTCTCTTGTGGTTGGTCTAACCAGGACTAGGTATGGGAGGGAGGTTGTGTATTGTACTTTATAAATAAGCCTAAGGAGTTGGATGGGGGTCAACCTGCTTCTGCCACAGTGGTCAATCCAGGCTAGCTGGGGCAGGGGATCATGGCCATGCAATAGTTACTGGACGGACCACCACAGCGAAGTTAGACTTCATGGCAGCAGCATTTGTTTACAATCGTGACCACTGGACCAGATGACACCTATGCCACCTGCTACCCCAGGGCCCAGCAGGCAGCTAATATAACAGGAGGAAGGCAAGGATCGGGAGGGCTTTGGGAGTTTTTTTTATTAGAGTTACTGCATGGGGGAGGTTTTGCTGTGTGGGGAAATGGAACCGGTGCAGAATCGCCTAATTGGAAGCAGAGTCAGAATCATAATTTCTGACTTCTGTATTGATGGAACAGATTCCAGAAAACGGAGCACCCCTATCACGGATGTTGTGGGTGGGGTGACACCAGTAGGTTCACAACCAGGCCATTTGATGATGGTGAGGGATGGAATGAATCAGGACTGGAGCTGCAGCTTGGCTAAATAAGGAGTGTGTCTCCAGTTACAAGTAGAATATCTTAAGGGTCCCCGGACAAGGTAATGCTGGGCACTTGTAGCTGCATGTGTGGGCACTCCTCTGAGAAGCAGGCTGCAAAGTGCTGCAGTGAGAGCAGAGCATCAGCGGACGGTGGTCCTGCCACGTGTGCAGAAACATCAGAAAGTTCCAGGGTGCTGGGGCACAGTTAAGAGATATTAGTCTAGTGGCCCCAAGCCATTTAGTTATCCTGAACATTTCTGGGCACTTATTATTGTATGTGTTTCCATCTCAGGGTAGAGGTGACATCAGGAACCTCTTGAGCTTCGCTGTCAAGATCCCTGTGATGTCATCTCAGCCCTCCATGGAAACACAGCCTTGCTAGTAATGGTTGCCAGTACTTGACTCTATGCATACTGTAGTTAGTCCTTGTGACCACATATCAGAATACTGTAATCCATTTATAGTGGGCTTTTGGGAGAAAGCCTTGTATGTACAATATCATACCTTTCCATTACTGGCCAGACTTTATTGGCTTCCAGTTGAACATAGAATTGACTACAAAATACTTCTGCTTGTATTTACCATAAATGCCAAAACAGACCTGCTCTGAACTAACATTTACCAATTTGTCCTCTTTGATCATGTGATGCACACCTTTCAACAGGCTCACCACCAGCCGGGCCACATCTGGTGACAGACCTTTGGGTCAGTGGCCCTCTTCTCTAGAATGGACTTCCATCAGAAATGCAGTCATTTGTTGCTTGAGTTATTTGAAAGTAAAAAAAAACTACCTTTATCTGCTAATTTTAACAACCCATAATTACTATCTACTTGTATCCTGCTTTTGTTCAGTGTCTTGAAATTTTTTTTTTCTTTTCATTAAGTATTTTATGTGTTTTCCTGTTTTCAGCCCTTCCCAGATGGGCACATGCGTGTGTAGCATGCGCATCACCACGTCCAAGAGGTTGTTCCCAACACAGGTCACCAGAGTGGTGCAAGGTGTGGCATCCAGCGGCTCAACCTCAGTGCCACCGGACAGCCCCATGTCTTGAAATTTTGAAGACACCATAGTAACTGTATTTATAAGCGGGGAAGCAGAATTCCTCTAGCAATGGTCAGCCTGGTTTCAGGGGATAAACAGTGTTTAAGTCTATAGATTGCACCTGCCTTTTGATGGACAACCTTGCATATGCAGGACATGTGTTCCAAGAAGGCAGACAGAGATCCAAATGGATACCAGGTAGTTTAACAAATTAACCTGCTCCAGAAAAATTAAATTCAAGTCTCTTTAGGAGAAGGAGGAGTTGGGGAAGGTTGATATTATTATGTGTATTTTTTCTCTGTACCTGTTGAAGATTCTTTCAAAACATTAAGAGCTGAATGTATTTTTACACAGATGAAAGAAAGTTCAAAACAAGATGAAGATTTAGATGCTACTTTGAGGGGCATTTAAACTAGCTGGGGGAGATTGAGGATGCGAGATTGCCCCTGAGACTAGAGAAACTGGGAAGAGAAACCTAGAGGGAAGACATTCTTCAGGGGTAGAGGGAGCAAGAACAAGGAGGAGGGCATGGTGGTGGGTCAGAAAGAGGAACCCAAGTTTGGAGACAGGGTAAGGAGGGTAGGCAGAGATATAGCAAAAGGGTGAGGACAGGACCAGTCAAACAGAAGGTGAGGAACGAAAGTAGGAAGGGGAGCAGGTCAGGAGAGAGGACAAAGAAGATGGAGAGCTATGTGTGTCAACAAAAGGAGTCTAGGAGACAAAATTCCTGACCTTGAGGCAGAGGCAGACCTGAGCTGGTGGCCATAATGGAGTCATGGTCCACTGACAACCACAGCTAGGAAGTGGAAATCTTAGGCTACACTATGTTTATTTAAAATGTGTTAACTGGGTAGGAATCTAAGGGCATAAATGCTGACATTCAAAGGTGACCCGGGATGTTCCAGATGGACAGGTCCGGGAGAAAAGGGGGTGCATGTAACAAAAGATGTAAAGGCCACGTAGATACAGGGGCACAAGGAGGATAAGAAAGGGCTGGTGATACTATGGTTAACCCTAGACAGGATCAGGAGAGTTTATTCACATGAGGATGGTGTACAGACCAGTGACACAGGGGAGGAATTAGAGCTTTGAAGGAAGCCATTAGCAAAATGGAAAGCAAGGGAGAACTATTGATTTGGGGGACTTTAATCTGCTGGATGTAGACCAGGGCATTCTTGCTGCAGCTACAAGAAGCAGGGCAATCCTTGACTCCCTGCAAGGGGTATTTCTCAGGCAGCTGGTTATGGAACCCACTAGAGATGGGGTAGTGCTGGACCTGGTATTTACAAACAGGGACAGCATTACCAACACGTCATTAGGTAGTCCCATGGGTACAAGTGATCACTGTACCATGTAGTTTGGCATACATATTGGGCATGAGGAAAACACATTAAAACAAGGGCCCTGGACTTCAGGGGGCAGATTTTAAAAAGGAAAGTACCTCAAAGATGGGATGTTTGTTGGGGCAAGTGGAGACTTAGTGGAGAAGGACTAAGGAGGGAATATCCAAGACAATAGCATGCTCAAGAAAATAAAACTGAATTACTGGGCTTTTGCAGCATAGGTGCTCTGTTCAAGACTATCAAATCACACAGGTTGCACTGGAGTGCAAGTGTTTGAAGAGAAGACAGGCACACACACACTCTGATTTTTGCAAGTACTTTTATATAACGTGACCAGGTGCTTCTAGTGCATTATACCACATTCGATACAAAATAAAGTGCTGCTTACAAACCACTTGCTTCATTTTATATCAGTAGTTTAAAGTAGCCTCCTGATCCCCTTACAATCATTACATAGTTATGTGGCTTTAGCCACCGCTCACGAACAGTACAGCATCTGTAGTCCATCACCTCAGATCAAACAACATTTTTGGCTTTGACTTCGGATGAGTTATGGTCACAGGAATATAATCAGGGACTCTCAACTGCTCCTAAGAATCCTGCTCTTTTGGCATTCTTGTCCATACATCCTTCGCTGTTACCTCCTCCTCAACGGTATGATGTTTAAAGGAACTGAGCAAGGGGAGGAGGAGGAGGAGGAGGAGGAGGAAGAGGCCAAGGTGCTTCTCTAAGAGTGGGGCAAAGGCAGTGAAAGAGAAAGAAACAGCATTTAAGTAGTACAAAAAGAAGTAGACAGAGAGGTGTATATATATATATATATATATATGTATGTATATATATATATATATATATATATATATATTTGTAAAACAAAGGGAAGCAGGAAGGAAGGTGAGGGCAGCCACAGAACAGACAGAAGAGAGGATAGTCAAAAGGGACAAGACCTTCTTCAGGTACATGAGAGAAAAGAGGAAGACAAGGGCAGGGATAGTGAGAATCAGTAGAGTGGGGGCACTTGGCAGTGGAAAAACAAGAGAAGGCTGACATTTAAGTGATTACTTCTTGGTCTGCACAGGAGAGGGGGATGGGCTAGCATGTATTAGAAAGCATTAGGGGAAGGGGACTTGACACAAGTCTGTTCTTGGTAGGGAGAGTCTGGAAGGGGTTGGAAGCCCTAAAGGGGAATAAGAGAAGGGCCAGATGGAATCTCACCCAAGGGTCCTAAAAGAACTGAGTACAGTGCTAGCTGCCCTTCTGCAATGATATTCAGCACCTCACTAGCGATGGGGTGGCTCCAGAGAACTGGAGGAGAGCCGATGTTGTCCTTCTGCACAACCGTGGCAGCAGGGAGGAGGCTAGTCTCACATCAGTAGTGGGGAAATTAGTGGAGACCCTACGAAGGAGAGGCTCATGGAGTACCTAGAGGCCATTGGCTGCAGAACCACCGCAGCATGGTTTCATAGGGAGGACATGTCAATCAAATCTCATAGATTTCTTTGACTGGTACTATAGAGGTGGATCTTTTATCTATATATTTATTTATATCTCAGATTACAATACCTTTAAACCAGAGGTTCTTTACAAAGGTTCCATGCCAGAAAAACATATGAATACAATGGCATGTAAAAACAATAATTTTGACATACACTTCATAACAGATAACAACAAGATAAGTACAAATGAGGCAGGGTAGAATACCGCCATGTCAGTACATTAAGAGGAATAGTCTATGCACCAAAACATGGTAAAAACAAGTTAGACCGGGGAATGAACATGGAGGTGTGGAGCCAAATTTATACATTCTGCAAAATACATAACCAATAAAATATCAAGACAATAGCAAGGTAACAGTAAGAAAACAATGCCGCTAAAGGTAGGTGTTGTTAGAGGCGGGGGTGAGGCGACAGTATGATGGGAGAGTGGGGAAACAACGGACACTCTACAAGTGGGGAAGTAGAGGGAGAGTAAGGCAATGATAGGGGAGGGGTGGGGTAGGTAGGTAAGACATCATTGAATAAAATAGGGGTAGGGTAGAGGAGGGGTTCAGAGGGCAGAGTAGTGGTGGTGGGAGCAATATCAAGAGTAGGTGGGTGGGAGGCAAGGGAGGTGTGAGAGGAGGGTGGTTGAGGTATGGGGCAATGTTGAGGAGGTGGGGAAGTGAGTTAAACGAGGGGAGGTAAGGGGAATCAAGGGAGAGCAGTGAATGTGGCCTATCTGACTTCAGTAGGGCTTTCAACACAGTACCCCACAGGAGGCTAGTTAAGAAACCAAGCACTCTGGGAGTGTGGGAGAAAGTGGTACACTGGGTAGCTGTTTAAAGGAAAGATGCAGAGGGTAGTGGTAAATGGCAGACACTCAGGGATGGAGAGTGACTCAGCATGATGCCACAGAGATCAATGTTGGAATCGGTCCTCTCAATGTCTTCTTAAGTGACATTACTGAGGAACTGAGGGGAAGGTGTGTCTCTTTGTGGCTGATACAAAAATCTGCAACAGGGTAGACACTCAGGAAGGTATGGGCGTGAATACAAAGGATCAGAAGGAACTGGAGCACTGGTCTAGGTGCGGAAGCTGGGTTTCAGTGTCACATAATGCAAGGTTATGCAGCTTGGGTAGGGGAAACCAGGAGCTGCAGATAAGCTGAGGGGAGAGGTACTATAGTCACCAAGCTAGAAAGAGACCTTGGGGTCACTCATCTGATTACCTGAAGTTAGCTGGTCAGTGTGACAAGGCAGTGGGAAGAGCTAGTAGGATGCTGGGGTGCATTGGAAGGGATTTCTAGCAGGAGGAGGGAGGTGGTGTTGCCGTTGTATTGTTCACTGGTGAGGCCTCACCTGGGTACTCTGTCCACTCTGGAGGCCGCACTCTGCAAAGATGTTGACAGTGCAGAGGCAGTACAGAGGAGGGCAACAGTATCCCATTAAAACAGCGAGTCCATTTGAGCAACTCAATTTCGGCAACTCCAAACTAGAGCGTGTGAAATGACCAAGAGTGTTTTGACAGCGCATGTTTACTTCAGCAAGGAATCAGTGATGGAGGCAGAGAGCAGTGGAAGCCTGTAGGCAATTGTTTGTATGGCCAGATCCATGCTGGCCTTGCAGCCTACAGGTTAGAGTCATCACCTGTGTGCTGGGCAGACCCAAGTTCGAGACTGCTGGCGTTTTTTTTGTTTTGTTTTTGGAAAGGTTCTGCCCGCCTCCCGAGTTTCTCCCATCTCCGAGTTGTACCCCACGGAGATGGTTACTTTTAGTAAGGGGAGTGGGAAGGCAAAGCCTCCACAAGAAAGCTACTACCGCTGTTCGCGTTTAGTGAGTGCTGTGTGCTCATTGTCATTTTGCATTTCACTGTTTTGTGTTAGCTGTATTTGGTTGGCGCTGTTTTGCAGGTGCTCTTTTGACATGAAACCAAGGGCAATCAAAATGGTGGTGGGATGCACGAAAAGCCATACAAGGAAAGGCTGCAGGAACTCAACATGTATTGAGGAGAGGAGAGCAAGAGGAGACATGATTGAGACATTACAAGTAACTCACAGGGTAAACAAGGTGCAGGTGGGGTGTCTTTCAGAGAAAGAAGGTACTAAACCACAGGGGCAACAATAAATCCAAAGGGAGGGAGGGGAGTTCAGGAGAGATGTGAGGAAATACGCCTCAGAGAAAGGGTGGTGGACAACTGGAACAGCCTGTCAGATGAGGTAATGAGGGCAAAGACTGTGGGAGCTTCAAGCATGTGTGGGATAAGCACAGGGTAAATTGGGTAGAGGAAGAGGGAGGGAGGGATGCCAGTGACCAAACTGGGTCAGAAGCATCGGAATAGGCAGGAAAAGGAACAGACCAGATGGGCCTTCTGGCCCTTTTCTGCTGACAGAGTTTATAGTTCCAAGTAAAAAGTGAGAAACAATTTTACACTGTTAGACCACCATTGTTTGGTCTGTTTCCCTTGCAAAACCTTAACTTGCCTCAAACATCAGAAACACAAGCCTGATTGTATCTTAGTAGTGGACAGTAGGCGTTGAAGAAGGGAGCTGTGTCTTGTATGCAGCCCTCTTGGAAAATCTGGACATAAGCAGCCTGGGTCTAGAACTGCAGATGCATGCTGGCCTTGTGTTCAAATTAGAGCTTGGAAAATCCTGCTTCTATGGTCTGTTCAGATGTATCGCTGCACTCCTAGTGTATTAATAAAGCTGGTAACGATTGTAGACCTAGTGGAGAAAGAAGTACAAAAGCTAAGCTCATTCATGGACATAACCACAGAAACTCTTTGTCACTTCTCCTCCACACTTCAGTTTAAAATGGTGAATGTTCACCCATGAGGGAAGGTTGAGAGTCCTGCTAATAGACTCATGCTAACAGAGCTCAGTCTCAATTCATATCTTGAATCTGGTCATCGGGTGTTCCACACAGAAAATTCTGACTGCTGCTTGTAGAGTCTAAATTCTGCCCACCCTTATTTTTAATTCCAAAGCCCATGATTCCCCTTTTCACGCCCTCCTTTTCAAGACACCTGTTAGTTTTTTACTAAAAGTTGTATATAGGAATTCATCTGCAGGTTTCCAGTGTAATTAGAAAAGCAGAGTCTGAAGATTGCTTTCGTGGGATAGTTTGACACATGGGGAAGGACAAGACAGAGTGCAAAAGAATAACTGCTGTACTGGTAACAAAACCATTTATTTATTTTTTGTTTCACATAGCTTTTTGGCCCTGACTGCCACCTACTCCTTGCCATCAGGTTCCCTGCCAGTCTCCAGCCCCATCGCGCTCCCCTAATCAAGCTGGTGGGGTCCGCGTGGTGTGGGACCTGAGGACCGCATGGGGCCATCACTCTGGGCTGTCATGCACATGGGTTTTTCCCTAGTGTTCTGCTGTGGTCCCGCCTTCCACGCCAGATGTCCGACATAGCCTCTGGTGACCTTAGACGCAGTAGTGCACACTGGACTTTCACCACCCTTTGCGAGGGAGCAAACCCCAGCTCACTGTGAGGGGCTGCTACTGCACTGGGTCTGGGATGTCTCCCTCCCCAGCTGGCTTGCATGCCCATCTGGGAGCACTGCCCAACCTAGCCACCCACCCCATGCCGACTCAGGGCTCACTCCAAACCCAGGTCACCAGTGTGGAAACGTTGTGGCACTACCACCTGAGACATCAGGCACCCAACAAAACCATTTATTAAGCACCTTTTCTTTACTCTCAACATGCAATATAGCAGAGACAAAAAGGAAGCCTGCAATCAGTTCATAACCTGAGAGAATGTAGCAGGCTTCTTGCCACCAGGCTATGTTCTGCTGCCCAACACTCTGGCAGCCCTGGATTGCTTTCCAAACCAGGGACTTTGGGAGTGACCTGGAGGAGTAGCATCTGATTGGATGCTTATCTTTGGGGTGGGTGCTGATCTCATCTGACTCCCTTGATGATCCAGGGGCTGAGGAGTCAGCATGAGGGGAACACCATGAGAGTTAGTGCCATCGGGTGCCCTGTTTTCAACAGTGCTGTGATTAGCTCTTCTACCCATTGGCACAAGGAGGAGAAAAAATCAAAGCATATAGTTGAAAGAAACTCCCCAAAAATTGCTGTATTGTTGAGGAAGCTTGCTGCCCTCCAAGTCCCAGTGGGCCAGCCGCTCAGGTCTCTCCTTTGTCTGCTTTGTCATCACTCTCCCTTCAATTGGTTCCAGTTCCTGGCAGGACTTGGCACTCTCCAGTTAAGCCTGGCCACAGGTGGTGAGCTGTGGGGGCTTTGAAGCAGCAGTTTCAGAGAACCGGATGATGAAGAATGATGCATGCACTTACTGAGGTAAGTGAGAAGGCTAGTGGGTGGAAGGGGGTCCCATGCCAGCCACAAGGTGATGAGATAAAACATTAAAAAATAATAATAAAAAAGATGGAAGAAATGGAATCTTAACTTCTCTACAAAATGGTTAACATAGTGGGGGCCCTAACATCTGAGAGCAGAGGAGTTCTGCAGCTTTCGTGCAAGAAGCTTAGGATTGGCTTAATCAGAGTACAAAAAGGTTTAAATTATTTTGATTTCAAACCATAGAATTAGCTTACATTTCTGTACTGATTTTATGCTAATTTTATTTCAACCTACTTAAAATTGTTTTCACTTAGTTCTACATTTTAGAATGGGCCAGGTCTCAAGGGATCTTTTATTTTAGAACTGTCTCTGCTCAAGCTCAGGCCCATTGACACAGCAACAGCACTACTGCTTGGGACACTGATGACCCCAGTTCAGGACTGACCCTTGGTTGTTGGAGGGCCAGCTGGGGAGAGTATGATTTAGCAATCCCATAGGATGCTCTTCTCCTCTGGAGAGGGGATGGGAATCCTCCAGCATGTGGCTGCCACCTGGGTGGTCACAGGTGGTGGTGCTGCTGGAGCAGGTTCAGCTGGGAGAAGAACGCCAGTTGGCTGGAGCAGGGCACTGATTATGACATGCAAACATCTGCTCTTAACTGGCATCTCTAATGGGGGAAGGAAAACAACAGAAAACTTGACTGCTGCAGCATGATGGCCCTGCACAGTCCGCAGACCCCTGCATCCTGGACTGTCTTCTGGCCATGCAACCCACCTGTTATGGAGAAACCTGGCCCAGTCAGCTGCCTTCATTGTGGAGAGAGGATACCAAAAGCTGAAGGTCAAGAGAAAGGCGACTCCCAGGATGAGGTGGGATGATGGGGTTGAGGCAGTGCAGGGTCCCAAGATGGAGCCAGAGACAAGGCAGATAAATGGAGCAAATCAAGTGACATTTGATTGGACATACTTGACAACAGGTGTATACTCAGTAGTCGTGAAGCCAAGGAAGCTGCAGATTAATATGTAGGTACCTAGTGTAAATGGCCGACTGAGGGAGCAGTACACGTATATCCTAACCATGGAGCTCTGCACCTTGATGCCAGCCCACCATGACTGCATCCAGAGCCCCTGTCAGCAACTCTCTACACATATGGAGCTCCATATCTGGGCATGGGTTTCCTGGAACAGAACTTGGCCAGACACCCAGAATCCAATTGGATGCATGGGTCAGCATCTCAGGGGATCCCCTGCTCAGTGTGGAATAGGGACTGTAGGATACAGCAGGACTGCTGTATCCCTGTCTGGCACTGTAATGCTTTTAGGGAAAATTCAATGCAGGTATGTGCCTCCAGCCCTCCATGCCATCTCAGTGTGCTGGAGGTAGCTATTGGGGACTATCTGGGCCCCTCAAAACCTCAAAGCGACCAGGAGGAGAGGTATGTATGCACTATGGCAGGGTCCCACCTGGTGTGATTACTCCCTCTGTTAGCCCTTTGCACCACAAACCAGATGTGTGTCATGCAGATTGTGACCAGTGCACCGTACTCAACCTGCTCCCAACCTGACGGTCGGATTAGAGGTGCAAGTTGGATTAGAGATGAACTTTGTGGAGTGTAGAAATATTGTTAAGGGTGAGCATAGACTTCCATATGTGCAGATGGGGTGCCTCCATGCATTTCCAGTTCCTATGTAGGTGCACAGGGTTCACATTTTTATTTATTTATTTACTTAGATTTACCAGGAAGGCATACTGAGCAACATGCTCGATTCCAGATGCGTGGACTGGGCTGTAAGTGCAGTACAGTACCTTTTGCAGCCTGGAACCCAGATGATGATGGGGTTTGTCCTTGTATCAGTATTCTACAGTGTATGCCAGGGGTTGTCAAGGTCAGCCACGCTGAAACATCATGTCCACTCTTGTGTTCAGAGGTCACACTGCTTTTCTGATACAAAGCAGGAAATGAATGCTTCGGATGACACTGCCTATTTATTTTAATGTTTGAAATGCAGGATTTGATTTTCAACATTGTCCATGGAACTTCCTTGTTATCATTGACTTACTTCCCTTTACTGTTTCCATATTGTTTATAGAATCTCTGTTGAGGTGACTGGGTTACCCAGAACATTGTGCATGAATCTTTCCCTACTAAACCTGAATTACCTCAAATCATAGAGCGCTCTTTGTTTTTGCCATTTATACTCTTTCCTGGACTTCTCTTGGCTGCATTCCAACCACTGGACCCTGTGTTCACTATAACCCTGCACTCTTGCTCACCCAGGCCGTGCAGCTTGTCCTCACATCAGTAGCCTACCCTCTGGTGAAATGTTAAACCATGGACCTTTTGCTGATGTGTAGGGGTTCTCCCAATGGAATTAATAGATCCCATTCACTACTTAGGAAGAATGGAGAATGTCCCCAGTGCCCCAGTCCAAATTCTTTGCAAAAAAATAGATGCAGGGTTTAGGAGCTATGACTGTGTGTGTGTCTACTGATGAGCATTTGATGTCTAATGGACTTCTATGTGTGCAGTCCCAGCACTACTATATCTAACTCATTGGTCTGCACAGCACTTTGACTCACTTTGTGTATGAAAGGCACTGTATATAGAACCACAGATCTGGTCTGTTTTCTGTTTGGGTGGAGACCTGGGATTCAGTCCAGTGTGTCCCATCCATTGCTAGTGAAATAACTGTGTATGTCTCTGCTCACCTCTAATGGACAGCAGTGCACATTCTGAAAGTACCACGTGCACTGTTAGCCAGTTTGGCAGCTTGGTTAACAGGGGGCCCGTGAATGAATGAATTTGGAGAGGGGGAGAGAGAGAGAGTGGAGGTGAGTGGTATAGTAAGTTAGACCCCTGGTACAGCACATGCTAAATAGTGCTTGCAATTATGAACTGAAATAAAATGGCACTAAACTGAGCCCTGCACTTTATGTATGTCATGGTCAAGTGTAACGACTGAGACTTAGTTCATTACAATGGTCTTCCCAATGTGCAATTTAGTGGGAAAACAGAACTGAGGTAAGTTGGAGGAAGTCAGCAACAGTGTTTGATAAGTGCACGGCACCACATGGTGTCACGCATGCTCTGGCTCCAATGGCCGGTGCTGATGCCCTGACTAAAAAATACTTGCTCCCGAGGGTTCTAGCACCTCCAACTAAGATCCAGGTGTGGAACTCTGTGGAGAAGATATGCAGGAGATCTACGGTTACGTTAATTCTGTAACATTTCTTTCTTGCCTTGCATTGCAAGTTGCTGGATATTGGTTGGCTTGTAGCTTTGCTGACCAAGAGCAGGGAGGATCCAACATTCTTGAAGGGGTAATAATTTTTCAAGGAGTAGCAGTTTCTTAAGAAAATGTACAATATTCCCTTTCAAAGCTCAGATTAGACTAAACTACTTCTGTACTGTTCACTGCCCTAAGAGGGTAGTGAAACATAGAAACATAGACGGAGCAGATACAGCAGATAAGGACCTCCTAGCTGACTCCAGTCTGCTCTGTTTTCCTACCTGTAGTGACACCGCAGACCCTACTTGGTCTCCAGTCTCCCTCCACATCTGATATTTCTCTGTGTCTATCCCATGCATTCTTAAATCTTGTAACCATTTCTGCCCCCACTACCTCTGGTGGAGGCTGTTCCATGCGCCCACCACCTCTTCCTGGAAGACGTTTTCTCCCATGTCCTCTGAGCCTTCTATCTTCATAGTGTGACCCTTGTCCTCAAGCATCTTTTTCGCTGAAAAATGCTCCTTCTTGTACCTTTGTTTTTACCATGAGGTATTTGAATGTTTCTATCATATCCCTCCCTTCCTTCCTTCCTCCAGGAAGTACATATTTAATTTCTTAAGCTTTCTCCATAGGGTTTTGATGCAGGTCATGCACCATTTTGTTGACCTTCTTTGTACCACCTCCACTTCTATGTTCTTACCGAGATGGGTCCTCCAGTGCTGTACACAGTACTCAAGATGGGGCCTCACCAGTGATCTATACAGGGCATTATTACTCCCTCTTTCTGCTCGTGATTCCCGCTGTAATGGGTACTACTTTGCTACATATCTGCAAGCAACCAAGAGTATTCTTCTGCCTACATAAAGAGAATGTGCTGATACTTCATATTTCAACAGTACATTAGGGCATTCACTACCACATATGATACTGACTCTGTAATACGTTCAAGGAGGACATTTATTACATTTTAAAACAGACAAAAGCAGCCACCTGACGCATTTCTGGATTACCTGGACCCTTTCTGAGGCTTTTGAGAAAGGGTCCAGGTCGGACCAGAAATACGCCAGGTGGGTGCTTTTTGTGTTTTTAAAATGTAATGCATTTTCTCCTTTTGAGCGTATGATGGAGTCAGTATCATGGTGGTGAGAGCCTGAATTTACTGTTGAACTATGCTTTTTGTTCTTGAGCACTATAGCCTGTGCGCACTCTGTTTGCTCGCTTACTTCCATATTTCCTCTGTGGATTATGTACATTGAGCTCAGTAAAATCTATCACGCCACTGCTCTTCCCATTTTGTTTGATGTGTTTGTATCTATGCTGTCACCTTGCAGTTCCTTATGCTGTCTGCCCACAGCATGCTGGAGAGCAATGCTACCTACCATCTCTTCTTTACACTAGAGTTGGACTGTTGTGATGCATCTAAGCAGTAGCCAGGTGTCACATGGCACCTACTGCAAAATGTTGCCACTGAACCATAATTGCCCATTGAAGTCAACGCTTTCTCCTGACATATGCTGTCAGTTATTTTCTGTGGTGTTGGCTTCCTTGATTTGATTTTTCTTGTGTGCTCTAAACCAGCTTCATTGGATGGTGAGACAGTGTTGACTGTTCAGTGGTAGTAAAGCACATTGGATAGTGCCCAGAGCTGTAAACCTAGAGACCCACATTTAAGCCCCACCTATGCCAGCTTTTTTTCATTGTGTTCACCTTAAGCAAGTCGTATAAACCAGCAGTATTAGTTAGTGGGTAAAACTTTCATTATATATTTTTAATAAACATTGTATTTCTCACATAGTTAGAATTGTCATTAGTATATTTTAAATGTTCTCAGATATTTTTAAAACAGCTTTTATCCAATTTGGTAATTAATGACTACAGACATTAAAGATGACCACCACTGCTATTGATAAAAATCTCTTCTACTGGGGGTATCTGTTGCATGGACTAGATTCATACTGTGGATGTACTGCATTAGGATAGTGCTGTCCCATGTGCCTGATGGAAAGCAGCAAAGCACGGTTCCAAGCATAGTGAATGTTTTCATGGTGGGTAACGGCATGTCACAGGAGCAGGAACTTTTAAAACTTCCAAATCTTGTATCATAGTTCAGGAATGAAAATAAAATGAATAGAAAAGAGGAAATCTTGATGTTTTGTCTAAGAAAAGCATTATTGCTGAAAACATTTCACGATGACTAACAAATACTGCTGCTTAAACCTCCTTGTGCTTAAATATTCCTTTCTCTCTCTCCTCACCCTCTCATACTTTCTCTTTCACTCGTGCTTAACCTTCTGAGTTTATTTAAGCTCCCGCTATCTCACTGAAAATCCCTGTGCTTTTCTAATAGCTCACACAATTGTTCATAGATTGCAACAAACTCTGGGATACTGCTTGTATGAAGGCACCATTAGATCAGTTCCTATCCTATCCTCTCCTACCCTATCCAATCTCCATGATCATATCCCAAAACCACAGAAGGGCATTCTGTTGTTGTATGTAGACCTGTTCCACTTAATTTTTATCTTTTTATAGCAGGCACCCCTGAAAGAGAGTCTCTAGTTGATAATCTGGTTGGTGATGGCACAAGTTGTTTTATGAAGCAAAGAGGTCTATAAAAAAATATCGGCTGCCTTACCAGACCTCCTGGTGGAACCCATGTTCTGCTAGCTGAATGAATTTGAAGATTACAACAAAAATGTTGTGTACTTTACTCTGAAACAGATTTAGGAATCTCTGCCTGGGGCTGAACTTCAGAGCGAGGATTCATCAGTGGCATGCAGGAAGTATAAACTTGAAAATACGGAGGCTGATTCAGTTCTGGGAAATTGGAAAGGTAGATTGTTTGGGGTGTGTCTCTGAGAGAAAACTAAAACTACAGAATTGCAAAACATGGTTGCATAAACCTCTGTCACCTAAGTCTTTCTTGCAGTGACATGTTTGGTTATATATAATTATAGTGGGCATTACGCCTTGTAGCCAAAATACAAAATTTATAGAATACTAGTGCTCCCCAACACAAAGAGAGCACCATCACAAGAACCCCAAAATCAGAACAGAATGCTTTTTGTTGCTTGAAAATGTGAACGTCAGATTTACTCACAGCGAGGATCCAAAACTATAGGATACCAACAGAAGGCCTTACTTAGGCAGTGGGTGGGGCTAACCCAGGACTTTCTTCAGGCTGGCAACCTCCAGCCCCAGGTCCCATAAGGAGGAAAGAACTGGGGCCTCTTGGTACCAGACCAGGAGAAGCAGAATGGGAGCCTTCATGACAGCACAAGTGCCTACCACCAAAATCTTTTTTTTTTTTTTTAACATTGCTTGTTGGCACCACCAACCAGCTGTAGGATCAGGAGGGCAGCATGTACTATTTTCTCCTCTTGTGGTTGGTCTGACCAGGACTAGGTATGGGAGGGAGGGAGGTTGTGTATTGTACTTTTAAATAAGCCTAAGGAGTTGGATGGGAGGGTCAACCTGCTTCTGCCACAGTGGTCAATCCAGGCTAGCTGGGGCAGGGGATCATGGTGCAATAGTTACTGGATGGACCACCACAGTGAGTTAGACTTCATGGCAGCAACAGCATTTGTTTACAATCGTGGACCACTGGACCAGATGACATCTATGCCACCTGCTACCCCAGGGACCCCAGCAGGCAGCTAATATAACAGGAGGAAGGCAAGGATCGGGGAGGGCTTTGGGAGTTTATTTTGTTAGAGTTACTGCATGGGGGAGGTTTTGCTGTGTGGGAAATGGAATCGGTGCAGAATCGCCTAATTGGAAGCAGAGTCAGAATCATAATTTCTGACTTCTGTATTGATGGAACAGATTCCAGAAAACGGAGCACCCTATCACGGATGTTGTGGGTGGGGTGACACCAGTAGGTTCACAACCAGGCCATTTGAAGATGGTGAGGGATGGGAATGAATCAGGACTGGAGCTGCAGCTGGGCTAAATAAGGAGTGTCTCCAAGTTACAAGTAGAATATCTTGAGGGTCCCCGGACAAGGTAATGCTGGGCACTTGTATGCATATGTGGGCAGTCCTCTGAGAAGCAGCCTGTAAAGTGCTGCAGTGAGAGCAGAGCATCAGCGGACGTGTGTCCTGCCACGTGTGCAGAAACATCAGAAAGTTTCAGGGTGCTAGGGCACAGTTAAGAGATATTAGTCTAGTGGCCCTAAGCCATTTAGTTATCCTGAACGCTTTCTGGCACACTTTTGGCATGTGGGTACATATTTCACATATTGGCAGAAGGCTCACTAAGGACATTGAAAGTATCAATTCAAGGAACCCACATTCTAGTCAGTGATAACTAGGTTTATGTTTTCTCTCTGTATTTTTAACTTGAATCTGCATTATTAGTACAGTGTTCCTCTATCTACATTGGTAATGGAATTGCACTTTCAGATGCACTTTGACCTGTAGCTGTCTTATGTCTTTGAAACTGTAAATTTAACTATGTTTATATCTGTGCCATCTGTAGGCCCAGGTCGCACCTGAATACAGTCAGTGCTCCTACCCAGGAAACAAATAAATAAATAAATAAAGGTGGGACTAGAAGGGTTTTTAAAAGGATTGTCAATTCCAGGAGAACAGGGAGAGTTCAGGATTTATGATACATGTTAGGCTTTGACTGTGGTGTTGAGACCAAGGAATGCTCAAAGTAGTAACCTTAATTAATTATACAATAACAACCGGTTGGCGGTTGTTTCCTGGTGATTAACGATTGTATTGGGCAACCACCCCCACAGGTCGTTAATTGCCCAGGAAACGTCTGCCGCGAGGTTGTTACTGTAATTATAAGGCTAATTCAGCTGTACTGAGTTTTCAATATTATTTAAAAAGTAGCTACTAACTTTGTTTTCGTGATTTTCCTTCGCCGCTGCTTGCATCGTGATCTATGTGACATGTTGATTTGGTTATGTAATGGCGACGTAGCCACTTCCGTCGTGCTGAGCTAAAGTAGTATGACCTCATTAGGTTGAGGAGGCTGCAGTTATTTTTTCAGTGAAGTGGGATTTTTTTATGAGATTAAGCTGAGGAGTCTGGTTAAAGGCACCGTCAACTTTGCCCTCATTTTTCGTCTGCTTGCATAAGTGTGACTCAGTGCACCTGTCTCATGACTCATCCCCAAATAAAGTCCCCATGTATGCCACAACGGTGATTGCTTACCATATTTTTCAATTTTTTCAGTTTCTACATTCCAGCTGCCCAACAGAAAATACCTGTATAGTCATATGTTTTATCGTCTCTGTCAGCAGGAACAGCACATTGCAAAACAGGATGGTCTGTCCCAGTCACTCCCTCCTACCTTGCGGATGCCACAGCAGTACTATCCCCACCGGCTTACCTGCTCAGGAACATTGAATTCGCTTCTTCACATCCCCCCATGTCCACCACGCGCCTGGCCAGGCTGCTTTCAGCTACCGGATGCCAAACTTATGGCATTCCTTCAGTTGATATTAGGCACCCCACCAGCACACCTCACCTCAATGCACTACCAAACACACTTCTCCACTACTTGCCCATGCAATTTGCACTGTTGAAGCCCAAGCAGGTATGTCAACTGCTGTCCACCTCATCTGTATATTTACTCCTGCTGTTGACTACTCTGTATAAAATGAATGCTGTTGTTACCTGCAAAATATGTATGTATTGCTGGCTATTCGCCTGTATATTTTTATTTCTGTATATAAGAATGCTGTTCTCAATGCTGGTCATATGAATGTATCAAAATATGTATTGAAATATGCATTTCTCCCTCTCCCCACACCTCAGCATCCGGAATCGAGTGGTACCCTGCTCAGTATGCTTTCCTGGTAAAACTCTTAAATAAATAAATAAATCTAGAGTTCCATCTGATTGGCTGTCCCTTACTGTCACCCCGATCTTTAAATATGGTTTACATTCTAAAGCAGAAAATGACAGACCAATCAGCCTCACTTCAAACCCCTGCAAACTAATGGAAAAAATAATCAAAACCCTATTAGAAGAAGAAATGCAGCATTTGAACATTATAGATACATCACAACATGGGTTTAAACCAGGTTTCTCCTGCACTACCAATCTGCTCTCCTTCTACAACCGTAATAGCATAAGCCTTTATTCCAATATCCCCATCGACGTTATCCTTCTTGACTACAGTAAAGCGCTCAATAAAGTATCACATGCCATCCTGATAAGTAAGCTCCTTTGCCTAGGTTTCTCACCCTCCATTGTCTCACGGATGCACAGTTGATTAAGAACCAGAACTCAAGGGTTAGGGTGAGCGGTGCATTATCAGATATGGGAAGGGTGCCTAGCGGTGTTTCTCGGTTTCCGTCTTGGGACCTACTCTCTTTAATATTTTATCAGCGATAATGTAATATCTCATCCAATAGAATCTTAACAAAATTTGGCGGATGATACCAAATAGGTGGTAAAGTAAATAATGAGACCAACAAAAAAACTATTGTCAGACCTCAATTCCATAGAACAGTGGGCACATATTAAAAATGCACTTCAGTGTTTCAAAATGCTGAGTATTACATATGGGATGAAATAACCCCCAAACAAGCGTGCTTCCTAAACAATACTAGCGTCAGAAAGTGAACACAGAAAAGATTTAGGGATAGTGGTAAACAACAAATTCTCTTCCTCAAAGCTCACTGTAAGGAAATAGCCTATTCAAGCGAATGCACTTCTTTGTAGGATTAATCACACCTTTATTTTGAAAACAGAATAATGTATTATGACCCTATATAGGTCCCACATCAGGCCATATACAGATTACGGATCACCATTCTGGAGTCCTTACTTGCTCTCAGATATCAAAAGAATAGAACAGATCCAGCGAAGGCACCAAACTTGTTCCTCATCTTGCCCACCTGGACTATGATACTAGACTCAAGCAAACAGGCCTATATTCACTTGAACTTAGAAGAACAAGGGGTGATCTCCTACAGTTGTTCAAAATCCTTCAATCACCAGTCTTAATGCAACAGTACTGTATATCCTTTTCTAGCAGGAAGATTGTAGCCAGGTTACACAGTAAACAACTCAAAATTAACAGAACTAACACAATAAAAGACCAAACTTTTCACAATCAGGGCTCCCAGGCTGTGGGACACATTGCCACAAGACATTGTAGATTGCTGCCAAATAGCAACTTTCAAAAGCAAACTAGATAATGGCTTCTAATTAAAACAGGGTTAATGTTCCACTATATGCGGAGGACAATCTCGATGAGCAACGGCTCTCTTTTTGTCCGTAAAACCAAGTAACAATCTTTCAGAAGAACTATTTCACATCTCTCCTGGACCTACCCCTCATCCAACTTCATAGCATGTCCCCATGTTCTAGATTACCTTTTTCTGAAAAATACTCCCTCCTGTACTTATTAACTCCTTCTTGGGCCCCAGGGTGGCACCAGAGAGAGGGACTTTGTATGTTACATTTCTCATGCCTGCCAGGTGGGTGGATTCAACGCTGGCACTTCCTCTTCACTTGCCATTACTGAGGGAATCCTGGGTAGTTTCTTTTCCTCCACTTAGTATTACGCTTAAATTCATCGAGTCGCCACACCTGATCTGAGGTCATGAGGAAACAAGTGAGTCAGTTGTATCCTAAACTTTCCTATACAGCAGATGAGCATCAGATGTTGCTTCTCCACTTGAGCTCATGGAAACTGGGAAACCTAAATCTAAACCCAGGTTTACATTGTATGAATTTTTTTTTTTTTCATTTATTTCAAAATGTTTTTCAGGAAGAACATACTGATTTGGTAATAGCTCATTTCCAGTTCTGTCCGGGGGGGTGGGGTTGAGGAGGAAGCAATACAAGAGGTGGAAGTGAGGGTAACATACTGTAAAGTGCAGTAGTGATAAAGAAATAATACAATATGAATACATTAAATAAAAGTAAAAGTAAAATACATTATAGTTGTCCAGTAACGATGTGCACAGATAGTAAGGGTAACACCAAAAGATATAATGCATTAAGGGCCAAGTGCAATACGGCACTGTAGCACCAGTCAGATAAGGAGCACATTGCTACCACACAGACTGTAAGGTACTAGAGTTATAATACCAGCGTAGTAATGTAGATACAGGAACAAAATGTTACCAGATGTGAGTAACTGATTAGGAGTGGTTCAAAGTTACAGGCTGCCTAGCGTCCCTCTACAACAGAAAATTAATATGGGTTCTATTTTAATGCAAACATGGCCAGAGTCCCAAATACTGTTTCTCTCTGTATTTATTGTGTACATGAGAATACTTGAATTTCTTTTCCTTTGGCATGCTCTAATCAGCAATGTCCCCCTCCCCAAAAACAAGAATTTCTGTAGCAATTAGTGCAGTATACCAACAAGGCTGATTCACATGCACAGTACTTTTGTGGTTGGTTCATGGTTCATTTTTAAGGAAGCTGTCTGCTATTTTGTCCGACAAGGAAGCTAAATAAATTGCATGCCACTGGAATGTTAACTAGTTGAGTCTGCCAGTTGAAGTAAAATGGGGCTTTTTGTTTAGGCAAGTAGCCAGTTCTAATTTGCAGTTTCATTCGACAGTCTTGGCCAAGCGAAATGCCACATCAGGAGCTCTAAGCTCTAAGGCATGCACCAAGTACATATCGTACAGCACCACTGAAACTCCTGTAAATGGGGTGTTACCATCATTGGCGCAAAGGACTCCCATTTTAAATGTAAAAGGATGCCTCTGGGAATACAACCAGTAGTATTGGTACTGAAGATGTGACTGCCGCCATGTACACCCACTGCAACACCTGAGACAGTGTTGTTTTACCAAGAACAGACAACAAGGAACGGTAAAATGTTTTCAAAATGTAATTACACATGAAACAAGGACAATAGGACTTGGGTGCCAAAACAGCCAGCGTTTCCAATGGTTCATATTTTAGGTGTTTGTTGTATATGATTTACATAATTAATTCATTTCTATAGAGGTTTTTCTCCGACTAGTCTCATGTCCCCCTTTGGGGGCTGTTGTCATAATATTGTGACCACCAAGCCCCATACTCTGTTGGTCCAACTGTTACCTCCCAAATGGTTCATCCCTCCATGGCAGGGGTTTGTGGTGGTGGAGGAGAGGGCAGTCGTGCCCCTTTAGCAAATATCAGGATCCAGCGGCAGACAGTGGGCTAGGTGGGATGGGGTGGGATCCAGTGTACCGGCTTTCCATCATTGAGATGGAGGCTGGGTTTTTCTGCCCCAGTGTTTTGCCTCTTCCTCCACCCAGTGGTCTCTTTCCAGCTGCTATGTGCCTCATCAACAAGCATCTTGCCCGGTAACTAGAAGGTTAACCTTTAGGGCCCTTCTGGGGATCTCTGTTGCCATGGAAGCAGAGCACTAACTCACCCAATCAAGGGCACCCTACATTCAGCTGCATTCCTGATCACTGACTGCTCATTTGCCAACATCCTTGGCTTGGTCTCAAGCCTGGATCTCCAGTATACTGGGCAGTTGGGGTCTCATTCAATTTTTTTAAACAGGAAACACACTAATTAAGGAAAAAAAACTACTTACATGTGTATTGGGAGTATAAGCAAAACAAATTAATAACCACACATTGCAAAGTCATGCAAATCATAACGGAGAAAAAGAAACAAAAAGTGTTTCAAACAGAATGGTTCAGAATGCCACTGTCACACATGAAAGAAAGGTTGCAGGGTTATACAGGCTTAAACAGAACACTGTGCTTCTGGAGCTGGGATTAGTAACCATCTAGAGTACCCAGCTGGGTTTATTTATTTAGCTATAACCGGTGAGTACACTAGACAAGTATTATGCCCATTTTCAGGAACGACCCGAGAGTACAACAGGTAAAGCAGATACTTCAGAACAGAACAGCAAGTAGAGCAAGTACATTGGTGGAACATTGTTGTGGATGGAAATACATCCTTCAGCAACGTTGTTGTGTTGCAGTAGCTACTGTCGTCATCATAGCGGTTGTGCTGCACTAGCTACGTAGCTACCTGCAGTACAACAACATGGAATGCACTCACGCCGTCCGCTGTACACTATTCTCCGCCTGTCAGGAAGCTGCTGTGGCGGTGATAGCGGAGTGGAGGAGAGCAGAACAGAGGAAAATAAAAACTGGAAAGGGTACAGAACAGCAAATATTGTTGAAAAGGTTTGTTTTCCGTTAGATAGTGGACCATACACTATAAAAGACAATGTATGAGGCCATTATCTGCAACAAGCAAAATAGCCATCTCAAGGTTGCCTTGGCGTCCAAAACTTCTCAAGCTACACTTTCAAGGTTTAAACAGTCGCCATGGACAACCTCTTGATGGCTACAAGCTTGTTATGGAAAGTGGCCTATATATTATTCTCGGTATAAAACCCATGTAGCCTAGAGATGAAGTTGTCCTGCTAGCAGAGTGTAAGGTTTGCATTGTGTTTGCAAAAGAAATTCACTCAGGCCTTCAGATTATTCCTTCATCAGTATTGGAGCTGTTTATTCAATTTAAATACAGTGCTTATATAAAGATTTGTTATCTTGAAAATACCCACACCCCTTATAGGTCAGTCATAAAACAGAATAACATATTATTCATAGGGTGTGGTACACCTAACATAGGTATTACTTCATTTCTTGTACCTTTCCACTGAAAACATAAGTATCACATAATTTCTTGCACAACCTCATAAGTGTTGACTACACTTAAAGAAGGATCTTCGAGAACAGCTCTTGCAGCAGGTTACACCATTAGGACTGAAGCGGCAGCGCCAGGACCCACGGAAATGTTCTGGCTAGCAGTATTCAGCGGGGACCACCCCGACGTCGGTCCCACCTCTGACATCAGGCACAGTACATAAGGGGTGGTCCCCAGAATCCCCAGTTCTTTTCACGCCGACGACTCGCCAGCATAGGCCTCTCGGTCTCTACCTAGCGCACGATGACTTAGAACTTCCAGAGTTTCTACATGACTAATGTCCCTTCCAACTCCTTCATTTGAAGGTCAACTTTCAAAGTGTGCCTGCAGAAAACAGATCCCTTTCAAGGATCCTCATTCTTCCTGCATGTGTTGCTTAGGCCTGGACCACGATACCAAGGCCTGTACCTTTTGCCAGGGGTTCAACAGCCGCACCAGGATCTGCCGTCAGAAGGCACTTCAGGCTTACCTGCTAGAGGAAGAAACTTAGTAGGATGGACAAAGAACCTTCCTCCACGGGCGATTCTTCCTCCAAGGTCCACAAACACCAGGATAAGCACCCGGAGAAGGCAGGGTCCAGATCCCCGAACCGGCCTCGGATTCGCGGAACTCAGGCTCCACCGATCAGAATGCTCTCCCTCCAGGGCTGGGTCTCAGCCCCTCCAGTCAAGGTCTGGGCTCCCCAGCGCCGACTCTTCAGCCCATTAAGACCTCCAGGCCCTCGGCTTCCTCTACTCCCTCTCGGGCCTCTTCAGAGTCCTCTGAATGCCACAAGTCTTCTCTTCCACCAGATGTCGGGACCCCGATTCCCGGGTCGGTCTCCCAGCCCCTAGGGGCCTCGATCCTCCACCCAGGAAGATGAAGGACCTGACGCCCTCAAGTGGACGACGGACCCGATGTCGGCCAAGCACCTGAAGTCGGTCAGGCATTCGCGGAGCCAGAATATTGGCCAAGCACCAGACGCTGGCCAGGTGTTTCATTGGACCCAAAGTCGCCGACCAAGGGACTGACGTTGGCCCACTGGAGCCGAAGCCCGCTTCCAGTCACCAGTAGACACCAGTCACAGGGACTCCATGGAGGAGGACACTGCGTTGCCCAAAGACCAGGCGGGCAACACAGAGGATGCTGGGCTTCCAGGGGAACCTTGGCCCACCCCGGAGACACCCGAGGACCCGACGCAGACCCAGGCGACAGACCACCGTGTCAGGCCTGTCGCCGGGCATGAATATTCAAGAAGTAAAGGAACTTTACTTTCTGGTGGGACACCATCTGCAAAGACGTGGTCCCAGTGAAACCTCCTCCTCCTCTCCCTCCTCCTACTCCTTCACCTCCTACGCCCCTCATCCACCACAGGTGCCAGCAGGACGACCACCAACCTCAAGGAGCAGACTCCACCTCCTAGGGGTAGATCCCAGGATCGGAGAAGGCCTTTCTCAAGATCTCCATCAGGGTCTCTCAGCCCCAAGCGACCCAGATGTCGGCGGTATACTCTGTCGGGAAGGACTCCAGATCGGATACCTCGGATTACCCAGATCTCCTTCCACTCAGCATTTCATCACCTGACCCACATGACCTTCCCAGGTCTCCTCCAGAAGACCCTCTTTCTCTGAGATCATAAGGCACATCCAGGACAACATGGGGTGGGATGCTAAAGACCTTGACCCCGAAGACACGCTTGCCCGTTATCTTCGGCAGAAAGACCCAAAGCCTGTGGTAGTGCCACCCTTGGTGGACACCTTCGCGGACATCACCAAGGCTGCCTGGAGTGTCCACCTCCATTCCTCGTGATCACAGAAGGCTGACCACCTGTACAAGGCCCCGAGAGAGGACCAGTACTTGGCTCAACAACCTCTGGCAGACTCCTGGTCATTACGGCCTCACATGACCGGTCCCAAAGACTGCAGCACATGAGCACACAGCCACGGACCAGGAATCCAAACAATTGGATGCCCTGGGGAGACGCATGTATGCTGCCACTACATGCTCTTATCAGGTCCCTGAACCTACCTTACCCACGTGGTACAGTTTCAGAATGCCCTATGGGAACAGGGCCAGGACCTGGTCGATAAACTTCTGGATGGCGAGCAGAAGGCGGAGCTCCTAAACCCTTCCACACAGGGTCTGATGGGGGACCCAGGTATTATGAGCCGCATATGATTCCGCTGACTTGTCCGGCCAGAGCTGCAGCTTCAGGCATCTGTCTCCGCGACTCTCTTGCTCCATGTCTCCGCTTCACCCCGACGACAGAAGAACATTCTTGACATCCCTACAACGCTAAGTACTTTTGGTGAACCTCGAGAAGGTGGATCAGCAGGCATAAAAAAAGTATTGATTATAATTGATCGATAGCACGCTGGGAAAGGCAATTTTGTGCTGATTATCTTTCATGCTGATACTTTGTGTGTATCATGTATACTTTTGGAGTTATATGCATTTGTTTATGATATGGTGTGTGTGGTTGAGAGTCATCCTCAAATCTCACCAAAGCACCTTGACTAAAATGGGGAAAAATTATGTTTCATAGTAAAAGATATCTTTTTAACAAACATAATAGTAAAACACCATCTAATGTCTGTATGCTTAACTTGGTGTTGATATTTGACATATTTTCCAATAAAAATTGCTTATGTTGCCTTTTTAGTGAAAAAATATTTTTTTCCAGTTTCACCAGCATAGAAAAACTAAATTACTAATTATTACATGCATACCACCATTGGAAAGGCAGTTTTGTGCTGAATAACTCTGCCACTCATACTTTGTGTCTAGCATGTACGGTTATTGAACTATTCTGGAGGAGGTTGTGGAGTCAAAACAGTGGTGGAATTCAAGCATGCATGAGACAGTCATAAGGCAATTCTAGGGGTGGGGGTAGGAAGAAGTAGCCTGCTGGTTAACTAGGATCTGCAGCTTATCCATTAGGTAGGAAATGGACAGACTGGTGGGCCAGCGGTTCTTATCTGCGTCAAATTCTATGTTTCTATGTTTCTGTGAATTAGCATTTGTTTGCGACATGCTGACTATGACTTGATTTGCTTAGAAAGGCCCAGGATTCACTGTTAAAAGTATACGGAGATCTGGAGACAAGTGGTATAGTCTCAGAGTGAGCCTCACACACCCTGTGACCTCTACCAATAGTGATCATGGCTAAATTTCCAGGGGCGACTTCTATCAGACCTGCCTATTGGCCAAAAAATACAACAAGGGTTAGCTCCCTGGCTGTCTATCGCCTTCAAACGTAGCTTGCCGGCCAAGGGCTACAAGACGCTCTAATACTACTACCTTCTGCATCCCTTTGCAAGGACCACTGCCAGCCAAAGATCCTTTGCTACAGGGTACCACACTGGATGAACTCCTCCCCGATACTGCCTTTTTCAATCCCAAGACTAGGGCTGTCTAAACCAGTGCTGCATACCCATATTTTGTTAAACAGTTACTGTGATTACTCATAAACCTCTATAGGGCTTAGGCTCCTTTGTTGTTAACAAAACTCTGTAAATAATATTGCCAAAGATCTTTTTGCCTTTGGTGATGCTCTGTACATGTTTTATCCCATTGTTGTCTCTGTACTTGTTACTGTACCATATATTACTCTGTATATGTCCTCACTAAATGTATGACGCGGAGCCTTTGTAAATGAATCCCTGACTCAAAGGGTTGTAAATTCCTAGACTGTATACAAATAAATAAATTTAAAAAAAATTGTTAATACAGGTTTACTCCACTCAGACCTTGGTAGCAATGTGTTAGTTGCTGTTGTTTTTCTGGAATCAGTTCTTACTTCAGTGCTCTCACCGTTGAAGCAGGATCAGCTTTCACACCTGCCTGATGAAGTTGCTGCCTGGCCCACGCTTTCCCACCAGTGGAATGCTGGATCTAGCCCTGGAGGACATTCTCTGGCAACCCCCAGGCTAGAAGCTTTCACAACTGCCACTTGCCTTCCCAGTGGAAGGAGAAAAGCCCCTCCCATGTGAAGAGGTCCAACTTGTCTGCTAGGCCCATTTTGCCCTGCAGGGGCCTGAGCCCCACCCCAGGGGCTCCTGCTGGATCTGCTGTACAGTTAGAAAACACTGCCTCTTATGGGACTCCTCTGAGCCCCTTGATTGGCTACTGCAACCCGATATTCCTCTGATTGACTGAAGCACTTATCAGTCACAAATATGAATAATGCATGACTTCACTTGATACATTACAGGCTGCCAATTTTGGCGCTTAAACACTAGTCCCAGCAGTTCCCTATGAACACTTGGTACTTTCCCATGAGCTTTAGATAAAAGTACCACAAGTCCTAGCTTTATCCTTTGCCTTTTTCTATTGGCTGCTGCTGCATGAAATGGCTACAACCCTCAGTCCCAAAAGCAGACTCACGCAGTCCTACATTAAGCTCTGATGCAGCCAGGATATATATATATATATATATATATATATATATATATATGTGTATGTGTATATATATATATATATATATTGCTCATTGCCCTTGAATCAATAGCCCATAAAGTGTCCTTGTAAATGCTGCACAGATAAAGGTTCTCCTCAGTCCATAAGTCAGTTGCTGCTGCTATTATTTTAAAGGGACTTGCAGCAGGACTGCATACTCTGAGTCTATACATTACACCGGTGCAGCCAGAAAAATACATATTTATATTGCCTTTCTCCTGTACAGTGTAGTCCCAACAGTCCTTTGTTGCAGACATATGCTTATTTATTTTAACATTGCTCCTGTTTGCTGTCACTGCCACCACAAATCATGACCCTCAGCAACGGGCGGCAGCAACCTCATTAATATTTATGAGGGGCTTTGCCTATGTATTAGCCCCTCTGAAACACCTCCTGCCCAAACTCTTAATTTATTTACATTTATGCTCACAAGCCGACTTGCTCAGGTCACAGGGCCTCTGTACCTGAAGGAGGACACTAGGAACCACAGCTGATCTTCCTCTTGACTGGGAACTCTCGGCGGAGGATCAAAAGGCCACCACACATAGTGGCGCTGTCCCCGCTAATGCCAGAGTGCTGCCTTCATGGCGGGATCGTGGATAAACGGAGCAGCCCAAACAGGCTGCAGAATTAGTCGGGGCCCAATTAAGGAGAAAGGACACAGGGCTACAAGAGAGGAGGAGCAGCACAGAATGGGGGGACCGCAGGCATACCCAAGGCTGCTCCAATGACAGGAGCACTATCGGAGGCAGACCCAGAGAGCAGCAGGCCAAAGTAAACTGTCATGGGGAGGGTTACATGTGCAATAGCAAGAAGGCAGCTCTGTTGATCAACCTCTGTTGATATGTAGCTGAAGATTCTTAAGGTGATATACCTTCTTGTATAGTAAGCAATCTTTCTCCATCCCCGACAAACATATTTGCAATGGTTGTTCTTATTTTGTATTTCTTGTCTAGCTGGCCAAAATGATCCATTATCCTTGTCACAACAACTAGACAAGATAGATATACATCTTCAGATAGTGAGAATCCGCTCCTAAATTAATGCGCTCTGTGCAAACACCATGCAGCGGTTCCATTATCTACAAAACCATAATTTGTGAAATCCAGTGGTATCCAACAAGCCTCATGGATTATTCAAGCATTTCTGCATTCTGTTCATCATCAAAGAACTACAAAAGTATACAAATGAACCTCAAGGGGTAAAATGAAACCAAGACAGTACAGGCAGATATAGACCATTGGTACTTCTAGTCCATCTGGGCCTACCTCGGTCCAGCTACCAGTCTAGTCATCAACTCCACAAATAGCCCTGTGTAAAGATTGCTGCAGTAATCCAGTCTAGATGTAACAAAGGCATGTAGTACTGAGTATTTATCAAGTCATGGCGCTGATGGGACTTGATCTGGGTGATGTTCGGAGGTGGTAATGGCTATTGCAGACTGCCACTGACACCTGATGTTCTAATGTCAGCTTGTAGTCCACACAACCACAGCCTCACCTGCTCTCCTTTGCCTTCCATAGCACTGACCATTTTGGGAGCCTTGCTCTGCACCCTCTCGATTGTCTTAATTCCTTTTTGTTTAGAGGTGCCCAAACCACGCACAGTGCTGACCCTGGCCTTGTAAAGTGGCAGAATTATTTCTCCCTTCCCTGATGGTCACCCCTTTAGATACACCCTAAATTCTGCCAGCCCTTGGTGCACTGTTTGATATGATTCAGCTCCTTGCCTTTTACGACCCCAGGTTCGTTCCTTCTCCACTGTAACAAAAGTAGGCCTCTGCCCCCCAAGTGTCGTGACCTACATTTGGTTACATTTGGTGTGAGGCTTCAAGAATTTGACCATTCACCCAGATTGTTCAGAACCTCGTGGAGTCCAGCACCCTGGTCAGTTTAGTGTCATTAGTGAGCCTACAGTACATAGCGTGTGGAGACCTCAGCTCAGAGCATAGATGGAAACATTGAAAATCAGTGCCCCAGCACCAATCCCTGAGGGATATATAGCTTAGTATCCCTCTCCACTCAAAGAACTGCGCTTCCACCAAAATGTAACGCTTGTAAAAGTGTCTGAAATTACATTTCTTTCCAGCCACAGGGTCTCATTAAGCTCAGAATAGCACTTAATTGACTGCAGTACAAATATTATGCTAAGGGGTGGAAGAAGACTGTGTTGTGGTATTTTTCTGTTCACCACTGTATGCCCAGCATACTGATTTTGACCAAGAGTCTTTGTCAAATCAATCACGATACTAAACAAGGTACCCTTGAGGCTGACATGAGCTTCCTGAAGTACTTCCGGTCCTTTGAGTGGTAGAATATTTTAGCGCTAGTCAGACATAATCTTTTAAGGTATTTGTATGGAATAACTTACACTATACAATGGCAAGAAAAAATCCTGGACTCTGATTGGTCAGTCTTGGGCTGGACCTGTGTTGTTATCCCAGTACAACATCACGGGTCTAGTCTCAGCCTCACTGTGAACCTGTAGATGAGCTATATGACCTCTTTTTGCATCTCCTCTTAAGAAACAAAATATTTTTCCACACTAAAAACATTCTTTAAAATAATTTTTTATTTTATATATAACAATGAGCCATTGTATAATAGCAATAATGCCCTCCAGGGTGTTGTTGTTTGGGATAACATCACGCCTCAGTTGTTGAGACGCACTGCCTGTGGCCTTGTGCCCAACCACCTGAGGCGTGACGTTACCCCAGCACGTCACACACACCCTGTCGGCATTATTGTTAATTTATCTACAGTAAGATTCCTAAGCCCTGAAATAGAAAGCAACATTGGAAAATCCACTGTTCTTGCACTAATCTGGCATACATCTGTTGCAATTTATGGATCAGTCTTGAAGAAGAGCCAATGGGCTGAATGACAGTTGAACTTTCTTTTCTATTTTCAGTGTGCATTTAAGAATACTGTGTGATGCAGAAGGTTTGCTGTTCATTCTGTTGCTCCTTATTCCTTTGGAAATTGTGTCCACCTGACTTATAAAGGTGGGATGCAGCGTGACATTTAAAGATTAAAAGGGAATGCTCTTATTTTTAAATAAGCTGGCTTGGTTGCAGTATAGTTTGCTGTCACATGCTAGCAGGTGGTTAGCCATATAGAAAATGGAGCAACGGTAATGGAGTGGTACAGCCACTACAGATTTGTTTTTTGTGAGAGGAGTTGAAAAGAGTCATTCGGAATCAACAGATTCAAGGAGTGAGAATGTTTGTTGGAGTTTTACAGAGTTTAGCCTAAGGATCTCCTAGGAAGTGGGAAACATGTTCTTCTATGACAGGTCACAATCCAGTGCCAGCAACATTTGTAACAGGGGCTCTTTATAACATAGGAGAAATGCAGCATACAGCTGTTAGAAAATGTCACAAAAAAAATACAGTCCCTTTCAAAATGGGCTAGTTTTGTTTTTACAATATATTGTTCTGAACTATAAAGGGCCAGGGGTCCCTGGAAAAAGAATCACAGCATCAGTGGCCCTGCAACATTCCAAAGTAAAATTGAATTTGAAGCAATTTATTTTTATAAATAAGGATACTGTCCACCATACAATATTATTAAATCAATTAAAGTCTGTGGGATTAAGGTATTCAGATTTGACCTGGTTTAGTGCATACCTTTTAATAGAACACAAAGAGTTAGGCTGGGTGGGTGAATCTTTAACGCATTGCCTGTAACAACAAAGGGTCCCACAAGGATCAGTTTTGGGTCCCTTGTTGTTTTTATTATATGTAAGTGATCTTCCAAAATCTTGTTCTGAAGATACAGAAATTATTTTGTATGCAGACGACACCATATTGTACACACACAGCACAAAGACAATAAACTGGCTTTGGATATTTTACAAAGACTTCCATGCAGTGCAAAAGACTTTACAGGGTTAAAGCTTTTATTGAATGAACCAAAACACAATGGCTACTTTTTGAGAAAAGGAAAACTAAACACACTCAACAGAATATAATATTCATGCTATCTCAGGAACTGTAATAAATAGGGTTTACCACTACAAGTATTTGGGTTTAATTTTGGATAGTAGACTTTCTTTTGAATTACATTTGAGCAATATATCTAAAAATTGAGACAGCTATTAAGTGTTTTATATAAGAACCAGGCCTTATTTAGTTATACTTTATGAAAGTTATTAGTTACTGCACTATACTTCACGATTCTTGATTATGGTGATTTTATTTATAAAATGCATCAGGTACACTGTTGAGCATGTCAGATCCATTATTTAACGTCGAGTGAGATTCGTATAAAAATTGCCTTATAGAACGACAATTGCACTTTATATAGGAGGTAGGGTTGACCTCCTGTCTATAAGAAGGAGGCTCATCTGTATATTTTCATATACAAGTTTATCCTAGGATTTTACCCTCTTTCTACTATGTAAGTTGCAATTTAAAACCTGTTGAAATACACCTTCGCTCTTCATCCAGAGATAAATTTCAAATACCAAAAACAGATATAATCAGGGGATAAAACTTTGGCTGTATTTAGTACCCAAGACTGGAATGTAATTATAAATGAGATGGATTTGTACAACTGATTTTGATGCCACGAGCCGAGGATTATTACACCGCTCTTATCAGGAGAAACTGAACTGCGAAGGAGAAGGATCATGTTTGGGTGCATACATCCTTGTGTTTGTAGAATAGAAGCTTGAAATTCTGTGTCTCTACTATCAGTGTTATTCGATTCCCTGACATCTAGTCCCGCCGACTGCCTGTCCTGGCAAAGATTTTAAATGACCTGACATCTAGTAGTCCCTCACCCATCCCTGAAGGAAGCCTGCCCCTCTCGCGCCTAACCAGCCATGCCAGCTGGGGTTGGGGCACCCCTAGACTACCAGGGACTTTACTAGCTCTGGAAGGACAGGGATTGGGGGTTAAACCACTATTAAAAAAAACAACACAGGGCACTGAATATTTCAGACGGGTTGGGTGAGGAGAACCACTAGATGTCATGGCAAGCAATAACACTGATAGGTTGGGCAATCGGTTGGATGGGGGGGCACTAGATGTCAGAGAATTTAGTAACAATGTGATGGGCAATTGGGGTGTGTGTGTGGAGTGGGGAACCACTATATGCCAGGGCATGTTATAACACATGTGTGGGCAGGACAGTAGTGTGGTGGGTAGGTAACTGGCTGGGTGGCAGGACACAGAGGGTGGTGGAAATGGCTGTCACTCCACAGAGGGAAAAGTGACCAGTGGGTACCACAGGGATCAGTGGCTGGGACCGGTCCTATTCAACATTTTCATCAGTGACATTTGCAGGATCTAGAAGGCAGAATTTCACTGTTCGCTGATGACACAAAGCTCTGTAACAGAGTAGACACACCAGAGGGTGTAGACAGAATGAGAAGCGACCTGCAGAAACTTGAAGAATGGTCAAGGGTTTGGCAGTTGAAATTCAATGCAAAGAAGTGCAGATAATGCATATGGGCACAAAAACCCTGGCACAATATATCGGTTGGGGGCGAGGATATAGCATGCACCAAGCAGGAAAGGATCTTGGGGTTGTCATCTCTGATGACCTCAAGGTAGGGAAACAGTGTGACAAGGCAGCAGGTAAAGCAAATAGGATGCTGGGATGTATAGGCAGGGGCATCACCAGCAGGAAAAGGGAGGTCATAATTCCGTCATACAAGACACTAGTGAGGCCCCACCTGGGAGTACAGTACAGTTCTGGAGACCATACCTCACGTAAGGACATAGACAGGGTAGAGAAGGTTCAGAGGAGGGCAACAAAGATGGTGCATGGATTGCATCACAAGTCCTATGAAGACAGGTTGAAGGAACTGAACATGTACTCCCTGGAGGAGAGGAGGAGAGAGGGATATGATAGAGACATACAAGTATCTTACAGGGAGGAACAGGGTGCAGGAAAACACTATTTTTAAGCGAAAAGATGTTCCAGGACTAGAGGGCATGGGATGAAGTTGGAGGAGGACGATTCAGAGGAAATATGAGAAAAGAATTTCTTCACAGAACGGTGTGGACAAGTGAACACCCTGCCAGAGGAAGTGGTGGGGCTGAAACAATCACGTGGATTTAAGAATGCATGGGATAGACATAAAGGAATTCTAGAGGTCAGGGTAAGGGCAGCAGACTTCTAGGAAAACAAACTGAACTTACAAGCTCAAATGGGCAGACTGGGTGGGCCATAGGCCCTTATCTGCCGACACTGTCTATGTATCTATGTAACACTGACAGAATGAGTGATCCGGGGAGCAATTAGATGCTAGAGATTTTGCTAACACTGACAGGGGGATGATTATAGAGGGTGGGTGACCCCATGATGCCAGGGAATATCAATAACACTAAAAAGACCAGCCATATCTCTAGGAATCCCTCTGCTGAAAGTACAAGGTAATCTGGAAAGGCTCAGGATATAAGAGTTAATAGCTAGAAAATCACAGTCGTAATAATTTTGTTGCACATATTTAATAATCAGTGTTATGACACTGCACACTGAACATTTTCTTGAAAAGATAATGTCATGAAGCTGTTAGTATGTGAGTTCATTGGCATACAGTTCTGAAATGTAGATTTCTTATTTATTGTACTTACTTATTTGTCTGTTTTTGATACCAGGTGAGATACACTAGGCATACTGTACATGTCCCTATTGTCAGGCATGACCTGGGAGAATTACAGACCAAACAGCTAGTAACAGTTTCGATCCCAGGTCTCCTCACGTGGCATTGCAGTGTATTACCACCTAGTGTCACTGGGCTGAGAGGGACAGGTTCTTGTTCCAGACAGGCTGGATCAACAAAACTTCAGTGCAGGTGTATGTACCATCTGCAGCCCCTTGGCTCTTCAGCAGATCGTGGTTCTGTAGCTGTGGCCTGGACTGGGCTCTCCTCATTAACGTGGCCCTCTGGCTGCAGCATGTGCAGACCCTGGAGCTCTGGCAGAGGGCACTGCACGCCATACTCCCCCTAACAGATCTAGGGTCCGCCAAGCTGTTGTCTTCTGCAGTTTGTAGTCTCTCCCTCCAGCTGTCAGTCTTCTTCCTGATTCCTGTATTGACTGGCTGGCTATCTGGCAGGGGCCTGATGCTTTCCTGCCTTTGTAATTGGACCACCTTGTGACCCCATGCCGCTATCAAAGGGCACTGCCATGGTATCACCCACATCCATTCACACTGGTGACTGTGGCACTGTGTGCCTTTCAGGCTGTAGTGTCAAACTTTTGGGGTTTGAAAGTGCAGGTATATCTGAAATATATGAAAAGGTGTGATATAGCTTGTATATATATATATATATATATATATATATATATATATATATATATATATAGTAGACAATATATACCATATTTCACTGTTTAGAAGCCTTCCCGAATACAAACCAGTAAACTATGCAATCAACTCCTTTCTTTGTACTGATAATGTATTTTCCAGTATTCATGTACCATATATCTTCAATTAGAAGATCGCTTCTATTTCACTTCTTGTGTTTTGCTGCGCTTATAATTGAGGCGACTTGTATTTGAGGGTGACTTTTATGTAAAAGCCACCCCAACATGCGGAAGTTTCTGTTTGTTTTTAGTCCATGGGTTTGCCTTTCTCATGCTCACATGCTGATCTCAGTCTTCTATCTCACATCTCTCTGACTCATACTAACTGTGTTACTGTGTAACTAGTCATAATAGGTCTCAACATTTAGATAGTGATCAGAGTGTCAGCAGGTGTGGGCGTGCTCACCTCATTCTTGCTAGTAAAGTAATATACCAGTGATAAAATAAAATACACAGTCTTAATATGACACTTCCGATTTCAGGTACCGGTAGTTACACTGAATAATTACATCACAGTCCCTTTATTTATTGCATGTATTTTAGCATAGAACAGAAGCACTACATCAGCATGTAAATCAGCATAGAACAGAAGCGTGTCAGCATGCCATAGTAGGTTACGGTATCATTAGTCCAGCGTCTTTGCAGTCAGTATATTCAGCATGGTCTTGCTAAAAAAAAAAATAGTAATCCCTTACAGACTTTAGAAATTAGAAACCGTTTACTGCGTGGCTGGCTAACACACCACGAGGCATATACCCAAACCAAAGGGAAAATTACATGGTCATGGCAGTAAGTGCTCGCATGCCCTCTGCACTTGGTACCTGACTGAGTAAAACATAAAACAATGGAGTGAAACATAAAGGAAGTATGTGTTTTAATGATCAAGTTTATTCAGTACTTTATTCCCTAATACCATTTGGCAACTGTATTTGTGTTACGGTTTCTAACTGTACTGCCACAGCTTCTAATCGAGGGTGACTTCTGTAACAAGTTTGATTTTACAGTGCGGTTTGTAATAAACGGCAGCTTTTATTCGAGGGTGGCTTTATCGAAGATATACGTATGTGCATCATAAATACATCAATACTGTGTTTGACACTCATTCATATATTTTTAAATATACAAAAAGGGCCAATTTTTGGTTATTTAAAACATATTTTTCCATATGGAAAATATATATTTATTTTTCTGTGTTTTCCATTGGATATATTTGGAATTTCCAGGACCCCCCATGTGTTGCTCTAGGTTGTTAACTCAGACACTAGACATTCATCCTGCTATCCACGCACCCACCTTATTTCATACATTATGTCTCTGTGTGGAAGGTCAGTAGCCACCAGGAGATCACAGGCTCAAACCCCACTGTGTGATCGCGGGTAACCATTTAACTTCTCAGTGCTCCTGTCCACCCAGCTGCGGAAATGGGTAGAAGCAAGACCCCACTGGAAATAAAATGTTGCATCTCAGCCAGGCTATCCTAGATATGTTAATTAGAAAAAAATTGGCAGATTGTTTTGAGTACCCCAGTCCTGCTGAACCAGTTTTACTGCCCATTTTAGTCCTTAAAATGAAGATATATTTGAATTTAATGAATTTGTCAAAAGCAAAATATCAGTAGTTTTATGATTTACTGTGTAGAGGAGGGTAAAGAAAGAACATCACATGGTGTGACAACACTTCTAAAGTGAGTACTTTAAATTGCATAACACCTACATTAAACTTACAGTAAACCTGAAGGAAAATAAGGAAACAGAAGTTAACATTTGCTAGTAAAAAACTGTGAACAGGCATAGTGCCAGTACTGGGGACACCCATTTAAGGAGATGGAGCAGGGAGGGTCTCCCTTCACAAGAAGGCTAGGCAGAATACTGAAGCTCGAGAATTCAAGTTTTTGAACTCCAGACATTTCATTTCAGACATGTGTACAATCACTGTTGGAATCACTTTATGAGCTTTGGGGCTAGGGGCCCATAAGGGCCTATCTTTAAACTGAGCCCCCTACTCATTATAAGTCAAGGCTGTGATGTGTCAGCCGCCAGGCTTGCTTAAGAGCTGGGGAGGGGGTCAATCCCTGGCAAACTCCCATGTAATTCCAACACTGCCTACATTTGTCTTTTAAAATGTAAACCTTTGGATAAAGGCTTTTTTAAACAGGGCTAGGGCAAAGTGGGCACTGAGGCAGAGCATCCATCTGCGACAGAGACGACCCGGTTTGAAACAGACCCGGAAGTCAGAGGGCCAGCTGGGGAGAGAAGGACTGAATGTCCTAGAGACTGCCTCTTTCTCCGGAGGGGAGGGGTGAGTATCCGCACATCACAGACCTTCCAGCGGAGGCTGGGGATCCCTTGTGCTGGCGCTTATTACCTGAGGGGACAAGGCGACGCTGGTCATCATTGCACGCCCCATCCCCAGGTACTGGGCGAAGTCACAAAAAAATCTCAGCCCCTGAGCATGATGCCCTGTTCTGCTGCCGCCCCCACTGCCAATGGTGTCCGTCCAGCGGGTGTTAGGACGTTACGAAGGATCTATGAGCTTCTTCGGGAGGGGAGGCGGACCAAAAAAAAAAAAATAAAATAAAATAAACAGTGCTGGGGCAAAATGATAGTCATAATTTTATCTGAAGTAACTGCCCCACCTCAACTGTTTATCTGATATAAAAAAAAAAACACTGTCACTTTTGTGTCTGCCTCATTTCACTGTTAAACATGTAGCAGGTAAAGGGTAGTTGAGAAAAATTTTAGGAATTGTGGGATGCCTCACATCATCGCTGAGGCAAGTATGTAGATCACAGATTCCAGCTGCAGAACATACCTACAATGTTTGAGCTTTTCTCAAAGGTGCTGATGTATGTTCTGGTCATATGGTACTGCACCTGATGTGGCACTCCAGTGCTATTGAGTTGTAATTGTTATTCTGTATCTTATGTTGAGCACCCACCATGCTGACTCTAATGCATAGCTCAGGGATCCTCTAATCATATTGGTAAGCTGCACATGTAATAGTTCTAGTACTACTGAATGTTCTCAGACTGCACAGCTCAGTGGAATGGTTGAAGGTTAGAACCCTTTCACCTGTAGTTCACGGTTCAAATCCAGCCCTGGTCAACAGTTGCTCAAAGCCATTATTAGTGACTGACTGTTCAGTGGCCTATGTGAAATTAGTTATCTGGGGGTCACAGTTCGTTCCCAGGAAGTAAAGTGTCAATTACTAAAGTAATACCCGCTCTGGAAGAACAGCCATTAGTTTCATGTTGCCTCCTATAACAAACTGCAGAAAGTCCTAAAACTGAGTATACTCATATCCATTACGCTCCTTCAAAACCCTTTACTTAAAGCTTATCAAGGAGCATTGCAAATGTTTTCGATAGCACAAGAGTGAATTGTGCCCCACTGTCTTCTGCATCTCTTCCCTTCCTCCAACTTCCACATGGTCTGCAATCCTACCGTATTTCTCCCATGGCATTTCCCTTTTGTACATCCTTCCCTTCATCTCTTCACCCCATTGCTAACTGTTCTCATTCCCTCCCTCCCTCCAGGCCACCCACTTCCTCCTCTCCTTCGCCTCCCGCCTGCTGAAGCCCACCACCACCTCCTACCCAGATCCTTCACTGACAACTTCCTTGCCCCTATCTAATCCCTTTACTCAACCGTGTTTGCAGGTCGTCAACAACACTTCCTCCATGCCACATTTCAATATTCTGTCTATGACCCTGGAGTTATGTAAAAATGTAAATATGAAAAATAGTATAGGATTATCAGAATTTACCTGATAATTCAACTATGTATATTGTATAAATCAATACTATGTATATTGTATAAATCAGTACTATGTATATTGTATCTTGATCTTCCTGGACATAAAGTCTCCACCACGCATTCACACTAATGGGATCTACACTGGAGGCACTAGGACCCAGTAGAAGACAAACATAGAAACATAGAATTTGTGCAGATAAGGACCGCTTGGCCCACCCAGTCTTGCTCCATTTCTGCCTACTGGATAAACCCGCAGATCCTAGTTAACCAGCAGCCTACTTCTTCCCACCCCACCCCTAGAATTGCCTTATGACTGTCCCATGCATGTTTGAATTCCACCACTGTTTTTGACTCCACACCTCCTCCGAAGGCTGCTCCATGCATCACAACCTCTCTGTGAAAAAATACTTCTTAAATTACCTCTGAGCCTCCTCATCTTCAAATTGTGCCCTTGTTCTTGCACACCTCTTTTTTGAAAGATGCTACCTCTTTGACTTTGTTGATTCCTTGAGGTACTTGAAAGTTTCTATCATGTCCCCTCTCCTCCTTTCCTCAAGGCTATACATATTAAGCTCCTTAAGTCTCTCTTCATATGTCTTCCGTGCAGACCCTGCACCATTTTAGTTGCCCTCCTCTGGACAGCTTCCATCCTGTCTATGTCTTTGATAAGACTGGTTCTCCAGAACTGCACGCAGTACTCCAGATGGGGTCTGACCAGCTGTCTGTACAGAGGGATAATAACTTCCTGTTTTCTACTGGTGATGCCTCCCTATGCATCCCAGTATCCCCGAGCCTCCTTGCTGCCCTCTCACATTGCTTGCCCACCTTTAGGTCATCTGATATGACTACTCCCAGGTTCCTTTCCATTTTGTTGTTGTTAGTATCTCACCCCCATTGTGTACTCTTCCCCTGGGTTTTGTTTCCCAGGTGCATTACCTTGCACTTCTTAGCATTGAATCTAAGCTGCCATACATTTGACCATTCCTCTAACCTTGCCAAGTCCCTTTTCATCCTTTCCACCCACCTTGTGCATCAACTCTTTTGCAGATCTTTGTGTCATGTGCAAAGAGACATACTTTTCTTTCAGTCCCTCTGCAATGTCGCTTATAAAGACATTGAAGAGGACCGGTCCTAATACTGAACCTCTGCGTACCCCTCACTAGTAACCCCTTCTTCAGAGTGGACTCCATTTACTATTACTCTGTGTCCTATTCTCCAGCCAATTTTTACCCAGGCTGTCATCTTGGGACCCACTCCAGGCTAGCTAACTTGTATATTAATCTTTTGTGTGGGACTGTGTCAAATGCCTTGCTAAAGTCTAGGTAGGCCATGTCCACAGCCCCTCCCTGATCTACTACTTTGGTCACCCAGTCAAAGAAATCTATCAGATTTGTCTGGCATGACCTTCCTGCTGTGAATCCATGCTGCCTTGGGTCCTGTGCCCCTCTGGCCTCTAGATACTCGACAATTCTTTCCTTCAGAAGTGATTCCATCATTTTCCCTACCACTGAGGTTAAACTAACAGGTCTGTAGTTTCCTGCTTCTGCCTTGTTCCCACTTTTGTGAAGGGAATCACATCTGCCCTCCTCCAGTCCTCGGTACCACCCATCCTCCCATGATTTGTTAAACAGGGTAGTCAGTGGTGTCACCAATTCTACCCTTAGTTCTTTTAGAATTCTGGGATGAATCCCATCAGGCCCCATTGCTTTGTCCACCTTCAGTTTTAAGAGTTCTTTCAGAACCCTTTCTTCTGTAAATGGGCTGGTATCAACTTCTGTATCCAGAGTGTTTCTACTGTTTGTTTTAGGTACCTCTCTCTTCCTTTGTAAATACTGAGCAAAAATATTTGTTTAGTATCTCTGCTTTTCACAGTCACCCTCTGCCCACCTCCTCCCCTTTATTAAGCCTCACTATCCCTCCTTGGTCTTCCTTCGCCCTGATGTACCTATAAAGGTTTTATCCCCTTCTAACTGAGTTGGCTATCTTTTCCTCAGTTTGGGCCTTTGCTGTTCTGACTGCCTTCCCAGCTTCCTTTGCTTTAACTGATACATTTCTCTGTCCTGCTCCTTCTGTGATTCCTTGTACTTCCTGAAAGCTTTCTTTTCTCTTGAACCTTCACTGCCACTTCTTTGAGAACCATAGTGGTTTCTTACATCGCTTAGTTTGTTTACTTGCTTCACACAAAGGCTTGTTACCTCTGTGATGGCAGTTTTTATTATTCCCATTGTTCTTCCACCCTCCTTCCTGCCCATTTGCTAGTGCATTCCTTAGGCACTCACCCATTTTGCAAAGTCCGCCTCCCAAAGTCCAGTACCTTTGCCTTTGTATGGCTTGACTCTATTGCTGTGTTTATTAGAACCATACTGTTCGATGGTCGCTCAGTTCTCAGATGGCTACCCACTTCTACATCTGTGATCCTCTCTTCATCTCCATTTGAGAGAACCAGGTCTAAGATTGCTCCTCTCGAGTGGGCTCCAATACTAGTTGTCTAAGGCATGCCCCTGTAGGGCATCTAGAATAACCCCACTCTTCAAGTGGCTGCTGCAACTGCACTCCAGTTAACATCTGGCATATTCAGATCGCCCATCAGCAATATCTCCCTTTTCTGCCATACTAAGTATACTTTCTATCATTTCCTTGTCCATTTCTCCCCTGAGAAGGGGTCTGTATACAACCCTGTGCGGATTGTGGTGCCATTGCCGGTCTCCAAATTTACCTACAGTGCTTCTTCTCCTCCTGTTTTCCTTTTGTTCTGTTGCTTTGATCTTCCCTTATGTAAAGAGCTACTCCTCCTCCTCTTTACCCCTCTGTCCCTACTGTAGATAGTGTATCCTGAGTATGGTTACGTCCCAGTCATGGTTTTATGCGAACCATGTTTCTGTGACTCACACGATATCCAGATGTTCCTCCTCCATCAAGGCCACTAATTTAGGAAGCTTGTTACTCAGACTACGGGCATTGGTACTCATTGCTTTCCATTTTGATGGCTTTACCTTCTGTTGCAGCATCCCCCACTGACCTTTCTACCTCGGTCTTTTTCTCATTTAGTACCCTGTTTTGTAGGGAGGCTGGGATTTTCCTGCTGCTTATCAGTGCCTCCCCTTGACTAGTTTAAAAGCTTGCCAATGAAGCATTTAAACCGATTGCCCAAAAGACTTGTTCTCTTCCTGGACAGATGCAGACCATCCTGCCAGTATAGGCTGGTGTCCCTCCAGGTGGAACCCCAGTCCCCAATGAAGCCAAACCCTGTGCTCCACACCATTTTTCAACCATTCATTAAACTGCATGGTGCAAAGTATCCTGCCTCACTCATGCCATTGACAGGCAGCACCTCTGGGAAGGATACTGTGTGTGCTACTTGTCTTAGGCCCCTCCCAGTTCTACAAAGTCCTTCTGCACTGCTCTAATCTCATGTTGAGCCAGGTCATTTGTCCCTAGGTGGACAATGACGCCCAGCTCAGACTCCTGCAGCTGTTCTCGTGATCCTGAGGATGCGCCTCCTGTCCCTCCAAGCCATGGCACCAGGCAGGCACCTTACTTCAGTTTTCCTGCTCCCCAGTTCTGTCCCCTAATAATTGAGTCCCCCATCAGGAGCTGCTTTCTTTCCTTGTGGTGACCTCTGCCTCCTTCCTGTGGGCCTCCCTTGTGACAGGTGTCCTCAGCCTCCTTAATCTCCTCTGTGGGTGCATCCATGGGGAGCTGTGCTCCCAGACTGGTGTATGGATTGTGGTGGAACAACTGACTGGGTGTGCCTCTGTTCCACCATCCTCACCCTCCCTGAGCCCACTGTGGTCCAACTGCTGTGCTTTCTTTGCAACCTCTGAGGTAGTGGTGGTGGCTGTGGTGCTAACTGGATGGGGAGGTTCCCTTCCTACCGTCCAGTCTGGCCTGGGGAAGGTTCCTTACTGCTGTCCAGTGTGGCCTGAAGGCGGGCAACTTCCTCCTCAGGGCAGAGGTTGTCTGCAAATAGGGCAGCATCTCAGCCTCCAGAAAGACTCCCGGAAGACTGCTGCCCCACAGCCATTACATTGCACTACTCTCCACATGATTATGTACTTTTTTTTTTTGTGTGTTTGTGTGTGATTGGTTTGTTATATAGAAATATATATATATATTATACAATGTGTATGCTTATATTTTCAGTGCTGTGTGCTAGAGGATATGACATTGATATGCACCTTGCACTCTTGAGGAAATAATGTCAGAACCCCAGGTATAAAGGAACTATTTCCAGGGAGGGTGGGTGGGAGGGTGGGATGAGGGTGGGAAGGGTTGGGCCTAAACTGTGCCCTCACAAAACAATCAGCTAAGAGCTCTGACCCACCGCTGCGATGAGTGCCTTCCTGTCAGCAAGATACCATACAACAATTTGACAGAGAACATCCCCTGCTAATCAGAGAAAATCCAGATATCCAGTCAGACACAGGTAAACCTCCCCAGCCCCAAAACAGCCTGGTGGTTTGTGCTCTGAAAGCAGTCAGCCCCAAAGTAAGTCAGCTGTGCTTTTAAACTCTTCCTGCACTGAAAATCTTAAGAATTGTAACAAGACTGTCTTTTCCTGATAATTGTAAGTTCCTTATTTCACCTTTCAGTTAGAAGTAGCCTCCACCTGCAGAATATCTGCCACAAACCAAAGACAATTGTAAGGTTCACCTCCCTCTGTTGTGAGCACAACTCGCTTTCTTGCAAATCCTCTGTTCAGTATTGCAGCTCCCAGCAAGAGGTAGTTTGATTTGAAAAATATTAGCTGTTTTTGCAGGAGCGCCGGTGCCAGTAGATGGAGCCGTGAGCCTCTGCTCGTCACGGCAATGACTATCTCGCATCGACCTCCAACCGCCTCAGTTCCTTTTTCCGGCTGTCAAGTGCACTTCAGTGGCGATGTCGCCGCTCGTTAGGAGTCAAACTTCAAACTAGCAGCACAGTTTTCAGTTTTTATTTTGTAGTATTTTGAATAAAGCACTGCTTACGTATAGTTATTCTTATTAAAGAAAGAAGTCTCAACCTACATTGAGGGAGTCTTCACCATGAGCGGGTCAGGTGATGGTAGGAGATTTCAGATGAGCTGTTCAGTCAGCTGGGCTGGGTCCAGTCCGCTGACAATGGATGGTCCAATGCCCGAGGGAAGGGCTGTCCCTGAAGCATATAAAAGAAAGCGGTTGCATTCTTGGCACCTGTCGCCTCGAGCTCTTCTTCAACCCAGAGTCGAGAAAATGAAGGCATTACTCAAGGTCGCCTTCTGGTATGTTGCTGTGCGCATGGTCGGTCATTGAGGTCAGTTGCTGGTCTCCTCATTTAGAGTCACTGGTTTCTGTTTCTGGTCACCAACCTCTTCGACATCGGTGCCTTTCCTCACCTTCTGTCAGGGCTTCCGATGAGCAGTTTCATCAGTGGGCGCGCCTTATGGAGCAGTGGGCTCGGAGGTTGGTCCAACTGTCTGGCCCAGTCACTCTGGGGCCTTCGGGTTCTTCAGGAGATCAGGCAGGGCGATTGGGCCTTCCTGGTCATGCAGCACCCTCTTCAGTGCCGCTTGACCCGCGTTCAGGTGTTCTCCCCACTCATGGCTGTCAGGGCGCGGGGGCCACACCGATGCCTCTATCTCCTGGTATTCTGTCTTCTTTCCTCTCAAATCCAAATTTTGGGGCCCTGGGTTGGTGTCAGCGCTGTCAGTGTAGGTGGGTCGCTGGGCGCCGATGTGCCTGTCACGCCTATCTTTGGTGCTGCCTTGCGCCATGTGGTTTTTGGCGCCATTGAGTTTCTCGGCACCGTGATGCCCTTTCAGCGCCTTCTTCAGCGCTGTGGATTTCTGGCACCGTGTTCTTCTTTCGGGCGCTGTCTGCTTTCATCGGCGCCGTGGCCCCGTGTTCGCTTCTTCAGCTGCATAGGCTTTCACAGCCAATCTTCAGGGCTTCTCCACTCCAATTCTTTTCTTCTCTTTCCTGCTGATTTTCATTCCTTTCCTGTCCATACAATCCCTCCTGGATTGTCAGGAGATGATATTGAGCCTGACCAAGATTTTAGACTGGGTGATGATGGGAAGGAGCAGGACCAATCCTGTTACAGAGCCTGTGGTCGAGGACCTGTCTTTTAAGTCTCTGTTGGAAATTTGAATTCCACTTTTCTCTCCAGACTATGGACATCAATCCTGGGAAGCTTTTAAGACTCCAATGCCTTCATGTTCCGGACATCCCAATGGATTTAACTCCCCGGTACAACCCTCCTTTGAGACAGCTGTCTCAAATGGTATGGAATAATCCTGCTCTCATTCCTTCTGTGGCTAAGTCCTAAGATAGGAAGTATGCTGCTCCCAAGGATCAACCTATTTTGTCCTCCCAAGCCTTTATGGATCCTATTGTAGTCTTGGCAGAGACTGATAAAGTTGTCCTTCCTCAGACTACTACAGCTCGACCTATAAACAAAGAATCTTGTAAGATAGATACTTTAGGTAAGAGAGTCTTTGCTGCATCCACCCTGGGTATGCGTACGCCAGCTACCAGGGCTATTTCTCTCAATATGAGTATATTCTTTGGCATTCGTCCAAACAAATGGTTGAAGCTCTACTGGACTCGGATGCTAATTCAGAGCTTCTTCAAGCCATAACCAGGGTATCGAGTCCAACAACCAGCAGGTTAAAGCAGCTATGGACGCCTTGATACAGCCTCATGAGTGGCAGCGGCGGGCATTTGTACCTGCCGCCATTCCTGGCTGCGCACTTCAGGTTTCACACGAATGATGCCAGCAACAGGTCACAGCGTACTTCGATGGTGTGTATCTCTTCAGCCCTCAAGTAGAACATAGGCTCTAGAGGCCACATTAAAGACTAGGTCAGCCATTAAATTGGCTCGACCTTCTCCCGCCCCTCTCGGAGGGGAGCTAACAAACACCAGTTTCATAACCGCCAGTCCTTCACGGCAAAGGCAGGGGGTTTCAATAAAACCAAGCCCTCAACCTCAAAGAAAATGCAGAAGGTGCAAGGACCCAAAGCGCCCAGTGCCACCTTCTGAGTTGTTGGCCCAAGTCCCACCTCAGCTGCCCGAGGAGGACTCTTCCTCAGCGGTGGAGGTCGCCTGACTCAATTCTACAATCAGTGGAAGTCCATAACATCAGACAAATGGGTCTTCCGGATAATCCTGAGGGTATTCCCTCAGTCTTTAGGAGACCCTCCGGATTCCTCTCAAATGACAGCCCAGGCTGTCAGTACTTCCAGTCAGAACTTCTCTCCGAGATACAAGGCCTTCTGAACCACAGGGCAGTGGAAGTAGTCCGCTGGATCAACTGAACACAGGGTTCTACTCTCATTACTTTCTGGTTCCAAGAAAACCGGGGCATACGCCCCATTTTGGACCTCACAAAATTAAACAAATTTCTTCCCAAAGAAAAATTAAAATGATATGCTAGGAACCCTGTTACCGTTGCTTCATCAACATGACTGGTTAGCCTCCTGGACATGCAGGATGCTTACCAGCATATCCCTATTCACCTAAGGCATCATAAATACCTGAGGTTCGTGGCTTTCAAGCCAGCATTATCAGTTCAGAGTCCTGCCCTTTGGCTGTCCTCAGTGCCGAGAGTTTTTACAAAGTGTTGTGCAATACTGCAGCACATCTCAGAAAAATCAGAATACAAGTGTTCCCATACCTGGACGACTGGCTTCTAGCAAGCCCTTCCAGGCAGGAAACCATCAACACCGCTACACGGCCTCAGACTTTCTCACATCCATGGGAGTCCCTGCTAAACCTCAAGAAATCACAGCTGTAGCCTCCCAGAGGCTCCTTTTCATAGGAGCTCTTCTGGACACCTCTTTGTGGAAAGTTTTCTACTAGAGGACAGAAGGACTGATACTCTGCATGGCCCAGTACATCAGAGAGAACAGCTCAGTAAGAGCTATCTCGATGCAGCGGATACTAGGTCTCATGGCATCCCGTGTTCACTGTACCCCTAGCACGCCTGCACATGAGAACTTCTCAGTGGATGCTCAGTACTCAGTGGTCTCCACCACTCACCCTCAGTCCTTTCTCATCAAGGTGACAGAACCTCTGAAAGTCACTCACCTGGTGGTCACAAGAGGACAACCTTCTGAAAGGGTATCCCTTTGCTCCCTCAACATCAGATTTCCATTACCACAGATGCATCCCTGATGGGGTGGGAGCTCACTGTCAGACTCTCCACACTCACATGTATATGGACTCAGGAAGAGTCCCAGCTTCACATAAATGTCCTAGAAATGAGGGTCGTCCTTTATGCAGTCCAGGCTTTGAAGCACAGTCTCTGTCACAAGAACATTCTCCTTCAAACGGACAACAAAGCAGTGATGTATTACATCAACAAGCAGGCGGTGCTCACTCTACCCCTTATGCAGGGAAGTGATGAGAGTGGGAATGGTGCTTGGAGCACAAGGCTCTAATTCAGGTGGTCTACCTGCCAGGAGTACAGAACGAACTGGCAGACCATCTCAGCAGAACAGGGACAGATTCTCACGAATGGTCTCCACTCAACCGTAGTTCAATCACTATTCATGGAGTGGGGAACTCCAGACCTAGACCTTTTGCATCCCCACTCAACACAAAACTGCCTCTTCTGCTCCAGAAATCCAGGGCCTGGCATTTTCTGTCAGGATGCGTTCAGGCTGCAGTGGACAAAACACTTTCTAATCGCCTTTCTGCCTCTTCTTCTAATTCAGAGGGTACTTCTCAAGTTCAAGTCCCAGGGGACAAAATGATCCTCATTGCTCCCTTCTGGCCTCGACAAATATGGTTCTCGTAGCATCAACAGTATGTCGGTAACCCTCCGAAGCGCTTCCCTTCAGACTAACCTCCTGACTCAGGGGCCTGTGGTCCATCCCAATCTGAGATCGCTTCACCTTCATGCTTGGCTCCTGAAGAGATAGAAGTGAACAGGTTCAATGTCTCTCGAGAGTTTCAGATATTCTCCTGGTGGAGCGCAAGCCAGCCACTACGAAACTTACACAGCCAAATGGAAGTTTGTCACTCTGGTGTCAAAATCTTCTTTGAATCCTTTTCCTACCCACCAAATAAAGTTCTTGAGTACCTTTTAGACCTCTCAATTTTAGGTCTGTAATACTCTACAGTCAAGGTTCACCTTTGTGCCGTTTCAGCTTATCATGAGCCAGTACTTTTGTTGTCACTGGCTCAGTTACCTGTGGTTAAGAGGTTTCTGAAGGTATTCTGCATACCAGACCTCCTATCAGACGTCCAGTAGCAGCGGGACATTAATCTTGTGCTAGACATGCTCACTGAAAACCTTTCGACCCTCTAGCTACCTGTGAGTTGAAATTTCTCACTTGGAAAACGGCCTTCCTGGTGGCCACTCCCTCGCCCGCAGGGGTCTCTGAGATACATGCCTTGGTCACAGACCCTCCAGTATACTGTGTTTCATAAAGACAAAGTAGTTCTTAGGACCCATCCTAAGTTTTCTCCCTAAGGTTGTTTCAGAATTCCATCTAAACCAACCTTTGGTCCTTCCTACTTATTTTGTGAACTTCCAAAATGAAGGGAGCATTCTCTTCATTCCTTGGACGCCAAAAGAGATTTGCATTTCTATTTAGATAGAACAAAAGATTTTCACAAAGCTCAACAACTGTTTGTTTCCTTCAGCGAGACCTGGCTGGGTCAACCTGTCGCTATCAGATGTATTTCAGCATGGCTGGTGGCATGCCTCGCCACTGTTATTCCATGGCGAGGTTAAGCTGGAAGGTAGAGTGTACGCTCACTCTACTAGAGCGGTCACGGCATCCCTGGCGGAAATCGCAACATGCCCATTGCAGATATTTGCAATGCGGCTTACCTGAGCTCAGGGCATACTTTCGTCAAGCACTATGCCCTGGATGTCCATGACAGACGACATGTTTCGTTTGGCAGAACCATCCTTAATGGACTTCTGTCCTAAAATTGTGAGCTCTTGTCTCTCCTGCTGCCCTCTGGGATTATTAGCTCAGTACTCTCCCATTGAGTGTGAACAGTGGTGGAGACTTTATCTCCAGGAAGATATGGAAATTACGTACCTACCGTAATTCTTGATCTTCTTGGACAAGTCTCCACCACTCATTCACACGCCCACCCACCATCCCCGAGCTCACCTCTGTTGTTGATCTTCACTCCTCAATCTTTAGGCTGTGAAGACTTCTTTCTTGACCCTTCTTATACAGGTCTTCCGGACTATCTTATGTCCGTTTTTGGTTAGGCCATCCTTCTAGGTTAGTTACACTGCACCTCCTCGAGGGGAAAAAAGTACTGAGGCAGTTGGAGGTCGGCCGAGACAGTCATTGCCACGAGCAGAGGTTCGCGGCGCTGCTCCTCACGGCTCCATCTCTGGCGCCGCCTCCTGCAAAAGTTTGCTCCCACTGGGTCCTAGCGCCTCGGCGAGATCCCATTAGTGTGAATGAGTGGTGGAGACTTGGTCCAAGAAGATCAATTATTACGGTAGGTACGTGATTTCCATTTCCTGCATTGCACTATGTTTATGTACTATAACTGTCCTGACCTAACCAGGTCCATCTTGCAAATGAGCATTGCTCAATGATGTCTGCCTGGAAAAATAAAGATTTGATTGATTGAAGTGTCCACATCACAAAACCACCAACACAGCTGGCAGTAACTGGCACCCTTCTTGGCAGACTCACATTAGAGGCCAAGGACTGGCTGGGTATGGAGTCTGAACCATCCTGTTACCTACAAGGCAAGGCAAATTTTATTTAAAAGCGCCCAAACCCGGAGGCTCTGGGCATCGTACATGAAAACCCGTACAAAACAACATTAATAAATAAGATAATCATAAAACTACAATTCTAATTATGTAAAATAAAGAAAGAAAATTGGAGACAAGTAGTGTTAACAGGTCAGAACAGGGCAGTATTTACAAAGCTGGGTCAGGAAAAGCCTGCGCAAACAGGAAGAGCCTTGAGGTGTGCCTTAAATACCTCCATGGAAGGGGCCTCCTTATTGATGGAGGGAGCGAATTCCACAGGACAGGGCTGGTGACACTAAAGGCTCTGTTGCCGGCAGTTTTAACCTCATCCTAGGAATCGCTAGGAGGCTCCTTGAGGAGGAACGGAGGAGCGGACTGAGGTAGCAGGCGTAAGAAGGTCCGCCAAGTAGTAAACATCAACACACCTCAGTTGCTTCTTATCAGGCTTTTATTCTTAACATCAACTCAGCTTCTGCACGCAGGGTAGAATGCCTGTGTCCTGAACACAGGAAACAGGAAAAGACAGTATCAGGTTTCCTAAAGGGACTATCTCTAAATATCACTATTATTACACAGTGAACACTAACTAGGGAACAAATAACAATTGCAATATGCAGACCACTTTATAACATCCCTCCTTTTCTAAAATCTGACTATAGATTTAAGCTGTATGGCACCCTTATAATCTTTTTTGACTTACGGAGCAAAGATACCACCGATCAACTTGAGGTGACACTCTCCTCCCATAACTCCTGTGGCTCAATTCTGCTCCGGGTCCATCTGTGAAACATCCTGGGTGTCTCACTCCTCCCCATTACTCCTAGAGGTCTACTGCAAGTGTCGCACTTGGTACCCCGTGCGACTTCCCAGTCCTCCATGCTGTCCCGCTCTGTATTCCCTTCCAGTCTTCTCAGCTGGTTAGGGTATTTTGCCAATACCCCACAGATATGGTTCATATGTCTTCTTACCACTTTCTTCAATGCCAACTGCACCTTAAAGGGCACCGGACTGGTTTTTGCACACAACACCCCTGGCACCCAACGATTTTTGTCTTCGAATGTGACCAAACATAATTTCCACTTGCAAGGAACTCGGGTCTCCTACGCCTCTCTGGCCCCTGCATTTCTCGTGACTCTGACGCTTTGGTCCCCAAAACTGGGTGGATCAAATCCAAATGAGGCGAAATGTCCTGCCAAACAATAGCTCCGCTGGTGACACCTCTGTCGTTGTGTGTGGTGTAACCTGGTATCGCAACAAAAACCTCGCTATATACATTTGCATAGATCCTGAACCCAACCGCCACATTCCTTCTTGCACTGTTTGCACTGCTTTTTCAGCTAAACCATTAGAGGCTGGATGGTGAGGTGCAGTACAAATGAGTCAGATTCCACTGTGTTCCATAAATTCTTGGAACCCCTTGACATAAAGGTGGGCCCATTGTCTGATACAAAAATTTCTGGTAACCCATAAATGGAAAATATTTGCCTAAGCTGGGCCACAGTGGCTCTGTGGTGACCGAAGACATTACCTGCACCTTCAACCACTTGGAGTAGGCATCCACCAGGACTAACATTTTTCCCAGAAAGGCTCTGCAAAATCAGCATGCACCGATACCCAGGGTCTGTCTGGCCACTCCCACTGGTGCACTGGTACTGGGGCTGGTGCATGGTGTGTCTCCTGACAAGCTGTACACTTGCTCACCAGTTCCTCTATTTTCTTGTCTGTACCTGGCCACCAATCGCACTGTACTCACCCCTTCATTCTAGAAATGCAGGAATGTGTGTCATGTAATCGACCCAAACATTGGCCCTCAATTGATGGGGTACTACCACTCTTCTTCTCCACATCAGACAGCTGGCATGAATTCCCAACTCAAACGCTGCTGAAAAATAACTTTACTGCTTCATCTGACACTCCACCTGGGCCACCCATTCTGTACCCACCCTAAAACAGATGCTATGTTTGGGTCCAGATGGGTCTCCCTCCCAATATGATTTGCCGTCACTGGGGTCCCTCCTAACAAATCCAATACTAGGATCATGTCTCCTGGCTCTGGAACCTGCTTTGGGCAATCTGGCAAAGGTAGCCTGCTAAAGACATCAGCATTGGAATTCAACCCTCCAGACCAATATTTGATTTCATACTGGTAGGCAAACAAGGTCAGTGCCCTCTGCTGCATATGGCTCGACACCGATTTGCATTCACCAAAAGGCTCATCAGAGGCTTATGATCCATGAGGATTGTGAAATGGCAGTCATACAAATACTGGTGACATTTCTTTATTCCAAATATTATTGCAAATGCCTCTTTGTCTAACAGAGAATATTTTTTTCCAGGGTGCCATCGCACAATGCAAACCCAGTGGGCCTCTCAGATGCATCCTGTAATAATATATAACCCCTAGGTGGTGCTATCCCAAGGGCTACTACCCTGCCTGCTTGGCTACTGACAGGTTGAGGGCCTAGGTTCTATGGCGGTGCCTCCACCCAGAGGTCAGGTTGGTAGTGGTTAGACTAGCTTGGGCACGCGCCCTCTAGGACACTGTGACCCCTTTGTTCCCACTAGTGGCCCACACAAGTACAGGGTTACCTTCCCAGTACCCCACATATGAACACATTTTACACATATAGATACCACTTACCCTTGAGACGGATTCTGCAGCACGCCTCTGAGGACCCTGCAAAACAAAGTTAAGCAACATACACAAACACAGATTGCAATGCTGGTTCTGTAGGTACTGACACTTAAATGAGAGGTGCAGGGAGTTTCCTGATTTGTTTTCACAATACCCTAAGTAGAGAACCTGAAGGAATGGTTGTTCTGGATTGGCAGAAAACAGGGCATGGAGATGAGGCCCTCCTGATAGAGCCCACTGCTTGGAATAGCAGGTGGATGCAGTCCGATTAAATTGAGTTCAGCTTCCAGCTTCAGCTCACCACCACAGTAACAGGGAAATGGACTCGTGATTCCCCACAAGCATTAGACACATTCATATGTAAGGGAATTACTATACCAGGCAGGTGCTTCTCGATCGGATGCATGGCGGAACCTGCGCAGCATCAGCAGTCCCGACAGGCCGATCGCACTTCAGCAAACCTTCAGTCTTCTATGGGCAAGCCTGGTTCTGCACACTGCTTTCTCTTCCGATTTAGGTGTTCAGCCTGACTCACTCACTCTAACGGCTGCAGGCCGACTACAGGGCCTCCCACGTGCTTCCTCTCTCACACACCATGCACCATAGCAACAGAGCTCCTTCTCCTTACTCAGTCAACTCGCATCTGATCCTCCCAGCAATAGTTCAGGGCATTTCCTTTGGCTTCATACCAGTTCTGTTGGTGAATTGGCTGTCAATCACAACAGGGCTCCCTCTGTTGGTGGAGGGCCAAAGTCCAAACTACAATTCCCAGAGGCACCTGCCATATATTCCCCTTTGAGCAGGCTCCGGTGAGAGTACAAGTTCTGTTGGCCCAAGCAGTCTCCATTTTAGGGTCCCTAACCCCATTGCCCAGATCAGCAGTTCAGGTCCAAAATGGAGGGCAACACATATAGAATCCCAGCTACAATAAAGGCAGGTTAGACAAACTGCAATTTTACTAATGCTCTACATGATTTCAGGCAAACAGTTACATCTTTCAGGTGGGCTCCTCTGCGCTTTTAGCGACTGCAGAAATGGGCGATCAGACAGCAACTCAAGGGATTCAAGCATTAAACACACAGTCCCCATACAAACTAATTAAGTCTGCAAGCAGATAGCTCTTAAAGAGACAGTACGTGGAGGCTTGAAAACACTACAGTGCCCACGCTTAAACGGCATTTAGCCAACACCACCCAGACTTGGAGCACCCAGACATGCTCCTGGAAGGCTTTTTGGGAACCACCTTTACAGGGGGTTACAAATACATGTGAGAGGACAGCCCACACCATATTGGGACATATCACAGGCCAGGACCATCGGTAACTTGAGGTCAAATGTTCAACAGTTGAGAAGACTTGCCACAATTTTTTTTAGCCAAGAATGGCACCTAATGAGCCTTCCCCCATTTCCATGGAACCCACTTGTGCAAAAGAAAATGCAGTGGTGCTAACACTGTTGACAACTTGGGCAGGAATCAGTAGTAGTAATTTAAAAGCCCCAATATGCCTTCAGTTCAGACACTGACCTTGGCGCTGGGGCTTCTGCAAGTGTTCTTACCTTTATCCCCACAGGGTGCAGGCTCTGCCCGTCAATTACATGACCCAAAAACTGCACAGCCTTAACAAAGAATAAACATTTTTCCTTGCAGAGCTTCAGTCCTGCCTGCTGCAGTCTTTGAAGCACACTCCATAAAGTGTCCAAATGTGTCTCCTGGTCTGGTCCCATCAGGAGTATGTCATCCAGATACACCAGAACATTTAGTATGCCCTGTAACACTTCCTCAGTTGCTCGTTGAAAAATTCCCAGGGCCAACACCACCCCACAAGGCAGATGGTATACCTGAACAACCCTGATGTGTATTGATTGTTGATAGCTCCTTAGATTCCTTATCCAGCAGTAACAGCTGATAAGCATGACTGAGGTCCAGCTTGGAAAACAATACCTCCAGCTAGTGAGGCAAACAAATCTTTGATTTTAGGAATTGGGTAAAGTCCAATTTAGCATTCTGTTCATTGTGATCTTGTAGTCCTTGCAAATCCTCACTGACCCATCACTGTTGATCATGGACACAATGGGGTCGCCCACTTTGAAAACTGGACAGGTTCCAGGATCTCTTCCCTCCATAGGAAGCAATTCTTCTGCCACTTTACCATGGAGAACATACAGTACAACACAGAGTTGGAAAATCAGGGTTCAGCCTCTGGGGTCACCATAATCTGGGCAGACGTTCCTGCAAAGTCACCAGACCTGGTAAAATACAGAAGCTGCTGCTGTAACACCTCTTCCAGTGTTGCAGACTGGAGAAAGCGTATCCTGGCAGTCCAATTTCAACTCTCACAGCCAGTTACACTCCATCTGGCATGGACCTCGTCCCACACCACCAATAAGGGCAATTGCTTCTGCTGTGACCGATAAGTCACTTGGACAGTATCTTTCCCACCAATGGAATCCGTTTACCTGTATATGTCGAAGTTGCACCCCTAGTTAGTTGTAGTACTGGGGTTCGCAAGAGCCCAGAAAGTAGAAAAAGCTTCTCCATCATCGAAAATGATGCCTCATGTGTCAACCTCTGTATCCACAAAGCGGCTAGCCATTGTCACTTGCACCTGGATAGGAGGCAAACGACGATCAACAACCTTATACACAGAGCAGACTCCATCGTCACCCTCTTCCTGAAGCTCTTCCTCTTCTACAAAATTGGTTTGGCCCTGGCGATTTTTAGATCGGGACAGGATGACTGGCCCTTGGGCATAGTCCCAAAGTGAGTAAGTTGGGCTACATAGCCCTGGCACCAGCAGTGCTAACATTCCTCCTCTGAACCTGCAAGTCTGAGTTTTGTGCACCGCCACAACAGAAAAATTGCTCATCTGCGTCTCTAGAGCGGAGCTTTCTGTAGGCCTCCACATGCAGAGTGCGACTTTGATGATGGAAAGGCAGATTGGCGAGGCTGCTCCACCTGATACACCACGGCAGCCCCTTCCAATGTAGAGCTCGTAACACTTGAGCCTGTCGAGCTGCAGCCTCCATAGCCAGGGTGATGCCCACCGCGTGCTGAAATCAAGCACTGTCTCTGCTAACAAACGGTGTCAAATGCATTAATCCTGCACCCATTCACCAACTGGTCCCGGAGCATACGATCCAAAGTGTTTCCAAATTCACAAAACTGCATCATAGCCCCAAACATTGCCGTTCTGGGTCTGGTTTTCCTCATCACCAATGTCGTAAACACCAACACACCTCAGTTGCTTCTTATCAGGCTTTATTCTTAACATCAGCTCAGCTTCTGCACAAACAGAATTCCTGTGTCCTGAACACAGGAAACAGGAAAAACAGTATCAGGTTTCCCAAAGGGACTATCTCTAAATGCCACTATTATTAAGTGAACACTAACTAGGAACAAATAACAACTACAATATGCAGACCACTTTGTAACATCCTCCATAACAGGGCTGAGGTATGATGGGGCATTGGGGAAACTTACACTGTAATCACCCTTGCTGTACTTGTCATGTGTATAATAGAGGTTTTCAGTCTCCCGGACTGTCAATCTGGCACCATTCATGAGCTAAAAAAGCATTCACCACTGAAAATAAAACTTAAAAAATGTTTCTAAATGTTTTGGAAAGCTTTAGGAAGCTTTTAAGTGGTAAAGAGTTTTGCCCAGCCCTTGAGTGCTGGACAGTGTGATAAACATTCAGTAAACTTCTTTAGGATCATATTATGCAAATAAGACAGCTTGGAGACAGTGATTGCCTAAGAAGTCTAGGTACTGGCTTCATACTGAAAGTAAGGCTGGAACATTTTAACACGTGTACATTGACATTCAAAGGTTAGTGTGGTTCAGTGATAACCAGCACTCCTGTCTCTGTGTCGCAAGATTGTAAGGTCCGTTATTACACCAGGGACTTGGGAGTTGCCAAGTGCTGACCTTGTGGGGAAGCACTAAGGGACACAGCAACGTTGGTGGTGCTGTCCTTCAGGTCAGACACTGTGGACCCTGTATTAGGAACACTGTAGCACTGGTAGTGCTTGTCCTTCAGGTCCGATACACTAAGGGCTCCACATTAGAACACTGCAGTGCTGCTGACCTTCAGGTTAGACATTATAGGCCATATACTAAGGACGCTGCAGTGTTGCTGGTGCTGTCCTTCGGTTAAACATTATGGCTCCATACTATGTATACTGCAGTGTTGGTGGTGCTGTCCTTTATGTCAGACACTATGGGCACCAAACTAGGGACACTGCAATGCTGCTGCTGTCCTTCAGCTGAGACATTACAGGCCCACGTGCTAGGAATGCTGCAGTGCTGCTGCCCTTCAGCTGAGACATTACAAGCCCGCACTAGAAGCTGCAGTGCTGCTGCCCTTCAGCTGAGACATTACAGGCCCGTATAGGAATGCTGCAGTGCTGCTGTCCTTCAGCTGAGACATTACAGGCCCCTGACTAGGAATGCTGCAGTGCTGCTCCCTTCAAGTGAGACATTACAGGCTCCGTACTAGGAATGCTGCAGCACTGCTGCCCTTCAGCTGAGACATTACAGGCTCCGTACTAGGAATGCTGCAGTGCTGCTGTCCTTCAAGTGAGACAGTACAGGCTCCGTACTAGGAATGCTGCAGTGCTGCTGTCCTTCAAGTGAGACATTACTGGCTCCGATTAGAATACTGCAGTGCTGCTGTCCTTCAGCTGAGACATTACAGGCTCTGTATTAGGAATGCTGCAGTGCAGCTGTCCTTCAAGTGAGACATTACAGGCTCCATACTAGGAATGCTGCAGAGCTGCTGTACTTCAACTGAGACATTAGAGGCTCTGTACTAGAATGCTGCAGTGCTGCTGTCTTCAGCTGAGACATTACAGGCCCAGTACTAGGAATGCTGCGGTGCTGCTGTCCTTCAGCTGAGACATTACAGGCCCCATACTAGGAATGCTGCAGTGCTGCTGTCCTTCAGCTGAGACATTACAGGCCCCGTACTAGGAATGCTGCTGGTGCTGCTGTCCTTCAGCTGAGACATTACAGGCCCTGTATTAGGAATGCTGCAGTGCTGCTGTCCTTCAGCTGACACATTACAGGCCCCGTACTAGGAATGCTGCAGTGCTGCTGTCCTTCAGCTGACACATTACAGGCCCCGTACTAGGAATGCTGCAGTGCTGCTGTCCTTCAGCTGACACATTACAGGCCCGTACTAGGAATGCTACAGTGCTGCTGTCCTTCAGCTGAGACATTACAGGCCCGTAGCTAGGAATGCTGCAGTGCTGCTGTCCTTCAGCTGAGACATTACAGGCCCGTACTAGGAATGCTGCAGTGCTGCTGCCCTTCAGCTGAGACATTACAGACTGCACTAGGAATGCTGCAGTGCTGCTGTCCTTCAGCTGACACATTACAGGCCCGTACTAGGAATGCTGCAGTGCTGCTGTCCTTCAGCTGAGACATTACAGGCCCGTACTAGGAATGCTGCAGTGCTGCTGCCTTCAGCTGAGACATTACAGGCCCAGTACTAGGAATGCTGCGGTGCTGCTGTCCTTCACCTGAGACATTACAGGCCCGTACTAGGAATGCTGCAGTGCTGCTGTCCTTCAGCTGAGACATTACAGACCCCGTACTAGGAATCTGCTGGTGCTGTCCTTCAGCTGAGACATTACAGGGCCCCTACTAGGAATGCTGCAGTCCTTCAGCTGAGACATTACAGGCCCGTACTAGGAATGCTGCGGGGCTGCTGTCCTTCAGCTGAGACATTACAGGCCCCCTACTAGGAATGCTGCAGTCCTTCAGCTGAGACATTACAGGCCCGTACTAGGAATGCTGGGGGCTGCTGTCCTTCAGCTGAGACATTACAGGCATTACAGGTCTATTAGGAATGCTGCAGTGCTGCTGCCCTTCAGCTGAGACATTACAGGCCCTGGTAGGAATGCTGCAGTGCTTGCTGCCTTCAGCTGTGACATTACAGGCCCTGTATTAGGAATGCTTCAGTGCTGCTGCCTTCAGCTGAGACATTATATGCTCCATACTGCTACATAGCTACAGTGTTGGTGGTGTTCTCCTCTATGTCAGACACTGTGGGCCCCAAACTAGGGACACTGCAGTGTTAGTGGTGCTGTCCTTCATGTGAGACATTATGGGCTTCATATTAAGAAGCCTGCAGTGCTGCTGGTGCTGTCCTTCAGAAGAGGCATTATGGGCCCCATACTAGGAATGCTGCTGGTACTGTCCTTCAGGGTGAGACATTATGGGCCCCATACTAGGTGGGCTGTAGTGGGTGTGGCTGTCCTTAGGTGGGACTTATAGGCCCATACTTAGGGTGCTGCAGTGTTGCAGGTGCTGTCCTTGGTACTGGTATTGCCTGACCACCGCTGTGGTGCTAGCCAACGCCCTGCCACTTGTCTAGACGGAAGCGGCAACAGAAGTATCTCCCAAACGGATGTTAAGGATGTTGGATAAGCCAAAGCAGAAGTCTTCAAAGGACTCAAAGAGGCACCACCATGCAGAGGAAGATATGAATTCCTGGTCGAGTGCATCTGTTGCCCATTCCAGGTCTCCCTTACAGGGGAAAAAATAAACCTAACAAGGTCTAGACGCTACGGCTATCTCAGATTCTGACCCTGTGGTGTCTGGCACTGGCTTAGTTCCCACTTTGGATGCCTCACCGCCATTTCCACAGTTGTTCTGTGGCCCTTCTGTGCTTCCGCCTTTAGCCCTCTTTCAGGACATCGTTGACACTCACATTTTGTTCCAGACTATGTTGGCTCCATTTATTTAGTTCCTGCCACAGACTCTGCCGTTGATGCCCATGTTGTGAATGTTTCCTGGTAGTCTGTTGACTCTAGCATTTAATCAGGTGCCATCAACTTCTTTTGCCAGTTGTGTGCCTCTTCCATCAATGCCTTTTAGGTATATATGTGTAATACTAACCCACCCTTAATATGTACAACTGCCTGCAAAGTGAATAAATAGCATCTAAAGCTAACACTGCGACATCCACACTGTAAGCCTATCTTAGCACTGCAGCCCCTCCCCTACTTCATGTCATTAAAATGTGGTTTTGTGGGTGTGGCTGCGGCAGATGCTCAGTGCCTGAGATGCTATGAGAAAGTATGATTGTCCTGAAACTAAAATAAATCTCTGTTTACTGCCTGCCCAAATCAGTCTCATTTGTGGTTGATTTAGGTCCTCAGGTGGGCAGCTTCTTATCAAGAACTGCCTGCTCCACATACTACATCCTGCCAGCTGCTCTTTAAATTTGCTTTTCTTTACTGATTCTCATGCTATTTATGGATTCATGGATCCTCTGATTCCAAACTCTGTAGTAATTCCTCTTTTCATCCTTTTATGACCCTGATCTGTTGTAGCATCATCTACTTAAATTAAATGGTTTCCTTCCATTGTGCCTGAGGGATCCCCATTGTCTCCTCTGACACCATTTCATCCAAATGTGTTTTTATTTCTTCAAAAAGACCCTCCCATCTTTGCAATAAAAGATTGACATTCAAATAAATCATTTTTGTATTACTATGTTTCTTTAATAAGACTGAATGCCTTATCTGTGTTATCTGTAACTCAGATGGTTTTATTACTCTGATTATTGCTTGTTTATTGGTTGAATGACTGTTGGGTTCTTTATTATTAGTGCCCACACCCTCCTCTTGCCTGTTTTGTGTATGATTATAAAGTGAGTTGGGAAAATCCTGGGCTGTGATTTCAGTAGCATCTGGTTACGTGACTGTGTTTTACTCCAGCACAACAGCACAGATGAAATACCTAGCCTTCTGAACCTTATTACATGTTTCTAAGTTAAAACTCGAGAAGCCATTTTATAATCACAATAAGCACTCCAAGAGTGTGTAGAATTGTTGGATAATGGCACTTCAAGTGTGATATGCACTCAGCTTTGCCTCATCCTCAGATCCTCACGTGTACTGTCATCCTACAGTAATGTACACGTGTCATGCTTTATTGCTTAACTGTATTTTGGTACACTGGGCTTTGGAAGGATGTTGTACAAATGTACCTACCTACTAGTATAGTTTTGTATTATTGTATATTGCATAGTTAGCATGTTGGCTGAACTGTATGGGTTAGCAGTGAGCAAGGCAGAGTATTCACGATGGTGACCAGGCAGATTTCTGATTTGCATAGTTGTGCATTTATATATAGACAATGTCATACCACTGAGAAAGGCTGCGTTGAAATGTCACTGGCTCTGGCCCTACATGGAAGGCCATGCCTGCTGTGTAAATCGTTCTGTTTGTCAATGACATATGGACATTACCGCATCACATTAAAAGAAATTTATGATGTAATGCAGCCACCCTCAGGGACAGTTATTCTAGCCAGGATTTAATTAATAATAGTAGCCCATACCTTTATAATATCCTCGTTACTTTAGTTTAAGATATGCAGCCGATTTATTCCTAGTGCGGTCCTGTTGACACCCCAGCTCAAGTATGTAATGATGTGTGGCCAGGGAGAGTGCGGAGCACGCCCTAATGAAATGAATGAGAGCACGAGTTCTCTTTCATTCTTAATCTGCAGAATGTCCATAACGATTAATGAAGGTTGTCGCTTGACTAACAAACCCTTGTTAGTCAGCGATGACCTCATTAATCTGCCATTCTTTGGTTTAAAATGAAGAAATCATGCCCTCATTCATTCAATGAGCGTGAACCCGCGTTCTCCTAATATATCGTGCGATGTAGTCTTGATGAAGGTGTCAACAGGACCGGGTCTAAGATTCATCGGGCTGCATATCTGAAAGTAGTTATGAGGGATATTATAAAGGTACTGGCTGCTATTACTAATTAAATCCTGGCTAGAAAATATATCGTGACAGCAACTACCACTATATGTGAGTGGTAGCTGCTCCCAGCTAGGTCAGAAAATCAGTGTCCTACTTTCTCAAACTGTTGCAGGACTTGTGTATAGAACAAGGCCATCTGCATAATATTTAAAGACTAATGTACACAGTTTTTAAGGACACCAAAGTCTACTTTGTTCTGAAATCAAGGCAAGCATTTTGGAAAATTTCAGAAAACTTTTTAGTATTAAAACAACAGTAAGATGAAATACTTTGGTGTAGCCATATCTTGCTAAGAGCTATGCAAGTACCACAGTAAAGTCTGTTATAAAATGGCAGAGACCAATGCAGTAATCTGATTGGTTAGTTACAGTGCAACATGGGACAGTGTTGCACTGTAAATCTCAGTCCCAGTAAAAGTGCCTGATCACAGAATTTGATGGCTCTGTGAGTCCTTTTCAGGCATTCTATTTAGAATGTTACAGGATTTCATAGTTGCCATTTTCTCCCTCGCTGAACCGCCACTCTTCTTTGAACCTTCTAATGTACTTTTCTGACCATGTGCCCCTCAGCTCTATTGACACCTTCACTTCCCTGTCTATTCATTACAGTATTTAAACCTTGTAGGTAAAATGGTAACTAGGGCAGTGAACCTATCACGGGACCCAGCAGCTTCCTTTTTAACAACAGTCCCTACTCATCCCCAGTTCAAAACAAAACTCCCAAATGGGACGCTTGATTAAAGAAACTGGGATCGGCTTTCAAACAGCAGTGCCTGATCATTCTTTAATCCTTGACAAAAACCCCAAAACTCACAGTTCTGACATCAGTTCTAGCCACATCGGAAGTTGGGACTCTCATCACGGGGTATACTGCACCACATACAGTATCTCAGTACATACGCTTGCACCTCAGAAAATAACGGTACTTAAAAAATGAGCAGCACAGCACTGCTCTGAGCTGCCTGCAATGAGTTACTGTGCTTTCCTATGCAAAAATGAGAAATAGCGCTCGACATTAGAAAAGCGGCTCAACAGAAGACAGGAGCATAGAAGCAGTGCTCTCACCTGCTTTCACTCTGTGGGCTGATGGCACCTTGAACCATCTTGATCTCTGTCTCACTGTCTCTCTCTGCAACTACCAGTAGTAGGACAAAAGTCCGCTCCATCCCACATACCTTGCTAAGCGGCAATGGGAGTCTGGGGCTGCCATCAGTACAATTTTGCAACACTGTTTATTTTAGTAAACCACCAAAACTTGTCGGCGAATAAGGAAGTGCTGCCTGGGTGCCAAGTAGAGCAGTATGTAGTTTACATGGGTATTGTACCCATTTAGTGACGTTAAGACACCACTGCTTTCAATGAAGCAGCAGTGGAGGGGCTTAATTTACTTATTTTATTGCTTCACGGGTCTTGATGTGGTAAACTTGCCCGTCGCTGTAGCAAGGTATGTGATAGTGGAGCGGGTACATATAGTTAATTTGCAGTTCACCTTTTAAAGAAACTGGTAAATACAATGTAGTCCTAGAAGGTGGAGGGACTACTTTAGGTTAAAACACACATTAATTTCAACTTTTTCATGCTAAAAACTTTTATTATGTTAATAAAACACATTTTAAAATATGGAAGGCCATTTATAAACGCAATAAGACACTCCGGGTTATGCATTATGGTGTGATAACCGCACTCCTTGGGATGACCGGCACTCGGCCTTGACCTCGTGCTAACGATGCCCCTAGGAGTGCGGTTATCACATCGTAATGCATACCTCGTTATGTCTTATTGCTTACTAAGGCACTTCACTAGAAAACTACCCACAATATAAGCTACTGTACTCTGTGTAATGTAGCAGTTACATAGGATGTACTGTAAAAGTTGATGAAGGCTACGAAAGAGCTCCCACTGGTCTGTAATGTCTTGGAAGGCTTATTCCCCAGCTGGAGGCATGAAGCACCACTCTAATCTACCACTTTTATAAACATAGACATCTCTAATGTACCAAAACATAAGTTCTAATGAGCAGCCTTATAAAAGAGGCTGGGTTGCTTGTCGTCCATCTGCTGAATTCCATTTCATACGTAGGTGTTCTGAGCAGATTTCTTTTTTTTTATATTTATATTTTGTGCAGTTTCTCCCGTTTTTACCCTTGCCCCTGCTGCTGTGTGCACGCGTGTGTGGAGGCTTTGTGCATGCCGTGGCTTTGGGACACCATCTTGATTCTTTGCCATCTCACCCTCCTGCACTACCCGTCGGCCGCCACCCGACAGGAGCAGAACCACGGGCGATGGAGATCCTCCCAGGAGAGGGAGAGCTGCCAGTATGGCTGCTCAGTCCTGCTTCTTCCTCCCCTGTCCGACCTCAAGACCCGGTCCCGACCCTGGGTCACCAGCCAATCCAGCCTAACCCTCAGTGCCACCGGCTGGCTACTACAAAGCAGATTTCTAATTATAAAGAGTTGGGACACCAATCATCAGATATGAAAGTCAAGGGTCAGCTCTGGTGGCACAGCTATTTACAAATTTAAAATTGTTGACTAGGAAGAGGACACCAAGCCAGAGCTTGTTTCCAGGTGTGACCTGGTGATGGGGTTTACAAGAGTAAATAAAACACACAGCTGATGTTCAAATGACAAAAGTTGTTCAGATAACTGTTGGAAAGGAAACTTGCAGCAACAACTCGAACTGGAACAAATTGTAAAGATACAGTCCTGTAATAAATGTAACACATTATCTTTGTTTTTCATAAAATCTTTTACTGAAACCTTTTCAACAAACCATACACCTTGATAACAGTACATTGAATCAGATCATCATTTTAGTTACTGTGATAATTTATTGGTTAACAAAGATAGTTTATAGACTCAAACCGTATCTTTTGTTCTTTGATTAGGCAAATGACAACCACATTGATATATGTGATATATATATAAGGATATTGAGAGGGGGCAACTGTGTGATAAAGCATTTATAATAACGGGGAGTGTTTTCTCCCATAGAAACTTGTTTATAATTCGCCCGTTATAACCTGACGGTTTCCCTTGCTGAGCACACGTGCACAGTGCTGCTTCTTGCACATAGCTCCACGCCACTTTCTCACACAACTTCGCAAGAGATTTTACCTGTCACACCACTGGCTGTATGTCATTCCTCCCCAACTAACTTTCTTTGGTTCACTTCCGATCAGGACAAAGAAAAAAAAAACGAAAAAGAGAGAGACACTGAAAACCATATCACCGGACTGCTCTTGAACTTGCTGTAGAGAGAACACGAGAGGAGAGAGAGAGAGAAAGAGAGAGACACAGACAAATGCAGCAAATACAGCCAGCAGTAATACTTTAAAGCAGCACCATCTAGTGGCCATGTGGAACGCTTCATTCACATATCTGGTCCTGTGTAATACAGTATGGTCTCGTAGCCCATTGGTCCACAATGTGGACCAATAGGTCTTACAGATCACTGTATGCTGTCATTCAAGGTGGCACATGAAGCTGGTGCTGCCACCCAACCGATGACGGGGTGCTGGTGGCCGGGGTCCTCTGTGGAGGGTGGGAGGGTACCACTGGACTACTGTGGCCACGCTCTGCCATTACAAAAGCTCGTGATTGGGCAGCGGGAGGACTGCTAGACCACCAGGAAATGTTTTTATTACACAGATGCCCATGAACGGGCAGCGGAGGGACTGCTAGACCACCAGGAAATGTTTTTCACTACAGATGCCCATGATCGGGCAATGGAGGACCGCTAGACCACCAGGGTTAGTTATTTAATACAGAAGCCTGCAGTCGGGCACGGGATGGGAGGGGGTCCACTAGACTACCAGGGGGTCTGGATGCTTTTGGATGGTGTTCCCACTGGGCAGGTGGCCACCCACGGCTGGCAGCTGTTGTGTTACAACCTGTGGGTGGCCAGCATTTGAGCCTCTATTTTACAGCTCAACTTTGAGCACCAGTGTGGTGCATGTGAGGTTGCACCAGCATATGGACCCGCACATCCAGGCTGAATATCCTGATATACGCATATGCATGGGCACGCCCCTGCATCTGGGCGCCACATAGATTCCATTACATCAAGCATCAGGATTTGTGCAGCTCAATATCCTGCTGGGTGCAATGGGGTTGCACCCAGTGAACTCAGTTGCGCCACGCCACCCTTTGAATATCCTGGCTCCTATATAATACATAACTATGTGAAATTCCAAGCTGCAAATCCTCTGTATTGTCTCTCATCCCTCAGGCATACCTAAAATGGGTTATATGGCCTATCCCAACTCCTGGTGTAAAAATAAAAAATAAATAAAACTGAAAGCCGCAGAGAGAAATCTGATGTTTCAGTGTCCTCCTGGTGACTATGGAACATGTATACGATCATCCTTTATGACAAAGCAACATGGATTGACAGGGTGAGACCAGTTTTAGACATGATGGCACCCAAAACAGAAATACTTGTGCCTCTTCACTGCTCCCACAACCCCCTTTATTTATTTATTTTATTTATTAAGTTCTAGGAGTACACCTTTGAGCTGGAAGGTTCCACATCAGCAGAAGATAACAAATTACATACATTTCAATAATAAATAGACAACAGTACATGAATTTCAAAAATGGGACCTTACAGAGAATATAAGTGCAGAAGTATAAAACAGTTAACAATACAGGTGAATGTAAGGTTACATACAATGCGAGAATAGAGCTGTAATACTTGATCTGTTGAGCAGAATAACAATTCATTGTCAAGGTATAGGGAGGGGCAGGAAAGGGGAGAGAGATGGAGGGTGGGAATAAGTGCATCAAGGAGTAGATAAGAAGATGTGTCAAGGAGGAGATTAGAGCGGGGGTAAACTAAGGGTTCACGGGGGACAGGAAGGGGTGAATGCAGGCAGGAGGAGGGTAAGCAAAGGAAAGAAATAGGGTTAGCAGTCACAGCTGCTCAGGTTGGCTAGCAGTCATAGCTGCTCCAATTGGTGAGGTATTGGTGAACTTTTTCTTTAAATAGCCCCAGCTTGGGCTCACAGGTTAAGTCATGGAGAGTTGATTAAGCCAGAGGGGCACATGATATAAATGACCTTTGCACCTGAGAGATGGAAAGAAGGGACAATCAGAGATTGTCTGGCATTGCTTCTTAGCAACGGGGTTGGGGCTGTGACGAGTAGCTTCTGGCCAGCTGGAGAGATAGAATAAGACAAGTTTTACCCCTGGAGTAGACATACTGGTACTGTACTCTGCCTTGAAAGTTTAACCAGTTAGATTGCATAGAGGTTACAGGTGGGGTTAGCCTGTTTGCACCCTCCTTTTCACCCAATCCACATCCAAAAAGTAGTAAAACATCTATGAATACATTGGTGATAGCAGTTTTGTTTTTTATTTTGATACCTGTGGCATTTCAAGCTGGTTTCTTCTTACATTTTGTACTTTACAGGAACCCTTTGATGCTGGCACCCAAGCTGCCTACCTAGTTAACTTGCACCTGATACTGTGTCTGGCTGGGTCATATCTACAAGAAGTTATGCCCTAGATTTCCTGGCTGATGTTGAATTTCATTATCCCAATGGCCCAGATAAGGCACACTGAGTGCTTCCAGTGTTTCAAGATGTTTGATTTATTTATTTATTTCAGAAGTTTCACCAGGACATACTGAGCCGCTAACAGCTCGTTTCTAGATGCATCCTGGGGAGAGTGGAAATGGAGAACGCTAAACAGTAATAACAAGGTTATAAATGGAAACAGTAGGAGACATATACCATAATACAGTATTCCAAATAAACATAATCATAAATAGTTTTTAGCATATTGTATCTCCCACTGCCGGGGGCTCAGTGGCAGTTATACAGACCATTTGTGCTCCGTCCCTCCTCCAGCTGTCGGGAATCATGCTGTGCAACAAGGGGCTTAGGTTTTGACCTTTTTTTTTTTTGCTGTTGCTTTGTTTCCCCAACACCGCCCGAGAACACTGGCACAAAGAACATAAGTCCAGGGCTGCAGGCGTGCTAACCGCGTCTCAGCCAATACTCAAACGCCTCCTCACACCCGTGAATCCCGTTCTGCCACTTGTGTATCCACAGGCAGTAGTAATGGGCTGGTGTGAAAGCCTCCACCACTTCCCCAGTGGAGGAGAGCTCAAGGATGCTGAAACCTCTTCAACCAGCTGGCCCCTGCTGACCCAGGCTTGTTCCTGAACCTGGACCAGTATCATGGGCAATAGTGCCATAATCATAAATATTAAAGGCAAGTCAGTAAACAGATAGATGCAGTACATGAAACACAGATTATATTAGGCAGGGAAACTACTCTTATTGGTGTAGAGTGGGAAATGAGGGAACATCATGGCCAGGGCAAAACTAATGTAGGGGAGGAAGACAAGAGGAAAAGGGCATGTTTGTGCATTAGAAGAAAAGTCATGAAGAAGAGACTTTGGGAGGAAGCAGAAGAGTTTGGCTAAGTGTTGCCTACCTCAGTTACAGTTTCAAATCTTATTAGTCTCACAAGCAAAAGAAAAGCAACACTGTTAAATAAAGCAATCAGTTTTCTTGCTGGCACAAATAGAAAACTAGGACAGTAAGCAACACAGAATGAAACCAGACATGTTTAGTATAGACAAAGATGTTCTTACATTTTGCTGGTCAGGAGTTAGCAACTCCAGTTGCAGCTACCTGGAAAGAGTTTACCACTTTAGAAGGCAGCGGGTTCTGGTGTCTGGAGAACTGCTCTGTGGAGTGAGGAATCACAGAACTGAATGTTACCGTTGCCACTAATGCTGCATGACCTTGAGCAGACTTTTGACCTCTCCACGCTTCCAGTCCTTATAGCTGCAAAACTGGGGAAGAAAGCCGCAGCTGAAAATGAGGCATTGCATCTCTGGTGGTCTGCCTGGGTGAAATGAATTGCAAAATGACACACAGTTGTGTTTCCCCACACTGAGTCCCTGGGCCCCAATCTTCAAAGGCGGCTGAGGCTTGCATCAAGCTGTGCCTCAAACCTTTCTTTAGCATAGCTGCACCAAACACCTTTGCTGCAACTGCTCGATTTTGGTGGTCAGGCTAATTATGACACTTCAACCTATTTATTTATTTATTGAAATGTTTCACCTGAAAGAACACTGAACAACAAGTTGCTCGTCTCCAGTGCGACCGAGGATGGGTACAGAGGATGAACAGAAATACTGTACATACAGGGTGCAATAAGACATCAGTTACATTCAGTGAACATACAGTTGGTAATTGAAATACATCACGGTACATAGGAGCGAAAGCCACAAATGATCATTTCCTTCTATTATTCAGTGGTCCCGGAAGGTTAGGATGTAGCAGCATTCTTACTGTCTCACCTGAGCCACAGCCAGGTAAACCTTTTATACCTCAAGATGGCCTTTTCGTAGGACCATTTCAGTGGACAAGTATATGGTTACCGTGTCCAGTTGGCTGTTTTGTAACTTTTCATTCCCCATCCTTGATTGTCCTCCAGCACTTCCTCTACATCCTCAGCCATCCTGTTCCGCTGTCTGCTGGCCTCACAGATCTTGCAGCGTCTGATTCCAGCTCAGAGCTGCTGACGGCCCTCCACCTGGGAAGTCTCTAACAGTGGCCCCCAGGCCTCCTGATCTGCTCAAACCTTTGACGCGCTCTGTCTTCAGAGCACTATCAGAGAGAGAGAAGGTGAACAGACCTGGAGTGGTGCCATGGGGGCCATGGCTGAGTGTAACCCGGGTCGCTGTAGATGTTGCGGTTACTGCTCATGCCTTGTGGGCTTAAACAAGGTTGAGGAATCTGGGTTCTGAGTTTCCTGATTGGGGGTTTGTGGGTTTGTATCCCAGTCTTTCAAATTTAGCATGGCACCCCACCCCAGAGTAAAATTTAAGTGGGCCTAGTGTCAGAGTGGTACAACCCCTGGGATGCAGTACCTCCCACAATGTCCCCTATCCATGTAAAATCACAGTGCAGCCTTATATTCAACAGAACTGTAATTAGCGACTTACACTAATAATATGTTCACGAGACAAAATGAACAATGTCAACCAAATATTTTGGGGGATATTTACCAGGGATGGGAAAGGCATAGCAAAACTGGTTTTAAATGAATCTCGAAACTGGATGTCATAGTCAATTTAGTGCCTGACTAGGCTCGGCCAGTAAACACTTTAAATGGCAACAGTGTCCACCCTCCACCAGGCAAGACAAGGCAGCAGTGAATAAGACTTCAAGACCTTTTGCATTACCAGCCCACCAGTAGTGGGGGCACTACCCACTGGTACCAGTTTTACTCTGAAACCTTAAAGGGATCACTGTACTTGTCATTGTCCCATAAAGCTCTTGTGTTCAGGTGCTGGGATCCTGACCTCTGATTGATTGCTGCAAGGTCACGGGTCAGCAAGATGGTGGCAGTTCATGTTGAAGAAACAGTTGCTGTAAGTTTAAGTTTGTTTTGGGCTTCTGCCAGCTTTATTTTCATACCCCACCCGTTCTATAGCACACAATGTACTTTATAATCCAGTGGTAGTGGTGTGGTAAAAGGGGTTTGCTGCTGTCCCATCAGGAGTTCCAGTTTACTCTTGTCCCATGCAGAGCAGTTTCTTCACTAAAAGCGGCTGGCAGCCACACTGTTCTTAGAGGCTTCCTGAGCACCAGACTGGGTGGTTTCTTTTCAGCCCCATCCCAGGTCTCCGTGCACTGTGATGCTGCTAGTGGCCCTGTCCTGTGGAGTCTGGGCACTGTGTGGTCACACAGCAGCCAAGCCTCTAGTCCCACCAGGGCGTGCTTAAGTTGCAAGCAGTCAATAGACCCCCACCCCAGGAACCTAGGAGTGTTGCCTCCTGTGTATTCTTCTTCTGTTTTCAGCATGGATTTGTAACCACAAATTATGGTTTTAAACTGAAGTTAATGCCTTGATGCAGCACTCCACCTTAATGTCAGAAAACTTACATCATACCCAGTGCCCGCCCTGAGGTGCAATACTAGAAGTACTTTCTAGTTCAGTTTGACATACTGCAATATAACCTGTTACCTCTTAAACTACATCTCAATGCTAAAAATGAAGGTTATAGGTATCTCCCCACAAACAAACTCAGCAACTGCACTAGTACAAACCCATAGGATCCATACCCTACTTGGGGAACCAATTAAAATAGTGGACCAGTTCAAATACTTGGATTTTTAGTTAGACAGCAAACTTAACTTTATGGTTCACCTGAACAAGTTGGCAAAAAGCTGAGACAACGTCTGGAATCTTCTACCATATGAACATCTTCTCACCTATGAGGCAAGAGGAAGCTAGTCAAATGATGGTTTTACCTCTACTAGATTATGTAGACATTCTATATAGCCATTGCCCTAAATCTGCTCTAAAGTAAACTTGACACCCTTTATCACCGAGCATTGAGATTCATCTCCAATGCCCCTATTAACACCACCACTGCGAGTTATACAAGATGGTAAGCTGGTCCTCCCTTACCACTGGAGGCAACAACACATCTCTTTGGTTTCACAAAGCTGTAATTAATAAACTACCTTCCTATATTACAAATCTCTGAACGCACAACCTGGGATCCTACAATCTAAGAAGTTACTCATTAGTCACGTTTAATGTCCCTAAGATTCGAACACATCACAGTGCTGTAGCCATTAGTTTTACTCTTCCATCATTATGGAACTCCTTGCAAAAGTCTCTTGAGCTCGTTACCATCCCAGGATTCTCCATCTTTAAGTCCATAATCATGCCTGTCCTGAAAGAAACTTGTACATGCCTCCATTAGTTGTAGCAACTACAGTTGACAGCCTTCCCAGTTTGGCCTGTTATTACTCCTCCAGCACTTCCACAACACCCCTCCTTATATCCCTAACCTGTATACCCTCTCCTCTCTCTCTCTCATGACCCTCTTTCCTCATTACCTCCTAGTATAGTATGTACCTTGATGTAGGACAAGCTATGCTACACCATAGGTGGATAAGCACTATTTGCTTTTCTACTACTTTATTATTTTTGTGTCTATAGCTAGGTATTCCTATATTGTACAATATGGTGGAACCATGACCTGTACTTCCCTTCATGCATTATGGTAAATTCTCACTTTGCTTAAATTCATTGTTAATATATATTTTTGTATGTATCTGTGCTGTCCAGGACCACCTTGCAAATGAACTCGCTCAAAGGTGTAAAGCCTGGTTAAATAAAGATTTTATTGATTGATTGATTGAGTACTGCCCTGTTGGAGGTGCCACCTTCAGATGAGACAATAAGCCAAGCTCCCTGCTGCCCACATCTGGTAGTTGCCGATTTGAAGCTGATGATCCCATGGCAATCTTTGAAAATCACAGGAGATTACCCTGGTGCTCTGCTCGCTAAGTAAAACAGGTGGTAATTTGCTTTGCCAGAAGTCTAGTTACACTCAGCATCCTGCACCATTTTAAGTGCTGCAGTTGCTGATCCACTGTGAGAGGATACGTGTAGTCATGCCTGGGAGCATTCTTAGACACTGCAGTAGTGGAGAGCTGAAACAGTGCAGGGTTATCAGTTCCTCAGTAGGACTCTCCGCACCACCTGAAGTGATACATTTGCAGAGTTGGAGCGGGGGCAGTCTGCCTGCAACACTTTCACAGCTTCTGCAGTGCTCCACAGCTCCTGTGTGTGAGCAGCACTGGAAATGACTAGAAACATAGATGTTGATGGCAGATAAGGACCGTGTGGCCCACCCAGTCTGCCCATTTCTCCTACCTATTACAAACCACAGATGCTAGTTGATCTGCAGCTCACCCTTTTTCCTGTCTCTAGGTTACCCATATGTCTATCCATGCATTCATAAATTCTCTGTTTTGCCCCCCACCACCTCCTTTGGGAGGCCATTCCAAACATCCACCACTCTTTCAGTGAAAAGTACTTCCTCATGTTACCCTTGAACCTCCCCTCTAACTTCATTTATTGCCCCCTTGCTCTTGCCATCTTTTTGAAGATGCTTCCCTCCTATTACCTTGTTTATATCCCTGGGGCAGTTGAACATTTCTGTCATGTCCCCCTCTTGGTTTGGAACCTTCGTAGGTGATATAGTCACAGTCCGACTCAAGGAAGTAGGAAAAGAATGTCTTGATTTTGAGGCTATAGATAATGGACCTATGTAATCTCTGTATATCGAGTCTGTTTTTATTGTGCAACGAAATACCTATCTGTCATAATGTGATTGGATGATTTGAAATATATCTACCAAATTGTACTGCAGTAAGTTTAAAATAAAGTTTGCAAAAAGTCCCTCCCATCTCTCCTCCAGGGAATGCATATTGAGTTCCTTGCCTCTCCTCATAGTGCTTTTCATGCAGACCCTGCACCATCTTTGTAGCCTTCCTCTGGACTGCCTCCAGACTATGTCCTCCGAAGATATGGTTTCCAGAACTGGACACAGTACTCCAGCTGAGGCCTCACCAGCGATCTGTACAGTGGCTTAACCACCTCCTTCTTTCTGCTGGTGATACCTCTCCCTGGCACCCCAGCATCCCACTGGCTTTCCCCATGGCCTTCTCAGATTGTTTGGTTGCCTTTAGGTTGTCCAATGTGAGTACCCCCGGGTCCCGTTCCTGCTTGGTGGCTGCCAGTACTACATCAGTGCATTTCACACACAGGTGCAGTAAAATGCTAAAACCAAGCATGTGTAAATGCACCTCAGGACTGTATGTGGGGCCTTGTATTGTCGATACTGGATGCTCCATCTGCATATCATCAGAGCACTAACTTCTGTGTGAAGCACATTGAAATATTCTATTTACGTGAGGTGCTACAGAAATCCACATTTTATTACATCATGATCAATCATGTATCATATCATATTTATTTATTAGTTTTGTTTACTGGGTGGGTGTATTAGGCAAGAACCTACTTATTTTCAAGCATGATCCGGGAGATGCATGCAATACATACAATCCGAACTAGACAAATGAAGGACTACAATCAGCTGGTGATGTTTTACAGCAGATAACACTGCAGTATATACACAGGAAATACAGTATACCAGTTAACGGCAAAGAAGATACAGGCAGATAAAGAGTGCTAGGCAGCTCAGCTATCCTAGCAGGGATATAGGCTGGAGTGAGACAACCACACAGGATGACAATTGAATACAATGCAGAGTTCCAGAGGCCAGGCAGTAGCAGATAGGGTGCGTGCTGATACTGGGACCAGTGGAGATTAGGAGCAGTCATAGGAGTCAAGTGCATAAAGGTAGGAGAAAAGTGCAGTCTTGAAGGAGGAGTGAGATGGTGAGCACTTAAGGGTAGGAGGTAGTGAATTCCAGAATTTGGGGGCAAAGTGGGTGAGCTTGCTCCCCATCCTAGTGTAATAGAGTGGGACAGAGAGTTGTAAGGAGTTCGAGGACCTGAGCGGATGGGAGGCAGTACAGTGGAGAGCATCGCCCGAGGCTGCCAGGGCGAGGTTCCTGGTTATAGAATAAGTGAAGCAGCCCAGGAGTAGGACTGTAGATTTTGGGATAGCCAGTGTAGAGAGGGAGTACAGGAAGCAGTGATGCATAAGGCGAGGCCAATAGGCGAATCTGCAGATATTATTGTAAGTGGTGTCCCATTTCTAAAGAATAGGCGTTGGCTTGAAAAGACAGGGAGGGCATACCAGTAGCCTAGGGAGCAGGACACCTCTGGGCGGAGATCCTGGCAGTAGAGGTGAGGAGTGGCACACATGGTGAGCGGCTCCTATCCTGATGTTAACTGACCTGTATACCTCGTTTATGTGGGCAGAGAAGTCAAGTGCAGGGTCCAGCGTCACTCCAAGGTATTTGAAAGAGTCGGTTGTCGAGATTGCAGACCCATCATTACACAGGGCGTGAAGCTTAGGAGTCTCTGCATGAACTTTTCTAGTGGACCGAAGAGCATGGCCTGGGTCTTCAGTAGACTAAGGACTAGGAGTTAGAGGAGAGCTAGGATTGGATCAGCTGGAATGCGGTGACAGGTGAGTGTTCAGTTCAGCGACTGAGCAAGAGGACACATAGAGCACCAAGGCGTCAGTGTACATGATAGATCGACAGTGGGTAAAGGTAGTGGGAATGTCATTTACAAAATGGAGAATTACAAGGGGTCCCAAGATGGATCCTTGTGGAACACTACTGAGGATAGGGCTGAAGAAGAAGACCCTATTGAAGTGGACCGGATTGGGATTGGCCAGAGATAGCTCTGATCCAGGAATTGTGGAACTGGGCCGGCGACTGCAATTTTGAACTGTCAGGGGTGGCTTACTAGGTCAAAAGCCTTGGTGAGGTCAATGAAGATGGCACCGGTAAGAAGACCTTTATCCATGTTGGACTTAATCTAGCTGGTTAGTAGAGTAAGGGCCATGGTAGTGCTGTGCCCGCCCTGAAGCCATGCGGATCGGGACTGTAGGTTAAAGTTTTGTAGATGAGTGGAGATCTGCTTGTGGATAAGTTTCTCCAAAGTTTTGCTGAGGGTAGGTAGCAAGGCAATGGGCGATAATTGGACAGAAGTTTAGGGTCGCCTTTCTTAAAGACTGGAATTATCCTGGCAGTTTTCCAGGGCTGTGGCACTGTGGAGGTACAGATGGACAAATTGAAAAGCCTAGTAATGGGGGTGGCAAGGGCGGGGCACCCAGCCTAAGGATCCGGGGTTCAATACCATCTGGACCTGGGTGCCACGTGAGGGAATTGACTGAAATAGTTTAAGAACATCCAGGCGCGAGATAGGGGAAAAGAACCAAGGCTGGAGTAGTATTGGGTGGAGCTGCGGGGGCTGGGTAACGCAGGCTGCAGGAAGGGGATATTGGGAACCTCCGTAAGATTAAGTTGAAGGCATTTGCAACAGTCCTGGCATTGTTGCAGATGGAGTCATTATTAGCATGTCCTTAGGAGGAAGTGGATTGGTGTTCCCTAGGATCTTGTTAATCTGGTGCCAATACCTCCTTGGGTCAGTGGCAGATGAGCAAAGGAGATTGCGGTAGTAGCAGCTCTTAGCTACCTGATCATATATCATATCATAACACAGACCTTGCTGTAACACCTGTCCCTTGGGTCAGTGGCAGATGAGCGAAGGAGATTGTGTAGTAGCAGCTCTTAGCTATCATATAATATCATATCATGGCTATACTGCAGAGAACAAACTAAAACGCATTTGAGGAACTGGTAACTTGGTAAAACATAATATTGTAGGGGACTAGGAAGGTAAGCTACACTTTCTACAGAAAGTTTCATTATTTTCTTATTAGCATTAAGAATTGCAGGATTCCATTAAAGTGTAGTAATTGTATAACCAGAGGGTTGTAATACAACTGAAGTTGCTTGATTTCTGTGCTAGACACATAGGATTTGGAAGGATATTTGTGCAATATTTTGGAAGTGTCCTGCTGGCTGAACAGTGAGTTTATTTTTAATCCCTGGACTCAGTAGAGTGGTTTGTGTAGGAGCAGTGGTCTAGTACATTGTGGTTTGGTTGACTTACTATAAGGGCAGTACTCACCAGGGTGGTGGAGAAGTGGTGTAATTGATTGTTTCTAACAGTCACCAGTAGTTGTGGCATTTCCTTTATGCCAAGGTTCTGACATCACTTCCTCAACAGGTCTTGGAGCAGAACTGTCATATTCTTAATTACCCAGCACAGTGCATAAAGCGTGAAGCATACACACACAAAAAAAAAAAATTGTATATTACTCATTGTATATTATAAGGAAGAGGGACATGTGGGGAGTGGTGCAATACACTGGCTGTGGGCAGCAATTTTCCGGGAAACATTCTGGAACCTGCGTTGCTGCCCTATTTGCAGGCAACTGTCAGCTCTGAGGGAGGAGATTGCCCACCTCCAGGCTGAACTGGCAAGGACTAAGGAGGACTCCCCACCCAAAGAGCACCAGTTCCACAACCACTGCCTCAGAGGTTGCCATGTGTGAAGAGCAGATGGACCACAGTAGGTTCTGGGAGGGTGAGGGTGGTGAACAGGCGTAGCCCCAAGTTGCACCTCTACAAATCATATGTCGGTCTGGTAAATCAAGGTTCCTCTGTGATGACACCCTCATTGGAGACCAAGAAGAATGCTGGGGACATCCACAAGGGAGACCCACAAAAGAGTGGCAAGGGACAACACAAGGAAAGAAACAGCTTCTGATAGGGACTCAATTGTTGGGGTGTAGACCTGGGGAAGGGAGAGGAGAGAGTAAGGTGCCTGCCTGGTGCCATGGCTTGGAGGGACGAGGCAGAATCCTCAGGATTGCAGAAGCAGCATCACAGGAGAGGAAACTAGATATCATTGTCACCTCGGGACAAATGACCTAGCTAGGCATGAGATCAGTGCAGTGCAGGATGAATTTGTGGAGTTGGGGAGGGCCTCAGACAGGTAGCAAGCACGGTAACCTTCTCAGAGGTGCTGCCAGTCCATGGCAGGGGTGAGGCTAGGTACTGCACACCATGCAGTTTAATGAATGGTTGCAAAACTGGTGCAGAGCACAGGGCTTTAGCTTCATTGGGGACTGGGGTCCACCTGGAGAGATGAAGGTCTATACTGGCATGATGGTCTGCATCTGTCCAGGAAGGAAACACGCTCCTAGGTGACAGGTTTAAAGGCTTCCTTGGCAAGCTTTTAAACTTCTTGAGGGGTGCTGATAAAACAGGAAAGTTCAAGCCTCCCCATAAAGCATAGCAGGTAGTAGGGTAAACACTGAGGTACAGAGCTTGACAGAGGGCAGGACAGGAGTAAATGGAAAAATGGACAAGGGCAATAAGGGCAGGGATGGGGTAAAGATAAAGCCAACATTAAATGGAGGCAGTGAGTACCAATGCCCGTAGTCTGAGAAACAAGCTTCCAGAGCTAGTAGCCCTGATGGAAGTGGAACACTTGGATATTGTGGCAGTCACAGAAACATGGTACGGAGAACCATGACTGGGATGTCAACATACCAGGGTACACAATCTACAGAAGGGACAGGAGGGTAAAGAGGAGGTGGAGTAGCTCTCTACATAAGGAAGGGATCAAGTAACAGAACTAAAAGGTGAAGAGGGAGGACAAGGAACTCTGGGTTACATTGGAGACAGGGAATGGCATCACAATCCGCACAGGGGTTGTATACAGACCCCGTCTCAGGGAGGAAATGGACAAGAAAATGATAGAGGGCATTCTCAAAATGGCTGAAGGAGATACTGTTGATGGGGACCTGAATATGCCAGATGTTAACTGGGCAACATGGACTGCAGCCACATCCAAGAGCAGGGTCATTCTCGATGCCCTACAGAAGCATGCCTTAGACAGCTAGTGGTGGAACCCACTCGGGAGGGAGCAATATTAGACCTGGTACTCTCAAATGGAGAGAGGATCACAAACTTGAAGTCAGTAGACACCTGGGAACAAGCGACCACTGCACAGTGTGCTTCACAATAAACACAACCATGGAGACAAAGCCATACAAATACAAGGATACTGGACTTTAGAAGGGCTGACTTTGGCAAAATGGGTGAATACCTGAGGAATGCATTAGCAAATGGCCAGAAAGGAGGGTGGAAGAACAATGGAGAAAAATCAAAACTGCCATCATGGAGGCAACAAGCCTTTGTGTGAAACAAATAAAGAAAACAAAGCGGAATAAAAAACCACTATGGCTCTCAAAAGAAGTGTCAGGGAAGGTTAAGGAGAAAAAGGCTGCATTCAAAAGTATAAGGAATCACAGACAGAGCATGACGGGGAACTGTATCAATTAAAGCAGAAAAAGTGGGGAAGGCAGTCAGAAAAGCAAAGGCCCAAACCGAGGAAAGGATAGCCAACTCAGTTAAGAAGGGGATAAAACCTTTTATAGGTACATTAGAGAACATAGAAAGGTTAAGGGAGGGATAGGGAAGATTAATAAAGGAGAGGGAGGTGGGCGGAGGAGACAGTGAAAGGCAGAGATAATGAATGAATACTTTGCTCAGTATTCACAAAGAAGGAGGAGTTACCTAAACCAAACAGTAGAAGCACTCTGGATAGTGGGGTTGATACCAGTCCATTTAAAGAAGAAAGAGTACTGAAAGAACTTCTAAAACTCAAGGTGGACAAAGCAATGGGGCCTGATGATTCACCTAGAATCCTAAAAGAGCTAAGGGAGGACCTAGTGACACCACTAACACACTTTTTAACAAATCATGGGAAGATGGGGTGGTACCTGAGGACTGGAGGGCAGATGTGATTCCCTTCACAAAACTGGGAGCAAGGCAGAAGCAGGAAACTAAAGACCTGTAAGTTTGACCTCAGTGGTGGGGAAAATGATGGAATCACTTCTGAAAGAAAAATTGTTGAGTACCTAGAGGCCAGCGGGCACTGGACCCCAAAGCAGCATGGATTCACAGCAGGAAGGTCATGTCAGACAGAATCTAATCGATTTCTTTGACTGGGTGACCAAAGTAATAGACCAGGGAGGGGCTGTGGATATGGCCTACCTAGACTTTAGCAAGGCATTTGACACAGTCTCTCAAAGATTAATAGTCAAGTTAGCCAGCCTGGGTGTGGGTCCCAGGGTGGTAGCCTGAGTGAAAACTGGCTGCACAACAGGACACAGAAGGTAATAGTGAATGGAACATTCTAAAGAAAGGGGGTTACTAGTGGGGTACCTCAGGGCTCAGTACTGGGTCCAGTCCTCTTTAACGTCTTTATGGTGACATTGCAGAGGGTCTGGAAGGAAAGGTATGCCTCTTTGGGATGACACAAAGATCTGTAACAGAGTTGATACACAAGGGGGGTAGAAAGGATGAGAAGGGACTTGGCAAGGTTGGAGGAATGGTCAGACATATGGCAACTTAGATTCAATGCAAAGAAGTGCAAAGTAATGCACCTGGAAATAAAAATCCAGGAGAAAGTACACAATAGCAGGGAGGTACTAACAACAACAATAATGGAAGGGATCTGGGTGTAGTCATATCAGATGACCTAAAGGTGGGTATGCAATGTGAGAAGTCAGTAGGGAAAGCCAGGGGATACTGGGATGCATAGGGAGGAGCATCACAAGTAGAAAAGGGAAGTGGTTATCCTCTACGGACAGTTGGTGAGACCCCTTCTGGAGTACTCGTGCAGTTTGGAGACCTCATCTACGCAAGGAATAGACAGGATGGAAGCAGTCCAGAGGAGGGCAACTAAAATGGTGCAGGGTCTACATCAGAAACCATATGAAGAGACTGAGAGAGCTTAATATGTATACCCTTGATGAAAGGAGGGACAGGGGGGACATGATAGAAACTTTTAAGTACCTCAAGGGAATCAACAAAGTCCAGGAGGTAGCATCTTTCAGAAAAAGATGTGTAAGAACAAGGGAGCACAATTTAAAGTTAGAGTGGGGAATGACTCAGGGGTAATGTGAGAAATTCTTTTCACGGAGAGAGTGGTGGACGCATGGAACCGCCTTCCTGGAGAGGTCGTGGGGTCTAAAACAGTGGAGGAATTCAAACATGCATGGGACAGACATAAGGCAATTATAGTGGGGGTTGCAGGAAATAGGCTGTTGGTTAACTAGAATCTGCAACTTATCCAGTAGGTAGGGAAATGGGCAGACTGGGTGGGCCAAGTGGTCTTTATCTTGCCGTCAAAGTCTATGTTTCTATATCGTATCGTATCGTATCATATCATATCAAGACCTTGCTGTAACACCTTTCCCTTCTGGGCTGATGTTCAGAGCAGAGGATGGTGAGCCAGAATATCTTATTCACACTCTAGCTTCGTCATTGCATTAGCAGTGGCTTTGGGCATATCTGTTGACTTCCTTGCACTTACTTTCAACCAGTTATACAGTACAGTCTTGATTATCTGAACAGCTTGGGTGACATGAAGCTTGTGTGGGTAACTGGGAGTTGTATAACTGAAACTAAAACATTCAATGGGATATGCACTTGGGAGAGATGCTGCAGTTTATTAAATAGGGATGTTTGTATAATAGGTGTTTGCTAGAGACTGTGCTATATTTACGAGGAGCAGGATATACTGAGTGAATCCATTCTAACATAAAACATGCTTTGCCTCTTAGGCACTGTTATTACAGTGATGGCAGATTAGGCATTCGGCCAATATATTGTCCTGTATACTGTACCTGTTCCATTTGTATATTCTAGTGCCAAAATGATTGTCAAACACATTAGGTTCCTCCATGACTCCTCCATGCAGTGTGGATTATTGCAATATCAGGCATATAATGTGGCCCATTAGCTGGAACAGACCTGCAAAAAGGAGACCCCAGGTTCACATCCCAGTATAGCTACTGTACTAACGGCTGTGTGAGAATGTCATATGACCTCCCTGTGCAGCTACTGAATTCAGGAAATTAGTTTCCAGAATTGGGAACTGTGGAAACTCAGTTCTGAAACATAAACCCCGTGTCTGTTATTAAATCATGTTCAACATAGCCTCCACAGTCCTCACTATTTTATTAACTGCACATCAACCCTGGAGAGGCACCATTCCTAGACATCTGGGTAGTCGGCCACAGTGATCCTCTGCATTACTTTTCATATTTATTGACCCTGGAGAGCCTAGCTAAAACACCATCAGATTTACAGTCAGGTCCTGCATCTGCCCTGGTTTTACAGCTGAGAGGGTGATCATCTCTAATTACCAGGTGACCAGCTGCCATATAGATCACCAGTAGTCAGGTACCAGTGACCAGTTAAAGATCACCAGTAGCTAGTTGATGAGAGACAACTTAAAGATCACCAGTAGCCAGATGACCAGTGACCACATGAAAAGATCACCACTAGCCAGTTGACCACTGACCACTTAAAGATCACCTGTAGCCAGTTAAACATTGTCACTGCTGGACAGGCCAAACAAAGCAACAACTGGAGACCACATGACACACTGTGAACCACACCTGAAGCTAGGGTTGCAGCTCTGGACTGGCAGGAGAAGTGGAAGCATGGGCGCACTTCTCTTCCAGGGGGTGTTCCCCTTCCTTGCATGTTTTCTCTTCAGTGGCTCAGGAGTGCACAGTGTGCAGGCACTTGTACAGCTGGATGAGGAGGGATGGAGTCGTACTGCATACACATGGCTCTCCAGACGACACGAAAACATGTTCAAGCTGCATGGGTGGCTGAGCAGAAATGCAGACAATTGGGGCCCCAGATTGCAGAATAAAGCAGACACTTGAGTAACAGAAAGATTTCACAGTGACAGAGACGTAAGTAAATTTAACTTATACCCTACCCATCTCCCTACCTGCCAGATTATTGAACTATTTTCATTTCTTAATCATTTTCAGCAAGAGACTCTGAACTGCGAGTCTAGTGGAAGGCTTCTTCTGGAACCACCATCAAGATATGTAGAGCACAAATTCAGCACTCACCACCAAAATTAAAGGACACCACACAACTCTTGAAACTTGAAGTCAAGTGTCACTTTATTAACAGAGACATAACATCAAGGGTGTACACAGACATCCATGCTTGCACCTGGCTGACGTGTTTTGGGCTGCTGTCCTTTATCAGGTAGTCTGAATCATGTCAGGCGGTGTAAGCATGGGTGTCTGTGTACACCTTGATGTTCTGTCTCTGTTAATAAAGTGACACTTGATTTCAAGTTCTAAGAGCTGTGTGGTGTCCTTCAATTTTGGTGGGAGTGCCTAAATTTGTGCTCTACATGTATTTGATTTTAAGTAAGCACCGCCTGCCTTGTGCGCTCTTTTTTGTTTTCCTAGCCACCATAAAGACATGCACACCCTTGTAAGTTTGAGGTCATTTTGCCATTATATCACAGTTTCTGTAAAATGGTCAAAGTCCTATACATAGTAGTTACTGTGGCTTGTGGAGCTGCACACAAGCAGAACAGACTACTTTGATTGGCTGTGCTATAATCAGTACTTTTTATGTTAGCCTTAATAGTGCGACTAAACCGAATGAATCACTTTTCTCAAGAACATGAGAATAATACACTGAGATGCCAAGTTTCTAATTTCAGCCAGACTTTTAATCAGTCCTCTCCGACGTGGGTGGCTGTTGACTGTCTATGCTTGTTACAGTAAATCCAAACCACTTGTGTTGTGGTAATTTATCCTTTCTCCTTGTAAAGCAATATGAGAATTGAGTAGAAAATACCAATTGGGGGCAGGTAAGACCCAAAATATCACTGTCTAGATTTGGACCTCAAAGCTGTCAAGCAATTTCCATGGTACTGAATATTAAGAGCGAAAGATTTTTTATTTTTATTTTAGTCTTTGGTAACCAGGTAGGCCTATTAGGCACAAGTGCCTGTTTTTAGGGGCAACCTGGGAGCACTGAGCAAGTTAAGTGACTTGTTCAGAGTCACACAGTATGCAAGTGGAGGTTGTGAGAATCAAACTCAGGTCTGGTCTGCTGGATGTATCAAGCTCGTTCACACCTTGTTCCTCTAACCTCTAGGCTATACTGCCAGCCCTTTACAAAATAAGGGTGTCTTGTGCTAAGAATAGTGATTTTTTTTTTTTATTGCCTACCACGCTGGATGGATTTAGAATGCCATTTAGAGATTAAGAATGATACTAGTCACCCTTTGGGTTGGAAGACATTCTGTTTCTTGGCCTTCTTTGCCATTCTGGTGAGAACTGCACTAGTGTGCGTGATTAGGTGGGTATGTGGGAGCTGCAGAACTGTGAAAGAGCAGCATCCTTTTTGTCCTGATCATTTAAAACAACTGTATTTACAAAACTGAGAAATATGTGGAATTTTGTACTACAGTGGTGAACCTGCAGTAACATAGAAACATAGACTTTGACGGCAGATAAGGACCACTTTGCCCACCTAGTCTGCCCATTTCCTACCTAGAGGATAAGCTGCAGATCCTAGTTAACCAACAGCCTATTTCTTCTTACCCCCACAAGAATTGCCTTATGTCTGTCCCATGCATTCTTGAATTCTTCCACAGTTTTAGAACCCCAACCTCCTCAGGAAGCCTGTTCCATCGTCCACCACCCTCTCTGTGAAAAAATACTTCCTCACATTGCCCCTGAGCCATCCCCTCTATCTTCAAATTGTGTCCCCTTTGTTCTTGCACATCTCTTTTCTGAAAGATGCTACCCTCTTGGACTGTGTTGATTCCACTGAGGTACTTAAATGTTTCTTCATGTCCTCCCTCTCCTCCTTTCCTCAAGGGTATACATATTAAGCTCCTTTAGTCTCTCCTCATATGGCTTCTCTTGCAGACCCTGCACCATTTTAGTTGCCCTCCTCTGGACTGCCTCCATCCTGTCTATGTCCTTGTGGAGATGGGGTCTCAGAACTCCATGCAGTACTCTAGATGGGGTCTCACTAACTGTCTGTACAAAGAGTACTTGGGCACATGCAGTGTGTGTGTGTGTGTGTGTGTGTGTGGTATACAGCATGTTAGGTGTCAATCAAACACAGTAGAGGTGATAGAATATTCAAAACAACCAATTATCCACACACCAGACATTTTCAGGGTATAGAAATTCAAAATATGTATTACTAGCCTTGTCTAAAACTGAATCTGGAGCCTATCATATTCCTTCTCACTTTACACCCAAAATATTCCATTCCCTGGCCCACTGATACCAAATCAAATAGAAATTATTTTAATTTGTGTTTAGTTGCTGCCTGCTGTATAACATAATTGCATTGTTGTTTTCCTGTTTTATAAATGTATGGTGTAAGGAACATATGGTTGGTCAGATGTGGCCAGATGACCCTGTAGTATTCCATCATAACATCACAGGTCAGAATTACATACCAGTCTGAGCCCCATTACCTAATTTTATTCTTTTTATTCACGCTTTTATAAGATTTTTGCCAGACATAGTACATAATCGACTGTTCAGGTGGCATCAGTGCCCAATCCCTCTGCCAAAATGGTAAATGCTGCTACTGTGGACTATATTGGCTGGAAATGTAGAACCATCAGAGAGAGGGTGTTTCCAGCCCTCTTGTCATGTCTTGAGTGACTAGTAAAGCAAAGGATGCACTATATTTGGGAGAGAAATCTGTTGTGGTAAGCATTCTAAATATGCTTTAGCTTGAAAATATTGAAGGAGGGGTCCATGGTAGAGCTAAGAGCTCCGTAAGTGTTGCAAACTCTAGTGGTCTGTTTCCTGCTAAAATCGAAGGTGGTACAGCAGACCCTGCCGATACCATCTTCTGTAACCCATGTCCTGGTGTGCCAGTGCAAAATCCTGGTGAAGATACAGAGGCAGCAACCACGGCAGGAATTCCTCACATTACTCAATTTTACAGATAAAATAAGGGAGACGTTTTTGTAATTGATTAAGGCATGTCAGGTGTGTGTAATAGTGTAGCAGCAGTACTTCTTGGGTGCATAAAGCAGTCCTCTTTGCTTCATGCCTCTCTTCCAGAGACTTTGTGTCTTGCAACAACATACACCCAATCAGGCCTTGTATGTTCCATGCTTAAATACTGTAATGCAGCTATCCTTTTTGTTGTTTGTGACTACCTAGTACCTCAATTAAAATGAGATGCTGCATTTCATGCTGCTATCCTGGTTGTAACAAATGTTATAAATAAAAATAGTGGCTTGTAGGGTTGCCCTAGTGGCACTAGGAGACCAGAGCTCATGTGTGTGCCTCAGAATCCCACACTAATTCCGAATGAGAGCCGAGGAGGTCTCAGAGTTAATCGCTTGTCTCTCAGTGAGAGAGAATATGGACCATCTGACATTCATAAACCCCTGCTGGCTGAACAAGGAATGGTACTGGTGTTGGCTCTGAAGGTATCTGCTCACCCACCATCCTAATTGGAAGAAGCATGGTGCCATAACCCTAATAATCAGGGCCGGGACAAGGGAAAAATTAACAGCAGCAGGGATCTTTTTTTTAAGTTCTTTTCTTATTCCCCAGCTTGCCCTTGGCACCCCCAGTGCCATCATTGACCTTCTCATGGTCTCACCAGTTAGCTACCATTTGCCCAGGACAACAGTAGTGGTGGGTGACCTGCCATGTGGGTCGTGCATGGTCTGCATGCGCTGTCGGTGCTGTGGCAGGCCAGGCATTTTCCTTCAGCTCCTGGTTTCTCTTCAAGTGTGCTAGCATGCAGTGACATATACACATATGCGGTGCTGTGGCGGGCCAGTGCATTTTCCTTCAGCTCCTGGTTTTCTCCTCAAGTGTGCTAGCATGCAGTGACATACACATGCATGGTGCTGTGGCCAGTGAGGCATTTTCTTTCAGCTCTGGTTTTCTCTTCAAGTGTGCTAGCATGCAGTGACATATACACATGCACGGCGCTGTGCATGTGTGCCAGCAGCTGCCCTCATCTTGTTGGTGTGCCGGCTTGTGCTGTCTGCTGACCTCTACCAGATGTCTGACAAATAGTGAAAGCCATACCCCCTCAGCCCAAGCATAAGAGCTAGCCTCGGATGCTCGATCCTCCCTCCCCAGCCAGCCCAAGCGACCAGAGTCTGTTCCAGAGCCCAGGTCTTCAGCATAGCGACTGGTAGCACTAATGCTACAGTGTTGGGCTGCCGCTGAACATTTTTAAATATACTAAGATATATATAATATCAAAGCAGCAGTGTATGATAGCAGTGAAAATTTTGATTTACACATTTTTCTTCTGTTTGGATTGCCCTTATCTCTGACTTGTATGATACCCTTTTCGTCCCTGCTCTGAGGCTGCTTTGCCACTTTTTTTTTTGAAATAATAAGAAGCGCTCCTTTTAATATGGCTTGGATTAGGTTTATCATCGTGTAACCCCCTGCAATGGGGGTTCCCAAAAGACTTCCAGGAGCTTGCTTGAATGCTCCAAGCCTGAATGGTGTTTGGTGTTTAAGCCATTTATCAGTGAGTGTTTTAGAGCCTCTGGTACTGTCTCTTTAAGAGCTGTCTGCTTGCAGACATAATTAGTTGTATGGGGGACTGTGTGCTTCTCTGTTTGAGTACCACTCGAGCTGCTGCCAATTCACTCCATTTTGCAGTCACTAGAGTGCAAAGGGAACCTATCTGAAAGATGTAACTGTTTGCCAGAAATCATTTACAGTAATAATGAAATTACAGTTTGTCTAACCTGCTTTCTTTGCAGTCAGAACTGTGTCTGCCTAGTTCCCCATTCTGGTTTTGAACTGCTGAACTGGACCAATCAGTGTGGGGTAAGCTAGCTCTAAAATGGTGCCTTGGACGAATCAGAACTTGGACTCATAATCTGAGCCAGCCACAAGAGGATTGTATGGGCAGTGACTCTGGGAGATGTAGTTTAGACTTGGCGCCTTTTTGGACCAACAGCAGCAGTCTATTGTGAGTGACAGCCAATCCAGTCAAGAACTGGGAGGAACTCAAAGGAAGTGCTCGGTTTTGTCTGTTGGAGTTTCAGTTTTAGATCTGGCAGTGAAGGGAAAGAAACCCTGTGCTCCTTCAGTGCACAGTTTCAGTCAAACGTGTGTAAGGCCCAGAGTTCCGGTCTGCAGCTTGTGTAACTGCTGGTGAGGACTGAATCCGTCCTGTGAAAAGAATCAAAGGATCTCTGAAGAGTAGAAACCAGGCTCACCCTGTAGAAGACTGAAGAAATTGTTGAATTGCACTTGGTCTGTCAGGAACTGAATCTGCTGTGTGTTCTCCCGGGTATTGTGCAGTAATTGCGATCGGGATAGAGAAGCAGCCTGCCTGGTATAGTACTTTCTTTTTTTACCATATAAATGTGTGAAGAGTCTCGTGGAGCTCAAAAGTAGCCCTGCTGACGTTGAAGGACCCTATCTTGTTTGGAGGTCGTGAGTACTAATTCAGAGTAGCTCCTGTTGAATTGCCACATTAAATCCAAATGGAATCACTGTACTGCTGACTGTTTAAGCTAATTTTCTTTTCACTGTGTAAAGGGCCCTACCAGCTGCCACGGTTTGGACTAGCCACTAGGGCTTGGGTACCCTGGGACAGTAACTGGTAGGATAGGCCTGTGCACAGAGCCATAGGTAGATAGTAAAGTGATAAGCTAATTAACCTGATTTCCCTGTCCTTGTTATATCCCCTAAATAAATCAGAGCTGCTTGTTTCAGCAAAGTTATACTGCCTGAGGTATTTGTCTATGTTAAAGTACTGTACTGTGATTGTTGCACTGTATCTTATTTCACAGGAGGTCCCAGTGCCGGAACCAGACCTGGGGGTAAGTGTATACTGTGAAGGTAATTCTGATATATTGTGTGGGCCACTAGTGGGAAGAAAGGGGTTGCAGTGTCCCAGAGGGCTGTGACCAAGTTAGTCTTAACTATTGCAAACCCTGACCTCTGGGTGGAGGCACCCACCATTAGATCCAGGCCCCTCAACCTGTTAGTGGCAAATCAGGCAGGGGTAGTAGCCCTGGGATAACGCCATCTAGGGGTTACATCAGTATTCTCAGCTGTTTTCAGTGGACATTTCTTTAAGATCATTTTTCTTGTGACTAAAATTAACTAGCATGCAGTAGACAGTGCTCCCTGACTTTATAGGACAGTGGGTGTATGAAAACAGCTGAGAATACTGATGAAAACTTGGGTCGAGCCATATTAAAAGCACGCTCTTTTATCATCTCAAATGTGAAAAAGTGCTAAAGCAGCAGTAAAATGGGAAGGAAGGGTATCATACATGTCAGGAAGTAAATGGCAGTCTAAAATAGATTAAAATGTATAGGGTCACCGCTATCATGCACTGCTGCTTTAAATATGCTTGTCCCTATCTCCAGTGCACATCTTGCTCATTATAAGACCACCAACTGTCTGAGCAGTTGAGGCACATGACCATGTGTGTGGGGGTGCATAGGCAGACCTATAAGTCAGTCTGCCTAATCCCATCAAATGACATTGACTGCTGTCTTTTCCTGCAATTCATCCCAACTACTAATATGGTCAGGCGTCTGTATTAGTGAATTGGAATGGATATGCTTTGGGTTAGGGAAGACGACAACTGAGTTGGCAAGGATTTTGGACTACTCTTGCTACCCCAAAAAAATCATGGATTTGAGGGAGGTGGATGGGGTCACTATCAAATACACATTTTGGGGGTACTTTGGGGGTCAGGTTGTGGAGATGTGTAAGTTTGAAAGACATAGTTCTCTCCTGGAACAGTGCCATGAGGCAGATGTTTTTAAGGAAGTGTTTGAGAATGGAGAAAGGGTAATGAGCAGAGAAAGGATTAGAGTGGCAATGGAACTAGCCTGGCCACCTGAGAGGGACAGAGGTTTCCTTTTCATTTTGTTTTAAATGTTGGCCCAAGGTACCGAATAATGAGTAGCTAATAATGGGTATGTGGGTGTGCCTAATAGGAAAGACCCTAAAGGAACTGATGTACAGAGTGTTAAACTGAAGACTTCCGATGACATCAGCAAACTGAATGGAAGCCTAATCCGGACTCCGTACTGTGGATGCACAATCGGTCGATCGGTCACCTAAATTCTTAATTTAGCTAATCTCCAGAAAGATTTAAACAAAGTAACACTAGCAGTAATAGGATGTACTAAACAATCGATGCCTAAAGACATACAAGCCAGATCAGCAAGTGCATTGTCACAGCGGCCTACAGACCAGAGCCCTATGCCATCTCAAGCCTCACTACTGACAGGCTCGGCAGGTGACGGTGATGACTCGGGCTTGGATACAGGGTCCATTATTACTAAAGCGGATAGCCAAACAGTTCTTTGGTTGCTGCATTGCATAGATGTTACTGGCAAGCAAGAGGACTTTAAAAACTAGAGGCCCACACTTCCACTATTGAAGCATAAAATGGAGAACTTGCTGAATGAGCATATGGCCTATGGGAGGTCTATGACTTACCTGCACAGAAAGAAAGAGAGAGCTTTACGTGCTGAAGATGCTGAGGCCAGGTCTCGTAGGAACACCATTCTGGTCTTTGGTGTCCTGGAGGGAGCTGAGCAGGATGATGTAGCCAGTTTATGGATTGCTGGTTAAAACAAGAATTGAGCCTAGTAGAAGATTTTGCTCTGGAGCTCGAGAGGGCTTACAGGGCGATTGCACAAAACCTAAACCAGGTGCTCCCCAAGGTCTATTTTAGTTAACTTTCTTGGTACCCTACAAAAGATAAGATTCTATGGATGGCATGGGAAAAAGGACTTAAACCTAGGTGGCAACAAGGTCTAAGTGGACCAGGACTATCCCCGCTACTGGCCAAGAGAAAGAAAGTGCTGTATGTGGTGAAATAGCTTCATGAGCTGGGATGAAGGCTCAACTCTGGTATCCTGCCAGACTTTGGGTGGAAGATAAGGAGGGAGTTAAACTGTTTGACACACTGTTCGCTGCCTTGCCCTATTTGGAGACTGCTGAGATATCCCTTCCAGATTTAAAAGAGGACAAAGCTGAACAAGAAATTGAGGAGCTTTTGTGGTTCGTGGCGCCTGGAGGAAGGTGGTCGGGTAAGACAAGGGCAGATTCTTTGCTCCCCTGCATTCTGACATTGCTCAATGGGTTCTACCAGAAAACACTCTTAGTTCTTCTGGATGGATTAATTTGTATCTACTTACTGTCTGCTGCAGTGCGGAGATTTGCATCTTAATAGCACTACTGCTGGAGAGATTTCCTTATGGGACTGCCGAATGAGGTAAGCTGGGAAGATTATCATACTTGGAAGGCCTGCTGGACCCACCCTTGCCCAGACTGATCTTTGTTTTCACAGTGGCCAGTCGCTGGCAGGGGTGGCAGTAGGAGGAACTTTATACCCCTCTAACCCCACCATTTTACTCTAGCATGTCCTCTCCAGCTCAGCCCCTCACCCCTGCACCATTTCTCCCTATACCTTATCACCCTTCCTCTCTCTCGACTTCCTTTCTTCACCCCACTGCCAGCTATCCTGCCCTCTGAACTACTGACAGACACTTTGTGGCTGCTTATTCCCCACCCCATCCTCATAAAGTGTTTTTCTTGTTATTTAACTTGTACTTATGTTTTGAGTTATTCTGTAAGTTCTGAATCCAAGCTGTATCGTTCATTGTAATGTACCTTTGCTTTCTCCTATTGTACTTTGTTTTGCAATCTATAACGTGGAACCTTTGTAAAAGAGCTTGCGCTCAAAGGTCTTTTCCAAATCACTAAATAAATAAATATGCTGCGGTTGATTTCTGGTCCTCCTTCCGCTGTGTGGGACCAATGTTGGTACGACACATATTTGGTTCCCTGGCTGGAATCCACACTGCCAATTCTGAATGGTCAATTTTCAGTTTGGCAGTCTGGACTGTATTCAGCATGCCAGCTTCTTAAGATAGCCACAGAAGTATGGTTACAAGGTAATGAGCCCATGCAAGTACAAAGATTCGAACGATATTTACTTTCTGATTATTTTTACAGTAACTTTTAGTTCTTGAATTGTGACTCAAAAACAAGAGATTAAAGCCGCAGACTGTCCTTCAAAAGTATTTAATTTTATCTTGCCAAATAAGGCTATTTATTTTTACTTTCGCTGGAAAGAACTGCAATTGAACTTGTACTGGTGCTCTAGGGGATGTTAAAAGTCAACTTTATCAGGCCACATGTGTTTTTTGATCATTGAGGCTCTGTCCGATATTTTACAGATTTTGAACTGGTTGGGTAAGGCTCACAGAAAGTAGAGTCTAATAAGTAGGAGCTGAGGATTGCCCGCATCGTTTTCTTTCTATTTAGACGGCCTTAATTCCTGTTATCGTAATAATGGGGTGACTGTTTACATTTTGAGGTTTATAGTTGAATGGGCTGTGTGTTTTTTAACTGGTTTAATACTGGTTTAATTCCTGTTTGTAAACACTTCGGTTTTGATCTACCCACAGACCTACCTAGATGTTCTGATTGTGCACCCAGGTGTGTCTGTTTTTGGGCTCATGACCCCTGGGACCTGCTTTTTGAGGGCAGTGGTCAAGTGGTTTCTGGCATAGGCTGGAGGCTGACCTCTGCCACTAGCTTTAGTCACTATCCCTCTGGGGTGGATACCCCCTTGAGTGGATGTTCTTTACATCCACATTACTTTGAGGTGGTCAGTTGCTGGGGTAGTTACCCAAACTGACTTCTAGCTCAGCTAGGGGCAGATACCCTAGTGGGTTCAACTGTGGCTATTTGTTTCATATGTTCCGTGTTATTGTTCACCTTACTGTTTTTATGTCTGTCTTTGTTAATCTATTTTATTGTTTATGCTTTGTCCGAGGATGGTACTGGGGAGGGGTGGGTGGCTAAAAGATATAGTTGGATGCTTTGTTTTTATTGATTGAATATGGCTAATCTAAAATTTGTTCAATTAATGTTAAAGGCATTAGTAATGTAGTCAAATACACAGAAGTTTACAGAAATTGAAAAAGAGCATTGTGATATTGCCTGTTTGCAAGAAACTAAACTCTCTGCTGTAGAGCATTCAAAACTCTTGCTTCTAGTCCTGGGTGGGCATGGGTGTAGTCCTGATGCCCAGCTGCGGGCCAAAAGAGGGGTAGCAGTGTTGAGTGCGCGGGGTCTGCCCTTTCAGGCAAATAAAGTCACAACAGCTGGTACTGGGTGGATGGTCCTGATTTCCAGAATTTTCAGTGGGAGACCTTTACATGTGGTGACTATGCCCCTACTCCCCTACAAGATAATTTTAGGTTTCTCTTCGCACAGTTTAGGGTCTCCCTGAAGGATAAATTGTATGTGTCGGGGACTGATTGTGTAGAGGACCCTAACCTTCATAGGAGCCCTCCGAACAAACAGGGACATAGGACTTGCTCCGGCTACTCAGAACACTCTGCTCTGAATCGGGACTGGTTGACCTGGCACTTGCAAAACCCTTGTCAGGCCGATTTTACATTCTACTCACGTGGCAACCAGCTCCTATTTTAGATTAGATAAGGTTTACACTCAGGAGGGTTGTGCCCATATCTTCCACGACATCCACATACATCCGGTGATATTTTCAGACCATGCTATGATTTCTGCCCAAATTTGGTGAGCCTCTATAAGACGAAGTAACTGGAGGTTTGATCCTGGACTCCTCCATGACAAAATTATGTTGACTCTACCAGAGAAGTTATTAAAATTATTTGGCTGAGAATAAGGGGCTGACTCATCTCTTAAGTGTATTTGGGACAGACTGAAAGCAGTTATTCATGGGCATACAATTGCTTATGCAGCACATAAAAACAAAACAACTTCAGGCTAAGGTTAAGCATGCACTGGAGCTAATTTCTAATCTTGAGGAAGAACATAAACTTATCAGGGATGCTAGTGTGGTAGTACAGCTTAAAAGGTCAGAGATGCCTATAATGTTTTTGTAAGGATGCACAGAGAATGCTTTAAGATATAAGAGACAAGCGTTACTATGAATGGGGAAGAGGCGGGCAAGTTGCTGGCCCAGCATCTTAGAAAGCAAGTTGCAGACAGATATGTTCCTGTTATTCGCTCGGCTGGTTCCCTCGGTCATGGTTGCACAACCCTCCCAAATAGCTTCTGAATTCTTACAATATTACAAACGCTTGTATAGTAGGGAGAAGGGACCAGATCATGCTCAGAAGGTTGAAGATTTTCTACAGAGTATACATTTATCTGCCCTGTCGACGGAGCAAAAAAAACAAATAAATACCACAACAGCTTAGGAAGGGAAATTGTTTAACCAGGAGAGGCACACTAAGCTGAAGCTTAATTCCAGGTGTGGCCTGGGAGCACAAGGAAGTTAAGTGACTTGCTCAGCGTCACACAGTATGCAAGTGGGGGCTGTGGATTCAAACCCAGCTTCCAGGTTTGCAGTCGGAGCCTTAAACCACTGCATTATACTGCCTACTGTTTAATCTGGTTCAACATCATTTGGCATCTATTTGTATCCTCCTCCCTTGGGACGAGGCTGAAAAGAGGCAGAATTGTCTAATCCTCCTTTCCAGTCAACAAAACAAAAAAAAATAAAAACAAATGTGAAGGACTGGAGGCCTCCATTGCTGAGATGGAGGATTTGTTAGTAATTAAATCTTTTAAGACAGGTAAGGCCCTGGCCCAGATGGTTTACTGCTGATTTCTATAAAATTTTACTGGAGATTTGATCACCCCAAATGAAAATCTGTAATGCAGCCCATGGCGTGAGGCAAACTTGGAATGATGCTCTTATTTCTGTGATACCCAAGCCAGGGAAGGAGTTAACACTTTGTTCTAGTTTTAGGCCAATATTGCTTTTAAACAGGATGCAAAATATTTGCTAAGGTTATTGGGAGTAGACTCCAAAGGTAATTGCTCTCCTGGTCCATCCTGACCAGACAGGGTTTATCCCTGGACGCCATATTCAAGATAATATTCATATGCTACTTAATACCTTATCAGCATACAAACATTCAACATCTAATTTATTTATTTATTAGCTTTTGATGACCGGCTAAGTGCGCTAGGCAAGAAACCTGCCTATTTTCAGGCACGACCAGGAGAGTAAAGTTACAACAAATGCAGCAAAGACAACAATGACAACAATGAGGTACAAAGGGTGAGATAACAGTGAAAATTACCTATACAAACAGCATAAAAACAAGCATATAATTAACAGCAAGAATACTAACAGGTAGAGCAATCATACAACTGTTGCAAAATTATATAGAGCACAAGTCAAAATTCCTACATAAACTTAAGGAGACAATTAGGCACACATACCGGTAGTATTAATTTTTTATTATTTAAAATTTGATGACCAGGAAGACACACTGAGCCAAGGCTCGCTTTCAGGTGCACCCACTTACAGTTTGTACTGAGAGTTACAGACAGTTGGTACAACATTTTACAAAGCAGTTACAATACATTGTTCTGCAGTGAGGCAGCTAAAACACTTCACAAAGCAGTTACAATACATTGTTAGGCAGTGAGACAGCTAAAGATTTCACAAAACATTGTTCTGCAGTGAGTCAGCTAAATAATTTCATGTGGAATTTGAGAAGGAGATGAGGTCAGCTAGGACTAGGCAGCTGGGGTAGGTAGGTGAGTGGGGACTCTGTGGTGCATCAGCTGCGTGCTGGAACCATTTGAGCATTTAGGGCAGTCTTGAGTGGGTTGGAGCGTGAGGAGCTCAGTAAGGCCGAATGAGAGAGGGCCATGCTTGAAGGTTAGGGAGGTTATTCAGAGAAGAGGAGGCGCACGAAGTAGCAGCTTGGCCTGTAAGAGTGTGAGGGCAAGGAGGTGAAAAGTGCAGGGGTCCCGCGGCAGAGAGGGTAAGCAGGAGGTGGTTGGAGTGAGGTAGTGGGGGAGGGACCCATACCAGAATTTAGCTAGAAAGAGGCGCGTGGATGGTTCACCTGTGGCAAAGCGGAGGAGCCAGCGAGAGAGGAGCATGGGCACATGCAGTGGTGAGTGGTGGGGCGAGGCAGTGGCGGGCGGCAGAAGTTGAGAAGGATGTCAAGTCTGGAGAGAGAGGAGGATGGGGCCGTTACCATGAGACTATGTCGTAGTCTAATACAGGTAGGACAGTTCTACATACAAGCTCACAGCAGGTGGGGTTGTAGGCTTGATTTGTGGCGATGAGAGGATGGCGGTTTAGGCGGAGTTTGGTGCAGAGCGCCTCGATGTGAGTGGAGAAATTGAGGTGGCTTTCCAGCCAAACTCCCAGTAGTAAAAACAGGGATGGCAAGAAGGGCCCCACAGAACCTAAGTACAGTCACAGTAGTCAGGGCATTAAGGTAGGAAAAAAGAGCATGCTTAAATGTTAGGTGAGGTGATGAGTTCTTCACATGAGGAGGGAGAGAGTTCCAGAACCACGCGGGCAAAATAAGAGAAGGCCTGCTCGCTCATTTTAGTAGAGTAGTGCTGAACAGCAAGCAAGGGAAGGCAGAGGACCTGAGGGCACGAGTGAGAGACAGGGGTAAGCATAGCACTCTAGGCCGCAGGGCAAGGTGTTCCTAGTTAAAGAGTCAATAAAACAACCGAGAGCATGTGATCTAAGGAATTGGGAGGCAGCCAATTTAAGGCAGAATAAAGTCAGCAGTGGTGGGTCAGATGTGCGGCAGATAGTGCGAATCTGCAGGTGTTGTTATATGTAACATCCCATCTACGGAAAACCATGGCATTGGCAAGGAAAGGACAGCAAGAGCATAAAGCAGTTGCAGTATGTAACACACCTCTCACAACTGCAGTTCTGGCGGTCAGAGAAATGAAATGGTGCCTCTGTAGGCACAACAATCTTAGAGTTAACTGGTGACAGACCTCATTGACATGCACAGCAAAATCGAGTGCCAGGTCAAGCATTACCCCAAGGTATTTGAAAGATGATGTGTTAGACACTGGACACCGCATCACGCCGTGGACAATAAGCTTAGGGGGCCAGAGTCGGCACTAGTCTGGAGGAACCAAACAACATGGCCTGGGTCTTAGGCTGAAGATTTGGTAATTGGAGGAGAACCAAGATTGGAGGCTTTGAAATGCAGGCGATAATTGTTGATTTAGGTCGGTAATGGACTTGGAGGCAGAGTAAAGGACCAGATCATCCATACAGGATGGACTAGCAGAGTGAGGAAGAGTTGGGGATGTCATTAATAAAAGAGAAAAGAGCAGGGCCCAAGAATTGAACACTGAGGAATGCCTGAGGTGATAGAGGCAGGGGCAGAGGCGCCTTAATGAAGGAGACAGTCTGAGGCGATTTTCAAGATAGCTGGCGAACCAGGATAGGGTGGGTTCAGAGATTCCGAGTGATTGCAGTTTAACTAGTAGGAGGGTGATGTACCATGTCAAATGCTTTGAGAGATCAATGAACACTGCTCCAGTGAATAAGCCTTTATCCATATTGCATTTCGTCACTGGTAAAGAGGGTTAGAGCAGTGGTTGTGCTGTGTCCAGCCCTAAAGCCATGTTGTATAGGGGATTGAAGGTTGGAGTGAAGTAGGTACTGGGAGATCTGCTAGTGCACGACTTTTTCCAGCAGCTTACTGAGCGCAGGCAGAGTGAAATGGGATGATAGTTTGACAGGATTTTGGGATCCCTTTCTTAAAAATCGGCATAGTTCTGGCAGTTTTCCATGCTGAAGGGACAGTGGCTGAGCTGACTGAGAGGATTGAAAGCCTAGTAACTGGCTCAGCAAGACAAGAAGCGAACTGTCTGAGGATCCTTGGATCAATACTGTCAGGACTAGCACTACCGTGAGCAGGAAGAGTCTTCAAGTAACTTAAAGACTTCATGGCTCATGACGGCAAGTACTAGTGTGGTGGGGCAGATGCAGGTGAAGAGGGGAGGCCAAGGGAAAAGCAGGGGGAGGGGGTAGGAATGGGGAGGAAGATATTTTGCAAGCGGTAATATCTCGGGACGCTGAAAAGGCATTTGACCACCTTGATTGGGTATACCTGGATGGCACACTGAGGACATTTGGGTTTGGGGATAAATTCCTTAACTGGATTGGAAATCTTTATAGACACCCTAGAGCTCAGGTGAGGGTAGACTGGGTAACCTCCTCTTCTTTTGAGATAGGAAGGGAACTAGACAGGGCTGCCTGCTCTCCCTCCTTTTGCTATTAGTATGGAGCCCTTAGCAGCACTCATACAACAGTCTGAGTTATTTCAGGGGATTAGGGGTGGGAAGACAGAGATGCAGATTTCATTGTATGCAGATGACACTCTTCTGTATGTTCGGGTCCCATTCTGGCTCTTCCCTGTATACAAGAATGTTTGGGGGACTGTGGAATGATCTTGGTCTTTAAAAGCAATGAATCAAAGACTGAGATGATCACAATGGGGCATAGCCATGATATTTGTCTTCCAGCTATCGGACAATTTTAATAGGCTAAGTCTGGTTTTAGATATCTTGGAATATGGGTGCCTCAGGATTAGAGTAAATTTTGTAAGTCTAATCATTTTAAACTGCTTCAGACGGTTCAAACAGACTGTAATCGGTGGACAGAATTGTATTATCCCTCTCTGGTATAATCGAATGTGTTCGGGTGAATGTGTTTCCATGCTTCTCTTTTTGTTCTTATCCCTACCACTCTGACTCCACAGTCTTTTGGAGGCCCTTAAATCAACCATCTCTAAATTTGTCTGGGCAGGAAGGCCCTCCGGCCAGGTGGTCAGTCTTTTTGGTGCCCAAAAATCAGGGTGGTCTGGGGTTACCCGATTTCTGTAAATATTATTGGGCTTCTCAGTTGCAGGCCTTGGTTCCCTTTGTAATGGACGTAGAGCCCCCCTCAATACTGTAGTAGAAATAGAAAATCAATCGTTGCCAGTGGCTGAGATGGGAGATATGTAATTTATGGACTCGGATGGATTTCAGAAATTAAGTACAGACAATCCATGGGCCTCAGTTGTGATGGTCTCCTGGAAGGAGGTCTGTCAGAGGTTTAATTTGGAACTGAGACTACAAACCATAACTCCCTTGCAGGCGTGCTTAGATTTTCTTCTGTATAACTGGGACATTGGTTTCGGAACTGGGCCAGAAGTGGCTTACAATTCTTGGGTCAATTCTATGGGAAGAGACCTAAAGTCATTTCAGCAGCTCCAGGAAGAATTTGTATTGTGCCCACAGGGATCTGTTTCAATTCTTGCAAAGTAGGCATTGTCTAATCGAGGGTAACAAGGGTTCTCAGTTGGCTCGGGAACGAACCCCCTTCAGGAATGTCTAGTTACTCTGGCCCGCAATTCAAATTCTACGGGCAAGGTTTCTAGTATTCTAAGTATACTCTCTACATTGGAGTACAAGGAAAAGCTGCAGATTATTTCCTAGCTCTACCTCGCACAATCAAGCAGTGCCTACTTATTGTGTTGAGCAGCTCAGCAGCATTCTCTTCTCAGTTCCCAGAATGAATTGTGAATTTGGTAGAAAGACCTTTGTAGTTAGGGTTACCAGACATCCTCTTTTACCGGACATGTCCTCTTTGCAGCTGAGGATTTTCGGTCCGGCGGATTGCTCTGCAGTGCTCTTTTGTCTGGGTTTTGTGCTTCTGACTCTGTGGCTCTGCTTCTGTCACTTCACTGAGTGAGTATGTTATTTATTACCATGGTAACTGGGCGGACAGCAGATCAGAAGTCTGCATAGGGTAAATAAGAAACCCTGAATTGTGACTTCTGATTAATTTCTTCTGTCAGTCAATCTCCTATGCACCCTCCTGCTGCTTGCTGTTCGCTGCTACAAGTTTTACTCCTACTAGTCACTGACTGGGGTGGGCAGGCATCATCAGTGCTCTTGTGATCCCTGACTGTTTAGCATTCTTTGGCCCCGATTGGCTATGTTGTTCCATTACCCTGCACTGCTGCACATGACAGTCGTTAGGTTTGACCGAGTGTAGGATTTACTGAATGAGCAGCTTGTTGCATGTGCGGCCAGAATGCAGGAGTGCGTCGCGGCTGTGGACACCCCGTGAAATATTTTTTAATTTGCTTCTTGCTGTCATTTCTTTCTTGTTCGACCCGGCCGTGATTAGTCACCTGTAACTCGAACAACGATCGCAAGTTCAACCCACCCAGCGCAGCAATAGATAAGACCCCATCTGCCCACGAGGACTAAAGCGAGGACCTGTCCCGAGCTGCTGAGGAGGTGAGTACCAATAATCGACTGTCCTGTCCTCCATCCTGACTGAGTTGACTTTAGTGCCTTGAGACATGTTTTTAGTAGTGGAAAAAAGACTTAAACACGAGAGAATGGGTGGTTAGCGATTTGTGTTTCTTGTTTGTGTTTCTTAAGGCAAGAAAAACGCAGAACTGAGAAAGCACTTCGATCTGTTATTTGAAAACACGCAGTCTGCATTGCACACATAGAATTATTAGGCAGGCTACGAACTTGGGACAGTGCATTTGGCATTTAAAACAAATGCATGCTTTTATACTCTGCCTGTAAGGGCAAGACAGGACCTGGATTCCAGGTGTTGTAGGCTTTTTTTTATCTGCTTTATACAGCTCCCAGTCCTTCAAGGTCTGGGAAATGTCTGAGGAGCCCTAGAGTCCTTCTGCCCTCCCCAACATTCCTGATACCTGATCTGTGGTACAGCAGAACACAGATGAGCTTGATTTGCTGAGCCCAAGGGAGGGCTGGCTGCCCACTAATAGAACCCCTCCCCCAAAAACAAAGCTCTCATTGAGCACCTCTTGATTAGCACAGGTTACTGAAGTCCTGCTGGGCTGGGTTGGGATCCAAGAGCTGATTTAATATTCCAGAGAGCAAAACAAGTGAACAGCACCCTAGCACGAGGCAAACAAAAGGCCTAGAAGCCCGATATAAGCAGTCAAAGTCGGAGGGTGGCAGACTTTAGGGGTGCACTAGAGCTCCTTGTTCTGCCACCCAAAGCTATATACACAAAGACCTGACTTTTTTTTTATCCTGTGTCTCGATCGGCCCGCACCACAGTGATCCCTAAGCCCCATCACCCGCTGCCTCGCAGTCCTACCAAACTCCTTGGACCATCCAGGGTTGTCCTTCCTCATCTGGCATGGGGATGCCCTTCAGCTCCGTAGAGTTTGAATTCACATTTTGAAGGGGTGCCTAGTGGACAGTGGGGGGCCTGTAAGGGATGGCCAACAGTCCTGCTCTAGTTGGGGGCGGGGGTTGGGCTGTTTTCTGTTTCCCCACTCGATGGTTAGTGAGTGGACTGACTGACACCCTCCCACCTTAAATCCAGACCAAAATAAATGTAACATCACATCACATCACTGAAAGGGGGGTGTAAGGACTAGGTTGCTTGTTGTTGTTGCTCTGTAGTGGTTTATTTAATTATTTCTGCCCTCAGATCTTATGAATGATGATTGCTGGTTCATGTATTTGTTTGTCCTCCTGCCTGTAGTTTCTGTTCAAATTCTGTGTGCTGTCAGACTGAGTGCCAGTCCTGGACTGGACCCAAAATACAGCTAATAAATCTGACCACCTGAGAGGGTGGAATGGTAGGGCAGGACTGGAAGGCTGGCTGCTGTGCCACACGCTGATTCAAGGGCACAAGGCTGCACTTGTAATCCATCCTAGGTGTGGTGTGGGCTGAGGCACGGGGGTGGCTGAGGTGTGGGGAGGTGGCTGAGGGCATGAGGGGGCTAAGGGCCAGGGTGGGGTGGCAGAGGGCATGAGGGGTTGGATGAGGACATGGGGTGGCGGCTGAAGGTGAGGGAGGTGGCTGAGGCGCAGAACAGGAGGTAGCAGAAGGTGTGAGGGTGGACTGAGGCAGCGGGTGGTGGCTGAGGTGTGGGAGGTGGCTGAAGGCATGAGGAGCTGAGGGCACAGGGCAGGATGCAGAGGGCATGAGGGGTGGCTGAGGGCATGAGGGGGCTGAGGGTGCAGGGCAGGGGTGGCAGAGGCGTCAAGGGTGGCTGAGATCACAGGGTGGTGGCTGAGGGTGTGGGGAGGTGACTGAAGGCATGGGGGGTGGCTGAGAGCACGAGGGGTCCTCAAGGGCATGCAGGGGGTGGCTGAGGCAGGGGGATCCTCTTTTGGTGTTCCAAAATCTGGTAACCCTATTTGTAGTTGCAGCACCAGACACCTGAAACAAACTCCCTCTGCAGCTGAGGGACACTTCTAACCTGCAAGTGTTCAAGTCTAGTTTTTCAGCCACCTTAGAACTCCTTGTATTTGATCAGAACCCACAGTAGAGCAGTTTAAACTAAATCTGGATCATTATATGGAAGACAAAAATGTCACTACCATCGCTAATTCGTGGTGGCGGGTTCGTTATGGGCCTTGGCCTTTATCTTTTGAACCTGTACAAGACTATGAGACTACCTGACCATGATCGTGTTGCATAGCAGTGCTCATGCTCTTTGTTTTCTGCAACCACGTCATTAGCTTGCTTTGATTACTGTTTGAATGTACCTAGTTTTACAGGTTTTTCTGTGTATGTATTAGCCTTTATATAACTCCTGCTGGACTATATTAACCCGTTGACTATCGCTGTCCTCACTGGGACCTCCTTAAAAATGAGATGCTGCATGTCATGGGGTTATCCTGGTTGGAGTAACTTCAAATTATTAAATAAACCCATTTTATGAATTCTAATCTGTTTTGTCCATATGCAGTGAACATTTCATATTGAGGAACAAACCTTCCTGGTTGCTGATTACTGCTCCTTGCACCAGTTTAACCGCTTGGTTTGTAATACTGGTGTAACCCTGCAAATGGGGGTTCCCAAAGACTTCCAGGAGCTTGCTTGAATGCTCCAAGCCTGAATGGTGTTTGGCGTTTAAGCCATTTATCAGTGAGTGTTTTAGAACCTCTGGTACTGTCTCTTTAAGAGCTGTCTGCTTGCAGACATAATTAGTTGTATGGGGGACTGTGTGTTTCTTTGATTGAGTACCACTCAAGCTGCTGCCAATTCACCCATTTTGCAGTCACTAGGAGTGCAAAGGAACCTGTCTGAAAGATGTAACTGATTGCCAGAAATCATTTACAGTAATAATAAAATTACAGTTTGTCTAACCTGCTTTCTTTGCAGTCAGAACTGTCTGCCTAGTTCCCCATTCTGGTTTTGAACTGCTGAACTGGACCAATCAGTGTGGGGTAAACTAGCTCTAAAATGATGCCTTGGACGAATCAGAACTTGGACTCATAATCTGAGCCAGCCACAAGAGGATTGTATGGGCAGTGACTCTGGGAGATGTAGTTTAGACTTCAGTGCCTTTTTGGACCAACAGCAGCAGTCTATTGTGGTGACAGCCAATCCAGTCAAGAACTGGGAGGAACTCAAAGGAAGTGCCAGTTTTTGTCTGTTGGGAGTTTCAGTTTGAGATCTGAAAGTGAAGGGAAAGAAACCCTGTGCTCCTTCAGTGCACAGTTTCAGTCAAAAAACGTGTGCAAGGCCCAGAGTTCCGGTCTACAACTTGTGTAACTGCTTGTTAGGACTGAATCCGTCCTGTGAAAAGAATCAAAGGATCTCTGAAGGTAGAAACCAGGCTCACCCTGTAGAAGACTGAAGAAATTGTGAATTACACTCGGTCTGTCAGGAACTGAATCTGCTGTGTGTTCTCTGGTTATTGTGCAGTAATTGCGATTGGGATACAGATGCAGCCTGCCTGGTATCGTGCTTTTTTTTTTTTACCATATAAATGTGTGAGGAGTCTCTTGGAGATCAAAAGTAGCCCTGCTGACATTGAAGGACCATATCTTCTTTGGAGGTCGTGAGTACTAATTCAGGGTCGCTCCCTGTTGAATTGCCACATTAAATCCAAATGGAATTACTGTACTGCTGACTGTTTAATTTTCCTTTTCTCTGTGTGAAAGGGCCCTACCAGCTGCCACGTTTGGACTAGCCACTAGGGCCTGGGTACCCAGGGACAGTAACTGGTAGGGATAGGCCTGTGCACAGAGCCATAAATGAGATAGTAAAGTGATAAGCTAATTAACCTGATTTCCCCTGTCCTTGTTATATCCCCTAAATAAATCAGAGCTGCTTGTTTCAACAAAGTTATACTGCCTGAGGTATTTGTCTATGTTAAAGTACTGTACTGTGATTGTTGCACTGTATCTTATTTTACAGGATGTCCCGGTGCCTGAACCAGCCTGGGGGTAAGTGTATACTGTGAAGGTAATTCTGCTATATTGTGTGGGCCACTAGTGGGAAGAAAGGGGGTTGCAGTGTCCCAGAGGGCTGTGACCAAGTAAGTTTAACTATTGCAAACCCTGACCTCTGGGTGGAGGCACCCGCCATTGGATCAGGCCCCTCAACCTGTTAGTGGCAAATCAGGCAGGGGTAGTAGCCCTGGGATAAGCGCCATCTAGGGGTTACATCTTGGAGGCTCACCGCTGGGATTGTGTGTCCTCTAGTGGCCATATTCTGAACCACTGTTAAGAAAAAATGGGTACCCGACAGAAGTGGCTGTGCACGGCTGGTGGAGTGGTGTACTGGGGAGAGATCGACCCCCAAAATGCTATGCTTATCCTGGACATCCCCTGGGTATCATACGGACACTGTGCAGGAGTACTTTCCAAGGTGGAAGGTTTACAAAACCCTGTGGTGGTGGAGTCGGCATGCTAATCTGCTCACCCACACTTTCCTGGCCCTAGTAGAGTTTAAGGATCCATAGATAGCTCCAAAGTGCCACAGACCATTACCCCAGAGGGAGCCCTCACTGCTTGGAGAGTGATAACTAAGGACAGTAGAGACCGGGGAATCAGCCCCCACCACTATCTGAAACTTTTGAGGAGAAATTTGCTGAATGGTTGCTGGGAGAGGAAAACTGTGGAGGACTTGAAGAAACTATTCTTGCCACCTGGGGTGTTCCTCCCCAACACCCTCTCCTGCTCCAGTGCCCGTAATGGTGGCTGAACCAATGCAGACTCCTATTTCTGCACCTGCCATTAGTCACGACTCTTACCGAAGGTTGAGGATCTTCTCTGGCACCCTCCCCACCCCCAAGGGAGGATGACTGGAGAACCTGGATGAGACTATGTTGCCCCCAAGTGCTAGAATGGCAATGCTCGGAAGGCGCGAAGAGGGTTGGTGAGAGCCTCCGAGGTCCTGCCCTGGCTACCATCCGTGCTAAGCGGGCCAGTAACCCTGAAGCGACTGCACAGGCCTATCTTGAGGCCTTGGAGAATGTGTATGGGAGCCCAGATTCTGATGAGGACCTATGGTGGAGAGTAAGAAATGCACAACAGTACCAAGGAGTTGTTGTCTGTGTGTCTCTCGGCTGGAAAAATTGTTGCAGAATGCCTCAGAAAGGTAGTTTGCCAGCGATTGAACTGGACCGAACCAGACTGGACAGAATCCTTAAGTCTGCCCCTTCTCAGAACTGCTGTTGCTTCAATTCGCCTGGCAAATCGACTGGAATCCCACCCTCCTATGATGAGTTAATGAGAGAAATTCGAGAGTTGAGAAAAAGCGACCTCGGGAGGTACCTGCACCAGCTGTGGCTACGACCCGAGTGACTGAGGTGACCCATCAAGTGAAGTTCAGGGGCAGAGGTTGACAGTCAATGAGTGCTCTGACAAGGAAAAGATATGCCACAATGGGGGAACTGTTGAGAGAGATCCGAGAATTCAAAAACAGTCCCTTTATGAAGGCCACGTCTGCAAGTACGCCCTGACCTATATCCGACTGCATCTGCTATGGGGTGGGGTACCCACCATGTATCTCCTGCTGATAACAGCTCCAAACTCAATTCCTTGACCATGGAAGTGGAGAAACTGACGAGATGTCTCCAAATGCTTATCACGCCGCAGACAGAGATGGCACCCAGGTTTCCAGTTAGTAATACCCCGCCCTGGCTCCCAGTGTGGCGCCTCGGCCAGCTCAAACTCCAGAAAGTATGTTTTGCTATAATTGTGGGAAAGATGGGCACATGAAAGGGAATGCCAGTCCCAAAAGACACTGACAAAGTTGCATATAGGAGGCTTGGAGAAGAAATCAGTGGTTAAGAGGTGCGACGACATGATCCCAGTGAGGGCACAAAAATGCTAATTCACGCCCTTTGTGGCAAGGTCAGTTGCCCAGGCCCCCCACCGCCTCTCCAGACTGGTCCAGAATAGTGGGTCCTCCATGGAGACCACTGTAAAGGTGAATGGAGTGTCTACAAGAGCTGTATAGACAGTGGCTCCCAAGTGACAATTATGTTCCAGGATTGGTATCAGAAGCATTTGTCAGGCGTACCTTACAACCATTAGAAGGACTGCATGTATGGGGGTTAAGTGAGAAGGCCTACCCCTATTCGGGTATATCCAATTTGGCTGTCTTTCCCCACCTCCGTAGCTGGAGTGGCGAACAAGTAGAGACCCTAGCCTTAGTGTGTCCCCCACTGGACTGTATGATGGTGTCCCTTTGTTGATTGGAACAAATGCTCACATGTTGGAAGGCTGGCACAGTTGTGTTATGAAAAACAGGGGTCAAAGACTAGTAGAGCTTTAAGAGTTCCGGCTTTAATTAAGAAGGCCTATGAGGCACAGAGAGATGCTGAAAAACAGAACCAGAGGAACCGGTTTGAATTGTATGGAAGAAGGATCCTGAGTCTCTGATCCTGGCGCCAAATGCCCAGTGTACCTTACAGGAGAAGTCCGTATCAGAAAGGATGTTAAGAATAAAATATTAATGTTGGATGCACCGGCGATGGAAAATTGCCAGAGGGACTGCTGGTCAAGCCTAGTATTTTGCCCGCTAGAGCCCATGCTTATGCCAGAAGGGTAATGGTCCAAGTTCATAATGTGTCTGAAAGAGACATTCGAGTAAACAGAGGTTGCATCCTGGCTAATGTGCATTAGTGCAGACACTGCAGTGCTACAACAACAAGAGTTCAGGAAGAATGACAGATAACATACAAACTTGTTTGATTTGTGACTCCCGCTGCCAGCTGAATGGAAAGTGAGGATCAGTGAGAAGCTTGCCCAGAGAGACCAGGTGTTTTCTTTAAAGGAATGGGATGTAGGATGCGTGCAAGGAGCTGAGCACAATATCCGGCTGCATGCAAAGACCATTTCGTGAGAGGTCTCGGCGCCTGGCACCTGCTGACATAGATGATGTGAGGCAGCATCTGCAAGAGATGTTAGCTGCTGGTGTAATACAAGAATCCAAGCCCTTATGCTTCCCCATTGTGTAGTGAGGAAAAAGAATGGAACAGTAAGGATGTGTGTGGATTATCGCACCTTAAACCGTGGACTATCCTGATCAGTACACTATGCCCGCATTCAGGATGCTTTGGACTGCCTAAGCAGGAGCAAGTGGTTCTCTGTGGGATCTCTCATGATGGGTACTACCAGATCCCGATGGCTGAGGACCGTGAAGGCGGCCTTTATCTGTCCGGCTAGCCTACTGAATTCATGAGGATGCCTCAAGGGATTTCAGGTGCCCCAGCCACTTTTCAGCGATTGATGGAGGCGTGCAGTGGGGACATGAACTTACTAGAGTGCCTGGTATACCTAGATGATGTTATTGTGTTTGGCAGCTCACTGGAGGAACATGAGAGCAGATTATTTAAGGTATTGGACCGACTGGAGGACTTTGGCCTAAACTGTCCATTGATAAGTGTCAATTCTTTCAAACATCAGTAAAGTATGTGGGACACATAGTATCCACGAGGAATAGAGACCGGCCAAGTAAAGTTGAGGCCTTGACCACCTGCACAGCCAAAATCTAAAGAACTGCAAAGATTCCTGGGATTCTGTGGTTATTATATTACTTCATCAAGGACTATTCAAGGTGATCCGCCTTTACTTAACCTTACTCAAGGGTATCCCCAACCCACAAAAATACAAAAGTCAAGCGTCCTCAAGACTGAAAGAGTGTATTTTCATCCAGTGAAGTATTTGGGGCCCGCTGGACTCCCTGATTGTGAGACTGCTTTTCATGAGATCATATATCAACTTACCCATGCTCCAGTGCTGGCCTATGCCGATCCAAGAAAACCTTACGTCCTGCACACTGATGCTAGCTTGCAAGGGTTGGGGGCTGTGTTGTACCAAGACACGAGAATGGCCTGAGACCAGTGGCCTTTGCCAGTAGAAGCCTGACCCCATCCGAAAAGAACTATCCTGTACATAAGTTAGAGTTCCTAGCTTTGAAGTGAGCTATTGTTGACCAATTCCATGAGTACTTATGTAGGGCTAAAATACTAGTAAAAACTGACAATAATCCTTTGACCTATATGCAGACCTCAGCTAAGTTGGATGCCACTGGCCATAGGTGGCTTTCTGCATTATCTACATATGACTATGCTCTGAATACCGAGCAGGTCTGAACCACATAGATGCTGATGCTCTCTCCGGGCCTGTTCCCCAGAATGATTGGGTCCGATTGGCAGAACCTGACATTCGGGCACTGTCTAGAGTTTGACAGGGAGGAACAAATGTCCCACAGACGCAGTGGACTGCATAGTCAGATTGCTTGGGACCCTCTGAGAATTGCATACCTGCCTTATTGCCACTTTTCTGCAATAGACATTGGTGCACTGCCTCCAACTGGACAATGACAGTATTCGGCGGGCTCAATCCAGCGATCCTATGATCAAATCAGCTTTAGAAGCCCTCTATGCAGGAAAAGATGTGTCCAAATTCCGCTCCACTGATTTGAGAACTGCACTGTTATACAAAGAAGGTCCTAAGTTGAAACTGAATCAATAAACTGTTATACAGAGAAACAGTAGACAGAGGGACAAGTAGACAAACAACAACTAGTCTGCCCACTGCCTTTGAGACTCAGTATTGAGGTCCTTGCACAACCACATGGGGCACCTTGGTATAGACAGAACACTTGACTTGGTGAGATCCAGATTCTATTGGCCTAAGATGGGGGCTGATGTGGAGCAACACATACGAACTTGTAGTAAGCTGCTTACAGAGACTTTGCCAGAGGGCTGCCCCTTGTTAACATAACCACCAGTGCACCCATGGAGCTGGTCTGTATTGATTTTCTGAGTTTGGAGTCAGATCAAAGAAATATCAGTAATGTGCTGGTGGTCACTGACCATTTCACGAGATATACCCTTAAGCTTTCCCCACCAAAGACCAGAAAGCATCCACTGTAGCAAAGTACTCGTAGAAAACTTTTTGTTCACTATGGGGCTCCACAAAGAATCCATTCTGATCAAGGGAGAGACTTTGAGAGTCGTCTGATCAAAGAGATGCTTTCTCTGTGGGGAGTAAGAAAGTCCAGAACCACTCCTTACCACCCCAGGGGACCCACAGCCTGAGCGTTTCAACGCACTTTGCTAGATATGCTGAGCACCCTGCACCCAAAGGACAAGCCTAGATGGAGCCAACAAATTAGCACCCTGGTACATGCTTATAACTGCACCAAAAGTGATGCCACTGGGTTCTCCCCTACCGCCTGATGTTTGGAAGAAGCTCATCTACCGGTAGATGTGTGTTTTGGGGTCTCTCCTGATGGGGTTCAAGCTGACAACTATTTACAGTATGTGCAAAAGTTAAAGCCCAGCTAACTCATAGTGCCAACTGGCTCAAACCATGGCTGCCAAAGAAATCTGGCCAACAAAGAAAGGTATGATAAAAGGTGAAAGCACAGGAACTCCAGGAGGAGATCGGGTATTGCTAAGAAATCTGGGACTGCATAGCAAACACAAGATTGCTGACAGATGGCACCATCTCCCTCACATTGTAGTGGGCAAACTAGATGATCTGCCAGTGTACAAAGTAAGGCCTGAGAACAATTCAAAAGATGTAAAAACAATGCATAGAAATCATTTACTACCCATTGGACAAATCCCTGATTGAGTCTGAGCCCCCAGAAGATGCCCCTCTGGACCAGTGACTAGAGCTGCTGCTAAGAAAAGATCAAGAAGTCTGCACCTACAGAAGCAGAGTTAAAGTGTTCCCCTGCACAAGTCCCAGTTGAGCATGACTGTCAGTCCATATCAGAAGAAAGTAGAGTGACTTTGAATACTATCCTTCTTACGAACTGAGTCAATTGTTTGAGGGCAATCCTAGTCAATACTGGAGACAAAGCTGGGCCTTCTGGACTGTCTATGCTAGCTTCATCCCTGGAGCCAATGCTCCCAGAAAGTGAAGTGCAAAGCATCAGATCAGATGAAATGGAATCATTGTGCATGGTTGAACTGTTTGAGCTTTCAGGGAGAAAATGATAGATTAGGGGCAGACTGGTGATACACCGAACAAGAAGAGTATTTTGAGTGCCCTGACAGTCCACTGCCAGTGTCTGAAAGCTCTCCATGCGAGCCAAATGTTGTGGACTCAGAAACTGTAACTCCTGGAGCTGAAAGTGCCCCAAGTTCTAGCCTCTCTACCCCATGGAACTCCCCTGACAAGTGAGAACAATGCTGAAAATGAGGCTCAGAGTGCAGAGACTGTAACAGCTCCCCTAGAAAGACTGGTGAGCTGTAAAGCCTGTGGTGCACCTCAGTTATGATTCCCTGGGCGACCAGTGGACCTGCCTCTCAATGTTGTCCATAAAGGGTGTATGTGTCCCGAGGCTCATTGCCCAAACTGAGCGTTAGTGCTAACTCAAAGTTACTTGTGTTGCCGTCTAAGTATGGTGCCTTACCCCGTCCAGCCCAAAGGTAACTGATAGGGAAGGTCCCTCTCTTCAGGTTTCATGTACAAGAGGTAATAACTTGGATTGTTATGGTACAATGTGTGTTTATACTGTGTAAGTGACGTACTGCAATGTTTCAGAAATGGTTCTTGGTAAAATGATGTATTGACTGATGATTACATGTGTGAGCCTAATGCAAATGTATATAGTTGCAGTTGAAACTTATGGGTGCTTGTAGCCTTGAATGAAAGCTTTCCCAAACCAGGAAGGGTGTAACCCCTGCAAATAGAGAGTTCCCAAAAGACTTCCAGGAGCTTGCTTGAATGCTCCAAGCCTGAATGGTGTTTGGCGTTTAAGCCATTTATCAGTAGTGTTTTTAGAACCTCTGGTACTGTCTCTTTAAGAGCTGTCTGCTTGCAGACATAATTAATTAGTATGGGGGACTTGTGTTTCTTTGATTGAGTACCACTCAAGCTGCTGCAATTCACCCATTTTTGCAGTCACTAAGTGCAAAGGGAACCTGTCTGAAAGATTGTAACTGATTGCCAGAAATCATTTACAGTAATAATAAAATTACAGTTTGTCTAACCTGCTTTCTTTGCAGTCAGAACTGTCTGCCTAGTTCCCCATTCTGGTTTGAACTGCTGAACTGGACCAATCAGTGTGGGTAAACTAGCTCTAAAATGATGCCTTGGACGAATCAGAACTTGGGACTCATAATCTGAGCCAGCCACAAGAGGATTGTATGGGCGAGTGACTCTGGGAGATGTAGTTTAGACTTGATTGCCTTTTGGACCAACAGCAGCAGTCTATTGTGAGTGACAGCCAATCCAGTCAAGAACTGGGAGGAACTCAAAGGAAGTGCCGGTTTTTGTCTGTTGGGAGTTTCAGTTGAGATCTGAAAGTGAGGGAAAGAAACCCTGTGCTCCTTCAGTGCACAGTTTCAGTCAAACGTGTGCAAGGCCCAGAGTTCGGTCTACAACATGTAACTGCTTGTTAGGACTGAATCGTCCTGTGAAAAGAATCAAGGATCTCTGAAGAGTAGAAACCAGGCTCACCTGTAGAAGACTGAAGAAATTGTTGAATTACACTCGGTCTGTCAGGAACTGAATCTGCTGTGTGTTCTCCTGGTTATTGTGCAGTAATTGCGATTGGGATACAGATGCAGCCTGCCTGGTATCGTGCTTTTTTTTTTTTTTACCATATAAATGTGTAGGAGTCTCTGGAGATCAAAAGTAGCCCTGCTGACATTGAAGGACCATATCTTCTTTGGAGGTCGTGAGTACTAATTAGGGGTCGCTCCTGTTGGTGCCACATTAAATCCAAATGGAATTACTGTACTGCTGACTGTTTAATTTTCCTTTTCTCTGTGTGAAAGGGCCCCTACCAGCTGCCACGGTTTGGACTAGCCACTAGGGCCTGGGTACCCAGGGACAGTAACTGGTAGGGATAGGCCTGTGCACAGAGCCATAAATAGATAGTAAAGTGATAAGCTAATTAACCTGATTTCCCCTGTCCTTGTTATATCCCCTAAATAAATCAGAGCTGTTTGTTTCAACAAAGTTATACTGCCTGAGGTATTTGTCTATGTTAAAGTACTGTACTGTGATTGTTGCACTGTATCTTATTTTACAGGATGTCCAGTGCCTAGAACCAGCCTTGGGGTAAGTGTATACTGTGAAGGTAATTCTGCTATATTGTGTGGGCCACTAGTGGGAAGAAAGGGTTGCAGTGTCCCAGAGGGCTGGACCAAGTAAGTTTAACTATTGCAAACCCTGACCTCTGGGTGGAGGCACCGCCATTGGATCCAGGCCCTCAACCTGTTAGTGGCAAATCAGGCAGGGGTAGTAGCCCCTGGGATAGCGCCATCTAGGGGTTACACTGGATAGTGCTGAACTGGTGATTGCGGACAAAAGTGAAGTATGAGGAGCCAGCACCTGTTGCTAACTAGGTGTGTTGACACACTGAGCGTGAAATAAACAAACTATTACTATGGTAAAGAGACCGCTTGAAAGATCGAGACAACTTAGCTATGCTTATGTAAAATTCACTTAAAAACTACATAGCAAATATAACAAAGAACAGAATTTGCAAGCATATTAATGGAAATGTGTGCTGTCTGATAGATCTGAGCTGCTGAAATGAGAACGGAACTGCTTTAATTAAGCTGCAAATGAACCCTTATCAAATAAAGAAAAAAAGTAACCTCCAAGGCTTACTTGCTTGCTTTTCTCATTTAGTTTTAATCCCTACATTACTTCATTCATTTTACAAGACTGTGCAAAAATAGAGACATTCAACATTCTCAGTGTCTTAAGCATGATTATGTAGATATTTTCAAAGCTCGCCTGGATTGTTCAATACCTGCCTGCTCCGCTCAAGGTACTCAGTGGTGGGTGTATTAACTATCTGTTGCTGCATACCTTAAGAAATTCAGCTTTGCAGTACTGATTGTGCCTGTCTGTCCAGTGACAGGAAAGGTTAGAGTTGAAACCAGGTAAAGCCCTCCACCTTTTTAGTTAGTGTGGCAGTTTCACTTACTAGTGCTACTGCACTCCCCAGTAAACAGCTGTATCGTTATGCAGTACAGTTCCCCAGGGTAACCCACCTGGGGTAACATCCTATTTACAGTGGGTACTGCTAGTACCCAATTATACAACTAGAACTGACAGACAGGGAGGTTAAATGATTTGATACAAAGTCGCACAGTGGGTGGTAGGATTTGAATCTGGGTCTCCTGGTTCCCAAGCCTCTGTTCTAAGCACCAGTGGTACTTAGATAGTATCCACCAGGATTAGATACAGGTGGATACCACCATCCTCAATTGGCATCCGATCATTAATCCAGTTGTAACCCCCTGCAAATGGGGGTTCCCAAAAGACTTCAGGAGCTTGCTTGAATGCTCCAAGCCTGAATGGTGTTTGGCGTTTAAGCCATTTATCAGTGAGTGTTTTAGAACCTCTGGTACTGTCTTTAAGAGCTGTCTGCTTGCAGACATAATTAGTTGTATGGGGACTGTGTGTTTCTTTGATTGAGTACCACTCAAGCTGCTGCCAATTCACCCCATTTTGCAGTCACTAGAGTGCAAAGGAACCTGTCTGAAAGATGTAACTGATTGCCAGAAATCATTTACAGTAATAATAAAATTACAGTTTGTCTAACCTGCTTTCTTTGCAGTCAGAACTGTCTGCCTAGTTCCCATTCTGGTTTGAACTGCTGAACTGGACCAATCAGTGTGGGGTAAACTAGCTCTAAAATGATGCCTTGGACGAATCAGAACTTGGGACTCATAATCTGAGCCAGCCACAAGAGGATTGTATGGGCAGTGACTCTGGGAGATGATTAGACTTCGTGCCTTTTGGACCAACAGCAGCAGTCTATTGTGAGTGACAGCCAATCCAGTCAAGAACTGGGAGGAACTCAAAGGAAGTGCCGGTTTTGTCTGTTGGGAGTTTCAGTTTGAGATCTGAAAGTGAGGGAAAGAAACCCTGTGCTCCTTCAGTGCACAGTTTCAGTCAAAAAAGCGTGTACAAGGCCACAGTTCCGGTCTACAACTTGTGTAACTGCTTGTTAGGACTGAATCCGTCCTGTGAAAAGAATCAAAGGATCTCTGAAGAGTAGAAACCAGGCTCACCCTGTAGAAGACTGAAGAAATTGTTGAATTACACTCGGTCTGTCAGGAACTGAATCTGCTGTGTGTTCTCCTGGTTATTGTGCAGTAATTGCGATTGGGATACAGATGCAGCCTGCCTGGTATAGTGCTTTCTTTTTTACCATATAAATGTGTGAGGAGTCTCTTGGAGATCAAAAGTAGCCCTGCTGACATTGAAGGACCATATCTTCTTTGGAGTCGTGAGTACTAATTAAGGGTCGCTCCTGTTGAATTGCCACATTAAATCCAAATGGAATTACTGTCTACTGACTGTTTAATTTTCCTTTTCTCTGTGTGAAAGGGCCCTACCAGCTGCCACGGTTTGGACTATGCCACTAGGGCCTGGGTACCCAGGGACAGTAACTGGTAGGGAATAGGCCTGTACACAGAGCCATAAATAATAGTAAAGTGATAAGCTAATTAACCTGATTTCCCCTGTCCTTGTTATATCCCTAAATAAATCAGAGCTGTTTGTTTCAACAAAGTTATACTGCCTGAGGTATTTGTCTATGTTAAGTACTGTACTGTGATTGTTGCACTGTATCTTATTTTACAGGATGTCCGGTGCCTGAACCAGCCTTGGGGTAGTGTATACTGTGAAGGTAATTCTGCTATATTGTGTGGGCCACTAGTGGGAAGAAAGGGGTTGCAGTGTCCCAGAGGCTGTGACCAAGTAAGTTTAACTATTGCAAACCCTGACCTCTGGGTGGAGGCACCCAGCCATTGGATCCAGGCCCCTCAACCTGTTAGTAGCAAATCAGGCAGGGGTAGTAGCCCTGGGATAGTACCATCTAGGGTACATTTTGGAGCTCACCGCTGGGATTGTGTGTCCTCTAGTGGCCATATTTACAAACCACTGTTAAGGAAAAAAATAAATAAATAAATAAATGGGTACCCGACAGAGTGGCTGTGCACGCTGGTGGAGTGGTGTACTGGGAGAGATCGACCCCAAAATGCTATGCTTATCCTGGACATCCCCTGGTATCAATCAGGACACTGTGCAGGGAGTACTTTCCAAGGTGGAAGGTTTACAAAATCCTGTGGTGGTGGGTAGCACGCTAATCTGCTCACCCACACTTTCCTGGCCTAGTAGAGTTTAAGGATCCCATAGATAGCTCCAAAGTACCACAGACCATTACCCCAGAGGAGCCTCACTGCTTGGAGAGTGATAACTAAGGACAGTAAGAGCCGGGGAAATGAGCCCCACCACTATCTGAAACTTTGAGGAGAAATTTGCTAAATGGTTGCTGGAGAAGGGAAAACTGTGAGGACTTGAAGAAACTATTCTTGCCACCTGGGGTGTTCCTCCCCAACACCTCTCCTGCTCCAGTACCGCCATGTGGTGGCTGAACCAATGCAGACTCCTATTTCTGCACCTGCCATTAGTCACGACTCTTACGAAGGTTGAGGATCTTCTCTGGCACCCTCCCACCCCAAGGGAGGATGACTGGGAGACCTGGATGAACTATGTTCCCCCAAGTGCTAGAATGGCAATGCTGGAGCCAGCGAAGAGGTTAGTGAGGAGCCTCCGAGGTCCTGCCTGGCTACCATCCGTGCTAAGCAGACCAGTAACCTGAGCGACTGCAAGACCTATCTTGAGGCCTTGGAGAATGTGTATGGGGCCCAGATTCTGATGAGGACCTATGGTGGAGAGTAAGAAATACACAACAGTACCAAGGGAGTTGTTGTCTGTGTATGTCTCTCGGCTGGAAAAATTGTTGCAAGAATGCCTCAGAAAGGAGTAGTTTGCCAGCGATTGAACTGGACCGAACCAGACTGGACAGAATCCTTAAGTCTGCCCCTTCTCAGAACTGCTGTTGCTTCAGATTCGCCTAGCAAATCGACTGGAATCCCACCCTCCTATGATGAGTTAATGAGAAATTAGGAGTTGAGAAAGGCGACCTCGGGAGGACCTGCACCAATAGCTGTGGCTATGACCAGTGACTGAGGGTGGCCATCAAGTGAGTTCAGGGGCAGAGGTTGGCAGTCAATGAGTGCTCTGATAAGGAAAAGATATGCCACAATGGGGTGAACTGTTAGAGAGATCCGAGAATTCAAAACAGTCCCTTTATGAACCACGCCTGCAAATACGGGCCCGACCTATATCCGACTGCATCTGCTATGGGGTGAGGATACCCACCCATGTATCTCCTGCTGATAACAGCTCGAACTCGATTCCTTGACCATGGAAGTGGAGAAACTGGCGAGATGTCTCAAATGCTTATCTTGCCCCAGAACAGAGATGGCACCAAGGTTTCCAGTTAGTAATACCCGCCCTGGCTCCCAATGTGGCACCTCGGCCAGCTCAAACTCCAAAAGTATGTTTTGCTATAATTGTGGGAAGGATGGGCACATGAAAGAAATGCCAATCCCCAAAGACACTGACAAAGTTGCATATAGGCTACAAGGAGAGCTTGGAGAACAAATCAGTGGTTAGAGGTGCAAAAATGATCCAGTGAGGGCACCAAAATGCTAATTCACGTCCTTTTGTGGCAAGGTCAGTTGCCAGGCCCCCTACCGCCTCTCAGACTGGTCCAGAATAGTAGGTCCCTCCATGGAGACCACTGTAAAGGTAAATGGAGTGTCTACAAGAGCTGTATTAGACAGTGGCTCCCAAGTGACAATTATGTTTCAAGATTGGTATCAGAAGCATTTGTCAGGCGTACCTTACAACCATTAGAAGGACTGCATGTATGGGGTTAAGTGAGAAGGCTACCCCTATTCTGGGTATATCCGAATTTGGCTGTCTTTCCCCACCTCCGTGGCTGGGTGGCGAACAAGTAGAGACCCTAGCCTTAGTGTGTCCCCCACTGGACTGTATGATGGTGTCCCTTTGTTGATTGGAACAAATGCTCATATGTTCAGAAGGCTGGCACATTTGTGTTATGAAAAACAGGGGTCAAAGACTAGTAGAGCTTTAAAGTTCGGCTTTAATTAAGAAGGCCTATGAGGCACAGAGATGCTGAAAATATAGAACCAGAGGAACGGTGGAATTGTATGGAAGAAGGATCCTGAGTCTCTGATCCTGGCACCAAATGCCCAGTGTACCTTACAGGAGAGGTCCGTATCAGAAAGGATGTTAAGAATAAAATATTAATGTTGGATGCACCAGCGATGGAAAATTGCCAGAGGGACTGCTGTCAAGCCTAGTATTTTGCCGCTAGAGCCCATACTTATGCCAGAAGGGTAGTGGTCCAAGTTCATAATGTGTCTGAAAGAGACATTGAGTAAATAGAGGTTGCATCCTGGCTAATGTGCATTGTGCAGACACTGCAGTGCTACCCAGCAAGAGTTCAGGAAGAATGACAAATGCGCCACAACTGATTGATTTGGCAACTCCCGCTGCCAGCTGAATGGAAAGTGAGGATCAGTGAGAAGCTTGCCCAGAAGACCAGGTGTTTTCTTTAAAGGAATGGGACGTAGGATGCGTGCAAGGAGCTGAGCACAATATCCGGCTGCATGGCGAAAGACCATTTACGTGAGAGGTCTAAGCGCTGGCACCTGCTGATATAGATGATGTGAGGCGGCATCTGCAAAGAGATGTTAGCGGCTGGTGTAATACAAGAATCAAAGCCCTTATGCTTCCCCATTGTGGTAGTGAGGAAAAAGAATGGGACAGTAAGGATGTCGTGGATTATCGCACACTTAAACGTGGACTATCCCTGATCAGTACACAATGCCCGCATTCAGGATGCTTTGGACTGCCTAAGCGGGAGCAAGTGGTTCTCTGTGCTGGATCTCCGCCGGTGGGTACTACCAGATCGATGGCTGAAGGGACCGTGAGAGAGACAGCCTTTGTCTGTCCGCTTGGCTTCTATGAATTCATAGGGATGCCTCAAGGGATTCAGGTGCCCCAGCCACTTTTCAGCGATTGATGGGCGTGCAGTGGGGACATGAACTTACTAGGTGCCTGGTATACCTAGATGATGTTATTGTGTTTGGCAGCTCACTGGAGGAACATGAGAGCAGATTATTTAAGGTATTGGATCGACTGGAGGACTTTGGCCTTAAACTGTCCATTGATAAGTGTCAATTCTTTCAAACATCAGTAAAGTAAGTAGGACACATAGTATCCACCGAGGAATAGAGACCGACCCAAGTAAAGTTGAGGCCTTGACCACCTGGCACAGCCAAAAATCTAAAGAACTGCAAAGATTCCTGGGATTCTGTGGTTATTATCGGCGTTTCATCAAGGACTATTCAAGAGTGATCCGCCCTTACTTAACCTTACTCAAAGGGTATCCCCAACCCACAAAATACCAAAGTCAGCGTCCCTCAAGACTGAAAGAGTGTATTTTCATCCGAGTGAAGTATTTAGGGCCCGCTGGACTCCTGATTGTGAGACTTTACTTTTCATGAGATCATATATCAACACCCATGCTCCAGTGCTGGCCTATGCGATCCAAGAAAACCTGACGTCCTGCACACTGATGCTAGCTTGCAGGGTTGGGGCTGTGTTGTACCAAACACGGAATGGCCTGAGACCAGTGGCCTTTGCCAGTAGAAGCCTGACCCCATCCGAAAGAACTATCCTGTACATAAGTTAGAGTTCCTAGCTTTGAAGTAGGCTATGTTGACCAATTCTATGAGTACTTATATGGGGCTAAAATACTAGTAAAAACTGACAATAATCCTTTGACCTATGTGCAGACCTCAGCTAAGTTGGATGCCACTGGCCACAGGTGGCTTTCTGCATTATCTACATATGATATGCTCTCGAATACCGAGCAGGTCTGAACCACATAGATGCTGATGCTCTCTCCGAGGCCTGTTCCCCAGAATGATTGGGTCCGATTGGCAGAACCTGACATTGGGCACTCTACGGAAGTTTGACAGGAGGAACAAATGTCCCGACAGACGCAGTGGACTGCATAGTGGATTACTTGGGACCCTCGAGAATTGCATACCCTGCTGCTTATTGCCACTTTTCTGCAATAGACATTGGTGCGCACTACCTCAGCTGGACAATGACAGTGGTGACGCGGGCTCAATCCCAGCGATCCTATGATCAAATCAACTTTAGAAGCCCTCTATGCAGGAAAAGATGTGTCAAATTCATCCCCACTGATTTGAGAACTGCACTGTTATACAAAGAAGGTCCTAAGTTGAAACTGATCAATAAACTGTTATATAGAGAAACAGTAGACAGAGGGGACAAGTAGACAAACAACAACTGGTGCTGCCCACTGCCTTTCGAGACTCAGTATTGAGGTCCTTGCACAACCACATGGGGCACCTTGGTATAGACAGAACACTTGACTTGGTGAGATCCAGATTCTATTGGCCTAAGATGGGGGCTGATGTGGAGCAACACTCTACGAACTATAATGCTGCTTACAGAGAAGCTTTGCCCCAAGAGGCTGCCCCTTGTTAACATAACCACCAAGTGCACCCATGGAGCTGGTCTGTATTGATTTTCTGAGTTTGGAGTCAGATCAAAGAAATATCAGTAATGTGCTGGTGGTCACTGACCATTCACGAGATATGCCCAGCTTTCCCCACAAAGACCAGAAAGCATCCACTGTAGCCAAAGTACTCGTAGAAAACTTTTTGTTCACTATGGGCTCCACAAAGAATCCATTCTGATCAAGGGAGAGACTTTAGTCGTCTGATCAAAGAGATGCTTTCTCTGTGGGGAGTGAGAAAGTCCAGAACCACTCCTACCACCCCAGAGACCCACAGCCTGAGCGTTTCAACCGCACTTTGCTAGATATGCTAGGCACCCTGCACCCAAAGGACAAGCCTAGATGGAGCCAACAAATTAGCACCCTGGTACATGCTTATAACTGCACCAAAAGTGATGCCACTGGGTTCTCCCCTACCGCCTGATGTTTGGAAGAAGGCTCGACTACGGTAGATGTGTGTTTAGGGTCTCTCCTGATGGGGTTCAAGCTGACAACTATTTACAGTATTTGCAAAGTTAAAGGCCCAGCTAACTCATGCGTACCAACTGGCTCAAACCATGGCTGCCAAAGAAATCTGGCCAACAAAGAAGGTATGATAAAGGTGAAAGCACAGGAACTCCAGGAGGAGATCGGGTATTGCTAAGAAATCTGGGACTGCATGGCAAACTCAAAGATTGCTGACAGATGGCACCATCTCCCTCACATTGTAGTGGGCAAACTAGATGATCTGCCAGTGTACAAGTAAGGCCTGAGAACAATTCAAAGATGTAAAAACAATGCATAGAAATCATTTACTACCCATTGGACAAATCCTGATTGAGTCTGAGCCCCAGAAGATGCCCCCTCTGGACCAGTGACTAGAGCTGCTGCTAAGAAAAGATCAGAAGTCTGCACCTACAGAAGCAGAGTTAAAGTGTTCCCCTGCACAAGTCCCAGTTGAGCATGACTGTCAGTCCATATCAGAAGAAAGTGAGAGTGACTTTGAATACTATCCTTCTTCGAACTGAGTCAATTGTTTGAGGCAATCCCTAGTCAATACTGGAGACAAAGCTGGGCCTTCTGGACTGTCTATGCACTAGCTTCATCCCTGGAGACAATGCTCCCAGAAAGTGAAGTGCAAAGCATCAGATCAGATGAAATGGAATCATTGTGCATGGTTGAACTGTTTGAGCTTTCAGGGAGGAAAATGATAGATTGGGGCAGACTGGTGATACACCCGAACAAGAAGAGTATTTTGAGTGCCCTGACAGTCCACTGCCAGTGTCAAAGCTCTCCATCGCGAGCCAAATGTTGTGGACTCCAGAAACTGTAACTCCTGGAGCTGAAAGTGCCCCAAGTTCTAGCCTCTCTACCCCCATGGAGACTCCCCTGACAAGTGAGAACAATGCTGAAAATGAGGCTCAGGTGCAGAGACTGTAACAGCTCCCCCTAGAAGACTGGTCGAGGCTGTAAAGCCTGTGGGTGCACCTCAGTTATGATTCCCTGGGCGGCCAGTGGACCTGCCTCTCAATGTTGTCCATAAAGGGTGTATGTGTCCCAGGCTCATTGCCCAAACTGGCGTTAGTGCTAACTCAAGTTACTTGTGTTGCCCTCTAAAGTATGGTGCCTTGCCCGTCCAGCCCCAAGGTAACTGATAGGGAAGGTCCCTCTCTTCAGGTTTCATGTACAAGAGTAATAACTTGAGTTATGGTACAATGTGTGTGTTATACTGTGTAAGAGTAGCGTACTGCAATGTTTCAGAAATGGTTCTTGGTAAAATGATGTATTGACTGATGATTACATGTGTGAGCCTAATGCAAATGTATATGGTTGCAGTTGAAACTTATAGGGGTACTTGCTTGCAGCAGACGTCAAGCTTTTCCCAAACCAGGAAGGTGTAACCCCCTGCAAATGGGGTTCCCAAAGACTTCAGGAGCTTGCTTGAATGCTCCAAGCCTGAATGGTGTTTGGCGTTTAAGCCATTTATCAGTAGTGTTTTAGAACCTCTGGTACTGTCTCTTTAAGAGCTGTCTGCTTACAGACATAATTAGTTGTATGGGGGACTGTGTGTTTCTTTGATTGAAGTACCACTCAAGCTGCTGCCAATTCACCCCATTTTGCAGTCACTAGGGTGCAAAGGAACCTGTCTGAAAGATGTAACTGATTGCCAGAAATCATTTACAGTAATAATAAAAGTACAGTTTGTCTAACCTGCTTTCTTTGCAGTCAGAACTGTCTGCCTAGTTCCCCATTCTGGTTTTGAACTGCTGAACTGGACCAATCAGTGTGGGGTAAACTAGCTCTAAAATGATGCCTTAGACCGAATCAGAACTTGGGACTCATAATCTGGAGCCAGCCAGAGGATTGTATGGGCAGTGACTCTGGGAGATGTAGTTTAGACTTGATCCTTTTTGGACCAACAGCAGCAGTCTATTGTGAGTGACAGCCAATCCAGTCAGAACTGGGAGGAACTCAAAGGAAGTGCCGGTTTTTGTCTGTTGGGAGTTTCAGTTTGAGATCTGAAAGTGAGGAAAGAAACCCTGTGCTCCTTCAGTGCACAGTTTCAGTCAAAAAAAGCGTGTACAGGCCCAGAGTTCCGGTCTACAACTTGTAACTGCTTGTTAGGACTGAATCCGTCCTGTAAAAGAATCAAAGGATCTCTGAAGAGTAGAAACCAGGCTCACCCTGTGAAGACTGAAGAAATTGTTGAATTACACTCGGTCTGTCAGGAACTGAATCTGCTGTGTGTTCTCCTGGTTATTGTGCAGTAATTGCAGATTGGGATACAGATGCAGCCTGCCTGGTATAGTGCTTTCTTTTTTTTACCATATAAATGTGTGAGAGTCTCTTGGAGATCAAAAGTAGCCCTGCTGACATTGAAGGACCATATCTTCTTTGGAGTCGTGAGTACTAATTGGAGTACGCTCCTGTTGAATTGCCACATTAAATCCAAATGGAATTACTGTACTGCTGACTGTTTAATTTTCCCTTTCTCTGTGAAAGGGCCCTACCAGCGTTGCTTTGGACTAGCTACTAGGGCCTGGGTACCCAGGACAGTAACTGGTAGGGATAGGCCTGTGCACAGAGCCATAGGTAGATAGTAAAGTGATAAGCTAATTAACCTGATTTCCCCTGTCCTTGTTATATCCCCTAAATAAATCAGAGCTGTTTGTTTCAACAAAGTTATACTGCCTGAGGTATTTGTCTATGTTAAAGTACTGTACTGTGATTGTTGCACTGTATCTTATTTTACAGGATGTCCCGGTGCCTGAACCAGCCTTGGGGGTAAGTGTATACGTGAAGGTAATTCTGCTATATTGTGTGGGCCACTAGTGGGAAGAAGGGGGTTTGCAGTGTCCCAGAGGGCTGTGACCAAGTAAGTTTAACTATTGCAAACCCTGACCTCTGGGTGGAGGCACCCGCCATTGGATCAGGCCCTCAACCTGTTAGTGGCAAATCAGGCAGGGGTAGTAGCCCTGGGATAGTGCCATCTAGGGGTTACACAGTCTTCTTGGATCCCAGATTGATTCTATCGGGGAGGGCATAGGATCCAATGGATCCAACAGCGTTCAGGGATCTGATGATTGGATTACAATTATCCGAAGGTCAGTGCAAAAGCTCTGACCCGTGCATCAAGACATCTGACCCCATCAACCAGGAATCGACATACAGGCTTGGATGGATGGGGTCAGATCCAGCATCAGATGGCGTGGCTATCAGTTGGAGGATGCTCAGACCCTGCAGAGCAGTATCCCAGCACCCCTATTGCACTTGCCTCCTGATTGCACTGGTCAAATTAAAGAAGATGAAACTGGGGGGGCCTAAATATTCAGGAGGGGTTGGAATCCCAGTGCTGTAATATTTATTAATTTCAGTTTGTTTACTGGGAAAAGCACAGTGAACCTGAGCTTGCTTCTAGGTGTGAACCAGGAGAGGGCAGGCTGCAGCATAACCTCTCGGAGATAACATCCTATTTACAGAGAAGTCCTGCTGGCATCTGGAAAGGGATGCTAGGAAGAAGAAATATCAAAATTATTTTTGTGTACAGTATGTCTCCAAACTGCTCCCATATTCTGAAGTCTCAATCCTAGTGCAAGGCATCATGGGTATGCAAATCCTCGTGCAAGTCAGGCCGACAAGGCTTCACCAGAACAGACATACGCCTTTTAAGCCAGCTTGTACATCTGGTGCAGTATAGGCTGAGAATGACAACATATAGACATGGTGTTTCTTTCAAGGGAGTGCAATAGCAGACAACAATGTACAGTGCCACAAGTGCAACTAACATAATTAAATGGAGCACAGGGAAGTTAAGTGATTTGCTCAGGGTCACACTTTTTATTTATTACCCTGATTTGTACTCACAATACCCAAGCTGAGGACGGATGGTAGATGTTCTTCTGGATTGCCAGGACAACAGGGCATGGAGACAAGGTCCTTGTGACTGGACCCACTGCAGTTGATAGCAAGCGTATTTAGTCAAGCTAAGCTGGGGTTTGCTTCCAGCTTCAGCACACAACAGGGGATTGGAAATAGCGATTCCCCACAAGCACTACGCACATTCATGTATGTAAAAGGAAAGTACTATACCAGGTAGGCTGCTCCTCGATCCGATCGCAATTACTGCAAAATACCGGGAGCACACACAGCAGCTTCAGTTCCTGACAGACCGAGCACGATTCAGCAATTTCTCTGGTCTTCTACAGGGTGAGCCTGGTTTCCACTCTTCAGACTTCCTTCTTTCTCCTCACTCTCAGATTCAGTCGAATTAGCACTTACAGCGGCTGCAGGCTGAACCTCAGGGTCTCTGCACGCTTCCCGATGAGAACTATACACATGAAGCACAGAACTCCTTCTCTCTTCACTGTCACAACTGATCTGATCTTTCCAATGACAGAGCAGGGCATTTCCTTTAGCTCCACACCATTCTGTTGTTTGGTTCGGCTGTCAGTCACAATAAAACTCCCTCTGTTGGTGGAAAAAGGCGCGAAGTCAAAACTGCATTTCCCAGAGTCACTGCCCATACAATCCCTTGTGGCTGGCTCAAAATTAAGAGTCCAAGTTCTGATTTGTCCACAGGCTCCATTTTAGGGTTCCTTAATCCAGTTGGCCCAGGACAGCAGTTCAGGACAAAATGAAAGCGCTACACTGAAACAGTGCATGCTAAAATATAGACAGGTTAGACAAACTACATTTTCTCAGTCACTCAATGATTTCTGGCAAACAGTTATATCTTTCAACAAGGGCTCCCTCTGCACATGTAGCGGCACAAGCGGAGTGAATTGGCAGCAGCAGTTTAGTGAGTTCAAGCATTAAATACACAGTCCCCAGTGCAAACTAATTAAGTCTGCAAGCAGACAGCTCTTAAAGAGACAGTACGTGGAGGCTCAAATGGCACTCACTTGGAACCACATTTAAACAGCTCAGACACCAAACACCGCCAGACTTGGAGCATTCAGGCAAGCTCCTGGAAGACTTTGGGAACCCCCCATTTGCAGGGGTTACATAATGATCTTCTTTTCTCCCATGCCCATACTGATAGCCTCCTCTCCCTCTTCCAGGGAGGCCAGGCTTCAACCCTTGGTCATCCACTCCTGCCCGCTGTCGTGATCTGATGCCTCTCCAGGCCATCAGGTGCCAGGGATACTAGGCTCTCGGGACCCAGTGACTGGTTTGTCACGCTGTGCTCTGATGATTCCTCTTCCTGCAACACAGTTTGAGCCTGCTGTCGATCTCAATTCAGTTTTGTCTTAGTTGGCGACAACCTTGGTGCACCAACTTGGTGCTCTTAGACGGTATCCACGGTGCCATCGCATGCCCTGTTGTAGTCGACACCTGTTTGCCCTCTTCAGGCTGCACCCTCCAGGAGCCATCAGTCCCTCTCGTCAAACCCTGAGCCAGAGGTGTGGCGCTGAGGAGGTGTACCATAATAATAATTAATAATAATAAACTTTATTTCAAAACCAAGATGCGTAACTATATTAAAATCACAGTATCAACAAACAAAGCGTCACAGCAGCAAACAATATAATCAAACTGAAATCATTCATTAATCATTCATTAATTAATCACCAAAAGCTTGGTACCACAGAAAGTTTTAGTGCATTGCTTAAACCCTCACGGTTGTGCACTCACTTAACCGCAAAGGTGAAAATTTCAAAGGGTAGGCGGCATACATAAGTGCTCTTGCCCCAGAAGATTTCAAACACACCCTTGGAATCTCTAGCAACCCCTCATCAGCTAGCGGAGCAATCGCTCAGGGCAGTAAGGGACAGAAGCTTTTTCAGATAGTCCGGCCCTGTCCATGTACTGCTTTAAAGTCAGAAGACCGACTTTAAAGGTGATCCACCACTGAACTGTCAGCCAGTGCAGTCCACGCAGCACCAGTGAAATATGACAGGACCGAGATGATCCTGTCAAAGCCAGGCTGCCGTGTTCTGCACCAGCTGCAGGCGGCGAATTTCCACCAGGTAGCCCTAGGTATAGGGAGTTGCAGTAGTCAAACTTGAGGTCAAAAGGCGTGGATCAGGGTAGGAAGGTCACGGATGGAACAAGGTGCTTAATCCTGGAGATGTTCCTCAGATAGTAAAGCGAGGATTTGATGACAGCTGACACCTGCGAATGCAGGGTCAGCCCTTATCAAAAATTATCCCCAGGTTTCGTACCCATTCAGAGGTCAGGAGTAGGCACGCCTCGAGAAAAGTCAGAGGGTGAGCCCACACCTGACCCCCTGTCCGACCTGGATCCACAACCAGTACCTCAGTCTTATCAGAGTTCAACTTCAACCAACTGGCATCCATCCACTGCTGGATTTTAGTGAGGCAGCTATTAAGACCGAGACAGCTCCATCCTGGTCGGGTGTGAAGAGAGGTGAGCTGGGTATCATCAGCATAGCAGTGAATCCTCAGCCCATACCTTCTTACTGTGTCTCGAGGGCAGCATATACACTATGAACAACATGGGGAAAGCACTGAGCCCTGGGAATAAACCCGGACACCACTCTCTGAGATCTTCCCGTGAGGAGCGATGTAAACCATCCGAGGACTGTACCTGACAGTCCGCAGATGAACCTCAGATGATCAAGCAGAACTCCATGGTCCACAGTGTCGAGCGCTGCTGAGAGATCCAAGAGGACCAGAATGGAATGGCTCTTCTGATCTCTAGCCATCAGGAGATCATTGAGCACCTGAACCAGTGCTGTCTCGGTACTATGCCTCTTTTGAAATCCAGACTGGAGGGTTCATAGATGTCATGGATGGTCAAATGGTCCTCCAGCTGAGTGGCCACTACTTTCTCAATCCCTTTCCTAAGAAGGGAAGGTTAGAGACTGGTCTATAGTTGGCAAGGCAGTCTGGGTCCAAGAAGCTTTCTTCAAGAGTGATGTCACCACCGCCTCTTTCAGTAAGCTTGAAACTCACCTGTCTCTAAGGAGCACCAAACTATCCGAGCTAGGACCGGACCGATGGAATCAGTGCAACCCACAATCAGAGAAGTAGGTCCCAGATCCAAACTACAGCATATAGGCGCACACTCTGGATGATCCGCATGACATCCATGAAAGTCGGTTGGACAAAGGTACTCCAAGAAATCTGAGGATCAGTGACCTCATGTTGGTCACAGCAACACCCATAGAGTGTGTTGGATGGAATACTGCCTGATGTCAGCCACCTGTGCATAAAACATCATGCAAGCTCATCACACTCTTCTTGCAAAAAGCTTTCCGGACTTGTAGATAGGCTGGGTTGCACAGTCTGTCCACAGTTGAACATCCAACCTTATCATCCCTGAGGAAGGAGGAGGAGGTATTTTCCTCAGACAGGTCTACTGTTTCTTCAGTGAGTGAGGACTCAGTGAAGCACACTCCAGGTCCTCCTGAGGACCCCACCTTCTTCAACATTATGAAGCAACTGTCTGCGGCTATGGGGTTCCTTACTGAGGAAGAGGATGCCACCAGAAAGGACCTGGTGGACTTTATGGAATTCCTTAATCTCCTCCAAAGTCATTCCTCCCATTTGCCAATGCTAAGGAATGCCACTACTACTGCCTGGCACTGCCCAGGCGTGGTTCATGCTATGCCCAGGAGGGCTGATAAGCTCTATCTTGCCCCCAGGTCCTGCCCTGTTATACTGCCCAGCCTGAGATCAATTCTGTGGTCATCAAAGTGGCTCATGATAAGTCTAAGGTGCCAAAACACCTCAGCTCCATTCCCCGACAAGGAATCTAGAATCTAGGCGGATCAACCTCTGGGTTAAAGGGTTTATGCCTCCTCCACTCTCTGGGACAACGGATTTGCAAATTACCTCTCACCCATATGGTCAAGTGTCAAAATACCATATGGAAAAAAGATGTGAGGGCTGCCCAGGCCCTTCCTGAGAGTTCCCAGAAACAGAAGGTTTTCAGTCCTCAGACCACTGAGGATATCAGTAAACACCTCCTCAGGGCCTTATATGATGTGTCAGACACTATTGCCAGGGCTACTGTCACTGGCATTTGCCTATATAGGCATGTCTGGCTGAGGGTATATGGTTTTGGCGGATATTCAGCAAAAGCGTTCTTAATGCCTTTCTGGGCTTGAAGCTCTTCTGACCTGATGTCCAAGACATCATCAGTGATTTATTATTGCCTGTGGTAGGGCCATCAAATCTGTCCACTCACTTTACCATACCCAGACCTGGAGCAGGCAGAGGCCACCCTTTCAGAAGGTGTCCCATAAATCTGGTTGGATTCAGACTCCAGGGTAAAATGAACCCCAGTTCTGCCTTTCCTGCCTGCTCCTCCTCAGGTTCTGCCACTAAACAACCCAGAGAAATGGGTCAGCCCATGTGGCTGCATCTGCCTCTATCTGACTCTCTGCCAGACCCCCTCTTCCAGTCCCTGGCCAAGAGGTGGTGGTGGAAGGTCGGTTATCCCTCCATCTCAGTCAGTAGAGAACCATAACCTTGGATGTGTGGATTCTTCAGATAATAGAGTGGTCACACTCTGGAGCTTCTAGAACAGCCTCCAGAGACTCCTCCGGTACCCTCCACCTACCTCCCAGACTATGCAGTGGTCCTTCGGGAGGTGCACACTTTCTGCAAAGGGCAATAGAACCAGTGCCTGGTGGCAGCAGAACCAGGATTTTATTCCAGGTTCTTCCTGGTCCCCAAGCGAACCAGGGATCTGAGGCCTGTTCTAGACTTCAACCTTGTCATCCAGTGCAAGAAGTTTTGCATTATCACTCTGCCAGGTCCGTTGCCCTGCTCAAACAGGGCAATTGACTGAGCTCCCTCAATATGCAGGACTCCTACCTGCAAATTTCAGTGCCCCCACACACACACAGAAGATTCTTTGGTTTCTTTTCAAAGCGAGCTCTGTCAGTTCAGAGTCTTGCCATTTAGCTTATCCTGTGCCTCAGGTCTTTACAAGATGCTTAACAGCGGTAGCTGCCACCCTTTGGAGGAGAGCTTGTATGTCTTCCCCGTTTGGATGACTGTCTCCTCAAAGCCCGTTCTGGGATAAGCTCCTAAGGACTTTGGAAGGCCTCAGTTGTTCCACTCCTGGACATTACTGTCAGCCTGCCAAAGTCCATTCTGATCCCCCAAAGGCTGCAGTACATAGGAGTGCATACCACAATATATACAGCTACCTCGCGTTAGAAGAAAATAATCCGCTACTAGGAACATTTATAAATATATTTTATTTTTAAACTTCTTAGTAGCACCCCCCAAATCACGCTACTAAGAAATTTTAAAAATAAAATATATTTATAAATGTTCTAGTAGTGGATTATTTTCTTCTTCTAATGATAGCGGTATATTATAGTATAGTAATAATGTAATTGATACGGCACCATGGGAGCTCTGAGGCCATAAGTTTGGTGATTCAAAGTACATAGGTGTGGTCCTGGACTCGGCACAAGGCAAGGCCTTCCAGCTGCCAGACAGAACAGAGTGCCTTATATCTCAGGCAGCTTATCCATGATGGTACACAATTTAGGGTGCAGAAATATGTCACCCAAATTATCATGGGTGACACTGTGCCACCCAACAGTTGCAGTGTAAAGCCCCATCTTGGAAACACTTAGGTTTTGTGGGACTTCACCCCTACCCCCAAAAATAAATATAACATCATCCGGGAGGGCATACCATGAAGGGCAGAGAAATTGTGGGGACACCCAGCAGGGTGTAATGATGCGGATGATCTAAAATCCATATCACCCTGTTACTCACACACTTGTTGCAGTCCCACATTACAGAGAAACATAGAAACATAGACTTTGATGGCAGATAAGGACCACTTGGCCCCTCAGTCTACCCATTTCCCTACCTATTTGATAGCTGCAGATCCTAGTTAACCAACAGCCTACTTCTTTCTCCACCCCCACCAGAATTGCGTTATGTCTGTTCCATGCATTTGTGAATTCCCCACTGTTTTGACCCATCCTCCTCAGGAAGGCCATTCCATGCATCCACCACCTTCTCCATAAAAAATGCTTCCTCACGTTGCCAGTCGTCCCCTCTATCTTCAAATTGTGCCCCTTGTTCTTGCACATCTCTTTTCTGAAAGATGCTACCCTCTGGACTTTGTTGATTCCTTGAGGTACTTGAATGTTTCTATCATGGCCCCCTTTCCTCGGGGTATACATATTAAGCTCCTTTAGTCTCTCTTCATATGGCTTCTGGTGCAAACCCTGCACCATTTAGTTGCCCTCCTCTGGACTGCCTCCATCCTGTCTATGTCCATGCGGAGATGGGGTCTCCAGAACTCCATGCAGTACTCCAGATGGGATCTCACCAATTGTCTGTGAAAGAGATAACAACTTCTGTTTTCTACTGGTGATGCCTCTCCTATACATCCCAGTATCCCCAGCCCTCCTTACTGCCTTCTCATATTGCTTGCCTTCGTTTATATCATCTGATATGACTACCCTCTGGTCCCTTTCCATTTTGTTGTTATTAGTACCTCCCCACCATTGTGTACTCTTTCCTATGTTTTTTTGTTTCCAGGTGCATTACCTTGCACTTGAGTTGAATCTAAGCTGCCATACTTTTGACCATTCCTCCAACCTTGCCAAGTCCTTCTCATCCTTTCCCTCCCCCTGCCTTGTGTATCAACCCTGTTGCAGATCTTTGTCGTCTGCAAAGAGCATCGTTTCCTTCAGTCCCTCTGCAATGTCACTTATAAAGATATTAAAAGGACCGGTCACAGTACTGAAACCTGTGGTACCCGCTAGTACCCCCCTTTCCTTGGCGTGGACTCCATTTACTATTACCATCTGTGTCCTGTTGTCCTGCCAATTTTTACCCAGGCTACCACCCTGAGACCCACTCCCAGGCTGGCTAACTTGCTTATTAATCTTTGTGTGGGACTGTGTCCAATGCCTTGCTAAAGTCTAGGTAGGCCATGTCCACAGCCCTCCCTGATCTACTGCTTTGGTCACCCAGTTAAAGAAATCTATTGGATTTATCTGACATGACCTTCCGTTGTGAATCCATGCTGCCTTGGGTCCTGTGCCCTGTTGGCCTCTAGGTACTCAGCTTCTTTCTTTCAGAAGTGATTCCATCATTTTCCCTACCACTGAGGTGAGACCAACAGGTCTGTAGTTTCCTGCCTCTGCTGTGCTCCCACTTTTGTGAAAGGGAATCACATCTACCCTCCTCCAGTCCTCAGATACCACACATCCTCCCACGATTTGTTAAAAGGGTAGTCAGTGGTTTCACTAGTTCTGCCCTTAGTTCTTTTAGAATTCTGGGGTGAACCTCCGGACCCATTGCTTGTCCACCTTCAATTATAGGAGTTCTTTCAGGACCCTTTCTTTTGTGAATGGAATGGTATCGATCCCCAAACAGAGTGCTTCTATTGATTGGTTTAGGTACCTTCCCTCCTCTTTTTTGTGAATATTGAGCAGAAGTATTCATTCAGTATCCTCCTTTTTCACTGTCACTCTCTGCCCACCACCCTCCACTTTATTAAGCCTCACTAACCCTCCCTTAGTCTTTCTCACTTCCCAATATACATATAAAGGTTTTATCCCCGCCTTAACTGAGTTGGCTATCTTTTCCTAGTTTGGGCCTTTGCGTTTGACTGCCTTGTCCGCTTTCTTCTGCTTTAACTGGTACAGTTCTCTGTCTTGCTCCTTCTGTGTTTCCTTATACTTCCTGAATGCTATTTTTCTCTCTTACCTTCCTTGCCACTTCTTTTGAAAACATAATGTTTTTCCTTCATTTTGATTTTATCTGCTTCACACAAAGCTTGTTTGCTTCTATGATGGCAGTTTTGATTTTTTCCCATTGATCTTCCACCCATCCTTCTTGCCCATTTGCTAGTGCTTTTCTGAGGCACTCTTTCATTTTACAAAGTGAGCCCTCCTAAAGTCCAGTACCCTCGCTTTTGGAATGGCTTGGCCTTTCAGGCTGTGTTTATCATGAACCACACTGTTTGGTGGTGACTTGTTCCCAGATGGCTACCCATCTCTGAATCTGAGATCCTCTCGCCATCCCTGTTTGAGAGTACCAGGTCTAAGATTGCTCCCTCTGAGTGGGTTCGACACTAGCTGTCTGAGGCATGCCCCTGTAGGGCATCAAGAATGACCAGCCCTTGGATGTGACTGCAGCAAGGTGCTCCAGTTAACATCTGGCAAATACAGGTCCCCATCAACAATATTGCCCCTTTTTCTGCCATCCTAAGGATGTCTTCTATCATTCCTTGTCCATTTCCTCCCCTGAGATGGGGTGTGTATACAACCCCGTGCAGATTATGGTGCCATTTCCTGTCTCCAGGGTGACCCACAGTGCCACCTCTCCTCGTTTACCCTTTAGTTCTGTTGCTTTGATACTTCCCTTATGCAGAGCTCCTCTTCCTCCTCTTTTACCCTCTCTGTCCCTCCTGTAGATGTGTATCCTGGAATGTTGACATCCCAGTCATGGTTCTCTGTGTACCATGTTTCTGTGACTGCCATGATATCCAGGCGTCCCTATTCCATCAAGGCGACTAGTTCAGGGCTTGTTACCAGACTATGGGCATTGGTACTCATTGCCCTCCATTTTTGATGGCCTTGCCCTTTTAGCCCATTTCTGTCCTTACTGTCTTTGCACTTTTCTCCAATTACCAATGTCCTTGTCCCTATGGACTTCTCTGCCTTAGTGTTTGCCTCGTTAACTACTCTGTTTTTTTTTTTTTTTGTGGGGGCTGGTTTCCTGCTCCTTTTCAGTGCCTCCCCTTGACTAGTTTAACTGCTTGCCAATGAGGCGTTTAAACATATCACCTAGGATCCTGGTTAGCCTCCCTGACAGATGTAGACCATCACGCGGTATAGGCCTGTATCCCTCCAGGTGGACCCCAGTCCCCAGTGAAACAAAACCATGAGCTCTGCACCAGTTTTCAACCATTCATTGAATACCATGGCGCAGAGTCCCTAGCCTCACCCATGCCAGTAGACAGGCAGCACCTCCGAGAAGGTTACCGTGCGTGCTACTTGTCTAAGGCCCCTCCCAACTCCACAGACTCCTCCTGCACTGCTCTGATCCCATTCCCAGCCAGGTCATTTGTCCCTAGGTGGACAGTGATGTCCAGCTCCTTCTCCCATGCTGCTGCTCTAGTAATCCTAAGGATTCGCTCTCTGTCCTTCCACGCCATGGCACGGGAAGGCACCTTACCTCCCTCTCCCTCCCCAATTCTACTCTCTTAACAACTGGGTCCAACACTAGAGTCACCCCTTCCCCTGTGGGGTCCTGCCACTCTCCTATGGGTCTTCTTTGTGGAGGTTCCCAGCATCCTCCTGATCTCCACTGCTGGTGCCTCCATAGAGGAACCATGCTCCACCAGAACAGTGTATGGATTGTGAAGAGATACAACTGGAGGGATGCACCTCTGTTCCACCACCCACACCTTCCTGAGTCCACCTTGGTCCAACTGCTGCTTCTTCGTGGCAAACTCTGAGGCAGTGGCAGGCCCCTAAGAATGGCATACACTCTCAGACACAGGGGCTCAGAGTGCGTTATGTTTCTGCCAGAATTAACCTGCGGCTCCTGGGCCTCATGGCAACAGCCATTGCCACAGTCCCCTGGCCCACCTGCACATGTAGATGCTGCAATGGGCCCTTCGGGAGCAGTGAGACCAATGCACTGATGACCTTGAGCAACTGGTGCTGGTCTTCTCTCTGGTCCATAAGGTCCTTCAGTGGTGGATGAAACCCCAAAACCTCTGAAGAGGGTCCCTTCCTGATCTCATCTCCTCAGCAGATTTTCACTATGGATGCCTCCAAATTGGGCTGGGGGCACACTTGGGTCCTTCCAGACTCAGGGCACCCGGTCCTCGGTAGGGACATCCCTCCATATAAACACCCTCGAGATGAAAGTGGTTGTGTATGCCATGCAGGCTTTCCAGAACCACCTCTCCCCCAGGTCAGTTGTTGATTCAGTCAGACAATCTCAGTGTGGTCTACTATAATCAACAACAGAGGGCACATTCGTACCCTTGCAGGAAGCCATGAAAGAATGGTACTTGCCACTGAACCACAGCCTGGAACCATTGGCAGTCCTTGTCCCAGGCATCCTGAACACCCTGGTGGACAGCCTCAGCTGAACTCAGTCCAGGACATACCAGCGGGAGCTCCTGTCGTCCGTTGCAGAGATCTGTTAGGCAGGTGGGGTGGTCCAGAGTTGGACCATTTTGTGTCCCCAGTCAACTCAAAAGCTGCCCAGTTTTGCTCACTAGATCCAGGGCCTAGAGTTTTCTGGCAAGACATGTTATCCCTCTGATGGAGTGGGTGGTTCCTGTATGCCTTTCCTCCATTTCCTGTGATCCAGAAGATTTTAATCAAACTGCAGATGGAGGGGCCACACGATCCTGGTTGCATCCTACTTGCCACAGCAGATCTGGTTTGCATGCGGCAACAGTTAGCAGTGGAACCTCCACGCCTTGCCTCTCTGCAGGGATCTGTTGATGCAGGTTCAGGGGACCCTGCTCCGTCCACACCTGGGGTCCCTTCATCTGCATGCATGGCTCCTGAGAATGTAGCCATTGCCCAGTTTGGGGTTTCCCAGAAAGTGGCAGACATCCTGGTAGTGGCTAGAAAGCCGTCCACTAGGGCCACCTATGCCATGAAGTAGAAAGGGTTTACCATCTGGGTTGCCAAGCATCATCTGGACCCTTTCACCTGTCGTGTGTCAAGTCTTAGAGTGCCTGATCTCGAGACTCCAATATTCCTCCCTCAGGGTGCACCTTTCGGCTATATTTGTCTTCCACGAGCTGGTGGAGTGCGGATCATTGCTCGGTTAGAAGATACCCATACTTTCCTCAGAGGCATCCTGCATCTGAACCCCCCATCCACAATCTGGTCCCAGCTTGGAATTTTAATTTTGTTTTGGATAAATTGACCCTGTCTCCGTTTGAGCCAGCTGCGACTTCGAGCTATGCTTCCTTTCATGGAAAGCATTATTTTGGTTGCTATTACTTCTGCTTGAAAGATTTATAAGCTTCATGCTCTCTGGTGAGTGGGCGTTATTTGATTTTCACAAAGACAGGTTGCCTTTGTGCATGAATCCTCAGTTCTAGGGACATGGATATGTTGTTCATCCCACGGTCTGGCAGGTTCCTTGCCGTTTAAATCTTGCCAGAAGGTCTTCAAGCTGACTCCTCCACCCACCCAGGTGGTAAAATTCTCGGCTCCACCCCATGACGCCAGATCTTCCTTACGCTTGGAAGCTCAGGTTCCCTCCTTAGCGCTCTGCATGATAGACTGGATCCTAACTCTTCGATTCGTCCGAAACTTGTTTTAAAATTTTCAAGACTTGGTCTTCCTTTTCCCTCACGGCTGCGATGGACAAATTGACTCCGGTTTGGCGGTGCCCTTGTGGGCAGAAGATGTCCAGGATGGATCCGCACTCCATGTCGTCTACTGCCTCGGCCTAGAACATGACCCCGCAGGCCTACGAGTCATGCTGTTCATTCTCGACCAGCGTCTTGGAGGACCACGCTGCCCGGTTGAGCTTGGGCACCCAAGCGTTACCCACGGTAAAGTCGAAAGAGACCCGTTGGCGGTGACTGCTGCGGCTGGCTTGGCTGAGCAGCTCGAGCAGATGATCGCCCTCGGGAGGAGCGGCCCAGGCTGCATCTTCCTCCTCCTCAGTCGCTGCATTTATCCGCTCTCTTTGGGTACCTCGTATTCTGCTTACGTTCAAGGAGCTTTGCCATTCCCTTTCCATGAAGGAGAGGGCCATTGGGACATTCCTCTTGGTCCAAAAAAGGATTCCAAGGGTAAGTCCCATCGTCGGCGTTCATGGGAGCGGGAGGTCCCCTTCCTGGATAACCCGACCATCGACCTCGGTCGAGGTTGCGGCTAAGGATGCTGGCTTCACGGCATTCCCGTCAGGCCAGCTGGCGAGACACCCGTCAACGCCCGTGAGATTTTCTCGACCCATCAGAATGGTTGTCGACTGGTGAAGCCGACAACCCTTCTTCGCTAGTCTCCCCAGTGGAGAGCGAGGATCTGCCTGCGCCCTCGGTGAAGCAGTCCCGGTTAAAGTGTCCGAGCAGGGAAGAGGCGGATGTCCCCGCTCCTTCCAGGCCCGATCCTTGGATACATCGAGGATCTTGGTCTCGGACTTCTTCTCGGTCCAGCCGATCCGCCGGCATCCGCGGTCTCGATCTCCAGCACCGAGGTGGCGCGACATCGCTCGTCCTCGTCTTCCTCCTCGGCAGAGGAGGCTTCAGCACAAATTGCGTTGACACTACAAGGAGCTGATGTGGCAGCAGTTACTTTTGTCCGGGGCAAGTCGACATCGGCGCCCCCCGACCATCAAGTGGCTGTCACCCGAGCGACTGAAGCAACCTCTCGCTGCAGTCGAGATGACCATATCTGGGCCAGTTGTTCAGCGAAACTTGCTGCCCACCAATTGTGGTGGAACCTCCGCCTCCACAACCAAAATCGGGGGCAGCGACCGAGGACTCTGGTGGGATCACGACCTGCCCCAGGTTGTCGGTCACCTCACTCCCGACCGCCCTCGGCAGGTGGAGGTGGCTCAGGCCCTAGGCACCTCTTGGCGGACTCTTCAGAGTCCACGGCGACTCCTTCCTGTTCTACAGGCAGGTTGACCTGGAGTCCTCCAGGGGCCAGTCACTGGACGAAGCACTGTCGTCCTTGATGGGTCTGCCTCGGCTCATCTCGGAGTCACTGGGATGCAGCTCAAGCCCATATCAAGCAGGCCAAGTATCCCTGCGGAGATACTGGACCAAGGGATTCTCCACGGAGGCCTTTCCTGTGGCTGAGGCCATTGTCAGCCCAGCCTTGGAGCTTTGCAGCGGCCTGCTTCCTGTCCTCGCCCTCGGCCAGGATGGCCAGGAAGAATGCAGTCCCTACCAGCTCTTTGCCCGGGTTTTGGAACACCCCTCTGCCGGGGTTGGTCACCGACAGCGTTTTCCGGCACTCCGGGAGCGCTAGGGGCGTGGACAAGCCCCCGACAAAGAGTCCAAAAAGCTGGACTACGCCAGGCGCAAGGTGTACACTGCATCCTCCCTTGGCCTCCACCAGGCCAGCTCGGCCATGCTGTTGGCACACTTCTCCCACGCCCTCATGGGCTCCCTGGATGAGTGATCCCTCATCTCCGGCCGACCTCAGACCACGGTCCGGCAGGTTCGGGACCAGGGTAGGGTGGTGGTGAAGCAGCAGCTCCAAACAGCTCTGGACATAGGGGACTCCTGTGCAGATCGGTTTGCGCACGGTGGCCATGCACTGCAGAGCATGGCTGAGGATATCCACCTTCACGGCGGATACCCAGCACAAATTGGCGGACGTCCCTTCTTGGGGACCGACCTCTTGGCCCTGGGTGGAAGGTCACCTCCAGCGGATCGAAAAGTCCAATGCCACTCTGGACTTGGTCACCTCCACCCAGAATGACAAAGGCCGCCGTCAGCAGCAGCACAAGCCCTTTCGTCCTTCTGCGCCTGTGGCACGTCCGGCCCAGCAGCACCAGCATCAGGGCCAGCAGGCTTGCACTTGGCATCCAAACCCAAGCCAGCGGCTTCCTCCAACAGGAAGCAGGGAGGTAAAGGCAGGAGGTCCCTCGGCGTTTCCTCCTCAAGCCTGCCCAGTGACGGATTGAGGGGTGTCGCCTCCAGCCTCGTCACTCCCCTGGGTTCCCCCTGTGGGGGGGCAACCGCCACTTCCTTTCCGCCTGGTCCGCTGTCTGCGGACCGTTGGAGTGTTGGAGGTGGTAGGAAAGGGCCTGCTTCTGGAGTTCGAGGCAGATCCCACCCTTTAGGCCATCGCCCCTCCCGGAGGGCCACAGGGGTCCGCCCAGCTCGCTGTTGGCCACAAGCCGATATTGCTCTGCTCCTCGAAAAGAGGTGATCAGGAAGGTGGCGGATCCTCCTCCAGACCGGGGTTTGTTCCAGGTATTTCCTGGTCCCAAAGCGGATGGGAGGCTGGCGCCCCATTCTCGACCTGAACAGGTTCCTAAGGTCTTGGACCTTCAGGATGGTCACTCTGGCTCAGATAATCCCATCCTTGGAGCGAGGCAGTGGTTCTGTTCCCTGGACCTCCAGGGCGTGTTCTTTCACATCCCAATCCGTCCGTCTCATCAGAGATTCCTCCGCTTTAGAGTGGAGGATCCCTTCTGAGTTCGGGCCATGCCCTTCGGCCTCTCCCTAGCTCCCAGGGTCTTCACCAAATGCATGGCAGTGGTGACAGCATTCCCTCAGGCGCGAAGGGTCCGGGTGTACCCCTACCTGGACGACTGGCTGATTGCAACCCCTCCAGAGCGGAGGTGGAGCAGTCCAGAGATCTGGCCCTCCAGGTTTGCTCTCAGATTGGCCTCCTCATCAGCGAGGCCAAGTCGGAACTCGTGCCAAAGCAGGTGATACTTTTCATCGGGGCAGAGCTCGAGCTCTCTTGAGCCAGAGCATGGCTCCGGTGGACAGGGCCAAGGTTCTTTCCTCCTTTGCCCAATCATTTCTGGTTGGGCAATCGCGCCTGCCGGGACTTTCCTGCGTCTCCTGGGCCTCATGGCGGCCTGCACCAGCGTGGTCCTTTGGGCCCGCTGGTACATGCGTCCTTCAATGGGGACTGGCCAGCCAGTGGTCACAACGCCGATCCGTTGGATCAGCTGGTGACAATAACCCAGGAGATGTGGAATGCTCTCAATGGTGGACCGTTCCTGCACATCTGCAGGAGGGCATCCCGTTGTCCGCCCCAAGCCGATGGTCTCTCTATCAACCGATGCCTCTCTGATGGGTTGGGGTGCCCATCTGGGGGAGCACAAGCGCACGGCCTCTGGTCCCCTCAGGAGTCGATGCCACATCAACCTGCTGGAGCTTGAGCGGTTCATCTAGCCCTCACTGCCTTCGCTCCGTTTCTACAGGGTCAAGTGGTTCCGGGTCCAGCGGACAATACACGACCATGTACTCCTAAACCGCCAGGGCAGGGCGTGCTTCATGCCTCTGTGCAGGGAAGCTCTCCGCATTTGGTCTCGTCGCAGCCTGGAGGTGGATCTCCTAGCCATTCACGTGGCAGGAGCCTCCCTACACCCTGGCCGATGCCCTAAGCTGGATAGGGGCTGCGTCTCATGAGTGGTCTCTCCTGCGGAGGTAGTACAAGATCTCTTCTCCCACTGGGGCCGCCTCAGGCGGACCTGTTTGCCTCCAGGGAGAATGTGAAGCTGAGACTGTTTCATGCCCGCCCCCTCAGCAGGGCTCGCTGCAGGGGATGCCTTCTCGAGGCTGTGGACCCCGGGCCTCTTGTGCCTTTCCCCATTTCCCTTGATCCACAAGGTGCTTCTCAAGGCAAGGAGGGACAAGGCGCAGGTGATTCTGGTAGCCTCAGACTGGCCCGTCAGTTTTGGTATCCAGATCTCCTCAGTCTCAGCTCAGGCTCCCGAGGTGGCTTCCAGCCCACCCGGACCTGATCTCAGTCAATCAGGGAAAGGTATTCCATCCGGACCTTCAATCCCTGCACCTGGCGGCCTGGTTCCTGGCGGCTAGAGTTCCAGGCCTTGGGTCTTTCGAGCGAGGTCCTCAATGTCGTTGAGGCATCCCTTAAGAGTCGACCAGAAAATGCTTTGCCTTCAAATGGAAGAGATTCTCCATTTGGTGTCAGAGCAAGGGCCTGGACCCTTCCTCCTGTTCCTTGGTAAGCATTCTGGACTACCTGTGGTCCCTTTGTCAGCAAGGGTTCAGTCGCGACCCTTAAGGTGCACCTGGCAGCCATCTCTGCTTACTGGGCGCGGGCAGGAAGCAGTCGGCGCCGGAGAAGGTGGTCTGGTGCTTTTCAAGGCCTTGATCACATATCCCCCCCTGGTGAGAACCTCCACCTCCATGGGATCTACTGCTGGTACTGGCTAAGCTCATGGGCAGGCCATTCGAACCCGATGCACAGGTGTGACATCTCTCACCTGTAAGTGGAAGACTGCCTTCTTGGTGGCTATCCGTCAGCCAGAAGGATGGGAGAGCTCCAGGCACTTTCCATTGAGTCTCCTTATCTGGTCTTCCACAGGGACAAGGTTGTCCTGCACCCCACCGAAATTCCTTCGAAGGTGGTGTCGAGTTCACCTTAACCAGGTGTTGACTCTGTCAGTGTTCTACCCCAGTCACACCTCGGAGGCCGAATATAGGCTCCATACTTTGGACCCTAGAAGGCGCTCGCTTATTATAAGGAAGCGGACGGCTGAAGTTCGGGAGAGGTTCGCCAGCTATTGTCACCTACGCTGAAGCCGCACCTGGCAGACTTGCAGCCAAGCGGACCGATAGGCAGGTGGGTCACCTCCTGCATAGATGTCTGCTATAGGTTAGCGGGCATGGAGCCTCCCAGAGGGATAAGAGCTAATTCTACCGCCATACGCTGCATCGGTAGCTGCTTCCAGGGACGTCCCTATCCAGGAAATCTGCAGGGCTGCTACCTGAAGTCAGCACATACCTTCATCACCCACTACCACATCGACCTTGAGTCACGCCGGGATGCTGGTTTTGGGGTCTCGGTTCTCAGTCTCTATTTCCCAAGTAGGGGGTGTGTGCCTTGCCTTCCTCCTCCTGGAGAACAGCTAGTAGTCTGCCAAACAAGCGTGGATGAACAACATATCCATGTCCCTAGAAATACAGGTTACTCACCTGTAACAGGAGGTCTAGGAATGGTATATGTTGTTCATCCACTCGACCCCGACCTCCCGGCTTCGACGCACAACCCGGCTTCCAGCGGGCTAGATGTGACATCATGGGCGGAGCCGAGTTTTACCACCGTGGTGGGAGGAGCCAGGTTGAAGACCTTCTGGCAAGATTTAAAGTGGCAAGGAACCTGCCAGACAGTGTGGATGAACAACATATGCCATTCCTAGAACTCCTGTTACAGGTGAGTAACCTGTATTTTCTCCCTAAGCGGTGTGTGAGTTTACCCTGAACCAATCTATCTACCTCTGTGTATTGCCCAGAGTGTACCGATCCAGGGAAGCACTACTCTATACTTTAGATGTCTGCTGGATTTTGAAGTATTACTTGCTGCAAACTTAGGACTGCAGAAAGTCAAAGCAGCTTTTGTTTCTTTTGTTCAAAAATAGATGGCCAGTTGTATTGTGTTCTGTAACAATAAGCATGGCAAGAGTTGCCAGGGATGGTGAAAGCCCATTCCACGAGGGCATGGCTGCCTTGGTGGCCTGTTTCAAAGGGTCTCCACAGCTGACATCTGTGCTGCTGCTGCTGCTATCTGCAGTACCATCCATGCTTTTACCAGGCACTACAGTCAGGACAATGCCTCTAGGGGTTGTGCAGGCTTTGTCCGTGCTGTTCTTCAAGGCCTTCTGTCTTGGGCCTTGGTCTGCCTACCTCCCAGACTGTCCTTATGTGCTTGTACTTGCTTTGGACGCGTTTCTATGGTGTGACGACCTGATGATTGAGATACCCCGAAGAAGATAAAAACAGTTACATAAGAACTTACCATAACAGTAGATCTTGAGGATCTGTCATCAGGTCTGCCTTTCCTCCACCATCCCCTTTTTTGGGGGGCCTCTTTCAGATTGGCCATCTGGTGTCTCCAGCCTTTTATTTCAACCAGGGCATCTCTCTTTCTCCTCAGTCCCCAGCGGCAGAAGTTTGCTCGGTTTGTCTCCAGGGATAAGAACTGAGTAAGGAGCAGGGCACTCACGCCCTTATAGGATCGATGACATTGCAGGCGACATCAGCGTGGGCAGCCTCAGTTGTACTGCTGGAAAAGTCATCCATGTGGATCCTTCTTCACCAACGGTGAAGTTCCTGACAGTGTGACCTGATAACTGAGATACTCTTGAAGATGTACTGTTACAGTAAGCCTTTACATAACTGTTCTTTTTTTGTATCCACATTGTCCAGCTTTACATGTCTCCTGAAAATAATTCTGTGCTCCAGTGAACAAAATAGGTTACCCTCAGGGATGATAAATACAGTCAGTTCCACTTGTATGCCTTTTGGTTGTATGCCTTTCCTGGATGTATGCCACTTTTAGTCTGGTCCCATTTTTTTGCTATTAACTCAATGTTAGACTGTCCGGTTGTATGCCTGTGCAATTCCATTTGTATGCCCATATTTTGAGTCATTCTGTGTGTCTAGTGCTGACTGGGTCCGCTAATTAGGTGTGAAGTCTCCTGTGGTGCTTAGCGCTTAACGATAAAAAAAAAGTGCAGCTGCAGATCTGCATTCTTTTAGCTGTACAGGGCATTCTTGTGCATTGTGAGTGGAATCAGGTTTAAAATAAAGAATTAAAGTTGTTAAAAACTGTTTCATTAACGTGGGCATACTGTGTGGTGATCAGCTGGTTGCCGAGAAACTGTTACTCTACCAGTAGGCATGCTGCAAACTGAATTCTCGGCTTCGTCAGCCTCGACCAGGCATGGTGAGATTACCAAGGTAGAGAAAGGGCGATGAGGATAATGAAGGGAAAGTGTTCCTTCCACTCCTGAGGTGTGGGTCATGATTCGCAACATTAGGGGTATGGAGCAGAAAATTAATGTTAAGTTACTGGCAGAGACGGACTGAAACAACAAGCTGCTTTCGCTTTTAGCTCTACAGTATTTAATAAAGTTGTACTCCATATTAAACTTTTTAAGCGTGCAGTAAGGTGCAATAAAGATGTAAGACAGTTCACGAGTCACTGTGATGACTGCTAAAGTTGTTTAATGAACAAACCGCAATTACTGGTTGTAAGCCCAAACTGCAGTGGTCCGCAGCTAAGGCATACAAGCGGAATTGACTGTACCTCTGATTGTATCCATTTATTGTTTAAAAATAAAATGAAGGCTAAGCTAAGGATGCTTGGAATTGGCGATTCTGATCCGTTTGTTTGTCAGACTGTAGGAAATTCTGATTCTAATCTGATTCCAATTCAAATCCTAAAGGACCTAAAAATCAGAATCTGATTCAGAGTTGGCATCCTAAATTTTGGTGTAAAATAAATATTAGGGTTTAGTTTAGGATTTTCAGAATTGAAGTTTGAAACTCTAAATTAAAAATCAGACTGGAATCTAACGAATCCAGTTCTGCTCAGCAGATTCAAGCAACTCTAAAGGAGGATCACTTCAAAGGCAAGCTGAGGTGCTATCTGTATTCACGTCAGCTAGAGCAGAAAAATGCCACATCCTCAGCAGTTTGCACACACACATTAGGAGGTGAGGACTGCTGGCACAAAACCCTGGGTTGTGATTTAATGCATTATTCAGTCTACATCATTCGTGCTGAGGTGGTGGCTCAGACTTTGTGCTGGTCAGGGTCAAAGTGAGGGGTACTTGGGGGTATGGCCGATGCCACTTTCATCAAGCCAATCATTTAATATGCCCTTACACTGGTCTAATGCATGGTATCACCACTTTTTTTAACACTTGACCACTGGTTCCAATTAACTCTCTTACCTCTCATGCTCATAGGGTCAAGGGTACTGGGAGGAGTCACTCTCAGTTGGAGTTGAACTTTTGTGTCAGAGATGGTGTCTGGTTTCAGGACATTTGGGCAAGGCAAAGTCTTAGACAGCCAAAGGGCACTGGGTAGGCAGCAGTAGGTAGGTGACTAATATAGTATTGGGGTAAGAGACTTGGGCCAGATATTCAAAGCTTTGCACGGGCAGAAAACATTTATGGGTTTAGTAATGGTCTGCTATATTTAAAAGGCCAAAAGCACCGGGCAAAACCACATTAGCGCTTCGGCAAACCATAACGGGCAAAGTGAAAATGAATACAGGCCCGATGAGATATTCAGTGACTAGCGCTGCGCTTAAGGTGTTTAGTGCGACTTAAGCGCGACCCTAAAGCGCAGTACAAATTACCGCCCGGAAAAGCTGGTCTTAACCCTGGGCAAACAGCTTTTGCGACATTGTTGCTTTGCGCTGTGTAAGAAGTGTGGCGCTGCGACCCTAACATATGAGTATGACACTTAAAAAACTGCCAGACATGGAGGACACATGCTGCTCACTGATGGCACCACCATGATGCCAACAGCTGCCACAGATCCCAGCCATGCACAGGCAGTAAGCGGTGATTGGGCCCACAGGGGACATCATGGTAGTGTGGCCATACAGCACACACCTGCAGACCATACAGCTGTGGTGCCCAACACATGCCAGCACACACAGGCAGCACTGTGGGCATGGTGGCCATTGAGGGAGGGTGTCGGGTGTGGGCGTTCACCACAGCCCAGGTGTAGCCACGGACTGGGACACAGCACACAGTGCACATGGTCCAGTAGTGGAAATACCCCACTGCCTGTGTGCCTGTCGGATCCTACGTGCCCTCCAGCCACATACAGCACAACTGTACAGATGCCACAGCGCACAGCCGCAATGTATATGTCACTGTCTCATCCCATGCCACAGGTGCAGCATCAGTGGATCACTCAACAGCGAAACAGTAATGTCCACTGTCAGGAAACACCTGCAAGTTGGGCCTGTCACTTTGTACAGTGCAGTCAGGGTCACTGCCCTACGCACCATGGGCAGTGCTGTGTCCCGCACCACGACTGGCCCCCTTGCTACTGTAGTGTCTGCTGTGCACTGTGGCATGCCCTACCAGTGTTACAGTTGCATGCAGCACCACCACCACCTGTGCCTATGCTGTGTTGTCCCTGGGGTGCAATATGCTATGCTGTGCTGTACTATGTACATGTAGCCTGCAGCTATCATTGTGCACTGCCAGACAGACCTACAGGTGGAGCTGTGGTCGAACCTGGCTAGCCCTGTACTTCAGACTGACCTACAGGTGGCTCTGTGGGACCCTGCAATAACGTTGGGCAAACTGCATGCAAATCAGGGCATAATGAGATGCTAATCTGGAAGTCTGACCAGAGACTACCTGAGTAGGCTCATTGCATGTCACTTTTGAATATGGCAATGTTTAGCACCAGGCAAACAGCTTAGCTCCAGCGCTAATCCAGCATAAACATGTTAGTCTGCTAAATGGTTCGGGAATATTATACTGTTTGCACACTGTACCTTCCCATAGGCTGCTCCCCTGCAGCTGTACTGAGTCCACGATTTGTTGGAACACACATTGGCCACATAAGTCACCTCTAGCTTCCTTCACATTGCTGTGCACTGTGTTGCTGTTGTGGTCTGCACTTCCTGGTTGCTATATTTAGAAGCTGTCTTATTCCAGGGCTAAGTTTGCCTACACTCCCAGTCCAGTTTGCCCGGCCTCATTCCCATGCTATATTCAGAGCTGTTTGCCCCAGGCTATTCCTTCTGGTATAGCTTACTTTGTGCTCTGGCTAAGTTTTGCTCCGCTAAGTAGTGTGCTAATTTAGCCCAGGGGCAAAGCTTTGAATATCTGGCCCAACATGGCTATTGGCAGTTGGCATGTGGTGGTGGGCTAAGTTTGCTTGGGACAAGGATCCAGGACTGTGAGGATCTCATGGACTAGCAAGAGTGAGGACTTGGGAGTGGACAACTGGGCTGGCCTGTGGCTGACATGCTAGATCCGACAGATACCAGCATCCATCATAATTCAACACACAGATTCAAAAGATAAAAGTAAGTTACAGTATGAGGGTGGGGGAAGGGCTCTTAACTGTCGGAGAGTCCCTGTTTGGGGGAGGGTTGGACCTTTAAAATACTGCAGCAGTGCATGGCTGCATTCAGTGTTAGCTGGCTTGAGGAAGTTTTAAAATGTAGTGAACAGGATTTTAATCTCTTTATAGGAATTGGGGTTTTGACCTTCAATCTGAAAATCCCAATTCCTAACAAAGGGTTAGAAGCTGTCAAATGCGATTTTGTTTCTTGGCTTCTTAGTGCCCCTATAATGCATACAGTGAAATAGTTAAAAACAGTAATAACGTTAATGAAGCAGGCCTTGTGACAGTTGCTGCACTTGATGAAAGGTCAGAGATTGTGGTGGCTCTGGTGCTGGTAAAGATGCCACCAGACCTGGTTCCTCTGCAAAGGGACTTGGTGTGGGGTGCCATCAGCCGCACCCCTCAGTCCCTCCTCAACCTCCTGGTCAGGAGCTGCCTGACCAGCTCTTGCCCCAGTGGTCAGAGATTACCTCCAACTGGTAGGTTCTGGCGATCATCAACAATGGTCTCTCACTAGATTTTAAATCGCAACCGCCCTACTTGACCAAACCTCCTTACCACTGCACCCCTGGAACACCTGCAGGGACTCAGAGGAGGTGTCAATTTGACAAAATGGGATCAAGCCTGATGTGTCCACAAAGTCTACTGTGGTGGAGGTACGGTTCAGAGTAAAGGAAGACCTCCTAAAGATATTCTCCTATAGTCAAGAGTCTCCTAAGAGGCCAAAAATTACAGCTGTAACGCAAATAATTAAATTTAGCCAGTCATAAAATGATGCTTCCATTTACCATACTACATCATCTCAAATACAGCAAACTTACAGTCTCACAGATAAGTCATATGAGCGTGTAATCTCAGTGCAACTGCAGTATGGTCTTTAAAAAGTCCCAAAGGTACTGTAGGTGCTTTTTTTTTTATTTTGCAGTGTGTTAACCTGGGATGGTCCAGCTGAGGCACATCTCATTTTCAGTGGGTCTTGCATTTTCCTGCTGTCAGTGTTTCATTATTTTGCAAGCCTACGTCTGGGGCTGGAAGACAGGCTATGGGTTCTAGTCCTGCACCAAGAACTCTGGGGTTGATACTCAATAAAGCTGGGGGGTATGCACTGTTAAGGTACCATCTTTAGATGAGGCATTAAATCGAGGTCCCTTCCTCCCATCCCTGGTTGCTGTCCGGATGGAAGTTTCATTCAATACCTGCATCTTAAAAAGAAGAGCATGTTCCCAGTGTCCTGGCCAACATTCCTCCTGCCAATTAAAATGGGTCCAAAGGCACCATTAGTGAATGAATCATTAAAGCGAGATCTCTTCTACCTGTCTCTGGTTGCTGTTTTGATGGAAATTTCATTCTATGACATGCATCTTAGGATTAGTGCATTTCCCCAATGTCCTTGCGCGACATTACCCCGTCATTTAAAATAGGTCCACGTAATGGCCCCAGGATACATCTGGAAACAAGCTGTCACAGCTCAAAGTGCCTTTTCTGTTCAGAAATTACATATAAATAATTTCTTTCAACTGGATGGACTGAAGCACTGAACTGTCTTGCTCGAGTGCGCACACTAGCAGGTGTCTGTGTGGTGGGATATGAACCCAGGTCTTCTGATTCCTAAGCCTGAGTTCTAGCCACTAGGCCATGCTACCCATCTCTGGTTTTGTTTGGTGGACATTAAGAGAATGAGAAGGAGCTGTTAATCTACTTCATAATATGCGTATGAAAATCTCATGCAGACTGGCCAGGACCGTGCATGGTGACATTACTACAAATGGGAAAAAAATATATTTTAAAAATTTTGTTTCTAAAATTTTCCTCCTAAACCATTTATAAACACAATAAGATAACCCCTTTTCAGAGAGCTGAAGACACTTGCCCTGTATCCTCGTGCCTTGCTACACCCCTAGATTTGTGGTTGCCACAGTACTACCAATTCGCCATGTCTTGTTACTTATACTTGGTCATAAGTAGGAGTCTACTTACAATAACATTATATTCCTCATGGAATGCTGCCAAAGCTAATAGTTCCATATCTTTTTTTTTGAAAGGATCCCAGACTGTGCCTGCTTTACCATAAAGTTGTAAACCCAAGCTTTACAGTAACAAACTTAAACATTAACGTTAATGGGCTTAATGACATATAATTTATGGCCTTACTCTGGCTCTGTGTGCAGCTGTTGTTTGCAGTGTGCTTTATAAGCCAAACACTGGAGTTGCCAGAGTTTGTGACACAGCTGTAGACTTTATTCACTGCCTCCACTGATGCTTTCTTCTGCACCTGATCAGGAAGAGAGAGAAGCTGAACAACTTCACTCACAGACTACTACTTACAAATAAAGATCCTGGCTCCATGGGATCAGGTAATGAGAGGAAGTGGAGCATCTGCTGCAGGACAGGGATACCTGCAGTAGTCAGTCTGGAGGAGAGGAGAGGAGAGAGCTTGGATGCTCCAGCACCCCTTTCCTAGGAAGTTTTTCACGCTTCATGTTGTCTGCCCAACTACCACCGTAGGAGGGCAAAGTTTACACCTGCAAGCCAGTTAATGACTGAGCTTGAGTTCAAGGTTGACCAGCCTGACGAAAACCCAACCCTTTGTTTTTCTTTCATTTGGAACTTGAGGACAGGGTGTCACAACTGGAAGAATTTATAGACGTTTGGTGTGAGACAAGTGCTGTATTTGATGGTTGACAGGATGCATTGTTTTCGCAGTTTCTCAGACTGTTCACGTGAGTACTGAATTAAAATGAGGTAATGGAAGCCCATTTATTTGACCTGCAAGTGTTTTGTTACGGTCTTTACTGCTGGCCATTCCCTCTGTGGTGTTGTTCTGTGCAGGTGACGGTATCTGATTGATAAGGTGACTGCCGGAATCTCAGTGAACAAATGAGAGACCCTTTGAGGATATGAGCTTGTGTCTCACTGCAGAGCTGGGTCACACCGATTTCAGACTTGATAGTTTTGCAGTGCTTAAAACACTAAGTCTGAGCACATGCCTGGTCCCTGAGATGGAGCAACTTCAGCGCTGTGGCCCCCAGCCTTCCCTGTCAGATAAGAGCTCATCCCTGCTGCGAACAGTAGCTGGCCCTGTTTCAGGAGAAGCAAGGGGAACTTTGTGTCACAGCTTGCAGATGCAGTGTGCTGACCAAAGTTGGGATGGGTAATAACAGATTTTATTTAAATGTAAAGTCTTTTATCCTGTTTAAATGACCAGTTAGTGTTGCTCAAAGGTTTGATTTAGACGGGGGTAGCCTTGTTGCTGTTTTTCCTGTGCCTTTTGGATGTTCTATGTTAGATGTTAATTATTGTATTTTCATGCCTCTTTTTCTGATGTTTTGATCTTTTGCTCTATTATAGTGTTTGTTTTTGTCTTTGATTGTTACTGTTGAAATCTAATAAAATATTCTTATACAAAAAGCTTGCAGATCTGCGGAGCTAAGTACACTTGTGCCTGCAAAGGGCAGGGGAGGAGGGTGGGACTGAAGTTTATACATCAGTGACTTTAGAATATGACATGCATGCTGTCTGTACTGTATCTCTAACTTGCTTTGGGATGCTGGTAACACAGTTCTCTGTATCATATTAGTGGCTTGAGGCAAAGAGATGCAGAGACCCAGGTTCAAATCCTTTTATAGCCGTTTACATTCTGTGTGACCTTGAGCATGTTACTTAACCTCTCAGTGCTCCAGCCCATCCAGCTGCAAAAATAGGTGCAAAGCTGGACCTCGCCTGTCCGTACAGCGGTAGTAGTACCAGCCATGATGCCGACAGCCTAGGTTTAGGAGCAAGCCTGGATTGTCAGGGGCCAGAGGAGGATCAAGCATACCAGAGGATGCTGTCCTTCTCCAGTGGGAGGGAGGGAGGGACACAGGCTCTGCAGTTATAGTGGCACCTGGGTGACCTTAGGTGGCAGCTGGTGGAGCAGCAGGCGGGAGGAAGGGCACCTCTGGCACCATGTGTGTGCATGTGGTGCCCTTGTCAGTGCCCTGAGGGATGGGAGAAACCAAAGAAAAGGCCATGCTGTGCGGCAGCATGAAGCCAGCACTCTCTGACCCCACTGCCCTAACTGAACACTGGTCCCCACACACTAGATTGGCCCAAGGAAGGTCATGGCTGATGATGCTCACAAAGGAGGCCATCACAGAGGAAATATCTTTGAGTGACTAGATGCTTTCTGTACAGATACTACGAGGTGGGCCTGTGTGCTGCTCGCCTTTTGGGCTGTCAAGCCAGACGACAAAAGAAATTGTTCACAGTCACTTCTATTAGACACCCAACAGATGGACAACTACTCACCAAACTTCACAACGTCACAGACTGATTTACCTCCTACTGCTCTAAACTATACACCCCTGAATCCCCAGTCCTACTCCAAAATATTCATACATACCTACAATCCCTAACCACCCCACAGTTAGAGCGTGAACAGGGAAACCTTTACACAACCAATAACATCAGTCGAAGTGTCACAAGCTATAGTGAGAGCCAAAACCATGAAAGCTCCAGGCCTGATGGATCCTGTGCTGAATTTTACAAAACCATTAAGGAGAAATACACCCCAAACTACTTAACACTTTCAGTGCCGTGCTGGAGGAGACACCGCTCACCATCCCCAGAACAGGAACATCAGAAGCTTTAAGGAGAACTGTAGCAAGCGATTATCTCCTTATCCTGTAAAACTTACCCTCAGTTTAACTTTAGCCCACAAAGTGGCATTTTCTTGCGCAAAAGGAGTTCAGTTTATTTTGTAATAGTCTGTGAACCGGAAGTATGGCTGGTGCTGGGGGCTCCATTAAGGTGTAATAGGCTGCTGCTCCGCTCACTTCAATACTGAGTGAGCAGAGCAGGCGTCGCAATGGAGCCCAACACTGGCACTTCGATTCCGCAGACTTTACAAACAAACAAACTCCTGTAACCTGAAATCCGCTGTGAATAGCTAAACGGAGAATAGCTTCTGAATGAGGCAATGGTTACTACAGATATCACTAAACACAGAAGGCGAAATAAAAGTGGGAAAAAAAAATATATAATATATATATATATATATATATATAAAAAAATAAATAAAGAGCGAGAGGAAAAAATAAGTATACAAAACAACAGTTAAGGGGCCACAAACAAGACATGATGGGAGTGGTGCAGTGCAGTGGCTGTGGAGCAACAGTCTTCCGGGAGGCGTTCTGGAGGATGTGGTGTTGTCCCATCTGCAGGCACCTCTCAGGGCTGAGGAGGAGGTTGCTCATCTCCAGGTTGAGTTGGCCAGATTCAGGTGACCTCCTTTCCCACCAGGGACCAACACGGCCACTGCCGCTGCCTCAGAGGTTGCCAAGAAAGAGGAGCGGTTGGACCACAGTGGGCTCTGGGAGGGTGAGGGTGGTGGAACAGAGGCGCATCCTTCCAGTTGTACCACTCCACAATTCTTATGCCATTCAGCAGAGTGTGGTTCCTCTATGGAGGCACCTGCAGTGGAGACCAAGGAGCACACTGGGAACCTCCACAAAGGAGACCCACAGGAGGGTGGCATGGGATCCCACAGGGAAGGAAACAACTCCTGGTGGGAAACTCCATTGTTAGGAGGGTAGAACTGGGGAAGGGAGGGAGAGGGAAGGTGCCAGCCTGGCGCCATGGCTTGGTGAAACAGGGAGGCGAATCCTGAGGATCGCGGGAGCAGCTGCATGGAGGAGGGAGCTGGATGTCACTGTCCACCTCAGGGCAAATGACCTGGCTGGGAAAGGGATCAGAGCAGTGTAGGAGGAGTTTGTGGAGTTGAGGAGGGCCTTAGACAAGTAGTATGCATGGTAACCTTCTGGAGGTGCTGCCTGTCTATGGTATGGGTGAGGCTAGGTGCTCTGCACCATGGGATTCAATCGGTGGTTGAAAACTGGTGCAGAGTTCAGGGTTAGCTTCATTGGGGACTGGGGGTACACCTGGAGGATGCAGGCCTATACTGGTGCGATGGTTTGCATCTGTTCAGGAGGGAACCGGGATCTAGGTGATAGATTTAAATGCTTCATTGGCAAGCATTTCAACTAATAAGGGAGGCACTGAAAAGGAAAAGGGAAATCTAGCCCCCAAAAAAAAATCTGGGTAGTTAGTGAGGTAAACACCAAGATAGAGAAGTCGATGGGAGAAGGGCAGGATACATGGAGAAAAGACAGAGGCAGTAAGGACAGGGATGGGGCAAAAGGGGTAAGGCCATCAAAAATGGAGGTAATAAGTACCAGTGCCCGTAGTCTCAGGTAACAAGCTCCCTGAACTGGTGGCCTAGATGGAAGAGGATGCCTGGATATTGTGGCAATCACAGAAACATGGTACACAGAGAACCATGACTGGGTGTCAACATACCAGGGTACACAATCTACAGGAGGGACAGGGAGGGTAGAAGAGAGCTCTCTATGTAAGGAAGGGATCAAAGCAACGGAACCAAAGGGTAAGTAGGGAGGAGAGGAGGATGTGGGTCACCCTGTAGACTGGAAGTGGCACCACAATCTGCACAGGGGTTGTACAGACCCCATCTCAGGTGGAGGAAATGGACAAGAAAATTATAGAAGGCATCCTTGGGATGGCGAGAGAAAGGGGATATTGCTGATGGGGGACCGAATATGCCAGATGTTACTTTGGAGCACCTTTGTTGCAGCCATTCTCGATGCCTTGGGGGCATGCCTCAGACAGCTACTGTTGAAACCCACTTGGGAGGAGCAGTCTTAGACCTGGTATCTCTCAAATGGGGATGGAGAGAGAACCTCTGATCTAGAAGTGGGTAGCCATCTGAAAACAACTGACCACCAAACAGTGTGGTTCACGATAAACTCCGCTGCAGAGTCAAGCCATACAAAAATGAAGGTACTGGACTTCAGGAGGGCTGATTTTGTCAAAATGGGAGTGCCTCAGAAAAGCTCTAGCAAACAGGCAAGGAGGGTGGAGCAACAATTGGGAAACATCAAAACTGCCATCACAGAGGCAACAAGCCTTTGTGTGAAGCAAATAAAAATCAAAATGAAAGAAAAAAACACTATGGTTCTTAAAAAGGTAGCGGAGAAGGTTATGGAAAAAGATAGCATTCAGGAAGTATAAGGAAACACAGGAGGAGCAGGACGGAGAACTGTACCAGTTAAAGCAGAAGGAAGCAGGGAAGGCAGTCAGAATAGCAAAGGACCAAACCGAGAAAAAGATAGCCAATCGGTTAGAAGGGATAAAACCTTTTATAGGTACATTAGGGAGCAAGAAAGACAAAGGGAGTGATACTGAGGCTGAATAAAGAGGAAGGTAGGTGGTGGGCAGAGCGGGACAGTGAAAAAACAGGGATACTGAATGAATACTTTGCTCAGTATTCACAAAGGAAGAGGAGGGAGTACCTAATCCAGTCAGTAGAAGCACTCTGGATAGAGGTCAATATCAGTCCTTGCACAGAAGAAAGGGTTCTGAAAGAACTCCTAAAACTGAAGGTGGATAAAGCAATGGGACCTGATGGATTCACCCAGAATTCTAAAAGAACTAAGGGAGAACTAGTAACACCATTGACTACCCTTTTTAACAAATTGTGGGAGGATGGTGTGGTACCTGAGGACTGGAGGAGGGTGGATATGATCCCCTTCATAAAAGTGGGAGCAAGACAGAGGCAGGAAACTACAGACCTGTCAGTTTAACCTCAGTGGTAGGGAAAATGATGGAATCACTTCTGAAGGAAAGAATTGTAGAATACCTAGAGGCCAGTGGGGCACAGGACCCAAGGCAGCATGGATTCACAGCAGGAAGGTCATGTCAGACAGATCTAATCGATTTCTTTGACTGGGTAACCAAAGTAGTAGACCAGGGAGGGCTGTGGACATGGCCTACCTCGTCTTTACAAGGCATTTGACACAGTTCTGCACAAAAACCTGATAAACAAATTAGCCAGCCTGGGGTGGGTCCCAGGTGGTAGCCTAGTAAAACATTGGCTGGACAACAGGATGCAGAGGGTAATAGTAAACAGAGTCCACAGTGAAGAAAGCAAGGTTACTAGTGGGGTACTGCAGGGTTCAGTGCTTGGTCGGTCCTTTTAATGTCTTTATAAGTGACATTGCAGAGGACTGGAAGGAAAGGTATGTCTCTTTGCAGGCGACACAAAGATCTGCAACAGGGTTGATACACAAGGTGGGCTGGAAAGGATGAGAAGGGCCTGGCAAGGCTGTAGGAATGGTCAAATGTATGGCAGCTTAGATTCAGTGCAAATAAGTGCAAAGTAATGCACCTGGAAACAAAAACCCAGGGAAGAGTACACAATGGGGTGAGATACCGACAACAACAAAATGGAAAGGCACATAGGGTAGTTATATCAGATGACCTAAAGGTGGGCAAGCAGTGTGAGAAGGCAGTAAGGAGGGCTGGGGATACTGGGATGTATAGGAGAGGCATCACCAGTAGAAAACAGGAAGTCGTTATCCCTCTGTACAGACAGTTGGTGAGACCCCATCTGAGTACTGCTGGAGTTATGGAAACCCCATCTCTGCAAAGACATAGACAGAGTGGAGGCTGTCCAGAGGAGGGTAATTAAAATGGTGCAGAGTCTGCACCAGAAGACATATGAAGAGAGACTAAAGGAGCTTAATATGTATACCTCAAGGAAAGGAGGGAGAGGGGACATGATAGAAACTCTCAAGTACCTCAAAGGAACCAACAAAATCCAAGAGGGTAGCATTTTTCAGAAAAGAGATGTGCAAGAACAAGGGCAGAATTTGAAGACAGAGGGCGGCTCAGAGGTAATGTGGGAAGTATTTTTCATGGAAGGGTTGTGGATGCATGGAAAAGCCTTCCTGAGGAGTCCGTGAAGTGAAAAACAGTGGGGAATTCAATAATTCATGGGACAGACATAAGGCAATTCTAGTGGGGGGTAGGAGGAAGTAGGCTGTTGGTTAACTGGGATCTGCAGCTCATCCATTAGGTAGGAAAATGGGCAGACTAGGTGGGCCAAGTGGTTCTTATCTGCCATCAAATTCTATGTTTCTATATGCCACCATTTCGTTATCCTAAACAGGTAAAAACCCACAATCGTGTGAATCATATAGACCAATATCTGTCCTTAACACAGACTATAAATTATTTATGAGCATTATGGCCCATAGACTTGACACATACCTCCTCCTCTTAATTGGAAAAGACCAAAATGGATTTGTATGATAGCGCACCACGACCAACAACATAAAATGCACCCACCACATCATCCACTCAATGCAATCCACCAAAATCCCATCAGTCTTGGTCAGTTTAGGCGGAAAAGGCTTTGATAGGGTCTTTTGGCCCTTTCTATATTCTGTCCTAGACAAAATGGGGATCCCCACCCCTGATAAGGGTAATCTGTAATATATACACTGCCCCTAAGGCCTGTGTTAAAGTAGGAGGCATCATTCACAATACTTCACCTTACACAGAAACCAGGCAAGGATGCCACTCTACTTCTACTTTTGCAATATTCATGGAACCCTAGCACAATGGATTCGCGAGGCAACGAATCTTAAAGGATTCCATAGGAGGCAATGAACTTTGGATCACTCTTATGAGGATGATGTCCTCCTGTACCTCCAAGACCCCAAAACAACATTATCACTACTCAAACAGATCTTGGATGATTTGGGCAGGTATCTGGGTACAAATTGAACATCACTGAAACTGAAATACGAGCATTCCACTACTCCCTCACTGGAGATCCAAGCCATATTTCCCTGTAATTGGCATTTAACCAAATTAAAATACCTAGGGATATACTTCTCCCACACCCTCAATGTGGCCTTTAAAAATAACTTTGTCCCTTTTACCACCCAACTACAGACTGACCTTTCAAATTGGAACATACTACCCTGAGCCTCACCAGATAGATCGACCTCATAAGGATGGTTACCCTCCCTAGAGCCTTGTACCTCTTCCAGAATGTCCCAATTCCCTGAAGCAACAAACATTCCGGGAATGGAACAAGTTAATCTCCAGATTTATCTGGAGGGGCAGAGACCAAGAGTGCACCTGAAGCTCTAACCCTCCCCAAAGTGCAGGGGGTTTAGCTCTTCCAGATCTCGAACTTTACTACCAAGCAGCCCGCCTCACACATTACAGCCAGGCAGATAATACAACCGACATCACATTGGGCAGAGATTGAACAATCCTTGATGCCACATAACAATTACTATCAGGCCCTTTATCAACCATAGACTATCCTACCCCAACAACCTGCACTGACACCGTGCTACGCAACTATATAACTGTTTGGACAACCATACGGAAAAGAATGCACCTCACCCCATTCTTGGCCCTGATCTGCCCAGTAGCCCACCTCCCAGACTTCACCACAAACAGATTAGACCATTGCTTTAAACAATGGAAATACGGACTATGTTACCTAGCTCAGATAGCAACACAGGGACAGCTCTGGTCCCTGGAGAGATCCAGAGGAAATATGGACTACCACAGAGACTTTTATAGGTTCTTACAGTTGAGGCATTTCTATGACTCACTCCCTAAGCGAGTAAGCTCCCTCATAGACATCCCCACTGGTCACCACACTAGGACTCCTAAACACCACCCTAGACTGGGACACCTCATCTCCAGTTTCTGCTGCTCTCTCACAATCACTCAAGAGCACCTCACTGACCACATCTGGCTACAATGACAGGTGGAACTGGGGCTACCCTGACAACTACAAATTGACATCTAGTCGCTCAGCACACAGCGAGGGTCACTTGCTTACACCAGTGGCAGGAATACACCTGGAAAAATCTGATCGCTACTTTGGGACCCCAGCCATAACCAGACACTCTCCTGGGCGTCAACCACCTGCTGGTGCCTCTGTGGAGAGAAAGCTCACCACACCCATATTATGCTCACGTGCCCCAAACTACAACCATTCTTACACGCAGTCAGACTGAGCTGCAGGAACTAGTGTGCAGACGGTAGACTTGATCAAACAACTATACATTTCTCCTCCAGCTCCCGGGAGCTGGGGACCTAATTCTAGATACTTGATAACCATCCTTATAACAGCTGCTGAAAGCCACCACTAAAGCTTACTTACCACAAAATCCAGCCATACAAGATTGGTGGCTTATTACCAAACAAATTTATCAGATGGAAAAATCACCCACAAGCTCAACAATTCTGAGGAGGCGTGCAACTCAAGGTGGACCAGATGGCTCTGTATTACATGCTAAAAAGATATGACTTTTGTCCCATAGATCTCATATAGCCTTCAGGGACTAGGAGATCGGACTATGAATCCCAACAAATTGGGACTGTGTGTATTACAGTATGGTCTGCACTCCCATTGGCCACGCTGTGGACAGTGGGTGTACAGGTGTACTATGCGCTGTCAGTCAGCAGGCGGCTTGGGTGGGGTGCTGCCACCGCCGTTGACCCGGGGGAGGCGGGGTGGTGGGACTGGTGGGCAGGTTGGGGGTGCAGCTGGACCACCAAGGATATTTCAGTTATAATAAGCCCGTGATCGGGCTGGGCAATCAGGTCCACTGAACCACCAGGGTATAATCACGTATTACAGCCTGCGATTGGCGCAGGGATCGGGTCCACTAGACCACCAGGGATATTATACATGACAGCCCGTGATTGGGCTGGGGTGCATTGCCGGTGAGGGCAGGGTCGCCGGTCCCCGGCCGGCTGCTGCCTGGCAGGCGCCAGGCGCAGGTCACTGGGGATCGGGCGCACCTGCATGCAGATGGGACCATAATGACATGCAAATGGCCCCATTGCGCCTTGCATCATTATGACCCCATTTGCATGTCCACCACTGAATATCGCGGTTGCTGTGCCTAGCGCGAGCGGCACTTGTGCTGGCACATCCCCTGCTCCTCCCTGGCCACTTGCACTAGCACAGTGCCACTGCACCATGACTGCGGGTGGCCACGGGTGGTATTCAGCGGTGCTGAGCCGTAAGCGCAACACCGTTGCATATCACCCTGTCAATGCCCTGGCGCATCCCAGTTGCGCTGTGCCCAGGCTTGTGCCACAGCTTGGAGCAGTCTGAATATCCCACCCATTGTATACATGAAATTCATATCAGTTATATTACATAAGTACTATCTACTAGCAGTGGTTGTGGCTCTGACCAGAGTTTGTTTCCGTTTGTGTCATCAGTGAAGGTCAAGACAGCTGAAAGACATTTTTTATTTTAGCTTTACAGGTTTTAGATAAATAGTTTCCATTCCTCAATTTCAGCACAAAATGCCAATAAAAGATAATGAGTGTTGGGGGCAGAATCCTTTGTTGAACCCTGAAACCTAATGTCCTGAGGAGCAGCTGTGGTGTCGGGCTTTGTTCTGTGACTGTTTATCACATCTTGGACATCCCGATAGACAGATCTGGTTGGTTCTGATCCACCTTTAGGGGTTGTTGATACTGTAGCACAAGATGAAGGCTGCCCTTTAGGTCTTAAAACACTGATTTTATGTAAAGCAGCAGTAATTGTTAGCGGAAGAAAATGTCATATAATTTTTAATTTCAGTAATAATTTATTTCTCACAAAACATCAATATATCCATTTAAAACATGGATATATCCATTTTTACTTGTATTTCACACCTGAACTGAGAGATGGAGTTCTGAAGTTTTAAAAGTCCTTGTTCTTTTGGCTGGACATGCCCACTATGAACACATTAAACATTTATTTATTTATTTATTTAGCTTTTGTTCACCAGGTAAGCACGCCAGACAGTCAAGTGTCTATTTTCAGGTGCGACCTGGGAGAATTACAAAGGTACAGGAAATAACAATTCAGAGACAGGTGTTAGCAAACAATGAGGTGAAGTCCAAGGACTCAGGTAATATACAGATACAGAGACAAGGCAGCAGCAATCAACAAGTTACAGACAGGATGGGAAGAGGGCTACAGCCAGAGTACCGACAGAAAACGAATATAATACAAATACAGGGTTAAGGTGAGACAATCACAGGAGGCAGTCAAGAAGCGAATCAAAGAATCAGCAGGGCATTTTGAGGAGCCACAGGCACTCAAACAGTCAATAGATGGGCACTTTTGCCCACCGTGGAGGCTGGGACAGCTAGAGCAAGCGGGCAGAAAGGCATCACGCCCACACATGGAGATGGACGGGTACTGAGGCGACCATGGAGGGTGGTACAGCTAAGAGCAAAGGCAGCCAGAAGCTTGTTTTAGGTAACCACAGAGGGAGGACCTGAAGCATCTGTGGAGGGGCAGCTCTTATAACAGCAGGAGAAGGTTCCAGGCTCTAGGGGCAAGGACTGCAAAGGCGCAATCCCTGCTAGAGAACAGGTTTAGGGATCATAGAGCCTGGGATCCACTGGACCTTAGCCGACAGCCAGAAGGGCGGACTGGAGCAGTTCTGCAAGTGCTGGAGGGTTGATGATCAGTTGATGTTGTCAGTAAAGTTGCCCTAACAAAGGATCAATGATTACTGGGAGAGCCAACCCAGCCAACAGTAGAGCTGGCAGTGATGGGCGAGCCAGGAGGCTGATAGGGCGAAGCGACACAAGTTGGTGCTGTATTGTGCCATTTACCATCAGATATGTCTGCTAGCACCCTCCTAAAACATCCACATTGTGAATCCAGGTCTGTAAAGTTAAAAGGTAGCCTTGAGGGAAGGGATGTTTAAAATTGTTAGTAGCAGCCATCTTTAATGACCTGAGTCATTAATTATAAAATTAGTAAGAAAAACTGTTTTAAAACATCTCAGAGAAGGAAAAATATGCTGATGTGTCTAATTATGTTAGAATAGATTAACGCTAAACAACTGCATGAATTTTTTTGTCAGCTAACAAATACTGCTGTTATGGTTTCATGGATGGTACAAAATATCAGACTGTGTGAAAATGATGGACAACATTATAATATCCTATTATGATTTTGTTTATTCATAGCAAAACAGTTGAATGGGTCAAACGTTTGAGCTTCTGGCTGATTTTCAGTAGTGCCATGTGTATCTTCTTCATGTAAAACAGTGAAGCGTGGACCATTTTACTTGGGATAAAAAAGAACTAGGTTTACAAATACAGTAAGCTCCAAGTAACATGAAAACACAGAATTTGTTTGCAGATAAGGACCACCTGACCACCCAGTGTGCCCATTTCCCTACTTACAGTATCACTGTAGACCCTACTTGGTATCTGACTCGTTCTCCTTCTCCCCATTCCTTTCCACTAAGATTCTCTTATGCCTGTCCCATGCATTCTTGAACCCCCCAACTGTTTTTGCTCCCACCAGCTTAGCTGGTAGGCTGTTCAGGAACCCACCACTTTCTGTGACTAAATATTTCCTCTTGTCTTTCCTGTATCTACCCCTATCCAACTTCGTAGCATGTCCCCTTTTCTTGTGCACATATTGAGTTCCTTGAGTCTCTTCTCATATGACTTTAGATGCAGACCCGCACCATTTGAATTGCCCTCATCTGACCTGTCTCCACTCTGTCTATGTCCTTCCAGAGATGCAGTCTGCAGAACTGGACACAGTATTCTAAGTGAGGTCTTACCAGTGATCTGCATTACCCGAGTCCTTGGCATGCATTTGTCACCCCACAAAAAAAAACAGACACACACACACACGCCTCACATGTTGTTCTCAGTCATGCTGGCATGACGGGCTAACAAACTTAACTTTTACATTTTTAATTTTTGTTTTTTACAAAGGATACAGCAGTCTTTGAAGGCCTTCCATATACAAAAATCCCTGTTCTTTGTGGTGTGGGGATCTAGTCTTGAGCCAAACTCGGCACCCAGTTGGATGCTTGGTTCTGACTCCCTGACACGTGGCCCCTGTGCACTCCTGTACTTGTGTGCATTGGGGTTGACAGAGGGTCATGGATGCTGGAAAATCGCTAGCATCCTCAGGCACAGATGTTTGCACCCTGGAGATCGCAATTCGTGAAAGTATCAAGGGCTGTTTTATGGATGGGACCCTAAAGTGTGTGATCCTTGTGACTTTCCTCATTTGTTTTTCTTTTCTGGAATTTAGTGCTCGTAACAGGCAAGGGATTGCCGGCACTGGGAATGTCTTCTACAGTAGTGTATACAGTACTTCTCATAAGGTGAAACAGGAGATGGAAAGGCAGAATGACACCTTTCCTGTACTGTATTATCAGTAGTGCCAGTGTTTTCTGGATATGGAATTATCCCAGTTCCAGTGGTTAAAGTTGCCAATTCAGATACCATTCAGGTATCCTGTAGAACTAGAAATTTTCAGTGTAAAAATGTTTTAGTTTTAGGCGAACATTTTCATTAATTTTATTCATTCCATTTCCTGCCTTTACATGTCCAAAATGGAATCTCTACTTGCAGAAATTATGTGCCCTGCTATATGTAGTCTGAATTAGATGTCCTACTTGCTACCTTCCACGGTTCTCTCTGAAAATAAAACCTGAATGTACTGGCTGACTTTTCAACCTGCCCATTTCTAATCCTAATTCCAAGATTTGTTGAGTTATTTATTTATTTATTCACAATTCGATTTACAACCTTTGAGTGAAGACTTATTTAAAAGGGCACCTCGTCACAGGGAGGTAGACAACATTTGATGGAGTACAACAATGGAGAACATTACAGGTGAGGTACATAAAGGAGCATACAATGCAAAGCAAGCGGACATTCAAGTAATTCAGTGATACAGTGGGCGCACAGATTTCCAATTGAGGTGTACAGGCCTCAATTAAGTTAATCTAACTAAACTAATATACATATAATACTATGGACCCCTAGAGATACTGAGATGCAGTACCTGGGCGAGGGGGTGAGGAGGAGTGATTGGCACTATCCTGTCTTCTCCCTTCCCCATGTCCCGTCCACTCATACCTCTCCTGCCTCTTGGTTACTTGAAGCTTTAATTACTTTAGTCCTTGTATTGTTTTAGCTGAATTACCCTCAAACTATGTACCCACAAACTGTGTGACCCTCAAACTATGTACCCACAAACTATGTACCCTCAAACTATGTGCCCCACAGACTATGAATTCCTATTTGCCATTTGGTTTTATACTGTAAACTATGACCACTGCATGTCCCACTTTCTGATTGTGCTGTGTCGTCTTGTCTAATTACTGAGCTGGACCTTTGTAAATGAGCTTTAGCTCAAAAGCATTCTCAAGTTTCAAATAAATAAAATAAATATAAAGCCCTAACAGCATTGTTTCAGTAAGGCCCCATAGTGTGCAAGTATATACCCTCACCTCACCTCACTTGCTGGCTGTTGCTGCACTGAGCCAAACTCAGTCAACCTCCCCACCACCACCACCACCATCACTACCACACACAAAAGAAAACCTGACTGGATTGGTTTCTTTTTAGGACACCAACCCACCATGTGGTCCCTTACTGCTGAGTGATCCGCTCCTGGAGCTCCTGCTTTCCAGATCTCACCCTCCTGACTGTCATACTCCACCATCCCTAACCAGCCCTTGCCAGCACAGATACACAGAAAAGTACAGCCAGACTACCACCAATACATAAATATGCCCCTCTGTATTTCCTTTATTTCTGTTTTGTCATGCCCTGTGAAATCTGGGAGATCAGCTTTCATACAGGATGTGGTTAGGAACTCCAGCACACAAGCACGTGAGATGCATTCACTAAACCAGTCTGGTTTAGTGCAGGACATGCTAGGAGTACAAAATACAAGTTGAAGCTTCTCAATTTTCTGCAGCCCCAACTTGTTTAAAATAAATATTTCGCTTTGCTAATGTCCACTGTGTGGATTTTTCTCCATGGCAACTCTGCAGTAAAGCATGGTGCAGCATTTTCAGAAAAACGGGGAGCAAAATGGCAATTTTGGATCAAGACTGTAATTTCGGCAAAACTGGCAAGTTCGGTGATCACTAGAATTCACTGGCCCTAATTATCACGGAGTCCCCACAAACCCTGACCCCAGTCCCTCCCCTGGGTAAATGAATGATTTAGTGACCAGGTTTGTTTCATTCTGGACTTCTTTGGTGCTCTGAGGCCATGAGGTGTGGAGGACTGAGTGTACAAGTGTATAAATGTAAGTACACATATCTGTGTTTTGTGCAGTAAAACGCTGCCCTCTAGGGACCAGAGTAGGATATAAAATTGACTTTTCCTCCAGTGGCTGAAGAAAGCTCAAAGGGCTTAAGAAAGGTAATGGATTGGTGTAATTGGAAACATTTGTGCCCTATTTTATCATCAGGTTATGCGCTGTATGGTCACTCAGGGCCTATAATGTACATTTAGTTATTTATTTATTTAAAATAAATACATAAATGTATTTGTATTTAAATAAGTAAATAAAATCAATAATATACATGGGCTCTCCTTTGCTGTGTATCCTACCCTTGACTTTGTCACCCCAACCTCTGCAAAGTCAAGGGCTAATCTGTCACGATCTTACAAAAAGAGAACAACAAACTGTCTCTTGCTATAGTCTTAATATGCATTCTTTATTAATCTACAGTGAGCTTGAAGTACAGTTCCCTTCCAGTCATCTCAAAGGACAGGAAATGGTCATCATGTGTCAAAGGGTTTTGGTGTCCACATGTCGTCTTCGGGTGGGTGGGGGCTTATAATCGCAGTTTCAACAAAGTAATACCAAAAGTGGCAGCATGCAAAACTGGACAAGGGGTGATTTGCTGAAATAACACTAATATCGTCTGAGGCCATGGTCTTCTACAGTATGTGAAATATGCCCCTTCCCAGTTATCTTCCATCCTCCAGTTCTCCCTCCCCAATAGGGTGGGGAATTGAGAGTTAGTGGAGTCTAAATGTTAAAGCACTGTCTTAAGAAACCAGGCGATCACAGGTTCAAACCCCACACAGCCAAATCCTCACTGCATGACCTTGGGCAAGTCACTTAACATCCCAGTGCTCCAGTCTACCCAGCTGTGGCAATGGGTAGAAGCAAGACCCCACTGGAAATGAGGTGTTGCATCTCAGCTGGGCTATCCTGGGCAAGTAAACTGGAAAATAAATACAATAAAATGTATCCATTCAGTGATTCTGTAAGTAATAACAGAAGATGCCAGTCCCTGGCATGGTGCCAGAAGTCGCTGTCTTTTCAGTGAGCCACCCACCCCAGTATGCCCTTGGCACCAACAAGGCTCTTATTTTAAGCACCCAGTTCCTACTGTCCCCAATCCATGATTTCAGGAGCAGCAATAGTAATCCATCACCAGTCTAGCTCAGTAGTTCCTCCTTTCCCTTATCAGCAACACACTGATTGTTAGCTGCATTGACATGTGACAGCAGCGGCAGCACCCCCGGAAGAATAGAAGTGGTCCTGCATCACTGATGATGCTCGCAGACACCATTTGTCATTCCATACAGCCCAGGACAAAGCGTTGAACAGGTGGAGACCCTCAAATACCTTGGAGTAACTCTGGATGATGCCTTATCCCACCCCAACCCCATGTTGATAATCTAGTGGCCATAGTTAACAGAAGACTGGGTGCCCTGAACCATAACCAGAATGATCTAGCTGGGGATGCTGCAGCGTAGCCAGCTTCATTCTGTCACTCATGGCTTATGGCCTCCCTGTCTGTGCAGTTGCCTGTGACACGGTACTAAATAGCGTAAAGCTGTTCTGTAGTCTGGCGATGTAGCCTAGATAACTGCACTCATAGTTGTACCACCCTTTACACATCTAACTAACTGACTACCTTTACCCAGCAGAATAAAGTTCCAGACCTGTTTGCTAGCCAAAAGATGCTCTTGAGCTTATCATCCCATTTTAACAAATTGCTTCCACACTGTCTCCAACCAGTACAATACCAGAAATATGGCCAGAAATGCCGTGAAGTCTCCTATCCAGCATACACAGCTGGGCAGCGGTCATTTGCAGTCAGGGCCACTAACTGGTTAAACGACCTGCCTGACACGCTGCTGAATCTCCCCAAGATTAATCGGTTTAAGAGATCTTTGCCGTCTGCCTTTGCAGTCCAATGCAATTGTAGCTGCTAAACTGTTTTATTTGTTTTTTCTCTGTACATACTGTATAATTTTGTATACAATGATCTGTATATATTTTTTCCAATACTGTATGTAATTGATCTGTCTTCAGAGCTTTGAGCCTGACTCGACTGAATTCCCTCTGGAACTGCTTATTATATCAGCGTAATGTTTTTGTGACTATGTTATTTGATGTGGAACCTTTGTATGAGCACCTGTGCTCAAGGGTAATCTCAAAGTTTTCAGTAAATAAATAAATGTGCTCAGGGGTCAGCCTAAGTTTTCCATAAATAAATAAATAAAAGTTTTGCCAGTCCATGAGGTTAGCGTCCTCAGTGACGTGAAACTGCTCCTCCCTCCCAGGCATGCACGCTGCTGATGCTAGTTTGAGGGGATCCGCTTACTCAGTTTGAAATAAACTACTATTGCCCCCACCCCAAAAAAACATGGATTGAGGGTCAGGAGTGGGACGCTGGCCCATTTGTGATAAATGGGGCTTACGGAAAAGACAGTGTCGGCTGCTCATGCTGTGCCAGCAACAGACGGTGACACAGAAAGTATGATCCTGTATGATTCTAAGGATCATAACTTGTTTTCATGTTGTATTTTCTTTTAATTCAGGTCTCTTTCCACTCAGCTTGTTGCCCCAAGCCAGTGACCCTCTCCTTCCAATATGGTCTTGTCCCTCCAGCCTAACCATTGCTCCCCTTGCTGTAGCCAGCAGGGATCCATGTGAAGTGAGACCCAAGAGATTGTCAGCAGCCATCATATATATATATATATGGCTTGTGGTACGTGATGTTTTTCCCCCCACAAATATTTAATGTTTTATTCTTTAACATGGTACATGATGATTTTGCAGTTGTCATCCCACCCACCACCCACGGGCTGAGGAACTACCCCAGCAGGTATTGCACGCATGCTGCATCCCCTGTGAAGGAAACCAAGCTTTCTGCCCACCCAGGGCACACTGCAGCAAAAGAATATGACACCCACTCTCACCGTTTGGGAGTGTTGCCACATGGCAGCGCCTCCCCAGTACCCCTGGGCCACCCAGTCAACTCCTAGGTCCACGTCCAAACTCAGATAACTGGCATGGCACGCAACACACTACCCATTGGGCTATCGGGTGGTCCTAATTTGGTTGTATTTCAGACAGTTTAACAAAAATCTAGTACAGTTTCATCAACATCCACTGTCATTTTGTACCTTGAATTGCATTCTGAATACTTAGAAACGTGGAAACATAGAAGTTGATGGCAGAAAGAAAAAACACTGGTCCATCTAGTCTGCCTGTAATACCTTATCCTACCTCTGATATCTAATGCCTATACGGGATGATGCCCACACTACCCGCCTCCATGTTCCCTGTTATGCTGCTACCCTCGGATGACTGTTGAGCCCTTAGCTGTGTCCCAACTGCATTTGAAGCCGCTAATGGTCTTGGGGAGTCCACCACCTCAGCTGGCAGGCTGTTCTGTAGCTCAAGCACCTACTACTTATCGCTGACCCCATGCCCCATTAACCCCCAGCTAACCTTTAATCTTCACTGCTTGTCAGGCTTTGCTAGCAAAAGCTTCAGAAGGTAGGACCCCACGTGACCACAGATTCAGAAATCAATTCTATCCTGTCCCAAATACCAGCAATAAAATAATAAAAGTGTTACATGTGTAAGTCCATAAGAGGAATCTTTCATCTAGGTAACTTAACATTTAAGGCTAGATTTCCTGGTTCCACCAAGCCGCATCGACACCAAAGTTGTCAACATGCGGCTTGGCGACATCTAATGTTGACAGGCGAGTTAGCCTGTCAGACATTGTGGTTTTGTATCGGGGGCACCAACTACTTCTGTATAACAAACTCTGAGTCTGAGTTTGTTCAAATGGGGAATCACCTCGGGCGGACTTAAATTTCGCTGGTGGTTCATCATAGCAACAATCTCAAAACCTGTTGAGATTGTTGCTGTGATGGGTTTAGCTGTCAAAATTTTGTTGTTTTGACAGTATACCAGATTACATAGAAACATAGAATTTGACGGCAGATAAGGACCGCTTGGCCCACCTAGTCTGACCATTTTCCTACCTAACAGATAAGCTGCAGATCCTAGTTAACCAACAGCTTACTTCCTCCTACCCCCAACTAGGACTGCCTTATGTCTGTCCCATGCATTCTTGAATTCCCCACTGTTCTTGACTCCATGACCTCCTCAGGGGAGGCTGTTCCATGCATCCACAACCTCTCTGTGAAAAAACTTCCTCACATTACCTCTGAGCCGTCACCCTTCTATCTTCAAATTGTGCCCCTTGTTCTTGCACCTCTCTTTTCTGAAAGATGCCACCCTCTTGGACTATGTTGATTCCCTTGAGGTATTTGAAAGTTTCTATCATGTCCCTCTCCTCCTTTCCTCAAGGGTATACATATTAAGCTCCTTTAGTCTTTCTTCAGATGTCTTCTGGTGCAGACCCTGCACCATTTTGTTGCCCTCCTCTGGACAGCCTCCACTCTGTCTATGTCTTTGAGTACTCCAGATGGGGTCTCACCAACTGTCTGTACAGAGGATAACAACTTCCTGTTTTCTACTATTGATGCCTTTCCTATGCATCCCAGTATCCCCAGCCTTCCTTACTGCCTTCTCACATTGCTTGCCTACCTTTAGGTCATCTGATATAATTACCCCAGGTCCCTTTCCATTTTACTTTTGTCAGTATCTCACCCCCATTGTGTACTCTTCCCTTGGTTTTGTTTCCCAAGTGCATTACCTTGCACTCTTTGCATTGAATCTGAGCTGCCATACATTTGACCATTCCTCCAACCTTGCCAAGTCCCTTCTCATCCTTTCCACTCCATCTGGTGTATCAACCCTGTTGCAGATCTTTGTGTCATCTGCAAAGAGACATACTTTTCCTTCTAGTTCCTCTGCAATGTCACTTATAAAGACATTAAAAGGACCAGTCCCAGTGCTGAACCCTGTGGTACCCGCTAGTAACCCTCCTTTCTTCACTGTGGACTCCATTTACTACTACCCTTTGCGTCCTGTTGTCTAGCCAATTTTTATCAGGCTACCACTTTGGGACCCACTCAAGGCTGGCTAACTTGTGTATTAATCTTTTGTGTGGGACTGTATCAGATGCCTTGCTAAAATCTAGGTAAGCCATGTCACAGCCCCTCCTGGTCTACTACTTTAGTCACCCAATCAAAGAAATCTATTAGCTTGCCTGACACAACCTTCCCATCGTGAATCCATGCTGCCTTGGGTCCTGTGCCCCACTGTGCCTCTAGGTACTCAACAATTCTTTTCTTCAGAAGTGATTCCATTATTTTCCTACCACTGAGGTCAAACTAACTGGTCTGTAGTTTCCTGCCTCTGTCCTGTTTTGTGAAGAAGAATCACATCTGCCCTCCTCCAGTCCTCAGGTACCACCCATCTTCCCATGATTTGTTAAAGAGAGTAGTCAGCGGTGTCACTAGTTCTACCCTTGGTTCTTTTAGAATTCTTGGGTGAATCCATCAGGCCCCATTGCTTTGTCCACCTTCAATTTTATTAGTTCTTTCAGAACCCTTTCTTCTGTAAATGGACTGGTATCGACTTCCGTCTTCAGAGTGTTTCTCTTGTTTGGTTTAGGTACCTCCCTCCTCTTCCTTGTGAATACTGAGCAGAAATAGTCGTTCAGTATCCCTGCTTTTTCACTGTCACCCTCTACCCACATCCTCCATAAGGTGCAGCTTATTTCCTTCACTTTGAGGTTCACTGCCTTAGTCCCTGTACACTGATAGATCTTTCTTTAGGGTGCCTCTTTGGGAAGCTCCAGCCTTCGGCTTTGGTCGATAAAGTTGCCAGACTTGGTCATTTTGGAGACTCCTTGCAACATTCGATCGGACTTAAAGAACAAGTAAACAGGGTACCATCCAACTGAAACTGTAGAAATCCAAAACATATGATATGGTGTAACCCTACCTTTTACATGCTGATCTTCTCATTGTGCAAAATCGCAGTTCAATATAATTTCGTCAGGTTTGAAAATATGTAAACAAATGGGCAGAACTTGAAATGCAGTGCTCAGCAGTATCCTAAGATGGCTGTGACGTGCTACGATGATACCATCGAGCGACAGTGCTCCAGAGTGGTAATTGGATCTCTATATGGGCTTGTTACATACAGTGCATTTAACACTTTTAGACTGCGTCTTCAAGGAAAATCCTTCACTGTATAAGTGTGAAGAGGTATCACACATGCACAGTAAAGTTTTCCCCAAAGATGCATCTAAAAATGTTAAATTCACTCTATATAACAAGTCCTAAAATGAGTTTGCTGCCTGGTAACACCATCATAGTATGTTGCAGCCATCTTAGGATACTGCGGAACACACCAGTCAAAGTTCTGCCCATTTGTTTACATATTTTCAAACCTAACTAAATTATATTAAACCACGATTTTGCATAATACGAAGTCTGCATGTAAAAGGTAGGAGTTTATATTGCAGCCCTAAGTTTTCAAATGTTTGCAGTTTCATTTTGTAAATACCCTGTTTGTGTCCTTTGAGCACTGTATGTGGGTGAGTGGTAGTGCTGGGATGGAAACTGCTGCCCTCTACAGGGACTGAACTCTTTCATTTCTATTTTTCATACTGGAGAGCAAGATGACCTAGAGTGAGCCCATGTTCATGTCGACCAGTTGTACAAAGTAAAGAAGTACCGTGTAAATAAAAAAAGGCAGGAATTACAAAGAACAGATATTGTAACACCGATACACAATAATTGGTGACCATCAGGTACAGTTGCAGTGCATTTATCAATCAAGATGATGTCGGAGCCTGGAGCTGAAGGACAGAAATGTTAACACCCTTGGTGATTTGGGAAGATTGAAGGAGCCATTTACCATATAGACAGAGCTCTGTGCCCAGCAGCGGTGTTCCTAAAGAGGAGCTTGAATGAATTTAGACTTACAACTCAATCCGCGTTACTGACAAGCAGCAGGGCATCATTTCACCAAAACCATAGGGGTTGCAAGACCATCGCTAAAAAGTAGTAATTTGTCATCATCAGTGCGCATCATTACATACAGTGGAGTAACCAACCTCTAAAAAGTATATACAAGGTTCTAAATCTAAACTATAGGCCGGGGTCTGGGGCCAGCTAGACATCCAGAAAATTTGGGGTTTGGTGCATTCTGGTGCATTTTGGGGTAATTTGTAACATATTTTGGTACCTATTAGCACTACTCCAGCCCAGTAAGTTTTACCTTAGCCTCTTACCCATAGTCACCACAGTCCAACTTAGGTGAGACAAGCAACAATGCAGTGAGGGTGTGCATGCGAGGAGTGAGGAAACCGGCACATGTTCACCATTATAACCAGGTGGTTATTACAGCAAATTATAACTGGGTTTCCCTAACAGTGCACACACCACAAGCATTTTGCTATGCATTTTATGTCAGACGCATACATAGGGATCATGGACCAACACCCTGTGTAGTGCTTCATTAAGGAGTCTTCGTCAGGGAACAGTGTGTTATTAGGCAATTATGTACAAGTGCAGTCAGTCGCATAGCCCAGTAACATTTGCATTCAAAGCCACCAATCACAATAGAGAAAACAGTAAAATAAAAAAACTTGCAATCAAATACATCATCACTCTGTAGAAATATTTATTGTAAAATACACATTGTTTTGTGTTTTAACTTCATCTCCATAATAAACCCACACTGTAAGTTCACTTAATCTTTTGTACTTTGTATTGTATTCATACTATGAAATACCTGTCATTTAAAACACAGCTATCTGAGAGATATGATGGACCTTATAAGTGGTTTGAGAACTACTGCTGGACAACTACTGTGTAGCCTCTTCTTGCCCTGTTCCTCTTTATTTTGCCACAGGACTGGGTGTCTGTTGAATAAGGAGTCCTCTCCTGAGATTGTATGAAGGACAATGGCTGGGGGTGGGAGGGATTGAATGTATTTGCTTTAAAACTTTGCTTCGAGAACTCCCTCACAATCCCATGGCCCTGCAATATAATCCATTTAGAGCAAGGGCATCCCTCATGCTCAGTATGACTTCCACTGTGTTATTTTTCCAATTTAAAGACCGTTTATTTTCATGATCAGGTGTGCCCTTTGACTTTTTTTTACAGCATTAATTTGTTATTGACTTTGATTATAGTTTCTTTTAGCTGTTTGTTCACAATGTCACCTTTTGGAGTAAAGGATCGTTTGCCTAATTGTTTGATTAAAAAGTTATCTACAGACTCATTTGAGAGGAACAGCTTTAATACAGGCTTTACCTGTGTTGTGGTGGCTTGCTGCCTCACTCCCTCGCTCTCTACACCCCACCAAAGTGTAGTTCTCCTCAGTCCAGACTAGTACTACCATGGTAGCGACGGGTGATGTTACTGCTGTCTCAGGCTCCAACAGTCCATCTTCTGGCTCTCTCCTCGCTCTGCCCGCCCTATGACTCCTCATCTGGTCATCTGGCTCCTGACCCTCCAAGTGATGAACTAACACCTGCACTGACACTAACAGACTACCGATGCTGTGCAGTTCAAAAAATTTTGGTGCCTTGGCAGCGATGTCACAAGCCGATGACGTGACTGCAAAAACTGTTGATGCAGTTACAAATTAAATTTGGTCCAAGGCCTTTCCCTCTTTTCAGAAAGGGCCATGGAGGTTGAGTAACAATTTATTGCAGCAGGATTTAGTCTTCCAGGCTCATAAGTCTGTTAAAGAAATGTCCGATAATCCTCTCCTGTGGTAGAAAGATTTACGTAGTCAAGCTAACCACATTCAACAATCCACCTATCATAAATATCTTACTTTGCGTTCTCATTTGTATAGATTAAATCATTGACAAAATTGTCTGTACTGCCACCCTCCTGCCCTGTCTAAACTCAGCCATCATGCCTACTTAGGTCCAACTGACTCGTAGTCCTTCCTTGTCCCTAAAAGCCTACTTTGTCAGGTGATTGTGCCTTTGCTGTCTGTGCCCCAGATTCTGGAACTCCCTACCAGTGCTCACTAGATGTACCCTCACCCACCCCATGTTTAAGAGATCCTTATGGACACACCTGAAATCTGCCTCAGCCTGTAACTGTCCCTGGATCCCTGCAGTGCCCGGTAAGCACTGTCAGAAGAGAGTACAATGGAAGCTACAGTCTTGTGGTGTACTGCCGATTCTACCAGACATTCATCCAGTTCGGCAGCATTCCTGGTATTCTCCAATTCTGCAGCATTCTTGGTATTGCCCTGTGAAGCAAGTGTCAACATTATGTAAACTTTGGTCAGGAGCAGAATGCTGCTTAGACCCGCCATGTTAGGGCTCACAATGCCAGCGGTCATTTCTTCAGACTGCCAGCTGATTTGAGCCTGACAGCATCAAAATTGGGATCAGAAACCCATTTGCCTGTTTCAAGTTGCTTCCAGCCAACAGCTTGCAGGGTCTTTTTAAGTCCAGCCATTGGCATTGGTTGCTACAGTATGTATGTCTTTACCGGTGAAGAGGATATTCTTGGCTCGAGTCACTGGGTCTGAGGCTGAGTTTTAGAACTGGAAGCAGAAGCTGCAGTTCAGGTCTTGGAGCAGGAGATGCATTTACTAAGGCAGAAATAGGGTGAGGAGCAGGCAGCGTTTGGGAAGGTAATGTAGTATTTATGTCAGAGCTCTGAGATACAGGGGAAAAGCTTTTCTGGGGAAAAAATCCTGACATTTTCACTTTTATTGAGTTGTTTAGGTGTAGTTTGGCTTTGAGAAATTTCTCCTCTTCAGCTTCAATAAGGACCATCAGTTGTTTGTTTTTTGCACTTTATGTTTATTGCATTTTATCAATACAAAATAATCAGTACATAGCCATTTGTTAGCATCACATAAACAAACGTCCCATCCAATAGCACGTAGGAAGTAGATTCTAACATATTGGTAATGAATATGGGGTATAATTACAATTTAGTTAAACCAACATAGTTACACCTCACAATGATTTAGAGGTCAATCTGAACATATTAAGACTCTTAACATGGAGATTACTCAGCCAATAAGGCTGATATGACCTCTCTCCAAACATGTAGATAAACTACAACCATATGTAGTAGTCCAGAAACAGTTGCAACTAGTATCAGACTGCAGAAGTATATTATAGTCCCATGAAAAGACATTGAACCAAAGCACATTAATTATGGACTATATTTTTCCCATCATACTATCCATGTGTGTTGCTAAATAAAAGGGAACTTGTAGAGCTACCAGGAGAATATCAAAACACAAACTTTTAATGTATCCCCTTAAAAGTCCAACTGAAAAGAAACAGTCCCATAACTATCTTATAGCTGAAACAGCTCAGTCCAATCCATCTGATGACAAATTATATTACACTTGGTTCCTCACACTTCAGGTCCCTCATCATCTGAAAAATCTGAAAAATTGGTGACCAGGGCTTCTATTCCATGAGTTGCTGCAAACTTCTCTTCAGTTTTCTGGACCTTGCATCCAGCCTCTCTGGATCCATGAATTGGTAAGTGTGGCCTCCGTAATATATCTGAAGGCGGGCCGACATCAGCAGGGAATGAGTCACTCCGAGGCTCCTCAACTTTGCCTGAATGCCGTCAAATGTTTTCGGCAGGCTCTGGTGGCAAAGAACAAGTCCGGGAAATGTGAACAGTATGTCCCTGATAATTTAAGCGATCTGCCGATTGGGCTGCTTGCAGGATAGCGTTTCTGGTGTTCTACTGTCAGTTACCAGGAGTATAGTTCGAGGACCATCCTGCTGAGTGCTGGCTGATCTAGGAGAGATCCTCTGTGCCCTGTGGAAATGATCAGTCAGCTCAGCCTAGATTTTGAGAGCTCCGGTAGCCACTGCTTTAGGAACTGAAGAGGTTCTGCTTTTCCAATCCCTCCAGTATGCCCACCAGACAAATACTGGAAGCACGATTTGCGTTTTCCAGGGCTTCCAGTTGGTAGCGCAAATGCGCATTTTCTTGCACCAGCTTTGTGGATGTATTGAGCGCCCTAGTGGCTTGAGATTCCGCTGCTGCCGCTGTTTTGTTGGTGGTCTCAATTTTTAAGTCCTGCTCCCCAAGCCTTTGCAGGATAGTCTCAGTTTTACTGTCGGCCTGCATCGACAGTTGCAGGGCCTTCCATGGTGGTTCCTGTGTTAGTTGCTCTGGTGCTGAGGTTGAGGCCTGTGGCTCTGTCGAGATGCTGAGACTTTGAGCCCCAGGCCCTCCTTATTCGTTCTCCCATCTCGAAATTGGTATCAAACTGCTCCGCTGGGTATAAGCTATTTAACAGTGATAGTGTTTTAAGGCAGTTCTGCACTTCAAAGGATACTTTTATCAGAAAAGTCCAACTAGATGTAGAGCTACTCTGTCCCACGTCCATTCAGTAAGGTGCTCAACAGCACCCCCAGTTGTTTTGTTTTGGCATCCAGTTGGGCCTGCAGATTTTTTTCAGCTTTTTTCCACTGGGTCATGGTTTCAGCCTGTGTAGTAGTTTCCAAAATGTCTGCCATGAAATATTCAGCAGGGACCTCCTCAGTAGTCTGGGCAGGGAAGGAGGCCATCTTCTCTGCCCTGTCTATTCCTCCGCCTCCATCCAGCAGTCTGGGGTCGGCCATCTTTGCAGTGACTGAAAGCACCCAACAGGAGAGTGTAAGGGATTTTCCTGTGTATAAATTGAACATTATAATATTTTTTTTTATTTACTACCAATTTTGTAATTGCAATAAACAACTCCAGGGTGTGGATAATGCTGGTTATCCAGTTTTGTTAGGTAGTCACTCAGCTCTGCGTTCATGACACACCACACCAGATGTGGGTAAATCCAAGCATAACCACATTCTGCAGTAGATTATTGCTTAAATACACCGTAGTGGCTCCTTATGGATATATATATATATATTATAGTAGCACGGTTAGGTGAAGTAAGCACTTTAATGTTAAACCTCAAATTTTGCACCTTAGTAACTTTGCCACCATATGACAGATTTGCATGTGTGGTCTGGTACCGTAGATCACTGGATCTGGCAAGTTCTTGGTTGGATGTCTTGATTTGGAGCTACAGAGATGATGCCACAAAAAGGGCGTTATGCGCATTTCTTTGCTCACACCACAGCCCGCATGGTTTGTCCGTTCGGTCCGAAATGTTCAGGGAAGAAACAGTCTTGGTCGCTGATGTGCCTTTAGAAGATTTGGTGTAAAATATTAAACCGTTCAAAAGTTATTCAAAACACATTTCCGTTATAGTCAATGGAAAAGTTAGTAAAATCACGAAACTTTTGCAAATGCCTGTTTTGCTTTTGCAAATGGCCTTTACTTTCATGATTTGGCCATCTTGTTTTCAGTTAATGACACAGAAAATGCTTAGCGCTTAAAATTATCTCTAGGTAAACACTGATTGTTGTGTTTACCTAGTGGGGTCCTGAAGATGCTAGCCTCTATCTTTTCGGAAGTTAAACCCCAGAAATGCCTTTTTCAACTTTGAGGAAAAGAACTTCTTAAAATACTTTTGCTTTTTGCAAAACGTTCATGATTTGGAAAAGTAATTTGCAAAAGTATTCTCAAGATAACTGCAAATCTTTGCCATCCTCCTGCAACAAAGCAGTTGGGTCTTTTGGACTGAAATTTGCAGGGTGGCAAGCCCTGGTCCCTCAGATGTGCCTTGTGGTGGTTTGGTGCCAAAACATTACAGGGGCCCAAAGTTACAGCATTCTGAAGTTCAGAAATGTTCTCATAGGATAACATTGCGGCAGGGGTTTGAGGATGGGGGCATGGTGGTGGGGTGGTAACCTAACGTCGAGTTTCCACACTTTTGTCGCTGTGGAAACAACCCTAATTGATGCATTAACAGGTTTTGCAATTAATATATACATATATATATATATATGCAAAAACTTAGTAACGTATCAGTTAGGTTAAACTGACAAGTAGTGAAATGTGGCATTAGGGTTTCCAACCCCAACACCCCATTCCTCACCCTGCACAGACCCACAGGTGGGGTGATACTCACCCCATTCCATTAGAAAATAAGGTGACATGGGCACAGCATAGAAGAATGGGGTGAGCGTTAGGGTTGATGGCCCCAAGACAGACACTCCCACACCTGTGGGTCTGTGCAGGGTGGGGAATGAGGTGATAGGGTTGGAAACACTAATGCCACATTTCCCTACTTTTGTCAGTTTAACCCTAACTGATGCATTAACAAAGTTTTTGCAATGTATTTCCTTACTTTTTAAAATAATATAATAGTATCCTTGGACCTTGCACTCCCATCGTCCATAGATGCATATATGTACCTAGTTGTAGAAGCACAGGGACCTCCAGCTCCTGTGCTTCCAGTTACAGGACAACGGTAACCAAATTTTCACCATAGTCTTGTTGTTACCCCACCTAGTACAAGTACAAAGTTTATTAAATGATCGACTACAGGTCTTTACAATATATTACCCCACCTCATGTACCGGTGCAGAGTATTTTTCAGTCCCGCCAGAACGTAACTCCGCACAAACACAGCGCCTAATCCACAGTTGAAAAACACATTTTGGACAGGATCTGAAAAATGTATTTATTTATTTATGTCTTTGTTAACTGGGTAAGTGTGCTGATCCAATGGACCGCTTTCAGACATGACCCGGCCACAAGGTGGCACCAACATAGTTCAATACCCATACATTTATATAGACAGCTGTAGCTATTACACAGTGATGAACAATAGACAAAGGTCAAAATATGAGTCAAACATGTCTGTACAAAACCTCAATATGAGGTCAATAGGGGTACAATGTACACTGAGCTGAGGCAGTGGTAACAACTCGGTTACAGAGGATACATGGTACAAAAATAACAAGCAGTAACTTTTATAATTAGAAGCAAAACATCCATTTCTCCTGAACTGGCTGTCAGACTAACAGACAGACTTGATAAGAAGACCTTTTAGATCAAGAGAAAGGACACCAGAGACAGCTAGAAGGTCAGGATGGGATAGGACAGGACAGAGATACCTAGCACCTGGGGCGGTTTGGGGTACTACTTGTTGTCCAGGACACAATTGCATGTGGATTCAGATTGGAGCCAGGCTCTTAGGTTTGTTTTGAAGGACAGGTGGAGGGGACAAGTGAATAGGCAGTTGTAGTCTGTTCCATAGGGTGGGGCAGAGACTGAGAAAGCTTTAGTTCCCATTAAAGTGGAGATACATGGTACTTCCAGGGAGGGACTGAGGATATCCTGAGGCACCTGGAGACAGTCCTGTGAGTGAGCAGTGAGGAATAGGGGGACATCTTGTTGCACCTGAGCGCATTGTCCACAACACAACCCATAACATACTCAAGCAACCTTGCCGAGGGAGCCACCCTAGGGAGGGTAGAGAGCAATGGTGGGTGGAGTAGGGGCTTGAAGAACAAAGCAACAGATGGAATTGTAAGTTGTGATTAGTCGAGAACATAGGGTGGAGGACATCGAGGAATAGATTTATTTATTTAGTTTTGTTGACCAGGTAAGTGCACTAGACAGAGTCTGCCTGTTTTCAGGCACATCCCAGCAGAGGGGATACAGATGAATGCCAACTGACCTTGAACCAGATTAAACTTTTGGTGGTATTTTTAGTGAATAGGGGTAAATTTGGCCAGGCCAGATAGGGAGTGGTAGTCAAGAAGGGAGTAGGTTTCCTGCACAATAGCAAGATGAGCTTCGAGACAGAAGCTGCTTAATACGATAAGGAGCACCTAGTTTTGGTGTATTTTCTGCATAGTGTTGTTTATGTGGTCAGAGAAGGTTAGTGAGAGGTCAAGGGTAACACCTAGGTAGTTGAAGGGGGCCTTCTGGGGTACATACCAGGAGGAAGGAAGTGGTTTTAGTGACCATGGCAAGGAAAGGTTTTGAGCCAAGAGCATAGCCTTTGTCTTATTTTCATTGACTAGCAGCCTGCTGGAGAGGAACCAGTGATGTGCAGAGGCATAGTTACGTGAGAGGACAGATGAGATGGAATCAGGTGACTTATCTCTGTGTCAGAGGACTAAGTCGTCTACGTAAAATGACATCTGTGACATACTTGAGGTGGTGTAATAAGTAGGATATGTTGAAAATCTGGGCTCAAAATATTTAAAATTCACAAAGTTATGAGCATGCATAGCGATATTGCAACAAATAATAATAACTGTGCCATTTTAATAATTTTGACCATAGCCTTCTTATGACCTCACCACATGTACCCAGTACAGAAAGTTTTCAAATCCTCACCAAAACTTAATTCTGCGCAATGCCATTCTGCACCATAGGTGCGAAAACACATTATGACCAGGATTTGAAAATTGACAGCTATAACATACATGAGGTGGGGTAATAAGAACATCATGCTAAAAATATGGGGTGAAAATATTGCAATCGAAGAGATTCTGACTGATGCGTAGCAAAATTGCAAGGAATGCCATGACCATACGACCCACAAATTTTGATTCAATTCCAACATAGCCATCTTATGACCCACCTGATGAACAATATGACTGTCGTTACACAAACCCCACTGGAAAGGTGATGTCGCCAACCGACTGTGAAATCACTTTTCTGATGGGAGCGCTTAATGACAGTCATATTGTTCATCAGTGGGATCCCTAAAAAGGCCATGTTTAAAATTTAGGCTCAAAATCAGCTGAGTTACACATAAAAGTTGAACCCCAATTGAAATGCACTGAAGCTTTTTACCTCAGTTTCTCATATTGCAGTCATGGTTGCAGCAGCGGGATGTGTTTGATCGGGAGTGCATATCTCGAACCTGAGACCTCCAGAGGTGAGTGACGGTCTGTGGGGGTGTGGGAGGTGGATACACAGTGGATGGGGGAATGCGGAGTGATTGGCGATAGACTGTGTTTTTAGTAGGTAAACTAAATAAAAGACAACGAGGATGGTTTTCTTTATTCAGCATAAAGAAACCTTGGGATGCTACTAACCACCAACGAAAAGGGGAAAACATTGAGGGTGGGGGTACCACTTGACATCAGGGATAAAGGGCATAGTGGCAAAAAGCCACAACTGAAATAAAAAGAAATAATAAAAAATAAAGTGAAAAAAAATAAAAATAAAATTTGGATTTAGGGTGGGGGTCCCACTAGACACCAAGGATATTGATGGGGTGAACACTAGCAGATGACTCTACTTTTCTGGATCAGATGGTCCATAAACCAGTTTGATGGTGAGATGGCCATGGCAAGAAACATTTTTGCCATCCGATTCCTTTTCCCCATCCTTTTCGTTGTGGCAAAAATAAATCAACTGGCGAAAGGTTTCCCTTTTCTCGACCAGATGACCCCTTCTTCACGACGAGATGGCCATGCGGTAATCCTTTTCGCCACCTGTTTTTCCCATCCTTCATTATGGCAAAAAAAAGGAAATCAGCTGAGAACTTAATGCCACATTTTCCTACTCTTGTGGCTTTAACCCTAACTGGTGCATTAACAAAGTTTTTGCAATGAATTTCCATACTTTTTGAGATGGTATACTCAACTCCTCATTTGCCTGTGGGAGTTCAGGGCCCTCTGGGCCCTACACTCCCATCCATCCATAGATGCGTACTATCCCTTTACATTATGGGGAGGACAAAGAATATAAACAGTGCAAAACACCAATATGTTAATAAGAATTCACATATATAAAAAAGCATAGAAGTATGCAGAGGTACAATGGTATAACTGGTTTCAAAATTATATAATGTATGGAGAGGCTTATTATTAACTAAATTCACACTTTACAATCTTGTTATACCATCGATATGACATCAGATTGTTGTTATATCCTCTTCACTATGTCGTGACAATGGTATAACAAAACAGAATGTTCATTCTTTGTAACATTCTGTATTGTGAATTGAACACAAACTGGTGCCCATACACTATAAATCATAATGGATGGTCTTGGTGTATTACCACGCTGCAATCACTTCTCGAGGTTGCCATGACAACAGTAAACCTCTCTAGCTTCGCTCTTGAGGTTTACAATGTCATGGCAACCTCTTAAACTGATTATATGTGTGGTTATTACTAAAGAATATCCATTATCCTTATATAATTTGTATAACCATGCCATGTGATAGAACAGTATCAATGATGCCAGTACAGCGGTCCAGTTACAGTAATGGGTAGGGGATACAGTTATGAAAAGGGGACACAAGGGGCTGTGGATAATATGAGCAGACAATTGAGAGAAGGATAGGGTTTGCAGGGTCAGAGGCAATTACAGAAATTACTGTAGCTGAAAATTCCCAGAGGAGGGTTTTGAGAGAGGAGTTCAAAGGAGGCAGACTGAATAGCAAGGAGGAGAGTACACCAGAGTTATGGAATCTGAAGGATAAAGAACAAGATGGCAGTTGTCATGGCACAAAAATACCAAAGAGTGGTGAGAAATCAAAGCGGACATCAGTGACATCAAATTTTTCATTTCGCAAAATCAGATTTTCATTTCATAGCGGGCATCCGAGACATCAAATTTTTTCATTTCGCAACATTAAATTTTTATTTTGCGACATTAAATCTTTCATTTCACACCAGTATTAATCTCAGAAACCCTACTGTGCATGCTTAGGTCGGAAAACACTACATTTTAAACCCTTAAAACTCTTTAACCCTTTAATATTTTTTCACCAGACCTGTCAAAGGCACTACCTTAGGACATGACACATGTCCCCTGCAAGTTGGGAAAAAATTCCATTCCATTTAGGCTGTAGGTGAGAGCAAAAAGACCCATGTTAAGTATAGGAAAAATATTGCCTTTACGTAAAATAACATGTGAATCTCAGAAACCACATAAGCTGCCATCGTAAAATGTCCACAGATCAGGACCTTGCCTCCTAAACAACACATGCAAAATTATATCTCATTTCATGGAACAATTCCAAAGATATTCATGTCAAAGTTAGGGTTTAACACTGAACACCCTACTCAACCCTCACTGTAGTGGCACCACCATACCTCTATAATATAGACCTGTAAGCCAGCCTGGGATACTGCTGGTGACCCAAGTTTACAATGAACCGGGACACTATAGGGCCAGCGAGAGTGTATTGCATAGCATCTCACAGGACATCCTCCTTGGGGAGGCGGTGATGATTGATTCTTGTTGTATGAGCACCACCTGGGGTACCCAGGAGGTGCAGGCCACTTGAGGGCAGCACGGGTAGTGGAGACCTAGTGGCTTCCTGGCACATACACCTGTTGTGTAAGCACAACACATGTTCACAGCCAGGCATTTCAGGTGGAGGAGCAAACAAGACCTCCCTCTACCAGCAGGATGCTAGCATGCTTCAGCTGTGTGTCACCTATCTGTCCAGTAAGAAGGCGCCCTACCCACCGCCACTTAATTTGGAGAACATTGGAAGGGAAAATTGCCTCCTGAAGGTCCTACCATGGAAGGTTTCCTATGGGGCAGGGACTGGGCAGCTGCCATGCGGAAGTGGGCCAAAGTGGGAAAGTTGGAGGAGAAACTCTGGTTAAAAAAAAATGTAAGCAATAAGACATGACATGGTGTGCGGTCATGTTCTGATATACTCATGCCTTGGGTGCATTGAGAGGGCAAGGTGAAGCAGAGTGCCTCAACCACCTAAGATGTGTGTATATCAGCTCAACTGCACACCCTGAAGTGTGTTATCACACATATAAAATGGACAGAAAATTGATATGTAGAGAAAAAACACGTGAAAAAGGTGCAGGTGTGTGGTCATTGGGGAGTAATGTACAGCCATGTGATGCATGTATACCAATGATAGAGTAGAATTTTTCTTATCCATTTTATAAATTTATATAGTCCATTCCTGGTGTTGTTGCTTCCTGCACTTCTGCTGCAGCAATGGATCCCGGGGGTAATATTGAAAGAGAGGGAGCGAGTGCAAGAGAAAACAAGTGAGAGAAATAAATGAAGGATAAAGTAAGATGCAAAAACAGCACAGAAAGGAGATACAGATGCGTAAGAAAGAATGGAGCACAGAATGAGGAGAAAAGAGCTGCAGTAAAATGGTAAAACCAGCCGCCCTGATGAGGCAGAAGCAGCATGTGGCACTGCCATGCGGATGGCATGAGGTTTAGGAGTAGACTTGGTTGGCACATCGGGAGACCAAGCCGCCAAGGAAGCTGGGTCATGTGGCAGTGTGCCTGCTGGGGAAGGTTGGTGGTGGGCTCTGCATCACAGGGACTCTTGCAACTGGGTTAGGGAGCTTGCTCCTTATTTATATATTTATTGAAAATTTCGAGGTTACCTTTGAGCACAAAAGTGCTCATTTATAAAGGTTCCACACTGAATGAATAATCATAAAAAAAAACACAAGTACAATAATAAGCAGTTCCACAGGAACAAAGGTTCCGTGTCAAATACAGTCACAAAAATAATTACATGTACAATAAACAGTTCCAGAGGAAATGCAGTCGAGTCCGCTCAAACCACTTAAGACAGAACAATTACATACAGTTTTGAAAAATCCATCCAGATTGTTGTTTAAAAAGTCACAAGATATGTACAGAGAGAACTGAATAAAACAGTAAAACAGTTTAACAGTTACAGTTGCACTAGACTGCAAGGGCAGACCACAAATATCTTTTAAACTGATTAATCCTGGGCAGATTCAGCAGTGTATCAGGCAGTTCATTTAACAAGTCAGCAGCCCAATAGCAAATGACCACTTGCCCAGCTGAGTATGCCGAAAAGGAATTTCCTGCCTTGAGGTGGTATGTTTACATGCATGAGGACACTTCATAAGGCTGCACCATGCCAGGAGGTGGGAGGTTATAAGGTGGTAAGAAAAAGCCAGCTGCCATTATTATGCTGGTTGGCATACTCAGACCCATGATTTAGAGCTACCTGCCCATTGCCCAATCTGAGTGGTGTCAGAGGAACACCCCACCCAGAGCCCCAGCCAAAGAGGGAAAAGCCATGGGAGATGGAGGATGAAGGTAGGTTAGTGGTCAGATGGGTTTGGGTGGCCAGGCTAGTTCAGTGGTATGTCCCTAATGGATGACTGTATCTGGTCGGGGTAAAAATATTTATGGAGAAAAAGGGTAAAAAGCACAGATGGGAGCCCCAGCAAGAAGATCAGTAAACAAGCATAGAAACAGGAGAAATAGTTGACTTTGGTTGATTTCTTCAACCCTGCACCTCCTCACTCTCTCTGAGGCAGAGAGGCTTACCTGGATTAGCGGTGATTAGGAAAGAACTCACCCAGGTAATAAAAGTTTTAAAACCAAAAGCGCTCCTGGGGGCGATGGTTTCCTGCTAAATTCTACAAACATTTACTGGCACTCATGTTGAACCGTTTCAGAAGGCAATCTCCCATTGTAGCACTTACCATGGATTATGTGTTAAACACTACTGCACTGTGGTTGTATGCTTATTATGTTTTGTACTATTGTGTATTTTCCAGCCACTGTCTCTGTCATATTAACTATACTATAATGTATGGTAAGTGCCTATTAACCACCATGATCAGCAGTCACACAGCTTTGTTATGCACTGTTTAGAATTTTAAAAGTTGTCAACCACACTTCAGAACTTCCAAACAGTGGCATAACAAAAAAAATCACCAGAGTTCCATAATTCTCACACATAGAATGCAAACAGTGTTTTTGACCATACACTATAAAAGATGATGGCTGAGGATCGGGTGATAACCACACTGTAATCACTCGAGTGGTTGCTAGGGCTACAGTAAACCTCTCGAGGCTCCGCTCTCGAGGTTTACCATGCTGCCTAAGCAACCACTCCGAGGTGATTACAATGTGGTTATCACCCGATCCCGACCGTTATCCTCTATGTTTACGTCACAAAACGTCGATGTAGATTTTTCCTTGTATGGTTGATTACCTCTGAACTATACCTGTCATTTTATTTGTCTGCCAATTTTGTATTATAACCTCCTGGGTCATGTCTGAAAATAGTCATATTTTGTGGCTACGACACCTTACCCGTAAACAAAAACAAAATAAATAAAAATCGTATGTACCATCATGATTTTCTGCAGGAATGGAGATCGGTGCTAATAATGATGAGTCCCAAACCTGGGAAAAAACTTGAATTTTGTTCCTCTTGCCACCTAATTTCATTAATCAATATTGACACCCCAAATATATGCTAAAATAGTAGCCAATAGGCTGCAACATTTGATCCCTAAACTAGTCCATCACAATCAGATAGGATTCATACCGTGCCATAACGCATACAGTAATGTCCAACATTTGCTAAATATCATCACAGGCACGGAATACAGCAGTTTAACAACTTTAGCAATTACAGTCGACATGGAGAAAGCCTTTGACAGGCTGAATTGGCAGTACCTGGAGGAAGTCCTGGCTACCTTTGGATTTGGCCAGGAATTAATTTTGAACTTGTTGGCTTTGTATAGAGGCTCATCTGCTCGGGTGGGCATCAATGGGGCCTTTTCCATCTTTTTCTCTGAACAGAGGAACTCACCAGGGATGCACCATATCTCCATTGCCTTTTGCTCTGGTAGTGGAGCCACTGGCAGCCCATATCAGACAGAATGCAAACATTAAAGGTATTTGGATTGGCCCGCTAACACATAAAATTGCACTTTATGTTGACGGCACCTTGTTGTTTCTTTGAAAACCCCAAGGCATTCCTCCCTCACCTTCTACATTTCAGCGTGGCTCAGTTGGTAGCACATCCGCCTCTGGACCAGAAGGTAATGGGTTCTCATCCCACACCAGGATTGGACTTGCACCTAAAATGCTGGTATCCAAATGCAGTATTGGGGTGCTGTACTGCTGGGGTGTGCCGTCCTTCGGATGAGACGTTAAACCAAGGTCCCTTCTACCCATCCTGGTGCTGTCCTGGTGGGTGTCCAGGTGGAAGTAGAAGAACCCAGGCATTCTTCACAAAGAGTAGGGGACATTCCGGTGTCCTGGCCAACATTCCCCTTCCATAAACCGTTCACGCAGCTGATTCTTTCTTCTTCTACATGAAGTCCATCTTCTTCCTGGTTTTGTACTGGTGTGCTTTGAAACAACTGAGAAGCTATGGGATATACTATATTGGACTAGGTATCTGTAACTAATCTCTCTCTTGCTTACATCTGAGAGAAGTTTTCCTCACTTTTACAGTGGTATTGCTTTGTGTTTAATTATTTTAATTTTTAATTCAGGAAGGGTTTTCAAAACTGCTTATCTTGTCAGCATCTTCAGAAGGGCTGAAATAACTGCATATTTAATTTGCCTTTGTGGCTAACTGGACTGATTACTAGAATTCTGTGACAATCTGCATCAATATATTTTGCAACATTTGGTGGGTTGTGTGATTTAAAATAGCAAAGGCTGCAGTTTGTAATTGGATGCCAGACATAGCCTGAGGTGGGGAAATTGTCTTCACAAGTCAGAGGCCTGCATCACAGCCAATTGTCTAGCTTAACTATTTCAGCATTGTTCAATTACTATAAACTACTGGTGCGATCTTGTTTGAGACAGAAGTCCATCTTCTTCCAAGTTGTGTACTGGGTGTGCTTTGAAACAACTGAGAAGCTGCGTGGGATATACTATATTGGACTAGGTATCTGTAACTAATCTCTCTCTTTGTTTACATCTGAGAGAAGTTTTCCTCACTTTTACAGTGGTATTGCTTTGTGTTTAATTATTTTAATTTTTAATTCAGGAAGGGGTTTTCAAAACTGCTTATCTTGTCAGCATCTTCAGAAGGGCTGAAATAACTGCATATTTGATTTTCCTTTGTGGCTAACAAACCACCAGGCTGTTTTGGGGCTGGAGAGGTTTACCTGTGTCTGACTTGGATGTCTGGATTTTTCTCTGATTAGCAGGGTACTTTCTGTCAAATTGTTGGGTAGGGTATCTTGCTGACAGGAAGGCACTCATCGCAGCGGTGGGTGAGAGCTTTTAGTTGATTGTTTTGTGAGGAAACAGTTTAGGCCCAACTCCTTCCCACCCCTCACCCCACCCACCCTGGAAATAGTTCCTTTATACCTGAGGTTCTGACATCATTTCCTCAAGAGTGCAAGGTGCATATCACTGTCATATCTCTCTAGCACACTGCACTGACAATATAAGCATACACATTGTATAATATATATATTTCTATATAACCAATCACACGTGCACAAACACACACACACACACACACACAACAAACAAACAAACAAACAAAAAGTAGATAAACATGTGGAGTAGTGCAATGTAACGGCTGTGGGGCAGCAGTCTTCCGGGAGTCTTTCTGAGGCTGAGATGCTGCCCTATTTGCAGACAACTATCTGCCCTGAGGGAGGAAGTTGCCCGTCTTCAGGCCGCACTGGACAGTAGTAAGGAAACCTTCCCCAGGCCACACTAGACAGTAGTAAGGGAACCTCCCCATCCAGGGAGCACTAGCGCCACCACCACTACCTCAGAGGTTGCAAGAAAGCACAGCAGTTGGACCACAGTGGGCTCAGGGAGGGTGAGGATGGTGGAACAGAGGCACACCAGTCAATTGTTCCACTCCATAATCCATACACCATTCTGGGGAGCATAGCTCCCCTATGGATGCACCCGAGAGAAGACTGATGACAACTGTCACAAGGGAGGCCCACAGGAAGGAGGCAGAGGACACCATAGGGAAAGGAAGCAGCTCCTGGTGGGGGACTCCACTATTAGTGGATAGAACTGGGGGAGCTGGGAAAACTGAAGTAAGGTGCCTGCCTGGTGCCATGGCTTGAGGGACAGGAAGTGCATCCTCAGGATCACGAGAACAGCTGCAAGGAGTCTGAGCTGGACGAATTGTCCACCTAGGGACAAATGACTTGGCTCATCATGAGATTAGAGCAGTGCAGGAGGACATTGCAGAGTTGGGAGGGGCCTAAGACAAGTAGCTTACACAGTATCCTTCTCAGAGGTGCTGCCTGTCAAAGGCATGGGGGAGGCGAGTAATTAGCACCATGCAGTTTAATGAATGGTTGAAAATGAACGGAGCACAGGGGTTTGGCTTCATTAGGGACTGGGTTCCACCTGGAGGGACACCAGCCTATACTGGCAGGATGGTCTCCATCTGTCCAGGAAAGGAACAAGTCTTTGAGCAATCGGTTTAAATTGGCAAGCTTTTAAACTAGTCAAAGGGGAGGCACTGACAAGCAGCAGGAAAATCCCAGCCTCTCCCTTCAAAACAGGGTACTAAATGAGAAAAGACTGAGGTAGAACGGTCAGTGGGGGATGCTGCAACAGAAGGTAAAGCCATCAAAAATGGAGAGCAATGAGTACCAATGCCGTAGTCTGGGTAACAAGCTTCCTGAATTAGTGGCCTTGATGGAGGAGGAACATCTGGATATCGTGGCAGTCACAGAAACATGGTACACAAAAACCATGACTGGGACGTAAACATACCAGGATACACTATCTACAGGAGGGACAGGGAGGGTAAAAGAGAGGAGGAGTAGCTCTTTACATAAGGGAAGGAATAAAGCAACAGAACAAAAGGGTAAACAGGGAGGAGAAGAAGCACTGTGGGTAAATTTGGAGACAGGCAATGGCACCACAATCGCACAGGGTTAGATACAGACTTCTTCTCAGGGGAGGAAATGGACAAGGAAATGATAGAAAGTATACTTAGAATGGCAGAAAAGGGAGGTATTGCTGATGGGTGATCTGAATATGCCAGATGTTAACTGGAATGCAGTTGCAGCTGCCACTCAAGAGTGGAGTTATTCTAGATGCCCCACAGGGAGCATGCCTTAGACAACTAGTACTGGAGCCCACTGAGAGGGAGCAATATTAGACTTGATTCTCTCAAATGGAGATGGAGAGAGGATCACAGATGTAGAAGTGGGTAGCCATCTGGGAACTAGCGACCATCGAACAGTATGGTTCACAATAAACTCAGCAATAGAGTCAATGCTTACACAAAGACAAAAGTACTGGACTTTAGGAGGGCTGACTTTGCAAAATGGCTGAGTGCCTAAGGAATGCACTAGCAAATGGGCAGGAAGGGAGGTGGAAGAACAATGGGGAATAATAAAACTGCCATCACAGAGGTAACGAGCCTTTGTGTGAAGCAAATAAACAAAACAAAACGATGTAAGAAACCACTATGGTTCTCAAAGGAAGTGGCAGTGAAGGTTCAAGAGAAAAAAACCATTCAGGAAGTACAAGGAATCACAGAAGGAGCAGGACAGAGAACTGTATCAGTTAAAGCAAAAGGAGGCTGGGAAGGCAGTCAGAACAGCAAAGGCCCAAACCGAGAAAAGATAGCCAACTCCGGTTAAGAAGGGGTAAAACCTTTATAGGTACATCAGGAGCTAAGGAAGACCAAGGAGGGATAGTGAGGCTTAATAAAGGGAGGGAGGGTGGGCAGAGGGAGACTGTGAAAAGGGCAGAGATACTAAACAAATATTTTTGCTCAGTATTTACAAATGAAGAGGGGAGGTACATAAAACAAACAGTAGAAACACTCTGGTTACAGAAGTTGATACCAGCCCATTTACAGAAGAAAGGGTTCTGAAAGAACTCTTAAAACTGAAGGTGGACAAAGCAATGGGGCCTGATGGGATTCATCCCAAAATTTAAAAGAACTAAGGTAGAACTAGTGACACCACTGACTACCCTTTTAACAAATCATGGGAGGATGGGGTGGTACCCGAGGACTGGAGGAGGGCAGATGTGATTCCCTTCACAAAAGTGGGAGCAAGGCAGAAGCAGGAAACTACAGACCTGTTAGTTTAACCTCAGTGATAGGGAAATGATGGAATCACTCTAAGGAAAGAATTGTCAGTATCTAGAGGCCAGAGGGCACAGGACCCTAGGCAGCATGGATTCACAGCGGAAGGTCATGCCAGACGAATCTGATAGATTTCTTGACTGGGTGGCCAAAGTAGTAGATCAGGGAGGGGTGTGGACATGGCCTACCTAGACTTTAGTAGGCATTTGACACAGTCCCACACAAAAGATTAATATACAATTAGCCAGCCTGGGAGTGGGTCCCAAGATGACAGCCTGGGTAAAGAATTGGCTGGAGAATAGGACACAGAGGTAATAGTAAATGGAGTCCACTCAGAAGAAAGGAGGGTTACTAGTGGGTAACTCATGAGGGTTCAGTATTAGGGACCGTCCTCTTCAATGTCTTTATAAGCAAATACTGCAGAAGGACTGGAAGGAAAAGTATGTCTCTTTGCAGATGACACAAAGATCTGCAACAGAGTTGATGCACAGGGTGGGTGGAAAGGATGAGAAGGGACTTGGCAAGGTTAGAGGAATGGTCAAATGTATGGCAGCTTAGATTCAATGCTAAGAAGTGCTAGGTAATGCACCTGGGAAACAAAACCCAGGAAGAGTACACAATGGGGGTGAGATACTAACAACAACAAAAATGGAAAGGGACCTGGAGGTAGTCATATCAGATGACCTAAAGGTGGGCAAGCAATGTGAGAGGGCAGCAAGGAGGGTTGGGGGATACTGGGATGCATAGGAGAGGCATCACCAGTAGAAAACAGGAAGTTATTATCCCTCTGTACAGACAGCTGGTGAGACCCCATCTGGAGTACTGTGTGCAGTTCTGGAGACCCAATCTCCGCAAAGACATAGACAGGATGGAAGCTGTCCAGAGGAGGGCAACTAAAATGGTGCAGGGTCTGCACCGGAAGACATATAAAGAGAGACGAAAGGATCTTAATATGTATAGCCTCGAGGAAAGGAGGAGAGGGGGACATGATAGAAACGCTCAAGTACCTCAAGGGAATCAACAAAGTCCAAGAGGGTAGCATCTTTCAAAAAGAGGTGCAAGAACAAGAGGGCACAATTTGAAGATAGAGAGGGGCTGCTCAGAGGTAATTTAAGGAAGTATTTTTCACAGAGAGGGTTGTGGATGCATGGAACGGCTTCCTCGGAGGAGGTTGTGGAGTCAAAATCAGTGGTGTAATTCAAGCATGCATGGGACAGTCATAGGCAATTCTAGGGGGTGGGGGTAGGAAGAAGTAGGCTGCTGGTTAACTAGGATCTGCAGCTTATCCAGTAGGTAGGAAATGGGCAGACTGGTGGCCAAGCGGTCCTATCTGCCGCAAATTCTATGTTTCTATACCCTTGGGGAGTTTGGTGCTATCTCCAACGTCCAAGATTAATTTTGGTAAGACTAAAGCTTTATTGTTAAGCAGTTCATTTAACCCCGCCTATGAGAGGGTGCTGCATGAGAGGGTGCTGTACTTGAGGTGCTGTCTTCGGATGAGACGTTAAACTGAGGTCCCATCTGCTTGGATTGGTGGTAGTTCAGGTGGATGTTAAAGATCCCATGGCACTTATCGAAAAGAGCAGGGGAGTTTCCGTGTCCTGGCCAAATTTCCTCATTCACTAAAAATACCACCAACAGCTTAATGTGGTTCACGCTCAGTTGGCATTCATCTGTATTCCTCCCTGGGTCGTGCCTGAAAATAGGCAGGATTTGTCTAGTGCACTTACCCACTCAACAAAAACTAAATAAATAAAAATAAATAAATAAATAAATAAAGATGGTCTCTTTCCCTTTCAGTGGGCACTGGATGGGTTTCGTACCTTGGCCTGAATATCATTACCGATTTACAACATTTATATGAACAGAATCACAAAGTTACCTTAGCTGATGTCAAGAAAGATTTGGAGAGATAGAATGCTCTCCTGTCTCCCTGGGGGTTTGAATAGAGTCTAAAGCATGAGTGTTTTGACCAGATTTTATGTTTTCCATTTGCTACCGTTAAATACCCAGGATCCTTCCAGAAGTACATGGACTGATTAACTTCTAGATTTATAGGTGGAAAGCACCGCGAATCAAGAAGTCCATTCTGCAGCAAGGAAAACTCGCTGGTGGCTTGACCTACCTAATTTAAAAGACAGTTACCTCTCAGCTCAGGCCCTCCAATGCTGACTATTTTGAAACATAAGTCTGATACCAGTTGGCTTGAGGGAGAGGAGGAGCAGCTCCCAGGCATCCCCTGGGTGTCGCCCCATACCCTACCTCAACTCTGACTGTTAAGGCAGCAAATGAGTGGATGATACACTAAGTGCGTGGGTGGAGCAGATCATCTATCTTACCCCATTTGGGGTAACAGGAATTTGAACCAGGGATTACAGACCTGGGCTTCCCTCTATGGTCACTTTAAGGCATTCATATGGGAGATGACCTCTTTGACCGAGACTGTTTGATGAGTTTCAACAAATCAAATATAAATTTATTTGCCCAATGCAGAACACTCATTTTCTGCCGAGAGAGATTAGATTAATTCCTCCCCTAAAACAACCTGCAGGTAGAAGCCTATTACGCTATTATGTTATTTTATTTTGATGATATGAATGATCCGTAGCTGCCTAACTAATTAAATGTGGAATACAAAGATTGACTCTGTTACTAGGGGACACCTGTTCCAGGTAAAAGTTAACAAATTTAAAACCAACAAAAGAACTTAATTTTTGAACAGAGAGCAGGGAACCTGAGGAATAAACTTGGAAGACATCGTAATAAGTGAGAACAGACACATATTTGAACAAAACTTAGATATATTTCTGGAGGTGGTAACTTGAGTTCCTGCAACCTGTACTCATTGGAGCCGCCTGGGCTACGACTTTTGCTCCTTCGTGCATTAAGTGACATTAAGTAAATGACACTGGAACAGTACCTTCACAGAACGATGGATGGAGGCAGAATCCCATGTGATTTCTCACTTATATGCCTTAATATTGTATCAAAGAAATGGGGCTCCCACCCAATTCGGGAAAGATGGGAAGCAGCCCTTCAGCAGAAATAGATTCCCAGACAAAACTAAACTTGGGCAGTTATACATAAAGACAACATGCTCTTATCAATGGCGGGAGTTTCAATGGAAGGTAATCATTAATTTTTTCAAAACCCCATAGTCACCGGCATTACACTGCCGGGGCTCGGATAGATGTTGGAGACAGTGTGGAAATATAGGAGACCACGCTCATATATTTTGGCCTGCCACGAATACATAATTTTGGAGAGACATTGCCAAAGCATCTCAGACATTTTGGCAGTTACTCTTCCTACACCTCTGAAACCTTTTTCAGCATACTTCCTAAAGAAGCTTGTCCTACAAGGATAATGATTTACACTGCATATTGATAGTGGCTGCCCTGAAGGCTTATACTAGGAGATGGATATGTCCTTCTGTTCCTACAGTCAGCGACTGGATTATTCTAGTAAAGGAAATTCAGCTAATGGAAGAAATGTACGTGAAATTGCACTTCCGATATGATGGTGACAACCTCAGTATCCTGATAGAGATGGGCCAAATGGGGCGTGCCTAATGAATGGTTCCTCTGCAGCTACTGAAAGAGGGCGGTGATTTTGTTACATACTAACATATTAGCGCCAGCAAAGTAGGCCTGTTGGTCTGTCAAGTCTCTCGTGCTTCAGCACCCTGATTGGGTACCGTAGCCCTCATCTGTTTCCTTCCACTGTTACTCCATCCCCAGTCCTGCCCCTCCCCAGGCAAACCAGCCTCTGCTTCACCCCTGCCTATACCTGTCCCACCCTCTCTTGGAATCCCTCCACCGTAGCTGCCTGTACCAGCTCCCTGGGCAGCGTATTCCACGGTTCCACCTCACTCTTAGTGAAGTACCTCCTCCTCCTTTCCCCTAATCCTACTGTAACCCCCTGCAAATGGGGTTCCCAAAAGACTTCCAGGAGCTTGCTTGAATGCTCCAAGCCTGAATGGTGTTTGGCATTTAAGCCATTTATCAGTGAGTGTTTTAGAGCCTCTGGTACTGTCTCTTTAAGAGCTGTCTGCTTGCGACATAATTAGTTTGTATGGGGGACTGTGTGCTTCTCTGAGTACCACTCGAGCTGCTGCCAATTCACTTCATTTTTGCAGTCACTAGGAGTGCAAAGGGAACCTATCTGAAAGATGTAACTGTTTGCCAGAAATTATTTAGAGTAATAATGAAATTACAGTTTGTCTAACCTGCTTTGCAGTCAGAACTGTGTCTGCTTAGTTCCTCATTCTAGTTTTGAACTGCTGAACTGGACCAATCAGTGTGGGGTAAGCTAGCTCTAAAATGATGCCTTGGACGAATCAGAACTTGACTCATAATCTGAGCCAGCCACAAGAGGATTGTATGGGCAGTGACTCTGGGAGATGTAGTTTAGACTTCAGTGCCTTTTGGACCAACAGCAGCAGTCTATTGTGAGTGACAGCCAATCCAGTCAAGAACTGGGAGGAACTCAAAGGAAGTGCCCGGTTTCGTCAGTTGGAGTTCAGTTGAGCTTTGGCAGTGAAGAAGGAAGGAGCCCTGTGCTTTTTCAGTGTGCAGTTTTAGTCAAAAACGTGTGTAAGGCCCAGAGTTCCGGTCTGCAGCTTGTGTAACAGCTTGTTAGGGACTGAATCTGTCCCTGTGAAAAGAATCAAAGGATCTCTGAAGAGTAGAAACCAGGCTCACCCTGTAGAAGACTGGAAGAATTGCTGAAAATTGCACTCGGTCTGTCAGGAACTGAATCTGCTGTGTGTTCTCCCGGATTGTGCAGTAATTAGCATCGATACAGATGCAGCCTGCCTGGTATAGTACTTTTTTATATGGATGTGTGAAGAGGTTTGTGTACCTCAAGTGAGCCCTGCTGACATTGAAGGACCCTATCTTATTTGGAGGTCGTGAGTACTAATTCAGGGTTGCTCCTGTTGAATTGCCACATTAAATCCAAATGGAATTACTGTACTGCTGACTGTTTAATTCTCCTTTTCTCTGTGTGAAAGGGCCCTACCAGCTGCCACGGTTTGGACTAGCCACTAGGGCTTGGGTACCCAGGACAGTAACTGATAGGGATAGGCCTGTGCACAGAGCCATAGGTAGATTATTAGAGTGATAAGCTAATTAACCTGATTTCCTGTCCTTGTTATATCCCCCAAATAAATCAGAGCTGCTTGTTTCAGCAGTTATACTGCCTGAGGTATTTGTCTATGTTAAAGTACTGTACTGTGATTGTTGCACTGTATCTCATTTCACAGGAGGTCCCAGTGCCGGAACCAGACCTGGGGGTAAGTGTATACCGTGAAGGTAATTCTGATATATTGTGTGGGCCACTAGTGGGAAGAAAGGGGGTGCAGTGTCCCAGAGGGCTGTGACCAAGTTAGTTTAACTATTGCAAACCCTGACCTCTGGGTGGAGGCACCCGCCATTGGATCCAGGCCCCTCAACCTGTTAGTGGCAAATCAGGCAGGGGTAGTAGCCCTGGGATAGCGCCATCTAGGGTTACATCTTGGAGGCTCACCGCTGGGATTGTGTGTCCTCTAGTGGCCATATTTACGAACCACTGTTAAGAAAAAATGGGTACCCCGACAGAAGTGGCTGTGCACCGGCTGGTGGAGTGGTGTACTGGGGAGGAGATCGACCCCAAAATGCTATGCTTATCCTGGACATCCCTCTGGGTATCAATACTGGACACTGTGCAGGGAGTACTTTCCAAGGTGGAAGGTTTACAAAACCCTGTGGTGGTGGGTCGGCATGCTAATCTGCTCACCCACACTTTCCTGGCCCTAGTAGAGTTTAAGGATCCCATAGATAGCTCCAAAGTGCCACAGACCATTACCCCAGAGGGAGCCCTCACTGCTTGGAGAGTGATAACTAAGGACAGTAAAGACCTGGGGAATCAGCCCCACCACTATCTGAAACTTTTGAGGAGAAATTTGCTGAATGGTTGCTGGAGAGGGAAACTGTGGAGGACTTGAAGAAACTATTCTTGCCACCTGGGGTGTTCCTCCCAACACCTCTCCTGCTCCAGTGCCCGTAATGGTGGCTGAACCAATGCAGACTCCTATTTCTGCACCTGCCATTAGTCACGACTCTTACGAAGGTTGAGGATCTTCTCTGGCACCTCCCCACCCCCAAGGGAGGATGACTGGGAGACCTGGATAGACTATGTTGCCCCAAGTGCTAGAATGGCAATGCTCGGAAGGTGAAAAGAAGAGGGTTAGTGAGAGCCTCCGAGGTCCGCTGCCCTGGCTACCATCCGTGCTAAACGGGCCAGTAACCCTGAGAGCGACTGCACAGGCCTATCTTGAGGCCTTGGAGAATGTGTATGGGAGCCCAGATTCTGATGAGGACCTATGGTGGAGAGTAAGAGATGCACAACAGTACCAAGGGAGTTGTTGTCTGTGTATGTATCTCGGCTGGAAAAATTGTTGCAAGAATGCCTCAGAAAAGGTAGTTTGCCAGCGATTGAACTGGACCGAACCAGGCTGGACAGGATCCTTAAGTCTGCCCCCTTCTCAGAACTGCTGTTGCTTCAGTTACACCTGGCAGATCGACTGGAATCCCCACCCTCCTATGATGAGTTAATGAGAGAAATTCGAGGAGTTGAGAAAGACGACCTGGAGGGACCTGCACCAATAGCTGCGTCACGAACCGAGTGACTGAGGGTGACCCATCAAGTGAAGTTCAGGGCAGAGGTTGGCAGTCAATGAGTGCTCTGACAAGGAAAAAGATATGTCACAATGGGGCGAACTGTTGAGAGAGATCCGGGAATTCAAAACAGTCCCTTTATGAAGGCCACCTGCAAGTACGGGCCCTGACCTATATCCGACTGCATCTGCTATGGGGTGGGGTACCCACCCATGTATCTCCTGCTGATAACAGCTCGAACTCGATTCCTTGACCATGGAAGTGGAGAAACTGACGAGATGTCTCCAAATGCTTATCACGCCGCAGACAGAGATGGCACCAAGGTTTCCAGTTAGTAATACCCCGCCTGGCTCCCAGTGTGGCGCCCGCCAGCTCAAACTCCAGAAAGTATGTTTTGCTATAATTGTGGGAAAGATGGGCACATGAAAAGGGAATGCCAGTCCCCAAAAGACACTGACAAAGTTGCATATAGGCTACAAGGAGAGCTCGGAGAAGAAATCAGTGGTTAAGAGGTGCACGACATGATCCCAGTGAGGGCACCAAAATGCTAATTCACGCCCTTTGTGGCAAGGTCAGTTGCCCAGGCCCCCACTACCGCCTCCAGACTGGTCCAGAATAGTGGGTCCTCCATGGAGACCACTGTAAAGGTGAACGGAGTGTCTACAAGAGCTATATTAGACAGTGGCTCCCAAGTGACAATTATGTTCCAAGATTGGTATCAGAAGCATTTGTCAGACGTACCCTTACAACCATTAGAAGGACTGCATGTATGGGGGTTAAGTGAGAAGGCCTACCCCTATTCCGGTATATCCGAATTTGGCTGTCTTCCCACCTCCGTGGCTGGAGTGGCTGAACAAGTAGAGACCCTAGCCTTAGTGTGTCCCCCACTGGACTGTATGATGGTGTCCCTTTGTTGATTGGAACAAATGCTCATATGTTCGGAAGGCTGGCACAGTTGTGTTATGAAAACAGGGTCAAAGACTAGTAGAGCTTTAAGAGTTCGGCTTTAATTAAGAAGGCCTATGAGGCACAGAGAGATGCTGAAAAACAGAACCAGAGGAACCGGTCGGAATTGTATGGAAGAAGGATCCTGAGTCTCTGATCCTGGCGCCAAATGCCCAGTGTACCTTAAGGGAGAGGTCCATATCAGAAAGGATGTTAAGAATAAAATATTAATGTTGGATGCACCAGCGATGGAAAATTGCCAGAGGGACTGCTGGTCAAGCCTAGTATTTTGCCCGCTAGAGCCCATGCTTATGCCAGAAGGGTAATGGTCCAAGTTCATAATGTGTCTGAAAGACATTCGAGTAAACAGAGGTTGCATCCTGGCTAATGTGCATTGTGCAGACACTGCAGTGCTACCCAGCAGCAAGAGTTCAAGGAAGAATGACAGAGTAACGCTGACTTGTTTGATTTCGCGACCGCTGCCAGCTGAATGGAAAGTGAAGATCAGTGAGAAGCTTGCCCAGAGAGACCAGGTGTTTTCTTTAAAGGAATGGGATGTAGGATGCGTGCAAGGAGCTGAGCACAATATCCGGCTGCATGACGAAAGACCATTTCGTGAGAGGTCTCGACGCCTGGCACCTGCTGACATAGATGATGTGAGACGGCATCTGCAAGAGATGTTAGCTGCTGGTGTAATACAAGAATCCAGAAGCCCTTATGCTTCCCCCATTGTGGTAGTGAGGAAAAGAATGGAACAGTAAGGATGTGTGTGGATTATCGCACCTTAAACCGCGCGGACTATCCTGATCAGTACACAATGCCCCGCATTCAGGATGCTTGACTGCCTAAACGGGAGCAAGTGGTTCTCTGTGCTGGATCTCCGCAGTGGGTACTATCAGATCCCGATGGCCCCAGAGGACCGTGAAAAGACAGCCTTTATCTGTCCGGCTTGGCTTCTAATGAATTCATGAGGATGCCTCAAGGGATTTCAGGTGCCCCAGCCACTTTCAACGATTGATGGAGCGGCAGTGGGGGACATGAACTTACTAGAGTGCCTGGTATACCTAGATGATGTTATTGTGTTTGGCAGCTCACTGGAGGAACATGAGAGCAGATTATTTAAGGTATTGGACCGACTGGAGGACTTTGGCCTTAAACTGTCCATTGATAAGTGTCAATTTTTTCAAACATCAGTAAAGTATGTGGGACACATAGTATCCACCGAGGAATAGAGACCGACCCAAGTAAAGTTGAGGCCTTGACCACCTGGCCACAGCCCAAAATCTAAAAGAACTGCAAAGATTCCTGGGATTCTGTGGTTATTATCGGCGCTCATCAAGGACTATTCAAGAGTGATCCGCCTTTACTTAACCTTACTCAAGGGTATCCCCAACCCACAAAAATACCAAAAGTCAGCATCCTCAAGACTGAAAGAGTGTATTTTCATCCGAGTGAAGTATTTGGGGCCATGGACTCCTGATTGTGAGACTGCTTTTCATGAGATCATATATCAACTTACCCATGCTCCAGTGCTGGCCTATGCCGATCCAAGAAAACCTTACGTCCTGCACACTGATGCTAGCTTGCAAGGGTTGGGGGCTGTAGTTGTACCAAGAGCACGAGAATGGCCTGAGACCAGTGGCCTTTGCCAGTAGAAGCCTGACCCCATCCGAAAAGAACTATCCTGTACATAAGTTAGAGTTCCTAGCTTTGAAGTGGGCTATTGTTGACCAATTCCATGAGTACTTGTATGGGGCTAAAATACTAGTAAAACTGACAATAATCCTTTGACCTATGTGCAGACCTCAGCTAAGTTGGATGCCACTGGCCATAGGTGGCTTTCTGCATTATCTACATATGACTATGCTCTCGAATACCGAGCAGGTCTGAACCACATAGATGCTGATGCTCTCTCCCGGAGGCCTGTTCCCCAGAATGATTGGGTCCGACTGGCAGAACCTGACATTCGGGCACTCTGCGGAAGTTTGACAGGGAGGAACAAATGTCCACGGACGCAGTGGACTGCATGGTGGATTGCTTGGGAGCCTCTGAGAATTGCATACCTGCTGCTTATTGCCACTTTTCTGCAATAGACATTGGTGCACTGCCTCAGCTGGACAATGACAGTATTCGGCGGGCTCAATCTCACGATCCCATGATCAAAGCAGCTTTAGAAGCCCTCTATGCAGGAAAAGATGTGTCCAAATTACGCTCCACTGATTTGAGAACTGCACTGTTATACAAAGAAGGTCCTAAGTTGAAACTGATCAATAAACTGTTATACAGAGAAACAGTAGACAGAGGGGACAAGTAGACAAACAACAACTAGTGCTGCCCACTGCCTTCTGAGACTCAGTATTGAGGTCCTTGCACAACCACATGGGGCACCTTGGTATAGACAGAACACTTGACTTGGTGAGATCCAGATTCTATTGGCCTAAGATGGGGCTGATGTGGAGCAACACATTCAACTTGTAGTCGCTGCTTACAGAGGAAAGCTTTGCCCCAGAGGGCTGCCCCTTGTTAACATAACCACCAGTGCACCCATGGAGCTGGTCTGTATTGATTTTCTAAGTTTGGAGTCAGATCAAAGAAATATCAGTAATGTGCTGGTGGTCACTGACCATTTCACGAGATATGCCCAAGCTTTCCCCACCAAAGACCAGAAAGCATCCACTGTAGCCAAAGTACTTGTAGAAAACTTTTTTTCACTATGGGGCTCCACAAAGAATCCATTCTGATCAAGGGAGAGACTTTGAGAGTCGTCTGATCAAAGAGATGCTTTCTCTGTGGGGAGTGCGAAAGTCCAGAACCACTCCTTACCACCCCCAGGGGGACCCACAGCCTGAACGCTTCAACCGACTTTGCTAGATATGCTAGGCACCCTGCACCCAAAGGACAAGCCTAGATGGAGCCAACAAATTAGCACCCTGGTACATGCTTATAACTGCACCAAAAGTGATGCCACTGGATTCTCCCCTACCGCCTGATGTTTGGAAGAGAAGCTCGACTACCAGTAGATGTGTGTTTTGGGGTCTCTCCTGATGGGGTTCAAGCTGACAACTATTTACAGTATGTGCAAAGTTAAAGGCCCAGCTAACTCATGCGTACTCAACTGGCTCAAACCATGGCTGCCAAAAGAAATCTGGCCAACAAAGAAAGGTATGATAAAAGGTGAAAAGCACAGGAACTCCAGGAGGAGATCGGGTATTGCTAAGAAATCTGGGACTGCATGGCAAGCACAAGATTGCTGACAGATGGCACCATCTCCCTCACATTGTAGTGGGCAAACTAGATGATCTGCCAGTGTACAAAGTAAGGCCTGAGAATAATTCAAAGATGTAAAAACAATGCATAGAAATCATTTACTGCCCATTGGACAAATCTTAATTGAGTCTGAGCCCTAGAAGATGCCCCTCTGGACCAGTGACTAGAGCTGCTGCTAAGAAAAGATCAAGAAAGTCTGCACCTACAGAAGCAAAGTTAAAGTGTTCCCTCCACAAGTCCCAGTTGAGCATGACTGTCAGTCCATATCGGAAGAAAGTGAGAGTGACTTTGAATACTATCCTTCTATTGAACTGAGTCAATTGTTTCGGGCAATCCCTAGTCAATACTGGAGACAAAGCTGGGCCTTCTGGACTGTCTAAGCCCCCAGCTTCATCCCTGGAGCCAATGCTCCAGAAAGTGAAGTGCAAAGCATCAGATCAGATGAAATGGAATCATTGTGCATGGTTGAACTGTTTGAGCTTTCAGGGAGGAAATGATAGATTGGGGCAGACTGGTGATACCACCGAACAAGAAGAGTATTTTGAGTGCCCTGACAGTCCACTGCCAGTGTCCAGCTCTCCATGCGAGCCAAATGTTGTGGACTCAGAAACTGTAACTCCTGGAGCTGAAAGTGCCCCAAGTTCTAGCCTCTCTACCCCATGGAGACTCCCTGACAAGTGAGGACAATGCTGAAAATGAGGCTCAGAGTGCAGAGACTATAACAGTTCCCCTAGAAAGACTGGTCGAGCTGTAAAGCCTGTGGTGCACCTCAGTTATGATTCACTTGGGAGGCCTGTGGACTTGCCTCTCAATGTTGTCCATAAAGGAGTGTATGTGTCCCGAGCTCATTGCCCAAACTGAGCATCAGTGCTAACTCCAAGTTACTTGTGTTGCCCTCTAAGTATGGTGCCCTTGCCCCATCCAGCCCCAAGGTAACTGATAGGAAGGCCCCTCTCTTCAGGTTTCATGTACAAGAGGTAATAACTTGAGTTATGGTACAATGTGTATGTAATACTGTGTAAAGAGTGACGACTGCAATGTTTCAGAAATGTGTTCTTGGTAAAATGATATATTGACTGATGATTACATGTGCGAGCCTAATGCAAATGTATATGGTTGCAGTTGAAACTTATGGGTACTTGCTTGACGGACGCCAAGCTTTCCCAGGCCAGGAAGGGTGTAACCCCTGCAAATGGGGGTTCCTAAAAGACTTCCAGGAGCTTGCTTGAATGCTCCAAGCCTGAATGGTGTTTGGCATTTAAGCCATTTATCAGTGAGTGTTTTAGAGCCTCTGGTACTGTCTCTTTAAGAGCTGTCTGCTTGCAGACATAATTAGTTTGTATGGGGGACTGTGTGCTTCTCTGAGTACCACTCGAGCTGCTGCCAATTCACTTCATTTTGCAGTCACTAGGAGTGCAAAGGGAACCTATCTGAAAGATGTAACTGTTTGCCAGAAATTATTTAGAGTAATAATGAAATTACAGTTTGTCTAACCTGCTTTCTTTGCAGTCAGAACTGTGTCTGCTAGTTCCCCATTCTAGTTTTGAACTGCTGAACTGGACCAATCAGTGTGGGTAAGCTAGCTCTAAAATGATGCCTTGGACGAATCAGAACTTGACTCATAATCTGAGCCAGCCACAAGAGGATTGTATGGGCAGTGACTCTGGGAGATGTAGTTTAGACTTCAGTGCCTTTTGGACCAACAGCAGCAGTCTATTGTGAGTGACAGCCAATCCAGTCAAGAACTGGGAGGAACTCAAAGGAAGTGCCGGTTTCGTCAGTTGGAGTTCAGTTGAGCTTTGGCAGTGAAGAAGGAAGGAGCCCTGTGCTTTTCAGTGTGCAGTTTTAGTCAAAAAACGTGTAAGGCCCAGAGTTCGGTCTGCAGCTTGTGTAACAGCTTGTTAGGACTGAATCCGTCTGTGAAAAGAATCAAAGGATCTCTGAAGAGTAGAAACCAGGCTCACCCTGTAGAAGACTGGAAGAATTGCTGAAAATTGCACTCGGTCTGTCAGGAACTGAATCTGCTGTGTGTTCTCCCGGTATTGTGCAGTAATTGCGATCGGGATACAGATGCAGCCTGCCTGGTATAGTACTTTCTTTTATATGGATGTGTGAAGAGGTTTGTGTACCTCAAGTGAGCCCTGCTGACATTGAAGGACCCTATCTTATTTGGAGGTCGTAGTACTAATTCAGGGTTGCTCCCTGTTGAATTGCCACATTAAATCAAATGGAATTACTGTACTGTTGACTGTTTAATTCTCCTTTTCTGTGAAAGGGCCCCACCAGCTGCCACGGTTTGGACTAGCCACTAGGGCTTGGGTACCCAGGGACAGTAACTGATAGGGATAGGCCTGTGCACAGAGCCATAGAGTAGATTATTAGAGTGATAAGCTAATTAACCTGATTTCCCCTGTCCTTGTTATATCCCCCTAAATAAATCAGAGCTGCTTGTTTCAGCAAAGTTATACTGCCTGAGGTATTTGTCTATGTTAAAGTACTGTACTGTGATTGTTGCACTGTATCTCATTTCACAGGAGGTCCCAGTGCCGGAACCAGACCTGGGGTAAGTGTATACCGTGAAGGTAATTCTGATATATTGTGTGGGCCACTAGTGGGAAGAGGCGTTGCAGTGTCCCAGAGGGCTGTGACCAAGTTAGTTTAACTATTGCAAACCCTGACCTCTGGGTGGAGGCACCCACCATTGGATCCAGGCCCCTCAACCTGTTAGTGGCAAATCAGGCAGGGTAGTAGCCCCTGGGATAGCGCCATCTAGGGGTTACATACCACCTCAATCTTCCAACTGTGTCCTCTGGTGATTCCACCCTCTTCAGTCGAAGATCCTATCTCGGCTTACCTTATTTATTCCCTGAGGTACTTGAAGACCTCAATCACGTCCCCTCCGTCCCTCCTCTCATCCAGCAAGAACTTTTGAGTTACTTTTTTTTTGCTCCTTTTGTTTTGTTTAAGGGTAGCCATATCAGTTATACTTAGGTATTGTAACACTAGCCCCAATATTAATTTTATTTTCCTTTGTGCTTTACTGTACAATGGTACGATCAAATTTTGAAACTATATTTTCTTTGCCTAAATAGTTCTGTATTTCATGTGCAATGTATTATGTTGTTTGTATTAATCCTTGAAAAAACAAAACAAATATGCATTAAAAAAGAAATAGTTGAATGGGGAGGGGTAAGGGAGACCATAAAATGGAGATGCACACATTTAGGTAGGGAAAAGTGGCAGACTGGTCTTTATCTGGCATCACCTTCTATGTATCTATGTGCATCAGGATGCCGATCTGTGACCTACAAAAGATACAACCAAGTAACCATGGGTAGTCATGTCTTTTGCTTGCAAAGTGCCATCTGTTTTCTTATGTTAAAAGACAGTTTGTTAACTTAATTAAGTTAAGCAAGTATGTAACAGTTGATTTGTTTGTATTTATTTCTCAAGGAAAAGGCTCTATTGAGCAAACTCATTTACAAGGAGGTCCTAAGTAGGATGCATACATAAGTTAGGAAGTAATGATATAGGGTACAAGGTAAATACAATATATATAAAAAGTTAGGAAGTAATGATATAGGGTACAAGGTAAATACAATATATATAAAACAAGTGCATACAGAGATACAGTCAAGGAATAATAAAACACAAATAGCAGTAAAATGCACAGAATTGCAACAGTCAGGTGTACTCAGTGTGAGCAATGGGTATCACGTCATTACAGCAATGCAAATATAGCAAGTACAATTGGGCGACTATACTAGCACTCATACAAGTACAGCGAACGAGTTTGTGGCGCATTTCAATAGGGGCTACATGTGAAATACAGCACCTGTGCAGTGAGGGCAGTGGTGCAACAATAGGCAGGGGAAGTTTACATACGGGCAATTGTAATACCAACTCACTGTGGAGAATGAAATGCACTTACGGCAGTGTAAATAGCCTACCCCATGATCCAGGTGCAACATGGTGGTGTAATCCATTAGCTAGGGAGTTGGGGTACAGCCCCATTAGAGTAGTATGGGGTATAGCCCCCTGCATGACACGGGAGAGGATGGGTGAGGCTAGGTGAATAAAGGTGGTTTTGGACTGCATCCATGAAGAGGTGGATGTCTCCAGATGGGTCGAGCCATAGGAGATAACGCGACCTCACCGAGAGACTGGTGCAGGTTGGGGTGAGTACCTCACGTCCCCGCCTGGAGTACCTTCATGGAGTGGCATGTAACATCCACTTACATGTGTGAAATGTTGGATTTTCACTAATATGGAATGTGTGCTGAACAAGGAATTGCTGAATTGAGCATTGGCGAAGGCACGTGTTCACCGCTTGTATAGGCACTCTGTACTAACTTGCTCAAATTGCATACCGATAATATGTGCTGTTATGACATGGAACCTGAAGAATGCCACATGAACAGTAACTGATATGAGGAAGACAAGAGTAAATTAAGCATACTTTACCTACAGGAGCTGGTCTTGGAGTATAGTTCTTCAGTGAGGGTCTTAACACTAAGATTGACCAGGGACTTACGCTTCAAAGAGGTTCGCAGCCAGCCCATGCTGTGGCATAACATGGCTGACTGCTGATTTTCCCAAGCTACGTAGCATATCACAGGATGTTCAGGGAGATGTGTCTATTTTATCTGAGAGAATAGCATCTAAGGGATGTGCAGAAGAGTTCTGTGATTTAGCACTTGAGTAGGGGTGTGTGAGGGATGAATAGTATTTCCTAACACCAAGAATAATGCACTATTCTTGATAAGGATCCAAATGATGAATAGAGGCACTATACATGCCTGTTCATGTTTGGGAAATAAAAAGGAAACAAAAAACAGTTCCCCCACCGACTCCCAGCCCAGTTGTATTACAAACAACCCCTGCCCCCCACCTCTGCAAGGTGCCCACTCCCACCCTCCTCCTCCCCTAAGCACCCAGGAGTTCAACTTTCAGAAGAAAGTCCCATGATAGGCAACTAGTACAACCTACCTGCCTCCATAGCTGGCCGTCGCTCTTCTTGCCATGCTTGGTTGTACTGAAATAAATCAACCCCCATCCCCACATCAGCAGCAGCACCCAAGTAAGTTCCACCTTCCTCCCTACCAGCACTCACATTTCATCTTGTTAAATAATACAATAGTATATCCCCCACCAGGTGCGAGAAGGCGACTGACACAACCTGCCCTCCTCCGTGACTGGCTGCCTCTTGTGAATGGCGCCCCACACTTGCTCACCTAGTAAAACAACTGATCAGATGTTTTACTGTGCAACCAAGTACTTGAGCACCATTCACAAGATTGCAGCTGGCCATGGAGGAGGGCAAGTTGTGCCAGTCACCTTCTTGCACCAGGGGGGCTTGCTGTTTTGACAGGTTAGCGGAAGTGTGGGAAAAGCTTGCAGGGGAGCAGGGCAGGACTACTTGGGTGCTGCTGCTGGGGTGGGGATGGGTTAGTTGGTTCGATACAACCAAGTATGGCCGAGAGAAGACGGCAGCAGGCTGTGGAGACGGACATGTTTCGTTGCCCATCATGGGACTTTTTTCTTAATGTTAAAATCATGGGTGCTGGTGAGGGGGCAGAGGGTGGGACTGAGCTCTTGCAGAGGGTGGGGGACAGGATATGTTTGGAGAAGATGGTGGGAGGGCTGTTTTTTACTCCCCTAACCACCACAGGTACATGAATATAAATACCACATATTTGGAGCCCCAAATATGAATATTTGTCAAATATTTGAAAATAAATATCCACCCACCCCACGTATGAATTTGTTTAGTAGTACCTTGTATACCCATGTGTATGGATTTATTCATCTCCTAGTAGCTAACGAAGACCAGCTGAGTGTTGCAGAGGGGTCGTTATCTTTTTAACAATGTACAGTGCCTTTGATTTTATGCTACTGTAATTTAGTTCTGTTTTATTAGTTTGTATTGTACAGTGCTCTGAGACCTTCAGGAATGGAGTGCTATGGAAAGAAAAGTGTCTTGTCATAGGAGGGCAGTATTTTGCTCATGACATCTTTCACAGTGGCATTACCTGTCTGCTGTCCATTTCTCATATTGTCCTCTCATTGCTACCATATTGCAGCAGGTAACAGAACTAAGTGTGTTGCAGTGTAGCAGGTTCACCTCAGCTGTGCCTGTGCTCCAACTTGCACAGTGTGACCTGAGCTTGCCTGAGCAGAGATACAAAAGCAGCTTGCTCAAGCCCCACCCCAGCTCTAGAGCCCCTCCCTATCTAAAGGTGGCTTGACTGCATAGCAGTGTTGTGGAAGCAGTAACTGAGCAGTTGCCTGGCTGCTGTAGTAGCTTCGGCGAGTGAGCACTGCTTGTAGAGAATTCTTCACTGCTGGGCTGCAGCCTGCAATGAGTGGTGCCAGGTCAGAATGAAAGGGGGGAGGCCATGCTGGTTCTGCCACTCATGTTGTAGTTGGATCTTGGAAAAGTGTTGCTGCTGTTGTACCTCAGGCAAAGGTCAGTAGCTTTTTTAGTGGACTTGAGTCTCTTTGGAGGAAAGTAGGAATGCTACAGTGACATTTGAAGGGACGGGGCTGACATGAATGGGTGACAACTCCTGTCAGTGTGGAAAATCTGAGCTGCTAAAACTTAAAAACTGAGAACAGGGATGTGTTTCAGGTTTGTTTATTTGGCATAAATTCATTGAGCAAGATCATGTACTAGTGTTTGCGGCACCTGAATGCTATGAGTTCTTACTTTTTTTGCCTGTCCATTGTGACAGCACTGAAAATTGATCCTGACAATTAGCTGGTTCCTGGAACAAATGTTTTGTGCTGGTATAATTTGTATTTTAAAGTTCAAAGCCACCAACTTGCTGTCTGAAGAACGAGAAAAGCTGGTTACGAATTGGACATGCACGCAGCGTTTAAAGTGTAGTTTATGCACTGCAGAAGATCCAAAGTTTCATAGATAAGAAAGATGGTTGTTTTTTCTTAGCCAGTGAGTGCAGCAGGAAGAGGTTAATAAGGAAAATGGTTAACTTTTTGCTTTGTGCTATCTCTCCAACCACATCTGTATAAAGGAGCACGTGAAAAGGGGTTATAGATGGTGAGACTTAAATTCATAAATGTTTGCCAGTGGCATCAGAATATGGAAACTCCCAACAGCTAAGATGTGCGCTCACTGCTGCAGAGCAGCTTTTGGTGTGTGGTGAGTTGAGCTGAGAACATTTGCACAATATTGATTTATAAGCACCAGCAGGTAAGATGGTCATGACAGCTGCCAACTTTCTGGAGAGCAACCTCTGGGCCTGTAGTGCACAGCAGCTGATGGCTGCAGAGAAACCACAGTGTTGCTTAACAGCTGTCTTGGAAGGAACTTTGGTAATCACTGTTTAAGTGTGTTACTTGGAAGGAATTTGATTGCCCGGTCTTGGTTTTATGGGGTATTTAAAGATGGAACTCAATGTACCTGTTCTAATTAAATGTTGCTACTTGATTGTACTCGTTTGTAACTATTTTACTGTGAGCCAAATCTATCTGATGTTTGCTGTAACATATCGTGTATTTGCTGATGACACCTGTTTAGTGCTGTTTACATGTGTTGCTTCGATTCTATTTGTACATGCTACCTTGACTACTGCCATTGTCCATGTTATTTGTTGTTAATGTATATGCTATGTGCCATCTGAATGGCCCAGGTCGTGCCTGAAAACGGTCCCTGGGACAAGAGTACTTACCCGTTAACGAATAAATAAATAAAAAATAAAGTTGTCAGCGGGAGGGGAAGGTAAACTACTGCAGTCCTGTCCACCTGCAACCTTACTACATGGGTTCCTACACTGAGGAAAGACTTGTTCCCACTCTATTTTCCAAGCACATTGTCCAGGATTTAAGAGATTACCACAAAGTCTCTGATACTGCTTCTGTACTGTGGGTAAAAAGAGCCTTCAGAAAAATGTGTCCACCTGCCCGTATTAAATTTAAATTATATAGGTGATTTAATGTTCTGAAAAGTTGAAATGTATTTTACTGAGAGGATCTGGTTGTTGTACAAATAAAAATAAAACTCTTCTGCAAGGGAGACACCATACTGTTCAGCGACAATTTAAATTATCATAATACTTAATAGGTTGCATTTGAGCAAGAATGGGAACAGCTGGTTAAAATGGCTATATGTTTGGGCTAATAGTGCATCAATCTTATGTTAATTTATTTTAATTTATATTTTTGCCACCAGCTTGATCCCCATCCCCACCGTGGTCAGACCCAGCCCTAGCCACCAATATCTCTGCTGCTTACCTGTGAAACTTTCAGCACCACAAGTTTACCCCTCGTGCTGGGATCCAGATGAGCTGGAACCAACCCTCCTTCTCCTGCAGAGCTACGGTGGCAGAGGTTCCTGGTGTGTCTCATGGTGGACAGTAGCTGGGGGCAGGGTCCAGTGCACCTGGGGATCCTCATACTTGGAGCATTTCCTTGCATATCCTTACCCACAGGACATCAGCAAGCAGGGGAGCTCATATGGATGCAAGCAAGTGAACATTCCATGAGTTCCGACCGACATCCTCCCTCCCGCAGTGCCTGCCTAACTGCACTGCCACCTGTGGTTACCAACTGGCAGTCTTGCTGTGGCAGCATCAGCCCCTCCCTCCCTGGAAGAGGAGAGTGACCTGTGGGATGCTCAGTCCTCCTCCCGACCGGCCTTCTGACAGCCCAGGCTCTTTCCCGAATCTGGGTTTCAGTGTGCTGAGTGGTAGCTCTATCACTGTAGTGGCGGGCCAGCCCCATCAATCTTATGTTTAAAAAGTTCAATGAGCTACTTGAATTAGGTTGAACTTCTCAGCAGTGTGATGCAGACTTCAGCTTTGGGGTTGCCATACAGTGTCTTAATTTTCTGTAGTATGAGGCTCCCTCCTCCTAGCCACAGCCTACTGTTTCTGCATGAACAAAGGGCATGCTTTCAAGTATATAAAAAAAGCTGTATTTTTCTGTTCCGCCTGCCCGGACACTACAGCAAAAATCTAAATTGTCAATTTCCCAACCATAAAGGAGAGTCTGTTTGAAATGAGAAAGAGCATCTGGACCAGGGGATGTGATGAAGCTGCAGGGAGGAAGTTTAAGAAGGATGTGAGTAAGTACTACTTCACTGAAGGAGTGGTGAACACCTAGAACAAACTGCCAGTGGAAGTGGTTGAGGCAAGAACAGTAAGGGGCTTCAAGCATGCATGGCATGGACCTAGGGAAATATTCGTAAAATAGGTAGGGCGGATGGAAAGTTGCCAGATACCAGTTAGAGTCTGTGGAGACAGACTAGGCAGAGACCATCTGTGTAGACTGTGGGTCAAGCGATCCTTTTCTGCCAACAAATTGTGTATTTCTATGTTCTGTGTAAATCTTAACTTTTGCCAAAATATGCTTTTAAGCCTTAACCAAGACAAATGCCCCAGCAGGCTTTGACACTTAAAACACACACACACACAGGGCTGGCTTACTGGCACAGCAGTAGGGCTACTGCTTGCGATGCCTGAGGCCCAGATTTGGGAACAAACTTGGGCAGCTGGAGGGCCGGCCAGGGGAGAGGGATCGAGTGCCCACAGGCTCTCCTTTTCCGGGAGGGTGGGGTGCCTGTCCCCTGCTTACTGCCACCTGGGTGACCACAGATGGAGGTGCAGAGGGCCCGGCAGGAAGAAGGGAGGGAGGATGTCGGCCGGGAGCCAGGACGACCGCGCGTTACTACGTGCCCCGCATCTTGGCTTCTCCAGTGTGTCGGCATCAGAACGGGCTGGCCACAAAAACGCATTCCCCACCCCGCAATGGACGCCTGGAGACAGGACCTGGCTGTTCGAGAAAAATCCATAACCAGGCTTCAGGAGGGGCCTAGGCAGCATACCCAACACACTAATAGACTGGAGGGGACTATAGTGGGTCCCTCTCCTCCTGCCTGGGAGCAAACCGAGGCCGGATGGGGGCAGTGCTGACTAGGACCCAGAATAGAGATATCTGGGAGGATCTATGGGAATGCGCAAGTCTAGGGATCCCCGAGGATGGGGTCCAGAGCGTTGAGTAAGGGGAATAAACAGAGAATATAAAAAAAAAGCACACACACACACACACACACCAAAAGCCAAGTTTTAGGAGGTCACCAGAGTTCCCATGATACCACACACACCACTGCATGTGAATCTTTGGTCTCATGAAAGATGTTAATATAGCAGAATGTAGTGAGTAAGAAATGATGGCACATTTTTTCTCCCTGCAGTTGGTATTTTAAAGGCCTTGCAGTGGCTCTCAAATTCAATACCCCTAAGCCCCTCCCACCACCACCACCACTCAGTGATTACCAATAAACAGGAGATTAATTCTTGTAAAACAGGATCAGATAGCGGACAGGTGGCTCCATGACATGGAGACTGAGTGTGCCAGCTATGATACAAACAAAACAGTCAGAGCTGCACCGTTTGACATATGAAAAGATGAGTTAACCAGATTAACAACAGCACAGCTTGGTGGAGCACCAAAACTCATGATGGTATTCCAGGGGTCTGGCTTCAAATGCCAGATATGATGCATTGTTTATTTTCTCATTTTAGGGTGAGGGAGCACTCGACCAGTTCCCCTGGTGTAGGAGACACTCTGATTCTATTACAGTGTCTCAGACAGCTCATCAGCACAGCAGCAGCAACACAACTTGCCATGCTGGCAGCCTGGGTTCAGGAACGAAGCTGAGGTTTTGGGGCCAGTCAGGGGAGGAGGAGGATTTTGGTCACAGCCAAGGTTCTCAGTGGAATAAAGAATTGTTCACTTTGCTACCTCTCTGCCACCTGGGATATCACTGGTAGTCATGCAGTTGGAGCACCACAAGGGAGGGAGGAATGCAGCCTAGCTGCCATGGATCGCCACTCACACATGTACACATTCGCAGCAAAGAGTCCTAGCTGGCGGCATCCCTGAGGAAAAGCCACATGGCAGAAAACCCTGATGCATGACAGAATGGTGCCGGCACTGTAGGGGCCCTGCCATTTCCAACTGCCCATTGATCTCCACACCTAATAGGTCTAACAGAGACCCTGGCTGATGGTATTGCAGAGGGAGCCCACCACACTTGGGGAATGACTTCATCAGAAGAAATGTCCCCAGTGGACCCTCTTGGATGTGTAGTGACAAAGGTGGGAAGAAGTATGTGGGGTTAGGAAGTGGCCTGAGGAAGGGCAGCATTGGTGACTGGGGAAAAATAAATGTGTATTTAAAAAAGTGTCTCACAGACAACTGCCATGAAATGGACATGTTTGGGAAGATATATTATGAAAAACAGAAACTCTGTCGCCTAGTTTCACTATCCAAGTTTCACTATCCGACACCAGCTGCCTGAAACATGGGTGCCCAACATTGCAATTTTTGCTTGCAGCAAACTTTTTATATGTTTGGAGGCTTCACCCTGCACCACCATTATGGGGGATTTCCTCGCGCCCCTCTAGTTAAGAGAACAAACTCTGCCATGGGCAAAATCAGATGTTGGGCAGCCGTGTTTGGGCACCTGGCGTTGGGATTGTAAAACACCAAGTTTCTGTGTTTAAAATGGGTACCATTTAGAGAGGGTTTAATTTTTTTTTTAAATATTATCAGTCACCCTTAATCAGCAATATGTTAATAGGGTCACCAAGAGTACTATTACTGTTCTAAGAGTGGTGTTACTTATAGTACCTTCTTAGGATACCATAACCACTCACCTTTGGTTCAGTACTGTCGTATTGCATTCCAAGAATATGTTTGAGGCCACTGTGATGACGTGGAGTGCCACCAGTGGCCATATGAACTTATTTTGCGATTTGTGTTTCATGTAGCCTAGCTGGGCTAATACTGTACAAACACGAGTACCTTCCATCTGTGACAAAAGCTGATCAAATGCACTACACGTTCCCATACCTGATGCTAGATGATGCTGAAAGGAACCTACTGTACATCTTGGTTCATCTTACCCAGTTGCTAAGAAATAAAATGCAGTATTTATTTATTTATTGAAATTTCAGGGAATACCCTTGAGCTCAAGTGCTCTTTTACAAAGAGTAGTAGATGCCAGCCTGTGCTTGTGGAGTCTAGCATTAGTCTGACCTTACTGGCAAGACCTTGTTTTTGCTTCACTAACAAGTGTGCAGCTTGTTTTGTTTTGTTAGGAAGAGGCTTTACTGAATCCTCTAAAAACTTCACAAGACACTGCATCTGAAACAACTTAGCATTAGAGATTCGTGGCCTTCAGCGGAACATTGACCTCTTGAACACTTTGAAGATACTCTGAACTTTGTCGTCCCCCACCCCCACCCCCAACCCCTGGATAGGCTTTTTATGTTTCCCAGTGTCCTGGGAGGCATCCCCTGCTTCTTGTTTAGAGAATTCTTCTCACCACATGCTCCAGTTTTGAGAATGGCCAGGAGTACAAAAGGAAGGGCACCTCCTGGGGTTGGCATGCTAATTGATTGCCCTGTGTGTGAGTGTGTGTTCCTATTGTGTGATGCAGGCAGCTTTTGCTGGGAGTGATTTATCGGTGGAAGGCATGGCCCTGATAACTCTACCAGGCAGTGTTGATCTGGGCAGAATGCAGCACCCTTCTGCCCTAGTGATGACCCTTCCTCACTACTTTATATTTGCATTCTTACTGCTGCTCTGCACGGGTCTTTCCAGCTCAGGGCAGCTGCTATGCAACCTCTCATGACTTTAGATGTGGGACACATAGCAAGCTAACGACCATAAAAGCTCCCATCCCCACCGTGGTAAAACTCCTATGTTGGTGCTCATAATATTTACAGATTAATACTTGAGCACTGCTTTAAAGTATCCATGTACTTTGTTACATTTATTTCTCCATGTGGAATGGAGCAGTGTGGAGAGGAAAATGAAGGATGTCCCACCTAATGTGGACCTGATGCCGTAATGGTATGCTGATAAAAGGGAGTGGTGGTGATCAACAAATATGACAGTCATTTATTGGGCTTGGTTCGCAGACCAGTTCCTATTATGCATCACACAGAGATGTAGTATATGACCATTCCTATAGCAAAAAGCAGGGGTGGGAATACCGTTTATTAGTTTAGTTTATTCTTTGTTGACTAGGAATGGAGGGTTTGTAAATATTTATTAATTTCAGCCTCAGTTCAGAAAGTACAGACTGATATCAGACCATGTTAATCTGTTGGGCAGATTAATGAATGTTGGGGGCATTTGTTCAGAATGGGAAAATTCCCTATTCTTTTGGAGATGAGTGAAGCAGTCTTTAACATCCACTTGAGCAACCACCAGGCCAGGCCAGGCAGACAAGACCTCAGGTTAGTATCTTATCTGAAAGTCGGGTCATGGTCATATTGGATATGAACCTGACCTTGATGTAGAATATGAATCTATAAATTCTTCTTTGTTTTAATGTAGCTTTTAATCTGTCACTGTCAACGGCTCAGTCCCTGGCCTGGGAGCATACCCCATTAGTGGCGACCCCCCATTCAGCACTAGCCACAATGCTTCCCTGGTGGGGATTTATGCAGTGGAGTGCCTGAAGGCCATGCTAACCATCATCCCAGGGACAACAGAGTTTTAACCCATTTTCAAAGCTACCTGCCTCACCGCTGGTGGCTGCAGCCTACATTGGCATCATGAGACACAGGGCAATATGTGCAGGCACCACCTCTTATGAAGGAACAGGCTCCCCAGTCCACTGCAAGGGTGGCTGCACCAGAGAGGACCACCGCCTCCCCCTGTGCTGACTCACACTGCAAGAAGTTTCATCACCCCCAACCCAACTCCCCAAGTCCAGTCCCAAATCCAGGTCACTGGCACAGGAGCACGGCATACTTCCACTGGGCCATTTGGTGTTTTGAACCTGCAGATTTCGGATCCAGAGGTGAGAGTATGACCTCTAAACTACATAGACAGGATATATTTAGTGTGAATAAAATTATTATTCTAATCATAATTATGAACTGGATAGAAAGAGTGATGGAATCTGACTGGCTGAGAGGTATGTAAAGCCAGGATTACATCCCACCACATATTCACAGCTTCAAAACTCCAGCCAGCAGGCTCCTCACTCAACAGAAATCCATCCGATAGCTGCAATCTCCTCACTGCGATTCACAGAAGGCCACTAGACCGCATGCCAACAACGACATCTTATCCACTTGCACTGTATACCAAGAACCGGGGCCAAAAGCATTAACTATTACTGCCAGAGATCTTAAACAACACAATCTCTATGGATACCGTGGCAGTAAAAAAACATGCCTAGATAAGTCCTTTAAAATGCTATCAACCTGGCTCCTAACAAAAAACTACCAGCAGCTCAAGGAGCCACGGTGTATGTTGGTAGGCAGTTTCTGACTAAAACAACAAAGCAGTGCACATACTGCAGATAGAGGCATACTTTTTTCAATCTCTGTGAATGTGTGTGTGTGGAGGGTGTGTGTGTGGGGGGACACTTAGGGAGAAAACTGAGAGACGTCCCTACACTAGCTATTATCAACTCCTACAACAGTGCCACCTGCTGACCGCAACCCATGTAGAACTATTTTCTGAAACTGTGCTCCTACAGTACCCTTTAAAATAGTTTTTATATATTTGAATTTTGTTTTTTTGTATTTATACCAGTTTTGTAATCTAGTTCATAATAACAGTAATACACTCCAGGGTGTGGTATATCATGAGATATTATCACTTCTTGGGTGCATGAGACACATCTTCATGGTGCCCTCACAACACACCCCAGGCATAATGATATCCCATGATATACCCCACACCCTGTTGTGTGCGATTGCTTAAATGTTTTCTGAGCTTAGAAACAGCCTCTTTGCCACACAGTGTTTATGCCTTGCAAAATGAATGTGTGCTGTGCCATGCTAGAATTTCTGGTTTTCCTGAGCTGGTGGCTGCCAGGGGTACAGGCTGTAAGGGTAATGCATGGTTAGTGGCAAGCACTAGACTTGTAAAAGGGTGACTAACAGGGAGTTGTGGTGACCCCATTCAGCAAAAACTAGCTATGGCACCTTTCTTGTTTCTCTTTAGCAGTGGAAGTTGGAACCTCCCAATTCAGGGTAAGAATCATTCACAAGTATTGGAACAGGACAATAGAGGGCTCTTGCTGTACTTCTCTTTGTTGGTTTAACTCCTCCCCTACCCCAGAAAATACAGTAATAGAAGTTCCAAACCCCTCCTAGCAACAAACAGTTACAGAATGTATCTGTTGGGTTCTGTGGGTCTCAGTTCACTGTTAATCAAAGTGACAAAAATGTCTTATTGCCAGTCATTCTGGGTGTTGAGATGTACGTATTAAGAAATTTACACAAAGTGATTGAAATAAGTGTCAGAAGTTTTCAGATTTCAGTTCTTTCCTCATCAAGAACATGAGCGGTGGGACACAACAACTCTTGATGTGGAACATGGAATGTTTTAATGTTCATTTCATTCATCCCCAAATTTCAAAGGTGTCAAACCATTTGTCTTAATGAAGTTTTGATCTAGTCTGTTCACTGCAGTTATTACCTCTTTTGCTATGCTCAGAACCCGAGCCAGTGGTGAGAGAGAGAGAGAGAGGGCATTTACATCTCATCTAAACAAGCTTCAAATGGGACTTTTAAATGCTACTGCTGGTAACAGGGAGAAGTCAGGAGACTTGCTCAGTGTCACACTGTGAGCTAGTTAGTAGCTGTGGTGGAATTAAACCTAAGATTCCCTGAATCAGGGATAAGGTTCACAGGTTTGCACTTTAATACTGCTCACCCTTGCCTTTAGTCTACTAGTTTCTTATTTATTGATTTCTTTATTTCCAGTTGTTGTCCAGGAAAAGCACACTGAGCCAGAGCTCACGTCCAGCTGTGACCTGGGAATGGGGATATGAGAGGAAAATTCAAGGTTAACGCCTCATCTTGTTTTCGGTGGGGGTGGGGTTGCTAAATGTAGTTTGAAAAGTGTAACAAGTCTGTGTACCGTAAATCAGTGAAACCAAGAAATGATGTTAGTGTGCAGTAAATATAGTATTTGTAGTTTCAGGCTTATTCAGCACTTCTTGAATAATTATAATAAACCATGACTGTTCTATGTGCACTGTGGTTTTCATCATTATAGTACTGAGATGAATGTATGTCCCATGTGTACTATAATTAAACTGTGAAAGCATTATAGTGGATGCAAATTGTATCCAGATGCTGATGATGCTAACGTCACATCAGGGATGTGCGATACTCAAAAACAAACAAAAAAAACACACAACTTTTCAGAGCAAGGGTGGTGGTGGTCTATTTGGTTCAAAGATTCATGGTCAGCCAACCCCAAGAGATTTAGGGCAGACACCTCAGTGCATGTCAGAGATGCCGGCCCCTGCACACATACAGCACACGTCCTTCAGGGATGACACTATTTACTGCATGTGCACAGGTGCACAAATCTGGGGTTCTTCCAAGTTCATTTGGGATCGGAGCTGAATAGCCCAAGCCCCAGAATGGAGATTCTGGTGGCACACTGTCACTCACATCATTGGGATAGGTTTGAATTGTCTTTCTAACCAGCAAGTATAGTGTTAACTCTTGAAGCTGAACTGGGACAGAGACAAAGTGCATCAGCAAACTTTAAGTGAGGCAGTCTGGTCAGAACTTAAACTTGATGATCAGTACACTGTGTGGGCTGTTGCGTGCTGTGTTGGTAGTGGCATATGTCTGTGGCATTGGAGTTGTAATGGAATTTGTATTTGTTTTATATAGTCTGGTCTGTATGTAGAATTTGCCGTAGTTTCAAGTTCAAGTTTATTGCAGGAAAACTCCATTGAGCAAGCTCATTCACAAGGAGGTCCTGAGACATTTACACCGATAAAGGACATTACATAAAAATATAATAATTGATGGAGCAATACTAGTACATGTATTCAAGGTGTATACTTAGTTCCAGCAGGATATAACATCGAAAAGAATAGACAGTGAGAAGACATACATACATATGGTACATAGTAGCAAGCAAGCACTACAAGGTAGCTTGCCAGCAGTAACAAGGTAGGGTAACTGGTGTTTGCAGTAAATACTTTTAGCATATTGAGCAGCGACAGGCAATATAGGATAAATGAGGTAGTCATGGTTTGGCCATGGTGAGGAAGTATTATATAATAAGAGAGAGCCAAGAATAGGAGAGAGTGGAGGCGGGTGTGGGATTCTTGCAGTATTGGTCACAGATTGCAAGTCAGAAGCTACTGAGGACATGGATTATGTCTTGCGTTATAGTGGTAGTTATGCAATACAGTGGCGTGCATGCCAAAGGGCGGAAGGGCTTACATAAATGTAGGCTGTCTGTACTTTCTGTTTCCATTTGATGGGACCAGGTCTGCTTCATGGTGACATGAGGTTTAATGAGCGGCAATTCTTAACCTGCAGTACCTGCAGTGAGCTGCACTCACAAATGACGTGGATGATGTGCTGAGTTTGTGACCCAGTGTTACTCTGCAGCATCGGCAGTGGTTGAGATTTCATGCAGCTATTTGCATAATTGCACAGTGTGGATTTTGGCACTTTTGTACCTTCTGTGCGTGAATAAAGCAAGCACTTTTTATGTATTCCTGGTGTGGACCTCTCATATATGCTTGTAAGGAGTGTGGTTCACTTCATTTGCAGTTACTGCTCGCTGTGAGTTTCTGCATCATGCTCCTTTTTCGGTGGTCCCCTTTCTTTTCAATATTTAGATGTACTAAGTTTCTGAATTTCGTTTGGGCCAGGCTGCATATGGGGATGTGCTTGCAAGAGTGAAGAGCTCTCAGGGGTCCCCCCGCCCAACAGTAATAGGTTGGTAGTATAGCCTAGATGTTAGAATAATCAGCTGTGAATGTGTTTGGTACATCTAGCAGACCTTGGTTTGATTCCCAGAATTTCCACTTGCATACTGTGTGACTCTGAGCAAGTCAGTTAACCACCCCAGTGCTCTCAGATCACCCCTGAAAACAGGTACTTGTGCCTAGTGGGCCCTTACCTGGTTACTGAGAGTTACAAAAAAAAAAAAAAAAAAGCACACACACAGAGTTAAGGCATCATTATTTGTCCTTAGAATAGGACTGCAGAGAATACATACAAGCTAACTGTATAATTATTTGGAATATTTTTCATGATGAGGTTTGCTGCACTTTGGGATTAGAGTATAATAAGTAAGAGGAACTGGGTCAAGTAAACTCTTGTCACTTTTGAATCATGAGAGCTTTTACACACAGGTTTATGTAATGGAATAACTGTTACGGAAACAGTATTCTGTTACATCCCTTGTGTGTAAAGTGTATCTGTTTCATTCCATAGGTGAACGGGCATCCAAACTGCAATGTCTGCTTTTCGGGTTTGCACTGTTGTGTTCTGTTTTGTTGGGCTGTGTAAACAGCCATTCCAAGCAGTGCACAACAGCAATAGAGCAGCAAGCTCTGTGGGGTGCCAAAACACAAATGGAGGTGGGAGCTGCTGGAAACCTAATGAGTGTGAAGGATCCTAAAACGCAACAGAGCACAACGCACCACCGTAACGCCATTTTGTTTTAAAACCTGTGTGTAAAGCGCGCCTATGTGTGTGGAATTGTTCCAAGCAGACTTGAAACTCCCATTGCAAGTTTCAGATGCACAGCTTCCTCATTTTGCAGCTCACCCCCATCATTAGTGGCATGGTAACTCAAAGGTAGCTATCTTGTCTCTGTGCCAGAAGGTCATGTCCTCATGTCCCACACCAGAGACTTTTCTTCTACCCCAATGCTGGCACTTTAGGTTAGGAGGTGGGGGTGGGGGTTGGAGGTGGGGCACACATCCACTTTTGGAAGCACTGTCCTTTGGATGAAAAAGAATGGAGGTGAAGACAAACAAAAGTAATTTGCTTACTCAGAGTAGTGTGGGTGCTCCCACAAATAGCTTACAACTTTGATGCGCACATTGTGGTGCTCTCCACAGGCTCAAGTGGCATGAAAATAACAGAAAGCAAAGGTCCCATGATAAAGCCTCGTGGTTTAGAGGTGAAGTGCTGGAATTCTGTGCACACGTTGCCTTTTAGTTTGGGTTACACTATTTAAACCTCTTTTGGTTTTATTTGTTGTGCTATATTTCAGTCGGTGGGTGTGTCTCACAGTGTGCTTCATCAGGAAACAATGGAGGCTCCTGCTCCCTCATCTCGGCGGTAGAAGCTCTGGAAGTCAAAAGACCCCATGGTAATTCTTTTGTAAAGAACGAGGGTCTTATCCCTGGCTCCATTTCTATATGTCACAGTGCTTGGCATTGTATGTGCTGCCTGCCATAGAGCCACTGGGCACTGAGATAACTGTGAAACACCACTTCAGACCAATCAGAGATACTGGAAGCCCTCAATAATCATTTTGCAACTGCTGGGGCTGGCATTTGACACATCCCCTGCTAATGCCATCCACACTCAGCAGAGATTATTGTTTCACAAGTCTCCTGCTACCAAAGAGGCCTTCTCCTTCCTGCCTGCCTCTCTAAAAGAGGTTGAAGATCTATTGCTGCAGTTGGATATCAAGAAGGGTGCAGGTTTGGACTCTATAGAACTCTATAGAGCCTTACTTTCTGAAATGTGCATACCATGTATTGGTGCCAATCATGCACCTCTTCAACTTGTCACTATCCCAGGGAGCCTCCTCACAACGGAAAGTAGCCCATGTCATCCCTCTGCTCAGATCAGGTGACCCTTGTGACCTTAATAATTATAAACCGATCTCCCTCCTTCTCATTCTGTTTAAATTATTGGAAAAGATAGTGAGTGGTCAGCTAAGGGCATACCTTGAATCCAGGAGTCCGTTAAACCCAGTGCAGTCTGGATTCAGAGCAAAGCACAGCACCATAGCTGCCCTAACAAAAGTGACTAATGATTGGCTCCTTGACCTTGACAATAGGAATTTTGTCTGTGCCATTTTTTGGATCTAAGTAAGGCCTTCGACACAGCTCGACCATAGCCTGCTTCTTTCCTCTCTAGTAACCTAGGTCTGGATCCTAACTCTATGTGCTGGTTTGCTCCACTACCTCGCGAGATCGAAACAGCAGGTTAAAGCTGAAGGTGATCTTTCACCACTTAAACTCCTACAGAGAGGTGTGCCTCAGGGGTCATCCTTGGTCCCTGTTGTTTGCAGTTACATTAACAACATCGATGACAACATCAATAAGGCCAATATCCACTTGTTCGCTGATGACACAGTACTTTATTTGAGTCGTCCTACACGGGGAGCAGCCTGTGAAGACCTCCAAGCCAAATTTAGCCTATTGCAATGCAAGCTCATAAGCAAAAGCTTCTGCATAATGTGAAAAAACAAAAGTGATGCTCATTTCCTTCCTCCTATGTGGTGAACCCTGCTTTGCTAGCTATCCTCAGATTACCATTGTACTTGGAGAAAATATAGAGTAAGTGCCAAAATTCGAATATCTGGGTGTATGGCTTGATCACAAACTCTCTTTTCTGAACATCTCTAAGAACTACAGAAGAAACTAAGACAAAGACTAGGACTATTCTACAGAATTAACTACTTCCTTACTAGGGATGCCAAGCAGCGGTTGGTTCAACCACGTTCCTTTCATTAATAGATTACGTGGACCTTCTCTGTAGCCATTGTGCTGCCTCTGCCCTGGCTAAGTTGGACACCCTATACCACAGAGCAATCAGGTTCATAACGGCCTTCCACTTTCCACACACCATTGCTCCTTGTACACTGCGGTGGGCTGGACTTCCCTTCATTATAGGAGAAATAGAAATGGCTCTATGGGCTTTCAGAGCGGTTACCAACAAGCTCCCTATAGTTCTCTGATTGTATTCCCTGAGTGTGATAGGTGCCTATGCTCTAAGAAGCTATTCCCTAATTGCTTGCAATTACCTAAGATCAAATCTCGTTTCAGCAGAGCTGCCATAAGTTTCTTGTTGCCTTCCTTGTGGAACAATATGGCAAAAAAACTTGAAGCTGAGGCTGTCCTGTTAGCCAGAATATTTTCAAATCGCTCTATGACCGCTCCGTGAAGGAATCCTGCAAATGTTTCCCACATCACTAGCTCACCTATTTTCCAGTTTCCCTCCTGCCCTGCCTCTGCCCTGCCTTTCTCTCCCTACCAAGGGAAGCAGTATAGCGCAGTGGTTTAAGGCTCTGAGCTGCAAATTTGGTGACATCCAGCAGACCAGACCTGGGTTTGAATCCCACAGCTTCCACTTACATACTGAGTGACCCTGAGCAAGTCACTTAACTTCCCTGCTCCCAGGTTGCGCCTGTAAAAGCTTTCAGCTTAGTGTGCTAATCCTGGTTAAACACAACTAAAAAAAAATACCAGCTTCTCTGCCTCTCTTTGCCATGGCCAAGTTTCACCCCTTCCCTAAAGTATGCCAGTTAACTATTCCAACCCCATCATTTCTTCCTAAGCTGGTATCCCTCTTCGCTGCTTTTCTCTCTCCTTTTAAGTGAACATTCTGGCTGTACCCAGTTATGAGCCTATCTGTTATAAAGGCCCTCTCACTCAAAATGTTGATGTACATATGTATATTTTTCTTCTTTGTATAATATTGCATTATAATAACTGGCTCTGCCTTTTTCCCATAGGGAAACCATGGTGTAATTTGCGTTATAAAGGAGCATTTATAAACTTACGAAACATGTATGATTTCCCTTCTCCTGCGATGCTCCAGGCAGCAGCGTGACCAGCCAAGATCGCTCATTGCTTCTGTGTTATGGGAAACAGAACCACCACAAGAACTCGTGTAAGTCTTTTTTCTTTTCTCCCCTTATACCCTGGAAACACAGAAAGACCTCAAGAAACAAACAAAAAAACAGTTTAAAATACAAAAATCTCGGCACCGACTAAAAGGACTGACGTGGGATACTCTAGAGGGTACAACGTTGGGATAACTAGGAGGGTACACAGAGCTGTTTATTTTATATATAATTGCTGAGGCAAAAGAAGCCAGCAGGTATATAAAATAAAAAATGAGCAGGCGTACAAACTCAATTTTGACAGACACTGAAGCCGGGATGCTTTCACAAACCCCATTATGTAGCATCCGCTAACTCCTCGGTGTGTAAAACTGCTACACACCCAACCCATACTTTATTCTTTATATGTTTTACCATGTTATTGTACTATGATTTTGTATGACCGGGTCCATCTTGCAAATGAGCCCTGCTCAATGGTGCCCGCCTGGATAATCAACGATTTTGATTGATTGATTGAACTGTGGTTCAGGAGGTCTGGGAGGTACAAATTCTATTTATTTTATTTATTCATATGTCGGATTACAGTACCATTGAGTCAGTGACTCTTTTACAGAGGTTCCACATCAGAATGAAGACAAATACAACAGAGAACTAAATACATAGCAAGTGGAATACATGATACATGGAGTCAGGTTACAATCCGAAATAAAAGTTACAATCAGGTGAAAAGTGTTAACATTCAGGTTACAGCAAAATATTTCAATTAGGTTAAATTTTATGTTGGGATTACAGTAAGAAGAGAAGTAGGTTTGAGGGGATTAGGGAGGTGATAGGGAGTGTAATGGGAGATGAGAGGGAAGACTTGGAGGGTGATAGAGAGTGTAGGGAGACTGAAGGGTGAGAGGGAGGACAGTGGGAGATGGGAGAAACTCCAAATATCCTCATCCTGTGCTACTTTGGCCATGCTTTATCATAAGCGAAAGAAAATAAAGCATGTCACTCATCTCATTGATAACTCATGCTATAACAAGAAAGCCACAAAGTTGTGTATTAATTTATAAGGTATATTTAATTTTTAATGTTTATCCAGGAAAGCACATTGGGCAAATTTACCTTTTTCAAATGTGCTAAGCATACAGAAATCACTAAAACATAGGGTATGTTAAAAATGATAACGACAGTTACAGTTTGATTCAGCAGTTACATCTAGAGTAACATAATAAGCTTTTACAGTGTGTTTAGTCAGTCAGGTTAGGGAACTAGCGGTTGGAGCAAAGGATTGTGAGCCAAGAAGAGATCCTGGTTTAAATCCATTTTAGCCTCTGGCTCATTGCGTGACCTTGAGCACATCACATGACTGCTTTGTGCTCTAATTCTTATATCTATAAAACTGGACAAAAGCGAGCTCGGTAATACTTTAAGTTTTCTTAACTACACTGTACTTACAGCATAACTGCATTGCAGTTGCAATGTCGTTACATGCAGCAAACATTTAACTACGGTGTAATTACCCTGCTGCATGTAATTAATGATTACCTATCCCACAGTTACATTGACACTGACACTTAAAGTGTGATGGCAGGATCCACGGTCCTGGAAGATATGTTGCATCTCAACTGGCTAGCCTGGGTTTTGATTGATCACTTAACTGGGATCTCTGAAAGGCTCATTTCTTGAAAACTACATTTTCTATATTTTAGTTCTGTAATGCCTTATGATAAGAATATGATTATTATTGTACTATTATAAGTATGAAGCCTAGGGGCCCAACATAACATAGTAACATAGCAATTAGCAACGTAAGTTTGGAAGTGACTCAGGGTCCATCATATCCACTTCCTGCTTCATAAGCAAGTATGAATAAGTGTTCTGTGTAAACTTGTTTAAAGGAGTGCCCTACCCATTCTACTACCCAGGGCGTACAGTAATTCCCTTAGCCAAGCACAAAGTTGTTCAGGCTTACCTTGGAGATCTGTACTGTCTTTGTGCCCACTGTTTTCACTGGTAGGCTGTTTCATAGGTTCTGCACCCTCTGGGAGAAGACATACTCATAATGTTACCCTGAATGTACCAAGGCATGTCGCCCATTTCCTGTCAGAGGAGAACAGATCAAACATCTTTGTTCAGCCTTGCTGATATCTTTGAGTATGCAGAAAACTGACAGCACGTCACCTCTCAGCCTCCTTTCTGCAGTGAGAAAAGTTAGGGCCACCAGCCTCTGCTCCTTGCTTTTGTTTTCCACACTCCTGATTATTTTGGTGACCTGGAGTACACCCTCCTGACTGCTTCAATGTCCTGTTTCTATTGGGAATTCAGAACTGCATATAGCACTGCAGATGGGGCCTGACCAGCGCACTGGCAAATTTAAGTCTGGGCGTGAAGGTGTGCGCCGTTTCCTTTCATGAGCTACAGTGAGCTCACACACTGAATAGTACTGTGCTAACATGAAAAAAGACTTCTGTAGCTATTTCATTTTCTCTCTGACTGAGAACTAACAAGCCAGTGACAGAGTAGTCAGCGAGGCGTGGGCACATCGTAGACAGGCAGTGGTTCTTTCTACTTCAGAGTTCACTGACCCTCGGATTCAGTGGGAGGGAGGAGGAGGCATCTTACTGTTTTGCAGTCTTGAGCTCTGGTTGGGCATACTAATCAATTGAATGCAGCCTGCACATTTGGATTGGCCTGAGGGCCCTTAGCACTGCCTTATTGACTGTAGTCAGGAAAGGCAGTTACCTCTCTGCCAGTTAGCTGCTTTGTGTGGCAAACATCACCCAACAGGAGATTTGAACTGCTGTCCTTTTCTCGCTGCAGTAACACTGTCCTCGGTAGTTTAGTGCCAGAAGAAGTCCTCGATGTTGTCCAGGCTGTCAAGTGATGAGCAGTTGACTTGGAGGAGCAAATGCACTGTCGGAGGCAACACCTAGAGGTCAGAAAACACAGGGCCGGGCCCACCAGCACTTTTAAAATTCCTGCAGAGAGGCAGGTAAAACACTGTGGCACATAAGCCAGAGTAGGTGTATGCGGCGGGTTGGGAATTAGTGGAGATGCACTAGGGAGGGTCAGGAGAAGGTCGGGCCATCAAGCGGAGGAGGTGAAGAGCGCAGCAGGATATTGTGCACTGGGCCCAGTGCTGAGTGAAGAGGAGCCAGATGAGTACTGAACATTAGCAGTAGCAGTCAGTCAGGAGTTATAGAGGCTCACTAGTGCTGCCACTGTGGCGAGCATCCTGAGCTGCCCCAGGCAGTGACGCCAGCCACTCCAAATCCACCAGTCGTAAAACCAAAAATCACCTCCACTAGAGTCAGGCTGAGCGGTCAGGACAAGAGGACTTGTATTTTAGCCTGGTCAGTGAAGTTGAGAGGCATTAACTTTGCACCTTGCAGGTGCGAACTGTCATAGTCAAGTGGCCCAGGAAAATAGACAATGAGCTAGGCATGAGGATGTGGCCCAGGAAGATAGACTGAATGAGCTAGGCCCGAGGATGTGAGGACCACCAGCAGCAAGAGAGTGGGTGATCTCTGGATTCAGTGGACTGGGGAGCAAACACATAAGTTTGGGGGGGTCCAGCAAGTGTTCATGTCCTTGAATGAGTCTCTCAGCAATTCTGAAGTACTGAAAGCTTACTCAACAGAGCTGTATCAGTAATTGTGCTACATGCTATTCTATGCTATACTTTATCTACAGGAGAGACAGGTGGGTTTTCTCAATGAAATTATGCAGTGTGCTTAGTTTAGTGATAATATCTGAAACAAGGTTTTTGTATTAGAGCATCAAAGTAATTTAAACAATATGAGATTTGTTTTAAACTTGAAATGGTTCTGTGTTCCCCGATTCCTGTCCTGGGTACTATTCCCTCTTCTCCCTCTTTAGCCCCCTCCTTACTTCTTTCCTTTTGTTTGGCCTCACCCCACCGTCAACCTCTTCCATTACTTCTATTAGGTCTTGCAGGTTTTATTTTTTTGTCAAACTCTTTTATCGCCCCTTACCTCCAAACTCTCTCTCTAGCGACCTCCTGATCCCCATCCCTACCTCCCAACATGTCTCAGTGTTCCACAGGCTCCTCTCAGACTCCGGGCATCCCTGGGTCTACCCTCCAGGGAAGGGCCGCCCCACCATGGTGCTCTTTCTCTTAGTGCTGAGTCACTGAGCTGGAGAGGGGGAACAGCCTAAGCTCGAGACCGTGTACGGGAGTGTGGTCTGTGGAGGGAGGCTTCGCCTGTCGGCGATGAGGGGTTTTTTTATGGAGAGATCCCTGTGGAGCCCGGCTGTCATGGCAATGTGCTACTGTGGCTCCACCCCAGGTATATGCCACGACACTGCTTTGGACTACCTCCAGTGCCACCAGAGGTCGCTCTTGAGCTGTCATATCCCCATCCCACCCTAGTAAGAGAGAGCAGCCCTGCAGTGTGATCTCTTCCCTCCTACCAACCCTGTCTCCCTGGGCTCATTTCGAACCTGGGTCGCCCGAAGCGTAAGCGAGTTGTGGCATCCAGCCCAACCCTCAGCACCACCAGGCCGGCGTTAGGTCTTGCAGGTTTTTAAGATTCAAATGGTTGAAGTTAAACTAGATTATTAAGAGATACATTGTTTGAGATGGGCACAGTGTTGCATGTTTTGTTTTGCACTTCTGTAATAGTACTGTAGCGTTGATGCACTTTATGCTATATTTTGCACATTATTGGTTGCACCATGGCACCTTAAAAGCTTAGTTTAAAATGTAGTAATGTGCACGCTGCTGCTGCACCTTGAGAAAGTGTAACAGGGCTTTGCAAGGAACAGTGGTTGCCAGTGAGGTGAGCTGACCAAGTTGACTGTCTGGTCTGTCTGGAGTCAGGCGGGACACGCTTTTCTTTTGTATTCGGCTTGAGTTTACATGGAGTCCCCTCACGTGGATCCCCTTAGCTACCTACCTTGCATTGTGTTGATGCTGAATATCTAATCTCTGAGATATAATAATAAAGAGATTTAGGTAATATGTGTTTCTTAGTTTAACTTTGGTTGGTTTACCCTCGCACTTTAAGGGCTGGTAGTGTTCTCTATCTGGTATTTTGCTAGGTCGGGATAAGTGATAGTTGCTATTAACCGGGATATTTAAACCCTGTTTGTGATCACAAAGGGTTAGTGAATCACTAAGATTACTTTGTGGCCTCAAACAGGAAGGACTTCTAAAATGCCATATTGGAAGGCATGGTAAAGCGAGTTGCTAACCTGTTTGCATCTGACCCTAAAACATGCCAGTGCACCTATGCAAATCAGCTGACAGCACCTTGCATGTAGGTGCACCAGCATGCTGGAAGGCTTGAGAGGCAGTAAGTAGCTGTTAGTGCCATGCTATCTACTGTATCCCCAAGCAGGCCTTAAGAGCTATGCTCCCTAACCATGGCCCTCTACCTCAAATATACTGCAGTAATAATGTGATCATTCCCCATGTCCCCAGGTTCAACTCCCCATGGTGATAATAACTCAGTCATTCTCTGATGTTTAGTGGTCCCACTGCCCCAGGCTTTAAATCCCCCATCCTGTCTCTGTGTGGCTCGCCTTGAGGTCAGATCCCTCCTGTACTTCAGGACAAGTAACATAACTCTTGCCAGTATAGGGACAGTATCTAAATTTCAGGTAGACAGGCACTGGATGACTCAGGCAACCGTGTCTGTCCTCCTCAGGTAGCACCCTGACCTGTGATCCAGACAGTCTGGCCTGAATAGCACCCACCCATCTGGTCCAGCAGTTGAAAGCAGCAGTGGGTAAGCAGTAGTAATGAAATCGTCACTAGCTTCAGTAAAAAGAGTAATTCTGGCATCTAAAAAATTAGTTACTGTGCATTAATGAGAGAGATCTAGTTAGCTGCCTATCCCATTTTATAATACACAGTACATCAAGTGAGTCAGTATCTCTGTCAGCATACTCCTCTAATTTGAACAAAGTTCTGTTTTCCACCTCCGCCTTAGTTCTCCCACCCCCATGGGAAAGACAAAAGGGCTCACTAGGTACATAGGGAAGCATTAAAGCATAGCAAACAAATGAGGTTGCCTGATGTACTTTTGCCAATGTATCTTGCTTTGCAGTAGTACTAACAACATAAACCCAGCAGTCGTACACCTTCAGATGATTGCTAATGACATTTCAAAGCGGTGTGAGAGCATAATAAGATTGGGACTCCTTGGTGCATTTCCATTCAGCTATACTTGAAATATTGTGACATTAGTCCCCAATCACAGTGTAAAAGTGTGATACATGCCGTTAGATAAATTATGGCTCCACCTTAATAGGAAGTCACGGGGGCTGTGCTGTATGTTTTTGTTTATTACACAGAATAGTGCACCCTAAATATTTCTATTCCTCCTCAGTGGGTAATGAGTTGGTCTGCTATGGCGGTTCTCTGTCTCTTAAAACTCAAGACCAAGTTGACTGATCTGGTCTGTCTGAAGCTAATTCAGAGCCATCTAAATCCCATCACACTGGACTTTTGCTGTGCAGATGGCAATGGAGATGTCAGTGGGATTTTAAAGCTTGTTGTACATTGATCAGCCTTGGGAGTTGGATAAGCATCCGATGGACTACTTTCCTCTGGAGAGGAGTGTTCCAGAGCCTGGCAAAAATTCAACCCTAGCAATAGCTGGCAGTGGAGTCAGTCAGGCACCAACTAAGTGTGAAACTGGCAGGATTCGGATGTCGGCACATGAGGTGTGGGAGCACGTCCAATGTGCTATGACGTCACTGCAAACCTGCTCCACCAAGGGACTATAATACAAGACCTACACTTAGAACTTCCAAAGGTATGGCCCAGGCAATCCATCTGTGCAGTTTTTTTTTGTGGATTGTACTGCAGAGGGCCACTTGTTGAGGTTATGGAGTCCAAAGACAAAAGCCTCTTTTTTAGCTGAAAGTTTTAAAACTAGTCACTGGTTTTGAAACTTTTAGGAAAGAAAGAGGCCTTTGATCTTGGACTACATAAACTTTGCATGTCCCTCTGACCCTTTAACTTGAAATAAATATGAAGTGGAGCCAGAAATAAAGGCGCTTAGGAAACATGTATTTCATGGCTTGAGGTAGTCCTATCTTATTTGGACTCGCTTAACCATGTATCTGCCTTTTCTGGTGGTTGTTGAAAAGTAAGGGAATTTTCCCAGTGTCCTTGGCAAATTTCATAATTCACTAAAATACCATATACTTTAACTTTTAACTTCAGTTGGTTTGCATCTGTACAACCCTGAGGCTGAAAATAAGCATTATTATCTATCTTTCCTTTCCTGGAACAAGCTAGTCAAAACCATACGGAATTACCTAGACCCCTTCCTGTTTCTGTGAAGAATATAAAAATGTGTTAAATGCTATTGCCATCTCCGTAGCTGCAGATTCTGGCATGGTCTCCACAGTTTCAAGGGAAAAAAGCATTTGCAATCCAACTTTCAATAGTGTCCATCAATTTCTGGGTTAAAAAATAAAGTTCTCGGAGTCCTGCCTTTGGGTATTTGATATACAGTATATGTTGGTTATTTGTGCATTTTTGTGAAGTGTTTCATGGATTGTATTGAAATGGTTGTGGCTGGGGCTCGAAAATACCTGGTTTGAAAAGGCTTTCAGCAAAGAAAAGGACCTTTCAAATTGGGCCCATCTCCTGGTTCCTTTCCATCACACTGTAGCGACAGGTTGCCTTGCAGTGTGAGAGTTTCGGAGATGCCTGGAGGATATGAGGAATTATTTTAGACAAAGTGTGGTGGAACCGTGGATCAGTCTACCTGCCGAGGTGGTGGGCGCTAAAATAGTTAATGGTTTCAAGTGCGGTTGGGGCTTGGTGAAGGATGTAGTGGTCCTTTGGGCCAGCGGATTCTGGGAGAGAACAGGGGAATGGATGGGGGCTAGGTCCTTGGGTGGGTATTAGGTCCTGGGGTTAGGTAGGGCACCATGGGCAGACTGGATGGACCATTGGTCTTCTTCTGCCGTCACTGTCTGTGTTTGTTTGTTCTAGCAGAACAACCAGCCATCTTCCACCATATCCCTCTCATCCCTGTGGAGGTAGCCATCATTGTTTGCAGCTGCTGTGTGATAGAAAGGCAACTAGAGGACTTAGGGGTGATCCACTTTGCTCCTGAACCTGGTCCTGAAATGCACCATTTCACTCATTACATTCTTGAAATTTCCGGAAGTAGGAGCATGCCCCAGGCCCCCTCGAAAGATTTGAGGGGTCAGATGCACCCATCATCTTTAAATTCGGGTTCCACCTCTGCAGCCCCAATGAAGCCTCTGAGAGGTGAGTACCGAGGCATCAGAAATTATTCTGCTACTTGTAATGCCATGTTTATACCTGGAGAGCACATTTAGAAGGAAATGAGAATAATTTAAATCATTTTGAGTGTAGTTCTCAGCAGAGGCCTTGACCTTGAGTGAGGCAGCACTTTATTAGTTTTTTTTTTTTTGGATGAAGAAGCAGGGCTAGGCAGTACTGCCTAGTTTTCGCCTTGTTCCAGTAAAGAAGAATACAGATGTAACCAACTGAAACTGTATAGTGGTATGATTTGTGAAGAAGGAAACTTTTGGCCGGGCTGGGGAAATTCCTCTCTCTTTTCAAGACGTGCCATGGGCTCTTTAAAGGAAAGCTGTCCTAAACAGTGTCACAGTGTCAAAGACTCTGTTGAAATCTAAAAAGACTTTATCTGTAGCTCTACCCTGCCCACCTTCCTAATCTCCCTCTTGAAAAAGGCGATCTGGTTGCTTTGGTTGGATCTGCTGCCCCTCATAAAGCCGTGCTGAGGTAGGAATAGAATCTTGGTCTCAAACAAGTGCTCCTTTATTCTGTCCTTATAGAAACATAGACTTTGACAGCAGATAAGGACCGCTTGCCCACCTAGTCTGCCCATTTCCCACTTATTGGATAAGCTGCAGATCCTAGTTAACCAACAGCCTACTTCTTCCTACCCCACCAGAATTTTGCCTTATGTCTGTCCCATGCATTCTTGAATTCCCCTACTTTTTGTGCCCCACAACCTCCTGAGGAAGTCCATTCTATCGCCCACCCACTTCTCTGTGAAAATACTTCTCACATTGCCCTCTGAGCTATCCCCTCTATCTTCAAATTGTGTCCCTTGTTCTTGCACATCTCTTTTTTTCCTGAAAGATGCTACCCTCTTGGACTTTGTTGCATCCCTTGAGGTACTTGAAAGTTTCTGTCATGTCCCCCCACCCTCCTTTACTTCAGGTATACATGTTAAGCTCATTTAGTCTCTCTTCATATGGCTTCTGTTGCAATCCCTGCTCCATTTTAGTTGCCTCCTCTGGACTACCTCCATCCTATGTCCTTGCAGAGATGGGGTCTCCAGAACTGCATACAGTACTCAGATGGGGTCTCACCAACTGTCTGTACAGAGGGATAACAACTTCATGTTTTCCACTGGTGATGCTCTCCCTATACATTCAAGTATCCCCAGCCATCCTTACTGCCTTCTCATATTGCTTGCTTACCTTTAGGTCATCTGATATACTACCCCAGGTCCCCTTTCCATTTGTGTTGTTATTAATACCTCCCCCTCCTCCCCATTGTGTACTCTTCCCTGCATTTTGTTTCCTAGGTGTATTACTTTGCATCTTTGCATTGAATCTAAACTGCCACACGTTTGACCATTCCTCCAATCTTGCCAAGTCCCTCTCATCCTTTCCACACCTCCATGTATCAACCCTGTTGCAGATCTTTGTGTTGTCTGTAAAGGCATACTTTCCTTCTAGTCCCTCTGCAATGTCACTTATAATGACATTAAAAGGACCAGTCCCAGTACTGAACCCTCGCGGTACCCTACTAGTAACTCCCTTTCTTTGGAGTGGAATCCGTTTTACTATTACCATCTGTGTCCTATTATCCAGCCAATTTTTTACCCAGGCTACCACCCTGAGACCCACTCCCAGGCTGGCTAATTTGTTTATTAATCTTTTGTGTATGACTGTGTCAAATGTGTTGCTAAAGTCTAGGTAGGTGATGTCCACAGCCCCCCGTCTACTACTTTGGTCACCCAGTCAAAGAAATCTATTAGATTATGTCTGACATGACCTTCCTGCTGTGAATCCATGCTGTCTTAGGTCCTGTGCCCGCTGGCCTCTGGGTACTCAACAGTTCTTTCTTTCAGAAATGATTCCATCATTTTCCCTACCACTGAGGTCAAGCTAACAGGTCTGTAGTTTTCTGCCTCTGCTTTGCTCCCACTTTTGTGAAGGGAATCCACATCCACCCTCCTCCAGTCCTTAGGTACCACACCATCCTCCCATGATTTGTTAAAAAGGGTAGTCAGTGGTGTCACTAGTTCTCCTCTTAGTTCTTTTAGAATTCTGGGTGAATCCCATCAGGCCCCATTGCTTTGTCCACCTTCAGTTTTAGGGTTCCTTCAGAAACCTTTCTTCTCAAAGGAATGGTATCGACCCCTATCCAAGAGTGCTTCTATTGATTGGATTTGGTACCTCCCCTCCTCTTCTTTTGTGAATACTGAGCAGAAGTATTTGTTAGGTATCCCGCTTTTCACTGTCCCTCTCTGCCCACCCACCGCCTTTTTTAAGCCTCACTATCCTTCCCTTGGTCTTTCTTCGCTTTCTAATATACTTATAAAAGTTTTTATTCCCCTTCTTAACTGAGTTGGCGATCTTTCCTCGGTTTGGGCCTTTGCTAATCTGACTGCCTGCCCTGCTTTTTCTTCTGCTTTAACTGGTGCAGTTCTCTGTCCTGCTTCTTCTGTGTTTCCTTATACTTTCTGAATGCTATCTTTTCTCCATAACCTTCCTGCCACTGTTTGAGAACCATAGTGTTTTTTCTTTCATTTAAATTTGTTTATTTGCTTCACACAAAAGCTTGTTACCTCTGTGATGGCAGTTCTGATGTTTCCCCATTGTTTCTCCACCCTCCTTCTTGCCTGTTTCCTAATGCTTTTCTGAGGGTACTCTCCCATTTTGTCAAAGTCAGCCCTTCTCACTTTGTATGGCTTGACTCTGCGGCTATGTTTATCGTGAACCACATTGTTTGGTGGTCACTTGTTCCCAGATGGCTACCCACTTCTAGATCGGAGATCCCTTCTCCATCCTCGCTTAAGAGTACCAGGTCTAAGATTGCTCCCTCCTGAGTAGGTTCCAACATTAGCTGTCTGAGGATGCCCTGAATGACCCTGCTCTTGGATGTGGCTGCAAAATGTGCTCCAGTTAGGTCCCCATCACCAATATCTCCCTTTTCATGCCATCCTAAGGATGCCTTCTATCATTTCCTTGTCCATCCCCCGAGACGGGGTCTGTATACAACCCCTGTGCAGATTGTGGTGCCATTTCCAGTCTCCAGGGTGACCCACAGTGCCTCCTGTCCTCCCTGTTTACCCTCTAGTTCTGTTGCTTTGATCCCTTCCCTTATGTAAAGAGCTACTACTCCTCCTCTTCTGCCTCCCTGTCCCTCCTGTAGATTATGTAACCAGGTATATTGACATCCCAGTCATGGTTCTCTGTGTACCATGTTTCTGTGACTGCCACGATATCCAGGCATCCCTCTTCCATCAAGGCCACCAGTTCAGGGAGCTTGTTACCTAGACTATGGGCATTGGTACTCATTACCCTCCATTTTTTTGATGACCTTATTTCTTTTTGCCCTATCCATGTCCTTACTGCCTTTGCCTCCATTTACCCTGCCCTCTCTGTATCGACTTCTCCAGTTAGGTCCCCCATCACCAATATCTCCCTTTTCATGCCATCCCTAAGGATGCCTATCATTTCTTTGTCCACATCCCCCGAAGACGGGGTCTGTATACAACCCTGTGCAGATTGTGGTGCCATTTCAGTCTCCAGGGTGACCCACAGTGCCTCCTGTCCTCCATGTTTACCCTCTAGTTCTGTTGCTTTGATCCCTTCCCTTATGTAAGAGCTACTACTCCTCCTCTTCTGCCCTCCCTGTCCCTCCTGTAGATTATGTACCCAGGTATATTGACATCCCAGTCATGGTTCTCTGTGTACCATGTTTCTGTGACTGCCACGATATCCAGGCATCCCTCTTCCATCAAGGCCACCAGTTCAGGGGAGCTTGTTACCTAGACTATGGGCATTGGTTGCTCATTACCCTCCATTTTTGATGACCTTATTTCTTTGCCCTATCCATGTCCTTACTGCCTTTGCCTCCATTTACCCCTGCCCTTCTCTGTATCGACTTCTCTGTCTTGGTGTTTACCTCATAACTACCTAATTTTTTTGGAGTTGGATTTCTTTGCTCCTTTTCAGTACCTCCCATTGGCTAGTTTAAATGCTTGCCAATGCGATTTAACCCTATCACCTAGGATCCTGGTTCCCCTCCTGGACAGATGCAGAGCATTGCGCCAGAATAGGCCTGTATCCCTCCGGTGGACCCCCTGGTCCCCAGTGAAGCCAAAACTCTGAGCTCTGCAACAGTTTTTCAACCATTGATTGAATCCGTGGTGCAAAGCACCCTGGCCTCACCTATGCCATAGACAGGCAGCACTTTTGAGAAAGGTTTGCGTGGCATGACAGTTCTTGCCAACACTGAAGTCGGTCAACAGACCTGTAGTTACCAGGGTCAGATCTTTTTTTCCCCAATTTCCTTGCCATTGACTAGAAAGAAAGCAATTGTTAGCACAGTCCTTGAACTCTGGACAACAAACTCACCATCTCCATTATGTGACAAACAAACTCTAAAGACAGGCCATTTTAAAGGGACAGGGTTCTAGTGCAGAGCGGTTTGAGAACTGTGCAGAGGTTAGCCTCACAAGACTATTACAAAATCCAAACATAGACACATAGCATGTATAAAAGCACTTTTTGGTACAATTATCTCTGTCATCAGTTTGCTGTGTGTTGAGTAGTTCTCTGAGAAAAACAGAAGAAAGTTCAGTACTTATTAGCAAGGCAGTTGACTGCATCTCCTTACCTTACTTCTGGCACATACGGGGAGCAGTGAGTGAAAGAAGCAGAGAAAAGTAGGACACTGTAGTATTGTCAGTGCAACATGCTTCAAGCGCTAGAAGAGTAATATAGTCAGATGATGAGTTACCATTGCATACACGCTGAGATGGCTTCAACTGTGATGTCAGATTAATTGTTCCAGTTAGTCACTTGGCACTTTAGAACATGATCCAATTTGGAGGCTCTTTTCGCATGGTGTTTTTATGTGGAATTAATTTAGTAGGGTTGGAGTAGGGAGGTCTGATGTTGCTGGGCCTGTGCCTGCTCTAAGCTACAGTACTTGATGAGGTTTCTTTGCCTAATGGAATGCAATAATCCAGTCCCAATAAAAGTCTTGGTCTTGCGTCAGTGAGTTCGGCTTTGTAAAGCATCTGCCCTTTTAAAAGTGGAAGTGAAAACTGATACAAAGAACACTCCTCAATTACGAATTTGACAAGCAGTGGCTGAATGCCCACTTTGGAAACTGAAGCTTTGCTTCTAATTCAAAAGTGTAACCTAAATCATTACCTCAGATTTCTGCAAATTAATGAATTCTTTTTTTTTTTTGGGGGGCTGATTTTCCCCTGGCAGTCTTGCCTCTGGTAGTGCGCACCCCACCCCATCACTGACTTTCTAGAAATGTAAAACATAGCATGTGTCAGCAAAAGAGGACAAGTAGGCCTATGTAGTGTGCCCTATTTTCTCCCAACCTATCACAACACCATGGACTCTATTTGATCCTAGATGTCTCCCTCCTCCCTTTCCTCTATTTAACCCATGCACCTGTTACATGTGTGTTTGATGCTCCCCACTCTCTTCACCCCATCACCTCTTCTAGCAGATTGTTCAGGCATCCATCACCCTTCTGAGGCTTACTGGCTATTCACGCCTGCCCAGGACCAAAGGACAGTGGTGGCCTGCCCTGTCAGTCATACAGTGCTGGCGGAAAAAGCGGCATGTAGTGGGTCGGGCGGGGATTGTCTGTGGCTTTTTCGCCAAGGTGTTGGCATGCAGACATGTCGCATGCAGGCCAGTATCTGTCAATGACTTTAAAACCCTGTGTGGTGTCCCTGCTGTGTTGCACCCGGTCCCCACCAGTGGTAGACAGGCAGTGTGATGGTGAATCAGCTCCTCCTGAGGGAGGAGAGCAGTCCATGGGACGCCCATCCTCCCTTCCCTGGCTGGTCCTCCATGACCCAAACTCATGCTGAACTTGGGCTACTGGTGCCATGAGCAGTAGCCCTTCCACTGCCTCAGTGGGCCAGCTGAATTCTGTGTTTTAGTACTTGTGGGATGCCTTTGCTTTTCATAATTTTGACTGCTTATAATTTGGTCCAGTGGGAAAACTACTTTGGCCTTCAGACCCTGACACAAACAAAACACAGGGAGGAGTGTTGTCCAAGAGGTGGCCACTTAATGTTTGCTAATTATTCTTGGATGACAGCTCCATTCATCTGCAAGATGTTTTTCTGTTTTCACAAAATGTATTTGCACACAACAAAGGAAGTGCAATATGCCCTGTTGGAACATCAAAATGAACTAAATTAGACATCAAACAGGTTCTACAAAAGTGACCACTCATGAAAGGTGATTATCAAGCGAAGGACAGTATTTTATATATCTGACATTTTTTCTAGGAGTAGGCATTCAGAAATTAAATAGATTTGTTTTGGTTGTGACTTGGAAAATACAAAAAGGTAGTTGGAGAATGCAATGTGTGCATGGTGCAATCAGAGAAACATATATACTAGTATATAAGCAGTAACAGCAAGAAATAAAATAAGCCAAGTCAATGTCTCTTTAATCTGGGTCCTAACCATTACTTGTAGAGCTTTTGTAAACGATCTTTCATTAGTATTACTACGCATCAGTACACATGGAATTCTGCTAATTCTTCTTGTGAGTACCGTGGAATTCCTCATGTCGCCTTCCTCCTGTAGCAGTCAGTGCAGTCTAGTGGTTAGGGCAGATGACTGAAGCCAGAAGAGTCTGTATCAGTGGATCAGTGGCTCTGCTAGCACACTAGTCTTTGGGTTTGGTAGTGTGAAAGGTCATTGGCTCTAGCCCCATGTTTAGTGCTTGGGGAAAATACCGAACTGACACTCAGTGCAGTATGAGGGGGCTGCTGCACTGTTGAGGTGCCATCCTTCAGATTAGACATTAAACCAAGGTCCCGCCTTTCACTGTCCATCTCTCATTATCACTCAGGTGGAAGTTTAAGGGTACATGACACTTTATCAAGGAAAATTAGGGTTCCCTGCTGTCCAGGTCAGTATTCCTTCTGTTAAGAAAACAGGTCAGCTTTCACACCTCAGTGTGTTTTTCTTGGTCAGAAATTGCAAAATGAATAATAACATGGTGCCACTTTATTCTGGGTGACTTTCCTTTTTGGTGACTAGGTGTGGCTGTGGTTAGGAGCAGTAAATCCTAGGAGAATGGTGTCGATGCAAGTCCTCATATGTAGGACAGTGCATTTACATATGCTCAAATATTGCTACAGGATACAGTATGGCGCCTTGTGACTTACAAAGCATCCCAAGGTACTGCTGCCTGACTAACCTGCATCATTTAATATGAACGGATTTGTAATCCATGTATTTGAGATTTTCTTTCCAAGAAAATCCAGCTGAGGTGCAACATCTCATTAACACTGTCTCTAGCTTCCAACCTCAGTTTTCGGCTGAGTGAATTTACGCACAGGGAAGTCATGCGGCCAGCTCAAAACTGCATAACAAGTGTGTGGGTTTGGGTGGGATTCTGATCTGGGATCTGTTAGTTTGCAGGTCTGTGCCTTAACCACTGCTGACTACTCGCATCTGCCTACTCGTAGCAACTTTAACCATGTTTCATTAACGTTGCACAACACTGCTGTTAGCTCTAGGATGCAGCCTACTTTGTTATCGCTTCAAACTTCGGGTTTGCATGCAACTTTTCCCAAAAGAAGCACCTTTTAGTGACGCTGGGTGAGAAGGCTTAAATCTGCATTGAACATAAGTATGGTAACAGCTGAGAAGCTATTATAGTGTTGTGTGCTGAATGTTACACATCTGATTGACGGGGAGCCGGTATTGCAGCTGTAGGCAGAGCACTGATGACGCTTCTGAAAAGGGGACAGCAAAGTAGTACTTCCGCCTCAAGTCAGTAGAAACATTTGCCTAAAGCATTTGCCAGTGGAAAGTTGGTGTCTGTGTGCACATTCTGTGAAAGTAGCCATTCGCCAAGTTCAGTTTTCGAGGTTCCTTTGTTGCCCTGACAACACAAAGTATGAGGAAACTCTGTCAGACCTCTGAAGTAATTTGCAAGCAATCGCTCTTTTATTGGAACAGGTTCTCTCGTGTCCAGTTAAGGCAGTCTACCTAAGTCATAGCTGCTGAATGGAACGGTTTGTTACGGAGGACTTCAGTCCTTCTGAGTGATTGTAGATCCTTGCATTCTCAATATTCATTTATCATCATTGTACACCGCAGTGACACAGCCTCTTTGTTTTTTTCCATTTTTTCTTTGAAAGATATGGGTTTGTTATTTGTGGTACCTGCATAACCATGGTACAACAGTAGCTTTCAGTCATTTTAACAGCATACTTTTACCTCCTGCAGGCCTGTGCAGTTGAGCCTCCTTCCACCAGTGCCTTATAGCAGCTTCTGGTTATACCTTGCATTTCTGTATCCAGTAAACCTGATTTTGCACTTGCACTCATCGTCGACCTCTGTAATGACTCATTGTAAGCTGCTCTACACTTTTTATATACACTGTAATGTCTCATTGTTATCTGCAGGCGTGGAGTTAAAACTTTTATGAGTTTTGAGAGCCAGGGGCCCATAGTGGTCACACCTTTAAATTGAGCCCCTTTCCATTATGTCAGTGGCAGTGATATATGAGCTACTGGGCCTCACATCAGAGCTAGGAGGCCGGGCCCTGGCAGGCCCCTGTAACTCCAACACTGGTTATCTGCCTGTTCTGTCACTGTTGTATCTAACTCGTGCCTGAAAATAGTCATTTTATGGCTAGTGCACCTACCCAGTTAACAATAAATAAATAAATAAACTACAGAGACACTCACATGCCAATCATCCAGTTGTGATGTCCACTTCAACAACTTGTTACCCCTCAGATCCCCAACCCCGACGTGGGCTTGTCTTTCAGTTTCATGGCAGTGAAGTCCTTATACCTGGCCAGCTATTGTGGGACTTGGGAACCCATTGATGTTGATGAAGCAGGACCCATGGCAGCTGTGGATGCCAGAGCAGGTCCATCTGCCAGCCAGCTGCCATTTTTCCTGGCTTTCTTCCCTCCCTGAACATAGGTACATATAACCCCATCGAGTGATGTGAGTTAATGCTACCACACATACTCCCCCACCTGAGTATATCAGGACTACTGACTGCACTGCAGCCTTCACTCACACAAGTGTCAGTGTGCAGTTAATGTGACCCCTTTGTTTTATTTACAGCCACAGCAGTCAAGTTCAGCCCATTGTTTTAATGCAGAGGCACTTTGTGGTTAAATGTTGAAAATGGAAATGAAAGAATATGGAGAGAGAGAGATGTGTGTGTGTGAGTGAGAAAGAGATGCAGAGAGTGTGTGTGTGAGTGAGTGAGAAAGAGATGCAGATCTGAAGTCAGATGGGGCAGATAGGCTCATTCCAGAACAAAGTATTCTGCTTCTTTGTTTGTTTATTCGGGATACTTGCTGCTTGCTCATACTGTACATACTGTCGCAGAAAGCACACATTTTTCTCCAGTTTCAGACCATTGCAACATCACAAACAGTTCAAAGCTGTGCTCAAGATTTTAACCCTTAAAGAAGTAGTACTGGTTACTCGTTGAACAGATTTCAGCCTGTAGTTTTTAGTACAGCATTAATTTATTTTAGTCAGAACTGGATTCATATTGTATATGCCATATCTGGCACTCTTATTTGTATACGAATGGTTGCACATAGGATTTTGGTGGTTAGAACAGCTCAGGTTCAGTCACAGTTCTCACTTCTGAAGAACTTGCAGGAAACCTGTCTTATAGCAGTAATAGTGCGAGACACAGACATAGTAACACATGAAAGAAATGCAGTGGTTGCGTAGGTTTTAATCTGAAGCTGTTTCTAGAATGTACAAAATTTTGCCTAGTTTAGCAGAGGGAGAAAGGGAAATAATTGAGGCTTTCCTACGCAGTTAGCTTAGATGGAGCCACTGGTCACACTGCAGCTCCCTGCCCAGTAAGCGATGATGCCTCCTTATCCACTCCTGTTAAGTGTGCAGGCTCCAGTACAAACTGTGCAGAGTATAACATATTCTTCAGCTGACATAATTAACTTCAACAGACAAAACACAAGGACACCACACTGGGCAGAAATCAAGTTGATTAATGATCAGGCCATCAAAAAGTCACACAAGAAGCCCAAGCCAAGTCACCAGTGGCATGGAGGGCTAAGGTGCTGAGTGCCTGACTGCCTACCATGTCAGCAACCCATGTTCGAGAATGAGCATGGGTTGGCCGAGGAAGGAGGCTGGGAGAGATCAAGCCATCTGGCAGCTGTCCTCTTCTGGATCAAGGTGGTTGGTCATCTCGGCTCTTGGCTGCCCCCAGGGTGAGGCTTGGTGGTAAGTCACAGGAGCCCAAGATGCAGATGACAGTCGGCTGGGGAGGAGCCACGGTCCCGGAATACATGTGTGCCCCCATGTGTCTGTGCCATCCGAGTATGTTGCAGCTGAGGGAAGGGTGAGAAGGGCAACAGGAGGAAAAGAAAGGCACAGCTGGATTTGTGATGCCCCACACTGCTCTCCACTTGCCACATCAACGGGAGCACTGGATTAAGGCATCGGGAGGAGGACAGCCTCCCTTCCTGACCTCATCATGGGAGAATTCTGTGATGTAACAGCTGAACAGGTAAGCCCGGAAGATGATGGGGAGGTCAGGGCTGATGGGATCAAGCCCCACTGTGGCTACTGAGTATAAACAGATTATTTTGGGATAGCCCAAACCAAAGTAGAACACATTTAATGCATAATCTAGGACAGCAACAGTACTGTATTCCAGAACTTTAACTCATCCTAAGTTGACGACCATGCGCGTAGTGGTGTTGCCTCCTAGATTTTACTCAATGTGTTCCAGGGTTTGGGCTACTTTTTGTGACTTTCTGAAGGACTGATCGTTAACCAGCTGCTGGTCTTACTGAGTGCAACTTCTTATGTTGTCTGTTGCTGCACCCACCGGCCTTGCTTGTCAGCACGTGGCCCAGCGTGTTTATAATTAACTGTAGTCAAAACGCTAACCTTTGTCCTACAGTTCTTTAGAACAGAATTCAGTCTTTCATTAATGCCTAGTTGTATGGAGATAAGAAAAATATCAAGATTTAAATAGAAATAATTTGAAATAGGCTCTGTTGCATAACTAAAAAACAATTTTAATGTGGTTAATAGTTACTTACCCTTCAAGTTGACTCCAGAATGCAGAATACATTTTTCCCAGTACCCTAACTGTAGGGTTTATTTTGTTCTAAATGCTGTCATTGTTTTTGTGTTTACACCAAACACCATTTTTCCTTGTGTTTTTCCTCTGTCCCGCCCCACCTCACTTTCATCATAGGGTCTCTACCTCCTCACCTTAGCTTTCAGCAGTAGACAGGCATACAGATGGCTTCACAGCCAGTGCCATAATTCTGCAATTGTCTGGAAGGGAGAATGTGTAAATCAAATGCTGGACATCCCATGCCATTCCTCCTGTGGAACCAAGAACCTCACCTCAGCAATGCTCGGCCTCTTGCAGGCCCCAAGGTAGAAAGGGAAAGGGGAATTGTTTAACCAGGAAAGCCACTCTAAGCTGAAGCTTGTTTCAGGTGCGAACTGGGAGTACAACTTGCTCAGGGTCACACAGTATGCTGGGGGGCAATGGGATTCAAACCCAAGTCTCAAGGTTTGGAGCTCAGTACCCTAAACCACAGCACTGTAGCCAAGTGTACTAATGAGCCCAGGGATAGTGTTGTCGCCATACCACAGAGATGGGAATGCCAGAGTTTTTTTTTTTTTAGTAGAACATTTTTCTCAAGTTTGAGGTTTCACTATGAAAATCCTCACTGCATTCAGTGGGATTTTTTTCCCAAAAGGAAAATGAAACTGCTTCTGATGCATGAAAGAAGAGTCTGTCCCTTGTGCTAGGTGGTTCCCAGTGCTGCCTCATTTTCATGGTTGCCTTCTGGTATCCATCTCTATTGAACCTAATTTAAAAGCTTTCCTCAGCAAAGCATAAGGACCTTGTCATTGCTCAATGTCATTTTTCAGTTTTCTACAAAGACTGAAATTTGCCATCCGAGGACTCAAATCTAGTAACATTTTCCCCAATAACTGAATATCAGGCTATCCCATTTGTTATTACTAGTCATTTAGATATGAACGGGCCACTGCCCCTCAGTTTTCATTTGTCCCTGCCGCTTTCCTGTTCTGCAGTGATAGTCACCTGATTGTGACATTAGAATGACGTCTGTAGCTACAGGTTGCTATGTCACAAGATGAGGATTATGACTTCACAGCAGGAATAAGTGACGTGAACAGAACAAATCCAAGGAGAAGATCCTGCTTTAACGAAAATGTTTCTGGGAAAGAAAGAATGGAAGAGCCACAAATTCAAATTTTGAGAGAAGCATGTGCAATTGAATTCTGCTGAATCTAACTGTGATTATATTTTTTGCCGGAGACTGACAAATCTTTGTAATATCTTGCACTAACAGTGCTGTTCACAGCACAAAAAAGCTATGTGGTCAGGATTTCAGAAAGTCGATTAGTGGGCTGTGGGTTCAGATTAGCACAAAGCAGTGTTTTGAGATGTTGTATTTTTCTTGCGTTTGCTTGTATCTGTTCTCTGTGGGTTCTGTGGTCTGCATTGATGGTGCTCTAGTCTAAGTGGGAGTGTACCACTAATTTGTGTATTTCTGTCATGTGTTGTTTTGTTCTGCTGTGTAGTCCTTTTTGACTGTCATGGAGCACTGAAAGGTTTGTCTTTCATTTCTCCCTCCTTGATCCCACCCATTTCCCACCTCCTGCACGGTGCCGGGCAGTGCCCTGACAGACTTTGGAAGACTTTGGTGTCACTCTGTAGAAGGAGGCCAGTTTCCTGCCCCCTTCGAGCCAACCAGACAACTCTTGAATCCATTGCCAAACCTGGAACTGGGTAATGGTGGGCTTTGCCAAATTATTTTAAAGGGTATAGTCAGCACTAAGAGCCCCACCAAATGTGTGGATGGTCCCAGAGTATTACTTTGTGTGCAAAAAAAACCCATTTTTACTTACTGTGTACTACAGTATAGTAGATGGCATCAGGCTGTTTCTTTTAACTTCCAGGCTGACATTTTCTGTAAGTACAAATCCCAGAATCCTGCAGCTGACAGTAGAGTGGGGCAGCAGCACTAGGAGAGTCTGTGGTCTGCAGTGCATGTTAGAGCTTGTATAACCTGTTCTACAGTTCTTCCAGGGCTATCTACAGTCCTCTGCGACTGAGCTTTGGCCAGGAAAGGGCAGCGGCAAGACCAGCAAACAAAAGATCAGAGCTACAAAACTCTAACATGTATAGCAAGCTATTCACTCTCCCTCTGCTGCAGCCCTGCTCTGATGTCAGCTGCAGGGATTCTGGATTTGCAGTTACAGAAAATGTCAGCTTGAAATCAGCAAATCAGTCTGTTACAGTCTACTGTATTGCAGTAAAGGTAACAAAAGGTTTTGCACACAAGGTAAATTGGGACCAGCGCAACACTTGGGTATGGGGCTCTCAGTGCCGTCTGTTCCCTTTAATTGCTGCAACTGGCCTTAGTACTGGAGTATATCAGTATGATTCTTCTTGTTCCCTACAGATTTAACACCTTGAAACAAATTTGAGATTATGGCTCACAGTTAGAGATGGGCAAAGTTGGCTAAATTTGCTCCTTGAATTAATCCATGAATTTAGCGAAGTGCAGATCGATCCACAAAGTGCAGAATTTCCCTGCGAATGGTGGAATTTCACTCGTAAATGGCAGAATTTCACCATAAATGGTGAAATTTTGCCATTTCAGGTGAAATTCCACACTTTGGTGGTGGAATTCTGCCATTCGATGGAAGACTTCACAATTTTGGGCAAAGTTGCTGAGGGTAGGGAAACATCGCAGAACTCTGTGGATGTGAATTTTGGCCACTGCAGCAACTTCGGCTTGGCGAATTAAAACATCATCACATCTCTACCCACAGTGGGCAACAGAACACTTCAACACCAGGAACTTTTATTTGTTGAAAACTTTGGAGATTATTTGAGCTCAAGTGCTGATTTATAAAGGTTCCACACCAGATACATTGTCACAAAAACATTACAAGTACAATTAGCAGTTCCAGAGGAATTGCAGTCAGGTCAGGCTCAAGCATGTAAGACAGAACAATTACTGTACATGTATGTTTTAAAAGTCCATACAGTTCATTGTATAAAAAGTCACAGGATATCTACAGAGAGAAACCGAATAGAACAATTTAATGGTTGCAGCTGCACTGAAATGCAAGGGCAGACGGCAAAGATCTCTTAAACTGATTAATGTTGGGGAGATTCAGTAATCGGGCAGTTCGTTTAAACAGCAGCAATGACAGCAGATTACCACTTGCCTAGCTGAGTACGCTAGAAACGAGGCTTAAGGGCATTTCTAGCCATGTTCCTGGTGCTATATTGGTTAGAGACAGTGTGGAAGCAGTTTGCTAAAGCAGGGGTGTTTGACCCAGGAGTGCCTTTACACTAGCAAACAGGTGTGGAGCTTTATTCTGCAGGGTAAAGGTAGCCAGTTCAGTAAGTGTGTAAAGGGTACAACTATGAGTGCAGTTATCTGCACCAAGTACAAAGTGGCACGCTTATTACAGATCTGCTTTACTCTGTGTAGCACTGTGTCACGGGCAGCTGCATAGACAGGGAAGCCATACTCTATAAGTAGCAAAATGGAGCTAGTCATAATAAGACACCTGACATCCCCAGTGACACTGTTTCCTTATGGTACAGGGCACCCAGTGTTCTGTTGGGATAATAATCCCAGTACCAACACCGTAGTGCAGCATGTGGGGGTGCTGCTTTTCACATCAGATGAGTTGTTAAACCATTTCCTGTCTGGATGTTCTGGTGGTGGTTCAGGTGGTTGTTAAACATCCCATAACACCTCCTGAAAATAGTAAGGAATCTCCCCAGTGTCCTGGCCAAATTTCCCTCATTCACATTAAATACTACCAGCATCTTAACCTGATTCAATATATCAGTTTGCCTCCATGAGCCCTCTTCCCCTCCCCACCCGGGATGAGAGTAAAATAGCCAGATTTGTCTGTCTTTCCTTTCTCAGACAGCAGATACTAGATCAGGAAATGATATGGGAGGACGCCTTGTGAATTAGGAAACTACTGAAGAAATTTAAACTGCTCCTTGCTAGTTTTGGTCTCTTTGGAATTATATCCTGTGAAACATTGCCATGCGTGATTACTGTTACATTACAGTATCCCTTCGTCTTCCACCACAAAGTCTGATGGAGATCGGTAATCTTTTGTGTCAGTACATTTGTGCCCATTTTATAGACTGCTGCCAAATTCTGCAGCTGCAAGATTCACAATAAAGCTACTTCACTGGTAAACCCAGATCAGGCCAAGTAAACTGACTCTAGAAGAAGACACTAACACATTCTTTCTTCCACCTGAAAAAGTAATTAATTTCAAATTTAATTTATCTTCAGCATTAGTGAGGAAGAAGGGTTTGATACTGCTTTGGGATGTGAAAACTTAAAAATTAAACATTTCAAAATTAAGAAATTGGTAGCCAAGCCAGGTTGTTTGATTAGAAAGGCTAAAAGTAATAATAGCCTTCATTTAGAACAGAGCTACTCTGTAGTTAATTGTGATGCCTTAACTAAGAAGAATGTCTTGAAGCTCATCTCTGTGCCTAATTACTTTCTTTTAATTCAAATTAATTTTTCCGAGTTGTGCTTGTTTGATAGTGTGTAAATAGTATACTGTACCTAGGAACACAAGTTAAGTTCTAAGGCAACCCTTAATTTTTTTTCCATTCCATTATGGTCTTCCTAACTTCACAATCTCACAGCTAGGAAGGGAGTTGAGACGCTGCCACGAGTGGCTTTTTGATACTAAACAGTAACAAAATAGATTACTGTGGGAGGCAGAGTTACACAAAAGGACCTATGCAGTGTTCCTACTTACCTGTCTTCTGACACAATCGCCAAGTAAATTGCAGTCAACCTAAGTACTGAGAAAAAGACGAGGCACCATATCATAAACACACAAACATTCATGCCCAACAAGATTTATTCTGGTTTATAATAATTATAACATTTACTTGTAAAGTGCAATTCAGCAGTATCAAAGCACTCTGCAGAGTTAAAAGACAAATAGAACAATAAAATAACAACAAAAATCAGTAAAATAAAATTGCAAATTCAGATATTCTAATCACCTAAACCGCAGCTAAACAAATACATTTTAAGGCCATCTTAAAGCTCTCCAAGGTCAGGCACTCTCTAACCCGATGAGGTAGAGAATTCCACAAGGTCAGGGCTGTGTAACTAAAAGCTCTTCACCAGATGTTTTCAGTTGAACGTTGGGAACCTCTAGCAATCACTCGTCGGCTGAGCAGGGGCAGTAAGGAACCAGGAGCTCTTGCAGGTAGCCAGGACCCTGACTATTTAGGCCTTATAGGTCAGTAAACTGACCTTAAAGGTGATCCGCCACTGAACAGGCAGCCAGTGCAGTTCAGGCAGCACAGGGTGATATGACTGGTCTGGGAACCCCTACCAGTCACCTGGCCGCAGCATTCTGCACCAGTTGCAAATGGCAGATATCAATCCCAGAAGCCCTAGGTATAAGTAGGTACAGTAGTCAAGGTGGGAAGTCACAAAGTGGCTCCAGCTGGAAGATCAGGATGAAACAAGTGCTTAATCTGGGCAATGTTCCTCAGATGGAAAAGAGGTTTTGACTATAGCTGACACGCTGCAAACAAAGTGTCAGCCCTTCATCAAATATCACGCCCAGATTCTGCACCTGAACAGAGGACAGGAGCTGGCTACTCCTGAACCAAAGCCCAGAAGCAGGCCGCCTCCCATCCTCTCTATCCCATGACCTGGCTCCACCACCAACACCTCAGTCTTTTCAGGGTTCAACCTGAGCCAGCTGGCCTGCATCCAGTCCTGGAGCTCCACGAGGCAGCTATTGAAAATAGAGACCGTGGTTTGGCATGGAATAAGTGACATGTCGCATGATCAAACATGGGCAGCAGCTGGGTTGAGATTTCTGAACAAAATGATGCATTACTAATACAGTAGCAATCTTGGTGCTACTTGCTGCCAACACGTGTTTTGCTCACAGGCCTCTGAAAGGGGAACCCATGGAGAGCAGCAAGCTCACAGCTGACTTGCTGTCAAGAGCCAGATCTGTTCTTTACAATGGAGCTGTATCCTGTGACACAGCATAGGTAAATGGCATGTTATTGACCTAACAGAAAAAGATTAACTAACATACTAAATGGCTAGTGGGTTTAAGCACATGATGACGGCTTTACGTCAGTGCAGAGTTTATTATAAAAAGGCAACAATAATTGCTTTCAGTCGGATTCAAAAGTACCATTTTTTGTTCCCATTTTGCCTTTTGTAGAATTATACCTTGGGAGGCATTAAAGCGTACATACACATTCCTTAACCATGTACAATGAGCTTGTGACGCACTGGAAAAGCACTGATATCGTACATAATTTTCTGTCTTTCCTATGTTTTTTTATTCCCCTTATGCTGTGTTATTACGGAAATATATAAATGACAGGATCCGTACCTCAGATCCTAAACCTTTAAAATGTATCTGCTCTGTTTTGTCTACACATGATGTCATAATCTTTGTGACATCATAAACATTTTCACAGCAACCAGTTAAGATTCATAAACAGGGATTATGACTTCAGATGTAGACAGGCAGCAGGAACAGAAGACATAGTTCCATCATGTTTATTAGGATTCCCTACCCACTCTACCTCTGCCTAGGTTGCTCAGTGATTCCCGTGGTAAGTAGAAATGTACCCAGGCTTACCTTGAAAGCTATACTATCTTCTTAGAAAATGGGCTAGATACAAGAAGCTTCCTCATTGGCTGACACAGCTACACGGGGTACATTAACTTACAATAGACGGCTAGACATGTAATGCTAATTCGGGTGCTCCCATTACTTAAGGTATTCTTGTGCACCCTGAACTGGCCAGACGCCATGTTGATTTTATCTCACTTAGCAAGATCTATGTCAGCACCCTGCTCTATACCCACACTCTCATACCTGTACAAGAAAACCTCATGCAATATTTCTTCAAGTAAACTTAAAATAAAAAACTTTCTTTCTGTTATGCCTCATACCTTGTGCTAGTAACTAACTCCACTGACTGCACAAGTAAGTCTCTGCAGTCTGGTCGCCTGCTCCAACTGAGAAGTCTGTTCATTTGAATTCCGCTTCGCTGCTCTGAGGTCCAGTGAACACTGAAAATCCAGGTCGCTCATGTTGAAGTTTTCCTTGGTCGCTACACCTGCTGCTGATGCCCGCCGTATTCAGCACCGACAACCTGCAAACAAATAAAAACACAGGCAAGGTTTGCCTTTTTTTTCTGAAATAAAGTATTTTGTGCTATCAATGCTCTACCATACTTCTGGTTTCACACACGCCTGACGAACGGCTGATCTCCTTGACTTCAATGACTCCACCACTACGCTAAACAAGAAAAAAAATGAAAAGAAAGGGGCTGCAAATGTAAAAAAATAAATAAATAAACAGACCACAAAAAAATATATACTTTCAACGCAAGCCCTGTATTGGGGACTATTTTTAAAATACAAATAAAATACTTAAAATATTAAAAGTTTTATCATACAAACTTATTTATTTCATGCATTATAAAATACAGTGCCCATTTTCTAAGTACAATAATACCCTCCAGGGTGGGCAGTATGGGCAATACTGGACCTTCCAAGGATATAAGGCCCTTTGCCTGCGGCATCGGGCCTCATTACACCTTGGCAGTCCGTATTGCCCAATACCGCCCACCCTGTTGGATATTATTGCTTATATGTCCACTTTGTCTGCTGTTGGCTTTTCTGTAGGTTTGCCACCCTTTGGGAAAATGCCTCCTGACATTATGAAACATGGCAAAAAGCTTGGCACCAGGCTACTGAACCAGTATTAATAACAGAAATGGTAGCTAAAGCGTAAAAAAGCACTTTATTAGAACATGTACTTTGCAAGCTTCAAGCGAAACCCATTCCCTGCAGCCCACCAACATTTCAAACAGTCAACCTCAGCTCTTTCTCAGGGTATTCCAAACCACTTGTGATTACCCTATTTAAACTACAATTGATTTAAAGTGACAGTGCCTTAGTTTTACCAGCCTGCACAATGCACACCTGCAGGCATAGGACAGCAATACAAGTGATACATTATCTGTCTCAACATTTATAAAAAAGACAGTATACAAAAAATATTAAGGCCCAGATATTCAAAGGTTGCGCATGGCACAACAGTGTTGGCAACATCATAACCCACTGATGCGCCCGCACGATATTCAAAAGGAGAAAGTGCACGGCACAAACCCGGCTGCGCCAGAGTGCATCAGTCATGGATGCAGGCTCAGGTGGGGGTGTGCCTAAGCATAACCTGCACAGCCTGATATTCAGTCCGGTATGTACAGAGCCATGCATGTGCAACCCTACCTGCGCCAGCACAAAGTTAAGCAAAAAGAAAAAAGGAACAACTGGATGGTCACCCACAGGTGAGCTGCGGCATTGCAGGGCTTAACATGGCAGCTGCCACCTATGTGGGTGGCCACCCAAGTTCCGGCTGCATCTGGCAGTGCCCCCCATGCCCGATCATGGGTATTTGTAAAAAAGACTTCGTCCTATATCCCTGGTGGTCCAGTGGACGCTATGTGCTGATCATGGTCATCTGTCCAAAACAGAGAAAAACGTCCTATATCCCTGGTGGTCCAGTGTACAGCTATATTGCCCGATCGCGGGCATCTGTGTAAAAATAGAGAAACCCGTCCATATCCCTGGTGGTCCAGTGGACCGCTTCCTGCCTAATCGCGGGCATCTGTATTATTAAAGGTCCTATATCCCTGGTGGTCCAGTGGACGCTTCCTGCCGATCGCGGGCATCTGTATTAAAAAAAAAAATCCAATATCCCTGGTGGTCCAGTGGACGCTTCCTGCCGATCGCGGGCATCTGTATTAAAAAAAAAAAAACAACCAATATCCCTGGTGCTCTGAGTGAGCCCTCTCCACCCGCCCACCGAGCCCCACCACCCCGCCTCCTCTGTTAGCCGGGCGGCGGCAGCATCCTGCCCGCTTGCCGCCCCCACCGCCCCACCGATTGACACCTGTAGGGCTGCATGCCTATTGGTTCACAGCGTGAGCCAGTGGGCTGGCAGTCCATACTGCACACACATTCCAGATATGTGAACAGCCATTGGTTCAACAGCCTTCTGCATATCTAGTTTTCTTAGTATGAATCTTAGTACCTCTTGTTTTATGTATTCCTAGTCCATCCTATCTGGGTGGTTCTGATATCTTCATATTTACTCAGTATACCTAGCAATTTAGTGTTGTATGTAATTTGTTGTCCAGTTGCTGCGGCTGCGTGACTGCTCTGCTCTGTTTGGTAGGGGTTTGGTGCACTGTGTAGTATAGTAGTATAGTGGTGTTGCTAAGTGTTATAGGTCATTTCCAGTCATTGGCTATTAATAGAATTTGTCATCAGAAAAGGACCGCTTGGCCACCCACCCAGTTAGCCCAGCTGGTCCCTGCCTAGTCTGTCTCCACAGACCCTAACTGGTCTCTGGTGGCCCTCCTCCCTCCTGCCCATTTCCTAATATTCCGTATGTCTATACAATGCATGCTTGAAGCCTAATACCTTGGATGGTGCCTCCTTATCCTCCATGTCCCATTATATGTGGCTGCGTGACATTCTGGATAATTCCCTTGTCTTTTCTTTACATATCCAGAAACTTGTTTCTAAATGACACAGAAAGCTCTCTCTCTCTCTCTCCCCCCCCCTGTCGTAACTGGGGCTCACTAGGCACAAGTGCCTGTTTTCAGGGGCAGCCCAGGAGCACTGGAGTGGTTAAGTGACTTGCTCAGTGTCACACAGTATGCAGGTGGAGGTTGTGGGAATCAAAACCAGGTCTGCGGGATGTATCAAGCTCATTCGCAGCTCAGTACTCTTAACCTGTAGGCTATACTGCCAGCTTGGTGCCCCTATGGGGTTGGTGACTGCCTCTCACTGCAAATGTGCAAATGTCTGGTCAAACATTTAATCCTTCCAGTCATTGACTTGGGGATGTCATCTGCAATCCTGCCCCTAAATTCCATTTAATGAAACTGGGTACCCTATGCAGTGCGTTCTGTAGGTTCACCCTTAGGCCCTGCCCAAACACATTGCTGCATGCTACATGACCATCTGGGCTGGGCCTCACTGTCGGACTAACATATACAACACCTGGCTCTGGATGTAAATACCAGGTTCAGTATGCTCCCAAATTACTCGTGTTCCTCCTTTTCCCTGCTGCTCTGCCCACATATTGTCTTCACTCCCACTCGCTCAACAGATTCATTGTCTCACGCCAGAAAACCGCGCCTCTACACAACTGCCTTTAGTTACCGACTCCCCAGGTATAGAACAACTTTACCTCGGTAACAGCTCCTCACCAGTAATGCCCCAGATAAACAGCTTTCAGAAAATATGACCTTGTCCTATTGTAACTGCACCTGCCTTGTTTTGCTGGTTTAATACTCTTGCCTACCTGTCCACTAGTTGCTGAACATACTAGATGATGGTTGTATCTCGGTTTCTCTGCATACTGTATTTATATCTACTGTATATACTGTATTATATTGCTGTTTATGTTTGATGCTGACTTGTTCCTCTTCCCTGCCCCCCAAGGTCGATCTGTAAACGAGACTGTATATCTCTGTATGTCTCTTTGGTGTACACTTTTAAATGATTAAAAATAATAATTGTTTGGACTGGTTCATGGGCTTTTCTGCCATTGTTCACTGTGCAGCAACATAATCAGGTATGGTCACTTTCACAGCTGTTATTTTTAAGACTGTTTTCCTGTTCCTGTTGTTCTGGTTTGTGAATTTTTTTTTTGCCATAAAAGTTTTTATTGAATCTTGAATTTTAAAACTTGAACAAGCAGATAATTGATACAGTCAGGATATAACAAATACATGGAATTTGAGCCCTTGGATACATTCTACTAGAAAGCAGGTCTATCTTTGAAATGCAGTTGTTCATGTTACGTACTTTGATAACAGGTATCCCATAGGTGCATTGTATGATCTCTCATGAGAGGCATCACGCTCATAATGTCATGGACCTGAATAAAATATGTTTAAGCAGGTATACAGTACATTTCCTGAGCATGTCTTACAGTGCAGTTTACCTGACCATTCCCTAAGGAGGGAACATATTTAGTCTAGTTATAAGAAATATCTCAGGTAACGGTGGGGGTGGGATTCTAATAAGCTGAGGCTTTATACATGTAGCGAGAGGTACTATACTGGCTGTCTCTTGCTGAACCCATTCTCAGCCCACCTAGGTTCCTAATGGAGTGTTAGACTCTTGCTCCTTGTTTATGAAAGCAAGGAATGTGGGTGTCTTGACCTAGGGGCAGGAGTGAGGAGAATAGATGTCCCTCTGTGCAGGTGCAGATGCAAGTAGCATATTACAGCTTCTCTCTCCAACTCCTCTGGTTGAAGACAGGAGGTGCCAATTAAATAGGGTGTGTAATGCAAGACGTGTCTTTTGGAAAATAGATTTACTTATGGAGACTGGAGAGATGGGAGAGGAGGAGGAGGGTAGGGAACCCCTTCCCGGAGGAGAGAGTTGGCAGAGGGAGACTGTGACTGCCTTAAGAGGTGTTTATAGTGTGGGAAGGGGTAACCAGATAATGGTGTGACATTTGAGCTATGATATTATTAGTAGCAGGGTATGTTAGGTGTGTATATCCTGGTCTGCGATTCACCTTGCTGGAGGGAGATCCAGGGCTCTCCTTGAATGTACTGCCAGGTAGGGACCATAGATTTTTTTTAATTGAGGGAGGGGTAGCATCTTTCAATACTGGAGAAGTATGAGAAAGAGGGGCGCGATATGAGAACTGAAAGGGGCAGGATAAGGGGAATGTGAGGAAGTTTGTCTTCACAGAAAGGGTGGTGGATTAATGGAACAATCTGCCACAGGATGTGTGGGCGCAAACACAGTGGGGCTTCAGACAGCATGGGACAGTGGCCGGCCCGGTGGTACTGAGGGTTGAGGCACTGCATGCCACACATTGCTGCCAGCGACTCGGGTTCGGGAACGGACCCGAGTCACCGGGGGTCGGTTGGGGAGGAAGGATTGAGTGTCCCAATGGATGCACTCATCCTCCGGGGGTATCGGGCAGCGATCGTGCCCATACCGCTGCCTACAGTGGAAGCATAGGTGGCAAGGCGTAACGGCTTCTCAAAGGAGTCTGGGTGGGGAGGGTGCTCTATGGATGCTTAACGATGGCATGTGTCAGCACGCCCGCTTATCTGAACATATGCCCTTCACATCGACGCCCTGTGAGTAGGGACAAAAAACAGGAGAAACCAAAGGTAAAAATCTCCTGTAGTGAGCAGCATAATGACGCTGGATTCTCAGTACGCTGGGGTCCAGCCGACAAGACCTGAGGAAGGATTCCCAGGCTGAGGCCTGGAGAAAGTAAAAAAAACAAAAAACATGCATGGGACAGGCATAAAGGACCCTTGGGGTGGTGAAGGAAAGGAGATAGCTGCTGACTGAGTAGGGTCAAAGGCCACAAACAAGGATAGGCTTACAGGCAGACTAGATGGGCCTGGCTGTCCTTATCTGCCAACAATGTCTATGTTTCTAACAGATTCTTCCACTCTGGAATGGGGGTCCTCAGGGTACTCCAGTGCCTCAGAATCACTCATTTGGCAGAGGCCAAGGAACTATTTACCCAGTGTAGCTACAGAGGAAGGAGGGTGTTGAGGTTGTGAAGCCCCAGGAGTGTTAAGTAGGGATCTTTGATTCTTAGCATAGAGGCAAGTGCTTTGCTGAAATGCCAAACAGCTTCCCAGTACTATCAAGGGCAGGGCAGGACCACAATCTATGCTGTAAGGTGGCCTGGGGAGGAACGTTTCAGTAATCACTGGTGGATATCAGCCTGGCTTGTGTAGCCATTATTGGGGTCAGGTATACCCGATGCAGTATTTTATATTGTATAGTTTTGACTTGTATTTCTCTGTTGGCTACATATGCATGTGTCCATACTCTGTCTCATTCGTTAGGGACTATGAGCATATCTAATTTTTTTTAACTTCTTTTCCCTCCTGTCACTGCCTGCTGGGGCCCCTTCAGCCAGCTCCACTCATTCTCCCATCCTGCTTGGCTCTCTCTCTACTTGATCCCTGTTTCTAGCCTACCCCATGACTCACCTGTGTCTGGTGTCCCCGGTCTTTCCCCTGGGGCAGGGTCACCTTCAGCACTGCGGCGATCGGTCCTTAACATCTAGGCCACCACAGGCAGAGGTGAAGAAAGGAGGCAGTTGGGGCCCCAGCAGGATCCAGCGGGCAGATGTGGGAGGGTCAGAGCTGCATCTTCCTCCCAGTCAGCGGGGTGTATCCTGTGTTCTTGTGGTGACCCCCAGGCACGGATGTGCAGTGATGTTCGCGTAGGTACAAGCACTCCCACACTCCTCCTGTGGATGTCTGTTGTCACCTCCTGGATACTGTTGTGGCCTGCTGTTGTACATCACACCTCTGTGTGGTGTCACTGCTGCAGGGGATCCACGACCCACCCTCCCTGAGAGAGGAGAGCTGTCCATCAGACACTCGATCTTCTCTCCCCGCCAACCCCCGGAACCCGAGCTCACTCCCCGACCCCGGGTCGCCAGCGTGATGTGAGGTGGTTAGCCAATTCCCCTCAGCCCTCTGGTCCACCAGGCTGGCTATGAGCATATCTAGTTTCTGGATCTACTTCTGCCAGGGAGCATCTGAGGCTTGGGGATGGTGTGTGGATTGTAACATCATGTACTTTTTAGATTATCTGAGTATTAGACGGTGAATTTATTTATATTTGCAGTCTTGATATGTCTGTCTACTTTTATATGAACTTCAGTGAGCATTCTTGCATAGTGACAGTGGTACTGAGGTATAGCATATATTTTGAGAGCTATTTTTCTCTTAGTCTTTTGGTTAGTTGATTTTAAAGTTATAAACTTTTTAGAATACAGTATGTGAATATTCCAGTATGTAACTCCATGTACGCATGTAGACTTTATGGTGTCTGTCTACTTTTGTACTAACATCAATTGACTTTAATTTGCAGTGCCAATAAATCGCCTTTGAGGCATAAGTATGCCTTAAATTGAATTGAAGTGTTAAATTGTAGACCTCAATTGCTACTGCAGGCTTATTGAAACACAAGAGCAAGCAGACAGACAGATCCCTGAGATTATGTGTTGCCAGGTTTAAGATAAAACATTTTCTCAGCACTCCATTTCCTTGTAAAACCTTTCGATTTCGCAAATGATTACATATTTTGTTAAATGGACACTTCAATTATCACATTATCAGATTTCCAGTCACTTCTGCCAAGTTAAAGTACCTTTCTCTTTAAAATGGTACATCCCTGTAACAGAAGCAGATAATGTTCTTGTGTAGTTAAATCCTAAGGCCGGGCTTGCATTCTAATAGCAGGAATTACTGTAATCCATTTACACTAAATTTGCTAATGTGATTATTGGGATATAAACCTAATTATGTAGATTTTATAGTTCAGATTCATTTATTCCTCATCAGTTGGAAGGCAAATCAGGAAGAGGCGTGGACAGTGTTGTCATTTGTTGGTTTTGCTGATAACTCCATCAGAGAGCTGTCCATCAGAACTGAACGATAATGTAGCCTGATACTGTTAGATCAAAAAAGCAAAATGTACTCCTTAGAGGGAAAAGAAAAGTCATTGGGCAAAAGTACTTATATTGACAAATACCTTATTGCCACCCTGATGAAGCTCCTAACAAGCAAAGAGCTGGGGCGCTGGAGTTCTGGTTGGCATAGTGGGCACTGGTTAGAGAGGTTGTTCTTACACTTGCACCTATGCATCTGTAAATGTTGTCATTTTAATTTTGCTACAGCTATATGCTGTGGCAATAAAATATTGGAAATTCCTTTTTTTGTCCAGTGATTTTTTATCTTCTAAGAAGTACTGTTACAGTTTGGTATCTTCAAAGCTGCTGAATCCCGCTCCTTTATATGCACTGCCCAGCACCACATGTGCAATGTCTGTGTTCAGAATATTTTTGATACTGTTTAGTGCTATGGTCTCACTTTTCTAAGTGTCAGTTTCAGTGTAATTATGGGTAGGTAATCATTAATTACACGCAGCAGGGGTAATTAACTGTACTAACATGTTTGTTGCGGTAACTGCATTGTTAGTGCAATATAGTTACAGTGTAGTTACTCTGTAACTACAGTGTAACTAGGGACACTTAAAGTGTTACCATCACTGTTTGCAGTGAGTTGTGCAGATGTAACTTTTCAGAAACGTACTGTGGAGCAGCACAAATCTAGACTGAATGCAGAGCGACTAGAGAGAGAGAGAGATTGGGGTTGGGGGCGGGGGTTCGTGCAGCAAACAATAGCAAGAGTGTTCTTTTCAGAGTTCCAGATGACCAGATATTTGAATGCCTAGTAATTACATTTTGTGGGGTGAAGTGCCACTTGATCTTGTTAGACAGGATACAGATACTCCAGAGATAAGCATGGTAGAGTGAGTAGTGGACACTGTAATGGTGCCTGCTTCCTTCTTATAGAAGACAGGTCTTTTCTCAAACTTCAGAACTTTGGTCTGTGCCACAGAACAGCTAGGGAAGACACTTTATGCTGCCTTACTCATGCCTAGCATGCAAACCTGGGAGCACTGTCTTTAAAATGAATTTACACCAGTTGTGAGCACCTGTGTTTCTGGAAGTGGGAGATGCAGTTATGGCCTTAGGGCAAGGATATAGCTGCTGTAAGCAATTGGTTGTACAGGTCCAAACCTGCTGTGTGAAATCGACTGGACGTCTAATTTCCTTAGGCTCCACCTCCCTTTGCTTCCAAAGGGCAAGTCAAGTTCTAGCACAAGTTTATTTAGAAAATTATAACCGGGCAGCACATGCCTGGAACCAGTGACAAAGCTAGTATGTTGCACAAGGGGTCTGTGTACCAGCTGTGAAAATAAGGTGCTACAGGAGTAAGTGTTCCTAATGCAATAACAGGTGGAGTAGGAGAAAAGAAAACATGATGTGGGAAAGGAAAGTGAAAAATCTATCTATCTGAAAAGAGAAACATAGAAACATAGAAGTTGACAGCAGATAAGGACTACAAGGCCTATTCAGTCTGCCCATTTTTCTACCTTATGAATGTTCCATAGGCCTTAACTCTGTCAATGGCCTATCTATTCATACTCATTTGTGTTGCTCCCTTATGCCTATGCCATGCCTGTTTGAAGCCCTGCACTGTATTCCTCCACCACTTCATGAGGTAGGCCGTTACATGCATTCACTGCCCTTCTGTAAAAAGAGCTTCCTCGCATTACCCCTTAATCAGCCTCCCCTAATCTCATGCTGTGTTCTCTTGTCCTGCTATTTTTCTTATATTGAAACGTTATCCTCTTTCACCTTGTTAATGCCCTTAAGATGTTTGAAAGTTTTGATCATATCACCTCTCCCTCCTTTGCTCTAGGGTATACATATTGAGCTCCATTAATCTGTCCTCATATGTTTTCTGATGCAGTCCCTGGACCATTTGGTTGCCTTCTCTGGACTGCCTCCACGTGGTCAATTGAAGCACCTCAAATCCCACCTTAGACAACAAGATTGGTCCCTATTTTCCAAGCATCGGATGTCAACTCTGCTCTTGACTTCATTATCGATACCTTCAATGCTGCATGTGACTCCTATGCCTCCTACAAAAGAGGAAAGTCAAAGGACTTTGCAACCCTTGGCCTCCACGGAGCTCCTAGCACTGCTGAAATCTAGGGACCACCTCTGGGCTCAGGCATGGGCCACAGGTGCAGGTAGTAGATATACAAAACTACAAACGTGCTAGCAATGACTGCACTAAAGCAATACAACTGAAGAAAAGTAACTACTACAAAGATGCTCTCACAAACACCTGGGGTAAGGGAGTCTTTCTGGAATAATCTTAAAGAAGTTGCAGGAAACTGCCCAAACGTCATCTACCATGTTGGTAGTGGATGGGACTATAACTCTGGACCCTGCCGCTATAGCAAACCACGTTTAATAAGATCTCAGTAGTGTGCTCCCATAAGACTTCTTCCGATGCCAACCTCCCTCTGCACCCCACTCCCCTCGCGATTCGATCACCTTTTTACTTAAAAGCAGTCAAGAGGCATAGAGTGTGCAAGTACATCAGCAAAGCAATTACTAGATCAAGAACCGGTGGGGACACACTCAACCTTAAACTACTGTCCCTTACGCTACAAGAGCTATCTCCACTTACTCGGATTTTCAACCTCTCCTCACCTCGGCCAGTTCTCCAACAGATGGAAATCTGCCACCGTCACACCAGTCCACAAAAGTGAGGACAAGGCCCTTCATTGGAACTTTAGGCCTATATCCATACTACCCCCTCAAAGGCATTGAATGTTTAGTCTCTGACCAGCTGACAGAATACTTGGCTAAGCATGACATCCTTTGTAAGCAAGCAACGGTTTCAGAAAAGGCCACACAGCACACATCTGCCTCCTAGAATTCACAGGAGCGTCCACAACTCCTGGACAATAATCTACTAACTGAGTCGGTCTCATAGACCTTACTAAGGCTTTTGATACCGCCCATCACCGACTACTCATAACGGAGCTTCAAAATGCTGGATTCCCAGAGGCTACATCCTGGTTTAAGAGCTACCTGGAAAACCACTCCCAAAGAGTGAATATTGCTCATATCCTTTCCGATGCCAGACCAGTCTGCTCAGGAGTCTCTCAGGGATCCATTCTTGAGCCACTCCTTTTCAGCCTTTTTTGAACAATCTTCCACAGTCCTGTCCTGAATAAATCCTGCTCTATGCAGATGGCGCCATCATCCATGCCACTCATCATAACCCCCACCTACTCCAGAAAAAGCTCCAGATGGGTTTCACCTCTGTTGAAAATGGTTTAATAGGTAAAAGCTGGTCCTCAACTATAAGAAAACTAAGTCAATGCTTTTCTGCTGCTCCATCCAAGCTTAGGTCTCAACCCCTCACAATTACAAACTGCCATGGTACTGTCCTCGATCAGTTCACTCCTTTAAATATCTTGGAATCACTCTCGACAGTCACCTATCTTATGGCATCCACGCTGACACAGTTGCCAAAACTGTTAACATACGCACTGGACTTCTTTACAAGCACAGGAATGCCTTACCCCAGATGCCTTAAGGATAGCAGTGCAGCATTCTGTGGTCTCACTAATCGATTATGGTCGTTGTTCACGCTCGCATACAGACACAGCCCTCAGGCACTTATCCTTGGTCCTAAACAAAGCCTGCCATCTCATCATAGGATCCACCGTCTCACCCATACGTGTGAACTCATCCAAAGGGTGGCTCCAACTCACCAACCATATCAAGTACCATATTTGCTTATAATGGCCAAGAAGATCACGCTAGGCCTTGAACCCCAGGAGTCCAAGCTCTTCTACATGCTGCATGCACCCCTGCCCACTAGGGGTTCCTGAAAATCAAATACTGCACATCCCCTGGTGCCGCACCACAGGGCCAAAGGTCCTTTGCTCACGAGCACCCTCCTGGTTTAATTGACTCAACAAGACATCACCTCTTTGCAAAAGCTTGGCCATTCAAAACCAGCCTCCACATCTCTGCTTCCAGCTCCTGTGACTGTCTCTCCTAATCTGCTCTCCTCCTAGCACTTACCTCTCCTCGCTTCATATCTTCCCTCCCTCCCTCCTCCCGGCTATGCACTTTCTCAAAGTCTGACAATGCCCATGGCTGCACCTCTTTGTGTCCCTTCATCGCTCAACTATTCCCTGTTAACCCTGCCCTGCCCTGGTTCCTTCCTTCCCTCAACTGTCTGTACTCATCTGCTTGAGACTGTTAGAATACCATGTTCTGCACTGTTAACTCAAATTTCTGTCCTAGTACCTTCCCTCAAATGAATGTACTTAACTGCTTGGAATTATGTATATACCGATTCTGCATTGCTTATTCAAATTTTTGTCATGTTTGTATTGTTCATCACTTGACGTGGAACCTTTGTAAAGAGCATTGGTTCAAAAGGTACTTATAATCCTAAACTAAATAAATAAAAGTTCCTTCCCCCCACTCTGTAGCACCTAATCCACCTTCCTCCCTAGCCCTGCCCATCTTCAGAAATAGTTGCCCCATTTTTAATGCCAGTCAGCAACCACTTCTCCCCCATTAAAAAAACAACACTCGGGTTCACCCATTCCAGTACCCAGTCACTCTTCTCCCCAGATCTGAAAAAAACCTCTCCCCACCCATTCCAGCACTCTCTACCCTTTACCACATAGAGTGGCATCAAACAATACCCACAGAGAGGATACAGTGTTGGAAAGGGGATGGTGACCAGAGCAGACTACCACTTACCAACTTTGCTTGCAGCAATCTGAATGAATGGGAGCACACACTTGAGAAGGGTGAGTGGGTTAGACAAGAAGTGGGTTGTTATACATATTTTGACTGGGCAGGGAGAAGGAAGGGTGCAAAGGGTGTTGCTGAGTTGGTCTAGGGAAAGAGGTTACTGTATATGAAGATGGTGAATGCTAAGAGAATCGATTGTGTGATTTTGGGTGTGGTAACTTTGCACAGGAAATTTGCTGTCTGCTATTCCCATCACTGTCACAGTTCATCCAATTTAGGCTTTTATTTTCCTGTTGCATACAGTGCCCCCATCCCAGCCACCCAGCTGGACACACCCCCAAATTACCAGTTTTATTTAATCATTACCTCTTTACCACCAACCAAATAGAGGTACCCAAAGAAGTGGAAGGAAAGGATGGAGGTTAGCCAAGGAGGTGACCCCAGCGGGAAAGCAGTGGACCCTAGAGGAGGAGGAAGGAATCCTGGTGGGGGACTCCATCATAAGAGGGATCCAGCTAGGAACACAGGAGGGGGAGGACAGGGAGGTGAGGTGCTCACCAGGTGCCACGGCATGGAGAGATGGAAGGAAGATCCTGGGGCTCACTGGGAAGGCAAGACGGGAGGGTGAGCTGGATGTCATTATCCACCTAGGTACTAATGACCTGGCAAATGGGGAGCCAAATGAAGTTCAGGAAGAGTTTAGGAAACTGGGAGGGTCTCAAGCAAGTAGCTACTTCTGTCACTTTCTCAGAAGTACTACATGTGAGAGCAAGGAGCATAGGAGTGCATGCACCAGGAACTTTAACTCATGGTTGAAGAACTGGTGCTGTGAGGAAGGGTTTGGATTCATTGGTGACTGGGGACCCACCTGGAGGATGGAGGTTTGTTCAAGCCTGACGGCCTGCATCCATCCTGGAGGGGAATCAAGACTATGATAAGTTTAAATGCTACATTGACAAGCATTTAAACTAGCAAAGAGGGTGGCAGGCCAGCAAGGAGGGTACCCTACTTGCTCACCCCCACAGCTAGCAGTGGAACCAGTGAACCAGAGGAGTGGCTATCTCTGCAAAGCAGTGTGCAGAAGATGGAGATTAGTGCCCAAGAGGTGGATAAGCAGAAAAGGGCAAAATTCAGCAGAAGGGCAGACAGCAAGGAGAACCAGGGATAAATGACAACCAAGGAAGGGGCTGGAGTAGAACAGTGAAACAGTCTAGGGAGGTCAAATCATGGAAAGCCATGTGTGCAAATGCCAGGAGCCTTAGCAACAAGGCCGAAGATCTGAGGCTGTATGGTACAGTCAGACCTGGACATTGTGGCCATCACTGAAACCTGGTGTAATGATAACCACGCCTGGGAGATGGCCATACCTGGCTACACATTTTCAGAAGAGACAGAGCAGGTAGGAAGGGAGGAGGAGTGGCACTGTATGTGAAATGACATAAGGCCACAGAGATCCAGGAGGAACAAATGGGGAGAGATACTGTGGGTTAAGCTGGAAAGGAAAATGGGACAACCATCCACACAGGTATGGTCTATACCAGCCCAGGAGGAAGAAACAGATAGGGAGTTGATGCTAGCCATCCAAAGGATGGCAGACAAGGGTGAGGTAGTACTGGTTGGAGACTTCAATATTCCAGACGGGGACTGGAGCATCCCAGCAGCAGCATCAACTAGGAGCAGATTTATCCTGGACTCCTTCAGGGTGCCTTCCTCAAGCAACTGGTCATGGAACCAACTCGGCAGAAGGCAATACTGGACCTTGTGCTCACAAACAGGCACAGTGTGATGGGGGTAACAGTGGGGAGCACCTGGGAAACAGTGACCACCAGTCATTGTGGTTTGAAATCACAGAAGAGCAGAACCAAACCACACAAAACACGATCCTGGATTTTAGGGGGCAGACTTTGGGAAAATGGGGAGATACTTGAAAGAGGCATTAAGGGAATGGGACAGGAATCAGGGGTTGAGGAACAGTGGGCAGTATTTAAAATGGGGATTACAAGAACAACAGAATTATGCATTAAGCAGGTTAGCAAGAGGAAAGGAAGAGGAGACCATTATGGTTTTCCAAAGAGGTAGTAAAGAAAGTGAAAGCCAAAAGATTGCATTCAGGCAATACAAAAAGACACAGGCAGAAGGGGATAGGAGAAGTACCAGGAGAAGCAAAGAGAGGCAGGGAGGTCAGTAAGGAAGCCAAAGCTCAGACAGAAGAACACATTGCAAAATCAGTGGGTAGAGGGGACAAACCTTTACAGGTACATAAGTGAAAAAGAAAGACAAAGGGAGGGATAGAAAGACTGAAGGGGAGGATGGGGGGCTGTGGAGGATGATAACAGTAAAGCTGACATATTGAACAGGTATTTCTGCTCAGTCTTTACTGAAGAGGAGGAGGTAATGGGTCTGAAGGGAGTACAAGGGTGAGAATGGTGCAGAAATGGACACAAGTCCCTTAACACGAGAAAGGGTCCTGAAGGAACTGGAAGTAATAAGAGTTGTTAAAGCAATGGGGCCAAATGGGGTGCACCCCAGGGTCCTTAAAGAACTAAGAGAGGTGTTGGCTGAACTCTGGCTATCCTGTTTAGCCGATCACTGGAAACAGGGAGGTACCCAAAGACTGGAGGACAGCAGATGTAGTCCCTTATACAAAAGTGGGAACAAAGAGGAAGCAGGAACTACAGACCAGTCAGCCTCACCTCGGTAGTGGGGAAGATCATGGAAGCACTACTGAAGGAGAGATTGGTGGAACATCTGGTTGTCAATGGACTACAGGGCCCAAGGCAGCATGGCTTTCACCCAGGGGAGGTCATGTCAGACCAACCTCTGAATTTTTGACTGGGTGACTAGGAGGTGGATCAGGGAGGGCAGTGGACATGGCCTATCTGGACTTCAGCAAGGCCTTTGACACTGTGCCACATAGAAGACTATTACACAAACTGGGGAATATGGGTGGGCAGGACAGGTGTGGTGGGTAGGTAACTGGCTGGGTGGCAGGACACAGGGGTGGTGGTAAATGGCTGTCACTCCACAGAGGGAAGAGTGACCAGTGGGGTACCAAGGATCAGTGTGGGACCGGTCCTATTCAACATCTTCATCAGTGACATTGCGCAGGACCTAGAAGGCAGAATTTCACTGTTCGCTGATGACACAAAGCTCTGTAACAGAGTAGACACACCAGAGGGTGTAGACAGAATGAGAAGCGACCTGCAGAAACTTGAAGAATGGTCAGGGGTTGGCAGTTGAAATTCAATGCAAAGAAGTGCAAGATAATGCCTATGGGGCACAAAACCCTGGCACAATATATCAGTTGGGGGTGAGGATATAGCATGCACCAAGCAGGAAAGGGATCTTGGGTTGTCATCTCTGATGACCTCAAGGTAGGGAAACAGCGTGACAAGGCAGCAGGTAAAGCAAACAGGATGCTGGGATGTATAGGCTTGCATCACCAGCAGGAAAAGGAGGTCATAATTCTGCGCTATACAAGACACTAGTGAGGCCCCACCTGAGTACAGTGTACAGTTCTGGAGACCATACCTACATAAGGACATAGACAGGGTAGAGAAGGTTCAGAGGAGGGCAACAAAGATGGTGCATGGATTGCATCACAAGTCCTATGAAGACAGGTTGAAGGAACTGAACATGTACTCCTGGAGGAGAGGAGGAGAGAGGGGCTATGATAGAGACATACAAGTATCTTACAGGGAGGAACAGGGTGCAGGAAAACACTATTTTAAGCGAAAAGATGTTCCAGGACTAGAGGGCATGGGATGAAGTTGGAGGAGGACGATTCAGAGGAAACATGAGAAAGAATTTCTTCACAGAACGGTGCTGGACAAGTGGAACACCCTGCCAGAGGAAGTGGTGGGGCTGAAACAATCACGGATTTAAGAATGCATGGGATAGACATAAAGGAATTCTGGAGGTCAGGGGTAAGGGCAACAGACTTCTAGCAAAACAAACTGAACTTACATGCTCAAATGGGCAGACTGGGTGGGCTATAGGCTCTTATCTGCCGACACTGTCTATGTATCTATGTATCTATGATGTTTTTTCTGAAATGCATTTTTCAGTAGTGACCCTTGAACTTCGATGTCAGCATTTCAGAGGTCACAACAAACAAGGGGCAAAAATGGTAGTGTTTTAAATAATTTGGGAGAATGGAGGGTGCTCAGCTAGGTGGCTGGTGTGTGAGGAAGGGATTGAAAGTACAGTATAAGAAAACATATTCCTAAATTGGGCGGAGGGAAAGCAGGCATCACCGAGGGAAAAACTGAACTCAGAAAATTTAACAAAATTTCAGATTAACTTAGTTGCTCAACATTCCAACTTATACTACCATCGCTCTAAATTCAGGATGATGGTATAAGTTTGGGATGTTACTGATTCCTATGGTAACAAGTCACCATCTATATCTTACAACTAAATATATTATATTATGGGTAAGATAAGCCAAGAATTGTGATTTGTAAATATGGTTACGTGACTGTGTTTTTCATCACATCACTGCTGAGAAATACTTAACTTTGTGAACCTCATGAAGCTTATCAATCTATTTTTACATTAACAATCATGGAGTCATTTATAATCAAAATAAGGTATGGGTGTGCGTGCTTCTGAGATTAGGCAGGAAAAATAAATACTGTATGCAGATCTTTGGATTCTTCCTCAGTATTTTCCTGGAGTGGTGAGCAAATGTTGTTTTGGAACACACAGGCTTAAATTTGTCCATTATAAAACAGCTTGCATCTTTGTCCAGGGACATATCAGAGTCAAAGTCTTTGCATTGATCTCCTGTGACAAGATAATCCAGAAAATATATTTATTATCCTCTGTAACTTTTTATATGTTTGATTTATGCACCCTTCCGATCTCTGCCTCTGATGTCCCTCCAGAGCACCCAGGGTGACCACTCCCATTCACCTTGCCTGCTCCAGTCACCATCCTCCATGCTGCTTGGTTTCCTTCAGGTGGGGACGGGGAGAGATTTACCTCAAGCTGCTAGGTAGGTTTTGTCGATAGATGAACGTGAAGTAGTAGGGCCTGTTCTGGATATACTCTGGGTTCTTTTGTCAGCTGAAGTAGGGCCAATTTTCCTGTTCCTCATTGACTCTCTCTGACTCGGACAAACAAGGGTGGCTAAGAGCTCATATGCACACAAAGTGTTCTGCTGTGTTAGTCCTCAGCCTTGTGTGTGACCCACCCATGGCATCCCCTCATCTGCACTGTCCTCTATGGTCACCAGTGTGGTAGTATGACTGCTAGGAAGCGACCCTTTCTCCCCAGAGGAGGCAAGCATCCTCAGTCTTCCTCCCTGGCTAGTCCTGAATGACCCAGGCTCGCTCCCAAACCTTGTGTTGCCAGCGTGATAGACTAGCTTATCTATGTAATGTTTTTGTATACAACTGCCTTCTGCTGCTGCCTTTTGGGCATCATTGTATTGTAGGTGAGGTTTAAACCAATGAATGTACTGTACAAAAAATAAAACTGATATTGAAATTGAATTGAATTCATGCAATACACAGTCGAAATAAAACTATATTTTACAATAAGATTTCCTTAGGTGTTGTTATTCACAATAATGCATCCTGCTATGCCTTATTGCTTAAACTACCCATGGTGCAAATTAGATTATCTGCAACAGAGCAAGAAATTATTTCTTTGAAGTAAGCGTGTCCATAGGAGTAATTATGTCTGTAGGATCATGTACCTACTGTACACATTATGGTTCTTCCACAGTCTGTTGTGTACAAACAGATTCATGTTGAGATATATCATTTCCACATGTTCATTCTTGGGCTCCTTTAAGCCCCGTTGTTTTTGCTTTTAATGTACCAACGCAAAAGCCATGACTCACACTGATCAGTGGTAGTTGAGAGGCATGGATTATGGTGGATGAAACAAAACTGGGCCTTGGAGTACTGTGTTAGCTTTCTGTCAGGTTCCAGATTCCTGGTGTTGTGCTCGGAATGCCTCAGGATGATCGTTTACTCATAGCTGGGCAGGCCATGTTTTTGTCTGTGGTGAGCTGACTTGTTAAAAAGTAATCTCTTCCTCTGCTAGATGACCTCTTTCTGTGTTAAGTTCTAGCTTATTTCTGGATATAATGTGTACCACAAATAGCATTCTTGTAATTGTCTGGCAATGCGAAATATCCTAGATTTTAGACACTTGGGGTCAAGTAAATTTGCCAACCTCAAGAGAGGCATATACAGGTATGCAGCCATTTGAGTCATCTTCATGGATGAAGTGGGTGTTTGTGCTGGAAACTGCAATACATGGGGTTTGCAGACTGTTACATGAGTGCTGGAGTGAGCATTACATTGTGCAGAAGTAAACAGAACATGAATGATTTGCCTTATACTGTCACATGGGTGCTGCTGTGAGTACTATGTTGGCAGTAGTAGCTTGTGTACATAACGTATTCTGCCTCAGTTGATAGCACATTTGCATCTTGGTCAGAAGGTTGTGGGTTCAGATCTGAGGCCATCACTTCAGATGAGATGTCAGACCAGGTCCCCTTTGCTCATTTCTGTTGGTTGCTCAGGTAGCAGTTAAAAAGATACCATGACAGTATTGCTAAAGAGTTGGGAGTGTCTGTAGCATTCTTTCCATGCTGCTGTCCCCCATCCTTCCCTCCCGTTGTCCATGTATGTGCGGGTGATGTTGCAGAGCACATGACTACTGTTTGCCTGCAGATAATTACTGCTCAAACACTATCTTGAACTTATTTCTTGCTACATCTTTGAGATACTGCAGGTATGAAAGCACTGTTTAATCTCCAAATTCAACCCTAATCTATTCTAATTCTTTAGAGCCAGGCCACTGAGAATAAAATGGTGAACAAAGTTAGTTTTTAACCCACTGGTGAGGGAAGTAATGTGTCTGTACATCTAGTTGTAATCATCTGCAACTTCTTTCTATGGCTGGTGATGGCCAATATAAAAAATAGGACTTCTCGCATCTTTACTGGAAGCCTTTAGATGGGACAAAGTTTCCAGATGCTTCATTCTGGTCTGGGCCTCACTCCTGAAAACTTGGGCACTCAGTCCTTTCTGTTCTACAGGTTGAACCATAACAAAGCATGTGGCCTATAAGGGAGATCCCCGAGGTTAGGCACTGGGTCCCTCGGGATATGGGAGGGTGCAGGCTGCCTAGTACGGTTGCACTTTTCCATCCATCAGTTTACCATGGACTGGTAGTGCATCAGTTTTAAAGGCATTTGCTTGCTAGCTCTTCCAGACTCAGGAAACATGTTGCCATAACCATCCCTTAGAGGACAATGTAGAGAAAATTGTGAATAAAATTGGAAGATTATTTTATTGATTTTTTTATTAAACCATTTCAGAGACACATTTCAAGGAATCCTTCAGGGTGATTTAGTATCAGCCATGTCACAAAAGACAAAACTGTGTAATGGCTAAATTATTTTTCAGCTCAAACATATTGTACATTGTATAATTAAGCAATAACACGACAAAGTGTGGTATATCATGAAATATCATAATGCCTCGGGTGCATTGTGAGGCACGAGGCCACAGGCTGAGTGTCTCATGCATCCGAGACGTGATCTATATCCTGTGATATACCACACTCTGAGCATGTTATTGTGATTATAAAATGGCCCTAATGTGTTAGTAAATAGCTGATCTTAGTAATTAGTTTTAAACCATGATTATACTGTGAGATTGTCACGGTCAAAGTCTGCCTCAGCCGATCAGCTTCCAGGATTTATCCTTGCCATTTTATAATTAGGGCTTATAGAACTGATGAGGAAATGTCCTGTATCCTATCTGTCAAATGGATCCTGAAACTATGTGTTTATTGAGTGACAACCAGTGGTATAAAATGACATTCAACAGCTAGGATGCAGCATGCCACCATATCAAATCAAAGCCTCCCAGAACAGATGTTCAGTCATCTCTGATTGCTATTACAAACATGACTGCCACTTTACTCACCTTCAAGTATGCCTAAATAATAGAACTTGCTTAAATTTAAAGGAAAATTCATTAAATGTTGTTTTCCTTCATAATTCCCTTTGCTCACACATACACTGATTAAAAAAGTGCTACTGTTTGTGGTCATCATTTGCAGTGTGAAGAAATCTGCCACATTTGTCATAGAGAGCTGAATATTTTGCTTGCTGTTAGGACTATGTGAACCTTCCAAAATTCAAATGCATGTGTGAACTTCAGTGGTCGAACCCTATAAAATTTGCCAAATGGCAGACTAGTTCACTGCCTATGACCATCTCATGCACATTGGTGGCTTCTGACACATAGGGTATGCTAGGGCTACCAACTCTGCCATTGGTTAGTAGCCCTCATTAGCATACCCTTACAGTACACAACGGAAGCCACCCAGTGAATAAGATATTGCCATGGTTTGGTGAATGGCACAGGTCTTTTAAAATGTATTGGATAGTTAGATTAAAGCATCCAGAGTAACTTGTGAGAACTTGAAGCAGGTGGAGTAGAGCCCGAGACTCAGGGAAGTAAGTTACAGTAAGTAATTAACAAGTTAAACAACCACTGTGAGCCAAGGGAGAAGGCAGTAGGGCTAGTGGAACAACAGGGCTGGCAAGAACTTGGGAGAGAGTCAGAGACACTAGCAGGGCTGTCTGGCAGGGAAAATGCATAAAGTAGGGTTAGGGCCTGATAAGCGGGGTGAGTTAATCATTCACTCCACTATCAGGTCCTCTGTTCCAATTTTTCTGCATTACTGGGGTTGGGCTGGGTACTAACTGTGGTTTGCAGTTCAGTCGGTTCACTTGGGCCATCCTATTCAGACCATGGTGAACCAGTTGAACTAAATGTCCGCCTGTCTCCCCAAAAGTCTGCCGTGGTCCGAGAGAATCGAACACCCAAAGTTCAAGGTGTTTGATTCTTTGTAGCACTGAACTTGCAGCCCTTCTTGCTATCAACTCATTCAGATGGAAGAATGAATGTTGATGCCATCTGTGAGGTCACTGTATCTGGTTTTCCAAAAGGACAAGGTTGTCCTATGCCCACCATGTAAAATTCCTGCCCAAAGTGGTTTCTGAATTCAATTTGAACCAGGCCTTACTACTGCCTGTGTTCATTCTGAAGCCACATACTTCAGATGCTGAGCAAACGCTTACACATTTGGTGTCCACATAGCCCTGCTCTATTACTGTGAGTGTATGGTGGAATTTATGGTAAAGCTTGCCAGCTGTTTCTGTCCTACCCTGAAGCTGCCTAGGAAGACAGACAGTGAAACAGACCAGTAGCAGGATGATCACATCCTGCATACCTCTGTGTTACCAGTTAGCTAGGAAGGGGTTACCTGACATAGAAACACAGACTTTGATGGCAGATAAGGACCGCTTGGCCCACCCAGTCTGCCCATTTCCCTATCTATTCGATAAGCTGAAGATTCTAGTTAACCAACAGCCTACTTCCTCCTACCCCCACTATAATTGCCTTATGTCTGTCCCATGTATGTTTGAATTCCCAACTGTTTTAGACCCCACAACCTCCCCAGGAAGGCGGTTCCATGCATCCACCACTCTCTCCATCAAAAAAGTCCTCACATTGTCCCTTGAGCCGTCCTCTATCTTTAAATTGTGCCCCCTTGTTCTTGCACATCTCTTTTCTGAAAGATGCTACCCTCCTGGACTTTGTTGATTCCTTGAGGTACTTCAAAGTTTTCATCTTGTCCCCATCTCTCCTTTTCGTCAAGGGTATACATATTAAGCTCTCAGTCTCTCTCTATATATGGTTTCTGATGCAGATGATGCAGCATTTTAGTTGCCGTCCTTTGACTGCTTCCATCCTGTCTATGTCTTTGCAGAGATGGGGTCTCCAAAACTGCACACAGTACTCCAGATGGGGTCTCACCAACTGTCTGTACAGAGGATAACCACTTCCTTTTTCTACTTGTGATGCCTCCTATGCATCCCAGTATCGCCTCGGCTTTCCTTACTGACCTCTCACATTGCTTGCCCACCTTTAGGTCATCTGATATGACTACCCCCAGGTCCCTTTCCATTATTGTTGTTAGTAATCCTCCTGCCATTGTGTACTCTTCTCCTGGGTTTTGTTCTCAGGTGCATTAATGTCATACATCTGACCATTCCACCAACCTTGCCAAGTCCCTTCTCATCCTTTCCTTCTCTTGTGTATCAACTCTGTTACAGATCTTGTGTCAACTGCAAGGAGGCATACTTTCCTTCCAGACCCTCTGCAATGTCACCTATAAAGACATTAAAGAGGACTGGACCCTATACTGAACCTTGAGGTACTCCACTAGTAACTCCCTTACTCGGAGTGAGTTCAATTTACTGAGATATTAGTGGCTCACTCCACCAGGCATGCTGCTGCCAGATACATTCCATTTGCTGCCTGGTCTAATGTGCACACTTTCATATCCCATTACAGTATCAACGTGCTCATTCACATCAATGCTGCTTTTGGGTCCTTTCCTCTAGTCTCTATTTAGCCTAAAAATTAGGGTGCATGCCTTGCGCTCTCTGCTTTCTGAAGATTGCAAGGACTATGTGAAGTGTGGTCAGTGAACTAAATCTAGGCACTTAGAGGTTACTTACTTGTGACCATAATGCTACTACTAGTATTCATCCATTTGCACAACTCACCCAGCCTCCACTAGCAGGCTTGGCGCCGACCTGCTTCCAGAGTGCAGGTCTGGGAGTGGTGGCACCTGAAGACCACAAGATTGTGTGGTAGGAGGACCCAAGTTTGAAGACTGACTCTTTTGGTTGATCATACTTAGTGGAAGACTGCCTAAATGTGGATGTGAACTGAACAGTAGTAACAGAACTACGGTTACAAGTAAGGAACCTATTATTTCTTTTGAACCTCTGTTTGAAGAGATGTATGTACCCACCCTACCACCAACAAACCACCGCCACCCTAAAAGTAAACTCACTCACTCTTGAAGAAAGACGTGCATTTCAGGAAAAATAGGTGTTACATTTTAGTGATTTTGGGGCTGCCAAAAACACTGCAGTGGTTTACTTTAGGATTCAGTAAAGAATACAGCGCTGTGGCTTGTAGATCATTCTTACCAAGTAACTGAGTGATAGTTACTGCCACCAATGTTACTGAGTTTAGGTTAGCTGTAGGGCAGTTACATTTTTTTTTTTACTTTTAGTTCTGAATTTTTTTTTCCAGCACTTTGACCAGACTTACTCATTTAGTTTCCTTAGTATGCTGGTAGTTGTGGTGATGAAGTGGTAGTCTCCACCACAGTGCCCACTCAATAACCAGTGTTACACACACAATCTTTATCCCTCCTCTAGAGAGGCAAAGAGACACACATAACAACACACACACACAGTAGTAGTCAAGTACAGATTTATTGTTTAACTTTGAGTTATTACAATAACACAATACATTACAAAAGGACTTGGATAAAAAGTATATATTACAGTAATACACTAATATTTACATAATACATAATATTTATGTAAGAAATACAATCATATGGGTTACTGGACACTAAAACACATGAATAAATAGTTGCTGTTTCTTATTCTGTTTAAATGCTATAAGTAGGCATAAGTAGAGTTAACTTAGCTAATTCTATTAAATTGTCTAGCAAACAGTAGTACAGGGATGGCCTCTGACGGTAGTAAAGCTGTGCCCAGCCCATTTAGTTGTTAAATGCTTGCCCTTTTTTTCAATACAATAACAACTGAACTGTGGAATTGGAGGAGGAGCACTGTAAACACTGTGTTTATTAAAAACTATATTTAAAGATATAGTGTACTGTACCATCTCCTCCATTCAAGTTCTGGGAATTCTTTGCTTTGCTGAAGACTTCCCTCACATGACCAATATGTGCCCGTATTCAGGCAGGTTGTGATCACATTCCACTCTGCCTCTGAAATGACTCGCCAATGTACCTGAAATCACTCACCAGGTCACGATGGCATGCACTCAATAAAGTGACATGATTTGGAATTCAGACTTGGCTGGAGGTGCTGGATTTGAACTTATAACGAGTAGCAGCAGGAAATTTGACATTACTGTACAGATAAGAGCACAGTGGCACCCCATGATGATAGTCTGATTTTCAAGTAGGGTGTTGAAACATTGGAAAACTTGTGGAGAGGGGGACAGAGTTGTAGACGGGACATAAAGAATAAATTATAATAAAAATCAACAGTAAATTTAACAAAAAAATCGGCAGCAACATCCAAGCTGTCAAATTGTGCTAAGCTAAATATTTAGCTTATTGTGTGTGGGTGGGGAGGGTCACAAAGTGTATGCCATAGAAGAGTCAGTTTGTCCATGAGTAAACGGTGGTGTTGTATAGAGACCACTGAGGTGTGTGTACCACTTCCATATCTCATTGTGTACAAATACTGTGTGATTAGTTGAAGGTTAGCAGCAGGGCTTAATCTGTGCCCTCCACCAATACACTTATGTAATGGAGAATCTTAGTATACGCGTGATATGGATATGTTTGGTGTGACATTTTCTTGCAACTTTTTTTGTAAAGGCTGTTCTTTTCTAGTGAAGGAGGTGATACATATAGAATTATGGATAGCTGCCTCGTGAAGAACAAGGGGGTAATTTTGACAAGTAAAGCTGTGAGCAATATAACCCATGAGACAGCAAGGTAAGCGGCTTTCACAAGAGAAAATTGACACCAAGTCCTTCACAGACACCCATGTGTAATTTGTTATCTTACATGGCAAATAAATGATCTTATATTTATGCAGCTTTCATCCATGTGGGAATGTGTTTGGGAATGTTAACTGAGTGTGAATGAAATATTCCTTGTGGTAGGAGTGTGTATGGCTGTTTTGTGTGTAAGTATTGTTATCTACTACTGTTATTCACAGTCTGTTAGTCACAGTCCATTATTCACTGTTAGCAGCAAATAACAGCATTTCTCAGTCACTGAAAATCAAGGGTAATAGAGTCCAACCATGTAATGTGTCTCAGTTGATTATTTTATTCCTGGTGAAATATTTTAATTAGTTAAAAAAAAAATCTAGCACATAATATTTTTCTGGAGATGGGGTTTAAGCTGTGTCTTGAAAGTTGTTTGGCTGGAAATTAATCAGAATTACTCTGTGAGGAGTGTCAGTATCTTATTCCAAGTCTGGAGTGCAGGTAGGCAACTCATTTTGGCACCTAGGGTTTGAAACCCTATGCAGTTTCAAGAATAGGTGTACTCAAATGATGTGGATTCAGAGAGGTGCTCAATCAGAGAATTGAGGATGAAGAGTTGGGGCATATGTGAAGAAGCAGATGCAAGTGTCACAGCTCTCTGTCAACTTCTGTGTGGCACTGTCTTCTGTCGCTTAGATCATACCAAGTGAGTTGGGAGCATTGAGTAGTGGTGAGTAAGCTTTTGCCATAGCTGTAGAAATAATATGTCTACATTGTCTTTGAATAGGATTTATAGTTTGCACAGTGCTGCCATAGTCGATGATTGATAGAGTAGATTTTGCACCAGTTGTTATTTCCTGGGCAAAAAATATGTATGTGACCTATATAGTGTGCCAGGTTTGCTATTTGCTTTCTAATGATGTGATTTTTTTTATTACTGTCAAAAGTTAGTCTTGGCTAGCCAAATCCCAAGGTATCTAAAGGTATCAACTCTCTTTCTCTCTCAGAGCCATGCAGAGGATATATTTTGAGTGATCGCTGTTGTTTTTAAAGGGCACTGTGAACCTTTTTGCATCATATTATTTCTAGCTAAACCCTACATTTTATGATTGCTTTATCTTCTATAAAGTTCATTGATGTTGCTCATTGTTTTGTCTATGTCCTTTCTTAGTAGAACTAAAATGCATACTAATGGCATAATTATACCATCCTTGACCTACTCTTACTGCATACTTCCAGAACATTAGAAACATTCTAAGACAGTGCAGCCATTCATGATACAATATTATACAATGGGGTCCCACAATCACATCTCATTTGGTGACTGGCACCATTTACCCATGGTAAATCCTATGGTATACCAATGGGAATTAGTGCCAGTCAGTCGATCTCAATAACAGCAAAAATAAATAAAAATTAATTCTGAGTCACCATCTTGATTTCTCGCTAAACGGCAGTGTACCAACTGCCCCATACCTGTGCAACCACAACAATAACAAACAATAACTTGGTCAACCAAGATATGACCCAACAGGGTTTTCACAAGTCATTCCCAGAACTGACCAGTGTTCCCACCTAAGTTGTAGCTTGTCTCCAGTCCACTTCCACTTGCTCTCCGCCTCTGTCCCCACTCTCTTCACTGCTGTGCCACTCTGTGTCTTATCCTATAATTTCTAATTAAAAAAAACCAGTGTAGCCAAAAAGAAAATTTTACAACAAATTCTGAACAGTGTTGTGGCTGCATACCCAGAAGCTGACCGCAAAACCACAATCTCGGACTCTCATTCTCTGGCCTAGTCACAGCGCCTGAAGACATCCCGCCTCTACCTGTGCCAGCCGACAACTGCTCCGAATGCATTCCTAAGGCTGGGGAGACAAACTTAAAAAATAAATAAATAAAGCCTTGCATTCTCTCTCTGTGGGTGAGAACCAATGGACAACAGTTAAGTTTCACACTGTGCTGTCTCCCTGGAGAACAGAAACTTTAAAAAAACAAAGCCTTGCAGTCTTCTCTCACTCTGTGAGCTGCACTCAGCTGATCTCTGGCTTCCTCTCCATTACAGCCCTCTCTTGCTCTCTCATGTCACAACCCCCCAAAAAAAAAAGCTTCAAACTTCAAAGCCAAATGTATTTGTGTGTGTCTGTTGGGGTGACAAGGACCTAGCAGTGGGGAGCTACACTAAAAAATCAATAAAAAGGCATTAAAAACTATTTATTAACTCTTTTTTTTTTTTTTTTTACTTCTAAGCCCTTGTATAATCGCAATAAACCCCTCGAGGGTGTGGGTTATGGGGATTTACCATGGCTGGTGAGGATTTGACCACCAGCATGTGGCCTCATGACTAAACCACATCAGATGTGGTAAACTTCCATAACCCACACCCTCTCCTGGGTTTATCGCTAAGTTTCTGCTACTCCCACTGCATTATGAGTGGCAAGACTGTGTTAGGGAAGTTCCTAAGCCTAGGCAAGATGCAGTGGTACTTGATCAAGGAATGTAAACAAACCAGAGTCAGTTTTTTCATTTTAAAAGAAAAGAGTCCATCTCAAACTATCAGCTACAGAAACAGACTCCACAGAATATGATCAATGTTTTTTTTTTTGTTTTTTTAACTAGGGACACTTTGAGGCCTAAGAGGTTTGACAGTGTCCCTTTAACTCGTGTTCTAAACAGCATGATGTTGTGTTATATGGGGTACTGGCACTTATTACACCCTTCTTTAGTGTTAGGCCTCAAGAGAGAGAGAGAGAGAGAGACTGACATAACAAGGATGCAGTGTAATACAGTGGTTAGTAAATAGGTCTGTGAACCAAGAAGCACTAGGTTCATGGACCTTGATAAACAAGCATTTGTCAATGCCGAATGTTGTCTTGCGGTGTTGACATTGGTAGTGCAGGAGTTAGAGAGATGCATAATAAGAATGGCAGCGAGTATGGAACTGAGGTCAACCCACTGTACCCTGCAGAGACTGACAGGCATTGAGGTGCCTTGGGTGCGTTGGCAATACTGCAGCTCATGCCATTTCACCTCACCCTACCCAGCAGACGCGAGCAAGTGAAAGGTGTACCTTGGAGTGTTCAGGCTTACACTCACCCCATTCCATAAGGAAATACACTGAAATGGGTGCAGTATAGCAGAATGGGGTGAATTTTGAGTCTGAAGAGTTCAAGGCACACCTCGATGCCTGTCACTGACTGCAGGTTGGGGATGGAATGGCGTGAGCATTACTGTCGACAATTCCAAGTCACATCCCTGACACCTGTCACTGCCTCACAGGGTAGGGCATTATGTTGGAAAGCCTAACGCCTTGGGTATTTCTTGGTATTTTCACCCAAGTTTTCAACATGTGTTTTTGTGACCCCAGCACTACGAACAGTGACACTTATCAGTTTGTTAGCTGAAAGGTGATTTTGCACAACGACTATGCCATTTGTCCCACAGGTGTGAAACACATTTCAAACAGGATATGAAAAATGACAACTGCATTGTTCATGAGGAGGTGTAAAAATGGTAATGTTGAAAATGTGGAGTGAAAATATAACAAAATTGGTAAAGTCACGAGCATGCTTAGAAACTGTGCAACGACACCTGTAATACAATTATTTGAGGAATTTCCTATACCAGATTTCCAACATAGGAATTTTGGGACCTCTGCTTATGAACAGTGGCACTGTGATTTTCTTAAACTGTCCCAAACATTGATTTAGCACAACAACTGAGCCATTGCTATCAGAAGTCTGAAAATACCTGTTCGGACAGCTTGTGAAAATGACAGCTGTGCATTCATCAGGTGGTGTGCAAAATGATAATTTTGAGAATCTGGAGTAAAAATACAAGAAATTGGCGGTTACACGCTCATAGAAACTGCAAATGCACGCTTGGTACACAGTCATTTTGGGGAATTTTTTTCACGAAATTTGCAACATGCACTTTTGGGACCTCTCCTTATGAGCACTGTCACTGTGATTTTCTTAATCTGTCCTGAACATTGATTTAGGTATTGAGGGAGAAAAGGAGCTGTAAGGACCACATAGTAAGGATTAGGAAGGTGGGGGGTTCGTGGAAGCAGAGATGCTAAGGCAGAAGCACTAAATGAGTACTTCTGCTCTGCATTTACTAAAGAGTAGAGGGTGACACCCAAGGGGAGAATGGTAGAAGAGGGGAGGGGTGACAGATGGGGAAATCATGGAGGGCAGAGTTCGGGATGGTTTGAAGGCACTGGGTGGATAAGGCGCCAGACCCAGATGGCATCCACCCCAGGGTACTGAATGAGCTGCAGAGGTCCTTGCAAGACCTTTGGCAGACCTCTTTAATGCCTCACTACATTGGGGTGTGTACCTCAGGACTGGAGGATGGCTCATGGGTGCCCCCACAAGAGTGGCCCCAAGGATGAACCGGAAACTACAGACCAATGAGCCTCATGTCCATCGTGGGTAAGCTAATGGAGACTATCCTGAAGGAGAGGATGGTGGCCTCCCAGAGGCCAAAGGACTACAGGACAGCAGACAGCATGGCTTCATATGGGGCAGATCCTGCCAAACCAACCTTGTGGAGTTCTATGACTGGGTAACTAGGCAACTGGACAGGGACCATGCAGTGGATGTCCTGTATGTGGACTGGTAAGGCATTCGACTCGTGCCGTATGGAAGGCTGGTAAGTAGTAAGTAGGCACAGGGCAGGTGCAAAGCTGGTGAGATGGGTAGGAAACTGGCTTGGGGAAGGCACCAGAGGGCAGTGGTGGGTGGGGAGCTCACACCTAAGGGTAGTGACGAGCATGTTCCACAGGGCTCGTGTTGGGACCAGTGTTGTTTGGGATATTCATTGCAGACATATCATTGGACATCAAGAACAAGATCAGTCTGTTTGCTGATGATACCAAGGTAGGAGCAGTGGTGGATGACCTAGGGGATGGCAGGGGTTGCAGGATGATCTGGCAAAGCTTGAAACCTGGTCAGACACCTGGCAACTGGGGTTTAATGCCAACAAGTGCAAGGTGCTGCATTTTGGGATGAAGAACCCAAGGAGGAGTTACCAGCTTGAGGGGGAGTGCAGCTAGCCCAGACAGAGGAGAAGAAGGACTGGGGTGCCTATTAGGTCAGTGAACAACTTGGCACAATGTAGAAAGGCAGCTGCAAAGGCCAACAAAATGCTGGGTTGTATTGTATTGCAAGGGTATATCCTCAAGGAGGAGGAGTGATTCTGCCACTGTATAGGTCATTAGTTAGACCCACCTGGAGTACTACGTGCAGTACTGGCGCCCATATCTGAAGAGGGACATTGTTGCTGGAGGGTGCAGCTGAGGCGACAAAGATGATCAAGGGGCTGGGGAACTTATCATACAAGAGGAGGCTGAGGGAGTTGGAACATGTACTCACTGGAGGAGAGGAGGGACAGGGGGACATGATTGAAACCTTTAAGTACATGAAAGGAATAAACAAGACAGGTACAGAGGGGCTGTTCAAAGTAAGGGAAGGGAGGGAGGGACACCAGGGCCATGATATGAGACTGGAGGGAGGAAGGTTCAGGAGGGAGATGAGGAGACACTTTTTACAGAGAGGGTGGTGGCTGGGTGGAATGTGTAACTCCAGAAGTGGTATCCAGTAGAAGAGTGGACTGCTTCAAAAGGGATGGGACAGGAAAAGGGGAGGGTCAATGAAGGAAGGGTGGAAGGAGGGCAGCTGCAGAATAGGAGTGCTAGCTCATTCGAGCAGACTTGATAGACCTCTAGGCCTTTATCTGCTGGCAATTTCATATGTTCAGATTTCACACAGTGACAGTGCTGTTAAAGGAAAACACATTTTGGATCAGATGTGAAAAATGACAGCTGTAGTGTTTGTAAGGAGGTGTGGAAATGGCAATGTTGAAAATCTGAGTGAAAATATAAAAATTCTTGAAGTTATGAGCGTGCGTGAGGAACTAAAGCTACGCACACCTGTAACAAAGTATTTGGAGAATTTTCTACCAAATTTGCAACTTAGCCTTTTTTGAGACCCTGCCTCATGAACTGTGACACTGTCATTTCATGAATGGTCTCAAAAGGTGAATCTGCGAGTGACCGCAAAATCACCTTTCGGGACTCATTAACTAAAACAACAGTGATGGAGTTCATGAGGTGGCAGTCCCAAGAACCCCACGTTGAAAATTTGTGCAAAATTCATGAAAATGGCCAAGATATCCACATAACTTGGGGAAAACCCAGTTATACCATTATATAGCTTACTGGCATTTCTTCAGTTCATGGTTGGCTTTGAAGAGTGCAGACATGTTCCCGGTCCACCAAGATCATTGTGCTGGGCCGGAGGTAAGCATGGGGTGGGGGTGGGGAGGTGGTGCGCAGAGGTGGCTTGTGGTTTTGGAGGGGGCACCAAACTCAACAAGGGACCGCTTTTTATTTTACAGGTTTCAAAAAACAACGCGGAAAGGTTTTCTATTTTGCAGATACTTTTGCACGATGGGAGCCCACACCTGCGTGTTTTTTTGGGGGAGGGGCGGTGTCCTGAGCCAATGGAGATTAGGTATCCCCGCCAGCACATACAGAGTGTGGACACATGAGCTGAGGGGAATTGGGCACCCCTTGGCACACAAGAAATGGGGACATTATGCCGACGGGACTGGGCACCCTGTTGGCAAATTAATTTGGGAGGGCATGCCAGCAGGGCAATTGGGCACCCCGGCCGGCTTTCAGGGCAATGTGAGAGGCGGTGGCTGTTCGCCGGCTTCCGTGAGGACTGTGAAAAGCTACGGGAAGCCGCTGCCATGTTTCTTGTAGGGATAACCAGACAAGGCAAGCAGTAATTGCTGCTGCAATCCGGGACCAACCCGGGCGCTCCCTGATTGCAGGGGCTAATTTCTTCAAGCTGGTGGCACACTTCTCAGCTGCTGTCATAGACAGCGTGTTGTGCTATTGATGCCACAGAGCCCTACCAGAAAAAGCAGTGGTGCCATTGGCTGCAGCAGGACACACCTCCAAAACCTGCTTCTCCACCAAGCAACCACAATATGTTGTCTGCGCTGCACGATAAAATTAGTGCTGATTCCACCAGCAAGCACTGTGGATTTGCCTGCATGAAAACCTCTTATAACCATAAAGGGATCTCATGAGCAGCCTTTCATATTTGTTAACAATAGTTGTTTAAATTTGTTTTATTATACAGTAAATCATCAAAGATAGTTTGATGATTTATAACATGTTTAAAAGTCATGCAGGGTGCTTCTTACACCTCTAATAATGCCCTCTCTAGCAGGGTACAGCTGGAGATTGGTGGGAGGTAAATTGAGGAAGGATGTGAGGAAGATTTTCTTGATGAAATGATAGAGTGGTGGGGTTTTGGAACTGATTACCATTGAGGTTGTGGGGCAAGGACCATTAATGGGTTCAAACATGGGTGGGGCAAGACCAGGGACTTGTAATCCCACTTAGGAAAAACAGGAAGTGAGAGGTAGCAGAAGGGGTGCTGTAGAGAAAACCCACAGTGGCTCTGGGCTGAGGGCAGTAAAGTAGTTAACAACTATGGCCAGACTTGACAGCCCATCAGCCTCCTCTGCCATCAAATTCTATGTTCTATGTCCTTAAGGTGCCAGAACTGCATACCCTAAGAGTGCATGAGGGGACACATTTTCAGGTGACACTCCAGGCACCATGTGAATGTCCACAGAGCTACTTTCTCACTGTTTGAACTTGGGCTAATCACTTCATCTCATTGTACTCCAGTACTCCCAGCTGTAAGACTGGAATGAAGCAGTGCTCCATTGAAAATTGAGAGATTGTGTCTCTACCGGGCTGTCCTGGGTGATGAAATTGTAAAATAATAAAAAGACAACATTGGTGATCTCTTTCCCGTAAGTGTCCTTGGTGACTAAACTGTAAAGATGGGTGACCTTCTTCCCATAAGTTTACTGCATCTTTATTTCCTGTCAGTAAGCATTTTTCTGGTAGGTCATGTACAGCAAGTTTGTATTATTTTGTGTTTATATAGTTACTTAGCAACAAAGTAGCAGTTCATTGTCCTGTTGTCAGTGTTCTTTCTTCAGGCAGAAGTTCATTGTTCTGCCTTGCCATCATATTTGAATTACACACTTTGCCTTTATAACAAAAAAAAAAAAGTTTAATAAATATTTTAAATATTTCTTGCATTCTAAAATTCATGTCAAGCTTAATTAATATTCCTCAGTAAAAGAAAATAAAGCTCTGCTTTTTTTTTGGTTATTCTTGTGCAGTGTGATCTCTTCTAATTGCATGTTTTAGCCCGGTTCGACATTTTAAAAATTGCCCGCAACTAGTTAATGGATATTGCCATCAGGGTGGCTATAGCAGTGGTGGCTGCTGGTATTACTTACAAAATTTAACTTTGCTACAGCAGCTGCCCCAAAGGTTGATGTTATGACCTCCTGCAATCTCACAATTTTTTTATAAGGCCTGATTATTAAATTGGATTTACACAACCAGCAATATCATGGAATTGTCCACCTCACCAAGGTTAGATTTGTGAAATAATAATCATATTAAACTGCCACAATGCATAAATGCAAGTGTGTAATTTGGTACAGTAAATCAAAACTAGGAAAGAAAGTCGCTTTGCTCATGTCGCCTTACCTGCTTGCTTCACTTCTCAGAGATGACTTTTAGGGGACAAGAGCATGTGTACAGCACCTCTACCCACCATCCCCACCACCAATCACTGAAACTGCCTGAAAGAGTGGCCCAAAAGCGGCTAGAGGAGACCTTCTCTCCACCTCCCTCCCAGAAGAGCTGTCAATCACCAGAGGACACTCTGGCCAAACAAAAGCAGTCTGCAAAGCCCACCAAGCTCAAACTCTGCTCCTGGCGCACAGACAATAGCAGGATCACCTTACCTGCTTTCTTCACCCTCGGAACTGACTTCAGGGGCTGAGAGGGTGCGACGGCCCTCTACCCACCCACTGGTCACTGAAACAGCCTAAAAGACTGGCCCAGAAGGGGCTCAAGGGACCTTTCTTTACTCTTTCCTCCCAGAAGACGTGCCAGTCAACATACTCCACATCATCCCTGGTTGATATAAAATGCCTATTGCCCAAACGGTCCTCAAGCTAGCGTCCACAATGCTAAGGGTGTCTACTGTGGGTGTTGGTGGGAGTCTGCCGTTGGTTGGTCGTTGCCCAAGTGCTGACCCATTGTTTCTTTGTCTGCTGCCTTCCATAATATAATTCTTTCATGTAGGAATGACCCCCATTTTGTATGATTGTGTACTCTGCTAATGTCACCTTCTGGCTGCTTCCACATATACTACCTCTTTGCTTAAGTCCCGGGCAGGGCTGCAGTTATCCTCTCCCTTGACTTTTACTGGCTTAATATCCCAAAGTCCAACTGTTTTTGGTTTGATTTTCTTTGGCCTCAGCTGCTGCTGCCCTATTTTTGCATGTTGTTTAGAGACTGCTATGTTGTATGATGTTTTACTACTACTAGGAGTCTGTACTCATACTACTATGGCCTGCACATTGTTGTTACTACTATTTAGTAGTTGTGCTTTGTTCTTTGGACTCCACTGAAACTTTCAACTCGTGTGCTGACTCTGCTTCCTATAGCCTTGCCTGGTCTTTCCCCTTACGTAGTCCTTTTCACTGTATCTCTATGGTAATCCTTTGAGCATGTGCTTACTGGTATGTCGATTAGTTTCTGAATGCATCCGACATATTACTTTTTAGCCTATCTTGCCTCAGTCTGCTAAACTAGCCTCTGACCTTCTGGTCCCTGCCACTTGTCTCTCTCTCTCTCTCTCTCTCCTACTCCCACTGAAGCTAATTATTCTGACTTTACCTTCTCTGATTTGCTGATTGAGACTGCTCTATCCTGCACTCCAGGATGGTGCCTCGGACCCAAGCTCTTAGGGCTTCATCATAATGTACCTAAGTTCAAATGATACTACCACCCACTAAAGCACCATGCTGTCACATATCTCCTCTGTGACTTACAGCTGTCTGCTTATCTCTATCAGGTGATGTTGAAACTAACCCAGGCCCCAGTTTAAACAGCCTAAGCTCCTTCTGTATAGTCTCCATTCATGGCTGCATGTTAAGGGTCTAAAGTTAGCACATCTTAACATAAGGGCCTTATGGCCAACCTCCTTGAACTTGAAGATTGGGCTTCTCACTATGGCCCTGATATACTTGGGATCTTTGAGATCCTGGTTACATCCTCCATTCCTGATTCTGTGTGTTTCCTTATGGGGTACCACATGCTTTGTGCTGCTACGCCCTTTGTCTAAAAGGGTGGGAGCTTCAGCTATCTCTGGGCCTCATCTTAACCTACTTTTCTGCTCCCCTTACCTCCTGTGAAGTCTTACACTCCTTACTGGTCCTAGCTGGGACTAAGAAGCTTCACAGTGCATTTACATTCCTCCTAGAGGTGGTAAACTAGTTAGCCAAACTTATTGACTACCACCCCCTGCTATAGGGAAAATGAGATCATTCTGATGGGTGATTTTAATTTTAGACTGGCTCGGTGCAACAGTGTCAGTTCTAAGTAAGGTCCACTTCTCCCAACTAATAACTGTCCCCATTAGGTATCACATAATAACAGTGAAGTTATTATGGTGAACACATATGTGCGACTCAATAACAGCGATGGCAGCAATCATGAAAGGTACAAAACAGTGATAGGGCAATAACGGTAATGCTAAATACCCCCAATATCAAAGTGCAACGTGGAGTTGGAATCCTAGAAATGGGAGAGGGTGCGGGGGGCAGAGCACCCCGCATTAGAAACAGAGAAAGTGCACTGTAGTTAATTAGTTCACTGGGTGCAAGTGATAAATGGGTGTTAAATACGAGTTGCACATACCTGTTTGATGCTTGTGAGGATGGCTTTGGAGTATGTATGCAGCCAGAAAGGCATGCCCTTGTTCTCCATGGCGTTTTCTTTACCATCATGACAAAGCTGTGGGAGAAAAGGTATATTGAGATGTGCTGAGTATCATCCACATTGGAGCTGAAATTGCTATTTGTGTGTATCGCTGAGAAATTGTGTCGCTATAATGTGTGTCGCTGTAAGGTAGTCACCCTTTGATGCTTGCCCATTTGACATGGAACCCCCCATTAGGTACTGCAGTATTGGGGTCACCACTCACTCATTGATTGGGTTCTGACAATAGGGAGGACAGGATCACCGCAGCTGTTACCCTCGTTGACTCAATCAGTGATCACTTTCCAGTCTTTGTGTGTGGAACGACTAATCCTGAGAGACTTCTCAGCTCTCAACTCTGATTCTTTCCTTGCTGATCTCACCTGTGTAGACAGGTCCCTCTGTACCTCTTGTGATGTTGACACAGCCATAGAATATTTCACCTCCATCCTCTCCACTCTTCAAGAAGCATATCCGGTTATCAGGCGCTGGGTCAGAGGGAACCTACTAGTTGGCTGCATAGCCCTCACTCTCCATGGTCAAGTCCAGAGACAAATGCTGGGCCAAATTCAAATCTTCTTCTTCACACTCTGACTGGCTTGCCTGCCGCTCTATGAGAAATGCTTGTAAAAGAAATTAGGTTGCCCAAAAGCAAGTACTGTAGTGATCTTCTCGCTATGGTCAGGGACTCCAAGAGCTTCTGGTTTCAAATCAAGGGACTCTTCGTAATTGTAGAGGTCAAACCCTCCAAATACAGTCATTGCCAATGTCAACTGTAATAACGTGTCACCATTGTTAATGCCTTCAATTGTACTTCTGTGATCTCTCACTGATTTGAGTCCTTCATGTCTTGCCCCTTGCAGCTTACACCCTCTCACCTGCCCTTCTACCCTCCACTGTACCTTCGCATAGTCTCACACGAGAGGTCCTCGCTGCCTTAACTCTGTCTCACCCTTTGGTAGTGCTGGCCCAGATTGTACTGAACTGAAAATACTTAAGCTGGCTGCCCCTCTCATCACCTCCTGTCACTCAACTCTTCAACCTCTCTGCCACTTCCACTGTCCCCAGTAAATGGAAGATGGCCAAAATTACACTCATGTTCAAGAAGGGTGATGCCAAATCTGTTAACTACCACCCTGTAGCAATTCTGCCTACCCCTGTAAACTTCTGTAAAAACTTGTTTCCCCTCAGGTCTCAGACTGCCTACAAAAATATAACCTGCAATCCTCTGCCCAGCATGGATTTAGGCCTGCTCACAGCACCTCTGCTGCCCTTGCCAAGTTCACTAGTGATGTAAAATCTAACATGGACAAAGGTATGCTCACCTGAGCCATTTTCATTGACCTTATAAATGCATTTGACCTGGTTAATTCACTCCTTCCTGCTACATAAATTGGTGACCCTTGGTGTCTCAACCTCAGTCTCAAAGTGGTTCTCTAACTACCTCTGTAACTGTCAACAACTAGTTTTAATTTAATAAGGCCCTCTCTTCCCCACGACTGTTAATGTTGGCTATTCCCAAGGTTCCGTCCTAGGCTCGCTTCCTTTTCTCTGTCTTTATCAACGATATTCCCAAAACCCCTTCCCTACTGTCATACTCTTCTGTATGCTGATGATTTGGTACTGTACTCTGGCTCCAAGTCTCTGACTCAGTATTAATTCCTGGGTCACCTCTGACTTCCACAAAGTCCAAAACTGCTTGACCCAAAATAGCCTTTGTACTAAATGTTTGCAAGACCCTGGAAAGGTTCGGCCTGTGCCACTGGTCTTGACAGCTGATGTCTTTATGGCTCCTTTGTCTTTGTGATCAACCATTTCAAATGGTATACCATGATGATAGCGATTATAAATGAGGAACTGTTAAAACAGCAACTCATTTATAGCGCTATCATCATCAGCTACCTGCAAGGGTAGTGATTGTGTAGCAGGTGACCAGAAGAGGAGGGATAGGGAGGTGTAGGGGAGGGAGGAGGGAGGGTTTATGGTAGGGGATCCTGCTGCAGCCGAGCCAGCCCTGTGGTGTGATGGTGAGGGTGGCTGGTTATGATGCGGCAGGCACTGGGTTCAGGACTTGCTGGGGTAATTGTTTTGCTGCTGTGCACGCTCTCTGTTTATTTTTTTTCACCTGTTTTTGCCCCTCCTCAACATGCACCCTCCTGGAGTTAACAATCCTAATTTAGGGGTGTGGGGTGTGCAGGCCCCCCACAAAACACTTAATAGGGCCAGAAGTCGGTTACTTAGGATTGTATATCGCGAAATGCTTTTTGGCGATGCACATTCGCTGTGATAGCGTTAGTTATCATGACATGGAATCATTTCAAATACCTAGGTGTTACATTTGACCCCACCTTGAACTTCTTGCCGAGCATCTCAAACATCTGTAAGTCCCTTAATACCAAACTCGGACTTGTATATAGGATCTGCTGTGCCTTCACTCCTGTGGCCAGGGTTGCTATTGCCAAGGGAGTCTTACTTCCCAGCCTATGCTATGTGATTACCTCCTATTATCAGGCCTATGAGAGCAGCTTCCACAAATGGAATGTGTCCTATAACAATGTATGTAGGTTTTCTCTATTTGCTGCTTGACTTACCCACCACTGTTTTCTTTATTCCAGTTTAAATTGTCTCCCCTCAACTCAGTGCTTCTATATTCTATGCTGCTCAATTGATAACATCCTTAGGTCCTCTAAATCTGCCTCACTGGCCTCAATGTTCACTCCTTCAACTCTGCCTACCCCCTACACTCCAAAGATCAGGCTCTCCTGGCTGTTCCAAGTCCTCCTCTAAAATGGGCAAGCAGGTGTTTGCCCACTTTGCCTCTAGAGCTTGGAACTCTCACTGGGGTAAATTGGGAAGGAACTCAGAGGAACTCTGATCCTCCTCTGACACCTTTTCCATTGAATACTATAGAGAGTTCCACCTCCTTGGGATGACAGTTCCTCCTACTACAAATGTAGTGATTACATACAGTTCCATCTCCTAAATGTTTCCAATTTAACCATTGTCCTCTACCCTCTCACCTTAGTGTCTGTCAGTCCCACTTCACATTCAAAAGAGAATTATTCAATTATAATAACTGGTCAGCAATTTTTTCTATGAGCTGACAGAGTTATTATTTAAGCAATATACCATGACAGGGAGTGGGTATACTGGTGGATTTACCATGCCTGGTGTGGTTTGGTCACGAGGCACAGCCAGGTGACAACACACCAGAAGTGGTAAATCCACTCATCACTCCCTGTCATGGTATATTGCTATTATACAATGTTCAACTTTTGTTTTGGTTTTATAGTGATAACAAACTTTTACAGTGGGTATACTGGAGGATTTACCACAGTCATGTGATCTGTTTTGACCAATGAGGTTACAGGATTTTCATACTCCATTGTATAATGTCATTTTAACCCACGGGTTATAACAGCAGTACAAGCCAAGTCACTCAAAGAAAGTTGCTCCCACATTGGCTAATCCTCCATTTGTGGGCGGGCTGAACAGTCATTAAATATGGCGGCTCCATCTCTTGTTTATCGAGGAGCCGCCATTAACATCTTTGAACTCTGGAGAGTTCTGTTTTTAGCACACGTCATAACAGTATCTGGTTGATCCTGCTACCTATTTTTTTATTCTTATCTGGTTGATCCTGTTCTTCGTCCCCAAGAAACAGACCGTGGCTCCACACAGCACCAGCTCGATCTCCAAGTAAACAGCCCGATCACAACAGCAGTTTCCGGAGCAAACTGCAAGTAAAAACAAAAATTAAAACATCAAGAAAAACCCAAAATAAAACAAATAAAGAGGGACGGAGAGACTGTGTGTGTGTTTGTGTTATGTGTGTTTCGTGGTTGTGTTGTGTTGTGTTGTGTGTGTGTGTGTGTGTGTATGTATCTGTGTGTATCTCCATGAGTGAGACACAGGAATTCCAGAGAAAGATATGAAAAATTGTTGACCAGCAATTATAAAAATAAAAGATTGGGAATGTGTCTCAAACTATTTATGAGTTGCCTTCGGTGTGGGGTGCTTTGTAGCATCCCACACCCAGACAACCATTAAATTCTCGTTACACACCTCCCCATCCATTATGCTATATATCTTAGCTCTTCAGAAATATGCTGCAGCTGCTAACATTTCCTGACACTGCCTTTACACCTGTTTCTGTCCATATCCTCCCACTCTTGCTTTGTTTGCTTGTTTTGGCTCTTTGCTACCTTGGTTACTTAATTACTTTGGATACTTCTACCAGTACACATGTTGTACTACTCTTGCTGTTTCACGTTCACTTGTTACGGTCCTGAATTCCACTTATTTAACTTAGTTCCACTTATCGTTTGGTTAGTTTGCTTTTGCTTGTTTATGGCTATTGTTTTATGTTCTGTATCAGTCATTTGTACCTTTATTACTGTTTATTTATTTGACAGCTATTTTGGAAACTCTTTGTTTGCTTTGTACATTCTGCTGGTTTGCCTATCTCGTTTTTGTTTATTGTTACCCTGCTGATGTAATTCTCCTGGGTCGTGCCTAAAAATTAACATTTTATTTGTCTAGTGCACTTACCTGGGCAACAAAAACAAAATAAATAAAACGTTATATGGTTGTTCTAAATGAAGGCGTTTTTGCTGGCTAGTGGATAAACATCTTCTGTATGCATGATCTGTTAGATTTTTGCATGTCATCGCCTCCATTAAAAACATACAGTGTGTTCTGTCAAGGGTGATAGTAGAGTATCTGCTCATTCATGCATACCCCATACTAATTATGTGTCTATTGTGGTTGGTTCTATTTATGACTGCACTGTTTGACAGGGTCCTTTATGGAGCATACCTAAACACCACACTGCTGCAAGGTGGTCACCCTCTGTTGAGCCACAGAGCTACCACTGTCTCTTTTCAGTCCCAAAGTGGTTTGCCTGCAGTCCACTTGGACCCGTGCCCTTTTGAATTAGGCAATACTGTTAGGTAGGCAGAAAGACTTGACAGGATGTTGTTGTCTGGGAATAATGCATGACCATGTACATGGTGAGGCATGAGGCAATTGTTTTGCCTACCATTAAAACCTGTAATGCATTAATCCTAGACGCCAATGACATGGAGTATCTTATTTAGTTTATAAAATGGATAAACTGGGAAACAATTAAAAATGATATTTTGTTTAAATAGTAAAAGTTCCTTTCCACATGTTAATCATCTGTATTTCTACACAATCAATAAAAGACTGTTTATTATGATTTGAAACACAGGATCTCAAACTTCTGTAGAATTCCTCTGGCAGAATGTTCGCCCCCCACCCCACCCCTCACAAACAAAAGAAGGCCTGACATGGAGCCAAGGCCTCAATTTTATCCATGGCAGGGTAAGCAGCAGTGATTGCTCTGGTAAGCTGGTAGGGATAGAAGGAGGATTTTTCATGGTCATCAAAGAAACACCAGGAACTAAAACTGTCCTCTTTGACATATTCATTTGTGTGATTAGCGAAGGAGTCCAGAGTAAGAGCCTCCTCTTTGCAGAGGATATAAAATGTGTCATAGGGTGGATAGTGAGGAGAGCATCAGAACCTCGAGGAAGGATTTGAAAAGGCTTGAGAAATATTCAAGGTTATGGTAATTAACACTGAATGTGAAGAAATGTAGGTAATGCATTTAGGAGCTAAGAACTCAAAAATGGACTAGATGATAAGGGAAGCTATGGTTGAAAGAATGACTGAGGAAAAGGACCAGTGGTGGGGGGCTGGTAATTACTGACAATATGAAATCAAAAGTTCAGTCCAGTAAGGCAGTGGGTATGCAGATAAGGTGATAGGATGCATAGGGAGGGGATAAGTAGTAGGAGAGAAGTGATCCTGCCCATGTACAGATCCTTAGTTTGACCTTGCTTGGAATACTATGGCTGTCTACAAAACCTGATCTGCACTGTCATGGGTGGTGCAGATGAGATGCATTGGTGAAGCTCTGGGAAATTGAGTGACCTCAAAATGTACACTTTCTAGATGAGAATGGAGAGGGGATATGGCAGAGACATATAAATATATTAATAGGGTAAGCAACCTGAGGAGCATTGTACGCTCTCTGTTGTGGCGGCGTGATCCCTGTTTTCATGGAAAACGCGTACTGGTGCAGGTGTTTTTACCCAGCCCATAAACATGCTGCTCCACCTGCTCTGTGCACCCCATTGCACCCTGCACCAGCTAAACTGTCCTTTCTCCTGACACTGCATCAGTTACTGTCTCCCTCCATCTGTAACATCACCGTTCTTCACTTTTCAGAGTCCTGAAGTGTCAAGTAGCCATGGCTGCTAGTAATTCTGCCACCTCAACCCTCCCAAACTCTGACAGAGGCAGCAAGTGCAGAGTTGTAGCAGCCTCACACTAACCTGTGGTGTCGTAACCAGGGAAACCAGGTTGAGGACTGGGGAGATCTCTGAGAGCCTTAATGTTCTACTCCCCAGTGGAAATTTGGTAAAAACAGCAGAGGTACTAAATGCCACCCTGCAAAAGTGCACAATTGTATTCGTGCAGATGGTTGCCATGAGTGGTATGGCTGGAGTAGCGGACAAGTGGCACAGATTGGAAGTGCATCAGCCAGGTACATGTAAATGTGGCTGTTGTAATCGCTCTGGAAGCCTCACCTGAAGAAGAGTAAAGACTGTCTGGAGGCTAGTCACAGATGGGTCACCAAGATGGTTCAGCAACAGGGAGAAGGCTTATTCTGGGAAATTGAGTGACCTCAAAATGTACACTTTCTAGATGAGAATGGAGAGAGGGATATGGCAGAGACATATAAATATATTAATAGGGTAAATTACATGGATAGCACAGAGCTGTTTGCCCTAAGTGGTAACACTGGCACCAGGGGATCCCTCTGGCACTTACGGGGTAGGGAATAATTTTAGGAAGGCTGTCAGGAAGATATCTTCATGGAAAGAGTAGTGGGTCAGTTGAATTAACTGCCTAGTGAAGTCTGTACAAGGTCAGTGGTGGGATTTAAACATGGGTGGGGTAGACATTTGGGGATAGTAGGAAAATGAGGAATGAGAGATGAGTAAGGAGTTGTGACTGGTTACTGGGTCGACCTATATCCAAGTGCAGGCAGGGGCTGGGCAGGCTAAAGGGCTGCCGGGCCTTTTTCTGCCATTAACATCTATGTTTCTATGAATAGTACTTCATTTTAGAACTCAGTTATGTCTGTAAGGAGGGATCAGGAGAGGATAGAATGTTTATTTACCGTTTCTTTAAAATGCATGGCAGTTTTAATTATTAGAGCCTTGTCAATTATAAAAAGTAAGCAGGACTTAAAACAGCTCAGAAAAGCACCACATGGTTGCAGAAACCTATAACAGGTAATCCTGTACAGGATTTTTTCAGTTTAAATCTGTAATATTTTTCAGTGTTTATATGAATTTATATATATATATATATTTTTTTTTTTGTTGCAAGGGAGCCATTTTGTAGTGTAATAAGACACCCCAGAGTTGTTGGTTGTCTATGGTTATTACGCTTCAGGTTGTTAAAGGCACTGAGTGCAAGAGCCTCATGCCTCATTACATACCTAGGTGAGCATTAATCCCACACAACCAACACCCTGTTGTGTCTTATTGTTTACATATGACAAAACAAAACACTTCTGACTATTATTAAGACATGCATCACTAGGGCAGGTTTACCCAACTAAAACATCTCCCAGAAAATATTAGTCCATTGGCCTGAATCCATAGTTTATCTGGGCATTCCAGGAGAGATTTAGTGTTTTGTACTAGAAGGGTTTTCCTTAAAAGTTATCAGACAACAGCTGGTACAGTAATTTTAGCTAGAGCCATGTTTTTGCAGCTGCCTATACTTCTCTGCCCTCATGTTGTTTGGTGGCAGAGTCTATTAACTGTAAGTATGTGCAGTAATATATTAACTGGCTCTCATTTTTCCCATAGGAAACCAGGTTGTAATTTTGTCATTATAACTAGCTGGTTATAACAACAAACACGTGCCCCATTTCTCTAGCTCGCATACGCGCCAGTCGGGATTTTCCTCTTCTCTATGCTGTCCCCTAATGTCCCATTCCTCAGTGCTCTACAGTTTGCCAATAGTAGGAATCAGCAGTAAGTTCTTTAAAAAAAAATATATGACTTGCAGAGGAAATGATTATTGACAATCGGAAACAAAAACCTAAAAAGTAAACACTTTTTTTCTTTGGGAGCCGCTTGAACCCCAACGGTTCGTGACTTGACCCTAGAGATATACATTTATTTCACATAATTGCTATGGCAAAAAAATGATCCCCAGCAATATACAAAATAAAGGATGGGTAGGTGGTCAAAACTTGGATTTTACAGATCTGCTCAGTACGGATGTGTTAATAAACCCTCGAGCTTCGCTCTTGGGGTTTATGTGGCATCCCACACTTGGGGTATGTAAAACCCTCATTATAGCCACATCCATCCATTATTTGCTACGTAATACTCTGTACAACTGGGAAGTACCATAGTAAGTTATCCCTGGGATCCTATGATGTGTACTTATATGCCAAAAAGGGCATTCCTTTTGTGCATATATGGGTATGAGCGATTGTGCACACTTTATGTGAATCCCAGTACACACCTCATACAATTCACTACTCCTGAGCCCACAGCACTTCTTGTTTCTCAATATTAGGTACTCACGGTTGTCTGTCCCCATGGATGTTTAACAATCTGAGAAAGTTTCACTCTGATGATAAACCCTATCCTTTTGGAATACGTTACTGCAGTTTTTCAATTCAAAAAGCTAAGTCTTCGCTATCAATTACATAACGGATATCATCAAATTACTATATGTTAAAATCAGGGGTAAAACTATAAATCATAAGCACACAAAACATTTTAGAACCATGTCTTCAATAAACAGATAAGAAAGGAATATACTGTACATTATAAGTATAATAAAATACGGTGTTGTGTGTAATGAGAAGTTTACACACACCGGAGGTTAGATGCTACATAAACCCCGGAGCGCAAGCTCGAGGGGTTTATAAAAGCATCTAACCTCGAGGGTGTGTGTAAACTTCAAGTTTACACACAACATCCATATTTTATTTTTATATAATTGCTGGGTCTTCCTTTTTGCCACAGCAGTTATGTAAAATAAAAAACAGAAACAACGTCCCTGATTCCTGTAAGGCTGTGGTCCGCTTTGGTTTGCAAGGTCCACCGGTCGCTTTTATTTATTTATTTAAATCTATTCAGTGATTCTTTCCTGCTGGCAGGCAAACTTTTTTTATTTTGTTTTGGTGACTTACCGCTGAGTTCTAGTGGCTGTTCCTCTCTTGTGGAACAGGAGGTGATCAGTGGTTCAGGCAGGAGAGCTGCCAGGGCATGGGCAGACTGAGGGAAACCGTTAGCGTGTTTGCCGATAAACACTCCTTTATTACGGAAAATTATGGCATGGTTTTCCTTCAGTAAAAGGAAGACCCATTAATTATAGTCTTTTAAAGCATAGTCTTCCTTCTTCTAATTTATACACATTTAAGAAGAAGGAGCAAGTTGTTTTAAGACCATCGGATCATCACAAATAAAATATATTGTATAGTTTGATCTGGGATCATATACAATTGTATGTATGTAGAAAGTGCTGCCGTTAATAAACATCTCAAGTAAGCCAACTTGCCTCCGTGGTGTCTCTGACTGATGAGGCTGTTTTGCCCTCATTTCCCCTGCTGAAACCTTTTTTTTTTTGCACTCACTTCAACAATTACATGTGAAAAATTGACCTCACTGGAGACAGAAGTCTTCTGTTTAGCTACCTAAAAGGTAAGGTGCAGGTGGCCATAATGCAAAGTGTCCTTCCTTGCCCTACTAACTCCCGCGCCAGCACTGTCATGGAGGACAGTCACATACATGGGAGACTAGCTCAGATACTATATCCATTAAGGCCTTGCTATGTCATACAATATAGGACTGCCAGCCAGGGTGCCAGGCACAGTGATGGCTTTGTGGACGTGGACTCCTGGCCACCAGAAACTCATATGAGAGCACAGCTCATTTCACATTGGTCAACAAGCAGTTATAAGATGATGCCGATTTTCAGCCCTGACAGACATGTGCTGGATTTGAAACTGTGATCAAGAAGTGCCCTGCTCATTGCGCTTTGCAAGCCATTGAGCCATTTAGTCCCCACTGAGCTGAAACTTCGTACCAGTACAGCAGCTCAGTCACATGAAAGCACACATTGTCCCCTCCCCATTTTGCCACCAGTTGGGCAGATCTACAGTCTCTGGCTTTGTTAGCCTCATAGGGTGCTTTTATGAAATATGAGAGCTACACTGCCAAGAAAGTGACCTTTTTCAGTCTGAGCCTTTAGATAAAGCTGCCCGGTCAGACGCGGGTGCCCTTCTGGACTGAACTTATCTCATTTTCTGGGATTGTATAAAGAAGCTCCTTCTGTCTTGGGCAGTTTAGATATTGTCATTACTGCATTCTCGCTCTGCCAAACTTGGGTCTTTTCTTTTGGTCTTTTCAATAGTGGTGTGATGAAAGACATTCGCTTTCAGAGAAAACAGTGTTAATTAAGATCTCTGCACACAAAGGAAACTTTCTGAGACCATTTCATGTTTGCCTTCATTGAGGTGATGCAGCACTTAAACTTATAAAAATAAGAGTTTGACAGTTTCTTTTTAACCCTTTGGAGCCTAACAATGGATAAATGCGTTGTTTCTCCTAGTACAGAGATACGTGATGTGTGTCGATCCTCATGCTGCTTCCAGTAGGATTACATAGAGCTTTTATGTACAGTACTGTACTTAGATGCACAGGGGCTCATTTATGTAAGGGTTAAGCCTACCTTTCCACCTCTCAAATCTGGGACATCCCTAGTCTTCCAGAGGCATAGCTGAAACATGGCAGTGAAGCAAAATGGTGTCATCCAAAAGGACTGAAGGTTGCAATTTCTCCATTTTTGTTCAGATTTCCCTGCCATCATAGAGCCTATGGTGCATGCATTTATGTTACCCTGGAGAAGAAGTCTAAGATTTATTCACTGTTGGCCTTGGCTCACTCAACAGCAGTCCTGGACTTGATGAAATGTAGCATCAACTGGCACATTCTTTGGTAAGCGAGGAGGAGCACCCAGGTCAAGGAGCAGACAGACAAAATGACACTTTTGTGTTTTTGAAAAGAATACAGCACATAAAAGCTCCAGGGAAGGTTTTTCTGACATTTTGGTGACTGGGTTGGTAAATGGGTTTATTGAAACCCTGGTGGGCTGGGGAGGAGAACTGACATGGACAGAGGAAGCGCGCAGTCCCTCCTTAAAAAAAAAGGCCAGAGGCTACTTTTTAGGATGAGGGTTTTTTCAATTTATAAAAATAACATTGAAAACTAAAAAAGTTATTTATCTTTCAAAATTAATATTATGCTAGAGCCCATTTTAAAAGTAGGATAACACACTTCAGATTGCAGAGTGGAAAGGAATATACACATTTTGGATGGTTAAAGACACTTGTGTGCACCTCACACCCAATGATCTCCCAAGACATGCGTATGCTGTTATGACTACACACCTTGTTATGTAATATCCCTTGGAGTGGACAAAAGCATGGTAGTTGGAGTTCAGTGCCAAAAGTGCAAAATCATGCACCTAGGGTGTAGGAAGCCTGGCACAGAGTATAGAATGGTGTGTGTGTGTGTGGGGGGTACTGAGAGTCACTTGACAGGAAAGGGGCCTCTAGGTTATATCTGAGGACCTCATGGTGACAGGGTAGTGTGGCAAGGCAGTGGGTGGAGCTAGTGGGATGCTGGGGTACATAGGAGGGGTGTCTCCAGCAGAAGGAGGGAGGTGGTGTTGCCACTGTATTGAGACACCACCTGAAGTACTGTGTCCAGTTCTGGAGACCACATCTGTGGAAGGACATGAACAGAGTAGAAGCAGTCCAGAGGAAGGCAACTAAGATGGTGCAGGGTTTGCAAGAGAAGCCCTGTGAGGAGAGACTGAGGAATCTCAACTTGCACAGCCTGGAAGAGATGAGAGCGAGTGGGGACATGATCGAGACCTACAAGTACCTCACAGGAGTGAATAGGATGCATGGGGGGGAGAGTCTCTTCAAATGAAAACGAGCACCAGGACCAGGGGGCACGTGATGAAGCTGGAGGATGGGGGTTAAAGAGGAATGTAAGGAACAATTTTTCACTGAAGGGGTGATAGACACTCAAACAGACTCCAGCAGAAGTGGTGGAGGTTGGAACAGTGAGAGGCTTCATACATGCATGGAATAAACATAACAGCATATCAGAAAAGTGACACGAAGGGAGGGTCAGCAGAGACCAGATAGGGTCTGTAGAAGCAGAATAGTCAGAGGACATCTGAGCAGACTGAGGGGGCAAGCAGTCCTTTTCTGCTAACAAATTCTACGTTTCTATGTTTGCTGAAGAAGATTTTTACAAATTATTTTATGACAGCCCACCCTAAATAAGGAGCTGACAGTACTGTGATTCACAACCTAATCTAAGTTTTGTAACACTAGAATACTGGAGCATTCATGGAGTAGTATAGTATTTTACTGAGGATAGATTATTTCCTGATTCAGATCTGAACCACACAAGTTTCTTGTTTCATAATTTATGCTATTTACATGTCAACACTTAGAACCACAGAAACCATTTTTGACTGTAACAGACAATGTTTGCTAGGGTTTGAGTTTTTCCAAACTACTCTAAATGACACGTGCTTTAATACTGAATTACATGTTACTTGGATAAAATGTTTGAGACTGCTATGTTATTGCTGCAGACTATTTATGTTAACATTTGTGAAATAACTTTGTAGCTTTGTAGAATTACAATGGAGCAGTTCTTTTGTATTTATTTATTTTACCAGGAAAAAGCTCCATCGAGCAAAGCTCATTTGCAAGGAGGTCCTGATTAGGGTAGCCCTGCAGGGGGACCTGGATGCTCTGGAGAGATGGTCACACACCTGAAACTGAAATTTAATGCTGAGAAGTGCAAGGTGCTGCACCGGGCGTGGGAATCCAGGCCAAGTGTTCACCCTAGGAGGGGACACACTGCAGGCTTCAAGTGGGGAAAGAGATCTGGGAGTGGTGGTGGATGCCAAAATGAATAATTCTGAGCAATGTAGGAGGGCAGTGGCCAAGGCAAACAAAATGTTGGGCTGCATCGCCAGGGAGTACCTCAAGAAGCAGGGAGGTGATTCTGCCACTGTATAATTGCCTGGTTAGACCACATCTTGAATACTGCATGCAGTTTTGGCGTCCGCACTTAAAGACATTGCACTCCTGGAACGGGTTCAGAGGAGGGCAACCAGGATGAGATGGGGCCTGGGGATAGGTTATATGAGGAGAGACTAGAGGAGCTCAGACTGTTCTCACTGGAGGAGAGGAGAGACAGGGGGATATGATTGAGGTCTTCAAGTATCTAAAAGATGTAAATGAGGTAAGCCTAAATGGGGACTTTCAGAGGAAGATGGGAGAGGCCACCAGGGGCACAGTTGGGGGCTGGAGGGCGGAGACTCTGAGGAGAGAAGGAGGCAATATTTTACTGAGAGGGTGGTGGAACCCAAGGATCTGGTGGAGGTATCTGTGGTGGAAGGGTTCAAAGACACTGGAACAGGTGCAGAAAGAGGGTGAAGCTGAGGAATGTCATCTCTGGGGAGGGAACTCTGGTGGGAGACAGGGGAATCATGGGGAGCCAGAAGAGGGTAACGGTACCCATTTAGGGTACTGACTTTTGAGCAGACTCATTAGACCATGAGGCCTACTCTGCTGATATTTTAATATGTTAGTATGATTAGGACAGATTACAATGCAGAACATTAAGTGACAGTATACAAGAAACATTTCATTAGTTCTGTGCTTTGTAAAATCAGCTCTCACTGTAAGACAAACCTGATGAAGAGACTTTAGAGGTCTGGGAAAGTCATCTGCTAGTCCAATAAAGGCATTACCTCTGCCTAACACATCATGTTAACATAGCAGTGGTGGTTTACGCAGTAATAACCATGTCTGGGCTACATAAACTCCGAGGCTGCAGGCCAAGTATTTTATGACGTGCAAGATATTGTTATTACTTAGTCTAAACCTGACCACTGTAGCTGTTATAATACTGGAAAAGCAATATGAGATAAAATGAATTAGACACAATGTAAAGAGAAGTGAAACTGAGCTGCTTGTTGTCATTCTAACTGTACTGGTTAGTGACAGAATGCTGACAGTGAAGGGTGGTGTTTGGGTGTTTGTTAGTCAGGAGGCAGGGATTGGTACGTATTACTGAGACTACTCTACAGATCCAGCAGAATAACAGGACAGTCATTCTGCATTTTGATTGGCTGTGAGGCAACATTCAGTGTAATATAGCAATAACACCATAGTGGTTTGGGGTTTGTAGGGTACTAACCTGACCATGGGATAATAAACACTGAGGTCAAGGCTGAGGGGCGCCTATTAACCCCTTATCTGGTTATTACCAAGGAAACCCCACGTATCACTATGGTGTTATTGCTATTATACTGGAAAAGTTTACGTGATTTTTAGATTGCCAGAATGTGTTGCAGTGTCGAACAACTGTTGCCTGTGGTTTCTGTTTAAAAAGTGGATGGAATCAATTTCAGTTTCAAAGTAGTTTTACTTTCAAAGCTTTATGCTACAATTTCTAAAACAGAATTATGCAAAGTTTTTTTATATTTTAAAATACTTCAGCAGTTAGAGAGAATGTGAGAAAACATGGCCATTTAGAGTTCGGTCAAAGTCATTTCTGTGTACTAGCCAGTCAAAATGCAGAGCCACCATCTTATTATTCATTCTACTGTCTGATCATCACAGAGTAACAGGACAGCAGTTCTGCATTCTGATTGGCTGACATGACTCTTTTCTAGTATAATTGTATTGACCATGCTACTTTTAGCCCAACAACAAATACTACCATACTAGTGAGGGCTTAGCACTGACTCCATTATGCTTAGGTTATTCCCAATTCCAGAGCTGCCCTACTGCCCAAAAAGGCAAACACAGACCTAAATTAATAGTTGAACCATGGCATTCATTAGAGCTCCAAAGGACACTATGAATAAGTTCTTTAACTCATTATGAACTAATGTGTAATTCAACACTTTAGAACTGTCCAGTATGCTTTGCAACCCAAACTTCAAACCAGTTTTTCCTGCAGATAAAATGCTGAGTGCAAACTGATGCACATGGTGGCGCAAAGCAATGTGCTTGCTTTTAGATGCGTGAAAATTATGTATTCTGTAGTAGAATGTGACATCAGAAATCCTTCTACCTGATTGAGCCTTTCTCAGATTCAGCGGCCAATCACTAGTGCCATTGGAGAAACAGTGCTCTCCTGGCCCCCACCCCTTCTGCCTTCCTATACCCACTGGTCCTCCACGCTAAGGACCGTGAGTCAAAGGGCATCACAGGAAGTCTGCCTGGGAGTGAGCCATGGAAGTTTGCTGGCTGCTGTGCACACTGCTGGTGTTGAATACACTGAGGGCAGCAAGGTAAAAGACTTGTATGATTATAGAGTGCTTGTACTGCCAATATCCCATTTTGCAACCACTTTGTATAAGTTGCTGCTGAACAGAAGTACCTTTAATGTTCTTTATTATTGTACTATATTAATGTAACTGTTATGTGGTAAAATGTTTAACTGTTTTGCTATAGCCTGTCACGGTAGTATTATCCACTGATCAGCGCTTTGCTTCATCAAGCTTACCTGGTGACACTGACATTCCCTTTACAGGGGGTGCTTGGTATTCTTCCTGTCTGGGTGGCCTTTATATACATAGTCTAAGTGTTGTCTAGCAAAGTCCCCATCTAGGTGGTCTAGGTTTTACATGGCATAAGTGTAACCTGGCACACTCCTGTCTGGCTGGCCTTGAAATCTCCAAGTGTTGCCTATTATATTTCCTTAGGAGGCTAGCACTATTCTACCAATTGCATAGTGTTACCCTAGTTTATAGGGGACCTTACCAGTCTCCCAATGCTGCTGCTTTTCCGACTCACTGTGAGTACACCTTGTGTGAAGATTTTAAATGTTTTGTGCAAATAAAAGTTTATGCAGTCTGTACTGGTGGTCATCCATCATGTTTGCTGCTACGTATTTTGACTGGACACAGTTGTTACTTGTAGAGCGAATTTTTGTTTGTGTTACCTTAATTTATCCCTATCTGGTAGCCCTGAGATTCCTAATTTGTAGAGCCCTGACTTCCCCATCCCGGCAGGCATTATACTTTATTGACAATTTTGGTGCCCTACCCTTGCTTAGCCAACATATTTCATACTTTTACAATGGGTCATACTATGAATGAGATCTATGTCTGTTCCTGTCTGCTTGTCATCCTGACACTACTTATTGATCAAATTCCATTGATTTATCCTCGCTTATCACAGTCCAGTGATTAATCCAGCTTTGCAGTGTCCAATCTCATGCTCTATAGATGAACAGTAGGGATTATATATGTTTACTTATACCTTGAAACATAGAAACATAGACTTTGATGGCAGATAAGGACTGCTTGGTCCACCCAGTCTGCCCATTTCCTACCTATTGGATAAGCTGCAGATCCTAGTTAACCAACAGCCTACTTCCTCCTACCCCCACTAGAATTGCTTTATGTCTGTCCCATGCATTCTTGAATTCCCTCACTGTTTTTGCTGTCTGTGCCAAATTACCCCAATTCACAAAAGGTACCACTGGATTTTTAACACCATGCATCCCCTAACCAAGGCATGACTCAGTAATATTGTGATATTGGTGGCCCTCTTACTTCTCTTCATTGCTGGAGACACAGAACCTAATCCTGGGCCAGCACGATCTTCCCCTTCAACTTATCTCAGCAGCCGAGAATGGAAGCAAGGGTCTAAAATTGCTCACATGAATGTCAGGAACCTTATCCCAAACCGCACTGAACTCATAGCATAGTCAATCACTATAGCCCCAGTGTATTGGTTGTCTTGAGACCTGGCTTAAGTCATCTCTGATGGTCTCTGTGCTCTGCCTGGGTACAATTTTATAAAAACTATTGCACCGCTGTAAGAGAGGAGGAAGCACCATGGTGTATTTTAAGACCCTCTAAATATTTCTGCCCCAGGTACCATTGTCCTCTCTGATATTGGTTTTGAACTGCGCCATGCTGTTCTCCTGCTTGGAGCACCAAAAAATTGCACTTATTTTGAGCCTATAGCCATCCAGCTGGTAGTCACCATGCAGGCCCAGCCCCCTTCATGAATACTACTGGATCTCTACCAAAGCATAATGAGTTTATACTGTTTGGAGACTTTAACCTGGACGGACTGTGCCTGAAAAGCAAAAATATTGACCTGTCTCTTAGTAAGCTACAGCTTACCCAAAAATACTGAACCCACAGGCTCTCATATAGTGGAAGTAAGACCACATTAATTGATTGGATACTTACACCAGGGCTGACAGGATCACCTGTTCCAGAGTATTTCCTGATGTTATCAGTGACCACTCACCAATGTACTGCATCTGGAAGCTAAATTCTCATGGCCTCTCCTGGACTGCTTCACTTCCATGGTCACTCTCACTTTCAACCCCCTCACTATTTAAACATTATGAAGCATTCACTGACTGGTCATATCTTTGGAACACTAACAACGTTAATTTGGCTGTCTCTTGCTCCAATCAGATTTTCTTCAGCCTCCAGGCAAGCATGTTCCTCCTTCAGCTAGGAGGATATGGCGTCCGGTTATCAATTGGTTTGCTTAGTTACTCATTACCTTGATTAAAGCAATGGAAAATGCTGGTCAATGTATAAGGCTGCTAAGCTGGTCTCTGACTGGGTAATATGTCAGATACTCAGAACTGGATGCAAGAAAGATATCCATCAGAAAGAGTAGACACTACAGAATGTTCCTTGATTCATCAGTTGGTAATCCACAATGCTTCTGGAAGTGCATTCTAGCTACAGCTACTCCCAGTAATCACTGACCCCATGCTGTGCTAAACGGGTTACATACAGGTCCTGGGATCTAAGAAGATCCAAGGAACACATGGGCAGACTAGTTGGACCCTTGGTCTCTTTCTGCTGTCTTTTATCTATGTTTCTATGGAGTAAACAGGTCATAGCAGTCTGGTAACCTCCCTGTTTGATATGTGCATAAATGATGTTACTGTAATAACCCCACCACCACCACCACCACCATAGAAAACACTTTCAGTGGATTTTTCCTCTAACCCTCACCATACATGGGGCCTTCCCACCTTCTTATCAATTTTGTGACTAGGTAATGGATCTTGCATTGACTCTCAAAGGCACCCACAGTTTTACTTTAAAGTAGCTTTCACTCAGGGATATAATTATAAATGCTGTTTCTGCTATGGAGGAACTCCCAGGAGGTAAGGGAGCATCCTCTTATGTCTGTGCAGCACTGAGAAAGGTGCTGCTTAAATGATTACGTGAAAGTCACTGTACAGTGTTATGTCTCCAGCAAAGCATGGGTTCCATAAGGGACACAGTACTACTATTGCCCTCCTGTCCCTCACCTGATATGTTGCCAATGCCATGGAAAGGGATGAATTCAGAGGGCTTTTTCATTGACCTTAATATATCCTTCTCAGCTCTACCTTGGTTCAAGAACTACCAGGACAGGTGAGGTTCAGAACTTCTGCTTGGACCCTGCCCTGGTAGGCGTGGCACGAGGATCCATCCTTGGGCGCTCCTTTTTCTCTCTTCACATAAACGACATGCACCTGACCCTAGGCCATAATACCCCCATCATTTATACCAACTATTTGGTGCTGTACCTTAGCTCTGTGAATGTGATTTAAGTCAATAAAGGTGCCCACTGATCTCCAGGGAGTGCAAGAATGGCTCAGTGCAAACAAACTGCTTTTAAAAACAGCAAAATCCCAGGAATGTTGTTTGATCCAGCTCCGAAAGTTAAAAGTTGTCAGACTGTCTTAACTGTTGTGTGCTGTGATTGAACTGTGAGGGAGGTGGGGGTGGCAGTGAGATGACAAAAGGGAGAGGGTGGGTAGCTGCAAACTTGCAGTGTTAGCTGCACATTCAAGCAGACTTAGATAGACTGGGTGGTCTGTTCCTGCTGGCACATTCGTATGTTCATAACTCCTCTTGCATCAGTGTCCCCATTCAAGTGCCTAGGTGTCACAGTATTTATTTATTTATTGATATCTAGGACAGTATCACCTATGAGCTAGAAGCTAATTTACATAGGTTCTGCATCAGAGAACAGACAACTATACATAACTACAGACAATAAATCGGACATATATATCCATAATTCAGAGGACCTGTATATTAGAATCCATACAATACAGATTTGCAGGGAGTAGCAAGATGAAGCTCAGTTTCAGAGGCACCTCATCAGGGACAGACATAGTGTTGCATAACAACAGACAGCAATTGCAACTGAGATACATAACAATAACTCACAGAGCATACATTTTAGGTAACAATTTTTTCAGATTAAATTGCCAGTAGTAGCAACAGGAAGTTAATTAAGCAGTTGTTTGGGGGAGCAGGTAACAGTAACAGGGCGCAGCTTGAGACAAGCCTTGTCAGGATCTACCGGGGTGAGGAGCAACTAAAGATTAGCATTGTCAAGGCAAAGAAGGGGCGTGTTATTGGCCACAGTCACACTTGTGTAGTTATGCACCAGGTGAACCTTCAGGTTTGACTTAAAATTGACCTAGTTTGGTGCAGGACAGGAGTTCAGGGCTAAGAAAGTTTAGGTGTTTAGGGGCTCGACACTGGTATCGTGAGACTTCAGTGAAAAGGATTATTAGACCCCAATTGCACTTGCTGCCTTCTGGTACTCCTGTTACAGTTGTTCGGAAGTAAGAGACCCAGTAAACTCATGTCTAGACTTTTGCTGCATGTCATGGGCATCTGTAATTTGGTTAACACCAAACTGGGGTCGGTGTACAAGGTTAAGCATAATCTCACCCTTCTTCCCCAATTAGCTATAACCAAAGGAGTCCTGCTCCTAAACTTATCAGTGAGGTGTCTGATTCTATGCTTCAGCCAATCTGCTTTGCAAAAGTAGGATGTAACGCATAATAACACTGTTGCTTTGCATGTCATCGACTTGCCATACTCATCACTATATGTTATACACTAGACTGGGATGGCTTCCCTGCAGCCCTGAGTGATCTAACTTTAGGTATATTACACAGTCAGTCCCCATCATCTCTCAAAAGGCTTCTCCAGCCCACCAACAGGCCTTTCTATCAAGGTCCTCTGATCTAGACCTGCTATCCATACCTAGAACTAGAACTAGATTGGGGATATTGCCTTCTCAATTGTTAGTCCACATTTATGGAATTCCTACTGGCAGATCTCTGTCAGTGCCTGACTGTGTCCACTTTCAAAAGAGATACCACATTCATCTCTTCATGTTATCAGTATGCTTCTGTGCCTAACTCATTATGTTATATTCAGGTTGTGTGTAATTCAAGTACAGTTTACTGTATGTTCCCAATTTATGCCCCTTGTCTGTATTACCCAATGTTTATATGTTAAGGCATTGATAGATGAGTTATTAATGTCATGTATTCTGTGTATATGTTACCATCAATTTTATAAAGTGGGCAGGAAAATCCTGCGTCCTGATTTGTTGTTAGTCATGCATTTGAAGTGTCTATGCACAACTGGCAACAAGGTCAGACACCTACCAACTATAGTAAATGGGTATCCTTATGCAAAATGGAATTTTGAGTTTCAAAAACACTATTTTTTTCCTGGTAGTCACACACTAGCCTAAAGGGCCGAATTCACTACAGTAGCTGCTGCCTCCCTGTCTGCCAAATCACAGTACACTGTGCTGCAATACATGGCATTTAACCACAATATTTTTAACATCTTCTTTCTGTCTGTTACATGATTTTGCGCCACCACCACCCACTCCCTGCTACTGAGATTTGCCAACAGAATAAAATACTTGTAACTTACTAGCAAACACAGCTAAATAATCACTATCTAAATTGGATAAAATAGCTTTACCTTATTTTGACTCAAGCAGGTGGGAATTGCTGGGGCTATCAGCACTGATTCCCAGAAAGTATGTGGCACACTGTTACAACACCACACTATAACAGCCCATAACAGGGAGGATATAGAGACTTAATAAAGGGAGGAATGGGCAGAGAGTGACAGTGAAAAGCAGGGATACTGAATGAATATTTGCTCAGTATTCACAACAGATGAAGAGGGGAGGTGCCTAAACCAAACAAGGGAGAAACCTGAATAGAGGGTCGATACCAGTCCATTCACAGAAGAAAGGGTTTTGAAAGAACCTTGAAACTGAGGGTGACAAAGCAATGGGGCCTGATGGGATTCACTCAAGAATACTAAAAGAACTAAGGGTAGAACTAGTAACACCACTGACTACTCTCTTTAACAAATCATGGGAGGATGGAGTGGCACCTGAGGACTGAGGAGGGCAATGGATTCCACTCACAAAAGTGGGAGCAGGGCAGAGGCAGGAAACTACAGACCAGTTATTTTGACTTCAGTGGTAGGGAAAATGATGGAATCACTTCAAGGAAAGAATTGTTGAGTACCTAGAGGCCAGTGGGGCACAGGACCCAAGGCAGCATGGTTTCACAGCAGGAAGGTCATGTCAGACAAACCTAATAGATTTCTTTGACTGGGTGACCAAAGTAGTAGACTAGGGAGGGCTGTGGATATGGCCTACCTAGATTGTAGCAAGGCATTCGAACAGTCTCACACAAAAGAGTAATATGCAAGTTAGCCAGCCTTGGAGTGGGTTCCAAGGTGGTAGCCTGGATAAAAGACTGACTGGACAACAGGATGCAAAGATAATAGTAAACGGAGTCCACAGTGAAGAAAGAAGGGTAACTGGTGGGGTACCACAGGGTTCAGTATTGGGACCGGTCCTCTTTAATATCTTTATAAGTGACATTGGAGAGCACCTGGAAGGAAGGTATGCCTCTGTGCAGATGACACAAAAGATCTGCAACAGGGTTGATACACAAGGTGGGATGGAAAGAATGAAAAGGGACTTGGCAAGGTTGGAGGAATTGGTCAAATACGTGGCAGCTCAGATTCAGCAAAGAAGTGCAAGGTACTGCATCTGGGAAACAAAACCCAGGGAAGAGTACACAGTGGGGGGTGAGTTAATAACAACAACAAAAATTGAAAGAGACCTAGGAGTAATTATATCAGATGACGTAAGGTGGGCAAGCAATGTGAGAAGGCAGTAAGGAGGGCTGGGGGATACTGGGATGGATAGGGAGAGGCATCAACAGTAGAAACAGAAAGTTGTATTCCTCTGTACAGACAGTTAGTGAGACCCCATCTGAGTACTGCATGCAATTCTGGAGACCCCATCTCTGCAAAGACATAGACAGAGTAGAGGCTGTTCAGGGAGGGCAGAACCAAATGGTGCAAGGTCTGCACCAGAAGACATACAAGGAGAAATTAAAGCAGCTTAATATGTATACCCTTGAGGAAAGGAGGGAGGGGGACATGATAGAAATGTTCAAGTATCTCAAGGAATTAACAAGGTACAAGAGGGTAGTATCTTTCAAGAAGAGATGTGCAAGAACAAGGCACAATTTAAAGATGGGGGATGGCTCAGAGGTAATGTTGGATAGTATTTTTTCAGAGAGAGTTGTGGGTGCATGGAACAACCTTCCTGAGGAGGTTGTGGAGTCAGGAACAGTGGGAGAATTCAAGAATGCATGGGATAGGCATAAGGCAATTCTAGTGGAGGCAGGAGGAAGTGAGCTGTTGATTAACTAGAATCTGCAGCTTATCCATCAGGTAGGGAAATGGGCAGACTTGGTGGGCCAAGCAGTCCTTATCTGCCATCAAATTCTATGTTTCTATGCTTGTAAACAGATTAAAGAAGCTTACCTTAGTCTGGTTTAGTCTCCATATTTTATCCGACAGCAAATAGTGTTGGACAGATAATTACGCATTGATGAAAGTGCAAGTGTATCGAAACTATGTGGCTAAACACAAAATAAATTACCACTGACACCCACTGGTGTTCCCCGAGTGATCTTGGTGGCCTGCAGACAGCATGCATACCGGCTTGGTCATGCACTGTGTGTTGACATTTCGCTAAATGCCTTCTTCAGAGCTGAGCTGTGTTACACATGGCATTTAGGCAAAGTCTGTAAAAATAAAGCAGGGCATGGCTGATACAGAGATTATTAAATCTCCATACATAAGGGCACCATGGAGGAAGGAGCAGCGCTATCTCACGCTATTAGCAGTGCAGTCTCGGGGATGAGCACCATGGTATTATAAGATACCAGCTGGAAGGAGAGTAATACGATTTTTATGAATAATAAGGTAAAAAAAAACAGTATGATGAATACTGTGCCTGAAGGGGATCTGGGTATTGAAGCCCCAATCTGTGCAGTCCATGTCTGTCCATAGTTTTCCAAGGAAGGAAGGAATCTAACTTACTTAAGTGCCGCTGACCCTTTAAGCTATATTTCTGTAGAGTCCCTGCTGATCTTTAGTTACTTTGTAACTCATATCCTGACATTCAGATTTTTTGACCACAGAGGCCTTCATTAGATTCCATATCTTACAGTGCTCCTGTGTCTGCTGAGCCTTAGTGGATGACGGGAACATTGCAGCACGTAGAATCTGATAGCTGTCTGCATGGTGAACAGTTATAAATACATGAGACACTAAGATGTAGTGTTTTTGGCAACTAAAATGGCTCAGAAAAAATAAACAAGATTATCTCACTTGCTATTTGGATATGGGACGCCTCTGTTTCTACTCATGGATTTCTAGAAAACAAAGTGGCTGCAGAAGTCCAGAGATCTTTTGAACATATAATTTATGTATTTATTTAAAGTTTGGTGACTGGAGAGGCACACTGAGCCGAGGCTCATTTCCAGGTGCAACCTGGGGAAAGGGAGTAAGGCAGGCAACGTAACTAGTCAGGTAAGGTACAATGGCCTGGGTAGAAGCATAGAGTGCATGCCCAATAAAGAAGTCGCACACATAATACAAATAATACACAGCTTAACATGTACCAGAGAGCATGGTGGTACAATGCAATGGAACACAGCAGTCAACTAGAGTGCAAAATTGGGCATTGAGGCAGCAAACTGGCATGATCAACAACTGGATGAGACAGGGCAGGAGGAAGAGGGATTGGGTGACTAAGGAGGGAGGGGACTGGGGGATGTGGGTGGGGCAGGAGAGGAATGAGAGGGGGGAGGAAAGAGGGGAGGTGGGATGGCTAGGAAAGTCGGGGAGAGGAAGCAGAGGGAAAGGAAAGGGGGATTGTATGGAGGAGGACTTAGACTGGTGGATGACATGCAGGAGGAAGTGGGAAGGAGTGGGAGAGGCACGCTTAAAGGAGTGAAGAGAGGGTAACAGATGGAGTGAAGAGGGAAGGAGTTCCAGATATGGGGAAGGCAGTAAGAGAAGGCTGCCTGCCCAGATTCAGAATAGGGATGGGGAAGGGTGAAGGTGCAAGTGTCTCTGGAACAAAGACAGTAGGAAGGAGGTGGGGGAAAGGAGGGAGGAGCGATAGGGGTGAGGGACCCAAACCAGTATTTGAATATTAGTGAGGAGGCATGGAGCTGGCAGCGGGAGGACAGGGAGGGAAAGAGAGGGAGGAGTAAGGGTGAAGAGGTGTGTATGAAAGGGAACATTTGTGGCAGAATGGAAAAAGGAGTTGAAAAAGAGTCCAGCCTGGAAAGGGAGGGTAGGACACGGACCCATAAATGATGTCTCACATAGTCGAACATAGGTAGGATAGGTTTTTGAGCAGTTTGCAGTGGCTGGGGAGAGAGGGCATCTTTTGTGTCTATACATGGCACCAAGCTTTGGGCAAGCTTTAGAGTGGATATAGCTGATGTGAGTTGAGAAATCGAGTCGGTTGTCCAGCCAGATGCCTAGGTACTTATAGGCAGAGACTGTGTCCTGGGTGGTGCTAATGAGAGTGTAAAAGGCAGGGAGTGGGGAAAGCTTGGAGAGCTTTTGAGAGGTGCTGAAAGCCATGGATACTGTTTTCTTTGCATTGACTTTAAGCTGGTTAGTTTGGAACCTATGCAGAACACGGTAAAGTCGCTCTGCAGCTGTGCCATCACCATGGAGGCAGAGGGGCCTTAAATGTAGAGAATGACTTATAATATAATAGAAATAGGATTAGAAGAAGTGTATGTCCAAAAGAGCAAATCAATAATCACAAAGGCAAAATGGCAGCATGTTCACCCAGTAGTATAAAAAAAATAACACATTTATTTTTCAAAAGTTAAGTCCATTTGTATCTGCAGCAGTGTTTTGTGGCTTCCAGTTTTTCTAAAGTAGTGGTCCTAAATCCTCTTTAAACCATTTAAACAAGTAAATTCTGTTCACTTGTCTTTATCCTGATCTTTTGTCTTAAACCCAGTTGTGTCATACTTTACTTTTTACCCAGCCCTCCATTTCTCATTCTCTGCTTCTTAAAATGAAACTTTCAAGTGCTTAGGTCTAGGTTAAGGAGGACTACCATTCCAAGAGGGCTAGTACACCGCTTAAAGAAGCAGAGACCACAGATGGAGGACTGGGTAAAAGAGGACTTAACTGAAGTTTGAGACCAAAACTCAGGATAAAGATGATGAAAGGAACTTGTTTAATTGGTAAGGACCTAGAACCACTTTGAAAAAGTGGAACGAAGGAAGCCACAAAATGTTAGCAGCAATTGTGAATACAAGTGGTCTGTTATCCTGTGCAAAATAAATGTGTTATTTCTTTTGCACTACTGTATCTCTTTTTAACCACTAGTTTGTCTTAGCTCTGGACCATTAGCACCAGAAATTACTGAAACTAGTACTAGTATACACAGTCCCCAGGCAAACTCAGAGAACCTCATGGACCTGGATGAGACTACTACTCCTGAGACTAGAACGTTTTTGTCCTGGGGATTCCACCGTTAAACATCTTGATCATGCAGTCTGTGATCAGGATAAGGCAAATAGAACCATGTCTTGTTTTAGGGGAGCCAGAATCTGGACTTAACCGTGGATGACCAAAACAAATATTAAAGAATGGCGGTAACAGTCCCCTTGTGAGTATACATGCAGGAGTAAATAACATTATGCATCAACGCATCCAGAATATTAAACAGGAATATGTTGGCCAACTAATAAATGATTGATTGAATTGGGCTGTGAAGTAACATTCTCCGAGATACTACCTGTGCCAAAAGCAACAAGTAGACAAAATTAAACACATCAACAATTGGCTGAGAACATGGTATCTCAAACAGAAAATAGGGTGCATCACCCACTGGGAGGAATTTTACAATAAAAGAGAACTAATCTGCTGGGATGGTCTCACCCAAGCAGAAGGGCACTTCACTTTTAGGGCAGCACATAAATTCCTATATTTGCAAGTATTTAAACTGAATAATAGGGGTGGGGAGTAAATCTCTATACTGTCCTCCTGCTAACAATGCTTCAGGTCTAATCACTTATAACAGTACACAAGGTGCAGAAATGATGTATACTGCAGGTATTAACACAAAAGACAATGTGTGGAGTCTAATACCCCTTTTTCAAAAAGAAAACTAAAGCACCAAGCTAAAGATACTACTCATAAATGCTAGGAGTTTAAAGAGCCCTGACACCATTTGAAAAACTTGGAAAAAATTTGAGATTTAGACAGTTCAGTTTATATTTCATGTATTTTCAAAAATGATTTACCTTTTTCTTTATTACCAAGGACAGCTGTATGAAAGAGGCTTACTGTCCCTTAGACCTTATCTGCTCTTTCTGCTAGCCTACATATGACATCATAATCTGGGTTGCAGCTGGAAACGAGCTTCTGGTCATGGTGCTTTCAGGTACCAACTTTTAAATAAATAAATAAGTAAAATAAATAATTCCCATTTATGTCATTGTAATTATCCCCACAGCAACAGACTGTGATGTCATAAACATAACTGTGATGTCATATGTAGGCAAGCAGCCAGAACAGATAGGACAGTGATCCTGTTTACATGAAAATGTCCTTAGTAATAAAGAAGAATGAGAAATACAGAAATAATATTAAAATATAAGCTCACTTGTGCTAAACATTACATTTTCTCAAAGTTGTCACAACTGTGTCAGGGGCTCTTTAAAGAATACAATTGATGAACTGAGGTAGATACTCAAAACAGATAATATTGATATATGTGGTATCACAGAGACTTGGTTCTGTGATACGGACTGGGGGACAGATATACCGGGTACACCAAGATCGCTAAAAACTGAGCAAAGAAAGGTGGGGGCATAGCCCTGCACATTTCCAACCAATATAACACTTATGAACTAAAAATCCAAACAATAATGGTTGAAAGTGAAATTATATGGGCAAGAACTCACATTGCTGAGAAATCACTGACAGTAGGTCTTAGCTACCGCTCCCAAAACCTGGATGCATCTGAGAATAAAGCGTTTGGATAGTATTGAGAATATGGAACAGTATGAGGATTACATATTAATGGGCGATTTTAACCTTCCAAACATATGCTGGCCAGCACTCGAGGAATGGCCAAATAGAAAAAGATTTATTGAAATAATTATACAGCATGATCTAGAGCAACTGGTAAAAACCCACAAGAAAAAATATATTAGATCTAATTTTCACTAACATTGAGGACATGGGATCAACTCCTACTGTATTAGAGCCACTGGGTGACAGTGACCATAATAAAGTTCAGTGGACTCTAAATAGATTCAAAATAACTCCTTAAGAGTCATCTAAAATTAGAAACGTTCACAATGCTGATTTATATTAGTATGAAACAATATCTAACTTCCTGGAACTGGGAAGAGGAACTTGAACATCTCGATGCTGCATGACTGTGGCAGATAATTCAACAAAAAATGATTTCTGTATTGAGAACTGGGTTCCTGAATGCACAAAATATAATAATAATAAACATAGGGTATCGCTCTAGTGGAATACAAACATCATAAGAAATATAAATAAAAAAAGGCCTTCCACAAATACAAAAACAGCCCTCAGAGATAAACTAGCTAAAGTTCAAGACACTTGCTAATAAAACCAAAAAAAAAAGATAAAGACTGCCAGCTAAAACTTAAACATAACCTAGTATATCTAACTAAGGACAATAAAAAGATTGTATAACTATAGAGGGTCCTTGAAAGGAAACTTCACAGGGTTGGTCCATTAGTTAAGGACCAGGATGTCCTAACAGATGAGAAAATGCTGGCAGAAGAACTAAACTACTGTTTTCTAAATGTCTTCAAACCAAAGGAAAATATCAGTTAAGATAGAATACAGTGTCAGGTAGAGTTTCAGCAATTTACCACGGAGGATATTCTGGCTGTAATTAAAATCTCTAAACCTAACTAATCTGCTGGGCTTGATGGTATTCTTTCAAAATTCATAAAATAACTTTCTGATGAACTATCTGGTATCTTAACTGTCTTGTTTAATACAGCCATAGAAAAGGAACCTCAATACCAGAGTGGAACACAGCTATTAGTGCTCCAATACATAAAGGGGCAATAGACAACCCATGTGTAATTACAGGCCCATTAGTCTTGCATCCTGTATAGGAAAGCTTATGGAGAAACTTCTGCAGCATAAAATTCTTACACACATACAGAAAATAGGTTTGGTTGACGTATCCCACTATGGTTTTACACCCGTAGATCATGCCATACTAATCTTGTAAATTTCTTTGAACCGTAAGCAGGGTACTGGATATGGGATTACCTGTGGATGTAATATTTTGACTATGCAAAAGTTCTTTGATTCAATTTCCCATAAAATTTTAATAGAGCAGCTAGTCAAAATTAAGCTTCACCCTAATATTAACAAGTGGATTGAGTCCTGGCTCAGAGATAGGCAGCTAAGGGTAGTCAAGTAGGGTCAAATGTCAGGTTGGGGTAAAGTCGCTAGTGGAATCCCACAGGGTTCTGTATTGGGACCAATATTATTTAATATTCTAGTCTGTAGTATGAATACTTCATCTGGTGTGTGGATCAGCAAGTACATAGATGATTGCAAACTTGGATGCATAGTTAATGACAGGCAGTCTATTGCATCACTCCAAGAAAACCGTCTGGGCTGCGGCAAACAAAATGATGTTCAGTGAGGCCAAATGCAAGGTAATGCACCTTGGGAAAAAGAACATCATAGCTGATTACACATTGAACAAAACAAAATTACAGGTTGTAACTAGTGAAAGAGATTTAGTGTCACCATTACTGACAACTTGAAATTTGACATTCATATTAAAGACTGTAAAAGTGCCATGTCATACTTGGCTGGATCTTTATGCATGTCAAGAGTAGGAAACCAGGTCATAATCCTTATTGTACGGTAGTCTGGTTAGATCACATATTGAATACTGTGCCTTCTTGTGCACCCACCTCAATAGGTGGGAAAACCTTAGTTGAGAAGGTACAGAGGAAGGTAACCAGGAAAATTAATAATATGGCAAACATGGAGTATGAAAACAGACTTAGGACTCTTGGTTTATACTCCTAGAATACAGAGTGCTAAGGGGCTATCAATGTTTGGCCTATATAGCCTTTCAAGACCCATCTATGTTTGAAACTGCTTGTCTTGAGAGGCATTCATCAACAATAATACTAGCTCACATAAACTAAAACTTTATGGCACAGTTAACAAGACTGTAAAAAGAAGTAACTATATTACAAAAATACTGTATCGTCATGGAATGCTTTACCAATGTTTGTTGTAACTAGTGAGAATATTGAACAGTTCAAAATAGACTGGATCAATTCATGGGAGACAGAAAATGATCTTTCCACCATTAGAGTATTACTAACGGTGGCGAGTTCATTATGGGCCTGGTCCCGAACTCGTACTTGCCTATGAACCTTGAGTGATCGTGCTGCAGTTTTTGCTTTTGTGATTACTTTTGGATTTGTCACACACTCCAGACCAATTACTGGGAGTATTGCTTGTGTTCCACAGTAGCAATCCCTCCTTCCCTCCCTCTCAGTGGAATGTGTGTGGTTGTACTGTCATATTTACCACATGGAAAGGACAGCTGGTGGCTGCTGTCAGGATAGATAAAGCTAAGTTCCATTGAGACTCAGCTGTGGAATAGGATCAAGGCTGTGCAGTTATGTGGCCAATGCTTGGCTTATCCCATTCAGGCCTGCACTTTATCCCACAGGAAGCAGGCATGCTGGTTCTCAAAGACTGTTCCATGTTTATAGTAACCAACTGCATCAGTCACATGTAAATTGCCAGACATTCAAGGGTTAATACAGTAGCTGAAGATTGAAAACAACTACAAGCTCAGTTTTACATATTGCAAAACAAAGAACAGAGGGCCCTGTTATCAAAAGTTCTTGCACAGAAACATAGACACATAGAGTCTGATGGCAGGTAAGGCCAGCTTGGCCCACCCAGTCTGCCCATTTTTCCTTACCTACACTATCATTGCAGACCCTAAATGGTCTCTGGCTCTTTTCCTCCCCATCTTCCTTTCCACTAAGGTATCCTTATGCCTGTCCAATGCATTCGTGACCGCCCCACCACACACACACACACACACACACACACACACACACACACACTGTCTTTACTTCCAGTATCTTCAATGAAAGGCTGTTCCAGGAATCCACCACTCTTTCTGTGAAGAAGTACTTTCCTCACTTTCTTCTGAATCTATCCCATTCAGCTTCATAGCATGTCCCTTGTTCTTGATCTCCTTTTTTTTTTCCTGAAAATACTTCCTTCTGTACCTTGTTTTACCCCAGTGATTATTTAAAGGTCTCTGTCATAGCCCCTCTCTCTCTCTCTCTTCCTGGGTATAGATATTGACGCCCTTAGCCTCTCATCATAGGGATTTATTTTTCTACCTTTGACCACCCCACTTTGTGTCCTTCCAGTGATGTGGTCTTCAGAAATGGACACAGTACGCGAGGTGGGTCTTACCCATGATCTGTACAGAGGGAAAACCACCTCCCTCTTTCTGCTGGTGATACCCTCTCTATGCACCCTGGCTTCCTCAAGCCCTCCTAACTGCCTTGTCGCACTGCCTGGCCATCTTTAGGTCATCCGATATGATTACCGCAGGTCTCTTTCCTGCTTGGTGGTCATCAGTGCCATTCCACCCATGTTGTATCTCGCCCTGGCTTTCTGTGCCCCAAGTAGATTATTTTGCACTTTTTCATATTGAAACCCAGCTGCCATACCCTTGAACACTCATTAGATTTTCTCAGGTCTCTGCACATCCTTTCCAGCCTCCTGGAGTTGTCTACCCTGTTGCAGATTTTGGTGTCATCGACAAAGAAGCAGACTTTTCCTTCCAGCTCCTCAGCAGTCTCACTTACAGAAACATTAAAGAGGACGTGGCTCCCAGCATTGATCTCTGAGGCACCCTGCTTATCACCCTCACTTCCTTCCTAGGAGTTAACTCCAATTATAAAATGGCAAGAATAGATAATGACTGCTGATTGGCTAATACTATTTTCAAGCTGGGCATTTATTTTCAATAAATGCCCAGCAAGAAATTAGTACCAGCCTGAGTACCACTCTTACCACATACCCTGTGCAGGGTGCTCACTCTGCTTACTCATTGGCTGAAACCACCAGCTAAAATTCAAAATCCCCGCCATGTTTTCTCTTCGTTAGCGAGACCAAACGCCCCACACACACAGACACAGTCGCTCCTTCACTGTAACGCTGTTCCTGTTCAAAAATACAAAAGAAAGACACTCCACTTATTCTGTGGTCTGGAAGAGTGCCCAAAATTTTTTTTTCTCACAGCTGCACTCTCTCGACCACACTATCGCAGCAGAGTGCTAAACCGAAAATGAAACAATCCATTGCTTCGAACCTTTTAAAATCACAGCATTCTACTGCCACAAATGCCAAAACTGCCTCAAACTTTAATGCTCCCACAGGTATTCCATCAGCAATATAAATAAAATACATAATTTACCTTGCAGTTGTTCGTCAAGGCATAGTTTTCACCACAGGTCCCGCGCTTAACTGCAGCCCAATTAAAAAAAAATGTTCGCCAAGGCATAGTTTTCACCACAGGTCCCGCGCTTAACTGCAGCCCAATTTAAAAAAAATGTTAAACAAATGACACAACGATGCCACTTTTCCAATTCTTCAAGTGGATGTGTCTGTCTAGAGAAGGAGGGGGCAGTGTTCATAGCTGTAGGGAGGAGCAGCACAACCTGGAACAGCCTTAAAGAAACATGGACTATTTTTTTTAAATACTGTTGTTTCTGATATTACTATTAATTTTTTTATAATAATTTCCTCTCTTCATTAAACCTTACTAAGAAAACCATTTTATAAGTGCAATAATACCCTCAGGGTGGGCATTATTGGGAAATACCAGACCTTCCAGGGCTATAAGGCTCTCCGCGCCTGCGGCGTCGGGCCTCATCACGCCCCTGGGCGGTCCGGTATTTCCAATAATGCCCACCCTGTTGGGTATTATTGCTTACTTACCATCATCCTCTGTCGCCTGTCCTCTGACCAATGTCTTAGCCAGTTCACTATGTTTGGACCGACACCTAAGCTACCCAGCTTGCTTACTAGTCTCATGTATGTAATGGTGTTGAAAGCCTTACTGAAATCTATGTAACATCACTTTAGCTGATGTCGTAATGTGCAATTCTGATATACTCCATGTTTCTCAAAAATATTAGTGTTATGTAGTTCGAGGTTTAAGTAAATATGTTCTGGAAGTGGATGCTTTAATGGATCACTTGTCTTCCTCTAGGTGCCTCTGCAGACTATCTTGCATACATCTCTAGAACTGTTTTAGGGCTGTCTTGCATAGGAGACCAGTTTCTATTGGAATCAAGTCAGGAAGTGTTTTGCAGATGTCCCATTGAAATGCATTTGGGGACTAGGATATGTTTCTTTTGTCTGTGAGTGAGTGAGTGGTGCCTTGCTGTCGCTCTTGCAGTTGTCTGCAGTGCTTTGCTAACTGTCTACTTGCTGCAAGGAAGAGAGTGCATGAGAACCTGTTGAGCAAGTAGCCTAAACCCTTGTGAACGTACAGCTGACATAGGTGATACAGTACACTTCTCAGAAGGCAGACGTGGTTAATGTGGACATTCGTTACCACGGACCAAAACTGAAAACCAAATCCCATCCCATAAGCATTAATGTTATGTTCCCTAGGTTGTCACAGATGTTGCCGATCGCTAATGGCGGACAGTTGATGAGATTAGTGTTACTTGTACTGCATTTCGCTACGGGCACATTAATCATGCTACTTAACTAGGCAGTAATTGTTACAGTTTAATGCACCTAGGTAACACCGAGGCAGATCACCTGATGTCTGAGAGCTATCTTGCTGTTGCTGCAGTCATTTTGGAGAAGCCAGGAGTCCAGCTTGCTCACCAAATTGAGCTGTCGAAACAAATCGATGCACTCCCTAAGATGAGTGTGTGGGACGTTGCTGCCCATCTGTCTGTACCAAAATCAACATTGTTTGACTTCCTCCACAGCAAACAGCAGCTGTTGTCTGACTGGCATTAAATTAGAACCCCCACAGAAAGCGGAAGAGAAAGGGAAAAGACAGTGAGGTAGAGGAGGCTCTCCTTGTGTGGTTCACTACCATGTGGGAACGAGAAGCAGTGGTGAGTGGCCATCTGCTTTTCACAAAGCAAAGCAGATTGCTGAAGCACTAGGCAAAGATGATTTGAAACCAGCTGATGGGTGGTTACAGAGATGGAAGGTATGGAACAACACCCTTTACTTTTCCCCACGCCTGTTCTTCCCTCCATTTGCCTCCTACCAAGCTCCAGCTTGCACCCTCCTTCCCCATGCTGCTAGCATCACTGCAGCAGCTCCTCCCCCTATCATTCACCCTCCCGCAAAACGACAATGCCGGGCCCTAAGGCTGCTCCTCTACCCACGCCCTCTGTATAGCTAGTCCCCATCTGTATGGCTAGTAATCCCAGGGGTCTGATGACCTTAAATTGACAGACTAAAGCACTTCCTTTGAAACTGTTTCCTTTGTTTGAGCTGTATACTGAATGTTCCTCACTGAAATGCTTTATCCCCTTGAAACCCTGTTCCTGCTATTTTATGTGTAACCTGACTGAAACAAACTGTTCCTTCAATGTATTCTAACTCATACGTTCAAATGCATGCAACTGATATGCTTTGTCTAACTTTTTTTTTTGTAATGTCTGCAACCTGTATGTTTGACTAATTGTTCTTTGTATGACCTGGAATCTTTGTAAATGAGTCCCAGGACTCAAAGGTATTAATCTTAAACTGCAATAAATAAACATTTGTTCTGCCTAACTCACAGTGAAAAGAAAATGCAGATGGGTCAGTTGCTAATGACTGGGTGGGATCTGTTGCCAAACATTCTGGCAGGTTATGATGCAGACAGCATCTTCAATACTGACAAAATCGGCTTGTTCTTTCGGGTGTGGGACAAAGCACTCACACATTTAAACTGGAGCTCCCCAAGGACATAAGAAAGCAGAAGAAAGGGTTTCTGTTTTAGCTTGTTGCGATATGAGCGGGACTCAAAAATGGAACTAGTTGTGATAGGGCAATCAGCCATGCCACGGTGCTTTTGTGGGGTTACTCACCTGCCTGTTCTGTACTGCAACAGAATGGCATTGATGACCAGTGACGCTTCACTGACTGGGTGAGGGCATGGGACAAAATGCTGCGTGGCGTAAAAATCACCCTGCTCCTAGACAATTTCACTGGCCACCCAGATGTTCAGAAGCTTCAGAACATCCGAATAATTTTTTGCAGCCTAACACAACATCGCTCATTCAACCATTGGATCAAGGTGTCATTTATTCACTAAAGAGACACTATGTAAAAGAGATGAGGTCAATGGTTCTTGAGTAGATGGATTGGGGGAGCTCACCGCCATAGATTATGTGAGGCGATCAACCTGCTAGACACAGTATGACTGCAAAGAAGGCATGGGACAGTGTAATAGCTGAAACCACTGCTAATTGCTTTGCCAAAGCAGGCTTTAAAACCCTATGGAATTCCACAACCCACCTGAACCTGCACCTGCAGAGGATCTCATCCCTCCATCACCGGGCTAACATAAAATGAATTTGCCTCCTGTGCTGTCCTGGTGACATAGACCAGGAGCCAGAAAACAAAGATGGAATGGCCATCTTATGGAGGTTCTTCAGTCAAGTGGCAGAACCAATTAGCCAGAGTGTGAGGAGGAAGAAGTGGAGGAGCAGAGATCTAGCCCTGTGACGCCTGCAGATGTTTGTTCAGCTCTTCTTACACTTAGAAGAGCTATGGAGCAGTGCATCGATGTGAAGCCAGACTGGAAGCTGTTGGACAGCACAGAGAGAGGCTTCCATCCTTACACTTCTAGAGCATGAAGGCAGGCAATAATTGACTCGTCTTTAATTCTGAGTGATGTAATTTTGTTAAAAAATGTAATTTTAACCAATGACCCCAACCCTTCACATCTTTTTCTATAAAGACATAGTTTTAACCACCACCCTTCCCTCCACACTCCAAGAAAATACAGAAGCTCCTTATGTCGAAAGCACAGTGCACAGTCCCTGACATACAGAATTCTGCACTTCGTAGAAACTCTTGTTAAACATCACCCTCCTCAAAACACTGCCAGAAAAAGCATAAGCATATAAAGTTTCCCAAAAGCTACTCCAGTAGAAAAGCACAGTGCACATCACAGAAATTGTGTTAATCACCATTTCACTCATTCAAAACACTCCAAAAAGGCTCCTCCTGTACAAAGCGCAGTACAGAAAAATTATAATTGCCCTGTGTTACAGCCCAGTACTGCACCATGTACTGTACGTAAATTACGTTGTTAGTTTGTTTTGTGTTGCCATGTGTACAGAGATGCCGTGTGTCTGGATTAAGGCATACTGCGGTACAGAGCGTGGTGACCAAATTGCACTGTCAAGCACCCCTGCCGTCAACCGTGGACATCGTATGCCATGGACAATATGTAGTGCACCAATTAGTTTGCACTATGGCTTACAGTACAATCTAACAAGCCCTCAGGTTGTTTAGCTTAAAGTCCCACCCCATAATGACCAAATTACAATGAATGCATGCACAGAGGAAGTACTAATACTGTCAGCCCACACAACCATTTGACGCTTGTAAGAAATTGAAATGATCTCTCTCTCTCTCTCTTCTCGGTATAATGAAGAAACAGCTAAATTTCCAGTCAGTCCAAGTAGCCTGGCCAGGGACTGGGAAACAAAGGGGAGATCAGTTGCTGGAACAAGAGGGTGCCAAGGAGAGGCAATCTGCAAAACAACCAAAATAAAAACAGTTTCAGTCTTTTACCATGCTTACTTAATTTTCACTAAAGCTTACAGGGAAGGTTTAAAAAATGTTTCTAAAAGCTATTTCACAGAAAGTGTAGTAGATAAATGGAACAAACTTCCTAAGTGCATGTTAAGTGCAGTCTCAGTTGGTAACTTTAAAGCAGGCTGGGACAGGGACAGGCACATGGCAATACTGTAGTTTGAGGGGGCTTAGGGTCACATTAGAGTAGCAAAGTGGAATGGGCAGACTAGATGGGCTGGTTATATTCTGTCTGCCGTCAGGTTCTCTGTCTCTATATACAAGGAGATACTATTTTAGCCTATCAGATGTCTTGTATGCTCACCTGACTGTTACATTGAAAACTGCCAGTGTAAGCAGTTATGAGCTGGCCTCGGCTAGAGTCATTGTTTTTTCTTATCAGAAAGAAAAGAGCAGTGAAAAGTTACGAGATAAGTCCAGGGCCTAGTGCAGCTTATTAGGGAATAACAAAAACATCTGTCCTATTCCCACAACAGCCTGATGGAGCCAGTGCCCAACCCATCAGAGAATTAAAAAACAACTCTCCCTCCTCTCCCCATGCTACTTGACGGGTCCAGTATCAAATCCAGTCTGCAGCTACCAGTGAGTTTGAGCTTCTTCACTTCAGACCTGTAGCGAGATTGGGGAGGACTGATAGTATGCACTTCAGAGGCTGAATCCTAAGTGCAGGTGATCCTGGCTCTTTGCCCAACTCTCCCTCTCTCAGTACTCGATCTCAGCCCTGCTCGCTGCATAACACACATGCAGGTTTCTTTGCCATGTACACTCTTAACACAGAATGCAGAGCAGTGGAGCATCATCCCTGGGTGACCCCAGTTACTAGCAGCACCCATCAGAAGCAAAGTCTTGGAAAATGACTGATGTGGGCATAAACAATTTATCATCCTTACTGCCCAGGGAATAAACTCTGATCTTCCCACAACTACCTGACCGATTCTGTGCCCAACCAAGCCTGCTGTCAGGGGAAAAACAAACCTGTCCCTCTTCCCCAGGTATGACAGGTCCAGTGCTTTACAAAGCACAGGAGTTAGATTCTGGTAGCACAGGGACTGTAGAATATAACAAGAGTTGGTTTTATATAATTATTTTCACATATACTGTACTCTTATCCTCATAGTACCTCCTATTTTTCAAACAAAAGTCCAAATATGTATGCCTTTTAATAGTGTTGCTCGGATATTGCGCTGTGGCACCACTAGTGATCCGGTGGATGGCAGTACTGTTCAAGTTGGATCCAGCCGGGATCTGGCGAATATGGAGGTCAGATTCCAGGTCGGAACCTGCATTATCTAGCGCTGGATCCCAGTGCCGGATTCCCTGGATCCAGCCATCGGATAACACGGGATCCGATGGCTGGATCCACAGGCAGATAGCGGAAGTATCTGGCAGATCCACTATCCTGGCAGATACCTGTGGATCCAGATTTGTCTGGATCCATCTGAGTAGCACACTACCTTTTAACATTTAGCTACAGAATCCCTGCTTGCAATTTAGACTTAAAGCAGCATTGCAATCAAAAATGTTTTTCTGAAAAAGCTGATTTTAGCTACAATTAAGAAAAATATTAGCATACCCGCCAAATGTACTTGTCTGGGTGCCTCCTGTGCCAGGTCTACAATGCTATTTCTATGTAAATGTGGCAGCCATTGTTTTCTTCTTGAGAAAACTCAATTAAAACATTTATTAAAATACTCAAATTTTGGTGGAGTTGGCAGATGACTTGTAAGCAGCCAAAAGTGCTGTTTGTGTTCTTGACGGTTCCAGCTGAGGGTTTCAAATTCTTTGGCACAAGAAGTACTGGCAGACCTTCAGCAAATCAAACTTACTCTTGTGACTGTCTGGTTAGTGAAAAGGTTACCCTGAATGCCTGCTAAGCTAAAGGTAAAAGCAATAACATACACGTGGCTGTAATTATCTGTCAGTACTTGTAACTTATTCTGTAATAATGCGAAATTACTCTGCCTGCTTTCAGCACCCAGTTATAAAGTTCATGATATAGCTTTATTGTTGTGCTTACCCGCATATTTTAATCAGCAAAACAGAAATTTCATCTCTCTCTCACTTAATAAACACACTGTGGGAAGTGCTTTATTGTGCGTTATAGAGCAGAGAATTTTAAATGTTAGATGACATTAATTTTCCATCAGACTTAGTCCAAAACGTGGATTATGATGATAACTAGAGAGTAAAAATCTCTTTCCAAATGACTGATGGATGCTTCAACATTTCTAGGGCAAAAATACTATGTTTAAGTTGCCAAATGGGCTGCTAACGTTTAGGTGCCAGTTGTGCACAGTTACAAGAAGTAGCTAGCATCTCAGGAGCTTTGGTGCATAAACCCTTTGTTTTAAACAATGCAATTTACCAAATTGTGGCGTTTTCTTGAAAATAGGGCCCTCCATCTATGACCCATCTGCTTGCCCAACACAACCATTTATTTATTTTCCTCTTGACTATAACCTAATTTAAGTGGAACCATTTAGATACTCCCCTGCCTTCTGCATAATGGGAAAATGGTTCTATTACACCCTCACATATACAGTACCTGGCTTAGCCTACTAGACAGATAAGCAACCTTAGATGAGCTAGGCGATCATTTCAGTGAGCTTGTTTTTAAAGCACTGCATGCATTGTTTTTAAATGTTCAGTGTGAGAGGGTGTGGTGAAAATACGGGTACAGTAGATCGATGATAAGGTGGCCTTTAACTAATGGAGTCCATGATTCTACTCCGCTCTCATGGTACATACTAGCATCATAGTGACTCCAACTTTATTCTCATTTTATGTCATGTGTCTATCTGCTTGTTGCAGGATTAAACACAGTTGTGAGCCTATGCTCTAAAGCAACCCAGGTCTGAATGAGCTGATGGAATAATTGACCCTCTCACTCGAGGAGCCATCCCTTTAGCTCAAGGTGGAGTGACACCAACATGTGGGGAACCACGCATTGCAGCCTTCTGTATTTCACCTGGCTATAGTTTCTGTCCAGCACTGTCCTCTTTCAGTAGCACTATAACTTATGTCACACTGTCTTTTAACAGGAATAAACAAAAATGAACTCAAATTATTAGCAGGCATGTGACTCATTTAAGTGACAAAAGCAATCAGATTTGAATAATTTTCAGTTTTTACTCTACATAGCCTAGCTGAGATGATATATCACTTACTCAGGAATGCCTAGCTTAAATGTTATATTTCATTTTCAGTGAGTCTGGCTTTTATCAGTTGTACACCTGGGCAGACTAAAGCACTGAGAGGTTAAGTCACTTGCACAGGGTCACTTAGTGAGTGTCTGTGGTAGGATTTAAAACTGGATCCCTTGAAGCCCAAGCTATGCGTGACTAAATCAGTTAAATCATGGTGCCTGTATTCTATAGAAAGTAGGCATCCAGACTAGTTTTCTGATGATCACAATGGAGTGAGATTCTCAAACATGTTGCAGTAGGCTAAAATAAGATGCTCTCCAATGACAACATTCTGCTTGTGTATGTGTATGACGTGCAGTATGTAAATCGTGACATTTTCGGTCGTATCCTACTGGTCAGGAAACAAATGCTGAAATGGACCTTTCAAAATGAATCTAACAGAATGAATTTCTAGGTGTCCATTCTTCTGTTAATAGACGTGGACCTTGGGGCCATGGAGTGCAACACCGGGTCAGCCTGACATACAAAACATTTTTATCTTCGCTGTGTAAAGCACTAAAGCATTTAGAGCAACAGGGGTATAATAGTGGTGGGAAATTACTGGAACCCATGTTGCTCTAGCGCTCTACTAGTAAGGGATCAAGTTGTTGTGTGTGTGGTGCCTGGTCGAGCCGTTCCGTGGTGGAGTGGTTAAGGCACCAGCACACAGCAGGGTTGGAGACCTGGACCACGTTCGGTTCCCACGGTCTCCCAGTGCTGCGCCTTTTTGTTTGTTTTTGGGATATTTAATTTTTCCCTCCTCGAGTTTTGCCCCATCCCCAAAGTCCACACCCCCTCAGAGTTTGTTATTTAAAGTCCGGGGCGGGAAACACCCCATAAAAAAGAAAGTCCTGTTATTTTCTATGGGGGCGCTGTTTGTGCTAGCAGTCTATGTTTTTCTGACCTTATTCGACCACGCTGTGTTGCTTGCTGCATTTCTTGTTTTTGTCGGCTATATTATGGCCCCATGTCATTGACAGCTATCTGCAAACACAGCGTTGGGATGCCTCATGAAGAGGAGGTCAGAAAGTGATCAAACCCTTTACAAGGCCTTGCATACACTGCAGCTGGAGGACTGCATCCAGTTTTGATCACCACAGTAAACAAAGATATAGAGTTCAAGGGATCAAGCACAGGACCCAAAATCTAATTTACTTTTTTTTTCTCATGAAAATTATGGCTGCTCTGTGCCTTGCTTATCTTTCTCTGTCTTGCTGCCTGCCCTCTCAGTTGGTACAGTAGATGTCTATTTTCATAAGTACATGCGTCCACATCAGTGTGGTACTATTCAGATGTCCCAGCTGCTGACTAGCCTCCCAGATGAATTAAAAATGGCACAGTGAGCATGGCAAAGGAGCTGGATAAAGAATATATCTGTATATATAATTTATAAAATGGAATTCAGAATTCCAGTAACCTCTTTGATTAAAACACATCATGTAACCATTTATTAATTCCCAGTACATGCATGGTTTGTCATCAGCCTAACATAATCTACCTAGCAACAGCCTGACTACACCAAAATAAAACTTTTCCATTAACAAAAAAAACTTTTCCATTTTATAAGCACAGTATCCCACTTCAGAATGAGCATTTCTTGAGACTTAATGCACTTCGGTATGTTGAAGGCACTCGGCCACTGGCCTTGTACCTTCCAGTTGACCCTAGGGCATGCAGTAATTCTCTAGAAATGCGACCTATTGAGTTATTGCTCTGTGTGTGTGTGTGTGTTTATGTATATAACGTGTATGCATATGTTTGTGTATAGAAAAATTTACCGATATGCTGAAATCCTTATTAAGTTTGGTCAGCAAATGGCTGTGTTTAAAAGGATGAGAGCACAGTTGCACTGCTGCCTTAACCACAGGAAACTTTGGCTGTGTTTGTAGGAGCAGAAATACTGGTATGTTCAGACATTTTATTTATTTACTGCAGGGAGACAAGTTACACATAAAAATTTTTTTAACGTTAAAAAATGACTGGTAATCTACTCCTTCCAGTAAATTTATAATATGCATTTTCTATGCTTTCTGTGTAAACTTTGACACAGTGACAGAGAAACCCACAAAATAGTTTGCCTTTGGAGAGAAACCAAGTACATATTGGTCAGCTGTGGTACAGTAAGTGTGAACCTGTCCAAATTATTGTATTTTGTTTAAAAGCATCCTTATGATGATTAATAATCATAATTGTCTTAGAAAGAGTCCCATGGGAGACTTAATGTTTGTACTTTGTTTTGCAGATCCATATTCTATTTCTGCGAATGAAAATGGAGGCAAGTCAGACTCTGTAGCCACCCTCCAGACTCAGTCTTCATTGAATTTGTCTCACAGCTCCCCCTTGCCTAAGCGCTCAGGGAACACCTTGAAGAAATGGCTGACCAGTCCTGTGCGGAGGCTCAGCAGTGGGAAAGCAGACAGCAACATCAAGAAACAAAAGAAAGGCAGAAAAAGCTTTGACCTGGGGTCCCCAAAACCTGGAGATGAGACAACTCCTCAAGGGACAGTGCAGACGAGGTAACAAACATGACTGATCACTTTCAGAATGAGGCCTATCGTGTGGTTTGTCCTTCTTTCCTTAAGGCTAATTGTGCACATCACAGGATGATCTAATTTTTGTCTGGGAACAGGAATTGCCAAAGATTAATACTGGCGTTGGTTCCGTGAGAAGCCACTTTCCAGATTTCCAGTTTAGGAGAGCCATAGCCCGTGGTGGCCATTAGCCATGAGATGAGGAAGGCTGGAGAAATTGATATGAAGGCTAGTAGTTGTGTAATTTGAATGCTGCCTGTACAGTAATTCTTAAGCTTTTCTTTTCCAAAGCGGGATTGTCTCTATCCGTGCTGTACAGTGTGAAAAGCAACATGTGGAACACGTCATGAACTCCCAAACCAAGGAACACCAAAAACTGGGGATGTTGTTACTTTTTCTTACTTTAGGTCTGTTTGCAGTACAATGCTGTCTTGTTGCAAAGGTACAAAAGCGGCTGTGTGGACACTTACAGTTGCACAATAAGTTGTCCACTGATCCTCTCACCAGGGTAGTGCAGAGTAGGGACGCATTCCAGAGCGGTGGTTTAAGCAGTTGTGTGGACAGGATGCTGCTTGCTCCAGTGCACAGTGCATGCTGACTTCCCCAAGTTGCCGACCACCCTGAGACTAACGGCTGCTCTCCTGCATGCCTTGCAGTGGTGCTAAGAGGCCATGTAAATACCCTACAGGATTATCTTGGGTGGTGCTGGAAAGAGCAGCACTAGGGATCAGAGACATCACATTGGCAGTGTAAACAGGCCTATAGGTGCTGCTGTAAAGCTGCTAAGAATCAGCTGCTGATTGTGCAGAATGCAACAGCCAGGCTTTTGACATCAAAATCTGTAACCCCTGCACATGGCTGCCTGTATAATGGAATGTTAACTGTAAGTGCTTGATTTTTGGCATAAAAAGCCCTGAATGGAGTGGATGTCCCTACCTCTGAGACCTTCCATGCTCCTCGGCCCCAGAACAATCCCTATCTTCTTCTTAGTGTAAAACTTGTGGGCCCAAGTTCTAAATTGAAAGCAGCGGGGCACTGAGCATGCCTGGAAGCAGTTCTTCCCAGTAAACAGGGGCCACCATCTGACTTGCAGACTGCCCCAGGCTAGAAAACCTAAATAAGGGGCTAACCCTGAGAACAATTGCCTATGTAAATGTACCATGTAATAAGCATATATGTTTCAGTTGTCATTACATGTTTAATTAGATGTTGCTTATACACTGTGGGATGGAGGGATCTTGGAAAAGTGCCAATTAATTTTCCTTTACCTTCTTACTTTGACTAAGCATCACTGCTTGGGTACTATTTCTCCTTTAATTATGAGTGTTCAGTCTGGTGAGCTGAGCCTGGTTGAATATAGCAGTTCATAAGCTGAGCTGGAGAAGCTGTTCTTTTAGCTCTCTGGTACAGCCCTGTGCTTTGCCATGATGGTTCAACGTTCAAGACTCACAACTAAGTTTGCTTGGTTACTAAATTATATTTGAGGCAAAATATTGACCGGATACTGTAACTACATTAATTCAGTTTCTAAATCATTTTGACAGTACACACCCTGCCTACCCACAGTTTTTAGGGACTTGGTGGCCAGGCCAAGAGTTTATAAGAATCTTACATAAATGAGGATTCTCATAAAGAATATGGCAGCCTTTTTGACAAAAAAAAAGTTAAAATCTGTGTGAGCAGACAGATTGCATATGCAAATCTTTTGAATAGCTAACCCTTGATGTTTAAGTTGCATCTGGTTAATTGCTTGTAGCACCATGGCCTGGCTGATTAAAGCAGGTGCAGGCCTAAGATGCATCACACTGGGACAATGCTCCTTCCATGCTGGGTGGAGGGAACTTGGGTTATAAAAGAATGAGTGAGACACTGCGATGCATTGATGGTAAAGGCAGAACAAGATTTAGAGTCTAGTGTGTTCTGTTGCTCCTAAGTAGCTGTACCTAGCCCTTTCAGAGCTCTCCCAGACCCCTGCCTCCCTACTATTTTAATTACCCCGGTACAAAGAATTTGTGCTGCCACCTCTTAACCCTTCTCATCACAAATCAGGGACAAGGCTTAAATGATCAGGGACAAATGACCAAAATCGGGACACATCAGAAAAAATAGTAATATTAGTTCCACAAGTTGTGTACAACATGCTTCTTAGTATGAATAGCATTTTCTTAATGAGAACTAGACTGTAACAACAATGGCTGGCATTATTTTGTGATTCAGATCCCTACTCTTCAGTGACAAAAATGCAACATTTAGGAGGGACAGAAAGAAATTTCTGAGGCAAAATCAGGGACATCCCTGAAAATCAGGGACAGCTGAGAGGTATGCCCCATGTTAGAGCAGAAATTGTGCAAAAAGGAAAAACTAGGTTGTAATACCTTTTATTTGACTACCGAAACTTACATTATTAGACAAGCCTTCAAAACCGTGAGCCTCGTTGCTAAGCACTGTGATAAAACAGTTTCGTGGAGACTTTTACCAGGGCTTAAATTGTGCAGGACCCACGGAACTCGGTTCCACCACCTCGTACAGATTTATATGAGAGTTCTTGCACCTTTGGCATCTTCCTCCAAGGAATGCTTACTATAGGACAGTTCCACCACCTAGAAATCCAGATGAGAGAGTTCCCTACCTGGCTATTTCCAATTTAACCACTGCTTGATACAGAGAACTCCATGCTAATTAGCCATGATTTCAAGCACTTCAGATGTAAATCAACTTTTGCACATAAGAATGACAGTTGTGTTGTTGAGAAAGTATAGCAAGATAACTAAATTACTGGATGCCTGCATGGACAAAAATAGCAGTCTTTGAAATACGGGGTTATCAATTAACTTGGAGATGCAGACCCTTTCCCAGGTAAACAAACCTTTATGCAGGAGTGTGACTGCAAGAGACCTGCACACTATTAAGCAAAGGAAATAGCCAGGAAAGGCACTCTAAACTGGAGCTTGTTTCCAGGTCAAAAGAAAGTTAAGTGACTTGCTCAGGGTCACACAGTATGTAAGTGGAGGCTAATGGGATTCAAACCCAGATCTCCAGGTTGGCACCTCAGTGCCTTTAACCTAACATTATACTGCCTTCAAAAGCCAGGATGCTCAAAGCCCTGGAATAGTATGCTTCTAAATCTTTGTTCCAAGAGCAAATTTGAGTCTGGAGCAAACTAGTTTCATTGGAATGTGCCTGAAGCACATTGGAGGTACTAACAGCATGTTCCAGTGTACCAGCAGAAGGGCGAAGACACTAACCCATTATGCGTTGCAGATCCCAACCCCTATTGGCCACATGTTGTATGTGGCCAGTTAGAAACTAAAGGGATGTGTATCACATTATAGCCTGTTTTCAGACCCAGAAGCAAACAGGTGCTCCGTGGATGGCGACCGACTCCTGGCCTGGTAGTGGTTCTGTAGTACAGAGATTTGTTCCCTGGCAGTCTAATATACTGCAGCAGAGCCAATATTCCCTTGCCATCATAGCCCAAGAGGGGATGGTATCTAGGTTACCGCCCAGGTTTGGTGCCATGCTGCCCTACAGTGCCATGACTACAGTTAGTACACTGGTCTACCGATACCTTTCTAATTCTGCTCACATGTGCAGTAGGTCCACAGTTAGAATCGATCAGTTTTGTGAATATTGTTTGACATATCGAACAGTGATCGGAGTGGGGTGTCACTAGACTACCAGAGAGTTACTTTGTATACATCAGTAGAGGGATCAGGTGAGGGGACGTACTGCCATAGCAGTTGTTACCAGGTTTGTGAAGTGTTAGTCGGCATGGCACTAATGGCTGAATTACATCTCCACAAACCTTTGAGGCATGTCGGGTGCCTGTATGCCAGGTGCTGTCAGGTGATTTGCAGAGGTGCCTGGCATGCTTTAGCACTGGCTCGATAACGGTTAGTGCCTCTAACTGTGCCTATGTGCCATTTGTTATGATTTCCTTGCTTCCTGGGCACAAAACCATGGTTAGCGGTATTAAATCTGTTACTGGCGCAAATTGTTTGAACATCCGGTTCAGATGTACCAACTAACCCAAGTTGGTCTCTCACCTGACACAATTCTGTGGTTCAAGAGTTACCTCACTGGGAGACAGCAAGGGGTAAAAAATCCAAAACACCTCTCTGATAGCAAACCAGTAATAACAGGTGTTCCGAGGGTCCATCCTTGGACCTCTTCTTTTCAGCTTGTTCCTTAACCAACTCCCAGAAGCTCTTAATCACGATATCCTTTTGTACGCAGATGATGCGGTATTCTTTTCAACCCACGAGACCCTACTGCTCTGGAAAGTCAAATGCAAGTCACTTTCACCATCATGGAGCAATGGTTCCTCAAACTGAGACTATTGTTAAACTACAAAAGACAAAATCCATAATATTTGCATCTGGCAATAGTAAACACAAATCCTTCAAAATACAAATTTACGACAAACTCGCCTCCCTGCTGGAAACAGTAAACTGCTTTAAATATTTGGGTGTAACTCTGGACAGCTCTCTTTCCTACTCACAACATATCGACCAAGTTGCTAGGACAGCAAATTCAAGGCTAGGCTTCTCTATAGAAACAAACACTGCTTAACCTATGAAGCCCTCAAAATGGCAGTCACTAGCACAGTTCTATCGGTCATTGACTATGGACTTGTAGTTTATGGATCAGCAACCCCTACGCCCTCTAACGGTGAAAACTTCTCTAAATAAGGCCTGTAGGCTCATTTTGGGAGCTACCCAGAGGACCCACACTTGCGACCTTTATGCACAGACTGACTAGCTTAATCTAGATTGCAGGATACAGTATCATGTCTGTCTGCTGGCAAAAAGCTTCCCTCAGAATGACCCCATTGGGTATCAGGAACCTCCTTAGCCTCCTGACTCCTCAAGAAGCACCAGGAGCACCCATAACTACTCCCTTAAAGTACCCTTCCACCTACGGATTGCAAGGCCAGCGGTCTTTTGAATACTGGGCACCTTCCTGGCTAAACTCTCTTGGTGTAGAGACCTATAAAGGAAGTTAGCCTTAGGCAGTTTAAGGCTACACTTCACACTCTGCTTCATCTACTGGTGGATTTGACTGTTGGAACTAGGCTCTCTCCTTCCCTCCTAGTGGTTTGTGATTGCCGATCCCTAGCACTTTCCTCCCTCTTCACCCACTGCTCACCACCCTTTTGTTCTCAGGCACTCCCTTGCTCATCACACACCTCCCTCAATTTTCCTTCTGCCCCTCCACCTCCGCTCTCTCTTGTCCACCCACTTTAACTAACAGCCTACCATCCCTCTCTTTCCATCAGTCCCACTCCCTACCACCTCCCTTATGACACACGCCACCTGCTGGCATGCCCCTCAATTCCCTCCCCTGTACACCTCTCCTTTGCTCCTTCCTCCCCCTTCCCCCCTTCCGTTGCCCCTCCTCTAGTTTGGAAATTGTCCTACTGTGCATACCCTCTGCTTTTCCCTCTCTCCACCCCCACCCTTGTACTGTCACCTCCCCTCTGCTTTACTTCACGTTCTTTGCCAAATACCATGTTCCCCTCTCTCCAGCTTTACACTTTCTGTCCTGATCTAGTCTGATGGAACTGCATCTCCCATCAGGTTGCTGGTTCTAACCTTGTCAGGTCCGCTGGAACTATTGTTACCCTTCCATACCTGCTGTGTCCTCCTACTGTTGTAATTTTCTCCCTTCCTCTCCCTTTTTTATCTCAAGGAAAATGTAACGCCTGAATATTGAATGTACTAGTCCTGTAAATACTCTGTATAATTAGAATAATTGTTTCTGTGCTAGTTGTTAAATGTTCTATTTCTTATATTCTACATTTTGTTTCATGACGTAGAACTTTGTAAACAGACCTGTGGCTCAAAGGTATTTCAAGCTAATAAATAAATAAAATAAAAAATAAATAATATGTTTGTATAGGATTTAGAAAAAAGCAGCACACTGAAGGCTACAGGACAAAAGATGCACACTACACCTACATGCTCATTTCAGTAGCATTTATTCTTAAAAGTGCAACAGGCAGTGGCAGAATGTTTTATACAGTACTCACAGGCCTGGTATTTCTATACCCACACAGCGAAAGACCCACATGACATGCTACATCTTACATTTCACCTGGACAGCTATTAGAAGTCTGGCAGTCACCAGGTGAGTACTGGATTAAACGTTCTGGCACTGCCTGTTGGACAGTTAGAATAAATGCTACCAAAGTGAGCATGCAGATTACTGTGCTTCTCTTGTCCCGTGGCCTTCAGTGTGCTACTTTATTTCTAAATCCTGTACTGGTTGTGTGTATAGCTGCATGGACTCATTTCCAGGTGTGGCACTTTTTGTTTTGCAGTGTTTATATAGCAAGAGTCTCGCTAAAGCAGACTTTAAAGTAATCTGGAAGTTCAGGATTTTTATCCTGGAAATTACAAATCTGAAAATTGTAGCAGGTAGCAAGACCCACGCCTCTGTTCAGTCCATATTCATGAGTTCTGAAACAGTGTTACGGGTTTTATTTCCGTAGTCTCCTTAACTGAATGTGTTCAAATTTGTCCTTTATTTATTTAAAAGTTGATAACCGGAAAAGCATCATGAGCCAAAACTTGTTTCCAGAACCTACCCAGGGAAGAGGGTACAGAAGGCAGACAAATAAAAGTGAAATATGACAATAGCAGAGATAGTACATCACTATACATCACAGTTAATAGGTAAAAAGAAAATCGTCACTATACAATCACAGGTAACATGTACAAGAAAAAAATACACTAGACTGCTATGCACAATAAATACAACAAGAGTAAAAGATAGTTGCAGAGGTTTACCGAAGAGGCAGTAGTCTTGTCAGAACTGTGATGACAAGTCCTGCAGGTCTTGTTTCTAAGAAGTGATAAGTATCCCTTATCTATCAGGAAGTGCATTACTGTGACTTCAGTTATCTGATATATTTGATCAAAAATAAGAAGTGCAATTCCTGGCATGGAGGTGAATCTGGCTGGACCTAACAGCCAGAATGAATTTATAGAAACACCCAGACTTGCAGGCACCAGTGGGAGAGCATTTCTGTCACCACATACCGGTAGGACTTGACACTGACAGTTACAGTACTAGAGGACACTTTTAAAGACTTGCAGAAAAGGAGATGGCGGAAATAAAATTCATAAGACTGTTCAAAACTCACAAAGACTTTGTGTGGCGGTTGGTGTGCTCTTTATGTCAGCATCAGTGGTAATATGGACATGATCTGTTATATTTTACAAATGTAAGGCCCTTCTCCGTGATATCTAGGGTCTGATGTTAAATTCTGGGGAGGGGGCTCCATTCCGCAGCAACACATCCAGAAATACTAAATAAGTTGGCACATACCTGGGTCTGATATTTGCTCCAGAAAGATGGTTGCTATGCACGGTCTGAGGGGTGCAGATGGGAGCTAAAACACCAGATGCTATAAAGGCAAGATATTAATTGCACAGCAAACAAGTTCTTATAGAAGGCGAATGTCCACTCCAAATGGTTCTATCTAAACAGTGCAGATTTAATTTCAACTTGAAGTAGGAACATAAGAACTGCTACTGCAGGAGCAGGGGCACGACTTCATGGTAAGTATATACTTTCAGTGGCACAGAACCACAGCACTGACCTGTGGCTGGAAAGCCATTTCAGAGTCTCAACAGGGCCAACTTAGCTCCCAAAGTACTTGATGGCAGCAGCACTTCAAACAGACCTTCACAAATACTCCTAGGCCTCACGTTCACTACAGGGCTTTGCTCTCTCAGGCTGCTTACTCTGCAGATGCTGGCTGGTGCGTGGAACCTCACACTGCTGTGCTCATTCCTCCTGCCAGTGGGGCCTCACTGGCTGGGCTTCTAGCATCCCTGCACATCCATGGTGCAGGTGATCAACAGACTCTCAGACCACACTTTCTCGTTCCCTGCAGAACATCAAACTCAGGGGTGGAGTGCCACCACGGTGCAGGGAAGGCTGGCTGCCACCACCACATTCCCCAGGACACAGGCTGCCACCACTGCACCATCCCACCACGGATTTGTTCCCACTTTATTCAGGCCTCCCCACCATGGTGCCCAAGGTGGACCACACATTCTCCCAGGGCTGCGGCTCCTAAGACCAACCTGGCTGCAGCCTACGGCCGCAGCACCCTACATCTACCAATCATCAGCTCTCCCTGAGCAGGCATTGTACTGACAGCCGCTGAGACCCCAAACAGGCTGGGACAAACACCACCCTGGCCCCACTTCAGCTCCCCAATAATGCACTCTGCCTCCCTCCCAAATGGTGCCAAAACCAGCCTTGGTCTCTGACAGGGCGTGGCTTCACCTGACAGGTGGGCCAGGTCCCTCACCCCAAAAAGAAAGAAAGGGCAGCGAGGGTTTCTTTAGTAAGCAACCCCATTGGGGGTGCCTACACTCCCACCCCAAAATCATTAACCTCCTCGTGAATGGGGCAGCTGGCTACACCACAGGGCAGTACAGGGGAGACATGCACACTCTCTCCCCTGACCTCCTGGGAAATACCAGCCAACCAACTGGGAACAAGCACCCTGTATCTTAACTCAGGGACATAAGGACCCTAAACTACTGCACCCCCAGCTAATCCCTGTACTGCTGCCACCAAGAGGACTCCAGACCTTTTAGCCAACCACCTGGCCACCCAACAAGTTAATAATAACAAAATAAAACTTTTAGAAAACATTGTAAACTATACAATGCTGCAGGACAATTAATATTAACCAAATGCATTATTACCAAACTAATTAAAACAGAGGCACGCCCACTTCACATACCCTAGCACACACTCACACACACACTTAATATTCTCTCTTCACCTCACACTGCACATACTCACACACACAATACCTTCCGAATAAAACCAAGGCAATAAAATGCCTAACGGTTTCTGAAGTCGCTGGGTCCATAAATCAAAGTCCCAGGGTACTAGACCATCTTTTGCACATAAATTCATCTTCACTGTATGTTTTTTTCCTCTTCTAAGAACAACAACAACAATAACTATTATTGCAGCAATAAATAATGCAATCCAAGGAAACAGTCCTGCAGCAGTATTTGAGGTAGTCAAACAGTCCAAAAAGTGAACCAAAAGTTCTCACTGAGCTGGTCCTCATACGAGGGCAGTAGAACTGATGGTCCAGTTTGTGGACTCTGCTTCAAAGCATCGTATCCCATCACATCCTGAATCAAGACGTAATGTTTGAACAGAGTTAATCCAGTCCACACGTCGAATTGCACACAGACCGTGCCATGGTGATGGTGGCAGCAGCAGGAGGTCCAGACTGGATGGTTTCTGGTTTGAACTTTATTCACAGCTCCCTGGAACACCCAGTAGCTCTCTTCTGTTTGATGACATCCCATACTCTCTCAGATATGTAGGGTAAGGCTCCTGAGGGTACTCAGCGTGGATCCTTCTTCTGACCCATCTCTCGCCTGAGACCAATTAGAGATATTCGAACACGGTCCGTGGGGACCAGCCTTCCTCCAACCTTGCTCCAGTGGGTACCTTATAACATCCCGTGGCTCATTATACCGACACTTACCTGCCCGAGCACTATTGCCCGACAGGTGTAGTACCCGACACTGTCACTCCTGGTGACTTCATGACCAGCGGTGTTATGGGAGGGTAAGGTGGTGGATGTGACGGGTTACCTTACCCTGGTGATGCTCAGGAAGAAGTGTCAGATCCGAAACTGGCCGAGCTGCCCTGGTGGTGTGGAGGCTAAACCACTGGCAACTTGTCCAGTGTGCCCTGGGAAGCTCAGGTTTTTGGTCTGAGACTCACGGACCTTTAGAATTTTGCCCCATAATTAACATATTTTTACTCCAAGGCCCACTCCTCGGAGTTTGTTATATTAGTTATGGGGTGTGGGGGCAAATCCCCACAAGGGAGAGTACAGGGGTGAAGCCCCCATATTGAGATGTCTTTGTGATAGCAGGATGCTCGGCATTATTTTGTCAGGCATCTGAGTCATGCTGGATTTCTGAGTTTGAGACCGTAAACTCAGTATCTTCAGCATCGGGATACCGAGTTTCAGTCTATCATAATATATCCCTCAGCGCGAGTACTTAAGAACAGCTGACAACTGCAGGAGAACTTTATCAAAACATAATATTTAGAACCAAGTTCAGCTTGTATTTCACATTAGTATTGTACTTCTCATCCACATTAATTATTACTGAAGTCTTGCATGAAAATGGATCTTTGCTTCTGACAGTATATCTGTTGCTGTTGCTTTCTCCTTACCTGAAGTCATAATGCAGTGCTTATGACATCACTGTTACTCCCATGGCAACAGATTTTGATGTCACAACAGGATTATAACTTGAAGAGAGGTTAACTGCTGAGGCACATTAACTCTTAAGGGATAAAGATCATGTATTCATGAAAATTTCCTCAGTAATAAATATTAGGAGGAAAACCTATAGATTACATATGAAATACAGGCTGTACTGTACTAAATATCATGTTTTAAAGTTTCTTTGTGGCATCAACAGCTCTGTAAAATTTAAGAGGTCACCTGGGAGCAACCGTCCATCTTCTGCCTTAGTTGGACAGTTAGCTAGGGCAGCCTCAGGGGATATCAGGCACGGACAGGCAGGGCGCTGATAGGGCTGTGGCACGGCACACCCCACATCCTGATCTTCATATGCCAGTGATGACGGTCTATTTCAAGGGTAAAACAGGGGCCCTTCTCCTTCAGAGCTGCTAGAACCCACTTGCTCCACAATAACATCCGATAACTCCTTTTCGGAGACAGCAGCATTCAGCCCAAAGAGTGGAGGCCCTGACAGCCACAGGGTCAGGCACTGACTCTTTAGGCCCAAAGGAACCAGCAGATTTTTCATTCCATCCATGTCCTCTCCCTCTGCCATGCGAGTCTCAGAGGCCTTAGGCAGAGATGGGCTGAACAGATGTCTAGGCCCACTCTCCATCTGAGATTCTTTGGGGGCTCTGACTGCTCTGTGGTGACTACGCTGGAGCATATTTCCTCTCAAATCTCTAGACTGCCCAAAGTAGTAGCTGATGTTCCTGGGGACAGAGTTGCTGACCAAGCCCAGTCATTTTATGTTTGCTTGCATGCATGTGCAAGAAACATAGTGCCATCATCGGAGTTTTCGGAGGTGTGGCATCCTGTCTTCAATGCAGTCAGTGTGTTTGCAGGTGCAGCGCGGTTCTCCAATGAATGCTGCAGCTGTCTATGACAGCAGTTAAATGCATTGCCATACAGTTGAAAGGAGAGCTCCGCTTCAGTGAGCAGCGCTCCCCCTGCACATGCGCGCACATATTGCGTGCTCATGCGCTTCCACCCCCACGCACACACTATGGCGGGGGTGCCAATCCCGTTGGCTCCACGCCCTACAAAAAGCTTTCCAGGTGCCCGCTGGGAGTCCACCGCGCGGGCAAAATTGTTACACAACTGGGGTGCCTAATCCCCATTGGCTCTCCAGCCCCCCAACAGTTTCTAGCTGCCACGCTTGGGAGCCCACCCAGCATGGCAAACTTCCACGTCATCTTCCTAAAACATTCCCTCAGTGGTCTCCCTGCCCACCCGTGCCCACCCTCTGCACCCTACCTCCCCACCCCAGCTCACCCCATCCTTACCTCCGAGCTCGGCGTGACGATCTTCGTGGACTGGGAACACGCCTGCACTCTTTAAAGCCGACCGTGAACTGAGGAAATGCCGATAAGCTGTATAATGCAATAAATAGGGTTTTCAACTTTAATACATATCTTAGGTATTTTTTTGAATTTTGGCACCATATTTTCAACATGGGGTTTTGGGACCCTCCTCATGAATTCTGGAACTGTCATGGCGTTAATCGGGCCCAAAGGGTGATTTCGCAGTAACTGTGCAAAATCACCTTTGGGACCAATTACAAACGACAGTGCCAGTGTTCATAAGGTGGGCTGTCAAAAAGCCTATGTTGCAAATTTAGTGAAACATTCTAACAAGCATTTGTCAATGCCGAGTGTTGCTTGCTTCTATGTGCTGTTTAGGAATTTGGAAGTCATTGAAGTGCAAATATTGAAAATTTGCGAACTTACAAGCGTGCGTGGGAACTGCGCCAATGCAGCTCGTAAAACAGTCATTTTAGGAATTTTTCACCAAATTTTCAACATAGCCATTTTAAGACCTCTGCTCATGAACAGTGTCACTGTGATTTTCTTAATGTGTCCCATACATTGATTTCGCACCGACTGCACCATTGTAAGCTACATGGCGGAAACACATTTTTGGTGAGATGTGAAAAATGACAGCTGTACTGCTCATAAGGAGGTGTGGTAAAATGGCAATGTTGAAAATTTGGAGTGAAAATATTGAATTTTGCAAACTTCTGTCGCTACGTAGGAACTGTGCTAGACTGGCTCGTAAGGTAATTTTTAAGAATTTTTAACCAAATTTTCAACATAGCCATTTTAAGGCCTCTGCTCATGAACAGTGTCACTGTGATTTTCTTAATGTGTCCCGTACATTGATTTTATACACCGACTGCTCCATTGTGTGCTACATGGGCGGAAACACATTTTGGGTGAGATGTGAAAATGACAGCTGTACTACTCATAAGAAGGTGTGGCAAAATGGCAATGTTGAAAATCTGGAGTGAAAATATTGAAAATTCGCGAACTTCGGCGTGCATAGGAACTGCATAGCGCCACGCTCGTAAAACAGTCATTTTAGGAATTTTTCCACCAAATTTTCAAAATAGGCTTTTGAGAGCCCACCTTATGAACACTGGCAGTGTCGTTTCGTTAATTGTTCCAGAAAGGTGATTTCGCGCGGTGGCTGCAAAATCACCCGTCCGGACCAGTAACGCCATGACAGTACATGATTTCATGAGGAGGGGTCCCAAAACCCCATGTAGAAAATTTGTTGCAAAAATTCCAAAATAGCCTGAGATATGCAACAAAGTTGAAAAACCCTATCTATCCATTATACAGCTTACGGCATTTCCTCAGTTCGGCGGTCGGCTTTGAAGAGTGCAGGCGTGTTCCCGGTCCACGAAGATCGTCGCGCGGACTCCAGAGGTAAGTATGGGGTGAGGAGTGTGGGGAGGCGAGAGTGCCGCAGTGGGTGGAGTGCGGGTTGTGGGGGGGAGACTGCGTTGGACCGTTTTTTCTTTACAGTTTTTTTTAAATGATGCGGGCGTTTGCCACGCTGGTGGAGCTCCAGCATGGCAGAAGGATGGCTGGGCGTGAGCCGACGGGGATTGGGCACCCCCATCGGCCATGGTGAGTTTGTTGCCACGCTGGGTGGGCTCCCAGCGTGGCACCCTGTACGGGGAGACAGTGGAGCCGGCGGGGATTGGGCACCCCATCAGCGACAACATGGAGGAGAAACAGTGGAGCCGACGGGGGGTGGGCACCTATCGGCCTATAACATGATTTTGCCACGCTGGGGTGGGCTTCCAGCGTGGCACCTGGATACATTGGGGGGCGATGGAGCCCGGCGGGGGATTGGGCACCCCGTCGGCCGTACAGTGAGGAGGAAGGCGCGAGCACGCAGTGCATGCGCGCGCCGCGGTGTGTGTGTGGGGGAGAGTTCTGCCACCAAGCGGAGCTTCCTTCAACTGTATGCCACTGCATTTTCAGCTTGTCATAGACAGCTGCAGCAGTGATTGTGGAACTGGGGCCATGCCTGCAAACGCACTGACTGCATTGGAAGATGGGCTGACACACCTCCGAAAACTTGGATGATGGCACTATGTTTCTTGTACATGCGTGCAAGCAGCATAAAATGATGTTTCTGGTGCATTACACAGTTAATCACGCTTTCGGAAGTTCTCAAATTTTTAATATTTGCACTCCAGATTTTCAACATTGCCATTTTACCACACCTCCTTATGAGCAGTACAGCTGTCATTTTCACATCTTCCCCAAAATGTGTTTCTGCATGAAGCATAAATGGCGCAGTCGGTGTGCAAAATCAATGTATGGGACACATTAAGAAAATCACACTGACACTGTTCATGAGCAGAGGTCTTCAAATGGCTGTGTTGAAAATTTGGTGAAACAATTCCCAAAAATGACTGTTTTAGGAGCTACGATGCACAGTTCCTATGCACACTCGCAAGTTTGCGAATTTTAATATTTGCCGCCAGATTTTCAACATTGCCATTTTATTACACTTCCTTATGAGCAGTACAGCTGCCATTTTCACATCTTGCCCAAAATTTGTTTCCGTACATGTAGCGCACAATGGTGCGAAAGCAATGTTTGGGGACAGATTAATAAAATCACAGTTACACTGTTCATGAGCAGAGGTCTTAAAATGGCTGTGTTGAAAATTTGGTGGCAAAAGAACATAAAATGACTGTGTTACAAGTGAACATTACGCAGTTTCCATGCGCCTCATAAGTTCATGAATTTGTAATATTTTCAGTCCAGATTTTCACAGTGGCATTTTTCCACACTTCCTTATGAACAGTACAGCTGTCATTTTCACAACATGGCGAAATGTGTTTCACACTTTCAGCGCGAAATCATGCGTGGTCGCTGTGGGAAATCATTGTTCGGGACAGATAAAGAAAATCACAGTGACACTGCTCATGATCGGAGGTCCCAAAATGCCTGAGTTGACAATTTGCTGTAAAAATCCCCAAACTAATAACATTCCGGTTGTCGTTGCACAGTTTCTATACACACTCGTGACTTCACCAGTTTTTTTTATATTTTCATTGCAGATTTTCAACATTGCCATTTTCACCTCCCATGAACAGTACAGCTGTCATTTTCACATCCTGTTTGGAATGTGTTTTGCACCTGTGGTGCTAAATGCCGTAGTCGCTGTGCAAAAGCAGCTTTCGCTAACAAACTGATATTGCCACTGCTCATGAGGTGGGGTCACAAAAAACCATGTTGAAAACTTGGAGTGAAAATACCAATGAATGCCTGAGGCGTTAGGGTTTCCGACCATAGCCTCACCCCCAATGAGAATGACAGGCATCAGGGGTGTGACTTAGGATTCTGCTTGATAATGCTCATACCATTCCACACCCTGCAGCCAGTGAGAGCATCGAGGTGTGCCTTGGACTCTTCGCCCCAAAGTTCACACCATTCTCCTATACCGCACCCATCTCACCATATTCCCTGATGGAATGGGGTGCGATAAGGGCCAAAGACTCCAAGGCACACCGCGACACTTGTCGGTGTCTTCAGGGTAGCTATGGGTGAAATGGCGTGGCCGTTATGCCTGATGACCCAAAGGCACACCCCAATGCCTGTCAGTCTCTGCAGGGTGGTGGTGGGGTTGGCTTCAGTTCAGTACTTCACTGCCATTCCTATTATGCAGCTCTGTAACTCTACACTACCAATGCCAATGCCTGCAAGCAAACATTCAGCATTGACAAATGCTTGTTCTTTTCTCAGCAGAAGTTTCACTTGTGGTCTGCTGCAGAGTGAACTTCACTGTATTGAGACCAGATCGTGCTTTCTCTTCTCACTGGTAGAGAATGAGTGTGAAAGCACATCTATAGAAGTGCCATAATAGCTGGGCATGACATCATACACAATTATGATGGCATTTCAGCGAACATATTATCCATGCATTAAAGGGGGTCACCAGTTATTATAAAATAAATTACTATTATTACTGCTAATATTGACTTGATTTTGCCAAAGTCAACTTTATTTATTTATTTAAGGAGAGTTACCAGGAAAGACATACTGAGCCGTAAAGCTCGTTTCCAGATGTGTCCTGGGAAAGGGGATAAATACATACTAACAAGTAAAACACGCAGTAATATGATAAAAGACACAGCAATGTACAGTAACAAACATAATGCAACAGCATACTTAATAACAATACAAATTGATTACATCAGGAGTGTGCAGTACCAGGCACTCCCAGGCTGATTAATGGGAAAAGGATAAAGGGAAGGGGACTTTCCTAAAGTTAGGAACTGCAGATGTTCTGTAAACTGAGGATACGTGAACTTATTGTGTTTATCTTGGGGTCGAGAGAATCTCCCCCTCCAACCACAAAAAGTCTGGTACAACTGATATCTATGAACTACTGTATTGGTTTTACTCTTTTTTTTTCTTTATTTGCTGTATTTTTCCTCCTCAATGGACTGGCCCCCATCATCCCTACCCTGTCATCCACCTCATTGAGACCTTCCTGATCCAGATTTATGCCCTGGATTAACCCCTAGGGTAGGGCCTCTGGGAGGGTTCCCATCCTCCTGTTGGACAGTGGGATACAGCCCGGGACATTTCCAGCTCAGGGTTATACCCTGGATTGCCCCCAAAGGGTGCTCTTCCTCCCATTGGAAGGCGGGATATGGCTCCAGTGGTGCCATGGGTTAGTGGTGTAGGACCTACTGTGCGAGGTGGGAGGCATGCTTACATGGTCCAAGTTTTTGGTTTTCTCCCAGGAGGCAGGATGTGCAATGACATCAGGGGCACATATGCCAATGTCTGCTGCACTTCCAGCAATTACATGCACTGGCTGTCAAACCTTTGGTCTCCACCAGAGGTTGGACAAGTGCTGGGAGCTTCCCAACCCCCAGAGGTGGAGAGTAGTCCATGGAACACTCGAGCCTTCTTCCCCTGGCTGACCCTCAGACACCCAGGCTTGTTCCAAATCTGGGTCATCAGCTCTTGATTTTGGGAAGTCACAATGGTGTAGGAGGATTGGATTTAACAAGTACATTGATCAATTTACTTGTTTGATGTCTGTTAATCCTTAGTGAGCCACCCTCTCTAGTGTGGTATCCTGTTCCTGAACCCAACTCATATTCTCTTTTGGGACCAAGTGTGCTTGACCTACTTGTTTTGATGTTCATTTTGGTATACAAACCAAGAACTTTGGTGTAGAATGCTGAAATGCTGTTGCCAACCCTTTATTTCATTTTTATTTGTTAAACATGTTAACTCATGGAAAATGTCATCAATGTCATGCCATGTTGCACCTTAAAACTGTTGGTTGTGGGGCTTTTGAGGTCAGAACTCCATTACTTTGGAATGTCCTTCCGATTGGTATAAGAGAGGCTGATCGGTGAATAGCTTTAAATCTGCCTTGAAAATATGGTTATTCTCTCTGATTGGATAGTATTGGATTGGATGTTGGAGTCTAGCATACTGCTACATATTACATATCTCTGGCTAGCAGTATAGCCTAGGGGTTAGAGCAATGAGCCATAAATGAGCTTGGTACATCCAGAAGATCAGGGTTTTATTTCCACAACCTCCACTTTGTACTGTGTGACTCTTAGCAAGTCATATAACCTTCCTGTGCTCCCGGATATACCTGAAATGAGCTGGGGACATGTGTATCTTTTCTGGCCAATAATTGTAAAACAATTTATGTCTTCATCCAGCAGTTCCAGACTAATAAAAGCTCTACATGTAACTCCTGTCCTTATGGATTGGCTAAGTCATGGCAGTACATACTGCGTTCACTGGGGTTTAGAGAGTCTGTCCTTGGGCAGCTATCCCTTAGCTCATACTTGTAAGATAATGACTGTTTATAGGTGATTACATATCGAAATCCAATGTTTTTTTTTTCTGTTACCTCCCAATGATGCACATACTTGTATAATTGGGCGTCATGATTGTTGATGCTAATTTACTGTGCTACAGTACTCCGTCATGCTTGCCTTACTGACAAATATCTAAAGCACTTAAAATCAACAGAACATGCTATCCTTACCACAGTTTTAATTCAGATTCTTTACTCATCTGGAAGCCCAGCTCGGACATTTAATACATAGTCAGAATGTGGCTTTATTATTTGTAGCCCTGGTTGCCACATGCTACTCCCTACCGGAAGGGAAATCGACAACTGCATGGACGGCTTCCTTTGTGTTTCCATTTTGCAAAACTGTATAAAATCAGAATTATATAAAATAATATATAAGCAACTGATAAACTCAATACTTTTTACACACGCTCAGTATGTAATATTATAATAAACCACTTGACCTTCAGTCTCGTGGTTAATGTGGTATCAAACACCTCAGGTGTGTAAAATGTCTTGTTATACACTGTGCGCATACATATTCTGTATTTAATTTCCAGTGATGCAGTGTCTGTTTGCAAGAAGGCCCTTTTCATAGGACATGCCTTGGGGTGCTGCCTCTTGGGAAATGTAGATGGTACAGTGCCATTCTGCAATTCCTGTCCTCTGCTGAGGGAGTGATGTCTCTATTACAAACTCTGCGACTGCATTTGCTTTCATGGCGAAACAATCTTACATGATTATGGGGACTGGCTCAAAACTTCATTTAACAGTAGTTCCTAAATTTACCTTTTAGCCTTCAGTGCATCCCTTAATACCATCTCTTCCTGTGTCTCACATTAGGCAGTTATAAACGAGGCAGATCAACTTCAAGATGCAGAAAGCAAGAACAAGTTTATAAGGGAACAGTCCTGGGGCTGGAAAGGCCCCACAGGGGCTGTAGACAGATGCCCTCTTGTCACCTGAGATCTAACTCCCATATGATTCCCACCAAGGATTTTTGTATCTCCCTCCACCCTTCCCAGAATGCCCCATGTGAGAGCCAGACCCTGTCATAGGGTAAAACATATGCTACTAACAGACCCACATTTGGTAGGGTGGGGTCACACACCACTTTTTCTTGATAGATTATCTTGGTGTTGGCATCACAGTGTACTCTATGTTTAACTGGGTTTACAATGCATAAGACTATTCTAAGATGAGAAAGTAGGTCAGGGAGTATTTTGATTATTGATCCTGAGCTTAACCATGCTGGCTTAAATGGAAGAATAAAGCGATGTAAGTATAGCTGTAATTCAGAGAGGTCACGTGAATGCCTATATGTATGTTCAAGGATGTACCAGTTGAGTTATGAGATGCACCAATGACTCTGTATTTATCTCATGTTTACAGAAGTCAAGGAAGGATGGCCCAATTGGAGGGTGCTATCGAAATCCTCCTCTGGAATGCAGAGTGGTGGAGAAGATGAGCCTGATGAGGAATCCCATACCCCACTTCCACCTCGAATGAAAATTATTGAGAATGACCCAATACAGGAAGACATGGTATGTGAAATTGCTTTGCAAACTTGGGATGGGTGGTGGTGGTGGGGTGACCTGTCTAAAATACTTCTTCCACATCAAATGGCTACAATCTGGCCCCAGGTGCTCCTCTTGGCATTTTTGTGAGGGTTTGTGTGACAGGTTTCCATTCTGCTGAGTGAAGAGTGAAGTTCTGATGCCTTATATTTCTTTCAAACCTTTGTATTGACAAGGGACTTTAATATGCTTTCTTACTTCAGGAAACAGACCTGCTCGAGGCTAAAATTCAGTGATTGATTTGGTTTTATTCAATTTGTGTCCTTCTGGGCAAATGCACCAGGCGCCAGCACACTCAAAGTCAAGCTAGCATGCAGTACATCCACCAGGCAATACTAACAGAAACAGAAATGGTTAATAACTGTATAGTGCTAAACACAAACATATATCAGACTTTTAGTTCAGAATAAATAAGTTGACATACTTAGTCCTTTTCACTTTGTCAGACTATAGAAAATCACCTGTCATCAAAAATGATGAAAGTGCTGGAATGTAGTTACAGTATCAAAATTGCTGTTACTTAGGACTGTAATGAGAAGTGGGCCCTCCATGATCCCACAGTTCTTACATGCATAGTTATAAAGATGGCACTGGACAGAAAAACACTAAATGTTCAAGGAGTCTGCCCTGTTGTTCCTACCTGAATTCCTCAATCCTCTTGGAGCTCCTTGAGCTGCCACCCTGTCTTTGCTTCTAATTACCCTTTACCGCATCCCATTGAACCCTGAACCCTTGACCCTGAGGTAGTTTATTTTGAACTATGGTTATATGAGATAGTTTAGTTTCGAACCCTGAGATTGTTCTAGCATTAATCCTGTTACAGGGTACTACCCACCACTGTCTATGTAAACCAGTATTTCCTGAAGTACTTTTGAAAATCTCCTCCCCACTAGTTTGAGGTTTTGACTCCTGGTGGTTGCATTACTCCTTAGTTTAAACACTCAGACAGGATAGTCAAGAAAGATGTCTGGAAACACTTTTCACAGAAAGAGTGGTGGACAAGTGCAACAAGCTACCAGAAGAAGTGGTAAGGGCCAAATCAGTGAGCATTTTTCAAGGGGGTGGGGTGGGGTTGGGACAGCCATATGGGCTTACTCAGTGAAGGACGGCATAACCTAATGGATGGCATGGCCACTAGGACCAGAACAGAGTAGTCAGGTAGGGTGGGCTGACTGGAATGGACTGGTAGACCTTTATCTAACATCAGGTGTCTGTGTATTTATGTTAAATCTGAGGAGTCCACACTGTTGTGCTGCTATGTGTATTTGTATGTTTCTAGCCTGTCCCCTCTTTTGTCCTCTAGTGAAAACACGTGTAGGCTGTCTGATCTTTCCTGATGGGTCTCTCCTTGCTGCCCCTGGTTGTTGCCCATGTTCAGTAGTTCTTATCCATTCCTTATACTTTTTTACAATTAGAGTTCTAAATCCTGAACACAGCCCTCCAGTCATGGCTAATATAATGACCTGTATTGCAGCAATATCACCTCTTTGTTTCAGCTAGTGAAACCCTGCCTGATACCTCCCAGCATCCTGTAAGTTATCCTATATTCTGTCCACAATAACAAGAGCATTTTCAAACTGCTGTTTATGATAACCTCTAGGTTCCTTTCCTCTTTTGAATGCCCTACCGTAACCCCATTCATGCTGTATACTGTCTGCAGATTTTTGCTACCACTGTGCATCACTTTACATTTTTGGCATTGAAGTTTAATTGCCATTTTCTGTTCTACTGCTCAAGCTTGACTGCATCTCTTCTACTTCTTATCCCTAATCGTTGTCTGCTCTCTCACTTGTGTCGTGTGTGAACAGACTTAGTGTACCTTGTAATCTCACCTGAATGTCATTGGCATACATGTTGAATAGTACCTGTTCCCAGAACTGATGTCTGGGACACTCAGACCTTCCTGACATCAAGAAGTTATCATTTACCAACACTGTAGATGTTGAGCATAACCATGGGTTTCCGATGGAGGTTCACACCACCATTTCAGGTTTATACCACCATTTCCTCATACCTTACCTGATGTTAAGCAAATCCTGTCCTGAGCTTTTTCAGATAAGAGAAGGATTAGTAGAGCTTTTGCTTGAAAGTAGCACACTAGCAAACATCGGCACAAATGATGGTGCCACTTATGTAAATGTCTCTCTAATGCAAACTGCTCTTATCATAGGGTGTGGAAAAAGCCACCCTTTATTTTCTGTAAATGGGCTTAATAGAACTGTTCGAGCATACTTCCTGCTCTTTGGGAAAGAAAGAGCCATGAATGCATGCCGTGCACCCCTCATTGTTTATTAGTGTCAGCGGTGGGTGAAATGATACCTATTTTGATTAAGGATCAGCAAACATTTGGACTAGCTCATATTTCAACAGTAAAAGAGTTGAGAAGGATATACATAGTTAGATTAAGTATCGGCAAATGTATGGACTAGTTCAAATGTCAACAGTAAAAGAGTTGAAAAGGTTCTTGCTTAAGCTCCTTTCAAACTATTTCTATACAATGAATATGTAGCTGTATGCTAGTCATCTAGTTTTCTGATGGGCCTTTCAGTTCCATTTTGAAGTGGAGGTTGAGTTTGAAACTTTTGAGCGAGGCCAATGATTTTTAGTTCCCTCCCTCTTCTTTTCACCTTTCGGTTCCCCTGTCTCCCACCCTGATGATGGTGTTGTTAAAGCCACATTCTTCCTTTGGCCAAGAGGGTAGATGACCATTCTCCTTCACAGCTAATGCAAATGTTACTCCTGGTCAAGCTGCAGGGTGGGGAGGGCAGATGTTAGGCCCTCCCCCTGCAAGCCAAACAGCATGCATTTGTGATGCATCCACCCTAGATGCTCCAGTGTAGGAATTCAGGGGCTTGCATGCTAATGCTGGCTCCTGTGTAGCAGAACAACACACTGCTTCTGTACCTCTGGGACAGCTCTAATGAGTCAGAGTTGGTATATTTTAGACACATACAACATTAGTGGAGATAAAGAAACACAAACAACATAGATACATAGATGTTGACAGCAGATAAGTGCCTATGGCCCACCTAGTCTGTCCATTTGCATATAACTATGCATCTTCAAGCTTCCCTAGGACTAGGTTGTCCCTTCCTCTGACCACCAGGATGTGCCCTTATGCCTATCCCATGCTTTCTTAAATCATGTAATTTTTTCTGCCCCCACTGCCTCCTCCGCGCAGGGCATTCCATTTGTCTACCACCCTCTCTGTGAAGACGTACTTCCTCAAATTCCTTTGACCTCCCTCCCTTTAGTTTCATCTCATGTCCGCTAGTCCTGGAGCACCTTTTTCTATGGAAAATTGTGTTTTCCTGCACCTTGTTTCTCCCGTGAGGTACTTAAATGTCTTAATCATATCCCTCTTTCTCTCCTCCTCTTCAGGAGTACATATTTAGGTCTTTCAGCATGTCCTTGTAGGTTTTGTAATGTAATCCTTCCACCATTTTGGATGCCCTCCTCTGAACTGTCTCCACCGTCTATGTCTTTACATAGGTAAGGTCAAGTGATATTTTGTATGTAACTTAAAATATATCATGCTATCACTGGTTAGTGATGTCACACTCAGAAGATATCACTAGTTAGAGGTCACCTCGCACCTACTCATTAACCAGTTATGCTAAGCATTTTATGGCATTTACTCTTGCCAAAGATGATTAAAAATGTTGAAATGCTGCTTGGGCTTTGACTGTACATAAAGTGCAACCCAGTGTTGTATACAGTATATCCAAAAAGTGCTGGTTTAGTAAAATATATGTAAACTATCTTCATAGGTTGTACTTGACCTCACCCATGGCTTTGCCATTTATGAGGTCAGAGGTCAATATAACTAATTAAGATTTGTGTTTATTTAGTTTGATAATTGGATGAGTGCACTGGTGCTGAGCGCCTTTTCCAGGCAGAACCCGGGTACAGAAGAGTACATAACAAAACAGTGAAACAGATATAAATGGGGAATTTGGGTGTGGGCAGGACAGTAGTGCCGTTGGTAGGTAACTGACTGGGTGGCAGGACACAGAGGGTGGTGGTAAATGGCTGTCACTTCACATAGGGAAGAGTGACCAGTGGGGTACCACAGGGATCAGTGCTGGGACTGGTCCTATTCAACATCTTCATCAGTGACATTGCACAGTACCTAGAAGGCAGAATTTCCCTGTTCAGCTGATGACACAAACCTCTGTAACAGAGTGGACACACCAGAGGGTGTAGACAGAATGAGAAGGGACCTGCAGAAACTTGAAGAATGGTCAGGGGTTTGGCAGTTGAAATTCAATGCAAAGAAGAGCAAGAGAATACATATGGGGCACAAAACCCTGGCACAATATATCACTTGGGGGTGAGGATATAGCATGCACCAAGCAGGAAAGGGATCTTGGGGTTATCATCTCTGATGACCTCAAGGTAGGAAACAGTGTGACAAGGCAGCAGGTAAAGCAAATAGGATGCTGGGGTGCATAGGCAGGGCATCACCAGCAGGAAAAGGGAGGTCATAATTCCGTTATACAAGACACTAGTGAGGCCTCACCCTAGAGTACAGTGTACAGTTCTGGAGACCATACCCACGTAAGGCACATAGACAGGGTAGAGAAGGTTCAGAGGAGGGCAACAAAGACGGTGCATGGATTGCATCACAAGTCCTATGAAGACAGGTTGAAGGAACTGAACATGTACTCCCTGGAGGAGAGGAGGAGAGAGGGATATGATAGAAACATACAAGTATCTTACAGGAGGCACAGGGTGCAGGAAACACTATTTTTAAGCAAAAAGATGTTCCAGGACTAGAGGGCATGGGATGAAGTTGGAGGAGGGACGTTTCAGAGGAAACATGAGGAAGAATTTCTTCACAGAGCAGGTGGTGGACAAGTGGAACACCCTGCCAGAGGAAGTGGTGGGGGCTGAAACAGTCACAGGATTTAAGAATGCATGGGATAGACATAAAGGAATTTTGGAGGTCAGGGTGAGGGCAACAGACTTCTAGGAAAACATAAATTAAACTTACAAGCTCAAATGGGCAGACTGAGTGGGCTGTAGGCCCTTATCTGCTGACACTGTCTGTGTATCTTAAGTATCATAATACAAAGTGAAGTGACGTGATGCAAAAGTAAGGCATTTAGATAGCACATTAAGTCAACAGTGTTTTGTAAGTCATGCAAAGCAGGTGCAGAAATTAGTCCCATGGAGACATATTTTTAGCTTGGCAGTGGATATTTTAAGGGAAGGGACAGCTCTGATAATGAAAGGGAATGATGCTTCTTTGTATCAGAAAGAGTTCTGGCCCATGCCCATGTGCATGAATGATACTTTCAATAGATTGTTTGCAGAGGAACGAGAAAAAGGGTAGTCTATGTATGTGAATAGCTTGGATAGACTTTGGGAGCACTTCCACATGGAATTTTGTGCCTGAAATGTGCTAGAGTTAACAGGGCTCCGGTTTTCGTTGGAACCAACCTTAGAGTTGGTGCAGTGATGGGGCTGTGGGCCTACGAGGATGAAAATTTGGCAGCCTTGTGGGTTAAGACTCTTTCTTTGCATGGACTGTGAGGAGAACATTATCCATAACGGTGCAGCCAACTTAGTCAGAGGAAGTATACAGCTTTGGGTGATTCTGACTTCAGTGTTGAATGCCAGGTACTTTACAATACAATAGAGTAGACCCACCTTTGATGAACAGTTCTTACGGTGTTGGTCATATGAGTGGTGGGAATCAATGGTAACACCAAGGTATTTAAATTCATTAATTACTTCAGTTTCACACCATCTAAGGTTGAGATAGTGAAGTCTTGGGAAAACATTCTGACCTTCGGGATGACCTAGGTAACACAGCTTTAATTTTAGGGTGTTTGGGACCAATTTCTCATTTGTGAATCACTGTTGAATGGAATGGAAGTTGTGCCCAAGGTCTTCGCTGATAGTGTCTTTCCCCATGCACAAAGATGACTGCGTTGTCTGCATGCAAAGGGTCTTGGAATATTTCTGACATCTTTTAATAATCCAGCGCTTATATAGTTGGTGTAAACTACTCAGATTTCCCAGTCAAAATACACTTGAAGTTTCTATTTTCAGAGTTAGAACTTTTTTTAACATTCCAGTTTCACACTCTAGAGGGATGAGGTATGACTGCTATGTATTTATTTTATGATATCCTAGTAACTGAAAGCAGAGGGCTGACAACATATATATGTATACTGCAAATGCATATCTTTACAGTGTGGTTTCTCTTGAAAATGATACACTGGGTAGGTCTGCCAGCAAATAATATTTTTAAAGTGTACCACTGAAGTGCCCTTTAAAATGAGACGATAAACTCTTTGTGAAGGAACATGAGATGAATGGAGAAAAAGATCAGGCAGCCACTTGTCACTCAGCACTACTGTGTTTGGCTGTCAGGGCTGTTTTGTAAACTGGACCAAACAGGCATGTAACTGTTAGTAGCAGACCTTGTACTCCCTCGTTTGTAGTGTCACTCAGCAATTCTTCATAGGGGCTTTTTATCCTGTGGTTCTCTCAGACTTTATAATAATTACGTTTTGATCACCACTTTCAGGCCACTGTTTTTACCAGACCACTTAATCTATGCTTTTCTTATTTAATTTTTTGTTCCAGTGTTATCTCTACACCCAGTGGCAGTGGAGCTTATGGAAAAGTGTGGGGGAGGGTGGGGAGGTCAGCTCAGAGCTGTGTAGGACAAGAGATGGAGCAATGCAACATTGCAACCTAGGGCACAGCAAAACTTATTCCTTCTTGAATATGCATCAATCAACTTATTTATTTTATATAATTCTGATTAATCCACAATCGATTATGACTACTCCTTGGTCTGTTCACAGAAATCTATGGATCACTTGTTATTACCACAGCACAACAGGGGCAGAACATTAAGAGTTAAGCTAGCTTTGAGAAGGAAAAGGAAGCCCAAATAACTAAATAGTGCAGCCCACACAATAGGAAAACAAAATGTAATATAAAGATTTTCTCAAAAGTACAGTATACTTTGTTGCCTGTATTCTCTTTGCACATTAAGTACAAAAGGTTTAAAACAGTTTGCCTCTTGTCCTCAGAGAATGTCCACCAGACTCATTGCTCTTAAAATAATACTGCTCCAGCTGACATCAAATTGAGAGTGTCAGAAAGCACTTGCTGACCCCTAGCTACAAAAGTGAGTGGTCTGCTGACCCTGGCTCTGTCTATGCCTCTCTGTTGCTCTCAACCTTTTCTTAACCCAAGTATTGGGAAGCTATAGTAGGAAAAGAGCCAATGTGGGAAATGTTATGTGTTATTACATTATGGAGCTAGAAGCTTAGTGGTTCATGCTTGCCTCTGGGAACAGAAGACCGGAAGGCTGGGATTCTTGTCCCCACCAGGAACTTGAGCTAATACTCCAAACTGACACTATAGTGCAGCATTAGGGGTGCTGCACTGTTGACCCACTGTCACTTATTGTGAGAGTGGATGATTTTCACCTGTGTCCTGGGAACATTCCCTGTTAGTTAAACAGGTCTCTGTAACCCACCACCTAAGAAGCACCTGGAAATCAGCCATCACAGCTTAGTGTACCTTTCCTGGTCACAAAATTAAAAACAAACAACTTGTGGAAACAGGTACTTTTCATTACATCTTCAGTTGAATGAGTACCAGGGGTTATGTACCAATGTGGACAGTGAGGCAGTGTGATCTAGTAAAACAGCAGCTTGGGAATTGGGAGTTTGAACATTTAAACCCTTTTAGAGCCAAATATTCTGTGTGACCTTGAGCAAGTCACCACCTCTTGGTGCTCCAGTCCTCCCCAGCTGCAGGAAAGGGTAGAAGCAGGACCTCATTAGAAATCAGATGTTGCATCTCAGTTGGGCTATCATAGGAAAATAAACTACAAAATATATAATACATGGTAGTGTAGGCTGGATCCAGAGAGAAAACATTGGACTGGCCTTGCTGGGGGTACTTGTATTTGGTTTTCACCTCTTCTAAAGAAAAACTTCCAATTAAAAGACCTTGTCTTGTGTAGCACACCAGCATCCAGAAACCTGCTGTAATATTTGTGGCTTCTGAAGGAACTCATGACAGTGGTGCCAAGACTCCAGTGCAAGTCCCATGCTGGGTGTATATCCAAAACCAAAGGTACACGCAAGAAACAGCTTTGCTATCCACAAGACCACTTGCTGTATTTGAGCACAACACACCATGTTATTAAACTAAGCAGTTTTGCATTTAGCCTTTTTCTGCTGTCCCACATTTTTGTTCCTGGCTACAAGTAGTGTACCTTCAGTTTTGAGTATTCTTGGCACAAAATTCCAGGTTTGTACCCTGGATCACTGGTAGTAGCTGGGATCTCCAATATGTCTGTTCTGGCCTTGACAATGAATGCCCTGGCATCATATTATTACTATTCCTGTTTGATCTTTGTACCTGCTTATAATCCAGTAATTCACTGTTGAAGCTAGTCACCACTGGCTGAAATGCAAAGCTTCAGAGATGTTTTGTGTTCAGTTGAGACTCCTCAGGTACAGTACCCCTGAGGGTTACAAAATATAAGTAAGGTTAACATTCCAGCTGGTAAAGAGATATACTGGTTTCCATCACCAGAATCACTGTGGACATTAGCAGAACTCAGTTACACAAAATTCTCCCACATCTGAATTTTGGGACCTTTCATTTAAATATAGGATTGGTTACAGGCTCTTGTTAGTTAAGAGGGGTGTTCATATACCATATATATAAAGTTGTCGTAACATATAGAAATGAATATTTGAAAACAGCCCCACGGACTTATATGAGGTGTGTCCCCACGCTCTCTCTGGTTAGGCATCACAGAACATTCGAGTGCAGGGATGGAACAGCAGACAACGAAGTGGAAGGGATTGACTAGCCACTTCTTGGCCAAATTTACAATCTCTTCCCTCCTGATGGGGACAGTACTATAAATTATAAAACCTATAGCAAGAAGCTCACACAGAGACCAGGTAGTGAAAGGTATGTTTAAAAGTTACACTGGTGACAAAACTAGAATCTTGATGATTCCGTTTAAGTGCTGGGGCACTAACCTCCTTCATAAAGTAAAGAAAAGTCTGTTTTTGCCCAGTGACCTCTCTAAAAATAACTAGTACAAAAGGTGGTTTAGTAATTGTAGCCCTGATTAATTACGGTTTTAGTGCATTGCCATTCATATACAGTATTTTACCCATGAGTATGCACTAATAAAGGTTTGTCATCTGATCTGAGATGTTACAGGAGGAAAGCATCCGGGGACCATACCTCGCTGTGCTAATTCCTAGCGTACATCATGGAGGGTTACTGGGTGGTTTCACAGTAGTAAAGTTTGTTTGCACTCAGTCTTCCCCAAAGCCTGTACGCTAACTAACATTCCTGCTTGCTTTCCTTTAACAGAATTCTGACAGCTCTTTTTTTCTCTTTTATTCCTGTTGACGCCCTGCTAACCTGCTTTTCCTTCACACACCTGTGCCTTGCAGTCTTCTTCTTTGCTAGCGGCTCACCAGAGCTTAGCAGATGTCCCTAGCACTGCGGATCTTGTCAGTGCAATAGAAAAGTTGGTCAAAAGTAAGCTGGTAAGTACTGTAAGGAGTTTCCAGCGCATCAAGTTATACCTGAGCCAGCCACATGGAGACTAATAAAATAGCTTGCATATTGCTTTGTTTTCATCCAGCAGGTTGCCTGTCTATTTAGATCAGATTTGGATGTGATTTATGACTTCCTAAGTGCCTTTAGGCCTCAGAAACGCCTGCTCTATGTCTGTTCCAGTGTTGAAGTTTACTGCTAAATAAAGTTCAGTTTCTATGAACTTGGCAAGAAGTAGGTTTGCCACCTTTAGACAAGATGAATACCAGATACTAAACAACAGGTCAGACTCTGCCCCTAGCCCCACCCTTTTTATGACTGTTACATTCATCACTCCTGCTCCAAAGCCGTCTATCATGTCAGAGAAGACTTTAGCAGTATTAGGAAATAATTTTTATACTGTTACATAGCCTCCTTTTATCCTTTCCACATCAGTCCTATATTTTTTATGTTTTGATCAGTTTCTGATAAATAATTATCTAGGTTTATGATGCCCTCAAATCTGCATTGGGTTCCCTAAACCTCAGCAGTTACTGCTCTTTCTTTAATATTTCAAGACATTCCATGATATCAGTAACACTATTCTGTGCTATAACATTCATGTGAATAGACCAGAATGGTGTAACTGATGTCATGGAACGTCCAGTTAGTATACAGAAAAGTGAATCAGTTTCTGAGGTCTTTTTCCTGTCCTGACAAATACAGTAAAACTAGATTATTAATTTAACACACAAGCTCTCAAACATATACAGGTATATAGGACAGACACAAAAGAAAAACAGGAGTGTATATAGGGATATGACATGGCCTGACTGAAGATATCGTATTTGTCTTTATGAGAGGCTAATTTTATGATAGCTCACAAGTGGCAAAGTCACGATTGAGATATTGTAATATCACTGGCCTTGAATGAAGATAAATATGATATCTTCAGTCAGACCATGTCATATTCTGTTTATACAGACATATGTTTTGGTATAAACATGATTGGGAATGTGTAAAAAAAAAAGTGCTTGTGACTTTGAAATATGTGATTAACTTTCATCTTCTTTTACAGCTACTTGGGAGTGCTTACTGAGATTTACTACTATTACAGTTACAGTACTTGCTTGGGAGTGCTTACTAGATTTACTACTACTTCTGTTTAACTCATTGAGCCTCATAGCTAGATAGTGTTACATTATGGCCAGTAGGTAGTGAAAAGATTTGATATAAAATTCTTCTGTTTTGCTGATTGTAAAAAAAATCTAAAGGTATCTATAAATGACTCTCCACTCATTTTGTAGACATTGTTGTGCAGAACAACTTTCATGCTCACAGTACCATGCTACAATTGTTTGTTTTAAAGTTATTTGCATTTGCCAAAGTGAAAATAAAATAGAATTTTTGCTGATTATAAAGAGAATAATGGATGGCTCACTGGGCATTACTGGTGAGTAATACCATAGAGGTTCTGGACACGTAGGAACCTAGAGCTGAAGCCCGTGAGGTTTGTGTCCAGAACCTCTAGATGGTTTCTCACCAGTAATGCCCAGTGAGCTATCCTTTATTTTTAATATATGGATTTGAGTTGGTGGGTTCTCTGTGTTATTTTGTTATGGATTGGATCCTAACCAACTGCAGCACTTACTGACACTGTCTTGCTCTGTCCCCCACACATAACAAATACGCACACCGTGCGATTAATGCAAGCAGTTTGTTTTACTTAACTCTTACCTTTGCTTTTTGTTTGTTGTCATTCTAGGGGAAATACAGGATCAACCAGATAAATCCTTTTTGAATAAAAAAAATGAGGAGGTATCATGAACGCCATACACTCTCACTAAGCGAGTCTGCCACCATGTTTTCAGAACTCTTTAGGATGCCCACAGACATAAAACGGCCAATGACAAGCTGCGGTTTAAATTTCTATGCTTGATTGACGCTTGGCAGCATCAGTGATTTGGATAATCGTGCGCTTGTGCTGTAAAGGTTTTGTGATAATAGTATTGTTCATAGCTCTGAACGATACTATTATGGCTGTGAACCATACTATTATCACTTCAGAACAGTGCTATTATCACTTTTCAGAGCACTATATTACGGGAAAATTTTGTATGCTTTAGTATGGTATTATTTTCACAATCCGTATGTTAAAAATAATTTAAATGGTATCTATAAACATAAAACTCGCATTTTAAAGATATTTTTGTGCTGAACAACTTTCTTGCTCACAGTGCCATGCTGCTGTGTTTCATTTTAGAGTTATTTGGTTTTGTTGATCAAAAATGAAAAAAAAACTGAATTTTCTGCCATTTTCACTGATTCTACTTCACTGACTTCAGTGCTGCACTTGCTGTTGTGATGTCATCTGCACTCTGATTGGTTCAGTATGCTTTGTGACATACCTTACTTTGCAAGATGATATAGTAAGTTAATACTCGGCAGCAGTGCATTTTGTCTTTAGTCTGCGGTGCCGATCATGCAGACTCAGCTGATCGCTACCAGTAGACTAAGCACAAAATGCACTGTTTGCAATCAAGTGAACTTGCTTTACTAAGTGCCGACATAGATGGTCCCCTGTGGCTCCAGCCCATCACCCCCGTCATCACAGGGCTGGCCACGGGGGACAGTAGGAGAGTCAGTTCAGCAGCATGGTGGGTGGAGGGATGCAGGATCAACCAGGTAAAAAGTAAGCAATCAATATGTCACACCATAAAAGAATGATTTCTTTTCAGTGATTTGCCCAATTGGAACCTCTAGGTCCTCTTGGGAGCATCTTCTTACAAGTGAGGTCTGCGTTTGCCCAAACTAAGCTTCATATAGCAGTGCCCCATATCTCTATCCTTACCTGCTTTCTGGCCTTTTCCCCTTCCCTCCATTTGCGGGCCCCTGATCCTCTTTTCTGACTCTGTTCTCCTCTCATCCAGCACCCCTCTACCTCCGTTTCCTTAATCCCTCAACACCTGCCCTGAACAGTGGGTCTAAGAGCATATCTCCCCCGCATTCGCCATCCTCTCCTGCCTCTCCAGCTTCTCTTCCCTCCTCCTTTGGCCTTTCCATTCATATCGAGGCCCCTCCTCTCCTCCCTTCGCCTCTCTCCTCCTGCACTACCCTCCCTTTCTTACTCCCCTTCTCCCTCCCTCCCCTCACACTATTTTTGCTCTCCCAACTCCCTTTACTCCCTTCCCTCTCCTCCCCTTTATTGCTACTGTTCCCCATTATTCCCTTCATTTTTTTTTTCTTTTCTTTTTCAGTATTTACTGTAAAGGAAAATGCTAAATTCCATGCCCTGTTTCTTAATTGTACCACCTATTTTGTGAGAATTTACTACTACCAGTACTTATGGCACTTGATTCCGAAGACACAAGCAATGATTGTCTGCAACATTTTGTAATTTTAGCACTTACTCAGTGTTTTCCTCTGTATGTTTTGCTAAATGTTTCGTTTGTTTACTTCCTCTGATGCAGAACCTTTGAAAAAGAGCCTGGTCTCACAAGTGTATTCCTAGTACCGAAATAAATTAAAAAATAAATTAATAAATAAACAGTATTAAGGCAGGGAGCTGAGGATTCGCTTTTGTAGATTCAGCCACCTCCTTCCCAAACAAAACCCCATGCCATTCTCAAGGTAATCATCTACCACTAGGCGAATATCAAACCTGAACTGCTGTTTGCCACGGTTAAAACCAGATTTTACACAGCATACCTTACTGTATATCCTGTGGCACAGGTTAATGGAACATGATACTTGAGTGCACTGAAACTGTCACTGATTGGTAAAGCTTCTACCAAGTATGTAGCTATTAAGATGATAATACTGACTATGTTTATTTCGATGAGCAGCTTTAATACTTTTGCAGTACTACTCCTTTCTTCTGATGTATTTATTTTCCTGGACCAGAGGAGCTAGAAGTGGATTTATGTCCTGTTGCATTACAGCTGTGCCTTTTCAGCCTTCCCTGTGCTTATAAGGAACATGCAGCTAAAATACCAACTAAACGCTTATAGTAACTAGTACCACAATTTAACGGAATAATAAATACCTCCAATAAATAATAAATAAATTAGTTAACAGATTTAACTTAGAAAGTAGGCTTCCTGAAACATGTAGAATTTCATAGCTCTCTGGAAGGACCTTCACTAATCCAGCAGAGTGAATATGGGGTGGCAGAGAATTCTAAAATATGGGCACAGCCACCCCAAAAGCCATGTACCTGGAAGGTTTGACTCTACTTCCCTCCTGTAAATTTTTTTTTTTTTTTGGTGTTTGCTGCAGTTTTGAGTATGTATATATATTTTTATTTATTTAGTGTTTGTTGACTGGGTAGGGTGCACTAGCCATGGCAATGACTATTTTCAGGCACGACCGGGGAGGTCACAGAACAATACATAAGAGAAACAAGAGTAGCAATGTAGACAATAAAATAATTCCATACTTGCACAATAGGAATACAGTGCAATGTAGACAATAAAACAATCCATACTTGTACAATAGGAATACAGTGCAGGCAGGGAAAACTACAGGTAATAACTGAGTGTAATAGCAATGTCTAAAGAAGATATAATAAGCAATACAATAAACAGGGCTGAAAGGCAACACAGAAGGACAAATCTGGTAGGATAATACAATGATGACTGTAATACTATAAATAGTCAAAGCAGGAAGGATACTGGAGGGTAGGGAAGTAGGTAGGAGATTTTGAAGATAGGAAAGGGATAGGTAGATGGATTGGGAAGTTAAAGCAAGACAGGAGAAGCGGACCAGGAGAAAATGGAAAGATAGGGCAGAAAGGTGATAAGGGAAAAGAGCTGAGCATAATTTTGGCAAGATTCTGGTGTGGGTGCAGTATATTGGGGGGTGCATGGGGAAAAGCCCCCATACTGTTCTGGGCTGTTTCTCCATGGCACTGTGTTGCTTGTGCAGTTTTCTACCGTGTGATTCTCTCTGTGCTGTTTTGACCATAAACCAATAAAGCGTACAGTAGTAATCCAGGCGGGATGTGACAAAAGCATGTATTATTATATCTAGGTCCCCAGTGCATGATGCGGTTTGATCTGGGAGATATTATAGAGATGGAAAAGCCACTATGGATGACTGCCAGCATGTGATGTTCAAGTGTCAACTTCCAGTCATAGTGACCCCGATTTCTAACTGTGTCTGCAGTTAACAGTGAGATGCCATTTAAAGATGGCAGCAGACCATCACACCTTATCATACCCAACCCACAGGAACCCAGTTCCAATCATTACCACAGTCTTTCTTAAGTTAAGACTCGCCAATTGGAAGCCATCCAGTTCCTGATTCCTGTAATAGCGCACAGCACAGGGCTTGGATCAACCTTTGTCTGGTGAGCAAGACGGGTATAGTTGAATTTCATCCGTATAAACCCCTACCACCTTATGAACAGGGCTTCTAGTTCTCCATGACACTTTAGTCATGATTTCTATGGCTGTCAGACTTCTGTGGTAGTATGTTAATTCATGTGGCATGAATTATATGTTTCTGTGGCAGAATGCAGTACTGCTACTGGTTAAAATAAGTGATGTCCTGAATGACCTCACCTGCTACATATTTGGGAGTGGCTACAGGATAATCAAGGTCGGAAGGAAGGCCAAGCACTTTGGAAAAATTATATTTTGAAAGAAAAATCACCCAGAGAAATTAATTCCATGGCATGGTGCAAGTTCTGCAGAAAATTCCATAACCATGGAATCACAGAATACCGGGTCCTCTGCTTATGACCTGACCCAGTGGGGAGCATCTACTTAGCATACAGCAAAGGAGCCATGATCAAGCCTTGAGACACACTACAGTAAATCACAGCTGTTCCAGAGATGGACTTTCTTAGAACTACCTGCTGTGCTCTACTGGTAGGACTCAAACCAGTGTGGACCAGTGCCAGCGAGTCCCATTTAGTGTCTCAGGTGATCCAAAAGCTTCTCATGATCCAACTTGTCAAACACCAATGAGTGATGAAGAAGAACGAGATGGATCATTACCATCTGTCACTCCTGGTGAGGAGATCACTGAACACCTTGAAGAGAGTGGTCTCCATGCTGTGGCAAGGTTGAAAACCCTCACTGGAGAGGCTGATAGATGTTACATTTTCCAGGTGTGCCTGCAGCTGGTCGCCACCACCTTCTCAATTAGCTAAATAAAGAAACGCAAATTGATTATTTGAGAAAAACAAAGGTTCCACATCTGTAAACAGCAGAATTTTGATGTAAAATGAGTTGTCTTTCCAGAGGAAGCCAATTGAATAACACCTGGAAATATGAGGAAATGAGGCAAAAGAAAGACTGTGTTATACTTAAAGATTGCTGGGTCATTCCAGGAACACTGCCTCCTGAGATGACCTAGTGGCCTTTATGAGTAAATGAATGAGACAATAAAGCTCAGCTTAGGAAAGGATACAGCTATGAGTTTGACTTTACGTAGGGTCTTTCATATGCACTGTATCCCAAAGTGCTTTTGGTTATGTAGAGTCACAGCAGATTTAAGTGCATGCGGAAGTAAAATGAGAGACATTAAGCTCAGTACAGGAGAGAGATAGGCAGTTAGGCATAGGTAGTTTGAGTGAATTGCTCAAGGTCACACACAGCGAGTTGTGGTGGTAGGATTCAGACCTGGGTCTCTAGGTTCATAGCTCAGCTCTCTAACCACTAGGCTACACTGCCTCAGTGATTCCCAGTGAACACAAAGAACAGGGATTTCTGCCTCGACATGCCAATAGAGAACTAAGGGCTTGAGTCACAGACATGGCTGAGATACACACCAAAGGTGTGCTTCCAGACCAAGGACTCTGCGCTTGCTGAGTGCTATATGTGGTGGCATACACAAGCCCCAGCTCCACTTCATGCATGAAACAGAATGCTGAGCATCTGGGGCATGTCAGGGTGTGGAGCAGGGCTTGACACCTGGCATCCAGTTGGATTCTTGGGTCAGCTCAAAGTGGATCCCCTGCTCTGGGCAGGGCAGGGGATGTGGAATATGACAGTCTTCCAAGAACTTCCGTATACTGTACTTAAGGACCTTTATTGTCTTCATTTAAGACCCCAGTCCTCCTTGCAAAATAAGATTGTAGGGCTTAGGATAGATAGCACCAGGGTAAAAAGTGCCTTAAGAAGGTCCAGGGAGGGCCAGGGAAGACTTATATAGAGGCAGGTAGCTGTTACTGCAGGGTCCCCTTATGTAATGGCCCTGCCCTTTACACCCCTCTCTGTCATGCATATTGTTGTAGAAATCACACAGAAGCAAGTCTCACCCGAAGTCTGCCCCAACTCGTCACCCTGTGTAGCAGTGTGGATCAGTTCAGGGTGTAGGCCTCTTCAGGGGGCATATTGGAGGTTGTGGGTGCATGGAGGTCGCCTTATTTGCAGATCCACAGCCTCCCTATGTGGTTATGATATTTACATGGTTTATAATTTCTTATTTTTATTTGATTTATTAGAAAGTGGACTGATTCATAGCAAACTATTTTTAGCCTTGCTTAGTTAGCTACTTTGTCAGTAGCTTAAACCACAAAGCATAAAACTGCCCTTATCAGAGCACATCCTATCTCGATTACTAATACACCAAACTGTGCAGTGAATTCTTTACTGCTTAAAGAATGTCACTTTATGGCCTCTCCCTGAGGGGTTAGCCTACATTCTTCTTATTTTGTTCATACCTGAGGCATTTCTAAACTGCTCAGACCGGTGCTTCTCGTAAAGACCACAAGAGAATAGAAAGTGTCTGGAAGGAGTCGATGACGGATGCTGCACACCTTGAAAGTCAGACATTGAATAATTAGAAACAATTCTGGCATTCACTTTCAGTTTCTAAGGTGCAGTGATCTGGGGACTAGGCTGGCTCTATCAAGATTACCAGCTTTTCAGTTTAGTGCTGGAGCTTCTTGATTCTGATGGTAGATACAGAATAGCAGAAGGCATATTTGGTAGCTTGTCTTGTTTTGGAAGATAGAGGTCATTAAACAAGTACAGGGAAGTGCTGTCTTGTGACACAGCAGCCCATTTTCGGTGTGACCTACTGAGCAGCTTTGTTCGGAGTTAGACCACACTGAAGGTTAAAAACATATTAGCAGCAAGCAAGCAGCACTGGGAGTTCAAGGTTAAACTACCATCAGACAGCAGACATGGATTTGTGCATCCTTCTGGTGGATTTCAAGATTATGCTGATGAAATTCATAATCACTAATTGTGCAGCCACATAGCTCTCCAGGATGTCCTCATTTTTTTTTTTAATATTTTTTAGTAACATTTAGTCCTTACAAAATATGATGCCTGGCCCTGCCGACCGGTGGCACTGAGGACTGAGGCACTGGACAACTTACCTCACGGGGAGGAGAGGGGTTAAGCGGCCAAAGGTGGTTCTCCCACTCCTGGGGTGGTTGTCTGCCTCCTGTAGTTCTGCTCCCATTGGGTGGGAATCCGATGGGAAGGCGTGGCGGGGAGGAGGCGGTTCGTTGTGCCTGGGGTGGGGCGGAAAGGGCCAAGTTGATACTGCATGCGTGTGCATTTTAGCCCAAATTGTGGCTTGTCGGTATGTATAAAAATATATTAACCCTCCCCACAAAACCGCCACAACTAATCTATAATTCTGCGACTAATAGGGTCGCTATTCAGGGTTGACAATCACAGAGTGGTGGAAATTTGGAACTCACTCCCAAGTAATATAGTTTGTTTTTTAATTTTATTTTTATGTATTTATTCATTCTCGGATTACAATAGGAAAGGTAGGAAGGGCAGCCATGGGACTTGTCAAGCTGGTGTGTGAGGGGTAGGGGCAGGGGAGAGGTGGACAAGGGGTAACCAGGGTCTTGTCATAGTGCTAAAAGGGGGGTATCCTTGGAATTATAAAGGTAACAGCAGAGATACAGGGTTATCCAGTTGTGAGGAGAAGAGCGAATGCTACTAGATGGGAGTCTCAGGTGAAGCAGTCACAAGAACTGTTGGTTGTGAGATGTTGGCATAACTTTAATTTGAATGGTCCCAATTTAGGCAGGATAGTTATATTACTGTGAAGAGTATTAAACCAGTGAGGTGCTCTGTAGGCAAATGAGCATTGCCCTGGGCTATCTGGCATCTAGAACATGGAATGATAGTAGTTCAAGCTTTGCATATGCTGTGAACTACAATGGGGGCTTAGCGGGTTTGCAGTGCCTGGTGGCAGGAGGCCAAGAAGTGCTTTATTGGCTAAAAACAGATTTGGTATTGGATCCTCTTGAAGAGCTGTAGCTAGTCAGTCTCAGCGTAAAGATCACAGGTGTGGGTGAAACATATGGACCCGTGAGTAGTCTGCATGCCTTGTTCAGAGCAGTGGATATCGTGCACAATGAAGACATGGGGCTGCTCCATAGATTACAAGACCATAGTCTACAATGGATATGACAGAACTATATACAGCAAGTCGAGGCCATAGTCTTCAATGGATATGATGGAATTCGAATAAATATAAACATTTAAGAAAGGGCAGAAAATATTTTTAAGTAAAACAAATATAACAAGATATTACTGCTGAAAAGTGTGTGTATGTGTGTGTCGGGGGGTTCTCCATAGGTAACAAGCCTTCTGTCCTATTTTTCATATGCTCATACATTCATTAACTAAGTCACTGTATACAGAGTAAAAGAGTAAAATTCCAGTCGCTGTAAGACTTGTGTTCACTAAATGCTGTAGGTGAAAAGAGTAATTTACTAAACAGTTAAACTGCACTTTCATTTGTGTAGCATTTAGTGGGTTACTATTTTGTCACAGGGCCTGCTACCCTCTGTGACTCACAAGGCCGTCATATTTTACACACAGATGGACATAACTTGTATGGGTTGGGTTTCAGCTGAAACGGCTTCAGATTGCTACCTTAAAAGAGAATAGCATTAAATCTTTGTCATGTTCTTCTTGTAAAAGTTCAGTTTTCATGTATTGAATTTCATTCTGTTATTGTTCAGTCTTTACTGACTATTTTGTATAATCAATGGAGGGGAGGTTGAGTTGCACACTAGTAGTCAGCACCTATTTAGAATTATTTCCTTTTAAATCACTGTGTTCTATAGAATAAGAACACAGATGCACTGTGACAACAGTGAGGCTATTTGCATGTAACCAGTGACTGTTGCCGATTATGCTTCGTCATCTGGGGACCCATTGTGCAATGCAGGCAGAATTACGGTAACGCTGCCGCAGCACAGCGATGAAGCGTAATCACTGACACCTGCCATTACATGTAAATAGGCTCAGTGTAATGTCTTAGCAAGGATATGAACTGCATCACGAGTCTAGAAATGATACTGACTGCCACAGCATAATACGGAAACTCCCACTGAATTTACTAAAAGGCCACTGAAGGAGGAACCAGAGCAGACTGTGAATGAGCACAACCTCTACAGAAAACACAGGCTTGCCAAGTGCGTGGCAGTTCTCATTTACCAAGTGTCATGGTCACCCATTTTGCCGAGATCCCTGGCACTGACATTATTTTGGTGTAAGCAATCTTATATTTCTAACACATATGCTGGATCTTCTCATGGCTGCATTTCTACTACCTTTAGATGGACAGTCCTGGCATGGCGAAGGTACGTAGGGTATTCACACTGGGAAAGTCAGATATCTCCCATGTGTGTATACTAGAACTTCCATTTTGGAAACACATCTATAAAGAGACATGTCTGCCCTGTCTCCTTGGACCACTGTGCCGCAGTATGACTATGCAAGCCGTTCCAGCTTTAGGTGTTCTGCTGTATACTGCAGTAGTGAAGCCGTGTGGTCCAGGGTCAGAGCAGTAAAGATGACGTCGAAGACCAGGAGGCTGAGTACCACCACATCCACTGACTCACTGTGTGACCCTCAACTCATTACTTAACCTTGTAAAGAATGCAAAGGATGAACTCCACTCAATCAAAATGTTCTCAAAGCTCTGTTTTTTAGCTTCAGTCCACACTTTACTTGGGCGACGGTTTCCTGGCTTCCGCCACCTTAGGGCCCTCCAAACTATATGTTGGATACCGTGTAACTCAACACAAATATGCATTACTATGATATAATAACTTAAATCTTCCAACCACACATATACAATAACAGTATTCTCACCACAAGAGTACCAAGAGTGTACCTATATACCTTTACATGGATTGGTTGATTTTTGTGGATGACCAAGAATATTGCCTTTTACTGCAACTTTGTGGCATCCTGAACCCCAGGTACTTCAAGTTACTTAACCTCCCAGTGAGTCAGACCTGTAGGAGTTAGCAATAAGAGTATAACCAGGGTTACATTAATCATGTGTTAGTCACCCTGTAGGGGTGTAATGTGGCACAAAGGCAAAGCTGAGTGCCACATTACCGCATGGGGTGATTAGCATATGATTAATGTTACTCCTGGGACTACTTATTGCTTTTATAGCAATAGTAACTCACAATTCTTGTCATTTATGGTTATTTTCATGTTTCTACTTTGCTGTTGCTTTTAAATACTCCTTCCACAGGCTGCCCTGCCAGTGTAGTGGTAGAGCTCCTGCTTGCAGCACAGATGGCCCGAGGTCAAGTGACCTCAGGAGTATGAGGGTTATCCATGGGGGGGATCGAGCATCCCAAGGACTGCTCTCCTCCTCCAGGGAGGGAAGGTATCAGTGGCGGTGTCAGCTTGGCCTCTAGCAGTGACTGGGGGTAGGCAAACCGATGCTACGCTATGTTGGGGGGAGAGTGGAGACGGATGACGCCTGATGTGCTACACATGGGAGCACATGCAGCACCGCTGTTGGTACCATTGCATGTCTCTTCCTCCATGCCAGGGGAAAAGAAATGAAAAAAACTGTTGACCAGTAGGATGACATTAGTCTCCTGCTGGCCCCGCACTCCAGCTATCTGGGGAATGTCTGGGACAAGGTAAGTCCCAGAGGATGCCAGGGTGACAGGGCTGGGGGGACCAAAGGATGGGGGCCAGTCTGCATGGGGGACCATAAAGAAAAAAAAAAAGTCTTTCTATGGATTTTGGTTATGAGTTGACAATGGAAACCTGCTGGAATGGAGCACACCCATTCTGCACATTCTGTTCATGTTCATTTAGTTTCAGCATTGTGTCTTGTCCTTACACATCTTGATAACAAAAATAAATACATTGAAGCGCTTTTATTTCCCGTCTCACTCCTGGCATACTGATAATTCTCTCAGTAGTGCACTGTCCACTCATTGCGGTGTTTTGCCATGACAACACTACCCTTCTGTGTGATTGTTGTGACAGCTTGCAGTTCTACTACGATAAGTAACGCCTAGTGCACCGTTAATGATGATAGTAGCAGTTGTCATGGCAGTGGCTGAGAGCACTAAGCAAAAAGCCATGTTGCCATGATAATACCCTTCAAATACAGGAATACAGGGACTGTAGCTATTCAAAGGAGGTTGCTGTAGCAGTGTTTTTGTTTTACTTGCCAATTTTGGGCAAAGGGGAGGCTAAAAGCCTATATTACCAGATGTAGGATGAATCATAAATCAGAAATGAGTGCTATTGTTGCATCTTCAAGTACCAAAATCAGTTGATCTGTTTCCTGGCTTGTGCACGTGATGACAGCATTGGCGAGGAGTGGATACTGAAGCAAAATGTAATTAACATTCTAGGATAGACTACGCCTGGAGACAGTGGAGTAGGTGACGAGGCTGTACATGACTATTAACTAAGAATTATTGTATGGTAAGGCTGCTGCTCTCAGCCAATCAAATTTAAGTATTCAAACCTCCATTGCAATAATACAGGACAGCTGAGCCATGGAGAGTTGGGGCCTGATCTTTAAAGTGCTTGCTGGAAGTGGAGAGGCAGACCCTTTGTCATTCTCACTGCAGTGGTGATTTTCCCCCTGGTTTTGTCCCTGTTACCTCCCTCTTCTTAAGAATGTTCTTTCCCTGTAAGTTCAGTACATTGATGGTGTCAGCTGCCATGATTCCGCGTATCTCATCATGCTGATGGTATTTGACTGGAGGCCACCTCCCTTCCCATCAGTTTCCGTTTATCAGCAATTTGCCGTAATGTGACGTTGAGACACCTACCAACCTTTGTGATTCCTGGAAGATTTTGATGTCATCTGGGTGGCTGGCCAAGGTGGTGAAGGGGAGGATTCTCTCCCAGTCACACCCTCTCCTCGTCACAGTTCTTGTACCATTTTGTGGGGTGGCACGGGGAGTTGGGTGTCATTTGTGTGCATGTAGGAGGCCATTTTTTCTTTGTCCGGGCTGGCAGGGTAGGGATTGGGGCAGGATTTGGTGTTGCTGAGTGAGTGAGAGAGGAGATATTTTATTATTTTTCCTAGGCTGGGAAGGGAGATTGGATACTGCTGAGTGGGTAGGGAGGGCTTTCAATGTGATACTGGTTTGGGCTGTTAGGAGAAGGATGTGATAGGGTGCTACGAGAGATTGGGGGACTTATTCTTTAAGACCTGTGAGTCTTTTTAAAATTTACTTTGCCTTTAAATTCTTGGCAAAGTGCATGTGTGTGCAAAGTTTGGCACTTTGCTAACAATTTGGCTGCAAAGTAAACTTAAGACCACTCCCAGCAGCAAGTCTCCCATGCTTTACTGTTTGAGTTCCGTCTCAGGCTCTCCAGACTAGAGGTGTGCAGAAGCGGTTCTGATTAAAACTTGAGTGGTTTGGCAGGAACAAAGTTCAAGGCGAACCTTCCAGTTCAACTGAAAATAGATAAGAACTTTCTTTTCAGAAAAACTTTTAAGGGGCACTGTCAACCCTTTTTGCATGATATTATTTCTAGTTGAAACCCGTATTTGATGATTGCTTGCCTTTTCTCAAATATATTGATATTGTTGGTTGTTTTGTCAGCTTCCTATCTGAGTAGATCTGAAATGCATGCCAATAATGTAATAATACTCAAACTTGTTTTGTTTCTAATCCTTGATCTACTCTTCTTTCATACTTCCTGACCATTAGGAACCCCCACACAGTGCAACCACCCATGATTCAATAGCCTCCTTTATTTTGACTGCATCATAAGTGGCTAGGATGTGTTTTTTTTTTTGAGGGGGCTATTCCTAAGTCCAGAAAAGATGCACTGGGTGTTGATCAAGGAATGTAAGCATACGCCGCTTTGTGTGGTATCACTAGTATGGCAAGCAGTCTGTTTTTCACTTTAGAAAGAAAAAGGAATCTGAATCAAACTATCAGGTACGTTAGCAATCTTTAGAGTGTGACCAGTCATTAAATGTGTTTTTAAACTAAAGACACTTTGAGGCCTAAGGGGTTGACAGTGACCTTTAATCTTCCTACCACTGCCCACCTTCCTGCACCTTTTGGGACACAAGCACCTGAGTATCCCCGATCACCAGTGGTTGATTTGGGGGTGGAGGGTGCTGATGGGCAGCACGCCTGTGGTCCTTTACTTTTTCCCAGACTAGCTCAGTCAACACCCTGTCCCCTGCAGTGCACCACTAAGTCAGCGCCTGCACAGTGCACTGAGGAACTGCATATTGCTGTCTACAAGACTGCACGTGTGGAGCTCAGAACTCCTCAGTGACATAGTGGAATGCTGCAGGAAAACAGGACACAGCTGAGCTGGCCCGAAAAACAAACAAAAATAAAATCCAAACAAAAAGAAGGAAAGGACTACTGGCTTGCTGCCTGTCAGGCCCTCCCCAGTCACGATTGGTGATTGAGGAGGTGCTGAGATGAAGATGCTTCAGGGCTCCTGCCCCAAAAGGTACAGGTGGGCAGAAGGATCTAAAAGTGTGTTTGGAGTGAGGGGAGAACAGCAGGAATTAGCTTTACATCTTAGTTATGGATGTGCCCAGTAAAGGCAGATTAGGTAGGGAGGGTCATCCAGAAAAGGTAGTTTGGTCTAGTGATTAGAACTGATCTGTGAATCCCAAGACCCAGACTTGAATCCACCACTGCCACATACTGTATGACCCCAAGCAACTCACATAACTGCCTTTTACTTTAACCTCTCTGTAATCTATCTGCTGTTGGAATCATTTACGTCAAACTGCAGCAGCATCCTCCCTCCTGCTCCAGGACTGTAAAGCATTTTGGACAGAGTTTGTAGCAATGCCGCCATAAAACTAAAGTTTATTTTAGTCAAGTCTCTACATTACCAGCGCTTTTGCTCAGAGCTTTGCAAACCACTTTGGGATACAGTGTGTATGTAAGTTGCTGTAAAGCCAGTAGTGTCCTCTTCCTTTGGGGACTGGGTCAGTGGAGAACTATTTTGAAATGTGTCTGGTAGGAGGGAGGGAGGGAGACTGTCAGGAAGCCAGATGTACTGTGGGAGGGTTGGGGGACACTTTGATATGAGGCATTTACCTATGAAGGAAAGTCTTGGTTATAATTACTAAGCAAAGAGTATTATCAGGGATGGTGTGGAAGTGAGAGTAGGCTGACATGAATCCAGAACCAGCACCTCCTGATTTTGCCCACTTGTTCTCCAGACTGATTAGTTCTGATGAGAAAAACTTGGCAAACCTAAACCAAGTCACTTGAAAGAATGACTAAACCAGATTTGACATGGATTTACAGTACTGTATGTAACCAAAAAATACATAATTCTTCTGTTGCAGCTTTAGAAAACAAACCTAACCCCTGAATTCCATCAAGGGTTTCAAGTGACATTATAAACAATGAAAACAAAGCACAGCAGAACTTTCTGATAGGGCTGTGGCATATTCCATGTATGCCACACCTGCCCTGTTTCTGAGTTTTCTTTTCTAAATTGCATTTGAAACTGTTCTGTTAACTTCTGTGGTGTTTTGAGATGAGCAGCAGTTCGGGATGGCTGAGCTGAACGATTCTTTTAAGTTTAGTATGTGTTTATTTATTTATTTATTTAATGAATCGAAAGACCTTTGAGCCAAGGGCTCTTTTACAGAGGTTCCACATCAAGTCACAAGAAGAACAAATTACAGTGGTTTCAATAAGTAGTACAACATGAGGAAAGTAATTACATCAACGAAAGAATAATATGGCAAGATAAATATGGTGTCAAGTGTAGCCAGTGGGCTTGTCTGAAGAGGGGTGGAAGGGATTACAAGGAGGGAAGGATAGGGAGCTAATTGGTGGGGAAAGGAGCAAAATAAGAGCAAGGAGGGAGCTGCCACAATGTAGCTTATGTAGGAAAAGACCCACAGCGGGTAGAGGGAGAGAACAACTTGCAGAAACAGTGGGGGAGGGAGGGGTAGAGGAAGAGGGGATGAGATAGGATGAAAAGAGGGCAGGGATGGGATAGGAAGGGATGAAGGAAGGAAGTGCCGTACGTGGAATAGCGCAGCAACAATGTAGGGCCTACAGGGGCAATGGGAAAGGAAGGAGGTCCCAGTGCATTTAACTGTCTGCAAAGATTCGTATAGCAGTCACAAGATGCTCTGGAAACTAGGAATTGATGCAGCTTCGGTTAAATGGTCCCAGGGTTGCAGTCATTGCAGTCTCAGGAGGAAGGAATTAAAGATGCATGTGGCGCTTGCGTGCATCAGTGCTTCATGTGTCACCACCTCCGTGTGTCCAGGTGGAATTGCTCAAACATGGTCAGGAGCGGCTTGGTGGCAGTGGCAGAGCGGTGTGGCAGTTGGGGGACAGGCATCTTGTCTACAGCTACAGAGGGAAAAAATAACTGGTAGAGAAGAACTGAGTGTACCAGTCAGGGAACATTGAAAACTGTGATGTAAGGAGACATAGTGCATCTCAGAAGAAGCAGTAAAGATTTTTTTTGTGTGTGGCAGGCTGTTAGCAATTAGCTGTTTAAATGTAAAAAAAAAAACTATCACATTTTGATAGCTGAGAAATTGAAAGTGTTTAGGGGTAGTTAGTATGCAAGTGAGCAGTAAGTTCTGAAAATAGAACCACGCTGCTTCTGCCGTCAGCTCCAGCCAGTGAGGATCTGCTATTGGTATATGTGGACCTGGGAGGAGAATATTTCAGGTTTTTCACTCTAGGTCCCCAGGAAGAAGAAATATCTGAGGTAGGTGCCCTTAAATATAGTCACTATTATGGCATAAATGTGTTTTCCTTTTAATAGAATGTTACGTGAATGATGCCTCTATTTTTACTTCAGAATGTTATGGAAACTACATAGAGCATTAAAATTCATTTTAAAATAAATAGCACTTAGGAGGTGACAGACAAGGGCTGTTCAAGTTAATTATATTATTTGGCTAATCGGATAACTCCAGACTAATACAGGGTCACATTAATCGCAGTGTAGAAAAACGAGTTGTGTCTGTTTAAAGTATTTACATGACCAATACTGTGCCATTTATGCAAAGGAAAACCTCTGCAGTTCCTACTTCCAAGTCAGCATTTTTCTTCAGCTAGTTCCTCAACTTGCTGCTCTGCACGCTACAGATCCCTGCACTGTCTATAGCTTTGCATTACAGCTACACCCAGGTCCCCTCCTGCTGAGTTGCTGTTCCTTGAGAGTGAAATGAATAGTAATTTCTTTTCCTGTTTTGGTCACGCCCACCAGTGTGCTAAGAAACAGTCTGCTTTTAGCTTCACTAATTACTCTTAAAGACTGGGAGCTGCCTATGATGTGGTGCAATACTGTACAGTTGCTGTCATAGAACTAACTACACAATAACAGGTACTGTTCTTACCCAGCAGAAATGAAGAAAAAGGCAGCCTAAGCAGTGCCAAGAGCCCCAACCTCAGGTCACTTCCACAAAGTCAGAGTTATAGTTAGCTGCAGCAGTCAGCACAGAAACAACTAAAAAGTATCTGCACTGGTTAAAGTAAATTGTAACACTAAAACTGGGAGCTTAAAGCTAGCGCTAACCTGCCCCAACGACAGTCTTGGCTCACAGAATGAGTACAGAAAACATTAAAAATGAGTCTGCTAAAATGTTTTCTGGGAATAATACAGTAGTTTATCAACTTACAGTTACACCACCACCACTCAGAATTCAAACTGACCAAAGTTTTCTACACAAACTTATTTGTTAAGTGGACTTAAAGCAGGAGTTGCTTGTGGTCTCTGTCTGCTGAGAACAGAGAGAGAAAGCAGCCAGAGCTTCCTTAAATCAAGGAGGTTATTTTCAGACTACACTGAACTGAATTATTACTTTTGGACCTGTGTAAGTAACTAGTATTGATTCTGTTTTTGAGGTTGACTTGTCTTACTTTTAACTTTAATTTTGCCAGGGAGGAACTGTAGTTAGGAGATATTTGCAGTCATTTGTGACTAGACCTGTTACTAACCTCTGTGAAATAGGTTACTGAAAGGAAGGAAGGCACTCCGGGTGGAGGGTCAGAGTTGTAGTTGATTGTTTCTGGACAGCATAGGTTTACTCCCACCCACCCCAAGCACATAACTTCCTTTAAGCAGGGGTTCTGACATCACTTCCCCAAAACTGCTAACAACATACACCTGTTCATATCCTTAAAGGCACAGCACACTGAATAGGGGTAGAGACACTCACAAGCTTAACACACTAAAACAAGAACAAAAGAAAACCATCTGTAACAGGAAGGGACACAGACATGTGGGAGTGGTGCAGTGTACTGGCTGTGGAGCAGCAGTCTTCGGGAGACATTCTGAAACTGCGTTGTTGCCATATTTGCAGGCACCTCTCTGGTCTGAGGGAGGAGGTTGCTCATCTCCATGCTGACCTGGTAATGATTCAGAAAACCTGCTCCCCAACCATGGACCACCCAGGCCACTGCCACTACCTCAGAGGTTGCCAAGAAAGAGGAGTGGTTGGACCATGGTGGGCTCAGAAGGTGAGGTGAGGTGGTGGAACAGGCATATCCCCCAGTTGTGCCTCTCCACAATTCATTGCTACTCTGGTGTGGTTTCCTTTATGGAGGCACCCACTGTGGAGATCAAGGAGGATGCGGGAACCTCCTCAGTGGAGACCCACAGGAGGGGGACAGGACCCCACAGGGAAGAAAACAACTCCTGGTGGGGGACTCGATTGTTAGGGGAGAACTGGGGAGGTAGGAAAGGGAAGTAAGGTGCCTGCCCGGTGCCATGGCTTGGAGGGACAGGAAACGAATCTCAGGATTGTGGAGCAGCTGCAAGGGGGAGTGAGCTGGATGTCATTATCCACCTAGGGACAAATGACCTGGCTGAGAATGGGATCAGAGCAGTGCAACAGGTGTTTGTGGAGTTGGGGAGGGCCTTGGGCAAGTAGCACACACGGTAATTTACTCGGAAGTGCTGCCTCTCTATGGCATGGATGAGGCTAGGTACTCCGCACCATGGGATTCAATGACTGGTTGAAAACTGGTGCAGAGCTCAGGGATTTGGCTTCATTGGGGACTGGGGCTCCACCTGGAGGATGCAGGCCTATACAGGTGCAATAGTCTGCATCTATCTTGGGAGGAACCAGGATCCCAGGTGATAGGTTTAAATGCTTCATTAACAAGCATTTAAACTAGCCAAGGGAGGCACTGAAAAGGAGCAGGGAAATCCTAGCCCCCAAAAAAAATCAGGGTAGTTAGTGAGGTAAACACCAAGATAGAGCAGTCGATAGTGATAAGGGCAGGGTAAATGGAGAAAAAGACAAAGGCAGTAAGGACAGGGATGCAAAAAGAAAAAGCCAGAAAAATGGAGGGTAATGAGTACCAGTGCCCGTAGTCTAGGTAAAAAGCTCCACGAAATGGTGGCCTTGATGGAAGAGGGATGCCTGGATATCGTGGCAGTCACAGAAACATGGTACACAGAGAAGCATGACTGGGATGTCAACATACCAGGGTACACAATCTACAGGAGGACCAGGAGGGAAGAAGAAGAGGAGGAGGATTAGCTCATGTAAGGGAAGGATCAAAGCAACAGAACTAAAGGGGTAAACAGGGAGGAGGAGGCACTGTGGGTCACCCTGAGACTAGAAATGGCTCCACAATCTGCACAGTGGTTGTATGCAGACCCTCGCCTCAGGGAGAGGAAATGGACACGGGAATGACAGAAGGCATCCTTGGGATGGCAGAGAAAGGCGAGATATTGCTGATGGGGACCTGAATATGCAGATGTTAACTGGAGCACCTTGCTGCAGCCACATCCAAGAGCAGGACCATTCTCGATGTCCTACAGGGGCATGCCTCAGACAGCTAGTTTTGGAACCCACTTGGGAGGGAGCAATCTTAGACCTGGTACTCTCAAATGGGGATGGAGAGAGGATCTCTGATCTTGAAGTGAGCAGCCATCTGGGAACAAGCTACCACCAAACAGTGTGGTTCACAATGAACTTAGCTGTAGAGTCAAGCAACACAAAAGTGAAGGTACAGGATTTCAGGAGGGCTGATTTTGTCAAAATGGGAGAGTGCCTCAGAAAAGCACTAGCAAACAGGCAAGAAGGTGGGTGGAACAACAATGGGAAACATCAAAACAGCCATCACAGAGGCAACAAGCCTTGTGTGAAGCAAATAAACAAATCAAAACAAAAGAAGAAACCACTATGGTTCTCAAAAGAAGTGGTGGGAAAGGTAAGGAGACAAATATAGCATTCAGGAACTATAAGAAACACAGAAGGAGCAGGCTAGAGAACTGTACCAGTTAAAGTAGAAGGAAAGGAAGGCAGTCAGAATAGCAAAAGGCCCAAACTGAGGAAAGATAGCCAACTCGGTTAAGAAGGGGATAATACCTTTTATAGGTACATTAGGGAGCAAAGAAAGACGCAAGGCAGGGCTACTGAGGCTGAATAAAGAGGAAGGTAGTTGGGCAGAGAGCAGCAGTGAAAAGCAGGGATACTGAACGAATATTTCTGCTCAGTAGTCACAGTGGAAAAGCAGGGAAGAGACCTAATCCAGTCCAATAGAAGCACTCTGGATAGGAGGGTTGATATTAGTCCTTTCACGGAAGAAAGGGTTCTGAAAGAACTCTTAAGACTGAAGGTGGATAAAGCAATGTGGCCTGATGTATTCACCCCAGAATTCTAAAAGAACTAAGGGAAGAACTAGTAACACCAACTTTTAATAAATCATAGGAGGATGGTATGGTACCTGAGGACTGGAGAAGGGCAGATGTGATTCCCTCACAAAAGTGGGAGCAAGACAGAGACAGGAAACTACTGGACCTGTCAGTTTGACCTCAGGGTAGGGAAAAATGATGGAATCACTTGAAGGAAAGAATTGTTGAGTACCTAGAGGCGAGTGGGGCATAGGACCCAAGGCAGCATGGATTCCAGCAGGAAGGTCATGTCAGACAAATCTAATTGATTTCTTTGACTAGGTGACCAAAAGTAGTAGACCAGGAGGGCTGTGGACATGACCTACCTAGACTTTAGCAAGGCATTGGACACAATCCTGCACAAAAGATTAATAAACAAATTAGTCAGCCTGGGAGTGGGTCCAAGGGTGGTAGCCTGGGTAAACACTGGCTGGACAACAGGACATAGAAGGTAACTGTAAATGGAGTCCACAGTGAAGAAAGGAGGTTACTAGTGGGGTACCACAGGGTTCAGTACTGGGGACGGCCCTTTTAATGTCTTTATAAGTGACACTGTGGAGGGACTGGAGGGGAGGTATGTCTCTTTGCAGATGACACAAAGATCTCGCAACAGGATTGATATGCAAGGTGGGGTGAAAAGGATGAAAAGGACTTGGCAAGGTTTGAGGAACGGTCAAATGTATGGCAGCTTAGATTCAATGCAAAGAAGTGTAAAGTAATGCACCTGGGAAAACAAAACCCAGGGCAAGAGTACACAATGGGGGTGAGATACTGACAACGACAAAAAATGGAAAGGGACCTGGGGTAGTCATATCAGATGACCTAAAGGTGGGCCAGCAACTTGAGATGGCAGTAAGGAGGGTTGCGGGGATACTGGGATGCATAGGGAGAGGCATCACCAGTAGAAAACAGAAGTTCTAGGACATGGATATGTTGTTCATCCACACTCATTGGCAGTATCCTTGCCGCTTTAAATCTTGCCGGAAGGTCTTCAAGCTTGCTCCTCCCACCCACCCGGTGGTATAACCCTGCCCGCCCCCATGACGCCAGATCTTCCTCACCGCTTGGAAGCTCAGGTTCCCTCCTTAACGCCTGCGCTTGTGACTGGTTCCTATTTCTCCGCTTTGCGATTTAAAAATAATATTTTGCAAAAGACTTCAGCTTCGATCCCCAGCGGCTCGATGGATAAATCGACTCCCGGTTCGGAGATGCCCATGCGAACTAGAAGATGTCTCGACGGATCCACACTCCACGTGTGTCTACTGCTTAGGCCTTGAGCACTCCACCCGCAGGCTTGCGACTCTAGTGCTCATCTTTCCGCCCATGCCCCTCGAGCACGGCTGCCCGATTGCAACTGGGCCGTCCCCGAGAAGCGCTTCTCCGTGAAGTCCAAGGAGGCCCGGTTGGCGGTGTCCGCTGCGCGTGGCTTCAGCGGATCAGCTCGAGCGGATGGTCGCCTCGAAGAGGAGGCGGCGCTGGCCGATCTTCCGCCGCTGCATTTATCCCGCCTTCTGGGTTCTTCCCACACGGCTTCCTTTAAGGAGCTTTTGTCTGTCCCTTCCACTAAAGGAGAAGGGCTCACGCCTGCTGGACCTTTTTCTCGGTCCAAAAGAGGGACAAGGGTAAGTCCCTCCGTCGACGCCTCTTGGAGCGGGAAAGGTCCTTTCCCCGGGCCGCCGACCGTCCGGCTGTCGACCGCTCAGCTTCGCCACTGGCCTCACGGTGTCCCCTGGCCAGGTCAGTTGACCGAGACTCCCGATGAAGTCGAGATTTTTCTCGACCCATTGACGGGCTGTCGCCTTTAGCAGCCGAGATTCCTCTCCCGTTCCCCGGGAGGAGTTGAGGATCCTGTGGCTCGCTTGTCCTCCGTTCCGGAGCCTCGGATGGACCTTCCGGCGAAGGGAGTCGGTTCCGGCCGACACCTCCTGCACCGACCCGGAAATTCCGGGACTCTCGGTCTCGGTCTCGGACCTCTTCGCGGTCCAGCCGTTCCCACCGTCATAGGCGGTCTCGGTCTCGGCACCAGTAAGCGGCGTCGCCGCTCGTCCTCGTCCTCCTCCTCGGATGAGGGAGGCTCGGCGTAATTACGTCGACGATGCGAGGACCTTATGTTGCAACAGCTCCTCCTGGCCGAATAAGCCGACTCCGCGCCTTCCCCGCCATTAAGTGGTTGTCACCGAACGGCCGACACAACCCCCGACTTGTCCGAGGAGCTATACCCAGGCCGGTTGTTCGCCAAAACCAGCTGCTCCACCGATTGGTGGAACCTCCGCCTCCACAGCCACCATGGGGCTCCGACCAAGATTCTCGGTCGGCTAAGGGTTTACCCCATCGGCTGTCAGTTACCCTCACTCCCGACCGACCTCGGCAGGTGAAGGGTGGCTCAGGCCAGAGGCAGTTCTTCGAGGACTCTTCCGAGTCCGAAGATGATTCCTCCTTCTTCCAAGCGACTGGACTTGGAGTCTTCAGGAGGTCAGTCAATGGACGATAGCCCGTCGTCTTCCTAGGACTGCTTCGGCTCATCTCGGAGTCTACCGGATGGAGCTCGAACCCGCTTCCAAACGGGCCAGGTATCCTCACGGAGATTCTGGACCGAGGGATTCTCCGACGGAGGCCTTTCCGTGGCCGAGGCCATAGTGGGTCCAGCACTGGAACTTTGGCAGCGCCTGCTTCCTGCCCTGCGCTCGGCCAGGATGGCCAGGAAGTATGCGGTCCCTACCGGTTCCTTGTCCGGTTTGAACACCCTCTGCTGAGGGGTTGAGCACCGACAGCGCTGCGCCACGGCAACGCCAGGGATGTGGACAAACCTCCTGACAAGGAGTCCAAGAAATTGGACTATGTCGGGCGTAAAAGTCTACGCTTGCGTCCTCTCTCGGCTTCGCAGGCCAGTTCGGCCGCCCTCATGGCACATTTTTCTCATGCCCTGTTGGGCTCCCTGGATGAGGTCATCCTCATCTTCCCGCCGATCTGCAGACTACGGTTAAGCAGGTGCGGACCAGGGCAGGGCAGTGGCCAAACAGCAGCTCCAGACTGCTTTGGATGTGGGGACTCATGTGCCAGATCGGGTGGCGGCCGCAGTGGCTAGTAAGGTCAAGCGGGTTGGCTGAGGATATCCACCTTTACTGGATACCCAGCACAAGTTGGCGGATGTTCCTTTGGGGACTGACCTCTTCGCCCTGGGGTGGAAGGTCACCTGCAGAGGATCGAGAAGTCCAATGCCACCTTGGACTCGGTCTCTTCCGCTCAGAAGGACAAAGGCCATAACCACAGCCTAAGCCCTTTCGTCCTTCTGTGCCCCGGTTCGCCCGGCCCAGCAACGCCAGGGCCAGCAGGCTCGGCCCTGGCATCCCAAACCCAAGCCGCCGGCTTCCTCTAACAGGAGGCAGGGAGGAAAGGGCCCAGGAGGTCCCTCGGCCGGTCCCTCCTCCAAGCCTGCCCAGTGACGGGCTGAGGGGTGTCGCCCCATCCCCGTCCTTACCCCTGGTCCCCTGTGGAGGGCAGCTCCTTCCGTTCCGCCTGGTCCGCTGTTACCACGGACAGGTGGGTCTTGAGGTGGTGGGAAGAGGCCTGCCTCTGAATTGAGCAGGCACCACCCTTCAGAGCCGCCGCCTCGGGGCTTCGGGATCCCCAGCTCACTGGCGGCTCGTCGAGCCGACATCACCTCCTCCTCCAGAAGGAGGTGGTAAGAGGTGGTGGACCCTCCTTCAGACCCAGGGTTTGTGTCCAGGTACTTCCTGTTCCGAGCGGACGGGGCTGGCGCCCATTCTCCACTCTACACCTACCTAAACAAGTTCCTAAGGTCTCGAACCTTCAGGATGGTCACTCTGGCTCAGATAATACCATCCTTGGAACGCGGGCGTGGTTCTGCTCTCTGGACTTGCAGGACGCGTTTCACGTCCCTATCCGTCCGTCTCCACCAGAGATTCCTTCGCCTCGAAGGAAGGATCTCTCTTCGAGTTCCAAGCCATGCCCTTCGGCTTGTCTCCAGCTCCCAGGGTCTTCACCAAATGCATGGCAGTGGTGACAGCATTCTGCGGCGCCGAGGGTCCGGTGTACCTTACCTGGACGACTGGCTGATAGCAGCTCCTCCAGGAAGGAGGCGGAGTGGTCCAGAGATCTGGCCTCCAGGTCTGCTCAACTGGGCCTCCTTTCAACAGGCCAAGTCGGAACTCGAGCCAAGCAGGTGATTTATACCATCGGGCGAGCTCGACTCTCTCGAGCCAGAGCTGCTCCCGGCGGACAGGGCCGAGGTTCTTCCTCCTTGCCCGATCATTTCTGGTTGGGCACTGCGCCTGCCCGGACTTCCTGCGCCTCCTGGGTCTCATGGCGGCCTGTACCAGCGTGGTCGGCTGGGCCTCGGCTGGAACATGCGCCCCTTCAGTGGGGACTGGCCAGCCAGTGGTCACAACGCTGCATCCCTTGGACCAGCTTTAGGTCGGTGACACAGGGGATGTGGAATGCCTCCAGTGGTGGACCGTTCCAGATCATTTGCAGGAGGGCATCCTGCTCGTCCGCCCGAGCCGGCGGTCTCTCTGTCGACCGATGCCTCTCTGATGGGTTGGGGTGCCCATCTGGGGAACACTGGGCTCATGGCCTCTGGTCCCAGGGAGTCCGATGCCACATCAACCTGCTGGAGCTCCGGCGGTCCGCCTAGCTCTCACCGCCTTGCTCTGCTCTCCTCCGGGGTCAAGTGGTCCGAGTCCAGACGGACAATACCACCACCATGTACTATCTAAACCGCCAGGGCGGACGCTCCCATGCTTCTATGCAAGGAAGCTCTCCGTGATTTGGTCACTGCAGCGCAGCCTGGAGGCGGATCTCCTAGCCATTCACGTGGCAGGAGCCTCCAACACCCTGGCCGATGCCCTGAGCCGATAGGGGCTGCATCCCACGAGTGGTCTCTCCTGCCGGAGGTAGTACAGCATCTGTTCTCCCTTTGGGGCACACCTCAGGTGGACCTGTTTGCTCCACGGAGACGCGAGCTGAGTCTGTTCCATGCCCGCCCCTCAGCAGGGCTCGCTGCAGGGGATGCCTTCTCGAGGCAATGGACCCGGGCCTCTTTACGCCTTTCCCATTTCCCTTGATCCACAAGGTGCTTCTCAAGGCGAGGAGGGACAAGGCGCAGGTGATTCTGATAGCCCCAGACTGGCCTCGCCAGTTCTGGTACCCAGATCTCCTCAGTCTCAGCTCCAGGACTCCGCGGCAGTTCCAGCTCGCCGGACCTGCTCTCAGTCAATCAGGGAAGGTGTTCCATCCGACCTTCAATCCCTGCACCTGACGGCCTGGTTCCTGAGCCGGCTAGAGTTCCAGGCTTTGGGTCTTTCCGACGAGGTCCTCAATGTAGTTGAGGCGTCCGTAAGAGTCGACCAGAAAATGTTATGCTTCAAATGGAAAAGGTTTTCATTTGGTGTCAGGGCAAGGGCTTGGACCCTTCCTCCTGTTCCTTGGCAAGCATCTTGGACTATTTATGGTCCCTTTCTAGTCAAGGGCTTAGGTCGACGACCCTAAGGGTGCACCTGGCAGCCATCTCTGCTTACCGGGCGCGGGCCGGAAGCAGTCGGTGGCGCAGGAGAAGGTGGTCTGGCGCTTTTTCAAAGGCCTTGATCACATTTCTCCAGTGCGGGAACCCCACCTCCGTGGGATCTACTGCTGGTATGGCAAAGCTCATGGGCAAGCCATTCAACCTATGCACAGGTGTGCTCTCTCTCACCTGTCGTGGAAGACCGCCTTCTGGTGGCTATCACGTCAGCCAGAAGGATGGGAGAGCTCCAGGCGCTTCCATCGAGTCTCCTTACCTGGTCTTCCACAGGGACAAGGTTGTCCTGCGCCCCCACCGAAATTCCTTCCGAAGGTGGTGTCGGAGTTTCACCTTAACCAGGTGTTGACTCTGCGGTCTACCCCAATCACACCTCGGAGGTCGAATATAGGCTCCATACTGATATCCTAGAAGGGCGCCGCTTATTATAAGGAGCGACGGTTGAAATTCGGGGAGAGGTTCGCCAGCTGTTTGTCACTCACGCTGAAGCCGCGATCTGGCAGACCTGCAGCCAAGCGGACGATAAGCAGGTGGGTAACCTCCTGCATAGATCTCTGCATTAGCGGGCATGGAGCTCCCAGAGGGATAAGAGCTCATTCTACCCGCCATACTGCTGCAACGGTGGCTGCTTCCAGGGACGTCCTTATCCAGGAAATCTGCAGGGCTGCTACCTGGAAGTCAGCAAACACCTTCATTACCCACTACCACATCGACCTTGAGTCACGCCTGGATGCTGGTTTTGGGGCCTCGGCTCTCCAGTCTCTTTCCCAAGTAAGTATATGGGGTGTGCTGCCTTGCCTCCCTCCTCCCGGAGAACTGCTAGGAGTCTGCCAATGAGTGTGGATGAACAACATATCCATGTCCCTAGAAATACAGGTTACTCACCTGTAACAGGAGTTCTAGGAATGGTATATGTTGTTCATCCACACGACTCCACCCGACCTCCCGGCTCGGACGCGACAACCTGAGCTTCCAGCGGGCCAGATCTGGCGCCATGGGGCGGAGCCGAGTTATACCACCCGGTGGGTGGGAGGAGCAAGCTTAAACACTTCCGCAAGATTTAAAGCGGCAAGGATACTGCCAATGAGTGTGGATGAACAACATATACCATTCCTAGAACTCCTGTTACAGGTGAGTAACCTGTATTTGTTGGCCCTCTGTACAGACAATTGGTAAGACCACATCTGGAGTACTGTGTACAGTTCTGAGACCCCATCTCCGCAAAGACATAGACAGGGTGGAGGCTGTCCAGAGGAGGGCAACCAAAATGTTGCAGGGTCTGCACCAGAAGACATATAAAGAAAGACTAAAGGAGCTTAAGATGTAGCCTTGAGGAAAGGAGGAGAAGGGGGGCATGATAGAAACTTCAAATACCTGAAGGAAATCAACAAAGTCCAAGAGGGTAGCATCTTTCAAAAAAAGAGATGCAAGAACAAGGGGCAAAATTTGAAGATTGGGGATGGTTCAGAGGTAATGTGAGGAAGTATTTCTCACAGAGAGGGTTGTAGATGCATGGAAACAGCCTTCCTGAGGAGGTCATAGAGTCAAAACAGTGGGGAATCTAAGAATGCATGGGACAGACATAAGGCAATTCTAGTGGGGGGTAGGAGGAAGTAGGCTGTTGGTTAACTAGGATCTGCAGCTTATCCATTAGGTAGGAAATGGGCAGACTAGGTGGGCCAAGTGATCCTTATTCTGTTTCTAATGTGACTCTTTTCTTCAGAATATAAAAGAGCTGTCCTGCTGCTTCTCAAATACTGTAGAACTGCATAAAATTATCGAGTTCACGTGGTGACCTGCCTGCTGCAATGTACCATGTGGCCAGTCTTTTCACAGTATTATTCAGTCTTATGATCTGCTCTCCAGTGCGCACTTCATGAAGTATAATGGAGTTTGTCAGCAACATTTCTGCAGTCACGGACTACACTGTGTTTTATGGAGGCAGTATTTAAAGGAGTGCCAGTAGGGGACAGAGACTGTTTATTGTGATATCAGTGTATAATGATGTCACCCCTCAAATTATGGCCCTGTAATTCAGAAGCAAAGTGGCAGAATCTGGGAGGAAGTGATTCCCTGAAAACCTAAGGTCTGTCTCTGACTGTGGGAGCTTATAGGCCTACAGCAGTCTGCACAGACTCTGTGGTTATCCTGCATGGTTGATGGAGGTCCATTGAAAGTGAAGTATCTGTTAGAAATTAAGTGTTGGGAGAGCCAAGTCTGTTGGGCCTTGTGATAGCACCTACTGCTTAATAGTGCCAGCAACCAAGTTCAGAAGAAAGCTCTGGGTCATTGGAAACTGCCAGGGAAGAGATTTAGTGTCCCATAGTTCTCTTCTGGGGAGGGATGGTTGCTGTTCCCAGCACTATACTGCCACCTGAGTGACCACAGGTAGAGTAACTAGACGAGGTACCAGGGAGGGATGAACGCTGGCTGGATCTGGGAGTGACACTATGCTCTCATGCATGTCTGTGACCCTTGGATCCTCTGTGTGCTGCATTCTTCATGGGGTGGGCATAAAATATAAGAAAATGGCCCTGTATCCCAGGATGACAGAGTGCCTATCACCATCCCAAATCTCCCCAGCTTGTCCCGTGGCCCCGCATCCTGAAAAAGCATCAGAAGTTCAAGGGGAGACCCCTGTCCCAGCCTGGGGCTAAACCACAGCTCCATGGAGAAAGGACGGAGGCACTGGAGCACAGGTGTGTGTGTGTGTGTGTGTGTTGGGGGACAATAGCTGATGGGATGCCTTGGCAACTCCTGAAGGAGTTAAGTGCAGGTGGCCAGGCGATAAAACATTCAAATAATAATAAAAAAAAAAGAAAGGAAGTGTTTACAAGGCAGCTCAAGTTTTGTATACTAGAAACCAAAGGACAGATAGTGAGGCCGTAAAAATGTACGGTATCTGTTATCTGCAATTTAAATCAAAGGCAGTACTTTCAGGTGTAGCAGGATTCCTGTCATGGGAAATCCATAGGCACCCTTATAGGCAGCATCACCAGTTTCTTTCAGTTTTATGTGTGATGAATTTGGTGATAGTGGAGGGACAGATAGCTGTGGAATAGTATGCTGTCTCTCTCTGCAGGTGGGTTTACCTGTCTTACACCAAAAGTGTTGCTTAAGTACCCAGTGGTTGTAATGCAGGTGGAAATCCAGGCTGGAATCCCACCACCAACTCATTGTGTGAACTTGCCTGTGGTCAACTTCTCTCTCTCTCACTCTTTCCCTGTGCCTCAACTCATGGAGCCTTCTTTTTTTTTTTGCTATTTATTTCTTCTCCCTTGGCTCCAGTCAGTTGGAACGTCCTGACCAACCTCCCGGCCCACACACCCGACATCAGGCCACCTCTCAATTCCCCCACTGCTTGCCCACTGTGGCGGGTGGTGATGAGCCCACCTCCATAGCTTCTACTCACTGGGAAGGATCCAGACAAGGAGGTGTCATTCGGGGTCAGGTCACAGAGGTCAGAAGCTCATGCTGCCTTACCAGGAGCCATTTCTTTTCACTTTCCGTCCCCTAGGAGTTGTGGCATGCAATGACGCCAACGGAGGGTGCACGCACGTGTCCCATGCACTTCCTCCAGGCATCTGCCCCATCTCTGCCCCTTTTTTCTGCAGTATCAGTGTGCTGCCCCCAGCCTCCGGCTTAGGGCCAGTCAAGGACTGACCACTGATGTCCCCTCGCAGGGTAAGACTTGGGGGCAGGGGTTATTTGGATCAGAACGATGCACCAAAAATTTAATTGTAAATAGTACTTAAATTTTTCTTTTCAATTTATGTATGTGTGTGAGAAGGGGTATACAAAGGAAAGAACAGTCAGTCTGTTTTTTTTTGTTTTGAGGAAGTTTTATTTTAGGGCCTAGATTTTTTTTTTTTTTTTTGTGAATAGAGCTATCAGCCCTGTTTGTTAATATCAGTAATTTTTCAAAAGGCATTGAATTGAAACTGTTAGTATGCTGTGTCCTGATTGCCAGCACTTTTTTAACCATGCATTTTGCTGCCCCAATAAAAGGCTCATCAGACATAGCATTTCCCCTATCTATATGTTTTGTTTAGTCTCGGCGGCATTGCAAGCTGCAGCAACATTTCAAAACTGCATATCTCAGTTCAAGAATGAAATAAAATAAAATAAAAATTGATATATTAATGTTTATGCCAGGATTACATTATTGTTAGAAAACTTTACTGATGAAATTGTGTGCTGCTTACAAATACTGTCTGCTTTAACCTCCCTTAATCCTTACTGCAGACACCAAAAGTCTACTGCATTGTATATAATGTTGTGATACTGTGTGCATAAAAGACACTATACAAAATCAAAATCCTTTTCTTCAGTCTGTGTTTCAGCCTTTCAGGACGGGCTACACTGCAGAGTTACAACATAATGGACATATGACTTTTGTCGACAGAATAATGCCTAGTGGTCCATCGAGTCTGCTCATATTGTGGAGCCCAAGTGGCTGCAAGGACTCCACCACCCCACCCCATCCATTACCGCCTCCTTTCTGGCCATTTCCCTGTTGGCTCTGACCTTACCTTTTAGAACCTTCCACTGTTTCTAGTGAACCACTTCATCAGGAGCCCATTCCACCCTGCCATCACCCTTCTGTAAAGAAATTCTTCCTGGACTCTCTCTTGAACCTCCCTCTCTCCATCTTAAGGGATGTCCCCGTGCTTTATTTCACAAAGCCTGAAGGGAATCTCCTTGTCCACCTTGTTAATGCCCTTCAAACATATAAAAGTCTCAGTCATGCCCGCATCTCCTCCTCTCCTGTAGAGTACATGTTCAGGACATCTAGCATCTCCTCGTATGCCCTGCCCTGCTGGCCTCTAACCATCTTTTGTCACCCTCCTGTGGACTGCCTGTAGTCTGTTAATGCCCTTCAGATAAGGACACTAGTAGTGCACACCCTATACTGAGCCTGGCTGCACCAGTGACCTGTTTAACAGCAGTATGCTTCCTCCTGCTGCTGGTCCCTCTGGCACTGCAACCCAACATTGTCTTCCTACATTGTCAGGAGTGTTTTGGGTCACTAGTGATTAGTACCACAGGGCATTTCTTTTCATGGCTTTGGTTACCAGGACCCCACCCAGGCTGTACTCCACCTTGAGTTCTTGGCTCCAGTGTGCACGACATTACACTTTTGCATTTAAGTCATGTTGTCATATTCCAGATCATCTCTTGAATTTGACCAAATCTTCTTTTAGGTCCCAAACTTCATCTGTATCCACCCTCCACAAAGCTCAGTGTTGTCCATGAACAATCAAGTCTTGCCCTTTATGCCTTCTCCAGTGTCACTGGTAGAAGACATAAACAGCATCGTCCCAAGCACCCGAGACTCTGTGGGACCCCACTAGTGATATCCCTAGATCCTGTGAGCTCCCTCCACCACCACTACAACCCTCCAGGTCCTGTCCTTCAGCCAGCTAGCTACATATCCAGTGAGTTTCACCCCTACCTCCGGGTCCTCCAGTTTTCTGATCAGTTGGTTATGGGGCACAGAGTCAAAGGCCTTGCTGAAGTCCAGGTACAGGATATCAAATGTTTGGCCCTTGTCCACTGTTTTAGTGACCCAGTCAAAGAAATCAATCAAGTTCATCTGCCAGCATCTTCCAGCTATAAACTCATGTTGTTTTCTTCCAGGTAACCTACCAATCTTTCTTTGGTATGACCTCCATGAGCTTACACATGATTGAGGTCAGGTTGACTGGTCATCTTTGGGTCCACCTTTATGGAGTGGCCGCGATATGCATTGTTCTCAGTCAGTGGTACAACCCCATTTCAAGCTAGACTATTGAACAGGTCATCCAGGGGCCTTCACATTTTCCACTAGTTCTCTCAGCACTCTTGGATGGATGCCATGTGGGCCTTGGGATTTGACTGCTCTCAGGGCCAGCAAAGGCTTTCCTTACACTGTCCTCTCCTATCTTTCCATCAGTACCCTTTCCCCTGCAGTACTGGGCAGCCTCTTTTTGTGAAGCCCAAACAGAAGTATTCATTCAACACCTCTCCTTGTCTCTAGTTTCTCCATTCACCTTCCACTCTCTTAAGTCATGCTGTGACATCCTTCATATCCTTTTATGCTTTCATACTTAAAAATGCTTTTCTCCCTTTAATCCCCTCCACTAGTTGCTGTTCTTTCTGGGCTTTAGCCTGTTGAACTTCCTTCCTGCTCCTGTCCCTACTGGTCTCTCTCTCTAGTCTCTCTCTCTCTCTCTCTCTCTCTCTCTCTCTTCTCTCTCTCTCTCTCTCTCTCTCTCTCCCTCTCCTCTCCCTCCTCCGAACTTCCTGTAGGCAGTCCTCTTGTCTCTGACTGCCTGGGCCACCTTTAGGATAAAACAGGTGGGTGCTTGGCCTTCAGTTTTCCCTTAGCCTAGCACACTCCATTGTGGCAGCCTCTATTCCCTCTTTAATGATGGACCACTTCTGATCCAGCCCCATCTCTCTGCTGATGTCAGCTAGATGTGACCCTTTAGCAGCTTCCCGTCTTTCTAGAGTCCACTCTTCTGAAGTCTAGGACCTTGGTCTTTGTGGGTACCTTCTCCCTATTCCTATCCATTCTGAACTACACAGTGGCGATAGTCGCCTCCGACTAAAGAGCTTCTCAACCTGGATATCCTGAATGTGGTCCCATATGTGAGAGCCAGATCAAGGATTGCTCCCTCCCTAGTTGGCAGCATGACACCTGGGTCAGGAATCCCTCTACACCATGTTCTGGATTACTTTACTCCTAGTGCAGGTCATAACAGAGATCTTCCAATTCACCTTTGGTAGGGTAAAGTCACCCACAGTTAACCACCTCTCCCTTCCTGCAGCCACCTGTATTACTGACCCCAGTTCCTGTCCTTTTCCTCCTCCCGGTTAGCCGGTCTGTAAATCAATCACAAGAGTGCAGTGTGCCGTTTATGGAACACATGCAAGCAGATGAGAGAGAGATAATAAGTGCCTCAGCTTAGGACTTGAGCGCGCAGGCCATCTGGAATACTGATTTGGTGTACCTCAGCTGCACCCACCAAGGCAGGCTAACTGGGTCTTCGCTGCGGAGCACATTACTCTATCTAATATAAAACCTTGTGCTGCACAGATAATTGCTTTTTCAGTCACAGGGTGTGGCGTGCACATTTATGGAATGCATACAAGCAGAGAACGAGAATAAGTGGATCTGCTGGGACTTGAACCCATGCCGCCCGAATACCATTCTGGTTGTGCTATTAACTGCGCCATCAGGGCAACTGGAAACTGGGGCCAGGTTATTAAAGGGCATCATATTCATATTCGCCTTTATCAGAATGCATATGGGCCTCATGAAATAAAATTTGGAATTCTATATCACATTGTTAACACAGAGTTTCTCATAGTGTTTTACATTGGTGACTTAGATTCTGGCAGTGGCATGACTGTAAGCATATAAAATGAGCAGTGGAAAACAAGCAAGCCACACCATAACCCAGGACAGAGCACAGGCAAATAGTTTAGTCAAGAAAACAGCTCTCACTGACCTGCTGGCTTCAATATTGGTTAAAAACTGTCATCAAGCAGTGCCCAAAATCCAATGTTTTGTGCACTGTCAGGTGCTGCCAAAGGTAAATAATGTCCTTCACAGACCTATAAATACTGCAGTCACTTAAAGCACGTGCCATGAAAATGGGCTAAATTTAACCCCCTGATGACATACTGTATGAAAACCGGTCGGGTCTGAGTGAGGCGCGTAGTCACCATTTGGTTACAGCGGCCTGTTTTAATATTACCATTAAAATCCTATTTAGCAACTGAGGAGTGCAGTTTTTGTTGATTTAAAATGTAACCCCACCTTTTTTTTCTTATTAATCGATGCTAGATGTTTGGCAGTTTATTTTGGTGGTGAAATTTCCAGTTTCTGTTATCATTTAAGAAATTTATGAAAGTTTTAAAATAATTATTTCTCAAGAAAAAAGATGGCCACCTCATTTTTGCATAGAAATAATACTGAGGACCTAAGGAGGATAAGAATCCAGCCAAAAACGCAAGTGTACAATACTCAGCAGAGGAAGCATCCAGAAAAGCCAAATCAACAGTTCTGCAAATATTGTTCATAACCATGGCAGAAAATTTGCTTTTGGAATAACTTTTTCATTGCACTGCTGCTTTAGCTACAAATCACATGAAAACATGCTAAATGTATCAAATAGTTAAATTAGCAAAAAGACTTCATTAATAAAATGCTCGTACCAAATCACAGAGTAACTTAAAATGGTACAAAGTAACAATACAGGATCAGTAGCAGAGGTATTAATTATTAACTAGCACATGCAAAATGCTCACAATATATTAATATCTTAATGATTGAGCTCTTTGTTTCCAGCTTGAGCGTCTCCTGGAACAGGTGAGGGATTGCTGGGGAAGCTGGCCTCACTTATTAACTTACAGCCCTAGGAGTCAGATTACCATCTTTCTTCACCAGTTAGCATTTTTCCCATTTTAACCCCTTCTCTGGGATGCTGACGACTATTGTGGTTACATCTTTCCTCCATCTGGAAGGGTGGGATAACTACTGCTTCCTCTGTGGACTTCAGTGCAGCTCCTTAGTTTGCTTGGCTTGGGGCGTCTACCAGGTTAGAGCCCTTTCCTTTTTCATATTCATTTTATTCTGAATTTTTGGCTACGGAAAACAACTGAACTAAACCTCTTTTCCAGGTGTGATATGGAGAAATTAAGCACAGGGAGATTAAGTGACTTGCTCAGGGTTACACAGTATATAGGTGGTGGTTACATAGAAACATAAAATGTGACTGCAGATAAGGACCCTGGTCCACCTAGTCTGCCCATTTCCCTACCTACTTAAACTGCAGATCCTAATTAATCTGTAGCTTACCTTTTCTTTTCTACCACTATGGTTGCCTTCTGTCTATCCCATGCATTTTTAATTCACTCACTGTTTCTGCCCCACAACCTCTGCAGGGAGGCTCTTCCATGCATCCACCACCCTTTCTGATGAAATGTACTTCCTCACATTACCCTGAGCCTCCCCTTTCTAGCTCCCTATTGTGAGGCTTGTCCTTGCACATCTTTTCTTTTCAAAGATGCTGCCCTCCTGTACCTTGTTTAACTCACTTGAGGTATTTTGAATGTTTCTATCATATCCACCCACCTTTCCTTCAAAGTAAACATGTTGAGGTTTTTCAGTGTTCCTCATACAGTCTATGGTGCATTCCTATCACCATTCTTCATAATGTGTATACCTTCATCATTGCCTATTCTGCCACATAGGTTGGTATCATCTGCAAATGAATTAACTTTACCCTGGGACCTGAAAACAGTGTCACTAAAGTGCATATTAAAAGAATTGGCCCCAAGACTGGACCCTGGATAATTTACTGCTCATGTTCTTGACCCTAGAATACATGCCATTGAGGGCTTGACTTATGTGTCCTTCCTGACAGCTAGTGCCTAGTCCATGTAGTGGGTTCCTTCCTAACCACAGATCACTGACTTTCATTACTCATCTTCTTGTGGCATTGGGTCAAAGGCTACTGAAATCCATATATACTGTAGGACATCCACTGCTTGACCCTTATCAACCAATTGTGTTGCTGAGCTGAAAAGTCTATCACGTTAGTCTTGCTATTTACTTCTTTAAAAATATGCTGGTTACTATCTATCTAGCGCCCCTTTTCGTCTAGGAATTCAACAAACTGCCCCTTTATTCTGTCTCAGTAATTTTCCACAGCGACCATCAGGCTTATGGGTCTGTAATTCCCTGGCTCCTCCTTGCCCCCCACTTTTGTGTAGGGGCTACATTTGACATAGTCTAGTCCATCTGTACTTCAAATGTTTCCAGGGACTCATTGAAGAGGTCTATCAAAGTGCTGCCAGTGCATGTCCTGCCTCCCTAAGCACCCTGGAATGAATTTCATTTGGCCCTGGTAATTTGCTATCCTTCAGATGTTGTAATCTTTAAGTACTGTATTTCGTTTTTGTTCCTCAGCTCCCTCAAATGTTATCTTACTGTTGGGTATGGGTCTAGTCATTTCCACTGTAAACATCCAACTAAAGAACTCATTTTGTTTTTCCTGTGTCATCCTCCACCCTCTCACCATTCTTCATTATGCTATTAATGCTATCTTTCACCTGTCTTCTTTTCTCCAATATACCTGAAGAAGCTCTTATCACTTTCTTTAATATATTCTGCTATCTTTAATTTAGTGTTTGCTTTTCCCTCATAATGATTTGTTTACTGTTTTCAGATGTTTCCTTATAGCACTCCCTGTTGGTCTTCAATTGTTCCCCTTTACTTACTAAAAACCCTAATTTTATTGGCCCGTCTGCACAGTAGTTGGTTTCTGCTAGCAATGCCAATGGCCTGGGTTCAGGGCGGACCTGGGTCATCGAGGAGGGCGGCGGGGAGTTGGAGTAGAGCATCCCACGGACTGCTCTCCTCTCCAGAAGGAGGGCATGGGATGTTGCCGGTGCACAGGGGACCAATGGCAGAGGCCAGGGTCCTACAGCAGATAGTGCCAACAAGGAATGCAGGGGTGGGATGGACGCTGGCATCATTGCATGTTCCGCCCCACAAACAGGGGAAAAACCTGCCCACCTACTGCCTCTATGAAGCCCGCCCTGGCTGCACATTAGCAACCCCAGGCTGACTCTCACCCTATTCCATCGCTCATCGCACCTTAGGCTGGGTGCTAGACCCCCACCCTGGGGGCAAATCCAGGGGTCCCGGAGAGCGAATAATGTGTGGAGCTGCAGCCATGAGGGTCCGTGGACCGGTGGATGTTTGGTGTTAGGCAGTGCCTAGAAAATATAAACAGAAAAAAAGCCCTGATTTCCATTATTTCCCCTCACTTGTCCATCATACCAAATTGGCTTTTTATGTTTGTTGTTCTTAAACTGGTCCAGTCCCTGTGACAAACCCCAAGGATGCACCTGAAAACAAGCTATAACAGCAAAGTGTGCCTTTCCTGGGCAAAATTGTAAATAAACTAGCATGCCTGATGCACTCCTAGGAAGACTTCCGTAGTGCCCATTTGATTATATCCCATTTGTTCTCTACATTATTTTATTTTTTTTATTTAGTTTCTTGTTGACCAGGAAAGGAGGACTAGACAACTCTGCCTATTTTCAGCCTTGTCCCGGGAGGGAATTACAGATGAATGCCAACTGACATTGAACCAGATTAAGCTGTCAGTGGTATTTTTAGTGAATTCTGTGATTTCGACATTATAACCAGATGGTTATAACTGCGAACACACACACCAGTTTCCTTGAACTGAGAATGTGCAGCCACAGCTCTTCCTCTTGCTTGAGTAAATTTTCAAGTCTTCCTCTCTGGGTGCTGCTCGTTAGCTTTTTGCCACCGCCTCCACAGTTCGGTGCACTTGTACCGGTGGTGGTGAGTTAATGAAATAAACAAACGAAGAAGCAGTTTATTTTAAATGGCTGACTGAAAAACAAATTTTATCATGAGCTGCCGACTGCACTGAAACCTGACTGGTCCAGCTATCTTTATTTTCTATTATTGCTGTGGCAAAAAATGAAACCCAGCAATTATATTAAATAAAGGCTGGATAGCAGTGTAAACTCAAATTTTACACACACTCAGTGTGGGATGCCTTAATGAACCCGAGCGCAGGCATCCCACATCTTGAGGGTGTAAAATTCTCATTATAACCCCTTACCCAGCCATTATCCTCTATATACTTACACGCATAATGTGATCTAAGACACTTGTCTTTCTCTCCCATTTTCTTAGATAACAATCTTGCAATCTATAAAATCCATTGACTACTTTGACGCCTGGTTTCTGCTATTTCCCAGTCTGTGCCTGGGAAATGGAAACAGGAAAATCCCAGGAGTATAAGACTGCCGTAGTCTGATGCTTTTCTAACCCAGGTGTGTGCTGGGTCTCCAGGTTTGCAGCTGTCTGCTCTAAGCACTTAGACTATACTGTCTCCCTCACAAATTATATATTTATTTAAAAGTTTGACCAGGAAAGGCATAGTGAACTGAAAATCAGCTCATTTACAGATGTATCTTGGGAGGGAGGGTTAATCTGAGATAAATACATACAAAGTATATACAGAGTAAAACAGAAAATTATACAAAGAAATGTATATCATAATTACAATGTGAAATAAGCAGAGTAAACAACAGCAGTATTGCAATTCAGACTTGATTGCAGTATTACAACAGCCAACCATTACGCGAGGCAGTGCTTAGGCAAGCAGTGGAGGGTGGCAAAACAGTTAGTCCGGGATTATGGTAGAAATACATTGGGATATTGTAGAAATACAAATAGCACGTTTGCTCCAAAGGCAGGTCTCATGTGCACACCTGCCATGCCATCCCTGTAGCACTGTGAACGGCTGAGCTGACTGAGTCAGCATTGGTGACTGGTTCCTATGGACTCATTTGACAGACTGCCAACCTGCTGAAAGCAAATTGCCCTAGTTGTTGCATGTCCTGTAGACTGGAAGTCAAAAATGGTTTAAATGCTCGAGCCCATGAACTTGCATTGAGAAGCCAGACGCTGGCATCTGGGATGTTGATAACCCTTCCTATGTAGCAGGTGAAACCTCTAGTAGCTGCAGACTACATGTTCTTGATACAGAATTGTTTCCAGTTCAGAATTTGTTTGTGCACAGAAATAACTGAGAATTGTCACTGTAAATATTTTATATCTAAATAGCTGTGTTTTCAAACTGATTTTCTTTTGAACCAAATAACTGATCTTTCAAACTATTTTTTGCAGACTCTAGAAGGGGCTCCTATCGGGGAGCTTTAAAGACACCGGCTATTTGTCAGACCCACTGCCAACATCAGCACCTCAACGAAATGTGGAGGAAGAACAGAAAGCCAAAGCACTGAGGGGCAGGATGTAAGTTTCAACCCTTTAGAATAGTTTTTGGGGAGCTGACAGTTAAGGGTGATGGGGATCTGGGCTGTCATTTGAAATAATCTGTCTTACAAGTAGATAAGTGCTTGCAGCTGTGAGAAAGCTCACAGACACAATAAATTGTAATTTGTGTTTGCCATGCATGGAGCACCCATTTATTAAACAGATTTAGTGGTCAGTTGGGGTGCACTCAAACAGATGGCGCGCCATGGCCAACAGTGGGGACAAAGGAGTGCTAACAGCAGCTACAGTAGTTCTGCATTTACTAACCCCAAACAACCTTCATTTGGTTACAGTACTGCCACTTAGAAAAGGGTGTAGAAGTGAGTGGTTCTAAATCCCTCAGCTCCCTTAAGAGGGAAAGCACCAGGGCCGGATAAATTACATCCCAGAGTGCTGAAGGAACTTGGGATGTCCTGGCGAAATCCCTGGCGGAGCTTTTCACCATCTCTGAGGACAGGGTGGGTGCCCCAGGACTGGAAGGTGGCGACATAGTGCCCATCCACAAGGGGGGATCAAGGGAGGTGGCAGAGAACTACAGGCCTGTCAGCCTGACATTGGTGGTGGGCAAGGTCATGGAGGGCATTGTCAAGGAGAGGCTAGGGGGACCTGGAAAAGTCAGGGTGCCTGGACGATGGAGCAGCATGGATTGCGTCTTGGGAAATCGTGGTCAGACAAACCTTGTGGAGTTCTATGACTGGGTGACGAGTGCCTTGGACCTTGGTAGACCAGTGACGTCCTCTTTCTAGACTTCAGCAAGGCATTTGACTCTGTTCCTCACATGGGCCTGTTGGATAAGCTGGGAGAAATGGGGTGGGAACCAGATAATCAGATGGATAGGCAATTGGCTCCAGGACCCGGACCCAGAGGGTCGTGTTAGGGATAGTCTCATCCCCAAAGAGGGTCATTAGTGGGGTCCCACAGGATCAGTCCTGGGCCCCTCCTGTTCAACGCCCACGCCTCTGACATAAGGACAGGAATCAGGAGTGAGATGAGTCTCTTTATGGATGACTCAAAACTGGGGTGGTGGTGGATGGGGAGGGTGGCCCTACAGGGGACCTGGAGGCTCTGGAAAGATGGTCTAGAAAGTGGAAGCTGAGGTTCAATGCTGGGAAATGCAAGGTACTCCACCTGGGGGCCAGAAACCCGGCCAAGTGTACACCCTGGGGGAATGCTACAAGTCTCGATGGCTGAGAGGACCTGGGGTGGTGGTGGATGTTAAAATGAACAACTCGGAGACTTGTAGGAGGCAGCAGCCAAGGCCAACAGGATGCTGGGATGCATCGCTAGGGGATCACCTCCAGAAGGAGGGAAGTGATGCTTCCTCTGTATAACTGCTTGGTGAGGCCACACCTTGAGTACTCGTGCAGTTTTGGAGGCCACACTTAAAGAGGGACATTAAACTCCTGGAGAGGGTCCAGAGGAGGGCAACCAAAATGATTTGGGGCTTGGGGACAGGACCTATGAGGAGAGGCTCGAAGAGCTAAATATGTACACATTGGAAGAGAGAAGGGACCGGGGGACATGATAGAGGTCTCTCAAGTACATGAAGAGGGTAAATAGGGAGGAACAGTCAGGGTGCTTCAAAGGAAGGAGGAGGGGCCACTAGAGGGCATGGGTGGAAGCTGGAGGGGAGATTCGGGGAGAAAGGAGGAGGTGCTACTTCACTGAGAGTGTGGTGGAGCCATGGAATGCACTGCCTAGGGGGCTGGTGGAGGCAGAGACGGTGGAGGGGTTCAAGAGGGGCTGGGACAGGTACAGGGGAAGGGTTCTGGAAGCAAAATCCAATGCAGCAAGATTATCCGAACTGGGAAGGGAGAAGCCAGAGAAGGCGAGGGGCAGCAAGGTCAGCACCCAGGGTGGGGGCTGACCAATCGAAGCAGACTCGAAAGACTGTTAGGCCTATTCTGCTGGCATTTTAGTATGTTAGTATGTTAGTAAAACCCACTCTATCCTCCAAACTATTATGCATGATGATGTCTCCTCTGCTATAATATCCTGTATCCTTCCTCCCTACCATGTACAGGTCCCCAGTACCACTCTGCCAGCAGAACTGCATGAGCAGCCAGGTCCGTTGGCATGCTGGGAGCAAGACCACTCCTGTGTTATCCTCAAAGCCAGTAATGGCAGGGAGGACACAGATTTTAAGCTGCTATGACTCCTGCCACAACTTATCTACACCCATGCCACAACCTTTAGGTGCCTCCTTTACTCAAGTCTCCGGCCCTTCTATCTTAGTCACTTTCTGAGGCGTGAGTAGGTGAGCAACCTCATCACACCCAAGCTCTGCCTTCACAAGTATATCATGACAGTTAGAATAAGAGTTGAATAAAGTCCTATTCAACTGGCAGGTGGAGATTATAGCAATTACATACCATGACTCTTGCTTTCAGTTTCCATCAGTGTTTTAATTGGGATTGAGAGGCTTGCATACATGGTAGTAAATTGCTTTAAGCAGAGGTTGAGAGAGTTGAAAGTCTTTATGTGTATGAATTTGCCATCGAATAGTTTCAATTCAACAGCAGTGAGACTGCAAATATTGGAGATTCCCTGGCAAAATGGTATTCACAAGAGAATAAGCTACATAGTATAAGGGTGACCCATTACCGTCATTCATTGCGATGCCTGTAAACAGAGGTTTCAGGGATTTTCCAAAACATTTTTCAGCACTGTTTGTAATGGCATTGTCACACTAATCATTTAGTTTGTGGCCATCCTATACTTGTGAGTTCGACAAGGTTAAGAATGAAATGCTAATACTACCCTAATGCAGAAACATGATGCATACTATAACGGAGTGGATCTCTGATTGTATCTTCAATGATTAACACGGATCTGCTGTTAATCCCAGTCGAAAATCTCCAGTTTTAACTTCATGATAACTGTATTCCATTGCTATTGCTCCTTTCTACACTGTTTACCTCTTCATACCTGTATGGCACCTTGCTTGCTTGGTCGGTGGCAACTCCTATGCTATCCCCAAGGCTTTGCAGGCTGATTACTGTCGAGATCCATGGATGCCTTTGATCCATGTGCTTTCCAGGACTGATGACATTTCTGAAATGTTCACAGAGCAATAATAGCATTCCTGCCCATAACCTTTCAAAATACTGTACACTATGATGCAACCTTGGTACTTTTTAATTTATAATATGTTCAGTTTTTAAATATTTATGGACACAATAGCATAGGGTAGGTCAGTTTAGTTGTTACAGGACAATCAAGCAGGAGAGCATATATTAAGAGTTAAAAGAAACAGAGAAACATAGGTTGTACTGACAGAAAAGGACTTTGAAGTCCATTCAGTCTGCCTGTTTTCCTGCCTAGTTCTACGGTCGCACAACCACTGTATTGATTTAGAGAGCCGATGGTCATAGATCTAGTAGAGTATAGATGGAGTGTGAGAATATGCTTTACAAATCTGTGTAACAGACACCCTCAGAATGCTGCAGATGCAGGTAGCAATACAGGTTTTTAACTACCTGTTTGGCCCCAATCTGCTGCTTGCATCTTCTGTTCAGGCATACTTTCCAGCAACCTCCCCGTCCCATTCCCCACTCCCATACTCCTGTCATCGAGGCTGACTGGGATCCACACAGGAAAGCCCAAGATTGCTGGTGATGTCATTCTCCTGGGCCAGTGTACATTTGATATTTCTTTATATATACCCCCCATGCCCAGGATCCTCTCACATCCCTTGTCGCCGACATAGCCACTATTGGCTCTACATGCTGTAGCACTTTGACTATGCACCACCCCTCATGGAGAAATAAGCTACCCAGCTAACCACAAGGGGTTGCCATAACAACCTAATATTGGGTGCCTCCTCCCTGACTGGCTCAGCAGCAATCCCCAAGCTAGAACCGCATTAGTCCAGCTCCCTAGATTCACTTCTGAACCCACATTGCCAGCACAGAAACATGTTGCATTTCCACAAAGCCAGCTGGTGGCCCCACATTCATCTTTGAAGAGAAACTGGATAAGTACAGTATCTAGTAGAGAGTACAATTACATTTACACAGTATGATGCTGAGGATGGTGCAGCATCATATCAGACAACATTGCAGGACTTCAGCAGAAGGACGAAGAGGAATGGGCAGAGCTCTTGTGTTTTGGGTTCTGATTGACCTCTGCCACTGGAGATGTTCCTCTCCTCCATACCAGTGTCCCCAAAGCAAATAATACATCCATGTACATCTTATTTTTATTTTCACAAAATGTATGCTACAGCTGTGTAGAACTTTTTGTATTTCATATGTTTCTAGGTGACATTATTTTTATAGCATATTTCACACAGCCGAGTCACAGATCACTTAAGAGGATTATTAACAAGCAGTGAAGGACAATAATAGTGCAGTAGAAAAGTAGAAATGCCACCAGTAATAAATATTAGAGGAAGCAGTATAGCCTGAAAGTTAATCTGCTTTCTCATTTCACTTCCTAAACTTAGGTCCTCCTTCTCTTGTCTGTTCACTCTGCCTCTTTGGTTTTCTCTTTAAAGTCTCTCCTTCATCACTTTTTCTCCGTCCTGCAGTTGTTCTTGACCTTTTCCTCCCCCACCACTAGTTTTGCCCTGGCAACATGTTTCCTTCATTACCTGTGCGCTTGTTATTTTGTTTCATATTTAAAGTTTGATTATTTCTCAATTTAAATTGTATTGCTGTATTTCTCCATATATATTGTAACTGCTGTATATGATGTTCCTCATTCCGTACTCCAGGATGCATCCGGAAACGAGCTGTTACCAGCTCAGTATGTCTTTCCTGGTGAAACAGTTGAAATAAATAAATAAGTGTAGTGCACCAAGCTATGAACGTGGAGATCCAGCAGGCCTGGTTTTGAATCCCAGAGCTACCATTTACATACCGAGTGACCCTTAGCAAATGACTTAACTACCCTGTGTTACCAGGTCACACCTGGAAACACGTTTTGGCTCAGTGTGCCTTTCCTTATATATATATATATATATATATATATATATATATATATATATATATATGAAATATTAGAACAAAGTTTCAGTTGGAAAAGACAGAGGCTTGATTTTCAAAAGAAAGACTTTGGCCTGGTGGGACTGAGGTGCTGGATGCCTTACCTCGCTACGCCGGCAACCTGTGTTCGGGAATGAGCACAGACTGCTGGGGTTGGCAGTGGAGGGAAGGATTGAGCATCCAAGGACTGCTCTCCTTCTATGGGGAGGGGGTCACCAGCAGTCGATGCATGATGCTGGGGACAGCGCACCGACACTCCAGAAAGGGGAGGAGAGGAGGAAGGCGTTTGGAGGAGCATATGCGGATCGTGCATGCTGTCTCCATAGGGTGACATTGCATGCCTCATCTCCTAAAGGGAGAAAATGGAGGAAAAAGCGTCCCAGGTGCGGAAGGATGAATCCAGATTTCCGCTGGCCCCACTCCGTGAACAGGCAGTTACCTCCACACTGGATCCATTCCGGAGGGTTGAGGGATCCCGTCACCCTGCCATGGAAGGCAAGCCATGGAGGTAAGCGGAAGGTAAGCTACGAGTGGGAGACAGGGCTGGAGGATCGGTAGGATGGAGAGTCACCTAGGGACAGTAGGAGAAAGAAACTAACTGTAAAACTAAAAAAAAATAAAAAGACTTTGACACAAGGTTGCCTGCATGCAGAGGGTATGACGCAAGTGGCAATTTTGCGCCAAAGGCCGCGCTATCCCAGTTTTTGAACACCGCTGTGTTGATATCAGGATGTCGTATGGCAAAGCCGCCCTGCACCACTGTTGTGACAAAATCATCTGTGCGCCTGTCATAAGGGGTGGTTGTGCCATGGTAGGGCTGCACCATCTCCTTTTTTCCCGATTCCAGAAGCCCTGCAGTGGTCAGAAGAAGAGTCTATCTTTAGACCAGCCAAGAGGTGGTCTAAGGGCCATGTGTCACTGCCGGACAAGGTGGTGATGCAGGGGGACCTGCCAGGTGGGTGCGCAGGCAGAAGGCACACAGTGTATACCCTAGGGGCATCAGATAAATGGCAGTGTCAGAGTAGTGAGTTGGCACCCAGCGGGAGTGCCATGTGCAAGGGCAGATGGCTGATCCATACAGGTAGTGGGTGGTTGGTAGGCACTGGCTGTGACCTGACCCTAGGTGGGCACAGCCCTGGCACCTGCTCCATAGGTGCCAAAATCCCCAACCCTTTAGGGGGAAGCAGTGGCTGCAGGTTGAGGGCTGCCAGTGGCGGAGGGAATGTTCTCCCAGTACCACAGCAGTCCCCTTGTACCAGCCCTCCCTTGCATTCTAGAGCTGCCTCCCAATGACAGGGTTGGGGATTTTGGCACCTAAGGGGCAGCCAGGGCTGGCCGCCACCTGGGGGCCAGGTCATGATTAGGTCCCTGCAAACCCCACATTACCTGGGTGGATTGGCCATCTGACCTTTGCATGACACCCGTGAGGTACCAACCCACCATCCTGACATTGCCACTGTTTCCTGACACCCGCTAGGCACCCCGCACTCCTTCTGCCCTTGGTCACCGTCTTGCAGCCATAATCACCCCCATGCCCGCTGTCCCTCGAGTCAAACCCGCGTGATGTGCCACTTCTTACCTACAACCCTGTGGATGCGGTAAATCTGAGGTCTTGGGTGCCGGGACCTCAATTTTTTTAAATATGGTGCAGGGTCCCTGACACACCCCAAGACTGCCTCAGCCCTAGCTTGCCACAGCTTGCATCGATCTATGGACTCTTTGAAAATCGAGCCCAGAGTATCTAGGCCATGGGCCATGACCCATTGAGTAAACTGGAGAAAGCTGCGCTACAGCAAACCAAAGGGTGCTGAAAATAAAAGCAAAAACCATGTAGAAAAGGAAATCAGCACTCCAAATGCCAGAAAATTCAGAGAGAGTATTTTATTGCTTAAAATGCAATACTTACATGGATGTAAGAAACAATTTGAATACATGTGAATATAAGCTTTTGCTTCACTTCCCTTAAACCAGCTTCAGCGCTTTGGGGCTATGCCACCCCTTAAAGTCGGGAGGCGCTGTTGAGGCCTGCTAAATGAAATAAGAGGAGGAGTGTCAGAAAAATGTTACAAGTCATAAGTAAGGTGAAAAGGTACACTCTGAGCCAAGATTTGAAAAACCGTGAAGAGTCGATTAAGGAAGGGAGACATTGCAAGTCTGTTCAACTGTAGAGGAGAAGGCTTATCCACCATTAGTGGATAGGGTATAGGTGCTTTTACATTTAACTTACCAGGAGCGATGCCATTTGAATCCGCTTCCTCCCTCAATTACATCATCAGCCTCATCTCAGTTCAGCATTTCTAGTGGCCTTCCAGTGTTTTGGGGGCACCTCTGGTGGAGGGTTTGTGAATGGCAGTGGCATTGGTGCAGGCAGTAGTGTTTTACATGCTTGCGAAAAATGCCTGCACTGGTGCACATTGGTCCATGTTCCCAACAAACCAGGGATAGGGGATGCTCTGTGCCACAGCAAGAGCACAGTGGGCAGCTTACAGTGCTCTGGTAGCTCTGCACTGCTGGCCCCGATGGAGGGTCAGGTAGTGTAAAAAGCCTCTTATGTGATCTAATGGAAGTCAAGGCATTGCATGATTGGAAGAAAAGGAGGGTAAGTAAAGAGATAAGATAATCAAGGCCACTGTTTTCGTTTTACCGGAAAATCCGTAAAATTCGGAATTAGGGCTGCCTGAAAACCGGTAAAAGCGAAGATTTCATGGAATCTGACATTTTCTATCAGATCAGTAAATCTACAAAAGTCTGTTTTCTCTTAATTCCTTCCTGTACTGTTTTTAGTTTGCTTTATTTAATGCTCTGTATATTAAGCCTACTTTAATTCTGATTATTTATGTACATACTAAAAGAATGATAACAGAATCCTGGTAAAATCCGGAAATTAGAGTAACAATCACCGTGAAATTCGAATCTTAAGTCTTGAAAACGGAATTTAATTGTTTTAATCACCGTAAATCAGTGGCCTTGAAGATAATCATTTATTTCTTTGCTTTACAAGGAAGTAGGCTAGGCTAATAACCGATTTTTTTTCGGCCCGCCTAGCAGAGATATAGGAAACAGTAGTTCAACATTAAAATGAAACAAATAACATACAAGTAAGAGTACATAATATATACAGTAATGTATGGGAAGTGTGCTTAATGAAATTAATGGTTACCCAAGTTGTGGGATGCTACATAAACCCTGAGGGGCGAAGCACGGGGTTTATTAAAGCATCCCACACTGAAAGCAACCATTAATTTAGAATTTAAACACACTTCCCCATCTTTTTTATTTATAATTGCTGGATAGAAATTTTGGCAGCCCTGAGTGACTCACAGACACACACACACACACACACACACACACACACACACACACAGTCTCTCTGACAGAAAAGAGTTTATTTGTGAGGAGTATTTTTAAGCCTTTTGTTCTGTGACCCTCATAAACTGTAGTCGCACAAGTTTCATTTGTTGTAATAGCACTTACCTCTGAGAAGTGCCGTAGAGCTATTACTTGGTAGTGAAGCAGTGTGAGATGTTTGTAGGAGGAGAAGCCCTTCAGATCATTTCATCAGGAATTGTTGTGCGGTGAGTTCTGGACAGCAGGATCAACCAGATAAGTTGTTTTTAATAAATATGTCGGGCTCTTCAGTAAGCGGGATGAGGAGCTGCCATGTTTGTGATAGTGTTTAGCCACCATGGGAAGTGGAGAGCCAATCAGGATGTGGCTCTTTTCTTGACTAGTAGCGCGTGTTTGCGTTATAGCAAATTATAACTAGTTCAGCGTAGGGAAAATTGCTGACCAGTTATTATAAGTATTTTACATACAATACATAGGGAATGTTAATAAATATTTATGGTTAATGGACATACAGATGTAGTCTTTGCCATATTGGTCCTTGTCAGAATGTCAATAAGCAATGATTTAATCGCTTTTAATGGACCAACATGGATCTTTTGTTACATCTATGTTGGTCCAGTAAAGGCATCAAATCATTTGCTTCTGGATATGGTTAATAGAGGAACAGTAAAGTTAAACCTGGTTAGATCAGAACAGTGGAGTAGTTCTACAAATGAACTCTTGAGCAGTTGCTCAAGGGCTTGGATGTAGGCATCCTTGAAGCCTTGTGCAAGACAATAACCCCAGCTCATTCATGTTGTCTCTACTGTCATGCCCAGTGAAGAGGAGGAGGTAGGCTATAGCCTCAGAAGTGACTCCTAGATGTAGCAGTAACGTAACGTTATGGAACTTCTCATCAGGTATCACCCTGTTGTTTCTTCCCAGTCTGGCTTTTCTGTGCCCGTGGAGGCGTGAACCACCAAGGTGTCTATAAAATCTCCACACCACCCGGTGGCAACTGCTCTGGCCATGCTACCTGTGCCTATCAGGGAACCGCTTACCTTCACGGAAGCCACAGTAATAACTTCAGCTACTATTCTGCTGGTCTCACACCCACTGCCTCAGCCTGTCATCATGTTCTTCAGCCCTTGTCTCAGGGATAAATGCAGCCACCCTTGGTTTATCAGAAAGTTAGATTTAAATGTTGCACCATGCTATAGAACTTATGTCCCTGCACGGCAACTTGGGCTAACTTAATTTATTTAACTTAAACCATAAACTTCATTGTTGTTGCATTTTAAACCCTGTATCCTTTAGTAAACATTGCTGGATGTGGCATGATAACTTCAGCTGTTAGCTTGTTTCGGACTAGCTAATCATGGATTCGATCCTTCGCAGCATCTAATATTTAACATATTTACAGTTTTGCATTAGTGACACATTTGCCCATACACCCTGGTGGTGTAATTCAAGGTATACCAATATAGTTCTCCTCGCAGCTGCAAGCAACAACAGGGATCCGGTGTCTCAAAAGTTCTTGGTCCCTCCCATATTTCACATTTCTGCAATAGTACTGAAGAGTAGGGATTTAATATAAAAACATGCAATGCAGTAATATTAGATTATCTTTCGGAAATGCTTTTCACACTGAGCCACATGTTATAACAACTTTTTGACCTGTCATTCATAGTTTTAAGGTGCTGTTCTCATTTTTTTACAGCTTGCCCCTAATTTTGGAGGCAGGTGGTTGAGAGATACAGTATGTCCTATTTTCTTTTGGCATTAGTCAGATAAAGAGATTGGTGTCCTGCCTTGGAGCTTTATTTCTGGAAATAGTGTCACATCTTTGTTTCTATCTAGATTGATTATTCCGTACCAGTTGGAAGTTATTTTAGCCAGTTGACACTCTAAATAAATTGCCTTGTCACAGTTCCAGGAACTGCACTATGCAACGAGTAACAGGCTGAAGGAGATTTTGAAGTTACTTATGTGAAGCTTACTGGTTGCATTAATTGGAGTGCATGGGCCATATTTTCAGACAGTGACACAGGGGCGTCACGTCGAGCCCTGCCTCAAACCTTGTGTTACACAGCTGCACCGCCGCCAACACCTTGCTGCAAACTGCGCCCAATTTTAGTAGGTCAGGTGCAGCTGCAGCACTTTTACCAATTCTACGGCAGCTTGCTCCAAATATTTGGCACAACCCTGTTGTAAAAAGAGTACCTGGGATTGCCGCAACTAGGCTAGAAAAGTTGGTCTAACTTGTGGTAGTTGACCATACGAGATTGAAAATACAATTGCTGGCTAGAGAATGCCACAAGCACCATACACCATTTATGCACGGCAATCTCAGTCTTTTGAAAATCTGACCCTGTGACTTTCTGGAATGTGTACTTGTCCTAGCTAGATGTCTATGAACTGCTTCAGCATGACAGGAGGTTGTTAAAGGACAGGATGCATTCAGTCAGTTTGTAGATAAAGAAGTTTTTCTGGTGACATTGTAGTTCATTTGTCTGAATAGACCAAACCTTAAGGAGGGTTTGCTCCTGTTGTTATTTCTACAGCATGCAAAGGCCTGGCTATCTTTCAATAAAATTGTGTTGTTTTCTCTCAAATAAGTAAAAGTAACTGTGTGTTAGAATTTCCATCTCTTTGTTAGTATACCAGTTTAGACTGACGCCACACTTTGATATCTCGGACTCTTTGATCTTATCTTTGCAGAGGTCCCCAGTTTCCCACTTTAGCCGTTTTCCTAACAAATCCACAGCATTAATGCAGCATGCTAGTTATTAGTGTAAAAATAAGAGTTTGCCCTATATCAGAATAGTGACGGTAAGACTGAAGTTCTGACTGGATCCGTGGTATCCTATTTGCTGAAACTGCAATGTGATATTCTAAATGTCTATGATAGATTCTTCCCTCAGATATACATGAAACATAGAAACATAGAATTTGATGGCAGGAAAGAACTGCTTAGCTCACCTAGTCTTCCCAGATGTTCTCTATTCTGTCTCCATGCCCCTATCTGGTCTCTGTCAGCCCTCTCACCTTCCTACATCCAATCTAATATACCCTATGTCTATCCCACGCATGCTTGAAGCCCTCAACTGTTTTAGCCTCCACCACTTCGCTAGCAGTCTGTCGTCCACTACCATTTCAGTGTAGAAATACTTCCTTAACATCACTCTTGAACTCTCAAGCTTCAATTCATGCACCCTGGTGCTGGTGCTTATTCTCATTAGGAATAGACTCCCACCCTGTTCACCCTTTGAGGTACTTGTAGGTCTCTGTCATATCCCTCCCCCGCCTCACTCTCTGCATATCTCCTTTCTTCCATGTTGAGATCACACAAGCTCTCTCTTTATAGGGCTTCTCATGCAAACTATGCACTGTTTTAGTTATATAAGAGCATATAAGTTTGCAATGAAGAACTTATAGCAGTAAACTTATTGCAGTATGTACTGTTTTATTTTAAAAGATAAGCTACTATAATAGTATTTACCTTTGAATCCCTTTTAATGTATACCACCAGCTACCCACCCTCATTGTACTCTGGTCTAACTAGTATTAACTAAACTTTCTACTTACTTACAATGTTTTATACCTTGATGGCATCTCTGACAACTCTGATGCATGAATCTGATGTCACCCCTTACTATTGGGACTTAGTTGTAGCGGTAAACTAGTAGTAGGGGAGGGATGGTTATGACAGGGGTTGAGGTGGCCAAGGGAGGTGGAGGCTGGCGAAGCGTGGGTTAGGATGGCTGTACATCTCAAAAAAATAACTGAACCACAAGCCGACATCCTGTTGTGCTAAAGACAGAGCATAGTAGCGAGATTTTGTGGACAAGATTTTGCCATGAATCTTGTCTATTATGTTCATGATTTAGAAACCACAATCATTCCCCAAGCAGTCCAGCTTTCACTGATCTTGTCCCGTTAGTTCCCACTAAGTCCTGGATCATCCATGTTATACACTACTTTGTTTTTGGGGAGGGGAGTGGGGGTGGTCAGATACATATTTTCAGACACATCCCACCATTCCAGCTCTGAGAGCACTATTCCTCCCTTATGCATTCAGCATCCATCCACCCACCCCACAGTGGATCCTTTACCACAAAGGAACACATTTTACAATGGGCAAATGTTTGGGGATGCCACAGAAAGCAGAGAGCATAAAAGGGTCATCCTAGTCTACTTCCTCCTTTAAAAAAAAAAAAAAGCCAGTCACCCACATCTCAAGAAGACCCAGTCCGCCAACATCTGAAAACAGGGAGTCCAACTCAGCTGACTCGTACAGGTTATCAGGTGGCAGGTAGCCCACCCTCTGCTTTTTTTGTTAACAACATTTGGGCTTTATCACCATGTCCAGCCTGACACTCTGGGTCAAAGTAATTATTATGCTATTAATATTTCTTAGGATTGCTTTATGCATGTTAAAATGCTTACCCCTGTTAATTGCAGCAAATAGTGCATATTTCCTGTGGCTTGGTGTGGGGTAATAGCTTGAATTACAGTATAATTAGTCATAGTGTACATAAAGGATGCTGTCAAGGTAGTAGGTGTTACACAAGGAGCCCAGCTCTAGCTTTGGGGAATGAGACTGCCCGCCTGCAGTGAGCCAGTCAGCTGGCCAGTGCAGTGTGAATACTAACGGGCAGCGTAATTGTTTTAAGTTGCATGTTTTAACCTCGAAGGTCAACTAGATTTCAACTAGATTTCAAGTTTGTAATCTTCCTGAAGCCCAAAAGACTAGGAGGGAAGTATTCGTCCAAGAAACATACCACATGCCTGTGATTTAGAAATGCAGGGAACTACTCAGGCAGATAACGTTATCCAGGTCTATAGAATCATGGGAGCTTATTGCATTTTATCTTGGGATGTTGCATACAAGAAAAGCCTTTTCCCAACTCCTCTGTGATCCAGTTGGGAAGTGTAACCTGTGTATTATGAGTTTTAGCTTCAGTCTAGTTTAGGTTTTTCTGTTCTTTGTAATCCTTTGTTATAATAAATATTTTTATTTTCCATTCTGTGTACTGTTATACCTCATTTATTACTTGCATATATTTAAATTTTGTAGATATAAGGCCCCTGTAGGGTGGTTGTGCTCCCCTGTTGCCTTACAGAGCAGGGCACCACTGCCTTACATTGCCACTGGGCTGTTGTTGATGTTTACAGTGTCTTTCATTTTTTCTCACATGCCAGTAGGGGCAGGCATTCTAGAAGGAAGAATAGTGCAGTGCTTCCACCCAGAGAAAGATTTACATTGGCCTGGTGACTGGTCAGTACAGCCTCTGGGATGTTATACCTGCCCACCTCCCCACTGTGGTTACTTCTCCCACAGACCCCAAGAAATGCAACATTTCCGCCCCCAAAACAACTAGCATGCACTGTACCACTGAGGAGTCAATAATGAACATACGATAAGCCAGCAGAATAAGGCCATTAGGTCTGTTGAGTCTACTCATATTGCAGGGTCCTCAGCATCAGTTACTAACTTTGTCCCCCAATCTGCACTTCCCTCCGTCCACCCCTCTTGACCCTTATTTTTGTTAACTCTATCCATGCCTCTCTTGAAGCTGCATAGCCTAAACGAATAACTAATAACTAACTAATAAATAATTTGTCCGCAATGTCAGGTGCCCTGCTGCCCGCTGGCAACTAACTCTGCTACGCTAATGTAATACCTATGCTGTATTTTGTAATGCATCTTATGTGTCTCATCATTGTAATGCTTAAATGTACCATTTCGTCTCACCATTGTATCTACCTGTACTGTATAAAAATGTATAGAAAATTGTATGTACTATTCAATGTTTCCTATCCCCCACTCCCCAGGTTGCGTCTGGAAACAAGTGGTTCTCCGCTCAGTACACCTGCCTGGTTAAACTCTCTAATAAATAATTAAATAATTTTCAATTAAACTACCACCCTAGAAACGATTCCAACCTGCCACCACCCTCTCCGGAGAAGTGCCTCCTAACATCTCTTAAACCTCCCCAAATTGAGACTGTGTCCTCTGTTTCCATTCCCACTAAGCTTGAAGTGACCTTCCTCGTCCACCCTATTTATTCATTTCATATACTTGAAGGGCTCAGTCATGTACCCTCTCTCTGTCTCCTGTCCTCCAGGGAGTACATGTTCAGGGCCTCCAACATCTCCTTGTACGTCCTATCCCGCTGGCTCATGATCATCTTGGTTGTCCATGACTCAGCAACAAAACAAAGCTATATTATAGGGATCAGACTGAAAAGGAAAAATAGTTAACTGCAATAGATCCCCACTTGTTGGGTGGTACTCTATGCCTTGCCTATTCTTCCACCTACTCTACCAGGCTCGACGCTCACTGAAAACCCCTAGATGCTTCAAGACACACTAAATCGGCCATCCAGGCTCAGCTCAGTACTGAGTTTTTCTGGCTGTCTTCAGTCAAAAGACAGACAAATACAACCACTAAAAACTGACATGGATGCTGTAGCATTGAAAGAATACTGAAAGGGAGCAGGATCCAGCACTCAACCACTGTCAAAAAGACTACTACTGTGTAGTCAGTTGTCTCTTTTTCTATATAACAGACACAGGAACAAGAATCTGGTGAGGAAACAACACCCATGGAGCCCACTGCTTCCTCTTACTTACCTAGAAATTAGCTGCCTTGACACTCTGAAACAAGCACTTTGTACCGTTTTTCTGTACTTGTATTTTCTACGTCATTTGTCATTTGTATGCAACATATTAATGCTTGTCCATAACTGTACTTGAATTTGTACTGTTTTTCGATTATGCAATCTGTAACTACCTGTCTATATCAAAGGACCTCCTTGTGAATGAACTTGCTCAAGCGAGTTTTCCTACAATAAACCTGAACTTGAAATGTTCAGCGCCTACTCTCTGTGGTACTTTCTCAAGCTGGTGAACCCCTCATGCCTAACTTATATAGTCCTATAGTTTAAATGTCTTAAAGGGCAACAGCAGTTAGCCTTAACACCCAGTCCAACAACAGTGATAGCACAATGAAAACATAAAAAACTGCACAAACCAACACACTATATCAGAGACTACAAATATCTTACCAGGTTCTCCATGGATTCAGTAAGCAAACTTTATATCAGGAAAAGGGGCCTTACCTTAAGATGTCTTCTTACACCAGCACCGAGCCCCAAAGGTGTACCTTTCTCCCAGCAGGCCGAACCAGCAGACGGACTGATCAGTTCATCTTCAGGCTTTTCCACTCACCAGTCCCAGAGCAGGAGGGCACAGAAAGCAGATGCTTCAAGACCCCAGAAACCGTGGAAACCCCTAAAACTAAAGGGCTTGTTATTTCATTAAAATCCTTCATTAGCAATGATCAGACTGGACTCCGATTTCTCCCCAAAATGAATCAAGTTTATTCTGCTGAACTCTCAAAGATTGCAAGAGCTCAGGGTCCCAGTTATTTGAAACGTTCAGATATTTTACAGCACCATAGGGCTTAACTTCTATACACAGACTAATTTCTTGGAGAGAGATGTAGGCTTGTAGGCTTAGATTTTCCATACAAACAGAACCAGCAGCAAGTCTCAAATTCAGGACTAGAACAAATCTTAGAAGTTTCCAGAAGCGTGAAGCTCCTACCACCCACTGGCACTGATAAGCACCTTAACAACGTTACTGATTTCTACACTGAGCTTCTTTCCCAAAGGTCATCTTTATGACTGTCCCATTCCTAATAACCCTTCACAAATGATTTGTTTCTCTTTTCCTCATCCTCATCAGGAAGCGATGTGCTTCTCTGCCGTCACTGTGTTTGTTCATATCGAGGGAGAAATGTTTAGCAGCCGATAGCTCTGCACTGCCCTTTAAAACCTCTTCTCAACTTTTGTCATGGACCAGCCTGGTCCCTGATGCTTTCTTTCTCTCAAACTTGCTCCCAAGGCTCTCCCTGAAGCCAAGCCTGCCAACAGTTACAGTGGCTCCTTACTTCCAGTCCTTGTTGCCCGAGCTGGGCCATGGCCTATATTGGACCAAAGGCCTGCCCCATCTGTAGCCCTGGGACCTGCCCCCAGCACACGGAACGGCAGTTCCCATCAAGTCCTGGGCCACCCCACTCCCATCATCAGTACTGGGGCCGACATGCCCCTGGGAAAGGAACCGGGAAAGTGCCTACCAACTCCCAACTCTGTAGAGGCCTGCCACAATTTCTACAGCCCCAATGACTTAATAAACCATCCACAGGCGGGCCCAATGCCCCTGGGGTCCTCCACTACCTGCCTTCTGATGCTACGCTGACTCCTGGATGCTCTGACCACTGAGTTCCCAGGGACCCAGGACCCAAAGCGACTGCAACTGCCTTCCTGCTTACCTCCTTGGAGACCTCAACACCCAGGAACCTGGTGCGCTGCCCAAAACTGCTGACCAAACTGAGGGCGGGGACCCCTCTCAAACTGTCCTGAAGTAACACCAGCCAATCTCTCTTCCCCAACTCTCCAGCTTCCTCTATACATATAGCCACCCAGCTGCTGCCCCAAGTGGCGGCAAGCAGAAAATACACCCCAGTGCACCAAATGTCCTGAGCACCGAGGAGGAGGCTAAGAGGAGAGCCAAGCCTCATGCAGGGGGGCTTACATAAGTTTCTCCTCTCCAGCATAAGGGCAGCTATGGCAGAGTTTAATTTCCCTGTGCAGTTGCCTCATGTGCTCCCCAGTATGCTCTCTAGTTTCGTTTGTACCACCATTGTAAAAAGCTCCAGATGAACATGTGGCCAGATGTTTCACATTGGTTGTATCACAGTTGATGATACTTAATGTTTACCACACTTCCTTGGGGTTAAAAACGATTGTATCCTGGACAGCGGACAGTAATTACAGTGACTGCATTTTCTGCAGCCATCCGGTAATGGGGTAGTCACATCTTTTTGGTTCTTTTGCTTTTCTTGGACACTATGTGCTTAGGACAAACTTGTTGGCATAGCCTTGCACTCAGCCCGCACAGTAAACAAAGAATGGATATGAGATGTTCCTCCTGTGCTGAAGGCCAGCACCCTTTCCGACCTGCTACCTGGATATTGCTTTTAATACCTATGGGAGCTCCCTTGACACAGTTCCTGGGTACCTGGTGTTAAAGCACTGCAGGCTTCTTGATACTGCCGCGACTGGCCAGCAGAGATGCACTTCTAGCTTAAGTGAGCTGTGTGCTCAAATGTACGCCCCAAACCTTAAAGTCATGCAGTTAAAGTCACAAATGGCAAAATCAAACCTCAAATGTGGAGGTGCTTGTCAGATCCTGACATGAAGGCCAAATGCAAAGAACAAATAGGCCTGCTTGTGGACTGGGACAGTCACTTCAGGTTCAGTCCCTTGACTGTCTTCCTTGAGTGTCCAGTGATCCCTCTTCCTTACCCAGGCCTCTATCTAGCCCCTGGCATCTAATGGATCCTACCTCCCCTGCCCATTCCCCTGTGTCCTAGCCTGCTCCAGTGTGCTGTGGTTGCACTTCAGTGACACCACTATGAACTACCTGTAACAGTTCTGTGTTAGAGGTTGTTTCTAAAGATGTGACCACACCTTGTGAGGGTTACCATGCTTTGTAAATGTCACTGCAAACCGTGTCCATGCCAGCCCCATTTCAGCACAGTCACAGTGCAGTTCTTGAACACATGGGGAGAGTTATTTTGATTTTGTTTAATTATTCTGTAAGTTGATTGCTGCAGCTTCTGCTGCTCTATTTTTATTTGATGTTTTTCTATTTGAGTCGCTTTTGATGTTTTTATGAATTGTGTAGCGCTTTGAGCCTCTGGGAAGGATTGCTATATAAATAAAGTGTCTGTCTGTCTGTCTGTCTATCTATCTATCTATCTATCTATCTATCTATCTATCTATCTATCTATCTATCTATCGATTCCATGTCGCACAGCGACAGAAAATTCTGACCCTTAGTACAGCGGCGGCACAATGCCGACAACTTATTGTGCCGCCACTGTATAAAAAGTGTTTTTTTGCAGGGGGCTTGCCCCGCACCCCTGCACTATAGATTACTAACCCAAGTCAGAGTTGGTTCGGGAGGGGTATGCTCTCAGAGACAGTAGCATCGGAAACCAGTACACCATCACAGCAAACTGCCGATTTTGTCATTGTGATCGTCTTCGCTGTTTTCCCATCGCTGTTCGAACGTGATACCCTACCCATCTACCCCCTTGAGAATAGCTTGGGGTCACAGACAATTGACTGTCACATCATTGTTGGTACAGTGATTTTATGACAGTCCTTGCAACTGCATTAGGTCCAATGCTTCTTGCTCCTTCTCACAGATATCCTGACTAAACTGTTGTAGTTTTCTCCCCAAGGTCTCTGCTGGGATTGTAGATGGCATTAAAGTTCATGATTCTGCTAGGGCCTTCATGATGCTTCTGGCTCCTGGAGGACTTATTGAGGCATGGCTATCTTAAGAATTCTGTACTAAAGCTACAGGCTAGCCAAGTTAGTCTGTTTCACTTCCAACCTCCAGCACAACATTAACAACCACTCTAAGTTCTGGAAAGTTATCCACTCTCTATTCCGTCCCTCCTCTATTCCATCCCAGCCCTCAAACTAGTCAGCTTTACCATCTCTGACATCCTAGAGTTTGCACCTCCTCTAATGACTACTTTACCTTCTGTGCTCTTTCCTGCTCTCTCGCTTCTCCTTCTCTGCCATCTCACCAGCTGTCTCCTTCAAACCCTCTAAATGTAATACCCTGTACTGATTTGATCCCAAACCCTTTTTCCTTCAGCTCCACAATTGCTTCCCAGTCTCTGCCCTCCTTGATCTCCCTTCCTCACCTGCAAAGTTTTGGTGCTTGGAAGCAGGCTAAATTTCTTGAACTCCATCAAGGTAACAATCCTCTGCTCCTAAAGGTAATCACGTTTGATAGGGTGGAGGTTGGATATCCCACTCGGGTGGTTGGGCCCGGAGGCTCGTGTCGAGGGCGCCCAACACCCGAGAAGGGATGTTATCCCAGCATAACTCCCACCCTGGAGGGCATTATTCCTATTATACAATGGCTTGTTGTTTTATAATAAAAATAATTTTAAAGAATGTTTTGTTAGTGTGTAAACATATTTTTGTTTCTTAAGAGAAAGAGGAGATCATCATGGTGGTGGTGGTGGGGATCAAATCATACAAACAATCAGCAGGGATGCTATGCCAGGATAACATCCCTGCTGTGATAGCCAACTGACCAATCAGAAACCAGGATTCTTCTTGCCATTGTATAATAGAAAGTATTGCCCCATCTCCTTGCCTATTGCCCTGGCTGAAGTTCAGAAGCAACTGATGCTGCATCAACTTGCTACTTTCTTTTCTATATTAAATATTCAGCAAGGAGTAATACAAAAGTAAAACAGGTTAGATCATTCACTTAATCATTATAGCAAAGGAGTACCTCAGGATCGATCATTATGTGAACATTAGCTGTAACATGCAACTGCTGTCTTAAGCTAGTTTATGCCAGAAATGCTAATACAAGTTAGAAAATAGGCTTGGAAATATAAGAAATCTGATTGGCTGGTAGGTACATTAACGCTTAGTGAGAGCCTCTAAGTTAAAAGCACCAACCATGCCAACCCTGCCAGCCTCGTAACTCAGTTATCAGTGTGCCTGGCCTGTTTATAATTGGCTGAAGCACTGGGCACACAGTTTGAAAGTGCCACCATTTTTCTTTACCGCTTAGTGAGCAAGTTGCTGGAGGCCCCCATCCCACTCGCACTCCATTTACTGTTTCTTTCCTGAAAACCCAAATGAGTCAGTTTAGCTATTGACGCTGGCACATCAGCTACAGTACTAAGCGCTGCTCTGACAGAAAAAATGTTGTTTTTTCCAGTTAAAAGTAGCGCTGGCATGTCACGTGCTAAGCACTACAGTGAGAGCACCGGCCTGTGGATTCTCCGCTTACACATACAGCACTTTCTAAATTTGATTAACAAAAAAACACCTTCTTTACAGATGCTCCCAATAACTTGAGCACACTCTCTCAGCCAAGATCCTCCCTGCAGTCTACTGCTGTAAACGACGCTTGCAGACGAGCTCCCAATCTTCCCTTCCGCCTTCACCCTTGTTCCCACCACCACCACAACTCTTGCTGCGGCATGCAAATAAGCAAAAAGAAAAGAAACATAGCAGAAGACACTTCCATTCATGTAATTCTAGCACAGTACACTTTGTACAGCAATGACAGAAGTGCCACTGGTCATGCTGTGCGGCCGTGATCTGTTCCTACTGTGGAGAGATGGAGGGAATAACCATGACAACCAGCACCAAAAGCTTCAGGCACAGAATCTCTACAAGGACAGTATATGTGGAGGAACTATTTTACTTTAAAACATGTGTTAAACTTATTTTTACAAACTTTTTACTGAACTTAATTTGTATTACAGTGCTCATTTTCTAGCGCAATAAAATCCTCCAGGGTGGGCGGTATGGGCAATACCGGACCTTGAAGAAGCTATAGGCCCTCTGCCTGTGATGTCGGGCCTCATTACACCCCGGGCGGTCCAGTATTGCCCAGCACCGCCCATCCTGTCAGGCATTATTGCTTGCTTAATCAATACCTCCCTAGATCAAATAAATGTGCTAAAATCTTACCATATCCTGTCAAATAAAGCCAATCTTTTCACCAGAATGTAAAGAACGCTCTCAGTTTTATTAATGTCCACCGTAAGATTCATCCAAGTGTTAAAGTCAGGTTGGGAAGGATCCTTCCATTTCATCAAGATGCACTTATGTGCATTTATTAAACCAATTAACGCTACCTGTTGTTAATAAGTATTATAATTCCTTCTAAAATCCAAAGTAAGTAGGAGACATTCCTTTTCTTTGTAGTCTTGAGGCAGTTATTCTGGATAAAATATTCCAAACTTTATCCCAGAATATGTCTAATATATAACATTCCACAAACATATGTTCCAATGTCCTATTCTTTGATCTACACCTTGGGCAAATATAAGAATATTTTGTATTCATTAAATTCAGTCTGTGAGGGGTGTCATAGGTTCTGTGAATTATAGTAAAGTAGGTCTGTAACAATTTAGAAGACAATATACCCAGTGTAGGAAGATTAATAGCATGTTCCTCACACAGTCGGATATATTCCTGCTACTTTTGTTTCCATTTGACCTTTAAGTTTTGTAGATTGGTTCCACATTTGGAGACCAAAAGCATATTGAATTTTGATATCCGCTTGGAATTACTGGACTGATTAAACAGTTCTTCCTATATACTTTGTTGGTGTTCTATTGATATATCCCAGGTTTTACAAAGGTACAGTAGTCAGGTATTTGAAATATTGAAAGAAATGCATGTTTGGAAGATTAAAGGTTTGTTTTATTGTATCAAAATTCACTAGATCATTTTGATTAATTACAGAGGTCTTTTATTTCTTTTCACCCCCAATTCCTATACCAGTCGACTGAGCTCTCAATGAGCACTGTACTGTATTCAGTACATGCTCATTGATTAGCAGCTCACTGTCAATCAATGAACACGTATTGAATAGAGTACAGCACTCATTGAGAGCTAATTCGTGGCTGGCCGGTGAGCAGTAGGCTGTGCCAGTCACCGCCCAGTTTGGGGATGGGGAGTAAGGTGGTGGGACACTACCTGTCGGGTTGGCAGGGTGGGGTCCACTAGACCACCAATGATGTGTTCATATTTCATAATGGGGACTGGGGCTTCATGCAGCCACTAGATCACCAGGGATCTTTATTTATAATAATGGGATTGGAGCTGAGGGCCACTAGCCACCAGGAATGTTTCATTTTAATAATGGAGGATCGGGCTGGGGCAGTCTGCTAGACCACCAGGGAATGCTTTCGGACATTGCCACATGGTTGCCTGCAGCTTGCAGCAACCTGTCCGGGGCACCCTCTGTTTGGCGCACCACTACAGTTGCTGCAAACTGCAAGATTTTGTTGCCAGGATCCTACCTGATTGAGAATCAGGTGCAGGGTCCCTGGCACACTGGCAAAGGTGGCTTGTACCGACTTCTGAGAATCGAGCCCATTGGATTTAGACAGATGTTTTCAAAATAGAGACTGTTTCACATTAATAGGACCGCAAATATTGCTTACACATCATTCAAGCACTGGCACACATACCTTTGTCCCCACCTTCAAAGGTGTCCACTGCCCTGGTCAGCTTATTGTCATCAGCATACTTTAGCAGTCCGTTGGAATCTCCAGCTTCAGATAACTAATGAAAATTTTGCAGAGCAGTAGCACCAGTACCATTCCTGATTGGCACTGTTGATTGTCCCCATCTCTCTGCACTCAGAGTAGTGCCCACCTCCTCAACCCTCTGCTCATGCCCCATGTAGAGAATGCAATGGTGGGTGATTCTGGGCAAGTGTAATGCAAATCTACAGACTGTGTATTTGTAAAGACTGCATCAGGGATATTTTGGAGAGTAGGAATCGATAAGTCAGAGCTATTCCTACTTTGAAGACTTTTGCCACCAGCCCCCACACGAATCATATTTTGAACCTAGAAGGGAACCCACTCACCTTGGACTTTTTGCATATTTTGGGGAGAGGTATATTGGTTATGTGGTACTTTCTCCTCTTAGGTTAAGTTGTTCTTGATTCAATAGAGGGTATAAGTTTTTGGTTTACTTTTAATAAGCAGTGAGATGTGTTTGTCATAGGTCAGATAGCAAAGTGTAGGGTTATTCCTAGATATTTGTAGGCCAGAAATGCCTAGAAACTGTTTTTTACTGCTGAAGTGTGTGGAGCCAGCCATCTTGCGAGCTCAGAAAATGAGCCACCAGACTACAATCAAGAACTGTTTTGGAGTTGCAGTATGATCATTCTGCAACTACAAACACCCACTCACCCCCTCATCTCGCAGGCACACTACTTTTGTTGCGTCGCCCGCTGTACTCAAGATGTGCAGATGCTTGGTGCACATGTGAGTAGTTGAGCATACGCATCTTTATCGTGCATGTCCACTGAGTATTGGCGGCCATCTTGTGCCTGCAGACTGTTCCGCTTCAAGTAGCTCAGTGATTGTGGCTGCAGCCGTGTCAGCTCTGGCTAGAGTTTGTTTGTATAGCTGTTGCAGTGTAGTGCTGTTGAAGGCTACATGGTCCACTGGCTGAAGTGTAGAAATGTGAACCAGAACTATTGTTAGATCCTGCTCTGCCACTTACTTCACTGCGTGAGCTTGTCCACATCATGTGATCGCTTGGTTTGTTCACTCAGCTGTGAGCTGGGGTATAACTAGTATCTTACTGTGAACAGAATGTTGCATGATTTGCATCTCAGGCTATCCTGTAAATACACTGTAACAGAACAAAAAAAAGGGAAGAAAGTTTTAACTATGTGGTTATTTAAAAAAAAGGGAAGAGAACCTCCAAAAACAAGAGTAATTTCAGAACAGGAAATCACCTGGTCACAAAGGTTCTTTTTCTTTTAATGACATTATTTCCATGGTGTCATCTGCCTCGACGGCATTATCTGGCTGATTCTAAATCGTGGTTATCTGTTAAATGATCAAGTGCTCAATAACACGTGTTCTGGCTTTGCATTTCACTAACTTCAGTTTCTACCCTCTGGCCCAACACTTAGTGGAGTGTCTGAAGTATAACTGAAGCTGGCCTTAATTGCATAGTTAGTATTTTTGCATGCTTCGATTGACACCCCATCATCCTCCTTTCAGAAGAATGCAAAATCGATTTACCCTCTTCCCTCCTGTGATCAGTGTGAGACACCATTCTTCTACCCTTTTAAATGTTTTTACACTAGTGACACGAGTTGTTTTATTATAAAATGCTGCATGCATTCCCTTTTTGTTTTTATTTGCTGCTCAAACTTGCAGCTTACGTTATCATACACCCAGTGTCCATGTTGTAAATTATGTGTGTCATCCACAGGACACATACCTGCAAGCATGAACATAGGAACATAGGAATCAAGAGACAGAAAAGACCAGTTGGTCCATGTAGTCTGTCCTCTTGCCATCTCAACAGATGCACCCATCATATCATAATGTATGTATCCGTAATGCACTTGTGTACACAATATAGAGAGTCGCATGAGCAGCCATACATAGTGAGGCTGTGTTTCCATCGAGGGTTGAGATGACATGATATGGACTGAGATAGTGAAGCCCGAGAGATCCATGCTGTCATTTCAACCCTGGGATGGAAACACAGTCAAATTGGGCATATCTGGCCATGTTTTATTATTTTCTTTTTTATAGTAAATGGTTTTACTGTATGTCATAAGTGAAATTTCAGTTTATACACAGTAGTGAGGCACTCCTGCCCACCTGCCTTTCATCGCTCATAGTCAGTAATAGGGGCCTAAATGGAGACAACCATACACAGTGAAGCTTTGTGACCTTTGAACTGTGCATATTAGCTTGTCATGACCCTTGAACGGCACAACTTTGTGACTTTTGAACTGTACACAGCATCTTTCACCTATGCACAACAAGGATTTTAAGTGCATGGAAATCTATACATCACAACATTAAACCATATACTGTAATGTTTTATTGTCATATTGATCCTGGCACTGAGGAAAGACTGTTTGTGATAATGACGTCTGAAAACTCAAGGCTCAGTGTACCTGCCATACTTCATTACTGTTTATTATGTAAGCAAAATATGACACCCTCTGAGTATGCTCAGTCCTTATTTGGTGGCCTTTATCTTTATGTAATACGTGGTTGGGTAGTCGTCCCATAGAAATGCAGTGCACTCCAAACTTCATAGCAATATCATTGTGACATCAGGAAGTCATAATTTCATCAATCTGATGCCAGATGGATGGTTTTATGACTCTGAATCTTTCTCAGTAGTCCGCGTTCAGCTCACCTTTCAAGCCGCACTGGTGAGAATGGCAGGTGTCTTTTTTTTTTTTTTGTTTACTTTATTTATGCACTGCAGTTCGGAAACTCTCTCAGGCAACTGACTTACCTCTAGCTCTACCTCCTGGTCTGAAGCCCTCCTGTGTCCCGCACCAACCTTGCAACCCCCGCTCTGGAGCCCTCTGAGGTAGGGCCACCCTATCCACCCAGTGCGCTGTATCTACAGTTTAGTTATGGCCAGGCTGGGCTCGCCCGGGACAGGAGGGAGCCTGACTGATGGAGTGTGGCTAGTGGAGACAGTGCCATTGCCATCCCGAGTGCAGGGTATTTTACGTAGTTTTCTCCTTAGAAGTTTGGATGTGCACTGACGTCCAGCTCGGCTGGTGCACGCCCTGCTCCCCGAAGACGCTCCGCTGAGCTTCCATCCCTGCATTTCTGTGGCGTGCGCATGTAGTACCGTCAGCCTCCGCTAGCGGTCACTAATGCATTGGCTGGTGGAATCCCTCCCTGGGAAGGAGAGCAGTCTAGGGACGATAAATCTTTCCCCATCCCTGTCGCACCCCGCTGACCCGGCTCGCTCCCTCGCCGGATCACCAGCGCGGCGAGGTGTGGCATCCAGCGCCAACCCTCAGTGCCACGGGGCCAGGTGGCAGGTGTATTCTGACTGTTCAAAACATCCTAGGGTGCCAGACCAGTAGTTGCCGAGATGTGCAGTCCTCAAAGTTCTTTTCCTGTAACTGTGGCTCAAAAGAAAACAAAATCAGCAGTTGCAACTGGCCGAAGAGCTCAGGTGGCTGCAATGTTGAAGGTTTCAAGAGGGAGGGATCAGCAATCCTCAGTTCTATTTGGTTGGCAGGAGTCATGTGACATTGACTAATGTTGAAACCATGGATATGGGTCACTACAACCATGGACCACAACATCATGATGACAGCCTGGACTGAGCTTCTATAAATCAGCATGTGACTGTTTTTTTTTGAGAAAATTGCAAACAAAGGTAAAATATTTCCCATGTATTACAAAACTAACAAGTGGGAATTGATGTGTTAAGATGCGAGAATATTGGTCTTGGCATTCCATCACGCTGGAAACCCTCAAGCTTTGCTCTTCAGGTTTATGATGTGATGGAATCCTAAAGTGGTGTTACAGTGCCATAACACATTGATTACCATACCCTATTCTATTTATGTAATACACTGGTTACTTAAATGATAATACACAATAGGGTGTGGTATATGCAAACGTGATTTTAAGAAAGAAAGAAGATCATTGCACAACCAGTTTCTTCCCCACAAGCTCAACAGTATACCCTATAGCCCCATCAAAGAACCTATGAAGTCTGAGTTATAGGTGGATGCTGTATCAGCTGATAACACCTGCTCTGGCAGTCTATTACACATTCACCACTCAGTCTGAGAAATTTTCCTTCCTGTTAGTTCCCTTGAATTTGCTTCCTTTTAGTGACATTGCATGCCTTCTTATTCTCTCATCTGTTGCTATTCTGATGAGCTATGTTTGATTTGATTATGTCTTCTGTTTCATGTGTTTGAATACTGTGATCACGCTTTCTCCTCAGTCTCCTCTTTTCCACTTTAGAAGAGCCTCAGTTCTGCCATGTGGTCCTCATAGCGTGGTTCCCAAGTCCTTCACCCTCTTTGTTGCTCTCCTTTGGACTTTTTGATTACGCCAGTATCCTCTCTCAGATGTGGGAACCAGAAATGCACACTGTACGTAAGATGGGGCCTGGCCATAAATCTGTACAAGGGCATTATAATATATCCTCCTTTCTGCCACAGTGGCCATACACACTGTTCGCTTATCTTTTTCCTAAGATGCCATTTAGCAAGTTTCCACATGGGAATGCCAGCATGCGTCTTGAAAAAGATAAGAGCAAGAGGGACACATGACTCCATTTAAGACATATTGGGCCTGATTTTAAATGGCCCTGGATCGCTGCAAGGGACTTGCACTGAGAGTCAGACACAAGGGGAAACTTGTGGCAATCGCGATTTTGCAGAGCGCTGCTGCAAATCCCACTCAAGTCCTTTCGTCAAACACACCAAGTTACACCAGCTACCCCCGGTCTAACTTTGAACCAATGGGGTGGTAATTTATGGGCTTGCACCAAAGCTGCTGTAAATTTGAAAACTGTCACAACTGTGCCAAACATTATAAAATTCGGTGCAGTTGCAAGATACGCTCGCACAGTTGCCCTCAAACATTGGGGTTGACGCGGGGTTTGATGCAAGCCTTGTGTCACCCTTTCAAAATCTGGCCCTTTAAGGCAACATATTACAAGGTCTATCAAATGAGTGTGTATAGCCATTATAGTCAGAATGAAGGACTAAGCAAACAGCAGTGTTATTGAAGTAATTCAGGTAATCAAAGTGAAGTAAGTTGTAGAAAAATCAGCAACCCAAAGAAGTCACATAAGCCATGGCGAAACATTGCGATACAGCAAGAAAATAAAGAATCTGATGACCTGAGATGTTTGTTTTGGGATAGTCTTTAAAGTCCGTGAGAGCCCCCTCCCAATTTCCTTTTCCGATACTGCTAGGTCATGAAGGGCAGCTCCCACATTAAGACCTTTACTATATTGGTGATCACCTGTGGCAGCTCCATTGCTTTGTTTATACTGTACCATGGTGTGTCAGTATTTGTCCATGTTGGACCATGATGTGTCAGTGTTTGTCCATGTTGGACCATGATGTCAGTGTTTGTCCACGTTGTACCATGGTGTGTCAGTATTTGTCCATGTTGTACCATGGTGTGTCAGTATTTGTCCATGTTGGACCACAGTGTGTCATATTCATGGTGTGTCAGTATTTGTCCATGTTGGACCATGGTGTGTCAAAATTTGTCCATGCTGGACAATGATGTGTCAGTATTTGTCCATGTTGGACCATAGTTTGTCAGTATTTGTCTGTGTTGTACCATGGTGTGTCAGTTTCTGTCCATGTTGGAGTATGATTATGTCAGTTTTTGTCCATGCTGGAGCATAGTGTATCAGTTTTTGTCCATGATGGACCATGGTTTGTCAGTTTCATGGTTTGTCAGTATTTGTCCATGTTGGACCATAGTTTGCCAGTATTTGTCCATGCTGTGCCTCGGTGTGTCAGTATTTGCCCATGTTGAACCATGGTGTGTCAGTATTTGCCCATGTTGAACCATGGTGTGTCAGTTTTGTCCATGTTGAACCATGGTGTGTCAGGATTTGTCCACGCTTGAACCATGGTGTGTCAGTTTTTGTCCATGTTGGACCATGGTGTGTCAGTATTTGTCTATGCAGGACCATGGTGTGTCAATATTTGTCCATGCTGGACCATGGTGTGTCAGTATTTGTCCATGCTGGACCATGGTGTGTCAGTATTTGTCCATGTTGGACCATGGTTTGTCAGTTTTGTCCATGCTGGGCCATGGTTTGTCAGTATTGTCCATGCTGGACCATGGTTTGTCAGTGTTTGTCCATGTTGGACCATGGTTTGTCAGTGTTTGTCCATGTTGGACCATGGTTTTGTTAGTTTCATGGTGTCAGTATTTGTCCATGCTGGACCATGGTTTGTCCGTTTTGTCCATGCTGAACCATGCTTTGTCAGTATTTGTCCATGTTAGAGCATGGTTTGTCATTTTCATAGTTTGTCCGTGTTGGAGCAGGGTTTGCCAGTGCTTGTCCATGATGACCCACTTGAACCAGGGATTTGCAGATTGTTTCTTTGGTCTTTTCACACCCTTCAGTACTGCTTAAAGCCTAGCCAGCCTTTGTTCTTTAATCACTCAATCAATCAATCAAGACTTTATTTGTTCAGTGCAATTGTCAGGGAACCAAAGTGCCTTACATGCTATCAAATAATTAAAAAATTATAAATAAACATTAAGCAAATAATACATAATAATGTTCTTAATATTAAGATATTTAATTTAGCGACAATGTGTATATTCTTCCCGTGATGCTTTGCATTAGTGGGGCTTGTGTAATTTGTCATTTCATGGTTTGTCTTTGTGTATTCATGTTGCACCATGGCTGTCAGTGTTTGTCCATTATGGAGCATGGTTTGTCAGTGTTGGCCATGAGAGTAGAATTATCAAATTAATTAGTTATTAATTATTTATAAATAATCCTTCTACAGCTATTTACCCCACATTTTCCATTGTTTTGCTCAATCCCTCACCTCTGTGATAGGGTGCCATACCTACATCCTTCCCTGGCTCAGAGGGCAGAGTGGCTGCTTTCATAACTAGTGCTACTGTTGTTCCATGATCAGCCAGCAGGTGGTCTATAAATGCCAGGTGGCCTGTGGCTCACTGCTTCCGTGGCCCCTACCTGACCCTAGTGTGAGATTCTACAGCTTGCACATAATCCCAGTCTGTTCCTGTAGGTGGCAGCATGATGCACTGCTGTCAAACCAGTGTGCATATTTATTTGAAAGAAGTCTTTGAAGAACTGTGACAAACTGTCACGGGTTTGGAGAAAGGCACACAGCAGATAACGTTCCTGCCCATGTAGTTTAAGTAAACACTGCAGGCAGTTATTTTGTTCTTCCTCTTCTTTTAAAAGTAAACACGTGATTCCAGGCAGTCTAGTTTTTTTTTTTGGGGGGTTCCCAGAATAGAGGTATGATTAGCGACACCCAAGGGAGAAGCGAGGAAGATGGCTCAGCAGAAAGGGGCTCACTATTAACTCCTAGGGGAAGAATGTTCAGAATAGCTTCCATCTGAGTCTTGGGTTTGTACCTATGTTAGCATAGAGGGTCTTTAAAGAAGAGGGTCAGAGAGGAATTAGACACTCAGTTTAGAGCTGAGTGAGAATTTGTCAGTGAAGACACAGGACCCTGTGCTGGTAAGTTCTTGTCAGTGCAGAGTATTTTCCTTTGCCAACCTCATACTGGAGCTAACCTCTATAAAGAAATAAATAAGATAATTTCCTGTAATATCTTGTGTGTGTGGCATGAATTCTGTACTTAACGCAGTGATGCTGTTTACTGAGGACACAGCTACCTAGGTTGGGCAGACTGGCACATCCACAGGAGAGAAGTTCTGGGACAACATCAGGCAACCATAATGCATGGGTGCAGATAAGGTTGCATTCAAGCAGTATGTCTGAGAAGAAAGCATATTAAAGGGGAACAGTGAGCACCAAGGGCCCCCATATTCAAGTGTGGGTCTGGTCCCAGTGTGCCAAGACGTTTTGGTTTGTTTACTGTTTCCTGTAGTATAGTAGATTATATCAGATTAATTGTGTTTACATCTGAGCTGACATCTTCTGTCTCTACAAATCCCAGAATCCCCTGCAGCTGACATCAAAGCAGTAGGCAGAAGTGGGAGATTTGATAGCCTGCAGTGCATGTTAAAGTTCATATAAGCTGTGATCTTTTGTTTACTGGTCCTGCTGTCCTCCATGGGTTAAGTACAGTCACAGAAGTACAGTCACAGAGGACTGTACTAGCCCCTAGAGACAAGCAGAAGCGGAAAGCGTCTGATCTGAAATTATAACGGCTGACATCTACTGCGGGCTATTGAACCTCCACTGCTGCTAACTGCTCTGATGTCAGCTGCAGGAGATTCAGGGATTTGAAGTAACACAAGATGTCAGTCTAGAAATAAACAAAATACATCTGATACAACCTACTATACTACAGTAAACAGTAAGTAAACCAAAATGTTTTTGCACACAAAGCACACACTGGAACCAGCCTCATCCTTGAGTGTGGGGTCCTTGAGCTGACTCTTCTCCAATAAGCCACTCCCTGGTGCAGTTGTCCCATGGTGACAGCATAACATATCTGTGCAAGATACTGTGTATGATCATCAGAAGCACCACTGACAGTCACATAGCACAGGCTAATGCTATGTGCCTACCTCCATGAAGGGAAAATCGCTATCCAAAAAAATCGCATAACTTTTATCATCTATTTTATTATTTCCAGTTTACCCACTACAAGTGTGCACCTGTTTCTGGACCTACTTTGTTCTGTTTCTGATGAGAATCATTTAGATGGTTGAATGGGATTCAAGAGCAGGACTTTTGTTTGATATTATTCTGCCACCCTGCCCACACACACACTCAGAATTTTAGTGTTTATCCTTGCCTTATCACTTTAAAATCTGATTTTGTCTTTCGAATGGAAATGTTCCTTCCTCTTTACTAGCAGAAAAATATACCGTAGCTCACTGTTCTGACGACAAAGCAGCATTTCCTGGCATTTCTACTGTATTTATATTTTCTTCAGGTTGACCTTTCCATCCAGTATGATGGCTTTATTTGTTGTTTTCTCCGTTATTTTCATATCTAAATAGAGAAGCATGCCTCTTGTCAAGAAAAGCAGCAGAGACAAAACGTGAGCACTGTTGTGTTATTTGGCACCATCAAAGTTTTGAATATTGCAGAAAGAAACAATGATAGCTGGGTTTCCTGCCTGAATGAAAAACATAAAAGCGCATTGTTCTACTCAAAGGTGATACCACCAAAAGTATTTTTAGGTCCTCTGGGTAGTCAGAACATGATTAAGATGACATGCAGACATGCTCATAGTCTGTAGTTACCAACATTTTTGCAGGAAGATAATGTGTGGCTGTTTCATTTCAGAAGGCCAATTGATTTATGATTTTTGAACTCCCAACCTTTAGACTATGGGAAAGTCAAGTTAATTATAAGTGATATAGTGTTTGTTTTGGGGTTTATTCCCGCCATAACAAAAGGAACGGAATCTCGCATTGTTTTCTGTATGGGGAAGGGGTTGCAAGCACAGCTTGTACACCTCATTGCTAGTCAGTGTTACTTTAGTAGTTCCAAAATAGCCAGGTTGTATATTTTTGTAGAACTAGAGTCTGAAGCCTTGATGATTCTTTCAAAGCAGGAGTCACGGGATGGTTTGGCAGACTTCACTGGAGCATCATATTTCTTGTACAAAGATGGCTGTAGTACACAAGCTTTTGGGGCTAGACCTGCCCTTTGCAGTGTGGCCCCAAAGCTTGTGCATTATACCATCTTTATACATACATGGTCTGATAAAGGTATCAAACTAACCAGCAACTCTTGCAGAAAGAGAAACAGTCCTTTTGCTGGTCAGTCAGGCCAAGAATCTGAAGCCCGATATCTTTTCAGACACAGAATACTGCTTGTGTAGCTCTTTTTTTAATTTTTTTTATTTTTGCTCCTCTGGCGGACACCTTGGGATGTACCCTGTTCAGACTGACTGCGGGTCCTTCCAAGCCTGTAGCCCTGCCATCTGCCCTAACCAGGAGACCATGGCTTACTCCCCATGCTGGGGCCTCCCCCAAGATGAAAAGGAATAGTAGGGGCCGAGACACTAATCTGGTCAGCCTTGGTAGTATGGAGCCTGCAAAGTCCAGAGTCTTCATGCTGCGGTGGCTGGAGGGGTTTAACCCTTAGTTACTCCCCACCCATTGGCTGGAGCCAAGACTGGTTGCCATGGGAGCAGTGCACATTGAACGTGCATGCCGCCGCAACCTGGCTCCAGCCACAAACCTTCCCAGCTTACACTGCCACCTGTGATCAGCCAGGGGAGGTATTGCAGTGGAGTGTTACTGTCCCCCTCAGGAGGAGAGAGTCCATTGGGATGCCCTGCCCCCCACCAGCCCCCAATGATCAGAGCTCGATTCTGAACTCTTGTTTGCGCGTTAGTACTACTGCTGCACCAAGAGCCTGGGTGATTTGTGTGTCTTATTTTGATGGACCATTACTGGGTCCATCAGCAGAAGTACTGTTAGCCACCACCTACATTAAGACCACTGGCTCCTGGGCCAGAATAACTCATGGACCCAAGTTCAGCTCCTTGTTATTTGCAACATCCTGTCGCCGAGACAGTTGCACTCCACTGTTAGAGAGTAATGTCGTTGAAGCCCATTGATTTGCTAAGAAGGGTTTTCAGTTCATCACTAAGGAGCTTGTTCTTCGGCAACCAGTGTGTTACAAAAGTAGACCAGAATCAGTGGCGGAATTCCTAGTATTAGAGCAGCACCACATAAAATCTGGTCTACAGAAATGTCTTTATGCACTGTTAAACAGAATGTCATGGCATCCATTAAGACTTTCAAAAAAACAATTGCTTAATTGGTAGTTTATATTGTAAAGTACTGGTTAACCCAATGATGCCTAATTCCATTCCAAAAAATGTACAAATTCAATAATCTGGGAATTCCCAAGTCTGGCTGTGACTCTTCTTTCAAACTGTGTGCTTGTCCCACTCAAAGCAGTACACTCACAGCTGATCACATACGCAGTGTTAGCAGGACTCATCGTTATCAACAATTTTGTATTGGAAACTGGTACTTTGAGTGCACAAGTGGGACATGTTTTCAAAAACAAGTTACTAGCTAAAGTGAGTAACTATGAGTATAACCATTATACTAGGAGTGTGGATATGTTGTTCATCCACACTTCTTGGCATGTCCTTTCCCTTTAAATCTTGCGGAAGTCTTCAAGCTGGCTTCTCCCACCCACCCAGGTGGTATAAACCTCGGCTCCACCCTATGATGCCAGATCTTCATTTCGCTGGAAGATATAGATTCCCTCGTCTTCACAGCAATTCATAGGCCCTGGATTCAAAGCGTCGGTTTTACTGCAGCTTACCTTAAAACTCGTTCAAGTTAACGATTCCAATAGTAGCGCATCGGACATGGAGGATAAATCTGCTCCTGGATTTCGCGGTGCTCCTGCAGCCAGAAGATGTCACGCACTGATCCCCACCTAACGAGTGTCTACTACCTAGGTGTCGGACATAACACCTCCACCTGCACGCTTCTGCCTGGCCTTCCATCCCAATGTCCTGGGCGACGGCTGGTGTGCCTAAAATTGGGAAGATGGGAGAAAAGAATCTGCCAGTGAAGTCGAAGGAGGCGGGGTGCGTGGTTTCAGCTGTAGGATCCACCGAGCAGTTGGAGCATATGAAGGCTATCGAGAGGAAGCGGCTCAAGCTTCGCCAATCAGAGCTTTTTTTTCCTCTGAACCTCGGTTCCACCTTTTTGGGCTCCTTCAAGGAGTTGTGCCAGTCTCTCCCACCAGGAGTGTGGTGACCTGAGTCCCACACTCCTCCGCCCTTGGAAGAAGGATAAGGACCCAAGTCTTACGTCCAAGCGAAGATGTTCTTAGGACTGAGAAAGGTCCGAGTCCCAGGAACACGCGTCTTGACCTCAAGGCGAGATCGCATCCTCAGCCACTGGATTCACGGATCTTCCGTCTGGCCAAGAGATCAATGAAGGATGACGAGGTTGAGATGTCTCAACCTAATCGTTCTATTTCACGACTCTGGTCGACGATTTTTGGAAAGGACTCCGCCTTGTCTTTCCCGATGAGGAGACCCAGCCCGCGGGTGTCACCATTGAGGAAATAGTTTCGGACCCTCGGTTTCACCGAACCTGGTGTCTCGGATCGACCAAGTCCAGCCAGCCTGATCTCGATGAGGGTCAGAACCCCTCCGATTGAGCGACAAGAGTCATGGTAAGCACTTAAAAAGAGGCATTGCCGCGAGATCCTCATCCTCCTCGGACGAGGAGAGGCTTCGACGGAAACTCAGTCGACTTATATGAGGATTTTATGTGGCAACAGCTGATTTTGACCAGGCAGAAGCCGGCTCCACCGTCCACCTCAGCCGTCCTTGGCTACCGCCTCCTGGGCCAACGCTGACCCTCCGGAACTGAAGCCTCGGTTCCCCTGCCCATTGGTCCGGCCTGTATCCGGCTCAGCCATCTCGGTCTCTTCACTGATTGTGGTGGAACCACCGCTAAGCAGCCTCCGGGAGGGCTCCCTCAAAGAGGACTGTACAGACACGGGCTTCCCTGACGCCTGTCCACCATGGTTACCCCTGACCAACCCCAGCTGATCGGAGGGGGCCTAGGCGGGAGACCGTTGTACCACGACTCCTTGGACTCTGACGCCACAGGACTGCACTCCCATCCTGGGATGATGAGTCCTCCATGGCGGGTTTAGAGGAGGTCCTTTCTCCCTTCAAGGCATTCTCCACCTGATCTCCGAATCCACCGGAATGCCTCTGGAGTCTATCCAGAAAAAGGCGGAGTACCCCTTACAGACATCCTAAAAGGGGGATGCCCGGGGAGGCCTTTCCAGTGGCTGGAGCCATCACTGGCCCGGCTCATGAGCTCCAGCAGCACCCAGCTTCCTGCCCAGCACCGTCTGCCCGCATGGCCCGCAGGTATCACGGTGCCCATGGGGTCCCCTCCTGGGATTCACAGAACACCCTTCGGCTGAGAGCCTGGTGACCACTTCTCTGTTTAGACGTATTGGTAGCTCAGCCGACACAGACTGACCTCTGGACAAAGAGTCCAAAAATCTGGACCACTCTGCCCGTAAGGTCTATGCAGCCTCTTCCTTAGGCCTTTGTCTGGCCAGTTCGGCCCATTATGGCACACTTCTCTCATGCCCTCCTCGGGTCATTGGATGAAGTCCTCCTCATCTCCCAGCAGACATGCAGACCACGGTCAAGCAAGTCCGTGATCAGGGCTGTGCTGTTCCAAAACAGCAGCTCCAGATGGCCCTAGACATCGGGGATTCTTGTGCCCGCTCTTTAGCAGCCACAGTGACCACTCACCGCAGGGCCTGGCTGAAGCTATCCTCCTTCCCGTGGATAGCCAGCACAAGTTAGCTGCGTTCTTTCCTTGGCACTGACCTGTTCGGTCCAGGAGTGGCTGGTCACCTTCAGCGTATCGAGCAGTCCAGTGCCACCTTGGATGCCACTCTGCAAAAAGGTTCTTCGGACAAGAACCAGCAGAAAAGAAAGAAGCCATTTCAGCATTCTTCCCCTGTGGTCAAGTAGCCCTCCCATCAAGGAGGCCAGCAGCAGCAGGCTCAATCTTGGTGCCCACGGCCCAAGCAGGGTCCTCAACGGCCCCGAAGGAGGCCGAGGTGCAGGACCAGGAGCCTCCTCCCTCCTCTAAGCCTGCTCAGTGATGGGTTGGGGTTGGTACCCCCACACCCGTCCGCGCCAGCTCTGGGCCCTCCGTGGGGGCCGGCTCTGCCACTTTCATTCTGCCTGGTCTGATATCACCCGGACAGGTGGGCTCTGGAGTGGTCAGTCAGGGACTGCCCTAGAGTTCGAGCAGTACCCTCCCAGCTGAGCCTGTTCCCCTCGGGAGGAAAGGATCTCAGCTTGGACTCCGGTCAGCTCTTCAAGATGACATAGCTCAGCTCTCCGCAGTAGGCGTAGCTCCACTGCTGGATTCTCCTGCAGACCCAGGCTTCATGTCCAGGTACTCTGGTGCCCAAGTGGATGGGGTGGTTCATCCTAGATCTCCACGACCTGAATCAATATCTCAGGTCCCGCACCTTCCGGATGGTAACTCTGAACCAGATCATACCATCCCTGGAGCGAAACATGTGGTTCTGTTCACTGGATCTTCAGGATGTGTTCTTTCATGTCCCAATCCGTCCATCCCATCAGCGGTTCCTCCACTTCAGTGTCGAAGGGACCCTGTACAAGATTCGAGCCATGCTGTTGTTGCCTGTCCATCCGACCTTGGTCTTCACCAAGTGCATTGCAGTGGTGCAGCCCATCTTCGACATCGGGAGTATGAATCTACCCTTATCTCGATGACTGGCTCTTGGCAGGATCCTCCTTCAGGAGGTGGAGAGGTCCAGGATCTGGCTCCAGACCTGCTCCCAACTCGGCCTCCTGATCAACGAGGCCAAGTCGGAACTTGTGCCTGCTCAGGTGATGGGCTTCATCGGGCAGAGCTCGACTCTTGTCAAGCCAGAGCTCGGCTCCCGCGAGACAGGCGGAGGTTCTCTCCTTCTTGCCCGATCATTTCTGGTTGGGCACTTGCACCTGCCTGGGACTTTCAGCCTCTGGGCTACATGGCAGCATGCACCTCAGTGGTCCATTGGGCCAGATGGTACATGCACCCCTCCAGTGGGAGCTGGCTGCCCAGTGGACTCAGTGTCATGGTCATTTTGACCAGCTGATCACTGTAACCCAGAAGATGTGGGACACTCTCCAATGGTGGCCTGCCCAGAGCGGTTTGCAGGAAGGGATCCCGTTTGTCGCCCGAGCGATGGTGCGTCCTTATGGCCGTGCCTCTCTCATAGGCTGGGGAGCCCACATGGGGAACAAAGGGCCCATGGGTTCTGGACCCCTGAGGAGTCCCGATGCCACATCAACCTGTTGGAGCTCAGAGCAGCCAGACTGGCACTGTCAGCTTAGCCTCAGCTCTGGGGTCAAGTGGTTCAAGTCCAGACGGACAATACCACGACCATGTACTACCTCAGCAAACAGGGCTGCACACACTGCCATCTGCTGTGTAAGGAGGTGCTCCATCTGGACCCTCGTAAGTCGGCTGGAGTGGATCTCCTAGCCATTCATGTGGCAGGAGTCTCGAACCAGCTGGTAGATGCTCTCAGCCACATAGGCCAGACATCCCATGAGTGGTCTCTCCATCCGGAGGTAGCTTACAGTCTGTTCTCCCACTGGGGCAAACCATTGGTGGACCTGTTTGCCTCCAGGGAAAACACTAAGCTGAGGCAGTACCATACCGCCCCTTCAGCAGGGCTTACTGCAGGGGATGCCTTCTCGAGCGTGGGACCCCAGGCCTCCTTCACGCCTTTCCTCCATTTCCCTTGATCCACAAGGTGCTACTCAAGGTGAGAAGGGACAAGGTGAAGGTGATCCTGGTAGCTCCATATTGGCCACACCAGTTCTGGTATCCAGATCTCCTCAGCCTCAGCTGCAGGGCCTCGAGTGGCTTTATACACACCCGGACCTGATATCACTGAACCAGGGAAGGTATTCCATCTGGACCTTCAATCCTGCAACTCACAGCCTTGTACCTGAGCGGCTAGAGTTCCAGGCTCTGGGTCTTTCCGAGGATGTCTACACTATGGTGGAGGCTCGTGAAGAAATCGACCAGGAAATGTTATGCCTTTTAAATGGAAGAGATTTTCCATTTGGTGTCAGGGTAAGAGTCTGGACCTCTTATCCTACTCTGTGGCTAACATTCTCGACTACCTTGGTCCCTCTCCAAAGGGGATCTGTGGTCATCGACCCTTAGGGTGCACCTAGCAGACATTTCTGTTACCAGGCGTGGGCAGTCAGCCGACATTGATGCAGGAGACAGTGGTCGGGCTTTTCAAAGGCCTGGATCACATATCCCTCCAGTGCATGAACCTCCACCTCTGTGGAATCTGTTGCTAGTTTTGGCAGAGCTCATGGGCAAGCTATTCGAACTCCATGTACAAGTGTGCACTCTCACACTTGTCGTGGAAGATGGCCTTCCTGGTGGCTATCATATCAACCAGAAGGACAGGGCAGCTCCAGGTGCTGTCGGTGGACTCCCTTATCTGGTTTTTCACAGGGACAAAGTTGTCCTGCGCCTGACCAAATTCCTTCCAAGGTGGTATCAGAGTTTCACCTTAACCAGGTACTGACTCTGCCAGTATACTACCTTAATTACCTCGGATGCCGAGTACAGGCTCCATACTTTGGACCTGAGACATGCTGTCTCCTATTATAAGGAAAGAATGGCGGAAATTCATGGAGAGGTTCGCCAGCTGTTTGTCACCTGTGCTAAAGCCGCTTCTGGCAGACCTGCAGCCAAATGGACAATAGCAAGGTGGATTACATCATGCATAGGTCTGTGCTATGAGTTGTTGGGCAAGGAGCCTCCCAGAGGGATAAGAGCTTATTCTACCCATCATACTGCTACATGGTGGCTGCTTCCAGGGACATCCCTATCCAGGAAATCTGTCGGGGCTGCTCCTGGAAGTCAGCAAACACCTTCATCACCCACTACCACATCGACTTTGAGTCACGCGGATGCTGGTTTTGGGCCGTCCTCCAACACTCTTTATTTCCCAAGTAGGGGTGTGCTTGCCTCCCTCCTCCGGGAGAACTGCTTGGAGTCTGCCAAGAAGTGTGGATGAACAACATATCCATGCTCAGTGAAGAACAGGTTACTCACCTGTAACAATAGTTCTAGGAGTGGTATATGTTGTTCATCCACACGCCTCCACCTGACCTCCCGGCTTTAGGTGCACAACCTGGCTTCTAGCAGGCTAAGATCTGGTGTCATGGGAGGAGCCGAGGTTTATACCACCCGGTGGGTGGGAGGAGCCAGCTTGAAGACTTCGGCAAGACTTAAAGGGAAAGGGACATGCCAAGAAGTGTGGATGAACAACATATACCACTCCTAGAACTACTGTTACAGGTGAGTAACCTGTTCTGTTTGCTTATGTTCTCTATCCTGTGGGCTGTATTTTATCTTTACTTTCTCAGGTTGCTGCCTTGCAAGATATGACACTTCTGTGTGTGTGTGGGTGGGGGTGCTAAATGCCCCTTCCCATTCCCACCCTTTATCATTATTTTTATAATAATTATGGCTACCTCTGAAACACTTGCTCGAACTGTGAGGGCTGCCACTGCTTTATTGTAGGTTGTCTGCTCACCTCCAGCACCTCTCCCTGCCTCCACTCACCAGAGCTAAACACCTGTGGCCAGATTTTTGAATGGAATTGGGACCATGTCCCACTCCACAACTCCAGTTGGGACCAAAATCTCTGCAGCTGCAGAGATTTGTATTTCAGGCCCCCAAAGCTTCGGGAGATGTTAAGTCTGATCCCACCAGCCATAACGCTTTTCAGCAGCTGCAGGGAAACAGCACCTGCAGCTGTTGTAATTGTGGAGCCAGTCACATACCGCCCACTTTTGAAAAACATAAAAGCTGCGGGAAACTGCAGCTCCACAAGTGGAGACCTGCTTGCACCAGTTTTAACCCTGTAGCTGTGGGAGTTATGAAGGTTCTGAAAATCCAGCATCTAACCCATAGTATGCAACACACCTACCTCTGGATGGGAAACCCAGATCTCGCAGTTGGCAAATTAGAGTGCTACTGCGTGCACTCTACTGAGGAATAATATGACACTTGCACACCACGTGGGTTTGCGCACAGCTACTGGGATATTTGACTAGCCAGTGCACTATATGGAAATTGCTGGCGATTACTAGGAGGGTAGCAGCACAAAGAAGAATGAACAAGGCAGCGCACTATGCTGTTACCACAGTAGCTCAGGGTTTGCATTCAAGTAGCAGAATCCCAGAATGCTGGAGACCAAGTGCATTGTTCGGCTGTGTGGCTCTGTGGTAGAGTGGGGTGGGCTGCCCAAAATTTCATGCATCCTTTCCCAGTCTGTCATGGGGCAGCATTAATGACAAAGGCAGTAACTCACCCAGATGGGTTGATTGCCGACTGGGGACTGGGGTGGATAAAATAAAGCAATGTAGGTGTAACCATCATTTTGTAGTTTGAAAATATTTTAAAGATTTTTAAACTACTTAAAGGGACACTGTCATCCTCTTTAGGCTCAAAAGGGCATTCTTTAAGTAGAATGGAGATGAGGGACGTTTGTTAAACATATTCTTCTGTTTGCTGTACTTTAAAAGTTGTTTTCAGTAAAGATGTGTATTTAAAAATAGTATTGTATTGTTTACTTCTCAGAACTGAACTGAATTTGAGTGTGGTAATATATATCTATAGGTAGATTACAGTTTTTTCTGTAAATCCTTGCAAAAATATAATGTTTTTGAAAGCGAGAACAGAAAACTCTGCAGTGTTCAGTAAGGATTCAGATCGTGCTTTGAGTTGAAAATGTCTTTGTTGACCCCAGGCAGGTTGACCGTGTCCCTTTAAATGTTGGTAGAGTTGAATGATCACACAACTAAATGAAATTGGGAGGCTTCTGACCTCTTTACAGTCCACAAGGTAAGGTCAGATTTTGTTTCCCAGGCTTGCTTGCACAGTGACTGTACAATCTTCAGCCTGGCCTTCAGTATGTGAGCTGCACAGTTTGTAGCATCATAAGAGTTCATAGTTTCTGTCTCTCGTTCTATGATGCTTATTAGTAAGGACATTAATGAAATGTGATTGGCTCCATGAGCTAGTACTGGGTGCCGGGCAGTATAGCTGTTTTTTTCATTATTCTTGTGTTAACTGATCTGTTGTATTTTTTGTTTGCTTTTTGACTGCTGTTTGGATTTGTGGTTATAATGTTAATGTTAACAGTTCAACAGAGAAGCATGCTGAATCTGGAAAGTTTTAGACTACTTCATGGACCAAGTTTTTTTTTTAATAGGTTTGTCTTAAATGAACTGGTGCAAACCGAGAAGGATTATGTCAAGGACCTAGGACTCGTGGTTGAGGTAAGCTGAATAAGTCCAGTGGACCTTATCTAATAGCCCCTCTAAAACCCTGGGCACTGAGGCATGGTAGGCTAGCCATGGCTGTCTGCAGATCGCAAATACCCCATGTCACCTTGTGATGGAGGTGTAATAAGGGAAGCAAATGAATCTGGATAAACACAAAATTAAATTGGTGGTGATGAAAAATTGTAACACCCAGAAAAATGTCTGTTATTCTTATGGATGTGTTACTACCTGACATAGTAAAGGGTAGCTCTGTATCGTTAGGTCACAGTTTCACTACCAAACAAGTGCACCATGAGGTAAGACTTGACATGCTTATGGCTGGCTCTGTCACCTTCTTGCTGCTTGATTACTTGCCATTTGAGGGATTTGGGTTTAAATCCTAAAGCCTGGTACCATTTGGGCTGGCATCAAATGCCAGAAAATGCAGACTGCTTCTAGAGTGTTTTGCCAGCATTTACCACTTTGTAACTGCCCCATTAGTGACCCAGGGTGGAAATTCATACAAGCAGTCCCCTACTCTTTGCCTTGTCATTCCACAATGTACAGGGTATCATGCATAGTCATAGAAAACCTAGGGAATGGCAGCTGAGCAACGTGACAGTCACTAAACAGTAATACAATGACAGAGTAGCAGGAGGGCAAACAAAATGAACTGTGGTCTTTGTCTGTTTGTATTTCCTTTGTACTACTATGTACATATGTAGTAATATGTACAAGAAAAAAATGGAGACAGATTTGGGAATGGAGGGAGGGCAAGAGGAGTATCACAGGGACAAAAACTCTTCTAAAGTCTTGCAGAATTAGTAGTATACAGATGTTGAAATTTGAGTTTATTAATAAAAACTTGTTTCCACCAGCCCAGTGGCATGGAGGGCTGAGGTACTCAGCACCTTACCTTCTGCCACACCAGCAGGGGGTTCAGAAACAGATATGGGTCACTTGGAACCCAGCTGTGGAGGAGAACTGAGCATCCATAGGACTGCTCTCCTCCCTCAGGGAGGTTGGGGGCACTGTGGCTTGTTGCTTGGCTGCCATCTGGAGATATCCAGGTGGCGATGCACGTGACCACGCACCGAGGAAGGGATCCCATGTTCAGGGCACCAGGGACGTCTCCGTGGAGATGGAGCTCATACATTGTGCCCATCACATCTGTGGACCCTGGGGTGAAAACTGTGGAACCCGCAACGGCATGATGGTGACCAGTCTCTTGCAGGTTCAACACCAGTGACCGGGTGGGCACCCCTCACAGAGCCCATGGTGAGCACACAGAGAGGGTAAGTCCCGAGAAGCTGCATAGCAGGGCTTGGAAGGTTGGTCTATGGGCTGCTGGGCAGAATCGGGACAACTACTTACATATATGTATTACCAAAAACAAAAACTTGTTTGTCCAGGAAAGACTATGGAAATGACCTGTTCTGGCCCCATGTTCGGTAGCTGGTAAAAGTATTATAAGAAGGTTATATGACTTAGCAGCCTGCTTTAGAATTGTATTCTCTCCTCACTTAGACCTTACATTCAGTTTGATTGACTTCTGCAGTGCAATCAAATGTTAGCTGGATTGGGGGTCACATCACCTTGTATTTTCTTTTGAGCTCTGATTGGCTAACAGACAGTTCCAAACTGCAGTATCTGTGCTTTGTCCAAATGTGCTTTGAATTAATTTTTTTAACCTGTCAGTACCCATACTAAGAGCAGAAAACCTAGAAGAAAACATTTTTTTGGGGGGCTGAAGTGAATGGCTAAGTGAATTGGCAGTAAGTTATGGAGCCTTTTACTTCAAGGTCATGGGTTTCAGTCTGACCCAGCTTGATGGTGGCCAGAATGCTGTTATCTTGTAGCTCTCTGGTGGCCTGTGTGAATGGGTTGTGTTGATCTCAGTTCATTTTCTAGTAGTCAGGTGTCTTCATCACAAAACCATCATCATATTTTATTTGGCACTTAATGGCATGGAGTATAAACTCCCTTTTCACCCACTAGAGGGGGTCCCACAATGATATTGGTGGGGTAATGTGAGAATCTTGCACTACAGTTGGGTGTCAGTGCTCTGCCTGTCATGTGGAGCGTCAGTCTCCAGTGCTATCAATCGACTTTTCATGAACATGTAAATGAACTGTAAAGGAAAAAAATGTAAATGCTTTTAAAGGACCTATTGTGCTTGTGAGTCATGGCCTTCCAGGTGTCCTGGCTCTTGCTCACATGGGGTGCTTAGCTGAATGAACAATAATCATACTGTCAGAGGTTCGAGAGCAGGGACACTGAATGATGCTGCCATGTATGTTCTATCCACACAGTGGACAGGAATAGTCAGTGCAGACACGGCGGAGGTTAGGACAGTGCACCCAAGCTTAAACGCAGCACATAAAAAAATCCAGTGACAGAGTGTGCTTACAGAGGATGGCTGTGCTTGCTCTCTCACATACATAGTACCCGTTCTTGGCTTTGTCAGGGGTTTGTCATCCCTCTGACAAAGTCACGGAGTATGACACTATGTTATGAGACATTAGGCCCATGTTCTGGGTATTCTCTGTCACTGGATTTTGATATACTCTTATCAAAGCATGTGACTACTAATCTCTATTGTGTGTGCCGACTGTTTTCTTCTTCTGTCCAGCTAAGTGTTGCTGTCGGTGGCACCATGAGGGACTGAGTGTGCATTTTCATCAGTTTGTGGGCAACCATGCATTGACAGTTAGTTGCCCTCTCTCCAGGGACCTGGGGAAGGATTCAAAAGAAGGCCAAAAATCCTGCAGGTACAGGGAAAAGCCTGCAGCACTGCAGAAATGCAGTTGCACGATATTCCGAAGAAAACTTGTGCAGGTGCGGAAATCCACAAAACTCCCACAGATGCAGAAGTTCAGCAGCTGCAGAAATTGAGCAAGTGCTGAAATCCACAACTGCGGATCCGCAGCTGCAGAAATGGCTTAGGAGGCACAGCAACAGTGAACCTAATTAGTCGGAGCAGCAGACTTTAACATTTCTGCCATAGCATGAAGCTGAAAGCACCCACAGAGAGACTAGCAACCAGTCCCTCAACTGGGACCACTGCAGCATCACAGGTACCAGCAATACCATGGCACCACAGTGGCTGTCTGTCACTGCTGGTCATCCCTCCCTTGAGTGTTCCTGTTGCCTACAGCAGTAGCATTCACTGCAGGTTGTTCAGGCTCTACTGCCTATGGGGCTTCTTCATGAGCTGCACTGGATCTGGTGGTGGTTGTTTGTTGCCATTCCATGGCAATGTGTGCTAATGTTGCTGTAACTTCAGCCACTGACATTCCCACTGGGATGCTATTACCTGTGCCTGACCTACACTATAATTGTAGTTTAATTGTTGGGGCATTACTGCAGTTTGCTGAGGGAGTGTTATGCCGCATTCCAATGTGTGTAAAATTTTTCAAGAACTTGGGAAAAAGCCTGGCCAAGAATAGCCTTTGAGGGGCTGTGCCATACTTATCAATTACCTTTTTCCTCGAACTTCCACAGCTGCACTTTTTCCACAGTATGTACTATATTTGTTCTGCAACTGTGGAGATTTTTGTGAATAGCACTTAGAGCAATTTCTCCTTTTTTTCCATAGCTACGCAAGTTTTGGGGACTTAGGAAGGTTTTGCACCTTCAGAAAGCTTTGTGAATCCTGCCCCTGTGCATAGGGGCTGCACTCAGTCTCCTGTTGAGTGACTAAGACTGGGTCCAGTATTTGAACCTGGATCGCCGGCAGTGTTGGAATTACACTTTGTGAGCTAGGAGGGTCATTAAGGGTCCTGTCTTTAAAGTAGCTCCCATTTCCATTTTAAAGTTAATGGCAGCGATGCCTGAGCTACTGGAGCTCACTTTTAACAGCTAGGAGGCCAAGCCCTTAAGCCCCCATAACTCCCCATAATTCCAAATATGTGTCACTCCTAATATTAAGTAAATATACTCACCAGTAGGCTCTCAGGTTGGCATCCTTGTATCGTTAAGTTTATTTATATCCGTGACCTGTTTGGCGTTATGATCATTTATTTTTACAGGAGATCCACCTCCATGTGGGGCAAACCAAAGCTTTATTTGTTACCTATGCTAGGATGGGGGGTAAATGCCACTACTGTTCTTTGAGACATGCTTTGGGGATCTCTCACATTCATAGTGCAAACTGTTGTTTTTGGCCACCAGTATTGTATGTTGGCGTGTCTCCTCAGCTACAAGTTTCTCAATTGTATAGTAGGATTCCATATTCGTTTAAATTCCTTATGTGTCCATTTCAGAGGAGGAAAAAAATCCTCTGTCCCTGCATGGATCAATGCTAAGTTTAACTCTTTTATTTTATCCACTTTTCCTCCAGCACTGCATACTGTATGACCTTAGACTTCCTAAGACAGTTCCTTAAAGTGATTTTGTTGCCTTTAGGAAAACTTTGAAAAACAGGGAATACTGCCTAAATAATCAAGGTAGGGTTAGAAAGGACTCAAGGAAGTTTTCTTTACAGAATGGGTAGTGGACAGGTGGGATATATTTCCAAAGAAGTGGTTCATACAAAGTCTTGGAATGGGTACAAACATGGGCATGACAGACACAAGGGACTACTATGAACTGTGAAAGCGGATGGTGTATATAAAGGAAGGGGTGTGAAAACTGCTTGGGCTGTCATCTAATAACTGTGGCCTAGTGTAGACTGAGCCCAACTTCTGGTAGGCATACTGGCAGACTAGATAGGTCATTGGGTCGTTTTCTGCCGTCAAATTCTATGCATTTAAGTATCAATTTAACATATATTATAGACAAAATTCAGCTTATATTTTACAGATTTTCTGTATTTCTGTAGTTCTATCCTTTTTATTTCCAGATTAATTTACGTAGAAAAAGGATCCTTGTTCTGTGCAGTTAATGCAGTTAATCTGCTTCTACTGTCTAATCCTTTGCTGAAATCACAGTCTTCTGTTTATGACATCATCATCTAATTTCTACAGTAACAAACTGTTGTTCATGAACAGAGGGTGTGGTCTGAGCTAATGATTAAGCAGCCAAGCAGATGTACTGTAGAGGACAAGGATCTTTTTTCATGCAAATTAACCTAGTAATGAAGAACACCATGAAGAGAAATGCAGACAATATATAAAAATAATTATAAATCAAGCAACTTTATTTAAAAAGCTGTTCTACAAGACCAAAGCGCTGTACAAATGTATAAAAGACTTACAAACAACATAAATCAGCATCATACGATTAGAATAAATCAAGCGTAAAACAACAATACAGCAGAGTAAAAATCACAAAAGGCTAGCTATTATTAGATTCTGGATATCCTAAGCCAAAGAGATGAGTTTTTAAGGTGGACTTAAAGCTCGATGGTCAGGCACTCTCTGACCTTTATTTTATTATAAAATGAGCAACAGAGGGGCAGCCAAGAATACCTTGGGTGACATTAACTATACCTAGAAGTCAAGGTGGAATGGCATGTCCTGATCCACAGACATACTGTCTGGTAGTAAAAGCTTCAGTAACTTGATGATGGGCTGTTACATCACTGTGGCTGTGTGTTCTTTTCTAATGTAACAAAGACTAGAAAAGGGCGTACATTATTCAGTGTTCTGTTTCATCCACAAACAACAAAAAGGAACAAACCATTAATAACTAGTGTGGTTTCTGTATTTCATACCTGCAAAGACCAAACATTGCCATATCTATACGATATGGAAACAGGTACAGAAGTTAAGCTCCACTGGACCAATCTACTAGACTTTTATTCCTAAAATTACAATCTGCTGGAATCCGTAGATGGTATCAGAGTATTAAATCTATAGATTTATATTCCGCCAAGAGATTAAAGACTTAAATCAACAGTATGAATGTACTTGGTGGGAATATAAAATACTGAATACACTATTTAGCAATGTCTAAATTTTGCAGGATATCAAAAATCATTAGATTGGGAAATACTAATTCAAGAACAGAAAGAAAAATTACCAGATTGGTTATGTGAACTTATAAAGAAACTGTATGAAGCACTCTACAATCAAAATAATAATAAAATTATTGATAAAGTAAACTCTAATTTGTGTAGTAGATGGTCCTATGACACAAACCAAAAATATACAAATCATAATTGGACAACAATATGGAAAATGCCCAATGAATTACAGCAATTTGCCAAAAATAAAGCCATTAAATATAAATTATACAATGGGTATGAAAATCCTGTAACCTCATTGGTCAAAACACATCACATGACCGTGATACATCCTCCAGTATACCCACTTTAAAAGTTTTATATCACTATAAAAACAAAAAGCAAGTTGAACATTGTATAATAGCATTATACCATGAGAGAGTGGGTATATGGGTGGATTACACGCCAGGGGTTAAGTCACCTGCTGTGCCTCATGACCGAACCACACCAGGCGGTAAATCCACCAATATACCTACTCTCTGTCATGGTATATTGCTTAAATACTCTATAGGGAATATGACTCCTTTTAAAATGTATAAGATGGGGTATAAAGAATAACCCAAATGTTGGCACAGCTGCAATAAAATGTGATTTGTTCCATACATTATGGGGCTGCCCATTAAGAATCAGTGGTACATTATGCATAAAGAGGCAGAAGAATATATTGCAATGGGAGACACGTTTGAATTTACTATTTTTATTTTTAATGACTTTTCAAGGCTGGAAATGAATTCACAATCTCGAAAAATAATTAGCCATTTTGAAAATTTGTACAAAATGTATGATTTTGGAGCACTGGAATGTCCTCTTTGCTGTCTTTTAGTTATAAAAATGACAAATACAGCTGGTCAGAACATTAACAACTGAGAAACTGCTGTGGCTCACAAGAAGGCGTCTATGCAGCACACTTACTCCTTGAAATAGAACCGTTTCAGTAATGGGTGCGCTCCTCTCACTCCTGGATGCATTTTCATGTCTGGTGTACCTTGTATTGGACTACCTCCTGTCCTTATTAAACATGGGCTTTCAGTACTGTTCTGTGACAGTGCACCTTTCAACCATTTCAGCCTTTCAAGCCTCATAGGGGGGCAAGACTGGCCAGTTGGAGGTATTTGCAGGTTCCTCAAAGAGCTCTCATCTGGACTGTAGGCCTGCTCTGATGTGGGACCTTAACTTGGATCAAGAGTCTCTTTACACTGGCTCCTTTCAACCTGCTGCCACTGCAATATGTGTTTCTTTCCCTGGAATTTTTTTTTTTTTTTTTGTTATGATGCTAGTTACTTCTGCTTGAAGGGTTCTAAGCTGTAGGCTTTACTTGGAATCCCTTTCCTGTGTGTTATACCAGCATTGTTATTTTTTCATTGTGTACCATCCGGGTTCCTTCTTCTTTTTTTTCCCATAGAGGTTTTTATCCCTTGAGTCTGGCAGCGGCCATGGCCTCCTTCATAGGGACTAAGTCTTCCATACCCGTGCGTCCCGGCTCCGACCGACTCCAGTAATTCCCCATGGCTTAACCCCTGCGATGGGGTCAGGGTGAGAGTGCCAGCTTTCTCTACCTCTCCCCAAGAGCAGAATCCGGTGCGGCCAAGGGATGTGACAGCCATCATGGAGCCTTCCAGCTCTCTTTTGCATTTCTCCCATCCCCCTCACCACTGGACGCAGGGACGCCTGTTGCATGCCTCCTGACCTGCATTGCCCTCCAGCCACTGCCAGAGGGCAGTCAACAAGTGGGATGACAAAATCTCCAGTCTCGAGAGAGGGAGCAGTCCTCAGGATGCTCAATCCTCTCTTGCCCCAGCCAGTTCCCGTGGCCCGGGCTTGTTCCTAACCCGGGTCACCGGCATGGCTGAGGGTAGCAACCATTGCCTCAACCTTCAGTGCTACTGGGCCGCTCCAAGGTTCCGCCCTAAGGTGGTTTCTAGTTTCACACTAAGACAGACCATCCACCGTCTTGTGTTTTTCCTTCTCCTCAGATTGCTGAAGAAATTATCCCACATTCCCTTGATGTTCATTATACTTTGTGCTTCTTCTTGGACTGCACAAAGGACTGCAAATGTCCTGACTGTTTTATTGTGTTCGCTGCCAGTAAAGTGGGTGCCCTGCCTCAAAGCAATGCCTTTCGAAATGGTTGGCATTCTGCATTTCCTTTTTGTTACTGGAAAGCATGGTAAGGAGAATCTAGTTCCAGTCTATGTTTCTTGTTTCAGTCTCGCAGCTCACATATGCTCTGCTGCCATATGGTGTTCTGTCCACATTCATAACACACTGTAGTCTGTACCTGGTGTCCCATTGATGGGCTGACTTTGGCCTTGCCTTACTCCTAGGACTGCTTTCTTAAGAGTCGTATAAATCCCAACTGTCTGACCTTCCTCCCATTTCTACAGTTTTATACTACTGGCTGCATGGCGGGCGATGTCCTCGAAGAAGATGGTTTAGATTACCTACAGTAACAGTAGATCTTCGAGAGAGACTCCTTTAAAGAGCCATGGCTCAGCCCTCCACCAACCCCTTCTGTATTTTACGGTGGCTGCATACTCTGGAAGATGTACCTTACCACTCATGTGGTTTCCTCCTTTACTAAACCATTTCAAATGGGCTTTTCTTTCTGGAACTCACACCTCTCCTATCAGTTTGTAGTAGTGTCATTTCATCAGTGTCATAGGGTTGCAAAGCTCCCCACCCACTACGTTGTTATGAATAAAGCTAGGAAAACTTGTTTTAGGGGTTCCTTGGTGTTGCAGTGAAAATTATAGGGGTTAAAAGAAATCATAGAGACCTCAAGCTACAACCTTGGCTACGCCTAAATGTTGCCCAGCTAGTTGTGGTTGTGGCCTGGTCACGATTCCTGAACTACGAGCTTGTCTCCAGTGAGAAGCTGAGGAGCTATGGGAACCACCCACATTACAGAAGCAGGGCCAACATGTGTGGGCAGTACCAGTTAGTCTCTGAGTTGCCCTGATGCTGATGGATTACAGTTCCAAAGGTGTGGCTCTATTGAGGAGATTCTTTCAAAGATCTACTACTGTTACTGGTGAGTACCAAATCTTTTCTTGGTAATCTTGATGACCAGGCTGCTTTCATCTCCAGCCTTGACACTATACTTTTTCTCTATTCACATGTGTCCAAATACTGTACTCCATGAGAACAGTGTCCTACTTTGTCTCCCGATTTACAGGGCTTCATACAGTGCATGGAAGAGAAAGGAATTCCTGAAGATATGAAAGGAAAAGACAAGATTGTTTTTGGCAACATTCACCAGATTTATGAGTGGCACAGAGAGTAAGCAATATTTAATATATTAATACTAAATGAGACGAGCAGAGCAGAAGGAAGCCTTTGTGAAGGGAATAAGAGCACTGCATAAAACTATCGGTCTACTTTTACCCAGGGTTACTATTGGAGGGCACTTTTGTTTCCTACGCGGTGAGTGCAAACCACCATGCCCCCACTGTTACAATTAGCATGTAGTGTCACAGATATTGCTGGTTTAAGCCACATTCACTATGGAAAACAGCAATGCATAGTCATTTATCTGGAACTGTATTTCAATTCAGTACCAATTACAGGACACGTGCAATACCTTTGAAAACATGCAACCCATCTGTATTCCTTCTACAAAGGACATTTGGACTTTGTTAAATATAATTTATTCAAGTATGGTTAAATTAACTTCTGGAAATCTATTCTTTAGAAAACGATATAGTTTACTAGAGAATATGTTTTATAATATTCAGTTGCCCTTCCCAGGGCTTACAGTAAATTTTACCAATGGATCCATGATAGATTTACCAATGGATCCAGGATAGATTTACCAACAAATCCATGATAGATTTACCAACGGATCCATGATAGATTTACCAATGCATCCATGATAATTTACCAACGGATCCATGATATATTTACCAGTGGATCCATTATAGATTATCAGTGGATCCATGATAGATTTATCAACAGATCCATGATAGATTTACCAATGTATCCATGATAGATTTACCAGCGGATCCGTGATAGATTTACCAACGGATCCAGGATAGATTTACCAGCGGATCCATAATAGATTTACCAGCGGATCCATGATAGATTTACCAACAAATCCATGATAGATTTACCAACGGATCCTTGATAGATTTTCCAACGGATCCGTGATAGACATACTAAAGCATTGATAAAGGTTTTCTGTTATTAATGGCATCTACATTTCAATTACAGTAAGCTGTGGGGTCTCAAACATTGCAATTAGAAGTTCTGCTATTGACAAGTGTGTTTCTGCAATACATAGAAAAGTGGCAGTGGTAGTATTAGGTAAGCAATAGACACAACAGGGTGTGTAATCATGGGCCAATAATTGCAGGCCTCACGTGTGTTAGGTATGATTCAGCCAGTGCCTTTAAACACACCCGTGAACAAGATTATTGGCCAAAATTACATTTTCTGAAGTGTATTGTTGCACTTATAAATTTTTTGAAATTAAAACACATTTAAAAGTGCACTTGTGCAGATATGGTGACTCATTACTCAGTCATGTGACTAATTTCAGCGACAGATGGCTTCATTGATCAGTGCCATTTAAGAAAAGACCCGTAATGGGACAAAGTCACAAATCTGAACAGTATAATGGTTTCAAACCTTTCTCCTACTAAATATCAGTGGATGGGTTTATGAAGGTGCCCATGTGGGCTACAGAGTGCAGCACCAAGTTGGGCCATCTTACGAACCTTCTGCAGTTTGCAGCTTTTTCCATTTATGACTGCTTGTGGAGGAAAATAGTAGGCAGGTTCAGTACTCATATACCAGCACCACATTACCACAACTGTATCACTACACCAGTAGATTTTGTTGTGACTGTTTTGGTTCTGAGCTGAAATCTAGGCTGTATTTGTGTCAGTGTGTTTTCACGTGTTTCTTCTCCTGCTTCCTCTGTATTGTCCTCTTTCCCTAGGTTGCAGCTGGAAACGAGATTATGTAGACAATCTCTGCTTGCTAGCTTGGATCAAATACATGTCTATAAATATATAAAAGAAAAATACAGGGGTAGCCTGAGTTAAATCCACAGTACATCGATATAGTTAAGCAATAATACACAACAGAGTGTGGTATATTTTGTGCTACCATCATGCCTCAGGTGTGTTGTGAGGTACGAGGCCGCAGGCCAAGTGTCTTGTGCACCTGAGAAAGGAAGATATTCCATGATACACCACCCACTGGAGTGTATTATTGTTGTTATGCACTGGAATCCTTTTAGTATAAATTTAAAGTGAAAATAGATTTAAATAATTTGTTTTAATGACTTTTTGGTACATGAAGAATGTACGTGTTGGTATATCTATTTAAAAAGTGTGTATTTTGTATTGTCTTCATTAGATGGTGCTGCTGCTAGTTGTTGCTCCCCATTTACATACTGCGCTTGCTCTTTTGGTCCATGCTGTAGCTCTGTCCTGTGCTCCTGGCCATCATTGTCCTGTTGTTGCCCCACCATCACTGTATCAGCTTTGGTGTTCTCCTAGTATGTGGAAATATTTTATTTGAAAAGAATGAAGCAGCAGAACTGAAAGGCACATGCTGCTGACTTGAAATGCGCACTTACTGAAAAAGATATGCTTGGTGAGAATGATTTCATAATGTGGCTGTTTCGTTATTTCTTGCTTAGAACCGAGTTCTTTACTGAATTGCGACTTGTCCTTTTTTTGTTTTTAAAGTGGGTGAGGGACAAACATCTTTGTTACATGGAGCAGGTTCAGAACAAGTGAGTAGGATGGGGTTTAACTTTGTCTCACCCACTTGAAATTGCCCTGAGTCACCACTACAGTGTCCCACCAACACGAAACTGCCAGTGGAGCCGCCACTATTCCCATCGCCCAGCCGATGCTCGGGTCAATGCACGACAGATGCTGACTCGCTTAAAACACAAGCAGACATTTTGGCAGGCTTAAACCTTAACATTGCCTCCAGTCGTGACTTCAGCCCAGCTGCCAAAATGTGCTGGTGGATGGATCTGAAACAGGTAAAATGACTTGTTGACTGGCACCTTTCTTTATCCCTGATTATGTTGTGGATTTTAATCACAAGTGAGAAGAGGGTTCAGCATATCAGGTTACTGGATTTTCGTATCCAGTCCATAATTAAGTTTACTGCAGGAACCCCCTCTTCATTTTGGTGGGATTTCCTGTGATGTATCTGTGCTATGTCTGCTATATCTAGATATTTAATGGCTATGCTGAATAAACAGTAAATAGTGTATAACACATAGACATTTGGACATTCTCTTCATTTAATGAGTAATTGAGTTTTCAGTATGTCATAGCTTGTGCAATGCCAAACGTGAGCTGCTGATCTTTCACAAAAGATCTCAGAGTTCAAGGATGCTTATAAACATGAAGCCAAGAGCCAGATTTCCAAAGAGCAATAACCATACATGCCAGGACTAAACCATTTTTCTTTTCCTGTTCTGCAAGAAATGTGATGGCGTCAGGTGGACTCTTTTCTTATCTACCATCTACACCCCGCTTCGATTTTCCCGGAGAGAAATCAAGTGGTTTGATCTGTCATGAGTTAGATATTTTCATGAGAATCACCGTCACATGAGAAGAAAAAATATGCATGTGAAAATCCTGCAAATATTATCGTGGGCCCTTGAAAACCAGGCCTCAGCTCTGTAAGCTGGGATCACACCTGAACCTCACGAGACTTGACTGTTTGAGTTTTGAGACTCAATTATCTTGAGAGGTGGAGGAGGATTGACAGCAGAAACTATTTTGTACCTCATAATGTATACAAAATGTAAACATGCCAATATATTGTATGCTGTTTACACTTTGTATTTTTATGTACTGCTACAATAGTGACTACACACCAGTTTTGGAAGCCGCACAGGCCTCTTTGTCAGGCACTGTGATAAACTGTTTACAAGAGGAATTTCCACAGAGAATTTACTAGAATCATTAATCCAAGCAGCTCAGATGGAAATTTTTCACATGGGTGTGACAGTTTCATCGATAAGGAAGTATAGCAAGAGAACTGCATAACTGGATGTTTATGTAAGCATTAATCCCTCGACAGGGCATTTCCCAGGAATTAATGCATGGTTGGGTGCAAGGAGGCCAAGGAGTGTTCCCTACCAACCATGCATTAATTCCTGGGAAATCCTCCTGTTGAGGATTAATGCCTTGTAACATGGCACTGCAAGCTAGGTATTGTTCAGATATAGGGTAGGTGAAAATAAATGAGACATACATTGTTTCTATGAATTGCTATGTATTTGACAACGTCAGTGTAGGATAGGAGTCGGCCTTGGGACCTGGGTCATCTGCGTCACAAGCAGTAGTGCTAACGCTGCACTGGCAGGCCAGCTTGAGCACATTTATTTTGTGCAAAGTGCTAAGTGCAACATACAAACATTGTTTATATTTGTACCGTGCACAAAGTAGCTACATGTAGGATATACCCACTGCTTGGGGCAGCCTTCTGGCCTTCCTCAGGGAGTAGTGTGCCTTTCAACATACCTTCATTTTATTTCCATTGAGGCAAAATGCAGATACAATGCATACAGTCCACAGGTATGTGTCCCAAATGAGAGGCATGCCCATGTTACCGCTGTCAGGGTATAGAAACATAGAAATTGACAGCAGATAAGGACCGCTAGTCTGACCCAGTCTGCCCATTTTCCTACCTGCACAAAATACACAGACCTGCTTGATCTCTGGCTTCATTCTGTTTCCTATTGCTAGGGCTCCCATGCCTACCCATGCATTTTTGAATACCCCTACCAACTTAGCCCCCCACCACCTCCACTGGGAGGCTGTTCCATGCATTCACACCCTTTCTGTGAAGAAATGCATCTTCACGCTACCCCTTAGTCGACCCCTTCCAGCCTCGTGTCATGACCCCTTGTTCTAGAACATCTCTTTTCTGAGAGCTGCTACCCTCCTGTACCTTATTTATGCCCTTGAGATATTTGAAGGTCTCTATCATATCCCCCACCCCAGGGTATACATATTGAGGTCCTTCAGTGTCTACTCTTAAGACTTCTGGTGCAGACCCTGCATCATTTTTGTTGCCCTTCTCTGAACTGCCTCTACCCTGTGTATGTCCCTGCAGAGATGCAGCCTCAGAAATGGACACAGTACTCCAGATGGGGTCTCACCAATGATATGTACAGTGGCATCACCACTTCCTTTCCTCTGCTGGTGTTTTTATATGGTTGTGTTCTTATTTATTTATTTATTTATTGCATTTTGTTGACCCGTAGGCCCACTGAGACTAGAAGTCTCTTTTTCAGGGGCGACCTGGGGAGGGAGGAGGATACAAATGGTAACCAACTGAAATTGAACCAGATTAAGCTGTTGGTGGTATTTCTAGTGAATGGGGCTATTTGGCCAGGACACTGGGGACATTCCCTACTCTCCAGTAGGGGAACTCTGTCCGGCTGTTGCATGATGGCCACTTCTTCAGAGACAGTGAAGAGAGAGGATGCAGCTGTGGCAGGAGAGCAGGCCTCCTCTCCTGACCACATAAACCTATAGGCAGTAGGAAGACATATGCTCCAGCAAGAATTTCAATTACCTAACATGATGGTGGAAAAACAGGATTTGCAAGAAAATGACCCTGATACGGACATTAACATGGAATCTGACTCAGAGGTATGTCACACAATGGATTTTTTAATTTCGAACTCTGTTTATTCCTCCGTCTGTGGAACTCTCTCAGGCAACCTCCAGTGTCCCCAACTCTACCTCCTTGTCTGAGAGGCCTCCTGTTTCCTGGCACCAGCCCGCTATCCCCGGCTCTGAGCCCCTGAGGTAGGGCTGCCCTATCCGACCAGGGCGCCTATCTAGAATTCAGGCCGGGCTGGACTCGGCCCAGGAGAGGAGTGCAACCGGCGGTGGAGTGTGGTCGGGAGAGTGGAGGTGCTTGCGCCATCCACGAGAGAGAGAGCAGTCCTCCGGACGCTGATCCTCTCTCTCCGCCGACCTTGGCAGACCGGGCCTGCTCCCGAACCCGGGTTGCCGGCATGATGCGGTGTGGCGCCCAGCGCCTCAACCCTCAGCGCCACAGGGCCGGGCATCACACAATGGATTTGACTGTAGAACCAAGACGAAGCTGCCACTATAATGAAACAAATACGAGAGGAAGAATTGTTGTTTTGAAACAAAAAAAGACCTTCAACAGAAGCGGTATAGCTCAACAAGAACAGAATACTGCTGCAGCTACTATTTTGTCCTATGAGAACCAGCTTCCAGCTCGTACAGCTGATGTTAAAATTCAAACCCCATTACTGACTGTCCTAGATACGGAGAACCCGCTTACTGAAATAGCGGCTGGCAGTGAAAAGAGTGCAGCTACTGTGTGCCGAGAGCCATGCGGCGAGATTCTCCTCAAACAGCTCAAGCTGTGGGATGTGAACATTTATTAAATACAGCCAAAAGAGAAGTACTTTTACTGGACAAAGTGGATGGTGCTGCAAACTTTTTTTTCCCCGTCCTCTCACCTGGTGACCCCCACTCCTTCGGCTCCAACAAGTCCTTCTTCAATCCCGCTAGCCCTGCCCGAGCTCTCCGATCCTCACATCGCAGCCATCCCCTGGGATATCCTGGATGTAACCCTTCACGTGGGTCCCTCTCCTTGAGGAGGAAGGCACCGGGAGGGAGTTCCAGCGCACTACTCGAGCAGGGCCCAGGGATGCTGCTGAGGAAGGAGGCTCGCCAAGGCATCGGAGGCATCGAGGGATGGAGAGCCATCATTCAGCGCCACCAGGCGGCATTTCCACTTTCTAGGTCCCCTCTACTGTGTCGCCACGAGCCTCCAGTCTCCATTGGGGCTTGCCGAGTGATGTGTTCCCAAACCCACCCCAGGATAGGAGAGCAGTCCCTCTGGACGCTTGATCCTATCCTCCCCTGCTGACCCATGGCTTCCCAAGTCCGTTCCCAAACCCGGCCACTGGCGTGGTCGGAGGTAAGGCACCAGCGCCTCAGCCCTCTATGCCACCGGGCCGGCGCTGCAAACATTTTAAATACTGCTCTGCCCTGGGTCATGCTTCGCCTGATAATAAGTCTGACAGTGTTTCTTGACAAATGCCAAAACAAAACTGACAAGCAGGCCAATGACGGATTCTCCTCAAAGGCAACACCGCCTGATGACTCAGCGCCAGGCATGTAGGCTCAACAAATATTACAGAGCGCCCACGCCTGAAAATAATATGACTGCTTCCACGACACCTCAGCTACACTGAGTGTAAGTACTGTGCCTATTATATATCACTCCGTACAGAATAGTAAAACTGGGACAATGTCTGGGTTTGAAAAGGAGAAATTAAATGTTCAAAGCACTAAGAGAGGAAACCCTGACCCCTAGAACAGACATTGCAAGGCGCAGGTTGGAAAAGGAGACTCAGGGCAGTGGGTACCTGACCCAGAGCATAGCCCTATTCCAGGTGTCTCCTCTGTGCAAGTTTCTGGCTTAAGGCCTACTATTAATACAGAAAAGCGTCACCAAATGACTGATGATTTTGTTACAGACTTTGATTTAGATCTTAATGCAGATGAATACTAATTTGAAAAGGTCCCAGTTGTATCTAGCTCCTCTTTGCTGATGAAGGTCCCGTGACAAACATCCAACATGGGGTGACTATATGAATATTGAGACAGGTCCCCCCACCACTAATGACCAGGCCAAAACCAAGTGGGACGAATTTCAACGGAAAGATCACTTTTTTCAACAGCCTCCACCTAACCAGAGGAGACACTGTCACGATTACAATACTTAGGAGGCCTAGAAGTACAGTCTGATAGACTTTATGTGGGGAAACATTTAAATAAGGAATCACTTGGTTCTGTACAAACTAAATTTACACTCTGATTCATGTTTCAGGAGACAGTCTTTTGATATTAGTTTTAAAACTCCTCAAAGTCTTGACAGATTCTGGACTAAGTATGATAAATTAAGATACTCTGCTCTATGGTTGCCTTTCAGGACTATCCCACTAGTGAAACCTACAGTTAAGATGGCAACAATATTATTCAGGAATGAAACTGTGTCTGTTCACGATATTTCACATTGGTTACTGCAACATAGTGAGTTCCTTGCCCCCCAACCTATCTTTGATGAGGAACACCTCTGGACAGGGGGTGGAAATACAAAGTGAGGTTAGCATAATAATAACCTAGGCCCAGTTCACTTCCCTAATAGTTTGTTCCTAGGTAGAGAGAGAGAGACATTGTTTTACTTTGGTCAACCTAAGACTTGTTTTAAATGTGGATCCTACCAACATCTGAGCTCAGCATGCACCGCTTAAGATGTAACCTCTGTTTATCCTATGGGTATGCTAGCTCAGATTGCCAAAATGACCTTAAATGTAATGTTTGTGATGAGGCTGGATGTGCTTTTTGAGTATGTTTCTGGGCTTTGCATAATAGAACTGATTGTCCAAACCAAGGTACAATAGTTACTGAAGCCCAGAAAAATATATTTCAGCTAATAAAAGTTCCAGAGGACCCTGTCCCCTCCCCAGAGGCAGATTTAGGATCTCCTCCAGACACACCAACCACGCCCAGAACCCTCCTCCTGCCATCCCTGCCACCCCCCAGACCAAGACTCTGCTCGAAGGTTAACGTAACCTCAGGAAAAGACAGTGGGAGCAGGCTGTGATGCTCCTCCTGATATGACCCCAGTGTCTAGGAAAAGGGCTATTCAACAAAAGGCCCAAATCAAAATAGCCAAAGCCTCGCCCCTGTCCATGATATCCCATTACAGAATATGGTGTTTTATCTGCAGCTCTCAGAACTCTGAACAGGGGAGATTCGAAACATCCTCACAACCCTTGCAGTCCTCGGATTCAGAAAAGAGGATCAGCCATATGGTAAAATTAGAGCCAAAAGATTAGGGGTGAGACCTAGAAGTAGTACTCAATCTAATTAATATTCTGGTTTAAAAATACAAACAAAACAGTTTTTTCTTTCCTCTTTATCATGCTTCTTCTCCAAGTAGCTTCATTATATACCAATAGTGTAAAAATTCAAGAAGGCGTCTGGTAACCTTTAACATCCTAAAAGATGTAGGGTTTGATATCTGTTTTTACAGGATACTAGATTGATTACTACTTCATTAATGCAGTCAGCCCAAAACTTTGGTGTTGGGGACCTTCCTTCTTTTCACTTGGAACAGATACGGGTGATGGAGTGGAATTCTATTTAGAGGGACCACTTTAAAGTATCCAAAATTATAGACGTGGTCCAGGAAGAGTATTATTGATTGATTTTATTATGGCTAATACGACATGGAGAGTGATCAACATATATGCTCCACCCAAGAAAAGGACAGAGTAAATTTATTCCATCTAATAAAACCATATCTGTTCACTACAAAACATATTTTATGGGAGGGGATTTCAACTGTGTAGTATCTAGATGTGACAGAGGAGCCAACACAGACAAAGATTTTGTGACACAAATTGTTTAAAAACATACTACTGTGGGCTTGCAAGATGTATACAGGAAGTGTCACAAGCAGGGCGGACATACTTTCTTTAAAGGACGTCTGTCCACAAGAATAGATTTTATTTTTACCTCCAGTTTAGTTCATGTTTACAAGGCCAAAACAGTACCTATAGAAACTTCTGGTCATGTCATTTTACAAGCATCTTTGGGTTTACAGGAACGTACTTCATATGGGAAAGGATACTGAAATTAAATGCCACTTTGTTGAAAGATCCATCCAATGTTTCCCAGATACAAGATTGCTAAAACAAGGATGTCAGTAGTCGGTTGTATGACGATTTAAGTCATGTGGGGCTGACACAAAAAGTGAACTGAAAACTAAACTATTGCAAATCTTCATATCCAAACATACAGCTCAGTATAAAACACGTCTAACACTTCAGTCCCAATTATATACTCTTTATACTGTCAATACACAACAAATTAATCTTATAGCACAAATTAATAATATTAAAAGTGAAATGGAAAGTATTCATTTTTCAAGAGCTTCTTCAATGTTATTAGAACACAGAATTTGCTCACCAGGGAAAAGTGGATTTGGTGACCTATTTGATTGCAGTAATAATAGAGCAGCAGAGAGAATTATGACATCAGTTACAAACAGTGAGGGTAAAACTGTAACTTCAACCCCTGACATATTAAAGAATTAATAATTATCTAACACAAATATTTTCACCCACAGCTTGATGAAAGCAAAATGACGGAATTTCTACATTCCTTACCTCTCCCCACTGCCCCTAGTGACTTATTGAAAGCACTGCATGACCCTATTAGCAAACAAGAAATTGATCTTACTATTAACACATGAAATATAATACATCTCCAGGTCTGGATGGCTAACAACTGAATTTTACAAACAATGTAATGATTTACTCTGGATATCCTATGGAAGTACATAACTGGATTTTAACACATAATAAGATTGATTTTCACCTACGACATCAGTACATATTTTCATTCACAAAAAGAATGAGCGGAGTAACCTGGAAAGTTGCAGGCCGCTTAGTTTAATGAACACTGATTTAAAATCTTAATGAAAATACTGTATAAGAGATTATCTTTGGTAGCTCCATACCTTATTTCCATGACCCAAACATGCACAATAGCAGGTAGAAATATGTACGACAACTTCTCTAGTCGGAACTGGTGGAAAAAGGAAAGAAGATCTACTCTTGGTTATTTATTGTCACTAGACAAGAAAAGGCTTTTGACAGGGTCCCTCATGATTTCATAATACAGGTTTTATTGGCATATGAAATTCCTAGCACATTTTGTGATTGGTTAGGCTATTTATAAACAAGCTCCAACTATCCCTTAGTTAATGGACACTTGGGTAAATATATCACAGTTTCACGTGGGTAAGGCATGGTTGTCCACTCAGACCCTTTTATGTATTTTCTGTATAGATTCACTATTAAGACTCATAAATCAAGATGAACAAATGACAGATATTTTCCCAAAAGATGGAGCATTAGAGATCAAAACATAGGCATATGCAGATAATCTCTGTTTATTTATTGCTGACCCAGCATCAGGACATAAGGCAATGGCTAATGTGGAAAAATACTTGTTATAGCTAGAGCAAAATTAATCGTCATAAGAGTAATATATATCCCTTAAGTGACTCTACAGTACCTTTAGACTCCCTTTTAAATATCCCGTATCAAAAGAGCTTTTAAAATTGTAGATATTTCTTTTGGGAGAGGGATAATAGTAAATTAAACTGGGAAACAAAACTAGAATATGCAAAAAAAGGTGCATACGTGGAAATTATGGCAGCAATCAAAAGAAGAAAGTGCAGATAGTTAAAACATTTTTATTACCTATCTTTACATATCTCAGTGTTATGATAGAAAGAATACTTAGAATGGCAGAAAAGGGAGATATTGCTGATGGGTGATCTGAATATGCCAGATGTTAACTGGAGTGCAGTTGCAGCAGCCTCTTCAAAGAGTGGGTTATTCTAGATGCCCTACAAGGGCATGTCTTAGACAACTAGTGTTGGAGCCCACTCGAGAGGGAGCAATCTTAGACCTGGTTCTCTCAAATGGAGATGAAGAGAGATCACAGATGAAGTGAGTAGCCATCTGGGAACTAGCGACCATCGAACAGTATGGTTCACAATAAACACAGCAATAGAGTCAAGCTACACAAAGGCAAAAGTACTGGACTTTAGGAGGACTGACTTTGCTAAAATGGGTGAGTGCATAAGGAATGCACTAGCAAATGGGCAGGAAGGAGGGGTGGAAGAACAATGGGAATAATAAAACTGCCATCACGGAGGTAACAAGCCTTTGTGTGAAGCAAATTAACAAACGCAAGCGATGTAAGAAACCACTATGGTTCTCAAAGGAAGTGGCAGTGAAGGTTCAAGAGAAAAGAAAGCATTCAGGAAGTACAAGGAATCACAGAAGGAGCAGGACAGAGAACTGTATCAGTTAAAGCAAAGGAAGTTGGGAAGGCAGTCAGAACAGCAAAGGCCCAAACCGAGGAAAATATAGCCAACTCAGTTAAGAAGGGGGATAAAACCTTTATAGGTACATCAGGGAGCAAGGAAGACCAAAGGAGGGCTAGTGAGGCTTAATAAAGAGGAGAGAGGGTGGGCAGAGGGTGACGTGAAAAGGCAGAGATACTAAACAAATATTTTGCTCAGTATTTACAAAGGAAGTGGGGAGGTACCTAAACAAACAGTAGAAACACTCTGGATACAGAAGTTGATACCAGCCCATTTACAGTAAGAAAGGGTTTTGAAAGAACTCTTAAAACTGAAGGTGGACAAAGCAATGGGACCTGATGGATTCATCCCAGAATTCCTAAAGAACTAAGGGTAGAACTAGTGACACCACTGACTACCCTCTTTAACAAATCATGGGAGGATGGGGTGGTACCGAGGACTGGAGAAGGGCAGATGTGATTCCCTTCACAAAGTGGGAGCAAGGCAGAAGCAGAAAACTACAGACCTGTTAGTTTAACCTCAGTAGTAGGAAAATGATGGAATCACTTGCAGGAAAGAATTGTTGAGTATCTAGAGGCCAGAGGGCCTCAGGACCCAAGGCAGCATGGATTCACAGCGGAAGGTCATGCCAGACAAATCTGACAGATTTCTTTGACTGGGTGACCAAAGTAGAAGACCAGGAGGGGCTGTGGACATATCCTACCTAGACTTTAGCAAGGCATTTGACACAGTCCCACACAAAGATTAATATACAGTAGCCAGCCTGGGAGTGGGTCCCAAGATGACAGCCTGGGTAAAGAATTGGCTGGAGAATAGGACACAGAGAGTAATAGTAAATGGGTCCACTCTGAAGAAAGGGGTTACTAGCGGGCAACGTAGAGGTTCAGTATTAGGACCGGTCCTCTTCAATGTCTTTATAGCTTGACATTGCAGAGGGACTGAAGAAAAGTATGTCTCTTTGCAGATGACACAAAGATCTGCAACAGAGTTGATACACAAGGTGGGGTGGAAAGGATGAGAAGGGACTTGGCAAGGTTAGAGGAATGGTCAAATGTATGGCAGCTTAGATTCAGTGCTAAGAAGTGCAAGGTAATGCACCTGGGAAACAAAACCCAGGGAAGAGTACACAATGGGAGTGAGATACTAACAACAACAAAAATGGAAAGGGACCTGGGGGTAGTCATATCAGATGACCTAAAGGTGGGCAAGCAATGTGAGAGGGCAGCAAGGAGGGTTGGGGGATACTGGGATGCATAGGGAGAGGCATCACCAGTAGAAAACAGGAAGTTATTATCCCTCTGTACAGACAGTTGGTGAGACCCCATCTGAGTACTGCGTACAGTTCTGGAGACCCAGTCTCCAAGGACATAGACAGGGTGGAGGCTGTCCAGAGGAGGGCAACCAAATGGTGCAGGGTCTGCACCGAAGACATATGAAGAGAGACTTAAGGAGCTGAATATGTATAGCCTCGAGGAAAGGAGGAGAGGGGGACATGATAGAAACTTTCAAGTATCTCAAGGGAATCAACAAAGTCCAAGAAGGTAGCATCTTTCAAAAAGAGGTGTGCAAGAACAAGAGGGCACAATTTGAAGATAGAAGGGGGGCTCAGAGGTAATTTAAGGAAGTATTTTTCACAGAGAGGTTGTGGATGCATGGAGCGGCCTTCTGGAGGAGGTTGTGGAGTCAAAACAGTGGTGGAATCTAGCCGCATGGGACAGTCATAAGGCAATTCTAGGGTGGGGGTAGGAAGAAGTAGGCTGCTGGTTAACTAGGATCTGCAGCTTATCCATTAGGTAGGAAATGGGCAGACTGGTGGGCCAAGCGATCCTCATCTGCCATCAAAATCTATGTTTCTATGTTATATATATCCACCTCTCATGTTATGAAGTAACGATTTTGAGCCTAGTCTTTCAAATAATCTGGGAAGCCGATCGAATCCTATTAAATGGAATATATTGTATCTTTCTATTCAACAAGGTGGACTTAATTTGATAAACCCAGTCTCCTTTTATTTCAGCATGCTTTTCTTTAGAAATCTAATAGACCCTCCTGTTCCAAACACAGCCTTATGGATACTTTTGCAGCTACATGGACACATCCTCTTTTCAGGTATGGGCCATACAAGGAGTCCTGAAATCAGGAGTCCAAATTGTCCAGAGTTTCTCAAACTAGCATTAACTAAATTAAGAAAATGGAAAATAGAAAAAATCAGATAGCTAGTAAGCCTAGGAAGTGTATTTACTGTCACATACAAGAACATGTTTTTTAATAACCCCTGTATTTAAGGGAGTTTCAGAATGTCATTATAGCAAAGTCCTTCTTGTATTAACTGATAAACTTATCCCCCACGTATGTGAGACATAACATGGTTAGCTAGTCATGGCAGAATTAATGTTAAGCCCAGTGCTAAACATAAGAGCATAGCAGAAAGAATGTGTCCAAGAGAGACATGCATAGCCCAAGAAGAAACCATGGATCATTTTTGACAGAATGTCCCTTGTTAAGCAATTCTGGAATATCTTGGCAGTACAATGGAGAGAGAAACAGTGGTCAAAACTAACTCATGAGGAGCTAGTGGGGGGTCTTTACAGGGGCTACTATTAGATAAAGGGATGATTTGGCTGATATTTTCATGTATTCAATTTATTCTGTGGCAAGCACAATGTCAATTTCTTTTACAGTAAGTGCATCAAACTCTGAACAACCTCTTCAAATATTGGAACATGAGTTATATACGCAGTGGCTATATGAAAAGCAGACTCAAACAATTCTTTATAGATGTCAAGATGGAACTCTGTACCTTTTTGAAAGATAAGATTGATAAATGTATCAGTATTTGAATTAGAGTTTGTTTACTTTTCTAACAAAATCTTTAGATAGAATATTGTGTATACTGTATTTTATTTTCCTTTTTTTTTTTACTCCCGAACCGCCACCGCTAGTCTTCAGCCCAGTCACGGGCACGCTTCTGCCCCCAATCGGCCACAGCTCACCGACACTTCGGTGGCTTGCCCCCACGGTGGGCTTCACGGCATCGCCCTTATGCCGCAGGCACTGGGATTAGGTCGGGGCTTGGCCTGGGGGCATCATAGCCGCGGCGAAGGCCATTTGCGCGTGCAGGTTCTCTCTTTTTCCCTGGTTTTCTCCCAGAGGAGGCGGGGCGTGCAATGATGCCAGCGTCCGCCCGCCTCCTCTCCTCCCCATGTCAAGCGTCGGCTGCGTGGCACTCCGGTCTCCACCAGGGTCCCCAAGCGCACCGAATGCTGCCCGCACCTCCCCGGAGTAGGAGGGCTGCCCATCGGACGCTCAACTTACTCCTCCGACTACCCGATCCGCTCGAACTCTGGTCGCCGCGCCACAAGCGGAAATCCCACCGCTGCGCCAACGGGCCGGCTGTGTGTATACTGTATTTGATACTTGTTCTCCTTTTCTTTGATGATGTATTTCCACTATTATTTTTTGTTTATTTCTTTTGTTACAAATCTTTTGTTATGTATTTTCAATAAAACATTACTCTTTTCGAGAAGTGCCATGGGATCTTTAACGTTCACCTGAACAACCACCCAAACAGGCAGGCGGGACCTTGGTTTAACGTCTCTTCCAAAGATGGCATCTCAGGAGTGCAGCACCCCTCATGCTGCACTACAGTGTCAGTATTGGGATATTAACCCAGTGCCAGATGGGGCTAGAACCCATAGCCTACTGATCTCCCAGCCTCAGAGATGAGTGTACAACCTGCTGAGCCACTGACACTGACATTCTCTTGATTTCGTTTTGCTGTACTTACTCCTTTCAGTGAATTCACTGCAGAGTGATTTGAGATATGTTTATGGGTCTGTTGGAAGGCCCCTTATATAACATAGGGCGTTACCTGAGACTCCTTAGGATGAGAGAGAATGAGAACTGAAGGTGGGCAGTTCTGAGGTTGTGAGGATGCGCGAGATGACACTCTTTGTATCTTAGAGGCCCTCCATCCAGACTCATGAACTTATTATAAATTGCGCAATTTTTAAAAATTACTTTTCTTCCAGATGTTGATGGTGGGACCAGCCAGCAAGAGCCCTTACTCTGTCACATGACGTGAGATGGTCTTACAGAATTAAGCGTATCTCATTCACAACAGAAAGAAGGGCTGTGATTGGTTGGGAGCATTGTGCTCCTGTGATCTATAATACAATTTAAATGAAAGATGCTATACAAATATAAATTGTACTGTATTTTTACTTAAAATAAGATAGTTGAAGCATGTCATCTCAACCGAGGAAGTGGGAGGACAAATCGTATTGTATCAATACATGCCACTATCTGTGCACGTTAATCACTCTGGTTAGACAGTAGTGTTCTATGCATGAGCCTCTGAAGGCTTATAACAGTGTTTTGTTTGTCTAAAGAGCTGTGTCTAACTGTGAAGCTGGCTTTCAGATGACTGAATCTGCAGCTAACAAGAACCTTTAGTCAAATACTGTACATGCAAATGTAGTGCCATGCAAATCAGCACTATAATAATGGAAAAGTTACTGGTTTTAGAATAGCATATGTATATTTTGGAAGCAGGCTGAAATGTTGTGAACGAAAGGATATGACCATAGAACAGACTTGATAAAAGTGGACGAAGAAAAACAGCCAGATAGTTTATGTTAGTGTAATAAATGTAGTAGCAAGACTGTCAAAGCTCAGTGCTGAGCTGTGAGTCTCACAGTAACCTACAGGCATTTCTGTAAGCAAACAGTTTATCTCCCCAGTCCCTGACAGGTCCTTTATCTTTTTTTCACTTATATTTTATTGTTTTAAAATAAAACATCCTTGCTTCCTGTCTACCTTTCAGTGCTGTTCCACCAATACCAGGAAGAGCAACAAGGCCTCTTCCACATGGAAACCACCTCGTGGTGGGAACCCAGGGCTTACCAACAGATCTAACACAACCGACTCATGAGCTGCGCATTTACTACTCTCATACCCTTCTGTGTTGATCCAGTTAAAATTGTTGTTTACAAACCTGTTTCAGACATGCAGTTACCTTATACCTCTGCTTGTTAATAATTGTAATGTCAATCCTGTACCTTAATGTACTGTACTGTATTGTGCTCTCCTTACTCTTGTTTACTATAATTAATCCCGGATCACCCCTGAAAAAGGGTCATCTCAGTGGGCATACCCAGTTACCAAAATCCAAAAAATAAATAAAGCATAGGAAGGTCTCTGCCGTGTCCTTTAATCCTGAGCTGTTTTTTGCCCATGTTGGTCCCACCCATCTCCCACAACATTGTCTGTGCAAGCTCAATACCAAACTGTCCCAGGAAGGAAAGATGTCATGTGGTCACCAGGTGCCTTCCCATAGCAGATGCTCGAGTAGTGTGGTGGTCCCATCCCCCTGAGCTGGAGAGCACTGCCTCTGCAGTGGTCTCTGGGCTCAATGGACTCAGAGAGTTGGGTTGGACTCCACTAGGAACTTGGGTCGGTTTCATTGGAGTGCAGAGCACTTTGCCTGTATGACTGGGATGGTCTTCTAAAGGCAGTCTTTGAAAAATGTGACAGAATGTATATCTTTAGTTATTTTATTCACCAGGAATGTGGAGTTAAGGTCATGCTTCCCATTTTCAGGCACATCTTGAGGCAGGTTAATAAGGCAGCAACATCCATGCATCCGTACATATATACATACTGTAGAATCAAATAGTGGAATGCCATTATAGCAGTCCTTGTACAAAATATGAGCATGCACAAATCATATAGTGCATCTTTAGAAACATTAAGCAATAACACTAGAATTTTAAAATCACAAAAGTAGTATGTACCCCAGTTAGAGGCAGCAGAATCCAGCAGATTGCTGTGTATGCTAAATAAGTACAGTAAGAAAAGCTCTGCCATCAAGAAACACATTTGTCAATGTCAAAAGTTCACCATTTGTATTGTATTAGTTACTGTATGGTTATGTGTAATAATAGTAGTAGGTTTATTTATATTGGTGCCTTTCCCTGAGGCTCAGAGTGCCTTACAGTAGAGTGGCAGCATATAATCATTAACATTTCACATACTAAGTAACTTGACCAACTAACATAATCAATGAGGAGAGATGCCACTAGAAAGGTTCTTTGCAGGTGCCTGAACTGAGAACAAGCAAAATAATACCTCCCACCCCCACCCCCTTCCTCATGAGTTACCTGGTACTGGGGGTTTGGGTGAGCAGGACGCACTACTGCATGGCACTGCTGGTCAGTCTCTGGGCTCAGTGATGCTCTGGACCCCTCTGGAGATGAATCAGAAGTAGGCCACCCTTTTCCACACAATGGCACCCATGCTTTTTAGCCAGTCGGTCCCAAGTTGCGTACTCGGAGACTTCACCACAAATTCAGGAGCTCACCGCCATGATGCCTCAGTGTCTCTAGCCGCACCAGGCAAGAGGGCGGCTCTCATGAGACTTGGTTTAGAGTGCCTGTTTTGACAGGCAAGATAATATTCTGGTCTGGTGGGGGCAAGAAAAGATAGAGCTCCAGAAAATCTTCGGAGGCGCCCAGGCAGGTTTTGGGGCTGTTTTTATTTTTAAAGTAAGCACATTTTAAGCAGAGAGAGCAAAGACGGAGGGAGCAAGGGCACGGCTGTCTAGATAGAGGGTGCAGAATATGGAGGCAGCAGGAGTGGAGGGTGCTAGTGTAAGCCACGTGGCTGTATAGAGAAAGGGAGCAGAGCACGGAGGCAGCAGAAAGAGCAGTGGCACTGCAGACAGTGTAAGCCACACTGCGGCTGTTCAGAGAGAGGGACCAGAATATGAGGCAGCAATGAAAGCAGTGGTGCTGTGAAGTGTAAGCTGCATCATGGCTGTCTAGAGAGAGGGAGAAGAGTATGGAAACTGCAGCGAGACTGGCAGGTGCTACACAGTGTAAGCCACAAGGTGGCTTAAGGAAAGGGGGTCACCGCACAGTGTAAGTCGAGGATGGCTTAAGGAAAGGCCAGCAGAGGGAAGGCCAGGTATGGGTTGGGGGTGGGGTTATTAATAGGCTGATCAGGACACCAACAGCTTTCGCTGAGCGTATCCTGTAGATGAAAGGAAAAGCCGCATATAGTTGGTTCGGCTTTTTTTCAACTACACGAAGTTTCCACTCATCAAGACAAAACTGGTGTCACAATCAGCCTTGCTGATGATTGGTGTGCCAGTGTCTCACCCTTGTGGACCACTCTGCATTGACAGACAGTGACACACCCTTCAAAAGCACTCACATCAAGAGTTCGCTGCACAAGCTAATGGCAAACTTTAAAAGAGGGAATTTGGTGGGAAGGAGGGAAGATGGTCCCAAATAAGATAGTTTCATAATGTTCTAAATACACTCCAATTTTCATTTTCACAGTGTCTCATTCTGAGGGTGGAGGTATTCTGCTAGACCTGTTCCACTTAATGGCAGCCTCAGCCTCATCACTGGCCTTCTCATTGCCTTACAGGTTACCCACTGTACTCAAGACCTGTATATGTGGGTGGCCAGCCATATTTCTCCCATATCCAGTTTTGCTCCCGAGATGTGTCAGCATGCAGTGATGTATAAATGTGCACGCTGGCATGTGCATGCTGGTGTTTAGTGGCTACCTCTACCCTTTCTTATGCTCCCACAGGCACCCCACCTGGTCTCCACCAGGTGGCAGTCATATGGCAGAAGCAGCATCCCCTCCCCAGGAAGGAGAGCAGTCCATGGATACTCAACCCTTCCTACCCCAGCCAACCCTCAATGACCTGTGCTCATATCTGTGCAACCCCAGGTGGTGCTATCCCAGGGCTACTACCCTGCCTGCTTGGCTAGTAGCAGGTTAAGGGCCCTGAGTTCTGAAACAGGTGCCTCCACCCGGAGGTCAGGGTTGGTAGTGGTTAAGCTAACCTGGGCACAGCCCTCCGGGACACTGTAACCCCCTCTTTCCCCTCTAGTGGCCTGAACACTGTGCAATAATCACTTTCATAATACCCCAGGTACACCACACAGTACCCACACTGTTTGCACTTACCACCAGGGCTGTTCCTCTGGCTCGGACCTGGGACCCCTGTAAAACAAGGTTAAGCACAGCAAATAGCAACAGTACAGTACTTGAGCACAAACTGGAACCACAGTCAGATTACATGCAGAAAAAGTTAGATCTGATTTATTCAGGGACTTGAACAAGGGAGGGCAAAATCAGGTTAATTGGCTTAAAAGTTGTATCAGTCAAGCAGTTATGCATGCTTTGAGTCCCCCCACACAGTCCACCTCTGGGTACCCGGGTAGAGAAGAGATGGGCTAGCCAGGACAATTGCCGGGTTGCAGCTAGTGGGGGCCCTGTGATGGAAAACACAACATGCACAGTACACAATATTTGTAATCCGGAGCCAGAGGGCTCAGTTCGTAAAGGAAATGAAACAAGACAATCAGATGACACACTCAGATTAAGCTGTTGTTGTAGGAGCTACCCTGGTATTTACTCACGATACCCAAGACTAGACACAGGCTGGACAAAAATCGAGACTGCAGGTGGTTGATCTGGAATGCCAGGAGAAGCAGGGCCCACACAAGTCATAGAGGCATCATTCCTGTTCAAGCGTGAGCAGGGGGCTGATCCCCAGGCAGGTCTGTAGTCGATGGCTTCTCTGTGCATTGGGTAGTCTGGCTGGGCCAATCTGGCAAAGCCCAGACCACATGGAGACAAGTTCGAAGCAGTCCGTTTTGGGCTGGATACAGCTTCCAGCAAGCAGAACACAGTTGACACAGTGGGGAACTAACTCACAACCCACTAGCAGCTCATAGCACATTTACATGTGCGGAATTCTACTGTACCAAGCAAAGTGCTCCCCGGGCACAATTGCAAAGTCTCTGCACACACCGGAGCTTAGGGGTAGCTGGAACTCCTGACAGGCCGATCGCATTCAGCAAAAATATTCGTCCTCTTCAGGTTGAGCCTGGCCCACTTCAGTAGCTTACTTTAGTCACACAAACTTGGATTTAGTCCAAAATACTTTATTCTCCCTCAGAGGAGCAGCAGACAGACATACAGGCCAAACACTCAGCCTTTTCCCAGTTCTCCCATGCGAATCCATTCAGGATTTCTGCTCAGAATTACTTCAGCTCCTTCTTGCTCAGCTTCCAGCTTAGTTCTAACTGAAAACTCAAGCAGCCCGGACTTCCCAAGATCCAAAAGATTTGGTTGGCTGATTTGGCTGTCAGTCAAAGTAAAAGCTTCCCTTCAGTTGCAAAAGGTGCAAAATACTCCAAACTAAAGTTTCACAGATTTTGAATTCAGACAGCTCTTGTAGTCCAGCTACATTTTAGGTCCCACCAGTACTGTTTGGTCCAATTTGCAGTCCAGGACCAAGATAGTGGAGACAAAAAACAGTCCTTGCTACAAAGAAAGCAGGTTAGACAAACTACATTATCATTATCACTCTAAATGATTTTCAGTAAATAGTTACATCTTTCAACAGAGCTCCCTCTCAGATTACTTAAACTGCAATGAGGCAGCTCTTAAAGAGACAGTACACAGAGGCTATACAAGCTCTGGTAATCAATTTAACTAGCAAAACGCAGGACACCACCCTGGCAATGAGCATTTAGGCAAGCTCAAGGAAGACTTTTGGGAACCCCCATTTGTAGGGGGTTACATCTGAATGCAGATCATGTGGGCAGTAGTGCTACCATTGAGTCGATGGGTCGGGAAAGTTATCATTTTAACTTACTGGTTGTACAGTCCCTTCATGGTAAAATAACAAATAGTGCAAAATGTATACTGTGTAATCACATGTTTGGATTTTGCTAGAGAGTCTGCTTGTAGGCTCTAAATCCTGATATTAGGGTGCCAGTCTTATACTGATGGAGAAACAGTTCCACAGTAAAGACATGTGATAAAGAAAGAATATTGTTGTCAGTCTTTTTTTTTTTTTACTTTTGAATAGCTACATGTCACTCACTTACTGGCCTAAGTGAAAATTGAACATTTAAGAATGACAATTGACTATGCAATCTCACTGATAACTTTTACAGAATTTAGGAATGTTACTCTAAAATGGTTGATCCTTCTATTAGAGGTGAGATGAAGCATTATCCATCAAGGAATAAAATAAAACGCATAGTTCTAGGTAACACCAGGACAAATGTTATTAAATATAACTTGCAGTTTATGCAGTGGAGTCTCAGAGATACCATGGAAGATGATATTACCATATCAAGTGTCAGAAACAAAACATGTGGGACTTCCAGTGGTGCTGTGGAGCTATAGAAAGGGGAAGGAAAGAGCTCCTCCTGATCCCTTCATAATATTGCTTAAAAATTTGGATAAATCTATTTGAAATCTTTGAGAAGCTTTTCCAATTACTTCAACAAAGAGTACCAACTATTATGATGTCAGAAATACCCAAAATTGCTACAAGGGCTGGCAGATGAGAAGATCCAGGACGGGCTGTTTCAGGTTCGACCAGCTATGACCGCAAACGAGGACAGTAAAAACGGCATCCTTCAAAATATAACAAGGTAAAACCAGCCCCCCGACCAGTCCAAACCATCCTGCAGGCAATACATAAATTTAAGGTGAAAATGCAGGAGGCAGTAAGGACCCATTGCCAACCTGGGTGCACTGCAGCAAAGAGCCGATGAGGCGGATCACCAAATTTCAGGTAATCCATCCCACCATGAAAATATAGAGGTCACAGTTACAGATCTGGCTAATACTCAGCGGCAGATGATTCTCCGCAAGAAGATGCAGAGAATTGTGGCTGCCGAAAAACTTAGAATATATGGAGTTCCTGAGAATGAGGAAGGCCAAGGCATGTCGACCTTCTTTGATCAGTTCTTTCGTACTTTACTTGAGCTGGGTCCTGAATACCATATTGACATTGAACAGGCACATCGGGCGTTGGGACCGGTTATCATCACTCTACCAACCTAGATCCAGTGTGGCTCACTTTCTAAATTTTTCCATAAAGGAACAGCTCCTTCAGAAAGCCGGGCGAGAACATGTTAAAATATGGCTCCAAGTGGTGTTCATAGACAATGACTATGCCCCCACAACACAGAGGCAAAGATGGGAATACATCCTGTTATTTGCTCGCCTCTGGGCTAACAAGCTGAAATGTTTTTATTTAGTATACTTTTGCCCTTTGGTTATCATTGCTTCAGCGCTGCCTCCTAGCACCCTGCTTGCTTCCCTTGTGCTTTACCTCCAGGATACCCACTGGTTTGCCTCCCAGGGAGGCCACAGCACCTGACCAAGCCCGTCTACAATGGGGAAGGTGTTGGCTACTGCTGACATTGCCTGCCTGGCTTCCCCCAGGGCAGGGTTCAGGGCCTGGAAATGCCATCCATGGAGCTGTATTAGGTCGAGGATAGGCAAGGAGCAGTTGAGGGCAGGGCAGCCATCATCTTCAGCTGCCAATGAGTAGTTTTTCTGTATTTTTCTGGGGGTGGGGACATGCATTGATGTCCAGCATCTGCCGCCCCTGAACATTCAGGTGCCAGCTGCTGCGGTACCCCGGCCTCCGCCAGGGGTCTGTCAGCGCTGGACACCTCCCACCATCCCTCGGGAAAGAGAGCAGTCCTCAGGATGCTCCATCCTTCTCCCTCCGGCCGACCCTTTGACACTCCAGGTCCGTTCTCGAACTTGGGTCGCTGGCACGATTCGAAATCCAACTGCTGCGCTGGCGGGGCCAGCTACAAGCTGGAATTTAAAACACCCTATCCAGCTAAACTGGTGGTCCATCCAGATAGGCAGCAAATCTATGCAACAGCCAAGGAGGTGAGGAGAGATACAAGCTAGGGCCTGTACTTTGAATGAAATGCACGGAACCACAGTGGGGTGAACAAGGCCAAACAATAAACAAGAACAGATTGCCAGTGGCCCTGTCCCCAGTTGCCAGCTCTTTGGATGAGATCTCCATTAATTCTCGATAATACTATTCACAGCAACCCATCCAGTGAATGGAGTAAATGAACTTTTCTAGTTCTGATCCTTCTTGATGGGCCTATTCAGGTTGGTGCTGCATTGTTGTGAGATGGGGATTTGGGGCTGGTGAGGGTTGGGACTGCGCTGGGGAAGAGGGATCGCTGGTTCCTGGTGCGTCCTGGACCTCATGAAGGTACGACAATCCTGTAAACTAAAATACAATATATGTCTTACCAGCTCTTCCAGGTGGTAAGATCTTCTAGATGTGGCTGGGAGAGTAGCGTGGGTGGAGACCTAGTGATCATGACCCTTGTTATGCCCTCCTTGCTGGCCTCCTGTCTCAGTACTCACTGCACAGCCCGCCATCTGAACTCCAAACTCAGGAAGGCACATCTGAGTTTTATTATGTTTACTGCTCCTAGCTGATTTTTCATCGCAATAAATATTTTTCTACCAGGGAGTAACTTATTTGGACACAACTGGGCAAATGAGTGCTGTCCTTCCTTTTCTGTCTGGAGCAGATTTAGTTCCACTTTGTTGGGGGCCCTGAATGGAAACAGTTTTCCCCCGTTATTTTTGACTGTTGTTTTTTTTTGCAGGGTTCCTATGGACTTATAACTATTCAAAGACTATAAACCCATGGTTTTCCTAAAAGATTCAGTTACTGGTCCTCAGATAGATGCCAATTATTTTTTGATTTTATTAACCAGCATCTTGTTAATTTAATTGCACCCTACACTGCTGTCTGTCTAATTTATCTCATTTAAATTGCTATCCCTCACCATATGCATATGCTGGTGATCTTGAATAACTACCTCATTTGGTGGACTTCAGCCATATTTTCAGCCATTCATTTAGTGCTGCAATAAATTTAATGTTTTCTTTTCTTTCTTTGCTCCAGGCAGCCAACTCAAGTGGGGATGGGCTTGGAATATTAAGTTTGGGATCCTTTAACCAGGCTATCCTCGCAATCTAGGAGGAATACCTCATTCTAACCCAGTTTAAGTAAATTCCCAAGGGAACTTACAAGTTTTGCTCCCAGATCTTTAATATTACCTATCTTTCAGAGTTGATAGGGATAGTTCAGTGAATCCTAGTTGTTTATTTTTGCGTCTGATGCGCACTAAAGCTTTGAGACAGTAACAGGAAATGAGAGGTGTGTTACTGCCAAGCCAATTACAGCTGCATCTGCAAGAGGTGTGGCAGTGTACACCAGTCACCAGCAGTTCAGCTCTGTTGACGTGCCATGCCACAGACTTGAAATAAATTAACTGCTCCAATGGGAGTGCTTCATTTGTAGCCGAACTCCTGTCATGCACATTAGAGTGCACACTAATGCGCATGGCAGCAGTTGTTCTTGTATTCTCTGTCTCCGTCCCCTCGCCTCCTCACCCCCAAAGTTTCAACAGTGGCCATGGTGTGGCCTCTCCCAGTGTTGGCTTCTGCTCTCCACTTCAACATTAGCTGCCATGCTGCTTTCTTACAGCTGACATTGGGGTGCCCAATCCCCATATTGGCAGGTAACCCCCCATACTAATGTGGTACACTGGGAGCCCACCCCAGTGTACCAAAATAATTATTTTTTTAATGTTTCCAACACCAGGATGCCCACTCCAGTGTGATGTCCCCCAAGCCCGAATTAGATATTTTGCCAACACTGGGGTGCCCACTGCCGTGTTGGATGTGCCCCCTCCCCACAAACCCGTTCAGCCGACTTCTATGTTGGCATGCCCCTCCACTATTGTGGCACAATTAGAGCCCACCCCAGTGTGCCTGTATTATTTTATTTCCTGTTAAAATAAAGGAAACTGTCCCTGATGTCTTTTTTTTCCCTGTAAAAGAAACGTCCATCGTTGTCTCCCAGACCCTGCCCCCATCCCCAACCACCTCTGCATACCCCACCTCCCACCCCCAAACCCATACTTACCTCCAGGTCAAGCGCTTTCATCTTCTCTGGACCTGGAACATGTCTGCACTCTTCAAAGGCGACCGACAAACTGAGAAATCACGGTAAGCCTTATAATGGGACTCAAGGGAATTTCAACATAGGTTGATATCTCAGTCAATGTTAGGAATTTTGGCCTCAAAATTTCAACGTGGGTTCTTGGGACCCCACCTCATGAACTCTGGCACTCTCATTTTGTTTCTAAGTGCTGAAAGGTGATTTTGCAGTCGCTGCATGGAACTACCTTCGGGACCAATTAATGAAAGCGACAGTGGCACTGTTCATAAGGTGGGGTCCCAAAAGCCATGTTGCAGATTTGGTTAAAAATTCCCAGAAATGACTGCGTTACTAACATGTGATGCGAGTTTCATGCATGCTCATAACTTCACCAATTTTATATTTTACTCCGAATTTCCACATTGTCATTTTTCAGACTTCCTTATGAACAGTATAGGTGTCATTTTTCACATCTTGCCCAAAACATGTTTTCACACTCCACGGCACAGAATGGCGTGGTCACTGTGCAAAATCAACTTTTGAGATGGAGTACTGAAATGATAGTGCCACTGTTCATGAGGCAGGGTCCCAAAAGCCCATGTTGAAAATTTGGTGAAAAAATTCCAAAAAATGATTGCGTTATGGCCATGTGTTGCACAGTTTCTACATACACTCATAACTTCGCCAGTTTTTCATGTTTTCACTCCAGATTTTCAACATTGGCATTTTTCTCACCTCCTCAAGAACAGTACAGCTGTCATTTTTTCATCCTGTCCAAAATGCGTTTTGCACCTGTGGCGGTCGCTCAGTTGCATCCAATAATCACCTTTTGGGATCAAGTAACAAAATGATAGTGCCACTGCTCATGAGATGGGGTCCAAAAGCCCATGTTGAAAATTGAAATAATATAACAAACTCCCAAGGTATTGAGGTTTCCATCTGTAGCCCCCCATCCTGTAGAGACGGCAGGCATGGGGGTGTGACTTGGGGTGTTGGCTGTAATTCTCATGCTATTCACCCCACCACCACCATGCAGTCAGTGATAGGCATCAAGGTATGCCTTGGGGTCTTCGGCCCTTACATTCACCCCATTCTCCTATAGTGCACCCATCTCCATTTATTTCCTTATGGAATGGGATGAGTGTAAGGGCTGAAGACCCAAGGCACACCATGATGCTTGTCGGCATCCGCAGGTGTGGTGGGGTGAATGGCGAGAGCATTACTGCCAATCACCCAAAGGCACACCACCAACACCTGTCAGACTCTGCAGGGTGGGGTGGGATTGGGCTAGATTGAAAACACTAATGCCTCAGTAAGGAAGTAAATCGTTGGAGGGCAGTGACATCACCTACCCTTAATTTCAGGAAAGCCTGACGATCACCAAGGAAGAAAAGGACATCAGAGTTATCAGTTCTGATGACCTTAAGGTGTCAAACAGAGCACAGTTGTTGCAAGGAGGCCCAGTGGCATGCTTGAGTGCATAGGCAAAGTATCACTAGCAAAAGGTGTGGAGGTGGTGATGCTATTGCATAATGCACTAGTGAGCCCTGTCCTACAGTACTGTGTTCAGTGCTGAGGCCGCAACTACGCACAGACATTAACAGGTGGAGGGTCCACAGAAAGGCAACCAAGATGGTACATGGCTTGCAAAACAGAACTTATCAGGATGGATTAAAGGACCTCAACATGTACTCATTGGAGGACAGGGAGGGGAACATGATGCATACATTCAAGTACATCAAGGCCATACACAAGGTGCAGGGGTGGACATCTTCCAGTGCATCAACCATTCGGCATTGACAAATGCTTGTTTTTGTTTTGTTTCTGCTCTGCTTCAGTCATACTTTTAGCCATGTAACTCTTACTTAATGGATAATTTGTTTTGCCCCACAGCAATTGCTATATGGTCTAAGTGATGGGGACAACTTTTTTTCTTCTTTCCTCGGTGTGATCCCTGTGCGCCTTCCATAGGATGGAAAAGCAAATCTTCCATTATTGCACTAATTGCACTAAAGCAATTCTAAAAGATTTGAATGAAAAAGAGAGCGGCACCAGAGCAGAATGTGGTGCTGTATGACAACAATTACTACCAGAAAAGGCAGTCGTGGCACTCACCAGTACAGTTGTTTAGTGGTGGTGAAAATGAGGAGTCCAGAATTTCAGTGCAGAAAGGACAATTTCATTAGTTTATTTTTAGTTTCCACATTCGGTTCACAGAGACCCAGAGGGCCTGATGGACACCAGTAAACACTCTGACGTTTCACCTACATATGAGGCTTTTTCAAAGATGCTGCCTCCTAGTGTTCATCTCCTTTTTATAGCACCAATTTTAATCACGATTAATTAGCACACATACCAGTGGTAATTCATAAAAATGCCCACATTAACAGTGCAAAAATAGTGTAAACATACAGCATAAAGTGCAGTAGTGCTTAAATATGTTAAACACCTGATCAATAGAACAAACACCAAAAACAGTATTTAAAATGCTCCTAACACCATCGATCCGTAAACTTGGCTATATTTAATAACATGTAACCCTAGATGGCGCTATCCCAGGGGCTACTACCCTGCCTGATTTGCCACTAACAGGTTGAGGGGCCTGGATCCAATGGCGGGTGCCTCCACCCAGAGGTCAGGGTTTGCAATAGTTAAACTAACTTGGTCACAGCCCTCTGGGACACTGCAACCCCTTTCTTCCACTAGTGGCCCACACAATATATCAGAATTACCTTCACAGTATACACTTACCCCCAGGTCTGGTTCCGCACTGGGACCTCCTGTGAAATGAGATACAGTGCAACAATCACAGTACAGTACTTTAACATAGACAAATACCTCAGGCAGTATAACTTTGCTGAAACAAGCAGCTCTGATTTATTTAGGGGATATAACAAGGACAGGGGAAATCAGGTTAATTAGCTTATCACTCTAATAATCTACCTATGGCTCTGTGCAGGCCTATCCCTATCAGTTACTGTCCCTGGGTACCCAAGCCCTAGTGGCTAGTCCAAACCGTGGCAGCTGGTAGGGCCCTTTCACACAGAGAAAGGAGAATTAAACAGTCAGCAGTACAGTAATTCCATTTGGATTTAATGTGGCAATTCAACAGGAGCGACCCTGAATTAGTACTCACGACCTCCAAATAAGATAGGGTCCTTCAATGTCAGGAGGCTCACTTGAGGTACACAAACCTCTTCACACATCCATATAAAAGAAAGCACTATACCAGGCAGGCTGCATCTAGTCCCGACCAATTACTGCACAATACCCGGAGAATACACAGCAGATTCAGTTCCCTGACAGACCGAGTGCAATTTTCAGCAATTCTTCCAGTCTCTACAGGGTGAGCCTGGTTTCTACTCTTCAGAGATCCTTTGATTCTTTTCACAGGACGGATTCAGTCCTAACAAGCTGTTACACAAGCTGCAGACCGGAACTCTGGGCCTTACACACGTTTTTGACTAAAACTGCACACTGAAAAAGCACAGGGCTCCTTCCTTCTTCACTGCCAAAACTCAACTGACACTCCAACTGACAAAACTGGCACTTCCTTTGAGTTCCTCCCAGTTCTTGACTGGATTGGCTGTCACTCACAATAGACTGCTGCTGTTGGTCCAAAAAGGCACTGAAGTCTAAACTACATCTCCCAGAGTCACTGCCCATACAATCCTCTTGTGGCTGGCTCAGATTATGAGTCCAAGTTCTGATTCGTCCAAGGCACCATTTTAGAGCTAGCTTACCCCACACTGATTGGTCCAGTTCAGCAGTTCAAAACTAGAATGGGTAACTAGCAGACACAGTTCTGACTGCAAAGAGCAGGTTAGACAAACTGTAATTTCATTATTACTCTAAATAATTTCTGGCAAACAGTTACATCTTTCAGATAGGTTCCCTTTGCACTCCTAGTGACTGCAAAATGAAGTGAATTGGCAGCAGCTTGAGTGGTACTCAATCAAAGAAACACACAGTCCCCATACAACTAATTATGTCTGCAAGCAGACAGCTCTTAAAGAGACAGTACCAGAGGTTCTAAAACACTCACTGATAAATGGCTTAAATGCCAAACACCATTCAGGCTTGGAGCATTCAAGCAAGCTCCTGAAGTCTTTTGGGAACCCCATTTGCAGGGGGTTACAAACATATAGGTATCAAAACTCCTTATTTGCACTGACATTCACCACGATGGACGAGCACTTGGATGTAGAACGTAAAAGTTGTTGTAGGGATGTAGAACGTAAAGTTGTTGTAGTATAGTAGTAGCGTAGCAACTGTACAACACTTTTTTAACCTTGAACTGTCCTACAACAGTTTTTGCTGTGGATCAAACTCTACAATAAGGGCCAACCATATGCTATAAATAGAATAGTGTATGGGTGGCCACACAACAAGGCTACATTTCCTCAAGGATATGATGACATCATGTAGACCTCTAAACCCCCCACCACCCACTGCCTCCTGTGATATCATTGTAACTGCTTGTTTTTCTAGTGTCTGCCATTGCACCTGTACTTACGGTACTGTATTTTGTACTTCTATGTATATTGCACCTAGCATTTTGTGCCTCCTGTATCTTACAATCCCTCATATTATATCCCATGTAACCTGAATATTGTTGTACTGAAGTATGTTGTGCCGCTGATGTGGAGCCTTTGTAAATGAGTTGCCAACTCAAAGGTTGTAATTCAAAGTTCAATAAATAAATAAGAGCAAAGCTTGAGAGGTCTCTATGATGATATCATATCACCCAGCTGGAAACGTAGCCTTGTTGTATGTAATTGCGCCCGTGCACTGTTTTATAGTATATGGTTCTCCAAAAATTGTGACAGTTTAATTTCACAAAGTTTCACACCTTGTGTTCACAATGCTGTTTCCTCACGGTCCTCACTACAGTCCCACTCTGCTGCCGACCCTGAAGATTAATAGAGGCAATGATCAAAAAAAAAAGAAAAAAGAAAATTGACAAATTGATAGTTTGGAAACAGGAAGTCAACTATAGCGGTCCGAGTCAAACTATCTTTGAAGCACTCTCCGACTGCTCGCTAAGTGACACCTCCATGTTGCTCTGTATTTGTTTTTGGTGAAGAGTGGTGTTTCAATAATCAGGAAACGGTTCAAGGGGAGGAATTTTATAGTATCATTGTGACATCAGAATGATACAACAACTATCAGTGACCTTGAACTGTCCTACAACAAGATTTTGATAGCCACCATTTTCTATACATAATAAGCCTTAACCATATACTATATTTTGATTTTGATGCTTCACCCGTTTGTTTTTGCAGTTACTACGTTTGTCTTTGATTTTACGTCAGATAATTGACCAATTTCTTTATATTTACTCCATGCATCCATCCATGTGTTTTAACTGTGGGGTCACCTAATCTCCCTAAAACCTCTAATCCTCTGTTTTTTTAAAGGTGAAAACTGATTATAGGTTTCTAGAAAATAAGAAATGAAGATGCATTTGATGCATGATGGGGAAGAAAGATTGCAGGTCTGTCAGGATCTGCAGTACAAAATTAGGAACTAAACTTGCATCTAGGGCAGATTAGACGGACCAGAGGGTCTTTTTCTACTGACAAATACTATGTAACTGTTACCAACCAGTTTTTCTCAACTTGCTCTAAAAACCTCAGTGTCCAAATTCACAAAATGTTAGCCTACAACTATTTTTGCTGGTGCCCTGGCAGGTTGGACCTTGCACACACAGATAGCAGGGGAAGTAGTTTCCTTTACACTGAGGGATTCCAATTACCTTTTATCATGAGGAAATCATGTTGTGATAGGCTTTCTAGGAATTGGTAGCTCTCTGGGAATTTTGGGGAAAGGAAGTAGTGACATAAAATGCAGTTGGTTACTTTGGAAGGTATACTGTGTCATGTGACCTGCTTACTGACATCCATGGAGGGGAGGGCTATAATACATTAAACAGTGGACAGAATGAAGCACTGTATACAATAAGCAATACAAGGGGTAGCAGTGTCCAGAAAAATGCAAAATCATAAAACAAGAACAGACGTAAGTGTACAAGAGGAGAATCAGTCAAGGATACGGTTTGTTTATTTACTTACTTACGTAGTTAATTTTGGTTACCAGGTAGGTGCAGTATACAAAAGCTGCCTATTTTCAGGCACGACCTGAGAGCATGCAGTTAAGATAAATATCACAAGGATTACATGGATTACAATGGGTACAGCACAGAGAATAGAATACAATGATGAGCATCAAGACGGGATGCACAATGTGTGTTAATACTGCTGCCAAGACCATTTCAGACTTTCAAGAGTGATCTCATGTCATTCGTAGGGTATGAGAACCGCGAACTGAAGGTGAGCAGCTCTGATACCTAAGAATGGGTGAGACCACTTACAACCATAACAGTGTCTCGGTGGCGCATTAATATATTATTGATCACGCCAAGCAATAATACATTAGTTGTTTTAAAAACCTTCCCCAACATGCCCGCTTCCAGGACAGCTGCATGTGAGACACTGTTCACAGAATAAGGATGTTTAAAAGGAGCGCTCCAATTGGTTAGAAGCGCCCATCAATCTATAATGGAAAACACAAGATATATGAATATTGCAAGTATCAAATACATGTAACGGACTTGTTAAAATACAGCTTTCACAGGTAATATATCCACAAATTCATTGGCCACCTGAACCCTAATTTCATGGAGTGCAGTTCACTTTAAAATGCCTGTAGCCACTGGTGCAGAATGTCTTGCTGGTATTAACTTTTAACTTGGTTCTCTTTAAATACTGAGGAAGGAGCATTTCATCTGTGTTAAAAATAAATAAATAAATAAAAATAAAAATGTATGTGCTTTAAAATACTTGCCCCCAGGCACAATATGTGTCGTGTTGGCGTTAACAAAGTGAGTCAGCCTTGTAGGGGCCTGTGGCGCATCTCTATAATTTTGCAGTACTTTGACCCATTTAATAATAATATTTGCTTTCAAGTTTGGTAGATGGCTATAAAATCAAGAGAATCTTGATTGTTGTGGCTGCTGTTAACATGTGGCAAACAATTACTATTAAATAAGCTAAAACAGCATTACAGCAGTGCAGTCCATAGACTGCAGGCCAGTTTGTATCTGGGGCATCTGTATATCAGGGAAATAAACTGACCATGAAGGTGGATTTTAAAAAGAACAACACTCTTTCTCTGCATTTAAAATAGACTAAACTTAAAGGAATATTTATGAACAATGCCCATCATAGTCTGAAAGCCAAAGAATGTTTTTCAATTCATTATTGGGCAAACCTGTAGCTGGCAACAGTCCCACGATATCAGTGATTAAGGCTGCCTCTATAATTATACTACACTGTCACCATTTTATAACCATCTGCTGTCACTTAGGGGTGAAGCTGTTCTTAACTACACTGTGGTTCAGCACAGCTTCACCCTCAGTGACATCACAAGGTACTGAAAATGGTGGCTATGTAGTACCAGTATAGGACAGACAGTCTTCAGAATATCCAGACTGCTGTCAACCACAGCTGAGCCCAAGACCTAAGTAATGTGTATGCCGGACAGGGTGGGCGTTATTGAGATATAACGGACCGCCCCAGGGCCTTATAGCCCCTGGAAGGTCCGTTATATCCCATAACACCCACCCTGAGGGTATAATTACACTTAGATAATGGGACAGAGGTGCCAGTTTTGGAAAGAATGAAAAAATGTAGATATAAAAAATAAGTAAAAATAACTAAAAATAATGTTTGTTGTAAAGTAGTCCCTAGTGAAGTGGTGCAATGACCACTGGAGGTCGCCGATGTGTGTTTTCCATGCAGTTTCTGATTTAGGTTGTGCTCTTGTTTCATCTCTGTGTGACACACAGACACCAACTGAACAACGCTAGTGAAAATAGGAGAAATGGACCTGGTAATATTTAGAGACAGGTACTTGCACTCCAATGTGAGATGGCGCGAGTGTGAAGTTGGGCATGAAAGCGAGGATAAGGCTTACAGAAAAAGCAAGTAAATTCAGTGACTGAAAACGGAACACGGAAGGTCAGGCGGTTAAGCGTGCTCGTAACCTGTTTACAAATAGCTTTTTTCCCGCGGTGTCGAGGAGGAACACAGGCAGTTCTGGAAGCTGTATCAGGCTGTTGGTAGGATTTTAGTGCTGTATGGCGTGGTGCAGGGCTCAGGTGCAGGTTGCCGTCTTAGTAGGCGTGAGAATAAAATAGCGGCTGGCAAGTTGCTGTACTGAATGATCGAGCTGGCACTTTTTTGAGCGGCCGTTGTTAAGAAATAATGGCCCGGTGCCAGGCTCTTTCAGCCAATCAGGAAGCGTAGTTTCACTTTACCCATTATCTAATTGAAAATAACGTTTTATGGACTATCACATTATGATGGCCCTTTAAAAGTTAGCTTGAGTTCTGTACCAGCCATTATGGTAATTTGGTAAGTTGCTCCCTCAAAACTGAGGTTTAGGTGTCCTTTAAAATCTGACTCTGTAGTTAACCATCTCTGGCTTTTGTTGTTGGATGAGTGTCTTATAAAATATTAGTAATAGGAAACTGAGAAGAAAACCTCAAAGTGTCAACCATGTATTTAGCTGCCCTTTGATTACACCTTATTTTCAACGTAACTAATCATTACTTTGCATGCAACAGGGTAATTACATTGTAGTTACATGTGTGTGGCATGTAACTCACATTGCATTTTGCAATGCAATTACAGTGCAGTTATACTTTACTGTATTTCTTTTCTGTTGGTGTTTTGAAGGCTTTGTCATTTATTCTTCTTGAATCCTCAGGACTTGAGACTCCAGAAATAAGTTTTGGGATTCAACATCAAATGCAATTATTGCTAATAGTTCAAAAAAAACAGCAAGAAGATATTTACTGTTTTTCCAATCTTTCTTTTCAGTTTCTTCATGGGTGAACTGGAAAAATGCCTTCAGGAGCCTGAGAAGTTAGCACAGCTTTCATCAAACACGTAAGTCTTGCAGTTTATAGTTTAGGTATTCTAGGGAATGATTGACCCTGCCCCACTGAGCTTACCAGGCATCACACATGGATTCCATTTTAATTCACTTAAAGGAGAACTGTGCTAAACCTGTAAGTTATTTTTTCCATAGAAGCTTTTTGTTAAATAACAGTTACGGTGTGTTACTGTTCTGTCTTTACTGGTCTTTTATTAAACTCAGTGGATGTATCAGATATACAACCCAGGTGGTAAGTACCATCTGTTAACTGTATCATGTAGTTTATGTGCCTTTCAGTCATGGAGGTTTATAGTAGAACGCAGATGCACTGTGGCAAAAAATGTAAGAGCTTAATGAGGACATATATGACAGCATGCAGTTTTAAAATAGTACTTAGGGCTGCACTTCTGTCATGAAACATTTTGGGGAAAAAATCACTGAATTTAGCAAGAGGCCAGTAAAGATGGAAGAATAACAGAATCTGAAGCAATACTTGAAACACAGTATCTGCAGGAAAAAAATAGCTTTCGGTTCTGTGCCATTCTTCTTTAAAGAGCCCTTGATTGGCAACTCCAGCAACTTTGAAAACATTCCTGTTAATTTCATTTATCTTCCTCTTTTCTTTATAACTATGCACAATAACATGGAAACAGGGTCACTGTCACCTAGACTGCAACTGCTCTATCTGCTTGTCTTTGCCCGACATCCCAATCCTCTGCTTGTGACATCACTGTCTGTTGCTGTGGAAATGACTATGATGTTGCAGGCTGAGGCTCATGATGTCAGGCACAGAGAAACTGCCAGAGCTGATGACGCCTCGTGTCCTGTTTTCATGTTAATTAGCATAGTTTAAAAACAAAGAGAAAGCTAAATTTGTTATGTATATATATTTTATATACAAGGGGCAGGATATTCAAAGAGTTGCACCTGGCACACCTGAGTTGCGCCAGTGCAACCCCAATAATGCACCCAGTGCGATATTGAAAGAGGGACTTGCACAGTGCAAGTCCTGATGTCACCAGGCGCCGAAGTCACTGTATGCAGTGCAAATGCAGGAGCGTGCCCATGCGCTATGCGCGGCACATCCCGATATTCAGCCCAGGATGGGCGGCGCGCATATGCTGGCACAACCTCGAGTTGCACCGCGTACACGGGGCTCAAAGCTGAGCCAGAAAACAAGGCTCAAGACCAGGCCACCCACAGGTGGGCTGCTGTACGTGCGCGCAACACAGCACCCGCCAGCCATGGGTGGCCACTGCCCAGCAGGACACCGTCCAGAAGCACCACACCCTCCCGTGGCCTGGTGCTTCCCCCACCGCCACCGATGCCTGAACGCAGACATTCACAGTTCAGAATCCAGCTGGTGGTCCAGTGGTCCCCCTCCTCCCTCCTGTATGCCCGATCACAGGCATTAGTAGTGAATATCAGTACCTAGTGGTCTAGTGGTGCCTCTTCCACCCACAGAGACCCTGGCCACCCAGCTACCCCTCGTGGTCGGGGGGCTTACACCGCCGGCATACCACCCGGACACCCGCCCAATGACAGTTAGTATGATCTGTAAGTCTGTTGATGCCACAGTGTGGACTAGTAGGCTTGCAGGCCATATTATATTATATAGGCACAAATATGTGAATGAGTTCATTCACATATTTGTGTTGTGTAGTTAGTATGGCCTGTAAGCCCATTGGTCCACACTGTGTACCAATAGGCTTACAGATCATACTGTACGTCATTTGGCGGCAGCCGATGGTATGTCGTGGGTGCAGCAGCCCGCCAATGATTGGGGGGAGTTGGGCGGCCAGGGTCCTCTGTGGGTGGAGGAGGGGTACCACTGACCAAAAGGTATTTATTCACTACTAATGCCCGTGATCAGGCATACAGGAGGGAGGGAGGGGAACCACTAGACCACCAGGATATTGTAGATATATACAATTGCCCACGATCGGGCATACAGGAGGGAGGGAGGAGGGGACCACTAGACCACCAGGAGTTTGTACAAATGCCCGTGATCGGGCATGGGTGGGGGGCACCCTAGACTAACAGGGACTCACAGGGCTGCGCCACGCATTTCGCCTGGCTGCCCTGCACAAGGCATGCAAATGGGGCCATATATGACATGCAATGGCCCCTATTTGTGCCATGCACACATTACGTCTCCATTTGTATGCCCACTTCGAATATCGCGGTGCTGTGCATGGCACAACAATATTTGCGCTTGGAGCACTCCCGGTCCTCCCTTGTCCAGGTACTGCGCCCAGCGCATTGTTTATGCGCAGGTGCATTCTGTGCCATATTCAACGGAGATGCGCTTTGACACATCTTCTTTGAATCTCGCCTGTCCTGGCCCCCTGCATCTCAGTTGCGCTGTGCCCCTCTGCGCCACAGCCTGGCGCAGTCTGAATATCTTGCCCAATGTATTTAACCAGGATAACTCAGCTGAGATGCAGTATCTCATTTCCAGTGAGGGTTCTGCTTCTACCTATTCCCATGACTGGGTAGACTGTAGCACTGGGAGGTTACATGACTTGCCCAAGTTCACACAGTATTATGGCACTATCAGGGTTGGATCACTGCAATCTGGTAGCAGTAGTAGTGACTTAGGGTGGTAACAGTTAGCCAGGAACATGGGGCGGGTAGTGTAAAAACCCATAAGACAAAGGTCTCAGGGTAAGACAGGGTATTATAGGCAGGCTGGGTGGAGCGATGGTCTTTTCTGCCATCATCGTCTATATTTCTAAGTATCTAACATCTCCTGTTTCCAAGTCAGTGTTCTTACCACTATAACACAGTGCCTTTATAACTTTTAAACTGAAATGTGTCTAGATAATGTTTCCTGTGTGATATCAGGGGCTCTTTAGGTCTCAGCCCAGCAATGCTATATAACCAAGAGAATGGATTCTTTTTCTAACAGATTTTCAGCTTCACAGTGGAAAAGCACTGTATACATGTAGCTATGACAGCTGGATTACATACATTAAGCTAGATTTGTGAATCCATTGATGCAGTGGCATGGCTCCCCTTGCAACACAGGTGACCTGGGTTCCAGAATGAGCTCCAGTTGCTAGAAGGCAGCTTGAGAAAGGAGGATTGAACATCACAGAGAATGTTTGCTTCCTCTGGGATAGGACAATGTCCTTAGTGTACTGTATGTGTACACCTTGTGGTTTCATGGGAAGCAAGGTGAGGCACCTTGGCTGGGGAGGGTGAGATGTACACCTAAGCTCCATCCTATGCCTGTTTCTTGTGCAAGTGGGAGTGAGATGTTGCACCTCCATCTCAGGGAGGACCTGAACTGGGAGATGTAGTGGGCCACCTGCAGGCTTCACACCACCAAATGAGCTTCCTCCTCTTGGCTGGATTTGTTTTTTGGATTCCGGTTAGGGCATCCCGATGTCCCCCCAGTGGAAGGCAATCCATAGGGCCTTTAGGGATGGAGCAAGGTAAGTCTAAGTGATGGCATGTGTCCGGGCTGGGATGGCACACAGAAGGGCGGCCTGAACAAGTTCAAGGAAAAAATGTAATTAAAAATACAACTATAGAGTGCAGGTTCTGTGGCACAGGGTGATAGGGGGATCGCCTGGCATGCTGGGGACCCTGGTTCGCACCCAGCCTGGGACATCAGGAGCGAGGCAGGCATGGAGGGCTTGAGTGTCGCTTGATGCTCTCCTCCCGGGAGGGGGGCTGTGGATGCACCATCCTTCAGTGGCTCCTCGTGGCTGGTTTTCAGTCTTTGTACTTTCTGGCGGCGTAGACCACACCGCATGCACAGATAGCGGGATGTCGCATGCATCCAGCAGGGGCAAAAACAGAAAATGGTCATCTGTACCAGCCGGATGATGGTGCCCACCTCCCCTGGCTGTGAAGCCGAAACCCCTTCTGAGTTGCGCCTCTGACGCCAGACCAAGATGCGAGGGGTACTGAAAAGGGTACTCTATCTTCCCTCCCGGATTCCTCCCAGGGTAGGGGGGGACCCCCAGTGAAGGGATACGGGCATGGAATGAAACAAGGGCAATGGATGGCAGAACAGAGGAGCGGTGGAGGGGAGCCTGGCCGCCTTGAAGGAGGTGGGTGTCGGGTAGGAAGGAGGCATAGACAGAACATGCAAAAAAAAAAATAATACACTAGATTTCTAAAAGTTTTGCCAATTTCACCACTGTATTACCTTCCACTGTGGGCTGCTGTTTTATATGTCAGTGTACAATTCCTGGATCTCTTATGGCTCATAGGAGTGCATTCTAAGCTAAGCAGTTCTGGCCTGCAAAGGACTGGAGAAGGCATGCCTATAACTGTAAGAGACTCAGTAAATGTACATATAAACATATTAAAAGTCAGTTCAGTGTCAAAAAGAAATTTAGAGAAAACTCTGAGTAGGAAATGACTATGCCAAATGAAGTTAGAACTTCAGCATATCAGAACTGTTAGCATGAGGTACCTTATAAATGTTTATAGGACACGGAACATTCTCTCACAGCAGTAAGAGTGTCCTGTCATGTGATCTTGGGGTGAAAGAACTGAAAGCCCAAGGTGAATCATTTTGGCAGAGTGAGGATACTAGTGGTGACACTTTAACGGAATTTTCCTATGTATAACCCTTACTCACGTCTTTCGGTAGTTGATGTCCCCATAGTCTTTCCTGCTGGTTTTAATTATGAAGGACAATTACTTGACTAACAAGGACCTTGTTAGTTGAATGGTGTCTTTATTACCGTCCAACTGGCCATTCTGATACATAAAAACGGCAGGAAAAAGAAGCCCCATTCACTTCAGTGGGCGCCCCCATGCTCTCCCTGGTCACATGCCATTACGCGCCAGAGCACGGGGCATGTCAGCCTATTGGGAAGTGGAAGGATCAGCTAGCCACCCTCTGGAAAAAAATTATGATCCCTTCCACAAATACTGGACGTAAATAAAATAATTAAAACCAGCAGGAAAGACTATCTTCAGACATCAGCTACCAAATACATGAGTGGTAGCTGATGTCCCAGAATGATAGAAAATATCTTTAAGTGTTGCAGAGTCTGTCCTGTTACCCTATAAACATATTATAAATCACTAAATTATGTCTGATGACATACTATGTTTGAAATGTAGAACATTGTTTTATAAATATAAAAGTAACAGGTACCCCAATTTTCAACTGGTAAATATGATCACTGCCCAGGGAAAGTCGGGCAGAGCTAAGAGCTGCAATGAAATTTGTAGAGTATCAAGTGAATGTTAGCTCTGACTTTTTTTTTTTTTTTTTTGCAGAGAGGCGATTGTACATGTACGTGGTGTACTGCCAAAATAAGTCTAGATCAGAGTACATTATTCTGGAATATGATGACTATTTTGAGGTAAACTGTTATATATTTAGAGTGATATATTATTGATAAAGCATCTTTCTGGGTTGACCAATTAGCATAGTGGCACGATTGCCTCGTGACTCTGGTGACCCAGATTCTGCAATGTGTCTGTGGCACTTGAGAGCTGGTTGGGAGTTGCTTTGAGCATCCCCAGGGTATCCTTACCTCCTTTACAGGCACCTAATAATCTACAGTGACTTAACCAGACTTGTATACTGAGGCTGGCTGGGGATGGATGTGAGGTGCTCAACTCCTGGATAGGGGAGCCCTGGCTGCCTGGCATGAACTCGCCCACAGCCAGCTAATCAAGGAAGTGCATTGGCAATGGCTATAAGGGTAGCTGCTTGTCTACCCTCCCAGATGTATAAAGGGGACATCCATGCTAGCTCTGAACATTGGGAGGAGGGCAGGAGACTGGTGAGGGGGAGCAAACATTAAAAAAATATTTAACAAAGGTTTAAATTTGTCGTCCAGGGGCCAGACAAATCTTGACTGGTTAAAGAAAGGAGGAGCATGCTGTTGCCTACAGACCTGCTGCTGGAAGGCACAAAGGGCCAAGCCATAGTTACAAAGACCTCAAAAGCATGCATCCAACAGCATTAGGCACTGCCCCTATCCTTGACCAGTGACTGGTGTCCCACTCCCAATATGCCCATTCTGTCTTTGGTGGTAATGGGAAAAGAATAGGAACCCACAGCTACTCAATGTCATGTGTTGTGCTCTGCTCAGCTGGGGAGTTGGCTTGCATAACACCAAGGGCTGCTCGAACTGGGTTTTAGAATGGACTGACCAATGGCCATTTTGGGATACCTTGGTAGGATGTGAGCCCTCAAAGGATGTGAGCTTATATCTGGGGCCACTTGGTGAAACTCTGAAGGAGAAACAAAATTCTTCATCAAATCACAATCCAGCTGTACTGCACTCAAAATTGAACAAACTCAAACTGATTGTCTAGACAGTTACTAATGTGCATTTTGCTGATGTACGTACATAATAACCACAAAAGAAATTCATTTTCTCAGTGGAATAAGACACTCCAGGATGTGCAGTCACTGATATACATGCATATCTCAGGTGATGATGGCACTCGCCTTTGGCCTCGTACAGTCCACCCAAGTGTGCATATATTCCCATCTCCACTCACCCTGTTGTGTCTTATCCCTTACATATACATCTTTGTAGTATTAAATGTCATTTTTCCTCCATCTGTCTGACACACGAGCTCTCAATGTCTTGATTCTAGGATGCTCAGTGCTGCTGCTGGCTGTGTTCTTGATAAGAAGGCAGTGTAGGCAGTGTATAGCCATTGCAGTGTACTATCAGAACTTTGGGGCAATGTTGATTTCATCACTAAGTAGTGGTTTTCAATCTGCTTTTATAGGAGCTGAAACAAGAAGTAAACCAGAGGCTATCACTCAGCGACTTTCTGATTAAACCAATACAGAGGATAACAAAGTATCAGCTGCTACTCAAGGTAAACCCATGGTTACCCTGTACTACCAGGCAGCAAAACCAGACATCTGCGGTCACTAAAGCTCCATCCCTTTGTGCATACTCTTAGAATCCTTTACCCTAAACAGATGCTGACTTCAGTTTCGTTCAGATGAATTTGTGTTGCACATTTGCAAGGATCCTAGAATGTCTTTACGCTTTGTAAGAGTGTCACTTCATGCTCTCCAGGTCAGAGACATTGAGTTATTCTAGTGCCCTAAGAGCTCAAGAGGAGACATTCTTACAGCATAAGAGACACTCCAGTATTCATAAAATGTGTTATGATTCATCAAACTGTGCTGCATGATTTATGGTAAAAAATTATTATAGTAAAAAAAAAAACATTAAAATATGATTTGTAAAAAAATATATACTATATAGACTAGCTGGACACCACATCGAAAAGTGGAACATTCAGCTTTTATAGATGCAGCATGAGACCCTCTTATGGTCATATAAAGTCCTCCTCACATGCAGGCAGCCCGCACGCCGTTAAATGCTTGAGCATCACTGGTTATCTGTGATGAATAACAACAAAAGCCCAGTTTAGACCTTTTGATTAAAGCTGTGTTTGAACACAGTGGAACTCATCATGATGCATTGATGCTAATTAAATAAAGCAACTTATTTCCACTCAAGTGAACCAGAATTTACTTCCCTAGCCCATTCACATTGTTGAGATCTAGTACTGGCTCCCAGTCTGACCTGCAAGACACCAGGGCTGTGAAGCATCGGAGACCAGTCTGTGTGCATAAGGACCTTCCACTTATGTGTTACCTGTAAGGAATGTAAAGAAGGACCTGTCTCGGCTAGTGTTAACCACCTGACCAGCTAGGTGTAAAGCAGATGTTTACCCATGCAACTCCTAAACATTCTGACAATGAGCCCTCTTATTAAGCATGAAGACATGACTAGTGAGTCTGCTACATAAGTGGTAAGGCATGATGAGGAGGGGTTACCATGAGGTAGCCTCCCTGCACACCAAACTGCACAAGTGGCAGCTGGGTGGTGTTCACCGTGAGGTAGAATTACCAATCCGTATCCACCCCAGTAGTTGTCTTACTATGACTGTGAAATACAGTATGCCATTTTTTAACTCTGTACAGCATCCCTGTGTGACATGCCATAACACAGTGGCATGGCTTGTGTGAATACCATATGGTAGTCACACAGGTCCAAGCCAATCAGAAGATGGGATTTCATCAGTTGGTTTTCTAACACGAGTTTATGTTCTCTCACGGGTTCATTATGCATGAGGCAAAGAAGAAAGTTAGATTCAAGAATGTAACCTATAGATTGACTAAATATTATTAAACTTAAATGTTTTTATTTGTTTCATTGTTTAATGTTTTTGTTTTGCACAAGAGGATTTCAGCAGGTAACATAGACCTTTAGGGCCCAATCACCAAACATGGTTGGATATATGCAGATAATGCATATCCTGGCCATGGAGCTTTATACCCACAGATGCTGGCACACTTGGTGGCATCCATGACCCTAACCTCCCAGTTTATGCATGGCACATGGAGGGGCCAAGGACTTATCTGAGCAGAGCAGGACTGGACTATGGGTATCCAATAACATGCTTGAGCCAGCACCTGAGTGGATCTTCTGCTCTGCATAGAGCAGGGGATTATAGTTTGGGCAGTCCTCCAAGGACAGCTGCATGTCGCCAGTGGAAATATACAAAAAGCTGCCGTTAAGCCTGTAGTGCACCATGGCGGCTTAGTTGACTGGGTCAACAGGTGTCGAGGTGAAACGGGCCCAAGAAGGTCTATGAAGTGCCCAGGCAGATCTTGCACAAAGGGTGCAAAAGCATTACTGCTGGTAATAATAATGTTGACATAATGTTGCCACTGTCTGCATCTGCTCGTGGAGCATATTTACACACATCCGTTCCTGCACAAGCCTGGCTGCTCACGGAATCGCAGGTAGAATAAGAGCAGATGCAGAGGGCTGGTATAGCACATGTTGTGGATGTGGCAGCGTGCTCTGCATGCATGAAGGGGGCTCTCCACAGCTTGTGATGGCCCACTGCACATGCTGGTGGCCTAAATTGTTTTGTGGATTGGGACTCCGTATGCAAGCCCCAAGCCACATGTTCCATTGTCATTGTTTTATTATAATTTGAAGTCCATATTTTATACCCCTGCTATCCAACTTATATAGCAAGGACATCACAAATCTAGCTGCCAACTTCTTGCTGTGAAGCTTTGTTATCTTTTCAACTGCTGTCATAACTTGCAATGCATTCTCTTGGTAGGACTTTCTGAAGTACAGCGAAAGGCTGGACTGGAATGTGCAGAAATAGAGGTAAATATTCATTAATATATTATTTTAATCAAATCGACACAGCTATCAGAAACATACCTCTCACCCCGTCAGCATGCAAAGGAGTAGCAGTCACATGAAATGTGACGAGACTGGTCTAATGCAAAGTCCGTATTTTTTGCCTAAATAAAATAATGAATGAAAAGATTAAAATGAATGGGCAGCGCTACTGTGGGATGTGTCTATAAAGTGAGTTTCTTTTAATATTTTTATGTTTGGAGTCGTCATGATGCAGAAACCAAGGTGTAAAGCTGTGCTGATATCTGTTGTTTGGTAAAACGATGTTGAAATGCAACACTGTAGTATACTGTTGGTGGGGAAACAGAGGTACACCAATAGGCAACAGTCCTTTAGAGCTTGGAGCAGATTCCAATCCAGAAAAAGGTGTCATGGGTAATTCATGATTTACATAAAGCTTTATGTGTTAATGAAATCACACAAAGATTTCAATGGACAAAGACTAAATAAAAAGATTCATCTTTCAGTGATAATAAGCTAATTGCTTATTAAAGTAATAAACACTGTGCCACCAGGGTGTTGAACAAAGTGTGGTCAAATCACAGATACACAAGAATGATCCAAAATGAGGGTTGATAGTGTAGCAGTAATATGACTTCATTTTTCTCTTGACAGAAAGCGTGGATTTAATGTGCCTTGTACCAAAACGCTGCAATGATATGATGAATTTGGGACGCCTGCAGGGCTTCGGGTAAGCTGCCCTTGAGAAGGAGGCCAGTTTGAAGTGTTCATCCTCAATTATTACGTTGCCATTTCTGAACACCTAGCGTTGTTAGAACTGCCTGCTTCCTTCAGCCGATGTATTTGCTATAGATTTCATAACTGTCAGGAGCCATTATCTTCAGTTGTCAGGAATATTCTAGGGGCTGCATCGCTCCAGCTGTCAGCTGAACACACTGCAACATTTGTACTTAATACATTTCTTACAAATAACTGGCTTGTCATTCCATGATTTTGTAATTGAAGAGGGGCCCTACACCAGCAAATTGGTCTTTGTCCCTCACAGTTTATCTACAGCTGAGACTTATCCTGAGTTAATTTTAACTAGGGATGCTCAGAATTGGCTGATTCCGATCCAACTGGACTTTTAGGATTTTAGGAATTCGATTCTAATCTGATTCCAACTCAAACCTAAAATGACCTCAAAATTGGAATCAGATTCGTATTTGGGACTATAGATCCTAAATCCTAAATTTCTGTGTTAAAAAAAAGGTTTGGGGTTTAATTTAGGAATTAAGAATTTTGCACTGCAGTTCTGAAAATTCTTATGCCAAAAATCAGGTCGTAATACAACAAATTGATTCACTTTAGCACATTCTGCGTAACCCTTGCTTTGACATCACTGTCATTTACAAGGCAACAGACGTTATCGTCAGCAGCAGGAGATTATGGTTCGACTCCTGACTAAGCCTCATCTGTAATTAAACTATATTTACTGGTTAGGTATCACAGCAACCTAAAACCGGTACACCAAAATCTCCATTACACACACGCACACACACTGTTATACACAAGTGTGTAAAAGAGATAAAACTGTGCTCCCGCTAAGCTGTCTTTAGTCCCATGGTCAGCCATTTGTAAATTCACTCCACCAGCTGTGTTTCCTCACACTTGATACTGTGTTGCTACATAAACCAGCCAACCTAATGGAGAAAAACCAAAAGGGCTGCCTCTCACTGGAATTTCGTCAAATATCCTTTTATATTTATTTTGACTTTCTTTACTAAAGTTTGTATTCTATGGATGTCAACTGGGATTTTCTTTATTCATGTACCTGTTTTTTACTACAACTCTGCCCAGTCCTCGGTGTGGTAGTGTACTCCATGACAGTTGTCTCGCCCCATCCTCTGCTATCCCCACCTTTCCTCCGGTGGGGTTCATAACCTGTGGCCCGAAGGACCTGCGTCGTCGTCCTCATTTTTCTCCTGCTTCTGTCCCACCTCTCCGTTGCATGGATAGTAGCCATCTGTTGGCCTACACATGTACACAGCATGTGCAAGGGTGAGCAACTCCTGACCCTCCCATGGGCGTGTTGTATCACTGGCACCTGTCGTCCCTCCTGCTCATCTGAGATGTGCTGCTGAATGGCAGCTGTCTCAGCCATGGCCTGCCCCCATCATGATTCAGAGAGTACGCCTCACCTGGGTTTTCAGCATAGCAATGCATTCAGCCATCAGGCAGCCTCAACTAGGAGTTTGGCTTGAGCCCCTTTAAATCAGGTTCTAGCAGTGCTGCTTTTTAGATAAGTAAACCGTTCTTGAATTATCATCTTCATTTCCTTCCAGCATTATAAATTAATTCTAGAACAGTTTAATGTTCTTACCTTGACCATAAATTGCTTGTTCCCGATAGCTGAATGATAATTAATGGGCTGCAGTGTGCCTATGGTTCAGTGCAGGCAGCAGGCCACACGCCCCACCCCTCTAAGCACTATTTATAGAGCATGCTCCAGTTTCCTTAGAGTCGCATTTCCTTGCTGCACTCACCATGCCCCCCTTTGAGGTTACTTTTCTCTCCTTACAAGGGATCATTGCCATACTCCCTGATGTACCTTTAGTTAAAGGGACCTAGTCTCTGCAGCACTTCTAGGGATGGAACCTTGCTCAGTATGGGTTCCTTTGCCACATGACATGACCAATCTCAGTGCTACCTCAAAGGGTGGTAGTCCCTCCTGGGACAGAGAGAGAGAGAGAAGAGAGGAATGTCAAAACTGACTTTACATCAGCATTCAGTCTGCATTCATAATGAGTCCAACACATACTGTCGTCAGTTGCCTGCTGAACCAGGGAATGTATGCTTCTAATTAATGGCTATAAGGATTTCATTTTAATTTAACCAACCATGCTCTCAAGATTTTATAAGCTAGCATACTTAAGGAATAGGAACCTCTGTAATGGTCCTTATGAAGTAGTTAGGGACTATCTAGGTAATTAACATCACTGAGGGCTCTTAGCAATCAGCTGCTCCATAACTAACAGATGAAGAACCTCTCGGGAGGTCTTTATTGCTGTTACAATACCCCAAGCCACACTGAAAGGAGACTTCATTTAATTTTTAAAGAATTAGAAAACCATGTGCCAGATATTGCAGTGGCTCACTGAGAGGCAGGAAAGTCTTGTGGTCACAGCAGAGAGCTGTGAACCTAGAGACTGAGGTGGCTCTTCATCACTGCTCCTTGCTCACTATTTAACCTTGAGCAAGTCACTAGCCCTCCCTGTGCTTAAACTCTTCCTGTCTCTCCGCTTAACCTAATTCTTTACTTGTGAGAAATGTGAAGGGAGGTCTTAACTGCAGTTTGTTCACACAAGCTATGTACTATGCAAAAACAGCCCAGCAAGGAATGTGTGGCTATGGGGGTGGGAGGGACAATGTTTATGGCAGATTTTTACACGCAAGGTTTAGAAAAGCCCCCGAAACCCTTATTAGTCCTATAGATAAATTAAAGCCAGGGAGGAGTCCGACCCATGGACCATGCAAATCATAAATAAAGGAGTGTGTTTCAGTCCTTTTCAAATTTATGGGCTCTATTCAGAGTCCCAGGGATGCTCTCCTCCTGGGAAGGAGGGCAGCCATTCCCTGCTATGATATCACCACCTGGGTGCACATGGGTGGAGGTGCAGTTGGGAGTGCCAAAAGGAAGGGAGGACGTTGGTCGGGTCTGGAGCGGTGGCATGTCTCAGCATGCACACGCCTCCTTGACCCCGCGCTGGTTACCATGCTCAGGGACACGGGCAGAAACCAGAAAATGGACCCCTCATCCACTCCTGACGATGTGCCCCGTGCCGAGCCAGTGGACCAACCCTGAGACCTGGAACAGACAACCCGACATGATCTGTGTGGGTAGGGAGAGCAGGACTCCCTCCTTCCCGCACAGGGGAAAACCGTGGCTGGATGGGGCTGGTCCTTCTGGGTGCTCAGAGGTAGCGACTGAGCCACACAGACACCTTGGGAGATCCTGAAAGAGAGGAGCAGTGCTGAGGAAAGGGGCTTAAAACAGAGAATAAAAATAATTTATGGGCTCTACATGCAGTGATCTTGTATTTTCAGTCCTAAACATTGTCAAAATTCCAGAACTCAAGTATAAAATGAGGTTCTACTAAACTAAATAAAATTACCCCACATATCCAGCAGAAGTAGCACTGGGCCATGAAATATTGGTAGGAGATATAGTGGCTGTTACCAAAAAGCATTTGAACTAAATAAAATTGAGAATTAATTACTATACCGTAGTGTGCTGAGTGAGTCAGACCATTGTGTTATTTGCTGATGTTGCACACACACACTCACCAGAAGCACACTATCACAAAGGAAGAAAACGTTTATCAGGAAACCATGGAATGTTTGACCACAAAGGTTTCAGTGGTTCTTTGAAAACAAAGGAGGAGGGTGAGAAAATGGGGTCCAGTGGTATCAGCACTATTATTGATTGATTAATTGATCTGAAATTTGCAGCAAATAGATGGGATGGCCCTATGACATACAGTATCTTGTTTTCATGGGGTCCTGCGTACAGCAGGATCTTGAAGATATTTAGTTTATAGTAGGAGACACAAGTGCAAAGCATACGCAGATACAAGTTACTAATTGTTTTAGAGATTGAGAGGTGCTCCTGACCAGTCGGCTCCTTTCTCTCAACATGTTATTCTGTGAGTGGTCTCATGTGCAGCTGCCCTGAGACGAGCATGTTCCGGTGTTTTGTTTTTTTTAATATATTGTTGAGTGATCATGATCAATAATATATTAATACTTGCTATGGGAACCACTCTTACTGTTGTAAGAGTGGTCTTACTACATTTTTCATGTATTAGAACCACTCACATTTGGTTCGAGGTTACAACCATGAGAGTGGTCTCTATGGGGTATTAACATACACAAGAACGATCACGCAAAAGTGGAGGACAAGTACTCATTGATCAGATAAGGGGATGATAGTTGCATGTGTTGAGGGCTGCTTCTCGTCAGCCTCTCTCTCGTGGTCACCAGATAGACCATAAGAACATAAGAAGTAGCCAACAGAGGAGACCTCCTGGTCTATCTAGTCTGCTCACTTTGTTGTAGGGTTTTGTATTTTACCCCTAGACCAGTGACTGCCTCCGGGTCTTCCTTCTGGGGGTCAGCCCTCCAGCCTCATCAGCCCTTACCTCCTCCGGCTCCTGGTGGCTTTGTCACCTGCCCTTATCTCTGTCTTGGTCAGTGGCTCTTCTGGGCAGTGGATGTTGTCCTGTGCCCCTCAGGCCTTGACGCTCAGGCCCATAGCGCACACGGGCGCCAGCCAGGTGGTTTGGCCAGTTCTGCTTCTTCTGGCAGTGGTTCTCAGGCCATTGCCCCTTGCCAAGGTGCTGCCTTCATTGGTGCTCTAATTCTGGGACTGACACCATCCCTGTCGGGCAATGCCCACAGCTAGCACTCACTTCCTCATCTACCCAGGCATCGCCCCAGCTGTTGCCTCAGAAGTCTCTTTCCCGCAGGCACCCCCTCACCTAGGGTCAGCTTTGGCCTCCCTTTCCAGGCGGGCATCGAATTTGGCCAGTCAAGCCAATACACCGGCCCGCCGACCACTCTGCAGCCATCGTCGCATCACCTCAGCCATTATTGCAGACGGCGCTGTTGGATCCCTCTGGATCTGTAACCAGAGCCAGGTGGGCCTATGCCTGGGTATCCTCACGCAGCCCTCCACAGATGTACCCATACCCACAGCCGCAGTACCCTAGCCTTCAGTCTATAACCTACTTCCACTGGTGGATTACAATGCTTTTTCTCTGCCTGGTGGTCCTTCATCCAGAAAAGGACAGATCACCCCAAAGGCCATCTCCTCCTCCCTCCCCAGGGACCCTCCATCTCAGGAACTGGACTGGCAGGACCCAGTGGCCCTGCACATGGGATACTCCAGAGGGCATCCTGACATTGGCTCTGGCCCATATGGAGGAGCATCACCCCTGACACTGGTCCCCAGTAGCAAGCATTCCAGAGATGATTCCACCTCCTCTGAGTCTTCCGAGGGCTCCAGTGATTCCTCTGAGGGCAGGATCAGCCTGAGGAAGCCCTCAGTTTCCCCAGATGACCCCATGTTCCTAGACATCATGCATCATGTCCAGTCCCTCATGGGCTGGTCGACGGAGGAGCTGGACCCAAAACAGCGCCAGTTGGCAGATTACTTGAAGCAAAGGATACCCTCCCTTGGTGGTACTCCTCTAATCGACTCCTATGGGGATGTCACCAAGGCAGCATGGAGCCACCCACTACCACTCCACCTTTGCCCATTAAGGCAGATCGCCTCTATCATGCTCTGGTTGGTGAGCCTTCTTTGGGGAACACCCTAAAGTGGACTCGTAGTCATCAGTGTGCCCATGATCGCACTAAGAGACTGAAACCCTCAGCACCCACTCCTGACGGGAGTCCAGGTAGCTTGACCAGTGGGGTAAGCCAAGCATGTGTCCACTACCCTTGCTATTAGGGCCATTAACTATTTGTCCACATGGTACAGTACCAGAATGCCTCTGGGACCAGGCGAGGGACCTGGTACAGACTCTTCCTGAGGACTCTACTAAAACTCAGCTGGACCAGCTGTTAAAGTCAGGATATGATGTTGGCACTCATGTTCTGCAGGTGGTGTATGATGCTGTTGACACCTCCGGCCATGGGGCAGTGATGGGGATCTGCCATTCGTGGCTTAGAGTTTCTGGCTTTGCCCGTGATGTTTAAGCCAGCATCTTAGATGCCCCATTTAGAGGTTTCGGTACTGTTTGGGGAGATGTCCAGGACATCATCTCCCAACTTCTGGAGTCTGGTAAAGCTCTCAGATTAGTTCACTCGCTCTACCGCCTCAGCCCTGCACTAACCAATGTCAGTCCTTTTGTCGAGCCTCTCGTCAGCCCACCAGAGATCAGCAGTCAGGCCTCCCTCAAGCGCAAGGTAAATACCTTCCCAACAGCGACCACCCCTAAGGCCCCCGAGCCCGCAGCTACTCTGCCTACCCCTGGGTCCACCACCTAACTCCTGCCCCCCCAGCCAAGATCCTGGGAGGCAGTCAGGGATCTGCTCTCCTCTACCTCAATGGGTGGTGAGCAGTGACGACAGATCAGTGGGTGCTACAGCTCATAGAGCACGGGCACACTTTGGAATTTCTGAAACCTCCTCCAGAAAACCCTCCTTGCCCTCCCATTATCCATTGGCCCACCTCTCCTCATTCGGGAAGAGATTCAGGCTCTCCTGCACAAGAGGGCCATAGAGCCTGTTCCTCCATCTCAAAGAGGAAGGGATTCTACTCCCACTTCTTCCTTGTCCCCAAAGAGACAGGGACCTGAGGGTGATCCTGGACCTCCATCTGAACCTGTACATAGAGTACAAACACTTTAGCATGGTCACCTTCCAGGGACTACTGCCCCTCCTTCACCAGGGGACTGGCTCTGCTTCCTGGACATGCAGGATGCCTACCTCCATATCCAGGTTTTCTGCTGTTTCCTTCATTTATGTTTCCAGGAGGACCATTTTCAGTTCTGGGCCCTCCTTTTTACCTTTCTTCTGCACCCCAGGTTTTTATCAAGTGCTTGGCAGTGGTGGCCGTAGCTCTGAGGAGACAGGGCTTCTATGTGTTTCCCTACCTGGATGACTGTCTGCTAGCAGCCCCCTCCAGGAATCTCCTCCTTCAGACCCTGGAATATACCTTTTGGTTCTTCCAGGCTTTGGGGATCACTGTCAGTCTGTCCAAGTCTTGACTGTCCCCATGCCAGCACCTTCTGTATATTGGGGCAGTTCTGGACTCCTCTCAGGGCAAGACCTTTTTGCCAGAGGACAGAGTGAAGCACCTGATAGAGCAGGACCATCTAATCTCCTCCAGTCGTCAGGTCCCGCCAGAGCATTCCTGTGCTTGTTGGGACAAATGGCGGCAGCCATAGCGACAGTTTCCCTGACCCGCCTGCATATGTGGGTTCCCCAGTGGACCCTTTGGCTGCAATGGGACCAGCAAATGGATGACCTGAATCAGCTGGTCATGGTCTCTGATCAGGTGAGGAAAACCTTGGAATGGTGGCAGAACCTGCCAATCTCCAGCAAGGGGTCACCTTCAGGGCTGTGTCCTCAGCAGATCCTTCACGACGGATGCCTTGTTCGCCTGGTGCTCACTTGGTACCACCAGACCCAGGGTACCTGGTCCAAGACAGAGCACAATCTCATATCAGTGTGCTGGAGATACAAGCTGTTCTGTATGCCGTGCAAGCATTCCACACCCACATTATTCCAGGCCCGATGCTGGTCCAGACAGACAACATGGCCATAGTGTATTACATCAACAAGCAGGTGGGCACTCACCATACCTTCTTTGTCAGGAGGTAATGAGGGTCTGGTACTGGACCATTGAGCATGACCTGTAACTCTGGGCAGTTCATTTTCCAGGCAACCAAAACATCCTGGCCAACAGTCTCAGCTGATCCAGGTTGAGGGCTCACAAGTGGTAGCTTCTGCCCTCACTGGTCAAAGATCTCTTCGACTGGTGGGGCCACCCAGAGCTGGACTTTGCGTCCCCACTCAGTGCAAAACTGCTGCTTTTCTGCTCGCTTGATCCAGGACCTGGAGTTTTCTGGTGTAACATGTTGTCCCTCTCCTGGAAGGGAGGGTCATATGCACCTTTCCTCTATTTCTGCTCCTGCAGAGGGTGTGCTGCTCAAGCTTCAGTCAGAGGGGCAGAGATTATCCTCTTAGCCCCTATTGTCCGTGTCAGATTTGGTTCCCCTTCTGCAGCAGCTGGTGGTGGAACCTCCAATACCTGCCCCTGTGCACCAACTTGCTCTCCCAGGACCAGGGCACCCTAGTCCACCCAGACCTCAAATCTCTGCATCTACATGTGTGGCTTCTACAGACTTAGCTATTGCCGCTTTGGGGTTTCCTCTAGGGTTGCTGATGTCCTGGTGGCTGCTAGAAAGCCTTCCACTAGAGCCACCTGCACCTTGAAGTGGGCGATTCTCTCTGTGGACCATTACTCGCCACCTGGATCCCTTCACCTGCCCAAATGAATCTGATTTTGGAGTACCTGTTCTCCCATTTCAGACTCTGGCTTAGGGTGCTCCTCCCTAAGTTGCACCTTTCTGCCATCTCTGTGTACTATGTGCTCATTGAGGGTAAAGCTGTCATGCACCTTCTTGTGGGGCATCCTACATTTAAAACCTCCCATTCTGGATCTTTTCCTCCATGGGATCTTCTTTTCATGTTAAACTCACTTTGCCTCCTTTTGAACCAGCACAGTTGTGAGCTGCGCTTTTGTCATGGAAAGTGTTATTTTAGTTGTTGTTACTTCTGCTCAGAAGATTTCTGAGCTTCAGGCTGTGATGGATAAAGAGCCTTATATGGTTTTCACAAACACAAGGGTGTTTTTGCATACTAATTCAAAGTTTTTGCCTAAGGTGGTGTCTGAGTTTACTTTAAATCAATCCATCCACCTGTCAGTTTACTACCCTGAATATTCTAATCAGGGGAGGCATTGCTTCATACTTGGCTGTTCATGGGGTGCTCTGGTATTGCACCCATCTCACCAAGTCTCTTTGAAAATCTGACCAGTTGTTTGTTTCTTTCGCTCCCAAGAGAGAGAGCGAGTACCTGTTTGAAACAATGTTTGTCTAAATGGTTAGCTAATTGCATTATCTATTGCTACCGCAAGTACGACAAGCCCTTGCCAGGCGCAGTGAAAGGCTACTTCACCAGAGATATGGCTACCTCCATAGCTTGCTTCAAAAATGTGTCTGCTGTGGACATCTGTGCAGCTGCCACCTGGAGCTCTTCCACTCCTTCATTAAGCACTACAGCCTGGACACTGCTTCTAGGTGCAGTGCCAACTTCGGCCTCGCAGTCCTTCAGGGCCTTTCTCGTGAGCCTTTGCCGATACCTGGTACCTCCTCCCAGCTGCTCTTTTGGGTCAGTTCCAGTACTACTTGGGACTCAGTCCTACTGGTGTTCAGCTGCTGCAAGAGCCCCCTCGAGTAAGATAGTACAGTTACGTAAGAACTTACCATAACAGTAGATCTTCGATTGGAGCTCTTGCAGCAGGCTCTGCTTTCCCTCCCACCTTCCCCTGTGAGGTCGGGTGTGGGGACTGCCCCTAATAGGATAGGCAGATCGCCGGCAGGCGTACCTCTGTGGTAGACTGCTAGCTAGAAGTTTTCCGGGTGGTCCTGGCACCTGGCAGTTTCAGTCTCTACCAGTGTTAGCCTGCTGCAAGAGCTTCTCTCAAGATCTACTGTTATGGTAAGTTCTTCATAACTGTACTTTTGCTATACAGAAAAAGTGAGCTTAGTCATGGAATAACAATTTTATGTTTTTCTTTATTGCTCTTTCTTGAGAAAGATATAACTGGTCAAAACATCAATTCTACCTTTGTTTTCTATTTTTAGTATTCATTTGATTTAATCTTTTTCCATAAAGCTAGTCAAATCAAAAAAAAATATCACTATCTAGGGAATGTTAAGCCTTTTGCAATAGAAAACTCAACTGTTTGGAAATACTCAGGGCAGTCAAAGATGAGGAGCTGATGCTTAGGTAGGCTTTACCTCGTTAACCTTCTTAGCAATAGACTTACAGTAGATGGGAGGAGAGACTTCAACTGCCCAAGATTCCAACTACATGTCCAGTGACAATCTGCTGCTGTTTGTTTCACAGGGCAAGTTGACTGCACAAGAAGCTGCTGCAGCAGGATCGTTCTTTGTGACAGAGCAGGATTCTGGAGTGCTGTCAAGAAGTAAAGAGCGGAGGGTCTTCCTCTTTGAGCAGATTGTCATTTTAAGTGAACTGCTTCGAAAAGGCTCCTCAACACCTGGGTACCAGTTCAAGAAGAGCATTAAGGTAAGCTAGAAAAGGTGGGTTTACTCATTAATGGATGGAACAGCCACTCGTACTGTATCTCATAGCCACAAATGTTGTTGATTACAAACTGCTGCTAATCAATGCTGCATGGGATTCATAAATAACATTTTGGGTCATAAATTATGATATTAACGTGCTTGTTTTATGCTTTGTGTGAAAAATGAAAAAAATTTTAAGACTTACAAAATTTAAACATTTTATGACTTTTGGTTCCACCTTAGCCTAGTTCTTTATGATTGATGTATATGTTAACCTTCTATATATTCATATTATACCATTTATATTATAGCAGACATTTTACTCTCTCCTCAAGTAATCCTTAGTCCTTCCTGTTTCTGTCGGTGGGGAGTAAAAGTTAGTATGTAGCCCTGATGGTTTCAAAATTATCCTTTTTAAGAAATTATGTTAAAGTAAATGTGTGATGTACCAAATCACACTTTGAAAGCTTCATAGCCGCTACCTGGGGTGGCGACAGCAGCGCTGTCAAAATAATTTTTTTACTCACGATTAAAGTTTGGGAAGGATCGTAATTTGTTAAAACCATGAGCCAGCCGATCCCTACCACTTCCTAGATTGCCTGTTCTCATTGCCTCGAATGGAAATAGGAGAGCGCTGGGACGTGCTCCATGCACGCTATGGGTTTATTAGAACTTTTTATTTTGTTACATTTTTGATAAAGAGAAGACACCGCCTCAACCAGTAGGGACCCTGTTAGTTGAGTGTGCTTCCTTTTATCAAAAGGTAGCTTAAAGTATTAAAAAGGTTCTGAAAATAAACCCCATAGGCTTGTATAGCCTCGCCCGCTCTCCTCGGTACCACGCCACAAAACGGGGAGCAGGGGACAGAGCAGATTATCTAGAAATGGGAAGGGATCGCCTAGCTCATGGTTTTAACAAATTACGATCCCTTCCCAAACTTTAATGCGTGAGTAAAAAAAATTTTACATTAGCGGGCTATCGCCACCCCAGGGTAGCGGTTATGAAGCCCAAAGTGTAAGATCACACAACCTTTAACGTTTGAACCATTAAAGCAGGAAACGCTTTTCAGTAAAATCTGGAATCATATTAACTTAAGTCCTCCTACCATTACTGTTTTCATGTGTTGTTACATGGATACATGGTGATATGCATTATTTTATGGTCCAAAGTGTATTAAAGCATACTGACATGTACAGTATGGTTTATGTATCAATACATGGAAACTGTATTAACAGGTCAATTTCATATCAACATGATCCCAAAATAAGCTCCTAGCACTAACAGTCCCAAAATAGCCCTCATCAAATAAATTATGTTTACAAAGGGTTAACTTTGGAACCATCATAGGTGGAACTTAATATTTCTCTAAATGTAAGCTTTGCATCCTGTGGGTATAGAACTGCACTGCTGATATAATTTCCATGTATCAATACATAGTAATATGTAACAATATGTAATTTTTAATTAATTTTACACACTATCAGCATATGCATAGATGGTGTAGGACAGAAAAGGGCAATATGTCCATCAAGTGTGCCGTGTTGTCAATACCTAGAATTACTCCAAGGTATTTTCACTCCCAAGTATTTAATTGATGTGACAGCCTGGAATCCCATGGAGCTGTGCACAACAATTTCTCAGTGCTGTTTACCAATTAGGAGAATCTCGCTTTTGGTCTAGTTTTTTTGTGACCCAAGAGATGCCCAAACTCAGTGAGCAAAGAGTGCAAGCTGGGAGGCCTTGTGCAGGTTTCTGCAAATGTAAGAGTAGGTGGTCAGCGAAAAGGACAGCCCTCTGCTCCCTTCCCCCATTGCAGCAACCCTCAATCCCCGATGAAAGCCCAGTTGTCATAGCCAGAGGTTCTAGGAGAGACACATAGAAGCGGGACAGAGGACAGTCCTGTGTCATGCTTCTGATCAAGTTTAAGGCCTCCATTAGCCTCCTGGTGATCTGAATGTAGCTGGAGTGATCCTTTTACAGCATTCTAACCCATTTAAAATGTTGATCTTTCATGCCAAAGCTTTAAGGATCTCTGCCATGTACCCCCACACCACTGATCAAAAGCCTTTTCAGCATCCAGTGCAAGGACTGCCGCCCTGTATCTATCAGAAGACTGCCCATTTATGAATAATATTTAAGGTGCGCATAATGTTTTGTTTCCTTGTCTCCCCTTGACAAAACAGCACTGGTCAGGATGTATGCATTGGGAAGAAGTGTTTCAAGCCACGCTGCAATGACCCTTGCTACTATTTTGTAGTCTGCTGTCAGTAGGGAGATAGAGGCAGTACGAGGCACAGAGGGTGGAGTCCTTGGATGGTTTTGGTAGGACTGCGATAGTAGCTACTCAGGCAGAGGGGGCAACACACCCATTGAGAAGCACTTCTGAACGTATCAAATAGGGGGTCCACCAAAGCTCCACACACCTTTCAAGAAGTCAGCGGAAAGCCCATCAGGCCATGTGCCTACCTCCCTGTAGGGCCTTTATAGCATTGTGGATCTCCTGCTTAGTAAGCTGCTTTTTAGGTCATCTACCTGAGAGGGTTAGAGACACCCAGTTGGGGCCTTTTGAAAAAGATTGATATTCCTACTCTGTGGTAGAGGTTTCAGAAGAGTACAGACTATAAAAGCTATTAAAAGCAGCACCCACATCTTGATGACTGGTGACCATCCCTAAGAGAGGATGTTGTATGTGAGTTATGGCTCCTCCCTTCTCTGTGCTGGGGTTGCTATGCTAATAATTCCAACCTCCCCTTGTTGCCATCAAAGTATTGTCTTGAATTGCTCAATAAGGCCCTCTCTATGACAGCTGTATTCAGTGTGTTGAATTTCCTTTACTTGTTGGAGCAGATGGAAAGATCTGGGGATGGGCTGGCCATGTGCAGCCTCTCCACTTCACTGATTTTTTTCTCCAGTTTGTCCAATTCCTGGACTTCACTCCATTGTTTGTACTTTGAATAGACTATTGACTGGCCCCTGATGTAGGCCTCTAGCGCCTCCCATCTGGTGACATGAGATGTATTCTCCCTCTTATTGTGGGTTAGAAATTCATTGATTGCTCTCCCATCATTTCTGTGTATTGCTGGTCCTAAGGAGGACCGGTCAAATCATTGTGCCCAACTAAGTCAATCTTAGCCTGCAATGGAAGTGGTCAGATTCTAGGGCTGTGTGGTATTCCACAGCTGCTACCTTTGAGGAGCAGACATGCAGAAAGCAGAAGTACATCAATCCTGACATATGACCTGTGGGAGGGAGAGTAAAGCTGTACTCTCTCCCAGTAGGATTTTTATGTCACTAGACATCTACGATACAGAGTAGGTTTGTATAAGTCTTCCAGATTCTTAGCATTTTTAGACTTGGCTACTGGCACTGGATTGAATCTGCCTAGGGCACTGTCCAGAACGCAGTTCATATCCCTCCCCCACCTACCACCACCCAACCACAGTCCAGGGTTCTGCGCCATCCCGATGGAGAGCTTTTGAAATAAGGACCCATCCTCTTATCACCCACGCTGAGAAAGTAGAGCCGTCATTCACGGATATCTGAGCCAGTGCGATATCACCATGTGAGTCCAGGGAGTACTGAAGTACCATTGCCAGGAAATCTTTTTGCCACATCGCTGCTCCCTTGCTCTGGATGGAGGTGAAGCAAGATGTTAGCCATGTGCCCTTCATCCTGAGCAGGTGCAAGAAGTCACTTTTGGGGTCTGTTTGGATTTCTTGGAGCTACAAGATATCAGTCCTAAGCTCCTGGTACAGTTTTATTTATTTATTTTAGTCTTTGGTAACTGGTAGGCCCACTAGGCACAAGTGCTTGTTTTCAGGGCGACCTGGGAGCACTGGGTGGTTAGCGACTTGCTTAGAGTCACATAGTATGCAAGTGGAGTTAGTTGAATTAAACTCAGGTCTGGTCCGTTGAATGTATCAAACTCGCTCACAGGTCATTACTGTAACCTCTAGGCTATACTGCCAGCCCAAGTCATAACCTTCCTCCTCTTACCACATGCTTCAGTCCATTGACATTCCATATAGTGACAATCGGTGAATCAGCAATATATTTTTCTAACTTTGTGATTGTGCCTGTACCTACATATAACAATGATCAGTTCTGCAATCTGTAGAAAACAAGAGTTAATAATAGAACACTGTAACCTTGCTTTTTATCCCTTCCCCAACTTCCTCCCTCCTTCCACTGTTAACGTGTCCCCTTCCAACATTTGAAATGCCCCAGCACCCCATACCCCTTTTATAACACTTAGAAACTCCAACCACAAGTTGCAGACAAACAGTAAAACATTAAGAACACCATATGTACAGATCCGCCTCAAGGATCGAGCAAGAGTCCCCAGTCCAGCATCCCTCTCGTACTATTATGGGTTTTAGTGCAATGGCACCAGTTTACTAGAAGCTGAATTACAACATCAACATATGGTAAATCTGAACCATAATCTTCTTTGGTTCTGGGAGTGCCAGAACTGAGATGCATTTCTTGAAACTGGAAATAACATTGCCTAGTGTCTACATTTGAATAATCTGCAAAACTGGTGTGAGGAGTACAGTTAATCATCCCTGCCCCATGTATGGTCATTTCTAGTCTTCTGACCCTTTCAACTGTCAAACTCCTCTCCCCATGGTCAATGACCATGTTCATCCACCAATGGTTGTGGCCCCCATCTGTGCCAGTTGGTGTGTCCAGTACCGCCTCAACTGTGGCCACAGAAGTGTAGTACCCCAAGCCAAGCCACCACATAAATCTTATATATCAGGAAGCCTGTTGAGGCCTAAGGTTCCCAGCTCTGGAAGTTTTAGGCCTGAGTGCTAACCCCCAACATCATTTCACACACAGTCCTATGAGCAGCGCCTGGTTAATCCCACCTCTTCTCCCTCTAGCAACCGCACAGTGGTGCTGGCCACTGTGCGAGAGGGAACAGCCTTCGAGCAAGACTGCCTGTTATCTATGTCCAACCCACCATGTGCCACATTGTTTGACTTCATGTGGTTGACCCGGATTTGGCACTCTTCGATCCCCCACCTGACAGCAGCACTGTAATGCAGTTGTCCCTGCTGCTGGTCGCTGTTCCTGGCAAATTGCAGGCAGTACTTGCCCACCCCTGAACTGCCACACATTTGCGGAGTACTGAATGCAAGGGTGCCACCAAGTAGTGAACATTTTCTGTACTGGTAGAGCTGGCACCAGGGACTGAACCACCCTGAAACCATCCAGGACCACCAGACTTGTGTAAGTGTTTGCCTGCAGGAGTGATCTAAGCATCCCGTAATCCAACCCACGATCCAGTGTGACAGCTGGAAAGATATAGAGTTCTTGGACCATGTCACCAACCCTCCCGCTCCCCAAAGGACAAGTCAAAGCACCAATTTGCATTGAACTACCAGGAGTGGCATGGGCTGGGAGTAGGAAGCACACCATGTTATTAAGGCAATACCCCAGTCTCCCCAATCTGTCCCTCTTCCTCCCACCAGAACTCCTCCTGAAAAGAGCACCAAGCACATAGTGATTCAACAAACTATAGATGCCACACTTCCCATGCCACAGGTGGAAAGGCTCTGCAGCCCACTCCTGCCCTCCATCCTCCCAACCATCAGTTGCAAAGCCACCGCATTCTCATACAGTTGGCTGACATTACATGTTGAGCAACATTTCAACTTATTATCTGTTTTACCAAAAGATAGAACCTTAAAAAACCATATAAACTAGTTTTGTAAAGGAAAGATTAAATGCTCATTTTGAGCTGACTATCCACGCTGCTCATGTTGAGGTGAGGGGTTCAGTGCAGCGACTGCTCCACTCCCTACCCATCAGAGTTAGACAGTTCTGACAGTCCACAGATCCACCAGATCACAGTACAGAGCCTCTAGATCCCTGGTGGTACCTGGGTATACCAAGAAGTGCAATCCAGTGTGGTCAGGGACTTAGAACACCGAGCAACACAGGTATACACACAGACGGGAGCAATGCAGTGGATGGTGGGACAGGATGTTACAGACAAACGCACCATACTAGACCTGAAGTACTAAAGTCTAAAACCTTTGCTAGCAGGGGCTATTTCCAAACCCAGTCTATTCTTGTAAGCAGTGGTGACAGGACAAGTGATCTTAGTGCTGTCATGAAGGGAGCAGGGACTTGGTGCTCTGCAAGTTGAGATGTGGGAAAATGAAAACAAACAAAAAATAAAAAGCAAAAGGGAAGAAAGTACAAAGAGCCCAGTGAGCCAAAGCTGTTAGTGACCTTTGGCCTCATAATACAGCAGTTAGAGGGGACTGTTGTCAGTGAAAAGTAAGTTGGCATTGGACAGGCTGGCTGAACCCAGGGAGGCAGCATGATACGACTGGACCAAGCAGTTCCTAGGAAACAGAACAGGGACATCCATCCTCCCTCTATGGCACCCCAAGAAGTTAAGAAAGGTAGAGGAAGGGATGGGCCTGGGCAGGGATGGCAGTTACAGGGTGCAGGACAGAGGAGACAGGTAGGGCTTAGCTGAACAGTTTAGTGTGCAGTACCTTTCAAGTGGCAGGGGTACCACCACAGCACCTGACTGCCCCTCCACAGTGGGATCCTCCCGGTTCACACACTCTTCTGCATCTTGAGCTTGGAAGAAACAAGGTGGTTGTCCTGGCTTAGTGAGTCATAGCTGGAGGAGGTGGAGGTGGCAACTCCCAGCACAGGAGGTGCAACTTGACTTCATTGCAGCGAACTGTTGACGCTTGAGCTGAAGTTCTAGAAGATCATGACTGGGCTATCTGTTACCTTTATAGCGCCTACGTGTTTTTGCAGCTGTAAGCATCTTCTCTTTGTCCTGGAACCGCAGGTATTTGATGAGAAAGTGCCATGGACACCCCCGGCTTGGGTTTAGGACCAGTTCTGTGGGCGTTTCTATCTGGAACCCCACTGCTTCAGCCACCATGCCCAGATGTTCAACCAACTATTTTTGCACATTTTCTTCTGTTTTGTTTTTCTCTCAATCCCTTTGGGCAACCCCACCAGCTTAAGACTGGATCTCTTGCTCAGTTCTCCTGGTCGTCAGCATTTTCCAGTAAAGCTGTTACACTAGTTTTGAGATCATTGCCTCCCATGTCAGGTCAGCAATGGTATCGCTAAGCTCACTTCTTCTTTTTTTAAATCATGTCACTATTTATGCGCCTCGCAACACCACCGGCGAGGGCATCCAGCTGCCGGCCTCCACCACCCCGGAGAGCAGCAGGCTCACTCACATGATGGGGGTCCAGCGCGCCACCCAACCCACTGGAGAGCCTCCCCATGCCTCCAGCCGGGTTGACAGACCTCCCAAGCGCGATTCCAAGACAGTCTTCTGGGTTGGCGGGAGGCGTAGCAGCAAATGTCTAGTCATGACCAGCCAATTCCTACATTTTTCTTTCCCCTAGGAGCTGGCAGTGCAATGATGAATGGGCGATAAGCTGACATCTTGCCGTGCTCCTTCCCTACTGTACACTGCAACTGTGCTGCCCCGTTGTCACCAGGGGTCACTACAGTGCAAGTGCTTCCCCTTACCCACCCCATAGGGAGGAGAGCAGTCTCCCCGCCGCCACTCCAATGGCCCGAGTCCGGGCCTCAACCTGGTCGCCAGCTTGTGTGAGGTGGCGCCCAGTGCCTCAACCCACAGTGCCACCAGGCCGGAGAGCTCACTTATTCTTTTGTTCAGTCTTGCTGAGCCACTTGACATAGTCCTCACGGTTTTAGACAGCCCAGTAACAATATTTTTGGAGGTGATAGATTTGTTATTATGTTATTGAACCCAGTCTTCATTTCATTTTATGGTTCGTGTTCATGGCTGGTAGCGCTGTCAAGAGTCATCCTTAGAGAATTAGTCAGGCTTGTTTTTCCCCAGAGCTGCCATGCTTATGCCTCTTGTTCTTCCCTCTGTTAGTGCTGTAGACTTTGTGACTGCGATTGATGGCTTGAACTGTAAAGTGGTGTGTTTTTTTAGTTGCTGGAAGCCATAGATGTTAGCTTTATAGTCTGCTGCTTTTCTAAGTGACTTGGTTGCCATTTCTGAATAGTTTACCTTTTCAAGATGGTGCCAGCAAGAGCTCAACTAAAACCCATCTGCTATCTTTTGCTGGTGAAGCCACACCCCACTAGACAGGCTTTTGACTTCAGTTAGTCCTGACTGGCTGCTTTTAGCTATTGACATCACTCTGTTTTACCTGTTTAATTCATATTTATGTATGTTAATTGCTGCTACACTTGTGCTATTTGTGATTTTGATTTTACTATATGCAGCGCTCAGAGTCCCTGGAATTGGGCAATTGTATAAATAAAATTACTACTGCAACTGCAACACACTGTAGTTTGCTTGGTCATGAGACCGATTGAGAGCTAGGCGGTTTTCGTTAACTGGAAGGCTGATAGTAGATGATTTGACAGGTATTTAAAGGGACTGTCTATAAATTTAAGATGGATGACTATAACTTTTCCGGTCTCTTGACTGACCCCAGGAAAGCTGTGACCTATACGTGGAAAGTGTTTGGAATCAGCTTGACTCATTCTAGAGTCATTATTCTTATTTTTGCCAACAAAACATGAGATCTCTGACTAGGAGTCAGAACCCCAGAAGACATTTCCAGTCAGACGACATCATTGCTGTTTGTGTAATGCCCATGGAAAATTACTGAAGACCTGACAGGGTAAAGAAGGTACAGGAGAGGAGTATTTTCAGAGAAAAAGGTGCTCTAGAACAAGGGGCATGCTATGAAGCTGGAGAGGGGTAAAATTCAGGAGGATGTGAGAAGTACTTCTTCATGGAAAGGATGGGGATCCTGGAACAGCCTTCCGGTGGAGGTAGTGGGGGTGAAAATGTGGAGGGGTTCAAAAATGCCAGAGACTGACACAAAGGGAATTGTAGGATCCATAAGAAATTCTGACTGACTAAATCCGACAACAATAAGCCCAGTGCTGAAATCCCAACTGGGTTGTAAGACCGACATATGCCACAGGCAGGCTGAATTCCCAACCAGTAGAAATCCAGACGAGTAGCAGGTCTGTAAGTTACCAAGAGTCGAAAAGCAAATTTCAGTATTTTACAGACACTACTTCTCGTTATTGCTACGGTGTTCCTTTGTTTGTTATGGTGCTTTTACTTGCTGGAACCTGACTACTGCCAAAAAGTATTCAGTTATTTTAAGGTAACACAGGGCTGATCTGTCAGGTTCTGGTACTTTAAGTAACCAGATATGTCACTAGGGGTACCTGTGTCTTTATGCTACTTTTGTAATTAGTTAACTACTCAGTGTTTTAAAAATAAAAGAAGTATAAGAGGATTACAGGTATGCATAAGAGTAGTTTGCAGGAATGTCTCCCTCAGCTTGTTTTGCATTAAATGTCTTCAGCATAATTTGCTTCCAGTGATTCCGAGATAACTCACAGTAGCACTTCTGCAGCTCACTGACATCTAGAGTGGTTATGTGTGTAATATATGTATATATATATATATATATTGCAGTTCATGAGTGGCTGCAGCAGATCTTATATAAGCAGGAGTTGGGAGAGTAAACAGAGTTTCTCAAGGAAATAAGTTTTGTTTTCATTCTCCTATTTTAAAAAAAATACTGACTGCATCTACTACCCACTACTGCAACCGCACTGGATGTCAGCGTTGGCAAGCTGCAGAACTGCTACTGTGAATTATCTGAGAAGAATCAATCACCAGTACTCATTCCTTCTATTTTACAATTGGCACTGCTGACTCTCTTTAAATCCTGCTTGGTCTAGAAACAACCATGCACTGTGTGCCAACTAACTCGGCAGCACTAAATTCCTGCTTCACATCTTACTGTTAACATCCTGCTTCGGTCTTGGATAACCACTGGAGATACAACATTGTTAAATTGGCACTGCAAAACACTGTTTTCTACTCTAATTGTTGCTCACAACTTTGAGGGACATTTGTGGACGGGCTGCAAAATAACAGTAAATAACATCCTGCTTAGTTCAGGGAAATACAAAATCCTGCTTCGGGCTGAAAAATCATTCTAAATCCTGGCATCAGCAAGGATCTCAGTAAACTGTCCAAAGTCGGATTTTTGAATGTCAGGATTATAGTGTCGATTATGCGTATATATTGACTTTCTGAATGTCAGGATTACGCTGTTGGGCTAACTTTTGATGGGAATCCGAGTGTCGGGTAATTGTACCTAACTCAAACGTAGGGGTAAGGAAGAGAGGGGAACCACAGGGGTGAGGAATGGAGGGAAGGGAGGGCAGATGGTGCCATAGATCAAGTGAGGGCTGCCAAAAAAAAAAAAAAAGAAAATGGGCAGACTGGTGGGCCCGGCGCCCTTATCTGCCATCACATTCTATGTTTCTATGTAAGGTTTTTCAGGACAGGAGTTGTGAAGAGTGGCTTGTGTCTATTAACATGTTCACCCTGTATAGTAGGAGGCTGAGAGGTCACAGGATGTCAGTTCTCCATACTGAAGAGTATCAATAAATGGACCACACACAGATGTCTGATCTGGTGTCCTCCAGCAGGTGACACTCATAGGCGGTAAATTAAGGGGTAACATTAGGAGACACTTCTCCTCCTAGAGGCTGATGCACCTAGGAACAGGCTACCAGCAGAGACAGTGGTCATGAAGACAGTGAATGTCTTCAAGATAAGCCTGGACAAATTTCTGCTTACCAAGGGAATCGCAGAGCAGCCTGGGTAGAGTGAGCTGAGAATTCCCTATAAGTTAGAACATATTTGCATAACATTATTTATTCATCCCTGCTTATGAAGTGAATGGGGCAGACATGATTGACCTATAGTACCTTCTGACCTATAGCTAATATGTTAACTATCACTAGAACATTTGGGCTACTACCTTAACACCTAAGTAACTTCCTGTCTGTGTCTTGGATCCATTTTTTGGTACTTTATTTTTATACGTTTCAGTACTATGCATCATAGTAACAAAGATCCATATCCATGACAAAATCAAGTCCAGTGACAACCACTAGGGGACGAGACCCTTAATCAAAGAATAGGTGTATTTGTTTTTCTTTGGGACAAAGTCAACCATCTCTAGGTACTCTCTTAGAGAATATAAAAACTAGCCGCCCGCCAGTACAGCGGTGGGATTTCCGCGACGCCCGGGCGACCCGGTTTGGGAACGGACCCGGATCGCTGGAGGGCCGGCCGGGGAGAAGGATAGAGCGCCCCACGGACTGCTCTCCTTCTCCGGGAGGGACGGGACATGATCGGAGCCTGCCGACCCTGGCGGAGGCCGGGAGTCGCTCGGCTGCCACATCGAGCTGTTACTTGAGGCGGGGCTGGCGCCGCGTCATTGCACGCCCCCGCCTCCCAGAAAAAGGAAATGGGGAAGCCGCCGAGAGCGATAATGAAGCCTACCAGCTTCAATTAGCCCCAGGCCAGCCCCTGACCTAATCCGGCGTCTGCGCATGTGGCCCCAGTGCGCAGCCCACCCTGGGGGTAAGCCACGGGTATCAGAAGGGGGCCCAAGGCCAATGTGGGTGGAAGCATGAGTAGGCTGAGGTTGCAGGCTACGGACGGCTAGAAGGTGTAGAAAAAGAAAATAGAAAAAAAAAAGAGAATATAAAAACTAAATTAGTTTCCTAAAATGCATTTTATTTTACCAGATAATTTCCTTGCGCCCACTTTACTGTACTTTGCTGGTGGTGACAGGCTCAGAGATGTCTCTTATGTCTGCTTATGAGTGAGAGCCTGTGCTTTCTTATCATTAACAGATCCAGAAACAAATGGTTTGATACCTTTTATTGGACCAACATAGATGTAAAAAAGAAAACAGTGCCTAAGCTTTGGACCAACCAAGTCCTTCCTCAGAAGCTTATGCCAGTTGTTTGGAAAATCACATTCTGTTAACACCCAGATCATACATAAAAAAAATAGTGGTTTAACCACTTGCTTATTTCCGTACATTGATGATTTTTGTAATTTGGACAGAGGGCACGGACAAACTTAAAGAGTTACATCAGGAACTTAATAACCTCCACCCATTCATAAAGCTTTCCTGGGATATTCTGCCACCAGTGTTAATTTTCCGGACACCACAGTCACAATCAAGCGTGGATCCTTACATACATGTATTTACAGGAAACTAACAGACAGACAGAGATACTTGCATAAAACTAGCAATCACCTGAGCCACACAAAAAGATCTGTAATGTATAGTCAAGCACTTTAATATCACTGTATCTGTTCAAGCAAGGAGGACAGAGATACACATTTGGCTATATTGAAAAAACTTTGTTGAGCAGGGATACTCTTCCAGAGAATTTGACAGTAGTAGAATGTGCAACACAGGTACCAAGAGAACAACTACTGTACTTCAGTATAAAGAAAGGACCACTACCAACAGAATACCCTTAGTAGTCACGTATCATCCTGACCTTGAACTTCTATGTAAGATTATTAAAGACCTCCACCCAATATTTGGTGAGGATGAGACTCTAAATTGTATTTTTCAAGAACTAACACTACTATCTATTAAACAACCACCTAATTTAGCCAGTCTGATTATTAGGAGTAAACTTGCACCAGAACAGAATATTGTAACACTAAATGGTACACAACCCTGCAATCACCCAGATGTAGGACCTCTGAGCATATTTCCGCTTCAGATTGTGTAGTTACTTCACAAAACAGACAATTCAGGATGTAGGGAATTATACATGTGCATCACGGAATGTTGTTTATTTCATTCAATGCAAAGATGTCCACAAACAGGGTATGTGGGAGAGACAGCTAACCTCTCTGCACTAGAATGAACTCACACAGACATACTCTTAATATGAAGATGACTGAAAAGCCAGTGGGGCTGCACTTCTCTCAGACTGATGACTCCATCTCAGATATGTCAGGAATGGTCTTTAAAGGACATTTCAAAAATACATAATGGAGATGGGCTCTGAGGTCAGGTTTATTTTACTTCTCAATATGGTAGAAGATGGCATGAACATTGATTTGGGTTTTATGGCACATAACCCACTTGAACGTACACAGGCCTTAAGTATAAAGGACAGGACATGTAATGGGACTTCAGTTTGTTTTTGTTTTTGTTTTAATACTGTATGGTTATAGGGTCCCTTTTAACTGGTTATCAATGTTGGTTTCTCACCAAGTGTGTGTGGGGGTGGAGATAGTGTGTTGGTTGGGGGTGTGTGGGTGAGGGTTGGGGTTTTATGAGGTAAGGTTTATATTCAGGTACATGACATTATGATATTACAGTGTGTTTGGACTTTGGTTCACGACATAGTGAATTTATGCTTCCTTCCAACTAGTTATCTATATTATGATATTATGGGGGTTAATTCTGTTACTGTGACGTATCATAGATTGATTATATACTGACACATTTTGAACACTAAACATTGTAGGATGCATGATCTCATTTATTAGGGGGTCCTTGTAGTTTTTTTTTTTTTAATTGGGCACTAATTCTGACAATTGATATATCTTGTAAAAATCTTGTTACAGCACTGACGGTTTTAATGTTAATGAAATTTATTATCTGGTTGAGTATACAGTTGATAAATTGTCTCCAGATAGGTTTAATACTGTATGAATGTGTGAAACAGTTTTTTCACTCTAGGGGAACTCTTTTCTTTATGCCCACCTATTGCCATAGAGTGAACATTTCTATTTTATAGTTTTTAACATGGGATACTATCACATTTTAACATGTACTTAAGTGGGTATTAAATCTAAAGGTCTTGTGTTTAATTGAGTGTATTCACATAACACAGTCACTCATTCATAATGTAAGTTGGTGAAACTGTCTGGCCTCTCAGTGTTCATCTTACCTACCTCTGTTGACATTTGACCTCGAGTGCTTCACAGCAGCCAGCTGACATAATCTGGTTCCTTGCATTTAAACCTCAGTTATGTTTTAAAAGGTATTTTAAACCAAAGAGAATTCTTTCTGTTTTTTTATGCATGATCTGTGTTAATAGAATGTGATTTTCCAAACAACTGGCATAAGCTTCTGAGGAAGGACTTGGTTGATCCGAGCTTAGGCACTGCTTTCTTTGTTATTTATAATGTTGGTCCAGTAAAGGTATCAAACCATTTGTTTCTGTACATACAAGGACCAGTACGGCAACTAAATTATTCTGTGTGTTATCAGTAACAAGTACTTTGCATTGGTGAATCATTCTTAATGAAACAGTTCCTTTCAGGAATAGTTATGGTGAGACAGAAAAGAACCCAAACCGATACTTCATTTGATTTAGTTTGTAAACATTTCTTTAACCCTAGCCTCCTGTAGCCTTTTGTTTACTTAATTTTAGACTTTGAAGCTTGGGATTTGTGTGTGTGCTGAGAATTCCAGCTATGACTTTTCTGATTGACTTGGAAAGAAAGAAGAGATCCAACTCCCTTAATAAATTCTGCCATTTATGTGGGGGCCTTCACCTTCTTGAGAAATTAGAGAGGCAATGGGCAAGGGTCACACATATTGATTTGTATTTTAGAATTGATTGACTGGGAAAGGCGCATTGATCTGATACTTATTTCCAGGTGTATCCTGGGTGCACAGGAAGGTCAAGTGACTTGCTCAGGTCAGACAGTTGCTATGCAACTGGCAGTGGTGGATTCAAAGCAAGTTCTACTGGGTCTCCAGATTCACAGCTACTATATATGGATCTGCAGAAAAAGGTCAGCCTTGAATCAGTAGTGTGCCTTTGATCATTTCAGTTCTGTCAGGCCTGGTTAGAAATACATAAGAATATTGACATTTGAGGTATACTTGTTAATAAAAGGGTTAGTGAGCCATGCAATGTATGTGTGATTACTTTGATTGACACTGGAATGAGATTTGTTAAAATATTGGTCTTTGGCTCTGGGTCAGCAGACACCTAAAATGACTGAGAAAGGTATTAGCGCTAGAGGTGAACAAATTCTGTAACAAGCAACTATTTTAATGCATGGTTTCTGTTGCTATTCAGTATGACAGGCATAGTTTACTACGTTAGAATATAATGACATGTGGGGAGGAGCACATGCTTTCTTTTGTTGCCTGAATCAATCCATCATATTTATCTAACAGGATTAGTTGAAATCTACTGAACAAACAAATAGTAAGCCTTGCCAAACATGCACCTTGATTTCATTTTTCTTCTAATTGTGTTCATTCCACAGCCACACACCAGAAGAGAGATTACTGTAACTTCCCAAATTCACTTGTCAAGGCTGACAAAAGGTAGCTTCCCCACAGATCAGGAAAAGGATTTTTAACGAGGTAACTTTGACTTTTAAGAGCAATAGTGTCTGTGCATTAAAGAAGCCCTTGGAGCTGACTTACCTCTACTGAGTCCTGTATTTGACTTGCCATATTGTTTCAAGTGCAGCCACTTATGAATGGAAGGGATCTTATTTTGGCTCTGAGAAGCTGGACACCCTAGGGTGTCCCTTTCCTCCCCAGCTCTTATTAGTTGAGTTGAACTTTTTTTATCCTCCCCCACGCTCCAGGGCCCTGAGTGGGAGGCACGGCATGCAGTGGTGGGGACACGCACACTCTGTGTGTAGCATGCCAGGCATCTGCCGCAGTCCTCCCCGCCTCCATATGTGTGATCTTGCACCAATTCTGAACCAGGGCTAGGGGGGCTGCAGCCAGATGCCACCCACCACCTGGAGGAGGAGAGTGACTATCGGCCGCTCAGCCTCCTTCCTCCGGCCGGCCGTCCAGCGACCCAGGCTCATTCCCAATCCCAGGGCATGATTAAAAAACAATAACTCCAAAATATGAAAAAATGTGTTAAAACCAACCTATTAGACCAGCCCATCGGTGCATCGGTACTGTACTGCTCACAACGTCGCTGACCTGGGCTCAGGAATGAGCCTGAATTGTCGGGAGCCAGCCGGGGGGTTGAGTGTCCCATAGGATGCTGTCCTTCTCCTGGTGGGGGAGTGCTATGTCCCACTGCTGCACTGCCACTAACAGATATATGGATGGTAGGGCATGCGGGACACTTAGGTAGGAGATGACATGCTGCATTGCATATTTCCTTAGAGCATGCCAATGCACGCCACATTGGGGAAATAGTTCTAGCACTGGCTATGCACGCCACATTGGGGAAATAGTTCTAGCACTGGCTATGCATGCTCACATTGGGGAAATAGTTCTAGCACTGGCTATGCGCGCTCACATTGGGGAAATAGTTCTAGCACTGGCTATGCATGCTCACATTAGGGAAATAGTTCTAGCACTGGCTATGCATGCTGACATTGGAAATAGTTCTAGCACTGGCTATGCGCGCTTACATTGGGAAATAGTTCTAGCACTGGCTATGCGCGCTTACATTGGGAAATAGTTCTAGCACTGGCTATGCACGCTCACATTGGGGAAATAGTTCTAGCACTGGCTATGCACGCTCACATTGGGGAAATAGTTCTAGCACTGGCTATGCACGCTCACATTGGGGAAATAGTTCTAGCACTGGCTATGCACGCCACATTGGGGAAATAGTTCTAGCACTGGCTATGCACGCCACATTGGGGAAATAGTTCTAGCACTGGCTATGCATCAGCCACATTGGGGAAATAGTTCTAGCACTGGCTATGCACGCCACATTGGGGAAATAGTTCTAGCACTGGCTATGCACGCTCACATTGGGGAAATAGTTCTAGCACTGGCTATGCGCTCACATTGGGAAATAGTTCTAGCACTGGCTATGCACGCTCACATTGGGGAAATAGTTCTAGCACTGGCTATGCACGCTCACATTGGGGAAATGCTCTAGCACTGGCTATGCACGCCCACATTGGGGAAATAGTTCTAGCACTGGCTATGCACGCTCACATTGGGGAAATAGTTCTAGCACTGGTGTCCCTACGGGGGGCAGAGTGGCATCGCAAGTGGTGAATCAAGACAGAAAAACCTCCTTGCTGCCAGGATGATTGCTGACCTCTACTAGGGCTCACACCAGTGACTCAGGTGCCTCCTGACTCTGTAACTCAGCTGGTCAGGGACTCACAGAGAGAGAAGTCCTGAGAGAAGCTGGTGATGGGGTTGGGAGTATCAGCGGAAGGAGGCCAGCTGGCAGGAGGATAAACTGTGAATAAAAAAGTCAACCATTGACAGGCTTGTTGCCAGGATTTCTACGGGTGGGGTGGGGTCTTTTACATGATGGTGCACTGAAGTTGCACGTATCTTTATTGTTGCAAATTTGGCCCAGCTTTTAATGTATCCCTTATGTTACCCCACCACCACCACCATGAACAAGACAGGTGTCACTTTTCAAACCCCTTCTAAAACATGTTTTTGCAGTTGATCTGCAAATCATCTATCAAATGGGATTTAAAATTCCATGTGTTGATAATAACATGAGATCATAAAAAGACTATGGTATAAATTTATGGTCAAAATATTGGAGCCTACTGAAAATGAGATATTGCCTCTCAGCTGACCTGTCCTGGGTAAATACATTGTAAAATAGGTAAGAGCTGGACCCCCACTGAAAACAAGATATTGCATCTCCACGCACTAGCTGGGGTAAATATAGTACAAAAATTAGTACAAGCAGGACCCCACTGAAAATGAGATATTGCATTTCAGCTGGCCTATCCTGGGAAAATATATTTAAAAATGGATGAAAGCAGGACCCCAAGATAGCCTGGTAGCACAGTGGCAGTGCTACCACTTGTATGCTGGCAGTGTGCATTCGGGAACAAGCGAGGCCATCAGGGCTGGCCAGGTGAGGAAGGATTGAGCTTCACAGGGACTGCTGTCCTTCCAAGGGAAGGAAGGATGCTGTTGCCATGGTGTGAGTGCTGACTGGTCAGCAGCACAGTCTGGAGTACCAGGAGGGAGGGTTGCTGCTGGTCTGCTATCACTCATGCATGCCACTGCACATGTGCATGACTGCCTCATTGCACCGCTACCACAAGGGAGAACTTGGGTAGCAGGAGAAAAATGCCAGTCGTGCAAGCCAGCCCATTGCAGGCTCGCGCACAACTGACGGGCTGGCTACCCACCACACTGTGGTCCTAGGTAAGTGTCAGATAAACCTGTAAGTCCGTAAGAAGGTCAGTGACAGTTAGCAGGGGAGGGTGCCACAAGATGACACGGAACTAGAAACAGCTTTTAGAAAATAAAAAGCAGGACCCCATTGAAAACAAGATATTGAATCTTTCTTTTGCTGTCCTCGGTAAATACAGTGTAAAAATGTGTAAAAACAAGACCGCATTGAACATGAGATGTTGCATCTTACTTGTGCTATCCTGGGTAAATACAGTGTAAAAGCAGGACCCCATGGAAAATAAGATTTGCTACTGTTGTATCGTGTAACAGCATGCAAACAAACATGTTTGGCATTGACAGATGCTTGTCATAGATAGGGACCACTGTTGACTTCCTTAACTCCTCAGGCAGAATCCCTCCTCCAGTTGAGTGCAGGATGATGTCCGTAATTAAACTAGCTAACACTCGTTAACCCCTCAGGTAAATGCCATATGGGCCCTGTGCTGTGTTATGGTCTATTTTAAACAATTGTTCCTGTACAATCTCTTTAGTCATGTATGCTTGTCTCATATTGGCGTCTGTGTTATATTGTATGTAGCTACCTGACTATTACTAAAAATGGAGCTGGAAAATGTGTTTAGGATTTCAGCCACACCTTGTTCTCTGGCTTCTTACATTATTTCTTTGCTTTAGTGGTCCCACCACCCTTGCAGGTTTCCTAACACTATTTACAAACATAAAAATAATTAAAAAATTATTTAAATTCTGTACCATCCTTTTATCCAGTCTTCATGTAGAGTTTCTAATATCCCGATACATTCTTTTGTAATACTTGATATTGGGTTTTGGCTGATAGTAAAAGTCTGATTTTATGAGTTTGTATGCCTGGTTTTGTTTAAAGGGAACAGTCAGCACTAAGAGCCCCCTGGTCCCAATTTTGCACTTTGTGTGCAAAACCATTTTATTACTTACTGTTTACTTCAGTATGGTAGATTGTATCCGCTGATTCTGCTGACTTCCAAGCTCAATGTTTCTTTAACTAGAAATCTCAGAATCTAGCAGCTGACATCAGAGCAAGGCTACAGCAAGCGTGAGAGTCCACCTGCACGGTGCATGAGTAGAGGTTTTTATAAACTGACCTAATTCTTTGCTGATCCTGCTGTCTTCCTAGGACTAAGTACAGTCGCAGGTCCCGAGAACAGCAGGACAGGCAAACTTGATCTGAGCACATGAAATCTGTAAACTGTGTACCTACTGTGAATAAATGTAGATCGTAAGAGTAATCAACCATGGTGTGACAAGTACGTGGATTATGGTGATGGGGTTGCCAGGGAGTGATAAGAGCACATCCTAATAGGCTTTTGTAATGGAAATTGGGCCATGAAACACTGAATGTATGTTTGTTTCAAAGGGCCGCCCGTTTTGTGGACTTTACTAAGAATATGTGTGCTCAGTTAGTAGCACTAACCACGGTATGTGCATATGGTGTGATATATACCCACTAAGGTGATCAGACCCCACCAGTCACAGTACAGAATTTTCCCAACCCAGTGGAAGGGTGGGATGGGATGGGAGGATGGATGGATGAATGGATGGGTGGGTGGTGGATGGATATTCCATGAACAGACTCAAAATATGTAATTTAAAAAATCCATCACTCATGAATGGAAATCAGTTGCATATTTTGAGTCAGACCATTGCAAGTTTTATTTATACAACACCTTTTCTGTTTTGTTTATAATAAATTTATATTTTACTTACCCATTTTTCAGGGGTGACCTCAGACATGCAGGATGGTCCCTCTTTGGGGGCTAAAGACTTCCAAGGGTAATTTAGTACTCTGGCTGTTCCGTAGGAAGGCAGTAAAGGCTTGTCTTTGTGTTATTTAAATAAAATATCTCCAAATATTCTTCTAACAGCACAACATTCCTTTAGTGGTATGAGCCCAGTCTCACACTGGGATTAGGTTCAACACTGACATCCAAATGCTGCGAGAGAATGGACTGATGCCATCAGAAACCTAGGAACATTTGTAAGAAGTTCATTTGAAATGGCCTCCAAGAGGCACAGTCCAACACATTAGGTTCCAAAATATAAAAGTACACAACATTATAAGTCTCATGGATACACTTTAAAATGAATAAAAATAAAAATATAAATAAAAATCACATTGCTGCCTCATTGCTGGTTTCCTCGATGCTGGAAACCTAGGCTGGGAAGCGAACTCAGAAGGCCAGTTCTCAGGGGGCAGGCTGGGATGGGCACTGTCCATGATTGGGATGAGCACTGCTTCCCAGCAGAGGGGTGACAGGTTGCTCTGATGGGGGGCCACGGGCATGTTGCACCGTCAAGTGGGTGCTGCTTGAATACGCAGTGACATGTTGTATGCGGGTCTTGCATGCCCCACCTGACAGGAGGGAGCTTCAGACGAGGTCCCCACTCCATGAATCTCCACTGGCCTGATGGTGGAGGGAGTGGTTGAGGGAGCTGAGTGGTTCTGGGGCACCAAACCGTGGAATGGGAGTAAGTAGCACAAGCACTGGGATAAAAAATGAGGATGGAGGAGCCCCAGAGATTTTTCTTTAATCTAGTGGAGGAAAGGTACCACAGTTAGTGAGGACAAGAAAAGCAGGAAGAGCAGAGATTCTTAAACATTATTCTTATTGTGAATGCATCACAAAGATGCAGTTCACATTCTAGATATCTTACCATACCTGTTTTTGTAATTACTATTTATGATGTTCTCCAGTCTGACCTTATGTAGTCCCTCAACCCTATCCACCTACCTTTTCTGGGACTTACTCCTGTCTCACAAGCTCGCATGGCTTACCCCCATGGTGGGGTCATTGTAGTGCCTGAATTGCTTTCAAGGATCAAATCCAGTGAGAAAGGGTGCCTTTGGTGCAGAGTCTGCAGGGGACTGGCATCATTCTTCTATGGACAGCATTTTCCTCTTTTTTCTCTCTCTCCCCTGTAGAATGGGTACAATATGCACCTAGGAGTGTATGCAGTGAGCATGTGCGAGCATGCTTACATGTCCTCCCACCTACTGCTGAACCCAGCATTTTATTCCACCCATGGAACCACTGGTGGCACTGTGTATAGAAACATAGATGTTGGTGGCAGAAAAAGGCTCTTGGCACATCCAGTCTGCCCACCTTATTTGATCAGTCTGACCTAGGTTACCAACCCCCAGCTGGAGGAAGAAAGCTTCCTGTGGAATGCTTGAGCCAACCCCCACACACACACACACACAGCCCTGGTCCATTCCCAGTCTTAGGTCCCCAGCAGTGCAAGCTGCAACACTGTCGCTGTGCCAGTGAGTGGGCAGTACTATACCTGTTTGATGCAATCATCTGACCAGGACTTTTCCAGCATTCCTCTTCTACAACCTTATGCAAACAGAATCCTTTTATCATATACAGTATGTATATATGTATGTATAGATAGAGATAAATACTTAGACATTTGTGCAAAATAATTGAGAGATATACATCAGTGTGTGCAAATCTGTTGAAAAACGGATTCTTTATTTGAGTGTTTTAGATTGTTTTTATGTTCGCTGTGTTAGTCTCATTATACTTGCATTAATAGTCTGTGTATGTTCTATGGTGATTGGTCTTAAATAATGCATTGCATTGTATGACCCTTTTAGCATATAAACTCTAGCTGTTGGCTGTAATTTGTCCTCTTAAAAAAACTGAACTGAAAATTGAATTACATTAAAGAACTGTGCAGGAGGTTACAAAAGTACCTTTTCCTTTTCTTCCTCAATGTTTGACACAGAGCTGTTGTCATGGCCAGTCCCTTGCAGTCCAGTGATCCGTGTTTTCATTTGACCCATTTCAGATGAATTACCTGAACCTAGAGAAGAACATAGAGAACGATCCGTGTAAGTTTGCACTGATGTGCCGAGCATCATCGGAACGGTTTGTGCTACAGGCTGCTAATCCAGAAATCAAACAGGCTTGGGTAGATGATATCACCATGGTCTTGAATACCAGCAGAACTTCCTAGAAGGTACATACCACTTTTATGTTTTATAGCATGTGAATGAATCTGCAAGGAGTATTACAGCGATGCATTCAGAACATAAATACAGGTTAGTATCATTAGGATTCAACCCTGAATTTACCCCTCCTGAAAGCATCGCCAGGTTGTCCTGCTTTCTGGAGAGCATCATGCAGGGTTCTGTCTTCCTGGGCACATCCCTGAGGCATGCATGTCAGGGCATATCAAAAAAGAGTTGTGTTTCTGCCCTCTTGGTGGCAGTAGGGGTAAGCAGCTCACCTGACCTTAATAAAAAAAAATACCCAGTACATTATATATGACAATCATTACTGGCATGGTGAACAGGCAGTGGTAATCTTCCTCATTCAGTGCCATGACATCATACTTTGTTTGTGCTTTGCTCTCACCTAACTATGGATATCAGTAAAGAATTTAGAAGATTACTGCACTGCTCATCATGCCGAATAGCGGTAATAATCTTTGGAGGTTTTTTTAAACTGAAGTGTACACAAAATGTTTTTCCATTGTAAAGGAGCTTGAAAAAAGGAAAAACAGCATTAAGCAAAACAAATAAAAAAAAAGAAAGGGTTTCAATCTTGCACTACCAGATATAAACAAACGTACTGTTTCAAACATCCTCTGAGAACCCATCTCAAGCTTGTCAAAAGTTATCAAGGGGTGTACTGCCATCATTTTAATACCATCCCCTTTGGTAAATTTTGCAATTTGGTAACATATATGACACATTTCTCTTTGAATTTTCTTCAGTAAATCTAACTGAGTACAATCTCTTTACAGTATATGGTAACCTCTTGTCAGGCATGGATTTTCATCCTAACTAAAAAGCTAATGTCCACAGTTCAAAGGTCATCGAATGCTATTGTACCCTCTGTGATACAACATTTTTTAAACTTTTACTTATAAATTTGCAAGCAAAAAGAGTTGATGGTTTATTTATTTATTTATTATTTGATAACCGGAAAAGGCACCATGAGCAGAAGCTCATTTCAGATGCGATCTGAGGGCAGGGTACAAAACAGAGGATAAACAAATGTAAGTTACAAGGTAGTACAGTGTACTTAAAACAATTAGAAAGCAAATGATAAATACATGTAATGCATGAAGCAGAGAATATTTAAAGATAAATATAGTATAATACAGAGTATGTATATTCACGTATAAAGGGTGTTATTGCTAAGCCAGCAACTGTCAGTAGATCAGCTATTATGGTAACAACAAGCGGGAGTCTGCTGACACCTAGACAGAGCAGAGCCTGCTGATGTAGGAAGGTGTTAAAGAGAAACAAGCTGGGCAGAGGGAGGAGTAGCATTGGGGAGCAGGTGCAGGAAGAGGAAGGGAAGGTCTGAGTAGGCACATAAAGGCAGGAAAGGAGGGGGTGAGGCGGGTTTTGGGGTGAATGATGTTCCAGAGGGAGGAAGCCTATGGGGAAAGCCAGCTTACTAGCTATGATCATTACATGCCGGGGAGGCGAAGATGGTCACTGACAGGCATGATTCTCCCAGGAGGGTGGCAGGTTTGAGGAGAGAGGCAAGGTATGGAGGGTGAGCCTTGAACCAGTATTAGATATGAAGGTGGCGCTATGGCAAAAGTCTCTGAGAGAGAGATTGGAGGGATAGGGAGGAATAGAGATCACAGTGTTGGGTCAGGCGGGGGAGTTAGGGCGAACCTGCAGAAGACATGGTAGAGCACATCTAGTTTAGAGAGTGGATTTGCAGGGCAGCACTGAAGATAACGATGGCATAATCAAAGGCAGGGAGTATCCACTTAACCAGTAGGTCTTTTCGTTTATTTTTTTATTTAGATCTAGGATTACAATTACCTTTGAGCCAAGGCTCTTTACAAAGGTTCCACGTCGGAGAGTACATACATGTTAAACAAGAGTATACAACATTAAAGAGAGCATACAACCATATTCATCAGTTCAGGTACGGCATCATGGTAAATAGGATACATGAATAATACATACAAAGAAACATTTCAGAAACCTAGAAGAAATCAGGAGGAAGGGTGAGAGGATAGGGGTGGCAAAAAGAGACTGGAGCAGCTCACGGCATTGTCAAAGAACATCAGAGTGGGGTGGTTGATCTCAATGGGGAAGGAGAAGTTAGGGTAGCAGTCACATGAGCTGGAGTCCGTGAGATGATGATGGAGCTTGATTTGAATATGCCCAGTGAGGAGGTGGAGGTGATGTGAGTGCTGAGGGCATTCATCCAGCTGGTGCACGGTGTGCAAAGGATCTTTGGCCCAGAGTGGTGCGGCATTGGGGACCTGTAGAAGCGATTCAGACCCTCTGGTGTTCTGAGGCTTAGTGTTTTGGGCACAGGAGGCTTGGACACTAGGTGAGTAAGGCCCAAAGTAGTTTTTTTCATGTCAAGTAGGTAAGGTACTTTTATGCGGTTAGCAGTTGAAGCCATCCGCTAGCTTGAGCTTAGCCTACATGCGCGTATGTGTGAGTTGGTGGGATCCAGTAAGCAGTCGACAGGCCTTGTTTAGGAGGTTGTTATGTGCCTGAGGGTGGTATTTGAGGCAGAGCCATAGATTATGAGACCATAGTCTATGACGGAGACCACAGAGCTCTGGATAGCAATCTTCAGTGCTGCCTGGGTAAGATGCTGTCTATTTGGTGAGGAATTCCAAAGCGTGAGTTTACCACTCTGGCAACACTATCAATGTGAGTGCCATAAGATAGGCAAGGGTCAAGTGAGATTCCAAGGTATTTAAAGATGACATTTTTCGAGGGTGTTACCAGCGCTTGTATTGATATCAAGGGGCTATTGCCTGTGTTTGTTTTGCGAGCTGCAGAAAAGCATAGATTTAGTCTTTTGTGGTTTAGAACCAGCTTATGTTTTGCAAACCAGTTTTCAACAGCGGAGAAAGCAAGCTGTAGGTTGTGAAGTAATGGTTGTGGGTCCTTATGGGGTGAGAAGCGTGGCATCGGCATAGAGGATAATTTGTTCTGGGCAGGATAGTGGAAGGGTGTTCAGGAAAAGGCTGAAAAGTAGTGGGCCCAGTATGGATCCCTGAGGGACGCCTGAGCGAACAGATTTGGAGTCAGAAAGTACTCCTGAGATTTTTACTGTTTGTGAGCACTGGTTCAGGTAGCTATTAAACCATGTAGTGAGTCCTGGGAGAGCCCGCATTCAGCATCTGTTTGGTAAGCAGGCCATGGTGAATAGTGTCAAATGCCTTAGTCAAGTCGATGAATACAGCTCCAGTTAAATGGACTTTGTCCAACGAGTTGTGAAGGACTCCACTGAATTCAGGAGGGCTGTTGATGTGCTGTGCCCTTGCCTGAACCCATGTTGCTGTGCACATAGGATGTTATATTTGTCCAGGTAGTCTGTAAGCTGGCCAGCAACAATGCGCCAAGGGCCTTGGGGGTAATATAGAGATCGGCTGGTAGTTCCCCTGTATGGACTTGTTGCCACTTTTAAAGACTAGAGTGACAATAGCAGATTTCCATTTGCTTGGGAACTGACTGAGGCTTAGGGAGAGGTTGAAGATTCTGGTAGCGGGCCAATACCTCTTCAGGGTGAGGATTGCAGTTTAAGGTCAGTGAATCACCACTGGCTCTAGACTTGGAGATGGCCTTTGTTATGTATTTGCGGACATCATTCGCCTTGACTTTTTGAAGTGGAATGGCGGATGATTTGAGAGTATTAGGTAGGAATTTGGAGCAAGAGTCAGTTTCAGAGAAAAGTCCTGGGGAGAACAGCACCAAGGTCGGTGAAGGCTGCATTGAAAGTATTGGCAATGACATTGGGTCAAAGGTGGTGGCTCCGTCAACCATCAGTAGGGTTGGAGAGGATTTGGACTGCTTCCTGTGACTTCCCTAATATTGTCCCAAAAAGCTCTCCCATCTCCCCAGGTGTTGGTGAGGGCTTCCATGTAGTAGGTACTCTTCGTCTGTCATATTTGTTTTGTGCAGTTGTTTTGAGTCTGTTTGTAGTTGCACGTCTAAAAGAGGGAAGGCTAGCCTTATGTTGGTAGAGTAATCCCAGTTTAGATCGCATCTTCAAGTGGAGAGTGCTGAAGTGGGAGGAGAAGTCAAGTGATGGATTGTGGAAGACCCAAGGTACTTACGAGAGAGTATCTTTTTTTTTTTTTTTCTCCCATATACATTTTTCTGCCTCAGACCTGGCTGGTGCTTTGGTCCTCCCTGAAGGAGGAACTCTCTCTCAGATCATGCCGCGCCACAGTTAACCACACCCCAATATTTTCCTCATGGATTGCCCCACGGCAGGGCCAGGAGGTGGCACCCCTCCCAGAGACCTAATCCAGAACCCTGGGGTTGGCCTGTGGTGCAGCGAACCATCATGAACCCCTGCCAGTCTCTTTTCCTCCTGTTTTCTCCCGCTCCCTCCCTACTGACATAACCATGTCGGAGTGTGCCTCCCAGCCATATTGCCCTCCGGTCACCACCAGAGGGCAATGATCAAGCAGGATGGACAGCATGTGCCCTCCCTGAGAGAGAAGAGCAGTCCTCCGGATGCTCAATCCTCTCCCACCCACCCACTGACCCCTGACAGCTCAGGCTCATTCCCGAATACATGGAAGCGAGGTGGGCAACTAGCACCTCAACCTCCAGTACCACTGGACCGCCTAAAAGAGGACATTTTGAGGGGAGTGGACACTCGAGAGGAAGGAGGGTAGGGTGTGGAGCTTGGCCAATTTTGATTGGTTCCTAGGTCATCACTACAGTTTTCTTTACATTTAATTTTAAAAGACAGTTTACGTTAAACCAGGAGGTAACAGCTGAGAAGTTATTTTGTAGGGAAGTTCGGGTGGCTGAGACTGAAGGGCCAGAAAGGAGAGGATGGTATTGTCCACATACATGTGGATCTTGGCATGGGAGCATGCAGGGGAGGTTGTTTATGAACAGAGAAAAAGAACAGGCCAAGTATCAGGCCTTGGGGTACACAGGCCAGAATAGGGAGGGAGAAAGAGAGACATTGCAGATTTTGATGGATTGTGAACAGCTCATCAGGTAAGATCGAACCAGGACACAGAAGATGGAGAGAGACCCAGGGCACCAAGTTTGTTTTGGATAAGAGGGTGCGACATGGGTGAAGGCCTCAGCGAGGTCAATAAAATGGCGAAGTAATCTGGCCTTGATCCATGGTGGAGTGGATGGCATCGGTAAGGTAGAAGGGAGGTAGAGGAAGAGTGGTGCTTCCTGAACCCATATTGATTGTAGGGTACACTAGTTTTGACGTACATTCACTTACCAAAGGTTGTTTAAAACACCCATCTAAGAGTTACCCAGGGTGGGGGTACTATAATACATTATGCCAAACATTCAATACCTTTATGGCTTGATGCTTGATACAACATTATTTTAATTAGAATGGAAACTCATGCCACCTACTGTTTTACTTTCATCCCCCCAACATACTTGCACAGCATCAGACATTCTCCTAACACAAACTATGCTCCTATTTCATCGTTTTATAAAATGGAAACCTACACCTCTCCTGTGTAGGTTCTGAGTAACTAGGGTGGTGTTTTTGTTAAATATTAAATAATTAAACCCATGATTTCTTGGCAGAAAAAAAAACAGATTTTTTTGTTTTGTTTCAGACCATGTACTATCTAGAAATAACACATGGGCAACCATGCTAGCAGTGGCTATGTTTCCATCTTAGAATTCTGGTGATATCAAGGATCTCTTGAGCTTTGCTGTCAGGGTTCTTTGACATCATCAGGACTCCTGATGGAAACACAGCCTGTTGTTCATAGCTGCTCATACATTATTCTGTGTTGTAGGGAATGCTTACATCTGTTCTGCCAGATATACCACTGAAAGCATTAAATGAGAACAATCAGAGTACAGCTATTCGATTTGCTCCAACCCCTGTATAGTCCCTTAAAAGCAAAACCTCATAGCTCAGATATACAAATAATGGTTCTGTCATCTTATTGCCACTAGATTCCAAAAGTCTGTTATAAAAGAACACTCAAAATATGAGCGTGAAATTGTTTCTGCCTGTTGTAATCATCCCTGTCTACTACAATACCAGTCCTGCAAGCTTTTGTGGTTGTGATTAGCCTTAATATTTAGTTTTCTGAATTGCAGCAAAATCATAATATGACCCACATTTTTGCATTCTGTGATCTGACATAGCAATAGAGACTTCTCTCAAAACCCTGTTGTACTGAAAATGAGCGGCTAAAATTTTATTATACATGTGTTTCTGAATTGGTTATCATTTGTCTGCAAGAGATGTCGTAGCAAATATTCAGGTAATGTGTCAGATTTCTTAACAACCTGCAGGTTCCGTGGTTCCCATAAAGATAATGAATGTGAACATCTAGTTTGCACCAGCAAGGACCAGAATTTACATTCCCTTTGGAGCAGTGGTTTAATATTGTACTTAAGAAACATACAGTTGAAGAAAACTATGTGGTTTGCCATTGATAACCCTCCGATATTATTGGCAGATATGCTGTATTTAATTTTTCCTGGGCTCAGCTGCTTCCTCATAAACCCAGGAGAAACAGCCTGAACAGTGTGACTTACAAACATATTGGCTGGGGGGACATATAAAAACAGGAATTAAACAAGTTTTAATCATGTATATACTCACTAGCGAATCCAGCCAAGTAATGAAGTAACACACACTATCCCTTTAGGGCAGCAAACAATCGCCTGTTTCAGCCTAATCAGAGCTTTAAAAGGAACATTTACATTAATTAGGAGAGTGCTACCCCTTTGGAAAAAAAATTCTAGATCTGGCCCTGTGCATATGCATTTCTTTTTCCCACTGGCCACTGTTCCATTTTGCTATTTTATTCTTCCCAATCTCAATTCGATCACTTGGTTTAATAGGGCTGTACACCCAAATTGCATTCAGATCCTTTAATGGAAGTCTGGAGTGGCCCATTACACTTACAAAATGGCTCAGTTCTTTTTTTAGTATATGTAAAGAGGAACATTTTAAATATGATTTTTTACATAAAACATGTTTAAATACATTTAAATAACAAAACATATAAAGCAGTCCCTGAGTTTTGAAATATAATTTTAAGTAGTCCCTGATTTTAATGCGATCTAACACCAGACAGTGTGGCGCTAGTAATTAATGCATGGTCAGGTGATATCTCCTGGCCAGTCTTGTGCTATCTAGCTGCCTTCTCCTCGTTCTTCCCGGACTGTGGGATTCTGTCCCTTGCTGTCTGCTGAGCCCTTTCCTGCTGTCTCGTCACTCTACATGACTTTTCCCCTCACTCTTGTAGCTGCCTGATTCTTGGCCCAAGTTGTTGTTCTCGCCACTCTACATTCTGTGCTCCTCCTTTGCCCTGCACCCAAACTGGTGTAGCTCTTCATTCCCTCCTCATTTGCAACCATTGCTTCCACCATAAACCCTATATATTGTGTATTGCACTCTGTAATTTTTTCCTCAGCACCTGAGCATCGTAGTGTGTCTACTTACACAGTGTCATTCGCCTTTATGCAATTGTTAATTTGTTATGCTTGTTATTGTTCATTTGCTCTATTTGTGTTATTTGCACTTCGCACCTCATTGTTCAGATTTTCCCCATTCCCAGGCCTCTTGTGAAAATGAGTCTTTCCTGGTAAAACTTTTGAAATAAATAAATAATGACGTTTTAGATTTGTTTCTACCATTTTATGACATAAAATTAAATTTTCAGATACTATTAGGTAGGATTGGTTCCTTCCATGGTCATATTCTCCCACATTTTACTAGCATCCAGTATTCCTTTTCAGCGCATCATGGTCCTTGGTATCTGTTCGTGTCACTACAGCTGCACTTATTTGTATCATCCTGCTTCTGTCATTTTAATTGGGTATTGGTGCTGCTCATAGAACCAGCTTCTGTTCACCATTTATTCTTTGCACTTGCAGCTTGCAATTGTACACTGTTTGCACTATATCATGGGAGTGCTTCCCGTCTGCTATTTTGATTTGTTGTTTCTGCTTTCCCAGGTCATAGAAACATAGAAACATAGAATTTGACGGCAGATAGGACCGCTTGGCCCACCCAGTCTGCCCATTTCTCACCTACTGGATAAGCTGCAGATCCTAGTTAACCAGCAGCCTACTTCTTCCTACCCCCACCCCCAGAATTGCCTTATGACTGTCCCATGCATGCTTGAATTCCACCACTGATTTTGACTCCACAACCTTCCTCCGAAGGCCATTCCATGCATCCACAACCTCTGTAGAAAAATACTTCCTTAAATTACCTCTGAGTCCCTCTCTATCTTCAAATTGTGCCCTCTTGTTCTTGCACACTCCTTTTTGAAAGATGCTACCCTCTTGGACTTTGTTGATTCCCTTGAGGTACTTGAAAGTTTCTATCATGTCCCCTCTCCTCCTTTCCTCGAGGCTATACATATTAAGCTCCTAAGTCTCTCTCATATGTCCTCCGGTGCAGACCCTGCACCATTTTAGTTGCCCTCCTCTGGACAGCTTCCATCCTGTCTATGTCTTTGCGGAGATTGGGTCTCCAGAACTGCACACAGTACTCAGATGGGATCTCACCAGCTGTCTGTACAGAGGGATAATAACTTCCTGTTTTCTACTGGTGATGCCTCTCCTATGCATCCCAGTATCCCCCAACCCCTCCTTGCTGCCTTCTCACATTGCTTGCCCACCTTTAGGTCATCTGATATGACTACCCCAGGTCCCTTTCCATTTTGTTGTTGTTAGTATCTCACCCCCATTGTGTACTCTTCCCTGGGTTTTTGTTTCCCAGGTGCATTACCTTGCACTTCTTAGCATTGAATCTAAGCTGCCATACATTTGACCATTCCTCTAACCTTGCCAAGTCCTTCTCATCCTTTCCACCCCACGCTGTGCATCAACTCTGTTGCAGAATCTTAGTGTCATCTGCAAAGAGACATACTTTCCTTCAGTCCTTCTGCAATGCACATAAAGACATTGAAGAGGACTGGTCCTAATACTGAACCTCATGTACTCCTGCCAGTAACCCTCCCTTTCTTCTGAGTGGACTCCATTTACTATTACTCTCTGTGTCCTATTCTCCAGCCAATTTTTACCCAGGCTGTCATCTTGGGACCCACTCCCAGGCTGGCTAACTTATATATTAATCTTTTGTGTGGGACTGTGTCAAATGCCTTGCTAAAGTCTAGGTAGGCCATGTCCACAGCCCCTCCCTGATCTACTACTTTGGTCACCCAGTCAAAGAAATCTATCAGATCGTCTGGCATGACCTTCCGCTGTGAATCCATGCTGCCTAGGGTCCTGTGCCCTTCTGGCCTCTAGATCTGCGACACACCTTAGCCTGGAAATGAGACCTGGCTAAGCATGCCTTCCCAGTTACCAATTTTCTAATAAATAAATATACGTGACACATTCAGGCTTAGATTTAGCTGGTCTTCCAGCGTTGCTGCTACAGAATTTGTTTCATATGTAAAACTCACATTTATAGCTGCAGAATCCATAAGGAAAAGCTATATAAAGTGACATAAAAATATTACGTATTGCTGTTAGTTATTCATTACTTTTTATACAATTGTAATAAGTAACTGTAACGTATTACACATTTTGAGAGTAACTAGTACCTGTCTGTAACTCTTTACTTTTTAAAAGTAACTTTTCCAACACTGCCCACATACTGCAGGATGCAAAATCAACCCAGTCTGCAGTAGGGATTGACTCTATGGTAGATCAAGGCCCCGTCGCCAACAGGCTAGCCAACCTTGACTCAACTCTAGAAACTTGACTGTGCTCTCACCCAGTCTACTCAAATGATGAGGTACAAATATACCAGTGACCTGGTCCTGATAATGTAAGTTGTTTGGTGGTCTTATACATGTAAAAATTGGATTATTTTTTTTAGTAAATTTATTTTATTCCTCCAGTCCCTGGCGGCAGTACTTCTTGTCGGATCTCCCAGCCCTGTCCCCGCTTGCAGCTCAGCCTCCAGCTGCCCTACTGGCTCCCCCATGGTTGGACAGCGGGATCCCTCACCCACCTCACACAATGATTCTGTGCTGAAGGTGTGTTGCTGCCAGTTGGGCGGGCGTCTGCGGGGACCGACTGCCATGGAACATGCCAGGACTTAATTTTTCCTCTGTTTTTGTTCCTCAAACTGAGAACATGCAGGGGCCCAAGAGCTAAGCATGCTCCCATATGCGTTCCTCAAGCGTCTGCCTCGGCTTACCTGTATAGCTCAGCACACCAGCTCCCAGCCTCCGCTTAGAGCCAGCAGTGCATCGAGTGCTGGTGTCCTCCTCCCCGGAGAAGGAGAGCAGTCCATTGGATGCTTGATCCTTCTCCTCCCCGCTGGACCCTCTGCGCTGCTGCACTTCTCCGAACACCAGTCACCAGGCAGTGAGTGTAAGCACCCAACGCCTCAGCCTCAGCCACCAGGCCAGTACAAAAATTAGATAATTAGTGTAAAAGTACAGAAAGCAACATAGAGAAAAAGCTTTTTACAGGGAGTGGGAGCAACCTGGTTCTGCCATGTCACCCAGTTTGATTCTGCTGCTGACCTAGTTCTGCCCAGTCCATAAAATTTAAATTTTTGGCCAGTTGGAACCTTTTGTAAGTTATTGGATTGTTACTAATTAGTGGAGTAGTAAATATGGACTAGAGAAATGTATGACCTCAGCAGACTCCATGGACGTTGAGTATTCTTCTGTCCTTACTTTCTATTAGAGATGTTTGGAATTGATCAATTTCAATCCATAGCCCTTGAAAAGATCAGCATCAGAATAGGGTTACAGCCCACCTGAACATCCCTGATCTTCCTCACGTTGCAGTCCAGTATGCCTGCACTGCATAATTTTACAGATTGAAAGATGCTCTGCTCTACACCACAAGACTCAAGAGACTGCATAAATGACACCAGCTGTAGTCTGGTGCATCATCAACTGCATCACATAATTTCAAGATATCACAGTATTCTGTGTCAGTGAGGTTATTGTAAAATCTTTCGTTTCCTGTTTGATTCTGAAGTGGGATTTCTCCGTTAAAAGGTCATTAAAGTGTGGGAGAATGTCCTCGTGAATATCCACATTTGTTGATTTGGTTGCATTTCTCTTCGTCTGCTGCTGGCTTCTCATAAGCATTTTAAGCCCACTTTCCATTTCATAAGACATACTAAGTGCACTTAACAAGACATGAAAGTACTTCAGGATCTGAGTACTTACTGTGATCATTGGCTGTTCAAATAGTCTTGACTCCGCTGTATTATACAGTTCATTTTTATTTCTTCAGTGTTGTTTGTACTTAACACGTCACAAATGGCTTGACATAATATCAGATTGATAATAACAACAGATAAAATAGCAAAGAGAACAAGTATGAATTATGTTGAAATAAGGCCCATCAGTTTATTTTGCAGAGGTGCCATCAGATGTTGGTGACACAGGTAGCAAATGAGCTGATGGTGCTGGAGGGCAGGGTTGGATGGGGGATCAAGTGTCCCAGGAGATACTTCTCACCCAACATGTTCTGGAGAGTCTGTACCTGACCACGACAGTCCTGTAGTCCTCACTGCCCTCTACCTGAACCCTGAGCTCCCTCCACTAGTAGGGATCCCTTACCCAGTCACTTGTGGGAACCAGTATCCAGCATGGGAGGAGAAGATGCTTGATGCTCTTGGCCAGCTCAACTGGAGGTGGGGTTCAGTAAGAGGGACATCATTTGCTGGGTGGCCCTGCTTGTTACTATATTTTCTCACCACCGCACCTTCCTGGGTAGAGTCTCAAACTTACAGTTCTCAGTCTTCCAAAGCCAGTCTTTTGCCAGCTATCACAGAACTGTAGGGCAGTAGTGGATAGGCTGCAACACAGGATGACTCAACTCCAGCCAAAAGCAGGGCATTCTTAGGATGTTCACTCCTTCGCTTGCTGAATTTGCAGGATGACAAGTGACTCCCAGTTGCTGTACTATTGTGCTGGCTAAAGAGTTCCACTCAGTTATATCAGTGGTCTGTACACCACTCTTGACTTCATATACTAGCAAAAAACCTTGAAATTTACATTTTGATTGATAAACAGCCAGTTCTCACAATAATCATTAAACAATCGATTTCATTCTCTGAAAAAGGGATAAAAGGTGAATATAGACCCCTCCCCCCACCACTACCATTAGGGTTGTCAGAATCCACTACACCTATGGGTTCTGGTTCTGGTATAGAACTTTGGAAATCGTTATAGGGTTCTAGCTTTCTTGAACTCAAATTCTTTTTGTGTACAAGACGAAGAGAAAGAACAAATAAAGGTACTGAGAGGAGGAAAAAAATAATGAAAGTCCTGCCTCTCAAGACTGCAATAATACTGCTTCACTGCACATGCAGAAAGAAGAAACGGATTATACCCTTTGAAATGCAAAAGCCAAGTGTCATAATTCCATGCATTTGGCACATCTGCATATGAACAGAACATTCCCATATTTTCATAAAACATTTCAGAATGTCATTCCTAATAATTAGTTTGCATTCCAGACTTGCATATCCTGTTTTTGAAATGTCTAAACACAAAATGCATTTTATTTAGTATTTAGAACCCTTGATACTTAGAACCCATGGGTGTTCTAGTTCTAAATGCAACTTGAACCCATGGGTTCTAAAAGAGTTCTAACATTTTACAAATAGTTCTGACAGCTAATTACCACCCAAGATGAAATCTTTTGGGCAGGCCTAGATTGAGGCCTGCCACACTTCACTGCCTATAAATAGTTCCAATGCCTAGCAGTATCACCTACTGTACTAGTTTGAGGTGCGAGCTTTACTTTCATGAGTAGAGCCAGATCTGGGTCTATCACATACATGCAATATGGTTACTAAAATAACGGGGAAGGGGTAAGGTGTATTAAAATGCACAGTTTAATTTTTTGCCCACCCTCTTTTCCGTAGCCAGCCCTATGGGTTGTGGGGTGTACAGCCCAGGATATGTTCTTAATCTGTTGCACTGTATGTCTTACAGATTCTGATGGTTAATTGTCTTAACTGCTATTGTTGAGATGTGTTGCAAATCTTTAATAAAAATGAATAGCAAAAAACAGTTGCTTTCAGCACCGTCATGAACTAGAGGTTGTAGTGCTGATAATGGCTGTTCTAATCTTGATCTTTCTGACAGCACTGCAATCTCCAATTGAATACCACAAAAAGAAATCGGCTTCGCTGCCAGTGCCTACCAGGATGCCCCATCTCAACAGCAGGCCTCAGTCCTCCTCATCATCAGGGCCTGACAAATTAGAAGGGCTGATGTCGGAACGCAGCTTTGCCACCCTTAACGATACCTACCTCCAACAGCAGCCCAGGGTATGACCATCATCATCTCGGAGATAAATATGAGCCAAGCAAGGTATGTGACTGTATATATGGGCATGCAGTGGCCAGACTCAGAATATATGATCATACAGTAAGAATACAAAGCTATAACAAGTTCTCAAAATCCATTTCTCTCACAAGTGCTACTAAAGGACATATTTCCACAGTGTGCTATAAAATGTAAAGCTTTTGATGTTGTTCTTCTTTTGAGATTTCACTGTTTCTGCTTGATATCACTGTGTTAAGTGCAGCAGAGGCCACTGTGATGTCATCAGGCATTGGGCAAGTTGCTGTCCCATTGGTTGAGTGTTTTCTCATGGCCTATCCAAAGTGCAAATTTATGCCAACCTGGTGGCACTGAGGGTTGAGGCTCTGGACACCACACCTCATGCTATGCGGCGACCTGGGTTGAGGAGCAGGCCTGGGCTGTCGAGGAGTCGGCCAGGGAGGGGCAGAGATGGAGCAGGATTGAGCAGCTGCAAGGCAGCTCTCCTCTCCCCTGGAGGGACCTTGTTGCCCTGCAGGACAGCTGCCCCAGGTGGAGGCCTGAGGATAGTGCAGGTGGGTGGGCAGCAAGCATAGGGAGGGTGCTGTGGAACCACGGTGTGTGTGTGCCTCCACACATGTACATGCAGCCGTGGCCAGGGTGGGAGAAAATGGAGCTGGTGGGTTTCATGATGGCCTGGTGACATTCCTGGTGATGGGGATGCATGCCAGGGCGGATGCGATCAGACAGAGCCCCTGCCCACCAGTTCCCCAAAAAAGGGGCCGAAAAATGTAGATAAAAAGTGCAAATTTATTTATTAATCATTTATTTAAGACCATTAAACAAAGAGAGAGATAACATTTATTTATTTGCTTATTTGTTTGTTCGAGTGTGTGTTTTTGCTAACTGGGTAGGCCTGCTGGAACTAAAACCCCCATTTTCAGGGGTAACCCAGAATTACTTACCCAATGAGGTACATAAGATTGGTCATGTTGAGTGAAGCTGCCTAGTACGACAATTTGATACAGGCATGGTTACATAAAAAGACAAGGTGTAACAAACTGATAATACTGCCCTAGAGAACAACTTCAAACAAGTTAGTTACAGAACATGGGACATGGTGGGGGCTGTTCAGCGTGCTTTGGTACAAGTGGGTCTGCAGCTGCAATCAGCTAACAAAGATGCTCTTTGAGGGCTGATTTGAAGATCCCTTTTTTTTTTTTTTTGTAACCAGGTAAGGCCCACTAGACACAAGTATCTGTTTTCAGGGGTGACCCTGGAGCACTAGGGAGGTTAAGTGACTTGCTCAGAGTCCCACAGTATGCAAGTGGAGCTCGTGAGATTCAAACACAGGTCTGCGGAATGTATCAAGCTCATTCACGGCTCATTACTCTAACCTTTAGGCTTTACTGCCGCCTTCCCAATGCAGCAGCAGGGGGATGGGAATTCTGCAGAGTACTGGGCAGGTAAGCAAGGATCTCTGTCCTCCACTAGTTTTCATGTGTGGAATTGAGACAGTATGTAGGATGAGGACCTCAAGTTCCTGGAGGAGGAGCCTGGTTAGGGCAGAGGCCAGGCAGTGCAGACAGTGGATGTTGAGAAGTCTGTAAGTTATACAGCGAGTGCTTATTGCATCTGACAATCAAGCACAGGCCATTTTAGTTCCTTTAGGACCCTGCAGTGATGGTCCCTATTATGAGCAACAAGGACAAAGCAAACAATTCTGTTGTACAACACCCTGAGTCTGGCCATTTCAGTTTCCCTCACAGAGAGGACAGTGGCTGCCCTCTAGATAATGGTGGGAGTAGAATACTATTAGCAGTGGCCAATCAGGTGTCTCTGGTAAGGCAGGCTCTCAATGTGGAGAATCCCCAACTTCTGATTGGTTGCTTTTGTGACAGCATCTGTGTGTGATCTGTATGACAGTGTGAAGTCCAGGTATAATCCTAGGTACTTAAAGGTTGCAACAGCTTCCAGGGAGTCCCAGTGGAGGTGGCAGTTCTGACATAGTTTAACTAGTTTGGCATTTTTAAGGAGGACCTGAGCAGCATGGTCATGGTTTTTTTCTTGCTGTTTAACACAGAATAGGTACTAATTCCGACACCCATGTTCGACATCGAAAATCCGTCACCTAAATCCCCGACCGTTAATGCCTGACATGTTGATTGGCAATTATAAAATCCCGACAGTTTTAATTTCTGCTGCCTCAACATAATATACTGAGCACAGAGGAACATTGCAGTTGACTTACCAGAAGTATTTACCACAAATGCTGCTCAGTGTAGGCATCTTTTGTATTGCACACCTGCCGGAGCCTTCTGAATGCAAGCCCACGGATCTCTGGTGACCAAGCAACACAGTCCAGCCCCAGTGTTTGGTTCCCCACCAGCGCCCCACGGATCTTAATGTCCCCAATGTGAGAGCATTTCAATAAGTGCATTCTTTAGAGTCAACCGATATTTAAAATAAATGTTTGGAGAGAAGACCCAATGTGAATTCCACAGGAAACATAAAACTTTTATTTTAGAAACATATAATTACGGTATTATGAAAGCAGATTCAGTATATTGCTTTTCAAAATGATGTTTTGCTTAGAACTGGTTTCGAGTATTCCATATGAGTCGTGTGAGAAAAAAAATAATAAAGTGTGATTTCGATCAGTGTGTCAAACCTCAACAATCTCCCTAGGTCCACAATGAATAATATACTGGCTGCAAGGTACTTTCAAGAAGGTTTTATTGTTTCCAAAAGATGCAGACAGGCTATTAGTAATGCATCCTTGCCATACGTGTACCCAGTGGTAATGTATGTATAAAATAGTGCCTTAAATAGGTTGGCAAAATTATAATGCACGCCTATTAATGGATATACTATCTCATGATCTGAACCAGGCTGAATGCCATCTGGAATACAAACGACTTAACATCTACATATAGATATGTAGAGACACACACACACTTACTGAATTTGTAAGAATGCTGATTTATGGGTTTGGCGTTATGCCTTCTGAAACCTATTGTCTGTAATTCTTCCAAAATGGCAGTTCATCACTTCTATAAGTATTAAAAAAGAACAAGTCAAGGTCCCCGTCCCTGCAGAAAGCAAAAGAATAGTCAGATTTGGATTATTTTTCCAAGTGAAAGTGCAACCAGTTCTGTTTATTTGTGCAGAATTTTGCTGCTTCAAGAATTTCAGAAACATTGTGCTAATTTTAAAAGTGAATAGGTTATTCATTGTGTATCCATATATGAAGTTCTATTGTTCAAAATGGATGTAACACGTGGAAGTAACTAGGATATTCAAATATGAAAATATTACTAGGTTGTTTTGAACTTTCATCCGAAGACATCTGAAACAGATTCGAGGACTTAATAGGTGTGCTTCTTTGTTTCCAATCTTTCGATTAAGAAAACATTTACATGGTGAATACAGTGTTTATATGCATCACCTTTTGTGTTTCTAAGATCCCTTTTGTTACTGTAGAATTGTTTCCTGTCAGATTGTCTTGTACGCCTGTATCAGGCAGATTTATGCAGAACACATACTTAAAGACACACTTGATTACTGTACATACAGTTGTTAACATATTGCACAATCCATAATTCAGATTTTAAAATCCTCAATTCATAAAACTGACGTTTCATAATCCCCTAAAATTATGCAAAGAAAAGGTATATTGTTTTATGAGAGTATGCTGATTGTCACAAAACTCAAAGTGGTTGCCTACAGCAAGCAGTACATAAGTCGGGATTCGTAATTCGGTCAATCGACATATCGAAGCACTTAACGAGTCAGGATTTAGGTGACAGGATTTTCAATGTCGGGAACATGGGTGTCAGGGAATTAGTACGGATCCCGCTTAACACAAGGTGATTCTGTGTAAACCAGTCTTGCAGTTTCAGGAAGTCCTTATGCAGGACGTTATTGATAGTACGGACATTGTCTGTGCTTTGGTAATGCACTGTATTGTCAGCATAGAGTAAGGCTTTAGTGCTGCCACAGTTGTTGGGAAGATCATTAACAAAGAGGAAGAACAGGAGGGACCAAGGATGGAACCTGAAGTACACCTTGGGTGATGCTTCTGGGACAGGCGAGGACGTTTTTATCTTTACTCATTGTGTCCTGTTATAGAGGTGGCTTCTTAGCTAGGATAGGAAGTGGTTGTCAAAGTCTAGGTTTGGAGTTTGTACAGTAGAAGTGAGTGATTTACCAGATCAAATTCTTTTGTAAGATCAACAAGGATGGTGCCTGTGAGTTGACCTGAATCAGTAGCACAGGTAATGTCATTGGTAAAAGTGATTAGGGCCATGTCAGTACTGTGGTGTTTAAGAGAACCATATTAAGCAGTGGAGGGCAGACCATGGTTCTCAGTGTATCTACCATTTGGAAGTATGGCAGCGTTTCTTGGATCTTGCCAAAAGTGCTTACTATTGATATAGATCTGTAGTTTTCAACCAGGCTTTCCAGTCCACTTATGTGGATGGGAGTTACAAGGACCATCCTTCATTGTTCTGATGTGATGGCTTGAGTGAAAACATATTTTAGAGGGCCTGGAGCTGGGCCGCAATAATGGGTGCAGCAATTTTAAGAAGCTTTGGGTCAAGACCATCAAACCATGCTGAGATCTCAAGTCTTATTTTGTATGTTGAAGCAAGACTTTCTTGTGGGTAACTGGCTTTATATGGAACTCTGGAATTTACGGGGAGGAGGGAGGGCTTGACAGTTGCAGGTGGGGACAGGCTGGACTTTGAGTGTGGGGCTTATACTTATGCATAATACATTGTTTATTGCTGCGACCTAGAGAAGGAGATACATTGAGGAAATTAATCAAAATATACAGTATATTGCAATCATACAATACCGTTATAAACAAGTGAGCTAAAATATACAAGTGCAATTAACGGGAACAGTCCTCACCAAGGACCACCACACTCAAGTGTGGGACTGGTCCCAGTGTGCACTTTGTATGAAAAAAACATTTTGGTTTCCTTAGTGTTTATTGTAGTGTAGTAGATTATATCAGACACATTATGCTTAGTTGTAGGCTGATATTTCCTATTGCTATAAATCCCAGAATCCCTTGCAGATGACATCAGAACAGTATGCAGCAGTGAGAAGATTCAGTACTGCAATGCATGTTAGAGTTTATATAAGCTCTGCTCTTTTGTTTGCTGGTCCCACTATCCTCCATTGGCTGTATACAGTCACAGAGGAGCTGTACATAGGCCCTGGAGAAAAGCAGTCCCAGAAAACACATAACATAACATTCACTGCACATTACTGAATCTCCCACTGCTGCCTATCTGTTTTGACGTCAGCTGCTGGGGATTTGTAGTAAAAGATGTTAGCCTATAACCAAGCAAAATTAGACTGACATAATCTACTATACTGTACTACAGTAAACAGTAAGACAGCTAAAATATTTTGTCCACAAAGTGTACATTGGGAGCAGCCCCACCCTTAATGAGTGTTCACAGTGAGCAAGTAGCTCTAGACATGGGGGCATCAGGTCAGCCAGTGCATGTTGAAACCATGAAGAGAAGCGGGCTCTAACTCACTCTCCCTCTGCAGACCAAAGGCATGCCGTGCTCAACACAGATATGTGAAACAGAAAGCGGCACTCAGAATCCCTCCCAAAGGGCAAGGAGGGCAAATATCAGCACCACATTTAAAGAGCTGCTGATGCCTCAAAGAAAAATTTGAAAACGTGATACTGAGGTACAATTCAGCTTGTATTCCATTTATATTCTTTGTATTTCTCCTTCTCAATTATTTATTATTCAGGAAATGTGCATGAATACATGATCTTTACCTCGTAGAGTTCCTTAGAGTTCATCTGCCCCTAACACTCCCTACTTCAAGTCATAATCCTGTGTTGTGACATCACAGTCTGTTGCCATGGGGGTAATTGTGATGTCACAAGGAGTGCATTATGGCCTCAGGTGGGGAGAAAACAACAGGAATAGATGAACTCTACAGGAGAAAAGATCATGTTTTCATGCAAATGACACCGATAATAAATAATGGGGAGGAGGAATAGAGAACTAATGTGAAATACAAGCTGCTCTGTGTCTAAATATTATGTTTTGTTACAAATGTTCTACTGAAGGCATCAGCTGCTCTTTAAGCAATGCACTACTCACTTTATTAAAGCAGCTATACTCTGAGCAGACGTACATCCCAGTGCTTCCACCCAAGGAAGACTAAGAGTTGGTTGAAACTCTGGAGACAAGCCATGGTCTGATCTGAGTATTGCTGCCTAAATCAGAACTACAGTCAACATTTACAAAATATATGTTCATGCAGTGCATTTTGATTTGTTTGTGTGCAGTCTTGGTGAATCCTTTCCTTTGTTTTCTGGTAGGATTTTTTTGTAAATTTCCATGCTTGTTTTATCGCCCTTGGTGGTCTCTATGATTTCTTCATTTACTACATTTGTTTTAACACAATGCCTCTTGCCCCATGTGTCAGTCATGCATTAGAGACCATTGATGACTTTTGCCCTGTCTACCGCTGAACTGGGCCTGCTATTCCAGTCTCAACTAAATAACTCTCTCTAATCCAGTCTTTTTGTTTTCCAGGTGTGTGTCTAGGGCTAGCCAGTAAAAGGGAATGTTTATAAAGCTAGTATTTGCATCAGTCCACACACAGCCATAAAAAGCACACAGACCACCTCAGGTCATCAATGCTATAATTAATGAAGACTCTACTTTTTTCCTTAAAGAATATGCAACTCAATTATCCTTCAGATGTTTTCCAAACTTTAAATGAAGCCTTTATTAGTTCTGATTGGATAAGGATAGACACTTACCAGTACAGTTCTGCTTCTGTAAACTGGACAGCAAACCAACAATCAGTCAATGGTCTCAAAGGTATCACCGTCACATAGGACAGGAGGAAGTGTGGGAAAAGGAAAGGTTAATAAAAGAAGCAAGCGTGTAGATCCTCAGGAGCCATTACATAAGTAGCAAGTTTGGAAAAAAATCTTAACAAATGAAGGAAAGGACACATTAGGTCTACACACACAATCAAGATGTTCTGCACAACTGTGGATTTTGGCTGTGCTTCTCTTTAAAGAAGTGAGAGGGATTCTGAGTGCAGCTCTTCCGTTTCATATGCAGGTGTGCTTAAGTGAAGCAGCAGCAAATTCTTTAACTCTTGGGGATTGTATAAGGTAGTTGACAGCAGTTGGGAAACTATACAAAGACATAATGGCATGCTTGTGCCCAATCCAATGTGGCAATAACATGCTTATTTTCATTTTGCCACAAGCAAGAATAGCACATTCATTTTATGTTTCAGCTTGCATATGTCGTTAGGATGGTACCTGTTTTTGTTTTAAATCATGATCACTGATAACCTCTCCTGCTTTAAATGCCAGGAGTCCAACATTGGCAGCAGAGTACGTGTGTGTGTGTGCCTTGCAATCTTATATGGATCCTAATCCGTTTATAGTAATTCCTCACAGTAATAAAGTTGCTGGGAGCCATACAAATACTTATTGCCGCCCAATGGAGGAGCAGTAGCACTACTTCATGCTACATCGGCAATCGGAGTTCAGGAAAGGACTTGGGCTACTCGAGGGCTGGTGGGGTGGGAACGTTGTGCATTCCTTGAGTGGCTCTCCTCCTGGGGAGGGAGGTTGGCATGTCCCGCTGGTTGGCTGCCACCTGAGAAATCTGAGTGGGAACACATGCAGGGATAGGATCCCACTTCCCAATGCTGCCGCATCTCTGCAGAGAGGGTGCATGAACATTGCATTATTGCAAGTGTGTGGCCACACGGGAGAAACTGAGGCAAACCTCCAGCCGCAGCTGGATGTGTCTCTGCCCTCCCAGGCCCTGCACTGATGACTGGTCTCCTCCAATGGATCCAGTGGCAAAGGACACCCTGCATGCAGGTAAGACCCAGAGATGTCGGGTGATGAGGCTAGGGGTACTGGTCCAGATGGGGCAGGTTGGCTAACAGGTGCAAATAGCCAGGACTGCAAAAAAAAGGAGTTTATTATACTGAAGTGCTTATTGTAGCGGTCAGTGTTGTCTTACAGGAAGACTATTTGTTCTAAACAAGAATTTGCTAATAGAGTTTGTTTTAGCAAGGGGAACTCTATACATCACCATAAGTAAGCAATAACTCATGACAGGGAGTGCAACTATGCTGTCATTATCATAACCGCAATCCCCAGGTAGGGTGCATCTTGTACATACAACCACTTCAGAGATGTGGTAAGTACAGCACACCCACATAGACTGGAGTATGTTATCCCACTTTTAAAATGTTAAAAAGCCCTGAAGGTACCAAAAAAAAAAAGTCACCATAACCGACCTGTGTGCTTTTTCTATATTGATTGCACAGCCATGTAACTGGATTTCATCAGGTACAGTGCAGGATTTCTCTTGCCCATTTTAGTCCTTTTACTTGTAGTGATCAGTGGCGCACCTGGTCCGCCTACTGTTGTCATGCTATCTCACAGTTCTTTAAACATAGGCTCAGGTCACCAGCAACAAAATGTTACAGCTGTCATCAGCAGAAAACCATCACACAATATTCTAAAAGATTGTGCTTTCAGTTCATTCTTGGCATTAACGCCAATGTTGTCATTCATGGTCAATGTTAAGCTCTTCCCTATCATTTGGTTCCTGCTACCAATGCTGGAGCCCATTACAAATGAGAGAGGGCAGCCTGGAGTAGTGAACCTGTGGAGTGTTTTCCTAGTGTCAAGGTTGACTGGCAGTACCGATAGACCCATCCCAGCCTTGGCCGCCTCTCTTGACACTGACTTCGTGGTGTGTCCCACGGTGTCTGCTTAGCCTTGCCTTCTGTGCCACAGAGACCAATTCAGATGGAGCCTCCACCTCCACAGCTGGTGTAGGGCAGTCTGACCAAGGACTCAACGACTGAGTCTGGACTCCCTCATCTCTTGTCAGTGGTGTTTGCCCTGTCAGAGAGGGTCATCCACACCCTATGTCAGCAGTCGACACTCCTATATCCAGACCCGGACTCTGATTCATCAACTGTCCCATCGACTTCATGTCATAGGGACAGTAGTTAACTAATAGACTGGCCCTCCAGGGTACCAGTCATCCTTCAACATAATAGGAAGGCATTCAAGGAACAACAATAGCAGGAGTTGTGATGCATATTAATTTATTACAGCAGGCAGGATACTGACTAGCAGCCTCAACACTTCGACCAGAAGGTCTTCGTCAAGGGCACCCCTTTAGTCATGGGCCACCCACAGCTGCTGCTTGGCCACTGTCAGCCCCAGATCACAGACCTACCATAGATCCTACTGACTCTCTTTGGCAAGCAGGTTAGAGAAGCTGGAGAGTTTCTTGAAGAGCTTATGGCTGTAACCATAATGGTGAAAATGAAACAAAGTGTTTCTCTTTATATATATATATATAAAAAAAAGCTGTTTAAAATCCACCTCCACTCACTGAGTAGTATACCACCCTCCCACCACCCATACCCTTTCAAGTAAGTTCCCCACCCTACCCACCCATAATCCCTGCTATACAGCTATGACATTAATCTTAAGGGACCCCTTCTCCCATGAGGCACGTCATAACACCCTCCCATCCCATCTCCCTCAACATTCAAGTGAAAAGTCAGCATAACCCCACTCTACCAACCCTCTAGTACCCAACCTTCCTCTCTCTCGCCCCTTGAGCCCCAAAAGTAGTCAAACCATTCCAGCAATAAAATGAATGAATAATGACGTACTCACCTATAGTAACATCTAACTGGCTGATTACCAGGGATGGAATTGTAGTTTTAAACAGTTTTTTTTACTGAGTGAAGTTGGAGGCTGAAGTTGGGAACTTCACTTCTATGCATGCTGCAAAGTTACTGACTTCTTGCCAGCGTAGACATCAAAGTTAAATTTTACAGCAGGCCTACTCTCAGCGTTCTCTTTACGTGGGCTATATAATCCAGTCTGTCCAGTCTCTTTAAAGCAACAGTATTTTGTCAGTCACCATGCAGTTTGTTTGTTTTTCCAGGAATAATATATTTTAACAAAAAAAAATATGTATCAATTTATGCTTTCTTTGCATGCATTCCTGAACAGAGACATGGGATTCTGACATGTTAAAGCTGCCCGCTCCTGTGTCATACCCTCCATGAAAAATTAAATATATTGGTGTGGTACTTTGCTGTTTACCAACAAAACGTGTGGTAACATGATCCTAATACATCCTCAGTATGAATCTAGTATGCATATTCAAAAGATACCTATAACAGAAGAGATTTTTTTAGTTGTAAGAGGAGGTCATCTAAAATAACGTGAGTCTTAAATTACAACATTTTTATTTATTTAGTTTTGTTGACTGGGAAGGAGGACTAGACAGTTTTTGCCTATTTACAGCCTTGTCCCAGGGATACAGATGGATACCAACTGAAATTGAACCAGATTTTAAGCTGTTGGTGGTATTTTAGTGAATGGGGAAATTTGGCCAGGACACCAGGAAAAATTCCCTGCTCTTTTCGAGAAGTGCCATGAGGTTTTAACATCCACCTGAACTACCGCCAGAACAGGCAGCTGGGACCTCGGTTTAACTTCATCCAAAAGATGGCACCTCAGGAGTGCAACACCCCAGCCATGCTGCACTACAGTGTCAGTATTAGGATTTAACCCAAGTGCCTGGAGTGGGATAGAACCCACAGCCTTCTGATCTTCTGGCCTCAGAGTCTTGGTTATAGAAGTTGTTTTAAAAATGTCCAAGTGACTTTAATTACACTGATGAATCTATCAGTGTCAGATATATTTTGCAAAAACCCTGTATGATTAAATTTGTCGCCAACTAACAAGTACTGCTTCTTTAAACAGTTCTGTTGGTCAGTTTCTTTGTCAGATGACTTTGACATGCACTTTTACATTTCGCAGCGAATCCTCTTGTTGCTAACATCTTGACATTTAAATGTTATCTTTTACAGAATGACATGGCAGGGTGCAATGGGACATCTTCCATGATGGTGACCCAGGACTTTTATGCAATGAAAGAGAATGAGATAAGCGTGAATCAGGGTGAGGTGGTTCAGGTCCTCGCTGTCAACCAGCAGAACATGTTCCTGTATCGCTCAGCTAATGATCGTCTCTGCTGGCAGAAGGTGGATTCCAGGGTACACCCTGAGCCCCATCACTAAAACCATTACAGACAATAGTGATGCAAGCATCAAGTAAGTGCCATGTTGCTGGCTGCCCTGGGAGCAATTAATGGATTTTAGAGAGAAAAAAGAAGTGGTGAGTTTCCCTGCTGACATTACCCACAAGGCCATGGAACAAACTCTGAATGCTGGATCCACAGCATGGGGCGGCCATGTTGGACAGCCACGTTTTTTGTTTATCCTTGTACAAATGACTTTTCGACAGTAAAAGCATGATTTACGTTAACCTTTTCTTATGCCAACATGGAACTGACAGGACTGAACATTTCTTTCTGTTGTGTTAAGTTACTAATATATTTTGGTTTGATACACATTTTGCAAACAAAGGCCTATTACTGGAGTGAGGCCTACTTCTCCACAAGGAGAGATTTCATGTTGTTGTCTATGGCAATTCCTTTGTACAGCTTGTAATTTTTTTTTCTTTTTTTCTGTTTTAAAGATATGTTGGCAGTACTGTAATATATTTTTGTTTGTTCGCGAGACCCTTTCAGTACATTCCTGTATAAAGTATTTTGCACTATTTAAAAACTCATATTGATGAAGTCAGGTTGTGCAATATAATGATAGTCTAATGTTCACCATTGTACTTGTAATGTAACTAATTTTAAATGTACTATTTTAAATATAAATAAATTTTCACCATGAGCATGTTTCAAAGAGAAAAAAATATCAGAGCTGCTTTTATTTACTTAAGACTGAAAAGGCTAACTACAGCCTTTGGGATGAATGCACTCACCGTTTAGTTCATATTCATCTCCTCCAATTAAAATAAAGAACAAGCATTTACAATGGAGACTCAAGATCCTAAGTTAAAAGCTTTTAATTTTCTGGATATCTGTTTTATAAATCCCTTGCTAGGGTACATTCAGATAAACTATGGTACAAGCATAATGTCTCCTTCCCAGAACTCTGGAATTGTATTATTTCTTTAGACGGTGTTATAAACAGAACACCAGATGGTGATCCATGTACAACAAAGCTACATTTTCATCGAGGGTCTCTGATGACATTATAGACCCACAGCTGACATGTTATTACCAATTTGTTTTTTAAATACATGTTTACACAGTAATGTTTGTTGATTTGATTTAGACAGTCCCCAATCTAAGTAAATGTGCCATTTTTAAATAAAAAATACTCCTTACACAGCAGCTGAAAACCTAGCTTCCTGAACCTTCAGATAAAACTGTTTTGTGTTTAAATGTTTGAATGTTACTTTATTTTTTTTACTTACTCAATTTATTCCACCTGATAGTGCTTACTACAGGTCATATCCTCAGCTGACTTCCCACCAAAGACTCTACTCTGGGACTGGAGTCTCTCTGATACAGGCACTGATCCCAGACAAAGTCATAAAACCTCAGCTTCCCCTGAGGCGGGTCCCTTCATTCAAACCAAGCATGCATGCTGAATGCTTGAAGGCGAAACAGGATCATAATGGCGGTCAGTTGTCAGAGGAGGAACAGCCGTCACATGCTGTGAGAGCAAGGGCAGCCATAAGCCATGCCCAGATAGACCCCTAACCCAAATCCTCGGAAAGAAAAACACATGACCACTGGCATAGGTTATGGTAGAAAAGGCCAAAATTTTTATTTCGACATGATTGTCAATGCTCAAACATTCACACCACAAATCAAAATTGGTTACAATATACAGCTTAATAAATACATCACAACAACATTCCTCACGCAAAATATTGTACAGTATTCCCCTGGGCAGCAGACAACCTTGGCTACAAATACACATCCATGAATTAGACCAGCCTGTGGCCAAAGAAGACCAGGCAAACCCCACTGGGTCAGCCAGCTTCTCTGACAGACTGCTCCCATGGACCTGCATCGCTAGGGTTACAGCCAAGACGTTGAGCCTTCACTGGGCCAACAGCCCGACCATCGCCCCTGCAGTAGCAGGCTCCACCCAATACTATGCAAATGTCTCTTCTGGAATGTGCCCTCACCAGGCCACCCCTAATCACATCTTTTCTCAAATCCAGTATAATTTTTCAGCCTATAATCACTAGTCATCTGCCCCAGCGGCCTGAGCTGCCTGGAAACCCTGTCCGTCCGCAACCCGTTTGCTCTGGGGAGAGGATGGGTTTTCAGTGTTCCTCACTGCTGTCTGGACAGAAGAAGAAGATCCTCTGCCGTCCAGACCTTATGATCCTGGCCTCAGCCCCTCCCAGCTGCAGGCTATTCCTAGCCTACACCTCTGGGGCAGAGGCTATTGGTCACCACCCTCCTGCTCCTTGGACTTGGGAAGGTGGTGACCAGGATTAGCTTATGGCCACTGGACAATTACCTCCCAGAAATTCCAGGAGGGGCCCTACCCAGATAGACCCCTGACCCAAATCCCAGAAAGAAAACACATGACCACTGGCATAGGTTATGGCAGAAAAGGCTGACATTTTTATTTTGACATGATTGTCAACGCCAAACATTCACATCACAAATCAAAATTGGTTACAATATACAGCTTAATAAGTACATCACAATAACATTCCTCATGCAAAATATTGTACAGTATTCCCCTGGGGCAGCAGGCGAACTTGGCTATGAATACATCAATGAATCAAGCCAGCCTATGGCCAAGAAGACCAGCAAACCCCACTGGGTCAGCCAGCTTCCTGACAGACTGCTCCCATTGACCTGTACTGCTAGGCCACAGCCAAGCCATTGAGCCCTCATCAGCGTCAACAGCCCAACCATCGCCCCCACAATAGCAGGCTCCACCCAATACTGTGCGAATGTCTCTTCTGGAATGTGCCCTCACCGGCCACCCCAATCACATCTCTTTCTCAAATCCAGTATAATTTTTTAGCCTACGATCACTAGTCGTCCGCCACAAGATCCGTAAATTCATTTATGAATCTCCCATCAAATGCCCCAGGAGGATACTGTACCCAAACTTGCAAAACCATTTGAATATTCAGGTTGGGAATTGCCTGACCTATGCCTGACAAATGCCCCCAATAAGCCCAAAATAACTCCCTACCCTGGAGCTATTCCCTGATGTCATATGGCTTGTATGTCCTTTTGAAGCAAGATTATGACACCCCTGTTCACCTCCTCTGCACTTTCCATCGCGGCCTGGCTGCCTAACCCTTCTTCCATTCCTGCAGAGGCGCTATCCTAGGCCATGCAAGTCAGAGGTGTCCGCATCTGCCTCCGTATCCACCCCAACTCCATCATTATTCCTCACAGTACGCCTATCCATGACAGGCTTCCCAGGTCATTTTCTCCTCGATACCTCACCAAACCCTGTGGTGGAAACCTAAGTAACCAAGTAACTCCAACTTTTTTTGCCCCAGGGTGAATACTTACATCAACAGACTTAACTGGATAAAGTTGTTGACTCGTCCTGACACCAGACTGCTGCAGCCTGATGCCTGCTTCTCCCCTCGTCTGGGATGGTTTGTCTGGTAGCACCGTGTAGCCAAACCTCAGTCGCCTGACCAGCTGTTCCGACATGGGCGTTCAATATTGGCCGCTGTCCCTTCTGTTACTTATGACCAATCTGTAACACAGTAAGGCACGTTGGTATATATATGATCCCCTCAAGACCAATGTTTTTTGTCCCTGTAACCTGCATAGTCACAACCTTCACTCGCCACTGGACGATTATGGTACTGGCCCTTGATTGGCCAGGCACGTGCGGTCATTTGATCCTTTCCTGTTTCCTAAGGAAATGGGGGACATACTGGTTGCATCTTTAAGGCAATCTGCTTGTCTATATCTGTGAGTCATTATTAATGTCGATATGTGATTGGGATTGCGTTCTCTGTAAGACCAGCCCCTGCATTACAGCCCCTATGGAGGAGCACTTCGATGGGGTTGGACTTGTGCCCATTTTCCACCTGCTTATGCCGCATTGAGAGCAGCGCCTGCTGTCTCCCCTACTGACATCTATAGTTGACCCATGCAGTTTTGAGGATGGAGTATAAACTGCAGGCCCTGTGCCAGCTGGTGGCAGTGTATCGAAACCATTATACTAAGAGGGCTGGGGTAGCAATCTGCCCCATTCCATGCGTGATTTTCCCACCTAGTGAATGCAGACTGGGGTAGCGATCTGCCCCAAACTGTGGTGCATTCCTACTGCCTGCATGTGCCAGTTGGGGAACTTGTAGGTTGAGGGGTGAGGAAGTGATCCCTAGGTGGACTGCAAAGTCCTGTCACCTTACCTGTGACCCAGCTGCCTGTGCTGGTTGAGGAAATTATAGGTTGGGGAAAGGAAATGATCCTTTGGTAGACTGCACGTCCTGTCAACTTATCAGTGGCCCTGCTGGTCTGACCAGCTTGGTTATAAACCTCTACATGGTGGCCAGACTGTCCTTGTACTGAGCCGCCAAGGTAGCCTGCATTCCACAATCTGCAGGTCAAAATGGCCCCAAGCTGTGACCCATTTGGTGGGGGGGTACCTCCTTATCCTATAGAGGGTGAGCAGCGGACTCTGAACTCTGCCTACATGCCTGGGGTACCCAACAGCCCTTAGCCCCTGTGTTCATTACCCTATTTCCTGTGGAAAATGGGGTGAGGGCAGAACCTAGATCAGGAAGAAAACCCAACCCAGCTCCATGTGCCCAAGTATGTGGACCTACCAACCTGCTGTGATTTGTACCTCAGCAGCCGATTGGGTCACCCTCCATCCCAAAATCATTGGTCAGGCATGTTGGACCCAGAAAACATGGCCCTATGCTGACATCTGTAATGCTTACTAACATGCCATGTGGTGGAACGCCCTCTGACTATTGTACCTTCTTACCAGGGGCGTGTAACCAGCGCTTGTCTGTAGCTTCTGAATCCACCTGTGTGCAATAACCCAGGCACAAAGAAGGCTCCCCACCTTTGTGTGCATGCTTGGTGAATACCTGGGTATATCAACCCCGTTAAGGTCTGCTGCACCGCATGTGCAGATGTGTCACCAGCCCCCACCTTAAAAGGCTGTATCACCAGCGTATACCATATATGTATACCCAAAGTGTATATATAGGACCCAACCACCCCCTGTTACCAGCTAAAGTGGTTAAGATTGGCACCTTAGGCACAACCGAGAGTGCTACGAAGGCTATACCTGTATCTTCCTAAAGCTGTGCCACATCATTAGCCATGTTGGATATTATGTAGGCTAAGAGTGCTGTTTCTTCGCTGCATGGTCGCCTGATGTTTACTCTACTGTCATTCCGCTATGATCTTTGTCTGTGTCTCTGAACCTAACTCCATGCTGCCCCGACCACCAGGGACCAGCTGTTCCTAGTGGGCTTCCGTGAGAGTAATATTCTGTCCTAATTTGTCTCATCCCATGCTTTTACCCTTTCACCCCACCGTGTGGGAGCAGGCAAATCTTGTGTTAGCCGAAGGTAGGGTGTGCCTTGGTCCTTGAACTGTAACCTGCTTCCGCCCAAAGATGATCTTTCAGGGAATGCCTGCTGCGGTGCAGCCATCTTCTCTGACAGGTTCAGTGATTCCGGGTACTCCTCACCTGCTGTCAAACTGACTTCGGTTTAAAGAGTTTTTTTTACTTGTGTGTGCTATTGTTGAAGGCGAAAGGAGGCAGGGAGCTGAGGCGGATCCCCGGCCTCCTTAGAATCGAGTGCACCTCTTACCTGTTGGCTTATTTTTATATATATATATATATATATATATATATATATATGTATTTTCTTAAGGACCACAGGCCCTCTCACCAGCCAGCCCAGTAAAGAACCCCAGAGGCTCCGTAGGTATAATGACCATAGTAGTCCGCCATAGTCACTGGAGATTGTGTGAGTTAGAATTCTCTGGCAAAGCACATTTTGTGGCACCCTGCCATGCGCTGCGGTGTAAATCTAGTCTAAGAAAGGAGCAAACTGGCTAGACCTCCCCAGCGACATAGAGGGTATATCGTCGACCAACTCATGAATGGCTTGCACCCCTTCCGGTACCTGTACTCCTGCTATAGTTAATGCCCGAGATTGTGCATATGGCTTTCTCAGGACACTGATGCAAAGCGATAGCAAAATTTGATGCCTGTGAACCACCTGCTCCTGGCAACCGTGAATCGGGGAGCTGCCTAGTATAATAAGCGATAGTGTGCCTTAATGCCGTAAGAGTACCTACAGAAAAGGCTGCCTGTGACTGCTGACTCTGAAGACCCAGCCAGTGACAGCGGAGTATGCAACAGAATGGGGAAAGGATTGCCTCCCATCAGAATTGACCCCTCTTTCCTTTGCCAGTGGGTCCAAATAGATGCACCTACTGTAGAATAATATGTAGGGATGAGAAAGCGATGTTCATGCCATGGGTTTTGTGGTTTTTTTTTTTGGCCCCAGTGCACTGAAAACTAGCTATCTGGTATACCTGGTAAAACTGGGGACAGTGGAATTACACCTGTGGTTCTCATTCCACCAATGCAGTGATACCACTCAAGAACTGCCCCACCAGTAGCCAGATTCATCCCTAGTGGGGTGCTGGTTAAACCTCAAAGGAATATCCAGTAGGAACTACTTGTCGCCTGTAAGAGTTTATGGTGTTGAAGGATCTAACACCATATGGAGAAGCTGACCATACTATCCCGGTCCCTGATGCCCGTCACGTGAGGGGGGTTTATCGCTGGGCGGTCAACAACCTGAGCTGAAGGAGCCCAGTCTGCTGCTGGGCGCATTTGTCCCAGCCCAGGTAGCAGGTAGCATCCACAGGCCACCAGTGAGGTACTGCTGCCCTTGCCGCTCACTGCCCATGCACTGGCAGCACTTTTTGCACCTTTCTGTGGGCATCATAAATGTACCTGACCTTCCAGTGTGAGTATGGTACCGCTGTGAGATGGGGTGTAATTACGGTGATCAAGGTTTTTTTTGGTGCCTCAGTGCTTTTCAGTCCTTGGTTGGAAAGTCGGTGCGGACGGCGAGTCCACGTTGGTAGTGAGACAGTAGCCCCAACGATGTGGAGGCAGCATGGGCAAACTATTATTATATTTAATATTATATGTACATATTTCTTTATTCATTTGTGTGAGCTAGCCGCCAACCAAAGTGCGGTGGCAGATGTGAATAAAAACTGGTGAGGAGGGCATTCGGCCTATGGGTCTTACCCTCCTTAGAGTTCTCCCAAGTATTCTTTTTTTTTTTTTTTTTTGCATTGATGTAGACTGTCACTGCTGCTGTCTTATTGTCCTGTCCCATAATGGAAGGAGACCAGGATTAGAACCCTGGTCTGCACTGCTGCTGGCTGAGCTGCTTTATGCATTAGCCCTCTCTGCCACAGGAGCAGTTCATTTTGCGTGGTCCGAGAGCAGATGACCTAATACTGTGTTCTGTGTGGCCGGGCTCAGCCAAGGGGCCTAAAAGGATGACACTTGTCCAAATACTGTCCCTGGGGTGGAGAAATCAGCTGGGGGCTGCTGGTGTCATTATCTTATTAGCCTGGGTGCTAAGGTGGGTAATGCATGGTCCTGAACATAAAGGTGGCACCTCAGGTCTCAAAATCTGTCACTGCCCCTGCCTGCATGCTCCAACCGTTGCAGAACAATCCCAGGCTCTATTGCCCCACCGGAGAGGAATTGCAGATGGGGTAGATGCTCCACTGTTTTTTTTTTGTTTGTTTTTTGCTTTAAGGATGGACCCATTCCCATTGGGTAGCTTGTGCTGTTCTGCCTTCATTAATGTGGCTGCAGCTGTTACCTGCTGCAGTCCCTGGTGATGTGGATAGAGCTATATGAGTTCCCTTTGGGGGCTGGGAGTTGTATTAACTCGTTTTATGGTGAAAGGGCGGTGCAGGGGCACACCCTCTAGTGGAAGGTGCCTAGCAATCCCCACTGGGGAGAGCTTGCAAGTGACATAGAATACCAGGCCATGGGGAATGGTCCCACCTGATTGCATTTGCTGATTAGAGAGGTGGGTGTCGCCCTTGATTGTGTCCGTTAATGGGCAAGCGAGGGGTGAGGGTGAAAAAGCTCTGCTTTCCTGCCTCCCATCCTACCTGGCCTGATGAGCGCAAGCTAAGTGTGTGGTTGCTGAATGACTGGCGGAGGTGGGCCGTAGATTGCCGTGCAGAAAGATGGCCACTGCGCCATTCCACCACATACACTGCAGAGCATGCACATTCCTGAGCCTGAATGTGGGCGCTGACCATACCTAAAGGATTGGAGCCCAGTGGGCGGCTAGCTACCGTCGGCCAGGGATAGCACCGCCGGAAGCTGGCCTGCAAGAGAGAATCCTTCTGTAAAGTCACCCGCCCCACCGCACCAAAAATAATGCAGCCTGCCTCTGCCGCCTGTATCTATGGAAATTGGGGCTTGATGCTGCTGCTGCTGCGCAACCCAGGTGCCCAACAGCAACAGGGCTGCGTCGGAGTCCAGCCGGCCAAGGGAAGCCATGCCTGGAGATACCCCTTGTGAGAGCCTGCCTGCTGTGCCTCCCGGCCCAGCGAGAAGAAAATCTCCTCGGAGAAGATTGAAGGCCACCTGCAGAGGACTGGAGCGAGCTAGGAGCCTAAGAGTGCAGGTAAGGGCCCTGAGGCACTGCGGCAGTTTTGGCAGCTGTGTGAGAAGGCATGTGGGAGAGGGAACAACAGTGGGGCTGGCAGTGGCTCAGCCCGGCTCCCACCGTGAGGACTAGCTCCAAAGTGAGGGGAACCATGGCCGCCCCAGGGGTGGTGGTGAGTGCTCTCGCATCACAGTCTGTGAGTTTGGCCGCCCTGGGCCAGGGTGGTGAGTGGCGATCTGCAGAAGGTCTTCCTCGGAAAACAGGAAATAAGGTGCACGCTGGAGTGGGGCGAAGCCACCCCCGGCAGTTGGTCATGCTGTAGCCTAGCAGAGAGCTGCTGTGAATCTCACTTCTGTGGCTGCCGGTTGCCAGGTGAGTGGCCTGGCTCGCCGCGGCCAGATTCAATCACTGCCCCATATTGGCCCCAAGGAGGAGAGTCCTCAGCCAGATGCACGGAGCCCCCAAGTCCTAGAATGCTGCCCTATGATCTGAAATATGGCCCTCTCCCATACCCCATTTTTTTTTTTTTTTAGCTGAATAGTTAAAGACCGCTAGGATGGAGGAGGGTCTGAATCTGGCTTAAGCTACTGAAACAAGGACAAAGAGGATTACAGCCTGAAGGAATACAGGGCTTCCCTCTCCTGACGCTCTGACCCTGGCTAGCCAGAGATGTAGCCTAGGGCAGTTAGCATACAGCAGAAAGTTAGTGAGGAATGAGAAAAGACATGAAAAAGGCCTAGCTACTCTGAGCCCTGGAGGAGGGGCAGGGTATAGGGACCCTACCTTGTGTTCAGTGTTCTCACTGCTGTCTGGATGGAAGAGGAAGATCCTCTGCAATCCAGACCTTATGATCTAGCCTCAGCCCCTCCCAGCTGCAGGCTACTCATAGCCTTACACTCTGGGGCAGAGGCCATTGGGTACCACCTTACTGCTCCTTGACCTAGGAAGGTGGTGACCAGGATTGGCTCATGGCCACTGGGCAGCTATCCTCCCAGAAATTCCAAGAGGGACCCTTCCTGTTATGGTGCTGTCAGTGCGTTGTGCTTGTTTTGCTTTAGGTCCTTCATGACTTACAGGAAGGGGTGGGGAGAGGGCAGACCTAGCACAGATACCATGATGACACTTTCAAAGTTTCTTAGTTCAGCACTTTATTTTATCTTGTCTTCTGTCACAGGCAGAAAAGGTAGCAGAAAGGCGTTACAGTTGAAATAGATGTAAAATCTCATAACTCCAAACCAGTTGGGAGTTAAGATATTTTGGCATCTACTTCCTGCTTTTCCTGTTATGGCTGTCTGTTGCTACCTTTCTACCGATAAGATGAAATAATGAGATAAACTGAGACATTTTAGAAGTATTATCACAGTATCTGTGCTGGTTCACTTGGAGGCTTCTCTCTCTCCTCCCCCTTTTCCTGTTGGTTGTTTCCTCTGGAATGAATGTACACAGCCTGGAGTTGTTCTTTTTGAAAGATGAGCTCCCAGACATTTGCTTCCCTCCATGCACCTCTAATATGCGTGCTTGCACACAACAGCCCTGGGCCAGGTGATGCCTGGTAACCTACATCGCCAAGGGTGTTTTACCATCCACCTCCAGGTGTGCTCCAAGAGCAGTGCAGCCCAGCCACCCAAGGAGAAGAGCTTCCTGCTGGATGCTGTGAACCCTCCCATCCAGCTTTTTGCTCCTGATGTCTTGGGCTTGGGGCACAAGCCCGAGTTTCCAGTGTGACAGGTGGTCTCCCACCACTGGTGGCCACAGAGGCAGCCTTTGTTACTTTATTTAATCTTCACTCTGTCTAGGTTTTGTCCAGTTGAGCACTGCCATAGCATAACCCAGCAGTGCTCATTTGAACACTAACTCTGACCAAGTGAGGATCAAAACATAGCACTGTCAGAAGAAAAGGGCGCTTGGCTCACCCAGTCTGCCCAGATGGGCCTGTCTAGTCTGTGTGCGCAGATGCCAACTGGTCTCCAGCGACCTCTCTCCTGCCTATTTACTAATGTTCCTCTGTGTCTATCCAATATATTCTTGAAGTCCCTGATTTCACCTCCACCACTTCTGCGGACAGTCCATTCCAAGCATCTACCACTCTTTCAATGAAGTAGTACTTCCTCACATCCTTCTTAAACCCCCAGCTTCAGTGCATGCCGTCTCATTCAGATGCTCTTCCTCATTCGAAATGCACTCCCTCCTGCACCCTGTTCATGCCTGTGGGGTACTTGTAGGTCTCTATCATGTCCCTCTCGCCTCCTCTCCTTCATGGTGTACATGGTGAGATCCCTCAGTCTCTCCTCATAGGGCTTTTCTACAGCCCCTGCACTATTTTAGTTGCCCTCTTTGGACTGCCTCCACCCTTTCTATGGCCTTTCTGATGTGCAGTCTCCAGAACTGGACACAGTATTGCATGTGGTGTCTCAACACTGAGCGACAGTAGAAACATAAACACAGAAACATAGAATGTGATGGGAGATGGGGACTGTGTGATCCATCTTGTCTACTCATTTATTTTTACCCCCACCTAGTTTGTTGCTTCCCTCGAGACCCCAACACTGCTGGTCCCATGCCAGATTAAATTCTCTGACCGTCTTTGCCCCCAGCACCCCTGGGGCAGGCAGTTCCATGGTTCAAGCACCCTTTCAGTGAAGAAGAACTTTCTTCTGTTGCTCCTGAACCTTCCTCCCTCAGGCACATGTCATGCCCTCTAGTCTGGATACAGTTGTTTTCTTTAAAGAGGTTCTACTTGTACCTTGTTAAAACCCTTCAGGTATTTGAAGGTCTCTATCATGTCCCTATTTCTCCTTTGTTCCAGGTAATGTAATTGAGTTGTTTTAACCTGGTTTCATAAGGCTTGTGGTGCAGGCGGCTGCACCATCTTTGCTGCCCTCTGCTGTACTGTTTCAACGGTCTGTTGGTGTGGCCTCAGAACTGGACACTGTACTCCAGGTGAGGCCTCATCAGTGGCCTGTATAGTGGCATAATTACTTCTGTTTTCTACTTGTGATGCCCTGCTTGTGCATCCCAGGATGGCGCTAGCCTTTAGTGCTGCCTTCTCCACATTGCTTACCTACCTTTACGTCTTCAGAGATGATTACCCCAGGTCATACTCGTGTTTTGTTGTTGCCAGCTGTACCCGCCTAGAAAGTAATTCCTCGCTGGGCTTCATCTTCCTAGGTGCATAACCATACACTTCTTGGCTGAACTCAACTGCCAGTTTCCTGACCATTCTTCTAGCATTTTAGGTCTGATTCCATCTTTAGAGCCCTTCAAATGTGTTCACCCTATTGCAGAGCTTTGTATCATCTGCAAATAGGCACACTTTCCCATCTAGCCATTCAGCAATGTCATTGATAAATATATTGAAAAGGACAGATCCCGGCACGGAGCCCCGTGGAACTCCACTAGTTACCCTTCCCTTCCTGACAATGTACCATTTACCAGTACTCTCTGTGTCCTCCTGTCGAGCCAACATTTGACCCAGTTTACTATCCTGAGCCCAAGTAACACCCCTCCTCCCTCCTCATTCTCAATATACTGCTCCCAGTGCATCCCAGCCGTAACTGCCCTACCCCTGCTCTGTCACACTGTCCTGCCACTTGAGGTCATCAGATATGATAACCCCAAAGGTCCCTCTCCTCCATCGTGACTGACAGTACCTCCCTCCATCCTGTACTCAATTCCTGGGCTCCTATGCCCTAGGTGCTCATCTGTGCACTTTCTGGTATTGAACCCAAACTGCCATGTTTTGGACCACTCCTTGAGTTTCCCAAGAACTCTATTCATTCTTTCCACCCCTCCTGATTGGCCACACTTTTTACAGATTTTGGTATCATCTGCAAAAGGCAACCTTTCCTTCCAGTTTCACCTGCAGTGTCACTTATGAAGACATTGAAGAGGACTGGTCCTACTACTGTGCCCTACAACACCCTGCTGGTTGTTCTTCCATCATTAGTTAGTGCTGTTAACCACCGCCATCTGTCACCTGTCCGTTAACCAATTTCTAACCCAATTCAACGCTTTTGATCTCACCCTTAGACTGTTAATTTCTTAATCATTCTCCTATGCAGTCAATGGCCTTACTAAAGTCCAGATAGGCCACATCCACTGTCACTCCCGATCTATATCCCTGGTCACTCAGTCAAAGAAGTCAATCAGGTTCATCTGGCATGACCTCCTCCCCACCCCGGGTGAAGCCATGCTGCCTTTGGTCATGCAGCCCAATGGATTCAAGACACTCTACCAACCTTTCCTTTATCAGGCCTGTCAGTCTGACCTCTATCATGGTGAAGCTGATGGAATCACTAATCAGAGAGGACCTTGTGGACTACTAGAAAACAACGGGCTCAGGATAGTAAACAACATTGTTTTGTCGCAGGAAGGTCTTAGACTAACTTGTTTTTTTTTTTTGACTGGGTGACCAAGGAAGTAGACAAGGGCCATGCTGTGGATCTACTATACTTCAACTTCAGAAAGGCATTTGATGTGGTACCACACAAAAATTGCTCAAAAGATGGAAACCCTGGGTGCAGCTAAAATCATAGTGAACTGGGTGGGTAGTTGGCTAGAAGGGGGTAGCAGAGGGTGGTGGTCAGTGGGGTTAAATCAGAGGTAAGGGAGGTTAGTGAGTGGGGTTCCACAGGGATCTGTCCTGGGTCCAGTCCTCTTCAACATGTTCATTAGTAGCATTGGTGAGGGAATCCAGGGCAGGCTGTGTCTCTTGCAGATGACACAAAACTATGTGGCATGGTGGATAGTGATGAGGGAATAAGGGATATACAGAGGGACCTTCAAAACTAGAGGGCTGAGCAAGATCTGGTAGTCAAAATTCAATGCCAAATAGTGCAAGGTTATGCACCTAGGGAAAAGAACCCCAAGACAGAGTAGTGGATGGGTGGGTGAAACTTAGCACTACAGAAGAGGAGTGGAATCTAGGTGTTGTCATCAGTAACCCCTAAACAAATGAGCCAATGCAACAAGGCCTCTAGCAAGGCTAACGGGATGCTGGGATGTATTGGGAGGGTACTGATAGAAGAAAGAGATAATGCTTCCCTATACAGATTCCTGGTGAGACCTCACTTGGAATACTGTATCCAGTTCTGGAGCCCTCACCTTAGAATGGGCAGAGATAGGTTGGAAGCAGTGCAGCGCAGAGTAACAAAAATGATTCCAGGACCAGCAGGGCAGATCCTATAAGAAGTGCCTCAAGCACAAAGTATGGATTCACTAGAAACCAGAAGGGAGAGAGATATGATAGAGACCTTTAAGTTCCTTAAAGGAATTAACAAGGTAAACTGGAGGGAATTATTTACCCTGAATATTAACTTGTGGTCACGAGTAGCAATGAAGAGGATGGAGGTTCAGGAGGATGTGAAGAAGTACTTCTTTATGAAAAGGGTGGTGGAACTTTGGAACAGTCTTTCAGCTAAGGTGATGGGTGCAAACACAGTTGGGGGATTCAAGAAGGCATGGGATAGAATGAAGGAATGGTGATTGTCTGGGGCGACATGACGAGGAGGAGAATAGGAATAGGACAGGAAGGGTTAGTACCTTAGAGGAATAATAGGTTCCATAGAAGGTTTCAGGGATTAATGGAATATGGGCAGAGTGGATAGACCTCTGGTCTTTTCATAGTCTATGTTTCTATGTTAATCAGTGTTCTATTAATTTCCCCACAGCTGGTGAGGCTCACTGGCCTAGTTGCTAGCTCTTCCCTGCTGCCACTCTGATGTAGCAGGCCCACGCCTGCTCTCCTCCAGTCCTCCGGAACCACAGCTGATTCCATTGAGCTGATGAGCAAATCCATCAGCAGGTCTGCTAGCACCTATCTGATTTCTTTTAGTATCTATAGGTGTATCTCATCTGGCCCCATAGCCTTGTGCAGTTTCAGAGCTGCAAATTCCTTCAGGACTCTTCCTCTGAAAATGGACTTGAGTCTGCCTCCCAATCCTCACTTTGTTCATGGTGGTTCATCCTCCAACTGTGCAGACTGAGCAGAAGTACATGTTCAGGATGCCTGCTTTTTCTTGGTCCTGTTCTGTCTAGTCTTCCTCTGTTACCCTCCTTATCCTCACTATCCCTGCTCTTGCTGTCCTCTTCCTCTATGTAAATACCTCCTTGTCTGTTGTTTCCTCTGTCTGTACATTTACCCTCACTGCCTTACCTGCTTCCCTTTGTTTTATCTGGTACACCCTGTCATCTTCGCTCTGCATTTCCTTATACTTCCTGAATGCCATCCTTTTTCCTTCACCACCATGGTCACTTCCTAGAGTACCATAACACTCTTTTCCTTTTGCTTTTCTCATTTCCTTCATGCAGAGGCTGGTTGCCTTAATTATGCCCTCTCTTCTTTTCCCACTGATCTCTACCCCTCCGTGGACGGTCTCCGCTTACTAGACAGTGTCTGAGTCAGTCTCCCATGAGTCAGTCTCCCACTCTTTAAAAATCTACCTTCCTAAAGACCAGGACCCTCCTCCTCATGTGGTTCACCTCTGCTCCCATCTTAATGGTAAATCGCACTGAACGTGATCACTGGTACCTAGGGACTGCCCACAGTGTTGCCTGTAATGCTGTCCCTATTTGTAAACACCAGGTCCAGCACTGCCCCATTCCTAGTGGGTCTATTGACTAGCTGTCTGAGTAAAGCTCCTATAGGTAGTCAAGGATAACCTGCCCATTGCCGAAACTTCAGCTGGAAGGTTACAATTCATATCTGGCAGATTGAAGTCACGAACTAGCAGCATCTCCCTTATTTGCCATCCTGATGATGTCTTCCCAAGTGCTTATCCAGCTCCGCCTCCCTGTGCTGTAGGTCTGGATACCACTCCTGTACAGATTGTGGTCCCAGCTCCTGTCTCCAGGATGATCCACAGCACCTCCTGTCCTTCCGTTTCCTTGGGGTGCCCTGTACATCCGTAGCCTTGATTCCATCCTCTATATAGTACACCCTCCTCCGTTCCCTGTATTTCCTGAACAGAATAGTCTGGTATGGTCATATCGGTACAGGAATACAGTGCTTCACAAACAGGGTGGCATGAACCATGCTGTGTGAAGTGTGAAAGCATTACAGCGGCGGGTATAAGAGCAGTAAAGAATTACTGCTACTCCTGTCACTGACCACAAAGTGGAGGAAGGAGTGGAACCTGTGCTGCTGTGCCTGGTCGAGATGCTGCTGTGGTGGAGTGGCTAAGGCACCAGGTCATAGCAGGAGTGGAGACCTGGGACTGTGATTCCGTTCTTCCCAAGGTCTCTTGGATTTGCAGCTTATTTTGTTTTGTTTTTTAATAAAAATCTAATTATCCCCCCTCCCGAATTTCTCCCCATCCCCAAGGTCCACAAACCTCCTGGAGTTGATTATTTTAAAATCTCGTGTGTTTCAATGGGGGTGCGATTTCTTGTGTGCTCACTATTGTGCCCGACGTTATGTCAGAGCATGACATTTTGACTGCAGCATTGTTTGCCGGGTTGTTTTTGGTCACAACATTATGACCCCGCGCCATCATGTATCACAATTATGGCTGTCAGCGCACCGTGACTCCGTTATGGTCACCAAATCCAGGCTAGCTTCCTCCGTGATGGCCTCAGGTCTGGACCTTTATCCCAGACTCCTTGCATTGGCACACATGACTCTGCTGCCTGCCTCCCGGTTTTTTCACCCTACCTTTTAGCCGGTGTTGTTCCCTGAAGGTCCCCTGACCCCTCTTCCCTTTTACCTTCTCTGTTACCTGTCTCCTTACTTCTCTTCTTGCTTTTGTAATTTATTCCCACCTTGTCCTCTGCCTTTTCCCTACCCCTGTTTTCACACCCCTTCCCTGGAGAGGTTCCTTCCATCATGCCCTCCCACCTTATTGTTTCATCATCTGGGGGTAGCAATTTTGACTTCCTTGGTATTGCAGCCCCCCTGCTTAATTTAAATGTTCACCAGGATAGTAGCACAGTATATATTAAAATAAAGTAAACTATAACCATTTAAATATTACACAGTCTTGTGTGAGGGTTCAGGAGGGTGAGTTTTCAGCAGCTGAGTGTGGGTGGTTTAATTTAAGTCTGCAAAATGGCACATTTAGTTCAGTGAATGGAGAGCAACACAACTTCCAGTTGCTGTTGTACCACAGTTCTGATGTCATTACTGTAGTACAAAATAAATTGTGACCTTTGAACTGTGGTATAACAGCATTTTGGAGAGTATGGTTGTCTGTACATAATAGGCTGTAACCATATACTACTGTATTCACACACCCCACCTACCACACACGTTTGATATACTTTATCACTATGGAACAGACATTTCATCTTCTGGGGACTTCCAGTTATTTGGGCATAGGCAGCTTCGTTTTGTGACATTTTCAAAACTGAGGGCATCACAGGTCCAAGGATCACATATCCTGATGTTTTTTTATATAACTGTTAAATTTGACAGAAATATATAAAATGGTTTGATTTATGTGGGTTTTGAATTGATAGCAAAACCATCACTGTCATTAGATTATTGCTGGTTACAAATGCCTACCAGCATTGTTGCATTTTAAATGCTTCAGGAGTAAACAATGTCATTTTTACATATCCCAAACTGCTGACCCCACAGGTGAAAGAGTCACATATTTGATCATTTTACTTTAGAGACTTAATTAAACCATTTTCATACTGTCCTTTTTTCAGAAGGTATATACACATGCACATAACACTCAGTGAGCATCCAGGCATTCTGAAATACGCAGATGACTTGGGGATGCTGTGAGGCATGACACGAAGCTGAGTGCTTTTAAAGGACACTGTCAACCCCTAGGTCTCAAAGTGTCCCTAGTTTAAAAAACATGTTTTATGATTGCCAACATTCTGTAAAGATTGTTGATGTAGCTGGTAGTTTGATTCTGACTCTTATTTTCTTTAAAAAGTAAAAACAGACTGCCCAAGATACTGGTGTTATCACACCAAAACAAGTTTGTTTACATGCCTTGATCAACTCCAAATGCATCTTTCCTGGACTTGGGAACACCCACAAAACAGTCTAGCCCATCATGATGCATTGAGAGATTAGGAGGCTACTGCCTCATGAGTGACTGCACTGTTTGTGTGTGTTTCTAATATTCAGGACATATGCAGTAAGAACAGAACCAGGATTTTAAACAAAAACAAGGTTCTTTATAAATATACATTGCCATGCATTTCAGTTCTACTAAGCAAGGACACAGACAAAACAAACACCAACATCAGTGAATTTTAGAGTGGGAAAGCAATCATAAAATGTGGGTTTTCAACTAGAAATAATATGATGAAAAGCAGGTTGATGGTGTTCCTTTAATGACCAAGAGATCTGTATATTTCTACATGACCAGACACCCTGGAGTGTGCTATTGCTAAATCTAGAAATTAGTTATAAGAGCCAAGCTGTCCAGTTGTGCTAAAATAACAAAATACCATGTGACAGTTTATAGTCAATCAGATTGCTGGATGTTTGCAACCTGTTTGATATATAGATATATCGTAAAGTATATATTGTTATTTATCCTTTATTTTACCAGTACAATCCCAGCAAGACCCAATTCTCTTTTAAGAGTGGGACCTTGGCTACACATAGTCAAATTACAGCAACCCAAGTGTATACAATTGTTATGTGTACAGTGTGGTAATTGTAACTCAGCAATTTCCTATTTTACTGCTGCGTAGATCACAAGTATTGACTCAGTGCAACAAAATAATGGGCATCTTAAAACATTCAAGACCATCAGAAGTTGAGCGTGGGAGCTGCACAACCCGTGTGGCTTACCCAGCTTATTAAACGAAATCCATCATTCCTCAGCAACATGATCTCCACAAATAAAAATCCAAACCCACAATTCACAATAGTCCTCAGAGAATTTTTAATAAAGGGCTTTGGCAGATATTTCCACACATCCATACCAATCCAAGCCAGAGTTTTCTGGTCTCTGATTAGTTTTCCATTGAACTGTAGTCTGCAGCAGAAAGCCCCGCGCGGAGGGGCTCAGCGTGGTCTTTGTTTAAAAATATCCACAAGAATAAAGCATGGATGCCTATAAACCTTACACCTAATAAAGGCTTGTCTACTGTATATTGTCCAGTGTGGGACAGGATAGTCAGAAAGGTATTGGGGGGGACCACATTGCTGACAGCTTAGAATCATTACATTCCAGTGCCGTTAGTCCCTCCTTTTACACACACCAAGTTGGCAGAGAAAATAATGAAAACATACACATATAGAGTGACCAAAAAAAAACAACTTGTGCTACTTGGAGGATTACAAATATACTGCCCTTATGCAAGAGACCACATTTATTTACAAGTACATCTCACATTTGTGAAAGAACCTTTGATCAAATATTCACCTTTATAGCTTTAGGGTTTTCATTTTCTTTGTCTGATATGTGATATCATCACTGGACTGGAGAGGATGAGGAGTTTCAGTCTTTACTCACTAGCATATAGATGGTGGAGAGGGACATGATGTTATTGTATAAAGCTTTTTCATGATCATAGTCTGAGAGTAGATTTAGGTCTCAAGTAAAACTAAAGAACTATAGAACTAGAACTCATAATTTACAGATAGAGCCACAAAGGTGGAGACTACAAAGGAAAAATATTGGTTTAGTCAAAGGTGGCATTGCATTGGAATGCACTTCCAATAGTAGTAGTTGACAATCCATCACTAGAAAGTTTCAAAGAAAGACTGGACGCTTATAGTCAAAATAAAATATATGAGTTCTATGTATAGTTTAAAATGGGCGAAAGTCCAATTTAAGCTTTGTATTCACTATGATACTATGACTCTGCACTTATCAGTTTGGAAAGAGGATAACAGCCATCGCTTTGCAGAATTTCACAAACAAAAGCCTTAAATATTGTTTCTTCCTGTTTTGCTCCTTCCCCGTTTCCATTATTCATGTATACTGGTTTAAATTATATGATGGAAATGTACACATCTAATTAAATACTACAAACACTCTTGGAAATGAAAAAAAATCTGTCCCTGGTTAATAAAATTGTAAACTTTTTTTAACTTCAGTAATTTTACAAACACTGTTACAGTGTATAAAGAACTACAGTCAAAATAAAAAAACCGCGTTTGATTTGTGTATCCCTAGTGGCTCTTTCCTTTTTCACTGTTAAGATTTTTCTCAAATTCTATTGCCCTAGGGATTTGTATGATCATGTCTTTTATTGACTTTCCTTTTCCCCACTGTGCCTCCTGTCCCATGTGGCTGTGATGTATCAGAGACAGTTCATTTAGTGAGTTCTGACTTACAGTAGTCTGTTCTTTTAAGCATCTCTTCTTATAAAATGAGCACTAATAAATCCTATATTCACAGTCTGGCAAACACCTGAGGATAACTGAGTGAGCTATTCTTTAAGGAAACCGCTAGAGTCTTCACAAATTATAGCATTAATGACCTGGGGTGATTTTTTTTTTTATATATAAAAGAAAAGCTTTACAGTCAAAACATGCATTCCTATTGACTTGACCTAAACATACACCATGAAAAAACAATGGATTAGAAAGAGCTATTTATGCCAGCCGGTGGTGCTGAAGGTTGAGGTGCTGGGCGCCACACCTAGCGCCACGCCGGCGACCTGCGTTTGGGAGCGAGCCTGGGTCGGGGTCGGCAGCGGAGGGAAGGACTGGGCGTCGGAGGACAGCTTCTCCTTCCTCGGGGATCCAGGGGACTATGCCCAGCACCACGGTGATCTCTGGTGGAGCCGGAGGTACTGCAACACCCAGGGCCAAAGTAGAGGGTTGCAGAGCCACGGCAGACTTTCCTTAGGCCATTGCATGTTGTGACTCTGCCGGGAGGGGGGTAAACAAGAAAAATCCCTACTCCCAGAGATAGGTGAAGGCACCACCCTACAGCCACACTCCACCGAATCAACTCATCCAGCTCCTGGGCCGAGCCCAGCCCGACCCGAATTTGCAGATAGAGTGCCCTGGGAGGATAGGGGGACCCACCTCAGGAGGGCTCAGAACCGAGGGATAGCCGGGCTGGTTCCAGGTTGCTGGTGAGTTTCAGGCCAGAAGGTAGAGCTGGAGGTGAGTGGATGCCGGAGAGAGTTCTCTGGGGCTCAGCGGAGACAGAAAAGGAGTTGGGGGGGAGAGCTATGTATATGAAGCCAGAACAACAGGCCTTAACAGCACAACTGCTGCTGCAATACACTAAGTTAGCATCCTATAGACAGCACTCACTGAATTAATGGTCTTCCATGCAATATGGTACCAGAGGCACTGTGGGGAAAAGAAAGATAATAACAGACTGTCATAGAGATCACCGTGGGCCACAAAGCAAGTAAGCAAATTTAGAAAAGCTCCTAACAGCAGACAAAGGAAAGGGTGCACTTGGACTACACACAGAAATCAAAACACTCTGCACAACATGGTTTTGTGGTTTTGTTTTATTGTTGTAAATTGTGACTGTAGTTCTCCTTTAACCTATTCCTTGACTGATCTTTTTAACGATGTTCCAATCCAGTAACTAAACTACTTTGCTGAATTTAACAAATGTCTTCAGGGCAGCACAGAAATATGACTTTTAATTAGTGATGCAAAAGCCTTATGGAGGTTTCTGCTTTGCAGACTACATGAACAATACTATTAAGTCACAACGCCACCAACCTTACTAGTGTGGTATGTAGCAGGAGGGGATGGAGCATGTAAATTGTAGAAAACACTGAATATTCTTTTTACACTTTGCCAAACAGACAATGCAATGTGTACCTTACAGTTCAACTGGCCCCATGTCAGTATGAGACATTCGTTTAGAGCAGCCTTATTTTATACTGCTAGGCCTGGTGCATCTGTTACATCATCACATTAAACTTCTGTCCACAAAATGGATACCCACACCTCCTTATCTTAAAGGTTTTTCTGTGTCATGCTAAAGATGTTGGTAAGCGTAATCCACAGTGCAGTTACTATCGATACAGTAAAATGAGTCAGAATGCCGAACAACAAGGGAATCTGCACGTGCCACTCCATAAGTGCTGGTCAGTCTCTTAATACACTCAGGGTTTCATGCAGTTGCGAATCACAGTGAGGACAAATATTCCATAAACCAGGGTGCAAAAAGTTTTAATTGAGGCAAAATGCATCTGTAAAGTGCATACAGTGCTAATCGGTTGGACCAATTCCAGGCAAACCAGAGGACGTGGCAACACGCAAAGCTTTGAGTGTATAAAGAGATGGGCCTGCATATATGGAGAGTTGAGTGCCAGTTATTTTATTTGAAGACACTGGTTGATGACATTTGTTTAAAAATACGCCACAGAATCCTCCATGTCTGCTATTTAAGAAACTGAGGGAATGGTGAAATGCAAAAATGCTTTTTAGTCATATTCTCATTCAAGAGTAATTTTTCCACAATAACAATTCCTTGTATTTATTGAAATCAGAAGAGAAGTCTTGCTTACTGTGTGGAATGAATGTTGACTGCCTTCTACATCTTGTGAGCGTGGATGGTGCCCTTTCCGCGTCCTTTACGATTCTAAGATCCCTGATCTGACTGGTGCATTTTGGTACAACAGGAAGTCATGCTCATGGCACACCCTGCATTAAGAAAGAGGGCAGACAAGGAGAGTGATGGCAAAAGTGAAGCTAAGGTAGAGAATGGCCCACGTAAGCCAAAGGATATTCTGAGCAACAAAGTCCCTGTTAAAGTGAGTAATCAGGCTTCCAAGAGTTAAATGCCACCCACCTCCTCAATCCCTGTAGCATCCCTCTCTTCAAGAAACACCCTTTCTCCTTCTATTTTTGGCATGCTTGATAAGGGTGATGATTTTTCTTTTCTTCCTTTTTTAAGCACAGTGCACCTACACTTTCCCTTGCAGTCACTTGTAATAGGAGGCAAACAAAATTGTATACCAGAAATCAGGACTTCTTGATAGCAGATTTTATGGACAAGTAGCCAGGAATAAATATGCACAGTATGAAAAAATACCTTTACACACTTTAAAAGATACATGCTGACTTATAAGTGCTTGCCTTCAGTATTGTATACAGTATGTTGCATTCTGCAGAAAACTAGTGCAGAAAGAAATCCATGATGGATAAAAGGATCACATTTCCTTTTTTAATGGTTAGATTCCTCATTCATGATAACTTGCCTTCATGACGATTTAATAAAACAACAGCTTCTGGTTGTAAAGTGTTGAATTATATTTCAGTTTTATAACACTTGCCAGAATTGTGTGAGTCTGCACACAGCCTTGCATCTTCTTTTGTCTCATTTGTAAGTTTTGAGCTCCATAAAGTCATACTGGGAACATGCATGCTGCCATTCTAGGCCCAACCGATGCACCCTCCACATCCACCAGTTCTCCCAAATCACCAAATCATGGAAGGCTTGGTAAAATTGCTAGCTTCTGTAGCCATAGCTTAATAGGATTATATGTAAGGAAGTTGTTGACTAATATGAACCATGGCTCAACTTCATGAATTCAGACTTTAGTGAAAAGAACTGGTGTGACCAAACTAGAAATTGAACTTATCAGCCCATCCCACAGAATTCAGATTCATGACATGTAAAAATTCAGGATGCTGACAGATAGTTTGGTCCTGTGCTTTGCACAAAATTGTTTGCTGACCTATTCCTACCACACCTTCCTCCTTCCCTGCCAAAGCATGCTGTTGCCTCTTCAGAAAGATCCTGCTACCTTTTTTTGTTCTCGAGAACTCACTAGCACAAGCATCCACATTCATGCACCGTTTTCAGCCGCCAAAGGTAGCTGTATGTACTCGGTGATGTCTTTCTAACTGTACTGCTTTGCTTTCTTTTCTCCTTTCCTTCATGCTGCCCAGGAGTCAACAGTTCAGAGGATGAGTGTGATGATGCAGACCCTACTAGCATGGAGGTAGTAACAAAATCAGTTGGTTAATTCACATACCAGTACCATAAAAAGGGGTCATGGAATGTGCAGCGAGAATCTTTTTGTTTTCAAGGGAAGGTGGATTACACTGAAAACAGGTGCTTAAAGATGCAGTCATTAGATTATTTTAAGTAGCAGTATTACTCCAAACTGTTTTAAAAATTCAGTTGGCATTTAGAACAAAAGAAAATAGCAGCATTCCTTTTTCTTTCCATTTGATTTACTTCTTGAAACTCGTTAACTGTCTTTGATGTTTTTAAAAGTACCTGCACCCTTGCCTCACCCTTTTTTAAATAGATCTAATCAGTCTGGAGTGCTACTGTGCTTTTGGTCATCACCAGTATTATACTAGCACCACATTCACGTAAATAATACATCTCACATAACTGAAGAGTGACCTCGGGAGAGGTTGCTGGGGCTGCCTTCTGTATTGCAGAGCAAGACTAGTTACAACGTTAACAGCAAATGTGGTTTACAAAATAACTGAATTAAAAAGATATCCAGTGATGAACTAAGTATTTTAAGAAAAAGTTCTGGTAAAAAGTATAATGAATTTTCTTGCTGACTAACCAGAACTGCTATATTTAATGGGTTTTGTTTCTCGCTCCATTTACTGGAATACCAAATTGAGTCCTGGGGTTCCTCTTTTTTTTTTTAAACATTAGTATGATGCTGCTCTTTTTACGGCTGCAGTGGGCAGAGCCTGCAGCTGTCTTAGCTCTAAAAATGAGCCACCAGATTAACACCCAACAGCACTTCTGTTTTGGAGTTGCAGAATGATACGAATATATGAACATACGAATTTGCCAGCAGAAAAAGGCCATTTGGTCTACGAGTCTGCTCGATTGTACAGCTAGCAGCCCTATTCTGCAGCTGACCCTCTCTCCTCACCCCTCCATTATCCTCCCTCTTGTCCTATCCCAGCCCCTTTTGAAGCAGCCCACTGTTTTACAGGCTACCACCTCTGCTGGTAACGCTCCACCCTCCCACCACCCTCTCTGTCAAAAAGTGTCTCATTTCCTTCCTGATCCTTCCCCTCCAGTCTCATGTCATAGCCTTGAGTGTCCCTCCCACCCTTCCCTGAATAGCACCTTCATACCGGTCTTGTTTATCCCTCTCATGTACTTGAATGTTTCGATCATATCCCTCCTCTACTCTAGTGAGTACATGTTCAACTCCTTTAGCCTACTCTCATATGGTAAGTCCCCAGTCCCTGGATCATCTTAGTTGCTCTGTGCACTCCTTCCAGTAATTTAATGTTCCTTTTCAGGAACAGGCACCAGTACTGCAGTAGTAGTCGAGTTCTAACTAATGATCTATACAGTGGCAGAATCACCTCTCTCATCGACGTTATTCCCATTGCGATGCAACCCAGCATTTTGTTGGCCCTGCTGCTGCCTTCCTACACTTGCCAAGTTGTTCATTAATCCCAAGATGACCACCCCAGATCCTTCTCCTCCTCAGTCTCTGCCAGCTGAACTGCCCCCAGTTGGTAGTTTCTCCTGGATTTTTCACCCCAAGATGCAGTACCTTGCACTTTTGCATTGAACCCCAGCTGCCAACTGTTCGACTAGGCCTTCAGCTTTTTCAGATCTTCCTGCAAAATCTCCACCCCTATATGTCATCCATCACTGCCCCTATCTTGGTGTTGTCAGCAAGCAGGCTTATCCTACTTTTGATGCCCATGGAAATGTGTGCAATAAATATCCCAAATAACACTGGTCCCAGCACCGAGCCTTGTGGAACCCCACTATTTACTGCACTTGGGATGAGAGTTCCCTTCCACACCACCACCCTCTGGTGCCTTTCCTGCAGTCAGTTTGTCACCCATCCCACAATTTTTGCTCCTGCCCTGTGCCTTCAAGCTTTATTCCAAGTCTCCTTGTGGCACCAGTGATCGATTGCCTTATCGAAGTCCAGGTACAGGACATCCACTGTATGGCTCTTGTCCATCTGCCTAGTTACCCAGTGATAGTAATCTACCAGATTGATTTGGCAGGATCTATCTGCAACAAAGCCATGCTGTCTACTGTCCTGCAGCCCACTGACCTCCAGCAGGGACACCAGCCTATTCTTCAGGATCATTTCCATTCGCCTCCCCACAATGGACATGAGGCTCACTGGTCTGTAGTTCCCAGGTTCATCTTTGGGGCTTCTCTTATGCAGGGGAACCACGTGGGCAGACCTCTAATCCTTGGATGTGCATCCTGAATTCAGTGAGGCATTGAATAGGCCTGCCAAAGGCCCTGCCAGGATCTCTACTAGCTTCTTCAGTACCCTGGAGTGAATGCCATCTGGCCCTGGTTCCTTGTCCACCCTCAACACTCTTAAGCCCTACAGCACTCTACCTTCTGTGATCACCCCATCCGTTACTCCTCCTCAGCCTTTACTGCCCCACCCCCTTGGGTAGCACTCCCTCTTTCTTTCATAAATACAGAGCAGAAGTAGTCATTGAGTGCTTCTGCCTTTTCTCCCCCTTCTACCCATCGCCTATCCTTTCTAACTCTTACTGTCTGTTCTTTACAGCTCCTTTTCTCCCTGCTGTACCTGAAGAAGCTATTCTCCCCCTCCTTAATGCCTTGTGCCAGCCTGAGCTCTTTGGTGGCTTTTGCTGTTCTTACTGCTCTTGTCATCTCCCTTGCCTCCTGCAGGTACTCTTCCCAATCTTCCCTCTCCTGATTTCCTGTATCTCCCAAAGGCCACCCTTTTCTCCTCACCTTTCTACAACCCCTGCTCATCCAGCTTTGCATTTTTGCCCTGGCCTTTTTACTCCTAGTCCTGCTACAGGAGCTGGTAGCCTCTAGTAGCCTCTTAATGAGCTCCAATCTCTGGTCTGAGTCCATACTAGGCTGGATCCTGGCCAGGTACCAACCCACTTACTACCTCCCCATCTTTGCAACTCCAAAACAGTCTGCACACTCCCTGCCCCCACATTGGCACACTATTTCTGCCAGTAGAACATGGCACAGTCTACCATGTCCGAGATAGTCATTGGAGCCCAGTGCTCATGTGCGAAAGTTATCGCTACGTGCATGACTTCCCCGTGCATGCATGATGATTCGTGCATGTGCACTGATCTCTGTGGCCATCTTGCACATAGCAGACAGTGTAGTGTTCCGCTGACTTCAGTGAGCTCAGGTGCAACTGTATCGGCTCTGGCCAGAGTTGTTTAAAATGATAACTGATAGTCTGCCTTACAAATATAATTTCTTTTAGCTTACTAGAAATATTGCTGCAAGAAGGAGATATAGGCTTACTGCATTGGTAGTGATGTGTTACTCTGAGGACAGGCTGGAGACAGTGCAACATAGGGTAAACAAAATGATTCAGGGGCCAGCAAGGCAAATCTTACAAGGATCGGTTCCTGGCACTGAACATGTACTTGCTGGAGACCAGACAAGAGAGGGAGATATGACAGAGAGCTTCAAGTTCCTGAAAGAATGAACAAGGTAAACAGTGAGGAACTATTTAGCATAAGTAGCGGATCAAGAACACAGGGGCACAAGTGGAAACTGATGGGAGAGATTCAAGAGGTAAGTGTGAGCGTTTATTTTACAGAAAGAGTGGTGGAGCCATGGAACAATCTGTCTGCTGATATGGTGGGAACCAAAACTATCAATGGTTTCAAACATGGCTGGAACAGAATGAAGGGCTTAGTGGTTGCTCAGGGTGATGGTGGTGGGTGGAGAGCATGGGGGTGGATAGTGTGGGTTAGAACACTGTATGGGCAATATGTCCCAGGTTTGTTAGGTTTATTGGCAGACTGGATGGACCAGTGGCCTTTTCTGCTGTCATTGTCTAGGTTTCTATATATTCATCTTAGAGATGAAGTTGGTTCATGGAAAGGCAAATGAGTAATTGCACTAGAAAGTGGAGCAGTCATCCTCCAATGCAGAGTGGGCTATACTTCCTGTGTTCTGCCAACACAGTTCATGTCTGACCTGCTGGGACTGCCATAAGTCATTCAATTAATTTAAGCAGAAGCTATTTTTGTTGTATGTGTTCAGTCTGCAACTGTCATCTAATAGCAAGAATAATCAAATCTTGTGATATAAGCCAACAGTTAAAAAAGTTTGACAATTGCTTGTTGTGGTTTTCTGACAATGGTCTTGCAGTCCTGTCTGACAGTAGCTTCATATGCACATAATTCCAGTATTCAGGTGAACCATGGAAAGAGAAGTCTCCTTGGGATGGGGTGGGTGGGCATGATACAGGTCTATAGAATACTGAGAAGGCATAGAAAGACTGACTAAAACAAGGTATTCACAATGACATAAGGTACTGTAGCAAAGCAAGACTCATAAACTTGGCTTCACGTGAACTACCCCTACCCCTTGGCTCTTTCTTTCCTCTGCCCTTCCTAAGCCAGCTCCACTTCCCTCCATACCTCACCCTAACAGTCTGCCTCTGTCTCTCTCGTCCACAGGATGCTGGCAAACCATGTACTATGCCTTAGCACAATTTGTGTAACTGTTTCTCATCGCAACCATGTACTGTTGAATTTTTTGTACTCTGTATGTATAAGTACAGTAACTTTATTGTGTCTTCTTGAACTAATGTATCTGGCGTGGAATGTCTCAACGAGCATCCGCTCACAGGTGTCATCAACATTTCAATAAATAAATAAAATAAAAACAAGGCATAGGATTACACAAGAAAATGCTACATCATCCATGAGTGCTTCATTTGTGCAGTGACTTGCCAGAAGTGGCTGTAAAGGCAAGTAGATTACAAGAATTTCAAAGCTTGGGCTAGATATGCTCCTTACAGAGATTTAATGATGGTTATGGCTTTTAGGGTAACAGGGAGTTGGACTAGATGGGCATTTGGTCCCTCTTGTTTCCATGGGCATGTATGGCCCAAACCCCTGGAGAGGGGTGGTGAGCTCATTAGATTGATCACTATTTTTGAGTTTTGATGGCTGATGGAACAACTATGGCCTGTGTAAATGGCATTAATGGAGAAGGCACAACTACTGTCCCACATAGCCAGACAACCTCCAGGTAAAACAGAATTGTGTTAGAGCGTGAATATCTTACAGCGTACAATTTGGGGTATGGTGGTGGAAGACATATGAATGGATGGGATATTTGGTAGCCACTCAACACAGGATATTTATTTATTATGGTAGGAGTATAAATATTTGGTTTGTACTAGAAACAGTAGTAAAATTATACATTGAAGTCTATCTCATATAAAAACAAGGTCAGTTTTCTTATGTATTTTTGAGAATGCTAGACCAGCCATTAGAGCACTAATTTCAAGAGTTGCTCTCATTTTGTGTTAATGGCACACATATTTTGCTATTATGACCCCAGCATTCCAACATATGAATATGGTGGTCAACCCATTTTGCCTAGATGTCACCAGCTGAGAAATAACAACCTTCACAGGTGGCCAAAGATTATGTGAAATGGCACGTTTTCTTGGCTACCTGTAAGAGTGTGAGCAAATCACAGGTGACCAGTTTTTGAAAACTTTGTAGCAGGTGCTACAGTATCCACTTTCTCTTTATTTTGTGCACACACACTGATATTGCAGAATTTAATGGTACTATGTCTACACATATCTACTTACAAAAGGTGAAACTAACGCTTTAGAAGAAAATCCTTCAGACATTACAAACAGTATGTTCTATATTGTTTAACATTTTGTTTATGTTATGAATGTACTCCACATTATTGCCATGTACTCATCTTTATACTGCTCAGTGTTATGCGTGTTAATTGTTATGAGGGTATAATCTAGTAGCAACTGATTCTAGCAAAAAAAAAAACGAATTGCATTTACGTACAGGTACAGTGATCTGTGAGTTACTCTACCTGTTGTATGTACTCCTTTTATCAAAAATACTATAAGAAATACTGTCAGGTTAGCAGATGGTCTACTATTTCACGACTGTTATCACTTTGCTTTCTTAACATTAATGGTATGTTCAGTGTAGCTCTGTGCTAAATTGGTATGCAATAGCACAGAACTATCAAAAGAACAGCTACTCACTGTAACAGTAAATCTTCAGGAGAATCTCCTCCATTAGACCACACCTTTGGAATTGTAAGCTGTCGTGTCTGGACCACTAGAAACGCTTGCTAGCCGGGACCATCAATGATGACATGCAATGTCAGCACCTGTATAATCATGGATGGACCCATTGCTCCTCATTTCCCCACTGGAGATACGTCCGAGGGTCTCTTACCATTAGAAACCAGAAGACCAGACCAGTACCAGGCTTACAAGGAGAGGCGTGGACTTGAAAGATTGTATGCAGAAGGCACTTATGGACAGCTCCAACAATGCAGTGGACAAACCTGCCAGCTGATACCACAAAAAGGGAAGCTCAGCAATCCTACAAGCAGAAGTCAGGGGACCACAACAGCATTTTTGTATAATACATCTTATAGGTTACAGCAGGATCTAACGGAGCCAGAGTCAGTTTCTCAAGTATGAAATTCAGGTCCTGAACTGGAATCCGGTTTATGAATCAGGGGACACATGAGCAGAATACCTTTCAAAATGTACAGGACACCTCTAGTTGTGCCACCATGTGCCTGTCAGTAAGGGCATGGAATGCTGAAATGACAGCCAACTGCAACTTAACCGACAAGCACTGGAGACTTGAGTCAGATAGGGACAAAAGGCAGTCCAATACAGTATTCATAGGACACGTAAATGGGTCTAATGAACAGGAAGCACCATGGGAAGCACTTCCATTTCAAATAATATGTGTGTCAGTAGAGGCTTTCTAGCTGCAAACAAGGCACAAGCCACCTGGGGAGCCTAAAACACACAATGGCTACATGTTCTGGAGCCAGGCATGCATATGGAGGGACCACAGGTCTAGATGGCCATGATCTCTAAACCTTGACAGCAGATCCTGACAAAGAGGAGCTGAACAGGAGGCTCCACTGCCAGATGATGCAGAAGTAGAAACCAGATCTGATGAGGCCAAAAGGAGACACCAGTATTAGGTGGCATGCTCTGCCTGCAGCTTAAATAGAACCCTCTGAATGAGAGAGATCATGGAACCGGCATAAAGGAACCTCCTTTTCCAAGATAAGGACGACAAAGCTTGCCAAAAAACTCCATGCCATGGAGCGAGCGAGCAGAAACACAGCAGTTTTGTGTTGTGTGGGATGCAAAAGGTCCAACTCTGGATGACCCCACCTTAAACAGGTTTTTACCATGGAGGACAGCAGTTCCCATTCATGTACCAGGGACTGAGACCTGTTACACCTGTCTGCCAAGATGTTTTTCACCATGGAGGAAGACAGCTGATAGCTGGAGGCCATGAGATATTGCCTAGTACCACACTCTTATCGCCTCCTGCATAATGGATAAGAGTGAGTGCCCCATTGCTTGTTTATGTAGTGTATGACACTGAAGTTGTCAGTTTGAATCATGAGGTAACAGGGCTGAGGTGCCCTTGGAGAGCCAGGAAACCAAGTAGAATAGCCTGCATGTCCAGGACATTTGTATGGAGATCTGAGTCTAGATTGGTCTAGGACCCTTGTATCTAAAAGGAGTTGAGATGGGCAGCCCAGCCAGACCCAGAAGCATCTGTTATGAGGGTCAACATGAGAGTTGGAGAAAAGAATGAAATGCCCTGTGACAGTTGCAGGTGGTCCATCTGCCATACCAGAGTGCGGTGGAGAGGGGACATGATGAGAACCATTTGTTCCAGCTCATCCATCAGCTGATCCCATGGTATCTGAAGAGGCCAATGTTGTATATGCATGTGGAAAGAGGCAAAGGAACCATAATAATGGCAGCAGCCCTCAGTCCCAGGAGATGTAATGTCATCCGATTGGATACATAATGAATTCTGTGTCTCAGCTGGGCCTGGGTAACAGTAGCCTCACCCTGTCTGCTGGCAGGAAGCATAGTCCACTGCCATGTCTGGCACTGCACCAGTATATTGGAGTCACTGACAGTGAACAGTACAGATTTCAGTACGTTTACCATACACCCAGTTCCTTGAGCAATCACTTTCCTGGACAGGGCATTCAGGAGCCAACTGTCCAAATATGAGAAAACATAAAGCCCTTCGCTCCAGAGGACTGCTGCCACAACTTCTAAGCATTTGGTAAATACCGGTGGTGCCAAAGATAAGACAAAGGACAAGACTTGGAACTGATAATGGCTGCCCTCCAACATGAAACAGAGGTACTGCCAGGGGCACTTGCACATTTTGATATGAAGGTATGCATCTTTCATGCCTAGGGCACAGAGCATATCCCCCTTTTGCAGCAGGGGATGAGAGCCAGAAGAGACGATCCTAAATGTGCTTGTATTCCGTGAACAGGTATATGTCTCTGGGGTCCAGTACAGGACACAACTTTCCAATCCACTTGGAAACCAAGAAGTATCTGTATAGAACCCTTTGTTTCTTTCTTGGGGAGGGATGGGGATCAATAGCTTGCTTGTGCACGAGTGACTGAATCTCTTATAGCAGAAGGACAAGTGACCCAGAGGATAATGAAAAGAAGGTGGCTCATGAACTGGAGGAGTAAACAGCAACACCAGAGAATGCCACTTTCACACTGTTCCCAGGGCCCTTTTGTCTATGTGATCACCCTCCACTTTGGTAAATGAAGGAGATCCTGCCCACCATCACCCCTGAAGGTGACAGCAGAGGAGAAGAAGAGTGGAGTCATAAGGTACTGATGGCAGCAGGGCGCTGCCTTGATCAATACATTTGGGTGCCTTTGCATTGGCACCAGTGGGAGAAGGGACCCGGAGGGGACCATCACCAGGTTTTTTGCACGGGCTCCTGGCAGGAGGCATGGCCATTACACTGGTTATTCTGATATTTAATCATATATCCCTGTAGTTAGCAATTATTAGGGCCTAAGGTTGCAGAGGTATAAGTTATTTTGCTCATAACAACCAGCCTCCTGGATTCATTGTCAGGAGGTAGAGTGCTCATGTTTCTAGGAGTTGTGGAGCAATTATGAGCAGCCATGATAACCACAGAATCAGTTTCAAGCTGGGAAGCATAATAAGGCTTAGCAGACAGAGCAGGATACTGTTTATCGGTCTTCCTAGGCACTGTAGGCAAGGTATTAGGCCTACGCCAGGCAGCAAAGGTAGCATCCTCTATGGCAGGATATTATTTATTTATTTAGTACATTTTGTGACTGGGTGAGCCCACTGGGCCCCAGGTCCCTTTTCAGGGGCAACCCAGGATTTACAAAAGAAACAGAGAGTAAAATGGTAAACATGAGTTACGTGAGATTACAGGCTGGATACAGTTTGGTACATACTTGTGAGGCAGTGGCCATGAATTTATTTTACCATTAACATACATGCAAGATTCCTGAGAAGAAAATAGGGTGAGCTACAATGTTAATGTATAGAACTGGCCCAGCCAGAGTCAAGTGCTGTCAGAGGAAACCTAAATACAGGAGGAACTACAAGGGAGGGGCAGTGGAAACCTTCACAATCTCCACTAAATTTTCCTTACTGGTATCCTCCTCCTCAGCATGAGACCCCATGACATTTTGATTTGTCTGATTAAAGCCTGAAATGAGGCATCTTTAAGAGGAGACCTGGGGGTATATGCCAGAGTCCTCACTGCATGAGAAGGGGTTAGAGCTGAAGGCAACCCCATAGGGGTACATTTGACAGAGCCAGTGGCTGCTTTAGGAGTGAAAGGTGTGCTTCTGGATCCCATTGACAACTTGGAGCCAGCAAGGGAGGCCCAGTTGACGGGACAGCTGTTTTCTTCGGCAGGAGTGATGGCAATAGGCATCTAAATAGTTTAGAGAATGATGCCAGTACAGCCTGGGAGTTGACGGCACCCTATAAAGGGGTCAGAACAACCAACGCTGGCACAGTTGTCTGTAGTAAGTACAGCAGCGCCACGATCAGACCCTGACCTTAGTGTCTCACTGACATTCAGGGAAGCCTGTAGTCATTGTCACCAGAGTGGATAGCAAGGACTTACCCTCCTTCAGTAGAGACCTTGACCTCACCAGCAAAGCAGGCACTTTATCCTTATGCTTGTGGAGACGGCCTGAAGAGGAGGACTTCAGTGATGACTTTTCTTGTCATTGTCCTTAGTCTTTGATGGGCATGAAAGCAACAGCATTGCCAAACACCGGGAGTTCCCTTCCGGAGCCGGCTGAACGAGAGGTAGAAGCTGGCTTGGAGCCCATGGCCTTGGTGGCAGTTTACATGGTCTTGATAGCGATGAAGGTTTCTAGAGCTTGCTTTCAGCATCTCCTCAAGGCCTTGGTTGAATCCCTCCCATTTCTTGCAGTCCCTGATGTTGTGGGACAGACACAAACAGTAAACACAAACCGTGTGAGCGTCATCCTTGTAGATCTTATAGCTGTAGGTACAAAACCTAAATAAAGGTTCTTATGATGGCAATAAAAGGACAGCATCAACAAGTTAAAGTAGTAAAAATAATAAAGTCAAGAAATGACAGCACAGTATCTCAGCAGGTCTGAGCAGTTGAAAGTGGAGAAAGAACTGAGGAGCACTGGGAGTTGCCTACAATTATAGAGGCACTAGCTAGTAAAGTTTCTGAGTGGCCCTGACCCATATGGCTTATAGTCGCAAAGGAGGCCCAATGGAGGCAATATATTTGAAGAACCCTAAAGTTACATTTTGTTTACTTTGTATTCACCATTGCATTGTACCAGACATGAATGCACTGATTATTATCTCAAAACTGTATTTAGTTCCACTGTTCAGTTCGACAGTGTTCTCTTCAGCAGGAAAGGTAGTTCTTTTATTTTGGCACTTGCACTTGGTCCAGGAGTATCAGACGGTCTTTCTGTGAGTAGGTGCAACCTCCTAACCACAAAAGCCACCGATTAGAGATGCCTGTGAAGAATTGATATCAGTTTATAGTGTATAGTACAGCATTGTTCTGTATAGAATTCCAACCCTTTCAAAATGCTGTTGTACCACTGTTCAAAGGTCATGGACCTCCCGTGGTGCAACAACATTCTGAAACCTCTAGAGACCTACACAAGTCACTTTGTTCTGAAAGTGAAAGAACCACTGCACACACATTTGCATAATACTGTACACTATAAATAATACAGAATGGCAGCTTACATGCACAACCAGTGTGTTCTGCCACCTTGGGTTCTGATTTCATGGACCTCGAGCTTTGCTCTTGAGGTCAGAGGGAATCAGAAGCCCTCTGTGGCAGAACACACTGGTTGTGCACAGCTGCCCATTCTCTATATATTTCACAAATGGCATCAGTTCCATAGCTCTGTCCTACCTTATAATACATAATACTGAGGTATGCAAATTACACAGACCTCAAATCTATTGGGGCTTGGATGATCTAAGCCCAGGCCCCACCCTAGCAGATCTTTTTTTTAAGGCACCACTTCCTCTTCTTAGGAATGGGAACTGACTAATATATTCTGAAAACAGACTGGTATTCTTTTCAGGTATGTAGTATTAATTACAGTTTAGGCAGCTAGGTATGATTTGAAGGTGTCCTCTAGCCCAAAGGCAAAAGAAGGGAAGTATAGCGGGAAAACAAAAAGGAAACTGAAGCAGAGACACCAAAAAGAAAACGCCGAGAAAAAGGAAAACAGGAGAAACTGGGAAGCAAAATTAAGAAGAAAATGAAGAAAACAGGCACCAGTAAGAAATTTGTGTGGGTGGCAGGAAAAAACACAGAAGAGATGAGAGATCAAACCACTCAGTCAGCTAGCTAGCCTGCATATGCTGGTCACCAGCCCTCAAGCTAGTCAGTCATGATCGTTAGCTAATCATCATCTTGGCTAGTTAACCAGCAACCTGTCAGATACCAGCCAGCAAACTGGCAACCTACCAATCACTAACCAGCTAGCCAGCAACTTGTCAGTCACCAGTCAGCTATCCAGTAGCCTGTCAGATACCAGACAGTTACCAGACAGTTGATCAACAACCTGTCAGTCACCAGCCTGCTAGCTAGCAGTCTACCAGTCGCCAGCTAGCTAGACAGCAGCATGCCAGTTAGTACCAGCTGCCCAGCAACCTCCTAGTCATCAGCCAACTAGATAGCAACTTGCCAGCCCACTAGGTAGCAATCTGCCAGTCACCAGATAGCTATCCAGCAACCTGCTACTCAGTACCAGTTGAACAGCAGTCTACCAGCCACCAGCTGGCCAGGCAGTTAGTAGGCTGCTGTTAAGTACTAGCCACCTGTCTGTTTGCTAACCAGAAGTCTGCCTGTCACCAGACAGCTATTTAGCCACTTGCTAGTAAGTAGTCACCTTGTCAGCCTTCTGCCAACCACCAGCTAATTAGGCAAGTCATCCAGCTTATTTATGGTATGTAACTTTAAAATCAGCAAAGGCACACATGTTTGTGCTTTACTTCGGCTTTTTCTTTTTTTACTTATTTTCTATAGTTTCAGCATATGAAAGTTAACAATAGAGGTGGAGGACAAATCCAGCGTCAGCACCTAAAGTTAAAGCCAATTTATTTATCTAGTTATTTGAAAAAGAATGAGATACTGTAAGAGAACAACAGTCAATGTAGCATGCCTTTTAAACAGCTTACTATCACTGTTGCATTTAAAATATATTTGAAACCTGTCTTGTAAATCACTACGGTAAACTCTACAGTTGTGCAGATAACCCTTAGCATTCAGCACTTCTAAATCTTTCATTAAACATAAGTGCCATACACCTCAATGAAGGCATGTATCATGGGTTTTATACTGGTTTGAGCCTTGCCCTGAGCTCCTTTTTATTTCAACGGCTCAACAGAATACATTTCAGACCTTGAGCTTGTTCCAATAAATGTACATCTGGAAATCTCAGTTTTGAATGGGGTTGGGGAGGGGCAACTTAGCTAGACAGTAGCTAACATAATACTACAGTTCAGTTATTACGCATGGACATACAGGTACAAATGGTTGGAAGAAAGAAGGCTTTTGCCTATTGAGACCACTCCAAACTTCTCAGTGGTAGCATCTGTTTATTTTTACCTGTAAATATATGCATAATCTTTCAGTAAAGGTTCTTTCTTTCTTTCTTTCTTTCTTTCTTTCTTTCTTTCTTTCTTTCTTTCTTTCTTTCTTTCTTCCTTCCATTAATTGAGAGTGAATTCCATATACCCTAAAACTGTTTGTGAAAACAGTATTTCTTCTTGTCCCCTGAAATATTTCCCTTGCAGTTGTTCATTATGGCCCCTTGTGGAATTTCTATTTTGTTTATTTAGCCCCCATTTGTTGTATAGCTTCCAATCCTTTAGGAAACCATACAGCATATTAAAGTCTCCATTATCCTCCTTTATTCCAAGCTAAGCGTGTTAAGAATATTAGTATCTCCTCATATTCCATTCTTCTTGGACTTTCTCTAATCTGTGTCCTTCCTGCAGTATGGATTCCAGAAGTGGCAGAAGTATTCCAACTGAGGTCTCGTGTGTGTGTGTGTGTGTGTGTGTGTGTGTGTGTGTGTGTGTGTGTGATATGTACATTATGTATGTATATGTGTGTGTGTGTGTGTATATATACATTATGTATGTATATGTGTGTGTGTGTGTGTGTGCATATGTATGTATTTCAAAAGTTTCACCAGGAAAGATACTGAGCTGCTAACAGCTTATTTCCAGATGCGCCCTACGGTAGGGTATGTGAAAAATCATATACAACAATATAATATCAAGGAAAATAATCAAAATTGAAGACAAAATCAGAATAGCATATCTACATTAACGTTCATAATGAGCATGTAATATGTACAGTACATGTAATGTAATAGTGGCACATGTACAGGTAATGAAGGAAACAAATTGCCAGGGAAGAACTAGTGAGGGGAAGGATAAGGAAGAGAGTCATGGACACGGGCAAGTAGGAGAAGAGAAAACGTGAAGGAAAGACTTTAAAAAGAAAGTTGAAGAGGCAGAATGACTAGCTAAGGGAAGAAAGGACTAACATTTAGAAAAGTGGTATGAGAAAGCAGACTGACCAACAGAAGATTTTCTAGAAAGAATATTGAGGGAATGGGAAGCATTATTGCGTACAGGGTAGGGAGAAACTGAAGGAGAGCATGAGAGGGAGGTAAGGTAGGAGGAAGAGAACCAAACTAGAATTTAGATACAAGGGAAACACAATGGAAAAGGCGCCTGCATCGAGAGAGGGTAGTGAAAGGGCAGAGTAAAGTGAGCAATGTTGAGATACGGAGGGGAACAATCCAAAGCAAAATGACAAAAAGAGTGAAAAGGGGGTCCTGTCTAGCAAGGGAGGATTTGGACACTCCATACTATGTCACCATAATCAAAAGTAGAAAGAATCATCTTTAAACAATTTCACAGTGGACAGGAAACGGATACCTGCTTTGTTCCTGTACAATGCACCAAGCTTGGGGTGGAGCTATTGGTTTATGGCATCAGTATAAACTGAGAAAGCAAGACGGTGGTCAGGCTAGATCCCGAGTATTTAAAAAGGATAAATCCTCAATAACAGCACCATCAAGGGGTGTAAAATGTAGGAGGGGTAAGTCTAGAAAGCCTCTGGCTTACATATGCCCTATAATGTCGCTGTAATGTCCCTTGATATGCCTACAAAATTTTCATAATACAACCTGGTTAGTATCTGTGCAGCCTTTTAAGAAGCTGTTTTGGCACTTACACCCTTGGTTTTAGTCTGCTATTATGGCACCCAAGTCCCTTTCTTCGTTAACCTTTCTTAGTTCAACATCATTTAAACAGTAGCATACCCTGTTACACTATGCATTTACCCATTTTGCAAAACTACAAAAAACAAAAGTCTTTAAACAAGTTGCAATCAAAACCTGGAATAGTCTACCTGATCACTTACGGAATATACAGAATGCACAGCGTTTTAAAACCTTGCAGAAAAAATTACTTGGGTCAGAGGCACAGTGCAATTGTATATGAAACACACATCTTTGGAAACAGCATAATTACAATTGTAATGTCAAAGGCAAATTATATTTTAGTATGGCGTTATAATTTTATTTTACTTTTAGCTAGATGTTATATTTTATATTGTGTACCTAATTGTTGTAGATGCATGTATATCTGTTTTTGTTTTAATGTTTTTATTTTTTTATTCCTTATTCGGATAATACCTTTGAGCAAAAGCTCTTTACATAGGTTCTACGTCAACAATCAAGACAATACCAACATGAACAAAGGAATGAAAACAATAGATTGGCAATACAGTGATTAGAATGACACTATTACACTGCTACAAATTTACATAAGAGCACGTCATGACATACAGTGAACATGTAAGGTAGCTTAAGGGTATTGTAAAAGTATGTCCATTAACTAAGTGCAATTACAGAGAGTGAGAATACTGGGTAATGTGACAGAGAGAGCAGTGGTGGCAGCGATAGATGATCTGGTGCAGGGAAGAAAGTAAGTCAGCCCAGTGGCCTCTTCAGGTTGCTTAACTGCATGGGAGAGTAGACATAAGTCACAGGGGCTGTGCCAAGGTGACCTGGGGCAAGTTGGCATGAGCAGTTAGTGGGTGGAGTCACATGCAGAGACAGAGACAAGTCGGAGTTAAAACTTCTGTTTGAAGGCTCCTAGGGTAGCAGCAGATGAGACAGCAATAGCAAGTGAGTTGAACCAGAGCGAGGCATGATAGGCAAAACCTTTGACCTGGAGGTACGGCATTGAGGATCTTGAAATATTGGCAGATGTGAGTTGGTACTAGGGGTAAGAAGCTCCTGAACCCCAGGAGGCATCAGCCGCAAGTAATCTTCTTAGCTAGGAGACAGGTTTGGTATTGAAGTCTACCATTGAACTGAAGCCAGTTTGCCTATGCATATAGGTCACAGGTGTGGGTTAGACGCCCTGCACCTGTGAGGAGCTGGCAGGCCTTATTTAGTGCTATTGTAATACATTTGAGAGATGTGGCAGTGGCGACCCATATATGATAAGACCATAGTCCATAAGTGCATTTAGTATTTTGCTGTATGTATGTATTGTATGTGTGCCCAGGTCAAGCCTGTAAAAGGGCCAAGTGGCCCAGTGCTTTACTTGGTCAACACATTTTTAAATAAATAAATATTAAACTTACTATACATTTTTCACCCACTTGGTCAATGTGTTCAAGTCTCTCTGGATACTTATAGTACTTTTGTCACTGCCTGTTACACCCTAATTTTGGTGTTATCTAAAAGCTTACTATCCCAGTTTTCCACCTCCTTGTCCGCTGCCTGATATAAATTGTGAGCTACAATGGACCTAGCACTGATCCCTGTGGCACTCTGCTCCTCACATTTCCTTTCTGATTCAATGCCATTTACTCTTACTCTTTGCTTTCTTCCTAATAACCAACTGCCATTCCAGTTGACCATCTTCTTATTAATCCCTATGCTATTGAGCCTATTAAGCAGTTTCCATGTGCAACTTTATTAACCTTGCTAAAATGCAGGCAAGTAACATCTACTGGTATCACCTATATAAGTTTTAATAACTCCTGTAAAAGTTATTAAGTTAGTTAAGCATGAATGCCCACCAATGTATCAGTTCTATGTTTCATCTCTGTACCCAAACGCATTCAGTTCCTGCATTATTTTTTTCCTTATGAAGAAATCCATAATTTTTCATGGAATAGCAGTCAGGTGGACTGGTCCATAGTTTGTTACCTCACCTCTATTTCACTTCTTGAACCATGGCATCACTATAGTTTCCCTTCATTCCCCTAGTACCTCTCAGGTTACAATGGAAGCTTCAGCACTGTGCATATAAGTTAGTTACTGTTTCCACTAATTCATTGGCCAGCTCCTTTAGGATCATTGGGTTAATGTTAACTGGATTAGCTGTTTTATCTGCCTTTACACCCAAAAACATGTAAACACCTTCTTGCAGGCAAACATCTTTCTAATTTAGTCCCTCCCATTTCTTGTTTCCCTAATAATGTCCTGTACTGTGTCTTTTCCTCCATATACTGAACAGAAGTATGTGTTTAACCCTCAGCTTCCCTTTGTTTATTATTTCTCCTTCCATATTTAGTGGAACCACTCTATTGTTCCATTTACATACCTATAGAATTATTTTAATTCCATAGTTTCCTGTCGCTTAGTTCTTCTGTAATCTTTGCTTTTCATTATTTTTCAGTTTCTTGCACTTTCTGGCTTTCTCTGTACATATTCATTACCTTTTTCATACCCTCTGTTTTTGACTGCGTGTAGACCTTGATTTTTGACCGTATTTCTTCTTTGTCTTATCTGTTACCCTCCAAAGATTAGAATTTGTAAGAAGGGGATTTGAATGTGTTAAACAAAGTATTGTTTGATTAGTTATTTCTTCAGCATCTGTACCCAACAATCATTTGTATCAATATAGAATGGTGTTTTTAAAATTTGGGCTGTGATGGCCTACATTATATAGTGATGCAATGTAGAGAGCAGTGCATGGGCAACCATACACAGTGCGGCTTTATTTCAATCAAGAGTTGAGATGACATCATATTGACCTTGATAGTGAAACTTGAGAGGCCTGTGATGTCATCTAAACCCAGAGATGGAAACATGAGTTGAGTTGGGCCATGTTTTAGTTTTTATAGTATGCTGTTTTACTGTATACCACTTGTTTACCATTTGCCACATCCTCTGCCTCCCCTTCAGAGGGTGGCGGGCCATGCCTTGTGCAGCTCACGACCAAGCCCAGATGCAGCAGCACCACCAGCAACAGGGTTGGGGTTGCATGGGACGACTGGCATTGTGCTGGGCATTTTTTTCCTGCATTCTGTGGGAGATGTGACATGCAATGACGCCAAGGCACAAATGCTGACGTGTTGCCATGTCTCCCCTCCTTCTCTGCAGCTCAGGTTTGCGATACCTCCTGGCCTCCACCAGGGTCCAGTCAGTCCCCGAGCTCATGCCTACCCTCCCCCAGAGGAGGAGAGCAGTCCTCCCCGGCTGTCCCTCCAATGCTTTGGGCTCATTCTCGAAACCGAGTCCACTGGCGGCCAGGCAGTGAGTGCTACCAGTGTGCTGGCAGGCTGGTGAAAATTACATTTGTAGAAGATGAAACCTTGTCAGTTTCTATAGTATCAAGTGGAGGGAGACCTCTCTGGAACACTGATGACCCAGTTTTGTGTCCTGCGGCAGGTGTGTCAGGAGTGGATGTTGGCAGGGAAGGTGAAGAAGCATCTACGCTGATGCTGTCTCACTGGGGAAAGCTATGCAATGTGGTGCTCTTGGAGTGGTTCCTAGTTGGGGGGCACTTGGCAGCATTGGTGATCATGTGCCACCATGCACCCCTAGAACAATGTGTCATGTGCACATTTGGAGGTGGTAGGTAGAAAAGCAGAAAAAGAGCCCAGCTCTGGTATGCTGGATAAGGATATTCTCGTGCTTCTCCTATGCTAAGTGGGTGCACCTGCTCTGCTCCATCCTCACTATCTGAAATTAGCTGTCTGCCTCTCTCCCTGATGGCACACAGTGGGGCTCCCCAGTAAGGAACAGGCTGGGATAGAGAGACAGTAGACCACACAGGGAGCTACGTGGGGAAAGAAAAGAATTTGATGGGCAAAGGAGGATAAAGAAGTCTGAAGCCTTGGGGTACAGGGTGAGGAGGAAACAAAATAAAGGTGAAAACTTCTGCACTTGATCTTTAACAGATGTGGCCATAAGGCCGGCATGCTGGTGAAGCAGTAGCACTACCACTTATGGTACCAATGACCCAAGGTCGGGAGTGACCTTGGGAGTCAGAGGTCGGCTGGCAGGGAGGAGGATTGAGCATCCCAGGGACTACTCTCTTCCTCTGGGAGGGAGGGGATCAGTGGCTGCTGTTAGCCTGGCCCTAGTAGTAGCTGGGGCTGGCACACTGATACTTCAGTGGGGGACAGAGGTGGGAAGATGTCTGGCATGCTGTGCATGGCAGCATGCGTGGCACTGCCATTGGTACCATTGCACGTCCTTCCTCTGTGCCAGGGAGAAAAGGGAAACAGGGAGCATAAAGAGAATATATAAAAAAAAAAAAAAAAGGATGTGGTCATATTCTGCTGAAAGCTTGTTTGGATCATACAGTGACTTTAAACCTGGCCTAAGGCACCAGTAATCCCAGCAGCCACTGGTAGCCCTCTCTCTGGGGTCCTCAGCCACAGCTAGTGAGCTGCATCATTTTACATGGCTATTGGATTTATTTCACCACTGCACTCTGTTGCAACCACACCTAAGGGCATCACCAGCTGAGTAGAGCCTTCTAAGGTGAGTTAAGGAAGATCCTTATGGCGCTACTCATCAAGGTACAGTGCAGTCAAGTCAGAAGCAAGGATGTGGGTAAGGATCCCAAAACTGCCTTGTTTGGGGTGGGGAGGGACAACGAAACAAGCCCATCATGGAGGCTCAACTTACTAAAGATAACACATCAAATCCCTGTAACCTAAGGGTTGTTTGGGATTACAGTTCAGAGAAACATTGAAAGTTCAATTTGCCAAAGCACCATCAGTCCATCAAATATCTCTTAAATATCTCTTACAGAGGTATCATACTCTGGGAGGGAGGAAAGAGGTAATCGCTGCATTTCATGCCACTAGACTGACCATTATTGCTGGAGCCCATGCAGAAACTGGTATTATTTCAATTCTGCTCTCACAGAAACTTTCAGCAGCAGCTGAGTTCCACCAGTACCGGAGACAGAACAGCGAGCACCATTAGAATAGCAGCAGTAAAGGATGATGAATATCAGAGAGAAACATAGTTATTTAATGTAATTCCTTTGGGGGCTTGCCTGAAATTGCCCCGCTTGTCCCCATTTGCTGGTGCTCTTCTGGCTTTCTCCCACATTTTCCCTCATCAGCATGCTTGTTCTGCCCCTTTGGGGTGTAATTCACTGAACATGAGCTGCCCACATGCCAAATTTGGCCGGCACTAGGCAAGGCAATGGGGCACTTTGATGTTGCGACCACATTTGCGGTCTGAAAGTGGGGTGTTTGCCCATGGTCCCAGTGCCCTGCCAATGTCCTAGGGACTGGGGACTGGAAGAGAGTTGGGCAGAAGCCCGGCTACGTGACAAGGAGTTTGACCCTGGACCGGGCTTGGGGCTCAAGGAATATTAATGAGTGGCCCCATGTATAATAATGAATGCTGCCTGTCGTAGGGGCATTGTGTTATGGTGGCAGCAATAGTAAAACTGCAGGGAACCATCCATTAAGAGGGCTAATTTAACGGAGAGCAGTTAGCTACAAGCCAGTTGAGTGTTGAACTGGGCAAATTGATATGTTAGGCTGCACTAGAACTGAAAAAGGACTGTATAAAGCTGAATGGACTGCATGTAAACAAATGGAGCTGACATATTTATGACGCTTGACCCCAGACTTGCAGCCAGTCAGATCTAGGTGCCCAAACTGGACACAGAGGGACTCCTGGGAAAAGGAGGGACTAGTTCTGCTGCCTAGCTCATGCTCCAATAAACTAGCAGGAAATATTGATCACTATGGATATTGATTATTGAAAGGCTTCAACAGCCAATCAGAACGCTGGGTTTTGACTGATACAGTGTGGACTTTCTGGGATTGAGTCTGTCTGTTACTGGGCTCTGTATGAGTCAGGACTCTGCTGTGGAAGTGGACCTTGAGCTTCAGGGGCTTTCCCAGGCCCTCATCTAAGGATTGCTGTTGCCAGAATTGGATCAAGAGAAAGAAAGAGACTGAACTGTTGATCCTGTTTTCTCCAGGTAATGAGAAGTTGGTTTGTTGCTGGTGGAAGAAAACATAGTGTTGCAGAAACCCTGCACTGAGAAGCTAGACTAGTTGAGAAGACTACAAAATTATCAGTATTGCTACAGTTATTGCTGAGAGGTTGTTTGCTTGAGTGGAACTGTAAATGCAATTTCTAAAGAGGTACAGCGTCTTTGGTTATTGGGGTGCTAGCCAGGAGCTGTGTGTGTCCTGAGTGAACTGGTTAATGTGGCTGCAAGTGGAGGAAGAAGTCAAGAAGATGTGGCTATTAGAAACTGGAAAGTGTGGACTGCTGTGCAGGGGTTGTTGTTGCTGAGTTCCACCTGCTTAATTGCACTTGCTCTTATCAACATAGAGGCTAGTATCCACTCAAAGTGGCACTGGACTTTGTTGGAGTGCATGCCTGAATACTTTTTTTCTTGCTGAGAACTCAGTGCAGGGACTGCAGGAGGACCTCCACCATTAGGGACTCCTCACCCAGGGCCAGGGAGGGAACATGCTAACCCCTTTCAAGTGGGACTGACTGCCACAGGAGGTCACTGGTGCTTGCTGGGGTGCTAGGGCACCTTCGACCCATCGTGGAGCCGGGCTGTGGAGCCACTTTCTTCACAGAGAGGGTTGTAGATGCATGGAACAGCCTTCCTGAGGAGGTCATAGAGTCACAAACAGTGGGGAATTCAAGAATGCATGGGACAGGCATAAGGCAATTCTAGTGGGGTGCAGGAGGAAGTAGGCTGTTGGTTAACTAGGACCTGCAGCTTATCCATTAGGTAGGGAAATGGGCAGACTAGGTGGGCCAAGAGGTCCTTACCTGCTGTCAAATTCTATGTTTCACTCCGGGTCCGGGCCTTCTGGCGCTGGTGTTGTCCTGCCACAGTGCTCTGCAACAGGCCAGAAGTGGCTGAAGGTTATAAGCAGCCAGAACTACAATTAAGGTGACCAGTTGCAAGATCCTTGAGCAAGTTACATCAGATGGAGGGATCCCGGCTGGCCTGTTTCTGCTTTGCTGCACTGGACCAAGGAGCTCCATTTTCCTGGTGCTGAGATCGACAAACTGTGAGTACCCAGGACCTGGTTCCTGGAAGGGAAAATTGTTCTGTTTTTCAATTTAAAAGTTTTCTCAAATATTTCAGGGCCCCAACAGCCAGCTAACCCGCAGCACTGATCAGGCCTGCACCTAGTGGGTACCCTAGAGACAATTTGGGGACACTGGTACCAGTGGAGGAGGGTTTGGCCTCGGTCCCATATGTTTATTTATTTAAAAGTTTTACCAGGAAGGCGCCTGAGCAGCATACTGCTCGATTCCAGGTACGTGCTGGGGAGGGGACTGTGGAGAACAGACATGACATGTACAGAGTACAATTAGTGCAAACAATTAGTACTAACAAAAGGATAACATCTACACAATATAACAGTTTGTCCTAACAAAGTTTGTAATGGATTGGCAGTTAAGAATGGCAGGTACAGTTGAGAATACGTAACAACACATCTGGTACAGTTGTGAGGGAATGCGTAGTGGAAGTTGTATATTGCACTAGCCTGTCATCGCTTTACTTCACAGCCACCCTATGTCCTGGTATCGCCTCTAGCCCTTACCCCTTGAATAAAGCTGTGAATTTGTTTATTACAACTGCTGTGTCAGTGAAATTAATTATATGTGCTTACTGCTGAGGTATAGAGTTTACGGTAGAGCAAGGTATTTGGGGATACTGAGGCAGAGTCGTTGGTTGGGGAGGTGGGTAGCTACAGTATCCCAGGGACTGTGCCATGTTTGATAGCTGGCCCACTGATACCTTACTCTGGGTGGAGTCACTGTGCTATTAATATTACTGGGAACAAACCTCCAATTGCCACCATAGCAGGACCTAGGCCCCTTCCCCAGTGCCAGGAACAACAGGCAGGGGGTAGCCCATGGGCATAGGGGCACTGGGGCTACAATAACAGGCTTTGTTTTATTTATTTGTTTGCTGAGATATATATTTTTTTATTCAAAAGTTTCACTTGGAAGGCATACTGAGCCAAATAACTCGCTTCCAGATGTGTCCAGGGGAAAGGGCAGGTGAAGTTTAACAGGTAAAATAGCACATGAATACATTTTTTTTTACTCTATGTTTTTATTCCCCAATGCCTCTTTTCCCCACTCAACTTCTCCACTCAATCACAACTCCCAATGCTGCAAGCATTACCACCTATCCGACTTTCAGGGTCTGCCCTTAGAGCACCTCAGCTTGACTCCTACTACCTGAAGAATCCAGATTACCCCAGGAGGAGTGAGGACAAGTTCTCCTCACCTTATCCCCAAACGCTCCACAGGAGAGGCCTTGGCACAGCAGAGTCTGCCTGAATCTTCATCGGTGGTGAAGGATTCTCCTCATCCCTGATGCTGGCGTGCAATGGAGAGCAAGGGGTCAGGCGCACTCAGAGACATGTGTCCGCCCCAGTCTCTTGCCAGCGTCAACCCACTACGATGCTGCTTTTCCCTGTGCACAGATGTCCCCCAGTTCACCGAGGTATGTATTGTGGCGGAGAAAGCTGCAGAACCAACCCCCACCCCCGGAGAAGGAGATCGCTTCATTGGCGCTCAATCCTTCCTCCCTCAAGCCGACCCACTGATGACCTGAAAAGGGCTCCCCGAATCTGGGGTCACCAGCGTGGAGCGAGATGTGGCGCCCAGCGCCAACCTCAGCACCACCAGGCCGGCACATGAATACAATTTGAACAGATTAATTACAATGACAGTATACATTGCAGGCAGCTAACAGTAGTCAGAACAGGAACTACAACGTGTCGAGTGCAATCAAACATTTCTGCAAAATTACAGTAGGAGTATTCACAACAAAATATTACAGAGAGTAGTTGGAAGTGGTACTGTATTCAGGCAAAGTGAGCGGGGCAGGCAGGCAAAGTGAAAAGGGAAAATAGGAGAACAGGGTGCAACAGTACTGTGTTGCACAGTCAACTGAACCAATATAGGAGAAGCCAAATCGTGGGGCTGAAGAATTGGGGGAGGGTTAAATGTTAGGTGGGGGGTCGCTAAGTTATTGATAAGAGCAGGAGGGTGTTTTGTAGTCATGGAGGGAGGAGAGTGATTTGAGTGAGGTGGCATTGCAGATGGGGGAGGGAAGGGAGTTCCACAGTTTAGGACACGGAAAGCAAAGGCGGATTGGCCAGTGGACGAGAAGGGTGGGGGATTGTGCAGAAAAAGGTCAGTGTTTCAGAGGGAGTAAGTGCTCTGTGAGGCAGCATGAATGGAGGAAGGAAGGTAGGAGGGAGATTGCCAATCCAGAATTTGGACATGAAGGTAGCAGTATGGGGCAGTCGTTTGGACTCCAAGGATGAGAGTGACAGGGCTTTGTAAAGGTCACAGTGGTAAGTATGAAGAGGGCAGGAGAGCACAAAGCGACAGAAAGAGTTGAAGAGGGTGTCCAGTTTGGCCCAGGTAGATTTGGGGTGACACTGTAGACTATGTCTGCATAGTCAAAGGTGGGAGGATCATTTTCTGCACGAGTGCTCAGCGGGCAGTTTGACAAATGCTATCCCTGTTTCTATATTAAGCACCAAGCTTGGGGTATAAGTTCTTTTGGATTGCATCCTTGTGTGCTGAAAAGTCCAAATGGTGGTCTAACCAGACCCCAAGATATCTGAAAGTAGTGAAATTTTCAATAGTGGTGCCGTCCAGGGTGTGGAAGGCGGGGATTTAAGTTTAGATAGCATCTGTCTAGTGCCAAAGGACATGGAGACTGTCTTTTGCTTTCAGGAACAGCTGTTTGGCCTGGAACCATTGCTGGACCTTACTGAATTCATGTTGCAGTCTAGCCTCAGCATCAGTGGGTGAGGTACTAGACGTGTAAAGGATAGTATCGTAAGCATACATGTATGTGGAAAGTGGAGCAGGCAGAAGGAGGATCATTAAGGAAAATGGAAAATAGTATAGGGCAAAGTACTGAACCCTGTGGGATGTCAGTGGTGATGGGGAGAGGAGCAGAAAGGGAGGAGGCAATCTTGACCAAATGGGATCTGTCTGTCAGGTAGGACTGGAACTAAGCTGTGACAGAGGAGTCTAGCAGCGCAGTGAGTCTGTGGAGGAGGAGCAAGTGAGATACTGTGTCGAAGGCTTTTGCTAGATTGACAAATATGGCAGCTGTAATGTAACAGACTTCTTTGAAAAGTAAATATTTAATTTCAAGCAGTGTAATAGCTCTGTACTGAAAACAACATAGAAGGGCATAACAGCCACTACAGCAGTCTGCCCATGAAGTAAATATAAAGGGTGAATTAGTGCAACGATAAGTATATCATAAAACCTAGGTACCCATTCTTAAATGGGCTACTCCATGTGTCAGCACATAAAATGATCAATAAAATGCCACACGCCTGCCAGTCTGTGGGGTTGAGTGATTCTGACAAATTTATAGCTTCATTGCATGTCATGCACCTTAGAGCAGTATGGGAACAGCCCGCTGGTGCAGCTCAACCAGATACTCAGTTCCAGGTGGGACTGGATCCTTGTTCCACATGAGGCTGGGCATCCTGGGACACTTGCCAATGTTAAAATGGCCTTTGTACTCCAGCTCTCCATAGCTTGGCACTGGCCTTTGTGGGTTTGGGAGGGTGCAGCCTCCCAGAAAGTGTAGCGCCTGCATGCCCCAGACCAAAGCAGTATGGTGATTTCCACAGCTGGCTGACGAGGGTACACATGACAGCATACTGGGGTGGTAGGTTCTCAAAATTGGGCCCTTTATTTCTAAAAAAGGTTTAGCAAAATATGCAAGCTTAGAGAGTTCATAAATGTAGAAAAAATCATTGTGGTCTAAACTCATGGAATAATACAGAGCAGTCTACTTTGTAAGCTAAGTTCCTTGTACAAAATCTGAGGAGGAACATTGTGGTTGGAATCTACAATAATTTAAATTAGTGGAGGTGGCTCCTGAGATGGTGCCCAGCCCTTTTGAGTTCATTCAGGTGGTATGCGAAAGGAAATGACTGGATGGGGCCTTGCATAACGTGTGTAGAAATTTATGGATACCGCCTGAATAACACAAACAGGAATATGGTAAATAAGATGGATAATGTTGAAAGGGGGAGGGGACTGATGATATGGCAGGATATGGACTACTGTATTGTAATTTACTAATTAATTTTAAATACAAATTCCCTTGTCTTATGGTAAGTGCGATGGAATCTTTAACGTCTACCTACAAAGCAACGGAGGTGGTTAGAAGGACCTGGCTTATCATTTCATCTGAAGGACAGCACCTCAATTGCACAGCACCCTTAGTGTTGCACTGTCACTACTGGATTTTAGCCCAGGTTCTTGCTGTGGGATTAGAATCCACAACCTTCTGGCCCCAGAGGGACAATGCAACCTACTAAGCCACTGACACTTTTCAGCTTCATAACAGTCTTGCAAGCATATGGCCCTTATAAAGGCAGAGCTGGTTATTGTACATAGATTTCATTGTTCATGAGCTTTGAGGCCACAAAGGTCACCAGATGAAGGGACCTTTGTGACCCTGAAGCATGTGTACGGGTAACATCTGTGTATACTATGTGAATGTTTTTCTAACAGAGGTTATCACATGATCTGACAAGTTACCAATTACAAAAAGAAGAAAAGCCCACAATGTCCTTTCTTGGATCAATGACACACTTTTAAGTGAACCCAAGTGCAATATTTCTATTACCTCTTGGTGCGAAGTGCAATGGACCCATGCTCAGCCTCCCCCCCTGTGGTCGCAAGGACTCCTGGAGGGTTCTGGGGAAAGGAGAGGCCTTAGATTTTGGCATCTTTTCCCTGACCTGTGGGCTATCACATATGCTGAGTGACAGGTCCAGGCACCAATCAAAGTGGTCCTTGAACTGAGCCTATAAAGAGGGGATTGTGCTGGAGGCAAGAAGAGCTGAGAGACATCTGGTAGTGTCAAGCGCTGCTGTACTGAGAGTGGGTGCAAGATGCACCATCCTAGGTTTGAAGCGGAAGACAAACTGCAACAATTGCTGCTCCTTTCTAGGAGGAAAGCATAATTCACGTGCCAGCCTGCATGATAGATGATGCTTGAAATACTGTGCAGAGCAGATTAACTGAGTTCAGAGCTGCTGGCCTGGAACTGCAGTAGAGCAGACAGAAGGAACAGGAAGAGGGAGCCTGCTTTATCCGAGATGCCCTGGAAGAGCAGAGATCAAGTAGCCTGCTATGTCAGGAGGAGCCATCCGTGTCTGGAAGCGGTGAGTATGCTGCAGTGTGGACCTTCTTTTAAGGAAGTTGATCTGTTGTTCATCCTGTCTGCAAGTTGGCCACTGGACCAGATTACAAGCACCAAACAAAAATACCTTACACACACAGTACAAGATTTATTTTACTCACAGTCACAAATGCTGGGAAGTGTGACAAAGTGCCAAAGGGCACAAATGCCATCAGGTATTTTGTGGCACATTATGAAATGCACATTTGGCTATAAGCCCAGCACCTCAGCATTTGTGGCTGTGAGTAAAATAAATATTAAACAGCATTTGTTGCTTATGTGTCTTATATTCTGCTTTGGCATTGTGTGTGCAAGGTATTTTTGTATGGTGGTTTGGTTTTACCTTACACACCACTTTATCTGTAGGTGACCCCTTCCCTTTTCCCAGATTACAAGCATTCAGTTTGCAGGGTCTGTTTCATCATGTAAGCAATTTCTTTTGCCTTTCTGGGGGATGTTAATTAGAACACATTGCTCTTTGTCTAGTGCACCAACGCTGGCCAACCAGCAGCAACCTCGATGGGCCTGCAATGGTTAAACACCTATGGTACCCAGCGACTGTGTTTAAAGAAGCTCCCTAGGAGGTTAAAGTAATTCCTGGTACCAAGTGAGAGAGTATGGAATCGGTCCATGTGGAAGGGCACCTAGAAGGGCAGCTGAAGTTTTATGGTTGTGCTAATCATTTTCTTTTATCTGCCATTTATTTGTGAACAAAGCTGTGATCTTCAAACATATCTCTTCTACTAGGCCACACCTTTGGTACTATAGCCGTCAGCACTAGGACCACATGGAAACTTTTGCTACCCAGTGGCCACCCACAATGATGTGCCACTTCTACCTGTATATAAGTGTGGGTTCTCCCATCGCTCCTCAGTTCTTTTCCCACCATCGATCATCCTCAGTGACCTGCTGTAGGAAATGCCATCATTGTTTATTATTTTATTTTACTTAGTGTTTATTTCATGGTCTCTGCATGCTGCCAAAGTTGAAAAAGCCTTTATTTTGGTATTGTAAGCACAGAGATAACATTTACAAAGATTTGTGTATGCTGTCTGGGCCTGTCTCACAAGGGAGGACATATGAGATGTGCCAGAGCTTCAGCCAGACTACAATGCAACGCCAAAAGAAAGCTCTAGAAAACTTCCTTCATCTCAAGACATTGAAAGCCATGGAGCAGGAACTGGGCCCAAAGTCTGTATCTCCCTTACCGTCGGCTGAAAAGCAACTGCCAAAGTCAAAGGATCGGGACATAGAACGGTCATCATTGCAGCACTGCTCATCTTCTGGCCATAAGCACAAACACAGAGAAAACAAAAATCTGCTCCACTGGCGAGGTCCCAGTTACTGTTGAGGCAATGTAAACCTGCATCTCGCCCACTCTGGCAGCGTTGACTCAGGCCCCGACCATCGATGAGGCACTGAGGTTGGGGCTTAGCTTGGCGCTGCCTTACCTACTATGGACAGTAGGATGTCATCATTGATAGATCAAGGCCTGTCGACACAAGTAGTCCCAGCCACTTTACAGGGTGCTGTTGACTCTCAGGCTGTGCTGGCATCATTTTCAGAAATAATAAGATGCATTCTGCCTGGATAACTAAGGCAGGCAGTTATTCTGCCAGTGGGGCCTCCTGGCACTCAGCCCTTATCAACGGGTTCCATTACCATGTTGCTGATTCCTCCTTCTCAACTGCTGCCAGCGCACCAGTTCATTCTGTGGCTTTTGTTATAGATCAGGCTGATGAAGTGGAATACAACTCTGACCTCATGGATTTAGAGGAGGATTATGAAGGAGAACAATTCCTAGCATCTCACTCTAGTTCTACCCTCTCATCCTGCAGTGAGTATTGGGTGGTTTATACCTAAAGTCTCCTCCTGAAGATCCAACTTTCCAAGCCATAATGCAGCAAATACAGTCTGCCAAGGGCTTGCTATAGAAGGAAATTTCACAAAAGGAATGTAATGGAATTTTGGTAGCCCCGTGACATGGGTGTCGGTGATTGAGCACTTGCAATAAAGGCGACTCAGTCCCAGTGCATGTCGATGGGGCTACCCGCTGAGGAAGAACGGACGGATGAGGTGGGCGCATATAATGACAGGATGCCGCTATATGTATCTCGCGTGGGGGAAGCGGCGTGATGGAAGGAGGGAGGTTGACCTGGCGTGGTTGGCATGGGGCTGCCGAGCTGGCCCTGTAGCGTGGTGGGTGGGTGGCAACATAATGCTGCGAGGGTTCTGGGTTGGGTCTGGGCGCGCCTACATTTTTGTGCGCCCGGTCCAGAATTTTTATTTTGTAAGAATCTGCACACACCCGACATGCACCCCCTGGACTTAAGAATCCTTTAGTAGGGGTGCAGGGCAAAGTCCCCACGGGGTTGGGTGCAAGGGCACAGCCCCTCCACATGAACAATTAAAGTCTAAGTTCCGGTGCCATTTTCTTGTGCTGTGGATGTACATTCCTGAAATTGATTTTCAACGATGTCGCTTGCCCTGCCGCTGATTGCGATTGGCTTTCACCCTCATCACATAAATCCAAATTTTTGGAGGTGCCCTCCTCCCTGCCTGTTATAATTCCACCTATATGTCTTGCATTAGAGGATGCTACCTTTACTGTATGATACAGACCAAACTCACTGCCTGCAGTTCCCAGAAAGGCTGATAAGCGGTATCCTGCGCCATCTGCTAAGCATTATTATGCTAACCAGCTAGAAACTGACTCTGTAGTCAGTATGGCTGCTCATGATAGGTCTAAGGCCCCTAGATGTATGTGTACTTTACCTTGTGATAAAGAATTTAGGAGACTGGATGCAATAGGTAAGCATACTCAAGCCTCTGCATCATGGGGCCTAGGATTGCAAACTGCCAGGCCCACATGATAAAATATCAGAACAGCCTGTGGAAAGCTGCTCGCATTGCTCTGCCAAGGATGATTTACTTAGAACATTGTCTTCTGGTGCTGAGGTTGATAAATATTTACTATGCTAAGCTTATGATGTCTCTGATGCTTCTGCCAGGGCTACTGATTCTGGCATTTGCATGAGGAGATGTTCTTGGCTTAGTGTTGCTGTCTTTACCATGTGCAACAGGCAGTTTTGAATGCGCTTTGAAAGGGTCAAAACTGTTTGGTTATGATGTTGAGGAGTCACTACATGGCCTTTAAATTTTAAATGACTCTAAGGTCTGATAAGTCCCTGTATCCCACTCCTGCTAGTGGTTGTAAACAAGACTCCTTTGTCAGCCTGCTGCCGAGGTAGCTGTGCCTACTGTCAGCAAGGCTGTGGTAGAGAAGATGGCCCTTCTGGGTTCCCTCCACCTGGTGCCCGTACAAAAATACCCAAAGGAATTGGTTCTGGTGGCCCTGCTACCATCAGTACCACCTGACTCTCTTTGTCTCTCTCCCACCTCTACTGTTACCTCCAGAGGTGAGTTGGGAGGAGGGGGCAGGATCTCCCTGCATCTGAAATAATGGTGGGAGATCACTACAGGCAATTGGGTTGTGGAGATAATTGCAAGATGACATGCTCTGGAGCTGTTACAAATCCCTCCAGATCATCCTCCGCCTCCTTCTTTTTATACTCCAGGTCATTTGTCCCTTCTGAAGAAAGAAGTTCAGTCTTTATTCCAAAATGTGCCATAGAACTGGTTCCTCCTTATGAAAGGAACAAAGGTTTCTATTCCAGATACTTCCTAGCCCCAAAATGGACAGGGTATCTGCCAGGGGCATAGTTTGTTATTTTTACAGGGGGCAAAGTAACAAAAATCCTGATTTTCGCATATCACGACAGTGAAGAGGGCGGGTGGCTTGCGTAATGCAAACAAATCAACCAGCATCAAACAATGCCCAAAAACATTTAAGACTACAGCTGAATAACTCCTGGAGGGACCAGCCCAGGCCAAGTCAAGCACTTCCCACCCCACCAGTTTTACTGCAGCCTGTTCTCGCCCAACTCCTCCTGAGACTAGAGTCAGAAAACTGACCAAGATCTGTTTCTATTCAGTTCTTCATTCTTTGCCTTGGGAGTGAGGACTTACTTGTGAAGTTGAAAATATGTAAGGAACTTAACTTCCTTCTCAAGAGGACAGGATCTCTCCCAGCTTCAATTCAAATCAGTCTTGACCTAATTTTGCCCCCACCTGAACCTCCAGGTGGATAGCTCACCTAGTCTCTCACCCCTTTGCTGCTTACATAACCCCTCCAAGTCCAGCCCTTATAGTAGATGCTGAACTTCTTGAAATGTCTGCTTGAGCTAGCCATCCCACCCTTGAGGAGTGCAAAAGCATGTTTCAAGGAAGTGCAACAAATGGCTGTGCCACCTTAGTATACCTATAAACATGGATGGTATGGGAAACATCCAGCATATGCATCCTCACAGCATGAGCCCTTATTTACATAGATTACATAAAAATGCGATTATACAAAGACAAGAATGAATGCTGGCCTCTGATTGGTCAGTCTTGGGTTAGACCCATGATGTTATCCCAGTACATCTGATTCATCACAGGTCTAGTCTCAGCCTCTCCGTGAACCTCTTGATGATTGTTAGCATAAGTGTGTTTTTTTGTATCTTCTCTTAAAAATATTTTTCCACACCAAATAAAACATCTTTAAAATTATTTTTTTAATTCTGTATAACAACACGCCATTGTATAATAGCAATAATGCCCTCCAGGGTGTGTGTCATGGTAGGATAATGTCATGCCTTATGTATTGGATGCATCATGCCCAACCACCTGAGGCGTGGCGTTATCCCGCATGACACACGCCTCTGTCGGGCATTATTAAGCATTTGCACCCAGTGTTAACACTTTTCTTTGTTATAACCAAGTTAATTCATTAGTCTCCCATCCCATCCCATCCCATATTATTCAGTGTCACATGCCTGAATCTGGTTAGGTAAGGTAAGCAAAGAGGATAATGCTCTCCTCAAGCAAGCAAGCATTGCATACATAAGCATGGGACTTGCTGATATCCCTCAGGCGGTTTTCTTAACAAGCATGCTGATATACCTGGGACTGTGCAACAGAACAATGTAAATCCCTAATTGTTCAAGATGATCATGGGCATGGTGTCACACCACAACCTCTACCACTCTCCTCCCCATGGGCTCCTAAGGAATATGCATCTCTGTCCATGCCCAGGGTTACACAACCCCATCCAAGCAAACACAGACTGCCCTGGCACAAAAGTGGTCGCATCACATAACCTAAGAGAACAGACACCACAGGAAGTTTGCTGGAACAACTTCTCCAGATACCTGTGCTAAGCCTCACAGGACCCACCCTAAAGGTAAGTACTTGGTTGATGGTTTTATTAGCATCACCGATGACAGTGTGTGGTGGGCGGTTGGTAGCCCAGGCTGCCGTGGATGCTTCCACCTCACAGACTACTTCAAAATCGCCTCATCCGACAGTTTTGAAGTGCACAATGAAACATGGTTGCTTCAGTTTGATGTGGTTTAATACAGTTTTTTTGTCCGAGCATGTGTCTCTATTCTTCTACACACAGACACAGACAGACATACACCACCAAAAATGAACTTTTTATATCATGTTTACATTCAGGATAGAGACAGGGTAAAGCAGGTCCAGGCAGTACAACACAGTAATGAAACAATGCATTTTACAATGCCCAACAAACCACCAAAAGACCACAAACAATGGACCTTCCCTGCCCTGGGGTGGGGGATAGCTGGAATCAGAGTCAGGGTGCTAAATGAGGAGGAGAGACCACAGAACATCTTGTCAAACCACACAGTAAGGTGAAACTACATAAACATGCACAATTTTTGTACTGTAGGATTTCATACTTTCCAACAGTTCCTAATTTTGACACAGAAACTTATCTTTAGTACTCAGAAACCCCTTGTATGAGGGAGGTAAGCATGGCATGGACCCAGCAGACTGGCATACATGTTGAAAAAATATTTCTGTGCGGTATGCCGTCCACCCTCCCTCCTCCATCACCAGTGGCCAGAACCAGTTTTTTCAGCATGTGTACCAGTCCACCCTGGTCAGCACAGCGGCACAAAGCTGGCAGGGCAGCAGAAAGCACAGCAAGCAACAGTGAATTAAATGTCCATGCAAAAGCTACAGCCCACTCTCCCCACCCCAGACCTGCAAGGCCATTATCTCCACCAAGACTGGCCAGCTCAGCTACTCTCTGCACCCTGATGGACTTGCACAGCCACTCTCCACTCTGTGTCCACCCCACCAGCACAGCCACTCTCCCACCGCACCAGCACAGCCACTCCCCCACCCACCAACACCATTTCAGCTCCATTTATCTGGTATCTTCTCCAGGCATCCGCTCTGTGCCTCCCCATTACAGGCACACAAAATAAATAAAACCACATTTTATACTGCATTTTGTTTATGTTTCTTTCTTTGTCTGGAAAAGAGATGTTGAGCTACCGGTCAGCACAGTTTGCCTGGTATACAATTACAACCCCGCCCCACCAACACAGTGCCAGTGCCTCCACCCATCCACACAACAGTGCCCCCACCACACCCACACAATGCCTAATCCCCAACCCCACCCACACAAATGACCAGTGTCTGCAACACCACACACACGCACACACACATGACCAGCAGTGTCCCCAACACACACATGACCAGCAGTGTCCCCAACCCCACACACACACAATCAGCAGTGTCCCCAACTACACACACACACAACACAACTAGCAGTGTCCGCGAGCCCCACCCACACACACCCGACCAGTGTTCCAACCCCCAAAAATCATGGCAGTTAGTAGTCGCTATAACAATAGCCAGGTACTAGTATAATCATTTCTTTAGGGTGCATGTTTTAGTGCAAAATTTCTTTTGCAGGTCTTGTAACACTGTGCGGGAGAACACAAAAGCTACCCCTTTGGTTGTGTTTCCCAGGCAATGAAGACAGAGACAGCAAGGACAAGGAATCTGTCTGTTTCACCCTCCACAGTGGACGATCAAGAAATCAAAAAAAGTGAAAGATTACTTTTACAGCCAGGTAGCGGATGAGGGAAATAACGTTTCAACATTTACTAATGTTCATATGCTAGCTGCGGGCACAGGTCAGTGAGATACATCCCTTGACAGGTAAAGGATGAGGTGGAAATTACGCTTTTAACATTTACTTATGTTTATATACTAACACCAGTCAGCAAGCACAGAATGTCCCCTCCTAACCAACACAGACAGTTCACCAAAACCCAGTCAGCAAACATGGACAGCCCCCTTCACCCCACCTACAAGGACAGTCCCCAGACACCTGAACAGTCCCCCTCCCCACCAGACACAGGGCCAGCGAGCATAGAATGCCCCCTCCCAACTGACAAGGACAGTCCCACCAGACACCCAGGCAGCCAGCAAACATGGACGGGTCCCCCATATCCCACCAAGGACAGTCCCCACCCCGACACACAGCTAGCAAACACAGAATTTCCCCACCCACCAACATGAACAATCCCCACAAACACCTGGCTAGCAAACACAGAGAGTTCCCTCCCCAACAACACTGATAGTCCGTCCCTAGACACCTGATCAGCAATCACCGACATTCACCCCCCATAAGCCAACAAGGAAAGATCCCCCCAGACACCCGACCAGCAAATAGTCCCCCTCCCCACAAGACACCCAGCAGACAAACATGGACAGTCCCCTTTTCCAACATCTTGGACAGTCCCTCCAGACAAATGGCCAGCCAAGTCCACCAAAACAATGGCTATGTCACCACCCCACCATCACAAACAGTGTCCCCACATCACCATGGCCTGTGTCTCCACCCCACCAGACCCCAGAATAGAAAAACAGACTGTCCCCAGCCCCACCAAACACTGACCACCCTCCCAGTCCCAAACACTAACCACCCCAGCCCCAAACACTGATCGTCCCCCCAGCCCCACCAAATGCAGGCCCTCCCCAGCACCAAACACTGACCATCCTCTCAGTGAGTCAGCTCCAAAGCACACAGGCTGTCTCCCCGACCCTAACCCCACAAACAGACCATCCCCCAGCCCCACCAAACACAGACCATCCAGTGAGTTTCCCAACAAACCCCACCGCACCAGTAGCACAGTAACTGAGTGTCCCCACCCCACCAACATGACCAGTGTCCACACCATACCAAACAAATAGCCCCCCACACCCCACCAACATGGACAGCCTCAACAGCCAGCAAATCCTCCCACCCAAAGAAACACAAGCTGACAGCAAACCTTCCGCCCACCCCCAGACACATGGCCATGGCCAAGACACCCCAAAAGACACATTTCTGGGATGTGAATGGTATTAATTTCCAACAACCAGCTTGCAGCACAGTAACTCACCAAATCAGTAAGGGCACAGACAGGGCAGCATGCAGCAGGACACAGTAAGGCCAAGAAGGCAGGTCAGGTAGCCAAATCTCTCCCAACAGTCCCGTTCCTCTCCGATTAATCCCCAATGGACAGTAACTCATTTTTTCTGACACCAGATGAACATGTCGCATTATGGATCTACTATAGCCTGCATGACTGCGGCTTCTTCACTATTCTGGGCCTGGCTGTTCACTGATCTGAATAATCCCTCTCGGTGGACCGTGGAACTGGTGGGCAACGGGCATGTGTGGGACTCAAGACAACATGGTAAATCTTTTCTGGCCCTGCTGGACACAGGAGCTGGGTGTGCAGGCAAGCCTGGCCATGCCTCAGACTCACTGTAATTGTACTACTCGCTCCTCTGCCTGGTCTGTCTGGTGGTAGAGGCCTTGTGGCTACAGGCCTCCTAGGCTCTCAGGGATGGGAGGCTCAGGTGGCAGCGGAGAGCCCAGAGCACAGCTGGCTGCACTGAGAAACAGAGAGTAGGTAAGCAGAGGACTGGGTGAGGTATATTTAAACTGGGCTTTTCAGGACAGGAGGAGGTGGGAACAGTAGACTGACTGAGACACTGGTGACACCTGACAGACAACAAACGACTGCTGCTCGACATCCTCGAATAGCTATCTCTCCTCAGCCCTATGCTATTGGATGCTGCTGCTGCCCTTCATGGAAGGCACACAGACAACTAAATGGTGCCACTAACGGAGTACTGCTCACGTGATGGTGCTAGCTTGCAGCACTCTCTGATTGGCTGTAACTGAAGGCTACTATGGTTGCAGGCTTGCAGCCAATTGGAAAGGGGATAGTTTTTGTTTAAGAGACATGGCACTGCTGCCACCACCCTCCCCCTCGGAGGTGCAGGCAGTCCGGCATAGCCCTGAGCCCATTCAATATTAAAAAAAAAATGATAACCGGAGAACGTGGCTGGGCTCCTAAAAAGTCCTGGTCTATTTTCTCAGGGGGCAGCTGCCGCCTACCCCCCACACACACACAATCTACACCTATGGTATCTGCATCCCGTGTTGATCTCAGGGATCTCAACCTGTATATTAAATACAAAAGTTTCAGATGGTATCCCTGCAAGTTCTGATCCCCTTCTGCATTCAGGTTACTGGCTCTGTTCTTTATTTCTTTTTCTTTCTTTATTTATTGAAATGTTTCACCAGCAAAGGCACACTGTCTCTTGACATGAAGGATGCATACCTTCATGTAAAGATCAGGAATCCACAGACAATACCTCCACTTTATAGTATAGTATAGTGTAGTGGTTAAAGGCAATGAGCTGCAAACTGGATACCTGGGTTTGAATCCCATCAGCCCCCACTTAGTACTGTCTGACCCTGAGAAAGTCACTCAACTTCCTTGTGCTTCCAGGTCACGCCTGAAAACAAGCTCCGCTTAGTGTGCTTTTCCTTGTTAAACAATTTCCGCTTTCCCTTTATGCTGGAGGTGAACATTATATCAATTCAGAGTATTGCCCTTTGGCTTGTCTTCTGCACCAGATATCGTTACCAAATGTGTGGCAGTAGTCGCAGCAGCCCTTCACAGGGAAGGCCTATACATGTTCCCTATCTGGACCACAGGCTCCTGAAAGTCAGCTCTAGGGAAGCTCTGTTACATACTCTGTTTTGAACATGTCAGTTGTTCAACAACTTGGGGTAAGTGTAAATGTGCCAAAGTTTGTGATGACTCCTTCCAAAGACTGCAATACATGGGGGCAGTCTTGGATACAGACAAAGGATGTGCTCTCCTGCCTCAGGACAGGGCAGACAATCTGATTGGCCAGGCACAGTTGATGTACAGGAGTTACTATGTCTGTGTGAGAAAAATGTTACATCTCCTGGGTCTCATGGCAGAGGCCATAGTGACTGTGCCACTGGCATGCCTTCATATGATGATCCCTAAGTGGGCATTCAAGGTCCAGTGGGATCAGTTGATGGATGATCTGGACCAAGTGGTTCTTGTCACGTCTCCTCTTTGAAGTGCATTGTTATGGTGGCTGGATCGTGAAAACCTATTGAAGGGCATTTCATTCCTTGTACCAGCTCCTGTACAGATTGTATCCTGTCAAAGAGCAAATCAATAAGAGCGATTATACAATGGCAAGAAAAATCCTGGACTCCGATTGGTCAGTCTGGGGCTGGACCCGTGATGTTAATCAGTACAACATCACAGGTCTAGTCTCAGCCTCACTGTGAACCTGCTGCTGAGCAGCAGCATGCTCATCATTTGCTTGATTGTTTCATCTGCTCTTAAAAACAAAACATTTTCCACGAAAACATCTTTAAAATAATATTTTTTATGCTGTATAACAACGAGCCATTGTATAATAGCAATAATGCCCTCCAGGGTGTTGTGTCATTTTAGGATAACGTCGCGCCTCAGTTGTTGGGCCGCTCCTGTGACCGCATTAACCACCTGAAATGGCGATCTAACTACACTTACGTGCGCATTATTGCTTAAGTGAATTACAGCAAATGTGATTTTGCCAAAGTGATAATAAGGGATACATGATGGGCAGTCATATGATGGCGGATTTATTAGCACGAGTGGCAAGTGAGCTCAGGGTTATCATGAGTGGCTCTGCAAAGTGGAGCGACAAGTGAGAAAACTTCGAGCTCACGTACAGAAGTACTGATAAATCCGCTATCATATGACTGCCCATCATGTATCTGTTTTATATAATAGGTGCACCTCTTCTTATTTGTTTTCTGAGGTTATGTTTTCTAGTTTAATTTTTACCTGTTCTGTGGGGTTGTTCATTTCTCTTGGTGTCCTTCCGGTTCGGCAGTGCTTTGTTAATGACATGTACACAGTGGTGATAATAGCAGACACATAATCACAGTAGTGATAACCTGCTGCTTTTCCACTGTGTACATGTCACGATGACGGTTTTCTTTTGGCGCTGATCTGCCTTTTTATTGTATGGGTTATCAACAAACCCTTATTATATAATGACAGTGAATGGTTATGTGAGTGATGGAGGTAGTAGTCTTCAGTGAGGCTGTGCATTGTAAGTTTGCCGAGCGTGCTGTGCTTCATCATCCTAGCGGTTAGAGTGACAGTCTATGAATGGCACTGGTACGTGTGGCTGACCGGGTTTGAGTTTCACTGCGGTGTGGTCTTTTTTGGGGTTGCTGTCACGCCCCATCCTGACTCTGTCCTCAACCCTGTCCCCCCCAGGTGATAATATTTAATCTGCCCCTGACTGTGTCCCACTCCCCAAGTTGTGTCCCCCTGGAGGATACCCCCCAAGTTTTCCCCATCCCTGAGTTGTGTCCCCGAGGTGATGGGTATTTATTTTAAAGAGGGTTCTGGAGTAAGCCCTCCATGAGGGGTGCAGGTGAAGCCCCTAGAAAGTCACTGCAGCACTGCTTTGCCATTGACATGGATCACTGTTATTTGCGCACTCTGTTTGTGGATGCACTGTTTTTTAGTCACTGTTTTTGTGTTCACAATTTTGCCTGCTCTGTTTTGACATGGAACCTATACAGAGGCTCACCATGGATGCCTTGGGCTCCAGCTGTGGTGCCTGTCTCAGCACTTACCTGACACAGGGGTCATGGACCTAGGTGGAGACTGAGTTGCATATAAATGCCCTGGAAATGAGAGATGTCCTGTACAGCCCTCAGGCATTTCAGAACCATCTCTGCCCTGGTCCTCTAATAATTCAGATGAACAATGTTAGTGTGATGCATTACATCAACAGACAAGAGGGTGCCTCAAATGTTGCATATATGCCTTAGGAGAGCCTAACAGGGAGTTTATATGTGACAAGTGCCTATTAATTGAGGTATCTTAGGCGGAGGTCTCTGCCCTTCAAAAGAGAATGCAGATTCAGGCAGATATCAGCACATTAGAACAGTACATTGATTTGGTAGCTGATAATATTATATCCACACTGGAGCAAGTCATACCAGGTCCACCAAGCGTTGCCATAGCACCTATAGTAGCAGGTAACATGCAGGATGATGATTGGTGTAAGGTGTCTCAAAAACTAAGAAAGGCAGAAGAAATATAGGCGGTGTATCTAATAAACTGACTCTAATAGATTTAGCATCTTTGAGTACGATACCAACTCTAGCGATTTGTTACAACCCCAAAATCAGGAGCAAACATTGCCACTACATAGCATTTTGAGACACACACAGTTAGTAGCACTGAACTGGTGTTGGACAAACAGCATTGGCAAGCGGTGATGCCCAGCATGATGTCCTAGTGATCGAGGATTTTATATGACGGTATACGAGACACATTATGTAGAAGTCGTAACAATAATACTACTGTCAGCGTACTACCTGGGGCAGGAATAGTAGATATTAGGCATCTTCTGACAGGCCTCCTTGAGAACACATTTAAGTCAGTAATATTATTACAGAATGTGGTAAAAGATGTCGGCAAAGAAATTTAGTCAACATCCAGTGGGATTTTTGAATGTGTAGGTTTAGCCCTTAAGGCCAAAGGTGTGACTTGCTAATATCTGGTATCCTCCCAGCCCCAGAGCTAGTCGTACCAAACTCAAGGGTATTGAGGGGCATAATGGCTGGTTAAAAGATGGTGCCTAAGGGAAAGTCACATCTATTTAGACAACTGTGGGAGCTTTCATGACATAAGGCTATTTGCATAGGATGATTTACACCTGAATAAATGGGGCAAGAGAATTTTTGCACACACACTGAGGTCGGAGATTGATAATTATTTAAACTTCATAAAAGGGGATGGGGAGGCCCAGTACACATAGTACCACATTCAAGCCCAACACATCCTGATGAATGGAATTGTCTGCTAATAAATGCCAGAAGCTTTAATAACAAATCTGATGAACTTCTGTATACTTTGCAAGAGTCCAACATTCATATTTAGCCATAACTGAAAGTTGGTGGAGCCAGAAGGCAACACATGGGATAAACAGATTCCTGGTTATGTCCTATATAATAAAGACAGATCACATTCTAGGGAGGTGGTGTGACTTTACATATAGCTGACAGGATTATATCTGAAAGCATAGATACATCCCAGTGGGACTCAGCGGAGATATTATAGGTTAAAATATCTCCATCACATAAATCCAAGATTAATGTAGGACTAGTTTATAGGCCACCTTCCAACTTGCATTCTGAAGATTCACAGCTTTTGGATTTTATAAACAGAATAGCTTCATCAGGCAACATTATATTAGTGGTTGACTTTAATCTCCCAGGGCTCAACTGGGATCTTCTGAAAGCTGTTACTGCAAGTGAAATTTAAAACTTCTTGGAGGCATTTATTTTGGCAGGGCTGGATCAGTTTGTAAATAGTGCACTAGGGGCAACCACATTCTGGATTTATTCCTTAGTAATATGGAAAGTAATATCCAGGAATGCCAGGTCCTCAACCACTCAGTTCCAGCGATCACAATATGGTGGGGTTTTGCTTTAAAGACAATCTGGGTAAATCAGTCAGCAATACGCTACTATATAACTATAGAAAGGCTGACTTCCATAGCATGAGAACATACCTAGCATCATGGGATTGCAAGCTGAATTTGTCAGGCAGCCCCTGCTGCTTATGTGGACTATATTATGTGGCAAAATCACTACGTTGATACATAAGTTCACACCTTGCACTAAGAAATACAATGGCTCTAAAAAAATACCCCTTGGTTGACATCAGCAGTTAAGAAAGCTATTAAACAGAAAAATTAAGCACACTGCGGAACCAAGAAAAGCGGACAGCTAACTTGTTGGGCAGCATATAAATCAGCCTAAAGTCATGCTAAAGCAAATTAGGAGCTGAGATTGACAGCTAAAGTAAAGGACAACTACAAGTCCTTTATGCATACATAATTAATAGGAAGAGCAGCAATAAAATAATCGGACCCTGAAAGATTCCAATGGGATGCTGATCACTGACAATGGCTTAATGGCAGAATATTATAATAATTATTTTTCCTCCGTTTACAATGTCAAAGCGAAGCTACACTCAAGCATCATGACCAGGGTAATAATCATGTATTAACAATTGATATTAAAGATGTTAAGGATAGGCTAAATTCATTAGACCATAACAAAGCCCAAGGTCCTGAGGACTCCACCCTAGGGGACTTAAGGAGCTGGCGGAGGTTTTAGCAGCGCCATTAGCATTCCTATTTCAGGAATCTGTAAATTGCAGTGTGGTATTGGAGGACTGGAGACAGAGCGGAGGTGATCCCTCTGCACAAAAGGGACTAAACAGGAGGTAGAGAATTATAGACCAATAAGCCTGACATCAATTTTAGGAAAAATCATGGAGGCATTATCAAAACCCACATCACTGATATACTAATTCTAGCAGGGATATGGACCCACACCAGCATGGGTTTAAAAAGGGTAGATCATGCCAGACTAATTTATTAGAATTCTACGGCAAAGTCAGCCAAGTCCTAGAAACCAGGGATGCGGTGGATATAATATTTTGGACTATTCCAAAGCTTTTGACAAGGTTCCGCATGGGCAACTAATTGATGCCCTTATAATGCATGGTATTTATATGAGTCTCTCCACTGGATAGAAGCATGGCTGTCTAACAAGAGGCAGGGGTATTTGTTAAGGGCTTAAACTCAGGTTCGGCTGAGGTGACTAGCCGGGTGCCCCAGTGCTCGGTGCTGGGCTCCTGCCTTTTCAACTCTTATATTTCATCAGTGAGATCCAGTACATTGGTCTGGGAATCCAAATTCACGGATGACACGGATAGGGTTCATAGCAAATACCCAAGGAGATGCTGAAATCTTACAATCAGCTTTAGGCAAATTAGAACAATAGGCCAAACAGAAGAAATCTACCTTTACATTGACAAATGTACTGTGATGTACCTAGGCAAAAGTATACGATCACTATAAGTATAAATTGGATGGAGTAGAGCTCAAATCACTACAGGATGAGAGGAACTTGGGCATAAGGGTTAGCAATGATTTCAGCTTTAAATGACATTGTAATCAAGTTATTAAAAATCTAGCAGTATACTGTACTGCATCAACAAACATATCAAAAGCAGAGATAGGCAAGTAATGATTCCCCTTTATACAGCCCTGGTTCGTCCCCATGTGGAGTACTAGGCCCAGTTTTGGGCCCCAGGTGGCAAAACTCAAATCAGAGCATTGGAGAGGGTGCAAAGAAGAGCCACTAAGTCGATAAATGGGCTTAGTGGGTTACAATATCACCAGAGGTTGAATTCATTGGATCTATACTGCTAGAATACCGTGAACTGAGGGGCGATATGTGCTTGGTCTATAAAGCCCTATTTAATGATGAATTGTGGGAGCATCTGGGACTTGAGCTGAGAGTACAGGCATATGATACAGGATCACACTCTTTACAACTAAAGGGCTACCTATCAGTCTAACAAAAGAAAACACTGGTTCAAAGTTAGATTTACTAAGATATGGAATGAGCTCCCTGTTGAAGTGATAGCAAGTAAAATCATGACGGAATTTAAGAACCACCTGGATGTCCACCTGATAGCTAACAATATCATGGAATATGTTTAATTACTGGTGAGCTACAATGAACCTAAAAGTCTTTAAGAGCTCTGTATTCATCTATGAGACCTATGAGTGCTCGCTTCTATCCCTTATGCAGGAAGCAATAAAAGCATGGTACTGGCCTTTATCTCACAGTCTTCAGCTATTGGCTGTTTATCTTCCAGGCCTTCAAAACATCTTAGCAGACAGGCTAAGCAGGTCCCAGTTGATGATTCATGAATGGGACCGCTGACATCCATGGTAAATTATCTCTTTGCAAGATGGAGTCATCCAGGGTTGGACCTTTTGTGTCCTCACACTGTCTAAAGCTGCCGTGTTTCTGCGTGCTTGCTCAGGGCCTGGAGTTTTTTGGTAAGTAAGCAAGCAAGTAAATAGGCCTTTATTTATATTCGCACCAATCCAGGAGGCTTTAGAGCAATTACAGATAAAAGCAAGGTTAAGGTAGCATAAATAATACAATTTCATCAGTAAAGCAATAACTCATATAAATCAAATTTAAAACTATCAGAGAATGCCTTGTTAAAAGGTAGGTCTTCAGGCTCCTTTAAATGCCTCCACCATTAGGGCCTCCCTCAAAGATTTTGGCAGCGAGTTCCAGATAGCCAGCCAGCCACCTTGAAGGAACAATCCTCAAGGTTTTCAGCCTGGCCCTCAGAACGCCAGGAGCCCTAGGTGGAGGAGCAGAGGGAATGCACTGGGTGGCTGGAGTAAGGAGGTCAGATAACTAGGACCCAGGCTGTATAGGGCCTTACAGGTGAGCAAGCTCACCTTGAAGATGATTCTCCACCTGACAGGAAGCCAGTGCAGATCACACAGGACCGAGGTCACATGGCAGGACCTTGGAAGGCCCATCAGCAGCCTGGCCGCCATGTCTTGCACTAGCTGCAGTCAGCGGAGGATCCTCCATTGACCCAAAAATACAGTGTGTTACAATAGTCCAGCCTGAAGTCACAAAGGCGTGTACCTGTGATGGCAAGTCTTCTGGTGGAATCAGGGGTTTAATTTGGGTGACATTCCTTAAATGGTAAAACCCACTTTGACAACAGATGAACACTGGACCAATGGCCTCAGCGACTCCCACTAGGAGACTAATTGGGCCAAGGTCCAGTTCACAGCATGTAGGCCATAGCCGAAATCACCCCAACGACCTCAGCCACCTCAACCGACTGAACGCACCTAGGCAATAGGAGTGCCTCTGCTCAGACCAGGCCAACCACTGTGGGACAGATTTTGTCCCATTGGGGAGACCATGCCCAAATAGAGGACATCCTGTCTAAAAAGAACAGAGCAAACTCTTTGCACAATGTGATTAAAATGCCCTGTTCAGCTATAGACAGACAGGGACATAACAGTCTATCTACAGTCTGAAATAGTTAAGCTGGTCTGTTCTTTACAGCAGCAATCTTCCTGGACAGGAAGTTTGCCTTCTTACAGTTGATTGCCCCGATAATCATTATAATGATTTCTATGGGCCAGTCTATTCTCCATAGACTGGGTCCTCTACCAACAATGCTCCAACTTCCAACCTTTAGTCTTCATTTCCAGTGATAACCCCATCAAACCATGGGGGTCTCAAGAGAGAAGACATGAGTCAATATATGGACCAGTGCGATGGTATTGAATGCCTTGATAATCGCCCCATTATAGCCATCACCGCCTCACTTGTGCCAATCGCACATGCAGCACTCACGCCAGAAAGTCTACTACCACCAAGAGTCCCTCTGGGTACAGTCCCCTTAAAGGGCAGTAGTGAGGACCAAACAGGAACTCCATCATGCAGTGATTGGACCAAATGACCTGATCAATTTTGATGTCAGTCACATAAAGCCCCAGCAAGAATACCAAGTCCAGGGTGTGGCCACGTTGGTGAGTCAAGAGGTAATACCTGTGTCAGGCCCAAAAATGTCATTGTCTGGAGGAGTTGTAACCGAAGTGCAAGGATTTGTCATCAATCCAGTCATTGAAATCCCCAGAATTAAGCATCTAGGGACTCCAACACCCTATCAGCAATGAAGTCTGCTACTTCCTGCAGGAAATCCCCCCCCTCGGAGGACAGTAAATGAGGAGAATCCTACAACCTGCACCTGAACCCCATGCACTGCCACACATTCAAATGATGAAGTAGAATCCACTGGGTGCACAGAAGTTCAGACTGGATCTAAACAGATGGCTCACTCGCCTGCACCTGCATTCCTTCCTTAGGCAGTGAATCACCAAATACCCTGCAGGGACCAACGCCTCCAATACTGGGCCAACATCATCCCCCAACTAGGTCTCGGTGATGCAAGTTAGATTGACGAGAGTTAAGTCTGTCATATTGGCAGTCTTGTTCCTCATTGACCTGGCATTGCATAGCACTGCTCGAAGGGGGACTAGCGGAGACTGCAGGCGTTCTAGGTACCTGCCCACACAGTCCGATGGGAACCCTGGGGATGCATTATTTCTCTCTTGGAAAGGGAAATTCCAATAGGCATTTCCTCCATACCTCTAATACAGAGAGTTCTGCTCAAGCTGGCTTGGAGTGTGCCATCTCATTCTCATTGCTCCTTTGTTGCCTTGCCAGACATAGTTTCCACTCCTTCAACATCTGGTAGTGGAGCCTTCTGTCTCTTTGCCTCTATGTTTGGGTCTGTTGTCATAGGACAAGCAGTCCCTGATCCATTCGGACCTGAAGTCCCTACATCTGCATGCATGGCTCCTGAAGACATAGCCATCACACATTTTGGGGTATCCTCTAAGGTGGCTGATGAAACATAGAAACATAGACTTTGACAGCAGATAAGGATTGCTTTCTCCCACCCAGTCTTCCCATTTCCTACCTACAGGGTAAGCTCCAGATCCTAGTTAACCAACAGACTATTTCTTCCTACCCCCACAAGAATTGCCTTATGTCTGGCCCATGTATTCTTGAATTCTCCTCCAGTTTTAGACCCCACAACTGCCTCAGGAAGGCTTTTCCATCGTCCGCCACCCTCTCTTGAAAATACTTCCTCACATTGCCCTTGATCCATCCCCCCTCTATCTTCAAATTGTGTCCCTTGTTTTTGCACATCTCTTTTCTGAAGATGCTACCCTCTTGGACTTTGTTGATTCCACTGAGGTACTTAAAAGTTTCTAACATGTCCCCCGCTTCCTCCTTTCCTCAAGGGTATACATATTAAGCTCCTTTAGTCTCTCCTTGTATGGCTTCTCTTGCAGACCCTGCACCATTTTAGTTGCCCTCCTCTGGACTGCCTCCATCCTGTCTATGTCCTTGCAGAGATGAGGTCTCAGAACTGGATGCAGTACTCCAGATGGAGTCTCACCAACTGACTGTACAGAAGGATAACAACTTCCTGTTTTCTGCTGATGATGCCTCTCCCTATACATTCCAGTACCCCCAGCCCTCCCTACTGCCTTCTCACATTGCTTGCTAATCTTAAGGTCATCTGATATGATTACCCCGGCCCTTTGCATTTTGTTATTGTTACTACCCCCATTGTGTAATATTCCCCTGGGTTTTGTTTCCTAGGTGCATTATTTGCACTTCTTTGCATTGAATCCAAGCTGCCATACTCTGACCATTCCTCCAACCTTGCCAAGTCCCTTCTCATCTTTTCCATGCCTCCTTGTGTATCAACCCTGTTGCATATCTTTGTGTCATCTGCAAGCGCATATTTTTCCTTCAGTCCCTCTGCAATGTCACTTATAAAGACATTAAAAGGACTGGACCCAGTACTGAACCCTGCAGTACCCCGCTAGTAACCCCTATTTCTTCAGAGTGAATCCATTTACAATTACCTTCTGTGTCCTGTTGTCCAGCCAACGTTTTACCCAGGCTACCACCCTGGGACCACCATGCAGGCTGGTTAATTTGACTATTAATCTTTGTGTGGGACTGTGTCAAATGCCTTGCTAAAGTCTAGGTGGGCCAGCCTCTCCTGGTCTACTACTTGGTCACCCAGTCAAAGAAATCAATTAGATCCATCTGACATGAACTTCCGCTGTGAACTCATGCTGCCTTGGGTCCTGTGCCCACTGGCCTCTAGGTACTCAACAATTCTTTCCTTCAGAACTGATTCCATCACTTTCCCTACCACAGAGGTCAAACTGACAGGTATGTAGTTTCCTGTCTCTGTCTTACTCCCACTTTTGTGAAAGGAATCACATCCTCCTTCCTCTAGTCCTCATGTACCACACCATCCACCCATGATTTGTTAAAAGGGTAGTCAGTGGTGTCACTAGTTCTCCCTTAATTTTTTAGAATTCTGGGGTGAATTCCATCAGGCCCACTGCTTTGTCCACCTTTCAGAACCCTTTCTTCTGTGAAAGGACTAGGATCAACCCCAGTATCCAGAGTGCTTCTGTTAATTGGATCAGGCACCTCCCCACTCCTTTTGTGAATACTGAGCAGAAGTATTCATTCAGTATCCCTGCTTTTCACTGTCCTTCTCAGCCCACCCACTGTCCATTCTATTCAGCCTCATTAACCCTCCTTTGTCTTTCTATGCTGTCCTTACTTTGGCTAGAAAGTCTTCTGCCAGACATACTTATCCCTGAAATGGAAAGCAGTTCACTTTGTAGGCTGCTTTCAAGAAGTTAGACCCATTTACATGTCCTTTAAATGCTGTGTTGTAGTACTTACTTCCCTCTGATTCTGGATGTCAGTATTCCTCAGTTAAGGTGTGTATACAGCCACTATATCAGTTTTCCATACCCTAATGAAGGTCATATGGTTTGCCAATGACAGGTGTCCCATATGTTTCTGAGAGGTATTCTGCATATGAAACCTCTAGCTATAATCCAGTCCAGCCTTGAGATTTGAATTTTATGCTTGAGAAACTGACTTTGGCTTCTTTTGAGCCTGCTGAGTTGCAGCAGTTCTGCCATGGAAAATATTGCTTTTATTTGCAGTGACTTCTGCTTAAAGGATTTCTGAGCTTCAGGCTTTAATATGTGTGTGCATCCTTTTGATTTTCCACAAAAAGTCTCTCTGTGCATGAATCCTAAGTTTCTATTGAAGGTGGTATCTGTGTTTATGTACAACAAGAGAAGCCGGCACTGTCATAAAGAATGTTCAACATGGAAAAAATCCATCAGTCCATCAGTCAGGAAAGCAAGTGCATAAACAATTTATTCTAAATCAAAGCAGAACAAAAGGTGCAAAAAGTAGAGTCAGTACCACTAGGCACCCTGACACTTTGACTGAAGTCATCGTCAGAGGGTGGCCATGCATAGAATACTGCAACACTAGCTTACTCGCACCAAGGGCTGCAGAAAGTCCTCTCAGATTTTTTTTATTACATTAACAGAAAAGAGGGTGTCCCTGTGTCAAAAATGCCTATCCAAATGGCTGGCACGTTGTATAATTTTCTGTTAATGGAAGTAAGGTAAGGAACTTCCTGATGCTGTTTGAGGTCACTGCACAAGGGTATGGCCACTTCTGTTGCCTGTTTCAAAATGCCCTGCTGCTATCATATGTGTTGCAGATTTATGGAGCACTGTCCACACTTTCACTAAACATTACAGTCTGGACATCATCTCTTGTAGATGTGCTGGCTTTGGGATTGCTGTTCTGCAAGGCCTTCTGTCCTGATTATATATGTTTCATACTGTCCCATCCTCCCAGCTTACTTTGTACTGCTTGGGAATCATTTCAAAGGTGTGGCCTAATGGAAGAGATATCCTCAAAGAAGATAGAACAGTTCACGCAACAACTTACTGAACAGTAGGTCTTTGAATCTCCTCCATTAGCCTTACTCCTGCTCCTTTTGCTTTTGGTGGTGTTCTATTAGATGCTGTGCCTGAATCTGACTCAATGCATCCTGTCTCCAGACCCATGCCTCTCCTTGTATGCCTGGTGCTGGTCTAATCTCCTGGTTCCCCATAGGTGGAGGTCCTCTGAGGCTAATCTTCAGCAGGGAACTGAGAAGTGATGGGTCCACTCATGATTATATACATGCAGATGTGGCACATTATTGTAGATGGCACCAGGCTAGCAAAAGTTTATGTGTGGTCATAGCGTTATCGGCTATAGTTCCAAGGTGTGGCCTAATGGAGGAGAGTCTCTTTGTAAACAAAGAAACTATACCACACTGATGACAGTAAGGTTGTAAAAGCACAAGGTTCATGGTTAGTGATCCCTGGTAATCCAATAAAACCACCTGACACCAGATGTTGTTTTAAATCAGTTGCAATTTATTAATACCCAAATAAGCCCTAACAAATTTACCTCTAACATGATCAAGTCTAAACAACTGATGGCATTTTACCACTTGGGCTACAGGTACAGAAAAATGAAGCCAAATTGCTCTTTTCTGGGTGTCTCAAGCATCCATGGCTATTCCTCTTGTACACACTGGACATGACACCCAGGTCCTGTATTTATACTCAACTTGTTTAAATCAAAAATGCATAGTGGAAATTTCCAAACTGCTACAGCAAATTTTAGCCTAGACACTACATCATTTAATAAATCATGAGACTCGGGTTCAAAAGTACATTAGCCATAAGATACCTCAGTCATAAGATACATTTGACACTTTGCCGAGACAGGGAGTTTCGTTTATCCTCATCCTTGGATGGAAAACAAGTGGTCAGGGATTTTATATTTATCAAAATAACATGCTTAGGAGACAGAAAAGCGAATGAGGAGACTTAAAAATAACGTACAAATGCAAAAGTAGCCTTGTATTAGACAGTGGCCAAAACAAGGATATAATTGTTCTTTATCAACTCTCTGTTACACATTTTTTTAAACACAAGAAATCATGACATGAGGAACTGTGAACCAAGGCTAAACTGCAGTCGGTTAAAGCAGCTGGACCTTATCTTGGCTATGACCTTGGGTTAAAGACGGATTTTGCAAAATATCTCTGTTTGAGCAGAGCAAACTAATTCTGCTTTTAAAACATCTGTTCCTAAACACTACTTATGCTCTTCACCTACTTTTCTACAATTATTTAAAGGGCCTCAACACTTTTGAACCCAGGCACCCACATACATGTGATGGTATTATGTAGTTATCTGCTAGCCACTTGCACCTTTCACTAGCCACTCCACAAGCCCTGCAAGCCTTTTTATACCTTTTCTATGTTCTCAACATTTTGGTTAGCTAACTATATATAAATGTTGTTGTTGATAAACTTGTATAGAACTTTGGCCATTATCATTTTCAACATCTTGAAGATCTACTGTTATGGTAATTTCTTACGTTACTGTTCTTTCTTTTGTTAAACTATGGCTGGTTATTGACTTCCAAATTGCTGAAGTACATAGTAGCTTCTTTATGATGCCCACCAATAGCAAGCCCCTGTGGCTTTGTTAATTGAAGTTCCCCCAGCACTCACCCTGAACCCTTTTATACCAGAACACCCCAGTTTACACAAGGTGGTGGCAGCATACACCTTGCCATGGGGGTCCATCATGACAGTTTTAGACTCTGATGACATCCATGTTACAACAAAAGTCTCAACACATCTTGGCACAGCATGTTGTATGCTATACTGGAACATTTTCCACTAAAATACAAAAACAGAACCAGGTGCTACCTCAGACTTCCTCCAGCAGGGAATTTCCCAGATAGGCATATATTAGCTTTGTCTGAGTATCTCAATTTTCAGGACATGATACGTTCCTTAGCCCTTCAGGTTATACCAAGGAAAATAACTGCTTTCTCTATATTTGTAAGAAAAATAGATAAGAAACATCAGTTTTATAGTATTGTCAATTTATCGAACACAGCCTGCACATCTGTAATCTTTAAGGAACCAATAGTAAGCCTTAATTCCAGGGCAGGGGAGACAAGTTCAGTTCACCATAACAGAAGATGAACCCCTCAAAAAATTACATATATAGTTAGGCACTAGAAATCACATGAGTTGCTAACATATAAACCTCATTTGCCTTTTATTTTTATCTACAGACTTGGAAGAATAAAATACTTACTGTAGTAATGTTGTTTCTTTTCAGGAATCCATCACTGTGATTTATAATAAGCACCATCCTCCAGCCAGAGGGTGGTGATCTGAAACTAGAACTTTATTCTGATTATAGATTATAGAATGCAAGCTCGAACTCTGCAGTGTGGTTACACACCCTAATGCTCTAACATCAGATTTGTTTCTAAAGTTAGGGAGCTGTGACCACTATACTAGCTAAATGGCTTCCAAAACTTTCTAGTAACTAAAAGTAGAATCTTTTAAAAACATCAATCAATTTTAGGACAGATAACATAGGAAAATATTTAGTTGACTACACTTAACAATTGCTAAGGAACTGCAATAAGTAATGCTCAAGCAACCTCGGTATAGAACTGAGTCTTGTGTGAAGCCTGTTTTCAGGTTCTAGAAGGCAAGGCAGGGTCAGGAATTGTAAATCACAGTGGTGGATCCCTGAGAAGAAACAACATTACTGTGGTAATAATTGTTTCTAACACCAGAATCCATCACTGATGGTTTATAATAAGCAGACTCTCTAGCAGTACCTTGGCAGGAGGGGCACAGAACCTGCTAGGAAAAGGTTCTGTAAGACAGTAGTTCAAAACTGCCATCTTACCTGGACTGTATATCCAGACAGTAGTGCTTTGTAAGGTGTGCACTGTTTTCTAAGTAGCTGCTTTATGGGAGTAGAGGAGGAGGGCTTGTTGCTTAACTGAGCCTTCCGCCTTGGGTCTTTCTATTAATTGAGTTATTGAGAAGAGTCCTCCTCAGGTAGTGCTATGAAACAGAGTGTTGAGGATGGGTGAGGAAGACTCAAATTCCTATTCAAGTTCAAAATGACATTTTATTTTGTATGTAAACAGTTTCATTATATGCCTCCTTGGGCTCTCCTTGAGGTCACTGGCTGGTTCAGCAGCTACCTTACTGATTATTACCAGCAAGTGAAGATTTGTAACACCCTTTCTAATAGCCTACCAGTCTGCTCTGGTGTTCCATGAAGGCTCCATTCTCAGCCTGCTACTTTTTAGCCTTTTCATTAGCAGTCTCCCTCTGCCTATGACACCATGCTCCTTTATGTGACGATGCTGTCCTCTATTCTCACAGCCCCAACCCACACTGTCTCATGACTGACCTACAGGAAAGCTTCAGTCTGGTTGAGACCTGATTTGAGCAAAATAAACTGCTCATGAACTACAAAAGACCAAGGTCATGCTCTTCTCAGGCCCTCACAATTCACAGAAAGCTGCCAGATTGACCATTTGCAACAACCTAAACTAACCCCTAGAACAAGTTTTAGCCTTTAAATACCTTGGCATAACATTCAATACAGTTCTGTCTATCAATCTCCATATAAATCAGATTGCTAAGCTGATCAACTCTAGGATCGGGATCCTTTATCGCTATCACCACTGTAAGGCATACAGAGGCCTTAAAAATCACAGTACACAGCTCAGTCCTTACGCTCATCAATTATGGACTAGTTGTTTATGTTGCTGCTTCTGTCACCTCTCTTAAGCATATTGCACTCACATTAAACAAAGTCTGTAGGCTTGTCTCAGGGGCTGACAAAAGGACCCAAACGTGTCAACTTCATGAATGTACCAACTGGCTCCACCAAGGCTAAGATATCTTACCACACCTGCCTAGTCACAAAAAGGTTAACTTTGGCCTCACACCCTCTATCTCTGAAACTCTTATAGTACCAGTGCACTCAACTTGGAACATGCATAGCTCCTTTAAGCCATCCTTCCTTGTCCCCTTCTGCAAAACATCCCAAGCTCAGCAAACTTTTACCTATAGAGCACCCACTCTTCTTAACTATCTACCCTCTGAAATCATTGCTGAACCTAAACTAGGTGCTTATAAACGTAAACTTCGTCAACACCTGATCACCCAAAGTCACTGATTGTTTTGCTTGATCTTCTACACTGGAACTGAACCTACCCCTCTCCAGCCTCCCTTGATCCCTTCTTCACTTTACACCCTTATCTTTTATTCCTCTCGACTTCTTCTGCTCCTTTCACCTCTTTTCCCATATGCCTCCCATCACTTCCTTTTGTTCACCTCAGTTGCTCACCCAATCCCCCTCCTCCACCCTTCCCAATTCCCTCTTCCCTGCCACCACCTCTGCTATCGCCCTCCCTCAATTTCCACCTTGCAGTACCCTAACCCTCCCTACACCACCCTCCCTCAACTCTCCCTGTTCTCTCTCCTCACCCTCCCTTCACCCTTTGTATCCTCCCATTCACCAACAATTCCCACCCTCTTCACTCGCTTCCCTCCTTCCCATCTCCCTCTACTATCTCTACCCTCAGCCCTACTCTCCTCCCTCACCTTCTCTCTCCCATCTCCTTGTCCCTTTTCATGAGCCTCTCTAGCAGTTGTTACCCCATCTCCTGCACTTTTGACTAGGTCTAATTTTGACTGCCTTATGGTTACTGTAAAATTGTGTCCTGTCCTATTGCACTGTAACTCACTTGTTTGTATATTACACTGTAACCCATGTGATTGGTTTCACCTTGTATGTACCCATGTGTTTTGTATCCATTATTTAACGTGGAACCTTTGTAAATGAACCTCTGGTTCAAAGGTCTTGTAGCTCTAGTATTTAATAAATAAATAAAAATAAGGACTAGCCAATGTTTTGTGGCTGAGTGGACCACTCCTTCAGGGCCCTTGGTGGTCCTAGTTATATGAATACAGAAAAACAATCTTCTCAACCATATATTATAAGAGCATTTCATCATTAAAAGAACAACCTTCATTAGGCATTAATTTTTTCTATGCATCACATATATCTAGTTCAAATCAACCTGCTATGTCTGCTAGGAAGGGTAGTCTTTACATTCACTGTGGGTCCCCACCCAAGCTTTGCCCTTGTTTTCATAAAATACCATCATGACCTCCAGTACTCTCATGACCTCTTTATCACCATTTACTTATATTACTGTAATAATTACATCTCTAAGGCATAGTCAGCTTAGTGAGCTAGATTTAATCAGAATTACTGTCACTTTTGTGAAACCAAGTTGCACTGATGTTAAATCAAAAAAATTGCAACATTTACTGTGAAAACTTACAATCAGATATTGCGCTCTCTCGCTCTTGTTTCCCGTTTCATCAGCTAACAGTCAAAAGCCTCCTCCCAGTTCCTAAGGTAACATTCTACGAAACAGTTTGAGAGGTCATATGCTATACGCTGTATCATTGCTATAAACTCTGTAATGGCTCAATGATGTGGAACCTTTGTGCTCAAAGGTGTACTTTCAAATGAATGAATGAATAAATATGGTTTCCAGTTTTAAACATACAACCACTTTTGTAGCCTGCATGTATGTGCTAAACATTAATACCTGCTTTTCTGATGGGCTTACCCAGCCACTTTTGGTGTTGTATTTGCCTGTAAGATTCTCTCTGTTAGGGTAAACAAATAGTGACTTTAGGGTGTACAACAGGGAATAGGCTTATCAATGTTTACAACATTCATTATATTACAGGCTGTCTCTCCAATATTGAAAAAAAAAACATATTATTCAACGTTTCTGTCCATGCTTCATGTTTCAATTTTACTAAAGTGCAACTGACAGCCTAATTTATGATTTTGCAACTTCTGTTAGCCAAGAGTCTATTTACTTTATTTTGCAATTATAGTAGCCCTCCCGACTTTCAGGGAGGTTAATGCAGTTACCTGGTAGCTTATTAACTTATTTTCTGAGTGGGTTCAGTTTGCTGAAAGTTTGTAAGCAGCATCACAGAAACCATGTTTCAGTCTTACCTAAACACAGCTAGCAGCCTTACTCATCATTTATTAAATTCTGTAAGCCAAAAGTCAATTTACTTTTGGTTTTACAATTGTTACCCTCTTGAGTTTTGGTTAAAGATAGATCCAGAAATCTGACTGCTTGCAGAAATCTGACATGCAGCTTATAATGTATAGCTAGAAAAATTCCTTTTTTTCTGTTTGCATGCAAAAGGAACACAGGGGCTCTGAAGAAGTGGCCCGTTTGGCCTAAAAATATTGTCTGGTCCTTATAGGGTGGCATATCATGAAACTGTTAACATACAAAATAAAATATAATTTTTGAAGTTGAATAGGAGTTTGAATCTTTCGCACTTCCTCAACTTCAAGTAGCTGCTTTACAATTGTCTACTGGGTGATGCCCTTGTGGTTACACAGGGACAGAAGTACCCATGGAGTGTGCTCATAGGCCTCTGAGAAGGATTTGTCCAGCTTTTTCATAGCAGAACTGTATGCGGAAACTACCCACTGAGAGAGAGTTCTGTTAGTTGCTGGTTTACCTTTGCCCACCTCACCACGGGTAACAAAAAGCTGTGTACCATGGGACCTGACAGCCTTCAACCATTTTAGGTAGTGATCTATGGCTCTTTTTACATCAAGACAGTACAATTTCTGTTCAGGTGTCCTGGAATGCTCAGGGCAGAGCACAAGAATGGCAACTGGTTGGTTTAGGTGAAATTCCAATACCACCTTGGGAAGGAATTTTCTGTTAGTCCCTAGGACTACCTTATCCATATGGAGATTAGGTAGTTTGACTCTGTACAGAGGGCTTGCAGCTCACTTACCCTCCTAGCAGTCGTCATGGCAATCAGAAGTGGATTTCCATTTGGCATATTTTAAATCAATAGAAGCCATGGGCTCAAGGAGCCTCCATCAGTTGGGCAAGACAGATATTCAGGTCCCACTGGGAGGCTGGGTCCCTCACAGGAGGAGTGGGTGATTTAGGCCTTTAAGAACCTTTTAAAAACAGGTTTAAGTCCAAGGGTACCCAGTGATATGGGTGAGTCACAATTGAGTGACTCAATATGAGCGACTTCATTTGACAGCCGATAACAAAAGCGGCTATGGAACAATAGCTACTGTGCGGATAGCGAGTTCGGGGACATGAATAGCAGCTGCAGAAATCGATGACTGAAAGAAGGTGGGAGGGTGGTACATGATAAAGGAGTCAGGTGAAGGGGCACAATCGAGCTGACTGTCTAAGCGCAGTGTTAGGGGTGTATGCCACTAGCACAGAAGGTTCTGGGTTCAGCAACTTGTAGCCCTAAACTTTTGCTGAATTTTAAATTTTAACATTTCCCTGTGTCAGGCCCACCCTTGGAGTTGATTATGTAAATAATGGGAGTGGGGGAGCAAAAGCCCCACATACAAAAAAATAATACTGCAATTCTTTACATTTTAACATGCCCCCAATGGTAGTTGTTTTTGTGGTTGCTGTTGTGCAAGTCGTCATTGCAGTTTTCGACGATTACACTAACTGTGATGTTCGGTGCTAGTGTGCAGTTGCTGAGATGGCGTGGAACCAGTCAAGGACTTGCCCTTGCCTGCTGATGTGTAGGCTGACACTGCTGCCAGACATTCCGTTAGTGCCGAGGACCCCAGACCAAAGGACTGTAAGCGTTCCAGGTCGTACAGAACTGTAGAAGTTTTCGTGCACTGGAATATCTTCCTGCAAGAACAGGTTTCTTTTTGACGTTACGTGGCGGCTGAGCTGAGCCAGCCTGAGCACTAGCACTAAGCCGTTTGTTTGTTTAATATTATTTATGTTTATTTACGTTTATTTTTTATTCGTTTTATTTTGTGTGTTTACAGACTAGTCTAGGGCTGAAGAAGTGAGTTAGATTAGGGTAAGAGGCGTTTGCGGTTTGCAGTACAGTTGCAGTTTGCAGTATTGAGTAACGGAGTTTTTCGGCTCCTCGTAGCATGTATGGCGTGTCTCCAACTGCAGTGTGATAGGTTGTGGAGTCGGGAGTTGCAGGGAGGATTTTGTTTGTTCCAGAGCAGTAGCTGTGTTGGAGTGCCTCTGAGTTGCGTGAGAGGACTCTACCTTGGTCGGTGCTGCTCCCCACTTCAGGAGCCTTGGCGTCTGATTGACCGCTTACCTGGCCGCTTGATGTGGCAGACTGTGGAGTCAGAGAGTAGCGAGGGAGGATTTTGCGCCATTCTTTCTGGCTGGATGTGTTGTTTTGCCTCTTCTGGAGGGAAGTCTGGACTGGGAACTGGAACTGGGCGCTGAACTGTGTTTGGGGATTTCTGAACATCTTGGAGGATCGAGTTGCAGTTAAGGAACTGCGCTGAATCATAACCCGAACTACTGTGGTACAGGGGTTCCCTTATTTGTGCTGGGGAATTGGGGTGAATTTTGCTGTGGCTTGGGGGATCTGAGCTGTGGACTGGCCGGGGAGTTGGCGGTAGGCTCAGGGTCCTCTTTGGTTCCCCAGGGGTCTACTGATATGTGGATCCCGGTTGGTGGTTCCTTTGTCACAGTGAATATTTTTGACTTGGCCCCAGCACATAGAGTTCTCTTTGTGCCTGTCTGTAGTGGATTTCTGGGACTCTATGTGTGAATTTTGGCATGGAAGGAGTGGTTCAGTGGACGGTTGCCTGTGACCTATAAACTGCAACAACAGGAGATCTGTTTTCGAACTTGTGGGAGTGCTATCACTTATTGGTCTCTGACGGGCAGAATCGCCTCTGGTGCTTCCCAGGGAGCTGGGGGACTAGGGCCTCTTCTAAGCTGTCTTAGGGTTCGGCTGTTTGGGCTGACTTGTGAGACAGCTGTACACATAGGTAATCGACTGAGTGAGGTATTGCTCCCTGAAGAAACATATTTTGTCTCCTGAAGTATTTTGCTGCCTTTGGATAATTAACTGTTTGAACTGTTGGTCTTTGAAGAGCAGCCGCTGGAAGATCTGTTGGACACCTTTGGGCTCCCTTGTTCGTTTTGAACATTTTTGATTTACCTGCTGAGAACTTATTGACCTTATCTGGATTTTATTCACTTTTGGACTGCCGGAGAACCGTTTTCTCTGTTTTTACCAACTCCTGGACTAAGGGTGGTGAGAGTGATGTACATTTATTTATTTTAATTTGTTTCACTACAAATCTGATTTATTTAATTGACTCCTGCCATGTGAGAGGTGGTATTGGGAGACTATATAACATCTCTTGCAGTGTTGCACGTGAGAGGTGCTGCATTGTTTAAAACACAAATTTGTTTAATAATCAGTAGTATATTTTATTGTGTTTTAAGATTATTGGATTCTTATTTTATTTTTATTACTTTGGCTATTTTAAGTTGGGGTTTATTTTGGTTATGTTAGTTTATTCTGTTTTATTTGTCCTCCATCAATGAGAGAGTGAGGAGATGTGTTATTTATAGAGTGTGTTATTTATAGGTTTGATATTTGTAGGTTTATTTTTGTTGTTCTTGTTTTAATTAATGATGGTTGGGCACTATTCCCCACTAGGCTCAGGGAACTACATCCTTTGAGTGCCCACCATTGTCATCTGACACCTATTTTAGGTGTCGAGCACTGGGCATTCTGAAGAGGTGAGGACGAAGGTGGAAAGCTGGGCCTTGTGGGGACAGGAAAGGGAGGCAGATTGGGGTTTTAGGGTCCAGAAGACATCTTGGGGTGAAATGGGGTCAGGATAGAGGTTGCTCTTATCTTGTCCCCATACCCAAGAATCCCAAATCGGACAGGTGCCGAGGTCTTCCTCGACAGCTCATCCTGCCTTGCGGTGTTGTGCAATGCCAGATCTATAAAAACAAGACAGCTATTATAGCTGATCTTGTTGGGTCATCTGATCTGGCTTGCATCACTGAGACCTGGCTGGATTTTCTGGCCCTATATTGGCCTTGGCAACTCCAGCCGGGTTCTCGGTGATACACCGTCCAAGGCTGGATCAGGAGCGGAGGTGTGGCCATTATGTTTAAATCTGAACTGGGCCTTGTGGATGTGCCATTGGGGAACACCAGATCTTTTGAATATATCCTGGGTGAGGGTGCAGGTTGTGGGATTCTCCTCGTCTACTGTCCACCAGGTGGCGATGGTGAATTCCTACAGTAGATTTCAGACTTCATTGTCGACCTGGTGTTGAGGTTTCCCAGATTAATACTCCTGGCGACTTCAGCGCCTGGGTCGACGATTAACTATCTCATTTTGGTCAAAATCTCCTAGTTGATGAATACACTGGGCCTGACACAGGTTGTTACCTCCTCTACCCATATAGGGGTCATTCATTAGATCTGGTCTTTCTCTTGGGTATGGAGATCACTGACTTGGGGTGGAACCAGTCAGTTGGTTGGACCATTACACCATAAAGTTCAGTTTCAGGGCCCCCTCTAATAGGTCTGCCCCTCTGAGATGGTCAATACCGCCCTTCTAAATTACTGGCCCCAATGACCTAATGAAGTGCTGGATGCTCGAGTCTATAGGGTGAATGCATGAGTCAGATGGTCTTGTGTTAGCCTATAATAAGGCTGTGGGAGGTGCTCTGGACAAAATTGCTCCTGTTAGTGTTCGGCCTCTCACCATCCGTCCAAGGAGTCCATGGTTTGATGGCTCCTTGAAGGAATTAAAGAGTAGGCGAAGGCTGGAGAGAGCCTGGCGGAAATCAGGCGTTGATGCTGACAGGCTTAGATTGTTGGCCCATTATGATAGCTACCAATCAGAAATCACTCGTAAGAAGGCAGAATTCCTGTCCAGAGAGATTTCTGTTGCAAGAATCAACCGGCTCAGCTTTTCCAGACTGTGGACAGATTGTGCAATCCAGTCTGTCTTCAGCCTAGAAAGCCTTCTCTCAGCTTAGATGAGGGTTCGCTTGCTTCTTTGCAGATAAGGTATGCAGCATCAGGTCCGGCATCGGTCGACCTCCTCCAGAGGATTGTGGCGGACGACTGGTGGTGTCTTATCCTCGGTCTGTCTGGTTAGATTTTCACCGCCCGGGTCCGTGGACATTGAGAGATCATCCAAACAATGCGACCAGCTAGTTGTAGTTTGGATCCGGGTCCTACATCGCTGTTAGTAGGTTGTGTAGAAGTTATCTACCCAATCCTTGCTGACATTATCTGGAAATCCTTGGAGAGGGGTTTCCTGACCCTTAAAGAGGCAGTAGTACGACCACTCCAAAAAAATCCTCCTTGGACCCAGACTGTCTAGCTAACTACCGGCCTATCTCTAACCTGCCATTTGTTGGTAAGGTTATTGAAAAAGGCAGTTGCATTGCAACTGGACGATCATCTTACTTGTCATAATGTCTATGATACTCTCAATCTGGCTTCAGGAAAAGGCATAGTACTGAGACTGCCCTTGTTCGGATTGAGCGACCTCCTAATGGCCAGAGATCGAAGGCTTGTACCATTCTGGTCCTTCTTGAATTATCTGCTGCATTTGACACTGTAGACCGTGGGGTGCTATTTGAGTGACTCGTGGTCTTTGTGGGCTGTCTGGTACAGTCCACAAGTGGTTTGTTCTTACCTCACTGGCAGGTCTCATAGAGTTGTCACGAATTTATTCTCTGGCGCTTTCTCCTGCGTGTGGGGTACCACAGGGCTCCATTTTTAGCTCCCATGTTGTTTGCAGTGTATATGCTGCCATTGGGAGAAATCATCAGGTGATACAGTCTGAGTTTTCACTGCTATGCAGATGATACTCAGCTGTACCTGTCCTTTCTCCCGATCAGAGCGATGCACTCTTTGTACTTAATAACTGCCTGGATGAGATCAGAATTTGGATGAGTTTGAGCTGGTTGAGGCTCAATCTGGATAAGACTGAGGTATTGGTCGTGGATCCAGGTCATCCTGGGGTGGGTTTGGGTGCTGAACAGCCATCAGGTTTAATACTTGGTGGCGTCCGCTCTACCTCTCGACAGGTCCGAAATCTGGGCGTTATTCTGATGATGGTCTGACCCTGAAATCTCAGGTGTCAGCTGTTGTCAAATCCTCTTTTTACCATCTGAGGAATATCGCCCGGGTGAAACATCTGATTCCCCGGAAGAACCTTCAACTTTGGTCCAGCCTTGTCACTACCTGTCTGGACTACTGCAATTCCCTCTACCTAGGGCTACCAGAATTGATATCCACCACCTTCAGCTGGTGCAGAGCACGCTGCAGCCAGGCTTTTTGACTGGACTGTTAGGACCAGTCACATTACTCCTGTGCTTTGCGAACTGCACTGGCTGCCTGTTGATGGCGGATCACGCCTTTAAGGTTGGTTTACTAACCTTTAAAGCCCTACGGTTACTGAAAGATCTTCTGGTTCCCTATTGCCCCTTCGTCCTCTCTGTTCCGCCAGTGAGGGATTGCTAAGAATTCCAGGGTTTGTTTGAAGTTATCGGGATCTCGTGCTTTTGCCTTTTCGGCTCCAACCCTGTGGAATTCTCTACCTCAGGGGTTGAGAGAATGCCCAACCGTTGACAGTTTTAAAACTGCTTTAAAGACATATCTTTTACCCTGGCTTATTCTTTTTAGTCACGGTTGTTTTAATGTTTGGATTTTGCTGTTCTATTTATTTTGTACAGTGCCTTGATTTGAAAGGCGCTTTATAAATAAACATGACTTGACTTGACTTCCTGATGGCACACCAGTATGAAAATCTTTTCCACTAAAGGCATATGCTTTCCTGGTTGCTTGGGTCCTGGAAACCTTAAGCACTCTCAGCACCTGCTCTGACAGATTAAAACTAGAAAATTCTGGCTCTTGAAGAACCATGCCTTCAGAAGTAATGTTCTGAGCTCTGGGAATGTTATTCTGTCCTGAGATAGAGTCATTTCATTTTATTTTTATACTGAATGGTCTGTGAGCATATAGTATATGCCCATTTCACAGATGCCCAGTTACAAATAACATAAGTACAATAATACATACATAGACAAAACTACATCACATACAAAGAATGAGTAAAACGAATTAAAACATTTGCAAGCAGACAGTAGCTTATTTTTGAGGACTCCTTTAAAGATGGACATCTTGAAACAAACAAGTAACCATATTGCTTGGTAGTTAGTTATATGGTTTGAAATAGGTTGTATCAGTAGCAGATTGAATGGAATCCTACTGGAAAGGGTCAGGAACATTGAGTACCAAGCCCGCTTGGCCCGTCCGGAACCATTAGAATCACTGTTGCTGGCTCTCTCCAGAGCTTCATGAGTACTCTCTATGCAGGTGGGAAAGTTGGGAAGGCATGCCAGAGCCTCCCTGTCCAATCCAGGACTTGGGCATCCTCTGGGACAGTGCCCTTTACTGGTGGCCTGCAACAAAACTCTGGGAGCTGATTGTTATCCCAAGAGGCAAACAAGTTTACTTCTGGAGTGCCCCACCTTCTGAAATCTGAGGCCAGCTCTTACTGGTTTAGTGTCCATTCATGGTTTCCCTGAATGAATTTGTTAGAGTCTGCCAGAACATTGTCTTTGCCTGGCAGGTGAACTGCAGAATCTCTGCATCTGGGGTAAGCCAGATCACAGATCCTCATGTCACAATCTCACAATCTTGAGGATCTTGCCCCCGCTTGTTTATGAAATATTTTTTTATGGTGTAGTATGTTCAGATCTGAATAGATTGATCTTGTGTCTGGGAGGAGAAGGATTGCACTGCTAGCAATACCTGCCATGAGCTTTAGGAGATCAGGCGTGCTCCTGAGTCTCTGGTGGGCTCTAGATGCCACTCATTGTAAAGTCCTCCAGCTGGGCATCCCACCCTAGTAATGAGATGTCTGTTGTGAGGATAGTTGTTAGAGATTGCTGGTTGAAGGGATTGCCCTCTCTGAGGTTGCTTTCATCCTTCCACCACTCCAATGTCTGTACCAATGTCTTTGTGACAGGCACTAGCTTGGCGAGTGAATCTCATCTTTGAGACCAGTGGTCTCTTACGTGGTACTGAATGTGCCTCATTTGAAACCTGGCCCATGGTGCTACTGCCGTGGATGTGACCTTGTAGCCCAGTGACTGTAGGCAATCCCTTGCAGGCCTTGATTGGCCCGGAGTTAAGGATTTTACAGTGGCAATCAAATTTGATACCCATCTCTGTGGAGGAAAACTTTTCCTGCAGAGTGTCGAGCTCTTCACCTATAAATTCCAATACTTGAACAAGTTCTATATGGGACTTCTGTAGGTTTATCAGGGACCCCAAACTCTCAGGGTGCTTTTTTCCTTCTGGATGGAGCACCTTGCCTCTTGTTTTATTTTCCCTGTGACTAGCCAGTCATCCAGGTAGGAGAAAAGAACACTTTGCCTTCTGAGGAGTGCTGCCAGCGTGGTTAAGCACTTTGTGAAGATCCTTGGTGCTAAGGTAAGCTGAAAGGCAGGGCTACAAACTGGCACTGGCAGTTTCCTAGCCTAAACCTGAGTTATTTTCTGTGGGTAGGTCTGACTGGAATGTGAAACTAGGTGTCTTTCAGATCTAGCTAACCTAGCCAATCTGCTGCTTGTTCAGGATGGTATCATTGTGCCCACTGCAACCATCTTGAATCTTTCCTTTTGCTTTGTTTGTTCAGATTTTTCAGGTCTAAAATGGGCTGTCATTCCTCATTTTTTTGTGGGTGAGACAGCATCTTGAAAGGGTCTGTTTCCCGACTAGGGGCAGGGACCTTTTCACTGCTTTTGCCTGCAGCAATTTTTTTACTTCCAGTCCCAGCAGAATTCTTTCTGTAGGCAAATGAGCTGGAAAGTTTTTGGTTTCTGAAGTTTTGGTAACCACTTGAACTACAGTGACAGTTCCTGGCCAGCTACCTCTAGAACCCACTTGGCTGTGGTCATTTTACCCATTCCTGGAAGTAGTGAAATGACCCCACACTGGCAATGGTTGGGTGACGGGTCAGAATTACCACGGGTTTGTTTTGGTGTCGGCTTGGGGACTGGTGCTGCAGCATAAGAACATCTGAAACTGCCAGCAGATACAGGCCATTCGGTCTATCTAGTCTGTTCAAGTGTGCAGCACTTAAGTCCATTAGACTATAGCTGCCCCTCCCTCATATGCCCTCCCCATCTCGTGCCCACTCCCAGTTTGTACCCTCCCTTGAATCTGTCCCACCCCCTCTTGAAGCCCCCAACACTCTGCAGCAATATAACTTCCTCTGGCAGAGAGTTCCACCCTGCCACCACCCTTTCTGTGAAATAGTGCCTCCTCCGCTCCCTTTTGAACCTGCCCCTTCCAACTTCATAGAGTGTCCCCTGGTTTCCTTCCGCACTTCAGACTGAACATACACCTGGTGTCTACTCTGTTCAAACCCTTTAGGTACTTGAAGGTCTTAATCATACCCTCTCTCCCTTCTTTCCTCCAGGGTATACATATTGAGCTCTCTCAGTCTCTCCTCATATGGTCTGTCCCCCAACCCCAGGATCATTTTTGTTGCCTCGCTGTACCCCCTCCAGTAGTTTGATGTCCCTTTTCAAGTAGGGGCACCAGAACTGCATGCAGTACTCTAGGTGCGGTCTCACCCAGGGACCTGTACAGGGCTATATGACCTCCCCACTCCTGGAAGTAATCTCCCTTGTTATGCAACCTAGCATCCTGTTTGCCTTCACTGCTGCTTTCTTGCACTGAGCAGGTGGTTTATCTCTCCAGTTACCAGCACTCCCAGATCCTTCTCCTCCTTGGATTTTGTTAATGGGACACCCTCCAGCCAGTAATTGTGTCCTGGGTTCTTGTCTCTAAATGCATCACTTTATACTTCTTGGCATTGACACCAAGCTGCCAAGTGTGAGACCATTACTCCAGTTTTACCAAATCCTACTGATGTACTTTTGCTCCCTCTCCACCATCTACCTTGGCACAAATCTTTGTGTCATCTGTGAAAAGACTGATGTTGCTCTTAATCCCTACTGTAATATCGGCTATGAAAATGTTAAACGAACCTGTCCCAGCACTGAGCCCTGTGGTACACCACTTCTACTGCCCTGGATTTAGATGCCTCCCCTCACTACTACCTTCTGCTATCTACCCTATAGCCAGTTCTTATCCCATGTGACCAGTTTCTTCCCTGCTCCCAAACTCTTCAACTTGCAGGTCAGCCTACCATGTGGCACGAATCAAAAGTCTTGCTGAAATCCAGGTAGAGGACATCCACTGCATCCCTGTCCAGTGCCCTCATAACCCAGTCGTAAAATCAACCAAGTTTGTCGGGCAGTATCTGCCTGAGACAAACCCATGCTGCCTGCTGTCCTGAAGGTTGTTATCCTCAAGAAATTGCACCAGCCTTTCCTTGAGGATTGTCTCCATTAGTTTTCCTACAATGGTAGTAAGGCTCGCCAGTCTGTAGTTCCCTGGTTCGTCCTTGGGTCCACTCTTATGGAGAGGTACCACATGTGCTTCCTCCAGTCACTGGGCATGCACCCCAAGTTCAGAGAGGTATTGAACAGGTCCACCTGTGGCCCTGCCAGTACCTCTGCCAACTCTCTCAGCATCCTGGGGTGGACTCCAACTGAGCCAGGTGCAATGTCCAACTTCAGGGACTTAAGGCCCTCCCTCACCCAACAGCATGCCTGGAGCCCCTATGCCTCTGTGGTAACCTCTTTGGGGTTGGTACTCATAGGGGTGAGTGTAGGGTCTAGAATAGTAGCCCCTGCCTCACCCACCATAAGGCCTATAGGAAGTGGAGGCCTTTTCTTTATCAGTATTGTTTTAGTAAATAGTCTTGTACGCTTCATGTATGCCACTGTTTTTTCACCAAAAGTGATTTTCCTTGAAGTAGAAATCCATTGCCTTGAATAAGTGTCCTGGCTGGAAAGTACAGTTGTCCTTAATCAGGAAAGTTTCTTCAGTAACACTACATGGGATAAGACCCTAGAAACATTACCTTCAAGAGAACAAAGCTTTACAACAAACTACCCCCGAAATACAGGCTTGCAGGTCCATATACTCTTTTAACTCCTCCCAAAGGAGCACATCCTCCACCTGCAGCTGCCCTGATAGGACTCCTCCCAGCCCTCTCAATAAATCCCAGTGGCTCTCCCCCCATCACCGCACTTTTCTTCTCTCCACCCAGTGCACTAAACTTCTTGTCCTATACAATACATGACAACATTTCTGTTTGTCTGTCTGCCTTCCGGGTCAACTCTTGTGCAATTTTACCCATGTAATATGCTAGTTATATTTTGCACCTGTTAGTTCCTTGTACTTCTATACACCTGTATATAATATACTTCTAGTAAGTAAGTAACATTTTATTTATAGGAGCGCCTTCCATTGCTCAGAGCACATTTACAATGTAATTGCAGACAGTACAATAAAACATCTTAAAATACAAACTATACACCTGTATATAGCATATATTTACTTTGTGGTATGTAGTAGGTAGTTAGTTGTATGTCCTATGTATTGCATTGGCTTATGTATTTGTTCATCTGTTGTATTCCTACACTGGGCGTTTGTAAAAGCGGGCATTTTTGCTCACATACCTTCCAGTATACAAATAAAATTGATTGACTGATTGAAGCAGAGTCATTAGTGTCTGCAGCCATGTAGAACTGGTATTTAGTGGCATCCAGGGATAACTTTATTGCAGCAGCCAGGTCCTGTGCCACCTTACCATCTACCTTATCATCAGTTAGTGCCAGCTCTGTATTCCACAGTGTTTTCTACTACCGGGCCATATATGCAAATACGCTGCCTGTCTAATGACCAGGGAAGATGTTGTGTATACTGTTTTGGCCATAGTATCCAGTGTTCTGAGTCCTTTTCAAGGGTCTGTACAGAGTAGGGGACTTCAGCCATCTTGCAAGCAGCTGCTTGGACAACACCTTCCTGATCAAGATGGGCGTATGTGTATTCCACCCCATTTGTACACCTGATACTACATAGAAACATAGAAACATAGAATTTGACGGCAGATAAGGACCGCTGCCCACCCAGTCTGCCCATTCCCTACCTACTGGATAAGCTGCAGATCCTAGTTAACCAGCAGCCTACTTCTTCCTACCCCCACCCCTAGAATTGCCTTATGACTGTCCCATGCATGCTTGAATTCCACCACTGTTTTTGACTCACAACCTCCTCGGAAGGCAGTTCCATGCATCCACAACCTCTCTGTGAAAAATACTTCTAAATTACCATCAGGCTGCCCCCATCTTCATATTGTGCCCTTGTTCTTGCACACCTCTTTTTTTGAAAGATGCTACCCTCTTGGACTTTGTTGATTCCCTTGAGGTACTTGAAAGTTTCTGTCATGTCCCCTCTCCTCCTTTCCTAAGGCTATACATATTGAGCTCCTTAAGTCTCTCTTCCATATGTCTTCTGGTGCAGACCCTGCACCAATTTAGTTGTCCTCCTCTGGACAGCTTCCATCCTGTCTATGTCTCCAGAACTGCACGCAGTACTCCAGATGGGGTCTCACCAGCTGTCTGTACAGAGGATAATAACTTCCTGTTTTCTACTGGTGATGCCTCCCTATGCATCCCAGTATCTCCCAGCCCTCCTTGCTGCCTCTCACATTGCTTGCCCACTTTTAGGTCATCTGATATGACTACCCACAGGTCTCTTTCCATTTTTGTTGTTGTTAGTATCTCACCCCCATTGTTGTACTCTTCCCTGGGTTTTGTTTCCCAGGTGCATTACCTGCACTTCTTAGCATTGAATCTAAGCTGCCATACATTTGACCATTCCTCTAACCTTGCCAAGTCCCTTCTCATCCTTTCCAACCCACCTTGTGCATCAACTCTGTTGCAGATCTTTGTGTCATCTGCAAAGAGAATACTTTTCCTTCCAGTCCTCTGCAGTATGGCTTATAAAGACATTGAAGAGGACCGATCTAATACTGAACCCTGTGGTACCCCACTAGTAACCCCCTTTCTTCAGAGTGGACTCCATTTACTATTACTCTCTGTGTCCTATTCTCCAGCTAATTCTTTACCCAGGCTGTCATCTTGGGACTCACTCCCAGCCTGGCTAACTTGTATATTAACCTTGTGTGGGACTGTGTCAAATGCCTTGCTAAAGTCTAGGTAAGCCATGTCCACAGCCCCTCCCTGATCTACTACTTGGGTCACCCAGTCAAAGAAATCTATCAGATTCATCTGGCATGACCTTCCGCTGTGAATCCATGCTGCCTTGGGTCCTGTGCCCCTCTGGCCTCTAGATACTCGACAATTCTTTCCTTCAAGTGATTCCATCATTTTCCTATCACTGAGGTTAAACTAACAGGTCTGTAGTTTCCTGCTTCTGCCTTGCTCCCACTTTTGTGAAGGGAATCACATCTGCCCTCCTCCAGTCCTCAAGGCACCACCCCATCCTCCACATGATTTGTTAAGGGGTAGTCAGTGGCCACTAGTTCTACCCTTAAGGATCTTATCCTTCTTAACTGAGTTGGCTATCTTTTCCTCGGTTTGGGCCTTTGCTGTTCTGACTGCCTTCCCAGATTACTTTTGCTTTAACTGATACAGTTCTCTGTCCTGCTTCTTCTGTGATTCCTTGTACTTCCTGAATTCTTTTCTCTTGAACCTTCACTGCCTCTTCCTTTGAGAACCACAGTGGTTTCTTACATCGTTTTGTTTTGTTTATTTGCTTCACGCAAAGGCTTGTTACCTCTGTGATGGCAGTTTTTATTATTCCCATTGCTCTTCCACCCTCCTTCCTGCCCATTTGCTAGTGCATTTCTTAGGCACTCACCCATTTTGGCAAAGTCAGCTCTCCTAAAGTCCAGTAATTTTGCCTTTGTATGGCTTGACTCTATTGCTGTGTTTATTGTGAACCATACTGTTCGATGGTCGCTAGTTCCCAGATGGCTACCCACTTCTACATCTGTGATCTCTCTCCATCTCCATTTGAGAGAACCAGGTCTAAGATTGCTCCCTCTTGAGTGGGCTCCAATACTAGTTGTCTAAGGCATGCCCCTGTAGGGCATCTAGAATAACCCACTCTTGAAGTGGCTGCTGCAACTGCACTCCAGTTAACATCTGGCATATTCAGATCACCCGTCAGCAATATCTCCCTTTTTCTGCCATTCTAAGTATACTTTCTCATTTCCTTGTCCATTTCCTCCTCCCGAGAAGAGGTCTGTATACAACCCTATGCGGATTGTGGTGCCATTGCCTGTCTCAAATTTACCCACAGTGCTTCTTCTCCTCCCTGTTTACCCTTTTGTTCTGTTGCTTTGATTCCTTCCCTTATGTAAAGAGCTACTCCTTCTCCTCTTTACCCTCCCTGTCCCTCCTGTAGATAGTGTATCCTGGATGTTTACATCCCAGTCATGGTTTTATGTGTACCATGTTTCTGTGACTACCACAATATCCAGATGTTCCTCCTCCATCAAGGCCACTAATTCAGGAAGCTTGTTACCCAGACTACGGGTATTGGTACTTATCGCTTTCCATTTTTGATAGCTTTACCTTCTGTTGCAGCATCCCCACTGACCTTTCTACCTTGGCTGCTAGGCTGTGCAGGAGCTGAATAATATTTCCTGAATACCATGAATAGTAGGGCTTCCAGATGTCCAGAGCCCTTTTGAATAGGGGACTATTTGTATTCCAGAAAGAGTATCCGCCACCTGCAAAATAAAAAAATAAAAACCTTACCATCTTCCTGCCCAGCCCCATATAAACAAGTAAAATGTAATCCCCATCATCTCACCTCTATCAACAGCCCTAATCACACTGTCCTCCCCAGTGCCCACAATTTGTTAAATTTATTAAAACAGTAATTAAATTCCCGATGGGCAACCAACACAACCTGCCCACCTCTATGGCCAGCCACTATCTTTAATGTAAAGCAACAGTTTGTTCTTAAAGAAATATAATTCATGTCCCCCACCCCACAGTGCCCTACTCCTCCCTCCTCCCAGAGGCACCCAATTCTTAGTATGACCTGGAGAAGGTGAACGGCTCAACCTCGCCCTCCTCAACAGCTGGATGCCTTCTCATAAATGAAAGTACTTGTAGGATTGCTATAATAAAACCGCTGATCACATGATTAGCTGGTTTTACTATCGTAAGGGTGCCTCTGGGTGGGAGGAAGTAGGTGCTGTGGTGGGGGACATAAATTATATTTCTTTAAGAGCAAGCTAGTGCTTTATATTAAAGATGGTGGTCAGCTGTGGAGGTGGTAGGTTGAGCTGGTTGTCTGGGCAGGGTGGTGGGGTGGCCTGTGCCAGTGCTGCTAGAGCCTAGGCTAAAAACAGAAAATGAAAAAGAACTTGCACATCATCACTCAGTACAGTACATAAATAAAGTGAAACAGGAGACTGTGTGTCCTGCTAAATATTTCAATTAGGAATGGGATAAATCCATCCTTGGGAAACTGAGCTGCTTCAAACTTGTGTGACTTAGTTTAGGCAAGACCCGAGCCAAACACTGGTGGTTCATCTCAGATCTTCAATTTTTTTTTTTTTTGCTCCCAGCCTCCCAGCCTGCATGCCTGTCATATGACTGTGTTGGGAGGCTGAGGGAAGAGCACCTGAGCAGTGCTCACTCCTGTAGTGTACTCTGGTTTGCACATACAATTCTGGGGTATATAATGAGTCTGTGCATCTGCCTCGGGGTGCCATTTAAGAGAGAGCACCATGGTGGGAGCTCACTAAGTGGAGAGCATGGCAGTGAGGGAGAAACGGTGGCTTACTGGTTTGCCAGAGTTTTTCTTATCTGTTGGATGGCAAGATGTGATGGACTTTACTTGAACAACAACCTGACTAAAAACTAAGAAACTAAAACGAGTACAGGGAGAGATGTATGTGGGAGGAGGGAAGAGAGACAGCATGGGTATTTAGGTGGGGTCTCACAGCATATATCCACCACAAGTGCCAGCAAATGGGAGCCCAAAAATATATTTAAAAATGTAAACCAAAATAAAGAAAAATCAAACAAACAAACAAAAGACAAGGAAGAAAAACGGGAGGTGGGGTGTGCTCCAGGAACATGTAGAGGACTGAAAAACAACAATTATAAATCAAAACAAAAATAAAGGAAAAGACATGTGAGAAAGACAGTATGGGGTGGAGGTTTGGGTCCCCACAGCCTGTGCCACAAGAATAAGGAGAACTTAAAAATGAAGAAACAAAACCAGGAAAGACAAGGGAAAGAGGCAGTGTGTAGGAGAAGTAAAACTCAAGGGAGATCAGAGACAGTGTGGGAATGGGGGTGGGGTGGGGTGGGGTGGCCTGAGCCAGTGCTGCTAGAGCCTGGGCTAAAAAGAAAACGAAAAAGAACTTGCACATCATCACTCAGTACACTACCTAAATAAAGTGAAACAGGAGACTGTGTGTCCTGCTGTTGAAAACAGTTTATCTTGGTCATCCTGCAAAGCAAAAGCCCCTTGGCTAGTGTGGCATAAGCCTGCTGGGCTAGCTGGCCACTTTTAATTAAAATGAACCCAAGCTAGCACTGCTTTAATGAACATATTAGCCGGTTCCAAATGTGACTAGCAAATTATTTCATTTGCTTACTTTGCTACATTGTTTTTTGATTGGCCCTAAATTTAACCTTGCTAAATAAGGGTAGGTAGGAGGGGTCACATGAGTCATGTTTCATTCCACACACTACTTTTGACATTTTGCTATGTAGGTCTGTCAAAACTTTTAAACAGAAGGATGCGATGTGTAGAAACATGGAATTGAACAGCAGATAAGGACCACTGGCCCACCCAATCAGCCCATTTTTTTCCTGTCTATAAACTGTCACCGCAGACTCTACTTGATCTCTGGCTTACCACTAAGAATCCCCTGTGCCTATCCCATGCATTCTTGAATCCCATCACTGTTTTCATCCTCACCACCTCCACTGGAAGACTGTTTCAGGCATCCACCACTCTTTCAGTGAAGAAATACTCACACGGTATACTCTGCACTGTCATGCCACCGTCCCTTTACATTTTGTGATAGTTTTCTACTGAAAATGTCTTTTTTCCACCACTTAGTAATACAGGCCCAGATCAGGCTAATCCAAATCCTTTGCAAACCAAATCCAAACGTGTCTTGGATATGGCAACTCCAAATCCACCTTGGCTTTACCCAATTCCTAATTTTAATAAATATTATAACAAATGGGTGCTGGGGTGGTGGAGATCGATTGAGTTATTGATAAAGGGTGGAGCGATACTGTTTACATTTTACTTGGTTTTGGCCTGGGAAGGAGGGCTGTTTCTTTTTTGTTTTGCTGAATGCCTTTTCCCAGATACTGAACACCCAAATATTTGCCTGCAGAATACCAATATTCAGGAAAAGGTATTTGCACAGCCCTACCTGATACTTCTTTTCAAACGTTCTATCTATGCCCATAGCTGAAATAGGTGCAGACATGATTTCTGAGTTGACCTTTTGGATTAATTTTTGTTTGGGGACTAGCAGCCTGCTTGTAGGAGCTAGCTGCACCATATCCATATAGTCTGCTCCTCTTCATCCTGTTTCCTGAGAGGGGATGCTGAGGCTGGTGGGGCAAAATCAGTAGGGAATTCAAAATGCATGGGATAGGCATAGGGGAACCTTAGCGATAGGAAAGAGAATAAAGCCGGAAATCAAGTAGGGTCTGCTTTTTTGGCAGCGGGCAGAAAAAATGGGCAGACTAGGTGGGCTTGCGTTGCTTATCTGTCATCAATTTCTATGTTTCTATGAAGGTGCTCACCATTTGCCTAATGAAAGAGAAGTATGATTTGTAATCTTCTGTAGGCCTGGGAAAGGAACCGAACTCTTGTTCAGGTGAACCATCTAGTTCAATAGTTGAAACTTCTGGCTGAAACTTGGATTCCCAGCCAAATCCCTTTGGGATAACCATTGCCTCAGTGCTTGCACACAGAGGTTCTTTGTCTTTTAAACTGTTTTTTGTCTTAATTGGGTTCACCACAACATAACCCAGATCGACCATCTTAGGGTAGCTGGTTCATTCCACTGGGGTGTTAAACAGATGAGGCATACTGATGAGTCCTGGTAGGACGAAACACGTGTCTATGTCTTCTATTGGCACCCTTTGCAAACTGTGAGAGGGCCTTCGCACCATGCATTTCTGCTTAAAGTTGAACCAGCATAATATTCTGTGGTGATTTGCATATGCAGCCCATGATGCTTTGCATTGTGGGGACATGTGTGATTTTGTATTTCTTTGAAACTTGGCTTCCCAGCCAAATGCCTTTTGGGTAACCATTGCCTCAGTGCTTGCACACAGAGGTTCTTCATCTAGTTCAATAGATTCACCTTCCTCCTCCACCTCCTCCTCATAGTACATATCCTCCTCCACCACAGGGCGGTGATCCGGGCCTGAGCCTGGGAGAGGGCAGGCATATTCATAAAGTTTCCCATAGCTTGGAAGACCTGGAAAAATTGCCATACTTTTGCCATTTCCTCTGCTGAGGGCATTTGGCTTAGGTCCTCTGCCTGCTCCCTTTCCTTTGCAGGAAGAGTGGCAAAGACATTCTTTTCTTTTTGTTTTTTCCCTGACAGACACTGTTTTCATTGCCTGCTCTGAGTCTCTATTATTTTGTATTTTGCCGTCACTGGACTCATGGGTCCCCCTTTCAGGCATCCGGTATCTTTACCATCTTTAGCATGCTTACCTGATGACTGAGCAGCTTTATTTTTTCTGTCCTTTGACAGGGACTGCTGCTGTTTATGAGGTGATGGACTCTCTGATGCATGCTTTCTATCATCATTAGGAACTCCCTCAGAGCTTTTATTGTGTTTTGGTGACATACAGGCAGACAGAAGCCATACATTCTTCTCTTTTTATCTCTTTTCTTTTGGGTTGTAGGGCAAAATGTTTTACAGAGCTCTGACTGGTAACATAGAAGTATAGAAACATACTGTAGAAGTTCGGCAGATAAGGACTGCAAGGTCCATCTAGTCTGCACATTTTTCCTACCTTATGAATGTGCCATAGGCCTGTACCTGTCAATGGCCTATCTATTTTACTCACCTGTGTTGCTCCCTTATGCCTTATCCCATGCCTGTTTGAAGCCCTGCACTGTATATCCACCACTTCCTGAAGTAGGCCATTCCAAGCATCCACCACCCTTTCTGTGAAAAAGAACTTCCTCACATTACCCCTTAATTGGCCTCCTCTGATCTCATGCTGTGTCCTCTTCTCCTGCTATTTATTTTGTATTGAAACATGTTAAGACTCTTTCATCTTGTTAATGCCCTTAAGGTGTTTGAATGTTTTGATATTACCTCACTCCCTCCTTTGCTCTAGGGTATACATATTGAGCTCTGTTAATCTGTCCTCATATGTTTTCTGATGCAGTCCCTACACCATTTTGGTTGCCCTTCTCTGGACTACCTCCATTTTGTTAATGTCCTTGTGCAGGTGTGGCCTCCAGTACTGCATGCAGTACTCAGATGGGGCCTAGCTAGTGTCTTGTAAAGAGGGATTATTACCTCCCTCTTACAACTTGTGATACCCCTACTAATACACCCAACATCCCTAGCCTTACCTACTGCTTCAGTGGTCTGCTTGGATGATTTCAGGTCATCTGTGATGATAATGCCCAAGTCTCTTTCTTCCCTTGTGATTGCCAGCAATTCCCTCCCAACCTATAGTTGGTGTCAGGTTTCTCTTCCCTGTGCATGATCTTGCATTCTTTGCGTTAAACCCATTTGCCACTCTTCCGACCATTTTACCAGTTTATCCAGATCTCTTCTCATTCTGCCAACCCCATCTGGATCATCTACTCTGTTGCAGATCTTGGTGTCATCTGCAAACAGACAAACCTTATCCTCCAGTCCATCTGCAATGTCACTGATGAAGATATTGAAGAGGACTGGCCCCATGACTGATCCCTGAGGTACCCCACTTGTGACTTGCATCTCTTCTGACTGTATACCATTTACCACCACTCTCTTTTTCTGCCCGCCAACCAGTTTGCACCCAGTTGACCAACTCTGTCCCACCCCAAGCTTACCCAGCTTATTAATCAATCTTCTATGTGTAACAGTATCGAAAGGTTTGCAAAGTCAAGGTAGACAACATCAACTGTTCCCACTTGGTCCACCACTCTGGTTACCCAGTCAAAGAAATCTATGAGATTAGTTTGACAGGACCTTCGTGTTGTAAACCCATGCTGTCTTGGATCCTGTGTTCCTATGGATTCCTGGTGTTGCACTATCCTTTCCTTAAATAGTGCCTCCATAATCTTGCCCACTACTGAGGTAAGACTGACTGGTCTGTAGTTCCCTGCCTCCTCCCTGCTACCACTCTTGTGGGTGGGATCACATGAGCCCTTCTCTAGTCTTCTAGGACCTATTCTATGCTCAGAGACTCACTAAACAGTTCTGATAATGGCTATGCTAGTTCCTCCTTAGCTCCTTTAGTACCCTGGGATGCATGCCATTTGGTCCCATTGCCTTGTTCACTCTGAGTTTAGCGAGCTCTTGAAGGACCCTTTATTTGTGAAGGGACTAGTGCACACCTCCCTCCCCCTGTGTCCATGGTGCTGAGCTGTTGGCCCTACCCTACCTTCTCCTCAGTAAATACTGAGCAGAAGTATCTATTTAGGATAGATTCTTTTCCTTTGTCCTCCTCCACACACTCCCCTTATCCCTTTGATCTTAGCAATACCCCATCTGGACTTTCTCCTTTATTTTTTTTTTCAGTTGTTTAACCAGGAGTGGCACACTAAGCTGAAAGCTTGTTTACAGGTGCCACCTGAGAGCACAGGGAAGTTAAGTGACTTGCTTAGGGTCACACAGTATATGCAAGTGGGGCTGTGGGATTCAAACCCAGGTCTCCAGATTTGCAGATTAGAGCCTTAAACCACTGTGCTATACTGCCTCCCTAATGCCTGCCTTTCACTAATGTATCTATAGAAAGTCTTGTCCCTTCTTTTACTGTTCCTGCTAGTGTTTCTCGGTTTGGGCCTTTGCCTGCCTTACTGCCTTCCCTGCTTCCCTTAGGGAAGTTTGGTATGCCTCCTGTCTTCGTCCTGCTGCATTCCCTTTATATTTCCTGAGGGCCAGCCTTTTGGCTCTGACCTTTTTCTGCTACTGTTTTTGAGAACCAAGTGGTTTCCTCCTTCTTTTGCTCTTGCATTTCTCTCTTAACACAGTGGGATGTTGCTTCAAGTATTGCATCCTTGATGCTTGCCCACTTGCCTGTACCCCCTCCCTGTATTTCTTCTTGCCATGGCTAGCTTAACTCTGTTGGCTATCTTATCAAAGTCAGCTCCTCTGAAGTCCCATATTTTGCCTTGGATTGGGATGATTTAGTTCTAGTGGCCAAACAGAACCATACCATGTAATGGTCACTGGCCCCAGGTGACCTTCTACCTGGAGATCTGTGATCCTTTCCCCATTAGTCAGTACTAGATCTAGGATAGCCCTGTCTCGTGTGGGTTGTTCTACCAGTTGTTTGAGGCCCTCCCTTGCAGGAATCCACTATATCTAGTTCTGGCAGATGTTCCTGCTGGTGTATCAATCTGTATCTGGCATGTTGAAGTAAAAGTGAGATCTGGACCCAGGCACCTTAACAGAGCTCATGGTAGTCAGCCCTTGCCAGGAAATGAAAACAAATTAGTGCAATTTTAATGCCTGCTGGTCCTGTTTTCTTTTCTGTGGTCTATCACTTAGCCAAACACTGAAGACCTTAGGGGAAAACTTTTGGGTCCCAGAAACAGTTAAAATATGCTCCCGGAACCTAAGGATACAGATTCAGTTCTAAGAAGAAAATTTACTTTGATCCAGTTCCCTTAACCAGAAACTGCATATATTTATCACAAAACTGTTTCAGAAAAAAGTTCAACGTTTTGTAACAAAATAATGGTAGCCTTGACATATCTTGGTCTGGTTTCCTATAAGGAACTGCGATGTTATGAATGAAACGCCACCTTTAAAATGAACAAAACAGTTATTTAAACAACATTATAAAGTTTTGATGGAAGTGGAAGCAGTTCCCTAATGGCAGGAACCTCGCTAATTGCAGCCTTCTTTGGTTCCAGGAAATGATCGGAAGTGGAGAGCCACAATTTGCACAACATTTGTATTTCTTTCTCACTACAGTTTGAGATTTGCTAAGCGGTGGCTAATACTGCACCAGAAACCTCTGTCACAAATTTTTTAAATAATAAAATTGGAATCCTAATTAATAGAGTAGTCAAAATCTGACTTGAACACTATGACTTCAAACAAATAAGTACAGTAAATCATCTGAAGACCCAAAATACTGTAGCTGACTTTGGGGTGACTGCTCTCTTCAGTGGAGAAACAAATCCGATATTAGAGCACTAGAGGATATGTGACCATACTGCGAGTTTGAACTTGTATTTAAGTTCTACACTTAGCACAAGTTCTACCTCTGCTGCATCACACTCTGGCCTGAGAATGATGCTTGTTATTATGCATCAGTATGGATTTCTGGTGTTAGAAGAATTAGAATACAGCAAACATCATTACCAGAACACATAAAGGACCTCTGAGGCTATGGAATGACACAGACATGAGTTTAACTTAAATGAAAAAAATCCTGCTTCACTGCTGTACTTCATAGACATGGGAATAAAGGTAAAACTATTTTTGTCATTAGCCTTGTGTGCTAAATAATTTTCCATTTTTGCATGTTTTCCAGTAAATAATTAACCATATTGATATGGTTGTGTTTCCCACGTGACCTCTAAATTCAGTGATAACTTTACATATGGGGAGGGTAATGGTTAAAATGCAACTTTTCTCAGCTGTAGTTAATTTTATAGTACAAAATCTGTTGCTTATAATTTCTTTGGAAAGAGGATTCGCAACTGTTCTCCACATTTTCAGGTTTGCTGATCAGATTTTTTGTCATAAATTGTTTTTGAAACATTTTCCATAAAACAATACAATACACAATATGGCATGCAGAATAACACAGAAGTGACACCGCCAAAGCAAGTTGGTGTCATAGACATGGTAAGATGTGCATAAGCACATAAAAACACAGCAATATTAACTAGAGATGCTAAGGAAAACAAGCTTTAAACTGTATCATTACAATACAGAAACTAGAACAAACCAGTGTACTGAAACAACATACAAAGTGGCCATGCATGCCTACTGATTGGCTAAGGCAGGTAGGACAGCCCTTACTCACTCAGTCATAAACATCAAACAAACTATGTACAGTACCAAGAAAGAGTCAACAGTAACAATAACAGTGGAGGTAGAGCAATAACCACACAATACCCATATTTAGTACATGGTGTGATACAACCAAAACTAGGAGAAGAATCTCAGTGTCCAGAGTGGGGGCAAGCTGTGCTGATCAGATTTTTAAATGGAACACCTCCCCTTTGGTGGGGCTTACTTGCGCCCATAGACCCAGTCTTCACTATTGTTGCTCCCTTCTGGATCCAAGGACTTTTCATGGGATTCTACGACCATAGGAGGGAGCATAGGAGGAAAGAAGTGACATTTCTGTGGCACACTTGCAATCACAAAGGATCTGCAGTGCAGAAGGAATAACTGGGCAACCAACATAGCTTCTTCTTCCCATCCTGATTGGCTGATACCTGATGAGACAGCCCTGCCTCCAAGGCAGGTTTTGCTCCTACTATGTAGGCCCTGTCTCAGTGGCAGTCATTCCCTCACTCAGATAGGCTCTAACTCTGAGGAAAGTGTAGCCCCACAGAGACAGATCCTGCCTCCGAGGTCAGGTATTTCCCCATGCAGACAGGCTCTTCCTGGTGATCCAGGTGTTGCCTTAACAGAGACAGACCCTGCCTCTGGGCCAAGCATTTTCCCTACTTGGCGAGGCCCTACATCCAAGGCACCTCATTACCTTTACACAGACCCCTGCCTCCAAGGCAGATATTGTCCCTAAACAGAGAGCCACTGCCTCTGAGGCTGGTGTTGCCCATTTATGCCTAATCACAAAGCCCTGTCCCTGATGCAGGCATTCTCCTCCCACAGATAGGCACTCCAGTGCACAGGCAATACCTAAGGGGCAGGGCCTGTCTGAGTAGGCTCAGGGGGCAATGTCTGCCTCAAGCAGGTTCTGTCTGTGTCTCGGGCAACACCTGCTTCAGAGGCAGAACCTGTCTGAGTGGGGAGGAATGCCTTGAAGGCAGAGATTGACCTAGTAGGGCGAATGCAAGCCTTGGAGGTAATTGCTGTCTGTGTTTAGGGCAACAGTGACTTGCCTCAAAGGCAGAGCCCATCTGTGTAGAAGGAATGCCTTCCTTGGAGGCAGGGACTGTTCTAGAAGGGGCAATGCCTGCCTCAGAGGCTGTGGCTACTTGTCTAGGGGCAACACCTTCCTTGGGTACAGACCATATATGAGTGGGGGTGGTACTGCCTAGTAGGTGGAATGCCATGCATAATTTTGTATTTTGTGGTGTATACTTTCTGGTTTTAATAGGTATTTTTGATGCATTGACTTTGGTACTATCATATGTACTTTCCACAGTGAAGTTTTTATGAGTTACATAATGGAATGTTTCACTGCACATGGGGTCAATTCATTCAGAAATTGTCTGTGGTATTTATGGGGATGCTTTACTAGATAACTCCGCCCTGAAGAAGCCTCCTTTATAACAGGGCAATACATAGGGTTGTTAGCTCCATTTTCCTCAAATAAATTTTATTAAAACCCTCTTTGGTGAGTACACCTCTGCTGTTGGGCCTAAAATGCTACTTTCACAGCTACTATCCCCTACCCCATAAGGTTGCCAGATTAAGCAGCCTCCTTGTTAACTCTTAGAGACTACAAAAGAACAGTCGTCCTTGAGAAAAAATCCGATGCAACTCAGGACAGCCAATCCTAAGGGAACCATATCAACATTAACGGATTGCACTTGAGGATACTGTTGAAAAATTTGCATCCACAAAGAAATACATGCAAAAGTGTAGATATTTTGAAGTGATGTAGACAGCCCAACAGACACCAACACAAATGGCCCAGATAACTCTGCAGTTCCGGGGTTAACCAGACTTCATGCAGCCTAGGTTTTCTTTTCCCTTCTGCATTAAAATGGACAGAGAGAAAGGCAACCCCATTCATTGGTGAGCGGAGATCTGAAGCACTGAGAGTTGAATAAATTGCACTGGGATCTAGTCTCACAGATGGTACCTGTGCAGCAAGAAACGTACTGAGCACTCACCAACAGCTAATTTTGCTTCACTTTCACCACAGAAAATGATGGACAAAGAAGTATGTAAATCCCATGGGAAGGATTGCTGATCAGCCCATTAATCTGCAAGTCTCACCTCTAATAACAGCATACTATTCTTGTTCTGGTAATTAATCTTAAAATACAAAGAAAGTAGTATGAAGGATTGGGGATTGTAGCTGCAAGGAAGCACCATAAAATGTTGGCTTAGCAATTTAAGCAGATATTTCTTTTCTATAAAGCCAGAGAGTTCCCCTTCTTAAAAACACACACACACACACACACACACACACACACACACACACACACACACACACACACACACACACACACACACACACTTATCATGTTTTGTCAGAAACAATGCTTCTTAGCAGTCCCAAATTATGAATATACGATATTGCTAGCAGAAACTGGCCTAATGGTCTATCGAGTCTGCTCGAGTGTGCAGCTAGCCCTCATCACGCAGCTGCCCTCCTGCCCCCCCTTCCAGTATCCCTTCCTCACCCCTGTCCCAACCCCTCTTGAAACTGCCTACTGTCTTTCAGAACACTATCTCATCCGTAAGGTGTTCCATTTGTCCACCACTCTTTCTGTGAAAAATGTCTCCTCATCTCCCTCTCGAACCTTCCCCTCAATCTCAGTCCATGCCCTCTTGTGTCCCTCCCCTTCTCATCTGAAAAATCCCTTCTGTGTTAGTCTTGTTTATCTGCTTCAGATACTTAAAGGTCTCGTTCATATCCCCATCCCTTCTCTCATCCAGTGAATACATAGTCAACTCTCCCAGCCTGTCCTCGTGGGGCTTGCTCTCCAATCCCTGGATCATCTTTGTGGCTCTTCGCTGCACCTCCAATAATCTGATGTTCTTCTTCAGGAATGGGTGCCAGTACTGCATGCAGTACTCCAGGTGGGCCTGACCAATGACCTATACAGGGCAGGATAACCTCCTTCCATCGGAAGGAGCCCTCTTGCAATACACCCACAGCATTTTGTTGGCTTTGCTGGCACCTTCCTGCAACGAGCAGAGTTGTTCATGCTCCGCATAATGATCACTCCTAGATCCTTCTCCTCTTTGGAGCTCCCCAACTGTACTCCATTCAAGTGATAATTCCTACTCTGGTTCCTGGCTCAGAAGTGCATAACATTGCACTCTTGGCGTTGAACCCCAACTGCCATGTTTCACACTCCTGCACCTTAGTCAGGTCCTCCTACAATCGCTTCCACCCTCCGTGTCATCAACCACAGCTCCGTACTGGTATCATCTGCGAACAGGCTGATCTTTGCTCCAGATCCCGTGTGAGATATCTGCTGTCAAAAATCCCAAACAGCACGTTCTAGTACGATCCCTGTGGTACCCACTTGTCACGCTCTCGGTGATGAGAGGTCCCCACCACCACCTTTGCTGCCTTCCCTTTAGCCAGTTTGTGATCCATTTCACTATTTATGGTCCTGTCCCCACATATTCCAGTTTCCCTTAACCTCCCATAAAGGCCTTGCCGAAGACCAAATACAGAACATCCACTGAATGGCTCTTGTCCAGTTTCCGCATCACCCAGTCATAGTACTCTACAAGGTTTGTCTGGCAGGATCTGCCCACTATAAACCTGCGCTGTTGACCATCCTGGAGACTGTTTTCCTCTAAAGCTCACTAGCCCCTCTCTTAATATGGTCTCCATGAGCTTTCCCATGATTAATGTGAGGCTCACTGGTCTATAGTTTCCTGGTTCATCCTTTGGGCCACTTTTGTGGATGGGCACCCATGGGCCATTCTCCAGTCCTGTGGTGCACATACTGTGTCCAGGGAGGTACTGAACAGGTCGGCCAGTGGCCCCACCATGATCTCTACCAACTCTTAGTACCCTAGGGTGAACGCCATCAGTTCCAGGTGCTTTGTCAACCCTTAATGCCCTCAACCCATCTAGTGCCCTGCTCTCTGTAATCCCTACATCTCAGTTCCTCCCCCACCACTCCCACTCCTGGGGTATCTGCTCCCCTTCTCTTGCATAAATACAGAGCAGAAGTATTCATTCAGTGCCTCTGCCTGCTCTGCCCCTTCCTCTACCTACCCCCATCCTTAATCCTCAGCCGATCCTTGCTCATTCTTCTCTCTTGATGTAGCGGAAGAATTCTTTCTCCACTTCTAATTCCTTGCGCCAGTCTCAGCTCCCTTGACACCTTGGCTGCGTGACCAGTCTGATAACCTTCCTGGACTTCTCATATCACGTATCTATCTTCACCTCCCCAATTCCCTGCACTTTCAAACACTGCCCTCTTTTCCCTCACCCTTCCATAACCTCCTATGTCAACCAACTGGGTTCCTTTGCCTTTCCCTTCTTACTTTCTTCCTAGTGCAAGACTCTGTTATCTCCACCAGCCCTTCCTTTATGATGTCCCATTTCTGGTCTGCTTCCATGTGTGGCTGCATTCCTTCTAGGTGCCTGCCCAAAATTTCCCCATCTTCTCAAAGTCCACCCCAAACTCAATCACAGTTGTACCTGTGCCCCTGTTTCCTCCCATGCTTGAGCATGAACCACACTGAATAGTGGTCACTCCCAGCCATGGTTCCTCCACTTCCAGATTCCCTACAGCTCCCTGTTATCCAGTACAAGGTCCAGAGTCCTTTCTAACCTAGTTGGTCCCTGGACCAGCTGTGTTAGAAAACTGTCTTGAAATGCTTCTAGCAGAATCCACTCATTTTCACTTGTGGTGGATGGGATGCCTCACTCCACCCCGGTGAGTTAAGTCCCCACCACACACTGTGTTCCCCTTCCTGAAGACCCTCCTAATTTGTTCAGCTAATTCCTATCCAGGTAAATCCCATGAGCTGGTGGTCTGTATACCACCCCCATCCAAAGTGTCCTATTCTTTGCATCTTGGAACTGCATCCATAGTGCTTCTGTCCTCCCCTTCCTACCTTCATAGCTTATCCCTTCCTTACATAGATTGCCACTCCCCAGTTCCCTTAGCCCTATCCTTTCTGAATAATCTGAACCCCAGGATTATCATATCCAGTTCTGGTACTGGGTGGCACACATTTCCACATGATCGAATGTCCACCCCCTCCACCAAGAAAGCCTGTAACTCCACTGTTCTAGTCCTTAGGCTTCTTGCATTCAGTGAGCACCCTCCAGCCTGTCTGCTCCCCTTCCTACCGCTATTCTCCCCATTTATCCCCTCTGTGCCACTTCCCCCTGCCTTTACCCATAACTTGGGGTGAGCTCACTAGGCCCCCTTTCTGGACCCTTCCTATCAGCGCCCCCACACACCCTCCTAGTTTAAATCCACCTTTGTTGATATATACCCTCTATTCCCCATTTAGTACTCCCTCCCTCCTGCTCAAATGTAACCTGTCCCTTGCAAACAGGTCACTATTGCCCCAGGTCCTGCCCCAGTCAGACACTAATCCATATTCTCTAGTATGGCACCAATCCCTCAGCCACTCACTGAACTCCTCTAGCCTTTATTTCCTCACTGTACTCACATGGTACCAGGAGTACCTCAGAGAATGCCACCGACTCCACCACCTCCTCACACTGCCTACCCAGCTCTTTGAACCTCCCTTACCACCTCTACCATCTCCCCTGCCAGGTCATTTGTACCACATGCATCACTATGTGAGGCTTCCTCCCTCCACCTCCATGTGCACTTGAGATGTGCCTGCACCACGGTCAACCCCAGAATAGCTCACCCAGATGTGACAGTGCCTTTCTCCCTTCCACCCCATCTAACCCCTTTCAGTATAGAATCTCCTAGCAATAGTGCCTAGTGCACCCCATCTCCTTGTCCTGTAATCCCTCTTTCTGTTTTCACTGTCCACGTTTCCAGAGTCCACACTGCCCTGCTCCTTATTACCTCTATCTGCACCATTTGCAACTCCTACATCTTCCCTCCTGTTTTGCCTCTCCTCTGCCTCTACCCTGCTCTTCCTCCTTCCCCTTCTTCCTTTCCCAGCCTCTCCCCTGACTCCTGGGCTTTCACTACCCTTCTCCTGTCGCCCATGATCTCCGACACCTCCACTACCACCTCCGATGTCAACACTGCAAACCATTACTTGCTACCCCTGCAGTGGTGCCCATCTGAGAAACCTCTGTCCCACATGTAATACATGTTGTCCAGGTTTCTGCAATGAGTTTAAAGTAGAAATCCATATTAATGCTGGATGATCAATTAACAATTTAACTTTATGTAGGACTGTGGTTCCCAGGGTACACTCAAGTGTAGAAGCACCAAGCCCAGCATTTTAGATGAAGCAGCTGGTACTGAGTAGTGGGCATGAGAAATAAAGCCACACTTCAAACAACACATTCATTGTCTGCTCCATGCCTTAACTTGATGGCTGGACAGAGCTGCACAAACAGCACTCTAATCTATATGTTAATGCCTCCCCAGAGCCACTTGTTGCTGTATAAGAGTGGTTTCATGTGTGTTCGGTTGGACCGAGAACAGCTAAGCTGAACTGTTTTGGCTCAAGCTGAAGGCAAGTGAAACCACTCTAATACAGCAACAGCTGCAATGGGGACATATTAATACTGTATATTATTGATTGAGAGTGATCAATAATATATTTTAAAACCTGTTCCCGGAGCATGCCTGTTTCCAGGGCATCTGTCAGTGAGGCGCTGTTAACAGAATAAGAGTGTCTGATGTGCGGGGAAAGGCGCCCAATTGGTTGAGAGCTCCCTCACTCTATAATACAGGTACATTAAATGGAACATTACACCTCGAGCAGGAGCTTATTTCCATAAAATGCTATACCTTTTGCCTCTCTCCTCTTCCTTGGAAACAAAGCCTCATTAGGCAGCGACGCCATTAGGGCAATCAGCTCAGTAAATCTGATTTGGCATTAGGTCAGACAAGGAGCCATGCAGGTAATGGTCAGACTGGTTGGCCCTCTGGGATTTTACCTGCTGAGAATGTTTATGTTTTCATGTGTCTATGTAAATTACCCCCAAATGCCCAAATGTGTCACATAACCTTACTGAGATGTAGACCCCATAGGTGGGACAATGGACACATTCTCTTCTGTCTTCAGCTCTTACTGATAAATGGTTTTCTTGGAATGCCATGAACCCTCAGCATCTATATTCATGGCATCCAACTCCTCACAGTGATATCAAATGACACTATATGTCTCAAGGCAAAACTCCTTTACTCACCTGCTTTCTGTGAGCCCCTTACTCATCTGGGGAAAATTTCCTGCTCTCCAGGTCCCCGTGCAGATACCATACAGGGGCCCTGGTCTCCACTGCATTCTGTACTCACCATTCTGAATGCCCTCTCACCCCAGGAGGGAACCTTTTCTGGTCCTCACTCATTCTTGTCCTCACCACTGGGCATAAGCTGGCATTGTCTTCTTATATTCCAACCCTCATGACATGACAAGGTTCAGTGGTTAGCCCAGTTACTTTACCCTACAAGTACATATAGTGCCCTAACTATACACACACCACTTTTGGGTGTGGGGTGGGGATTACAGCTACCAATAGCACAGTACTTTCAACAGTATATAAGGTGCAGGTGTTTTGAGATTGGTAATTAGCTCTTAACAAATATGGTACTTAAAACAAATTAATCAGTTTCAGCCTCAACACGGCCATTACAAGTGTTCTAAGCTTGCATTTATTGCTGGCATTAAAGAGGTTCAGCTTTCATAGGTATAAAGTTAGGCATGGTAGCGCTCACGTCATTACTATTTACATATAATGAGGAAGGAAGCTCAATTTAAAGAGCGGGGTAGGATTTTCAGAAGGCATGATGTGGGGTAGCAGTCAGTTTCTGACACTCTGCATTATGCCAAATGCCTCTGAACCTCTGAATGCTATTTTCAGTGGTGCAGATGGATGTATGTCATTTTCCATGATTTACTGTAAAGAAATTATTTGACACATGCCTGATTTATGGGTTCAATTTGAGTCAGTTTGTGATGCAAGTTGACCACCTTACTTGCACTGAATGTGTGACACAAGGCCCTGAAGGCCTTCTGAAAATCCTGCCCAAAGACCCCCTGAGCCTCACAGCTCCTAAAGCTCTTGAAGTGTAATGCAAACATCGATTGCAATGCCAGGATTTGGTATGTGTCTCGTTTGCCTCTACATTTTGAGGACCAGTGTTCCAAATTTGGGTGGCATGAGGTTTCATAGAAATATAGAATTTGATGGCAGACAAGGACTGCTTGGCCCACCTAGTCTGCCCTTTCCCTACCTACTGTATCATCACGGACCCTACTTGATCTCTGGCTTATCCCCCTTGTCTCATCACTAAGGTTCTCTTATGTCTATCCCATGCTTTCTTGAGCCCCATTACATTTTGCCCCACCACACCTCAGCTGGGAGCCTGTCCCAGGCATCCACCACTCTCTCTCCGTAAAGTGCTTCCTCATGTCTCCCTGAGTCTACCCCAAGGTTCCAAGGTTGAGAAGTAGCATCGAGTCAAGCCCATTGTTAGTCTGCCATCCTCCCCAAAGTAATGTGAGTACTCAAGAAGGCTTTCATGTGCAGCAATAATAGTATGGACATTTTAGTGGGTGTACTAATCCTCTTAAAAGCTACCTCATACCGACAGATCTTCTTTTTTAAGACAAGTAATGTCAAGAGGTCCTGGAGTTTCTCAGAAGACTTTGAGAACCATAACCTTTTAGACACACTTCTGCTAAAGGCTTGCTGCTTTTTTAATATTTTGCTCCCCTTGTTTTGTATTACTAAGAAAATTTGCACAAAAACAAGATCTTTGTTTCTGGAATCCGCCTGCTCCTAGGCTATACTGCACCTGGAGTTACATTACTCTGCTTGTGACAACAGAAACATTTTGTACAATTGAACATAAGAACACAAGAATTTGGATGCCATTAAAAGATCAAACTTGCTCTAAACAGGCTTGTCCCCACATAGGTTAATCTTAGTCCCACCATGTGCAGTTTTTTCATTATTTCCCTCAGTTCTTGCTTTCTTCACTGAATGAAAAGCAAAGAATTGCAGGATTACTGTATTTTAGTTATTTAATAAGATTCTACCAGGAACAGGCTTACAGAGCTGAAAGCAGGTTATTTCAGAAGCTTCCTGGGGAAAGGAACAAAACACAATAATAACGCAAAACCCTCCTCCCATGGGAGGAGGGATTCCAATACGCAGAGATACGTACATAGACAGTGTTGGCAGATAAGGGCCTATGGCCCACCCAGTCTGCCCATTTGAGCTTGTAAGTTCAGTTTATGTTTTCCAAGAAGTCTGTTGCCCCTTACCCTGACCTCCAGAATTCCTTTATATCTATCCCATGCATTCTTAAATCCCGTGACTGTTTCAGCCCCCACCACTTCCTCTGGCAGGGTGTTCCACTTGTCCACCACCTGTTCTGTGAAGAAATTCTTCCTCACGCTTCCTCTGAATCGTCCTCCCTCCAACTTCATCCCATGCCTCTAGTCCTGGAACATCTTTTTCGCTAAAAATAGTGTATTCCTGCACCCTGTTCCTCCCTGTAAGATACTTGTATGTCTCTATCATATCCCCCTCTCCCTCCTCTCCTCCAGGGAGTACATGTTCAGTTCCTTCAACCTGTCCTCATAGGACTTGTGATGCAATCCATGCACCATCTTTGTTGCCCTCCTCTGAACCTTCTCTACCCTGTCTATGTCCTTACATAGGTAGGTAGAGATACTGAACCAATATTTTTGCCTGGTATTTACCAGAGAACAGAAATAGAACTTTTCTGCAGAAAAAGACTTCTTGGCCCACCCAGTCTGCCCAGATGATCTTTGCCTAGTCTGTCTCTGCAGACCCTAACTGGTCTCCTGTGACTCTACCTCCACCCTGTTTGTTTCTAACATTCCACATGTCTATCTCTTGCATGCTTGAACCCCCCTGCTGTTTTCACCCCACCACTTCCACTGGCCATTATGTTCCAAGTGTCCATTACTCTTTCTGTGCAGTAGTACTTTCTTACATGCCTCTTAAACTCTCCTCCCTCAGCTTCATTGCATTTCCTCTAGTCATGGATTTCTTTCTCATTTGAAAGGGACTCCCCTGCAGCACCCTGTTCACCCCATGTGAGGTACTTGCAGGTCTCTGTCACATCCTCTCTTGCTCTGCTGTCTTCCAGGGTGTACATGCTGACATCCTTCAGTCTCTCTTTGTAGAGCTTTTGATGCATTCTCTGCACTATTTTAGTTGCCCTCATCTGGACTGCCTCCACCCTGTCTACATCTTTTCTGAGGTACAGCCTTTCCCGACTGGACACAGAGCTCCAGGTGGGGTCTCACAAGCATACGATACAGTACCAATACCACCTCCCTCCTCTTTCTTCTGCTGGAGATACCTCTCCCTATGCATCCTAACATCTCATTGGTCCTTCACACTGCTTTGTCACACTGCCCTGACACTTTGAGGTCATCAGATATAACTTCAAGGTCCCTTTCCTGCTTATTGACAGTCAATACCTCCCCATCCTATGCTCAGCTCCTGGGTTCCTATGCCCTAGGTGCATGATTTTGCACTTTTAGCATTGAACCCCAATTAACATGCTCTGGACCACTCCTTATGCATTCTCTCCCCCACCAGAGTGTCCACCCTATTACAGATTTCAGTGTCTTCTGCAGAAGGCATATCTTCCCTTCCATTTCTTTTTCTGCATGTTACTTATGAAGACATTGACGAGGACTGGTCCCGGTACTGAGCCCTGTGGCACCCTGCTAGTCACTCTCACCTACTCAGAGTGAGTGCCATTAACCATCACCCTGTGTTGCCTATCCATTAACTAGTTCCTCACCTAATTCACCACTTTGGATCCCACCTCTAAGAGGAGGGCCAATACTAGAATCAGGTGGGAATTTAGAAGGATCTAAACTCCACTCCAGACCTCGCCCAACCTTCTTGCACCAAAATCTGGCCTTTGGAAAATCATGTACACAAATGCCTGCAGTCTGGGAAACAAGATCCCAGACCTGCAGGCAACAATGACAGAGGCTAAACTGGACATAGCAGCCATTAACGAGACATGGTTCACCAGTAACCACACATGGGAGACTTCAGTACCCGGCTATGTACTGTTTAGAAGAGACCAAAGGTGCAAAAAGGGGGGGGGGAAAGTGCTTTATGTCAATGAAAATATCAAAGCTACAGAAATTCAGAATACACATAGGAAGCCAGAAGAACTGTGGGTCACCCTGAAAACAGGAAATGGGGCAGCCATACAAACTGGGTTGTATACAGGCCTCCAGACCAGGAGGAGGACATAGACACATTACTGTTAAAAGATATACAAAATATGACAGCTAAAGGGAGGTTCTGATAATGGGAGACTTTAACATGCCAGATACAGATTGGTCAATACCAGCAGGAACATCTGCCAGAACTAGACACATGGTGGCTTCCTGCAGGAGAGGGACTCAAACAACTGGTACAACAACCCACAAGAGACAGGGCTATCCTAGATCTAGTACTGACTAACAGGAAAGGATCACAGATCTCCAGGTAGAAGGTCACCTGGGGCCAGTGACCAGCACATGGTATGGTTCAGTTTGGCCACTAGAACTAAATCATCCCCATTCCAATGCAAAAATATGGGACTTCAGAGGAGCTGACTTTGATAAGGTAGCAACAGAGTTAAGCTAGCACTGGGAAGAAGAAATACAGATGACGGGTACAGGCAAAGTGGGCAAGCATTATGGATGCAATACTTGAAGCAACATCCCATTGTGTTAGAGAGAAAAGCAAGAGCAAGAACAAAAGAAGGAAGAAACCACTTTGTTTCTCAAAAACAATAGCAGAAAAGGTCAGAGCCAAAAGACTGGCCTTCCAGGAAATATAAGGAAATGCAGCGATTCGAAGATGGGGAGGCATATCAAACTTAGCTAAGGAAGCAGAGAAGGCAGTAAGGCAGGTAAAGGCCCAAACCAAGGAAACACTACCACAAACAGTAAAGAAGGGGACAAGACTTTCTATAGCTACATTAGTGAAAGGAGAAAGTCCAGAGGGGTATTGCTAAGATCAAAGGGATAAGGGGAGTGTGTGGAGGAGGACCAAGAGAAAAGCATCTATCCTAAATAGATACTTCTGCTCAGTATTTACTGAGGAGAAGGTAGGGCAGGTTCCACAGCTCAGCGCCATGGACACAGGGGGAGGAGGTGTGCACTAGTCCCTTCACAAAATAAAGGGTCCTACAAGAGTTTGCTAAGCTCAGGGTGGACAAGGGAATGGGACCTGATGGCATACATCCCAGGGTACTAAAGGAGCTAAGGGTGGAACTAGCGGAGCCATTATCAGAACTGTTTGGTGAGTCTCTGAGCACAGGACAGGTCCCAGAAGGCTGGAGAAGGGCTCATGTGATCCCACTCCACAAGAGTGGTAGCAGGAGGAGGCATGGAACTACAGATCAGTCAGTCTTATCTCATTAGTGGGCAAGATTATGGAGGCACTCCTTAAGGAAAGGATAGTGCAACACCTGGAATCCAGAGGAGCACAGGATCCAAGACCGCCTGGGTTTACAACAGGAAAGTCCTGCCAAATTAATCTCATAAATTTCTTTGACTGGGTAACCAGAGTGGTGGACCAAGGGGTGCAGTTGATGTTGCCTACCTTGATTTCAGCAAAGCTTCTGATACTGTTCCATAGAAGGTTGATTAATAAGATGGGTAGGCTCAGGGTGGGTCAGAAGTTGATCCACTGGGTGGAAAACTGGTTGGCAGCCAGAAAACAGAGAGTGATGGTAAATGGTATACAGTCAGAAGAGATGCAAGTCACAAGTGCGGTACCTCAGGGATCAGTCCTGGGGCCAGTCCTCTTCAATATTTTCATCAGTGATATTGCAGATGGACTGGAGAGTAAGTTTGTCTGTTTGCAGATGACACCAAGATCTGCAACAGAGTAGATGATCCAGATGAGGTGGGAAGAATGAGAAGAGATCTGAATAAACTGGCAAAATGGTCGGAAGAGTGGCAACTGGGTTTAATGCAAAGAAGTGCAAGATCATGCACATAGGGAAGAGAAACCCAGAAACCACTTATAGGTTGGGAGGAGTTGCTGGCAATCACAAGGGAGGAAAGAGACATGGGCATCATCATCACAGATGACCTGAGATCATCCAAGCAGACCACTAAAGCAGTAAGTAAGGCTGGGGGATGTTGGAATGTAATAATATGGTTATCACAAGTAGTAAGAGGAAAGTAATAATCCCTCTTTACAAGACACTGGTTAGGCCCCATCTGGAGTACTGCATGCAGTACTGGAGGATGCACCTTCACAAGGACATTAACAAAATGGAGGCAGTCCAGAGAAGGCAACTAAAATGGTACAGGGACTGCATCAGAAAAATATGAGGGCAGATTAATGGAGCTCAATATGTATACCCTGGAACAAAGGAAGGAGAAAGGTGATATGATTGAAACATTCAAACACCTTAAGGGCATTAACAAGGTGAAAGAGTCTAACATGTTTCAATATAAGAACAATAGGTCAAGAGGACACAGCATGAAATTAGAGGGAGGCTAATTAAGTGGTAATGTGAGGAAGTTCTTTTCACAGAAAGGATGGTGGATGCATGGAACAGCCTGCCTCAGGAAGTGGTGGATATGAATACCTTGCAGGGCTTCAAACAGGCATGGATAGGCATAAGGGAGCAATACAGATGAGTATGAATATATAGGCCATTGATAGAGTAAAGGCCTATGGCACATTCACAAGTAGAAAATAAATGGGCAGACTGGATGGGCCTTGGGTTCTTATCTGCTGTTAACTTCTATGTTTCTAGGTTTCTAGGATGGAGGGAGCTCTATAACTTAAGGCTGTATCATGGGAGAAAAAAGTACTGGAAGGGCTAAGAGGGTTGCAGGAAGGTAAATCAATGGGGCCAGATGGGTTGTATCCTAGGATACTCAAGAAAGCAGTGGAGGTAATAGCAGCTCCACTGGCAGAGATTTTGTAACTGCCTGCTGGACACAGGAGTGATCCCCAGGGACTGGAGAACTGCTGACGTTGTCGCTCTACATAAAAGCATTAAAATGATGAGCCTGGTGACTATATACCAGCCAGCCTACATCTATAGTGGTTAAGATACAGTACATGAGGCCACACTGAGGAAAAGACTGTTAGTTATTACTCCTGGACTGGAAAAGGAGTGACTCATTTGTTCGATTAACCCCTGGTTTCTGAATTTTCAGAATTTGCCCTCTAGTTTTGAACCCTTTCCATAGTAAATCATTATTATGGATCTGATTTATTAACCTCCCTATTCTGAATACTATTACTGTAACATAGGACTTTTTTTATTTATTTAGGTTTTGGGAACAACCTTTGCACTAAAGCTCATTTACAAAGGTTCCACATCAAGAACATGAACTTAATTGTGACAAGAAAACAAGTAGTTAAAACAACATTGAGGGAATATAACACATAGCCATTACAGATTACATAATCAGTGTAATTATTACTTGAACAGCAGGAATTGACATCTAAAGAAATACTCAAAGTACTCTGCAGGCACCCAGAAACTAAGGGATTGTCATCAATGTATAGCCTGAGAGTATGATTAAGCGAGTTGCAGCAGGGGTGATGATAGAAATGTGGACGCGGTGGGGAGGAGAAGTGGGTTGAGTGTAGGAGAGGACAGGTAGGGTTAGGAGAGGGATATTGTTTTAAAATAGATACTGTCAGAAGATAAAGGCCTTGAGGCCCATCCAATCTGTCCAAAAACTAGCCTGGTATTGGAAAATTAGCCCTAGCAGACATTCCCTCTCCCCATTGCCCTACTCACACTTTCCCATATGCCTGTCCCAGTCCTATGTTCCCAGTCAGTGTGAAAAACTACCGCTGTCTACCCTGTTTACCCCGAGGTACCGAATATCCTTATAATGGTCCCACCCTCCCTCATATCCTGCAACAAGGATATATTGAGGTCTCCCAATTGCTCCCCAAATGACTTCCCTTACTGTCCCTGGATCATTTTGGTTGCCCTCCTCTGCCCCAACTCTAGCCTGTCTCTGTCCTTTCTTAAGTGTGGCTCCAAAACTGCATACAGTACTCTTGCGTGTGGATGAATCAGGTATCTGAATTATGGAAATACCACCGCCATTCTCTGACTGTTGATTCCTCACCTTATGTATCGCAGCATCCTATTTGCCACAGCCCTCGTGACACTGTTGCCAGTGCCTTTGTATTCTCAATTTTTACATCCAGGTTTCTTTCTTCTGTCCTCTCCACCACTACCTACCCAACCTGTATTCTATTCTTGAGGGTCCTGGCCCCTATGTGTATTACCTTGCACTTTTGGCATTAAATTTCTGCTGCCATACCCTTGACTACTTCTACAGTTTTTCAGACCCTCCCTCCTGGCCCTTACCTCCGCTTTGCTGTGCACACTTCCACAGATCTTAGTATCATCATCTGTGAATTCTGTTAGAATGCCTGGACCTCTTCTATGATGGTGCCAAATTTAGGGTCATATACAGCTAGGGAGAGGCTGCTGCAGCTATGGGCACCATGCTGGAGGCCTAGGAAGTGGGAACCCTTTCTATCACAGGTCCTGTCTGGTGGAACACTGGCCATAGCCTCTCAGTTTCTGTGTATACACTCTGGGGCCAGGTTCCTCTATGTTCTGAGAAAACGTCACCATACTTTCTTTCTCAAGCTTCCATTTGCAGCCGAGTTCAAAGACTCTCACTCTACTTCCTGAGATATTTGTCCTGTACAGTTCTGCTCAGGCTGGAGGGGCACTAGTTGTTGAGAAAGGCCTGCAGTGGCAAGAGAAAGGAGGATCTTGGCCCTATTGTATTACAGTACCTTGCACTTTTTAGCATTAAATTTCAGCTTTCATGCATGCCTTGGCTTTGCAGCACCATTTCGCTCCACTCCCAGAGATACTTATGCAGTGACATTATTCTGTGTGGTTCTTCATTGTTTTACTGGTGCTAATGATACAATGAGACTTGATTAACACTGATGATACCACAAACAAATAGTTAAATGCCCAGTGGTCTGAGTGTTGCAATTACCTCCTATGGACATAGAAAATGTTTTCTGTTCTCTTCTGATACAGAGTAATTTTTCAATAAATCATAGTCAAAAGGCAGCTAAGATTAAAATACTGGTGCTCAAGCAAAAAAAAAAAAAAACAAGACTAAGTACTCACAGTACAGCTCAGCTCATAGTGCAGAAGTCCAAAAAAACATTTGCTAGTGTTGCTGGATAAAATTCATGTTATTCAAACAAGATGCGCAGACAGTAATGGCTGTGACTCCCCTCCACCTAGGTGAACTTTTGTGCGCCAAAAACTCCTGAGGTCCTGAGGAAGCACAGGTTTTGTGCACAAAAGCGTTTGACCTAGGTGGAGGGAATCACAGCCATGACTGTCTGCACATCTTGTTTGAATAAGCTAAATTTTTATCCAGCAACACTAGTGAGTGCTGTTTGACTCCTGCACTGTGAGCGAGCTGTACTGTGAGTACTTGATTTTTCAATAAAATGTAATCCGTGGTCTAGGTTATACTTTATTTAAATAAAACTGTGAAAGATCACTAAAGTGCACCAAAACACTTAAATTGGCAAGAGAGGTCTAGACAAGCCCAGAGCACTGCTATTTCTTAAAATGTTTGGCCCCACTTGAAGCTATCCCTGCCCCTGGGAAACAGTACTAACCCACTAGGGTCCCCACTGGCACAGCCACCCAGTTCCCACACAGTGCAGTAACAGGTGGGACAAAATATATTTTGTAACACTCTACTAATAATATGCTCATAGCCCAAGGATTGTGAACACATACCAGAGGTTTACTGGGGATAGGGATCAAGGTTCCTGGGGGGCAGAGGTTATGGCATTGCAAATACTTGTATAAGCAGCAGTGTTAGTTACTACCCTGATGGTATGACCATACTTCTGATGCCTTTTGGGCCAAAGTTTAGTGCATCCACCCCAACCACTAACACAGAGCCTCTGCCAAACTGTACTGTTGGTCACTACTCATGCGCCACTGGTACCAATCTTAATACCCCTAATTCTAGCATGCTCCCAGTGCTTCACTGGGTACCCATCCATTGGAGTGGTGCATGCCTGTTGCACCTGCATGTGTTTGCCAGTGTTGGTGAACTCTAACAACAAATAAACAAAACCAAGATTTGCATTCCCAGCCATGTGGCCTATCCTTTAACAAATAGCCCAGCTATGACTTTAACTAATTAGTAAGGTTTGGTGGCAGGATCCAAATGCCTTGAATCAGGTTTAGAGTTCTGTGATCCAGGAGACCTCTAGATACTGGACCCTCTCCACCTCTGACTCAGCTCACCATTTGGATGTCTCAGCTGCAGCTCAGACAGTTCACTCTTGGGCAGATTAGCATGCCTCTAGCCTCTCTGCATCAGTGCAGTCTTATGGCATTCCACCGATGACTCCCTCAGCTCTCCTCTGCCGATCATTCTATCTGGCACCTTATGTGGATTAGCTGAGCTCTCACTCTCGGTCTCCTGGGGTGTCTTAAGGATCCCAGACCTCTGCAGGTCACTTGGCAATGTCCCAAGGCAACCTCTGTTTGTTGTCACCCGACAGTGGAGATCAGCATGGTGGCTTTAGGCCTCCTGCTGAGGTCTGTCTCTGCTAAAAAGTTTCTCTAGACCCATGCTAAGGCTCAGCTGCAGGCAGCTTATTACAGTCTAAAACCTCAGCCAGATTTCTGCATATCTCTCTCTCTCTCTCTCTCCCGTATTTATTTGTAATTTTTGACCAGGAAAGTCACACTATGCTGTGACAGCTTGTTCAAGTGTGTCCTGAAGGGTGTGTTATATGGACCTGTTTCTTTATTGATGAGGGAATTTTGGCCCTGACACCAAGGAAACTCCCTACTCTTCAGTAGGGGGCTTCTGTCTGCCTTTCAAGATGGCAGATTCCTTGCTGTCAGGAACTGCCTAACTCCTGATTATGGACAGAGTGCTCCTGCTACGTGTCCCTTTCAGACAACAGGTACTGAAACTGGTTTGAATTATGCTATTGCGCCCGCATTCAAAGTGGAGTTCTAAGTTATCACTGGAATTGTTACAGTTTGATCCTACTCTGCTTCTTGTATAGACACCGATGGGCATTTGTGAGACACATTAAAGGTGATAGGAAACAGGTTTTACACCTCTAGATGCCCTCCAGTTGTTCTTTTATTGGATACCCAGTATTCTGATGTACTTTTGACCTTTTTGTTACATTAGTAATCTAATTTTATTGCTTTTGTAACTACCCTGAATCCCTCTCTGCTCAGCAGTTGCTGCTGTCTCTTTTCATACTAGTTGAACATTCTATGACATCACAAACTCCTTTCCAGGCCCTTCAGATGAGTAGCCTGGAATGGAAGTCCATGATGTCATAGAATGTCTTAGAAATATGAAAATCAAGAGCAGTAGCTGGTGAGGAGAATGGAACTCAATGTAGATCTGAGGGCACCCTAAAGCTACATTATTTATTTATAAAAAAAATCATCAAAGCATATCAGAATATATAACTGGCATGGAAAGGAAGATGGAAGGGCTGTTAAATATGCAAAAATAATTTCCTATCTCCTTTAAAGTGTACAAGAACTAACCTGAGAGAAACTGATGGATGAAGTCCCAATTCTCATGCTACAGGAGGAGGACTAGTTGCTCTTGACTGAAGCTGTGCCCAAAGGGTCTGCTGAAGAAGCTGTCCCTCTTGAGTCCGCGGCGGTCTGGGACTGTGGTGGCTGCCGAGATTTCCTTTGAAGAACCGATGACTGCTGTTGCTCCTGCTGCTCCTATGGAGCTGAATTCCTTTCCTGTACTGCCATAGTCTGTTGCCTTTTCTGACATACAATGATCCACTACTGCCTCCCGGTTGGTTGTTTTGTTTCTACATCTTTGGCTGCAGGTACAGACTTTACTTCTACTGTTAAACTTTCGGCTCCTGCCCTTCCATTTGGGAGCACTTTCCCTTTGCCTGCTGTAACTGCTACAGCAGTTACTCCTCTCTGTGCAGATGAGTTCTGCGTCGGTTCTTCTCCAGCTCACCATGGAAAAATGCTGGGGATACATAAGGGAACAGTAGACTTACTGGCCCTGATTATCCACCTAAGGACTGGTCCCCAGTAAAGGCACTGAACTAGGCAGGCTGGTTTGCGGGGATCCCATAGGCCAATGGCATGCTGAACCACCAAGGGAACCCCTGCTATCTTACTTTTTCTGCTGGTTTGGATGATCCAGTTTCCGATAAGGTTCCTGTTCTGGCTCTTCCACATCATGCCTTGTCTACTGCTGCAACAGGGACATCAGTGCATCTCGGCATCCAGCTTCTGTCTAGGTGATTTCTACTGCCCCGGACTCTGGTTCTCTGTCAATTTTGAGTCCTCAGCGGGAAGCTACATCCTCAGTCTTCCTCTTCACTGGGATCCCTGTTATTGAGATGACAGATTTGGAGGGACTGTCTCTACTGAAGATGACTACTCCTGTGACTCAATCTGCGTCTCCTGCAAGACCTGCCACTATTTCATCCCAGCCTGTCCCTCTCATTCCTCCTGGTGAAGCATCAATCCCTGATCTCTCCTCATTATCCTGGGCTGATAGGGTGAGAGCATTCTGAAGCACTCTTGTCTGCCCCTGGACTAGATCGGATACCTCGCCCACTCGCATTTGGTCAAATTTCCAGAAACAAAACTCATTTCTGCTGCCCCAGCCCCTGCTCAATGTATAAATGTGGTTCGCCTGCTCTATAAGGGTGGTTTGGATCTACCTCCAGACCGCACATACAGTATGTTGGGAAAACTCTCCTGAAAGAATCTCTACAGTTTTCCTAGCAATCTGATTGCTCTTATCCACTCTCCTATGGATGGTTACTTTGACCTTAGCTTTAAGATACCTGTACTTCTGGATAGATTTTGGGCCTTGTTCAATCTGTTAAAATCCTCCCCTCTTTGGAGTTCTTTTCAGGCCGTCCCGATCATTAACCTGTGCTCTGTACAATTTCCATTGTATTAAAAGCGAAGGGGTTAAGGCCAGTGATGTTAAGTACTGGTTGGCTAGCGTTGCTCCATATTGGGGGATCTGGAACCGACAATTGACTCAGAACACTTCTGGACTGGGAGCCAGAGATTTAAGGTCGAGCTCTGGCATTCTCCCTCAGGCTTGCAACATCTTCCAAGTGTCTTTTTACTGGCCATGATAGGGCACACTGTTTTATCAAGGTCAGCCCAAAGCCTGCTTTCAGTGAGTTCTGATACCCACCTTAGCTCTGCTTGCAACAAGATTCGTTGTTGCCTGTTTTTGTCCTTTGGTCATGTTGCCTCCAATTGTACTAATGACTTTTGTTGCAACCTCTGTGAGGACAGTAGCCACTGGTATAGATCCTGTCTGTGGGCCTCCCACAATTGTTCGGATTGTCTTTCTCAGGTTGCCCTGCTTCACAAGGCCCAACAGGCACACCAGCAGTGCATGCATAGGGAGTTGGCCCACCACTTGGCTACTCAGATGTTCCTTTGGATCCCCTTCTGCGATGGCTCCTCCTCCAATGCCTGTGGATGCCCTCAGCATGGCTCGGTGGAGATCCCTTTATCTTCAGTTTTGTCTGATACTGAGGAATCAGCTGACCTTCCTGTTGCTCATCCAGTGGATGAATCAGTGCTGCCATCTGTGCAGGAGTCCTGGCTGCTGCCACCCATGAAGACAGTGGTGTACAGAAAACTATCTCTTCGATCTCAAGCTCTTGGTCCTCATCCTGCTCCTCGGTCCCTTTCTCCACTTCAAACAGATTGCAGTGCTTGATTCCTCTTCTGCTGCTGCTGCTGCTGAGAATGACCAGGATTCAGCATTCCTCCCCTCTACCACTACAGAACAGTGTGCTCCATCGGACTCTACAGTGACCCTTCCAAGCCTCTTTGTTCACCACAGTCCAAACTAAAGCCTCAAAAGAAACAGAAGAGGATCACAAGAAGCTCTAGGTCTCTAGATCCCAAATCTGTCACCTGATTTGTATTTTACTTTCCTCTTTTCTATATCTTGTCTCATGGCTCCTCTCTTACATCTGGCCACAATCAATGTCAACAGCATCAAATGAGTTCATAAACGTACAATTTCCTTTTCTTTATTTCATGATTTGCCTTTTGGCATTTCCTTTTATAGCAAACCAGAATAACAACATTACTTGACATTGCTAGGACGCAGACCAATGGTACTGGGGGCCTTCATTTTTGTCCTTTGAGTCAGAATTGTGTGATGGGTAGGGTTTCTTTTTAAGGGTTCTGTGAGCACAATTACCAGTAATTAACTGTCTCTGTATGAAATTAAAAGGAGTATTTCTGTTGGCTGTTTCAGTTAAATAGTATCTTGTACTCACTTATTTCGTAGTGGTTAACACTGAGAAGATAGATTTGGATGTGAAGTGCAATCAAAAGCTATTTATTTCAGTACCACAGATAATATTTAAACACATTTGACATTTAAACAGCAGTACAAAATGATCCTAGAACATTTCAGTAGACTTCTGTCTATTTGTGCAATTTATCTTCTTGCTCATTCTTTACTATGTACGTGTAGGGACCCCTCCTATTCTAGGCCTTTGAAGGAATGTTCTCTCAAGAACAATCTTACTTAACACCGTGCACACTTCCTTAGTAGTAATATTCTTTGCTAGCATTCAACAATATCTTATTACATTTTATCATTATGCATTTAATATGGAACCAGGATTCTTAAGAGACACATGTTAGGTAAACACGTTGAAAGTCTTTAAAATATACTCAGCCCAATGTCTCAAGATGTCTCTTGTCTCCTTGACGTCTGGAGAGTTGAAGTAAGCTTGGGTGGCTGTATGAAGAAGGTCTCTTCCTGGCTCCTTTGAGTCTTTTCTCCTCAAGGCTTGAAATAAATTAACAAAGTTAGGACAATTTCAATGTTCTTTCTCTTTTTCTCAAGATCAAAATTCTTTGGAGTTTAGAAGAATAATAGCTTTTGAAGTCAGTAGAGTGCAGTAAATTTGAGGTTTCCTTCAGAGATGAAGTAGACAGCACAGCTTCAGATGAAAGCAGATTGGTAGTGCGATGTGTTAGCTCTTGGAGTCCTATTTTGCAGAAAAATACTTCCTTACAGATGACATAAGGTCTTGAAATGATATAGCCATATTTGGGAAAAATTCTTGACTTGATCGGAAGTCTGAAGCTTACGTGCTGAATTATTTTCATCTTACCAGACTTCGTGTCAGGATTTTGTCTATTGTACTGTATTTTTGAACTGCCTCGAGGTGACAATTAATAGAAACATAGAAACATAGATTTTGACCAGATAAGGACTGCTTGGCCCACCCAGTCTGCCCATTTCCCTACCTAATGGATAAGCTGCAGATCCTAGTTAATCAGCAGCCTACTTCTTCCTACCCCCCCCTAGAATTGCCTTATGACTGTCCCATGCATGATTGAATTCCACCACTGTTTTGACTCCACAACCTCCTCAGAGGCCGTTCCATGCATCCACAACCCTCTCTGTGAAAAAATGCTTCCTTAAATTACCTTTAGGCCGCCCCCTTCTATCTTCAAATTGTGCCTCCTTGTTCTTGCACACCTCTTTTTTGAAATATGCTACCCTCTTGGACTTTGTTGATTCCCTTGAGGTACTTGAAAGTTTCTATCATGTCCCCCTCTCCCTCCTTTCCTCGAGGCTATACATATTCAGCTCCTTAAGTCTTTCTTCATATGTCTTCCGGTGCAGACCCTGCACCATTTAGTTACCCTCCTCTGGACAGCCTCCATCTGTCTATGTCTTTGTGGAGATTGGGTCTCAGAACTGCACACAGTATTCCAGATGTGGTCTCACCAACTGTCTGTACAGAGGATAATAACTTCCTGTTTTCTACTGGTGATGCCTCTCCATGCATCCCAGTATCCCCAACCCTCCCTTGCTGCCCTCTCACATTGCTTGCCCACCTTTAGATCATCTGATATGACTACCCTCAGGTCCTTTCCATTTTGTTGTTTTAGTATCTCACCCCCATTGTGTACTCTTCCCTGGGTTTTTGTTTCCCAGGTACATTACCTTGCACTTCTAGCATTGAATCTATGCTGCCATACATTTGACCATTCCTCTAACCTTGCCAAGTCCTTCTCATACTTTCCACCCCACCTTGTGCATCAACTCTGTTGCAGATCTTTGTGTCATCTGCAAAAGACATGCCCTCCTTCAGTCCCACAGTAATAAGCTTATAAAGACATTGAAGGCACCGGTCCTAATACTGAACCCTCACTGTACCCACTAGTAACCCTCCTTTCTTCAGAGTGGACTCCATTTACTATTACTCTCTGTGTCCTATTCTCCAGCCAATTCTTTACCCAGGCTGTCATCTTGGGACCCACTCCCAGGCTGGCTAACTTGTATATTAATCTTTGTGTGGGACTATGTCAAATGCCTTGCTAAAGTCTAGGTAGGCCATGTCACAGCCCCTCCCTGATCTACTACTATGGTCACCCAGTCAAGAAATCTATCAGATTTGTCTGGCATGACCTTCCTGCTGTGAATCCATGCTGCCTTGGGTCCTGAGCCCCTCTGGCCTCTAGATACTCAACAGTTCTTTCCTTCAGAAGTGATTCCATCATTTTCCCTACCACTGAGATTAAAATAACAGGTCTGTAGTTTTCTGCTTCTGCCTTGCTCCCACTTTTGTGAAGGGAATCACATCTGCCCTTCTCCAGTCCTCGGGTACCACCCCATCCTCCCATGATTTGTTAAAGAGGGTAGTCAGTGGTGTCACTAGTTCTACCCTTAGTTCTTTTAGAATTCTGGGATGAATCCCATCAGGCCCATTGCTTTGTCCACCTTCAGTTTTAAGAGTTCTTTCAGAACCCTTTCTTCTGTAAATGGGCTGGTACCAACTTCTGTATCCAGAGTGTTTCTACTGTTTGTTTTAGGTACCTCCCACTTCCTTTGTAAATACTGAGCAAAATATTTGTTTAGTATCTCTGCCTTTTCACAGTCACCCTCTGCCCACCTCCTCCTCTTTATTAAGCCTCACTAACCCTCCTTTGGTCTTCCTTAGCTCCGTGATGTACCTATAAAGGTTTATCCCCTTCTTAACTGAGGTTGGCTATCTTTTCCTCGGTTTGAGCCTTTGCTGTTCTGACTGCCTTCCCAGCTTCCTTTTGCTTTAACTGATACAGTTCTCTGTCCTGCTCCTTCTGTGATTCCTTGTACTTCCTGAATGCTTTCTTTTTCTCTTGAACCTTCACTGCCTCTTCCTTTGAGAACCATAGTGGTTTCTTACATCGTTTCATTTTGTTTATTTGCTTCACACAAGGCTTGTTACCTCTGTGATGGCAGTTTTATTATTCCCATTGTTCTTCCACCCTCCTTCCTGCCCATTTGCTAGTGCATTCCTAGGCACTCACCCATTTTGGCAAAGTCAGCCCTCCTAAAGTCCAGTACTTTTGCCTTTGTATGGCTTGACTCTATTGCTGTGTTTATTGTGAACCATACTGTTCAATGGTGGCTAGTTCCCAGATGGCTACCCACTTCTACATCTGTGATCCTCTCTTCATCTCAATTTGAGAGAACCAGGTCTAAGATTGCTCCCTCTCGAGTGGGCTCCAATACTAGTTGTCTAAGGCATGCCCCTGTAGGGCATCTAGAATAACCCCACTCTTCAGTGGCTGCTGCAACTGCACTCCAGTTAACATCTGGCATATTCAGATCACCCGTCAGCAATATCTCCCTTTTCTGCCATAGACTTATAACCATAAGACCTCACACTGCACATGTTAGGAATGAGGTGTTGGAAGTTATGTCACTTGTGATTAGGGTGCTGCGGTTGCTAGTGGCAGATAGTCTCATTTTGAGGAACTTATCCATTGGTTGACTGGGGTGTTTAAATCTGTTGCAAGCTGTGGTAGTTTGGTCGGTGACATGATAAATGCTGAGTTTTGATTTTAAAATACATCTTGGCTTATCAGCTCTTGCACAATGTCTGAGTTTAATAATATGTCCCTTTTAACATTTTAAGTGTTCTTGAGGCTGGAAAGCTTGGAGAATATTGTCTGATGTAGGTTGTTCAATGATTTCTTTACTAAGGTGGGTCCATATACCTAGATTGAGTAAGTACTTGCAGGACTGCTGAGCTGTAGAAGCTTAGAAAGAAATGTTTTATGACATGCTGTTTAATGCACATCTATGGCTGCTCACACTAAGGTGTGCATCTTTTTCATTTGGCAGAATCCTGTGGCTTATGGCGTGTTGTGCCTACATATTCCCCCCTCCCTTTCTTGGGGCAGCACCACCATAATGTCAGTGCATCACAAAAGAATGTGGCACTTAAAGATCTGTCAAAATGTGGTAATGTGAATTTATAAGAATAACAGTTCCATAATTTTTAACTATAAAGCAAATATTCACTAAATCAATGTCTAAGATGAAATATAGAAATATCTATTCTAAGCAACTCTCTCAAGTAAACTAAAGTAGACATTTACTAAGCAAATATCTGGAAATACTGAGATACATTTTATATTAAGTTATACCTAATCAATATAATCCCTTCAGTATATAGGAAGATTACTACTAGCTGTATCAAAATCATTAATGTCATTAATGCAAGTAATGCTACAACTCCTATGTTATAACCACGGCATATAAGTGCGTGCATGCATTGCTCATGCATGGTTTACTTTAACTAAACATACTAAAATGAGCTCTTAATGCTTAAGCCTTGCTTTTGTAGTTTCTTAAGCTATGCCATAGCAATCTTTTTAATGGAGCATTTTATGTGTTTTCTGTTTTTCTAAATGTGGATCATACAGATCATAGGGTTACGGGTTTCCCTAAGGAGTTCCAAGTCAGCATGTTCTTCCTCTTCCTCTTCATTTGTTGTATCTAAGGATGGAGAGTTGGTTGGTTAATAATAGATCTAAGTGGAGGGCATGGTCTCATTTCTAATCCCAAAGCATGGTTATATAAACCCTGAATTCTCACATGGTGAGTATGGAGTTGCTTGTGGGTGGAATGCAACATCCACAGGAAAGCAAGAACAAAGATGACATTTAAGACACAAAGGAATGCGATAATGAGAGGTCATTGTACTGGTATGTGAGATCGTTCCTTATCACCGGGGCTGAACTCTTATCAGAGATAACCAGATCGGTCTCAGAGATGGTGATCTCAATTTCGTGAAGGTGCTTGGCATCTAAAAATGCTCAAGGTCATCAGCTAAGGAAAATTCATGACCTTGAAATGTAGAAATGGAAGTGATTTCCATTTCCTGGGAAACTGGATCAAGGGATACAAGGTGATATGTCTAAAAACGGATGTGCGCACCTGCAGGAACAGAGATGAGTACTACTTTGCTGGGTAAAGTAAGCTGAGTAGTAGTACCATGTCTGTTATAAGTAACAGTTACTTTGGTACAATTGGTGCTCACTAGCCATTCCGATCCTCGCGACATCAGCATGGGTCTTGTTATCTTTACCTGCATGGGTCAAAGTAACCGTGATACTTTTCTTGGGCATTGGTGTTACTAAGGCCACAAAGAACCTCAGTGATATCCTTTAGGAAAGGTTTATTGGGACACAGACAATGTTGTTCTTAGTAGTGTGACACATCTGTAAGTTTGGGACCAAGTATAAACCTGGATTAAGTTCATGGTATACCACTATAGGTGAAGTTCTAATTTTAACATGGGTATCTCCTTGCCAGGTACCCACATTAAGAATGGTCTTTATTCTGTAGACATTTTATTGTTCTACCAGAGGAACAGTTAATATAAAGACAGTGGTCATTTCCTCTAAATCAACGTGAGAGGGATAGTGCTTCCAAGACTGTGTGTTTATACTCATGTAGTGGCTCTATTTTCTCTGAAGTGGCTACACTCAAACTTGGCCATTAATTCTGGGGAACTAAACAGCGTGGAATTCTTTATTTTATTTATTTATTTAACAGATTGAAAGACCTTTGAGCCAAGGGCTCTTTACAGAGGTTCCACGTCAAGTCACAGGACAGCAAATTACAATGGTTTCAGTAAGTAGTACAACATGAGGAAAGTAATTACATAAACAAAAGAACAATCTGGCAAGATAAATATTGTTTCAAGTGCAGCCAGTGGCCTTGTCTGAAGAGGGTGAAAGGGATTACAAGGAGAGCAGTACAGGGGTGAATTGGGGTGGAAGGAGCAAAATAAGACCAAGGAGGAGATTCCACAATGAAGCTAAGCAGGAAAGACCCATGGGGTGGGGGTAGAGGGAGAGAACAAGGTGAGGAAAAAGAGGGGAGGGAGTGGAGGGGAAAGGAAGGGGGATGAGGTAGATGAAAAGAGGGCAGGAATGGAAAGGGATAAGGAGGAAGTGCTGTGGAGTGGAATAGAGCAGCAAAAGGATAGGGCTATACTGGGGCAATGGTAAAGAGGAAGGCCCCAGTGCATTTAGCTGTCAGCAGAGATTAGGTATAGCAGTCACAAGATGCTCTGGAACTAGGAATTGATGCAGCTTCCGCTAAATGGTCCCAAGGTTGCAGTCGTCGCAATCTCAGGAGGAAGGAATTAAATAAATTAGCAGCTCTAACTGCAATGGATCACTGTCGGAGCGAGGTTTGACAGTGAGGAACAGTAAGGGTTTGCTCACAGAACTTTGTGTGCTCTGAGTGCCCCGGAAGGGACTGAAAGCTGAAGGGAACCTGGTAGGAGACCAAGATCGCTTAGCCAGAAGGCAGGCTTGATATTCAATGAAGCCTGGAGTTGAAGATTTACTTGTTCGTAAACGTCACAAGTATGAGTATGATACGGTGCACCAGTTAGTAGACGGCATGCCTTATTCAGAGCTGTGGTGAGCCAATGCAGGGTTGTGTCTGTGATGGAACCATAAATGACCAAATCATAGTCAATAATAGACACAATTGAACTTTGGATATCCAGTCTGAGGGCTTCTGTAGTAAGGCAGTGTTTATGCCTGTGTAGAAGGCCTAGGCAAATGTTAACTGCCTTGGCAACATTCTCAACATTGTTGGAGTGGAGAGCGTACTATCCAGAGTAACTCCTAGATATTTAAAAGATTGAGCCTGATCAAGGACAACACCCACACTGTTTTTAATCACCAGTTGTTTGGCTTTGTGCTTGCCGCAGGTACCATGGAAGAGCATGACCTTGTTTTTGCAATTAAGCACCAACTTTGAGAGATGAACCAGGACTCAACTTCAGTAAAACTTTTCTGAAGTTGGGCCTGAAGGAAAGTAGGGTCAGCAGTCTTGAGAAAATGACCGCATCATCTGTGTGGAGGAGTACTGTTCGGAACAAGATGCCAGAAGATTATTGAGGAAGGTGCTAAATAGAAGGGGTCCCAGTATTGATCCTTGAGGAACCCCAGAGCAGACAGACAGTTTAGCAGAATGGCAGACCCTATTCTCACCTGTTGTGCGGTTTGCTAGATAGCTGGTGAACCACTTTAGGGCTTCTGAAGATATACCAAGCCCAGCAAGTTGATGTGTCAGCAAATGGTGATTGACTGTGTCAAATGCTTTAGACAGGTCAATAAAGGTTGTACCAAGTTGACCCTGATCAAGAGTTTGGTGAATGAAACCTAGAATTCCAGTAGGGCCATAGATGTGTTGCGCCTTTCCGAAAATCATGTTGTTGGACACATTGTAGGTTGTATTTTTCCAGGTACTCCACAAACTGGTCAGCAACAATCCTTTCAAGTGCTTTGGACAACGGAGGAAGAATAGATATTGGCCTATAATTCCCAGGTAGTAATCTGTCCCACTCCTAAAACTGTGTAACCAGAGCTGATTTGTGATCTGGGGGAATTGTGAAAGTATGAGGGAGCGATTGAGAAGCTTGGTGAGGGGGATAGAACTTCATCTAGAGTTAGGGTAAGAAGTTTTAGGTCGAAGGAATCGCTGCTTGTCCTAGTTCCTCCTAGAACTTTATGTAGGTATGTCTTGGTCTCGCTGTCCGAGATAGCTTTGAAGTAGAAACATGGGTGGGTAAAGGCCTCTTCTGATTGGTGGATGTAGGAGCTGTGCTGGGTGGTTCAAAGAAATTTGGGGCAGAGTTTGGCTAAGGTCTGTAAAAATGAATTAAATGTGTTGGCAATTAACACGGGGTCATGGGTGATAGACCCATCAACATTTAACATAGTTGAGCCTGTTTGGATGCTTTCCGAGAGGTTTTCCCAGACTTTTTCCCATCCACCCAGGTCTTGGCAAGGATGTCCTTATAGCAACATGCTCTGTGCTCATAGATAGCCTTAGTACATGCATTCCTGGCCATCTTATAGGCCTCTATGTCAGGTTGACTGCCAGAGGTCCTTGCCCTATGCCAGAGGTGGTCACGATATTTCATTTGAGCCAGAAGGCTAAAGAAATCCAGGAATTATCAAGTCCACTGATCCCACATGTCCTAAAAGGGGTGTGGATAGTCACAGGCTTCATTGAAATGTTAATGAAGTATTGTAGAGCTGAGTCAATGTTAGGTGTGGACTCTTCCTGCCATTAAGTCTCCTATGCCACTATTTATTTCCTTCAGCAATTCTTGTGCAATTGATCTAATTTTGAATAGTGGTGAGATTTTCACCTACAGTTTGAGCTAGGTTATGGAGTTTTGCATGGTATTATTGAGAAGGGTGGTATGGAGGTTAACCATAGCTACTGTATCTCCTACAGTCCTTCCTACGCCTGACAGAAGCTTTTGCTGTGTAGTGAGTTGCACCTTAATATTACCCATATCTTGCAAAGTTCCTTAACTGTATCCTTTATTTTAGAAATGTTAACTGAATTCATGGTGTTCATGCCTAATCCAAAAGTGGTTCCTAGTGCTCTTAAACCAGAAAAGAACAGGAGGTGGCTATCTCAATTCTAGTAGGTATGTCAAGGGTTTCAGGAAATACAATACCAATTTTTAACTGAAGTAAAATATTTTTCATGTCTCTTTCAACGTAAAGCATATAATCTTGAACCATTTTGGGCCTTTTCAGATAATCATATTTTGTTTACATGCTTTTAACGCTTACCTTAATTATAGTGTATTGACTGGCCTAAAGTTGTCCCCCATGCAAGGTTGGAGAGGAGGGTATCTGGGTGTCTGAGTGGAGCTTGGGCAGTGAATTTATGAGTTTTCTCTTAATTGTTTGATCAGTCTTCTTAGGTGGTCAATATCATAGCTGTTAGTATATCTGGCTTGGCTAGGCCATGATTGGTCATTCCAGGTATCTGGGGCAGTATGAAAGCCTCTGGCCTCTTTTGTTTGGGTTGTACGGATCTATGGTTCCAACTGTCCTTCCCTGATTTGGGAATTTTTATTATCCCTAGGAAGGCTGGAGGTAGCCTCCTGTCTATTTGTGGCAATTCTTTTCCTTCCATTTGAAGGGAGGCCTGATCACTAGCAATGGCAAAATGCTTATTTTGAAGTTCCGTGGTAGGTTTCTTACCTGCATCTGGGTTGACAGTTATAAACATCCTTTGGGCTTGTGCTATAATATCATTCATGGGAGTATCTGGTTCTACCATGGCTGGACTAATGCCCTAACAGAGGGGTGAAGGCCTTTAGGTGTGGGAACAGGTCTGTGTCTTCTCCCTCCTCCAGAAAAAACCTCTACTCAGGATTTTGTAAAAATCCTTTGGGGATTGATTCTTTTGGCATGTCTCTTTAAAAGCTGCTATTGGACTTTGATAAGTGGTGTACTCTTTGATCAGTGCTGGACACATTTTATCAAAATCAGTTTTGATCACAGGTTTTTGTCTAGCCATTCAAGCTCAAACTTCTGATACAACAGAAAACCTTAAGACCCATAACCGATCCTCAGGGTTATCGATCCTAAAGTACTCTAATTGAGATTTCAAATCAAAAGGTAGTCTTCCACCTCAATGCTAGCTTTGGATTGAAGCTAGTACCTATGGTCTTTATGACTTGGATCAGTTGTTTTGGATCTGGTCTGTACAGAGTTGCTGGACTAGAGGGTAGTGGGGGCCAGATGTGGTAGGACCAGATAGTGGTTGGCTTGTCCCTGCAGGGTACTATTGGCAAACTAAGAAGCCTGAGGGCCATTTGAAGGTTGTATGCCCTCCCCCATTTTAGGTCTTGAATTTCTTTGACTAAATCCTGGACCCGACTGCAAGGTCCTCTGCCACAGGCTCTGGGGTATCTAGGACAGGAGGTGGCAAGTGGTCAGCTGCCTATAGGGACCCAGTTGTTGACCAATAGCATCAAGGGACTCAATAAATGCGTCCACGAAACCAAGCTATCTCCTGATGAGCTGCACACCTACCTGTTCTTCGCTCTCTGGGCTGTCTCCTGGGCTGTTTTCATTTGAATTACAGCCTCTGCTAATTTCTCCTGACACTCAGATTTTTCTTTCAAGCATAACATTTTCAGCTTTTAAAGATTTATTTTGCTGTTGCAGGTCTCTGACTTCGCTAGGCCCAGGGATAATTTGCTGTTTTAAATCCCCACCTTCTTCTGTCAACCTCTGATTAATTGTTTTAAGTTGTCCCTATCCACTTCATTTACTTTAAGAATGCCCAAATATTTTGCTTTTCTGACTCTAATTCAAGCTGCAAGGCCTGAATTTTGTGGTCTGGTCTTGCCTGCATTGGTCAAGTCGAAAGTTAAGCTTCCCTTTGTGTACGTAGCATGCTTTACACTTCCTGATGACAAATGTTATGCTGCAGGTACAAGGTATATCCTATCAAGGTAGGATTAAGCTGTTTTTTCTTTAGTCTGGTTTTGGCCTACTGAAAGTGCCTATTTAGATACTCGTCAAGCTCTGAGCATTGTAGTTCATTAGTTGGTATGCTTTCTAAGGGAATCTTCTGATCGAAAATTGCCTCTTGATAAAAGGTGTTTATTTCCCTTTGAATAGTGGAAAGAGTCTTCCCTGGGTATTCAAAGGAGATCTCTAGCGCAGGGGGATTATCTTTAATCTCATCTTCCTGAGGACTATTCATGTTGGTGAGTATTGGAGGAGCATCCTCTTGATCCCCTGGGAAAATCCTGGTGGAAACATATTTCTCCTTTTGACTGTTACACAAAAGCAGGGCCCTGCAAAGAAATACTTTTGTTCCTTTAAGACTCTTTCCTGTTCTGATAGCAGCTTGTGGTTGTGAATGACTCTCCTTTCTTTAGAATGGTTTAAGACCTATGTAAAAGGGAAGTGATTCTTTTCCTTCATCTGACCATGTTTCCAACAGCGGAATATATTTTTTGCTGCCAATTTTATGGAACAATTAAAAACTTTACCCTTTTTGACACAATTTAAGAATATTTTAACTGCAATTCATACCCAAATAACCTGGCGTGGCTAGAATTAGCATAAACCTCAGGCCCACATCAACAGGGATGCCATTATGTGAGCATAATTACCAGTAATTAACTCTGTCTCTGTATGAATTTAAAAGGAATATTTCTGTTGGCTGTTTCAGTTAAACAGTATCTTATACTCACTTATTTCATAGGAGGCTGGTGAGCAAGATGGAAAGCCTGGGGTTGGGTGGGAAAATAAAAAGCTAGGTGGAGGCCTGGCTGGCAGGACTAAATCAGAGGGTGGTGCTAAAAATAATAATAATACATTTTATTTGTATGCGCCTTTCAGAAAACCAAGGTGCCTTAATAATTAAAATCACGATACACATACAAACATCTCAGCATAAAACAATGATACTAACAGAAACTTTAATCAATCACCAAAAGCTTGGTTCCACTAGTAGGTTTTTAAAGCTTGCACTCGGGATGGTGAGGGTGAAGAGTGGAGTGTCACAGGGGTCAGTTTTGGGTCTGCTTCTCTTCAACATCTACATCAATGATATTGTGGAGGGTTTGAGGGGAGGGTGCATATTTGCTGATGCTATGAAATGTGCAATAGGGTGGACTCTCGGGGGTGTGGAGGACATGAGAGAAGACTTAAAGAAACTCAAAATGGTTTGGGACATGGCTGCTGAAATTTAATGCCAAGAAGTGCGCTGTGATGCACTTGGGAGTAGGAACAGAAGAGCAGTGTACACCCTGGGTGGGGAGGAAATCAAAGTAACAGAACAGGAGAGGGATCTAGGGATCATAGTCTCCTCGAACCTTAAGGTAGGAATCCAATGTAGCAGGGCAGTGGAAAGGCCAATGGAATGCTGGCATGCATAGTCAGGGCATTGCTTGCACAAGGAGGAGATAATAATGTCCAATTACAAAGCCATGGTGAGGCTGCACCTGGAGTATGGGGTTCAATTCTAGAGGCCACATCTCTGCAAGGATATAGATCCATTGGAGAGGGTTCAGAGAAAGGCAACCAAGATGGTGCAGGGTATACAGGAAAGTCATACAAACAGAGGTATAAGGAGCTGGATCTGTACACGCTGGAGACAAGGAGGGAAGGGAGACATGATTGAAACTTTTAAATATGTAAAGGGCTCAATAAAGTGGGAGAAGAGGGTTTACTAAAAGGAAGGAGGGGTCAGAACTAGAGGGAACAGCCTCAGACTACGAGGAGAAAGATACAGGGGCAATGTGAGAGGCCATTTCTTCATGGAGAGGGTGGTGGAGCCCTGGAACAGATTACCAGATGGAGTAGTGGGGGATAAATTGGTGGAAGAATTCAAGAGGGCATGGGACAAGCATATGGGGATGAGTATCAGGAGAGCAGGGGCTGACAAGGAGGGGAGGTCTGGGAAAAAAGGGCAGAGTAGATGGGCTGGTATGGTCCTTTTCTGCCATCAAGCTTCAATGATTCTATGATTCTATAATTGGTAACACTGAAATGACAGATTTGGACGTGAAGTGCAGTCAAAAGCTATTTATTTCAGTACCACAGATAATATTTAAACACATTTGACATTTAAACAACAGTACAAAATGATCCTAGGACATTTCAGTAGACTTCTGTCTAGTCATGTAATTTATCTTCTTGCTCAGTCTTTACTAAATGCATATGTATGGGGACCCCTCCGATTCTAGGCCTTTGAAGGAATGTTCTCTCAGAACAATCTTACTTAAAACAAGTGCACACTTCCTTAGTACTAATAATTTTTGCCAGCATTCAACAAAATCTTATTACATTCTATCATTATGCATTTAATATGGAACCAAGATTCTTAAGAGAGCATGTTAGGTAAACACCTTGAATGTCTTTAAAATATACTCAACCCAATGTCTCAAGTTGTCTCTCATCTCCCTGATGTCTGGAGAGTTGAAGTAGCTTGGGTGGCTGTATGAAGGTCTCTTCCTGGCTCCTTTGAAGTCTTTTTCTCTCAAGGCTTGAAATAAATTAACAAAGTTAGGACAATTTAATGTTTTTCTTTTGATCAAGATCAAAATTCTTTGGAGCTTAGAAGAATAATAGCTTTTGAAGTCAGTAGAGTGCAGTAGATTTGAGGTTTCCTTCAGCGATGAAGTAGACAGCACAACTTCAGATGAAAACGAGTTTGTAGTACGACGTGTTAGCTCTTGGAGTCCTATTTTATAGAAGAATACTCCGTACAGATGACATGAGGTCTTGACATGATATAGCCATATTTTGGCAAAAGCTTTGGCTTGGACAGAAGTCTGAAGCTTACGTGTTGAATTATTTTCATCTTACCAGACCTCGTGTCAGGATTTTTGTCTGTTGTACTTTTGAACTGTCCACGAGGTGACAATTAACAGACACACTTAGGCCCTGAACCAGCCAACTAGCCACTTCCTTCCATGGAGGTGCTCATCAAAGGACTAAGTCCTTGCCTGGACCAAGTCTCCATCCAAGAAGGCCCTGCATGGGTGGGAGGGTTGTACAAGGCAGGTAAGTGTTAGAGAAGGCCAGGTACGGGTTGGGAGGTAGCTGCCTGAATGGGCCTGTTCTGGAGAAGGGCATAAATTATGTGTAAAAAATGTTCTGGAACACCTGCTGTTCACTAGTGAATCCAGCCCTATGATTGGTTGAAACCCTCTGTCAATCACTGGAAAGGGTCTGTCTGGCAGTTACTCAATACACTATTGTTTGCCTCACTCCTGGGCACATTAATGATGTCCTCCTCAGTCCCAGAAGCCCTCTATGTGCCCTGAAAGGCTTCTGTAGCCTGATTGGCTGGCTGCTACCCTCTGACCCCACTGCCATGTCCTCTTATGGTCACAGATTTCTAAGATGGCTGCCACTCCAGTAGTTCTTAGATACCAACCTCAGAGTCATTGTTTAAAACAGGGCTACTGCCCTAAATATTTACTGTGTCCCTCAGAGTGTAATTTGCAGTTGAGCTTTAGTTCCTGTCTGATTGAGGCAATGATCAGGAAGCCTCAGTCTTGATTGAAGGGAATTCCTCCTCCATCAGCAGCAGCAGGTGGCTGCCCTTGATGTGTTGTATGAGCCATAAAACTGCAGGATGCGATTGGTGCTGAAGATACAGGCACTCCTTTCCTCCATTCCCATCTCCTGTCTTGATGCCAGTCTCGGAGCACTAGAGAGGAGCACAGTGGTGATGATGTGAAGCAAGTGGCTTCCAGAGAGCTTAAAGTTAAGCCCCAACACCTCATGGGGGTTGTACTCTTCCACAGCTGAATGTTTGATGCTTGTGTCAAGGCTAAGGACAAAGTTTATTTGCAGAGCAAAAATATTTGCACTGCATCATGCTATCCTGAAAGAACTGGGAAAACAACTGGCGTGCACCACTGGCAGCCCTATTTACTCAGTTACTTATGAGTGGAGATCTTCCCAAAGACTGGAAGACTAATCGGTGGTCCCGCTTCAGAAATCTGGAAGCAGGGAGGGGCAGGTAACTTCCCAGTGAGTCTCACTTCAGTTGTAGGTAAAATGATGGAAACCTTTACTCAAGCAGAGAGTATTAACATTCTGGAATCCAGTGGGCACAGGGATCAAAAACAACATGGGTTCACTGCAGGAGGTCATGCCAAACAAACCTGGTAGAGTTCTTCTACTGGGTTACAAAGGCAGTTGATAATGGGGAGGAGTCTTGTGGCTACCTGGACTTTAGCAAGGCATTCGACTCTGTTCTGCACAGAAGGTTGATAAAGAACCTAGACTGCATGGAGGTGGGACAGGAGGTGGTAAAATGGGTGAAAAACTGGCTGCATGTAGAACACAAAGAGTGCAGGTTAATGGCATATTATCAAGAGTGTGGGAGGTAACCAGCGGGTTCCCTTGGCTCGAATTGAGGCCCTGCTATTCAATGTATTTATAGCCATATTATGGGTGGCTTTGAAGGAAGGTGTGTCTGTTCACAGATGACACCAAGATTTGTAACAGGGTGGACTCCCCAGAAAGTGTGGGAAAATGGAATCAGACCTAAAGAAGCTGGAGGAGTGGTCCAGAGCATGGCAGCTGAGGTTCAGTGCCAAGAAAATGCAAAATCATGCCCCTAGGAAGAAGCAACCCAAAACGGGAATACTACTTGGGAGGAGAAAACTAGCTCCAGCCAACCAAGGACAGGATCTGGGGATTGTGATATCACATGACTTGAAAGTGGGTAGACAGTGTGAGAAAGCAGCACTAAACCTAGTGGCATGCTGGGATGCACTGGGAGGGGAATCACAGGCAGAAAGAGGGAGGGATAGTGCCACTGTACAAGACACTTGTCCAACCCCACATGGCATACTGCGTCAATTTGGAGACCACATCTCAGGAAGGACATTGATAGGCTGGAGACAGTGCAGTGAAGGGTGACAAAAATGATACAGGGGTTACACCAGATTACATATGAAAATAGGTTGAGGGAATTAAACAGGTACTCCTGCAACGGAGGAGGGAGAGGGAGACATGATTGAGACCTTCAAATACATCAAGGGTATCAATAAAGTGCAGACACAAGAACTATTTCATGTCAAGGGAGGCAGTAAAACAAAGGGGCATGATCCGAGACTGATAGGGAAGGTTCGGACCAATAGCAGGAAGTTCTTCTTCACAGAGAGGGTGGTGGATGCCTGGAACATCCTACCCCAGGTTGTGGAAGCAAAAAGGTCAAGGAGTTCAAGAGCTTGGGACTGGCACAAGGGGAACATTCACCAGGGGGCAAATGGGGGTGGGTAGACAGTATATACCTTGAGCAGACTAGATGGACCCAACGGTCTCCTTCTGCTGTCATCTTCTATGTTTCTATTTAGATACTATCAAAGCAATGTTCAGCTTAAGTGATTGCTAGCCTAGACAAATGCTTCTACATAAGCATTAGTTCTACAGCAACAGACATCAACATCAACCAGCTATCTGGACACATATGTTCTGGCTACAATCAGCAATAAGGCAAACGAGAAGTCCCATTGATACAAATGTTCTCTATCTAAGCATTATTTGGGTCAACAGTGATGTAAACAGGCTGGCTAGATAAATGTCTCTGGTTTAATGTGTCAGAGAACCCATAGGAACAGATGTTCCCAAAGGCATAAAGAAGAGAGGCAAAGGACAAAGATCTGGTGCTGTCATAGATACCTTGGTATTCAAAGTGCATATGCAAGTCAGGAAGGAACCAAGAAAGATACAGTCTAGCTTGATGATGAGCTTGACTTCACCTTAGGGCAATGGGGCAGAACAAGCACTTTTTCCATGAAATTCAGTGTGCACTTCCTGTCTCCATGACCAGCAAAGAAGTGTCCTTTGTCAAAATGGCCCACAGTATCTGCTGGTTCCATAGTATATCCATCGTCCTCATTAATAGTATCCTCTTTGCTATGGGCCCTGTATTAGAAGGCACAGAAGATTCAACATTACTGCCTCCTGAAGCTCTTCAAAGTCCTCAAGCAAACTGGGTAGCTCTACCCCAGAGCCATATCTCTCGACTTCATTTCCATCTCCTCTTCAACTGGATCCTGGGCTGGTCTCAGCCTTGAAGGTTCCATGATGAAATGGCAAATCAAGCACATGTTTCTCCAGCAGTGTGTCCTCCATTGTCTATTTGCAGATCAGAAAACTCATTCCTCTGATTCTCTGGTTCCCTGCTGCCAATACAAGGCTGATGTCTATGGCACTCAGGCTCATGCTGCTGTCAGAGACAGTCAAACATATATTGCTCTCAGTGTCACTTGAATCCTAGGTGCCTCTTCCTGAGCCACATCTTTGGGTCCTCAGATCTATAGTCATCCTTGAGGAATGCTTCCTAACCCAACTAATGGTCATCGGATCCATAGTTCTTCTCTTGGACTGCTCACTAACCACCTTCATATTCCTTGTATAATGGCACATTGTCCTGAAACAGCCTTCTCTCCACAGCTGTAACAAAAGATTCCCTTTCAAAATCTCACCCCATGAGGCAATGGCTAAACGAGTGGCATATGGCCTTTGTCTCCTTAGAGGGTCACCGCATGGTGCATCACCAGACCACCTCACCCCAGCACTTTCTAGTCCAGTAGGTTCCTTCATAGTTGAACAACATCAGAGCCCATTGAGGGTTATCCAGCCCTTACCTCTTGCTTGGTATGGTCCCCACATGGCACTTTTCTGGGGCACCTCACCATAGCGGGTCTTAGCTCAGAGGTCCTTCTGCTTGTAGTCTCTCTGGCTGGAAAGAACATGGCCTGTCCTGGGGCCCCAACACCAGCTCTGTCAATCAGTCTATCTGAGCATGCAGATCATGGATACTTGGACCACTTAATTCTGAGGTGGTGACGCTCCTCGACATGGCATCGCAAGGGTGCCTGCCCTTGGGGCACGATTCCTCTTGCTCCTGTATCTCTGGTATGGGTTCTCCATATGTGTAACTGGTTCATCTGGTGCCCCAGCCACAGATTGGTCATATATGGTCAGAGTGCATGGCTCCTTGCAACACTTGCTCTGCTTGGATATGGTTCATGTCTTCTGCAACAAGCTGCCATTCTGGTACACCCTGTGTCCTAGTTTTTCCATCCATATCAGGAAGTTCTGGAGCCCTGTCCTCTTTTATTCCATCAGTAACAACTTCCTCAGTACTTGCATAGGCATCTCCACACTCCCAAACATACCTTCCAGCATGGATAGATAGTTGAGAGGAGTTGCATCAGGTTGGGTGGCCTTCATTACCATAATGGAATTCAGTGGCAGTCCTGTTATACACTTACCCCTTCTTGCCACATTCTAATCAGTGGAACAGTTCAGATTCTGTGCCATCTGGATAGCCTGATCTATCCATATATCAACGCATTCTTCCACTGGGGCTGAGCTTGATTCCTGAAAACATTCTCTGTCTTTGATACTCTTTTATATTATCTTTGTGGCTTCTAGGTTTTCCATTAAGGATCCCACTGCCTGCAGCAATGACTCTGCTAATGTCACTACATTCCCACCATGTGTTACAAACACTTGCAGGTGATATATAAGCTTTCCTTCACTGACAAGCAGCTCCTTAACATATGGTGTCCAGTCTTTACTTGAGGTTGTCTGAATGTGTTGTCTTTGTGGGCTCCCACTGCTGAACAGATGCAACACTTCCTCAGTGCCCTCAGGTGTAAACTTTGCCAGTAACTGCAGAGGATCAGTATCCCAATCACTCTTGATTGTAGCAGTTACATACTTGAACATCTGAAGAAGCCAGCAGAGAGAAGGCCATTTGGTCTATCAAGTCTGCTCTTATTAAAGGATCCATAGCTTGAGGTGTTGTTCCTCCCTCCCTTTCTCCCTACTGCCCCATCCTCCCTACCCATGATTCTTACCTTCCCGCTATGCCTATCCCAGCCTCTCTTAAAGCTGCCCAGTCTTCAATGAGATGACCTCTTCCAGCAGCACATTCCAAGTGTCCACCATCCCTCTGTGAGGAAGTGCTTCTGACCTCCCTCCTAAACCCTCTCACCCTCCAGCTTGACTGTGCCCCTTGTGTTATTGTTGTCACCAGCTTAAAGAGGCCTCCTTATCAACCTTATTTATCTCTTTCAAGTACTTGAAGGTCTCAATCATGTCCCCTCTCTCTCTCTCTCCTCTCTTCCAGGGAGTACATGTTCAGTACCCTCAACCTCTCCTCGTATGCTTTACTCCTGCTCTCTTCTGACAGAGCCATAAGTCAGATGCTGGACTTTAGCTTCCCAATCACTTTAAACTCTTTAACAACAGGGAAGGACCACAAATAAGCACCAAGAGATTGGGGAGGAAGTGGACATCAGTCCCTTTTCTGAGGATGTAGTCAAGAAAGCACTTATTAATCTGAGGGTGGACAAAGCCACCGGGACAGGCAGAGTGCATCTAAGAGTGTTAAAGAAACTCAGGGAGGTGCTAGCTGCACCCCTGACAGACTTGTTTAACAGTTCACTGGAGACTGGTGTGGTCCCGGAGGACTGGAGAAGGGCGGATGTAGTCCCCCTTCACAAAAGTGGTAGTAAGGAGGAAGCAGTTGTGGAATACAGGAAGCACTCCTGGGGCGAAATGGAGCCAGGACAGAGGTTCTCTCTATCTTGTCTCCATTCCCAAGGAGCCCAATGTTAGCGGGCAGGTACTGAGGTCTTCCCCGACGGTTCATCCTGCCTGGGCGGTGTTATGCAATGCCAGATCTATTAAGAATAAGACAGCTATTATAGCTGATCTTGTTGGAACAACAGATCTGGCTTGCATTACTGAGACCTGGCTGGATGAAAATGCAGGCCCTGTTTTGGCTTCTGCAGTCCCGGCTGGATTCTCATTGATACACTGCCCAAGGTTGGATCAGAGGGGCGGGTGTGGCCATTATATTTAAGACTGAACTGGGCCTTGTGGATGTGCCATTGGGAAGTACTAGAGCCTTCGAGTATATCCTGGGAGAGGGTGTAGGTTGCGGATACTCCTCATCTACCATCCACCAGGAGATAGTGGAGAATTCCTGCAGGAGATAGCAGACTTCATTGTTGATATGGTGTTGAGGTCCTACCAGATGGATAATTCTGGGGACTTCAATGCCTGGAGTCGACGATGAACTTTTGCATCTTGGTCAAAATCTCCTCCAGCTGATGACAACACTGGGCCTTACACAGGTAGTTACCTCCTCGACCCATGTAGGGGGCCACCATTGGATCTAATCTTCCTTTGGGTATGGAGATAGCTGACTTGGGGTGAACCAGTCGCTGGTCTGACCATCACACCATAAGGTTTAGTTTCAGGGTCCCCCAATAGGTCTGCCCCTATGGAGATGGCTCAGTACTGCCCTTTGAGGGAGTTGCTCCCTGTGACCTATTGGCAGTGCTGGACCTATCGGGTTTGTCGGGTGAATGCGTGAGTCCAGGTGATCTCATATTGGCTTATAATAAGGCTGTGGGAGATGCCCTGGACAACATTGCTGTTCTTTGTGTTCGGCTCTCATCCTTCACCCAAGGAGCCCTTGGTTTGATGGCTCCTTGAAGGAGTTGAGGCGAGTTGGCCAAAGGATGGAGAGGGCCTGGTGAAAGTCCAGCCTTGATGCTGACAGGCTTAGGTTGATGGCACATTATGATGGCTATCAATCAGAAATTACCATAAAAGGCAGAATTCCTGTCCAGGGAGATTTCTGCTGCGAGAATCGACTGGCTCAACTTTTCCGGACTGTTGACAGATTGTGCAATCCAATCTGCCTCCAGCCCAGGGAAGCCTTTCTTAGCTGGAAATGTGAGGAGTTCACCGATTCTTCGAGATAAGTTTGCCAGCATCAGGTCTGGCATCGGCCCGGCCTTTCCTATGAGGGATTGTAGAGATCAGCAGGAAGTGGCATGCACTCTGAACTGCCTGGCCAGACTTTTGCCAGCCAGAATTCATGGACATTGTGAAGATCATCCAAACATTGCACCCAACCAGTTGTAGTTTGGATCTGGGCCATACACCTTTTAGTGAGTTGTGTAGAGGTCATCTGCCCGATCCTTGCTGAAATTGTCTGGAAGTCCTTGGGGGTCTTTCTAGATCCCATTAAGGAGGCGGTCATTCGACCACTCCTTAAAAAATCCTCCTTGGATCCAGACTGTCTAGCTAAGTACCGACCTATCTCTAACCTGCCATTTGTTGGTAAGGTCATTGAAAAGGTCATTGCGCTGCAATTGGATGATCATTTTATAACTCACAATGTCTATGATTCTCTTCAGTGTGGTTTTAGGAAGAGGCATAGCACGGAGACTGCACTTGTCCCAGTATTGAATGACCTCCTAATGGCAAGAGATTGAAAGACACATACCATTCTGGTCCTTCTTGATCTCTCTGCTGCATTTGACACTGTAGACCATGGTGTGTTGTTGGAGTGTTTGTGGCTTCTTTGTGGGCTGTCTGGTACAGTCCTCAAATGGTTTCATTCATACCTGCAGACAGGTCTCAGAGAGTTGCCTGGGATTTATTCCTCTGGCTTTCCTCCCTGCCCTGCAGGGTGCCGCATGGCTTATTTTTTGCTCCCATGCTGTTTGCAGTGTACATGCTGCCATTGGAGATATCATCAGGTGATACAGTCTGAGTTTTCACTGCTATGCAGATGATACACAGCTGTATATGTCTTTTCTGCCCAGACAGGATGATGCACTCTCTGTGGTAAATGACTGCCTCACTGAAATCAGAACCTAGATGAGTACCAGCTGGCTGAGACTGAACCCGGATAACACTGAAGTGTTAGTAGTGGACCCTGGTCATCCGGGGTGGGTTTGGGACTGAACAGCCATCAGGTTTATTTATTGATGGAATACCACTCACTACCTCAGACCAGGTGCGTAACCTGGGTGTTATTTTTAATGATGGTCTGACACTAAAATCTCAGGTGTCAGCTGTCATCAAATCCTCTTTACCATCTGAGGAATATTGCCCAGGTGATTCCTCCGGATGATCTTCCAACACTGGTCCATGCCTTTGTTACTACCGCCTTGATTACTGCAACTCCTCTACCTAGGGCTACTAGGGTTGATATCCACCACCTGCAGCTGGTGCAGAATGTGGTGGCAGGCTTCTGACTGGGACCTCTAGGTCCAGTCATATTATGCCTGTGCTCTGTGAGCTGCACTGCCTGCCTGTTCAGTGGCGATCACCATTAAGGTTGGCTTGCTAACCTTTAAAGCCGACATGATCAGGGACTCAGTTACTAGCAAGACCTCTTGGTACCCTACCACCCACCTGTCTTCTCTGATCCGCTGATGATAGATTTTGTTAGAGATTCCCAGGGTATGATTAAAGACTTCTGGTGCATGTGCTTTTCTTTCTCAGCACCGACCCTGTGGAATTCTCTACCTCATCAGTTAAGGGAATGCCTGACCATTGATAGGTTCAAAACTGAGCTAAAAAAGTATTTATTTAGCTTAGCCTTCCCTAATTATGGTTAAACTGTTATTTATTGCTGTTGTTTTAATCTATATTTACATTTATTGTATTAATTTTATGTACAGCCTTTGGTTTTTGAAAGGTGCTATAAAATAAAATTTGATTTGATTTGATGAAATTACAGGCCTGTCAACCTGACATTTGTAGTAGGGAAACTGATGGAAACACTATTAAAAGGAAAGAATTGTGGAACACCTGAAATCTAATGGACTGCAGAACCGAGGAAGCGTGGCTTTATGGAGAGGAGGTCATGCCAAACCAGTCTGATAGATTTTTTGGTGGAGTAACCAGGGTGTTGGATGGGAGGGGTAGACATGGCCTACTTGGACAGCAAGGCCTTTGATGTTCCACATAGGAGGCTGATAAAACAAGTTGGGTAGCAAGGGGTGGGCAATAAGGTGGTAAGCTGGGTAAGAAACTGGTTAGGGGATAGGAGGCAGAGGTGGTAGTAAATGGATTTTGCTCTGAGGAAGGAGATTGGCCAGTGGGTACTGCAGGGGTCAGTACTGGGGCCAGTCCTCTTCAATGTCTTCATTAATGACATAGCAGAGGAACTGGAAGGAAGGTCTTCCTCTTGTGGATGACACCAATATCGGCAACAGGGTGGACACTCCGAGGGGTGCAAAGGATGGAAAGAAACTTGAAATGACTGGAGGAGTGGTCAGAAGTTTGGCAGCTAAGGTTTAATGCAAAAAGTGCAAAATAATGCACTTGGGCCACAGAAACCTGGAGGTGCAGTACAAAATGGGAAGAGAGATGCTAGTAGCGACCAAGCAGGAAAAGAGACCTGGGAGTAATCATATTGGATGACCTGAAGGTGGCCAGACAATGCAACAAAGCAATCAGGAGAGCTGCTGGAATGTATAGGTAAGGTATTACCACCAGGAAGGCGAAAGTGATGTTGCCACTATATGGGTCTTTAGTAAGACCCCATCTGGAGTACTGTGTCCAGTTTAGGAGACCATATCTCAGGAAGGACATAGACATACTAACATACTAACATACTAAAATGCCAGCAGAATAGGCCTAATGGTCTTTCGTGTCTGCTCGTTTGGTCAGCCCCACCCTGGGTGCTGACCTTGCTGCCCTCGCCTTCTCTGGCTTCTCCCTTCCAGTTCTGGATATTCTTGCTGCATTGGATTTTGCTTCCAGAACCCTTCTTCTGTACCTGTCCCACCCCGTCTTGAACCCTCCACTGTCTCTGCCTCCACCAGCCCCCTAGGCAGCACATTCCATGGCTCCACCACACTTTCAGTGAAGTAGCACCTCCTCCTTTCTCCCTGAATCTTCCCTCCAGCTTCCACCCATGCCCTCTAGTGGCCCCTCCTCCTTCCTTCAAAACATCCTGTCTGTTCCTCCCTATTTACCCTCTTCATGTACCTGAAGACCTCTATCATGTTACCGGTCCCTTCTCTCTTCCAATGTGTACATATTTAGCTATTTGAGCCTCTCCTCATAGGTCCTGTCCCCCAAGCCCCAAATCATTTTGGTTGCCCTCCTCTGGACCTCTCCAGGAGTTTAATGTCCCTCTTTAAGTGTGGCCTCCAAAACTGCATGCAGTACTCAAGATGCGGCCTCACCAAGCAGTTATACAGAGGGAGTATCACTCCTCCTTCTGGATGTGACCCCTAGCGATGCATCCCAGCATCCTGTTGGCCTTGGCTGCTGCCCTCCTACAAGTCTCAGAGTTGTTCATCTTGACATCCACCACCACCCCAGGACCCTCTCAGCCATTGAGACTTGTAGCATTTCCCCCAGGGTGGACATGATGGAGGCCATCAAAGGAGGGCTACCAAGGTGGTACAAAGTCTACATCAAATGAAATGTCCTATGAGGAGAGGCTAAAGGAATAAATATTTACACCCTGGAGGAGAGGAGGGGATATGTTGGAGACCTTTAAATACTTCACTTGGGTGAATAAGGTACAAGTGGGAGGTATTTTTCAGAGGAAAGGGTGATCCAGAACAAGGGGTCATGATATGAAGCTGGAGGGTAGATTTAGGAGAGATGTGAGGAAATACTTCTTCACAGAAAGGGTGGTGGATGCCTGAAACGGTCTTCCAGCAGAGGTTGTGGGAGTGACAACAGTGGTGAGGTTAAAAAGCCTGGGATAAGCACAAGTGAGTCATAAAGGACAGGTAAGAGGGTGGCAGAGAAAGAGTCGTACATCAGGAGGGCTCTACAGCGTAAGCAACACAACATTTTATTTATTTATATTTATTTTTAATTTTATTTTAGTCTTTGGTAACTGAGTAAGGCCCAGTAGGCACAAGTGCCTGTTTTCAGGGTGACCTGGGACCACTGACGTGTTAAGTGACTTGCTCAGAATCACTCAGTATGCAAGTGGAGGTTGTGAGAATCAAACCAAGGTCTGGTCTGCTGGATGTACCAAGCTCGCTCACAGCTCATTACTCTAACCTCTAGACTATACTGCTCAGTAAAAGAGGGAAGACTGGATGTGCCATGCAACCTTTATCTGCCACCTGTTTCTATGTTTCTGTGTAACACCCCACAGTGATGCACCTAGTGGCCCCAGGATATCTTGTATTTATTTAAAACATGTTTTGCTAGGTAAGACCGAAAGATACAAATGTCCATTTTCTAGGTGACCCGGTCATACAGACACTCACATAAAACAAGTAATACAATACAATTAACACAACATGTACAATGTCTGCAAGAGCCACAGAGTTACACATAGCATTTGCAGACAGATTTTGTTAAACAATACTTCTCATAGCGGTTTTTAAAGACATAGTCAGACTGTATATGTTGCATACTGGTGGGGAGATTGTTTCAACTTTTATTGAGTGGAAAACAAAGCCCAAGCGAGGTCTTACAAACGGAAGACTATGCTGGTCTCCCTGATAAGGTCTGGTTATGTGGGAAGAAAACCTATGGAGTTCATGAAGGAAGAGTGAGCAGAGTTCATCTTAATGTTCCTGGAATTAATCAAGGTGAAATAAATGCATCTTGAATCATAGGAAAACCAGTTTGATGTATTATATATGTAACCCCTGGACCCCTGCCTTTTGCTAATGGACAGGTGGTATGCTGTTGAAGCTGACAGCAGTACCTGGTGGGGACTGGGTTCAGGGAGAACTAGGTTACTCGGCACAAGGGCTAGGTTTGGCTACTCTGCACAGGGCACCTAAGTAAATCCGAACACAGGAAGCAGTAACTGTAATGTCCAGAACCAGGAATGGGGTTCTACAGTGGCTTTATTCACATCCAAACTGAACAAACAAAGCATAGATGGACCTCACGGGCTACATTCCTGGTAATGCAGATTAGAGACAACAGAACACTTCTTCACATTTCTAGCCCTCAGGCTCTAAACCCACCAGGCACACAGCCCGGACTTGCACGCAGCTTTGGGTACACAGCCCGACTTGTACACTACTTGGGCTTTCCCCACTGGCCCAGCTCCCCCCGGCCACTTGATCCCATGATCCATTATGGGGAATGAACCAGTTTTCCAATTGGTGGCTCCCCAAACCACCTTAGAGCCTTGACTCTAGAGGAATTTTCCTTCCAATCCTACGTCTGGGTACTTCCCTCATCACTGGCCAAGTGCATGAGGCAAAGTAGAAATCCACAGAGCTAATCTGTAGAGGTGGACCTGGTCACTAAAGATGGGGGTCTCCACCTCCATTCCCACAATCCATACCGGCCATTTCTCTGGAAACTAAACAAATCTTTTCTGAAAGCTTGGCAATGTAGATTACTGGGTAGACGTATGTCACATCTCCTCTACATGTCTTGATTTCCCTATGTGCTGGACTTGAACATACTTTTACTTTTGGCTAAGCCTATTACTCTAGGCCTCCCACTACTTCAGTAGTCCAATCCCCACTATCACACAAGTCCCAGGGTGAAACATGGGCCCTTTAGAAAGAGCAAGCTCACCCTCCGGTTGCAGGTGCCCCACAGGCGAATCCACAGAAATCTTCTTGTTTCCCAAAACTCTTGGACCAAATAAGGCAGCTTCTCCACTAGCAGTAGCCAGGGATTGCCCCTGGAATATGCAGGCTAAACTTTTTCTGCCCCATCCCCTGAGGGATGGGGCACTGAGACCATTCAGCAGTCTCCACCACTTTAAAACTAGCTTATTGTGTCTCTCTTTAGGTGGAAACACACACCTTTTTCCTAAATATAGCCCTATGTCAGGGCTGAAGCTCAAGAGCCTAACACAAAGCTGCTGTGCTCCTCTCACAACAAGCTCCAAACTCCAACTGACTACAGACTACTGTTCAAACCTCCCAACATTCTACTCCAAGTCCCTGCTGCAGATTCCATTGTGGCTCATGCAGCTGCGACAGTTCTATGGTGATGTCATCTCTCAGCCTCAGCTGAGACTGAGAACAGAGTGAGACAGTGTGAAATCCATTTAACTGGAGTTTCACAAGCTGCCTTCCCTGCCAACCACTAGGTCTTACTGGGATTCTATTAACCCCAGGTAACAAGGGGTTACACTTGCCCTTGACCAGGAAAATGACTGTCCATGAGTCATTGTTTACCCGCTTTAGGCCATCCTACCCTATGTGCTACCTCCAAGTGAGGGGGTGATCAGGCTCCCTCCTACCATGTGCGAGCACAGGCAGGCAACACTAAGGGCCTAGAGGCCTTTAGCTGGCATATCAGCCTCTACACTACCCACTTACTATGGATGCCTAGTGGCTGTGGTAGAACTGTCCAGAGCATAGCCCTAATAGCTCAGCACTGCAGTCCCTACAGCCATTCAGGACTACAGCCTGTCTATCCCCCAGCCCTTTAGGGAAAATCTGTCTGCCTCTAACTATACCCCAAAAATAAAAACAACCCAGGGACCTCTCCGACCTTGGGCAACCTGCAACCACACACCAAAAACTAATACCACACCATTATATCACTTTACTGCCTCCTCCCTACCCCACAACCACACCTGTGGAAGGAAAGGGTTAATACAGTAACAACAACAACAACAACACCACAGTACTTTAAATTACTACACACTAAAGTACTAGTGAGGAACTCTGATGAGCCCCTCCTCCTCTTCTTGTCTTCTCTTCTATCTTTTCCAGGAACACCTGCAAGAAAAGAAAGACAACACACTCTAATCTGCATACACAGTCTACCTAAACCCTTACCATCAAACCACTGAAGAATCCTAAAAGATTTTTTTAGAAAAGGTAGAAAACAGTATATACATTAGAAAACAGTAGAAAACAACAACATTATTTACAATACACATTTTGGGGATGGAGTGCCCTAAAAGTCCCAACTAGTGACCACAGTGCCCAAGGCTAGTCCATTAAAGAGTCTCTCCTGGGCTGGAGCCCGTGAAGCACAGTTCTAACAGGCCAAAGACCAAGGGGAGAGTCTTTGAGGACAGTTCACATTTTGAGTCTGCTAGTGTAGGGTGTGTACTGCAATGTCATAAAGATAAAAAGTTCGGACTTACCAGCCCTTGAAGTACGTAAAATCTGAACCGACCTGCACCTCTGACGAAGACTCACCCTGGCAGCATTTCTTCCGATACAGCTGGGTGGACATCTTCCGGGAACCACAGGAGGGCACATCTGGGAACTGCTGGGTTGATGTCATCTCTGGAGATGGAACCTTAGAACAGGAACAAAAAGAAAACAGCTGGTCTGATGTCATCCGATTGCAGGCGATGAAACAGGATACAGCTGGGCTGGTGTCATCTCTGGATCTGAAGTCATCTGGTGGGCCATTTGATGGATTCTGGAAAGGCCAGTACACTGTAGAACTGATGAATGTGGGGCACCTGAGTCATGGATGTCCATATTGGTGAATCAATAAAGGCACTTCACAGTCTGGTGTTGCAGTATTGACTACCACTGCTCGGCTTTCCATTTAGTAGGCACGGGCACATTTGCTGGGTGGTCCTTGCATTGAGGCCAATAGTACTAGAGGTCAGGAGCTTGAATTATTACCCGCCTGGGTGCACATAATTCACACAGTGGAGATTTCATGTCGCTCTCCGCCCACTATTCGTACTCTGTCCATAAACAGTGTCCTGTCTCTCTTCCACTGGGTATATTTCTCATGAAACAGTCTGTTCTTTACATGCTTGTTTGCCCCAGGATGCACTCCTTTCATTGCTTTGGCCCAGATCCAGGATTTCCTGCTGTTCTCAATCTCCTCCCAGACTTTCCGAGCAAAGGTAGGAAAGGTCATCCCATAGATCTCATTCGTCTTCCTCTGAACCAGTCTCTCCTCTTTACTAGCTTTGGTCAACCTGAGACCGCTGGCCTGGCTTGGGAGCGGCCAGTCCTGGTTCTGCCAGCTATGCATCCTTAAAGAAATTAAAACGGATCCTGACTTCTTCTTCTTGCATAGTCAGGGCAGTGGCATCACCACTCTCTTCCATGCATTCTTCCAAGGCAAGAGCTTGAGGCTGTGTACCGTTCCTTTTCACTAGGCCACATAGGTTCCCCTCATCTTCCTCCTCACTAGGATCTGAGCCCAGGAGTGAGCAGTCATCCTCCTCCTGAGACTATCCACTCATCACTAAGCGCAGAGTCGGCACCTCCCATTCAAAGGCCTCCCGCATCTCATCTTCTCCTATGAGACTTGGGCTAGGCCCCCCAGGGGTCTCACTGATGCTTTATCTGAACTTTCCTTCTGGGATCCAGCATCCGAAACTTCAACTTCTAGTTCCGTCTCTAACTCTGCACCCTCTAGCTTTGTGCCACACTCCCCCGAGGGCCTTCTTCAACAGGCTCCGTCTGGTGCTATGTGCTGCCAACTGCAGATTCCTGAACCTTTGTTCATGTAGGGAGCCAAACAGACCTGAGGCACTTTATACAAGCCATATTTCTCCAGGCATCCAGCACAGTGAGGTATCATGAAGATGTCCCTTCCAGCTACATATTTGACACACATGCACTGGAAAACCAGGAATCGCCACATGAGGAGGCAGTTGTCCTCCATAGCACCACTTTTCAATGTCCCTCAGTTTATTTACTGCTGCCGTTACTGCAACCTGGGCATGATCCGGTAACGAGGTGGTCCTGAGGCCATAACTGCAGAAAAACAAACAAAAACTCACTGTAACTGAAAGTCCCACTTTACTGAACACCTTCTTTACTCTTTAAAATGGCTCCTCTGCTGCTGTGTTTACTTTACTACCCCACCCTGTAATGGCGGCAGCAGCACTCCTGTGCATCAACATTCAGAAATTGGGTCAAGCCACTGCACATCCGATTACACACACTACTGATACTTTTGCTCAAACTGCACAAACTTGCACTGTTCTTGTTCTAAACACATTTACATGATTTTCCACGGACTTTTCACTTGCTGGAAACATTTCTTTAACTCACAGTCCCTTAAAGCTTCAGGTTTTAAGCACAGGATTGCCTGTAAACTAATGCTTCACATTTGGCTACAACTCACAGTCTCTCTCTGGCTTTAAACTGACGCTGAACTCATTACTATGCACACAGTCAATGGCTTAACAGACTTGCCACTTGCTGGTAGGACTTGACACAGTCGTTACTTGCAAAGCAACTACACTGCTGCACACACATTTAGAGGGCTTTTGGCAGAAAATCACTGTTTGAGCAATTTCACTGTTGGTGCTTACTGTTATCAGTAGCTGTTAGCTGCGCACGGGAAAAACGGCCTGCAGCCAGTCTTGAGGCCTCAGAAAGAGAACGGGTGGGCAGTCCTGCCGATCGTCTCCTCGACCACCACACATGCAATTTAGACGATTGAATTGTGGGTTGAGCCTGATTTTAAACAAACAAGTCTATTTTAGAAGGTTTACAGCGCTTTTAATCTCCACTATGCTCCTCCACAAGCCAGTACATGCACTCCACTCACACTCCTCTCGATGCTGGGAAGTCACTGTAGAGCTGGCTGAGGGTGGGACTGATTGCAGCCTCACCAGTCACACAACGCCATGCAAATGAGCCTCTTCTTCCTCGCAAGTACTCTTCTCCTCACGAGCGATCGTCAAGCAGGCAAATTTAAACTGCAGAATGCATTTTGTTTTCTCAACTGACTCCATGGCGGGAGCCCATTTCAGCCATTTAACATAGCCATTTACACTGCAAGTTTCTCAGTTCACTAAAAGCATTTCCAACATCCAGGGCACAATTTTCCTGTTGCTACCCTAGTCTTCCATACTTTTCTTTACCACAGTTCTTTAAAAGCAGGCAAAAACGCTGTAAACAATTGATGCAGGAGAAGGGCACACTCTTTTATGTTTACTGCTCCTTGGTAAACAGTTGGTATTTTAAACAGCAGCATAAGATCCACAGCACACAGCAACACACTAGTTAACTTGCTTAGCTTTTGGGCTACCACTGCGGATAGCCAAAGCGCTAGCCCTTGCCCGAGCACCTTCCTCCCAAATTAAAATCCAAAGCGGTGCCTCCATTTTGTAACCCCTGGACCCCTGCCTCTTTGCTAATGGACAGGTGGCATGCTGTTGAAGCTGACAGCAGCACCTGGTGGGGACTGGGTTCGGGAGGATTAGGTTACTCAGCACAGGGGGCCTAGGTTTGGCTACTCTGCACAGGGGCACCCTAGTAAATCCAAACACAGGAAGCAATAACTGTATGTCCAAAACCAGGAATGGGATTCTACAGTGTGGCTTTTATTCACATCCAAACTGAACAAACAAAGCATAGACGGACCCCACAGGGCTACATTCCTGGTAATGCAGATTAGAGACAACAGAACACTTCTTCACATTTCCAGCCCCTCAGGCTCTAAACCCACCAGGCACACAGCCGGGCTTGCACGACTTTGGGTACACAGCCCGACTTGTACACTACTTGGGTTTTCCCCACTGGCCCAGCTCCCCACTCGGCCACTTGATCCATGGTCCATTATGGAATGAACCAGTTTTCCAATTGATGGCTCCCCAAACCACCTTAGAGCCTTGACTCCTAGAGAATTTTCCTTCCAATCCCATGTCTGGGTACTCCTTATCACTGGCCAAGTGCATGAGACAAAGTAGAAATCCACAGAGCTAATCCGTAGAGGTGGACCTGGTCACTAAAGATGGGGGTCTCCACCTCTAGCTCCCACAATCCATACCCGGCCACTTCTCTGGAAACTAAACAACTCTTTTCTGAAAGCTTGGCAATGTAGATTACTGGGTAGACGTATGCCACATCTCCTCTACATGTCTTGACTTCCCTATGTGCTGGACTTGAACATACTTTTACTTTTGGCTAAGCCTATTACTCTAGGCCTCCCACTACTTCAGTAGTCCAATCCCCACTATCACACACAAGTCCCAGGGTGAAACATGGGCCCTTTAGAAAGAGCAGAAACTCACCTCCGGTTGCAGGTGCCCCACAGGCGAATCACGAAATCTTCTTGTTTCCCAAAACTCTTGGACCAAATAAGGCAGCTTCTCCACTAGCAGTAGCCAGGGATTGCCCTGGAATATGCAGGCTAAACTTTCCTGTCCCATCCCTGAGGATGGGGCACTGGTTTACTGATTCAGCGGTCTCCACCACTTTAAAACTAGCTTATGTGTCTCTTTTAGGTGGAAACACACACCTTTTTCCTAAATGTACCCCTATGTCAGGGCTGAAGCTCCAAGAGCCTAACACAGAGCTGCTGTGCTCCTCTCACAACAAACTCCAAACTCCAATTGACTACAGACTACTGTTCAAACCTCCAAACATTCTACTCCAACTCCCTGCTGCAGATTCCATTGTGGCTCATGCAGCTCGACAGTTCTATGGTGATGTCATCCCTCAGTCTCAGCTGAGACTGAGAACAGAAGTAGACAGTGTGAAATCCATTTAACTGGAGTTTCACAAGCTGCCTTCCCTGCCTACCACTAGCTCTTACTGGGATTCTAGTAACCCCGGGTAACAAGGGGTTACATATAGTGAACCTCAAAGGAATCAGCAAAGTCCAAGAGGGTAGCATGTTTCAGAAAAAGAGATGTGTAAGAACAAGTGGGTGCAGTTTGAAGCTAGAGGGGATGGCTAAGGGACAATGTGCGAAGTCTTTTTCATGGAGAGGGTGGTGGCGCATGGAACAACCTTTCTGAGGAGGTGGTCATGGGGTCAAAACAGTGGGAATTCAAGAATGCATGGGACAGACATAAGGCAATTATAGTTGGGGTAGGAAGAAGTAGGCTGTTGGTTAACTAGGATCTGCAGCTTATCCAATAGGTAGGAAATGGGCAGACTAGGTGGGCCAAGCAGTCCTTATCTGGCATAAGAATCTATGTTTCTGTGTAACAATGGCGATTGGTCCTTGGCCTAGATAGTACAAACAGTTATATGAAACTATAACTCTGTAAGTAGTAATACCAAACTGACACCATCTTCTGATCTCCTGGAAGGCCATTTTGAATTTCCATTTTTTTTTTGAGGAGGTGCAAACAGTTCCTGACTTGCATGGGGATCGTGGGCATGTCCAGCTGTTAAACAGGAGATCACAGTGGGCCTCCACAATATGTACCAGGTTGCTGCAGTGTATGTGGCGATACATTACTCCTTCTTTATAGGCTTAAAATAGGTGCAGGGGTCTGGGTTGATAACTCCTATGGGGATTGTTACTCAAAGATGTTACCAATGACAAAACGTTGCATGGTGCCACCAACAAGGGAAAGATTAAATGAGGTTAGGTGATAAGTTAGTACAGCCCCACTGGAAACAATACCAACCCATTAGAGTTCTTACAGGCACAACTCACCCAATTCCACAATACAGTAACAGGTGAAAAAATATAAATCTTCACTCTACTAATAATAGATCACAACACAAGGATTGCAAGCAAATAAGAAAGAGTTTATTGTGCAGCAGGATCAAGGGTCTGGGAAAGAAGAAGTTATGACAATACAAATACGTGTATTTACGGCGGTGGTTACTAGTGCCCTGGTAGGTATGACTGTTCTTTTAATGTCCTTCTAGATACAGCCCAAACTTTATTGCAACCCAACCCCACCAACAAAGTGCTCTGCCTCACTGTACTGCTTGGAACTACCCATGCCCTACTGGTACCAATTTCAATACCCCTAGACCTAGAGAGCTCCCGGTGCTTCACTGGATACCCAGCTGTTGGAACTGTGCAAGCCCAAGGCAGTTTCACATGGTTTGCTAGTGTTGGTGCACTTAAAAATACACAGAACCATGACCCATAATCCTGGCTATATGGCCTAATCCATTGTCAAATAGCTGAGTTGTGGCCCTAATTAACTAATACGGTTGGGTGACAGGACCTCTCTGCCTGGAGTAAGTACTCATGGTTCCTAGACCTGGCAGACCTCCAGACACTGGCTGCTTCTGGTCTTGGTTCAGCTCATCAGTCATTTCTCTCAGCCGCACCTCATGCAGTCACACTGTTGGGCAGATCAGCACACTTCCGGCCTCCTCAGTGCAGACACATGGCACTCCATTGATGATTCCCTCAGCTCTCCTCTGCCTGTCACTCTATCTAGCAGCTCATGCATATCAGCTAGACTCTGACTCCGTCAGTATCCGAGAGTGTCTTGAAGATCCCAGGTATCTGCAGCTCATCTGGCAACACCTTTTGCTGCTGTTACCTTGGAGTGTTGATCAGCATAGTGGCTTTTGGCCCCATTGGCTGTGCCTCTAGTAAAACTGCTCAGGTCTGTCTCAAGGAGAAGTCTATACAGACACATGCTAAGGCTCATCTTCATGCAGCTTACCCTTACAGGAGCATGCCTTCAGCTGCAGACTTCAATCTCTTGTCAGCGTGTCAGGTGTCAGCGTGGCTCAGTTGGTAGCACATCCGCCTCTGGACCAGAAGGTCGTGGGTTCTCGTCCCACAATGGGATTGGACTTGCACCTAAAAATTGCTGGCATCTGAGTGCAGTATTGGGGTGCTGTACTGCTGGGGTGTGCCGTCCTTCGGATGAGACGTTAAACCGAGGTCCTTCTGCCCATCCTGGTGTTGTCCTGGTGGGTGTCCAGGTGGAAGTAAAGAACCCAGGGCACTCTTCAGAAAGAGTAGGGAACATTCCGGTGTCCTGGCCAACATTCCCTTCCCATAAACCGGTTCATGCAATTATCCAGGCTGTGTGTGGGTGATGATGTGCGATATGGCCGCCACCACACATTCAGTCACTTCACTACCAGTCTAGCATTGCTTGTAAAGCACTTTGGATGTATGAAAGCGCTATATAAATACAGATTCTTCTTCTTCTTCTCTTTATCTCTCTCCTGCCTCCCCTCTAGCAGTCTTCTCTTGGGTGTCATCAGCTGTAGAAGACCCAGGCAGGCCTCAAACTATGGTAAACTCGGGCAGCAGCTCTGCTTCAAACTGTCACTCTGACACAGACTGAAAAGTTCTTGAAAAGCTCTTGCTGTTCACTGGTAAATGCAGCCCCATATTGGTTAAGACTGTCTGTCAATCAACGGAGAGGGTTTGTCTAGCTGTTCCTTGATGCACCATTGGGTGCCTCACTCCCAGGTACATTAATGGAGTCCTTCTCAGTCCCAGGAACCCTCTGTGACTTCCTGGCAAACTTCTGTAGCTTGATTGGCTGGCTGCTATCCTCTAACCCTGTTGCCATGTCCTCTTAGTGTCAGAGGTTCCTAAAATGGCTACCTGCTGCCCTGCAGTTCTTTAGGTACTGACCCCAGATTCTCTATTTTCAAAAAGACTTCTGCCCTTAGACATTTACTGTGCCCCTCAGAGTGTTCTGTGTGGTTGCACTTTAGTTTGGATTTGGTTGGGGGAAACAATCAGGGGTGTCCAGTTTTGAGCGGAGTGCAATCCCTTCTTCATTAGTGGCAGGCAGACACCTTTGATGTGTGGTGGGAGTCTCAAAACTGTAGGGTGCAATTGGTGCTGAAGTTACAGGCTCTCATTTCTCTGCTTCAACCTGTGGTCCCGATGCTTGGGACCAGAGGGTAGCACATGGTGACATGAGGCGGCAGGCTCCAAAGAGTCTAAATGTAAGCTACCACATTCGAGGTCACTAGGCCATAATTCCTTCCCATAATTAAGACAGACAGTCATAACAAAATATGGAGATTTATGGATACAGACTTTAAATGTGTCAATTTTCATCCTTAAGTTGCTTATCACAGACAACAGTAATGGCACAGTACAGTGGTTAATTACCATGGAGTGATCGGGCATTTCTTTATGTAACCCCCAAAGGTGTGGCTTACCTGTGAAGCCCCAGTGGATCGAGGTGGGTCCATCTGTGACACCTGCATCCAGCAGCTGGAACTGGTTCTTGAGGCCAGGAGAAGAGTTGCTGTTGCCTGTTTGTTCTCTTGTTGTACGCCACCGATGAAAGGTGTGCCTGCACCTAAAGACAAATCGGTAGGACCACCGATGTCACCATGAACAATCCAGATTATGATTCTAATTGGATTAACTGTTTGTAAAGTTAAAAGTAGTGTCTAGCAGTAACATATTCTGTGTGCAACAGCAGCCAGGCCTTGAACTGAATATAAATAGATGGGCTTCGCCAACTCTTGACTCCTGCGATCAATGAACCAGAATGTTAGGAGTCCTGGAAAGAACAGGCACTTGAGAAGAACAGCAAAAGTGCTTGGCTCCCTTCTGTAGCCATTGAGGGAGTAAGAATGTGTGAATGACTTGTTTATCTGGACAGCCAGTTAGAATCTGAGAGAGAGGAGGCTGATCCAACCCTTCACTCAGCAAAGGAGGAGTTTAGAGCAGTGCGTTCTGAGTGGTTGGAGAGAACAGAAGTGCTGAGGAGGAAAGTTGAGGGCCTAGCCAGGCCTCAGAGCCAGAGATCCTGGTGTGAGTAAATCTGATTACTGAAAGTTTCATCTGAGCTGAGAAGAGGAAGCAGCACTGTGAGAGATTGAATCTGCTAAAGCCATCTGCAGACTGCTGACTTCAGGGGTGAGAACTAGCTATTTTGCCCTGTCTGGAATGTTTGAGTCAGGAAGTGGTCAGGAACTTGCCTCCAGGGTATTTTTGTACCCTTGATCTAGTGAGCACCCACTGAGGTGAGGCAGGATAGCTCCTTGGTCCTCGCCCTTCTGAACTTGTTACACTGACCTGTGCTGATCGAGTGAAGGAGTTGCATTGCAGAGATCAGACCTAGCCTGGGCCAGCAACCACTATCTGCCTGCTGCTGTGACATCGTCCACCCTGAAGCATCAGTGACTGCTTTCTTGGTGTACAACATGTTAGTACTTGCATGCCAGCCAGAAAAACTGCTTCTGTTGTTTGAAAATCCGCATTTGATTACAGTTTGTTTTGGAATCTCTGTTGGAGTACATTTTGTTTTGTTAATACAAAGTGCTGGCCAACAGTCAGTTGGAGTGGAGTTAAAGCAAGCTTGTGGACCTGTTAAGTGCACCAATGCAAGATTCAGGCATGGAGCACTGCAACATCAGGCTGCTGCAACAGTACTTCATTTATCTGGGTACCCCATCACTCGGACTGAACTGCAGTTGAGAGTGATTGCTTGGAAATTTTTTTAAAGCTATGGAACTCTACTACAGAGGGTAGTTGGAGGCCCTACAGAATGGTTAGCCTGGTTGCAGTCTTGTGTGGGTGTTGGGAGGCCTAGTGCACTATCTCACTGGAGACCTCTAGATATCCAAGAGTGCATAGCTTGAGGTGACACACTTGAAATTTAACAGGAACAATTGTATTGTTACTGTCCAAAATCATTGTTTAAACCATTTGATATAACCCTTATTTCCTTCACAGGACCAGAGCTGCTAAATAATAAAGTCCTGTGGCTAGTGTCTCAAACTTGGTGTGTGAGCATATTATTAGCAGTCTACTCTAAATGATACAAAGGTGTATGAAACTGCAATTGAAGTGTGGGTATTGATATTAGTGTTTTCCTGGGTGGTGTCCGAAAGTTGTTGAGGAGTAGGTAGGTATTGCATTCCAGGGGCAGTATTCTATTGGTCAGCAGGCCCACTAGTTTCTTCTCTGGGTGGTGGCACTGTGCTATTCCCCTTTCAAACCAAACCCCATGTGAGAGTTTAATGCCCAGACGCCCCAACCTTGATTGGGCCTCACGAATGCAATGCTTGGGTAGTAACTGAAGAAAGTAACACCTGTATCATCTGCACAGCATCCAGTTACAGTTATTTTGTCTACATTTTTCAGCCTCTTAAATGCAGAAACATAGAAACACAGAAAAGTTGACGGCAGAAGGAGACCAAGGGTCCATCAGTCTCCCAATAGGTACCCTCACCCTGTAACCCCTCTAGTATTTCAGGCCTAGCTCCTATTTAATTTGTACTGTTTATCCCACCTGCTTGAAAGCTTTGACCATTTTGGCCTCCACCAGCACTGCTGGCAGCCTATTCCATGGCTCAATCACTCTCTCTCTCTCCGTAAAGTAGTATTTTCTGAACTCATGCTTAAAATTACTTCCCTTTAGCTTCAGTCATTCCCCTCATAGTGGTACTACTCACTGTGGTGAAGAGTTCTGTGTAATTACCTTATTAATACCCTTCAGGTACTTAAATGTCTTGATCATGCCCCCAAATCTTCTAGTCTCCAGCGAGAACATGTTTAGCTCTTCTAATCTTTTTTCGTAAATGATCCTGTTTATCCCAGAGATCATCTTTGTAGCTTTCTTTGTACGCTTCAAGTCTATCAATGTCTTTTTGGGTGGGGTCTCCAGAACTGGACACAATACTCCAGATGAGGCTTCATGAGGATCTATACAGAAGCAGGATGACCTCTCTATTTCTGCTGTCGAAGCTTCTGCTGATGCAGCCCAGCATCCTGTTAGCTTTATTGTACGCTGAGTTGCATTGGCTAGTCATCTTCAGGTTGTCCATGACCAGCACCCTAAGTCTCTTTCCACTGCTGAGGCATGGAGTTTAGTGCCATTTAACCAGTAGTTCATTTAAGGGTTCTTTCTACCCACATGTATCAACCTGCACTTCTTGGCATTAAGCGTCAGCGCCATTCTTTGGACCACTTCTGAAGTCTTGCCAGGTCCCTCTTTAGGTTTTTATGCCCACTTCATTTTCTACATGTCCTCCCAACTTTGTGTCATCTGCAAAGAGCACAATTTTACCATTAATACCTACCGAGATGTCACTAATGAAAATATTGAACAGCAAAGAGCCCAACACAAATCCCTGTGGCACCCACTGGTCACCTCCCATATTCCAACCCAATCCCATTTATGACCGCTTCTGCTTCCTCCCACTTAGCCATGATGCCACCCACCTGATGTACATAAGCACTGACAGGACTGTCTGGAAAACAAGGTTGTATAACCTTAGTGACATGATTTATACCTGTATAAAAATAAAGATTCATTCTATCTATCTATCTATCTATCTATCTATCTATCTATCTATCTATCTGTCTGTCTATGTATCTATATGTCTACCTAGGAGGCAGTATAGCATTATGGGTTAAGGCTCTGAGCTGCAGATCTGGAGACCTGGGTTTGAATCCACAGCCACCTAGGTGCATACTGTGTGATCTGAGCAAGTCACTTAACTTCCTTGTGCTCCCAGGTTGCATATGGAAACAAGCTTCAATTTACTGTGCTACTCCTGGTTAAACAATGTTCCCTTTCCTTATCTATGTATTTGTATGTATGTATGTATCTATCTACAACCCCCAGGTGGCTATCCAAGGGCTACTACCCCTGCCTGCTTGACTACTGACAGGTTCGGGGCCTAGGTTCTATGTCGGTGCCTCCACCCAGAGGTCAGAGTTTGTAGTGGTTAGACTAGCTTGATCACAGCCCTCTGGGACACCGTGACCCTTTGGTTCCCTCTAGTGGCTCACACAGTACACAGGAGTTACAGCCCCAATACCCCACGTACACACTGTTCACTCATAAGCACCACTTACCTCGAGACTGATTCTGCAGCATGTCTCTGAGGACCCCTGTAAAATAAGGTTAAACAACATACACAGCGAAATGCAATACTGTTTCCATAAGTACCAACACCACAGACAGTATATAGTATAACAACAACAAATCTGATTTATTTAGGGGACAGTAACACGGGAGGGGAAATCAGGTTAATTGGTAGCATTAAATCACAGTACTGTGCACACATACAGGGTCTGAAAAGTCACACACTGGGTACCCAGGCTGGGGAGGGCTAGCCAGGTCCATTGCCTGGGGTTGGCTGGCAGGTGCAGAAGGATAGGGCCCTGTAGAAGAAAAAATATGCACAACACCAATTGTAATCCAGAGCCGGATGGCTCAGTCCGTGAAGCAGTGAAACAACAAGAATTAGATGACACACTTGTGATTGAAAACAGGCTGCAGGAATACTCCTGATTTGTACTCACAATACCCAAGCTGAGAACCGGATGGTGGATGTTCTCTGGATTGTCAGAAACAACAGGGCATGGAGACAAGGTTCTTGTGACTGGACCCACAGCAGTTTATAGCAAACGGTTTAGTCCAAGACAAGCTGGGTTTGCTTCCAGCTTCAACACACAGCACACAGCACAGGGGATTGGAAATGCTGACTCCCCACAAGCACTACGCATATTCATATGTAAAAGGAAAGTACTATACCAGGCAGGCTGCTCCTCGATCCCGATTGCACTTACTGCAAAATACCCGGGAGCACACACAGCAGTCTAGTTCCTGACAGACTGAATGCGATTCAGCAATGTCTCCAGTCTTTTACAGGATGAGCCTGGTTTCTACTCTTCAGACTTCCTTCCTTCTTTCTCCTCACAAGTCGATTCAGTCCGAACTGGCACTTGCAATGGCTGCAGGCCAAACCTCAGGGCCTCACACGCTTCCGCGTGAAACTATACACTGCAGAAGCACAGAGCTCCTTCTCTCTTCACTGTCACAACTGATCTGATCTTTCCAGTCACAGAGCAGGGCATTTCTTTTAGCTCACACCATTCTGTTGGCTGGTTCAGCTGTCACTCACAATAAGACTCCTCTGTTGGTGAAAAAAGGCACCAAGGTTAAAACTACATTTCCAGAGTCACTGCCCATATAATCCCTTGTGGCTGGCTCAAAATTGAAAGTCCAAGTTCCAATTCGTCCACAGGCTCCATTTTAGTCTCCCTATCATCCTGATAGGTCCAAGTCAGCTATTCAGGACCAAAATGAAAGAGCTACACTGAAACAGTTTGTACTGAAATGAAGACAGGTTAGATAAACTACATTTTCTCAGTCACTCTAAATCATTAGTTTTCATACTTTGTGATAGTGAGCCTCCCCAAGCCATGAAAAAGATTTGGAGCCTCCCTCAAATTTGGAAAATATCTTGGCCCTTCCACAGAAAAAATAAATCCTACTTTGCACAGTACACGAAGAATGAAGTGAAACTAATGAAGTTGACTGAGTATATTGTCTTTTATTAGACTTATTGACTCTCAACCCCTGACCGGCAACCCAGATTATACTTGTCACTCCACTTTTCTGACTCTCGGCCCTTGTTACTCTGTTTCCTCTCTATCTGGAACAACTAACCTAGCCACTTTATCTCTCCCCTCATACCCTGCAGTTAGGTAACTTTCTGTACCCTTACCTCAGGTCACACCTGAAAACATGCATTGAATCACTGTGCCTTTCCCAGTCACTAATTTACGTATAAATACCTACTATAGAAATGAACCTTGACTCAGTGTGCCTTTCCAAGTCACTAATTTGCATATAAATACCTATTGTAGAAACAAACCTTGACTCTGGATGCCTCCTCCAGGCATTAATTTACATATAAATACATACCTATAAACACGCTTTGGCTCAATGGGGACTTCCTGGTCACACATTTGTGCATAAGTAAAGAATCTCACCTGCAATTATCCATATTTATTTGTTCTTTCCTTTCACAAAACAGCCAAAACTTAAAATTTAAATACTGTACAATCTCAGACTTGACTGGGCCTCCCCTGGAACAAGGTGGGGCCTCCCTGGAGGCTGGCCTCACCATTTGAGAACCACTGCTCTAAATGATTTCTGACAAACAGTTATATCTTTTAAGGCTCCCTCTGCACATGTAGTGACAGCAGAGACGGAGCAAATTGACAGCAGCTCAGGCAGGATTTGAGCATTAAATACACAGTCCCCCATACAAACTAATTAAGTCTGCAAGCGACAGCTCTAAAGAGACAGTACGTGGAGGCTCAAATAGCACTCACTTGGAACCACATTTAAATAGCTCAGGACGCCGAACACCGCCCAGACTTGGAGCATTCAGGCAAGCTCCTGGAAGACTTTTGGGAACCCCCATTTGCAGGGGTTACATATCTATCAATGCATCTATCTAGGTATCTATCTATCTATCTATTCATCTATCTATCTATCTATCTATCTGTCTGTCTAGCTAACTATGTATCTATGTATCAATTATGTATGTATCTATCGATCTATCTAGCTAGCTACCTATCTATCTATCTATCTATCTATCTATCTATATATCTGTATATGTATGTATGCATGTATCAATCAATCAGATCTTTATTTATCCAGGTGAACATCGTTAACAAGCTCATTTGCAAGATGGACCTGGTTATTCCGGATCAAAATACATTACAAATAATTATTTACAGACATTGTTACAATATCATCATCATAACAACAAATAAACACAAAGAAGGTGCATAATACAGTATCAGCTACAATACAGAGGTAAGCATACAACAGCACAGAGGATAACTGTGGCATATATGTGAAATTTGGTAAGCCTAGATGGCTTTGGGGAAAATAACAATGGTTTAGTCAGATAATAGATTGGTGAATAATGTAGCCAGTACAATACTTAGTCCTGGCCAGGGATGTACAAGCTAGGTTAAGGGATGTATGGAGTTCCAGAAAAGCTGAAGCTGAGGAACAGGGAGGGGAGGTGGGGGGTGAGGGGTGGGAAGATATAGGGAAGAAACAAGGTAGGGAGAATGTATGTATATATGTATGTATGTATGCTTGTCTATCTATCTATCTATCTATCTGTAACCCCCATGGGCCACTTATTTAACCAATAGGCACACCTCTCACAGTCGAGGAAAAGAGAAGGATGGGGGTTACAAAGTACCACCATAGACAAGGTGGATATGCAGATGGAGTAGACATTATAGAAACAAACCAAGTGTGGCTACTAGGCACACACCTGGTAGGACCAATGCATGGCCAAACCCAGGTCCTTGGGAGAAAACATTTGCTCAGGGCTATGCCAGGTTTGCACTTCTGGACAGGGGTACCCAAATAACTTCACATGGAAGCAATAACATAATGTCCATACCAGGTTGGGATTCTAGAGTGTGCTTTATTCCGTAACAAAGTAGGAACACACAAAGCAAGATGGACCCCAAGGGTTTACACATGGTAAAATGCAGACATCTATAGTACAGAACTCCAAATTTCCCATATAGCATAGGATGACTATAGAAATTGTGGAACTGGCCACAGAGAAACACACAAATTCCCACGACTAGGCACACATGGCCAGCATTTGAGCACTTCCCAAATAGCCACTTTTCAGAGTTACACTTCACAAATACGGAAAACTGTAGAAACTTGATGCTGTCTAGACATGTTTATCACATTTAACATCAGAGGCACCACAAGGGTGAAAAATTAAAGTCCTGAACAAAGGGCATAGTCACTACTGACATCCACTATTGTCAGAGATCTTTAAAACACAAAGTTCTTGAGGGAATCTTCACAGAATTGGGTGAATTGTCCCTTTAGCAGAGAGTCACCCACAGAAAAAGGCAGGTACAAACTCCTGGGTAGCTCTTACACAGAAAATCTACTCAGATGACACACAGGCAGTTTCACCAAAGTTCTGGGTTGGACCAGGAATTGACCCAAACCTATAGCAGTCCCTTCATCCCATGTGGATAAAGACACAGGAATTCCTGGACACAGTGCCCACCACTTCACTAGTCAGGAACAGGCAGTTCTCCCTAGAGTGAGAAAAACAGATACTGCACACTGCCTCACTCTCTGAGCCTGGAACAAGACTGACTATAGAATTCTAAATCCTCACTCACAACAACTGTGGCTTATGCTTTACGAGAGTTCTAAGGTGACATCACCCTCCAGCTCCCCGCTGAGACCAGCAGCAGAGAGGACAGAGTGAAATCCATTTACTGGCAAATCACTAGCTGCCTTCCCTGCCTACCACTAACTCTAATAGGATTCTAGTAACCCCCAGGAACAGAGTTACACTTGCCCATAGCCAGGTAAATGACTGTCCGCAGTCATTGCTTTAGCACCAGGCCATCCTACCCCATGTGTTGCCTACAGGAGGTAGCGCCACCTTCTCTCCCCACCATGTGCCACGACAGGCAACAAAACACTCAGGGCCCAGAGGCCATTGGCTGATGCGTCCAGCCCCCTACTCTATGATCTTACTATGGAGAATCAGTGGCTCAGGAGAACTGCCAAAGCATGTCTTAATAGACCAAGTTGTAGCCCTATGGCCAGCCACAGGAATCACAGCTCTGTCTATCCCCTAGCCCTCTAGGGAAAATCTATCTATCCAGATTACCACTGAGGAACCTACCCTCACAACTCATGTACCTACAACCAAAACCATTAATTTAGAAATAACACTATACCATGCATTAAGATTCTACATCCCCACACATAACACCTATGGAAGAACAACAATGGTTAACACATGTTAACAACTGCACAATATCCTAGACACTCTAAAACACAGAGGAACTCCGATGAGTTCCCCAAATCTCTTCTTCAGTTCTTTCTTCCCTCTTCATCATGATGACCTGAAAGAGAAAAGGAAGGAACTAGAAGGGGACAGAAGAACTAGAAGGGACAGGATCAGTTGTGTTCCAGTACAGTAGCTGCTTCTTGTTGTTTTCTAGGGTTTCTTGTGGATTTACTTGAGTAGAAGGTTATTTATTTTCTTTCTTACTTCTAAAGGGATAGCAGGTATTTGTTTTTGGGGCTGTTGGAAGTTTGAAAAATGGTTTAGTAGTGGCTGTAAGTGGGCTCATTTGTTGGATATTTCACTGTGTAACAGGTTGCACATTGGTGGAGGCCTATTTCTTCTGATTTAAAACCTATTTGGTGGGATTTGCTTGGAGCTGGTTATTTGAATTGGAGACCTATATCTGTTAATTTCAAGCCTATTTTGATGTGTTGTTAGTGAAGCTGATTGAATTGGAGACCTGTTTCTTTGGCAGCAAACATATTTTGGGGCTTTGAGTTGAATTTTGATTCCTTTTGCTGACTTCATTAGCTGCAAAGGTTAGTGCATAGTGGGGAAGGGTGTTAATGGTCTGGCTAGGTCTCACTCAGCTAATTGACTGGAGGCAGAGCTGAATCGGTTTGTGGTGTTAGTTGCTTTAGCTTCTCAGAAGAAACTAGAAGGGACAGGACAGTTGTGTTCAGTACAGTAGCTGCTTATTGTTGTTTTACAGGGTTTCTTGTGGATTTTACTTGGTAGAAGTTTATTTCTTTTCTTTCTTACTTCTAAGGCTAGCAGGGTATTGTTTTGGGGGCTGTTGGAAGTTTGAAAACTGATTTGGTGGCTGTAAGTGGGCTCATTTTGTTGGATGTTTCACTGTGTAACAAGCTGCTGGTGGAGGCCTATTTCTTCTGATTTAGAACCTATTTGGTGGGATTTGCTTGGGGCTGGTTCTTTGGCTGCAGGGCTTAGAGGGGCAGACACAGGGCTGATACACTCTCTCTCTCGAGTCGGTGTGGCCCAAATCCCACCCTCCACCACCCTCCTCTCCAGAGCTCTGCTTATATGAGGAACACCTGCCCTGCAATTGGAGGAAAAGGCTGCAGGAGCAGCTCATGTAGTTCTAGCCACTGGGGTTGGATTTAAAGGCTGGGAGAGAGGAGCTTAGGGGTTTTTCTTCCTTATAAGTTTACGTGTTGTACTGCACCTAGTAACAGGGTTACCGGTTTATTATGGGACTGTATCTATGATTAGTGGGTGACCTGATTAGCAGTAGGGGTGTATCTTGGACTAGTGGGAACCTGGTAGCTCACCCAAGGAAACCTACTTGGAGGGATGGGACCACACGTCATTAGGACGGCATCTTTGGGAGGGTGGTGGGGTGCACAGGGTGTGGGGCAGCCATGATACTGGACTGGGCTTGGAAGTTCGGTGGTTGCCCGGTGTGCTACCAACTGGCACAGCTTAGGGAGGAGGTTGTGGGGATTAGAGACAGCTGGGGAAGGGGGAGATATGGTTGGGGAAGAGGGCAGGGATCTCCACGGGTTGCACCAAGCACTAGGGGTGGGGGTATAGGGAAAGAAGTGCAGGAGAATACTCTGGGGTCACATAGGGACCCTGGCAGAGGGAGCCCAAAAGGAGACACTACCAAGGAAGCAGGCAGGTAAATGGGACCTCACAAAGGGGCCAGAGGGACAACATTCTTAGGGATGTAGGCAGATGGCCGAGGCTGGACAGAAGGAAGCAAGGCGGGATGTGGATCGGACTTATGCTCAGTAACCGCCAATTCTCTTCTTCTGCTTGAGGATGAGGGGGTGATGTAGCCAAGACAGGGGTGGTTAGAGATGGAAAGGAGTGGGGGCGGAGGCGGGGGCTGGATAGCAGGAGGAACAGGGGGAACCTGAATGCAGGAAAATGGGGTGAGCAGTGAATCAGAGCAGGAGGGCAGGGGAAGAGGGAGGAAAGTGCAAGGAGAAGGACCAGTTGGGAGGAAAGGGCAAGTAGAAGGCTCAGAAGTACAAGGAGGATACAGCAAAGGGGCAGAGGGTTTAGGCCAGGGGGCACGACAAGCAAGGAGGGACTAAGCGAGACAGGAAAGGAAGGAGGAACAGCCAGGCTAGTTTAGCGGATGGGGAGAAGGACCAGTCGCGAGCAGTGAGGGGGAGTTAGTGGAGGTACAGATGGATACTGGAAGAGGAGAGGCAAGATCGGAGGAGAGGGGTGGCCAGGGTAAATAAGGTGGTGAGTATGGCACCCAGATCGGAGGAGGAACAAGGAGCCGGCTGGGTGGAGGGGCTGGTAGAAAGGATGAGGGACATGGAAGGAGGAAATGGAGGAAAAGGAGCAGTCAGAGTGCTCCTGTTGGGGATTCTATGATCAGGGGTATCAAATGGGATAGAGAGAAGGAGAAGCCTGGCCAGTTAGAACAAAATGCTTCCCTGGACTAATGATGCACAGGGTCAAGCATGAGATATATCAGCTGGCAAAGGATTGTGGGGTTCCCTGACATACTGGTCCACCTGGGTACAAATGACATTGAGGGAAATAGCCAGCTAGAGATACAGGCAAGGTTCAGGAGCTTGCCAGGTCTGTCATGACATAGGATGCACAATTTCCTTCTCAGAAATCTCCAGTGCCAGGGCTAGTGGGGAACACAAAGGAAGATTAGGGAGATAAACCAGTGGCTCAGGGAGTGGCGTGAGGCCAGAGGGTATGGGTTGATGGGATTGGGGGAGACCTGGGAGGATAAGGAGCTGTATGCTAGAGACAGGCTCCATCTCAATTTTGAGGGAGGGAATCCTAAGTTGAAAATAGAAGGTTCATTGGTGAAAAGTGGGGTTTAAACCTGAAGGGAGGATGGGAGAAAAGGCTGTCGAGGGGGTCTGATAAAGGAGGACTCTGTCTCCACTCTCTGGGAGCTGGAGGAATGAAGGAAAAGGGCGACTGGTAAGTGCAGACCAGGAAATGGAATCCCCATGGGAATACTGAGCAGGGAAATGAAGTATAGGGAAAGGTGGAAGGTAGTCCTGCAAATGCCAGGAGCAGGTAATAAAATGCCTGTGCTCAGGCGATGCTAACTGAAGGAGCTGGATATGGCAGTGGTCACTGAGACCTGGGCCACCAGAGACTACGACTGGGACCTGAACCTGAGGGTTACACTATGTTCAGGAAGGACAAGGGGAGGAAGGGAGGAGGGGTAGCAATGATAGTCAAAACTGCATTGGCATAGGGGAGTAGAGGAGGTGGAGGGAACCGTGGAGGCGGTTGCGTCACCCTTGATAACAAGGGGGCAAGAGATTAAAATGGTAGTGTATGACCCCCGCACTGGCGGAGGAGCTGGAGGAGAGTCTGGTGGCAGATGTTGGGAGACACTGCAGATTGGGCAGGTGAAGGGTGGTGGTGTTGGGGACTTAAACATGCCAGGAACAGACTGGGAGACTATGACATCCTCGATGGCCAGGAACAGAGGCTTGTTGGATGTCTTTCAAGACGCGTTCCTAACTCAGCAGGTGGGGACTGACCAGAGAGGCACGGTACTGGATGTGGTCCTGGAAGACAGTGACCAGATTGGGGGCCTGAGGTAAGGACCCATTGGCAGGGAGTGACCATGCCATGGTCTGGTTCTGCCTGGACCAAGGAGGTGAAAGGCTGCACAAAGATGGAGGTGACTGACTTCAGGGGCGGATTTTGAAATGGGAAGGATCCTTAATGAGCATTTGGATGTGATTGGGTCAGACATGGACGCTGATAGTAGGTGGGAAATCATCAGGAAGGGGTGCAGGATGCTACCAGCACCTGTGCAAGAGTAAGACAAAATGTGGTAGGGCCTGAAAACCCTGCTGGTGGACGAGGAGGCCCAGGAGGTGGTCTGGGAAAGAAGGCAGCCTATAGGCAGTTCAAGTGCTCAAGGAGTGAAAGGATCAAGGGAGTACGAGCTGATGGCTAGAAGGGCTACTAGGGTGGTGAGGGCGACTAAGGCAAGGAAAATTAGGAGCAGGAACAAGGGTTCTTTAGATACATTGGGGAAAACGAAGGATGAAGGGCAGATTAGCAGGATTAAAACAGGAGAGATGGTCACAAGACCCGGGGAGCAGGCAGAGGTACTAAATGAGTACTCACCCCAGTTTCACCAAGGAAAATGGGGTGCTGCATCATACATGAGAAGACAGTGATACTGAGGGAGGGGACCCTTACTGATCGCGGGTCTGGGGAGAGGGGGGCATCACTGGCAGGAGAGGAAGGCTAATCAGGTAGAAGAGGTAGCAAGTGGAAATCACAGCAGAGAGTGAGGAAGCCCTCCATCCCTTAAGACAGAGAAAGCACCAGGGCGGATAAATTACATCCCAGAGTACTGCAGGAATTTGCAGATGTCCTGGTGAAACCCTGAGAGCTTTTCTTCCATCTCTCTGAGGACAGGGGGTGCCCCAGGACTGGAAGGTGGCGCATATAGTGCCTACCCACAAGGGGGGATCAAGGGAGGTGGCAGACTACTGGGCCTGTCAGCCTGACATCGGGTGGTGGGCAAGGTGATGGAGGCATTGTCAGGAGAGGCTGGGGGGGACCTGGAAAAGTCAGGGTGCCTGGACAATAGACAGCATGGATTCGCCCGGGAAATCATGTCAGACAAACCTTGTGAGTTCTATGACTGGAGTAACGAGTGCCTTGGACCTGGGTAGACCAGTGGGCGCTCTCTTTCTAGACTTCAGCAAGGCATTTGGCTCTGTTCCTCCAGGAGGCTTGTTGGATAAGCTGGGAGAAATGGGGTGGGGAACCAGATGATCAGATGGATAGGCAATAGGCTGCAGGACCGGACCCAGAGGTCATAGTTGGTGGGATAGTCTCATCCCCAAGGAGAGTCATTAGTGGGGTCCCACAGGGATGGTCCTGGGCCCCTCCTGTTCAATGTCTAGGTCTCTGACATAGGACAGGTATCAGGAGTGAGATGAGTCTCTTTGGATGACTCAAAACTGGGGCGGTGGTGGATGGGGAAGAGGGAGGGTAGCCCAACAGGGGACCTGGAGGCTCTGGTAGGATGGTCTAGAAAATGGAAGCTGAGGTTCAGTGCAGGGAAATGAGGCACTGCACCTGGAGGCCGGAAACCCGGGCCAAGTGTACACCCTGGGAGGGGGGGAATGCTACAAGTCCTCGATGGCTGAGAGGGACCTGGGGTGGTGGTGGATGTCAAGATGAACAACTTGGAGACTTGTAGGAGGGCAGCAGCCAAGGCCAACAGGATACTGGGATGCATCGCTAGGGATCATATCCAGAAGGAGGAGCGACACTCCCTCTGTATAACTGCTTGGTGAGGCAGCACTCGAGGTACTGCGTGCAGTTTTGGAGGCCACACTTAAAGAGGGACATTAAACTCCTGGAGAGGGTCCAGAGGAGGGCAACCAAAATGATTTGGGGCTTGGGGACAGGACCTGTAAGGAGAGGCTCAAGAGCTAAATATGTACACATTGGAAGAGAGAAGGGACCGGGGGACATGATAGAGGTCTTCAGGTACATGAAGGGGTAAATAGGGAGGAGCAGTCAGGGAGCTTGAAGGAAGGAGGAGGGGCCACTAGAGGGCATGGTGGAAGCTGGAGGGGAAGATTCAGGGAGAAAGGAGGAGGTGCTACTTTACTGAGAGTGTGGTGGAGCCATGGAATCGCTGCCCAGGGGGCTGGTGGAGGCAGAGACGGTGGAGGGGTTCAAGAGGAACAGGTACAGGGAAGGGTTCTGGAAGCAAAATCCAATGCAGCGAGAATATTCGGACTGGGAAGGGAGAAGCCAAAGAAGGCGAGGGCAGCAAGGTCAGCTCCCAGGGTGGGGCTGACCAATCGAGCAGACGTGAAAGATGGTTGGCCTATTCTGCTGGCATTTTAGTATGTTAGAAAGACAAGCAAAACACCCCAAATCTGCATACCACAGTATTATAACCCTTCCATTGAAACACTAAAGAACCCCAAAATATTGTATAGAAAAGTAGAAAAGTAGAAAAACACTGACATTATACACAATACACTTTTGGGGGTGGAATGCTCTAAATGTCCCATACTAGTGACAGAATGTTGGTGCCCGAAGGCAAGGTCCATAAAAGAGTCTCTCCTGGGCCAGAGCCTGAACACAGTCCTTGAACAGGTCAGGGCATGAAGAGCACTGTAGTCCAAAAGAGAGCGTCTTTGTGGACAGTTCAAACAGTTTGGAAGTCTGCCAGGTGTAGGATGTGTATTGCAAAGTCAGTTAAAATGTAAAAAGATGGGTCTTACCAGTTTCTTGAAGAATGAAGAACAGAATCACCTACTTCTCCAGCCAAAGACTCTCCTCCTCTGGCAGCATCATTCGGATACAGCTGAGTTGATGTCCTCTGGAAAACAGGTGATGAAACAGGAAAATAGCTGGGCTGATGTAATCTTGGAAATCGAACCAAGGAACAGGAAGGATACCAGGCAATGAATTAGGAAGACAGCTGGGTTGAGGTCATCTGAAAGACCAGGTGATGAAACTAGGAAGACACACTGCTGGGTTGATGAATCTTGGATGCACCTTGGATCCTGGAACACCAATCGGGCTGCATCTTCTTCCTTGATACTGCTACTGTTGGATGACAGACACTTCGCTGCCACTGCTTTGCTTCCCTCGGGTTAGGCATGGGCATATTCACAGGTAGTAAGCACCATTAAGGGTAGTACCACTCTGGATGAGGTGCAAGAACTATGACCCCATCTGGGTGTTCATAGTTGATGTTGTGGAATGTCTCATTCCTGCTTTGACCACAATTAGCACATGTCCATAAACAATGTTCTGCCCAATTTCCAGAATTTCAGTGTATCACTGATGACTCTGTCTCTGACACATGGTGCTGCACCTGGATGCAGATTTTTGTTTGCTTCTTCCAATAACAAGGATTGCAGGTTCTGCTCAATTTCCTCCAGTCATTATGAGGAAAGGTAGAAAAGGACCTCCCATATATGGCGTCGGCCCTCCTATGAACCAGTCTCTCCTCTTACTACTTTTCACAAGTACACGGCCCATGGCATCGCTTGGGGAGGCCAGTCCTGGTTCATCCAATGCCGCAAACATAGAGAATGGAAAATCTATGTCCGACCATTTCGGTGGGGGTAGTGCAGTCAGCACCATCTTTCTCTCTGGCTCCTCCAAGGCAAGAGCTTGAGGCCACTCACTGGGACCCTCAACATGAAGATACATATCCTCATCCTCTTCTTCCTCACTTAGGATCTGGGCCCAGGAGTGAGCAGTCGTCTTCACTCCTGAGACAGCCCACTTTTCACTGGGCGCGGAGGTAGACACCTCCCAGTCCAAAGTTTCTTGAACTTTATCCTCCCCTACTAGGCTAGGATTGGAACCCTCTATCCATGGGACCATGAACCCTTCCACAGCACTGTCCATAAGAGACACAGGTGAGGAAACATCACGAGATGTCTGCCCTTGCAGTAAATCCATATTTTTTTCCTTTGTGCCACACTCTACTGGGCCTCCCCAACAGGTTCAACCTGGTGCTGTGTGCTGCTGCTTGCAGGTTTCCTAATTTGTACAGGTGGGAGCCAAATGAATTTGTGGTGCCTTGGACAGACCATACTTCACTAGGCAACCTGAACAGTGAGGTATTAAAAACACGTCCCTTCCAGCCTTGAGGCACATTATGAATATCCTCACAGGATAGTTGGCATCGCAACATGGGGAGGCAATCTTTACCGTAGAAAACTTGCTCTATTTCCATTAGTTTGGCTACCTCCTCTGCTATCATAGCTTGGGTATGATCTAGGAAGCGGATTTTCTCAAGCCATGTCTGCAAATAAACACATAAAGTCTGTTGTTACTACTGGTTCCAATACTCTAAACAGTCTCTTAAAATGTCCCCTGCTGCTGTGTTTACATTTACTGCCGCACCTTGTAATAACAGCGCAGCACTCTTCTTGCATCAGATCTGTTTCTGACTCAATAAACTGTGCATCTGACCTCTTCTACTGATGACTTGCTCTGACTGTTATCGATTGCACTGTTTACATCTCTCAGCACATTCATATGATTTTTTGCAGGACTTCACGATTAGCACACAAATCAACTATTTACACATGCTTAAAGTCACTAAAAGCCACAGTATTTCTTTACAGGCTTGCCTGTTTGTTGCAGCTTAATACAACTCACAGTCTCTCACTTGCTTAGAACATTTTAATGTTGTTGAATCCATTATAAATGCTCACAGTCTATGCTCAGAATTTTTGTTTGTTGTGTTTCAGGTTCCAACTCACAGTCCTTCCGTAAGTAAAACAATCCACTGCTCACGCACAGATCCAGCTGGATTTTTAAAAATCACACACAGTTTGAGGCACAAATATTTCTGCATGGTACTTACTTAATCAGTAGCTGGCTTTCTGGTGGAAATTTTTCAGCCTGGTGTCGATCCTGAAGGCCTCTGGGTGAAACGGCTGGCGATCCTGCCGATTGTTACTACGAATGCCACTCTTCTTCTTCCCAGTTGGTCGGATAACGGTTGAGTCTGAATTGTGACAGCAAAAGTCTGTATTTCACAGAATAGAATGTTCACAAGCCCCTCGATGGTTTCTCTTGGTCTAACCAGCTCATCACGCCACCGCTCTCTTCTTCTTGAACAGGGCTGCACTCTAAAGCTGCTTAGAGGGTGGGACTGATTGCAGTCGCACCAATCCCTCGACGCCATGCAAATGAGCTCTCTCTCTCTCTTCCTTGTGCTCTTCCTCCATGGCGATCGTTGAGCAGGCAAAATTTAAACTGCAAACTCAACTTTTTTCTCGGTTAGAATTTCTGCCAGGTGCGCCTGCTTTTGACCATTTCTCTCTCAGAACTTGGCTATTTCTTTAGCGACTCCCCAATTCACACACAAAGAACATGAAACTTTCAGGGCACATATATATCTCTCTGTTTCAAAGTCCACATTACTTTTGGTAATTAAAATTTGAGATTTAAAAGTTCCGTTAACGTTCTTGAAGCAGAGAACAAGGACATAACATTCTGGCTCTACAGTCCCTTGTTGGCACAAGCACACAGCAGCACTGTAACAGCAGGCACACATGGGTGGCAATATCCTATGCAGACCTTTATGGAAAGCTTCCTTCCAGTTTTGGGCTACCACACTGCCAGACAGACAAAATGCTAGCCATACCCTAAACAAACTATTCTGTGTTTTCTCCCAAATTAAACATCGACAAACAAGCTCCGATTTTGTAACCCCCACTGGTCACTTATTTAACCAGTAGCTCACCTCTCGCAGTCTAGGGAAAAGAGAGGGGTTACAAAGCCACCATAGACAAGGTGGGATATGCAGATGGAGTAGACATTATAGAAACAAACCAAGTGTGGCTACTAGGCACACACCTGGTGGGACCAATGCATGCCAAACCCAGGTCCTGGGAGAAAACGTTCCTCAGGGCTATGCTAGGTTTGCACTTCTGGACAGGGGTACCCAAAATAACTCCACACGGCAACAACATAAATGTCCATACAAGGTTGGATTCTGCATAAGGGCTTTATTCCGTGAATAAAGTAGGAACACAAAAAGCAAAGATGGACTCCCTAAGGGTTTACACACATAGTAAAATGCAGACATCTGAGGTACAGAACTCCAAATTTCCCATATAGTATGGGATGACAGTAGAAACTGTGGAACTGGCCACAGAGAAAACACACAAATTCCCAAGACTAGGCACACATGGCCAGCATTTGAGCACTTCCCATATAGCATAGGATAAATTGTGGCACACTGACCATGTCGGAGCACTAAAGGCTCAACTGGAGAAAACCCACCACTGGGGTAGAAGTTTCTTCAGGCATTGGCCACATGCACTGACAAAAAACACAGGTGCCCTTCAGAACCTGGAGTGCTAAACTGATCACTCCAGATGGGGAGGGGGACTCCCACCTTTTATTTCCATGTCCAAACCCAGCCATTCTTTCAGAGTTACACCTCACAAATATGGAAACTGTAGAAACCTGATGCTGTCTAGAAATGTTTGTCACATTTAACATCAGGGACACCACAAGGGTATAAAGTTAAAGTCCTGAACAAAGGGCATAGTCACATACTGACATCCACTATTGTCAGAGATCTTTAAAATAACAAAGTTCTTTTATTTATTTATTTATTTAGTTTTTGTTTACGGGTAGGTCACTTCAGCCAACAGGTGACTATTTTCAGGCACGACCGGGAGGTAATCACATCATAACACATGGAAGCAACAATACAATTGAGGCAAGAACCATACAAGTACATTCCAGACATATAGAGGCGGTTCCAGCTAGTCTAACATGATTTAGGCTATACTAAGCAGTGACCAGCAGGCCAAGAGCAAGGAGGTGTTTACAGGAGTGTTGGTACAGGTAAGGAGTAGGGGAAGGGAGTATAAGACCGGGACTATACAGCTTTGCAGGGGAATGCATATGGAGACTGCGGGTTGTGGTTCCCAGCCAGGCAGGATGATGTGGAAGTGACAGGGAAGGTGCAGGCAACAGGAATAGTGGGAATGAGTGGTAGTGCATGGCGGGGGTGGGCCACCTGTATGGGAAATATAGAGCACCCAGCAGAGAAAAGTCAGGAGGAGAGGTAGAAGGAGCCAGAACCTGGCGGCCGGCAACAGCCAGCCTGGGCAGCAGCAGGGGACCCAGGGAAGTAAGGAGGATGCTAGGAGACATCTCCAAGGCGAGGCTAGAGGGATGCCAGGTTCATGGCCCCACAGTCAGGGATGAAGAATATGGGAGGGGTGGACAGGAGGAAAGGGTAGCATGAAATACGGCTTTGGCGGTAGGAGGCGTGGGTGCAGCCGGGTCGGGTTCCGAGACTGGGCATGAGGCCAGTGGCAGTCTCTGGCCTTGGACATCCTGTGGCAAATGGTAGACAAGAGAAGGGAGGGAGGAGGAGGCCTTATTTTACCAACATCCACCTGTGGCAAGTTTGGGCAGTGCCCAGGTAGACGAGAGGATAAGAGACGGGAGGAAGGGTGGAAGGAGCAGAATCTGTCGGCCATCAGCAGCCAGCCAGAGCAGCAGCAGGGTGCCCAGGGAAGTAAGAGAGGATGTCAGAGACATCCCGGCGGCAGGCTAGAGGGATGCCAGGTTCATGGTACCACTGTCAGGAAGAAGAAAATGGAAGGTGTGTGGGTGGGGAGTAAGGGCGGCTTGAAATGCTGCTTTAGCAGGAGGTGGGTAGGTGCAGCCGGGCTCATGTCTCGAGGCTGGGCATATGGCCGGTGGCAGTTGCTGCCATGGACATCTTAGTGGTAATGGAGGACAAGTGAAGGGAGGGAGGAGGTGAGGCCTTACAGTACCAACATCCACCTGTGGCAAGTTTGGGCAGTGCCTAGGTAGCGCAGAGGATAAAAACAGTACAAGATACAACAGTAATGTAGGTAGTAGTAAGCAAGTGCATACATTCATAAAACCTATACATAATTATAATTTAAGATAACGATAGGTGAGTTTGAGGAGAGGGTTGGATTTAGGGGCACAAAAGGGGGGTAGTATGGAAACCAGTAGCAGGGTGGGAGAGTAGGGGCAGGAAGATTCAGGGATCAGGTAGGATCAAAGCAGTGCATGAATCTGAAATGGCCAGTGAAGGAATCCTCAGAATTGGATGGAATTGTCCCTTTAGCAGAGAGTCACCCCACAGAAAAAGGCAGGTATAAACTCCTGGGTAGCTTCTTAGACAGAAAATCTACTCAAAGATGTACACACAGCAGCTTCACCAAAGTTCTGGGTTGGACCAGGGTTTGACCCTAAAATCCACAGCAGTCCCTTCACCCATGTGGGATAATGGCACAGGAATTCCTGGAGACGGTGTCCACCACTTACTAGTCAGGAACAGGCAGTCCTCCACTAGGTGAGAAAAACAGACACTCCACACTGCTCACCCTCTGAGCTCTGGAACAAGACTGACTATAGAATTCTAAATCCCACCTCACAACAACTGCTGTGGCTTATGCTGCTAGAGAGTTCTAAGGTGACATCACCTCTCCAGCTCCTGCTGAGACCAGCAACAGAGAGGGACAGAGTGAAATCCATTTTACTGGCAATCACTAGCTGCCTTCCTGCCTACCACTAACTCTAATGGGATTCTAGTAACCCCAGGAACAGGGGTTACATATCTATCTATCTATCTGTAACCCCACAATACGGGGTTCCTGAAAGTCTTCCCCGAACCTACCTAATGATCACTGCTAGGCAGGTGCCTGCATTTTAGCAGTTTAAATGTAATTGCCAGAGAGTGCCTGTATAGCCTCTGTGTACTGTCTCTTTAAGAGCTGCCTGGATTGCAGTCATAAGTAATCTGAGAGGGAGTTCTGTTGAAAGATGTAACTATTTGCTGAAAATCATTTAGAGTGATAATGATAATGTAGTTTGTCTAACCTGCCTCTTTGCAGCAAGGACTGTTTTGTTTATCTCACTATCTCGGTCCTGGACTGCTAATTAGACCAATCAGTTCTGGTGGGACCTAAAATGGAGCTGGACTACAGGAGCTGTCTGGAGTTGAAATATGTAGAAATTGTAGTTTTGGGCTTCTGCGCCTTTTTGCACCTGAAGGGGCCTTTGTTGTGGCTGACAGACAGATCAGCACACTGAACCTTTGGATTCTGGGGAAAGTCCCCGGCTTGCTGGCAGTTGAGTCAGATCTAAGTTGGGAGCAAGAAGCAACATGCTTGGGACAGTCAAGCAGCCGTCTGAAGTAGTTTCACGCGGGAGAAATGTGGAAGGCCTGAGTTGTGGCCTGCATGTCTGCCTGCTGCTCTGAGGAGAAGAGTATTATTTCAGACTAAATCCAAGTTTGTGAGCAAGTAAGCCACTGATTTTTAACCAGGCTCATACCTGAAGAAGACGAAGATTTTGCTGAATCGATCGCCTGTCAGGATTTCCAGCTGCTTCTGAATCCCGGTTTGTGCAGAGACTTTGCGATCGTGACGAGAGCGGTTTGCCTGGTACAGTAGAATTTCCTTCATGTAAATGTGCTGTGTATTGAAAGTGGGTCGTGATTTGTTCCTTACTGTGTGAACTGTGTTCTGCTTGCTGGTACCGTAGAATCCTTTACATATAAATGTGTTGTGTATTGAAAGTGGGTCTTGATTTGGTTCCCACTGTGTGAACTGTGTTCTGCTTGCTGGAAGCGCTATCCGGCCAAACGGACATATCCGAATTTGTTTCCATTCGGCCTGGGCATGCCATGCTGGCCCTGCCAGACTACCCCACTGCATAGAAAGCCACTGACGAGAGACCTGCCTGGGGATCAGCCCCTGCTCCACGCTTGAACAGGAACGACCCGGCAAATCGTGTGGCCCTGCTTCTCTTGGTGCTCCAGATCAACCACCTGCTGTTCTGATTTTCATCCTGCCTGTGTCCAGTCTTGGGTATCGTGAGTAAATATCAAGGTAGCTCCTGCAACAACAGCCTAATCTAAAAGTGTGTCATCTGATTGTCTTATTGTTCTCTTTTCACGAACTGAGCCCTTCAGCTCTGGATTACAAATAGTGTGTTGTGCATGTTGTTTTCTTCCATCACAGGGCCCAAACAGCTGCAACGTTCCTGGCTAGAACCACCATTCTCCATCTGGATACCCAGGTTGTGTGACTGTTTGTGGACCCTGATGTGCATCTTAACAGTTTGATTGATACAGCCTTTAAGCAAATTAACCTGATTCGCCCCTCCCTTGTTCAAGTCCCTTAAATAAATCAGATCTAACTCTTTTGCATTTACCCTGGCTGTGGTTTCAGTTTGTGCAAGAGTACTTTACTGCTGTTGTTGCTGGGTATAACCTTGTTTTATAGGCGAGCCAGAGGAAAGTACTGTGGTAGGTGCAAACAGAGTGGGTACTTGTGTGATTGTATCAGGCGTGTGAAAGTGATTTTGGGTATTGTTTCAGCCACTAGTAAGGGAAAGAGGGGGTTAAGTGTCCGGAGGGCTGTGCCCAGGTTAGCTTAACCACCTACCAACCCTGACCTCCGGGTGGAGGCACCGTTTGAGAACTCAGGCCCCTTAACCTGCTACTAGCCTAGCGGGAGGTAGTAGCCCTTGGGATAGCCCACCCAGGGTTACATATCTATCTGTCTGTCTCTATCTAGATATCTATCTAAAGATCTATCTATGTATCTATCAGTCTGTATGATATTCTCAGCAATGCCCATGTCCTTTAGATTAGCTAGGTGTCATTTGTGGGGACCGAGTCGAATGCCTTGCTAAAATTGAAATACAAAAGGTCGACCAGATGACCTTTATCCACTTCCTCAGTAACCCAGTCAAAAAGGGTATCAGGTTTGTTTGACAGGATTTACCAGCCACAAATCCATGCTGCCCGGTATCTTGAAGTTCGTATTGCTCCATGTATTCTACTACTTTCTGCTTGATCCTGGACTCCATTATCTTGCCTACCTCTGAAGTGAGACTAACCAGCCTGTAGTTCCTGGTTTCTTCCTGTTACCCCTTTGTGCAGAGGGATGACATCTGCTACTATCCAGTCTTCTGGTACCTCTCCTGTTAGGAGTGACCAGTTGAACAGAAAAGTGAGTGGCTCCGCCAGTTTGGCTACCAATTCCTTGAGGATCCTCGAGCGATGCTGTCGGTCCGGGACATTTGTCCTGCTTGATTTTCTCTAGTGCTTTCTTGACACTGGTTATAGAAAATGAAGGTGGGTCCATGGCGGTACTCACTTATCAGTTATTGTAATGCTGCTGACTGGTAAATGACCACCATGTTCCTTAGTGAAAACTGAAAAAATAAGTTGTTGAGGACATCTGCCTTTTGCTTGTCAAATGTAATTATTTTATCAGTATTTTCTTTGCTGTCATGTCTCAGTCACAGTACTTGCAATATCATTTTAAGTAAACCGTGTTTGTGGTTGCAGAGAAAAAAAATCAGCCAAACATCAACACTGTAGCAGCTTTGGTAGGACCTTAGGAGGTATGTGTGTGTGTGTGTGTTGGGAGGAGGGAAGAGGGCTGTAATAGAATTCCACTGCCATCTAGTGTTACCATTTAAAACCACCTCTGTCCTAAATTCTCTGTGTCATCCTGTGGTTAGACTCAGTCTAAACATTAAAACACAAAAGCATCGTGATGGCCTGAACCCAGCTGTACAATAATGTCAGGCACATGTTCTCGCAGAGGTGATGAGCTATGGAACAGTCTAGCAGCAGAGTCAGAGAATATTAAGATAGTACAGGCCTGAAGGTAAGTCTGGATAAATGTCTACTCACCAAGGGAATTACAGGATACTGGATACCCTGGGTAGTATAATGGAGGTATCCCTATAAATTAGCAGATGTGTGCACAGCATACTTTTAATCCTTGCTTATGAATGGGGCATGGAGGACCCAAGGCCCTAAAGTCCCATCTGACATTAAGTGGGCAAAACTTGAAAATGTAAGAACCTGGGGCATACCTGAGCAGCAGACAAGATGGCTGTTTAAACCAGAGAGCATCATTCCTCCAGGAAACTAACTGCAGTACTTTATCAATGCATGTGATTCCATACTGCTACTGCTAATGAGGAATGCAAGATAAAGGACAGACAGATCAAGAACTAGATCAGCTAGAGTTATCTTCACCCTGCAAACAAATTAAACTAAATCCACTGTCAGAGTCCTCCTCTTCTGTCATGCCAGAGACCCTTCAGTCACTGATGTAATGCTTGAAATGCAGTCCCTTAGTAAAACTGTGCTGGCCTCTCCACAGACATGCACTAGGTAAAGCAGTCTCTTACAGACCCAGGACACAGACTGTCTTTAGTGCAGCAGAAGAGCATATAGCTGAGATTGAAATTAATCCTGAAGAAACTAAAGGTATGGCAGTTGATAACCTATGGTAATCCAAGTCCTGGAGAAGAGTTGTTGATGCAGAGGCCAGTGGGAGATGGAACAACCTACACACTGTAGGCTTCCCCAAGAAATGTGATGGGGAAAATGCCATCATGTTCCTGTAAAAGTCTTTACTGCAAATTCTCCAGCTGGTCTTACCTGCACTGATTAAACTCTAGCAGGCCCTCTGGGTGCTTTGCTGCTGCCAAAAAAGTGAAAATCACGTTACATAAAGTAATGCATGCTTTCTTAGGTTATAGATCAAGCAGTTGGTCAGTGGGAAGGGAGGATGGAGCGGAGGCTAAACAAGTGACCTGGGAGGGACTTACAATACATTTCTATGAGGACTACTCCAGGAAATAACAAGCACATTGTGCTTCATAACATACCTGGCATGAGGATTACAAAAGAAAACCAGATCTTGTGTCTTATAGCTGATAGAGTGTATGATTTTCTTGTAGAAATTTCCAATTCTTCATGTATAACTAGCTCTCTCTTCTTCCAAGCTCAAGGCAGGTTACTAGGAAGTGTTGCAACTGTTAAACCTGACCCTGCGAGTGTCTTCCTACTGTGACTCAGTTATAGGGTGTCTGGTGTTTGTGCTTTGTGCTTACTGGCTTATCAGTTAGGAACTGAGGCATAAATATTTATGTATATGCCCACTAATAAAGGTCTACAAGTGAAGCACTAGGGCAGGGTCCAGTGACAGCTAGGTGAGAGTATATCCATCCTGTGAAGGCACAGACGTTTATCTAGTTTTGTATGTTTTGCATCATTGCCTGTTGCACTGCCAGTTAACCCTCGGGGCCTGTGCTGTCTTGCACTTGAACTATTCACTGCTGTTTTATCGAAGCTGATTGCAGTGACTATCATATAGTTACCCTCTGCAGTTTGAAGAGATTTGTTATGCTTGTAACTAACGGCACAGTGAGGTTAATGCAGTGCTTGGATGTTTATATATTTTCTACCTCTGAGTGCATTCTACCATGTTTTGAAAATTAATGTTTCATGGCCATGTCTTTCCCTTTTCTCTGCAAAGAGGGATGCTAGTTGAAAGCTCAAGTTGGCCTGATTTGGTGCCCTTTGAACAGCAGGGATTAACAGCAGTGAGAGAAGCCCAGAGAAAGCCCTGTATCTCCTCATCCAGTTCTGGGGCACAGAGGGGCCTCTGGAGGCCACAGAAGGGAGGAAACCTGAGTAACTTTGCCTTAGGGGCAGAACATCCACCAATCCTTTGGGGCAGGGAGGGAGTAGTGGTGGGCCTCCTCTCAAAGGAGGTCACTGGAGGCCTTGCAGATCCACTCCTGTAAAGAGAATATAGGGAGAGGGTAACATGTGACTACACCTCTGTCAAATGCTCTGTAAGGAGAAATGGGTACCCAAGTATGTAAGTAACCCCTGGTAAAAATTGTAATGGTAGTTGTAATGGTGTTTATCAAGAAGGGCCTTGTAAGAGTCAATGTCAGTAATTCCAACATCACTTGGCCGGTGAAGAAGTCCATTTAGTTTGGGGTCACTGCTGTAGAACCTACTGGTGTGATTCGAAGGAGACATACATGGTTGAACCAACTATGTACTCAGTTTAGTTAATGTACCATAATCTGGTTGCTGGAATAACAAAGATGCCACTAACTGGTACTAATATTAAGCATAGGCATGTAATGCCCCTCGGATAGCGTGTTTGCCTCACCCCAGGGAGAGTGCCACTGTGAACCCTCTTGTGGAAGTAGCACATACATAACCCCATAGTTGAAGATAGGTTTTCATAATTTTTTTTTTTTGTAGAACTCTCTTTCTCCTTTGGCCTGGGGTATCTCTCAGAGTACACTCTCAGTCTGCCCTCTACTCCCTGTGAGCCTCCCGAGTTCCCCACAGGACTTCCAGCCCCAGATCACCCCGGGGCCCTGCCTCTCCTACCTGGCAGCTCTTTCTGCAATTAGAGGGTCCGTCTTGTGGGTGGATCCAGGCCCATCGGGAAAGGGTCTGTATTGGGGATGTGGGCTAGACCCCTGAGGTCCTCGTCATCTCCCGGTCCTCCAGGGCTTTTTCTCCATATGTTTCCCCTGCAGAGCGTGGATGTGCAGTAACATCCATGGGCTGATGTGCCGACTCTCGCTGTTACTCCACCCCAGCATCCGCATGTGTTGATTGTTCTGGCGCTGCCCCAGCTACCACCAGGAGCCACATGGGAGTGGCACAACCCCAGATCCTCCCGGGAAGGGAGAGCAGTCCTCCGGATGCTCAGTCCCTTCTCTCCTCTACTGACCCCCAGTGGCCTGAATCTGTTCCCAAACCTGGGTCACCAGCATGGCAGGCGGTGTGGCATCCAGTGCCTCAACCTCCGCGCCACTGGGCCGGCTTAGTTTTTCATTAATTATGTCCCTCTGTGCAGCAGTGGCCATCCCATGCAGTGGGCAGTAGATGTAAGTGTCATACCCCAAATGAGTTGAAAGGGGAGTAATGGTTAAGGGAATGTCCTTCAGAGCTGTGTACCATCAGAGACAGCGAATGAATGTGAACCTGCTGGATACTAGCTTCAAGTATGGACATTGGCTTTGGGAGTGGTCTCATGTTTAATGGTACCGCTGTGTATGGTTAGTTGTCCCTGGTTCCCACATTTCCAAACCTATGGTGGTACAGTGAGATAGTGGTACTGGTTTCTGGTGTAAGGTGGGCGCTTCCTGGATGTGAAATGCCACCATATACCCTAGGCGCGAGGGGCAAACCTTAAATAAGTGATTACATGTATGTAATAGTGAGGAGTTCTGGCACCTGTTCCGCAAAATAGCCACGCAACCAAAGTTCTCCCTCTTACTTAGTTGATTTTATTTGTAGATGCCAGACTTTCATGGACAAAGACTACAATTCAGGGCAGAAAACCTTCCTGGCGGTGTTTTGCCTTTCGGCTTTAATCATCCTTTGATAAAACTGAAAGGTGAAATGCCATCAGGAGGGTTTCTGCCCTGAATTGTGTCTTTTGTGGGAACAGGTGTGCCATGATTCCTTACTTTTCTGTGTTCGGTACTGTCGAAGCATCCAGCTCTCAGAGCGGCTCTAGTAATCCACACTGTATGTAATGTTCTTAGCTGCTTGAGCACTCCTAGCTTGTAACAGCCCATCATTCTATGTAACCTATACATTCTGTACATTATAAAGTAACAGAGTAATTCAAGGTCAGAAGGGCTCTAGGTCCATTATGTCTTCCTCCAGTTCATAAGCAGGGATGAAATTGTATGCCATGTAAGCATGTGCCTTTATAGGGTCAGGATTACTTCCCTTCTCTCCTGGTCACCCACCTTTGATGCATCCACCATTCTTCTGACCTTATTTGACAGCAGCCAAACACTGGTTGTCTTGCTGCATCCTCTTGTCTAGCTTGACCCTGGGTCCTCATCGTCTTCCACTGTATATAGGTTCTACGTATTTTTTCAAACCCATGTATAACATCTTGCTTTTAGCTTTATTGAATCTGAGGCTCCAGAGTCAGATCAATTGCTTAGCTTATTCAGGTCCTCCTGCAGTTTGTTCTCATCCTCAAGGAAGTCTGCTAACCTGGCCAGATTGCTGCCATCCACAAACATAAGCAGTTTCTCAAAGATAACAGATTCCACGGTGTTGATGAAGATGTTGAAGAGCTGTGTCCCCAGCACTAATCCCGGGGACACCATATAGAAATATAGAATTTGTTGGCAGATAAGAATTGCTTGGTGCACCTAGTCTGCCCATTTTTCCCTAACTACTGTATCAACGCATACACTACCTGGTCTCCAGCTCTTTCTCCCTCCCTCCCTCATTCCTTTCCACTAAGATTCCCTTATGTATCCCATGCATTCTTGAACCACCACTGTTTTACCCCCACCACTCAGCTGGTAGGCTGTTCCAGGAATCTACCACTCTTTCTAGGGTTGCCACCTGTCAGGTTTTTACCTGGTGATCAGGTTTTCAGGGCCCCTATCAGGTAATCCAGTTTTGCTCTGTGCTGGTCAGGTTTTTGAGCCATTTTGAGTGCGCACGTACTTTTGAAACACATTTTGTCATATCATTCATTGTTTCAGCTACATGTCCAGGTTACACACAAGTTCTGTTGTCAGTGTAGCCTTTTGTTTGTGAAAGCAGTCACCTGGGAGGTGTAAAGTATGGCCATTACATAGATACATAGATACATAGACAGTGTCAGCAGAATGAGGCCTATGGCCCACCCAGTCTGCCCATTTGAGCTTGTAAGTTTAGTTTGTTTTCCTAGAAGTCTGTTGCCTTACCCCGACCTCCAGAATTACTTTATGTCTATCCCATGCATTCTTAAATCCCATGATTGTTTCAGCCCCACCACTTCCTCTGGCAGGGTGTTCCACTTGTCCACCACCCGTTCTGTGAAGAAATTCTTTCTCATGTTTCCTCTGAATCGCCCTCCTCCAACTTCATCCCATGCCCTCTAGTCCTGGAACATCTTTTTCGCTTAAAAATAGTGTTTTCCTGCACCCTGTTCCTCCCTGTAAGATACTTGTATGTCTCTATCATATGCCTCTCTCCTCCTCTCCTCCAGGGAGTACATGTTCAGTTCCTTCAACCTGTCTTCATAGGACTTGTGATGCAATCCATGCACCATCTTTGTTGCCCTCCTCTGAACCTTCTCTACCCTGTCTATGTCCTTACGTGAGGTATGGTCTCCAGAACTGTACACTGTACTCAGTGGGGGCCTCACTAGTGTCTTGTATAGTGGAATTATGACCTCCTTTTCCTGCTGGTGATGCCCTGCCTATACATCCCAGCATCCTATTTGCTTTACCTGCTGCCTTGTCACACTGTTTCCCTACCTTGAGGTCATCAAGATGATAACCCCAAGATCCCTTTCCTGCTTGGTGCATGCTATATCCTCACCCCCAACTGATATATTGTGCCAGGGTTTTGTGCCCCATATGCATTATCTTGCACTTCTTTGCATTGAATTTCAACTGCCAAACCCCTGACCATTCTTCAAGTTTCTGCAGGTCGCTTCTCATTCTGTCTACACCCTCTGGTGTGTCTACTCTGTTACAGAGCTTTGTGTCATCAGCGAACAGTGAAATTCTGCCTTCTAGGTCCTGCGCAATGTCACTGATGAAGATGTTGAATAGGACCGGTCCCAGCACTGATCCTGTGGTACCCACTGGTCACTCTTCCCTCTGTGGAGTGACAGCCATTTACCACCACCCTCTGTGTCCTACCACCCAGCCAGTTATCTACCCACCACACTACTGTCCTGCCCACACCCATATTCCTCAGTTTGTAATAGTCTTCTATGTGGCACAATGTCAAAGGCCTTGCTGAAGTCCAGATAGGCCATGTCCACTGCCCTCCCCGATCCACCTCCTAGTCACCCAGTCAAAAATTCAGCGAGGTTGGTCTGACATGACCTCCCCTGGTGAAACCATGATGCCTTGGGTCCTGTAGTCCTCCGACAACCAGATGTTCCACCAATCTCTCCTTCAGTAGTGCTTCCATGATCTTCCCCACTACCGAGGTGAGGCTGACTGGTCTGTAGTTCCTGCTTCCTCTTTGTTCCCACTTTTGTATAAGGGGACTACATCTGCTGTCCTCCAGTCTTTGGGTACCTCCCTGTTTCCAGTGATCGGCTAAACAGGATAGCCAGAGGTTCAGCCACCTCTCTTAGTTCTTTAAGGACCCTGGGGTGCACCCATCTGGCCCCATTGCTTTATCAACTCTTATTACTTTCCAGTTCCTTCAGGACCCTTTCTGGTGTAAAGGGACTTGTGTCCATTTCTGCACCATTCTCACCCCTTGTACTCCTTCAGACCCATTACCCTCCTCTTCCTCAGTAAAGACTGAGCAGAAATACCTGTTCAATATGTCAGCTTAACTGTTGTCATCCTCCACACTGCCCCATCCTCCCCTTCAGTCTCACTATCCCTCCCTTTGTCTTTCTTTTTTCACTTATGTACCTGTAAAAGGTTTTGTCCCTCTCCACCCACTGATTTTGCAATGTGTTCTTCTGTCTGAGCTTTGGCTTCCTACTGAACCTCCTGCCTCCCTTTGCTTCTCCTGGTACTTCTTCCTATCCCTTCTGCCTGTGTCTTTTGTATTGCCTGAATGCAATCTTTTTGGCTTCACTTTCTTTGCTACCTCTTTGGAAAACCATAATGGTCTCCTCTTCCTTTCCCTCTTGCTAACCTGCTTAATGCATAATTCTGTTGTTCTTGTAATCCCCATTTTAAATACTGCCCACTGTTCCTCAACCCCTGATTCCTGTCCCATTCCCTTAATGCCTCTTTCAAGTATCTTCCCATTTCCCAAAGTCTGCCCCTAAAATCCAGGATACGTGTTTTTGTGTGGTTTGGTTCTGCTCTTTCTGTGATTTCAAACCACAATGACTGGTGGTCACTGTTTCCCAGGTGCTCCCCCACTGTTACCCCCATCACACTGTCCCTGTTTGTGAGCACAAGGTCCAGTATTGCCTTCTGCCGAGTTGGTTCCATGACCAGTTGCTTGAGGAAGGCACCCTGAAGGAGTCCAGGATAAATCTGCTCCTAGTTGATGCTGCTGCTGGGATGCTCCAGTCCACGCCTGGAATATTGAAGTCTCCAACCAGTACTACCTCACCCTTGTCTGGATGGCTAGCATCAGCTCCCTATCTGTTTCTTCCTCCTGGGCTGGTGGTCTATAGACCACACCTGTGCGGATGGCTGTCCCCATTTTCCTTTCCAGCTTAACCCACACTATCTCTCCCCATTTTGTTCCTCCTGGATCTCTGTGGCCTTATGTCATTTTTCACATACAGTGCCCTCCTCCTCCCTTCCTGCCTGCTCTGTCTCTTCTGAATATGTTGTAGCCAGGTATGGTCATCTCCCAGTCGTGGTTATCATTACACCAGGTTTCAGTGATGGCCACAATGTCCAGGTCTGACTGTACCATGACAGCCTCCAGATCTTCCATCTTGTTGCTAAGGCTCCTGGCATTTGCACACATGGCTTTCCATGATTTGACCTCCTAGACTGTTTCACTGTTCTACTCAGCCCCTTCCTTGGTTGTCCTTTATCCCTGGTTCTCCTTGCTGTCTGCCCTTCTGCTGAATTTTGCCCTTTTCTGCTTATCCACCTCTTGGGCACTAATCTCCATCTTTTGCACACTGCTTTGCAGATAGCCACTCCTCTGGTTCACTGGTTCCACTGCTACCTGTGGGGGTGAGCAAGTGAGTACCCTCCTTGCTGGCCTGCCACCCCTTTGCTAGTTTAAATGCTTGTCAATGTAGCATTTAAACTTATCATTGAGTGCTTGATTCCCTCCAGGATGGATGCAGGCGCAGGCTTGAACAAACCTCCATCCTCCAGGTGGGTCCCCAGTCACCAATGAATCAAACCCTTCCTCACAGCACCAGTTCTTCAACCATGAGTTAAAGTTCCTGGTGCATGCACTCCTATGCTCTCCCTTGCATCTCATAGGTAGTACTTCTGAGAAGTGACAGAAGTAGCTACTTTCTTGAGACCCTCCCCAGTTTCCTAAACTCTTCCTGAACTTCCTTTGGCTCCCCATTTGCCAGGTCATTAGTATCTAGGTGGATAATAACATCCAGCTCACCCTCCCGTCTTGCCTTCCCAGTGATCCCAGGATCTTCCTTCCATCCCTCCATGCCATGGCACATGGTAGGCACCTCACCTCCTGTCCTCCCCCTCCCGTGTTCCTAGCTGGATCCCTCTTATGATAGAGTCCCCCACCAGGATTCACTTCCTCCTCCTCTGGGGTCCCTGCTTTCCCGCTGAGGTCACCTCCTTGGCTAACCTCCACATCCTTTCCTTCCACTTCTCTGGGTACCTCTATTTGGTTGTCCTCATTTGCCAGTGTGGCATATGAGTTCTTGAGTGGAATAGGATCTGGGATGTGCCTCTGCCTGACTGCTCTAATCCTCCCTGAGCCCACTGTCATCCAAGTGCTCCTGCGTTCTCGGCATCCTTTGAGGCAGTTGCATTCGACTGGTGGTCCCTGGATAGGGGTGATGGTACTCCTGACCCAGTTTCTTCTGCTCTGAGTCTGGCTACCTCATCCGCAGGTCAGAGAGATGCATGCAGATAGGGCACCTCAGTGTCCAGAAGGTCTGCCTGAATATGGCTGCCCCACAGCCACTGCATTGCACCACTCCCCACATTATACTGTAATTCCACTACTTGTCTGCTACTGAAGCTCCCTAGTTCCCTTTTATTAATTTACTGTACTAAAAATCCTGCCACTGATCCTCAGATAATTTTTTTAAAGAAAAAGAAACCAATAAATAAATAATAACCCCATTAACACCATTAGCACTTATTTAACCTAATCTTTCCACTGCATCTTAAAGTGGCATAGCAGCAAGCTGCCCCCACCTTTGTAACAGTAACAGAGCCAGTAGTCCTCCACTTTCATTTGCTGGTAAACATTTTCATCTCTAACAGAATTTAGGCATTTTAAATGTTTTAAATTACTTTTTCCTCAAGAAATAAGTATGGTCACTTATTTGGCTTTGAAATAGTACTGTGGACAAGAACAGGAAATGAAGCAAGAAAAAGTTATAAAGTATGAATACTGTTGTATGCTATTTACAGTATTTCTCTTCTCTCCTCGTAGATCATATCCGTAAATGAGATTTCTTTTATCTCTGTATGTTTATCTGGTTAACCAATGTCAATAAATAAATAAATACATAAGTAAATAAATAATTAGGAAGAACCTTGAAAGTAACTTTAACAGGCACAGTACAGTATCAGCATTATTTAACTGCTGCTTTAAGTGTTGTCCTTTATTGATATAACAAATGGCCTTCTAGGAGGAACAATGCATGATGAGTCATGAAAAGGGGTGGGAGCTAGGGGAAGCTTAGGATCCAGTTTTTGCCTCATCCAAAGGTGGCAACCCTGCCTCTTTCAGTGAAGAAGTATTTCCTTATGTCTCCTGAATATAACCCCTCCAGCTCCACAGCCTGTCTCTTTGTTCTTGAGCTCCTTTTTCTCTGAAAATAGTTTTCTCCTATACCTTATTTACCCCCATGAGGTATTTAAAGGTCTCTATCATATCCCTCCTCCTCTCTTCTGGGTGTACATATTAAGTTCCTTTAGTCTCTCCTCATAGGGCTTCTGATGCAGACCCTGCACCATTGTAGTTGCCCTCTTCTGGACTGCTTCCACTCTGTCTGTGCCCTTTCAGAGATGTGATCTCTAGAGACTGTACACAGTATTCTTGGGAGATCTTACCAGTGGGCTATACAGCGGCAACACCCACCCCTCCTTCTGCTGGTGATACCTCTCCTGTGCACCCCAGCATCCCGTTAGCCATCCCACCTGCCTTGTTGTACTGTCTGGCCACCTTTAGATCTTCGAGATGATTACCCCAAGGTCTTGTTGCTGCTTGGTGGTCATCAATAACACTACCCATTTTGTACTCTGCTTCTGGGTTCTGTGCCCCAAGTGCATTATTTGTACTTTTCATACCCAGCTGCCATACCCTTAACCACTCCTCGAGTTCTCTCAGGTCTCTCTCTGCTCATTCTTTTCACCCCCAAAGTATCCAACCAATTACAGACTTTGGTGTCATCCACTAAATGGCAGACCTTCCCCTCCAGCTCCTTTGCAGTGTGACTTACAGTGACATTAAAGAAAACCAATCCCAGCACTGATCCTGGGTACCCACTGGTCACTCTTCCTTCCTCAGAGTGAACTCCGTTTACTACCATCCACTGTCACCTATCCCTAACCAATTTCTTAGCCAATTTACCACCTCTGGATCCACTCTCCAAGCTACCCAGCTTGTAATAGTCTCCTATGTGGAATAATGTTAAAAGCCTCACTGAACTCTAAGCATACCACATCCACCACTCTACCCTGATCTAATTCCTTGGTCACCCAATCAAAGAAATCTGTTAGATTCATTTGACATGACTCCCTCCCTGTGAATCCTTGCTGCCTCAGGTCTTATAACCCATTGGATTCAAGATATTCCACTATCCTCTCCTTCTGCAGTGATTCCATTAACTTTTCCACCACTGATGTCAGGCTGACTGGCCTATAATTGCCAGCCTACTCCCTTCTGCCACTTTTGTGAAGTGGGACTATATCTGTCCCACTCCAGTTCTCAAGGAACCACTCCTGTTTCCAGTAAGTTGTTACATTGGACTGTCAGAGGTGCAGCCAGTACCTCTCTGAGCTCCTTAATACCCTTGGATGTACCCCACATGATCCCATTGCTTTGCCTTCTTACCTGTTGAGCTTCTGTTACTTTTCTGTGGCCCCTCCTTTTCCTTCCTCTGTAAACACTGAACAGAATTATTTGTTCAGGATGTCTGCCTTTCCTTGTCCCCTGTGCACAGTCCCCACCATCCCTTTTAACCTTACAATCCCACCCCTGGTCTTCCTCTTTTCACTTACATACCTAAAAATGTCTTGTCCTTTCATTACTGCTTGGGCTATTCTCTCTTCAGTTTGTGCCTTCATGCTCCTATAGCTTTCCAGTGCTTCCCTCTGTTTCTCCTGATGCACCTCCCTATCCTCCTCCCTGTGCATCTCCTTATATCTTCGATGCTACCCTTTTAGTTTTTACCTTTTCAGCCACCTCTTTTGAGAACTATAGCAGTCTCTTTTTCATCTTACTTTTACTCACTTGTTTTATGCAAAGGTTATTGCCTTCACTATGCCCCTTTTATCTTCGCCACTGTTCCTCTTAACACCCAGGTCATCCCCCATCAGGTCATACTTGAGGCATTCACCCATCTGTATAAAATCTGTGCTCCTTAAAACCAGGACCCTCACCCTGGCATGGTTTGAATCTGCAGCTGTCCTTATATTGGACTACACTGTATGGTAATCACTGGTCCTGGGTGGTCTCCCACCTTAATGTCAACAACACTGTCCCTGTTACTGAGTACCAGCTCCAGTATTGCCCCATTATGAGTGGGGTCACTGATTAGTTGCCTGAGGAATGCCCCTGCTGGAGTCCAGGATGTCCCTCGTTCTAGCTGAAGCTGCAACTGGGAAGCTCCCATCTACATCCAGCAGTCTGAGTTCCCCCACCAGCAGTACTTCACCCTTTCTGCCTTCTTGTCAGTGGTTTCTACCAGTATCTTATCTAACTCCTCTCCCTCTGCTGGAGGTCTGTAGATCATATAAGAATGAACAGTGACTTTATTCCCTTACTCCAGGTGACACCCCCTGACAAAGCCTCAGAGTTACAAGGTGAACCACTGGGGCTCAGTGCCATGCTTTCTTGTGCCTTAATAAATATTCTTTTGAATTTACCATCAGTTAGAATTATTTTTTGCTGAGTGCTGCCAGTTTGTTTCTGACCCACAGTACCTCTGCCCCTCATCCCCGTATTCCCTGTATCTCTGTTGCTTTTATGCTTTCCTTCACATAAAGCACCACACCCAGTCCTTTTCTTTCCACTCTGTCTTTTCTGAACAGAGTATAGATGGACGGAAGGTCAGAAAAGGGGAGATAGGGGAGCTAAACATGTGGCTCAAGGGCTGATGCCATGAAAAGGACACAAATCTGTAGGAACTAGAAACAGTTTTGGGATCAAAAGTTTTAAATTTGGTGGACTGCATCTGACTAAGGAGAGTCAGTGCATTGGGGCAGAAGTTTGACATCTTTGCAGAATATTTAAACTAGCAAATGGGGAGGGTGCAGCACCCATATGTTGAATGGGAAGAACCCCCTCCCCTCAGCTAATGGTCAAACAGGAATTCAGCATGTAAGGAAAAGGTCTGGCTCACTCTGATGCACAGGGACATGCCAGACCTTGCCCGAAAAACTAACACACCGAAATCTGGCCAATGGAAAATCATGTACAAATGCTAACAGTCTGGGAAACAAGATCCCAGACCTGTAGGAACAATGACAGAGGCTAAACTGGACATAGTAACTATTAACGAGACATGGTTTACCAGTAACCACACTTGGGAGACTTCAGTATCTGGTTATATACTGTTCAGAAGAGACCAATGTGCAAAAAGGGGAGGGGTGGCCCTTTATGTCAATGAAAATATCAAAGCTACAGAAATTCAGAATACACATAAGGAGCCAGAAGAACTGTGGGTCAACCTTGAAAAAAGAAATGGGAGAGCCATACGAACTGGGGTTGTGTACAGGCCTCCAGACCAGGAGGAGGACACAGACACATTACTGTTAAAGATACACAAAATATGACAGCTAAAGGGAGGTTCTGATAATGGGAGACTTTAACATGACAGATACAGATTGGTCAATACCAGTAGGAACATCTGCCAGAACTACGCGCATGGCGGCTTCTCTGCAGGGGAGGGACTCAAACAACTGGTACAACAACCTACAAGAGACAGGGCTATCCTAGATCTAGTACTGACTAACAGGGAAAGGATCACAGATCTCCAGGTAGAAGGTCATCTGGGGGCTAGTGACCATCACATGGTATGGCTCAATTTGTCCACTAGAACTAAATCATTCCATTCCAAGGAAAAAATATTGGACTTCAGAGGAGCTGATTTTGATAAGATGGCCAACAGAGTTAAGCTAGCCCTGGCAAAAAGAAATACAGGTGAGGGGTACAGGCAAAGTGGGCAAGCATTAAAGATGCAATACTTGAAGCAACATCCCATTGTGTTAGAGAGAAAGGAAGTGCAAAGAAGAAGGAACCACTTTGGTTCTCAAAACAGTAGCAGAAAGGTCAGAGCCAAAAGGCTAGCCTTCAAGTAATATAAGGAAGCAGCAGGATGAAGATAGGTAGGCATACCAAACTTCCCTAAGGGAAGCAGGGAAGACAGTAAGACTGGCAAAAGGCCCAAACCGAGGAAACACTAGCAAAAACAGCAAAAGAAGGTGATAAAATTTTCTATAGATACATTAGTGAACGGAAAAAGTCCAGAGGGGTATTGCTGAGATCAAAGGGATAAGGGGCATGTGAGGAGGAGGACCATGTAAAACATCTATCCTAAATAGATACTTTGTTCAGTATTTACTGAAAAGAAGGTAGGGCAGGGCCCACAGCTCAGCACCATGGACGGGGGGAGGTGTGCACTAGTCCCTTCACAAAAGAAGGGTCCTACAAGAGCTCGATAAGCTCAGGGTGGACAAGGCAATGGGACCTGATGGCATACATCCCAGGGTACTAAAGGAGCTAAGGGTGGAACTAGCAGAGCTATTATCAGAACTGTTTGGTGAGTCTCTGAGCACAGGAGAGGTCCCAGAAGACTGTGATCCCACCCACAAGAGTGGTAGCAGGGAGGAGGCAGGAACTACAGACCAGTCAGTCTTACCTCAGTAGTGGGCAAGATTATGGAGGCACTCCTTAAGGAAAGGATAGTGCAACACCTGGAATCCATTGGAGCACAGGATCCAAGACAGCATGGGTTTACAAAGGAAGGTCCTGTCAAACTAATCTCATAGATTTCTTTGACTGGGTAACCAGAGTGGTGGACCAAAGTGGAGCAGTTGATGTTGCCTACCTTGACTTCAGCAAAGCTTTCGATACTGTTCCACAGAAGATTGATTAATAAGCTGCATAGGCTTGGGTGGGTCAGAAGTTGGTCAACTGGGTGGCAAACTGGTTGACGGGCAGAAAACAGAGAGTGGTGGTAAATGGTATACAGTCAGAAGAGATGCAGGTTATAAGTGGGTACCTCAGGGATCAGTCCTGGGCCAGTCCTCTTCAATATCTTCATCAGTGACATTGCAGATGGACTGGATGGTAAGGTTTGTCTGTTTGCAGATGACACCAAGATCTGCAGCAGAGTAGATGATCCAGATGGGTGGGCAGAATGAGAAGAGATCTGGATAAATTGGCAAAATGATCAGAAGAGTGGCAAATGGAGTTTAATGCAAAGAAGTGCAAGATCATGCACTTAGGGAAGAGAAACCCTGAAGCCACCTATAGGCTGGGAGGGAGTTGCTGGCAGTCACAAGGGAAGAAAGAGACTTGGGCCATCATCACCGATGACCTGAAATCATTTAAGCAGACCACTAAAGCAGTAGGTAATGCTAGAGGTATGTTGGGGTGTATTAGTAGGGGTATCACAAGTCGGAAGAGGGAGGTAATAAACCCTCTTTACAAGACACTGGTTAGGCCCCATCTGGAGTACTGCATGCAGTACTGGAGGCCACACCGTCACAGGGACATTAACCAGATTGAGGCAGTCTAGAGAGGGCAACCAAAATGGTGCAGGGACTACATCAGAAAACATATGAGGACAGAATAACAGAGCTCAATATGTACACCCTAGAGCAAAGGAAGGAGAGAGGTGATATGATCTAAAACATTCAAACTCCTTAAGGGCATTAACAAAGGTGAAAGAGTCTAACATGTTTTAATATAAGCAAAATAGCAGGAGAAGAGGACACAGCATGAGATTGAGGAGGCGGTTAAAGGATAATGTGAGGAAGTTCTTTTTCACAGAAAGGGTGGTGGATGCATGGAATGGCCTACCTCAGGAAGTGTTGATAGGAATACAATGCAGGGCTTCAAACAGGCATGGGATAGGCATAAGGGAGCAATACAGGTGAGTATGAGTATGAATAGATAGGCTATTGACAGAGCAAAGGCTGATGGCATATTCATAAGGCAAAAAGAAATGGGCAGACTGGATGTGTCTTGCGGTTCTTATCTTCCGTCAACTTCTATGTTTCTGTGTTTCATAGCCTGGTATGGCCATGTCCCAGTCATGGTTTTAGTGCATCATGACTCTGTAATGGCCAAATATCCAGGTCGCTCTGCCATGATGGATTCTAGATCTTGAATCTTATTTTCTAGACATCTAGCATTCACACATATGGCTTCCAGATTTTGTTACCACTCTGATTGTTACACCTCCTTTTTCCTCTTTGCCCTCCCTCTTACCCCACCCCTGTTTTTAATGCTCCCATTTCTATTCAGCTCCATTTCTACCACCCTGCTTCATTTATTAGTTTGCACCCTTAGGTACTTATTTATAGAAAATCTTGGCAACCAGGATAGGCACACTGAGCCAAGGCTAGTTTCTGGAGTGCGACCTGAGGAAAGGGTTCAGTGGAGAAGTAGTCATAGCATAACCAGCATAAAATGACAACAATATATACACTCATAAATGTACTACAGAAACAACACATACACAATATATACAACAGTATCAGGTAACTATAACAATTACAAAGGAGAACATTATATGCACAAAAGTATTTTAAAACTGCAGTGAGTTATAAGGAACAAAGGAGGACTGTGTATCTGAATTGAAGGGAAAGCTTACTGACAGAGGAGGTTATTTTATACCTAGGAACATGAGGCTTGAGGGCAGGAGTAAGGGGGAGAAGGCGGAGACTGAGCAGGTGTTTGAAGGTAGTAAGAGATGTTGCAGACTGCAGTTGTTTGGGGAATAGGTTCCAGAGGGCAGAAATCTGTATGGGAAGGTTGATTGCCCTGCTAAGGTGCAGATTTGCAGAAGTGCGAATGAATGGATGTCACAGCTATGCAAAGACATAGAGGAGGGGTTGAAGGGACAGTTTTGATGAAAGGTAGGGAAGAAGGAGATCAAACCAGTATTTAGCTGTAAAGGTAAGGCAATGCATGGACCATCTAAAGGAAAGTCGAGGGAAGGGAAGGAAAGGGAGGAAAGTAGGCTGCAGTGATGAGTGTGGGATGGGACATTGGAAATAAATTGACAAAGTGAGTTTTGTAGGGTGTCAGGTTTTGAGAGGGATGAGGCAGGGGCTGAGCCATAGACAATGTCGGCATAGTCAAAGATTGGCAAGATCATTTTGGCAACCAGTTCTCGTGGGTTGAGGTGGTAAGGCAGATCTTGTTATGGTAGAGCATACCCAGTTTGGGTTACAGTTTTGCACAAATGGAGTTGATGTGGACTGAGAATTTCCTCCCTCAGGTTCTTCCTACTTTCTACTTTAGCCTGTGGGGATCAGTTTCTGCTCCCACTGAATACCTAAGTACCCCTGCACTAATAGTACCCATCCTCTACCACCCCTGCTTCTTGCTCCAAGCAAGTTAGCAGTCCACCTTGTATATGCCTCTATAATTACTACACTGGTCTAGTTTGCCCAGAAGCTTGTCATGTGCCACATATCAAAGGCCTTGCTGAACTCCAGATAGACTATGTCCATGTCCATGGCCCTGCCCCAATCCACGTCTTTGGTCACCCCTCAAAGAAGGTGATTAGACTGGTTTGGCATGATCTGCCCCTCATACCTCTGTACTGAAAAGGAGCAAGAATCTTGGTCTCAACCAAGTGCTCCGTTTGATAATGGCCCCAGTACCCTGCCCAGCACTGATGTCAGAATGATTGGCCAGTAGTTGCTGAGGTTTGAACTTGCCCCTTCCTTAAGATGGGGATCACATTTGCCCTTTCCAGTCCTCTGGTGCCGCATTTGTCTGGATGGCCATCTAAAAGATTATTGCAAGGGGCACTGCCAGCTCTTCATTTAGCCACACCATGACCCTAGGGTATATCCCATGTATTTATAAATCGTCTTAACTTGCTCCCATGCCATGGTGGAAAATGGGTCTGTGGTTCAGCCCACCTACCTCAAAAAACACCTTTCTAGTTGGATTTTCAAATTGCAGCTTATGTGGTCAGTGAGGTGGGTAATGACTTGGCCACTGTGAAAATTGCCAGAAATTACCTGTTATGATGCAAAGAAAAATAACTGAAACAAAACCTAAGTCAACATTCATGTGCAATTCCATATTTTGGGACTTAGGGTTTTTCAATGGTTTTTTTCTTTCATAGATGGCAGATGGCTGAGCTAGAGGGAAGGTTGTGATGGTCATCCAGTGGTGGATTTTATTATAAGATGTGGGTATGGGTGTTAAGTGGGCTGGGGTATCCTGCACTGGCATGGAGGGACAAAGAGTGGCATAATATCTAGTGGGGGAGATTCTAGTAAAGAGCTTTACTGTTGTTGTATAAAATACCTTATGAATGGAACACTACAAAATGAACTGTACATGTGCGAAACTGTCATTTTATTTCCTTAATGATTTAAAATATACACATTTTTCAGTAAAGCCACCTATCAAAGAATTATCATTAGGCCAAACTCTAACAAACTTGAAAGTTTCAGGTTTGAACTCAGCGTTTTGCACAATAAGTGAGTAAAATGGTCTTAAACATTTATTTTATGTATTTTCATTTTCTAGAATTTTTAAACCACTGAATTGATTTTTATAAAATTTTCAGGATACAGAGATCCTGAGCACCAGAATATGTTGGTAAATTCTAGGCTATTTTGTTCAGAAACAGATGTGTTATTGAAACATCAAAATGAGGGGTTAACATTCAATCGCATTTGTAATCCTAATAACAGTGGCACTACTGTGCCCCTGTAATAACTGATTATAATTTGTAATATACTTACCCCCCCCACAGATCTCTGTGATGCTGTAAAAGCCTTTTAAAGAAACACCCACAGGTGATCTCAGCAGCAGACTCAACTCTGGAAAAATTCTGTAGGACTCAGTTTAGCTCTTTAATGCTTCATCATCTGATTCCTTGGACAACACCAGTATCATGCTCCCCATCAGATGCCAAGTGCTAAGCTCATTTAAAGAGATTTTCTGATTTTTAGAAAACATTTTCCCAGTTGACATCAGTAGAATTCAATTACTCTAAATTCTACCCAAATCTGAATGTCAGGACCCTACATTTTATAGCTGCATAGCGATAGCCATGCAAATGTATTGGTAACAAGAGGAGAGGGATCAGGAGGAACAGGAACTGATGTATATTGCCTTCTATTTCCACAGTGGACTTTCTTCATCTCAATGGTATGCATGAGATCCCTACTCTTCTGTGTCTGTCTGTGCCCTCCATCTCTCTGCCCTTCCCTTTACTTCCAGATCTACTTTATTCATGACTCTATAGTTGTGGCACCTTTTTCTGTTTTCTGTGCCACCTCTGCAGCTTTAAGAGTGCTTCTAACTACACACAATACTTAACTTAGCAGGGGCAAGTGTCAGTGACTGAAGAACATAGAAGATAATGTATGGGCAATTATCAGTAACAGTGTGTGAAGCCATCTTGAGGTAGCCATGGCAACTATTTAAACCTCAAGTGTAAAGCTTCAGAGGTTTCAGCAACTATGGATACCTCGAGATGGCAACAAATGCTTGTTGCTGATAGTGGACCATACATTGTCTTTTATAGTGTATGGGCCACACACACAAGTGAAGAAGTCTACAACAAACAGAGTTTGTCCTTACTTTAGAGTTTTTCTCACTGCCGCTCTTCCTGGACCAACTCTCACCGCCACGGCCATTTCAGGAACAGAGAAGGTTTGTGTACCACGAAGTGTGAACACATTTGAGATTATTGTGCTGCAGTAGCTACATACATAGTGCAGCACAACAAACTAGCTGATGTAGCTATTGCAGCACAACGACGTTGTTCAAGGGATGGATTTTCATCCTCAGTAACATTTCACTATACACTATAATTCTATTATCAACTAATGTTGACCTAGCAGAAACAGTTGCTTTTTTACCTCCAGAGAAAAGACAATGGTGGAGTGAAATTGACACAGGCAGTAAGTCATTATTCTGATGACTCCAATTTACATAGGTATGCATAGAGTGCCAATGTAAACTGATATCTGAGATCTGAAATCATTTGCTGCCTATCTGATCACCAAGGAAAACTATCACTTACAGCTAATGTTTGTCAGTGTAAACTGTGATCCCAATCATCAAGGAGCTGTACCAGCCAAGACCATACTACATGTAATTACACTGCTTTGCATCAGAACAGATAAAAAACACATATGATACAGGTGGGTGATACCCGTTATTGGACTTTGAATGCTTGTCTCAAAAACAATTTTGTTAGTCCAATAAAAGTATCACCTGCAACATATTTTTATTTTTCTTCTACAACATAGACTGACTAACATGGCTGCCATAGTTCTCAATCAGAATTGACCAGCTAGATCCACATTGTTATCCACAATATTTTCTGCAGAAATCAGTGGCAGTGGGCAGTGGGGTAGGGAAGAAAAGATAGAAGAGTGAGTGCAACAGTTTTGTTAGGAAGGGCACTTCAGCACCTGCATCTTAATAGAAGTAGAGCAAACCCCAGTTTAATCTGTTGCTAAATACCATACAAATTGTTGCTATCTCATGAACCTTGCTCTTACACTTAGCTACTGCAGCTTGCTCGGAGATGATAGTGAGTAAGTGGCTCTGGTTGTATCTGAACTTGAACTTGTTGGTTCCAAAGCCTATGATCTATCTACCAGAGCCCAATACCATCCCTCTGTCACATTTGTAAGGCTGCTTAGTGAAGCTTAAAGCAAACCATAGTGGAAATGGAGGAACCTGGGAGCTCCAGTTTGGGAGTGAAATTAAAATTCTGACTCAGTTGCAGGAGTAAATGAGGAAGGAATGCTTCTATGTAAACGCAGACCCTTAAAAGCATAAAACTGACTAAAGAAAGTGTCAAAATGGAACATACAATGAAGAAATGTAGCCCCTATCCCATCATACTGTATATGTTCAGTACTAGATTACAGCAGATGAGTTCCATCAGTGACTCCTTTGATTTCCAATGCAGAAAGCAAACTTCTTGTTAACATTCTGCTGGGTGTGGTCAAAACTGGAAAAGGATCTTTGCTGTATTAGACCCTCTGAAGAGAAAAGTTAGCAGGCTGCCGACCACAGCAGAACTGTAGTGCAGTGCTATAGATTACATAGAATATATATATACCATTAAGGGGTCCCAAATACTGCTTTGAGATAACTTAACTGGCTTCTGTAAGCATGAGTAAATTCCTGCATTACTCAAGCATAAAGAGCCAGTCAACCCTATCACAAAACAAAAGTAAAAGAAATCATACTTGCACTAAACATTCTAAATATAAATTTTGCTGCCATATTGCTTCCTGCTAATGTGCTGTACCCATACAAAAATGCAAAATGTCCAATTTAGACCCGTTTTCAATTTTGTGTTCAACTGGTTGTACACAGCATACCTCACATTTCTGGCATTAGTTATTGCTGAAATCCAGTACAAATGCTGCTGCTCACTCCTCGATATCAGCACAAACTCCCGCCACTGAAACCCGCTCACTCTTGCTGCTCCTCCATATTGCTCTCTGACTTTGGACGATGTACAGCAGGTCGACTGCACAAATGTCAACCACTTTCTCTTGGCAATGGCAGCTAATCCCACTATGGGAGCCCTGCTCCTAAAAGGAGCTGTCTGTCGTCTCGCTCACTGACTGCAGTAGATGGAGGTTAACAGCACAATCTCTGACCCTTTCTCTTGTACTTTGCAATGGCCACCGATCCCACAACAGGAGTCACTCATGCTACTCTATTCTCTATGCTAACCACTTGTACATCCTGTCTAACAAGTTTAAACAAAAGATGTTTGAAATGATGGTTAAAAAGAGTCACAAAACATCATGGGAGGAGATGGCTTCTCAATCATTATCTACCCAGCAACAAGGAACTATTTTATTTAGGAGGAAGGATATTTTAACAAAATCAATAAAAATAATTTAAAAACTATGTACATTATAATAATTGTTTTTAAAATTCTTTAGTTAGTACCAATTGTATACTTGTAACAGTCTACTCCAGGGGTTGATTATGCTGGGATTTACTCACTTCTGGTGTGGATTAAGTCACTCAGCCGGCAGCTTCATGACATGCCACATCAGGCACAGGTAAATCCCAGCATAACTCACACTTTGCTATGGATATTGTTTCATTGTATATCAGTTGCTTGATCCCCCATTTCAAGTAGTTCCCAGATGGGAGCTGATTCCATGCCACATAAACCTTCCCTGTTTTCCAGTGAATGTGGTATTTGTTCAGCACAATAATACAATAAGTAAATTACAACTAATCCACACATTTTATATCCTTTATCAGGCTAATGAATTAGCAGCCATATTGGCTCTGACTGGAGTATGTTTATTACTGAACACATTGTCAGAAAACCAGATCTTTTCCTTTAGACATCATCTGTTCCAGTTGCTTATTCCTGCTGTGAAATATTAATCCTCTGCTTATGACATTACAACCAGTTTCTACAGAAAAGAATCTGATGTCACAAGCAGAGGATCACCACCTCAAAGCAGAAAACACAGCACAGACAGATGAAATCTAAGGAGCAAATAGCCTGTTTTCATGCAAATGTCTTCAATAATAAAGAATGAAATGTACAGACATTCACATTTTTGGAATTATATGAGATTTGTATAACCAATGCTAACAGTAATGTTTTTTATAGAAACCTGGAAAATTACTTTAAGACTTTGGTACCTGGGAGAGAATGTGGTGCTGACTGTTGTGTTGCTGGAAAGACTTTTGAGGGCTAATAAATACCTCCTGTTTTTAACCTTCTCCCCAGGGGAAGGGCTACAGATACAAACCAACTGATATTAAACCAGTCTCTTTTTTCTGTAATCCAGTCAGCAAAATGTTTTCAGGTTTTCCATGAAGGACTGCGAAAACAAAAGCAGGATCATGCTGTCAGTCAGAGAGATGCAAGAAAAGGATAAACTGTACCTCCCACAACAGTACACAGACAACTAATGCACACACTCAGACACACAGTGAAACTCCAAACAAGAAGAAAATGCAATATGCAACATGCAATCAGTGTCAGTGGGCTCAGCAGGTAGCACACTCATTTCTAAGGTCGGGGATCAGAGAGTTGTCAGAGTGCTATAGGTTCAATTCCACACCTGACACTTGGGTTGTCAGAGGGTTGTGGGTTCAATTCCACACCTGGCACTTGGATTAATATCCCAGTACTAACACTGTAGTGCAGCATGAGGGGCGCTGCATTTCTGAGGTGCCGTCTTTTGGATGAGACGTTAAACCGAGGTCCCATCTGCCTGTTCAGGTGGATGTTAAAGATCCCATGGCACTTATCAAAAGTGTAGGTGTGTTTATTAGGAAAAGAAATCATACATACAAATACTTCACCAAACAGTGAAAAATTAGGTAACCAAACAGTGAAAATCAGAAAAACTCTGTCCCCAAACCTTCTCCCACAAAATGAGTGCTAATAATACAATAAAAGAGAAAAAGAGAAAACATTACCAGCAAGTAGTATTCCTAATAGAAAGTACAATCAGTAAAATCTCAAAAGAAGATATATGTGAAAAGTCTCTGGTGTAATTACCAAAATCTGGTCTTGTATCAATTGTATCCCTTTTCCTATTTGTTTTATTAACTTTAGGGATACATTTTAGCACTTTAAAGTAAACAGGAAATAAAATTAAAACAACAATATAAAAGGAGATACAAAAATGCCAAGGAATCCTGAACAAAACCAAGTAATCGGAACATCAAAATCCATTATCCATGGGAGATTTCTCCATTTGGCCTGCATATTCTTCCTTGTTTGCTCAAGTTCATCCCCATAGATCGTCTTAAATCAGACGTAATTTTGGCAACTAATTCCAAATAATCTACATGTTTCTGTTGTAGGTATAAATGCATCCAGAGATCCAAATATGTCATTTTATAACTGTGAAAAGTACTTGTAAAGTACTAATGTCTTATTTGCTCCAGGATGGCCCATAAGACCCATAAATTAAAATTTCGTAGTTACTAACTGAAAACATGGTGTATGCCAAGATGCTGCTAAATAGGCCCAGACATTTACAATATAAGAGCATGTAAAGAATAAATGCCTCATGGATTCCAAAACTTGAGAACTCTGAGGTCTGCTGCACAATCTATTGGCTAGTTGCTTGTGTGTTTTTGATTGGCCTTTATGTTAAGTCTCTCATGACAGCAGAGCCAGTGGATATCCTACACATGAAGGGGAATACTTTATTGGTCATCATTGTAATTTCAAGGAAGAAAGAAAGAAAGAAAAGCAGAAGAACAAGTTTGAAAAACAGTTGGATCTGAAAAATGTGAAGAAATGATATGATTGTATAAAGTTTTCCTGTGTCCAGTCAGTACTGTATTACTAGAAATATTCCATGCTTTTAATTTTAAAAACAGATGCCACACATATGGGGCAGTCTGCCCATGGAACCCATGCCTCTTAATTGCCCTCTAGCCCACCATACAAACCACGGACAGCAGGAGACAAAAAGAGGTGGCACCAACATTTCCTGTATTGAAGCGTAATGGTCCTATGTTACTTGTAATATAAATAGAAAAGAAAAAGGCCAGTGGGTTGGTCATATTTAAGCCATCCTCTGATATTGAGAGATACAAAGTATTCCTCATGATATGGTTTAGATGACTACCCACACAGCTTGAAGAAAATGCTGTATAGGTAGTTTCCAGAGATCCTGGGGTGGGAAGACATAAGCAATATACAAAAATAGAGGAATTAAAAAGTTTTAATCAAATAAATGTATTTTCTTTTATTCATTTTGTATGTATTCCAGCATGCAACCAAAGTGTTTCTTGTTCCAATTTGAAAGACCAGTTCAGGGCCTCCATTTGATTCTCATGGAACAGGGTCCCTAAAATTTTTATGGGCGTGAAACCAGTTGGATTCTGGCCACTATATCAGCACCTGGTTCTAAAGTTCCCAAGAACTTACCTTGACATTTAGAAATGTTCAGGATGCTCCTGAAAAGCACCCAAAGTCATTACATGCTTGAACTGCCAACTCTGCAGAGGCAACATCAGGCTTGAACAGACTTAAATCATCTGCATAAGCCATGGCTTTGAAAGGAAAATCCTCATCCAGACACTGTAAGTGTCTAATAACAGGCACTATTTAAGTGACGCACACAGGGGTCGATACTGAAAACATACAACAGGGGCTTAATGGCACCACTGCCTGACTCCCGCCCTTATCGAAATATAGGCCTAATCGAACCATTTACCATAGGGTTACCATAGTTGTTCTATAAAGACAGTGAAGCCACTGTATAAAAGTATCTGGAATACCATAAGACCTGAGTATAAACCAAAGATAATCCCGATTAACTGAATCAAATGCCTTTTTTTGGTCAAGAGCCAATACTAGACCTGTTACCTGGAGGTATCTGGCCATATCAAAAGTTCCTAATTAAAATCAAGCTGTCCATAACAGATCTGTCTTTCACTGAACAAAATTGTGCAGAAAAGATCAGATGTGCTGCTACAGTAGACAATCGGTTATGTAAAATCTTAGTCAGGATTTTAAAGTCACTGTTAAGTAGGCTAATTGGTCTCCAATTTTCAATATTATGTTTGTCGCCCTTTTAAAGAGAAAATTAATGTACCGAGATATTGTTAACGACATACTTAAAGACTATAACAATTCCATATAAACCAAAGCCAATTCCACCACTAAGTCTGTCTGAAACAATTTATAAATATCATTTGGTAGGCTGTCTGGCCCTGGCGCTTTCCCTAATGAAAGAGATTGAACTACTTCCGGACTTCCGATGGGGAAATTTCCTTTCTAAATTTTGCAGGACCTCTACAAGAAGCATCCATCTCATGGTTTATTACGGACAAAGAGGTGCAGTACTGAGAAGCCCCATCGCTCTGGGTCTGAAACGTGACTCTTCATTAGGGGCCTCTATTGAGGCGTTGTCTAGTAGCAGATATTTGTGGGAGAGTATCCTTGTCCATGTGATTTTATTACTTTTTAGGAAATGGGTTAGGAAAATCCTGAAGCCGACTGACTGACAGCTTTCCAAAGCCATATGTTTATCAGCCAACAGAGTCCTCCAAACAAAAATAGCTGGCACTGTTTCTGCAGAAGGACTATTTCACATAAAAACTTTTCTTTAAATGTTTTAAAATACTTTTTTTTTAAATAAATGTTGGTGATGCAAAGCCCATTTTCTAACCGCAATATGACCTTTCAGGATGTGGGATGTTGGGGATATCCACACCTTAGGGCTGTAAACCCCTCCACCTCTGGCTTCAGGCCTCGCTACAACCTGGGCGTGTGGGTATCCCAAACCCCACCCACACCTTTGATTATTATTCTTCACTTGTGGTCTTTCTTCTGTCTCTGTGTTTGTTCCATCTCTCTGTGGTCTTTTTCTTTGTATGTGTTCCATTCATTTTTCTAACTATCTCTGCCTTCTCTTTTTTTTTGCTCTTCTTTTCTGTCTCTGCTTTTCTTTCTCTCTTCTTTCCCTTTATCTGTACTCTTTCTTTCTTTTCTCCCTCCTTCTCTCCTTCCCTCCCTCCACCTTCCTTCCTTCCTTCCTCCTTCCCTTCCCTTCCTCCCTCCCACCTACCTACCTTCCTTCCTCCTTCCCTTCCCCTTCCCTTCCCTCCCTCCCACCTACCTTCCTTCCTTCCTCCTTCCTCTTCCTTTCCCTTCCCTCCCTCCCACCTACCTTCCTTCCTTCCTCCTTCCCTTCCCCTTCCCTTCCTCCCTCCCACCTACCTTCCTTCCTTCCTCCTTCCTTCCCTTCCCTTCCCTTCCTCCTCCTTTCTTCCTTTCTACCTACCTCCTCCTTCCTTCCTTCCTTCCTTCCCTTCCCTCCCTCCCACCTACCTTCCTTCCTCCTTCCTTCCCCTTCCTTCTCTCCTCCCTCCTTCCTTCCTTCCTTCCTTCCTCCTTCCCTTCCCTCCCTCCTTCCCTCCTTCCTCCTTCCTTCCTTCCTTCCTTCCTTCCTTCTCTTTACTGTCTACAAACTGTTGCAGTTAAAAAAAATACAAGCTACTACAGAATCTCTGCTTCCTGCCAGATGACATCAGAGCCACATTTTAAAAGGATGTTGCATCACCTCGTCAAACCTTGCATCAAGCCAGTGTGTTGCTGCAGCTATACAAATCAATGCCACAGCTGATCCTGATTTTCCAGTCTCAGATGCAGTTACCGCACTTAGCCCTCCTTTTTGGCAGCTTGTGGCAAAGATTGGTGTATGGTGCTTGCAAGAGGCCACAGCATTGACACATCCTAGACCACAGAAAAAGGGTCTAGTGGGTGTCTAAATGACACACAGGATAGAAAATGCCATTTTGTTTGCTGCAAGCCTGGTGCATCATATCCTTGAGGCACTCAAGACTTGTGGCAAAAAAAGAAAGAAACCTTTGAAAATCTGGCCCAGGGCTCTGACACTGACTAATCAATGTCAGAAGGCCAACATCACCCACAAGCTAAATGTGAGGACAGCCTGTCTGAGTGCAGGATGGGTGGGCTACAGGAAAACACCAGGAAGGCTATATGTTTCCTCTGGACTGTACCATACATTTCACTGTTTTAGGACTTAAGAAAGTGATCTATTTAAGAGGAAATGTGCTTTTAAATTAAGGGTTTACATTTTATGTGTAGCTTTATCAAAATGAATAAAGTAATAAACTGATAGAATTAATTGTTTCTTTGTGTCTTTTACAGCTAATGAATCCTAACTTCATTCAAGAAGATACGTTGACATCAGCCTTCCTACATATAATGTTTTATGGTTTTAATAGTGTTAGTAATGTAATGTAGCTACAGTACCACATACATTTTGTTTCTTAATTTGGATTTTAGCTTATAATTTGTATGTCTGATTAAGAAATACTTTTGCATCAAGTCATTGAACCAAACATAAAACATTGGACAGTTCTAAACTAAAATAAGATAAAACATCAATAAATACATTAGCAATAGTGTGGTATATAAAATGCCTAATGGTTTGCAGTGAAAAATACATTTAGCTCCATGAGTGGTGAGGGCATCACAACTTACTGTGGCTTTGCCACTTGTGAGTTATTATGGGTCTTACTGCTCACTAGTAGAAATAAAAGTGCTATTCCACTGCTACCAATTATGTATGTATTATTTATAAAATAAAAGTGTTGCTCTCTTATTAGGCAAGAGCATCATATGATTATTCAGTTTTCACAGCGCAACTGGAAACCTCAGATATCGTGGCCATTTCTTCATTAAATAAAGTAATTGTTATGAGTAACTCTTTAGAGGAATAACACACTTTTTAAGAGTGTTCCATTGTGCTAGATTCATGGACACATCCAGTGGTTGAAAGCACTCAGCTGTGCCTTATGCCTTGCAACACATTGAAATTGTCCTTATATCTCAGCACAACTGGACACCCTTGCATCTTATATATATATATATATATATACACAGTATATATAGGGATATGACATGGCCGATGAGATATCATATTTATCTTCACAAGAGGCCAGTGATATCATGATATCACTGGCCTCGAGTGAAAATAAATATGATATCTTCAGTCAAGCCATGTCATATTCTGTTTATACAATGTATGCTTTGCCCCCACAATACAACTTACCACATGCCCCTCTCAATGCAATGGGTGATACAAAGGTGATGGCCCTAGCAATACAACCCCACTTACAGAAAAGCTGCCAAAACAGCAGATGTCATTTATTGTTTAAAAATATCTGGTGGATCCTGTTATTTATGGTTAGTTTTAAAAAGCCTTATCTGGTTTATCCTGCCATGCCCCCCAACAGAGCTCCACATCCCTCCCCCAACATGACAGATTACATAGGGTTTTCTAGTATCTGGTTGGTCCTATCATTTTAAATTACTAAAATATCTCGTTGATCCTGCTATTATTTTTGGGAAAAGTGATTTTTAAATACTTATCTGGTTGATCCTGCCACTCTGAGCACTTTCAGTTTCCTGTAATTGTAGCGTGACCGAGCGCTATCCACACTGACGATTGGTACATTGCCAAATGTTTTGTAGGAGGTGCCCTGGGTTCAGTAACTGAGAAAATGCTGTGCTTTATGTTTATGTTGCTGTCTCTTTTTGGAAAAAAGCTTCCGACTGCACATAGAGTGCTGCAGTGACCGAGGCAGCGGCTTTGAACAGTAAAAGGCATGGCGTCTGTTGCCAGGCAACAGGCGCTCGCGCTTACTTATACAGAAACATAGAAACATAGACTTTGACGGCAGATAAGGACCGCTGAGGCCCATCTAGTCTGCCCATTTCCCTACTACAGGATAGGCCGCAGATCCTATTTAACCAACAGCCTATATCTTCCTGCCCCACAAGAATTGCCTTATGTCTGTCCCATGCATTCTTGAATTCTCCCACAGTTTTAGACTCCACAACTTCCTCAGGAAGGCTGTTCCATGCATCCACTACCTCTCTGTGAAATAATACTTCCTCACATTGCCCCTGAACCGCCCTCCTTCTATCTTTTAAATTGTGTCCCTTGTTCTTGCAAATCTCTTTTCTGAAAGATGCTACCCTCTTGGACTTTGTTGATTCCCTTGAGGTACTTGAAAGTTTCTATCATGTCCCTCCTCTCCTTCTTTCCTCAAGGGTATACATATTAAGCTCCTTTAGTCTCTCCTCATACGGCTTCTCTTGCAGACCCTGCACCATTTTAGTTGCCCTCCTCTGGACTGCCTCTATCCTGTCTATGTCCTTTGGAGATGGGGTCTCCAGAACTGGACACAGTATTCCAGATGGGGTCTCACCAACTGTCTGTACAGAGGGATAACAACTTCCTGTTTTCTGCTGCTGATGCCTCCCTATACATCCCAGTATACCTCCGGCCTCCCTACTGCCTTCTCACATTGCTTGCTAACCTTAAGGTCATCTGATATGATTACCCCCAGGTCCCTTTCCTGTTTTGTTGTTGTTACTACCTCCCACCCATTGTGTATTCTTCCCTGGTTCTTGTTTCCCAGGTGCATTATTTTGCACTTTTGCATTGAATCCTAGCTGCCATACGTCAGACCATTCCTCCAACCTTGCCAAGTCCCTTTTCATCCTTTCCACGCCTCCTTGTGTATCAGCCCTGTTGCAGATCTTTGTGTCATCTGCAAAAGGCATACTTTTCCTTCCAGTCCCTCTGCAATGCCACTGATGAAGACATTAAAAGGACTGGACCCAATACTGAACCCTGTGGTACCCCACTAGTAACCGCCTTTCTTCAGAGTGACTCCATTTACAATTACCTTACTGTCAAAAGCCACCGGCTCGGTCACTGCAGCACTCTATGTGCAGTCGGAGCTTTTTCCAACAAGAAACAGCAACATAAACATAAAGCACAGCATTTTCTCAGTTACTGAACCGGGCACCTCCTACAAAACATTTGGCAATGTACCAATCGTCAGTGTGGATAGCGCTTGGTCACGCTACAATTACAGGAAACTGAAAGTGGTCAGAGTGGCAGGATCAACCAGATAAGTTTCGATATGACGATAGGAACGTGGAGATAAATATGATGTATAGGAACATGAAGATAACAATGTTATCTTCACTGGCCACCTGAGATATCATGTTTTATACTGTTATTTATCTGACAACATACATTGTATAAATATATATATATATATATATATATATATTTATATATATTACACTGTCAAGGTAGGGCTGAGTTAATATTTGTGTCAAACCCCTATTTTAGACAGCTTATAACTTGGCTGTCTTAGGACCTAGAGTGTTGAAAATTACCATACACCTGTTCAGTCTTAGAAGCTAGGAGCATGCCAGTTTGTAAAACAATTGATCCAGTATTCTCAGCTCTGTGAAGGCAAAATTACACAAATACCCCCAAATTTACACTTTTTTGCTTGCAGATAGTGCAAAAATACACCCATTTAAAACCTGAAATGTTAAGTTAATTAGTTACTTGACCAGAGCAGTTGTAAGCACTGCAGTCCATGCATGTGCAAACAGGAAAAAAAAAAACTCTCCTCTGGAAAAATATATATGAAAAACAATTTTTTTTAAATTTGATGAATGAAAACTAAAAATAAAAACATTGTGTCCCCCAGGCATGTGCTGCAGGTGCCCCACAGGAAAACATGATTACTTCTTTTTTTGTTTTTCACTTGTGACGACTTATATATTAATCATGATGGGAGAAAAGCCTCAAATTTCTATAATTGTTTTTTAACACCTAGTACCCAATTCCAGAACTGTAAATCCCACCCTTTTCCAACATTTGGTACCCAACCCTGGTCTTAGGTGCATGCTATTTAAAAAAATTGAAATTAATGTTTGGTGGCCACTTGGTGCCCAAACCTAGTGGCTCACTTACACTCCCTCCATAAGTTCAGCAAAAACACACCCTTACCCATCCTCTGCCACCATGCCACCCTCCTCTCCCCACACCCCAGATAATCCCTTCCCACCACCCACTGAGAAAATCATCCACCCTCTCAGCCGATTGATATAAATTAACCCTTCTCCTTCAGTCATCCTCTGGTACTGAAGCACCCCCATGTCTATCCCAGTACATACTTTAATGACTGGTCTCATGTTGGGTGAATGGTACAGGTCTAATTCCACCTCCACCTGTTGTTTTCATATGCATAGTCTGGGGTCCTGTTTTCCCAGAAACCACCTCCCTTGCTTTCATTATGTTTTCATCAAATGATTTTGTCTACAAGGACTACTAATTCAGGGATTGTTTTGGTGGAAACACCCATTCCCAAATTCTGGCAATGTCCACCCTACTTCTCTACTTTGTTTGCTGCTCACTAATAAAAAAAAAAAAAAAAATCTAAGCCCCCAAAAATCCCAGTGGGCATTCATACTGTAGGTATTTAGGTTTTTCACAAACAAGGGTGGGAGGAATTTGGTGTCCCCAGAAACATATCTGGGGCCCAGATTCAAACACCAAAATTAAATGGTTGTGTGTTGTGTGTGTGTGTGTGTGTGGGGGTTAAGCACCCTAACCCTCAGATTTGGAAAAGAAAACATTAAAAAAAGTTGTGAGTGACTGAAAAAACTGAGTCCCAAAACCATGAACTGTGCATGCACAGATATTTGGTTTTTCTACCATCATCCTTAGCTTTAACATATATTAACTTTTATGGTCAAATTTTGGGGATGGGCTTCCTACCACGCCCATGATCAAGCAAGTAGCAACTTGCAGATTTAGAATTTTTGCTTCCATGGGGCCTGCAAGCCTATGCAAAACATCCTACATGCCAAGATTAATTCCCTATAGGTCTGCTGCTTCACCTGCAGCCCACAGGGTCCTGCGTGAAGAAACCCACAGGTCTGGTGCTATGCTTGATGGCTCAGCTGCTTGGTTAAAGGCTTGCGGGAGAACCAGCATGAAGTAAGCTACAGGTCTACCTCCACATGCTTAATCAGCCTACTGCTTTGCGTGGGGTCACAGGGCCCCGTGTGAAGCAAAATAGAGCTCCATACCTCTGTAAAATATATCTGTTGCTTCATACTGGGCCCATGGGACTCTGTGGAAAACAAGCTACAGATCTGGTGCAGTAGTGCCTAGCAGGTCTATTCTTTGCATAAGGCCCAGAGGGCTCCGCGATGAAGCAAGTGGCCTTCGCAAAGAAAACTAAAGGTGTCAGTTGTAATTAATCTTTTTAAAATGTAAGAAAATAAATTGCAAAAAACTACATCAATGCAACTGTTGGGGTCTAGACACAAAACATCAGAAGTAGGAAATAAAATTTAGGGAGAAAATCTAATTTGAGCATTAGTTTTTCAGACAAAGTAAACTACTTACACAGTAATGCCAATGTTGTATCACATGATTGTTCCAATCTTGAGGATCAGCACACCACAAATCCATCAAGGCTTCAGGCACTTTACCGCCTAACTTTCTTGTTCCCTGCTTTTTATGTTTTGTGTTTCAACCTAAAGGATGCATTAATATAATTATTTGCACTATATACTGCAGTTAGGGTTACAAATGCCGGTCTCGTTAAACCCTTATGTTTGCAACTTAATAATGCATCCATCCCTGATATGAATAGCCTGAAAAGAGTCATGCACATTTTAGGGTCCATGGTCTCTAGATCCTGAAAATTTGTAAAATTGGTTTAGCAGTTGAAAAGTTCTGGACGGTTGAAAGTACATAAAAGTATCCAAGTTAAGACCATTTATTTGCTCAACTGTTACTCAAAACACCAGACAGTTTAAACCGAAACTTTCAGGTTCATCACAGTTTGACCAAGTAGCTACCTTTGATAAGTGGTTATACTTGAAAAATGTTTAGTTTTTAATTAGTTAAGGAAGAAAATACAGTCATCACGCATACCCAGAACATGTTTTCAGTGTGCTATTCATAGGTGCTTTTGCATCAACAGTTTGTTTTCATTATTGTCATACTGAACTGTGAAATGAGCTGAAAAGACTGTTGTCAACAGTTCTGAGCCACAACCCCTGAGCCAGCTGATTAATTACTGGTGATGCCCAGTCCCACTGTCTATATCCCTCCCACCAGAAACAGCGGATTTAATGGTTTTAGTGTTAGGACCAGTGGCGGATGCTCAGTACTTCTGCTGGTACTGCTCCTCCATCCCAGTCACTGAGCAACCATAATACCCAAGAGGGTGGGTGGTATTGGACAATACCGACTACCCAGGGGCGTAATGAGGCCTGATGGTGCAGGCCCATACCGCCCACCCTGGAGGATATTATTGTGCTTAGAAAATGGGCTCCATGTGCTAATTTTATAAAGTAAAAAAAAAAATACATAAGCTAAAAGTAATTAGTGTAATAAATATAAATTTGTTTTACTGGAAAAGTAGTCCCTCTGCTGGTATGCTTTCCAGTAGAGGGCACTGTACTTGTATACCCAGTGCTTTTTTTTGGTAGTGTTTCAAATCTGCTTTTTTCTTTATTACTGTACTGTTCTCTGCTGTCTTGCAGCTTGTCCAGGCTCCTCACTGATCACTGTAGTGTATGTGCATATGTGTGTGTGCGTGTCATATATTTGGATTTTGTAGTTTATAGAGTCCCAGTAAGACAGTGGAGCAGATTGCAGATGAGGTGCAGACATGGAGGTTGAAGGAAGGCCAGGTAGCTGGCTATCTTTTACAAAAGAAATCAAAGTATTTTGTTCCATGGCGTTTCTGTGTTTTGCTTCAGTGGAATTTAGTCAGCACAAGGAGATCAGACTAGCTCTGAGCAGGCAACATGCTACAACGCTCCTGCTTTCCTTGTAAAGTCATTTTGTTGTTGTTGTTTTAGGGAAATGCTGTCACTTTTTAGAAAATAAAATCAATGGCACATTTCTCATCAGGGAGATCCCTCCTTCATCTCGCCAGCCCGCAGATGAAAAGGTTTATGCTGGCTCCTATTTTGGTTTTGCGGTGCAGGATAGAAACAAAATGACAGTTTTGTTCTTAAAATTAGTGGCACATTTCTCATCAGGGAGATCCTCTCCTGCATCTCACCTGCCAGCAGATTAAAAGCTTTACACCAGCTCCCTATTTTGGTTCTTGGGGTGTAGTATAAAAGAAAAAGAAAATTACTGCTTTGTTCTTGGGTCAAATGGGGCTACAGTCAAGGTGAGCTGGGGAAGCTGTTGCTGGTAGCACTGAGTATACGACATGCTAGTGCTACAAGTTTGAACAAAAGAAAGACCCTTTTTCTTTAAAGGAAAAGTTTAAAAACATGTGTACCATGATATATTATGCCTGCTTATACTGTATGTGTCAGTGGGGAGCAAGTGCCACACAGACTGGTGGTGGTATGACTGGATGACTGAGCACAGGGACTTTCAGTTGCTGGGAAATAAACAGAGAAAGGGCTGTGTGAAATGTTAAATAAAATGTGAAGTGTGGTGAGTGCTGTGAGTTTCCATGTGTTCGTGACAGTTTGGGGGCTCTTGCTTGCTCGCTATGCGAGAAGAAAAACATTGCAGAATTTGCTTTTGAAGTTGGCACCTTAATACTGGTAATCAGGTCGATTGGGCTGGCATTTTTTTTACCTTTCCTCTGTTGTCTGCTAGATGCTCACCTTGCCAGGACTATCAGCCAATCAGAGCCCAGATATGTCTTAGCCCATTTTCTAAAGAACATTTACTCTGTTATAACCGGTAGCAGGTGCTCAGTCCCCTGCCTGTCCCCCCTCATGATCAGTGTATTTACAGATGATAATACCAGTGGTGGGTACTCAGTCCCATTGCTAGTTGCCCTGCCATCCTGGTCACCCTATTTATTTCATTTCCCTTTGGGAGTGAATGCCTAATTCCACCAATAGGCACCCTCCATTCCAGCTCCCCATTTTGAAACTTACCCACCAGTGTCAAGTGCTCAACCCAACCTCTGATTCCCAATCCCTCCCAATAATCTGATGAGTCAATTTAAAATGGTGACAGGTGCCCTATTTTACCTCTGGTATCCTCTCCTTCCAGCTGTCTGATATTGAACATATATGACTGGTGGCAGGTCCTCAACCCCACTGCCAGTCCTTCTCTCCTGATCACTGAAACTATATTACTTTTAATACTGGTGGTGTTTGACAAATCCCACCACAGGTACCCCTACCTGCCGGGCTGCCCAATGTATGGGATTTAAACCCCACCACCTCCTCACACTCCAACATTCCCACCACCCTCCTCCCTCTCATTGTCGCCCATCCATGGTTCCTCACTGTGAATACTCCATGGCTCTCAGTGGCTATTCCTCAAGGTCCCGTGACGCACTCCTTTACCTGCAATACAGAAAAAATACAGTGAAAAAGATCCTAAATCCAACAATGCATTGAACCTAGTTTTTTAAATTGTTATTTTCTTTTGGCCATAACTTGGCCATTTTTTGCCATATTAACCCCAAATGTATAGGGTGACCAAGTCACCAACCCACCTCACAAACATATATGTGATAGCTTGTCAATCCACAACAAAGTTTGGTTTCTGAGGTACCCTAATAAACTCATTTCAGGTCAGGTTTACAAGATGCCTCAAATATGGTCATGAGGTAGAGTAGATACTTGGCCACCCTGAAAATATGTGGTTGATATGTTGAAAATGGCCAAGTTATAGCCAAAGAAAAAGTGAAAAACCCTACAATAAATACAGTGAGTTCTTGGACTTAGTTTATTTTCTAGTGTTCCTTTTTCTCATAACTTTGCCATTTCGGCCCCAGATATTCAGGGTGAGCAAGTTGCCACCCCTCTCATGACTACATAAGTGGCAGCTGGTAAGTCCAACCTGGAATGTGTCTTGGGGTCATCACTGCAAAACACATCTTGGGTGGGATTATCCACGTGCCACATGAGGTGGGATGGTTATTTGACCACCTTGCAGATTTGGTGCCAATGAATCAAAAATGACAAAGCTATGTTCAAAAGATAAATAAAGACAAGTCCCAATGCATGTGTTGGCCAACCAAATTGGGGGTGGGGGTGCGTTCAGGCTTCCTGTCTTCTTCTGCAATTATACATCACTATGGAGCTGCTTCATGAGTGGTCTGTGGAACCGCCTGGAAGCAAGCTATAAATCTGGGGCAGTGCACATCATCATGCAGCTGCTTCATGACAGCCACGTACAGTTGATCTCATGCTTTATGCAGGGCCCTGTGCAATGTCTCATGCTTCATGCCTGGCCCTTCAGGACCCTGCACAATGTGTGAACTAAGGTACTATGAGACTATCTAAAAGACAGCAAATTCACTGCAAAACTATGTTAATGCACAAGTTAGGGATTTTAAAGCATCAAGAAGGGAAATTCAGTGTTCTTTATTTTAACCTTACTCAGCCGACTGCTTCCTGTCATGCCCCACCCCTATGAACGCCACTGAACTGAATGCAAAGCACAATTCAGATCCCAATCCCAGAGGGCTTACAATGATTTACAGATAACAAATGGATAACAATACAGGTCATTGAGCAGAGCGTCACATTTCACAGAACACAAGTGCGAACATCAGTTTGCAGTAAAATGTTATTCCTAAATTGATATAACAATGATCACAATGATCTGCAACTCTTACGCTCTCAAGCAGTGTATTTCAACATTTTGAACCATAAAAGCAACAACTTTTGACCCAGTTTTGTGGAAACTTTGGCTTAGTCTGTTAGAATTAACCATGGAATGTATGGCAATCATTTTATACAGATCTTGGGTTTCCTGAGATTGAACACTTAGATGTAGATTACCATCCCATGTTGGCCTCCTGCTTCATGAGCGAGGACAACAGACTCCTTCCTATCAGACACTTTTGGTTTCTGACTTTTAAAAGGTGCAGCACTAAACAGAGGCTGCTAGCACTTGGTGAAATGAAGGCACCACTGTGAGCATCCTGCTCATACAGGAAAGAGCTTGTAAGGGACGTGTGGCCATGGTGCAGTGAGGGATGGGGTATACATGCACAGAGGACCAGATAGGTCCTCAGAATTACTGCATAATCAGGAAATGACATCCCCAAGAAATCAGGAATAATTAATGTTTTCTGTATGTAGGCATATGGGGAGATTAAGAGGGTGGGAAGGGTAACTTTAGCATTCAGCAGTGCTAACCACAGGTATCCTGCTGGGGATTCAGAGAATCTGTGATCTAGCCCCACATGGACAGAGGCATGAACAAGCCATATTGAGCCTGTAGAGCACTGATCATGGAGTTTCAAAGTGTCTTACGGATGTATGGGGCTGGGTGTGTGTGTGTGTGTGTGTGTGGTGCAAGTCTGACCCCAGCTCATGTTCTTGCAAATTGGTGGGTTTGCAGGAACACAGTTAGAGCACTCATCTCACACAAACACTTAAAGTTATCCAGTGGGCACAGTGGCAGCGGTGCTTCTTGTGATGCCCGTGATCCTTATTTTGTGTCCTGAGCCAGGATTCTTGGACAGTCAGCAGAAGGAGGATGGATCATCCCATGAATACGGTCCTCCTCTAGAGAAGGGGATCTGTATGGTTCTCTGCTCTACAACTACCTAGGTGATCATGGTGACAGTGCAGCTGGAAGCTGTATTGTGGGAGCGGATGATGTATACATACAACGTGTGTGATGTGCTGATAAGTGTGCATCCCAGAGATGAGGCCACCAGGGAGAACATGGAAAACAAAGGTCTGAATAAGTGGATGGAGCCATGCCCCACCACCATGTCCATCACAGGGCCTGAGGCCATCCCCTTGGGATGGCCTCGTGCATCTGTCCTCTCCAGTTACTAGTGGCTAAATTAGATGGAGAGCGTCTGCTGTGGCACCGCAACAGACTCCTCCTGAGGGGGCAAGCTAGGGTGTCAAAATGGTGGCAGGTTAAGTGTTACATCTAGGTTTTCCTGAAGTGACTCCAGGGATGGGAAGAGGCATGACCAAAGTAGTAGGAGGCCCAATGAGACAGGTGAGAAAATAAAATAAAGATTTAACACAAAGCACTGAACCATGTGAGCCACTACTAGCCACTCACAATCAAGAATTCAGTGAGTAAACATTCTTTCCATAACTGCCAATTGCTCTTCAGCTCCTCAAAACAAATCTGCAGGCTAATTTCTTGGAATTCCTTTAACAGATTGTACAGTAGTATATCATCTACGTAAGAACAAATTCATTTAAGGTTACCCCCATTTCATAAACTGGGATGAATATGTATGCTGTGTAAACATGTACTCATTTAAAGGTATTTACTACCCCACTACCTAGGACAGGGAACATCTAGGCAGACTGGTGCTACCAAACCTTTTCTGCTGACACATTCTATGTTGCATTACTAAAAATACCTTGGTAATTGAGGTGGAGTGTGTTGAATAGTTAATTTGTGAGTTGCTCTGTATTTTTAAATATTCTTTCTTACCTTTCTTACCTTTCTTACAGTTGCACCTGAATTTCTAGTCCCTTTGGTGGATGTAACCTGTGTGGTTGGAGACGCGGTGACATTACGCTGCAGAGTTTGTGGACCCAAAGCCCACCATAATCTGGAAGGGTCCCGATCAAAATGAGCTCATTAATGATGGTCGCTATGCCATTTCTGTCAGGTAATCCCATCCATCTTGTTTTTGAACTGCACTGGTGTGAAATTTTGTTGACTCGAATGGCTAGAATTATAGGAGACTTAGGCTATGTGTCTGACATAGAACAGCTTTGAGCAATATATACATTTTGTTGGCTGTTTAAACTTGAACCCCAACAAAGAGATGCCTTTGAGTCCCAGAAGCACTCAGTTTCATAAACTGTCCACACTACTCAGAGACACCCTGTGATCAGTTGCTATTCCTGTTAATCACTTCAGCATCTTCTACATCCTACAGTATGTAGTGTTAGCAGTGTCTGACACCACATGGTTACAGGCTGCAGCAATGGCACACATCTACCTGAGTCCCCTGCCCTTACTCTTCAAACATCTGAAAGCTAAAAGCTACTCCATTGTCAGCAGCAGTTTCTAAGTAAGCAATCAGACATGACAGGGCATTGATTGCCTCCGGTTAATGCATGCCCAGGGTATAGTAAAGCACAAGGTGCTTGTGCCAAGTGCCTTCAGCACCTGGAAGTGCATAAACCTCAGACAACCAACAACCAGGAGTGTCCTACTGCACTTTAAAATGGGTAAATTGACAAACAATAAAAAAGTCCAACTTTTTTTTATTAAAAACTGGCATTTTCTTTGTCAAAAGTCCTAGTAAAATGTAGTCCCTCCCCACCTGTCAATCATTTCTTTTCCCACATCTTCAACAGAAGGAATGTTTGTTTATTATAGAATAAAGGAATTCAGACTTCTGCAAAATTTTAAAAATAATGGTTAATGCTTAATTTTTAATGCAAGCTCATATAAATTATCTTCGTACACTGTTATGTATTAACATTGTCCTTCACAAAATAAATAATGTTATAGTGACGGTTATGATCGATTACAACCCCAAACCAATATCTGAAATAATCCATTACATACATTACGCTACAGGAGTGTGTGCAATGGAGTACTGCCACGCTGTCACATAGCACTGAATGCAAGACACAACAGAACAGCTGCAGGCAAAATGCACTTTAGTTTTTGTTTTGTTCCTCTCCTACCTGCCAACTGTGGTTCTGTTAACCAGTAATTATATAAAATAAAATAAGTGCAGCAGTAAAAACTTGGATTTTCACACACTCTTGGTACGCAATACCTGAAAAATCACTTGATCGTCAGTCTTATGGTTTATATAGTATCAAACATCTCGGATGTATAAAATACTCATTACACACTGTTGAACAAACGTCATCCCTATGTAGTATATTTGTGACAAAAACAAAGTCCAGGTGATTCCATATTACATACGTAAACCGTGGAAATGTATGATGTAATTTTGAACTGAAATGTCACCAAACTGACTTCAGAACCATGTAAGCAGCCCTAATGAAGACTGTGTTCAGATCTGAAGTGATGCAAATTACACATTGAAATCAGCTTGGCCACCTCCAGTGTATTCTATTGGTCTGCACATGTCCACACTGAATTCAAGTAATCCCCAGTAGGTACACATGAATCCTTGGGAAAGGAGCTAAGGAGTCATGACTGATACCAGGAGTCAATGAAAACACCCATCTACATACTCTAAGTCCCAAAGATCCTCAGATAGTGGGTAGAGTACATGTATCCACAATCACCTCTTGATTTATCACTAATTGATAAGTCTCCTCAGATGTAGTTTTTATATACAATGGTTTCAAATCAGTGTACATTTCTTTTGTGCCTATTCCAGAAGGAAAAGCAAATCTTACCCCTCCTCATCAAATTCATTGGATCATATTTTAATTGTTTTCAGTACCACTGGGTCCTATGGCATTTTTCTGCCTTTAGGACCTAGTAGTACCCCTGTTTTATCTAGCTGTATATATCTCCTTGAAATTGTTCTATAGGTCAGTGAACTTCCCATAGGAACACAACAAATTATTACTGAGGTGATGAATATCACCAGTAGAATCTATTTCCTTTGTCAGAAGCATCCTTCTGCAGCCTCATAGTGGGTGTTAGCTTTCTCATCAGATAAATTTTTTCACTGCACCCCACCATTCCTCCTTGGTAGGAGACATTTTCACCAAATGGAATGGACACAAAGTAGTAGTTAGGGAACAGCAGGGTTATCGTTATTATTTATTTATTTCAAGGGTTTCAACAGCAAAACATACTGAACTAACAGCCCATTTCCAAATGTGTCCTGGGGTAAGGGATGTGGAAAGTGCAATAATAAATTACGTTAGTAATGTTACAATTATAAAACAACAATAACAATTATAAAAGTAAAAAGTGTGCAGTAGACAAATGAGATGAAGCACAAAGTAGGTAGTGCAAAACAGCATATCAATTGCATATCAATAGAAACCATTCTGCAAAGTATAACTGGCAGCAAAATGAGGGAGGGAAGGGAGATTGTGAGTAAAGCAGGAATAGTCAAAGGGAAAAGTAAACTAATAAACCAGGCAAATACAGGGAGGGAGGGAGTAGTATGGAGGGAGGAGCAGTATAATTAGCCTAGGATCAGCAGCAACTGTGGGAGTGGGTAGTGAAGTCATGTTGCAGGGATTTTAGTAATATGGAAGAGATAGCACTGTAAATGGCAGTAGGGAGAGTGCTCCAAAGTTTGGGGAAGTGAAAGGAGAAAGCAAATGATTTTACAGGGGTAGAAGGAGAGAGCGAGTAGTAGTAGTAACATAGAGAATACTGGATGGGCAACTATGTAGAACCAGCGTGTTCCATCACAGAGGATTCTGATTCTCTGACCTCGTGAGTGAAGCTCAAGAGGTCCATGGGAATCAGAATAACTGAGGTGGCAAAACACACTGATTGTGCATAGAGTTGCTCATCCTATATTTTTATAGTGTATAGTACTGTGTGAAAAATGTATTCTGTGAGTTCTTTGCTTTCAAAACGAAACTGGCTCATGCAGTCTCTAGAGGTTGTAGAATGCTGTTCTACCACAGTAGGGTAGAACAGCATCCCATGACATTGGAACTGTGGTAGAACAACATTTTGAAGGAATGGAATTCTATACAGAACAACACTCCACTATACACTATATTTTTATTCATAACGTAAGATACGAACAAGGATAAAACTCAATTGAACCATAAGATTAACTTTCAATGAGGTCCCTTTAATGCTCGTGTCAGAGCTGCGAAGGAAGTAGGAGGTAGAAGGAGGAGAGGAAGGAGGAAAGGTAGGAGGCAGGAAGCCCAGCCAGAATTTGGAGACGAAAGTGGCACAATGAGTGAGGCATCTAGCATCAAGAGAAGGCAAGAAGACGGAGGAATATAGGGGAACAGTGGTGGATTCTCAGGAGGCAATCCATGGCAAAGTGACAGCAGGAGTGAAAGAGGTGATCCAGTCTGGCAAGGTGGGACTTGGGGCAGCACTATATACAATGTCGCTGCAATCAAAGATAGGTAAAATTATCTTTGTGAGAGTCTCTATATGAGCAGGTAGTGGATATTTGCTTTGTTCCAGTAAAGTGCCCCATGTTTAGGTGCAGCTTCTTGTAGATGGCATCAAGATGAGTAGAGAAGTCCAGATGACAATCCAACCATACCCCGAGGTATTTAAAGGAGACATCCTCAATCACAACACCATCAAGGGTCTGAAAGGAGGAGGAAGGAGAGCCTGGAAAGGCAGGAGGCCATTGTAAATTAACTTTGCTCAATTGGCTGTATGACAACTACTCCTGTTTTAAATAAAAAATTGAAACTTCAAATGTGAAGTCTCTGTCTAGTGCCAAATGGCATGGAGACCTTTTGGCATTGAGGGACAGCTGCTTGGCCCAAAAGTGTCAGTAGAAAAGGAAGTAGTTGAAATTAGGTAGAAAAATGGGCAGCCTAAATGGGTGAAAGCTCATTATCTGTCCTAATCATCTGTGCATCTATGTGCTACTTTCAGATAGTAAAAAAAATTGCTAAAGTGACCATGAGAGAAAATAGTTATTTTTGTACTTTAGATCATTTAATCTGTGGAAGGACTTTCCATAAAGATTATCTGGTAAACTGCATATTTCTAAGCCTAAAGTATCCTTAAAGTCTCCACCAGCTCTTCCCAAGAGATCCCAATTTACTACATGCTCAAAATATGCATTTAGTTTCCAGAACAATTTTTTAAGCTATGTTTAGTATTTTTGAGTGAACAGAAAACAATTCACATCCTGACAGAATGAGCAAACAGTAATACAGTATATCTATAATAGAAACTGTATAGTAATAAAGTTGATAATCTTAACACTTCATCATTGTATACTCTACAATAGGAGGTGGGGTAACCCAGCCAATGTCAGTCAAGAACATTTAAATATTCAGTAATGCTAGCCACTTCAGTGGCTTGGTATTAGTTCATTAGAGAAGATATAACACAGAATCAGAAAAGCAAACAAAAGTTTGCTGTTAACCAGAGCTACATGTTATTAAAGCAGGAAAAATTATCTCTAACAGCAGACCCCCCACCCCAGAACCCCTTATCGTGTCACAACACCTGTTACATCCCTAAAGCTCATGTTCAAAAAGTTTAAATACCAGTGAAGTCCCTAAAGATTGGAGATCTGCATACATAACTCCTTTACACAAACAGGGCAATAAGCATTATTTCATGGAAAACTGTAGCCTATTAGCTTCATTGGAATAGTGAAGGATATATTAGCATCTTGTATAGATAATGTCAATCCTGAACAACATGGTTTACATCTGGAAGATCATGCCTCGCTAATTTCCTGTGTTTTCTGAAAACGTCAGTAAGAGCTTGGATCAAAGCTCCCAAGTGACATCTTTTTGTAGACTTCAGTAAGGCATTTGATTCTATACCTCATGAAGCTTTGCATGGAAAACTATAGACCTATTAATTTGACTTCAATAGTCTGCAAAATCTTGGAAGGAATAGTGGAGGATAGATTAACATCTTATATGTAATGTCAACCCTGAACAACATGGTTTTACCTCTGGAAGATCATGCCTCACTGATTTCCTGAGTTTTATGAAAACATCAGTAAGGCTATGGATCAAAGTCTCCCATGTAACATATTTTTGTAGATTTCAGTAAGGCATTTGATTCCATACCTCATGAAGCTATTGTTGAAAAATTATTTTTTATGACAAATTTTATTTAGCAAGCTCATTACCAGTCACGACATTTATTACATACATGGTACCATAACTATACTTTTAATCTTGGGAGCCCACTATCCATAATCATTGTCTCATATGCAGTAAAATGTAAAAACAGAGGAAAAAAAGAGGGGGAGGGGTGTGTCTTATTCTAACATGAAATGGCAACTTTTAGGTACAATCTCCAAGGGAGGGAGGTTGTTCTCTATTTCTCTCCAGTTCCTCCCAGGATGTCCTCCTCATCTTCTAAAATACCCCACCATAATTTCTCATATATCAGGATTTCCTAAGAAGTCACCACCATCTCTTCTCTTCAAATTGAGGCATTACATTTGTATTCCATTTATCTAGAATGAGATGTTTTGTTGCCTTTTGCCTAAAGAATTTTTCCTGCAATTTATTGTTAACAGATCCATGGTGCCCTTGCCAAATTCCCCATTCACTAAAATACCACCAAAAGTTTAATCTGGGTCAAGGTTGGTTGACATTCATCTGTATCTCCCTCCCCAGGTCGTGCCTGAAAATAGGCAGAATTTGTCTAGTGCACTTACCTGGTCAACAAAAATGGGCAGCCTAAATGGGTGAAAGCTCATTATCTGTCCTAATCATCTGTGCATCTATGTGCTACTTTCAGATAGTAAAAAAATTGCTAAAGTGACCATGAGAGAAAATAGTTATTTTTGTACTTTAGATCATTTAATCTGTGGAAGGACTTTCCATAAAAGATTATCTGGTAAACTGCAAAAAACTAAATAAACTAAATAAATTCAGGTGATTAAACAAATGGGATCTCAGTCTTTTAAATTTCCTGTACAATCTCCTTAGTCCTTCCCCACCATTGGTTTATCTTGGGGCATACCCAGAGACAGTGAAGAAAATTTGCCTCATTATTACACCCATGCCAGCAACTGGTATTATCACTTTTATTAATTTTAGTGATATTCGCTGACTTAAAATACGCTCTGTCAATAATTTTTCTTCGATTCATTTCTTTTTGCTACAATGTAATCCTTATTTGTAGATATTCTTAAATTTTGCCATTGCTGATCAGATAGTATAAGATTAGTCTTGGTATTCCATTTTGATTAGTTTTCTTTGTAAATGTTCATTTCATCTAATCAAAACCAAATTTAATATGTCTAAAAACATTTTTAGTTCCATTAATTAAAAGCTTAGTTTGTTGAATTAGTGTTGCTGAAAAGTCTATAGTAGATTGTGTATTATAAATTCTACAAATATTCTGAAATTTCTCTTTAATTTGAAAATAGTCAAAATAATTTAATGTTTCCCTTTGTTGTTGAATTATTGGTAAATTTTCATATTGTGGGAATTTCCTTTGACCAGAACATTCTTCCAACATTTCATCTGCCTTTTGGAATTGTTACACTGTTAATATTTATGCCCATAGGCAAACTAACAGAACTATTCCAGATATTATGGTATATGTGAGGAATATCACTATTATATCTGCTTAAAGTTGAGCCAGTCCAAATTCTCTCATGGGGATTTACATATGTTTCCGTGATGCTTTGCATTATTGGGGCATGTGTAATTGTGTTCTCTTTAAATTTGGCCGTGGCCAATATCCTCGGGATAACCCATGCCTCAGGGCATTTGCTCTGGGTTCTTTTTGTAGTGCATAATTACCGATTTGTTTTTGTTCAGCTGATATCCTAAAATGTCAGAAAATTTTGTGACTATGGCCAAAAACAGTTTCATGATTAATATTTTTTGTAATTAATAAGATGTCATCAGCAAAGACACTCATCTTAGTTTCTTAATTATTTATTTGAACTCCCTCAATGTTCTGCTGTTCTCTAATCATTTGAAGAAAGATTCTATACATAAAACAAACAATACTGAGACAGCGGACATCCCTAACACTGTTTCACATTTCAAAATTATGAGTTAGGAAACCGTTAATTTGAAATTTTACATAATGTTGTTTTATACAACATTTTTACTAGTTTATGTAGGTTTAAAGGAATATTCCATGCTCTTAATATTTCAAACATTTATTCTCTGTAAGCACATCAAAAGCTTTAGAAGCGTCTAGGGCTATAGCATAATAGGGCTTCTTTCCAAGTTCTTGGATGATTAAACATATTCAAACATTGTTTGCACCTTCCTAGTTGCCTGGGCAACATTTTGACCTTTATAAATCCATATTGATTGAAATATATTACAGTGGGTAAACCAGGTTTAATTTTTCCTACTATGAGTTTGGGAATTACTTTGTAATCTGTGTTTAACAATGCAACTGGTCAGTTATGTTCTGGGTTATCTTTAGTATTACCTTCTTTCTTGATCAGTACTACTGTGACCTCCTGCATACTTATGGGAATTTGAATATCCTGTTCTATAGCCTGTTGTAGCGTTAGAAATATCAATGGGGTCAGTTCTGTTTTGAAAGCTTTATAAAATTAATTTGTGAAACCATCTAATCCTGCTGACTTTTTATTTGGTAATAAGCCAATGACTTTTCAATGTTGTGCTCAGTTAGGGAGAAATCTGGCCATTTATCTTGTTGAAATTTTACCTGATTAATAACATTTTCTTAGTCTTTGTTGTTAATTTCCATATCCTGTTGATATATTTTTGTAACAATCACAAAAGTTTCAGCAATTTCCAAGTTGTTATATTTTGTATTACCATCTTTATCAACCATTGATATAATTACGTTTTTTTTCCTCTTGATTTTTTTAACTGGTTTGCAAGAATCTTGCCAGATTTATCCCTTTCCAGATATTTTATTGATTTAATTTTTTAATCCTTCCTATTGTGTCTTTATCATCTTGTTTTTTATTTCTGATTTCACACCATTCATTGTAGTAGTTACTATAGTTTGAGATTATTAGATGGTCAAGCTCTTTAAGCCTATTATCTAGCTTGTTTAGTTCTTCTTTGTATTTTTTTGTCGTTCACGCTTGGTGTGAGATTATTGCCCCTCTAACTTGGGCCTTAAAAGCATCCCATAAATTTGTTTAAATGTTTGTCCTGTATAATTATAGTACCAAAATTCCTGAATTACTTGTTTAATCTCGTCCCAAAACTCAGAGTTTTTATGTAGTTCATTATTGAATGCCCATGTATAAGAATTTCTCCTATTTTCATCTGTAATGATTAAGTCTGCTTGTACAAGTGCATACTCTGTTATAATAATAGAATTAATTTTGGTTTAACCTAGCTTCTTAACCAAACTTTTAGAAATGAAGATATAATCAATTCATGAGAATTGGGAATTTTTGCTGTCATGGCAGAGTATAATCTTTTTCATTGGGTGTTGGATTCTCCATGAGTCCACTAAGTCATCAGTCCAGAAAATCTTGAAGAATATTTTCTATAGCAGTATTGCCTTTAGTGGGTTTACTTGTTTTGTCTATTTGGGGATATATTAATGCATTCATGTTACCACATAGTACTATGATCTGTGCATTTAGTTCAATTAATCCTTCAGTAATTTTGGCAAAATGTGGCATATTGTTGATAGGAGCATAGATTGATCCTATTATTACTTCTGTATTATTTAGTTTGGTTTTATTAAAATCATCTGCCCTGTCGCATCTTTTAAATAAATCTAGTTTTTAAAATGAATATTCCTTTTAACAAGTATAACTCCACAGCTTTTTAGTTCTACATGAGTAAAAATTAATCTTGTCCATTTCCTTTTTAATTTTAATGTCTCTTTTGTTTTAAGTGTGTTTCTTGTATGCACATAATATCAGCATTTGATTTTTGAGATATGTAATTATTATTCTCTCTTTGATACGTGAGTTTAGCCCATTTACATTTAAAGTGGTAAACCTAATACTTAATTTGGATGCCATCATTAATATTTTAAATAATATACTTGAACCACTCCCTTTAACTAAATATATTTGCACCTTTTTGTTAGATTCCTCATGATACACCAAAATGCACAGATAAATATAACTTTCCCTAAACAGGCTTCCCTGATGTTGCATAAAAAGTACTAACTTTTCCTCCAAATAGTATACAATTCCTTAGTTTCCATAAGGACTTGCTCTGCATGTAACAAAAATAAACAGAAAAAAAAAAAGTTTGTCCTGAAGCATTTAGTTTAACACATCCCAAAGAAAAGAAATAAAAATAATAAATGATACAAAAGAAAAAACAAATGATAGTCAATTGCAGCTCACTGGAGCTGCTAACTTAAAGTTTTCCCTTACCCCTCCCCATGCTACTGTAGTTCATAAACACATTTTTACTTCATGTTATGGACCAGAAATCATATAAAGAAAGAGAGAAAGGTCAGGCAAATGAGTCTGGTAATTGTGTTTTCAAGTCAGTTATTACATCTTGGGAAGAGTCAAAATGAATTCTTGTGTCATCCCAGGAAATTCTAAGGCAAACAGGATAGATTACTGTTGATTTAATCTTTTTTATCCATAACTTCGTTGTTATCCCATTGTATTTTTTCTCTCTGTTATTAAATCTGGGGGTAAATCATTGCACATAGGCACAGAGGCTCCATTATTGTCATTCTTTTTTTCTTGTATACTTGTGCCATTAGAGTGTCCTTGTCCTCAGATTTGTATAACTTGGTAACAATCAATCTGCCCTCCCTCTGCTGGTCTTGGTTCTCAGTCCCCTATCGATTCTGTAGACCTCTGTATTCACATTGTTGGGGTCACTATTCAAGTAGGCTGCAGCAATAATTTGAAAGAACTCTGAGTGATCTGATACTATCCCAGTCTTCTGGGACTCCACAATTCTTATATGTTTTTCAACGTGCTCATGCTTCAAAGTCCATTAGTTTATTTTTAATCTCTAGATTAGTTTTGTCTAGATGGTGTAAAGCTCCTTGAGCAGGGACATTTTGGTCTTCTAGTATGAAAACCCGTTCTTGTAGTTGATTAATTTCTTTTTTTTATTAGTTGGTTTCTAAAGTTAGTTTTTCTATTGAGTTTTGGTATGTGTCCATTTTCTTCTCAGTGTCCTCTAGTTTTGTAAGTGATTGATTCATTTTCTCCATTTGACTACAGAGGTTTTGGGCCCATAGGGTGTGTCTCTGAATTAATTTTGTGTCCCCTTGATTTCAATGTTTTTGCAGTTTGCCTCTTTTTGTAGTAATTGTTTTCTGTTCTCTCAGTTCAGTTTCTCTATTAGTGGTCTGTTCCATAAACAACCCTTCATCTGTGTGTTCTGTAATATTTCTATTAAAAGCATATTCAATAGCTTCTTCTTTGGCTAACACAGTCTCGGCTTTGTAAATCTCTTATACAAGTTTTTGAGGTACAGTTACAAATCTGTTTTTCCCCATTATTTTCCTCCTTTTCATTAGCATTTTTAACATTTTCTCCATTTGCAAGTCATTTCTATTGGATTTGGCAGTTATTTTGCCACAGTTATTATCGTCACCTCATTTATAGTTAAGTTAGAAATGGAGTTATCTTTCCCAGTGGCTTCGGTCTCAGGATAGGTATTTGCTTTGGTCTCAGTACTCTGTTCTGGTGCTTGCTCTGAAAAATTGCCTTTTAGGAGGCAGTTGATTGTCCTTGTGTAGATTGTTCTGTTGAGGTTTTCCCTTCATGTGCTTTCATCTGCTTTCATCTTTATAGAAGAGTGTGTTGCTTTCTGGTGCATCCCACACAAGTGATTGCTTCGAGAGACTGTCAAGTCTGAAACAGGTGGCTACCCATGGCTGGGCTAGGTTTGTTGGCAGCATTTTTCTTCTATTATCTCCTTTATGTTCTGGAAATTTGCCATCATTTGCAGGTTCAGTGCAGTCTCACTACCTTCACACTCTCAGCCCACATGATTTATTTCCCATTAGCAGAGCTTGAAGAAGAGGCTGAATTAATCTTGTGATTCTCCAAAGCTACAGTAAAGGGTTTGCAAAAGTCCTCTTGTGGAATTTTAAACCTTAGGCCCAATTCTTAAATCGTTCGATGACTGTGCAGTCTGTGCCAGCTGCAGAGGTGAGAGGTGGGCTATGCTGGTCACGGGCTCTTTTATGGGATGGGGAGCGGGGGTGGGCACATCCTGCTGGGGTGGGGAGCTCAGGTTCCACTAGACCTCCAGGGATGGGGTGTCTTATTTAATGTTAACAGTGGCATTGGGTATTTGAAAAGTGTCTTTATTTATTAAAGTACTACTACCAGCGGTATCGGGGAACTACAGGACCAGGGAAGGGAGGGATATTAATTCTATTACATCTGCCATTGGGGATCGGGAGGGGCCACTGGGCCACCAGGACAAGGGGGTCATAATTATCCCTATAACATGGGACTATAGGGATCAGGAACAACAGGATAGTAACAGGTATTCTTATGGGTGGCATCAGGGTTTGGTGGGGGCATGGGACATTGTCTATTACTGGCTCCTTTGGGGCTCAGGGAGGGCATTAGACCACCAGGTGAAATCCTAGTATGTTGTCACATTAATGGGCATATCAGGGGTGGGGTGGGACTGCTAGACCACCAGGAAGGGGGCATGGCTGCTTGCCTGTGCAGCAGGAGCTTGTTGCAAACCCTCCAGTGTATAGGCATTTGTTGCATGGGAGAGGTTGCCAGGGCGGAGACTTAAACGCCAGGACCCCTCCTGTACCAGAATCTGAAGCAGGGTCCCTGGTGCACCAGGCTTCAGCACAAACTGCTGTTTGCTGCAGCTTGCACTAATCTAAGCCTGCTTTGTGAATTGGGCCCCTTGTGTTCATAATAGTTGCCTCTATGATTTTCATGCTCTGGACACACCTGTACTCGGTTTGTTTATACTTTTCCGGTGGCTTTATTGTTTTTAGGTCTTTTCTTGGCATCATGATAGTTTCATTATTTTTACTTTTCTTTCTACAGCATTTAATCAGTTATTATGTTCACTTTTGTTAGTCCTGAGAACTGCCTGCCTTTGAGGGAATAGAAAAGAACTCTAGAGCAGCATCATATAAGTACTCTCATATGTGAGGAGGGTTCGTGGGGTTGCTATAGTACATACTCCGACAAATGCTCATTCCGTCATCTTGTTCTGGGGTAGGACTCAGAGTAGCCCACTCAAAATTGTAAAAATTACTGCAGTTGGATGTTAACAACAAACTAATAAACTGGATTTTCAACTGGCTAGAGGTCAAAACTCAGAGGGTTGTTTTGAATGGAAGTCTATCACAAGAGAGAAGTGTGACTATTGGTGTCCCTCAGGGCTCAGTTCTGGGCCCCATAAATCTTTTACCTGTATGTCACAGATATTGCAGTGGAGTTAAACAACTGGTGCATTAAATACATTGATGATATAAAATCTGGTGGAGTTTGTAGCTCAGAAGAAGATGTTATAAAACTGCAGGCTGATCTAACCTTAATTATGAACTGGTCTTGTACCTGGGGAATGAGTTTTAACATTGAAAAGTGCACTGTAATGCATTTGGGCTTTAATAACTTTTAAGCAGAAATACTTTCTGTGTGGCAGACAACTCACTAATACAGATCTTGAAAAGGAATTGAGTCTATATCATTGAATATCTTTGCTTCACTCGACACATTAATGAAGCAATAAGTAAATCTTACAAAATGCTATGCACAATTAAAAAATATTATTTCCAGAGATGCTCAGGTCTTGTTACCACTCTACAGATCATATATTAGATCCAGTTTAGACAATTGCTCACAGTTTTGGTCCCTTAAAAATGCAATATTAATCAGCCTGAAAAAATTCAAAGAAGATTTACCAAGTCAGTGCATGGACTAAGAGACAGAGATTATAAAGATAGATTAGCTACCTGAACCGTATGTTCTTAGAAATGAGAAGATACAGGGGTGACCATTATTTATGTGGATGTTATTAATGATCCCTGCTGAAAATACCACCAACAGCTTAATCTGGTTCAAAGTCAGTTGGCATTCATCTGTATCCCCTCCCGGTCGTGCCTGAAAATAGGCAGGATTTGTCTAGTGCACTCACCTGGTCAACAAATAAATAAATAAATAAATAAATAAAATAAATAATACTTGTTTAATGAAATGAGCTTGATCTTCAAACAAAATAAAATTGAGACCAGAGGTCACCCACTTCAGTTGTATAGTTCAAGATATAATACCAAATAAAAGTACGTTTTTCTTTGCTCAGAGGAACCGATTCATTAGACGTTTGTCATAAGCTGTAACAATGGCAGCTTGTGGCAAATGGCCACTGTGTCCTGGACCCCTGTGCCTGATTCAGAAAGGAGCAGGGTCTAGGAGCCTGCATCCCATGACTTGTAGTAGCAGTGCATGGTAAGGCACAGCCCCCATGTATGCTGCAAGCTGAAGAACAGGTGGGCAGCAAAAGCACCCAGAGAACGGTGATGTGGTGCCCCATGCCCACCCCAATTGACCCTTGTCAGATGTGGACTCCAGCTCCAACCCCCATATTAGAACCCCCCCCTCCTCCCGTAACTCTCCCTGGTAGTCTAGTGGCCCCCATCCTTTTCACCTGACAGTGCAAGACCCCCCCAATACCCGCCGGTTGACGACTGCCCTCCACTCACCACCATGGCCAGCCACCAACTGAACTGTGCCAAGCTAGTGTACTGTAATAATATGCACTCTGAATGACAGCCACTGTCATACTGCACAGACCGAGTATTAGTACAGTACATGAAAACAACACCAGTTCCATCAGCCGGCTTCAACTGTGGTAAGTAATGACTGCAGAAATCTCAACGAAAATGGGGTAGTGATGGGGGCTCGCACTGTCAGGTGTGGGGTGGGGACCACTGAACTATCAGGGAGTTACGGGGAATGAAGGGATCTTGCCCCAGGGCATGTGTTGGGGACTCTCTCTGGAAAGACAAGTCTGGAAAAATCTTTACATCTGACTCATGTATTGCACTCAGATATGTTGCTCTGGCTGCAGAAATAAGTACTTCTATAACATTTACTCCTATGTTGCACAACAGCATGGTACAGGGTTGCGTGACTTTCTGTGTCCCTTACTCTGGGTTAACCAATATGCTTAAGTGAGGGTATTCCAATTAAAGTCTGATGGCACTGTGAGGGTATCTCTTAACAAGTTTTTAATAAATTGAAACAAAATCTGAACCTTTGGCACCCTCCAATACTCTTATCAGGTGCAAGCTCCCAGAGTAGACCTCATTTTCCAAAGCCTTGAGGTGACCGTGTAACTGGGTATTCTCTGAGCGGTTGTAGAAACTGCCACCTGGGTGTATATTGAGTGCTTCTCCTGTTCCATTACTGAGCCATGAAAGTTCTTTTAATGCTGCATTGTGTGCTTTCAATTTTGCTAGCGTGCACTCCATTTCCATGTCCATTGTGCACTGTGTGCTCCAATTTTGCTAGGGTCTGCTCCATTTTCATGTTCGTTAATTTCATAGTTTCCATCATGGCTTGCCATGGTGGTTTGGTGGAACTGCTGCTAGGCCCTGCCTTGGTTGGGGGCTTTCCTCCTTGTAACCAGCTGGATTGAGTTTTGTTGGACCTTACTGCTTCTCGGGTGTCCCATGGCCAATTCAGGTATCAAACTGTAGCTAGTGATGTAGGGGAAGAAAAAGATACTGGTCCCAGAGTGGCAAAATAACATTTTAGGGAATCTTTATCTCAGAATCAAGGTCCCAATGTGAAGCTTGCTGAAACAGCATCTGTCCAGGAAGCCAGCTCACCAGCACCCCTTCCAGAACAATTTTAATGGCTATGAAAGCATTACATAATGAGCCTACTCACTCTCCACCCTAGAGTTTAGATTCTCAGCCCCAGGAACTGAAAGGTTATAGTTATGTCCACTCCTGTTTCCTGTGTGATACATTGATGAAGTTCAGTAGACATCCCTTCTCTTCTTGTGACTACTATGTCTACAGTGTGTGTTTCATCCTTTCTGCTGGGATGTCGATTCCCCTTTGGTTAAGCAATATTTTTTTTATTTTTAAATTTTTGTCTGTGAAAGGCACACTGAGCTGACACTCATTTTCAGGTGTGACCTGGAAACATAAGGATTAAACTGACTTTCTTAGGGTCACTTTGTTTGCAAGTAGTAGCTGTGAGTTTCAAACCCAGGTCTACTAAGTTTCCAGGTTCACTGCTTGGTACTCTAATCTCTAGGCTGTACTATAAAATGCTCTTCTATTGCCTGTATCCCTGAATAAAGACCCTCTACTACCTTGTCCAGGCCCTCAGCCAAGTGTAGATCCTCCAAATGTTCTGTTGTTTCCCCAGTGCCAATGGCACCGACAGACTTTCTGACATGACCAATGACCAATGTGGTTTCTTTCCACTTCATCCTCTAGTTATTCAGAAAACATTTTATCACCCTCAAATCACACTCTGAATGGCGGCTCATCCAGGTGAAATGCAGGCTCATAGCATGCTATATATTTGCCTTAACAATCACATGCATGTGTCTTCAAAAATGTATTTATTCATTTAGGCAATGTGTCCATGAAAAGCACACTGAGCCAAGATTCATGTCTAGGTGCAACTGGTGGGGAGGGAGGAACAGAGGAGTCCGATGCAAGGGCAAAATAAACAGAAAACAGTAATGTGTACATAGTGGCTAGATATTCAGAGGAGTTGCACTGGCGCCAGCTCAAGCCCAGAAATACGCCTGGGCAACAGTCAAAAGTGGAATTGCACAGCAAATCCCAATGCACCGGGGCACAAAGATAATGCATGCATCACATCTCCAGGGGCATGCCCATGCATATGTGGCTCTTCCTGATGTTCAGCCCAGGATATGTGGTGCATCTGCTGGCACAACCCAGAGATGCTGCATACCTGGGCTCAAAGTTGAGCCCATAACAAAAGCTCAGCTACTGGCTGTGGGTGGCAACCCCCAACACTGTGCACAAGCACTCAGAATAGTCCCTGGTGGTCCAGTAATCCCCCCCTCCCTCCGTGGCCCTAATCACCATAATATTCTCTATTTTACTATCCCTGGTGGTCCAGTGGTTCCCCCCTCCCCACCAGTACCTTCAATTGCGAAAATATATTTATGAGGGCTCTGGTAATCTAGTGAGTATCCCCCAATCCCGAGACCACTGATTGCCAGAAATCAGCGACCCAGCCACCTGGCTCCCTCCCGGTCATCAGCGGGCAACATATCCACCTGCACACTTCCTCCTCGCTGCCCACGAATGACAGCTTACATATGTGCTGCAAGCTCACTGGTCCACAGTGTGTACCAATGGGCTTGCAGTGCAAACTGTAAGAGTCAGTCACCACTGTGTGAATGATTACATTCACAAAATTGTGACTCTCTAATAGTATGCACTGCAGCCATTGGTCCCACCAGGACCAATGAGCTTGCAGCATACTGAAAGCTGTCATTTGGCAGACAGCCAAGGAGGTATGGGTGGGCATGTTGCCTGCTGATGACCGAAGGAGGAGCCGGATGGGCTGGGGTCCTGTGTGGGTGGGGACCACTCAGACTACCAGGGACCAGTTTTATTCATTTCTGGTGATTGGAGGTATGGGCAGGAAGTGGGGCACCACTGACCACCAGGAAATTAAATTAGTTACTGTCACGGATCGGGGTACGGGATAGGGAGGCAACCACTGGATCACAATGAAATATTTATTCGGTGATCGGAGGTACAGAATGGGGTGGGAGGCACCACTGGATCACCAGGGATATTGAGGACTCCAGTTTAAGCAAATGGTGATACGGGATGGGGAGGGGTACTACTGCGATTCTTAGTACAGGACTGCATGCTATGCAGGGTGCCAGGCACATTTGTTGGCCAGCCCTGCACACACATACTAATGGGACCATAATGACATGCAAATGGCCCCATTTGTGCCTTGCATGCATTATGGCCCTGTTTGAGTATTGGTGTCTGAATGTCAGGAATTTGCACGGCATATCTCTGATGCGCTGGTGTATTTCAATTCCTGGTATTCAGACCTGTCTGAGGATGTGCTGGTGCACTGTATTTGTGCAGCACACTTCATTTGATACATTCAGAAGAGAGTGCGCCATAGCACATCTCTGAATATATCCCTTAGATGCTCCAGCACAACTCAGTCGCACTGCACCACCACTTGCGCCATTGCCAGGAGCAATTATGAATATTGGGCCCAGTATGTTTAAAGTACAGAATTAAGTATTAAATTCTAACATAAGTAACAGAGATTAATAAAGAATACATAATGTGTATAAAGTACTAGATTAAGAACAAAATTCTAACAAAAGCAATGGGGAAGAATAAAAGTAAATAACAGGAAAGAGGTCCACGGTCTAAATACGAAATTCTGACACAAGCAACATAGAGCAATACAGGTACATAAAATGTTTGAGGTACAAAATCAAGTACAACATTCTGAAAAATTAACAAATGCACAATAAAGAGTGCATAAGTTTTAAGTACAAAATCAAGTACACAATTCTGACAAAGGCAACAGAGAACAATAAAAGTACATAAGTATAAAGTACAACATCAAGTTAAAAATTGGAACAGAATCGACAGAGTACTGCAGAAAGTACATTATAAGTACTGTACACTCACAGAGGAGGTAGGCTGTGGCTTGGAAGCAGATCTCTCTAAACAGGAAATTCTCTGTGCCATAGGACAGTTGCATGTCTGGAAAAGCCCTGGCCCAGATGGTGTCCTTATAGACCTGTACAAAAGTCAGCCACAGCATTTTGGGACCCTGTTTGAAACACTGCAGGAAAGCTTTGAATCCGGGATCACTATGCTTCTAAAACCAAATAGACCAAAAGATTCCATTTCATCGTACAGGCCCATCCCCCTGCTGAATGTAGATTGTAAGATCTATTCCAAAAATTCTAGTCAGCAGATTGGATAAGGTGTTTCTGGATTTAATACATGAAGATTAAGCTGGGTTTATGTGAAGAGGAGTGCCAGGTCAAACTTATAGACTCTGGTAAAGGTTCTGACATGGGGACACAGGCAGGAAGAGGACTGTCCCAAGGTGGTCTCACTCGATGCTGAGAAAGCTTTTGATTGGATTGAGTGGGACCACTTATGGCTACAATGCTGCATGTGGGATTAGGGGAGAATTATCTGAAGAGGGTACAAGCCTATATCAGAGACCTTTGGCAGCTATACAAACAATTGCATGGGTCTTGGGGCAGTTTCAGCACGGCAGGGGAACCAGGCAGGAGTGCCTCTTGTCACCTCTGCTATTTGACATTGCATTGGAGCCTCTGGTTTAAGTTTTAGAGACCATGAGGGTATTGTGTGAGCACAACTGGGGAAGTCATGGTAAAAGTCTCACTATATGCAGATGATTTGTTAGTATGTGTGGCAAAACCAGAGCAATCTATTTGATGCTTGATTTCAGCATTGAATTCATTTGGTATGTCAACAGGATATAAGATCAACATTAGCTAATCAGTTGTTACGCCTTTGTGTAACTGTGATTTAAGCTGGTTTCAAGTGTTACCAGTACACGTACCCAACAAATTCTTTAAAAGGTTATGAGCATGTGCAACCTCATGGATCTGGAATAAGAAGGCTCCCAGAATAAATATGATCAATTGACTGAAAAACTGAATGGGGAGGGTATGGAGCTCCACGTCTCCTCCATTATTACCGTGCTACAGCTAACTGGGGTGAAAGATTGGCATAAACCACACTGCACTCATATGGGCATATTGTTGGAAAAGACCTGGATGGGAGTTACACAGTAAACTGATCTGTTATACAGTTCCTCAGTAAATAACCAAGAATGTGCCAAGGAGAATCCGATAATTAAGCATTTGTCCCAAATACAGCATAAGGTCCATAATGTACTACAGGTGGAAGCACAGATTACTAATCTTACACCATTATGGTGGAACAAATCATTCCCCAGGTTTTGTAAAGATCAAGGCTACACAGTACAATGTTGGCCCAAAAAGGAATTCAAGTTGTAGGACACCTATATGAGGAAGAGAAATTAATGGATTTCTAGACACTTTGCCAACAATATGGCCTGCCATGGACATGTATGTTTAAATATATTGAAGTCTGGCACTTTTTGCAAGGTGGGTTAGGGCTTACAAGTCAACTACAGGTTACTTCAGATATGGCATGGATTCTAGATGAGGCAGAGAATACTAGAGGACTGGTGTTAAAGTTGTGTAATACCTTAATGTCCTCAGTACCACATAAAGGGATAGCAAAAGATTAAACTGAGGGAAATTTAGGAACAGAAGTATCGCAAGAAGACTGAGAAGATGCAGTGGATGAGGGTTGGAGAGCTCACACAAAAGGCAAACTGGAACTCATACATTACTTCACACTATACAGAGTCTACTACACCTCAGCCAGATTACAGAAATGTGTGGCAATTCATAATGGGAACTGCCTCAGGTGTGTGCATGTTAATGCAGATCTTGCATACATGATGTATGATTGTGCACAGCTCAGACAATATTGGACGGAGATAGTGCAATCCTTATCAAGGTCACTGGACCTTAGAATAGAACTATCTCCCCAAAATGTCCTACTAGGGGACTGGAATAAACTTAAGGAGCCTACCTCAGGGCAGTAGAAATTGTCACACATAGCTATATGGTTGGCTAAACTGGGTATTCTTTCACAACAGACTACAGCCACTCCTACCTATGCAGTATGGCTGAGTAATATGAATGATAGTATAAATATGGGGAGATTTGTATATAGAACCAGAGATAGGATGCATGCTTTTGATAAAACGTGGGCACAATTTGAATTATACTTAAAAGAGTCCATGGAGGGAAGTGTCTCCAAGGGATGCCATTGTTGAGGTCAGGTAGCAGTTAACATGCCATACAAAACAAAGTTGCAGTGTGTGATAGTATAGTATCACCACCCAGACAGACCTACGTAGCTATGCAAGGAGGCTCTTCCATTTCAGATAATACTAATGATACAGCACCCTTATGTTATACAACTTTGATATTTAAAATGTATATTGCGTTGTAAATAACAGCATTGTCTTTGTTGTTTTGTTTGTTGTGCAATCCACTGTGTTTTCAAAGGACTGAAACAGCACATGTCATAGCTCAAGACTCTCAGTCGATGGCAACTAGAATGCAAAGTAAATGCTATATAGATGACAGTTTGTATTTAACCTGCTGTGTTTTGGTCAAAACATTAATAAACAATATTGGAAAAAATAAGTACTGTATGAAATATGTCAAGTATTAATTCTGACAAATGCTACAGAGAACAATAAAAGTACATACTATGTACAGTACAAGGTAGAAGATTAAGTGCAAAATACTTACAAATGCAATAGGAACAATAAAAATACATAATAATTATAAGGTACATCAAGTTAAAATGGTATCAAAATCAGAGCACCACAAACAGTACATTATAAGTATTGTATAAAGTACAACATTCTGACAGACGCTTTAAAGAACAATAAATGTACATGCTAAGTACAGTATAAAGGTAGAAAATCAAGTACAAAATTCTGACAAAAGCAACAGAGAACAATAAAAGTATGTATGAACCCAATAGACCAACTTAGGGTAGCTGGTTCATTCCACTGGGGTGTCATACAGATGAGGCACACTGATGAGTCCTGGTAGGATGAAACACATGTCTGTGTCTTCTGTTGCCACCCTTGCAGACTGTGTGAGAGGACTTTGGCACCATGCATTTCTGCTAAAGTTGAACCAGTATAACGTTTTATGGTGATTTGCATATATAGCCCATGATGCTTTGCATTATGTGGGTATGTGTGATTTTGTATTTCTTTGAAACTTGGCTTCCAGCCAATGCCCTTTGGTGTAACCCTTGCCTCGGTGCTTACACACTATGGTTCTTTGTCTTTTAGCTTGTTTTTGTTTTAACGGGCTCAGCACAACCTAAACCCAATAGACCAACTTAGGGTAGCTGGTTCATTCCACTGGGCTGTCATATAGACGAGGCACACTGATGAGTCCTGGTAGGATGAAACACTTGTATGTGTCTTCTGTTACCCCACCTCATGGACTGCATGAGAGGCCTTTCAGCACCATGTATTTCTGCTTAAAGTTGAACCAGCATAACATTTTGTGGTGATTTTCATATACAGCCCATGATGCTTTGCATTATGGGATATGTGTGATTTTGTATTTCTTTGAAACTTGGCTTCCGGCCAGTGCCTTTTGGGGTAACCCTTGCCTCGGTGCTTACGCACTAAGGTTCATTGTCTGTTTTCTATATACAGTATATGTCTGAGTGGTCGCTGTATGCTAAATGTATCAACTTATTTACATGTAATGAAAGTTATAATTTAAAAGGATCTGGGCAGGCCAACCCTCCCTCCTCCTTGGGTAGGTACATTTTTCCTCATGTGATTCAAGCCTGTTTATTATTCCATATAAACGAGTTCATAATTTAGTTAGTTTGAGAAACCAAGGTTTATGAACTGAGATGATCATTGCTTGAAATGTAAAGGAAAGTAGTGGAATATAATGCTTATTTCCCCCATATAGAGTGATTTATTTGCCAGATTTGTAGTTTTAATTTAAGTTTATCTAGTAAATGTTCAAAGTTTACTGAGAATAGGGTGTTAATATCATTGGTAATCTTTATACCCAGGTAGTCCATAACATTTAGTTTAATCTAAGCTTTTATTGTGTTTGTTATTTCCTGTAAATTATCATAATTAATAGGCAGCAGTTCAGATTTTTGTTCATTTATTTTGTATCTGGAACATAAAGATCCTCCATTATAATTTCCATGACTTCACGTAAAGTATCCACAGGTTTTCAAGTAAAAGCAATACATCATCTGCATATGCTTTTAAAGTCATTGTTTTTTTTATTTGGATCCCTTTCACTTTTGGATTGCCCTGATTTCATTTAGCAGTGTTTCTAGTACTAAGACAAACAATGTAGCGTATAATGGGTAACCTTGTCTTAGCACCCCTCTGTAAATTTTATATAATCTGAAAGAAAGCTATTAATTTTAGTCATGCTGTAGGTTGTTTATGTAACAGTTTAATTAAATGTATAATATCTAGTGGGAAATCCCATTTCTCAAGCATGGAAACCAGAAAGTACCATTTGAACATATTGATAACTTTAGTTGCATCTAAAGATACAAAATGGCATTTGTTTTCTGTTGCCCTAAAAATTCAATTATGTACAGAATGTTCGAGTTACTGAAAAAAATGGTTCTACATGGAACAACGCCTGCCTGATCAGGATGTAGTATGGAATCCAGATGTACCAAGAGCCTGCTGTTTATAATTTTGTGAACATTTTATAATCCTAGTTTAGAACAGATATTGGTCTATAATCTTCTACTTTTTGAGTATCTTTACCTTGTTTTGGAATTTATGAAATGCATGCCTTGTCAAAAGGAGGGAGGAGTGGTCTGCTCCTTCTGAATATGTTGAAAAGCAATTCTAAGAGTGGTGCAAAGATACTTATGAAGTGCAGATAGAATTCTAACGTACTGTAAATCCACCTTTGCTCAGACTCTTACCTTTTCTCATTTGTTTTAGGGCATCTCTAAGTTCTTCCTGTTTGATAGAAGCAGATACGTTTTGTTTTTCTGGTTCTGTTAGGAGAACAGAACTAATGAATTGTGTGTAATATTCAATTTGTTCTTTTGTAGGATGACATTCTAAATGACAGAATTCTGAATAATAGCTATAAAATGATCCATCGTTTATTTTCTAAGCATATTTTCCTTCCTCATCTAAAATTGAAGATATTCTGTTTTCTTAATCTGCCTTTATTCTTTTACTAATAATTTCTCTGAATTTCACTTTGTAATTTTCAAGTTTTTGTATGTATCCAGTTTTAATTTTATCTGAGAAATCTGGGTATTTTGTAAAAGTTTTTTAAGATTCTCATATTCCTCCTACTTATCAGTATTACCATTTATGCTTACTTGCTCTAAGGACTTTAGTGTATTATTAATCTCCTTGTCCATATGTTTCCTTTTTAGTTTTCCAAGCTGCAGAAGTAATTATTTCCCTCTTAAGGTGGCATTTAAGAGGCATCCCAATTATGAATTATGTCTAAGTACTCTGGCTCATTTATAATCCAGAATTCTCTTATAACTTGCTTTTTCCTAGAAAAAGATGATCACTAATGCATTATTTAACTTCCATACATTTAGTTTTGTGTGTTGTGTATTAATTCCAGTCTGAAATGAACTGAATTGTGATCAGATAGGTACAAAATTCTATTGAGGTAGAAATATGTGAACTTAAAAGAAGGAGTGGTTTAGAAATCATAATGTAGTCAAGTCTGGCAAATGAGTTATGTCTACTAGACTGATGTGTATATTCCTTACTGTTCTTATGCTGTACTCTCCATGTATTTAACAAAAGATTAAAGTCAAGAAAATTGTTAAACAAGTTCAACTTGTACTTGTCCCAACTGAAATGCTTTGTAGATGTTTCATCTTGAATGAAATGTAAAAAGTTTATATCTTTCCCAAGTATGAGGTGTTCAGTATTCCAATCCAAAAGTAATTTAATAGTTGAGTAAAACCTCACTAAGCATTTAAATGGAGCATACAGTGAGCTCAATATTAAAGAAACACCTCTCACCTCTGTCTTAAGCAATACAACTCTACCCTCAGGATCTGTACAGCTCTCTTCTATCTTCCCTTCAGAACTTTTAGAAACTATTATTATACCCCTGGTGTGTTTTATATCAGAAGGAGAGCAAAACAACTTTTTAATCAAGTTTTTTTTTTAATTTTGTGCTTCCTGATTATTTAAATAGATTTCCAGTAAGAAGACTAGTTGTATGTTGTTATCTCAGATATATTTAAGAAGTCTTGCTATCTTAATGGGGAGGTGATTCCATTGATATTAAGTGTTAACTCAGTAATAAATACTACCATGAATATGAAAACATGTTCTCTTAATTGGATCCCATTTAGTGATGTTATGAATCAAACTACTATGTAACCTTGAAACTGTTTTTTTTTTTTTTACTTTTCCTGTTAGGATGCCTAGAACCAAAAAGTGTCCCTACTCCCACCCACCAACTGCATAACCCTCAATAAGATAATTGAGTATGCTTCCCCTAGTTTCAGTTGGCACAGATAGCATCTTGTGAGCTATTCTGCTGTCCCTGTATTTTATACCATTAGGCTTCCAAAAGTACTCCACTTAAAATAAACAAACAACTATATATATATAATTGTTTGCACTGGGGTTTTCTCTGACATTGATAATGTGTGTGTGTGTATATATATATATATATATATATATATATATATATATATGTATATATTTATAAATGTATATAAAAATGGCACAAAGGGAAAGATGCACTGAGGTTTTCTCTGACATTGATAATATATATCTATATATATATATATATATGATCTATATATATATATATATATAATATACACACGTCAGTGCATCTTACCCTTAGGCCATTTTAACAGTCAATCCCCCATCTTTCTCTTGTCCCTCTTCACATACTGATTCCTCCTATTTGTTCATCCCATCAGTTCCTTTCTGATCACGTATTATAGCCCTACAACTACATCAACCATTTGAAAAATTGTAAGACATTTCAGTGAGAGGTCTTTTATGGTTTCTTCCTTAGAATCATACAGAAGAATCTGATTGTTAAAAAACTCTAAGCAAGTTAAACTTTGTATTTTGCTTCCATAAAGTTTGCTGAATATTTGAGAAAGTTCTACGCTTCTGTAACAAATCATAGGAAAAGTCCTGATTTATTGATATGGATTGGTCTTTAAACCTTAAGGACTTCTGCTGGATTATGGCGAAATAACCCTATCTCTATCTTCTTTTTCAAAACAAAATTACAATAGGGCATGATCCTGAACCATCATTTGGCTTCCCAGTCCAATGGTTCCTATATATTTCCATTTGAAATGTGGATGGTTCATTTAATAGTTGTAGAACCATCTCTGTATCTAAATTTCTTGGGCTTGAATTTTTCCCCATTGCTGTGGCATACCAAAAACTCTTGCATTTTGTTGTGCTCTATTCTCATAGTCCTCTTGTCACCTTATGATTTCTTCTTGCCTTTTAATCATTATTTTCTGCTCAGCAATAATAGGAAGAGTGAATCTTTGCCTTTCTTCAAGCTCTGTTATTCTGTTTATTTGATTTAAAGTTGTCTTTTCTAAAGCTTGCATCTTGAATTTTATCTCTTTGATGGTGTTTGGAATTGTTACTGATTGGTTCATATTTTCTGGAATATTTCCAATTGTGTCCATCATTTTTAGTGCTTAACTTGGTGTAGTTTCTTGGCTAGTCTTCTGTTCTTTCAGGGGCTGAGTGTGTATAGATTCAGGACCTGAAGGTTCAGATTTCTAAGCAGAAATAAGATGCATCAGATATTAATTTCTTGCTTTTTGTATGAAAATCTTGAATATTTGATGTCCTGTTTGCATAACTCCTGGGAGCCATTTAATTATTACCTCTTTGACAATATATTTCCATTTGTATCCCCCTTATTAGAAGACAAAAGTTGTTCTTATTGGGCAGAAGTTTCCATTTTAAGGGTAAATTAGGTTTTAAAGACCCCTTTGAAGAAAAAGTTGAAACTGGGACTGAATTAACAGGTACTTGACTTTGTTTTTATCAGGGTGCTCAGTCTGTCTAAAGAATCTGCCTTCATATTAGATCTTTTACTATCCAGTTTCTTGTCTGAGTCCCTTAATAATTTATTTAATCTTTTTGGTATTGTTTTCTCAGTGTTTGGATCTGAAATAAAGTTTTTCTAGTTTTCCTTCTTGCCCCAGTCTAACTTCTAAATCTGCATTCTGCATTCATGTAGAACTGTCTTGTTATAAAGTTATCATCAAAGAACGGGGTGGGGGCACACAAGGTCCAGCTCTTTTGTTTTAAGCCACTGTTTACATTTGACAGTACAGAACAATTTAAGGCAATTTATTAAACATCATTGTGCAATACCAAGGGCTGAAGTAAGGATGTTGAGATAAGTAAAAAATAAAGGAGGCAGTGTTACTTTTACTAGGGGCTACCTGGATTCAAGTGAAGGTGCAGTCCCTTTGGCTTGCTTGTGCTATGTGGGAAGCTCAGATAAGCTCTGGTGAAAGTCAGGAAGAAAAAGATAGCATTCGGAAGAATAAGGAAACACAGAAGGAGCAGGACATAGAGCTGTACCAATTAAGGCAGAAGGAAGCAGGGAGGGAAATCAGAATAGCAAAGGCCCAAACTGAGGAAAAGATAGCCAACTCAGTTAAGAAGGGGATAAAACCTTTTATAGGTACATCAGCAGTGTAGAAAAACAAAGGGAGGGACAGTGAGGCTGAATAGAATGAGCGGTGGGTGAGCAGAGGGTGACAGTGAAAAAGCAGGGATACTGAACGAATATTTCTGCTCAGTATTCACAAAAGGGAGGGGAAGTGCCTAATCCAATTAACAGAAGCACTCTTGATAGGGGGTCGATCCCAGTCCTTTCACAGAAGAAAGGGTTCTGCAAGAACTCCTAAAACTGAAGGTGGACAAAGCAATGGGGCCTGATGGAATTCACCCCAGAATTCTAAAAGAATTAAGGGGGAACTAGTGAAACCACTGGCTATGCTTTTAATAAATCATGGGAGGATGGTGTGGTACCCGAGGACTGGAGGAAGGCAGATGTGATTCCCCTTCACAAAAGTGGGACCAAGACAGAGACAGAAACTACAGACCTGTCATTCTGACCTATGGTAGGGAAAGTGATGGAGTCACTTCTGAAGGAAAGAATAGTTGAGTACCTAGAAGCCAGTGGGGCACAGGACCCAAAGCAGCATGGGTTCACAGTGGAAAGGTCATGTCAGACAAATCTAATAGATTTCTTTGACTGGGTGACCAAAGTAGTAGACCAGGGAGGGCTGTGGACATGGCCTACCTAGACTTTAGCAAGGCATTTGACACAGTCCCACACAAAGATTAATAGTCAAATTAACCAGCCTGGGAGTGGGTCCCAGGGTCGTAGCCTGGGTAAAACATTAGCTGGACAACAGGACACAGAAGGTAATTGTAAATGGAGTTCACTCTGAAGAAAGAGGGGTTACTAGTGGGGAACTGCAGGGTTCAGTATTGGGTCCAGTCCTTTTAATGTCTTTATAAGTGACATTGCAGAGGGACTGGAGGAAAAGTATGCCTCTTTGCAGATGACACAAAGATCTGCAACAGGGTTGATACACAAGGAGGCATGGAAAGGATGAGAAGGGACTTGGCAAGGTTGGAGGAATGGTCAGAGTATAGCAGCTAGGATTCAATGCAAAGAAGTGCAAAATAATGCACCTGAAACAAGAACCAGGGAAGAATACACAGTGGGGGAGGTAGTAACAACAACAAAAATGAAAGGGACCTGGGGTAATCATATCAGATGACCTTAAGGTTAGCAAGCAATGTGAGAAGGCAGTAGGGAGGGCTGGGGGTATACTAGGATGCATAGGAGAGGCATCAGCAGCAGAAAACAGGAAGTTGTTATCCCTCTGTATAGACAGTTGGTGAGACCCCATCTGAGTACTGTGTCCACTTCTGGAGACCCCATCTCCAAAGGACATAGACAGGATAGAGGCAGTCCAGACGAGGGCAACTAAAATGGTGCAGGGTCTGCAAGAGAAGCTGTATGAGGAGAGACTAAAGGAGCTTAATATGTATACCCTTGGGGAAAGAAGGGACAGGGGACATGATAGAAACCTGAAGTACCTCAGTGGAATCAACAAAGTCCAAGAGGTAGCATCTTTCAGAAAAAGAGACGTGCAAGAACAAGGGGACACAATTTAAAGATGGGGGGTGGTTTAGGGCAATGTGAGGAAGTATTATTTCACAGAGAGGTAGTGGATGCATGGAACAGCCTTCCTGAGGAGGTTGTGGGGTCTAAAACTGTGGGAGAATTCAAGAATGCATGGACAGACATAAGGCAATTCTTGTGGGGGTAGGAAGAAATAGGCTGTTGGTTAACTAGGATCTGTGGCCTATCCTGTAGGTAGAAATGGGCAGACTAGATGGGCCAGTAGTGGTCCTATCTGCCGTCAAAGTCTATGTTTCTATGTTTCTATGAGATTGCTAGTTGCTTAGGCTGTTAAGCAACAGAGAGACAGAATAGGACTGATGCACTTCCCATCAGATGCTATGATGGTGCACTTTGCGCTATTCCTCCTTACTCCCAAATGCCACGGGTGACAAAATGGCAGAACAAACAATCTTTTGGGAGGGCTCAAATAGTGCATCCCATTTGAATAATATTCAGTGGAACTCCACCAGCACAGGGCAGTTCATCTGCTACCTATGCTGCAAAATCTCTGCTGGCCTATCTGCCATTCTTGTCTACCTACCAGCCCTCTGGAATACCCTCCCTGTCCCCACTGTATCTCACCCTCCCTTTGCTCTCTAAATGTCTCCTGCTGCCTCACGTCTCAGTTCTACTCATGCAGCTAGTCACCCTTTTCATATCCTTCTCCTGAACAGTTTATTTTGTATTACTGTGCTTTTTCCACTGGATCATACTTTGGATTTCTTTTGTATTTTTAGAATTGTGTTATTATAATCACATATATATATATATATATATATATATATATATATATATATTTACAAATGGGTAGGGAAATTGTTGTAGTTTTATTGGATGATGAGCATCACATGACCATGAGTATATCACAGCGACTGCATACCTGCACTTTTACCCCCTCCAAAACAATTTTGATGTTTTATAAGATAGATAAACCACTCTGAGGTGTGCGTGCGTGCTCTGATATCGCATGCCTTGGGTGGTTGATGCACTCAGCCTGTGGCCTCATGTGTACAACGCACACCAAGGCGTGCGTGATATCAGAGCGTGACTGCACACCTCAGAGTGGTATATCTATCACATATAGAACTGTGTTATTGTAATACACTGGTATATTGTACATAAGTCTCTGTACTGTATTCAGCATTCATTCATGTATGCTCTTTACACTTTTGGCACTTTTTGTTCGATTCTATAGCAATTCCCATTTGTAACCTCCTTCCCAGGGCCACACATGGAAAAGAGCATTGACTTAGTGTGCCTTTACCAGTCAACAAATTTAAAGACACAAATACAGTAACTTCCGCCACAGCTATTGCATGACTCGTGTCTCTGAACAAAAACACAATAGACAATGTGGCCTAGTGGTTTGAGCACCAGCTTTGAAACTAGAGATTGCAGGTTCAAACCTGCTAGAGACAACTATTCACTATGTGATGTTGGGCAAGTCACTTAACCTTTCAGTGTTCCAGTTGCAGAAATGGGTGGAAGAGGATCCCACTGGAAACAAGACATTGCAAATCAGCTGGGCTATCCTGGATAAATAAACTGTAAAAAGAGAGTGAAAGAGAACTACTATAGCTTGCTTATCTACTAGGTGTCATTTCCAGAGTCTCTGGTGCTAATTATTCAACAGGAATCAAATGATCACGGCACTGAGTTTAATCATTTGGCTTAGTTTGGATCTATTCATGGAACCAAAATTTAAATTATTTTTAGACTGACTTTAACAGCATACTATTTGAGTGCCCTCTGACTCAGTTATCACAGTTGTAAAAGTATAAAAGAAACAAAGAATAAATGGACACAGACACCCTGAGCCCTTGTGTTTGCTTAGGCACATTGTGTCCTTCTGGGGCTCCATATCGGTGATCGGTTGTCATGGGGTGGAGGGAGTGCATGAAGATGATGATAGTGATTTGATGTTGTGTGGTGCTAAAGATGTAAATTTCTTTCTAGTGATTCTGGTGGGATTGTACTGAAAATATGCAATCTAATGCCCCAGGACAGTGGCATTTATACCTGTGTGGCAGTGAATGACCATGGAACTGCATCATCATCTGCAACAATCAAAGTGCAAGGTATTGTGTTCTCATTTCCTTACTGTATGGGGGCTAATAAGCTTCTGATAAAGATGTGTGAGATTTAGAGAGTGTCAGAGTTTTGTCACAAATTCCATTATGAATGTAATGAAGACAGATTGACAAAAATAAACAGAAAATATACAGGATGGTAAATTTTGTGGCTGTTTATGCACCAGAAATTTGAAGTTTTTATCTTTTAAAATATATTTAGAAAAACTCACTACACCTTTTCAAGATATTTCAGTATACAGTACTGCTGATGTAGATTTCCTTTTTTAATACACTTGTTTATCTCATTTGGCATCTCCAACTGGCTCTGTCACCCAACTTCTCTGGGGCTTACCTTCTCCGTGGTGTCCTACTGCCACAGGACTTATAGGAGTCCTGTACTGAGCTGCTGGTTTTGAGGGCTTTCAAGCACTGAAACCATAGCCAGTGACCCTCTAGCTGCAGTGTACCCATGTACCCAACCATGAAGGCACTGCTAGTACTGAACCTCCCTCAAGACAGAACCTCAAGGTCCCAGGCTACGTCACCCTCCCCATCAGCGGGGTTGACAAGCCGCCAACACTACTCCTTTTTCGGTTCCACCACCTAACATGCACCTATGAAGGATGACCTTTGTGCCTGCCATGTGGGTCCTTTTATGCCTCCTAGACTCCTCCTACACCAACTACCCAGTTGAGGCATCACACCCAAATGGGCACAGCTAGTAACAAATTACTCCTAGCTTTCTTCTAGGAACAGGGTAGATACTGTACATCAACAGAAGCTTTTTTAATCCAAGTCCATATATGATCAGAACTGTACTTTAAGCCATGTCAGTGTAATTTAATTTCAGTACACTCAAACTGTGTTGCCATCTGCTGTTAATTTAAAAGTGTATGATGTATGTTGATGAATGTAATGCACTGGTACATTTTAATTATGCTGAAATGTTGAAAACATAATATTAAGTAGGTTGAGGCAGTAAGAACATATTCTGCCACTTTATAAAATGGCAAGAATTAATTCAGGAACATTATTGCTTGAGATCGGCATCTGACCATGCATTACAACACTATTATAAAATGGGTCAGGAGATTTCTGCATCCTGATTGGCTAAGAAGTACCATTTTCTATGTTCTTATTAGCAAATATTGTGCCAACTAGTACTTCTTATGCCAACCAGGACATAGTTCATCCTGAAATCCATGCCTGTCAGAAACATTTCCTGGCAGCCAGCCATGTTATTACTGTAAAACCATATAGTACTTGCCCTAAAAGTGAAAAATAACCTTTAACCCTTCTCAAAACTCCCAGCTACTGCAAACTATGTAACAGTGACAATATGCATATTGTAGGCATTTAACTTCATATGCTCACCTTAATTTTCGATTATTTTTCAGTAAATGTTTTCCAGGCTGCTAATCCCTGGCTCTCCCACTGATTCTGAATGCTGAAGGTCCACACCATGTCCAGTCCTCAAGCGTACCCCGTGCGTTCTCGACTGCTCCAAACTCTTGTCTCAATCTGGTGTCTCCCCCCAATTTACCACTATTTGATAGCAGTCACTTTTCACTTGCAGCTTGCTTTTCCAACCGACACTCTCTGGCAAGAGGCAAAAAGCCTTTGAAAGCACGCTCACAAAACAGCCACTTTCCTAACTTGCAGTTCACCTTGAAAGCCATGCTGACTTGACTAGACATGCTGATCACTGGTGTGTCTGTACACAGCCATTTTATTTATTTATTTTGTTTTGTTTACCAGGTAAGCACACTGGCAGCGTCAATTGCCTATTTTCAGGAAGCGACCGGGAGGTTACAAAGGTAACAGATACAAACATTACAGGGAACAATACCATCAGTATTAGGCAGAGTCAAGGTAACATACAGTAACATCAAGCATTGACAGATTCAGTTGACAGGTAAAGAACAACATATCACAGGCATGGTCAGTATCGTGCAATCAGGGATTCAACCTAAATCCTAGAAGCAAGGAAGGGATAGGGAGATTAAGAGGAGTGGGGAGGAGAGAGAGATGGTGGAAAGAATGAGAAGGATTTTACTAAGTAAACCTTGCAATGGACACGCTCACTTACAGGTGGCTGCCACACAAAATGGAGCACTATAAAACAAACCTGTGTGTGTGTGTATGGTGGGAAGAGAGAGAGAGAGAAAGAGACAGACACAAATGCCCTCAAGTGGCTAACTTTGACCTAAGTTCTGCATTACAATTGCAAGGACAATTTTCTATTTTTGTGATTTTAAGACCTTTTTCAGATTTCTTTTAAAGTAGAACTGTGCTGAGCTTGTGAGTAACTTTTCCCAATAGAAACTGTTTTTTCAGTACTGGTTAAAATTCTGGTATTATTCCATTTGTACCTGTCTTTTAGTAACCTCAGTGGTGGTTCTGCTTTACAGTCTGCTGGTAAGTACCATTTTAGAACTGTGTGTTGTAGCTTATGTCCCTTTCAGCCACAGAGTTCTATAGCAGAATATGGATGTATTGCACCAACAATTGAATTGTAGAACAGGACATAAACTACATCATACAGTTCTAAAATAGTTCTTATCAGCAGCATGTAAACCAGAAACATCCACACAGATAACTCAAAAGCCTGGCTAGCTTGAGCAACAACATAATTTGAACTAGTATTTAAAATACAGTTTCTACTGGGAAAATTACTTGTAAATTTAGTACAGTTCTCCTTTAATAATTGTTTGCCCAGGGAGGGGTTTTACAGAGGGACCCATCTTATAAGTGGAATAAGACACTCTGAGGTGTAGTTTATGGACTGATAAGAGCACTTCCCAGGTGCTAAGAGCACTGGCATAAGTGCCATGTGCCTCATTACGCACCTGGGTGTGCTCTTATCAGGCCTCTAACCACACCTTGTGGTGCCTTGTTCCTTATTTAATGCACACTCTGCCATGTATTATTGCTTACTTAGAGCAACATAAATGTGTTAGTTGGCAAAAAGTTTCATCACATAGTTTTTCACAGTAATGTATATTAGAGGTCCTTAGATTCATGTCTTTTTCATTTCTCTCGTTTTCAAAATAGCATATTTTGCTAATTTGCTAACATAGCTAATTTTAGAATTAATAACACAAGTCATTTAATAACATTTGTTGCTTCTCATTCTCTTCCCTTGTCTAACTCACCAGTGCTCCTGTATGTCTTACTGGATTGACTCTCCCTATGCTTTCCAGTCCTATTCCTAGGGTGCTTTACTGACAGGGTTTTAAGATCTTTATCTACTGACCGTTCCATAACCTCTCCTACACACTGCACCAATTCTACTTGCTCAAATCCTCTGAGTTGGCACTCCTCCAAGTCTCCAATTGTTCCACCAAGATGACTGAACAGGCCTTCTCAATCTTAGCCCCTGACGTTTGGGAACTCCTCCCACTTGACATCTACAGCCTTCCTCACATGGACTCTTCTAAGGAGCTCTCCAGAGACACTGAAAGGGTTCTTTCACTTGCTCCTGATCAGGTTAACATCCACACAACCCTGTTTCACTTTTCCTAGGATTTGTCACTGTATTCTGTCTCATGTTCAAGTTGCTAAGCCCTTTTGTGATTTACGCCAATCTGTGTCCAGCCAAATTAAAAGAAGAATCAGCATTTATATAGTGCTTTTCACACATTGTATTCCACAGTGCTTTACAATCAATGCTAGACTGGTAGTGAACTGACTAAATGTGTAGTGGCAGCCATTTCACATATCACCACAGACTGGTTTTATGGGAAAGGGAATGTTAGCCTGGATACCAGGAAAATCCCCTGCTCTTTGCAAAACGTGCTTTGGGTTCTTTACTTCCACCTGGACAGCACCAGAGATAGGTAGAGGACCTCAGTTTAACATCTCATCTGAAGGATGGCACACTCAACAGTACTGCACCCTCCCCAAATAATGCACTCGGGTACCAGCGTTGGTGGAATGAGCCCAATTCCAGTGTGGGATGAGAACCCAGGATCTTCTGGCCCAGAGACGGATGTGCTACCAACTGAGCTCTACGTATGCTAGTACTGAGTTATCTAAATTGTGCTCCAGTGGAGCTTTATCCCTTTGCTACATATAACAACATTATCTGATTCTCATGTTACATGCCAAATTGCTTGCCAGGTCTGCTGGCTCCTATTTCCTTTGTACTTGACTGTTGTTGGTTATTACTCTGTACTCCCGAGTTGTACCTGTAATAGGCATTTACTTGCAGTGTACCTTACACTGTAAGCATAAACTAACTAACTAACCAACTAACTCAATAAGATTGCCACAAATTTTAAAACAATCCCTAGCATCAAGGTTGCGTTTTGGCTTTACATGCAAGATTCATGCCATTGATGTATTAGGAGGAGCTAGCACATTTCTGATGGTAAACAGCACCACACTAAGATGCTTAATTTATTCATAGTGGGGGTAGCCAGAGGGCAGTTACTTTAATTTCAAAACCACATTTCTCAGTTCAGGAAAAACACAATAAAAGAAAAATGGATATATTGTTGTTTCTGTTTTCAGAAATGCATGCAGTACTACCAAAAGAACTATATAATGAATGTTGCTTCTGCTAACAAACACGGTTTTAAATTACACTGACATAGCCAGCACAGTGGCTCAGTGGCCTTGGATTGCACTGCCATCCAGGACACCGGGATCCACGTGCAATCTCTCCAGTCCCAGGCTAAAGGAGACAGCAGGGTGCCAGGTGCATTGTGGAGGTGAAGACCTTGGGTCTTGGGGAGGCTAGAAGCAGGCTGCTGGCTTAATATGATGAGCAACACCTGTTGGATGACCTTGGAGTGGCTCCAGTGTTGGCTGTGAAGGCAACCACTTGCCCTCCTTCCCAGTCTGAGGAAGGGCATAGACAAGGGACCCCAATTGTTTGGATGTGAGAGTGATACCAGGCAAAATGTGAAACAAAAAGTATAACTAAAGTTACATCAACAAATACACAATACAATTTTGCAAGTCAGTGTAGATGGAATGCATCTACAGCACCCTCTGACCTCTCCAATAAAAGATACTCCCACTAGTGTGCTCCCCAAGTACATTCCGGGAAGGTCACATTTTAAGTAGTTAATTTCATGTATTAAAAATATAATAATAGATAGGGACTGTAAGTATAACCCTGTTTATCTGAACCCTGGATAACTGAAAACCTCAGTTATCGAAACTCGTCATGTCCCCATACTTTCAGTCAGTCACCTATTTACTGCACACAATACTGTGGTTAGCAGCTGAACTGTCCTTCAGTGTTGAAAAGGACATTCAGAATTTTTACTATGGTTGGCCCGTGGCACTGAGGGCTGAGGCACTGGATGCCACACCTGACACCATGCCAGTGACTCGGGTTCGAGACGAGCCCGGGTTGTCAGGAGTCATGGGAGGGCAAGGAGTGGTATTGAGCGCCACGAGGCAATTCTATTCTCCAGGGAGGGATGAGAGGTTTCCCAGCCCTTGGTTGCCACCTGGTGGAGGATGGATGGCACTTCAGGCAATGGGGAGCCCAGCGATAGCCAGGGGTGGGGTGGAAGGGCCGAGCCATTTCCCGGAGTGCCTGTGCATCTCCATGTACACACTGCCATGTCTGCCGGAGTTCCAGGATCTTCAGGGAAAAACACAAAAGTACTAATTAAAAAAAAGTTTTTACTTAACTGAAACTCAGCAAAGATGCAGCGGGCAACAGCTTATTCATTTGGGACTGATTGTGATGGGGAGGTAGCTCAATTGGGGCTGATTGCGGCAGGCAGGGGAGGGAGCTTGATCAGGTTGGTTGGAGTGCTTTCAAATCTCTGGCAGCAAAGGAAGGACAAGGTTGTCAAGCCCGTTGATCAAGTGGGCTACTACGCTTTTAAATGAGTCTCAGCAGTTGACCAGCAACCAGCCACTCACCTGCTGACCCACCAAAAAGTAGGCTCAGATGTGATGTGAAGCGGAGGAGGGGGTCAGTCTGTCAGTCCGTCGATCAGAGCCCCTGGGAACTTCTAGATCAATGATACCTGCTCCTGTGACCTGTGGGTGCAGCATGGTAATGATCTTTGTTTTTGAGGGTGTTTATATGCTGTCTTAAATCTGTTTCAGCTCCTTGAACCCTTGGACTTGCAGGTGTGTGTTTGTGTTTCTTCATCAGCGGCTGTCAGTCTGTCAGGACAGAACTTAAAATACAGTACTGTAGAAATTAAAATAATACAGGTACAGTACTATATTTCAGTAACCACTGCACGTTAGCCAACTTTGGTTTTATCTGATGCAGAGTTTTACTCTTACATTACAACTCAAATGAATGGCTGAGCAGATGCTCCTTTGCACCGAATGGCTCCACAGCTCTGAGGTCTACTTTAGTGCAGGCAACCTTGTTTATCTGAAACCCCATTTATCCAAATGTTTTCCATGTCCCCAAGACATTCAGATAAATGGGGTTGTACTGTATTCTGAGGCTATAATACCATCGAGAGGTTTGGTGACATGACAACTTCGAGAGCAAAGCTTGACAGGTTCCAACATGTTACCAAAACCTCAAGATGCTATATTTGTTATTTTTGTGAATTATGGATCCAAGATTCACCCTTTCCACTTCTTCTGTGTGTGCAGCCAAACAAACAGCCTTGCTCATTTTTGAAACCTTTACCCACATGAAAATACAGTCACTCTGCCTCTATCCAGCCTCGCCACCCCAAGCCCATAACATTGAAAGATTGGAGAGCAGATCTAGACTCAGTCAGATGGGTAATGCTACTAAGGACACCCAGCTCGTCACAGTGATGTGACTCACACATTGCATCAGAGAACCTGTGAAAGTGCATGCACTGGGGAAGCCTCGCCTCACACCATCTCTGCAGAAACTGAAAACTTCTCCTGTAGACATTTGCTGTTGCCATACCACTTTTAATGAGCTGTGGTGATGAGTGGGTTTCTGTGGGCTGTGTGAAAAGCAGCTTTACCTGCATAATGGTTACAGTAAAAGCTGGCTCATGGATAGCTGTTTAGAGTGTGTGCAGAGGTCTTGGAGCAGTATTCTCATATTGCCATGTGGGCAATGCATTGGTAGTATTACAGGATCTCATACTATCGATGAAGATGGAATGATAGTATTATGGAATTCTATCTGTGGTATTACGGTGCAAAAACTGCATAGTTTCTCATCAGATCATTACAGCTATCCATATATTACAAAAATCATAATGCATCTGACCGACCCAATCTGTGCTACTATAAAAGCTCTGATAGCAGCTACAGTGTAGTCACAGTACAGCCCTGAATGTTGCACCGTTAGAGGCTGCATGCCCTGTGATGTCTGAGATTGTGATTGCAGATTTATAAAGATTTGATACGAGGAGCAATTGGAAGACACTAGTGGTTGTCAGTTTCTAGTAATTTGCATGCAATTCTTGTAGACTTCATTTTCGAGGACTATATACTGCATACTACTGTATTCAGCCGTAACATTTGCTAACCAGGTATTTCATGAGGGATTCATTCCCATTTGGGAAGTACTGATGGCTCATGGGGAAACTGAGGCACTTAGCACTAGAGCAGGCATTAAGACCCTAGAAATGCCTGCTTGTGATGGCATTTATTGCGACGTTATGGCTTTTAATCTTTTTTTTTGAGAAAACGCATTTTAAACGACACACTTTGATGCTTAGTAATGCACATGACAATTCTCTGAGTTTTGCCAGACTATCTGAAAGACTACCATCTGGTACAGCAACCAATAAGAAAGCATTGTTGCTTATTAATTATTCCTGATAGATAAACATCACAACAGACCATTAGTACACAGACTTTCCATGGACGGAAGATGACCAATTATTCATTGAGTCCATCTCCGTTGTCCTAACAGTTGTATCCTGTGTGATACTTCTCTTCAGGAACTCACCCTGTTTGTGCTTAAAGCCCCAACTGAATTTGATACCAACAATCCAAAAGCAAGCTTGTTACTTAAGTCAGCATTGGTGGTGTTCTATGGACCACACAAGTAGTGTAGCACTAAATTGTACACCAGCATAAAATGAACTAGCATATCACAGAGTTCAGCTGTGTTAGTTACACTACTTAGGGTTCATTGATACGGTATTACACTACTTAGGGTTCATTGGTATGGTTGTAATGCATTTGTCTACAATGTATTTCAGTTGGGGCTCTCCCTGTGTTTTGTTTTAAATTTAACATGGGGGTGTGGGGCTATTCCCCAACTCAAATAAATTGATAAAAACACTACATCACCATGCAACTAACCCTAAGTAGCATATGTGAGCCTGTAGCTTCCACTAACACCCCTGAGTCTACTTTCACAATACCCTTCATTATTCTAAATCCCTGAATCATGTTCCCTTATCAACTTCTTCCCAGAGAGAAGAGATGCTCTAGTCTCACTTTATATTCCAGCCCTTCTATGCCACTAATCATCCTTGTTGCTTTCTTTTGAATCTTTCCAGTTCCACAGTGTCTTCTTGTAGTATGGTGCCCAGTGCTGGCCACAATACTCCAAATGAGGATGCACCAGTGCCCTACCCAGTGGCAGTATCACTTTGCTGATTTCTACAATGGCAATATTAGTTTCTAAAATTGTAAGTGGTACAATCACTTTCCTATATTTGTACCATGGCTATATCAGTTGCCCTGCCCAGTAGCAGTATCATGTTCCTGGAGCTGTACCATGGCTATATCAGTTGCCCTGCGCGGTGGCAATATCACTTTCCTGGCATTGTACCATGGCAATATCAGTTGCCCTGCCTGAAGTGGCAATATCACTTCCTGGCGTTGTACCATGGCTATATCAGTTGCCCTGCCCAGTAGCGTGTATCACATTCCTGGAGCTGTACCGTGGCAATATCAGCTTCTGAATTTGTAAGTGGTAAAATCACTTTCTAGGGCTGGTCTGCTGGTGCAGAGGCATTGCGTCCGTCTGCAATGCCAATGACCTGGGTTCAAGAATGGACCGGGAAGTCGGACAGCCAGCCAGGAGGAGTAAGGATTGAGCATCTGGTGGACTGCTCTCCTTCTCCAGGGGGTGGAGTGTACAGTGCACTGTGGACCCATGGTGGAGATCAGGATCCACTGCGACAGGCACCCAACGCACAGGGGCAGGGCGGACGCAGGTCATCAACAGCATACCTGACGCCCCCGGGGGTCACAGCAACAAGAGAAATGCCATCTCCATCAATGATGCTGGCTCCGCTGCTGCTCTTCTAGGCCACCAGCGATCACTGTGGCCCCACTCCAGGGGGTAAGCCTGAGCATGAGGGGCGGTGGTGTAGCTGGTGGAGCTTGTACAGGAGCTTGGGGCACTGGCAAAAAAAAATCACTTTCCTAAATTTGCCCCATAGAAATGTCACTTTCCTGGATTTGTACCATGGCAATATCACTTTCCTGCATTTGTAACATAACAACACTACTGTCCTGGATTTATACTGCAGCTATATCACTTTCTGAATTTTTAAGTTGCAGTACCACTTTCCTGAATTTGTACTGTGGCAATATCACTTTCCTGGATTTGTACTGTGGCAATATCGCTTTCGGATTTGACCGTCAGCAATATCACTTTCCTGGAGTTGTACAGCACCAATACCACTTTCCTGAGTTGTACAACACCAATATCACTTTCCTAGATTTGTACAGTGCCAATATCACTTTCCTGGATTTGACCTCAGCAATATCACTTTCCTGAGTTGTACAGTGCCAATATCACTTTCCTGATTTGACCCTCTGCAATATCACTTTCCTGGAGATGTACAGTGCCAATATCACTTTTCTGAGTTTAACAGTGCCAATATCACTTTCCTGGAGTTGTACAGTGCCAATATCACTTTCCTGAATTTGACCCTTGGCAATATAACTTACTGGAGTTGTACAGTGCCAATATCACTTTCCTGGTTTGTACTGGCTATATCACTTTTCTGGATTTGACCCTTAGCATTATCAACGCTCCTGGGTTGTACCATGGCAAAACCACTTTCCTGTATTTGTTATGTGGCAATATCATTTTCCTGAATTTGTGCAGTGGCAATATTCTTTGCTGGATTTGACCATGGCAATATTTGCCTGAATAGTACTGTGGCAGTATTATTCCTAAATTCTATTGTGTCAGTATCACTTTCCTGAATTCCTACCATGGCAATATTCCTCTCCTGGATTTGTACTGTGACAGAATCAGTTTCCTGGATTTGTATCATGGCAATATCGCTCTCCTGGATTTGTATTGTAGCAATCTCCTCTCCTGGATTTGCACCGTGGCAGTATCCCTTTCCTGGTTTTGCACTGTGGCAATATCCTCTCCTGGATTTGCACTGTGGCAATATCCTTTCCTGGATTTGCAATGTGGCAATATCCTTTCCTGGATTTGTACTGTGGCAATGTCTCTTTCCTAGATTTGTAACATGGCAGTATCACTTTCCTGAATTCCTAACTTGGAAATATCCTTTCTTGGATTTGTACCAAGTTAAATATCACTTCCGGATATGTACAGAGACAATGTCATGTTCCTGAATTTGGCAATATCATTTTCCTGGACTTTTCAATGGCAGTATCACTTTTCTGAATGTGTATATAATAGGTCTGTAACCCCCGATTTAATGTTTCTATACTCCTGGATAGCGTTCAGAATCCTGGAGTAGTATTGATTTGAGGCAGAGATGTTGTTTGGTCACTAGGACTGTAAATATCTTTCTCAAAATCTGTTGCAACAGTGTCTCCTTTTCTCTGTCTGTACTTTCCTGTTGTCTCCTTTATTCTTTGTTTTCCTACCATAGGGTGGCCTCTATGTGTAGTCTTACTATCACTAGCTTTTCCTTTTCCTTTGATATTTAAGTCCCATGCCACTCAGAAACTCTGTTTGGTACTCAGAAATTCAGTTTGGTGCTCAGAAAAGCCATTATTTTCATTAAAGCTGCACGAGCGCTACATTTCATGCTGCACGACTGTGCGAATGTGCTTGTGTGATCGTGATGAGCTGAGCGATCGTATGCAGATGCCTAAATCACATCAAAATGCTACTTTTATCAAAATAATGAAATTAAGTAGTTCTTGCTTCCCTGACTAGCGCTTGCAGTTTTAGCAAGATAGGCACCCCTGGTTCACTTCTTAGAGGGCTACAAGAAATTACTGCTGCTGTAAGCCCTATTCTAGCAATGCAAGTTAAAGCAGTGTCCTGTTGTTTTCAGTTGTAGCCATTATGCCCAGCTGCTTAGACAAGCCTGCAATTAAAAGATTTAAGCTAGTATAGCTGCTAAACCCACATTACTTCTGTTTAGTTGCTGCAGCACTGTAAGACAGACTTGTTCTGCTGAGTTGTTTGTGGAAATAATGTTTCTATTGGGTTTAAAGTGAAATAAATGAAACTTACTTTCAGTGGGTATTTGTGTAGCAGGCTTCCAGACCCTTCCCTCAGCAGTTCATGTTTGTTATAGAGCCAACGGCCCCTTCACCCCTTTTTATAATGAATGCTGTTGAAGGAGCCTGAATACACAAAAATATTGTACAATAAAAGATATAAAGGGTTTTTCTGTTTGCTTTAAAGCTGGTTATGACTTATTTAACTAAAGAATGTTTATTTTAGTTTTGTTAATGTATTTAAAGCTGTATTTACAAGTTAAAGTTCTGTTTGAGAGGAGTTAGTCCTGTCATGTGACCCTCCTTCTGTATAAAAGAGGATTTCAAGTGTCTAGATCAGAGTGTGGCTGGAAGGAGTTCCTGCCATATGCCTAGCTGCCTTCTAGGTATGGGTCCTGTGGAGATGAAAACTGCTGGGATATTATAGTTTGTGTATTTTTATTTATTTTTGTACTAAGTCCGTTTATGTTTGCCTGCTGAAAGGAATAAATGTATTTTGGTTTCTTCACATCCTGACTGCTTTCTGACTCCTTTTGATCCCACGGTACATTTGGTGTCAGAAGTGGGATTGATTAAGGAAGGTGAGCCAACCTCTGAGTGGAAGTTGTCCAGTATCAAGCATGGAAGAACCTAAGAAGCAGGGTTGATGGACGACCTGTGCCTGAAGGCATGGACACAGACTATGGCGGATAAGTTTCAGCTCCATTGTCTACCAGCCTTGGTGATGTTAGACGGAAGGAGACTGTGAGACATTTGAAAACAGAGGGTGCCTCCAGAGCTGAGGACACTGGCTCCACAGAGGAAGAAAAAGGTGCTACAGAGGAGGTGACACCTATGTGATGGAAGAAGAAGAAGATACACCTCCTAATGAGATGCAGGACCTTCTCTGATGGTTGTGTTTAAAACAACTAGACCTGGAAAGACAGAAAGAAAGAGACAGGCTTCAGTATGAGGCAAGATGGGCAGAAACCCTTAAAGGCCATACAAGCCATAGGGACAGCCAGACCCATCCCAACTAGTAGTGGACCAAGGGACATTAACATTTCAAAATTGGTGGACAGTGATGATTTTGAGGCCTATATCACCACATTTGAAAGGGTGGCAACTGCCTGTGGGTGGCCCAGAGACCAATAGGTGATATGATTTGCTCCATACCTCACTGGTAAGGCACAGCTGACATATAGCCATGTGGAGATCCAGAATGCTACTAATTATGACCATGTGAAACAAGTAATTTGAAAAGATACAACATCAGTGCAGAAACATACAGGCAATGGTTCCGGACATTCAGGTATCACACTGCTGATTCCCCAAGAAGCTAATGTTTGACTGCAAGACCTCTGCATGAAGTGGCTCCAACCCACAACACAAACAATAACTCAAGTAATAGAAGTAATAGTACTTGAACAATTTATTAAAATATTACCTCATGAGGTCCAAATCTGGGTTCGAGAGCACAGGCCAGAAACTGCAGAAAAGCTATTAGCCTAGCAGAGAGATTTTATAACAGCACGTCCCCAACGTCAGAAGGGATTTCATGGGCCTTCCTCCACAACCAGCTCTATGGTAAGACATTCTACTACTACTTCTACTACTACTAATGCTAGTATAAATGAGAAACGGTGCCTCGTCCCTTACAACCCTGACATAATTTGTTGGGAATGTCAAACAAAAGGATATATTGCTGATTTTGTCCCAAAAAGAAAGCTGACTCTTCTCATTTGGCCTTAATAAATTGGGGACAGTATACTGTGACCATCAGCATAGCAGGAAAGGAAGTATCGGCCCTAATTGACTCTGGGAGTAAACAAACCTAGTACACACTGAGGTGATGAGGGATTCTCAGAGTATAAATTTGAGACAGACAACAGTGACTTGTGTACACAGGACAACCATATATATCCCTTGCAAGAAGCTACCATCATAGCTCATGGCGTGGAACAAAAGATGAGTGGGTGTGGTACTCAACTGCCTGTACCGTAATTCTGGGACATGATTTCTTGGTTTATCAAGTTACTGTCACATGCCTCCACCATTTGTGCAGTTTCAACACGGGCTTGGGCCCAATAAGAACAGTTAAATGCGGATCTTTTCCCTTTGAAGAGACAGTGTTTGAACCCCCAGGTAAACCAGGAAATCCAAGAAGCAAAAGAGACTGGAAAAATGGTCTTGGACTAAGACAAGGGACTCATGTACTGATAAACTGTAACATAATGCTAAAAATATACAGTCATTTGCAACTGACCAAAAAATGATGAAACACTAACACCTTTGTATTCATAGGTTGTTCCAGAAGGAAAGAGGGTACACCACCTATGCACATAATCCATCAGGAAAAGCTATACAGGGTGTGTGTAAATCCAAAACAGGAGAACAAGTGGATCAATTAGTGGTCCCACAGAAATATAGAGAGCAGCTTATTTTTAGCCCATGATGTTCCTTGTGGGGTCATGCAGGAAGGACAGAACATTGCAGAGACTCCTGTACAGATACTTTTGGCCAGGAATTCATATGCAAGTGGCTGAGTACTGTAAGAGTTGCAATGAGTGTCAAAAGGTAGCTCCAGTGATAAAAGGATAAAGTTCCTTGCAACCATTACCATCAGTTACAGCACCCTTTGAACGTATAGCAATGGATATTATAGGACCCTCCCAAAAGTTCCAAAGGAAATAGGTTTGCTTTAATCATTTGTGATTATGTTACCAAATACCCAGAAGCTATTCCTTTACGTACTGTAACTGCTGACAAAATAGCAGAGGAATTGCTGAAAGTATTTGGGAGAGTAGGCATTCCAAAGAATATACTCACAGACAGAGGAACTAATTTTTGCTCTGCTTTGTTAAAGCGACTGTACCAGGCCCTGGGGTAGAAGTTGTGTACACCTCACCTTATCATCCACAAACTGATAGCTTGGTTGAACGCTTAATAAAACCTTGAAAAGATGATTCAAAAGTTTGTGGAGGATGAAGGAAAACAATGGGACTTATATCTACCATTGCTTCTTTTTGCCTATCAGAGGTCCCTCAGGCGCAACTGGATTCTCACCATTTGAGTTACTTTATGGTAAAAATCCTTGAGGCCTCTTAGATGTGGTGAAAGAACAGTGGAGGTTACCACTGTATGGAAAAATCCAACTACCCTTGAATATGTCACCCAGTTGCAGAAAGGGTAGCCCGGTATTCCCAGTTAGCCCATAAACATAATCTAGCAAAACAAGTTTACCAAAAAGAACAGTATGACACAGGGGTTGATGATAAACAATTTAATGTTGGAGATCATGTGTTACTCTTATTACCATCTACTGACAATAAGCTGACCATGAAATGGCAAGGTCCTTATGTCATTCAAAACAAACTGGTCCTGTCACCTATCTGGTAGAAATACCAGACAGAAGAAATACGTTACAGATTTATCATGCTAATTTATTAAGGAAATGGAACGAACATCCCAGTATGCTATGCACGTGTATCCTACTACCTCTGACGATGAGTTAGATGTAGCATACACTCGCTTAGAAGGTGATGATGCACTTACTGAATTAGTGATAAATCCGTTGTTAACAAAAGACCAAAAACAGGACCTAGCTCAAGTGATAAGTCAGTATCAATGTGTATTTACAAGTAAACCTGGTAAAACATCTGCCATAACTCATAAAATTCAGGTTCCCCAAACTGTTCCCATTCGGTGATGCCTTATCGAATCCCTGAGAAGGTAAAATCTGAAGTTATAAGGAGATAGAAAAAGAAAGAAATGGGAGTCATAGAGGCAAATAGTGAATGGGGGTTCCAGATGGTTATAGTTCCCAAAAGGAGGGTGGAGTGCGTATTGTCTAGACTTCCGCAAACTAAATGCCATCTCCAAGTTTGACGGTACCCCATGCCACGAGTGGATGACATAATAGATCACCTCGGACAAGCCCAGTATGTCAGCACACTCAATCTGACCAAAGGTTATTGGCAGATCCCATTAGAGGAAACAGCCAAAGAGAAACTGCCTTTGTACCCCACTAGGATCATTTCAGTTCACCATGATGCCCTGACTTCATGGTGCCCCAAACATTTCAAAGACTAATGGACAAGTTGTTACGACTGCATTTGGGCTATAGTGCAGCCTATCTAGATGATGTTATTATTTATAGCCCTTCTTGGACAGAACATGTAAAACATCTAACCCAGGTGCTGGATACTATTTCACAAGCTGGTCTTACTATCAACCCAGCAAAATGCTCCCTTGCTATGAAGGAAGCAAGGTACTTAGGTTTTTGATTGGAAATGGTCAGGTAAAACCAGAGGTAGGAAAGCTAGATGCAGTAGCAAAGAGTCCCGCCCTACCACTAAAAATATGTGCATTCTTTTTAGGACTTGCGGGGTATTACAGACGCTTTGTGCCTCAGTTTGTTACCCTAGCCAGTCCTTTGATTGAACTGACAAAAAGAATAAACCCACTAAAGTTATCTGGACCCTGAATGTGAAGAGTCTTTTCTTGCTATAAAAGCTGCACTGTGTTCATCTCCTGTGTTAAAAGTCCTAATTTCGATATACCGCTTATTGTACAGACAGATGCTTCCAATGTGGGTATAGGTGCAGTGTTATCCCAAATTCAGGACGGAGAGGAACACACTGTACTTTTATCAGCAGGAAACTTCATGCCAGAGAGACCAAATACTCAACAATAGAAAAGATGCTTGGCCTTGAAGTGGGCGATAGAGTCTCTATGATTTTACTTATGGGGACATCAGTTTGAAGTTTGACTGACCACAACCCTTTGTGCTGGATAAATAACATGAACAATAACCTAAGAGTTGTGCGGTGGTACCTAACACTACAACCGTACAAATTTATCATGAAACACAGAGCAGGGACAGCTAACAGTAATGTGGATTATATGTCCCGATTTGGGGCGAGATATAATGACAGGGACAGGAGTAGACCTGGGGTATTTGTATGCTTATAGATTAGAAGGCATATTTTGTCTTCTCCAATGTTTAATAAATTCTAGTTTATAAGGGACCACGAGGTGGAGCTTTGGGAGTGGGTGGGTTGACGCTCCATCTCTGGTAGAGAGATCTACATTTCCTGTCTCTGGTAGTAAGGATTTCTGTTAAGTGATATTTTGCTTAGAAAACCTGTGGTTTTCTCTTGAGTGGGAGGACTGTAATAGGGTCTGTAACCCCCCATTTAATGTTTCTACACTCCTGGATAGCATTCAGAATCCTGGAGTAGTATTGGATTGGAGGCAGAGATGTTGTTTGGTCACTGGGACTGTAAATATCTTTCTCAAAATCTGTTGCAACAGTGTCTCCTTTTCTCTTCTGTACTTTCCTGTTGTCTCCTTTATTCTTTGTTTCCCTACCATAGGTTGGCCTCCTCAGTGTAGTCTTACTATCACTAGCTTTTCCTTTCTTTTTCTTCAATATTTTAAGTCCCATGCCGCTCAGAAACTCTGTTTGGTACTCAGAAATTCAGTTTGGTGCTCAGAAAAGCCATTATTTTCATTAAAGCTGGCGAGCGATCTTATTCGTGCTGCTGCGACTGTGCGAATGTGTGACTGTGCGATTGTGAGACTGTGCAATCGTGCGACTGTGTGATCGTGCACAGATGCGAAATCTCATCAAAATGCTACTTTTATCAAAATAGTGAAAATTAAGTAGTTCTTGCTTCCCTGGCTAGCACTAGAAGTTTTAGCAAGAAAGACGCCCTGGTTCACTTCTTAGAGGGCTACAAGTGAAATTACTGCTGCTGTAAGCCCTATTCTAGCAATGCAAGTTAAAGCAGTGTCCTGTTGTTTTCAGTTGTAGCCATTATGCCCAGCTGCTTAGACAAGCCTGTAATTAAAAGATTTAAGCTAGTATAGCTGCTAAAACCCACATTACTTCTGTTTGGTTGCTGCAGCACTGTAAGACAGACTTGTTCTGCTGAGTTGTTTGTGGAAATAATGTTTCTATTGGGTTTAAAGTGAAATAAATGAAACTTACTTTCAGTGGGTATTTGTGTAGCAGGCTTCCAGACCCTTCCCTCAGCAGTTCATGTTTGTTATAGAGCCGCCGCCCCTTCACCCCTTTTTATAATGAATGCTGTTGGGAGGAGCCTGAATACACAAAATATTGTACAATAAAAGATATAAAGGGTTTTTCTGTTTGCTTTAAAGCTGGTTATGACTGATTTAACTAAAGAATGTTTATTTTAGTTTTGTTAATGTATTTAAAGCTGTATTTACAAGTTAAAGTTCTGTTTGGGAGGAGTTAGCCCTGTCGTGTGACCCTCCTCCTGTATAAAAGGGAGGATTGCAAGTGACTAGATCAGAGTGTGGCTGGAAGGAGTTCCTGACTATGCCTAACTGCTTTCTAGGTATGGTTCCTGTGGAAATAAAAACTGCTGGGATATTATAGTTTGTGTATTTTTATTTATTTTTTCGTACTAAGTCCGTTTATGTTTGCCTGCTGAAAGGAATAAATGTATTTTGGTTTCTTCACATACTGACTGCTTTCTGGACTCCTTTTGATCCCATGTGTACAGTGTACCATGGCAATATATAGCTTTCCTGGGTTTGTATCATGGTGTCACCTGTGCAATTCAAGTTGTCTAATTAACTTGTGGCACTGTGCTTTCTTTTCCTACAAAGGACTTGCATGCAGTTTTACCAACTGACTGTACACAATATAGAATGTAATGTGCAATATCTTCTACTGTCTTTACACTGTAATTGGCTCCAGTTCATCCCTGAAAATGGGACGTGCTGTCCCAGTGGGTCCAGCTGGTTATCAAAATTCAAATAAATAAAATAAATACATGTATCATGTTCATGAATTTGTTCTGTAGTAATATAACTTACCTGGATTTGTACCGTGGCAAAATTATGTTCCTGAATTTGTATTGTGATATCACTTTCCTGAATTTATATTGTGATATCCTTTTCCTGAATTTGTATTGTGATATCACTTTTCTGAATTTGTATTGTGATATCACTTTCTTGAATGTGTATTGTGATATCCCTTTCCTGGATCTGTACCATAATAATATTGCTTTCCTGAGTATGTACCATGGTGATATGACTTTCCTAGATTTGTACCGTGGCAATATCATTTTCAGGAATATGTACCATGACAATATAACTTTCCTAGATGTGTACCATGGCAGTATCACTTCCCTGAATTTGTACTGTGATAATATCACTTTCCTAAATTTCTACCTTGGCTATATCCGTTTCTGGATTTGTACCATGGCAGTGTCACTATCCTTAATTTGTACAGAAACAATATCACTTTCCTGGCTTTGTTCCTTGGCACTGTCACTTTCCTGAATGTGTACCATGGCAATATCACTATCCTATCCTGGATTTGTACCATGGCAGTGTGAAACTTTCCTGGATTTGTACTGTGGCACTATCACTTTCCTGGACGCTTACAGTAGCAATGTCACTTTGGTTTCTATTCTCTGCTTGATACTTCCAATCACAGAATTGTCCTTTTTAACTGCTGCTGCAGCACACTGTTGTACCTTCTCACACTCTTGTCCACAAAGACCCTGGACCTCTTTCCTGCTTTGTCGCTACCCCTTTGATTGTTTGCTCTGGCCCTGTTTGGCATCACAGTGCATAACGTTGCTCTTATCTACCATAAATCACCGCTGCAGTTTATCTGTCCAGTACGACAGTCTCTTCAAGTGCCTCTGTAACCCTAGAACTCTGCTTCTCATTGTTGACTGGGATGGCTATTTTATATAATCTCCACAAAATTAGCTGCTCATAAACTTTATAGTGTAATTACCCAGTTGCATGTATTCAATGATTACTTACACTGAAATGGACACTTAAAGTGTAACCAATTAAAGCACACTCAAGTAAACAAAACAATCATGATTTTAACCTCAAACTGATTTAATAAACTATTCCAAACAGAATTGTGAAAATTTATTTTGTTTAAAATTTGTCGACCCAGAAAGGCACTGAACGTGCGCTCTTTTCCAGGTACAAGGGGAGATAGTACTAGGTGGTACTAAATACAATAAACAAAAATGACAAACACAGTGTACAGTACTGAGTTAAGTAACAAGTGCAATGTACAAAATAGAATATCACATGTTGTAGGGTACAACATTCACAAACTTGCAAGAATTTACAATGGCTAAACTTGAATCCAAACTACAAATAATATTTTTACATTTTTATTAACATGGTAAACAATGACAACTGTAAATCTGAATCTGGAGTAGTTAAATAAGAAGGTAAGTATAAACTGAAATTCAGAAATGATAAAACTTGCCAAATGTCAATCTTTATAAAGAGGTTGATCTGATTGGGGCACTGCCTATACCTAACTCCATGCACAGTCTTTAAACTCCACAATGTGTGGAGTTTGCTGCGAATGTGTCAATTTGCATAGTATTTTGCTACAGAAATCTCATAAATTGCACACCTGTGTAGTGCACTTCATAACTTGTGGTCAATTTTAAGATGCAGATTGATGCACTTTGCGGTGAAAACTACAACAAACTGGCACATTCTGTCAATTCCCACCATAAAGTTTGCACAGTTGCTGTAAACTGCAACGTGGTCACTATATGAAAACTCCTCAAACTGCATAGTGTGCAAATTCACCACAATATGCCTGTGAATTAACAACTGTGCACAGGCCTACTTATACCCCTGGTGGCATTTTAAAAATATGCTTTAAGTAATAATGAACAACATGGTGAGAGTTGTGCTGTGATTTATCCACACTCGTGGTATGTCATAAGGCTGCAAGCAGCATGAGTCTAGTCACATAAGATGTGGGTTAATCCCAGCATAACCCACACCCTGGAGTGCAGTATTGTGATTATACAATGTAAAAATTACAAAATAATGTTAAAAAATTAAAAAGTTGTATTTAATTTATTTTTATATTTTATAGAAACATCCTTCTGTCCTACATTTAAAAGGGCATTGTTACTGGTTAGAGTATGGTTCAAAATCTGTCTCCCCCACCCCATACTATGATTTTTATTTTATTTAATGTGCTTTCCTTGAGGTCCTCTGTTTAGTTTAACCATCTTAGGGTGACAGTAGGAGTCAGAGAAAAGAGAGAGAAAGAGGAGTGTGGAGCCCCTGAGAGAGAGAGAGAGAGAGAGAGAGAGAGAGAGTGGGTGTGAGCAGCTTCCTTAGTTGTGTGCTGCTCAGTGGATGTGATCTATGGAGGGGTGCCATACTGACTGGTGGTTGTAATCTCCATTCGCTATTGTGTTGTGGGTGGGAGCCAGTCTAGAGGAACATTTACTATATGGTATGCACAAAAGGGCTTGTGTCAGCTGGCTGATCTCGACTTTTAGAAGCCAGTTTGATGGGGTTTTTTGTTTGTTTGTTTTGCTCCTGCTCACCCTGATGGCCCCTTCTCTTTCCTCTGGTCCCAGCTGTGCCTCCTGGCTTCCTCCAGGGCTTTCATGGGTCCCTCCTTGTTCCCCGGACCTCTCCTCCTCTGGAGGGGTGACAGAGGCCCCCTTACCTTCTGCCATGGACAAGATCTGGTTAGGGAGGGACCTGCCTGAGTAGCCAGATGCAGGGCCTGTGAACTGAGCAGGCTGAGGGAGTTTTTTCTCCTTGGTTCCTGCGCACCGGATGTCGGCATCAAGGGAGCGCCAAGCACATCCCTCATGAACGTGCAGCATGCAGTGCCTGCTGATTCCCTCCCACAAACCACTCAACTTCACTGTCACCTGTCACCCAGGTGGCAGTAGAGTAGCAGAGCTGGCGGTCCCCCTCCCCAGAGAAGGAGAGCATCCATTGGGATGCTCGATCCTTTCTCCCCTGGTAACTCCCTGCAGCCGGAGTTCATTCTCAACCCCAGGCTGCCAGCATGAGTGAGGTAAGGTGCTGCAAGCGCTCAGCCCTCTGCGCCACTGGTCTGGCAAGAAGTCAGTTTGGAAGACTGAGCACAAGTGGTTTTACTGGATATTTGGATGAAACTAACATGACTAATGTTAAGTATGCTGTTTACACATATTTTAAAATATGTTGTTGCTGTCTTATGGCTATAAATATATTTAGTAGTTTGCAGTTATTTGTTTACTTGAAGGTTGGAACTGTTTTTAAGAAACAAGATGACTAAACAAAGCCTTTCAGGTGGACAAAAGTGTAGGGATTTGTAGTTTTGTAAATTGGATGATTGGCACATTATGCATGGGTTATGTAGGATTCTACCACAGCTAAAGCTGCCAATCAGCCAACCAGGATACATGATTTTTAGTGCCCATTGTATAATGTTATATATATTATGGGATGTATATTTAAAGTTGTACAGGCACTTCAATGTTACACCCCAAATGTGCACTTAACTTTGCAACCGTTCAATGTATTTGCACAAAATTGTGCAAGCACAGTCTCATGGGGTAGAACTCTTGATGTGCCAAGTTTCGCTCAGGTTGGATATGCAAATTCTGAGATACAGATAGTGCAAAAAGTGAATGTTTGGTTTTTTCCCATTGGTTAAAATTGGTTTCTGTTAACTTGGCTAATGCCCAAACAGCTTGGAATTTTGATCTGAAATGTACAGGGTTGAAAAGGGCTAACCCATAGATGTGCCTTTTGCTTATTTGGTGAAAATATTAATCTATTTCAAAGTTATTTAATTTTGAAATTTTAAATACTTAGTTCTGAGCATGCTCAGTATGCACCCAAAAATAGCTGTATGAAATTTAAAAATAATATTTTTCATATGACATCATCCTTTTCCATTTGAGGAAAATCCATTTTTATATGGTCTCCATCTTGTTTTCAGTTTTGCCTGAGAAATTCAATTTGGAAACCCCCAAAATGATATTCTGGGAGGAACCAACACATGTAGCTTGCTTATCGGACTCCAGTAGCTGCATTCATAATTTACTGCTCAAGAAATGCCCTTAAAATGTGTTTTTCTTAAACATTAAAATTCTTTTTTCAGATATGCATCATACGAAAAAGTTCTTGTTTCAGATAATGACTCATGAAAAATATATTTTTTCGTATGCTAATTGTATTTCAATGGGATTTTCAACTTTGGTGTATAACTTTGCCATTTTTGCATATTATGACACCTAATTTTCAACATACCATTTTGAGACCCTCCTCAAGAACAATGAGGGTATCATTTTGCAAATCCTGCCAAAGGTGATTTTGCGGTTGGTTCATAAATCACATTTTGAGTGAGATTTCAAATTTTTCACCATACATGTTCATGAGATGGGGTCATAAGAAGGGTATGTTGAAAATCTGAGGTCAAAATATGCTAAATGGCCAAGTTGTGCACATCTGTTGACATTTTGCTATGCTCGCAGCATAACTTTGTTAATTTTCAATATTTTAACCCCAATTATCAACACAGCCATTTCTTTACACCACCTCATGAATGTGACAGCTGTAATTTTTCAAAACTTGTCTAAATGTCTTCTCATTCCACTGCCGCAGAATTATGTTGCGTGACACAGAATGATGTTTTGGTGGGGAATTGACAATTTTTACTATTGGGTTGATAAGGTGGGGTAATGGAAAGGCTATGTTGACAATTTGGGTGCTGTTGTCTTACAAATAGATGTGCAGGGCCTGGAGTAGGTAGTAGTAAGCAGTAAAATCTTTATTTTTAGACAGGAAATAGATGGAATAAACACATCGTTAGGACAAAGTCCTGTTTACAAGATGGTCCTTTACAAAAGGGTTTTGACAATTGACAACCATACAGTACAATACATTTAAGTACAAATGCAGTTTAAAATAGAAATATCAGTTGACTATACAAACTCAAATACTCAGCTGTGCTTCCCATAAACATACATATAGGTATCTATGGAGGAATGGGAGCTCCATCGGACAACTAAGGATACGATTACACTGTCTTAAAAAGTTCAGATGCCATTATACTATCTCAAAAAGTAAGAAATTATTTGCACAAAACTGTATTAATATAACATTTAGGGTTCAAGCTAAAGTGACAAAAGTAGGGAAATGTGGCTTTGGGGTTTCCAACCCTAAAACCCCAATGCCACCCTAAAGAAATCGGGGTGGATTCTTCCTAGGGTTGTCAACCCCAAAGCTCACCCCTTCTATACTCTCCAGAAACATACATACATACTGTATATACTTAATAGGGTGAGCTTTTGGGGTTGACAACCCTAGGAAGACTCTACCCAAGATTTCTCAAGGTGGCATTGGGGTTTTAGGGTTGAAACCCAAAGTCACATTTCCGTAGTTTTGTCACTTTAGCCTGAACCCTAAATGTCGCATTAATGCAGATTTTTGCAAAGCAAATATATTATAGTGGCACGTAGTGCCACTATACTAGGGTTGAGTACCCCTATTAAGGTTAAATCTGAAATTTGGCAGCTTAATAACTTTGCCACTGTATGGTGGATTTGACTGAAATTTGACATGCACAGTCTGGTATCATAGATCTCTGGACCTGCCAAGTTTCGTTATGGTCAGATGTACAGTTGCGGAGCCACAGAGTGCCGAATAACGCACAATTACGCATTTTTACACATTCTTTGCTCGCACCTACAGGTCGCATGGTTTGCATGACTGGTCCAAAACCTTCAGGGAACATGCAGCCACGGTGCCCAATGTGCCTTTCAAAGATTTCATGAAAAATATTAAATGGTTCAAAAGTTATTCAAAACAAGTTTCCCATTATAGTCATGGAAAAGTTAAAAGTGCGAAGTGTCATAAATGCAGTTTTAGTGTCACAAATTACCCTTGTAGTGTCGCAAATCTGACATCTTATTTTCAGCTGGTGGTCAAAGAAATGCTTGGCATTTAAATTTGGGACCCTTTAGGAACATAATTCTTGCTGTGTTCACCTAGTCAAGTCCTGAGGATGCTAGCCATGTCTTTTTTTGGGTGGGTTAACACCCCAGAAATATGTTTTTAAAATTTTGGTAGAAAGTAGTGTCACAAAGTAGTGTTACACATGCAACACTTTCATGATTTTTTTGTGAAGGTGTTGTGATTTGACACTACTGTCAGCGACACTATGCCCAAAATAGTAGGAAATCTTTGTCACCCTGCTGCAAAGAATGGTTTGGTCTTTGGGCTGAAATTTGGAGGGACGAAAGCCAAGATCCCACAGATGTGCCTTTTGGTGGTTTGATGACAATATATTAGAGGGCTGCAAAGTTGTTGACAATTTTTCCCATAGGCTAACATTACGCTCGTCGCTTTTCCAGGCCCGTATCTTGAAAACGGTTCAGTTAAGGACTTTTCATTGAAGAATGCTTAGTCCCCGTTAGGGGCTATGCAAAACTAGCCTGGAAAGTCATAAATAATATGAGATTTTAAATTTTTTCTGCATCGATGCTTCCAAAATACAAGGAATTTAGTATTCCAAGTGCTGATTTTCTGCTCTGAGGGCCATTATTATGCATACATTCTTTGTAGTCACTGTGCTTTTGAATGCACTTTTGGAAAAAAAGGGTGTGTGTTTGCGTTACTGTTACGTTAGCATTTCGCTTGCGTTTCGTAACACGTTTGTGTTAGCGTTTCCATTTAGATCATGGTGTGCATTACCCTTTGATTTTGCACTTGTGTTTGCATTACTGTTACCGTTTTGTTTTGTTTACTTTTGCGCCACCGCGTACATCACCCTCTATGCTACTGTTACCATTTGCTTTCCATGACCATTTGCATTAGTGTTTCCATTTACATCACTGTATGCGTTACCCTTTGCATTTTGCGCTTGCGTTTGCATTTCAATTACATTTTGTTGCGCTTCCTTTTGCATCACCATGTGCGTTACCATTTGCGTTTGTGTACACGCTTCCATTTGTGTTTTTGTTTGCATTTGTGTTTCCTTTGTCATCATCGTTGGTGTTACCACAAGCGTTATGCTTTCCAATTGCATTACTGTGACCGTGTGCGCTACCATTTGCGCTTGTGTACACGCTTGCTTTGCTTTTCCATTTGTGTTAGTGTTCCTTTGGCATCATCGTTGTTGTTACCGTAACCATTTGTGTTTCCAATTTGTGTTACCATTACTGTTCTGTGTTCATTACCATTTGCATTTTGCGTTTCAGTTGGCCTTAAGCGTTGCGTTTTGGTAGCGTTCTGTTAGTCGATTGTTTTACTGTTTCCTTCTGCATCATCGCGTTCTGTTACCATTTGCATTTCTGTTTGCGCTTGTGTTACTGTTTGCATTTTTGTTACTGTTTGTGTTTACGCTGGTGTTAGTGTTTGCGATTCTGTTGCCGTTAGCATTTGCATTACTGTTTGCATTACCATTTCTGTTTTCAGTAACGCTTTGTGCTTTGTTTCTCTTACCATTTGCGTTATCATTTACATTTGCGTCACCATGTGCATTACCCGTTTACTTGCATTTGTGTTACCGTTAGTGTTACTATTTTATTTTACCTCACTATTTCCATCACCGCTTATGCTAACATTACCGCTTGTGTTTTTATGCTTGCATAGTGCAGTTCAAAACATTGTTTTTGCTATTTTTCTGGCATTGTCTCTTCATGCACATAGCACAGCCCATGTGTAGTTGATTGGTCTGAAACTTGGCAGGTAGAAAGACATTTGTTCAAGGAACATGCAAGTTTTGTTGGGTGAAAAGTGTTGTTCTGTTCCAGAGCTATGGCCATTTGAAATTGGCCCACTGCAGTTACTGATTTTTCAGCTGCAAGGTCTGCCATTTTAGTGCATTTTCGCAGCTATTTCCGCCATTTGTGGTGGAAGACTTTAAAGGTACAGAAACATAAAAATTGAATATCTCTGGAATGGTTTGGTCTTTTCACATGAAATTATCAGGGTGTTGAGTGCATATCCAGGAGATGTGTATTATGTTGTGTACATGTTTGAGAAATAATTTGTTGCAGAGATATCATGCGTGATTTAGTTAACATTTTGCACATGGCATTCTGCATAGTGCTACTGCCTTTAAATTTATAGTGTAGGTAGCCTTAGTTGCGTGGAGGTATGTTACAGTGGTTTTGTGTGTTAAACATTAACAGGTGCGGAATTATGCCACTGTGAAAATTTGGTTCATTATGGTTCAATAACTTCTGAACCGCTTTGCCCGATTTACCTGGCATTTGGAATGTACAAAGATATAGAATTCATCTTTCACTGTGCCAATGTTTGGGTCCCTGGCACTTACAGTTGCTGAATTGTGCATGTTATGTTGTTTGCTCGTGGAGCTGTGTGACGTTGAACAGATGTACACACAATTCTGGACACATGGTGTGCCATGGTACATGTCTTCATTTAAAATTTTCATTTCAGTCAGTCATACAGTTTTGCAGAAGTGACAAAAAAATCACATGGTGGAGCTCGGGCCGAAGAGCCCTGTGCCACCACACATTCATTCACTATTTATAGTGCACATTCTCAAAAGAAGGGAAATTCATGGCAAAAACTCCATTTAATGCATCAGTTAGGGTTGTTCCATTGACAAAGCAAAAGAAATTCGATTACTGGTTACCACCTGCACCCACCCAGCCTCCCACCAACAGGCATCGGGGTGTGCGTTAGATTCGTCGGTCCCTAACTCTCACCCATTCTCCTATACTGGACCACCTCAGCTTGTTTACACAAGGAATGGGGTGAGAGTTAGTGCCGATGACCCCATTGCACACCCTGATGCCTGTTGGTGGGGACGGTGGGTGTGTGGGTGCAAGGGGTGGCAACCCTAACACTGAATTTCTTTGCTTTTGTTGCTGTGGAACAACCCTAACTGATGCATTAAATGGAGTTTTTTGCTAATGAATATATATATATATGTATATATATACTATCTATCTATCTATCTATCTACCTTGGGGGGTCCCAAAATCTACCCTATATCCAATCAGTCCACGGCAGACAATATTGCAAATGGTAGGTTTATCCTGCAGAGTGTATACTGAAAACCCTACCACTGGTCAGAACATGTTTGGAAAGCACAGTTATTCATCCTGTTTATTAAGGTGGGGAGAGGACATAATGGACCTAGAGTCCATTCCAACCTTGTATTACAGTTTGTTGCTATCCCGCTATGCCATTCAGGATAATACCAAGGAGAATAGTGCACCACTACAATCACAGATTAGATTTAACACAGTACTGGCCAGACAACATAACAGGGATTATTGATACAATATCTATTATGCTGTTTTGTAATATTCTATTCTAACAATTCTCTTTTGTTTGTGGGGTTATAATGAGAGCTGAGAGTCAGAAGTATGTAGATCTTGACAGTGGTTTAATTTGCTGAGATATCCTTCCAGATGTTTCTCTTCAAATTAAGTACCTGAAAATCTTTATGGCACCTATTTCACAAAGAATTTAAATACTGCAGCTCAGTTTCACTTGGTCTTAAATGGCTCTGACAGCATTAACGCCAGGCAATTTCATGCTCCTTTAACCCAGTCACATCAGTAATAAATAAAGGGACAGGAAGAAAATCTCAGTCTCTTTAGTTTATTGACTGGATTGCCATATCTCACCCTCCCCTTACTCAGAACTGTACTGCAAGTTCTGTCTCAGCTCTGTAAGCCCACCCCCAGAATTATTAGACCATCATGTCTTGTGCAGAGGAGAAAGTGTCATAATACTTTCTTCATCTTTACTATTCTTTATTGTAAACTCTGGGATTACTGTTAGCACATGTGCTCATTTACAAAGGTTCCATGTCAAATACAAAGTTACAGCAACACTACAAGTATGGCAGGCCCAGTGGCGCTGAGGTTTGAGGTGCTGGATGCCACACCTCGCCACGCTGGCACCCCGTGTTTGGGAAGAAGCTCTGGTCACCGGGCTTGGCTGTGGGGAGTTGGAGGAGCTGCCATCAGGTAGCTCTCCTCTTCTGGGAGGGAGACAACTCTCCTCTGCTCTTGGCTGCCACTAAGTGGAGGCTTGATGGCAGCACCAAGCCAATAGGAGAAGTGGTGTTAGGCCAGGTGGAAGGGGCTGTTACCAGGTTCTTGGTGCGTACGCACCTCTACACACACATGCACACTTGGGTTTGCTAGGGGCCTTGGGATAGGCGGGAGAAAACAAAGAGAAAAGGAGAGGGCGCTACTAGGCTATATGAAGTCCCAAGGGACCAAGTCTTATACCTAAAATTAAAAAATTAAAGCACATTCACAGAAAGTGGTATTTTCCAGAGCAGTGCATCTTCATTAGCAGTAATTTGCCTTAAATAGTTTTTCTGTGCTATTTTAATTATGTTTTATTTAATTTTTTATATTTAGCTGTATTCCATTCTGTATAATCCTGGTAATCAAAAATAAACAAATAAATAAATGTATTTATGCAATAGGCATGGATGCAAAAGCCATTACATAAATGTTGATAGTTTGAGCTACTGTGTACATAATTGTTATGTACACAGTAGACATGTCATTAGTATTACATGTACATAGTAGACATGTCATCAGTATTTATGTATGTAGTAGACACGCCTGATGTGTTTATCTACATAGTAGACACATCATCATGCTCCTGTTTCAAACATCCCTAGCCCATGGCCCTTCTGCCTGTTCCTACGCAATCACTGATTTTCCTGCACTAGCTCCTCCAATGCTGCCTGTACCTACCTTCTTCCTAGCCTCAGCATCTATTCCTCTCACTTCACCAACTCCTACCCTCTGCTGGACCTTGTCTCTGATTCCTACCTTCCCAAACCCCAATTATCACAATATCCCATCCTCTGACTATTATACCCTGCACTTATCAGAAACTGACCGCACTTTATTTGTATTTTTCTTCTATCTCTCACTTTATTTCTTAACTCTTATTTCATTGTCTTTTCAGGATTAAAACTGCTAAACTCCTGTTCTTCAATGTGCTCATATGCTATAACTGTTATTAACTTCTATACTTCATACTAGGGGCACTCTATAACTACCTGTACTGCCTATGATTATTGTTTAATGTCTCAAAGTACCCTGTATGCTACCTGTACTGCTCTGTTTATTGTTTTATTGTTTCACAGAATCTTTGCTAGTGTATCTTGCTGTAATTTGCGTCTGTTTCAACCTGTAATGTCTACCTTGTAATCTCCCAGGTTGTGCCTGAAAATAGTCATTCTATGGGCAGTGCACTCACCAGTAAAACAAAACTAAATAAATAAAATAAATATACGTCTCCCCACCCCCCACCAGCACTACTTAACAGTACTTAGTTTTCAAAACCACCCTCTCCTTCCCGCAGCATGTCTAATTACATAATTCTTGCCGCAAAAATCTTCATCCTTGCTGCAATTACTGTGTATAAACAAGCACGCACAGTAATGTTGACAACTTTTTCTCCCCAAAAGATATTTTTTTAAATAGAACCCACTCTCTCACTCCCAGCACTTGCCCCACCACCTTTACCTGCAGTCTCCACACAATTGGCAGCCAGGATTAACAGAAGTTATTTTTTTGTTAATTTTACTAAACCCAGACTGCTCTGTCTAGCACTCTGTCTGCATCTTAACTAGTTTTCCATCACTGCTCATTCTTCTGCTCCCTGCAACCGCCACCCTGTCTCTTGGTAAATCCAGAACATCTCACTATGGTGCCATGTTGTTGTTCTTTTTTTAAGTAATAAAAAGACATCTTTATTTATTTTAACTGGTAGGCCCACTAAGACATAGCTGTCCTTTCTCAGGAGCAACCCGAAGGAATTGCACATAACAGGCAGGCAAAACAGTACATTGTCAAGAATACATTGCCAGAATAGGTCTGACATGACATTGTCAAAATAGACAAGGTGTGATACCAAGCAAAGGGATAAACATACAACACAGCGTTAATGACAATCTCAGACTATACAAGGTAGGGAAGGGAAACATTGATCCATTGTGCATCAGAATGATCCAAAGTGATCCAGGATGTGAGGGCATAGACAGTCATTGCACAGGAGTCATCACTCATTGCAAGCACAGAGGCTCCATTCCAGTAGTAAAACGTTGAGCCCTTTTTAAAGCCACCCAGAGTAGGGTAGGTTTGAAGGGCAGAAGGCAGGGTATTCCAGATAGTTGGTGTTGAGGTGGCAAAGGACCACTTTCTTACACTGGATCTAAGTTTAAACATCTCCAACAGAAAATTGCTGGAGGATCGCAGGACCCTCCTCTGGGGTTGGATTTTTAGATTATCACTTAGGATAGGGAGGGAGGGACCCTAACAAGCTTGTAGGCCAGGCACCAGAGAGGATACTCGAGCTGACCCTCCAGTGAAGGCCAGACCAGTGAGCACACCACACTGCAATGGTGCTCCCTGGGTGGCGCCCGTGGCAACATAAACTCCTTGCCCATTGAAGTGCATGACCACTACGAGCGACAGCAACATGCTATGAAAAATTGGCTCCAACTCCCACTCACTAAAAGATGCCACCATGTTCCAGGAGAAATGTTTGAACAGTTACTGCTCCATCCTGTCAGCTGCCATTTCTGACATCAACACACCAGCATCCCTAGCAACTCTACAGCGACCAAGCTGAAAACGTGCACTTATATGGCAGAGTACAAACAAAACCCACACAAAATAAATAAAAGAAATGTATTTTAAACAACAATTCAATAAAATTGAAAACACAAGGTCCCTGTCTATTGCATAAATGAAATACACAACAGGGACCTTGTGAATAAATGCTTTATTTCCACTTGTGCTGTTTGTTATACATAATAAAACTAGGCAAGTAGAACTTGGTAAAATTTGGAAATTAAACTAGCAATCACAGGTGTAATCACAGAATTTCAAATTTGGTAAACAAAATGTTATTACTTCATTCATTTTAAATTAGAGGCCCTAGTACTAGTAATGAAGAAGAAGCAGGAGGAGGAGGTGGAGGAGGGGAAGACTTGTATAGTGCTTTTCATACACATTGCATTCCAAAGCATGTTACAAGCAATAAGAAACTGTTAGAAACATATGGCAGGATTTTCAAAATTATTAGATTACAGCAAGCCCCGGTGCACCAATGATACAGTGCATGGGCTTGCGGCGATCAACAGGATTTTCCATCCTGTGTGGCAATCCTGGGAGTCAAGAACAAAGCTTGTGCTAGATATTTACGCAAGCTGCTGTAATCCATGGAAACTGTCACAACTGTGCCTGGGATTGTAAAATTGGGTGCAGTTGCAGTGAAGGGTTTGGTGCACCAACAAAACCTATGCCATGGCACAGGATTAGATGCAAGCCCTGCGCCACAGATGGAAAATTCGCCAATAGAAACACTGAATGTGTTGACAGAAAAAGACAGGTAGGCCTATCTAGTTTGCCCTATTTTCCTTGCCTACTTTCTACCCATTATGCCCATGTGCCTATCCCACTTGAAGCTTCCCACTGTTTTTGTCCCCACCACCTCTTCTGATATGCTGTTCCAGGCATCCACCACCCTTTTGAGAAGAAATATTTCCTCACATGCCTCTTAAGCTGTCCTCCACCCAGCTTCATAGCATGCCCCATGTTCTGGTGCTCCTCCTCCTCCTCCTCCTCTGAAAGAGACTCCCATCCTGCACCTTGTTCATCCTCATGAGGTACTTATAGGTCTCAGTCATGTCCCACTTCACCCTCCTGAAGTGCACAAATATTTGGGGATTCAGATTGATCAGCACTTAACCTTTGAACAACACGTAACCGAAGTAACAAGGAAAACAAATGCAAACATATAGGAGCAATGAGACGCATATCACATTACATGACAAACGAAATGTGATTAACCATAGCGAATCAATTGATTTTACCAGTAATTTAGTATGGAAGTCGTATATAGGCATACTTCAAAAAACAACTACAAAAATTGGGTGCTCTTTATAATAAGTTGCTTGCGTTTGTGCTAAGATGAATATAAAACTCATCATCATTGTACAATGTATTTAAACCTTGGGTGGAAACCACTTGAATTGATGTTATGGTACTTGGTTAAGACAAGTTAGAGGATTATTTAAAAGTAAATTTCCATACAATTTCGTAATTCAACTAAAAGGTCCAATTATAGAATAAATATGAGGAACAGGAGAGTTAGGAATTGATAATCCCAAAAATAACAAATAGTTTCAGTGAGATGACTTTCCAGTTTAAGGCTGTTTCCTGTTGGAATTGTCTTTCCTCCTCCGTGAACTAGAAATCTCTGATGCTGTTTTTAAATCTGCAATGGATCAGGAACTGAGTTTTCATTGTCAGTGCAGTAGGTGATTAGTCAATATAGATAAGTTATCTGTGTTTTCTAACAATGTGTTTTGTATTATATAATGTAATTGTTAAACCTATTGTATACGTATTGGACATGTATTATGTATTGTGTGTTATTTGGAATTATTTGTAATTTATACAAACAGGTATGTTTTGTAAATAGGGATTTTAGGATCCCTAATGGCAGCTTCACTGTATAAATAAAATGTTACCTACCTACCTACCTACCTCCTCTCCTAAGAGAGTACATGTTGAACTCCTGCAGCCTCCTCATATTGCTTCTTATGCAACCCCATACCATTTTGGTAGCCCTTCTCTGGATCACTTCCACCCTGTCAAGGTTCTCGCAGAGATGTGACCTCCAGAACTGGACACAGTACTCTAGGTGGGGTCTCACTAGTGAGCAATACAGGGCAACACCACCTCCTTCTCCTTGCTAAAATCCCCATCCCTATGCAACCCAACATCCAGTTAGCCTTGCCTACTGCCATGTCACACTGCTCTGCCACCTTGAGATCATCAGCTATGATCGCCCCAAGGTCCCTCTATCTAGCTTGGTGACTGCAAGTACATCCCCCATCTTATACACATCTCCCAGGTTTTCCTGCCTTAGGTCCATGACTTTGCACTTTTTGGCATTGAAACCCAGCTGCCACACCCTAGACCACTCCTCTGGTTTCCCAAATCCTTTGCATTCTTCTCCACCTCCTCCTGGGTGTTCACCCTGTTGCAGATTTTGTGTCATCTGCAAAGAGACACACCTTTCCTTCCAGTTCTCAGCAATGTCACATATGAAGACATTGAAGAGGACAGGCTCTGTACCGATCCATGTGGTACTCCACTGGTCACTCTTCTGTCCCCCGAGTGATGCCATTTACCACCACCCTCTGCCTCTTTATCTTACATCCAGTTAGATACCCAGCTGACCAACTTCTCACCCACTTCCAGGTTGCTGCATAAGCAATAATACTTACCAGGGTAGGTAGTATTAGGCTATACCAAACCACCCAAGGGGCATACGAGGCCCAATGCCACAGGCGGAGGGCCTTATAGCCCCTGGAAGGTCCGGTATAGCCCAATACTGCCCACCCTGTTGGGTATTATTATGCTTAAAATTAAATATTAAAATAATAATAATAAAAATCAGTTTAAAATTAATTAAAAATGGAGGTAACGAGTCCCTCCAGTAGTACATTTTCCAGTAGAGGGCACTGCTGTTTGTTTGCTGTTACATCTCCAGTTGGCAGCCCTCCCTGAGTCTTCAGCTAAAGTTCCCCCACCTACATTTTATTTAGCACTGTCATTATCAGTACAGGGTGCGATTGGGTGACAGTATGGTTGCAGTCCTGACTGATTTTCAGGAGCGTGGTTCGTCAGTGACTTGGTGTGGGACTACATGTTTGAACAGTGCTGATGGACTGGAGCACCATTAGGAATGTAGCGGAGTGGCACTGGCGCCGCTATCTGAAGGTGACTACTATGTCCTGGCAGAGTAGGGCTGGTAGTAGCTGCTGTTCTGAGACAGAAAAATAACAGAAAGAAAAAGGGTTTCCATAGGGAATGGTCATGGTTTGAAATACATGGTGACCATTGTCCACAGGTGGTGACCTGTTGCTGAGTGGCTCAAATGCTAGTGGTAGCACTACTGGATGTCTTTTAAATTTGTTGAGTACATGAAAGAAAAAACAGAAAACAGAAAACTTTTGCAGTAGTACCAATAACTCTGCATTTTATATATACTGTATGTTTCACTGTGCCGTGACACATTGAGTTGGAGGGGAAGGAGCTGTCACTTGCTAAGCAAGAAGAAAAACATGGAGGAATTTGTTTTTTAAAAATTCTATGGACACATTAATCTTGAAACGAAATTGGAATGACATGAGGCAGACAGAGACTGGGATTCATTATTTCCTGGTCTGTATTGCCTCATAACAGATCAGCTGGTTGACAATCAGAATTCCCATTTCAGTCTCCCCATTTTCTAAATTTCTTAATCAGCCTTCTGTGTGGTACACTGTCAAAGGCCTTACTGAAGTCCAGATAGGCCACATCCACTACCCTCCCTGAGCCACCTCCCTAGTTACCCAGTCAGAGAAATCTATGACATTAGTTTGACATGACCTCCCCGTGAAGCCGCTCTGCCAGTGGTTCTGCAACCCATTTGCCTCCAGGTACTCCATTAATTGCTTGCCTCCTCCCTGCTGCCACTCTTGTGCAGAGGGACCACATCGGCCCTTCTCCAGTATTCTGGGACCACCCTGTCTCCAATGAGGTGCTGAATAGTTGCCAGAAGGGTGTCTAGCACTGTGCTCACTTCTTGCAGTACCCTTAGGTGGATCCTGTCCTGCCCCATTGCCTTGTTTTCTTTAGAGGCTTCCAGTCCATGGTGGCCTCTTTCTTCCGACAATGGACTTGTGTCCACTCCCTGGTGCCTGCTGATGCATGTCGGTCCATCCTCTCTTCCTCCACTGCAAAGACCGAGCCAAGTACTTGTTTAGAATTTTAGCTTTTCTTGAGCTTCCTGTGCATGCCCTCCCCACTCTCCTGATCCTAACTGTTCCCTCCCTTGCCTTTGTCTTTTACTCAAGTACCCGAAAAGTCGTATCCTCTTGACCTGTTGGGCAATCCTGCCCTCTGTTTGAGTGTTTGATGCCTTCGTCCTCCTCCCTGCCTCCCTTTGCTTATCTACAAATACCTACCTGTTCCTTCCATTTGAGTCTCCTTGTACTTCCAGAAAGCCATTCTTTTCTCCATTACCACTTTAGTCACCTCCTGTGAGAACCATAGTGACTTCTTCCTAATCTTACTCTTGCTTATTTCCTTCAAACAACTTGCGTTTGCCTTAGTTATTCCCTCCTTTATCCTTTTCCATTGTGCCTCCACGCTCGCTGTCCATTCCTCCTTCAGATTATTTACTAAGGCAGTCTCTCTCCCATTTCTTTAAAATCTGATTTAAAATCTGAAGTCCAGGATCCTCATCCTATTGTGGTTTTTCTCCTGCCCAATCTGTATGCCAAGCCACACTGTATGATGATTGTTTGTACCGAGGGGCTACTCACTGTGAGAAAGAATACTCCCTTTTTTTCTTTAAGTTTAGTACAGTAGAAATCTGTCATTCGGGTGCATACAGTTATGTATGTCTAACTGTCTGTTATGTGTTTCTGTAGGTTCATTAGGCTGGACACCCACTTTATTTGTACTCGTTTTGTGTTGCATCTTTTGTATTTCTTGTTTTTAGTGTGCTTCAGAATCACTAACTGTCCTACATGCTGTAGAGGACAGGTTTCAAAGTTCCTAGATTGTTATTGTAAGAGAGGAGTTTCAATAACCCCTGTAGTGTGAAGACAGGACACTGTGCTTCAAAGAACACTGCATACTCTCAGCCATGTACCCTGAAGCGGCTTATGTGGCTTTTAATTCAGAAAAGCAATGCATATGCTACATATGATAGAAGTAGGAATTTGTTTCAGACAGGAATTAGACCCGTATGAAAGGATACAAATGCTACACTGCAGGAGGCAGCGTAAGAAACGCACTGCTGTACAATAGGGTCCTTACCACAAAAGTACATCCAGGTACAGTTTTAAAATATCATGAGTTCTGTTATCTATGCTTGTCTGTTGCACATTTAATTAGCAGTAAGCTTATGAATTATGCTCTGGAGGACTCCACCTGGAAATATCTGTTTTATGTTTTCCACGGCGGTGTGGTTTGGCATTTGTGCAACTGCTCGAACCTCCGCTTTATCACACGGGTGTCTCAGCTCTGGTTGCTGCAGTCGCCTTCATTTCATTCTAGTCTACAAAAGAAAAGACTGCAAAACTGCTCACTTACACAGCTTTATGCTTACTTACACTTTTCAGGACATGTTTGTAGTGCCATGTTAGTTTCTAAGAAAACAGTGCAGGAAAACATTGTAGCGCTGGTTGACACTCCCCTTCAGCTGCAGGTATCAATATAAGAGCTGGCTGGCCACAAACACACTTCATTTATACTGAAGCTTGAAAGGAGGTGCTTCTGAAGGCAAAGCCTCGACTGCAGTTAGTAGTTACACGCTTAAAAGTATTTATGTTCTTATGTGCACCTTTGTTTATGCATTTAAATTACTATTTCTGATCCAAAGAAAATATATAAGCTGTGTATAAAGAATATGTTCTGGAATAGTCAATAAGGGGTGGAATAAAATAATCACATGACCCCAACGGTGTATATAGGTATTGCAGGTAGCTTGAAGAGTCAGTCAGTAGGAAGGTGTGAAGCTGATAACACCTTGCCTAGCTAGCCATTTCTAGCTATGTCTGCTGTTTATTTTATGCTTCTTTTATTTTGCCGCTGGTCAGTTCGCTTATGTTATTATTCTGTTGTACAAATAAATTTGTATTTGCTTGGTCACTACCATTATTGTCTCCTTGGTCCATCCTTAACCCACAGCCTTTCACATATGGTGGCAGTGGTGGGATCAAGTGAGCTCTGGTGACCTGCTGGTGGATCTGTGCTCAGATCCAGATGGACTTTTTTTATCTTTCTGATTCTCTCCTTCCCTCACCCCAGAGCTGCACTTTTGGGAGACTCCTAGGTGCCCCCCATGACTGGCCTCACCTGAATCCCTGGAGGTTCCCCATGGAGCCATGCCTATACCCCCAGGCAGGTATGGGTGGGGCCCAGCACCCGGCATCTTCAAGTGTTTCATCAGGTCCCCGTGGTCAGGCAGGCCATCACAATTAGGGTTGGCACCGAGCTCTGTCTACCCATGCTCCAGAGGTGCTTTCTCTTGCTGTGGTGTGTGCCCTGACATCAAGGCATTACATGCCGATGTCCACCACAGCTCCCCATTGGTCTGTCCTACCAGCTTGCTGTACCTGGCCTCCACCCGGGTCAGTCAAGCCATGTATCTTGTCCCTCCTCCCCGGAGAAGGTGAGCAGTCCTTGGACGCCAAGCCTTCTCCTCCAGATGGACTTTAATGCAACAGGACGAGGGTACATTACTGCCTGGTGTAGCTATGAGGTCCACTGTGAAGAAATTGCAGATTCCATTGTTGTCTGGTTTGGACCCAGTGGTACAGAGAAAGGTGGCAAGAAGAGAAGCTGATGGTTTGCTGATGGAGGACAAGAAGCCAGTTGAGGTAACCCAAGTCAGTGGGGTGAACCTGAGGAGGAGGAGGAGGAGGGTCCCCTGATGCTCCCCTTGAACTTCTACGCTGGCTCTGTATTCGACAAGTGGAAATGGAAAGGCAGAGAGAGAGAGAGACCAGAGGAGAATGAAGCACGCTGATGGATACCTTGCGTGCCATTTCAGGTGATGGCACTGCCAGACCCCTCCTTCACCAGGGAGTGGACAAAAAGACATAAAGTTGGTGAAATTGTCTGATTCTGATGACATTGAAGCATATCTCATGACATTTGAGAGGGTGACTACTGCCTGTGCTTGGCCAGGGGACCAGTGGGTGATCCAGCTAGCCCCTACCTGACCAGAAAAGCTCAGCTTGCTTATAGTCACATGGTCATCATTCATGCAAATGACTATGACTGAATCAAGCAAGCAGTCTTGAAAAGGTATGTTATAAATACAGAAACTTATAGGCAACGCTTTAGAGCTACAAGTTCCAGACTACAGATACCCCAAGACGCTTATACTCAATTGAAGGACTTAGGTATTAAATGGTTGCAACCAAACACCCAAACTGTTACACAAATTCTGAAGCTACCATTCTTGAGCAATTTATATGTGTGTTGCCCCAAGATGTACAGCTCTGGGTAAAGGAGCTCGCCCAAAATCATCAGAAGTGGCCATAAGACTGGCAGAGGACTTATTTACAGATAAACCTCATAGACACAAGACCTTGGGAAGCTCCATAGCTCATCAATCCACAGTAAGACAGCCTTCTACTATCCATTCACAATATCCATAGAGTTGTAGCACCCTGGGGATAGACACAATGTTAAATCTGGAAAGGATATTACCCTGACATAATATGGCATGAGTGCAGTGGTAAAGGACATATTGCAAGATTCTGTCCTAAAAAGAAAACAGAGTCTACACAATAGCCCCTCGCCAAATGGGGACACAATATTGTACCTGTACAAGTTGGGAAGAAGGTAGTTGCAGGACTGATAGATTCCGGAGTAAACAGACTCTAGTACATGCATCTCTGATAGAAAAGCAACCTGAACCTGGGGCCAACTACTGGAGTTACGTGCATACATAGGGACATACACCGCTACCGTTAAAAAGAGACTGTGGTGCAGGTGGATGGGCACACACAGAAAATGAAAGTGGGTGTAGTGCCCCATTTACCCATTCCAGTTGTGATTGGACATGACTACCTTCATTTTGAATCATTGTTAGCTACAAACATTAGTGCTGTTACCACCAGGGCACAAGCTAAAAGGAAGAGATATTGGGACAATTGTTTCCTTTTGATGGGACATTTATGAGAGTGCTGGAAAGACAGAAAGCCTAGGAGCCAAAGAAGAAAAGATAAAGAACTCTGGACTCATGGTCATAAAACAATGTGGATAAAAGCCCTGAACTTAAACCTTCTGATCTTGAATGTATTCATAGTTTTAGTAGCAGAGAATTTAAGGAAGCCCAAAAGAATGATGTATCACTAACCTCATGTTTTTCACAGTGGGAATAGTGGAAGGGTCCCAACATCATACTTTTAAGGTGGAAAATGATTTATTGTACAGAGTATGCACTAATCCCCAGACTGTGGAAACTGTTGAGCAGTTAATGGTACCCTTGCCATATAGGACCCAGCTACTAAGTATAGCCCAAAACGCACTCTATGGCTGGACGCTTAGGGAGGACCGCACACTGAGCCACCTTCTGTACAGATTCTTTGGCCTGGCATTCATGAACAAGTAATAACATACTGCAAAAGCTTTAGTGAATGCCAGAGAGTAGCAAAATTGGCTGTAAGGACAAGGTATCCCTATTGCCATTACCATTAGTTATGAATCTGTTTGAACGGATAGCAATGGATGTTGTTGGTCCTCTGCCAAAAGTTCCAAGGAAACCAATTTATTTTGGTAGTTGTAGACTATGCAACGAAATATCCAGAAGCTATCCCTCTTGCAAGTGTTACAGCCTCTAGAGTAGCTGATGAATTGGTGAAGATATTCAGCTGTATGGGGATTCCAAAGAGATATTAACTGACAGGGGTACTAATTTTGCTCTGCGCTATTGAAACGTTGTACCAGGCTCTAGGCATTGAAGCCATACTTACTACACCTTACCATCCTCAAACTGATGGACTGGTTGAGCGTTCAATCAAACTATGAAAAGAATGTTAAAAAGTTTGTTCAGGATGAGGGGAGTAAATGGGACACCTACTTACCCTATTTAATGTTTGCATACTGGGAAATCCCCAGGCCTCCACAGGCTTCTCACCATTTGAGCTTTTGTATGGACATAATCCTAGGGGGTCACTAGATGTTATTAAAGAGGAATGGAGGATACAAACCAAAAGAAAGAAACACTTCCCTAGAGTATTGGCAGAAACTGCATCAATGTTTATTTTCCTATATTCAGGAAGCTCATGACACCAATCTGCAGCAGCAGGTGAAACAGAAGGGTATTATGATAGAGGAACAAGGCAGAAGGACTTTACAGAGGGAGATAAGGCATTACTGTTATTTGCCATCCTCAGAGCATAAATTACTCATGAAGTGGCAAGGCCCGTATACAGTCACAAAAAGAACAGGCCCAGTAACCTATGAAATAGAACTCCCTGACAAAAGAATAAGAGATGTATTTATCATGCCAATTTGTTAAAACCCTGGGTCAAAGGCCACCGCTTCTAAGTGGCTATGTTCTTCCTGAGTCTACCAATAATGAGTTAGACTTAGCGTATCAGCGTTTAGAGGGTACAGGGAGGTGACTGATATTCATGTGAACCCTGAAATAACAAAGGAACAAGCAGCTGAACTAAACAAGGTTCTGTAACATTTCAGAAAGCTTTCACAGGTACTTCTGGACGAATAAAGGATGCTGTCCATCACATCAGAGTGACAGAAAACAACCTATTAGGCAAAAGCATATAGACTCCTGAAAGAGTCAGAAAGGATGTTATACAGGAGGTTAGGAAAATGCAAGAGTTAGGGATCATTGAACCATCCCACAGTGAATGGTGTTTTCCTATGGTTGTGGTAGGAAAAAGGAGGGCATTCATATTTGCCTTGACTTCAGGCGACTAAACACTCTTTCCCAATTTGACAGCTACCCGATGCCATGAATCGATGACATTCTTGACCATCTTGGAAGTGCCAAATACATCAGTACACTGGATTTAACTAAAGGGTACTGGCAAATTCATTAGATCCTTTAGATAAAGACAAAACAGCATTTAGTACTCCTGTAGGCTCATTTCAAATCAAATCAAATCAAATCAAACCAAATCAAATCTTTATTTATCCAGGCGATCACCGTTGAGCAAGCTCATTTACAAGGTGGACCTGCTGTTGTCAAAGGACAGTTATACATACATAGATTAAAGGTGCAGTATACAAAATGTGCAAGGTAAAAGCAGACTTACAAATAAGTGGTAGGTGCAATATGTACATTCCAAGTATTCACGTGAGATCACATAACATTATTGTGGTATATACAACCTTCATAGACATAGTTAAGTTACACATTTATCCAGGCCTCTATAGAATGGTACAAATTATTAACATTTCAGCCCTCAGAAACCGGTTCAGTGCTTGGAAGGTGACCAAGGCTTCAGAAGGGCCCATGATGAAAGCTGTATCAACTATTTGAGTGGCATAAGGGAGTAGACAGAGAGAAAAGAGCCAAGGGTTCCGAGGGCCAGCTTGACAACTGACTATTGAACAAGTTAGGAGGGAAGAGAGGGTTAGGTTCAGAGCTGCATATGGTGAGACTAGAGCGGAACCACCGGCAGGACCGCTAGGTACTATGGAAACATTTACAGATTTCGCAAATGTTTTGTCATAAAGAGTCCTAAACACAGCAATACTGACAGGAGAGCTAAGTTTCAGTGAACCTTGTATCCTTTCCAGAGTGTGGGCAGAGCATGGCTTATAGCTGCCCTACCAAAGTGGTTACTGATCCTGGGAATTTTTAGGAAATTAGCAAGTGGCTTCTTATGGCATAGCTGCTTGGTGGACATAAGGGAGGCAGGCAACAATGTAGTCAGGAGCTTGTTGGTGAGTGCAAGTGTCCAGAGAGCTGCATTTCTATGCCGCCTGTATTGTAGAGAAGGCCACCACTGCAGCGTGAAACGAGCAGTGGTGTGTGGAGGATGGGAGGCCAGTTATGAATCTTAAGGCTCTGTGGTACAGTACATCCAGTTTTGCAAGGTGTGAGACAGAGCATTGGCCATAGATAATGTCATCGTAGTCGATTAATGAAAGGAATGTAGAATGAACAAGCTGTCTTTATGGCTGCTGTCAGGAGGTGTTTAATTCTGTAAAGAGGCCAAGCCTCTGCCTAAGCTTTTCAGCAATTCTTCTGTGTGCTCCATAAAGGAGAGTTTGTTATCCAGCCATATACCCAAGTATTTGAATTTAGATCAGAACTCCAGCTTTTCACCTAGTAGAGTGTTTATAGGAGGAACTGTATCAATGCATGATTTGGCCCCAGAGCTAGATGGTGAAAACAGCATGGCCTTGGTTTTTTGCATTTAGCAATAACTTTTGTTGATGAGCTGGTTCTGTAGCGTATTGAATTCGGCTTGAAGTTCTGAGCATGCGGCTCCAGGAGAGTCACGACTTAGGTAGAGCACCGTATCCTTCGGCAAACAAGTGGATACTGGCTTCATTGATTCCTAAATCCAAGTTGTTAATATAGATGGCGAACAGTAGGGGCCCAATATGGATCCTGTGGGACTCCTCTTTTATTGGTTTGAGTGGAAAAGCTCTCCTTTGGCCTTGATTTGTTGCTGCCTATCAGTGCGGTAGTCCTGGAACCAATCCAGTGAGACTGAGTCCATGCCTATGGTATTTAGAGTGGAGAGTAGTAGGCAGTGGTCGACGGTATCGAATGCCTTGCTGAGATCTAAAACACTGCACAAACAAATTTTTTCTTGTCGAGGTCCGTTGCCAGTCATTGGTGACTTTGGCCAGTGCCGTAATAGTGCTGTGCTTAGCTCTAAATCCGGACTGCATGGGGTTAAGCAATGCAGAGTTGTCTAGGAATGATCTCAACTGTGTATCCACAATTTTTTCCAGCATTTTCGAAAGTATAGGTAGTCGAGAGATTGGCCTATAATTGTTCAGGTCGCTTGGGTCCCCTGCTTTAAATAGAGGAATAACATGAGCAGTTTTCCATTCCATGGGGAGAGAGCCTTGGGCTAGGGACAGGTTGAATAAGTGCGATATAGGTGCGGCAAGTATGTGGTAAGCTATTTTCAGAAAGTATGGGTCGAATGAGTTGGCTCCTGCACTTTTCTAGTGTCTAGCCAAAGCAGAAGGTCTTCAACTTCTTTTATGGTGATTGAGGAAAAGGAGAAAGACATACTTTTGTTATTTGGTTCGGGTGGCTGGGCTTTGAGCAGCGGACGTAAGACTACTTACTGGTGCATTATCGAATGCCATGCCTGCTGTGGCAAAATGGTTATTGAAGGCTTGGAGAATCTCAGATTTGTCAGTGACAGTGACATTGTCAATGGTAATTTTGGATGGTAGCACTACCGGTGAGTGTCCAGACAGTTCCTTTATAGTGAACCAGAATTTGGTAGGGTTGGTGGATGCAGAGAACAATTCATTTTGGCAAAAGTGGCCTTAGTTCCCTGATTATTTTCTGTACAGGCATTCCTAGCTGACCTAAAAGACACCAGTCTGCATCGGCATGTGATTTTGGGCCTTTCCACAGCTGGTCTCTTTTGAGTAAGGCTTTCTTCAGGTCTGGTGAAACCAACGGCAGGTCCTGGTTTTATTCGAGCTTTGATCCAAGGAGCATGGGTGTTAGGGCACTGGCTATGATTTTGTGCAAAACATCATAGGCGTCACTCACTGATTTAGCTAGGTAGAAACTCTGCCAAAGCAACGAGTTTTTAGATCATTGAAGTAAGCCATAGGGTCAAAGTTCCATCTCGATCTTTTGGTAGAGAACTTTGATGTGGCTAGTGGTTTGGTGATGGTTCTGATGCCAGCTATGATGCAGTGGTCACTAACATCAGCTGGGAGGATACCGGCATGTGAAAAGTAGTGAGGTTTGTTGACAAGAAGCACATCCAGGAGGGTGCTTTTCATTGATTTTATTGTTGATGCGAGTTGGTTCAGTTATAAGTTGGGTGAACCCTTGTGAGTCACAGAATCGTTTTAGGGGTAGAGATCCGTTAGTTAGCCAGTCATAGTTTAGGTCACCTAGTAAGATTGTCTCCATAGGTGTTGCATCCATTTGTGATGACAGATGAGTCAAGAGCTGTGGTCCTGCTGCAGGAGGTCTATAGCAGCCAATTATGCGGAAAGCCACCGAGGTGAGACGGTTCAACTCTGAGGACAGGCATTCAATCCTCCAGCAACAGAAGTAGCATCTAATACAGATACTGTGAATTTGTTTTAACATAAATGGCTACTCCCCCACCCCCCAGTCTTCCTGTCTGCTCTGAAAAGTAGATAATGGGGATGTTGACCTCGCTGTCCGGCATGGATGCCAAGCCATGATTCTGAGATCACAAGAATATCTGGACGGTGTGAATAATCCAGGCCTGGACGGACTCCAGCTTCTTTAGAAGGCTGCAGACATTGGCATGCAGGAAACTGATTCCTTTGAGGGTAGTAATTTCGGACGGTGATGAGAGCAACCTTGTGGGGCCAGGATTAAGTTTGATGTCTCCTGAGCACAGTAGTAGAAGGAGAATTCTTCTCAGATTGGCAAGGAGATTTTTAAAAGCGCGGGTCTTTCTGCGTTTGTTGCAAGCTAGGACGATGGATCCAGGGATCGAGCCGACTCTTGCTTAGCCCTGTAAATGCGTGAGCTTAGGATCCAACCAGGGTAGTAACAGCTTGTGCATTGCTTGGGTGCCTGAGGTTTGGGGACATGCATAGCAGAGTAGATTGCTGTACCACTATTGGTAGATTCATACTTCGAGAGTGAATCAGGGGCAGACATGGGCAGCATATTAAATACATATTTTTATTGTGGGGAGACTGGTGGCACAGGACGTCTCTATAATGAAATCAGCTCTGTCGGGGGTCCATTCATATTACATAGCAGAAAATGTTGGCTAATAGGCAAAGCGGTCGAGACCTCTCATGTTTGTTTTACACAAAGTGAGGTATACCACCACGGAACTGCCAACCAGTGTCTCTTGAGTCCCCAACTTTTATGCAAAAGATGCTACTGCAGCAAGATCTTGATTTCACTTTACAGTGATGCCCTTTGGATTACGATGCCCCTGCCAACTTCCAAAGAGTTATGGACAACATCCTAACCCCACATGCTGCATATAATGCAGCATATCTATATGATGTAATCATATTCAGCCCCTCCTGGGAAGAACATATACATCAACTGTCGGCTGTTTTGTCTGCCATTACTGAGGCAGGATTAACAATAAACCCAAAAAATGCGCCATAGCCATGCAAGAAACCAGATAACTTGGTTTCCAGATAGAGGAATGGATTCTTAAAACCCAAAATAAGTAAAGTAGCTGCTGTAGCTAACTGCCCAAAACCCATCACCAAGAAAGATGTAAGATCGTTTTAGGCCTTGCTGGCTATTATAGGCATTTTATCCCTAATTTTTCCTGCATTGGCTAACCCTTAACCGAATTGACAAAGAAAAGAACCTGAAAAGTAGAGTGGACAGCAGAGTGTGAGGATGCATTCCAGTCTGTTAAAGCCAGATTATGTTACTCACCTATATTAAGAACCCGGATTTCACACAACCCTTCATCTTGCAAACAGATGCATCCAATTCTGGTATAGGGGCTGTACTGGCTCAGATATTGGAGGGAAGAACACCCAATTATTTTATAAGTAGAAAATTACATGAAAGGAAACACACTATTCTGTGATTGAAAAGAATGTTTAGTCATCCGGTGGGCCACAGAAGCATTATGCTTTTATCTATGGGGGCTGAGTTTGAACTGTGGACTGACCACAACCCCTTATGTTGGCTGCGTCATGAAAGATAGAAACCCTCTCATTATGCGATGGTATCTATCGCTGCAACCACATACTGTTTCACCATCAAACATTGTAAAGGTGCTCGCATAACAAGCAGACTTTTGTCTAGATATGGGATGGATGACATAAGTGCCTGTCATTAGACCTCGAGGTAGAGATAGTAGTGAATTATGAAGGCATACCCCTTCATAGTTGTTGTCATAGTATTTAGGGACCCGGTAGAGCCTTAGGAGAGGGTGGGCTATGGCTCCATATCTCCTTAAGGGGAGATCTGATGACAGGTGTAAAGACATTGAAGTTTGAAACAAAACCAGACTGGTTTGGTTTTTAGGTGGGGAGGAGGGAGAGAGAGAGAGAGAGAGAGAGAGAATACCACCCCGCTTTTTTCTTTTAAGTTTAGCACAGTAGGAAGTCTGTCATTCTGGGTGTACACAGTTATGTATGTCTAACTATCTGTTATGTGTTTCTGTAGGTTCATTGGGCTGGCCACCCACTTTATTTGTGTAACCCTCAGGTGGCGCTGTCCCAAGGGCTACTACCCCTGCCTGTGACTACTGACAGGTTGAGGGGCCTAGGTTCTATGGCAGGTGCCTCCACCCAGAGGTCAGGGTTTGTAGTGGTTAGACTAGCTTGGTCACAGCCCTCTGGGACACTGAGACCCCCTTTATTCCTCTAGTAGCTCACACAGCACACAGGAGTTACAGCCCCAATACCCCACATATACACACTGTTCACTCATAAAGTACCACTTACCCTCGAGACTGATTCTGCAGCATGTCTCTGAGGACCCCTGTAAAATAAGGTTAAACAACATGCACAGCAAAATACAATACTGTTTCCATAAGTAACAACACCACAGACAGTATATAGTATAACAACAACAAATCTGATTTATTTAGGGACAGTAACATGGGAGGGGCAATCAGGTTAATTGGCAGAATTAAATCACAGTACTGTGCACATACAGGGTCTGAAAAGTCACACTCTGGGTACCCAGGTTGGGGGGCTAGCCAGGTCCGTTGCCGGGGTTGGGACGGCAGGTGCAGATGGACAGGGCCCTGTAGAAGGAAAATATATGCACAACACCCAATTGTAATCTGGAGCTGGATGGCTCAGTCCATGAAAAGTGAAACAACAATAATTAGATGATACACTTGTAATTACTGCTCTTTTATTGCAAAGTTTAAATTCACTAAAAAGGAGCTGTTTTACTGTTTTATTGTGTACCTTTGGGAAATGTCTTCTTGCTTGTTAAACCAGTGATTACAGTCTTTTGGGAAGGTTTGTGTTGGGCTAGGCGCTCAGGCGCTAACCCCCACCCACCCAGTCTTTGTTGTGCAAATTTATATTTTAGCACCTCTTGCAAGCCACTGCTTGCAGTGCTATTTCTGACTGCCCTCTCCTCATCCCCTCCTTTCTAGCCGGCCCTGCCCTCGGAAGGGCACTCTCAGGACAGTAGGGGCTCCAGGGCACTCCAGCCAGGCGGCCACCGCACAACCCGAAAGGGAACCAGGAGGCCGGAGGACAGCCAGAAAGGCACGGGATAGCTGCATAGCCAATCGGAAGGCGATCACGACTTTGCCTGCCTCTGATTGCGCCGCCTTTCCCCATTGACTTCTGCTGTATTTGCACCACCAAATCTGGTCAGGATTACTGCTCTTTTATTGCAAAGTTTAAATTCACTAAAAAGGAGCTGTTTTACTGTTTTATTGTGTACTTTTGGGAAATGTCTTCTTGCTTGTTAAACCAGTAATTACAGTCTTTTGGGAAGGTTTGTGTTGGGCTAGACTCTCAGGCGCTAACCCCCCACCCACCCAGTCTTTGTTGTGCAAATTTATATTTTTAGCACCTCTTGCAAGCCACTGCTTGCTAGTGCTATTTCTGACTGCCCTCTCCTCTGTCCCCTCCTTTCTAGCCGGCCCTGCCCTCGAGCACCCAGAGACCGTGGGGCTCCGAGCCGCCAGCGGCGGCGCACCGCACAGCCGAAAGGGAACCAGGAGGCCAGGAGAGACAGCCAGAAAGGTACGGGAAAGCCGCAAAATTTTTGCCCCCCACCCCTCTTCAGGTGTTGTTTTATACATACCTTCCTCGAATCTCTTATCCCAGCCCATAGCTAATCTCCCAGCCAATTCCGAGCTTATTTCTTCACATCACCTTAGTTTCTTTAACCCTTTCCTACCCTCCACCATGCTACTGCGCCTACTACTGCTGCTTTGCCTCTCACCTTCCTTGGATCCAGAAGAGATAACTGTTGGAACCCATGCCATGGTGTTTAGGGCGACCACTCAACATTGTCCCCTCTACTGTCCCCAGTGGATGCCCTAAACTCTACATACATATATCAGCTTCTGCATAACAATCCTTGGGAATCCACAAAGGCTCACAACCAGTTGGAACTCCTCAATCCCCTGCTACCTTACTGGTACTACAATTACTCCCTATGCCTGTCCATTAAGCTGGTACTCTATGATAAAATCTATAACCATGCAGCAGGATCAGCACCACTATACATTGGATCCCAAGGAAGAGGAAAAACCGTCTGACTACTCATTACTCCTGTCACTTGGTGCCCTCATCAAGCTAATCTTCTTTCTGCTGATCTGTGTTGGCACTGTTGAAATCAACCCTGGCCCCACTGAAAGCTCTATCTCTCCATCTGACCTAGCCTCCATAAACGGCTTGAGTTTTCTTCACATCAACGCCTGTTGATAATACAGGCCTGGGTTGCACACACCCTACCTGACTTTCTGGTTATATCTGAAACATGGCTCAAATCGGCAACAAAAGACAGTGAAATACACCTTTCCAACTACCAGCTCTTCAGATCTGACCGCTATCCAGGGGCGGTGGGTAGCCATCTATGTCAAAGCAAACATCTCTGCATCCTGCCTCAATTCTACATCACAACCAAAGGAATTCAATGCTTGTCAATTAAAATAACTCTTCCCAACACATCATCCTTTCAACTGATTGGTTGCTACAGGCCCCTCTGCAGGCCTCAAACTCCTATCCCACCTAGGATCTATACTTAATCTAGGCCCTGAAGACACCATCATCTTAGGAGACCTGAACTTAAATTGGCTAACTAATGCATCTGCACCCCTAGTAACCTTCTGTGATACTTATGGATTCACTCAATTAATCAAAGAACCAACAAGGATTAACCCAAAGAATAATCTCAACAGCACACTCCTGGATATTATGTTGGTAAATAAGCCTCATCATTATCCCCATGCTGGAGTACTATTCAGTGACATAAGTGACCACTGTCCCATAGCTGCCATTAGATCAACAATCAAGCCACCCAATCCTGCAAAATTCCTCCCACGAAGGTCAAAAGAACTTTAATATTTCAGGATATCTCCATGATCTGTGCTACACCACAGTTGGCAAGAATTCTATCTCACAGCTTAAATAGAGACAGCTCTTCAAATCTTAAATGATATAATCATAAGTGCCCTCAATGTACATGCACCCTCACCAGTGTCAGAACCAAACTCAAATCCTGTCGCTGGTTCTCTGCTGACCTTAAATCCATACTCTTGCCAGAGACAAACTCTGGAAAAGGGCAAGAAAGACAAAGGATCCAAATGACTGGCTTCAATTCAGAAAAGCCAGAAACTCCTGCACAAAACAAGTAAGAAATGCCAAGGCTGCCTTCTACACAGCTGAATTGGATGCCTCCTATCACAACCCTTCCAAGTTCTGGGGTACCATTAAGGGGATCCTAGGTCAAACTTCTACCCCTGTCTTACCACCCAAAATTCACCGAAATAGTATTGAAATCACTGACAAGCAAAATATCTTGAATGCCTTTAACGATCATTTCACTACAGCTGGCCTGGCTTTCGACTCCTCACCTGCAAACCTATTAAGATCATCACTAAACTTACAATCTACTGAGGGACAAAGGTTGCTTCCATTCTCATTCAAATCAATACTCTTAAAAGAAGTAGAAGACCTTCTACTCCAGCTAGACACAACTAAAAGTGCAGGTGCAGACTCCTGGATCCCTACTTTCTAAAAGTAGCACTGCATGCCTTAGCCGCCCCTCACCCACCTCTTCAATCTGTCACTTGCCACTGGTTCTATCCCCTCAATATGGAAGACAGCTCAAGTGTTTCCATTACTTAAGGCAGGTGATCCCATGGACCTCAACAATTATAGGCCCATTTCCATCTTACCAGTACTATCAAAGATGCTTGAGAAGCTGGTAAACTCTCAGTTAACTGCCTACCTTGATACCAACAATCTCCTTAATCCAGCTCAATCTGGGTTTAGATCAATGCACAGCACCATCTCTGCATTAGCAAAAGTCACAAATGATTGGCAGACTGCCTTAGACAAAAGAATAATACCTGTGCTGTGTTTCTGGATCTAAGCAAGGCCTTCGACACTGTGGATCATGAACTTCTAATCTCCTCCAGAATTCCATAGGCCTGGACCACTCTCCTTAAATGGTTCAGATGCTATCTCTCGGAAGATTACAACTGGTAAAAATGAAGGTGACCTATCTACCTCTAAACCACTCCTAAGAGGTGTACCGCAAGGCTCCATCCTGGGTCCCATCCTTTTGCCATTTACATCAACAATATTGACTCCAATCTCTCACAATCTAATATTCACCTTTTGCAGATGACACTGTACTTTATGTCAGCAATCCTCACCATCAAAAGCCTGTGAGCTTCTACAGTCTGAATTCTTCCTCCTTCAGCACAACCTATTAGAAAAAATTACTACTAAATGCCAAGAAAACCAAAGCTATGTTCTTTGCCACCAAGAACTGCTCTTCCACTGTCCCATCATTCACCCTCCCACAACTTTCTACCATCCTTGGTGAAAATCTGGAATATGTAGACAAATTCAAATATCTTGGAGTATGGATAGACAATAAACTTGACTATACTACCCACATTGAAGAGCTCCTGAAAAGTTAAGGCAAAGACTTGGTCTATTCTATAGGATCAAACACTACCTGACCAGAGATTCCAAACAAAGATTAATCCTAGCATCATTCCTGTCCCTCATTGATTACGCTGACTTCCTCTATGGCACTGCTCCCTCTCCCATTTAAACAAATTAGACACCTTGTATCATAGAGCAATTAGATTCATTACAGACCTTCCCTCCAGCACCCATCATTGCTCTCTCTACAATGCAGTCAGTTGGACATCATTGCAACAAAGAAGAAAAAAAATGCTGCTATCTGGATCTACAAAGCTCTGACAAACAAACTCCTTCCTACATTTCAGACTGTTTCAACCGGATCACATCCAGGCCTTACACTCTGAGGATCAATAAACTGATCATGCTGAAGATTCCTATCACCTGCACCCGATATGGAAGAGCTGCAATCAGCTATTCCCTGGCACTTACCTGAATTCTCTTCAAAGACATTGAAACTGGATACCCTGATTCCTTTAACATCCTTCAAAAGCTGTACACCAGTCTATTCCCCAATTCATGCAACTGCTTCCACAAGGCCTAGTCCTCCACACACACCCCTCCTCCCACACCCCTCTCTCCTTCACTACCCTTTTTTTAAAGCTCCCCTATTTTCTATCATTCCTCTAGCTCGTTCCTCACCAAACTTCATACATATATGCACACCCAAGTCCCATTACCCAAGCCTTATCCCGACTAAACTGTTTGTTTCTCTCCTTTAGTAGGTTTTAGGTTCATTGTCATTTTGCCTTGTATATGTAAATATTTGTATATCTGTCTCTCTCATAAATGATTGTATTTGTGCTTATTCAGTATCATGTTTTTGTGTATAATTTGTAACCTTTTTGTTATGACCACTCAGGTCCATCTTGTAAATGAGCTACGCTCAATGATGTTAGCCTGAATAAATAAAGATTTTGATTGATTGATTGATTGATAATTGAAAACAGGCTGCGGGGAATACCCTGATTTGTACTCTAATACTGCAGGCTGAGAACGGATGGTGGATGTTCTTCTGGGTTGCCAGAACAACAGGGCATGGAGACAAGCTCCTTGTGACTGGACCCCACTGCAGTAGATAACAAGCGGATTTAGTCCGAGACAAGCTGGGGTTTGCTTCCAGCTTCAACACCAGCACACAGCACAGGGGATTGGAAATAGCGATTCCCCACAAGCACTCAGCATTCATATGTAAAGGAAAGCACTATACCAGGCAGGCTGCTACTAGATCCCGATCGCAATTGCAAAATACCGGGAGCACACACAGTAGCTTCAGTTCCTGACAGACCGATGATTCAGCAATTTCTCCAGTCTTCTACAGGGTGAGCCTGGTTTCCACTCTTCAGACTTCCTTCTTTCTCCTCACAAATCAGTTCAGTCCAAACTGGCACCCTAGCGGCTGCAGGCCGAACCTCAGGACCTCACATGCACTTCCCTGCTAAAACTATACACCGCAGAAGCACAGAGCTCCTTCTCCTTCACTGCCAAACTGACCTGATCTTTCCAGTCACAGAGCAGGGCATTTCCTTTAGCTCCACACCATTCTGTTGGCTGGTTCGGCTGTCACTCACAATGAGACTCCTCTGAGGGTGAAAAAAGGTGCCAAGGTCAAAACTACATTTCTCAGAGTCACTGCCCATACAATCCCCTTGTGGCTGGCTCAAAATTGAGAGTCCAAGTTCTGATTCGTCCACAGGCTCCATTTTAGGAACCCCTCCCCATTGATTGGTCCATTTCAGCAGTTCAGGACCAAAATGAAAACTACACTGAAACAGTTTGTGCTGAAATGAAAACAGGTTAGACAAACTACATTTCTCAGTCACTGCAAATGATTTCTGGCAAATAGTTATATCTTTCATCAAGGCTCCCTATGCACATGTAGCGATGGCAGAAATGGAGTGAATTGACAGCAGCTCGGGTGGGATTCAGGCATTAAATACACATCCCCCCATACAAACTAAGTCTGCAAGCAGACAGCTCTTAAAGAGACAGTATGTGGGGCTCAAATAGCACTCACTCGAAACTACATTTAAACAGCTTAAGCGATGAACACCGCTCAGACTTGGAGCATTCAGGCAAGCTCCTGGAAGACTTTTGGGAACTACCATTTGCAGGGGTTACATTTGTACTCATTTTGTGTTCGTCTTTTGTATTTCTTGTTTTAGTACACTCCAGAATCGCTAACTGTCCACATGCTGTAGAGAACAGGTTTAAAAGTCCCTAGGCTGTTATTGTAAGAGAGGAGTTTCGATAACCCCTGTAGCATGAAGACAGGACACTGTGCTTCAAAGAACGCTGCATACTCTCAGACGTGTACCCTGAAGCAGCTTATGTGGCTTTTTAATTCAGAAAAGCAATGCATGTGCTACATATGGTAGAAGTAGGAATTTGTTTCAGACAGGAATTAGACCCATAAGGAAAGGACAAATGCTACAGCACAGGAGGCAGCATAAGAAACGTGCTCGCTGTACAATATGGTCCTTACCACAAAGTGCATCCAGGTACAGTTTTAAAATATCATGAGTTCTGTTATCTATGCTTGTCTGTTGCACATTTAATTAGCAGTAAGCTTATGAATTATGCTCAGAGGACCTCCCCTGGAAATATCTGTTTTATGTTTTCCACGGCGGTGTGGTTTGCATATTGTGCAACTGCTCGAACGTTAGCTCTATTGCATGGGCATCTGAGCTCCAGTTGCTGCAGTCTCCTTCATTTCATTCTAGTCTACAAAGAAAAGACTGCAAAACTGCTAACTCACACAGCTTTATGCTCTTACACTTTTCAGGGCGTGTTTGTAGTGCCATGTTAGTTTCTAGAAAACAGTGCAGGAAAACATCGTGGCGCTTCTAGCTGGACACTCCCCTTCAGCTGCAGGTATCATTATAAGAGCCGGCCGCCACAAACACACTTCATTTATACTGAAGCTGAAAGGGAGGTGCTTCCTGAAGGCAAAGCTCGACTGAGTTAGTAGTTACATGTTTAAAAGTATTTATGTTCTTATGTGCACCTTTGTTTATGCATTTAAATTACTTTTCTGATCCAAAGAAAATATATAAGCTGTGTATAAAGAATATGTTCTGAAACAGACAATAAGGGGTGGAATAAAATAATCACATGACCCCAACGGTGTATATAGGTATTGCAGGTAGCCTCGAAGAGTCAGTCAGTAGGAGGGTGTGAAGCTGATAACACCTTGCCTAGCTAGTCATTTCTAACTATGTCTGCTGTTTATTTTATGCTTCTCTTTTATTTTGCCGCTGGTCAGTTCGCTTATGTTATTGTTCTGTTGTACAAATAAATTTTTATTGGCTTGGTCACTACCTTTATTGTCTCCTTGGTCCATCCTTAACCCACAACCATTCACACCCACTGTGACATCTGCAATGCTGTCCTTGTTCGTAAGTACCAGATCCAGCACTGCCCCATCTCTAGTGGGTTCTGTAACCAGCTTTCTAAAAAATTTCACCTGTAGGGAGTCTAGGATGGCTCTGCTTTTATTGTAGCTGCAGCCAGAATGCCCCATTCTTCATCTGGCAGATTAAAGTCCCTCCAAACCAGTACCTCCTTTTCTTGCTATTCTGCCAATGGCCTCCCCAAAACCCTGACAACTCCCCCTCCCGTGTTTGTGGTTTGTACACCCATCCACTCACGCAGATAAAGACACGGACCAAGTCTCTAAGCCAACCCAAGGAGCCTCCAGCCCTTCCTTATCCCCACTGTGTCCTTGTATCTCTGTGGCATTTATGCTTTCCTCACATATAAAACAACCCCACCTTTCCTCACTGCCCTATCTTGCAAATATGATGTAACCCAGCATGGCTACATCCCAGCTGTGGTTGTCGATGCACCGTCATTCTGTTATGGCCACCAGATCTAGGTCTGGCTCCACAATGGTTGCCTCAAAGTCAGGAATTTTATTTCCAGGGCTCCTTGCGCTGGCACATATAGCTCTCCACTCCTTTTGTCCCTCACTGCTCCTACTTTGCCCTCCTGTCTAAGCCCATCCTTCACCCTTCCCTTGTCCCTGGTACTGTCCTCCTCATTTTATTCTTTCTCTGCCCATCCTGCTTAATTCTTCTCTCAGCCTCAGAGCCCTTTCTTGACCCTCCCATCCCTCCCCTTGTCCCTATGCCCCTTCCTCAGGGAATTTACTTCCATGGGCTTCTACTCTCTGAAGCTCCATTTTGTGTGTGTGTGTGTGGGGAGGGCATTCACTGCCTCCTTGGTTTTATTTCTGCCTCCCCTTGGCTAGTAGTAATGGAATGTTCCATCTAGGACTGCCATTCCTCCCCTGGATGGATGGAGGCCATCTCCTTTGCACAGGCCTTTATCTCCCCAGGTAGGACCCCAGTCTGTGATGTTCCTGCACCATGCCTTCAACCAGTCACGGAAGACCCGGTGCAGTGTTCCCTATGCTCCTCTCACTGTACACAGGTTAGCACCTCAGTGAAGGCCACCATGCAAGCTACCTGCTTCATGCAAGCACTAACTGTGGCCTATAATAATATTTGTAGATTTATTTAGGAGCCCCCAATAGGACACATCGGTGTAATCTTTATTCTTGGTTGGGGTGATTTTCCCTAGTCGAGAATAGAATATTTTGTTGGCTGTCTGATGTATAAATGTCTTTACTTTGGCTTCCTTTTTCCTCTTTCTGATCTTGTTGTCATGGAAATTGCTTCTCAGCCTGAGATTGGCTGAAGGCCCCTATATTGTGTCCCCAGGTCTCGGCTTACATTAAGCTCTAGAGCTTTTCAATAGCAGCACCATTGTATTGGAATTCCTCCCACTTGATGTTAGGATTGCTCCCTCTGTTTTAAATTTTAAACAAAGGTTAGAAAGTTATTTATTACATAAATCTGCTTGTAACTGCAATTTGTAATTTGTATTTTTGGTTTTGTATTGCTGTTGATTGTATTTGTGTATTTTTATATGTTTTTTGTCCGGGTTGGGCCTGAAAAGGGACCTTTGGTTCAGTGCCTTTACCTGGTTACCAAAGAATAAATGAAACAAAAAATGAAAATGCCTTCCCCAGCTCCCTAAACCTATCCTGCACCACCCTGCTGCATCCCTTGCCAGGTTATTAGTCCCTAGATGGGCAATTATATCAGCTTCCCTCCTGCCCCACAGCCCTATCAATCCTAAGGATTAGCTCCCCATCCCCCTCTGTGCCACGGTACTAGGTAAGCCCCTCATTTCACTCTTACACTCCTGTTCTGTTCCCAAGACTACCCCAAACCACTGGGTCCCCACCAGAAATTACTTGCTCTTCTGTAGGGGTTCTCTGCCTCCCACATTGTGGTCTCCCTCTGTGGGACCCTCACATCCTCCTTGGCCACTACCATGGGTGCCTCCTTTTGCTTGTCCCATCCTGCCAGAGTGGCAAAGAGTTTTGTAGTGGCACCGGCTGAGGGATGTGTTCTTGACCCTCACCCCTACCCCCAGAGCCCACCACAATTCAGCTGGCCTTCCTTCTTGGCACCCTGTGAGTCAATGGTGTGGACTTGGTAGTCCCTGGGTGCCAGAAGTGATCCCCAGAATCCTAGCCAACTCAGCCCAGAGTCTAGTGACCTCCTCCCTCAGCACAGAGATGCACCCAGAGTGGGCAGCAGCTCAGTCTCCTAAAGGTCTCAGAAGACTGCCGCTCCACAGCCACCGTGCACCACTCCCATCTTTGCCAATACTACACTCCCTATGACCTGAAAAGAACTTATACCCTTACCCCAGATAAGGAGGTACTAGATCTCCCTTTTTGTTAGGTTTACCCTCTGTTACTATACCCTAAGATAGGATTATAATTAGCTTTCTTCTTATGCTTTTAATAAGACTTTACTAGCTTACCCCTTTCCGTTTTGCCTAACCCTTTGTCACCCTGATCCTAGATAGGGTTTTTAAGTTTCCTTTGTCTCACTGCGTTCTTACCCTTACCCTAGTCAGGGATTTTTATGTTTTCCTTTGTCTGCCCCTGTTTGCCTTTACTCTTGATAGGGTGTTCTACCAGTACCCTCTTTAACAGGTGCTTATGGTTCCTGTTCTCCTTAACACAGGTGGCAATAAGTAAACAGGTTGTCTGCCTTACCTTACTGGACTGGCAGAGTTCCCTGCATGTCTGGTGATGCCTGCTAACACCTAAGATGCCGGTCTTTACACCTGTTCCACTCCTGTTCTGGGACACGAACGTGAATGGGAAGCGTTAACAGTTGCTTCTTTTATAGTCCCTAAACATGTCCTTCTAGCTTGTGATTGGTCCATGGAATCACGTGACCACTGACTACTTCCAGTTTCCCATGACCTGCTCTGGAACTTGAGAGCTGCAACAAGAATGTGCTGCTTAAAAGAACAAGCAATAGTGTTACTAAAAGCTCCTTAAACAGCCCCAAAATGATTGTTTAGCTCCCCAGGCCAGCACTTTTTCCGACACTGACATGCTCCAGAATATGGCCACGAAAAGTTTAACATGCAGGTTAGTTTTACACGTGCCAGTTACTTCTGAGATCTGCAAAGTAAAATGTTCAGGTTAGATTTTACTGAAAGGTTCCTAGTCTCAGGCAAAACAGACAAATAAGACATAACGGGATGTGTGTTATTTAAGCAAAAAGGTATGGCAGGGTGTGCATTATTGTGGGAAGTGAGTCACAAGGCAACACTGAGTGCTTTTCACACCTGAGAAGTACTGTTATTCTATAATTAAACACACTCTGAGTGCCTTATTATGATTGTAAAATGGCACCTCTGATTTTTATTTCAAAACGCAGTAATAAGTGTTCAGAAAGTTAAGTACTGTACATCTGACCTGTGCTGTTTTGCCAGAATAACACACAGACATGTGATCACATCTGATCAATCAGAGGTCTTGGTTTCTCTTAGCCATTTTATAAAAATGCGACATAACATGGCTTGGGAAATTAATCTGAGTGGACAACAGGATTCCAAAGGTGTGTAATATGAACATACAAATATTTGAATAAAGATGAAAGAAGGCCTGAAGCCCTTCAAGACCATCACTCACTCTCAGTCAAAGTACCTGTTTATGTATCGTCCCACATATACAGTTCAGCATTTTCTTAAACCCCTCCATGTCCTTTGTGTTAATTATATTGCTTGGTAGGTCGATTCCATACCTCCGCTCTCTGTGAGAAACAAAACTACCTCCTGTCATCCTTCAACTGCTCCCTTTGGATCTGCTGGTTGTGACCTCTCGTTGTTAATGCTACTCCCATTAGGTTCATGTCCACACTTTAACTCTGGATCCTTCATAAACCCATACAGACTATTATATCTCCCTTTAATCTTTTTCCAAACTGCACATTATAACTTGTTTTGTTAGTCCATTCTCTGAACATCTGAAATCTGCCAGCAGATAAAGGCCTAGTGGACTATCAAGTCTGCTCGAATGTGCAGCTAGCCCCCTATTCTGCAGCTGCCCTACCCTCCCACCCTTCCCTCCTTTGACCTCCCCTTGCCCTGTCCCAGCCCCTTTTGGAGCAGTCCACTGTTTTACTGGATACCACTTCTGCTGGTAACGCATTCCACCCAGCAACCACCCTCTGTAAAAAGTGTCTTCTCATCTCCCTCCTGAACCTCCCTCCCTCTAGTCTCATATCATGTCCCCGAGTGTCCCTCCCTCCCTTACTTTGAACAGCCTCTCCATTACCTGTCTTGCTTATTCCTTTCATGTACTTGAAGGTTTCAATCATATCCCCGTCCCTCATCTCCTCCAGCGAGTACATGTTCAGCTCCCTCAGCCTCCTCATATGGTAAGTCCCCAGCCTCTTGATCATCTTTGTCACCCTGTGCTGCACCCCTCCAGTAACTTAATGTCCCTCTTCAGATACGGGAACCAGTACTGCACGCAGTACCCAGGTGCGGTCTAACTAATGATCTATACAGTGGCAGAATAACCTCCCCTCTCCTTGAGGATATACCCCTTGCAATGCAGCTCAGCATTTTGTTGGCCTTGCAGCTGCCTTCCTACATTGTGCCGAGTTGTTCATAGACCCTGTAATGAGCATCCCAGATCCTTCTCCTCCTCTGTCTCGGCTAGCTGCACTCCTCCCAGCTGGTAACTCCTCCTTGGGTTTTGCCCCAAAATGCAGCACCTTGCACCTTTTGGCACTGAACCCCAGTTGCCAGGTGTCTGACCAGATTTCCAGCTTTGCAAGATCATCTTGCAACCCTGCCATCCCCTAGGTCGTCCACTGCCACTCCCATCTTGGTATCATCAGCAAACAGACTGATCTTGATCTTTATGTCCAATGATATGTCTGCAATGAATATCCCAAACAATACTGGTCCCAACACTGAGCCATGTGGAACTCCACTCATCAATACCCTAGGGATGACAGCTCCCCACCCACCACCACCCCCTCTGTTGCCTTCCGAAGTCAATTTCCTACCATCTCACCAGCTTTGCACCACCTCTGTGCCTTCTAACTTACTTCCAGCCTCCCACGTGGCACTGAATCGAATGCCTTACTGAAGTCCAGGTACAGGACATTCATTGCATGGCCTCTGTCCAATTGCCTAGTTACCCAGACATAGAACTCCACTAGGTTGGTTTAGCAGGATCTGCCACTTGTGAAGCCATGCTGTCTGCTGTCCTGTAGTCCTTTGGGCTCAGAAGGGCCACCAGCCTCTCCTTCAGGATAGTCTCCATCAGCTTACACCACGATGGATGTGAGGCTCACTGGTCTGTAGTTCCCTGGTTCATCCTTGGGACCGCTCTTGTGGAGGAGCACCACATGAGCCATCCTCTAATCTGAGGTACACACCCTGAGTGTAGTGAAGCATTAAATAGGTCTGCCAAGGTCCCACCAGGACCTCTGCCAACTCCTTCAGTACCCTCGGGTGGATGCCATCTGGGCCTGGCACCTTGTCCACCCTCAGTGCCCTCAAACCCTCCAGAACCCTTCCTTCCATGATTTCTCCATCAGTCACCCCTCCCCTCGGTTTCTGCCCTCTCTCCCCTTGGATATCACCCCTCTTCTCCTTAGTAAATACCGAGCAGAAGTAATCATTTAGTGCTTCTGCCTTATCACCCCCTGCTTTCATCCAACCCCTCCTTTCTAATCCTTACTATATGGTCCTTACAGTTCCTTTTCTCCTGATATACCTGAAGAAGTCCTTCTCCCATTACCTCCTTGCTCACCCAGCTAGGTTTCTTTGTCCTAGCCTTCTTGCTCTGGGACTTGCTGCAGGTTCTGGTTGCCTCTACTACGCCTAGCTTTATGAGCTCCCATCTCTGGTTAGTGCCCATAGTAGGTTGAATTCTGACCAGGTACCCTTTTACCACTTCCCCATCCTCCCTAAGTCAGCCCTCCTGAAGTCCAGCACCCTTGTGCTAGATTCCCTCCATCCTTACCCATATCCAACGTGAACCATACTGAGTAGTGGTCTCTCCCGCCAGTGGTTCTTCCACCCTCGATCCCTCACAAACTCCCCATTTGCCAGCAAGAGGTCAAGGGTATTCCATAACCTGGTTGGTTCGCTGTCCATTTGCATCAGCAAGCTGTCCTGGAAGGCATCCAGCAGTACCTGCTCCCTTCTATTCCTGGTTGTTGGGGTATTCCAATTCATTCCTGGCATGTTGAAGTCCCCACAATCACCACACTACCCTTCTCACAGGTCCTCCTGATCTGTCCTGCTAGTTCCTATCTAATCTTCTGTCTGAGAGGGCAGCCTGTACATCACTCCATATCCTGAGAGTCCTATTCTCGTAATCCTGTATTTGCATCCATAGTGACTCCGTTCTACCTCCTCCCTTCCCATACACATTTCAGTCCTTCCCTCACATATAGTGCCCCCCTTTCCCAATCACTCTATCCCTACTGAAATATCCTTTACCCTGGTATCAACAGGTCCCAGTCATTGTATTGGGTGGCCCATGTTTCGTGATGGCTGCAATGTCCACCTCCCCTTTGCCATGAGAGTCTGTAGCTCTGCAGTTTTCTTCACAAGGCTCCTAGCATTCAGGGTGACCACCTTCCACCCTTCCCTTTCTGCCCTCCTTTACTAGCATCGCCACTAGTACTTGCCCTTTGTCACTGTTATGGGGGTAAGCTCATATGGCTTGCCAAGCTGTGGTCTCTGCATGTTATTTGACCACTTGCCACCCCCACTCCTAGTTTCAATTCTCAACTTCCTCTATGTACTCCTCCATCCTCTGTTTCAACACTTTCTTTCCCTCCTTGCTCAAGTGTAGTCTATCCTTGGCATAGAGACTAATGTCCTCCCAGGTCCTCCCTACCTACCCCCACCAGCCTATACCCTTTAGCGTGACACCAGGCTCTCTCTCCTCCCATCATTTTGGTTGCTTTTCTCTGGGCCCTCTCTAATCAATCAATGTCCTACTTGTGGTAAAGTGTCCCAACTGGCAACAGTACTTCAGCTGTGGTCTTAAAATACTCTATACAGGAGGGCCATAACCTCCCTTGATCTACAGACAGAATTACAGCTAATGCATTCTAGTATCTTGATTGCTTTTGCTGCTGCTTCACATTAGCTCCCCTGTTTCAGGTCCCTTGTTATATTATCCCCATTCCTCTCCTCTCCTCTCCTCTTCCACCTGGCTAAGCTGGATACAGCTGAGGTAATATGTAGCCCTTCTGTTTTTCTTTCCCAAATGCAGTATTGAATACTTTCTGACATTACACTAAAATAACTGAAACATCTTGTCATGTGTGCATGGGGGAGGGTCTAAGGTGATAGTAATAGTGGTTACACAGTATGTCGAAGACCATCACAAGGCATTTGCACAGCTAATTCTGAAGTAATTCAAACCAGTGTCAGTCATACTGAATCTGTCAGTTGCCATTAACTGTGTTTATGAGCAGGTTCAAGAGCTCCAACCTTGTGCTGACTATTTTACTCATTGTTGATAAAAGGGCTAAGACCCTAAAACTGCCTTGTATTATCCTATCAGTTGTTCAGAAGAGATGATTTGCCAGTTGGATTTTTGATCAACTTGCTTCCAGGATGGAAATGGAAGTAGGGGCCAGCTCAGACATATCATGGTGTTTATGCATCGTGCATTACTGTCATCAACAATATAATTGCTACACTGTCAGATAATTCAAATCTTTTCTTTACCTTTTTAGGTGTCCCAGGTGCCCCAAGGTGTCTTGAAGTCCAGGAGAAGTAGCACCTCTGTAATTCTCGCTGGCAGCCTCCAGCAAGCACAGGCAACTGTGCAATTTCCATTACACTGTTGAGTACAGAGAAGAAGGTATGGCAACTGAGACTGGGTTAAACTTGCATCATTTATTCTGTTTGTAGGTTTCTGTTGTGCTACGTGCACATAGTAAAGCCCCAAACCAAGCACAAAGTATCATCAGCATCAGTATGCAAATCTTTAAAATAGAGGTAGCCCATTTTGATGGGGATTTCTAATAGGCACACCACATTCTTCACGTAGGATGGGACTGAAGTTTCTAGAATGTAGAATGTGCAGAACAGCTTGGAATGCATGAGTGGGTTTCTGGGAGATCACGAAACCCTTTAAAGAAAGCTTTTATTTTAAATAAACATTCCAGAGCAGCACTGACTGAGAGAAAGACAGTACAGAAACATATGGATGTGCGAGTCAATAGTTTAAAGTTGGTTTGTCTGTTTAACAGGGGACAAAGTACCAGGACAGTTACTGTATTTTGTACGTAGAATTCATCACAAAATGAGAAAATAATCTGGAGAGTGGGGCTCCACACTGATACAAGCGTAGTGCACACACCTCGCAGTGTAAAACTTATTACTGCAAAACAAAAGTTCCCACTAAATGTGGGAGGTCAGCCCTGCTTTGAAAACTGGTGGACTAGAAGTCTCATATGTATAGAAATTATTTTATTTAGCACAGTATTTAATGTGCATACATAAGAGTTAATAACAAACTTGCAAAACGTGTGGAAGAAATGTAAACAGCTCACCCACTTGGAGTTCTGAAAGTTCTAACAGTCCTAGTACAGGCTTGGGTTTAGATTGCTTCCTCGTTGTAGTACTTCTTTTAAACACCGGCTACAAATGTTTGCAGTGGTCACTTCTCAGCAACACAAGGAACAACAATATGTACACCCTGGAGATGGGGGTTATGACAGAGACTTTCAAATACCTCAAGAGTATAATTAAGGTAGAAGAGGAAGCATTTTCAGAAAAAAGATGCTCAAGAACAAGGGGACATGATATGAAGCTGGGGGTAGACTCCAGGAAATGTGAGACAGTGCTTCTTCACAGAAAGGGTGGTGGGTGCACAGAATAGCCTCCCAGCAAAGGTGGTGGGAGCAAAAATGGTAACAGAATTCAAAATCGTGAGGGACAGGCATAAAGGAACCTTAGTGGTTAGGAAAGGGAGGGCAAAGCGGAGATCAAGTAGGGTCTGTGGTATTATAGTAGGTGGGGGAATGGGCAGACTAGGTGGGCAAGTGGCCCTTATCTGCCGTCAATTTCTATGTTTCAGAGAAACTTTCCTCCTGTTTTCCAGTGTTCCACAGCCGTTGCCATCAGGTTCACCTGATTGTTAATTAAAATGGATAAAATGTAGAAAAGGAAGCATCAACAATGGACCCCAAAATGATCAAACAGGTTTATGGTAGGCTAATTTTAAAATGAACAGATGAAACAGTACTATAGGGAAGTTCAGCAGACTACATGCATATACCAAATTTCCAGTTAAGATAGTAAAGAAAAAGGCGGGTTTAGGGTCTCTTCAGTATATTTTTCTTCTTTTTCTTGCTCAAGATAAAGTCATTGACCTCCTGATGTATCAGTCCAGGCAGCTGTAAAGTGGGTAGAAGCGAAATCCACTGAAAGTAAGATGTTGCTTCTCTGCTGTATTATTCTGGGAGCAATAATGGCAACAGCGGTTTCCCATCACCTCTAAAGCAATGGGCAGTGAGGACTTTATATGTTCCAGTGTTCAAGAATAACAGAAAACTGCCCAGATAATCACAAAACTGTAACTGCTTGTCAAAACTCTCAGCATTTTCTGTCCATGTTAGAGACTGTCCTTTCAAAGACATAATGTCTACACCATGAGCTATTCAGGCTGGCTAATTATTTTTTTCCCCAAAACTTTTATAGTGGTTTTATTGTGGTTCCTTTTAATAAAATCAATTGCGACTGCCAGGGGTGGGAAGCGTACTGATATCAGTATGGTTTTACCCATTCCTTCCCTTCCCCTTTCCCCACTTTGATTCCATTCCTCTTCCTTCCATCTTTATCCACAAGTTTAGCATCTGAAATTAGGGAAGAAAACGTATGCAATTTAACTGGGCTATAGTAGACCATATGTATAATATTATGCAGAATTTGCTTATATTTATTACATTTCCTGACTTCCATTGCTGATGCCTGCTGTGATTCCCACTGAATATCAGTCATCTGCTTATTCACTTCTTTCTCCCCATGATCCTCTCACTTGGGCAAATGTATAACTTTGAAAAGGCTAATAGCCTATATAACTTACCTATCATTTTAGCAGATGATACATTGGCAACAAAAGCTGTTCTACTGGGGAGAGATCCTCAGTTTTAGACAACCTACTCATTTCTGTACATTTTTTAATCTGTAACTAAGGTAAAAATGACTGTTTGACAAAGAATACATTAGTTTAAGTTGTTCAAAATTAGCAACATTTCCATCAACATAAAGATGTCTAAACTTATTCTTCCAGACCTTGAAATACTGATTATTGCAATTGACAGGTACATATATGTTATTCAAAATTGGATAGAACTGTAATATTTTCTTTATATTTTATATATATGATGGGTTTCATATGATACTCTTGCTGTGTTTTTCAAAGAAAATGAAGCCTTATCTAATTTATGATTTTATGTAACTTAACCCACATAGTATCTTAATATCTTCCCATGGTGTAGAACTGATTCCCACAAATACTGCAAATGCCTTTAACCAATCATTTACAGATCTCAGCTCAGTTCTGCCACAAGGTTATAAGGCTGACCCACCTCCAGAACCTAAAATTAGCCCTAACAACAAACCTACCCACATAAATTCTATTTCAGGGCCATAACAAGGAAAGATACTATCAAAGCGATCAAGAGGGTATTAGGCAAAACTAGGGTGGGCAGCGATGGCCTTGATATGGTTCTGAAAGTAGCAGTCCTGCTAGAAGTTGTTGAACCCTTAACCATAATCTTCAATCTCGCTCCGCTACTCACAGTTCCCCAGCACATGGAAAATCCTATACATAACATCAGTCCATAAAAATGGTGACCATGCTCTTGTATCAAATTATCGACCAATCTCCATCCTGTTCCCTCTGTCCAAAGCCCTTGAGAGAATTGTATCTTCCCAACTTGTAGAATATCTCAACAAACATGACCTGCAATGCTGCCAACAACATGGCTTCCATAAATTACACAGTACAAATTCTGCACTGATCAATTTACAAGTTTCACACATGAGGCACTGGACAAGGGCACTTGGTAGGATCTGTCTTTGTTGACCTCACCAAGACTTTTGACCTTGTGGATCATAATCTTCTCCTCAACAAACTCAAACAAATGGATCTCTCAACTGACACCTTAGATTGGTTTAATAGCTACCTTTCAGACTGAACAGAGCAGGTAAAACTGAATGGAGTACTCTCAGACTCAGGCCTGTCACAGTAGAGTGTGCCTCAAGGCTGCATACTAGGGCCCCTTCTGTTCGGTCTGTTTAGAAACCAGCTACCGAGTCTTGCCCAACCTGTAAAGTTTTAATGTATGCAGATGACACAGTTCTCTACTCTAGCCACCCTGCAAGGACTCCCTCACAAATGAACTGCAAAAAACTTTAGCAAGCTAGGTAAATGATTCACATACAATAAGCTCATTCTCAACTGGAAAAAGACAAAACTATGCTCTTCTCCTGTCCCCAACTGAGAAAAAGACAAGCCCCTTTACAATAAATAATAACGGGTCCCTGCTTGAACAGGAACAAACATTCAAGTATCTAGGTGTGGTCATCGATTAATCCCTTTCTTTCACCCCAACATTGACAACATTACAAAGGTCATTAACAGAAGACTAGGTATTTTATACAGGCGCCTCCTAAACCTAACCAAAGAGGCAAAGCGAGTTGCTGCCACCTGCTCAGTATTGCCCATCATATGGACTGGTGATATACGGGCAGTCAATGACACTATCCTGCACAGAATCTAGATAACAGTGAACAAGGCCTACCAGTTTGTGTTAGATGCAGACAGATATACTCACACCTGCAACCTTTATGCGGCACTAGCTAGCTCCTGCTGGCGAAAGAATAAGATATCAGACATACCTCTTGGGAAAAAGTCCCAACTTGGCCTCCCCATCATCTCTACAAGCCCTTTTCTGCCCCCTAAAACCTATGCACCAAAAGAAGCACAGCCAGACAGGACCTCTCACAGTACCCTTTAGGAAAACCAGCTCAGCCTGTCAGTCCTTTGCTGTCCGGTGCCCAAATAGGTTACACCAACTGCCAGTGCATGTGCTAAGCATAGTATTGCATAGTTCAAGAGGAGTTTCTCAAACTCCTTAACCCAGCAAGACAATGCAACTGCCCAGGAGACAGCCTTAGTGATTTCCACGATCACCACCCCTGCACCCCCATCCACTCTCCCTTCTCTGACAAGGCTCTTTTGCTGCTATCCACCTTTCTGTGTCCCCTACTGGTTACATCACCTATTAGTAACAGCATCAAACACTGAGCTTACCCTACCAATATATAGCCTTCTGGTTAACAATTACAACAGTGGCCTTGTGATACAAGACCAGACTAAAATAGCTTGCTAATAGTGTAAATACTGTGTATATTTCTGTTCTGATCCTTGTATGTCATTGAGAAAGCACTGTTATGCGGCAATGACTTGCAATCATGTAAACTCTGTACATATTTCCCTGCTTCTTCTGTTTGGTAGTTTGTAACGTTTCCAGTTTCCCCTGCTATGCTTTGATGACTATACAATTTCTGTTGACGTGGAACCTTTGCAAATGAGCTTGCAGCTCAAAGGTGTACTCTGAGCCTGCCTGTCGGTGCAATGGGGCGCTACTGCCCACAATGCCGGCAACCCGGTTTGGTGTGGACTCGGTCGTCGAGGGCCAGCAGGGGAGGAAGATGGACCATCCATTGGATCATGTTCCTCCTCTGGGAGGAGGTTGTCATCCCACTGCGATACTGCCACCTGGTGACCACAGGTGGAGGTGGAGCTCAGGGCACTTGTGGCAGGTGAGGACTTGGCCGTTCTGGGATGGCCGTCACATCATGATGTGCCTCCCTTGGAACTACTAGAGTGCTGCTGTCCCTGGGGCCAGGCAGAAACAAGGAAATACACCCACAGCTGAACCTGGAGACGCCTCCGGCAGTAGCCTCCCTACACTGGATGATCCCTGGAAAAGGCACCTGATGAAATTACAGACAGGTGAGGGGAGTGATAAAGGGTGGCCACATGCCTCTCCCGCCAGGAGAAACCAAGGCAGCGTGGTGGTAGCCACTAGGGAGGAGGTCGAGGTGCAGCCAAGCACTGATGCCTAGGAGAGCCTGAGGGAGGATAAGGCTGTGGATGCAGAGGGAGTAAAATGTTATATATATAAATGTACTCTGAAATAATAATAAATAAACTAATAGCACATTATTGAATAACATATGTAGATGGGGTATCAAATCTTCCATAAAGCACCAGTAAAATGGTTACCAGACCCATCTGGGCCTGGAGAGTTCCCAGTCTAAAGTTCTTGAATCATCAACAATTTCCCAAAGGAAATTTGTTTATCAAAAACTGACTCTCCAAAATATCTAGGCAATTTAAATTGATATCCTTCAGGAAATCCTCTACTTCTACCTCAGAGGAGTATATTCTGGCATATGACTAAATTCTCATAAAAGTTTGCAAAGGTATTATTAATCTTTTTATCAAATATTAATTATAAATCTTTATTCTAAATAGAAACATAGAATTTGATTGCAGATAAGGACCACTTAGCCCACAGTCTGCCCATTTTTCCCTACTATATATATTATCACGGACAATACTTGATCTACAACTCTTGAGAGTGAGGAGGTGAGAAATCAAATTACAACCCTTTGAGTCATAGACTCTTTTGCAAAGGCTCATCGTCAGCTAACAAGATATATAAACATAATACCAGGTACATTATAATAAGTAACATCACAAACATACAAAATGTCGCATTAGAGTGGTGGAAGAAAAATAACAGAATAAACAGTGGAATATTACAAAGTAACATAACAGAGTAAATATTACAAAAGCTGAGGGCAGAGACAGCCCAGAGTCAGGTACAAAACAGAAATTCAGAAGTAAAGCAGTTGTTGACCATAGACAATTACAATGCAGAATAGAGTGCACTTGGTAATTTAACACAGATCAGCTAAAACAACATACTAAGAGCTGGACGGAGGAAAGGGGATGGTAGGGGTGATATGGAGAAGTATTCCATGGGCAGTCACAAGTGACATTGTTTGCTAGAAAATCCTTGAGCGAAGTTTTAAAAGGGCCAATTTTAGCACCGGAGAGAAAGCAGCAGGTAGGCCATTTAGCCAGTAGGGGGCTCTGTGGTAAAAAGCTGTTTGACCCAGGGACTTATTGCAGCAAGGGACCAAGAAAGGAGCATTTGAGGAACTCCTAGAGACGCCTGGGGAGGGAGGGCTAGAGAAGACAATACAGTCTTGGGGGGAGTCTGCAATGTATTTTCTTGGCTAGTAGACAAGTGTGATATTTAAGGTGGCATTCAAGATTCAGCCAATTTGAGCGACTGTAGGGGTCACAAGCGTGTGTCATTCTATCGCAGCCCATCACCAGGTCACAGGCTTTGTTAAGGGCTGTACTTATGCGACAGAGAACAGTGTTGTCTGCTGAGCCATAGAACACAATTCCATAGTCAAGCATGGAAGGGACCAAGGATGACACATCAAGGTGGAGTGCTTCAGGGGACAGACAGGCGGTGTTTAAGCCGATAGAGTGGCCAATTCTGGAGTTGATGGTGGAACAGAGGAGGTTGATATGTGCATGATAGGTGAAGGATGAGTCAAGGGTGATGCCCAGGTATTTAAAAGAGTTGATTTGCTCAAGCGAGGAGCCTTGGGAGGTGTGGACAAGTAAAGGATAGCCATTGTAGGGTTTGGCGATGTGCAAAATCATTGCTTTAGTTTTTATAGTTTAACACAAGCCTGTGCTCCATAAACCTGTCTTCAGCTTCAGCGAAAGACTTCTGGAGGGCATCCTGCAAGGGTAGAGGCTGAGGGTTCCGGAAAATGACTGCATCATCGGCATAAAGAAGTAACCGACCAGAACAAGCCATGGTCAAGGAGTTTAGAAAGAGGCTGAATAGAAGAGGACCCTGGATAGAACCTTGGGGACTCTGGGCGAACGGGAGGCAGGAAGAGAGGATAGAGTCAATCTGACCTGTTGTGACCTGTTAGATAGATAGCTCAAACCAGGATGTAGTATTAGAGGTCAGCCCAATGGAGTGCAGGGATTTAAGGAGAAAGGCATGATGGACAGTATCAAATGCCTTAGTTAGATCAATATAGACTGACCCAACTAAGTGGTCTGATCAAGGGCCTTATGGATACAGGAGGTGTATTCAAGTAGGGCTGTGGTAGTGCTGTGGCCACCACGGAACCCATGCTGTTCGGGATGCAGGAGGTCATATTTAGATAAATGTTCAGTGAGCTGGTCAGCTACTATTTTTCAAGGTCCTTGGAGAGTGGAGGCAAGATGGAGATGGGCGGTAGTTAGAAGCAGAGGTGCAATCACCACCCTTTAGGAGCAGGGTGATGAGCCTGCTTCCAGATGGAGAAGGAATTTCCTAAACAGAGGAACGGTTGAGGATTTTAGTGAGGGGACTAGGACAGCGTCGAGAGAGAGGGTGGAGGAGTTTTAGATCCAGTGAGTCTCCACTGTGGTGGCTCTTACCCAGGACGTGAGAGAGAGAGATGGTTTACAGACTAATAGTCGTGGTTTATTTCGGCGGTGAAAATGTAGCGGAGAAAATGTAGCGGATCACATTAGTCGCCAGCATAGTAGTTGCGGTCATGTAGTAACTGCGGCATTGGCAAACAGAATTTAAACAGAGAATGTCTGTTATTTTTCATCTAGTTTTACAGTGCTCTGTCCAGGTTGCACTGGTCACATAAGCACAGAGTTCCCTGAAATAAAGAAAGGAACGATTTTAAAAATGCTAATGTTTGAAGTCTGCCTCATTCCTTCAATCACCACATAAGTCACATATGCATAGTGTTCACAGATTAAATAAAGAAAGGAACCATTTTAATTAATGATGTTGTTTTCTGAATCCTTCCATAAAGTCTGCCTGATTCCTTCAATCGCCACGTAACAAATCTATCCTTCCTAAAGTCTACTCGACAAGTATCTCTAAAGTCAGTTTGCCTTTGTGCTCTATGATTCACTGGTCTGCACTGCTGCTGCTTACTAACATGAATCACTGCACTGCTATGGAAGATATGGAAACTGTACCCTATGACAGTCTTACAGCACAATTCCAAGTATCACTGTGTCTGAGAATGTGGCTCTCACTTGTGGGTTCTCAGTCAAAAAGCTAAACTATGCCCAACTGTGACCTGAGTGCATGTATGTACTAGTGCCCTGAGTGTAAATCCTGCACTCTGTGCCCTGTTGTCAGGTTGTTTGGTGTCCTTCCCTAAAGTCTCTTGATGGAGTATCTCTAAAGTCTGCGGCGATGAGTAATACCGCTACATTTAGTCGCATGGATGACAGCGGTAACCACAAATTGTCCTGGCAAACCATTAGTCCGCTACTACAATTCTGCTATGTTTTGTCTGGGGACTAATGGCCATACCCCAAGAGAGATAGATCTTGGCCTCTTGGCGAGATATAACATGAAACCTGAAAGGTGGGGGGCAGCATCCGGGGAGAGGGACATGTAGAGGGTAGGGACAGAAAATTTGGGGGAGCATGTTGCTAAGGTCAGAGAAAGAGGAGTTTAAGAATTGGCAATATGCAGCAGGTCCTGATGATGATCCCATCTACTAAAAGCTGGGAAGGTGGGTGAGATAAGGATTACCATTTAGTTCTTTGATGGTATCCCAGAATTTTGCTCAGAGCCCCAGCAGAGGTGAGGGCATTCCGATAATAAGTGGCCTTTGCCTGTCATAGGGCATTGGTACATTTGTTCCTTGATTCTTCTACCATTGTTTGTCGTGGTCAGCCCTGAAACAAGGGCACTGTGCCAGAGACAATCCCAATGGCGATGAGGTTGAGAAGTGTTTACGATAACCAGGAAGTAACACAATTTTTTACAATCTGTTTCAACACCGGGCAAAGAGGTCACATGCAGAATTGAAGGAGGCAATGAAATAGGCAAGGGCACTGTCTATGCACCCAGCAGTATCTACGGGGACCAATCACAGTTAAAGAGGTGGTTGTTAAGCTGGGCTAGTGCTCCAAGTCTTAGATGCCAACGGTAAATAGTTTTAGGGGGTGGGTTGGGAACCTTACAGAACCACCAGCACAGTACAGGGAGCGGTCGCTGGTGACATCAGATAGCACTGAAACCTTAGGGATCCTTTTGAGCAGTTTGTGAAGATTAGGTCTAGCAATGTTGCAGTCCTAGTCTTGTGGTTAAGCGTGAGTGGGAGTTGGACGACTTGAGTCAGATCCAAGGTCAAGGTGGCATCTTTAAAAGAGGCAACTGATGGAGAAAGCCAGTTAGTGTTAAAGTCACCCATGACCAGGATCTCACTATTGGGGTGGGGAGATGAGAGGCAAACGATAACTGCAGAAAAGGCTGATTTCTGATTGTGGGGGAAATATATAACAGCATGACATGAAGGGTTTTGCCAGGGTTCCAGAGAAAGCTTTACTGTGAGTACCTGAGCACCAAAAGTGGGAGGGGGATGGGGACGACCATGGCCTGTAGGGAGTTCCAAATATATAGTGCACAACCATCGCCTCTTTACCCAGGTGATCTGACCGGAAAACAGAGTAACCATTCAGGGCCACATTGGAATCTTCGATGGTGGGGAGAGCCAGGTTTCAGTTAAGGCCAGGATGTCAGGCTTATGCTGTGTGATCCATCCCTGAAGGAATCAAACTTTTAGTAGCTACAGATATTTAGGGAGGCAACAGGAGGCCCTCTTTCACACCAGAGAGGGGTAGTGGGGATGGGCCAGGGTTAGAGTGAACATTCCTGGGTAAGAAAAGGAGGAGGAAGATATGATGGGTAAGGGATGTCTTGAGCAGTTTGCTTCCCGGGCAATAGCTGAGGGAGGTTATAAATTTGGGCCCAGAACAGGGGTAGGAAGTGAGAAGATTTGCAAGGCTATGAGGAGTGTAAAGGAGAGGCAGGGAGGGGAGAAGAATGGTATTACAGGAGGCATGTTAAGAGGGGATCCCAGGAGGAATGAGTACCCCTAAACTGATAAGCAGTGGGAGGTGGAGAGAGGAGGAGGAGGGACAAGGAAATAACTCGGCTCCAGCGAGGAGGAGATGGTGGGCAAGAGTCCAGTCAGGAGTAGGATAAAGGGTGAGCCATCACTGTGGGGGTGGGGTGGGGTGGAGAGTATAGCCACCCGGATGACTACTGGTCTAGAGCACAGTGAGCAGCAGGAGATATAATGAGAAGATGTGAGAGAAAGGGAGCACACTATAGGATAAGGAGAGAAAGAATACAAAGGAAGAGAAAGAGAGAATACAGAGGTTGGAGTCAGGTGGCACAGTGGTAGGGTGTCCGACTACAGTGCAGAGGTTACAGGTTCAGAACCTGATAGGGGCAAGATAGGGGGTCCTGAGGGCAGGCCAAAGTGGGAGTTTAACTAGGATAAGGGGTGGATAGGAAATGGAGTACAGTATGAAAGCGAGGAGGAACAGGAGGCAAAAGATCAGGCAGCAAGCCTGACCCCTAGTGGTCAGGGAGTATAATTTGCAAAGGGAAAATGGGCACTTAGCAACTGGTCACAGGCGACCAGTGACGCCACAGAGGGTCGACCGGGGTGGCTGGGTGGGTGGGAGTCGACGCAAGTGTCAACGGTACACACCTCAGGAGGCTGTACAGAAGAAGTCCTTCAGTTACCTTTGTGTTTGAGCCCAGGCTGTCCACTCCCTTGCAGATGTCTCGACGATGGCGGAGACCAAACCGGTAGGTGGGGGGGTTCCAGCGGCCCTTTGTTGTTTGGGCCCAGGCTGTCTGCTCACTTGTAGATGCTCCAATGATGGCAGAGACCAAAATGGGTAGGTATGGGGTTTGCAGTGGCCCTCTTATCCAGCGTACAGTGTCATTTTGTACTGCTCCTGCTGTCCTGAATGTATGTGACTTCTTCCTGGACCTGGTCTCATGGGGTAAAACTTTTAATTCTCAGAAGAGACATCTGTCTCCTGAAGCGTAGGTTCAAGTTACCACACTATCCATTTCCTGAGCCATAGCTTACTATGACTCACTTGTGCCTATCCTATGCATTCTTGAACCTCAACACTGTTTTGTCCCTACCACCTCCACTGGAAGGATGTGACAGGAATCCACCACTCCTCCTGTAAAGAAATACTTCCTGACATCTCTCTTGAATTTACTCCTCCAGCTTCGTAGCATGTCCCTTGTTCCTGAACACTTTTTCTAGAAAATACTTCCTCCTGTATCTTATTTACCCTCATGAGATGTATATAAAGTTCCTATAGTATCCCTCTCCTGCATGATTTTAGTTGTCCTCCTCTGGACTGCCTCCACTCTTTCTGTGCCCTTCCAGAGATGTGGTTTCCAGAAGTAGATACAGTAGTCTCAGTAGGGTCTTATGGTGAGCTATTCAGAGGCAACACCACCTCCCTCTTTCTGCCGATGATGTCTGTCGCTATGCACCCCAGCATCCCACAAGCCCTCCCAGCATTCCACAAGCCCTACCAGCATCCCACAAGCCATCCCAGCATTCCACAAGCCCTCCCAGCTGCCCTGTCACCCTGCCTGGCCACCTTTTCAGTCACCAGTTATGATTACCAAGGCCACTATTTTCGTTTTACCAGAACATCCGGTAAAGTTCTGGAATTAGGGCTGCCAGAAGACCGTAAAATGAAGATTTCATGGAATCTGGCATTTTCTATCAGATCAGTAAATCTATAAAAAGTGTGTTTTTTCTTTTAATTCCTTCCTGTACTATTTTCAATTTGCTTTATTTAATGCTCTGTATATTAAGCCTTCTTTAATTCCGATTATTTATGCACATACTAAAGAATGATAACAGAAACCGGTAAAATCCGGAAATTAGAGTAACAATCACGGTGAAATTCCAGAATCTTAAGTCTTGAAAACAAAATGTAATTGTTTTAATTACCATAAATCAGTGGTCTTGATGATTACCCCCAAGTCGCTTTCCTGCTTAATAGCTGTTAATACCACTCAACCTATTTTGCACTCTGCCCCAGGGTTTCTGTGCCCTAAGTGCATTATTTTGGACCTTTGCATTGAAACACAACTGTCATACCTTTGACCACTACTCCAGTTTTCTGAGATCTCTGCTTATCCTCTCTCCCCACCCACCCCCAGAGTGTCCACCCTATCGCACATTTGGTGTCATCCACAAAGAGACAGACCTCACCTTCCAGCTCCTCTTCAGTGTCACTTATAAAGACATTAAAGAGGATCGCTCCCAGCACTAATCCATGAGGCACCCACTGGCCACCCGCCTCTTCCTCAGAGTGAACACGGGTTTACCACCAGCCTCTGTTGCTTACCCATCAGCCAATTTCTTACCCAGTTTACAACCTTTCGCCCATTCCTAAGCTACCCAGCTTGCTTACTAGTCTCCTATGTGGAATGGTGTTGAAAGCCTTACTGAAATCTAGGTAGGCAACATCCATTGCTCAATCCGATCTAATTCCTTTATCACCCAGTCAAAGAAATCAATTAGATTCATTTGACATGACCCTCCCAAACTCCTTCTGCCTCATGTCTTGTTACCCACTGGATTTAAGATATTCCACTAATCCTTTCCTTCAGCAGTGATTCTTGGGGTCCATAAATCATTGCTGAAGACAAGACAGGACTGTGTTGCTATTTCTTTCTGCTTATACTTGTAGTGATAATAATTTAGCTGGCTTACCTGCATAAAAATAATAGCTAGATTTAGATGTCAGGGCCATCCGCTCAGTCTGTCTTTATGCAGATTGATTATATTTTCTTTTAAAATATAACTTCTTTCAAATCCTGATCATTCTCTGTAATGACATATCTCTTCTCTGCCTCTTTAATTTATCCTCTAAATCTCAAAAAAAATGTATGACTTTTATTTTTATTTGCCACAAATGCTATACATATACCTCTTAAATACACCTTCATGGCTTCCCATATAAAATACAATTTAATCTCAGTAGCCACAGTACTTTCCAAATCATTTTTAATTTCTGTTTTAACTTGACTACAAATTTCTGATCCTTAAGAATAACTAGATCTAATTTCCATAAAATATCTTTTGCTATACAAGTTCAGCTTAATATAGAGTGGAGCATGATCTGACAATGTAAAGGGTTCATAAAATGTTTCAACAATTTAATGATTAATGAGGCAAAGATTCTGAAATTAAAACAAAATCAATTCTAGAAAATGAACTGAGAACATTAGAAAATTGAATATTCTTCTTAATTAGATGATAAGTAATGAAATGGGTCTTTTAAATTTAAATCAATCATAAAAAGACGTAATTGTTGAAACTGAATAATTTTTGTTTCTTTAGACTCCCAGAATGGTCAAGTGAGATTAGTGTTAAAGTTCACTGAAATTAAATAAGGTGCTGAGAATTGTGCCAATTCTCAGAAAAAATACTAAAAACATAAACTCTTCCTCATTTAGGGCATAAATGTTACATAAAGTAAACATCTGGGGCAGGATTCACAAAACTTTGCCCTGGCACAAACCGGTTTTGTGGCAAGTAAGTATTCACAACAGCATGGTTTGCACTCTCAAACTGGGTTTGCACCAAGGCAACATTTGAAGGGGCTGCAATGCAAATGAAGGGAGGGACATGAATATCAGCGCTGTCAGATTCACAAAGCATTTGCGCTGCCGAGGCCTCTTGCTGGGTCCCCTATGCACGGAGCAAATACCACCAGTCAAGACCTTGCCTTATCCCTGCAACACTAGTGGTTGGCGAAGGTACAGTGGTGCTCCCCCACCAATTGCCAGCCTAATTCCAAATAAAGTACTCTGGTGCCAGTCCCCCCGATCATCAATCTGAGAATAAAGACATGTTTCGCTTGTGCTAGTAGTCTCCCCAACCTCCACGATCACCAGCCAGTACAAAACTGAAGTTATCCTGGTGCCAGTCCCCCCACCAATCGCTGGCTCAACTATCAAAATATACATTTTCCCTGGTGTCCAGTGGCCTCCCACCCTATGCCTTGCCTAGTGTAGAGATCCATTTCCTGGTGGCTAGTGTTCCTCTCCCACCTGATCCCATCTGAAATATCGGTAAACATATTCCCAGGTTGCAGCGCCCTTCCCTCCTCACTCTGTATATAAAATGACACCATTCACTGGTGGTCTAATGGACTCCCCATCCCTGACCCCCAGTAAAGACTGAACAGGCATTCCCTGGTGGTCTAGTCGACCCCTCCTATCCCGATCCCCAATAAAAGAATGAGCATCCATTCCCTGGTGGTCTAGTCAACCCCTCCCTATCCTGATCTCCAGTAAAGAATGAGCATCCATTCCTGGTGGTCTAGTCAACCCTCCTCTATCCCTGATCCCCAGTAAAGAATGAGCATCCATTCCCTGGTGGTCTAGTCAACCCCTCCCTATCCCTGATCCCCAGTAAAAGAATGAGCATCCATTCCCTGGTGGTCTAGAGTATACAGTACATGCTCACTGACAGCTCATTCAGTCACCGGCCATGCTGGAGAGTGGAGGGCTGTGCGGTGCCAGCTTGGGGTTGGGATGGGGAGAAGTGGGGTGGTGGGGCACTACCTGGGGGGTAGGGGTCCACTAGACCACCAAGGAATGGATGTTCATTCTTTTACTGGTGATCGGGGATGGGGGGGTCCATAAGACCACCAGGGAATGGATGTTCAGACTTTACTGTGGATCAAAGATAGAGGGGGTCCACTAGACCACCAGGGAATGCATGTTCAGTCATTTACTGGGGATCAGGGATAGGGAGGGGTCCACAAGACCACTGGGGAATGGTGTAATTTTTCATAAGAGGGATCGGGTTGGGGAGGGACTGCTAGCCACCATGGAATATGTTTACAATATCAGACATGGAATTGGGTGGGGGAGGGACTGCTAGCCTTAAGGAAAATGGATCTCCTACATCAGGTAGGGCATCGGGTGGTGGGGGGCCACTGGACACCAGGGAAAATGCATATTTTGATAGTTAGGCTGGCAATCAATGGGGGGGACTGGCACCAGGGATACTAGTTTGTATACTTGGACCACCAATTGTGGAGGAACCATTAGCACCAGAAATATTGTTTATAGATCTGGCATGGGTGTGGATGGGGGAAGGACCACTGGATACCAGAGAAACTTATTTTAGTATACTCGTGCCAGAAGATCGATGATTGGGGACCACTAGGCACCAGGGACAATTCTTCTTGTGTTATCTGCCCAGCAATCACAGGTGGGGGGGGGCCATGAGACATCATGGACAAGGGGCTACCTCTGGGACAGGGGATAGAGGTGCACTAAACTCAGTCGCACCCAATGTAAATGGACCTGTAATGGGCATGCAAATGGCCACATACTGCCTTGCATGTCCAGTGGGCACATTTATTCGGCCACTTTTGTGAATTGAAATACCACACCTGTGCTATTCATTTGCAAGACAATATTCCTGGCTGCATGTTGGGCGGGGCTTGTGGGGTTGGCACTGTGGTATTGGGGTTAGCACCATGTCAGCCTGCCCTATTCTCAGTATTCTCAGTTGGATAGTGTGGTGCTATCTGACTGTGAATAACAACATTTAACACCTGGGCAATGCATAAAGAAGCACAACACAAACTTTTAAGCTGTGCTTTGCAATGTTTTGTGAATCTAGCCCTGATCCTTAATATTCAGGGTTATTATCACAAAACTATCATATAAAATGTTTGTGAATATGAATATTAAAATTTGATTTCAGAAAGATTGACACTCCACTAGAGTTGGCAGTGTACTGGGAATGGAACCCCATTCCCTAAAATAATTTCTAAAAATTAAAAAATCAGTCTTCAGAAAATGAGTCTCCTGTACACACAACAATTTATTTTCTTTTAATTTTGCCATTGCTGTCCTAATTTTTCCTATCTCTTCCTCCTTTTATATTCCATGATAGTAACCTGAAAGTTTCAACTGACATAACTTAAACTGAAAACCTAAAAAACCACCAGAAGATCCCTGAAGGCACACACACACACGCACACACTCACTAAAAATATATATATACACCTGAATGTGTGATAGAACATGGACAGACACAAGCACCCTTTGTTTATTTAGTAAGCAAATATTATCTTCACACCTGACCCCCCTCCCAAAGTTTTCTTTTAAGCCATCCACCCACCTCATTAATCTGAAGAAACATTAGGAGAAAAAAAACAGATGGCCTATCACTAATCCTCTAACTACCTCCCTATCCCTCCAACCCTCCCTCTCCATCCCTCTGGCAACTAGATGGTCATGGGTTACCCTCCTGGCACCCACTGTGTGAGAGAAAGTTATGACACTCATGTTACCCCTGCTTTTGTCCATCCTCTGGATATGTATGCATTTTAAAGAAACTAACTTCTCAGCATCATAAAGTTGTTCTGTTCAAAACTATAATGTATGGGGAGCCCTTATTATTAACTGCAATCAAGCAGATTACAACCTTGTTATGCCATCGTTATGACATCACTCTGTTGTTAACCCTTCATGAGTATGTCATATCAATGGTATAACAAAACAGAATGCTCATAACAATCAATGTTCCGTAAAGTAGTAAAGTAATTCAATCAGTGATTACACAATCTTGGTAGCCCATACACTATAAAATATAATGTATGGTCTTTGGATCTAACTTGATGCTGAAAGCACTTCTCGAGTTGCCATGACATCTGAAAACCTCTTGAACTGCGCTCTTGAGGTTTACAATGATGTCATGGCAACCTCTCAAAGTGTCTACAGCGTGGTTTTTAACACAAAGACCATACATTATCCTCTATGTTATGGAGATCAAGACCTTTAAGCAGAGTGCAAAATATTTCTGATAGTAGGGGCAGATCTAGAATTTTTTCAAAGGGTTGGCATTTTGCCAAGAGGGTAGCACTTCCCCAAAAATGTAAATGTTCCTCTTTAAAGCTCAGATTATGCTAAAACAGCTACTGTTTGCTGGCCTAAGGGATACAAGTGCTATTTCATTACATAGATGGATCCGCTTAGTGTTTGATGGCAAAATCACTTGAAGATATTTACCTACATTAAGTATATAAAATGAGCAATGTTTTGGAGGAAGTGTAGACAAGTGTCCTCAGTAAATATTAATGATATGGTATGTAACTCATTGAGGCATGCAGTGCGATCCACTGGGTAAAGCACAGAACTGTGAACCAGAAAGAAAGTTATAAAATGGGCAAAGGATTTCAAGCAATCTGATTGGTTGTTAGCGTGCATTAGATGTGTCTAATGCACAGCTAAAACTAGAACCCCATTTAGAATACACAGGCCCATTTTATAAGCACAATAAACCACTCTGGGGATGTGCATTAGACAGTTCTAATGCACAGCTAAGGGGACTGGGCAGCACTTTCGGCCTGTGGCCTCATGCCTCACTATGTCCCCTAACCGTGCATTAGAACTGTCTAATCAATGCACACCCCATCGTGTCTTATTGCTTACATATCACATTTTACACACACACACCACCTTTTTACCATGCACGTGCACACTGCATCCCAAGTGGTTTTGCCATTGGTGAACAACTGCATCAGCAATTATGCATCCACAGTAAAGCTTGGAGGATTAAGCATGGGGAAACAAAGAAAAGGTCAAGGTTACCCTTCCATCCTGCTCTCATTCTCCCTCCAGTCAGCTGATGCTCCCTCCTTCCATGTCCCTCACTGCAAATATTCAACTGGTAGGTCTGACTTCTCATCCACCTTCCAATTCTGTGGAATAACCTCCTCTCCCTATCCTACTCTTATCCTTATTCTCTCTCTGAATTAAATTGCATTTGTTGGTACACTATTCAAAACCATGTACCTGTGTCTAGCCTTGTCCCCTCCCCTGGATCACAGCCCTTCCTCATCCTTTTACCTGTCTATATACTAGCACATCCTCATACCCTGCATCTTGCTCCTACAACTATGTACTGACTTACCTCAGATTACCTTTGTGTCTTTTGCAAAATTGTATTATTACTGTTTTTGTGCATGTATCTCTCAAGTGACAGTCTATTGTTTACTGTATTTTCCCCAGTGTAACCCCTCCCCAGGTTACATCTGAAATGAGCCATAGCTCAGTGCCTCTCCTGGTCAACACACTTAAATAAATAAGTTCAGGAAGGTTGAAGGATCTGCACAAGGTCTTAGAGTAAGTAAGTGGCAGATGTGGGATTCAAACCTATCTCAAGGCTGACATGTCTTAGCTCCAAACACTAGGCTACATTGCTCCCCTCACAGCCACTGGCTCATTTAGTGGCCTAGAGCATGTCACTTAATCATCCTGTGCTTCAGTCTATCCGACTGCAAAACTGTGTCAAAGCTGGACCACAATGAAAATGAGATGTTGCATCTCGGTGGAGCTGTCCTGGGTAAGTAAATGGCAATAAAATTATAGTATAAGAAGCTTGTATAAGTGGGTTAAAATTTGGCAAATATGATATGTATTCATTTATTTTAAGTTTATTTCCAACAGGATAGCAGAATATAGAAACATTATAGAAACATAGAATCTGACAGCAGATAAAGACCTCACGCCCACCTAGTCTGCCCATTTCCCTACCTACTGTATAAACTCCAGATTCTATATGATCTGTAGCTTACCATCTCCTTCCTACCACTAGGGGTTGCCTTCCTGTCTGTCCCAAGCATTCTTGAACTCACCTATTGTTTTGCTTATACAACATACTCAGGGAGGCTGTTCCATGCATCCACCACCCTTTCTGTGTAAAAATACTTCCTCACGTTGCCCCTGAGTCTTCCCCCTCTAACTTCATGTCGTGACCCCTTGTTCACATCTCCTTTCTAAAAGATGCTGCCTTTCTGAACTGTGTTAATCTCCTTGAGGTACCTGAAAGTTTCTATCATATCCCTCTCCCTCCTTTCCTCCAGTGTATACATATTGAGGCTCAGTCTCTCCTCGTGTGAGTTTCTGGTGCAGTCCCTGCACCATTTTCATTGCCCTCCTCCTGACTGCCTCTACCCTGTCTATGTCCTTCTGGAGATGCGCCTCAGAACTGCATGCATACTCAGATAAGGTCTTGCCAACTGTCTGTACAGTGGCGTCACCACCTTCTGTTTTCTACTGGATACCTCTTCCTGTGCACCCCAACATCCCACTGGCTTTCCTCACTACCTTCTCACATTGTTTGGCTGTCTTTAGGTCATCTGTTATGACCACCCCAGGTCCCTTTCCAGTTTGGTTGTTGCTAGTACCCCCATTGTGTATTACTCCCTGGGTTTCTGTTCCCAAACTGCATGATTTTGCACTTCTTTAGTTGAAACGGAGCTGCCACAGTCTTGAAAATTCCTCCAACTTGCCTAAGTCTCTTCTCATTTTTTCACCCCTGAGTGTCAACCCATCCAGATCTTAGCGTCATCTGCAAAGAGACACACCTTTCCTTCCAGTCCCTCTGCAATGTCACTTATAAAGACATTAAAGAGGACCGCCCCAGCACTGACCACTGTGGCACCCCACTGGTCACCACCCTCCTCCAATTGAACTCCGCTTAACACCACCCTCTGTGTCCTATAGCTAAGCTAATTTCTGATCCAGTTTACCGTCCTTGAGACCTACTCCCAGATTGTCCAACTTTTTACTAACCTCTTGTGCGGACTTTGTCAAATGCCTTACTAAAGTGTAGGTAGGCCATATCCACTGCGCCTCCCTGATCTACTACCCTTGTCACCCAGGCAAAGAAATCTATCATATTTGTTTGACAGGACCTTCCTGCTGTGAATCCATGTTGCCTTGGGTCTTGTGCCCTGCTGGCAACTAGATATTCTACAATCATTTCCTTCAACACTGATTCCATCATCTTTCCTACCACTGAAGTCCAACTGACCGGTCTATAGTTTCCCACTTCTACCTTGCTCCCACTTTTGTGAAGATGTATCATGTTTGCCCTCCTCCTGCCCTTTGACACCACTCCCTCCTCCAGTGATTTATTGAATAGGGCTGTCAGTGGTGTCACCAGCACCTCTCTGAGTTCCTTTAGTATAGTGGTATGTATCCCATCTGGCCCCATTGCCTTGTCCACCTTCAGTTATCCCCATCAGATATCCCCATGAGATGCAACACCTTGTTTTCATGGAGGTCCCCATCCTATGAGTTGCAAATAAATGCATACTAAATACAAGCAGATATAGAAAGGATTGGTGTGCTGTGCCAATTTTAATACTGCTCTCTTTGCCCATCACCACAACTGTGTTCTGAATTTCAAGTTTCCTTTTTATCAACAGGAACGCAAGCCTGGCAGCAGTCATTTGACTCAACCTAGACACCTACCTCCTGATCGAAGACTTGATGCCTGACTGTCAGTATCAGTTTAGAGTCAGTGCCAGTAACCCTGGGGAATGAGCTTGCCAAGTGAGCCATCGGAGTATGTATCTCTGTCTAGTAATGGTGAGGATGGCTATTAGACATTGTGACCAGTAAGTAACAACCTTTTACAGACATGCTATGCAGTCAGCAGTAAGTTTGCATTTCATTCGTTTATTTTGAAAGGATTATCCAGGTAAGCCCTGTGAGGTCCCAAAGTGTTGTTTTCTGGTATGGCAGTAGCAGCACTGCTCACTAGCTTTCAATATGCAAACAAAATCTAAATTAAAACTCTGTGAAACTCCAGATCTCAAGAGCAGAGAGCGAGGACTAAACAGGCTTTTACATTTGCTCCAGTATTGGCTCATGAACTAAAACCACAGGCAGATGTTGCACATCTGCTCTCTCCTTGCATCCTTTTATGGATCTTACATTTTGTTCTTCTTGCAAACTGCCTGTTTGGTTTGCTACTTCAAGTGTACTTAGTGCCTTCCAATATGAAATGGAAAATGTTCCTGCTCGCGGACCTCTGTACTTGATTGCTTCTTCCCCAAAGTGTTTTGACTTTTGGGACTGGAAGTGATTGTTTGGAGATTGAGCTTACACAGGAATACTGAAAATGCTAGCCAAGAAAAGAACAAAGTTATGCCTACTGCTGCTGTATGGTAACTAGGGTTTCAGAACTGACTCAGGATGCATGGTCGATAGCATGCTAATGGCAGCACTACCCAGCCTGGATATGGGATGGCTGTGTGTCCAGCACTGCAGTGACCCCTATGGAGGATCAGGCTCCACCCAGAGACATCACTGCAGCATCCGAATCAAATGCTGGCCTGTTCAGTGCCATCTAGTGGGTGTGGGGAGGGAGGGATGGGAAAACAGGGCAGGAAGAAAACAGCCTCTGTCTCAATAATGTTGCAGTACACTCACCTCTCCTACTATGCAACCTGTCAACCTGTCTACCACTGGATCCTGAGCTCCAAGGGGAGAGGACTACCTCAATGGAGCCCCACCACAGAGGGCAAGCTTTTGGGGAAACAGCAGTGGAAGCAGTCAGGTTAGTGGAGGATGAGGCTGGGTAGTCTCAATTGGCTGATGAGGGATAACATGGGGTTGGCCAAGATATAAAATCTATATACAGTACTGTATATGAAAAAAGAAAGAACAAGGGTCCATCATGTTTGCCTTCTGCCATGCTGGCAGCTGCAGCATTCAGTGCTAGAAGAAAAGCTGTAGTCATTGTTTGAAGGAAAGTGGCACCAGTAAATGTTACAGACTATGGCACCATGTAGAGGAAGACTTCCTGGAACCATATATCTAAAGCCCTGTTTACACTGCTGACTTTAAAGTGCATTAACCCATGTGTACAGGTTGATGCTTCAAAGTCCAGAGTGTGGACACTTAGGGGCGACCTAAGCTTACTCTTTGCATTGGGTTTCTGATGCAATTCAGGAGAGGGATGCATATTGGAGCAACGCGACTGACAGCGCATTAAACATGCGGTATAGATAACCTGCAGCACTCACTCCAATTGAGTGTCTCCTCTCTGACATCCTCAATGGCCCTTTGAGCTTCTCTGATGACGGTTTAGCACACCTGAGTTCAGCAAGAGCATTTTTCACAAGCAGAAAGAAAGAAAAGTTGAACTCGGGAAATTGAATAAAAAGGTAAAAGCAGGGCTGCAAGTATTACAAATTAAGGTCGACACTGGGATTGTGCTAGTGGGCAGGCGCAATGCATATGCATATCTCTCTTCCCTGGTACATGCAAATGCATTTGCACGTCCAGTATCACAATCCCACTTTACAACCTTAATTTGTTATACTTCTAGATGTCATTTTACATTTCAGTGCACTTTCTCAGTTCAGCTTTCTTCTGTTTCTGAAAATGCTATTTGCTGAACTCGACTGTGCTAAGCAAGGCACGAGCCTTAACTCGTCACTGACACATCTAGAGAGGGGGACAACCTGGCCACTGTGTACAGCCCCACTGAAGCAACCTGTAGCATGGGTTGTGCAAACACAAAATTGAGTCCCTGCAGCTGTGGCAACAGAAGGGCATTGTAATCATAGCTTAAGAGATCCATCTGTTCCTCCCAGGCAGGCAGAACTAATCCTTGTACACTACATTTCTAGACCCTCCTCTCTTCCCCAGGGAACTCGTTTCATAGGTTTATCATCTTAATGGAGATCCATAGAAAACTGCATTAACATAATAATATACAATACATATGCAGGAACTGGACCAGAGGAGCACTTGAAAAGAAACCTAATGCATATACAATATGCAGAAATTAAATTTCAAATGTTCCTTCTTGCCAGTGGTCTGTAATACCTGTTGTACTCTCCCGGTCGTTCCTGAAAATAGGCATACAACTTGTCTAGTGTACTTACCGGTAAACAAAAGCTAAATAAATAAATAAATTTGCAATAGGCAGCTTTTAATAGTTCTCGCATTTGATCTTGGCACTATCACTGAATTCCGCTCACTTATGGTTAAATTAAGAAACCACAATAAAATATTTTAGTGGAGGTTTCAGATACAGAGTTGTCTATATATTACAGAACTTTTTCCAAATATGAGAAACCTGGCAGTTCATTTACTTAACATGCTGCTCTGCGCTCCAGTCCAGATGGTCTTAGCTAACTAGAATGAAAATTCAATAAAAAGGCCACTTTGAACATAGTATACAAGCATCTGATCATAAAGCAGTGAAGCACAGCAACAAGCTGTTGATGGCTTTTCCAGATCAGATGGAAACGTGGGCATGAAGAAAATAATGCGCTAGTATAATGAAATGAGAAGGAATTGAGCTGGAGAGAGTCAGTAAAACTACCGTGATACTGTGCTTGATCCTGATCCGCTCAAGTCAGATCTCATGCTGCTTTAAACCACAAGTGATCTTGATGTGCTTTTGGTCTGTATTGCATGTTCAGTGTCTTGTGCTGTCTGGCATGATTTCCACCTAATTTGTATCTTCTTTCTGCATTTCCTTGATTTCCTTTGAAGGCTCTGCATCGGATGGGTCCTGGATCACATGGAAGGATAACTTTGAATCAGTATACACAGAACTAAATGAAATTGGAAGGTAAGACTATATTACTTTGGAGTCTTTCATAAAAAGTGCATGTCTTTGAAATTCTCAGTTAAATGTATGACGTTTAGATATGTAACAGAAAACAAAACACAAAACAACAAAAAAAAAAAAAACAGGTTGCCACTTCTGTACTTGACTCTTGAGGAGGATGGGGTGGGCCACCTAGTATTCACTCATGCCCTGCAGTCTGATAATGAAGTGGTGATGGTGATGGCTGTTGAGGCTGCTGCTCACCTCCCTCCCATTTAGAGGATATGGTCAGCACATATTTATAATACAATGGCTAAAACAAAATACTCAAACTTGATTGGTCAACAGCCATGCAGTCATCTCTGCACATACCCACAGTAGAAAAAGTTCCAACCAACTGACTTTTAGATTGCCTGCATAGTACTTCACCCTCCTCTGCTCCCAGTTTTCCCTGAGTTAGTATGGCTGCCTGTTCTGGTGTCCATTCCTCACCACGGTGTTTTAAATAAGGCCCAATTCAGCCAGTACAACCACTGCTACATCTCTCCCAGTTGCAGGTTTCCAACACACCTACCTGCCGCAGCTATACCCTCAGGCTCGGGCCCCACTGCACAACAGAAATGGGCTGGCAAACTACCATCCAGACTCAGAGCTGTCCCTCATCCCAACATCACCATACTGCCTCCTGCTCTCCTGTCCTGTGAAATCTTCTACAACAGCACCACTTACTGACCAAATGAAAAAGTAACAGAACTCTTTCAAATGTACACCTGCACTGTAAAATATTCATTAAACAAATATAGGGCCAGCCCACCAGCACAGCGGTAGCACTACCGCTCGTGACACTAGTGACCTGGGTGTGGGAACAAGCCTGGGAGGTTGGAGGGCCAGCTGGGGGATCAAGCATCCTATGGACTGCTCTCCTCCTTGGGAGGAGTCACCAGTGTTCAGTAACCCCTTGTGGTAGCCAGGGATATGGCACCTGGGACTGACTACGCTTGGTAGGTGTGGCAGACGTCTGCGTGGCCCGCCCCAACATCATAGCATGACACGACTCCCTGGGAGAAAACAGGAAAACGGAGGTTTCAACCACCGCAGGATAACATCCGCCACCACGCAACGGGCCCCACACCACCAACTGTGCTCTCGCCCCATTCTGCTGCTCAGTCTCCGTTGGAGAGAAGGCCCCCAGCAGCTCTGCCCTAGAGGGAAAGACGGGGTGTTCGGAATGATGTAAGTCCCAGGGTATGTGGTGGGGCTCAGCATGTAATGGACTGATGGGGCCAGCCAGATGAGGAGATAAAGCATACTAAAAACAAACAAATGTGTGTATGTATATATACATATACTGTATATATTTTTTTTTTCATGCTCACAAAAACCTTGGATAATAGTAATACCCTCCAGCGTGTGGTATATTATGGGATATTGCCACCTCTTTGGTGCATAAGTCACCACTCAGTCTATGTCCTTGTGATTCATAATGCACCTGAAGTGTGGCAATATCCCATGCCGTACCATACCTTTTGTATATTATTTCTTTTTTTGCCATAAAAGGTTTTTCTGTCATGGGCTAGGTAGGTGGCTGTCAGCCACATCCTTGCTCCCCGACTGTCATGTTTCTTCTCCAATCACTGGAGAGTTGCTCTATAGATTGTTCCACATGGCAGGGCCAGGAGGGAGGTTTGTTCCACATGGCAGGGCCAGGAGAGGAGGTCCACCTCCCTCGGTGCAGCCAAATCCAGAGTCTGGCAGTTGGGTAGTGGTGGTGTGGACCGGAGGGCATGACTTCATGGAGCCCACTCATCCCCTTTTCCATTTTTAGGTCCCTCCCTGTTGCTGGGGCGTATATGTTGGCATGGAAATGTAGAGGCATGCATGCACTGCAGACATCCTAGAACTCCCTCCCTTCCTTTGCTGCTCCTGACCCATTCTACCATCAGTCCTCCACCTAGTGGCCGGCCAGACAGCAGAGCTTGCAATCCTCCCTCCCTGAGAGGAGAGCAGTCTGGCAGATGCTCAGTCCTCTCCCTTGATCGCTCTGGACCCCAGCACGCTGGCATGATGGGCAGTAGCATTACCATCGTGCCACATAGGCGGCTTGTGTAATATTTCCTAACTATACAATGAACATAAAAAATCCCAGAACCCGATTGGTCAGTTAATATCTTTACCCTTACACTCCACTGAGGAAGAGCATTTAAAATAGCAAAACAAAGCATAATTAAACACATTTTAAATTTATTGTAAACATGAGTCCATTGTATAAGTCACTCATCTGCGCCCGTAACACACCACATGAGGCATGGGTAAATCTCAAATGACCCATGCCCTGTCATGTCCTTTTGCTTAGTTAACCCAACCGGAGTGCCCAGGTAGCAATCCAGCCTCTAGCTGCCTTCAGGAGTTTCTAGCTCCACCTGCGCTATGCGCAGGCTCCCACCCCCCACCACCACCACCTTGGTGAGCTCCTCCTTATATAAGGTGAGATCAGGTGAGCTCGTGAACCAATCATCCCACTTTCCCATTAGCTCTTATACTAATCAACCACCAGTGGCCCCGTGAGAGCAGTTTCAGATCTACTACCAAAAAAAAAAAAATGCAGTATCTCACATTTATAACTCTTTTGCTTTGCCTAACCCTAGCCTCCCTTCCACCCTCATCCTACCCTGCCCTTACTGACTTACTGCCACTTCTCTCTTCAGCTGTTATGCCACCCTCCACCTCCTCTGCACCAGCGGACCAAAACAAACACCACTGGCATAATTGGTCCCTGGGGCATCTATCCTCCCTCCCTCTTTCCATGCGGAGTTACCATCCCTATATATCCCTTCTACTCAGACCCTAAGCCTAACTCGAATCTCCAAACCGTCCCCTCTACGCTGGACAACACCTAAGACCATGCGTCTAGTAAGACACACTCTGGTCTCCTTCCCTTATAGCCAGGGACGAGAATGTAACCCAGGTCCACCAACACTATAGTTGGCCAATCCCCGCCCCAGCTACGCACCTCCCTAGAGGCTTCAAATTGTCCACCTAAATATATGCAGCATCCTAAACAAAATAGCTGCGCTGCAAACCACTGTCCTAGCCCTAGCCCTGATATTGTAGTCATTACTGAATCTTGGCTGAAGCCCCATAACCTGGACACGGAATTCAAATCCCGGGTTCTCCTTAATCCGCCAAGACAGGCAGGGCAGAAAGAAGGGTGTGGCATTGCCATGTATTCTCCTCTAAACTCCAGTTTTCTAAAATCACACCTACAGTACCCATACAATGTATAGATTCCTTCTAATTAAAATTCCCCTGCCACACTCTATCCCAGTATACATTGCAGGGTCATACTGCCCGCCTGACACACCTCTGGGCAGCATCCTTGAACACATTGGCAACCTGAGGTCCTCACGGCAGGCGGTGAACTCCATATCCTTGGAGATTTTAACCAGAACTGGCTAGGCAATGTAGCCTCCAAAATGTGATGCCAAATAACAGCCCTAAACCTGCACCAGCAAATAGGCGAACCCACTCGCCTAAATCACAAATCCAGTAAACACACACTACTGGATTGGGCCCTTACCACCCAACCCCATCGGATAGTTAAAGCTGGCCTTTACCTGGCTCCTAAGTGACCACCATATGATCTACATGGTGCGTAAAATCTTCGTCCCAAGGCTCCGCCACCTCGCCGCTTTACAACAGGGTTTACAATCCCTTGATCTGACTGCTCTCCTAAGTGACCTCTACAGCATCGACTGGTCTTTCATCCCTAGGGCCACCTCCTTGGGCGAGGCCCTGAAATTTTCTCTACCAACTTCCTAGACATCTGGGATGTCCATGCTCTCTCAGGAGATCCAGGGTAAGAGGAGCCCACTTACCATGGGTCACTACTTACCTCATGTCTCACCCTCGAGCCAGAGACCGAGCCTGGAAATCTTTCAAGCACAGGTGCTCATAGGGCTCCAGCAACACTACAGGACACTAAGAAATGTCTGCACAAGACTCATACGCCAGGCCAAATCTAATTACTTTAAAACTGCATTCAGTAACAACTCCGCCCACCCTACCCTATTCTGGAAGTCAATAAAATCCCTTCTTTCCCCACCGGCCCAACCCCCTACTCCCACTCTAAACCTAGGAGGAAAATCACCGGATCCTAGCCTAGTTGCAGCTGAGTTCAATTCATATTTTCCACCTCAACAGCTTCGCTTCTCGCCTCCCACCCCCATCCCCGCCCATTGCTCCCTACAGGATCCTCCCAGGCCTCCTTCTTGCTCGGCCCGGTCTCACCTGACCAGGTGCTAGAAATACTGCAGTCGCTAAACCCTCAAAGGTAATGCCCATCGGTCTCGGCTCAAAATGCTCCTGCTCTTAGCACCTGCCATTGTCCGCCCTCTATCCCTGCTCTTTAACCTGTCTTTTAGACTGGGCAGTCCCTACAATATGGAAACAAGCCACAGTCATTCCCTTGCTAAAGGAGGGACCCTTCCTCCCCATCAAACTACCGCCCATATCACTGCTCCCCATCCTAGCCAAAATTCAAGAGCGCTCGTTCTTCCCAGCTCCAAGACTATCTAGAAACCATATCTTTTTCACCCCCTACCAGGCCGGCTTCCGAAAAACCACTCCACCACCACCTAGCTTCTTCGCCCACCAACTCTATCCTTACAGGTATGGACAATGGGGATATAACAGCAGCCATATTTATCGACCTGGCTAAAGCCTTCACACAGTCTCTCATCCTCTGCTGCTGGCTAAACTCGCCCAAGCTGGTCTCTCTTGAGCAATTAACTGGTTCCATTCTTATCTTATAGGTAGGTCCCAATCGGTCCGTGTTGGCTCGACTATTTCCTCCTCACTCCCTGTCACCAGTGGAATCCCCAAGGGTCTGTACTCGGCCTCTACTGTTCTCTATCTTTCTCAACGACCTGCCTGCTGCCTGCCACTTTCGGCTATCCATATGCATGAGCGATACGGTGCTGTTTGCCTCGGGCCCATCCACTAATGGCGTGACAGCCTGTCTTCAGAAGGATTTCAACTCCAACGTTGGTTCCTCTCAAATCAACTATTCTTGAATCCAAAGAAAACCGTCCTCCCTCACTTTCGGCTCTCGGGCCAAACTAACCGCCTACTGCCCCCCACATTCTACACTCTGGATAGCTCCCCACTAGAGGCCTGTACTTCATATAAGTATCTCGGTGTCTGGTTAGATCAGTACCTCGACTTCTCGGTGCATATAGATGCTCTACACAAAAACTGAATCCCAAGCTGGGAGCTCTTCCAGAACAAAAACTGCATACCTCTACCTACCAGGCTAGAAATAATCTAAAATGATCCTCCCGATCATGGATTAGCAATGTTGTCTACTGTGCTGCCCCCAAACTTCATTAGCTAGGCTTGATCCCCTTCCACTCTTTTTGTCAGTTCGCTTTGGACCGCACAAATACTCATCACTGTGTCCTCTACCAAGCCTTGACCTCCTTCTCTACAAAACCGGGCGATTGCTACACTGGCCAAACCACGTGCCAAGTTCTGGTCGCAGACACCTCCTCCTACCTGTCGCCCCTCTAACTGCCCTCCCCACCGGCCTACGACTCAGGAACATTGACTCCAGGCTCCTGCACATTCCACACAGATCCACCCGGTTAGGTCAGGCTGCTTTCAGTTTCAGGTTGCCCAAGTTACGGAACTCCCTATCACCCGATATTAGACACGCCACAACTACCCCAAACTGGAATGCTCTTTCAAAACATACTTTCTACCAACTGTTCCTGTAACCCCGCATTCCCCTCACAACTCCTAACTACCTGCTGCAAACACCAGTCTGGTTCTCATTTCGTTAGTTGTGTTGCTGCCAGCTCCTATTGTTGAACTGATTTTATCTGTAATGTAAATGTATCTGCAATATTGCATTATGACAGTCTCTTCCTTGTTTTGTTTGTACTAAACGTATCAATGTATGTTTCTCTTTGCACCGTTTCCCTTTAATTCCCTCCCCAGGGCGCATCTGGAATCAGCGTTACTCTGCTCAGTGTGCCTTTCCTGGTAAATCTCTTAAATAAGTAAATATCAGCAGACAGTAACATACAACCAGTATTTTAATCGTATTGCTTATAGCCACCTCTTCTCTCCCAGCACTGCCCTCGACCTTCATATGAGCTGCCTCAACCACCAGCCTTGCCACATTATGCCATGCCTTGTGGCTTGCTCAATCTGATGAAGTCATTGAGTCCAGCACCCCTCTCCAGACCAACCTTGGGAGGGCAGTAATGCAGGTCCTGGAGCACCAAGTCTCCTGCAAACACTTGGGGTGTTTTCTGGCACTTCTGTCTCTCTCCTCAGGGGATATGCAAGGGCATGGATGTGAGCACGAGGCATGCCACATCAGCCCATCAGTGTCCTTCAAGTGCTGGAGCTGCACACTGCACTGCCCCAAGTGGCAGTACTGCAGAATGCCCAGGAACCCTCTCTCCAAAGAGAAAGAAAGCAGCCTGTGGGATTCTTAGTCCTCCTGCCCTTGCCTGTTCTTCAAATTTATGAGCTCAGGACATGAACTTGCATGCCCTCTAAAAGCAAGCTTCTGAAAAATGTTTAATTTGAAAACAGTTACACTTACATTCAGATTTTTACATTTGGTTCATTTTAAATATTGATTTAACCATCTGCATAAATCTAAATATTTTAAACTGCATGGGCTAGATTCTTTAAATCCTTGCTCTGTTTCTCTAGCAAATGGATCCTGCAGAAAATGCCCTTATCAGTGCCATTGGCAGTAGTGCAGTTCTTTAAAGTGGCACCCTCTAACAAGATAGACACTGTGACTAGTTTGATGGTTGATGTGGGCACAGAACAGTCTGTTTTAATTGTACTTTAGTTTCTTAACAGAGTCAGACTGACCCACCAGGATACCTGGAAATGTCCAGGTGGGGCCCCCTCAGTTGAGTACATGACCACCTTCTAAACTCCGAAAATCTTTGTATTTATCATCTTTATCTAATTAAATGGGGTGTCTGGGGCACTGCAATTAAATGTGAAATGCTAACATAGAGCTAGTGTATCAGATAGAAGTGGTATATTGAGATGAGTGTCACCCTGGGCCCTCCCTACTGATTTCCAAGGTGGGCCCAACTATTCACTTTCAGGTGGGCCCCTGTACCCCAGTCTGGCCCTGTTTCTTAAACTGAAGACATGCTCCTAATTTGCACAGGAAACCAGGAGGGCTTTTTCCAGTTAAAAGTGTAATACAGTGCTGGTTCAATGACACTGTTTAGAGCTGCATTCTGGCACACCTGGGTTCATATATGGACTTGCTTGCCCTCTTTAGGACAGACATGGGGCTATGCAGAGGAGGGAGAAAGGGTGCAGACAGCCATGCATCTGTGTATCCCCTGCTGTCCAACCACAGACTGGCACTGGTTGAGGGTTGCAAAAGCAACTGCTCAGTCAGCCCCCACCGGTCAGAAAATGAAGAGCAGCTTAGAGACCATATCAGGGTGGGGAGATGGACAGGGTACAATGGGGAAAGGCTGCAGGAAGTTTGTTCCTGACTGGTCACAGACCAGTTTCTGTGCAACCTGGTCTGAGACCAGTTTCCGAGCCACCTGGTGTGGGGCCAGTTTCAGCACTGTACAGATTTATTTGTTGCATTTAGGTTTTTTCCTGCACCAACTCCCTTTAGTGTAGATTTGTTATTACTAACTCCACTGCCATGGATCACTACACCAGTGAAATCTGGGGTCAAAAGAATGTTAGGGAAAGTGAGATTCAAATCCAGACTTCCAGGATCATAGCCTAGTACACTAACCACTACACTATGCTGGTTGCTGCTTAGCAAGCCTGTGGTTAGACACATATGTGACAATAACTGATCCCAGACCAGTTCAGCTGGAAGGAGAAACTGGTCTCAGACCAGGTGGCACAGAAACTGGTCTATGACCAAGCAGTTCCAAACTGATCTCAGACCAGGCTGGTCCCAGATCAGTTATCAGGAAAAACACCTGGCGGAAAGGGTATCTGAGGATAGTGGCAAAAGAACTGATGCCTCATAGAAAACTTTGAAAACATAATAGTTAGACACAATTCAGCTTGCATTCCATATATATTTTCTATATAGTTCTCTTTCTCATTATTTATTACTGAGTAAATTTGCATGAATACATGATCTTTATCCTTTAGAGTTCTCACAGTTCATCTGCCTCTATAGCTTACTCCCTGCTTCAAGTCATAATCCTCTGCTGTGACATCACAATGTGTTGCTGTGAGAGTAACTGTGATGTCACAAGCAGTACTTATGACCTCAGGTAGGGATAAAGCAACAGGAATAGCTGAACTCTTCAGGAACAAGGATTTTGTTTTAATGCAAATGACCTCAGTAGTAAATAATGTGGAGGAGGAATATAGAACTAATGTGGCATACAAGCTGAAGTGTGTCAAAATATGATGTTTTGTTAAAGTTGTCCTTAAGGTGTCAGCTGCTCTTTAAGGGTCCTGTAATGGGGACTCTAAGGGACCTGCCAGTTTTGGGGTCTTGCTTAGTTCCTTTCCTGCAGTGTATTCCATGGAACGAGATATACACACTGGGAAGACAAGTTTATTTCAATAGGGCCCCAGCTGGAGGACTTAGGATGCTTTACAAAACATAAAAAATACAAAACAGAATGACATACTATCCAACATAAATACATTTATTTAAATATAAATACAGGGGATGGTAGACTTAAAAGCATAAAACTCTTCTGCTGTCGAATACCTTCTCAAATAGATGTCATAGTAACCCCTATTTAAATGCCTCCATCAAGGAAGGAATCTGCACGCTATCAGGAGGGCATTCCAAATGACTGGTATTGGAACACAGGATGCCTATCCCTAACTGCCAAACTGGCAGTCAGTGCAGATCTTGCCGCTTGGTCATATGCATCATGGTTTAAGGAAAACACTCCTTAATGAACAAACCCCACCCCTCAGTATATAAACCCCATTAGGGCTTCAGATGAAAAAAATAATTTGTAATTACCTTTCCAGCATCTTTATTTCCTCCAAAAACCCTGTATGTTAACAATGGCCACGCTGTGCAGTGCCATTTCAGTGTGAGCGTTGCTCAGTGTGGCTTACTTGTATGCATTCAGTACAAGTGAGCCAGTACACACACTCATAAAGGCATTGTGCAGCGTGGCTACTGTTTTACATACTGGGGGTTTACAAGATTAACTAAAGATGCTAAAAGGTCATTAGAAATGTTATTTTTCAATTGAAACCCTAAGAGGGGGTTTATCTGTCGGGTGGTGGGGTTAGTTTGTTAAGAGTGTTTTCCTTAAACTCCAGCAACCAGCCTAGCTGCCATGTTCTGCACAAGCTTCAGGAGATGGACCAACTTCCTAGATGGCCCTAGGTATACCACATTAATGTGCAGTAGCTGAGACTCAATTTTACAAAGGCCCGATACTTGAGTCACCAGATCTTCATATACTAGATGGTGTAATGCGGGTAATATGGCGGCAGTATAACATAGTGGTTAAGGGCACTGAGCTGCAAGCCTGAGACCTGGGTTTGAATCCCATCAGCCCCCATTTGTATACTGTGTGACCCTAAGCAAGTCACTTAACTTCCTTGTGCTCCGAGGTCGCACCTGGAAACAAGCTCCAGCTTAGTGTGCCTTTCCTGGTTAAACAATTCACCCTTTCCCCAATATTCCTTAACTGGAAAAACTACTGTGGACCACCACACAACCTAAAAAAGTCTGCTGATTTTGTTAAATTTCTTATTTATTTGCTGCACCATCACTTACACCTGATGTATATCTGCAATGTGTTGTGCCTCCTTGCTACCATGTTCTGTACTGTACTGTGATACTATATATTGTAATTATTGCCTGTTTTATCCCATATTTCATTGTACCTGTAACTGTACTCTCCCGAGTTGTGACTGAAAATAGGCATATTATTGTCTAGTGCACTTACCTGGTAATCAAAACCACATAAATAACCACATAAATACCTAAACAAATAAACCTGATGCTCTAGTGATAGCTTACAGTCCAAAGTGACCCCCAGATTTTGTATCCTATCCACAGTTCACACTGACATGCCATTCAGGGATAGACATGGTGGCAACTAGCTTATCAAAGCTGACCCACGAGGACCTGGTTCCACCAGTAACAGTTCTGTCTTAAGTGAAATGTTAAATATTGTTGTAATTGTGGTAAATAAATATTTGTTTCTACTGAAGCTATAATGCACAAATTGTACCTTCCCAAGCTGTAACCAGGTCCTGCTGCAATTGGAAACCTTTGCAAATGAGACCCTGATTCCATGGAGTACCCAGTTCTCATTTAACCTGTTATTAAGTTCAACCAATGGGAGGCCATCCAGTCAGAGATTGCTTGAAGGTATTGGTCCAGCTCAGAGACTGTATCATGCCAGTTAGGTGTAAAGACAGGTACAATCGAGTATCATCTGTAGAACAGTGAAACTCTAATTTATACTGTCTAATAACCTCTCCAAAGGCAACATGTACATGGCAAATAACATGGGGACAGACTACAGGCCTGGGGCACCAAACACCTAGTCACAGCATAATACAAGGAGAAAGTTACCAATGTGACTTGCCAGACAGGAAGACTCAAACCATCTATGTGTTTTTCTGGGGTGTCCTCTGTATTGATTCAGGCCACCATCAAAACCCCAAGATTCACCGTGTCAAATGCCGATGAGAGATCGAGGAGATTAAAGGAAAACTACACCCTCATATCTTCTAAATGTTATTTGTTTTCATGTCAATAGACAACTCTTTTCATGTAGCTGTTAAGGATGTATGTAAATGCTTTAGTTCATTTCCACAGTTCATACTAGGCCTATCACTGTCCTGGGAGGCTCCATTTCAAGGTTGTTGAAATCTCATTGTCCCTGAGAGCCGCATTTTATTTATTTGTTCTAGGATTACAAATACCTTTGAGCCGAGGGTCTTTTACAAAGGTTCCACGTCATTGGTACAATTGAGACAATCATAAGCAAAGATAACAGTTTATAAAATTAAAAAAACACATAGTCTTGTAGATGAAAAAGAACAATAAGGTGACACTTTGGGAGGGGAAGGAAAGGAGGAGGGTGAAATCAGGAGACTAAGTGGATGGGAGAAAAGGGAGGTAGGTTGGGTGGACAGAGAGGGAGAGGTGAAAGGTGTATAAGAATAGGAGTAGTGCAGCGGGTGGCATTTGTCATGGGCCACCAGGGAGGTGAAGATGGGGGGTGCTGGCAAAGTGCGGAGTAGATGTGGATCCAAAGGACATCTTCAGCTATGGAACCAAAAGACATGTTTAGCCACAACAGTCACAGAGGTTGGAGGCAGTGGAGCCAAGTCATTAAAAGTGCTGGAGTGATAGTGAGGATGAGATGTCACTGGGAAGACCATTGTACCAACTAGCGGCCCAGAAAGCAAAGGATCTTTGGCCTTGTGTTGTGTGGCAATGCGGGATTTGCAGAAGCTGAGGTTTCGATCCTGGTATGTCAGGTGTGGATTCTCGGTTGTATGAGGCACAGACTCCAGGGGCAAGGCCCAGCAAGATTTTCTTAGTAGTAATACAAGTTTGGTGTTTTATTCGATTGGCAAGATTCAACCATCCAGTTTGAGAATAGAGGTCACAGGTGTGAGTTAGGCGTTGGAAGCCAGTGACAAGTCAACAGGCCTTGTTGAGGGCGGTGGATACGTTTGAGTGCGGTGGTTACATAGAAACATAGAAGTTGACGGCAGATAAGGACCGCAAGGCCCATCCAGTCTGCCCATTTCTTTTTCTACCTTATAAATGTGCCATCGCCTTTGCTCTGTCAGTGACCTATCTATTCATAGTCATTTGTATTGCTCCCTTATGCCTATCCCATGCCTGTTTGAAGCCCTGCACTGTATTCATAGCCACCACTTTGTGGTAAGCCATTCCATGCATCTACCACCCTTTCTGTGAAAAAGAATTTCTCACATTCCCCTTAATCGGCCTCCCTCTAATCTCATGCTGTGTCCTCTTGTCCTGCTATTTTCTTATATTTAAACATGTTAGACTCTTTCACCTTGTTTATGCCCTTAAGGTGTTTAAATGTCTCGATCATATCACCTCTCTCCCTCCTTTGCTCAAGGGTATACATATTGAGCTCCGTTACTCTGTCCTCATATGTCTTCTGATGCAGTCCCTGCACCATTTTGGTTGCCCTTCTCTGGACTGCCTCAATTGGTTAATGTCCTTGTGAAGGTGTGGCCTCCAATACTGCACGCAGTACTCCAGATGGGGCTAACCAATGTCTTGTACAGAGGGATTATTACCTCCCTCTTACGACTTGTATACCCTCACTAATACACCCTAACACCCCTAGCCTTACCTACTGCTTTAGAGGTCTGTTGATGATTTTAGGTCATCAGTGATGATGATGCCCAAGTCTCTTTCTTCCTTTGTGACTGCTAGCAACTCCCTCCCAGCCTATAAGTGGCTTCAGGGTTTCTTCTTCCCTATGTGCATGATTTTGCACTTCTTTGCATTAAATCCCAGTTGCCACTCTTCTGACCATTCTGCTAGTTTATCCAGATCTCTTCTCATTCTGCCCACCCCATCTGGATCATCTACTCTGTTGCAGATCTTGGTGTCATCTGCAAACAGACAAGCCTTACCTCTAGTCCATCTCAAGGTCACTAATGAAGATGTTGAATAGGACTGGCCCCAGGACTGATCCCTGAGGTACCCACTTGTGACTTGCATCTCTTCTGACTGTATACCATTACCACCACTCTCTGTTTTCTGCCAGTCAACCAGTTTGCCACCCAGTTGACCAACTTCTGACCCACCCCGAGCCTACCTAGCTTATTTATCAATCTTCTATGTGGAACAGTGTCAAAAGCTTTGCTGAAGTCAAGGTAGGCGACATCAACTGCTCCCCTTGGTCCACCACTCTGGTTACCCAGTCAAAGAAATCTATGAGATTAGTTTGACAGGACCTTCCTTTGTAAACCCATGCTGTCTTGGATCCTGTGCCCTATGGATTCCAGGTGTTGCACTATCCTTTCCTTAAGGAGTGCCTCCATAATCTTGCCCACTACTGAGGTAAGACTGACCGGTCTGTAGTTCCCCGCCTCCTCCCTGCTACCACTCTTGTGGAGTGGGTCACATGAGCCCTTCTCCAGTCTTCTGGGACCTCTCTGTGCTCAGAGACTCACTAAACAATTCTGCTAATGGCTCTGCTAGTTCCTCCTTTAGCTCCTTTAGTACCCTGGGATGTATGCCATCAGGTCCCATTGCCTTATCCACCCTGAGCTTAGCAAGCTCTTGTAGGACCCTTTTCTTTTGTGAAGGAGTAGTGCTCACCTCCCTCCCCTGTGTCCATGATGCTGAGCTGTGGGCCCTGCCCTACCTTCTCTTCAGTAAATACTGAGCAAAAGTATCTATTTAGGATAGATGCCTTTACAGGGTCCTCCTCCTCACATGCTCCTTTTCTCCATTAAGCTTAGCACACCCTCTGGACTTTCTCCTTTCACTAATGTATCTATAGAAAGTCTTGTCACCTTCTTTTACTGTTTGTGCTAGTGTTTCCTCAGTTTGGGACTTTGCCTGCCTTACTGCCTTACCTGCTTCCCTTAGGGCAGTTTGGTATGCCTCCCTATCTTCATCCCGCTGGTTGTAGCAGAGCTGTAAATGATAATGCCATAATCAATGATGGATTTGATGGAGCTCTGGACAGCGACAGCAAGGGCTTCGGTGTCAGGTGTTTCCTATGACGGAATAGCAGGCCTAGCCGAGTTAGCGGCTTTGGCGACATGGTCGATGTGGGCAGTGTAGAGAGGTGAGGTCAAGGGAGATCCCGAGGTATTTAAAGTTTTGACCTGTTCCAGTGCGGCACCTTGTCTGGTGATAACGGAGAGTTGGAAGTGCTTATGTTTATTATGGAGCTGCTGAAGATCATGGCCTTTGTTTTTTTGATTAAGGATCAGTTTGTGCTTTGTGAACCAATTCTCAACCAAGGAGAAGCCGAGTTGGAGATTTTCTTGCAATTTCTTGGTCCTGGTGTGTGGCAAGGATTACTGCATCATCGGCATACAGGGTGATATGTTCAGTGCAGGAGTCTAGTAGGGTGTTAAGGAACAGACTGAAGAGTAGGGGGCCCAGTATTGAACCCTGGGAGACTCAGAGAGGACAGGTTTGGAATCAGAGTGCACATCTCCAATTTTACACGCTGAGAGCGGTTTTCAAGATAGGTTTTGAACCAAGAGATTGAATCATTGGAGAGACCAGCATTTTAAGGTTGGCTCAGCAGGAGGGAGTGGTGGACAGTATCGAAGGCTTTGGTCAGGTCGATGAAAATAGCACCAGTTAGTTGTCCATTGTCAGGGAGCTATGAATGGAGCCAGTGAATTCAATAAGGCAGAAGATGTACTATGACCTTTCTAAAGCCATGTTGCTGTTTACAGAGAATATTATAATTGTCCAGATGCTTGGTAAGTTGGTCCACTACTATACATTCCAGTGCCTTCGATAGGAGAGGCAGAATGGAGATAGGGAAGTTCGATGGTCAGCCTTATCACCACTTTTGTGAATCGGGGTAACAGTGGCCATTTTCCATTTGTCCGGGAATTGGCTAGAGGAAAGAGAGATTAAAGATCTTGGTGAGGGGCCCAAGTACCGTCAGCGTTAGGGTCAGTAGCTTGAGGTCAAGTGTGTCATTGCTTGTTCTAGATTTGCTGATGGCTTTGGCAACGTAGTTTTGGACTTGATGTTTCTTTAGTGCTTTAAAGTAGAAAGGTGGGTGACAGGCGTGGGTGGAGGAGTTGGGGGATGGGAGTTGACACATCTTGGAGAAGTCGTGGGAGAACACTGCTAAGGTCAATGAAAGCGATGTTAAAAGTGTTCATAATAGTTTTAGAGTCGAGTGTAGTATGCCCATTTATGTTGAGTATGTTCGGTGAAGACTCTGATTGCTTCCCAGTGACATCTTTAATGTTTTTCCAGAAATCCTCCATTTCCCAGGAGTTAGTGAGGGCATTACCATATGAGAATATGATGCATAATCACCCTTTAGACTCCCAGTATGCCTATCTGCTTAATTAGTCTTAAAAGAAACAAGCTGCAAGAAAGTGTGAAATACCACATTTACCTTCAGTGAGTTTTGCAAACTATCTGAGTTATAATGCAGGTTTTTCCTTTAAACTTTATTCAGTTTGAGTTTCCAGAGAGTTTTGCAGCGTATTTGTTCTTTCAGCATATAGATACATGGTATAAATGGGTGATCTGACATCATGTTCTCATATGCTAATGCTTCTCATGGACAATGAGATTTCAACAACCATGAAAAGGAGACTCCCAAGGCAGTCACAGGGGCTACCATGAGCAGTGAAAACAAACTAAACCTAACACATATAGCCCTAACAGCTACAGGAAAGAGTTGTTTGTTGACATGGAAACAAATAAAATGTAAATGATATGAGGGTATAGCATTCCCCCCACACTAGAGAGGGTCATTAAATACCCTGACAACATGGTCTCCAAGCTGTGCTGAGGCCTAAAATCAGATTGAAAGGATCATATATGTTCTGTTTCTTGAGGTGAGTTTCGAGCTGTATCACAACTACCTTCTCAAATAACTCCTTAAAAGGGAAGGTTGGAGACAGTCCTGTAGTTAGCTAGGAAGTCTGGGTCCAATTATGGCTCCTTAAGAGAGGTCTCACTGATTACTTACATCATATAGAGGTTAAAACAAAGGCAGTAATACTGTTTTGTTTTTATGTTGAGGATTTATTTAACTCCAAAAATTGATTAGCGTTCTGCTCATAAAATACTAAAACATTGTGAAAATGCATAGCACTTGCTTCATTGTGCTTAACAAACATAACACTTCTAGAAAACCTATATAAATACTTTCTGTACAGTTAGCGTGGTCCCCAAGAAAAAACTGCTAATCAATTATTTAAAACCCTGTGTTGTCTTTAGCATGCTGCAAGCAACATCTTGCAGTAGTAGCACAGTGAGAGGTGTGTCAGTGTTGGCAAATGCAGGGCACGCTTTAGTAGGTGCATCCCTTATTCCCCAATTAGCCAGCAGTTTGATTTATTTGCATTGTTTGAATCTCTCCTCTGTGAGAGTGAGTGGGGAGTTTCAAATAAGGGGTTTAATTTAATTGTTTCAATGTGGTTGTTTGTTTATTTTCTGTGTCATTTGTGTCGATTGTTCCCTGCAAGTGAGAGCTGTGGGATAGGGTGTTGTGTTCATATTTTGGGTTTTATTTTAGGGTCTTTTTTCCTTTTTCTGGCTTGGTGCACTTTGTTTATTTTGAGCCTGTAAGATGTGTTGTAGGCCTACCACCCAGGTCGGTGCTATTCGTCCTCCGCCCTCCGTGCCCTCCACCCTTCCCCTTTGGTGTTTTCAACCTATTAGTGCTGTAGAGCACTGGGCATTGCCATGGAGGGGTTGGGGGTGAACAGCTGAGGATGAATGAGTGGGGCCTCACATTGGGGTAGTCAGGACCAGAGAAGCGCCCTGGGGGCGAAATGGGTCTGGAGCGTGGTCCTCCATGTCTGGTCTCCATACCCAAGGGCACCACCATTACTGGTGGGCAAGTAGTTGGGGCAGCCTCTGAGACCCGTCCAACTCAAGCAGTGTTATCCAACACCAGATCTATTAAGAACAAGACAGCAATTATTGCAGATCTTGTCAGGACAGCAGATCTGGCTTGCATCACCAACCTGGCTGGATGAAATGCTGGCCCCACACTGAAGTCTGCAATTCTGGCTGGTGCTGGGTGATACACCGCTCGAGATTGGACCACGGGAGTGACGGTCTGTTTCAAGACCGAATTGGGCCTCCGAGTGTTCCAGTTGAAAGGCTGGGTCATTGAGTGCACTGTAGTAGCAGGTGTAGGCTGTAGGATAGCCCTCATTACCGTCCACCTGGTAATAAGAAGCGATTCCTTCAGGACTTCATCATTGACATGGTGTTTGAGTCGCCCAGGTTGATGGTCCTTGGCGACTTCAATGCCTGGGTCAATGACGAACTCTCTAATTTGGACAATACTTCCTCCAGCTGATGACATCACTGGGCCTTACACAGATCGTTACCTCTGCTACTCACAAACACAGTAACTCCCTTGATCTGGTTTTTCTCATGCGGATCGAAGCCTCCGATTTGGGGTGGAACCTGTCGGATGGTCCGATCACTACACCATGGGGTTCAGTTTTTGCACCCCTTCGTGACCTACCCCTGTGGAGATGGTTAGATACCGCTTTACAGGATGTGAGCCCTGAAGGCCTGGCGGTGGTACTTGACCTGTCAGAGTTTTATGGCAGGGGAATCCAGAGGCTTTGGTTCTGGCCTATATCAGGGTCGTTGCCACAGCCCTGCATTCTATCGCTCCTGTCCGTGTTCGTCCTCTCTCCTCTCCCTTGGTCCCCTTGGTTTGATGGGACCTTGAGGGAGTTGTGCGACTAGGATGAAGGTTAGACGTCATTGGCAGAAATCTGCCCTGGAGGCTGACCATCTTAGATTGTTAGGACACTATCAAGTCTGCCAATCAACAGTCTCCCATAAGAAGGCAGAGTTCCTGTCCAGGGAGATTGCTGGCGCTCAGAATTGACCGCTCAGCTGTTTCAAACCATAAACTGGCTGTGCAACCCAGCCTGCCTGCAGTCTCAAGAGCCTTTTTGCAGTTAGAGTGCGATGAGCTTGCTCGGTTCTTTGCAGATAAGATGGCTGACATCAGAGGAGATCTGTTTGACACACTCTATGGGGATGCTATTAATCGGTGCGGACACTTTCCTCATTTTTTCTGGAGTACCTTTGACCGGCGGAGTTCATGGATGTCATGTGGTTTGTCCAGGGTATGCTCTACATTCTGTAGTTTGGATCCGGGGCCAACTTCCTGATTATGGGTTGCTGTGACATCACTGGCCCAGTCCTGGCACAGATAGTCTGGTGCTCCTTGACTCAAGTGTGTTTCCTAGCTCCCTGAAGGAGGTGGTGGTGACATCCCTCCTGAAGAAAGCTTCTCTGGACCCAGACTGTCTTGCTAACTACAGACCAATCTCTAACCTCCCTTTGTGGAGAAGGTGATTGAGAAGGTAGTGACTGTACAGCTGGAGAACCACTTGACCATTCATAACATCTGCAAACCTCTCCAATCCAGTTTTCAAAGAGGCACAGTACTGAGACTGCGCTGGTTTGGGTGCTCAGTGATCTCCTGATGCGAGAGATTGAAAAAGCTGTTCCATCCTGGTGCTCCTTGATCTCTCGTCAGTCTTTGCCACCGTGGATCATGGGGTGCTGCTTGTGCGCCTGAGGTTCATTTGTGGCCTGATTAGTACTGTCCTCAGGAGGTTTAGGTCCTTCCTCACTGGCAGAATTCAGAGAGTGGTGCCAGGATTCATTCCTCCGACCCTTTCTCCCTGTCATGTGGGGTCCCTCAGGGTTCAGTGCTGTCCCCATGTTGTTTGCAGTGTACATGCTGCCCTCAGAGACACTGTAAGATGGTATGGGCTGAGGTTTTACTGCTATGCTGATGATACCCAACTCTACCTGTCTTTGCACCTGACCAGGATAGTGCACTCTTGGTATTTATAACTGCCTTGCTGAAATCCAGGATTGGATGAATTCCAGCTGGCTGAAGTTGAACTTGGGAAAGACTGAGGTGATGGTTGGGATCTGGGTCACTGGATAGGGGGTCAGGGGCTGGTCAGCCTATGGGACTTTTTCTGGGGGCTCCAGCTCCTTACCTCTGAATGGGTGCAGGACCTAGGGGTGATGCTTGACGATGGGCTGACACTGCGATCTCAGGTGTCAGCAGTCATCAAGTCATCCTTTACCATCTTAGGAACATTGCTAGGATCAAGCACCTTGTTCCATCCGTGACCTTCCCACACTGATCCACGCTTTGTTACCTTGCGCCTTGATTATTGCAACTCCCTTTACTTAAGGCTACCGGAGGTTGATATCTGCCACTTGCAGCTGGTGCAGAATGCTGCAGCCCAGTTGTTGATGGGGACTTCTGGACATGTCACATCACATCTGTGCTGCGTGAACTGCACTGGCTGCTGATTCAGTGGTGCATCACCTTTAAAGTCAAATTACTGACATATAAAACCTCACGTGGACTCGGCCAGGCTACCTGAAAGAGCTTCTGTCACCTTACTGCCCCAGCGATGGCTCCGCTTGGCTGACATGGGGTTGCTAGAGATTCCAAGGGTATCTTTAAAATCTTCAGGGGCCCATGCATTCATGTACGCCACTCCAGCCCTTTGGAATTCTCACCTCATCAGCTTCGGGAGTGTGCAACCATGGGGGGCTTTAAACAGGCACTGAAAGCATATTTATGGCACCAAGCCTATTCTAGTTAACTGCACTGAATAATGGATTTTTACTGATTATTTTATATTGCTATTTTATGCTATTGGATTTTATCGACTTTTATGTAAAGCGCCTTGACAAACCTGAAAGGTGCTTAATCAAATAAAGTTTATTATTATTATGCCAGTGCTGACACAAAATTATGTAAAGTGCCTCCAACTTGAAAGAAATCTGCTGCTTCAATCAGAGATAAGCACATCATGCAGCGCAGAGATGACACAACTCCCATATGTGCCTTTCCTGGTGAAACATTTCAATAAACATGGCGGTGGCTCCTGCCACCACCACATAATCCCCAAACAAAGCTGACATTGAGGTGCAGTCCCATGTTGACATGTCCCCATGCCCCCACATTGTGTGGCACTGGGAGCCCACCCCAGTGTGCCCAACAAACCGCCTCGTGATGTCCGTATTTTTTTTACCTGAAAAAGAAAGTCCCTTGTTGATCACAGTGCCCCTTCCCCAACCTGCACTCACCTCTGCGCACTCCCTCCCCACACACACCCCATACTTACCTCCAGAGGTCCGGGCGCTATGTATCTTTGGTGGAGCAGGAACATGTCTGGATTCTTCAAAGCCGGACTGCAAAATGAAGACATCGCTAAGCTGTATAATGGCATCAATGAGTTCAACTTAGGTGGATATTTCAGCCATTTTTGAATTTTGGCTCCAAATTTTCAACATGGGTTGCTTGGGACCCCACCTCATGAACACATACACTGTCATCTTGTTATTCGGTTCCAAAAGATGATTTTGCAGTCACTCGCGTGAATCACCTTTTGGGACTGATTAATGAAATGACAGTGCCACTGTTCATGAGGTGGGTCCCAAAAGCCTATGTTGCAAATATGGTGAAAGAATTCCAAAACTGACTGTGACATAAGCATGCATTGCATAGTTTCAACGACGTAGCCAGAATCTCTCGATAATTCTTAATATTTTCACTCCAGATTTTCAGCATTGCCATTTTCACACTTCCTTACGAACAGTACAGCTGTCATGTTTCACATCCTGCCGAAATGTGTTTTTGCACATCTAAGGTTACAATGGCACGTTGCTGTGGGAAATCAACTTTGGGACAGATTAACAAAATCACAGAACCACTGTTCATGAGCGGAGGTCCCAAAATGCCTATGTTGAAAATCTGGTTAAAAAGATCCCAAAATAATTGCATTATGGGCGTGCGTTGCATAGTTTCTATGCATGCTCATGACTTCACTAATTTTCATATTTTCACTCCAGATTTTCATCATTGCCATTTTTTCCACCTCCTCATGAACAGTACAGCTGTCATTTTCATATCCTGCCTGAAATGTGTTTTCACACCTGTTGCGCCTAACTGGCGCAGTCACTGTGCAAAATCACCTTCAGCTAACTAACTGATAGTGCCACTGTTCATGAGGTGGGGTCACAAAAGCCCATGTTGAAAATGTGGAGTGAAAATACCAACAAATGCCTGGGGCATTAGGGTTTCCAACCGTAATGCCCCACCCTGCTGAGAGACTGATAGGCGTCAGGGGCGTGACTTGGGATTTTCAGTTATAATGCTCATGCCATTCTCCCCACCCCACCCTGCAGCCAGTGACAGGCATTGAGGTGTGCCTCTGGCGCTGGCCCGAGTTCACCCACTCTCCTATACTGCACCCATCTCAATGTATTTCCTTATGGAATGGGGTGAGCATAAGGCCCAAAGACCCCAAGGCACACCACAACACTTGTCAGTGTCTGCAGGCAGAGTGAGGGAAATGGTGTGGTGCCATATTTACAATCTAAAGGCACACCCCAATGCCTGTCAGTCTCTGCAGGGTGGGGGTTAGCGCCAGTTCAATACTTCACTGCCATTCCTATTATGCATCTCTCTAACTCCTGTACTACTAATGCCAATGCCAGCAATGCAACATTCAGCATTGACAAATACTAACATACTAAAATGCCAGCAGAATAGGCCTCAACGGTCTTTCTCGGCTCAGCTTCGTTTGGTCACCCCCACCCTGGAGCGCTGACCTTGCTGCCCCTCGCCTTCTCTGGCTTCTCCCTTCCCAGTTCCGGATATTCTTGCTGCATTGGATTTTGCTTCCAGAACCCTTCCCCTGTACCTGTCCCTCCCCTCTTAACCCCTCCACCGCCCTCTGCCTCCACCAGCCCCCTAGGAAGCGTATATCCATGGCTCCAACACCCTCTCAGTGAAGCAGCACCTCCTCTTCTTCCCTAAATCCCTCAGCTTCCACCCATGCCTCTAGTGGCCCCTCCTCCTTCCTTTGAAGCAACCTGACTGCTCCTCCCCTATTTACCCCTTCATGTACCTGAAGACCTCTATCATGTCCCCGTCCCGCCTCTCTTCCAATGTGTAATATTTGGCTCTTCAAGCCTCTCCTCATAGGTCCTGTCTCCCAAGCCCCAAATCATTTTGGTTGCCCTCCTCTGTACCCTCTCCAGGAGTTTAATGTCCCTCTTTAAGTGTGGCCTCCAAAACTGCACGCAGTACTCGAGTGCGGCCTCACCAAGCAGTTATACAGAGGTATCACTTCCCCTCCTTCTGAAGTGATCCCCTAACTGATGCATTCCAGCATCCTGCTGGCCTTGCTTGTTAACAATACAGTGAGTCCGTTTTTAGTGGCTGTAATGCAGACCAGACTCCTGACCTGATCCCACCGTGAGGACACATCAGGCAGAATTATGTGAGCAGCTACTGCTGTTAGAACTACAGCCTTCATTTGTTGGTATTCTGTTTGCTGCCTTTTTCAGATTATGGTAAACACTGCCAAACACTGTGTTCCAGCTGAGGCAGGGTTAGAGCTGTAGGAAGTGTACTAACTGGATATGGATGGGTGGGCAACTGCTGAATAAGGAGCTAGCTGCACTCTCGAGCAGCCTAGATAGACCAGGATGGCCTTTTGCTGCTGGCAACTTTCGTATATTCGTATGATCGTATGATATACTTACTAATGCCATGCCTCACATGGAGCACATTCTATGAATGATACCAAATGTCCACGTGAAGAAGGGGTCACTGGATAGTAGGCCATAAAAAGGTAGGGTGGAAATGTCTGGGTGGGTGGAGGGGAGTTGGCCAAATATATTTGTAACATGGAGTGCGGTTTCAGAGTTGTTAAGGCCTTTTAGGTGGAACACTTGCCAGGAAATAGTTACAATGTTAAAATGCAAACTGGTGTAGAGCAATGGTTTATCTTAAGGCCCTGTCCACACTGCACTGAAAATCTGTAACATGTTGAAAGCGCTACAGACTGAAAATACAGTGCATCCACACTACCACGGAAAATGTTTTGAAAACATTACAGGATTTTTAGTGGTGTAGTGTGGACAGAGCCAGAGTTTGAAACCATTACAGAAACCGTTGTTGAAAACACCTCACAACAGGTTTCTGAAGCGGTTCTGAAAATGCCTTCTGTAACGCGTTACCAGTGTAAGCAAAACCGTTACGTAACGGTTTGGACTCTGTAATGTTACAGAGGGATTTTTCTGGTGTAGTGTGGACAGGACCTTAAACAGGTGGACTGTTGCACCAGACAGCAATTTGTAGTTTGTAGGACACATATTAATTAAACCATCAGGACCATCAAAACATGAAGGTCTTGTAAAACAGCTGTTCTGCACATTTACTGTATTTAGTCACCAGCATTTCCTTCATGCATGAGTCTACAACTCAGATTGGGTTTACAAACACAATTACTAAACTGCTTCCCAGGCAGAGACATAAAAGTTCACATAGCATGCTGAAAGTTGACATCTTCTTCATCATGCAGATTTCTGTTATGCAGAGAAACCTATAAATGCATTTCTGCATCTTTATCCTCTCTATCAAATCAACAGGACAATTGTTTACCAGTCAGGACCACTTTATAGGCAGCTCTTCTGATGCAGCATTGACCGGCTTGATAGCTGTGACCCTAGTTTGGGGTCAATCTCCAATCTTGCCACACTTGTCATGGGTACAGTCCCCCAAGGGTGCACATACCTCCCAACTGCTACGAATTTCACATAGCACTATGATTTTCATTTACCCTTGTTCTGTAAAGGTTTACTGATGTTCCTCATAATAGTAGAGTCATTTCTGGACACACAAACTATTAAAACATTGAGCTAACTTGATAGAAACATTCCTTAACACTAAACATATGGGGCCTCTATTCTTAGACATATTAGTGTCTAAAATAAGAAAGTGCTATGCATTCTGGCGATTTCTCTGAATTTTGAAGGTCAATGTTATGAATTTTAATTGTGAGAGGTTGCAAGGTAGTAGGTGCAGATTTCGTGTCGGATACTCTGAAGCATCTTCTGTCCTTGACTCTTTTCAGGTACTTGGCAAGGATCCCTGACAGTTAGCGTAAGGCCTGGTCTTGCACAAAGGTGGTGGATGCCACAGAAAGACTTTGTCTTGTGGTGTTTCCTGGTTGTAACAGGACTTCTGGAGAATGGCATTCAATGAGAAGCATGCTACCCCGGACCCAGCCGGATCCTTCTGTCCCAGGCCTGCCATGATCCCCCCAGCAGTTTATGGAAACTGCCAAAATGATCCTGCATCACTTGCTACAGGTTGGCATAATTTCCCTAACCTCCAGCTCCCTCCTCATTCCTCTGGTGCAGTCTTTTATACTCCTATGCCAAGTCACTGCCTTCTAGGATAGCACTACTAATTAACCCCTGCATACCTCAACTTAGGGAAGGGATTAGATATTTTACAGTATATTTTAACTGTTTTGGCAGGAGGAAGGGCACAGATTTACTTTGAACCTGGGGTGGAGCAACCCCACCAGGACTTGTCACTGACTTTTAGATCATTTGTAAAGCCTCTTAAGTGGGTCGAGGCCATAATAAAGATAGGTGTCTCCAACTTGAAAGCTCCTAGATATGGAATTCATATTCTAGTTTGCTTCTTCAGTATTAATTGTTCAGTTTCGCTGGTCCATCAGCAACACATGGCGTAAATCCCAGGTCTGGCAGTTACTGTTTGTCTCTTTGCTCACTCACTAAGATTTTGGAGGGTGGTGGCACTCAGAAGACAACATGCCAACTTCTCACCAGAGAGGCCTAGCGGCATCACTGTGTGCTGCCTAGACACAAGTGGGACTTAGCAGAGTGTCTTGGATAGGAGTATGGCTCTTTCTCAATATGACACCAATGGCCTTGATCAGGAGTCAGTTTGACTGGCTTTGATCTTCTCCGCCTCAACAGGACACTGAAGATAACAGCATGTCTTAGTGATGTATTTTTCTGTGATTATTATTAATAATACAGTGATCTGAAGTTACCAGTCTGATGGCACTGGAAACAAAGTCTTGTATTGATTCACATGACAGGTGCAGCACAGGTGACCACAGTGCAAGTTTCTTCCTCACTACACCACACATGGGCCTAAACCCTGTTACAGAGGGTCCACCGTTATTTATTTTTTTATTTATTCATGTATTTGTTAACTGGGTAAGTATACTGGTCCAGGGGATCATTTTCAAAGTACGAACCAGGCCAACTAGATGGCACACAGTAAAAGACTTGATCAACAGTACAGTAAAATAACAATTTCACATAGGTTACAGGAGAATCCTTGAGATGAGTACATCCTTTAGACATTTAGCCCCACACAGTGGGATGACAATTTAAAGAGAACACAGCATTGACTGGTAACTCTTAGATATCAAATACATGTTAGTGTGATACAAACAGTGTTGATAGTAGTGCTAGCTAGCAGTTACAGGTAGCATTAGATGCTAGAACATTCTTGAAGTGCTGTTTGAAAGTTGGTGGGAGTCCAAGGACTGAAATTCTACCGGAGAGTGTTCCAGAACTTCAGTGCTGCCCAGGAAAAGGCCCTCTACCCTGTGACCATTGATAATCTGGAGCATTCAAGGGTTTGATTCAAGGAGGACCTAAGCTGGCAGGAAACCTGTTTAGTGGCAAGCATGCTTGAGAGCGTAATTTTGCACCGCTGTAGAGTATCTTATAAATGAATGTACCATACAAGAGATCTCTGCATACCTGGTGGAGGGGGTTAACCACCCTAAAGATTGATATAGGGTACAGTGGTGGTGCTATAAGGAGTCAGAGTGACAAACCTATATATGCTGTTGTAAGCTGTGCTCAGTCTATTTCATAGTTTGGATGAGATGGGATGTAAGATAGGAGAGTAGCACTCAGGATTGAGAGAAGTTTGCTTTGTCCTATTGCCAGCGCGCCTCAGGTGACAGCAGGTGCTTCAGCCTGAAACAGACTCCCAAATGCTGGTTTACTCTTTTTACAACCTGCCCTACGTAGAGTCGAAGCTGAGTGAGGGGTCTAAGTTTACCCTAAGTATTTGAAATTGTCAACCTGTTCCAGAGTGGGTCCAGTTAAGGTTCAAATGTTGAGAGAGTGCCAGGGACTAGCTGAGTGTCTTACAAGCCTGTGGTTTGAGCCAAACAGCATGGCTTTAGTTTTGTTCACATTGGCAACTAACCTGTGCTTAATGAACCATTTTTCAATAGAGGCAAATGGAGAGTGTCTGAGATAGCTTGTCAGAGGAGTTGTCACTGCTGAATAGTATGAGGCCATCAGCATACTTGATTCTGCTAATTGAGGTTGTTTCTAATAGTAGAGGATTTACAAAGATCGAATAGAGTAGGGGACCAAGGATGAACCCTTGAGGGACTCCCTGAGTACTTGAAGAGGACTGGATAGTGATCCACCAATCCAAACCATCTGTATCCTGTTTGAGAGATAGTTCTCGACCCAACAAGAAGAGCGTGGGGAGAAACCTAACTCTGAGGGTTCCCTGAGTAGTATTTCATGATTGACCATGTCAAATGTCTTAGAAAGGTCGACAAATATGGCCCCAATGAGGTTCCTCTTATCTGCCTCCATGAGGACATGGTCTGTAAACTGGGCCAGGGCTGTTGGTGTTGGGTCCCTTTCTGAAACCATGTTGGTGTGGGGATAATTTATAATGTGCTATTAGGTGGTCACATATTTGCGGAGTACCACCTTCTCCATTATTTTGCTCATGTGTGATAAGATGGAGATGGGCTGATAGTTGACAGGAGGTTAGGATCTCCTGACTTAAAGGAGAAGACTCCTGTATATTTATGATTTGGATATGTCTGATGTATTTATTATACATTACATCAGGTACTGTACATATGTCAATAAGAGATCAGCCATTTCTTCTGTTGCAACACATATCTAGAATTTGAGGCTCTGACACAAGGTAGTAAGATGTCATGCAAGCCTTCATTTACATGCAAATGAGTCACTTGTAATACATCCCTCCCATTCTTAATGTCACTGCAGCAACAGTGCAGAACAAAACATAAGGGCATCGGTGCTGTCTAGCCTGATTTTAGTTTAAGTTTGCAATGGCTTAAGGTGTTTTGTCATGCAACTCACGCAGGGAGTAGTACTTGTAGCCTTAATACTGTATGTGCAGAGCAAATACTACATCTAACAGTATTTCATTCACAGGAAACAAAATCTGTTGCTTTGTACTGCTCATTTCTCTCTGTGAGACAGTTGTAACATGTTGTAGACAGCAGTAGACTGCATCAGTCAATAAATCAATTAATCAATCGAGCAGTCAATCACTCAGTCTGTATTGAACAGGTGAACACCCTTGAGAAGATTCATTACAAGGTGTGCCTGGGCAGTTTACCAAAGGATCACAAATGACTGAATTATACACATCCCTTTCAGCAGCCTGAAAATGGAGAGCTAGATCATTTACTTTATAAAGTGTATTGTTTTACATTTCCAATGCTCCTTAAATCTGAGTTTCTGACTGGACATACCAAGACACAGAATGCATATGACATGGGAGGAGTGAGCTAAGCAAATACAGAGCACTACAAACGCTGAGACTGATTAGTTTCTTTACCTACAATAGCTGAGGTGTAGCATCTGATTTGTGAGGGACATCCTACTTCAAATGCTGGCATTATAAAGCGGGGGTCCCTGCCACAGCTTATCCTTAGTACCTTGAAAGTGAAGTGCTGTAGCTCTCACATCACTGCTAATGATTTATAATGGGAATTGGGGCACTTTTAAAGTCATGGACCTGAGGGGCCATCACAGTTTCAAGGAGTTTAGGGAACTTCTTAAGGGTTAGAGAGTAAAGGACTCTAGTAGGATCTGAACCAGAATTTCCCCAGTGCTTGTGCCTGTAGTTAACCACTAGATTACCCTTCTTCCATATGCTGCAGCTGATGCTTTCCTGGTAACCTATTCCTTGTTATAGCTGAATTCTTTATTGCCTTACAGCAGTCATCCAATCACTGACTGCCTAGTTACAAAGGGAAAGGGCTGTTTCTCATTGCTGGTGTCAATCAAAACAGAGAATGCTAACACACACACACACACACATAACATAATACAACAGCTGTATAATACCACTAAAACTCTTGTTGCACCCAGAGTCATTTATTGGGTAAACTGTTTTTGCTAACAGAAACAGTAACACAACACATATAGGCACTTCCTTATATGAATACTGTATATACCTCAAATCAGTGCTGCATCTCACTCACATGGTCCTAGTCCCTATTAGACCTGCACTTCAGATTGTGCACAATACTTAAAGGATTCCTCTATTACTCAAGTGGGGAACCAAACATTGTGGGTTTGGTTTACTGGTGGAACTGAATTTAGTGCAGCACCATTATCTGTTGCTCTGATGACATCATCCTCCAGCAACGTTGATGGTAAAATGGAGGACAAACACATTGATAACTTCTGGGGCTGTATATTTTTATTTATAATCTAGATTTGGACAGCAATAGGACTGCTGGCAACTGGAGGAGAACATAACAGTTACATAAGGAGCTGGAAAAATATTTGTGTGAAACTTATGGTGACTTCTCCTTTAAGGATAGGTACCACCCTGGCCTTCCAGAGCGCAGGAAGGGTGGAAGTGATTAGAGATAAGTTGATAATGTATGCAAGGGGTTTGGCCATAAGCGCTGAGCTACCCTTTTACAAGCTAAATATATTTTAAAATGTATTATTTACAATATATTTACATATAGTGAAATATATTCCAATCTACTTGTTTTATAATATATTGTAATGTATTGGAAAATCAAGCGTATTTCAATATATTTTAAAATGTGCAAATATATTGCAATGTACTGTAAATGGTCGCTTTAGTATATTATGTATATTGCAAAATATATTGATTAAATTCCAAATATATTGAAATAAGGATGATAAATATATATTATTGGTATATTGCCAATATATGTAAAATGTATTTTTACATTTCAAATGTTGTTTCCTATATTTACAAATATATATAATATACATGTGTAATAGATATTACTATAACTATTAACTTACCCAGACAAAAACAAAGGACATTATTTATGATTTACACGTACCTCTATCTGTACAACTGGAGTTCATCTTGTTATTAATCATGGAGATAGTTACATTGAATTATTGTTTTAAAGTACAGCTTTAATTCAAATGTACATTTTATACATTTATAATTACACATATGACTTACCTCACAAGTTCATGCTTGATAAAGGCTCAGATTGGTATTTATACCACCCATTTTGTTTCACTTTTAGGTCAGGGTGAGATCCTACATATACTTGCTTTATAACTTGTACCTTTCTTTTCAGTCTGTAAGCTAATGTTGTAAATTCGATCATGATTTTGGCTGATAAACTATGTTTTTAAAATATGCAAATTAGTTATGCAACTGTACACATGGGATGAAACTAAGGATTTATAAAATGCAAGTAACATACTGTATAAAAATATATGTAATATGTATAAAATGTATGTAACATATATAAAAAGGTAACATACAAAGAATGCAGTATATATTTTGAAATATACTAATACATAGATACATAGACAGTGTCGGCAGATAAGACCTATGGCCCACCCAGTCTGCCCATTTGAGCTTGTAAGTTCAGTTTATGTTTTCCTAGAAGTCTGTTGCCCTTACCCTGACCTCCAGAATTCCTTTATGTCTATCCATGCATTCTTAAATCCGTGATTGTTTCAGCCCCACCACTTCCTCTGGCAGGGTGTTCCACTTGTCCACCACCCGTTCTGTGAAGAAATTCTTCCTCAAGTTTCCTCTGAATCGTCCTCCCTCCAACTTCATCCCATGCCCTCTAGTCCTGGAACATCTTTTTGCTTAAAAATAGTGTATTCCTGCACCCTGTTCCTCCCTGTAAGATACTTGTATGTCTCTATCATATCCCTCTCTCCCTCCTCTCCTCCAGGGAGTACATGTTTAGTTCCTTCAACCTGTCTTCATAGGACTTGTGATGCAATCCATGCACCATCTTTGTTGCCCTCCTCTGAACCTTCTCTACCCTGTCTATGTCCTTACGTAGGTATGGTCTCCAGAACTTGTACACTGTACTCCAGGTGGGGCCCTCACTAGTGTCTTGTATAGCGGAATTATGACCTCCTTTCCTGCTGTGATGCCCTGCCTATACATCCCAGCATCCTATTTGCTTTACCTGCTGCCTTGTCACACTGTTTCCCTACCTTGAGGTCATCAGAGATGATAACCCCAAGATCCTTTCCTGCTTGGTGCATGCTATATCCTCACCCCAACTGATATATTGTGCCAGGGTTTTGTGCCCTATATGCATTATCTTGCACTTCCTTGCATTGAATTTCAACTGCCAAACCCCTGACCATTCTTCAAGTTTCTGCAGGTCCCTTCTCATTCTGTCTACACCCTCTGGTGTGTCTACTCTGTTACAGAGCTTTGTGTCATCAGCGAACAGTGAAATTCTGCCTTCTAGGTCCTCTTGCAATGTCACTGATGAAGATGTTGAATAGGACTGGTCCCAGCACTGATCCCTGTGGTACCCCACTGGTCACTCTTCCCTCTGTGGAGTGACGGCCATTTACCACCACCCTCTGTGTCCTGCCACCCAGCCAGTTACCTACCCACCACACTGCTGTCCTGCCCACACCCATATTCCCCAGTTGGTGTAATAGTCTTCTACGTGGCACAGTGTCAAAGGCCTTGCTGAAGTCCAGATAGGCCATGTCCACTGCCTCCCCTGATCCACCTCCCTAGTCACCCAGTCAAAAATTCAATGAGGCTGGTCTGACATGACCTCCCCTGGTGAAACCATGCTGCCTTGGGTCCTGTAGTCCATTGACAACCAGATGTTCCACCAATCTCTCCTTCAGTAGTGCTTCCATGATCTTCCCCACTACCGAGGTGAGGCTGACTGGTCTGTGGTTCCCTGCTTCCTCTTTGTTCCCACTTTTGTATAAGGGGACTACATCTGCTGTCCTCCAGTCTTGGGTACCTCCCATTTCAGTGATCGGCTAAACAGGATAGCCAGAGGTTCAGCCACCACCTCTCTTAGTTCTTTAAGGACCTGGGAATTTCCCATCTGGCCTTATTCTTTATCAACTCTTATTACTTCCAGTTCCTTCAGGACCCTTTCTCGTGTAAAGGGACTTGTGTCCATTCTGCACCATTCTCACCTTGTACTCCTTCAGACCCATTACCCTCCTCTTCCTCAGTAAGACTGAGCAGAAATACCTGTTCAATATGTCAGCTTTACTGTTGTCATCCTCCATGCAGCCCCCATCCTCCCCTTCAGTCTCACTATCCCTCCCTTTGTCTTTCTTTTTCACTTATGTACCTGTAAAGGTTTTGTCCCCTCTACCCACTGATTTTGCAATGTGTTCTTCTGTCTGAGCTTTGGCTTCCCTTACTGACCTCCCTGCCTCCCTTTGCTTCTCCTGGTACTTCTCCCTATCCCCTTCTGCCTGTGTCTTTTGTATTGCCTGAATGCAATCTTTTGGCTTTCACTTTCTTTGCTACCTCTTTGGAAAACCATAATGGTCTCCTCTTCCTTTTCCTCTTGCTAACCTGCTTAATGCATAATTCTGTTGTACTTGTAATCCCCATTTTAAATACTGCCACTGTTCCTCAACCCCTGATTCCTGTCCCATTCCCCTTAATGCCTCTTTCAAGTATCTCCCATTTCCCAAAGTCTGCCCCTAAAATCCAGGATATGTGTTTTTTGTGGTTTGGTTCTGCTCTTTCCATGATTTCAAACCACAATGACTGGTGGTCACTGTTCCCCAGGTGCTCCCCACTGTTACCCCATCACACTGTCCCTGTTTGTGAGCACAAGGTCCAGTATTGCCTTCTGCCGAGTTGGTTCCATGACCAGTTGCTTGAGGAAGGCACCCTGAAGGAGTCCAGGATAAATCTGCTCTAGTTGATGCTGCTGCTGGGATGCTCCAGTCCACGTTCTCTAATATTGAAGTCTCAACCAGTACTACCTCACCTTGTCTGCCATCCTTTGGATGGCTAGCATCAACTCCTATCTGTTTCTTCCTCCTGGGCTGGTGGTCTATAGACCACACCTGTCGGATGGCTGTCCCCATTTTCCTTTCCAGCTTAACCCACAGTATCTCTCCCCATTTTGTTTCTCCTGGATCTCTGTGGCCCTTATGTCATTTTCACATACAGTGTCACTCCTCCTCCCTTCCTGCCTGCTCTGTCTCTTCAGATATGTTGTAGCCAGGTATGGCCATCTCCCAGTCGTGGTTATCATTACACCAGGTTTCAGTGATGGCCACAATGTCCAGGTCTGACTGTACCATGACAGCCTCCAGATCTTCCATCTTGTTGCTAAGGCTCCTGGCATTTGCACATGGCGTTCCATGATTTGACCTCCTAGACTGTTTCAGCTGTTCTACTCCAGCCCCTTCCTTGGTTGTCCTTTATCTCTGGTTCTCCTTGTTGTCTGCCCTTCTGCTGAATTTTGCCCCTTTCTGCCTATCCACCTCTTGGGCACTAATCTCCATCTTTTGCACACTGCTTTGCAGAGATAGCCACTCCTCTGGTTCACTGGTTCCACTGCTAGCTGTGGGGGTGAGCAAGTAGGTACCCTCCTTGCTGGCCTGCCACCCCCCTTTGCTAGCTTAAATGCTTGTCAATGTAGCATTTAAACTTATCATTGAGTGCTTGGATTCCTCCAGGATGGATGTAGGCCGTCAGGCTTGAACAAACCTCCATCCTCCAGGTGGGTCCCCATTCACCAATGAATCCAAACCCTTCCTCACAGCACCAGTTCTTCAACCATGAGTTAAAGTTCCTGGTGCATGCACTCCTATGCTCTCCCTTGCCTCTTGCAGGAAGTACTTCTAAGAAAGTGACAGAAGTAGCTACTTGCTTGAGACCCCTCCCCAATTTCCTAAACTCTTCCTGAACTTCCTTGGCTCCCCATTTGCCAGGTCATTAGTACCTAGGTGGATAATGACATCCAGCTCACCCTCCGTCTTGCCTTCCCAGTGATCCCCAGGATCTTCCTTCCATCCCTCCATGCCGTGGCACCTGGTAGGCACCTCACCTCCCTGTCCTCCCCTCCTGTGTTTCCTAGCTGGATCCCTCTTATGATGGAGTCCCCACCAGGATTCACTTCCTCCTCCTCTGGGGTCCACTGCTTTTCCTGCTGTGGTCACCTCCTTGGCTACCCTCCACATCCTTTCCTTCCACTTCTCTGGGTATCTCTATTTGGTTGTCCTCATTTGCCAGTGTGGCATATGAGTTCTTGAGTGGAATAGGATCTGGGATGTGCCTCTGCCTGACCGCTCTGACCCTCCCTGGGCCACTGTCATCCAAGTGCTCCTGGGTTCTCGGCATCCTTTGAGGCAGTTGCATTGGACTGGGTGGTCTCTGGATAGGGGTGATGGTACTCCTGACCCAGTTTACTTCTGCTCTGGTCTGGCTACCTCATCCCGTGGTCCAGAGAGATGCATGCAGATAGGGGCAGCACCTCCAGTGTCCAGAAGGTCTGCCTGAATATGGCTGCCCCACAGCCACTGCATTGCACCACTCCCACATTATACTGCAATTATACTGCTATTCCACTACTTGTCTGCTACTGAAGCTCTCCTAGTTCCCTTTTATTAATTTACTGTCCTAAAATCCTACCACTGATCCTCAGATAATTTTCTTAAAAAAAAAAAGAAAAGAAACCAATAAATAAATGAGTCAAAACACTTGTCGTGCTGAGGTGGGCTTCTTCCCCTTATGCCCTCCTACTTCACACCTTACTGTACCTGTGTTTGAGCTCCTGTCAATCAGATTTAACAGGGCATATAATTAAGAGTTGGGGGAAGGGAGGGGGGCAAAATTTGCAGCAATTAAAGACAGCACAAGAATTACACCACCACCACGCTTTTAAATTTTCAACAGCCCAAAACAATTCTAAGTAAAGACAACAAAGAAAGTACAGTGTCACTAAAAGCCCACAATCTAAGTTTAAAAGAAAATAGCAATTACCAGTTACTCTAAAGCACTGAATTGAATATGTTTTCTTCCTTCCCTTCTGGCTTCTTCTGAGAAAAAAAATAATAAATAATAAAAATAATAATATATTTCAGACAATGTATTACTAAATAGATTGACATGCTTTCAAGCAATGCATGAGGCTGAATATATTGTTTTGGTATATGCTGAAATACACTTTGTATTATATTTCATTGAGTCACTGTATTTCTCAATATAGTGACATATTTTTGCATACTATGGGTTAGAAATATATTATGTCAGTATATTTAAAATATATTTCATAATATTTTATATAATATATTACATTGGGACAATGTATTTCTCAGTGTATTGACATACATTAATGCATATTTTTCAATATATTGCAATATATTCCATTTTAGTAAGGGTAATTTCGGAACTGGGGCACAGGCCATCACTCCCTGCACTGCCTGTGTTTGGTAGGGCCTGCAGTAACCTCGGACCTCGGTGGGTGACATAATCTTAAAATGAAATGAGGACTGCCAGACCTCTCAACATCCTGGCCCAGGGTCGGGAAGCTCTTTGCTACGTGGGGAGTAGGGGCCATGTAGTGGCCAAGCTTCAGAGAATTTGCTATTAAAGATGCCGGCTACTATCGACGGATCAGTTGTTAGACCTGAATTGGTGACTAGATGTATGGTGTTGGTTGTGGAACTCGCTTATTATTGAGTTCACTAAGGACCAGAAGATGCGGGGTCACCAAGGTTCTTTGCCTGTTGCTCTTTTAAGAAGGAGGCTTTGAGGAGTTTCATTTTACTTTTGCATTGGTTCCTAAGTCTTCTATATGCGTTTCAGTTCTCGGCCGAGGGTACGCTTTTGTAAGTGCCACAGGACCTGTTCCAGATCTTCATAAGGGCCACTAAATCCCTGGAGAGCACTTTGTGCACCCCAAATTTGCCATGTGGTTAGAGGAAGTGCTTCTCCTGAACTGATAGAGAGCATTGATAAGGAACCACATGGCTGCATCTATAGTTGTGAGCAAATAGAGTATAGGCCAGCTAATTCCCTTAAGTCAGCTCTTAGAGCAGGTTATTTATAGTTATTTATTAGCTTTTGGTAACCAGGTACGTGCACTAAGCAAAAACCTGCCTATTTTCAGGCACGACCGGGGAGTACAAATTGAAAATACAGTAGTGAACAACAATCAGGTACATAAAGTAAGTTAACTGTCAAAGCAACAAATACATCAGCAGAAGCAGATTTCATGACTTAACAGCACGGAGATAACATCAGGAATAGAGAAGTTATGGTTGAATACAACTTGCATAATAGCACTATGATAGCATAATAGCAAATAAACAGTCATATTGCCTAGCTAGGGGAGGAAAGATAGGTATATACGAGTACTCATAAGGCTTATATAAACAAAGGCATGTACCGTATACAGCTGATTGGACAGAGTTGACAGACAAGCAGCAGTTAAGTGCACTCACAGGTTCCAAGAGCATAAAGGTGAGAGAGCAGAGCATGCTTAAATGTAAGGTGAGATGAGGAGGTCTTAACATGGAGAGGGAGTGAGTTCTAGAACCGAGGTGTAAAATATGAAAAAGCTTGCTCACCCATTTTAGTGGAGCAGGGCTGAACAGTGAGCAAGGGGAGGTGGAGGACCTAAGGGAGGTAGAGTGAGAGACAGGGATAAACAGGTCACCCAGAGAGGAGGGGCGGGGGTTCTGGATAGGAGTCAACAAACACCCAAGAGTATAAGAGAGTAGGGCTTTTGGAGACAGCCAGTTTAAAGCAGAATAGAGCTGGCAGTGAATGGGTTAGCGAGGAGCCGATAAGGCGAATCTACAGATATTGTTATACGATATGTTCCATTGGCGAAGAACCCCAGCATTGGCATGACAGAGTACAGGGAGGGCATATAGCAGTTGTGGGAGTAAACACCTTCGCTACTGAGATCCTAGCAGCTGGAGAGAGAGTGACGCGCCTGTAGGCCACACCAATCTTGGCATTGACTGATTGGCATACTTCACTGACGTGAGCAACAAAATCAAGTATCGGGTCCAGAGTAACCCCCAAGATATCTGAAGGATAAGGTGTTATCAACAGCGGTCCCATCACAGCAGTGGACCAGGAGCTTGGGAGACTCAGCAGGTACTAGTGAACCCAAAGAGCATGGCCTGGGTGACGTTAGCGTTCCTGAAAGTGATGAGTATAGCTGGTGGGCGAGCCCAGTGGCAGGACCAGTTGCAGTGTACAGGGAATGATCACTTGTTGAGTCAGATTGGACCCCGCTGCAATGGTCCCATCATCTCTGTTTGTCATAATCCAATCTAGGAGAGAGTGGTTCTGAGATTTAGAGTTTAGGCAGTAGGGAGAGGATGATCTGGGTTAAACTGATTTGTTTAAGGGGTATCCCATGATAAGAGCGCTGGGGAATGGGCACCTACAATAACGGCGACCCACTCCCCAGACTATTTCAGGGACGACTACAGGATGGTAGGGTGGCTGGATAGGGGGTGGGCGACTATAGCGACAGGATGTCGCTCATGCCCATATGCGCCGGGGTGGGAGTGGCCACGCATGCGAGGATGTGAGGGGTGGTGCCATGGGTGGGTTGCCGAGCTGACCCTGTGACATGGTGGGTGGGTTGCCGCATCGGTTGGCAGGGTACTGGGGTTGGGTCCGGGCTGAGTGCGTTTTGTTGCGCCTGGCCCAAACCTTTTTTTTTTTTTAAATGTTTTCACCTCCGACATGCACCCCCTGGAGTTGATAACTTTAGAGATGCGGGGCACAACCCCTCCCGCAGAAAACATTAAAAATCTAAGTCCCCGCGCCCTTTTGCTGTGCATCGGGTGTCAGAATGCTGAAATAAATTTTCAGCTCTCTTGACTCTACATAACAGCGATCGCCTTTAGGCTTTCACTGTTATGACATAGAACTCATTTGAGAAGTTCTGTGTACTCCTGTGTTTTGTTGCTCAGCCAATTTAGGTTGAGATCCCCTATGAGCACTGTCTCTATTTGGGAGAGGCCTCCAACCACATTGTGAGGGTTTTTAAGCCATCTATCCCACCTGTTGGGGATTATAGACACAGCCCACATACATTCTTTTGGCTGACCCTACTATAATCAGCTCAGTAATGAGCCATTCAATTGTAGAGTCTGTCTAACTGCTGTTTGAAACTACTGAGCCATTGAGGTGGTCTTTAATGTAAAAAGTACCCTGCCACCTTTTTGCTCCCTGGTCTGTCGTTCTGAAATACTGAGTAGATGTTTATGTGACATAGGGAGTCTGAGCAGGGTGACTTCAGCCAGGTTTCAGTTATGCCCAGAACGTTTGGATTGTGTAATGCCACCCAGGCTTCCAGTTCATGCATCTTTGGTAGCAGGCTTCCTGTATTAAGAAGGGCAATTCTGAGGCCCTTATTACAAGACCAATAAGAGGGCCTGAGGGTGCTGGGGATGATTAGGTGATGGTTTGGCTCAATATCCCCACCTAGCAGAAGAAGAGATCTGAGGTGTGAGAGTATTGTCGAGAGGCCTGAATTCTGATAAGAGCCAGTTTACTAGGTAGGCACCCAGAAATAAGCATCCCTTTTATCAAGGAATGCCAGAGCTGACAGAGGCTAAGCTAGCAATACCAGGTTTTCTGCTGGGTGATCCCCAGTGTTGAGGTAGAGTAATTATCACAGGGGATTGACCACAGATAAGGATGCCACAACAGAAATCATGTGATAGTAAGAGAGTAATAGAGTGAGTGCCAGTAGTCACCTGTTTTCAATAGTTCAGACTCGTGCCCATTCAGTCCTTGACTGCTAATGTCAGACTACCAACAAAGGTGCGAATTAGTGCCAGTAGTATTGGTGGATTTGGGGACACACATGCCCACTAAGAACTCAATTGAGAACACCACAACTCAGTTCAGGTAGAGCACTGAACTGTCATCAACAACAGTGTGTTTCAACCACCACCAGCCTTGTTTGGATTTGAAGCCATGACCCCAAGGAGAAAAGGCTCTGTAGCTTTTCATTTCTGTTTTACCATACAATGGAGTCATCCTGAACTGACCTTTTCTTTACACATTTTCTTGATGAATCTCCTGCATTCATTGCTAACTACTGTACTTCTCTTTTCGTGGTTTTCTTAGGATTTACTTGCAAAAGATCAGCTTGTCCAAATGTCACTGCCCACCTTCTTCCCTGTTCCACAAAATCTGAACACATTAAACCCATTCTCAGCATAGAATTTTATAAAACATTACAGGAGCATGTAGTGGAACCTCTGCACAGGTGTTCTCTGAGGTTAGGGAGGGAGGAGGAGACCTTCCAGTCTCATTTAGGGAAGCGGTCATTTGCTTGGTTCCAAAACCAGGGAAGGATGGACAGGAGTGCTCATCATATCAGCCGATCTCCCTATTAAATTGTGATGCCAAGATCCTGGCTAAGGTCTTGGCCAGGAGACTGGACCAGCTCCTTCCAGGATTGGTACACCTGGACCAGACAGGCTTTGTCTCTGGTAGAAGTTCATATCATAATATGAGAAAACTCCTCAATGTAATATGGAAAGCTTCCAACGGTCAAAAGAATATAGCGGTCTTAAAAATGGATGCAGAGAAGGCGTTTGACCGTATAGAATGGGAATATCTGAGGTTCTTGATTATGGGGACGGGAGAAGGATTTATAGGTTGAGTCAAAAGTTTGTACAGAGCCCCAGATGCTAGAGTATTGGTGAATGGAAGCCTAACTGGGAAATTCGCCTCCAGGGGCACTCGGCAGGGCTGTCCCCTATCGCCGCTTTATTTGCATTGGCTATAGAGCCATTAGCGATTGCAATTAAAGCCAGTGGAAATCAAGGGGTGGTAGGGAGGTCGGGAGATAGCACAAGGTCACATTATATGCAGATGACATGTTATTGTATGTCGAGACCCAGCTAGTTCTGTTCCCCACTGTTGGCAGTGTTGAAGCAGTTTGCAGTATTCTCTGGGTATAAAATAAATATTCATAAGTCAGAAATAATGCTGTGGGGAGAAACTGAAAAGAATTTGGAAATACGGCTGGGGTCTTAAAAGGGCAAAATGGAATTTACATATCTGGGGATTCGAATTGGGCATGAGCTGAATCAGTTATATAAATTAAATTATGGACCAGAATGGTACAGAATATAGAAGAGGAGCTGAGAAGGTGCAGGGACTTGCCTATATCATGGCTAGGTCAGATAAACCTTATAAAATGAATACCTTGCCTCGGATTCTGTATCTGATGCAAATCTTGCACGGGTCTAAATAAGAAGGACATGAAGAGGGTGGATAAGGCTTTTTATGGTAGGGGAAAAGGCCTTGAGCAAGCCTCCGTAGGGCTTCAGGCAGATGGGGATAAAGGAGGTCTAAATCTACCCGATCTAAGGAATTATGCCTTAGCTATGCACTATAGACTTTGGGACTGGGTGAATAGGCCACCAGAGGCAGGGTGGTTAGATCTAGAGGAAGAAGAGGAGTGGTGAGGATCTCAGCATAACTGAGAAGAGGAGGAAAAAGGCATATAATGGACAGGCGAAACCAAATCCACTAGTAGTTTCAGTCTTAGAGGGCTGGGAACAGTTGTTGAAATGGGTTGGTGTGAAACCGGGGAAGAGACATTGCTGCTCCCACTGAAGGAAACCTGGATTTGTGGTGGGTTTAGAGGATACAGGTTTCCTACTTTGGGAGGAGAGGGTGTTAAATGTGTAAAAGACCTATGGAAGAAAGGAAATTAATGACGGGGAAGAGCTATGTGGGTGCATGGGGTCAGGAATGTTCCGAATTTTTCAGGTGAGAAACTATGCTAAAACAATTGGCAGAAGTCGAATAGCGGACTCTCCCATAGAGCAGGTTGAGCATATGGTACTCAGTACTCAGAGGGAAGCGGAGGAATAATAGGAAGAGCGGCAAGAATGGTGGGCAATATTTGCCTGTTTCCACTTGTAAAACCAGGAGGTTATGGAGTAGAGACTTAAAGAGGAGATACAGACCAGGGATGGGATTTACTGCTACAGATGCATAAGGGGTTACTGGTTTGTAATAAATACCAGGAATCTTATTATAAGTTTCTACACAGGCTCTATTGCCCCCAAGCATGGTTCATAGATTCCACCCTGAGATATCCCTCTTTGTGGACGATGTAAGAAAGAGGAGGGCACATACATGCACTGCTTTTGGGAGTGTCCATCCCTAAAACAGTTCTGGGATGGGGTGGCCAGAAAGTAGGTAGGATGTGGGGTAGGCAGGTGGAGAGAAACCCTGTGGTCATGCTGTTTGGGGTAGATGACTCAGAGGAAGAGGACTGGAGACCCATCCCTAGATTGGTGAGGATCCTGGTTGTTTGGCCAGGCACTGCATACTAAATACCTGGGTTTCAAGTGAAATTCCCACTATGCAACAATGGAAAAACTCTGTGTCTGCAGGCTCTAGGCCTGGAAAAGTTATACTATGTAGCTAAAAACAGGGAAGACCAGTTCTGGAGAGTCTGTGGAACGTTTGTGTCCTTGTTACCCCAGGAGAGATGGACATGCTGGGGAAAGGGTTGCAAGGATAAAAGATAATGGCCAAATGATTGTGAGGGTAGAGGAGATAGATGTTAATAGTGAGCTGGGTTGGGAAGAAGTCACTCTGGGATGGGTAAGGTAGAGGGCGAATAAGTGAGAGACAAAATGTCTTCAATATATTAGCAGCGTGTAGAGTCAATTGATATGTGTGTTTTTTTTATCACTAGAAATTGGGGAGGGAGAGGGAGGAGGGAGAGGATAATCTAATAAATTGATATAAGAGGGAGATACTGGAGGGGTATAGGTATGCGTTGAATCAATGTTGTTACTGTTTTTTATTGTGTATGTGTGATTTTACCTTTGTTTATTGTTGAAAATCTCAATAAACACATTATGCAAAAAAAAAACTATTCTCAGCAATCTTCCTGGCTTCCCATTCACTTGGGAATAGACTTCAAAAGTTACCTTTTTGTCTTTAAAATACTTTATGGGCCAGCCCGTGGTGCTAGGTGATCGCCTGGCATGCTGGTGACCTGGGTTCGTGCCGAGCCCAGGACATCAGGAGTGGAGGCTGGCAGGGAGGGCAAGGCGTCCCTCGGATGCTCTCCCTTTCGGGTAGGGACATGGATCGTCACCCTGTGGCTGCTCCTTGCTGCCGGACTTGGCACCATGCTTTACGTGTGGATGACCACAAGCCGCGTATGCGGCGTACACAAGGATGCCACAGCGTGCATCCCTAGTGGGCAGGGTGACACAAAATCTGGAAAAATGCCCACCCTTGCTGGTCAGATGACTGTGGCCCACCTCTGCTGGCGCCAAAGCCAGGAAGCCCCCGAGCTGCTCCCTCGCAACCCAGCGTAGATGCAAGGAGGTGCCTACAGATGCCTCGCTCTCCCTCCCGGTAGTCTCTTACAGGTAGGGGTCCCCGATGAAGGGATACGTTGGATCAATCGGTTGGCAGAGGGAGCAGTGGATGGCAGAATGGTGGAGCGGTGAAGGCTGCAGGATTGTTCACCAAGGAGTGGGCAGCGAGGGCTGGCGGGGATAAAAGATCATACAAAAAAAATACTTTATGGTAGTGCACCAAACTACTTTTCTGAACGTACTCACTAGTACTCTGATAAGACTTTTCTGTCTTCTGATACTTGTCTTATTAAAGGTTCTACAATGAAACTTTCCACAGCTAGCAATACAGCAGATCTGTCTTCTCTGCATCATCTGCAGTCTAGGCTAGCCTTCTACCTGTACCCATATATGATTTCCCGACTTGTTCTCCTCTCTTCAAATCTCATTTCAATGCTTACATTTTTCCCTTGCCTTTGAGATTTAACCTCATCCTTCTTTTCTTTCTTATATTAATTTCACACTTTATTTGCATTCAAGGCTGCAAATGGGAGTATGATAAGAACTTCCAACAGACCAGCCTAACTGACCCAAGGTCCTTCTGGACCCATAATAATGCCCTAGTGAAGGGCAGTAGTAAACCCCAAGGTCCAATAGACTGCAACAGCCAAACATTCAATGAAAGCCAGGAGGCTGCCACAGCCTTCAACAGGTTCTTTACAGACCTTGAAAACTACAAGGCAGGCCTCCCCCCACAAAGTTCTGAGTGGCTGAGCCCTGAGAAACTGGATCCTCAGCACCCACAATTTCATTTACAGATGGTATGTCCTAAGTACTTCCCTTACTAAAGACATTAAGGCAAAGGGCTCAGCTGGCCATGATGGCCTTGATCCCAGATTGCCCAGGGCTGCTGCCCTGCCATAACCTTACCGTTACATGGCTCATCAACAGGTCCCTTCTGGAAGGAGTTGTACCTAACACATGGAAACAGGCATATGTGGTGCCCATCCACAAGGAGGCCCAGGAGCCTATTGTATTGTATTGTATTGTATGACTTATGACTGTTAGTTATTTGCACTTATATTCCTGTTTTGTTACTACATATAGATTCCTGCAAATGTACTATCATTGCTGAAAATTTTGTATAAGTGTACTATGTCTGACTTCTACTTGTTCCCATGATGTTTTCTTATATCTACTATTGTCTACATACCCTTTGTTGTAATCTCCGTTGGTACCTGAAAATAGGCAACTATGCTGTCTAGTGTACCTACGGTTAACAAAAAACTAAATAAATAAATAAATATTGATAACTACAGGCCAGTCTCCTCTTATGCATACTAGCCAAACTACAAGAGCGGCTAGTCTACTACCAACTCCGTGACTGCTTGGAAGCAAACGAGCTGCTGGTGAGCACCAGCATGGATTCAGATGATAGCAGGGGACTGATACAGTTCTCATCAGATTCTCCATGGATGTTCTTAAGGCCCTTGACAAAGGCGCCCAGCCGGGCTGTATTTATCGACCTGACCAAGGCATTTGACCCGGTGGACCACAACCTACTGGTATTTAAACTGAGTCAATTTGGCCTTGATCAGCACTCATTAAACTGGTCAGCAGCTACCTGTCCAACCACTCCCAACAGGTTGAGTGGAGAGATGTCACATCTGAATCACTCTCTGTCAAGGAGTGGGTACCTCAAGCTCTGCCGGACCCCTAATGTTTTCACTGTTTGTAAATGATCTAAACAGTCATTGCAGAGGCAGCTCTGTGGTCCAGTATGCAGATGATGCAGTACTTTACAGAACCTCAAACAGCTCTGCGGACTTGGGACACCAACTACAGTCCAATTTCACACTCTTAGAAAGATGGCTTTTAGATAACAGGCTGATACTGAATACCAAAACAACTAAAGCCTTTATGTTTGGAGCACGAACCCTAGGCTCTGATAGAAGTCCCTGCTTTCCTGGTCTCCGCTTCAGACTCTCCCATAGAGATAGTGAAGTCCTTCAAGTACCTGGGCAATGCTAGACCAAAGCTTCACACTGAAACCCCATGTGGATCAGCTAACCAAAGCAATCCACCAAAACTAGGTCTACTTTACCATTTTAACAGACAACTGATCCCTAAAACCATGATTACCACAGCAAAAAGCATCCTTCTTCCTACCTTAACATATGCTGCTCCAGTAATGCATTCAGTTGCAAAACAGGAGCACAGCAGGATGCAAACATTATATAATAAGTTTGCAGCTTCACCACAATATCCCACCCAAGGAGACAGCACTGTGAAGTACTGGCCTCCCTAAACTGGCCATCCCTTAGCCACAGGCTACAGTACCTTTCCTGTGCAATGCATACAAATTCATTAACGACCTCCCCCACTTAACCTTGTTGACCTGCTGGCCCTAAGTGCTCAGGACACAGCCTCACACCACTGGGAGAAATCTTCTGAGGAACCCAAGGCAAGGACTATGGCTGGCAGCAAACTTTGACCATGCTGCACCTGTACTCTGAATAAGCTCCTGACCACCTGCAGGAAGCTAGCTCCTGGGAGCCTTCTGTAAGGCTCTGGAAACACCTGCTGAACAACAGCAAATGTGCTTGCACCTGAACTTATCTATACCAAGGAAAACCCAGATCACCCCAAACCTAACTGTCCTGCCAAATGCTCTTCAACAATTGGTTTGAAAGTGTACTGTCAATTATTGTTCTGTACTAATTCCACCCCAGATCAGAAGCCTGGTCCTAATGTGAGTGTATAATGAATTGTCTACTGGTTGATTGTATGATTCCCTGATGTGTAGTGTCTTGACTGTAAGCAGTTGTTGTTTGCTCCTATGTACTATATCTGCAAAATATTTTACTCTATGTAACTAATTCCGGTAGCCCATGAAAAAGGGACCTTGAGGCTCAATTGCCTACCGCCGTGGTTCATTTAACTCTAAAATTGATTAGCGTTTGCTCATAAAAGTTCTAAAACATTGTGAAAATGCATAGCAATTGCCTCACTGTGTTTAACAAACATAACACTTCTAGAAAACCTATATAAATGCTTTCTGTACAGTTAGTATTATCTCAAGAAAAAAGTGCTAATCAATTGTTTAAAACCCTGTACCAGTTAACAAAATTGAAATAAATAAATAAATAAGCCATATAATAGTGAAATGTATTGCAAATATTTTACAGTTTTGACAATCTGCAGCTAGGGGCTGACTTAGTTAATTCACTGCATGTATTTTTATTTCTTATAATGGGAATTTAGATAAATTGCATTTTGAATGGTAAAAACTTAAGAATGTCACATAACACCTAATGGGCATGCGCTGTACAACACTGTCTTGTCTGTATTCTAGGGTCGATTCTCAGTAGTAAGGAAATGCATCAATAGAATTACCAAAAAGGAAGTGGCTGCCAAATTCATCAGCAAGAAAATGAAGAAGGCGAGACCAGGCAGCGCATGAGGCAACTGTCCTTCAGCATCTGCAACACCCACAGTACCTGCAATATATGACACCTATGAGTCACCAGCCTCCTACGTTTTAGTGCTAGAGCTGTAAGTATAGATCCTGCTCATTCTGTCCAGTCTTCTCCAGAATTTTCACAAGTGGCTAAGGCTGAAGTTTACATAAAATAAACAAACAAAGCTTTTTGTTAATCACGCGTTCTCTCTGCTCCCCTGGTCTGCACCTCTCTTGATGGCCCTCAGCTCCATCATCTGCTTTCTCATGGACTACGCATCCCCACCTCTTATCCAGGACCAACTTGTTGTGAGTGGACAGCTTAATGGGAAGTGTGTGGGCTTCTTGGTGGTGCCTACACTAACCATGTCAGACTGGGGACTTTTTCCCCAGGGACTCTAGCCATGCAAGAAGAGCATGCACTGGTGAACACACAGACATGTGCCCATGCTGGTGTCTTGTTGTGCTGGAGGCCCCAACTGTTATACAACCTAGGCTCCACTAGGTGGTAATCAGGCTATGGAGCACACGCTTCCCCACCCTGAAAAGAGAGCTGTCCCTGGGACACTCGATCCTCTTTCCCCAGCTGGCACCTGACAACTTGCTCACTCCCAAATCTAGGTTGCGGCATCAGGAGCAGCAGCACTACTGTTGTGCTGATTGGTCGACTCTAACAAAACTTTGTTGTGCTCTAATGAACATGACTTCAGAATAAATTTAGTTTGGTAGGTAAAGTACTCCAGTCAGAAAATTAGAAAATAAAAGTATAGTACTGAGGTTTCTTTTGTCTGTTGGTTTCATTTATTTACTCTGGATCTGGCTGTACTCTGACATGTCCTTCCTGGTGGGATCCAGCCTCAACCAAATTTCACACCTGGGAGACTAAATCACAGGAAGGTAAAGAGACTTGCTCAAAGTCACACAGTGAGCCAGTAGCTATAGTGAATAATGAATCGAACCTGTGATCTCCAGTGCCATGTTTCTGTTCTCTAGCCCTTGGAACACAGTCCTTCACTGCACTGGTAACTAGGACAGTGGACAAGGGCCACGCAGAGGATGTACTGTATCTAGATTTCAGTAAGGCCTATGACTCATTTTCCCATAGGAGATTAATTAGGAAGCTGGAAGACTTGGAGGTGAGGGGCGAAACTGGTTAGGTGGGTAAAGAAAACTAACTGCAAGATAGAAATCAGAAGGTAGTAGTCAGAGGATAATTCTCAGAAGCTAGACAGAATAGCAAAGGCCCAAACCGAGGAAAAGATAGCCAACTCAGTTAGGAAGGGGATAAAACCTTTTATAGGTACATTAGGGAGCAAAGAAAGACTAAGGCAGGGATACTGAGGCTGAATAAAGAGGAGGTGGTTAGGCAGAGGGCAACAGTGAAAAAGCAGGGATACTGAACGAATACTTCTGCTCAGTATTCAAATGGAAGAGCAGGAGGAGATGCTAATCTAGTCAATAAAAGCACTCTGGATAGTGGGGTTGATATTAGTCCTTTCACAGAAGAAAGGGTTCTGAAAGAACTCCTAAAATTGAAGGTGGATAAAGCAATGGGGCCCGATGGTATTCACCCCAGAATTCTAAAAGAACTAAGGAAGAACTAGTAACACCACTGACTACCCTTTTAATACATCATGGGAGGATGGTGTGGTACTTGAGGACTGGAGGAGGGCAGATGTGATTGCTCTCCACAAAAGTGGGAGCAAGACAGAGGCAGGAAACTACAGACCTGTCAGTTTGACCTCAGTGGTAGAAAAATGATGGAATCACTTCTGAAGGAAAGAATTGTTGACTACCTAGAGGCCAGTGGGGCCAGGACCCAAGGCAGCATGGATTCACAGCGGAAGGTCATGTCAGACAAATCTAATTGATTTCTTTGACTGGGTGACCAATGCAGTAGACCAGGGAGGGCTGTGGACATGACCCACCTAGACTTTAGCAAGGCATTTGACACAGTCCCGCACAAAAATTAATAAATTAGCCAGCCTGGGAGGGGTCCCAGGGTGGTAGCCTAATAAATCATTGGTTGGACAACAGGACACAGAGCGTAACAGTAAATGGAGTCCACAGTGAAGAAAGGGGGTTACTTGTGGGTACATGCAGGGTTCAGTACTGGGGCCAGTCCTTTTTAATATCTTTATAAGAGACACTGCAGAGGGACTGGAAGGAAAAGTATGTCTCTTTGCAGATGACACAAAGATCTGCAACAGGGTTGATACGCAAGGTGGGGTGGAAAGGATGAAAAGGGACTTGGCAAGGTTGGAGGAATGGTCAAATGTATGGCAGCTTAGATTCAATGCAAAGAAGTACAAGCAATGCACCTGGGAAACAAAAACCCAGGGAAGAGTACACAATGGGGTGAGATACTGAAAACAACAAAAATGGAAAGGGACCTGGGGTAGTCATATCAGATGACCTAAAGGTGGGCAAGCAATGTGAGAAGGCAGTAAGGAGGGCTGGGGGATACTGGAATGCATAGGAGAGGCATCACCAGTAGAAAACAGGAAGTTGTTATCCATCTGTACAGACAGTTGGTGAGACCCCATCTGGAGTACTGTGTACAGTTCTGGAGAACCCGTCTCCACAAAGACATAGACAGGGTGGAGGCTGTCCAGAGGAGGCAACCAAAATAGTGCAGGGTCTGCAGCAGAAGATATACTGTTTGAAGAAAGACTAAGGAGTTTAAGATGTATAGTCTCGAGGAAAGGAGGAGAGGGGACATGATAGAAACTTTCAAATACCTCAAGGGAATCAACGAAGTCCAAGAGGGTAGCATCTTTCAGAAAAAGAGATGTCAAGAACAAGAGGGCACAATCTGAAGATGGGGGACAGCTCAGAGGCAATGTGAGGAAGTATTTCTTCACAGAGAGGGTTGTAGATGAATGAAACAGTCTTCCTGAGGAGGTCATAGAGTCAAAAACAGTGGGGAATTCAAGAATGCATGGGCCAGTCATAAAGCAATTCTAGTAGGAGTAGAAGGAAGTAGGTTGTTGGTTAACTAGGATCTGCAGCGTATCCATTAGGTAGAAATGGGCAGACTAGGTGGGCCAAGCGGTCCTTATCTGCCATCAGATTCTATGTTTCTATGTCACTTGTGGGGTCCCACAGGGCTTGGTGCCCACCCAGGCCGGGTGTTATTCAACATCTTCATCAACAACACTGCAGATAGGATAAAAGGCAAGATATGTCTGTTTGTGGATGACATAAAGCTCTGTGGAGAGTGGACACAAAAAGAGGAGGCAGGAAATTAGAGAACCTTTGCAAACTGGAGACATGGTCAGGTTCCTGGAAACTGGGATTCAATGCCAATAAATGTAAACTAATGCACTTGAGGGTAAAAACCCAGAGGTCAAATACTGGCTGGAAGATGTGCACATTACCAAATCAGAAGAGGAGAAAGACTTGGGGAGATCATTAAAGCATTGAGCACACTGCAAGAGAGCAGCAGCCAAAGCAAATCAAATGCTGGGATGTACAGCCAGGGTATAACGGTAGGAAGGCAAAGGTCATTTGCCACTGTACAGGTCCTGGTTCAGTCACATCTTTGTACTATGTGTTGGTACAGGAGCCCTTACCTAAAGATGGACATCAACCTACTGGAGCCAGTCCAGAAAGTTGATCAAGATGATTCGGGGACAACAAAACAGGCCATATGAGCACAGACTCATGGACCTCAACATGTACTCCCTGAAGGATAGAAGGGAGGTGACATGAACAAAACCTTTAAATACCTTACGGGTTTCAACAAAGTGAACCCTGAGGGTCTCTTCAACCTTAGTGGGAACAAGACCACTAGAAGGTACTGCCTCAAGTTGGTGGGGGATGATTTAAGAGGAACTGAGAAGACGGTTTTTCACTAAGAGGGTGGTGGCAAAATGGAACTAATTGCTGAAGATGTCCCCTGAAGACTGTGGGCAGCTCCAAGAGAGGCTGGGACAGAGTAAAAGGTAAAGTTGCATGGGGATATTGAAGAGAAGGAGGAGGGTTGGATAGCAGGAAGGGGCAGATCCTCAGTAGTTACAAGGAATCTACAAACTTGAGCAAATAAAATAGACCGTAAGGCCTTTTCTGCTGTCACTATTCATATGTTTGTATGCTAGTTGCTGTGATAATACCCTATCAAAGTATCATGATGCCTTATCTGTAGTCATACTTTGAACTATGCATTTACATGATTATACCATATTCATTGCAAAAAAAATGCATTTAAAGTGATTTTACAGTTTTTGTAAGCACTGCCAGTTGCCATCAGCAGGACTCTAATAATATTCCAAAACATTTTGTGAATTTCAGCACATTCAGTTCTTTATGATTATAGACATTTTCAGTAAATCAGTCTCTTTGTCCCATTGACCTTATCTATCCCTACTCCTTTTCCTGCCTTGAAGTCTTAATCCTCTGCTGTGATACTGCAACCTGTTTCCATGGAAACAATGCTGATGTCACAAACAGAGGATCATGATTCAAGGCAGAAACTTTCTAGAAGCTGAATAAGGTCTAAAAGTCATTCACAGCCTGCTGCCATGCAAAATGTCTTTGGGAATAAAAATAGAATGCTCCTTGATTTCAGTTTGGGGAGAATTTTGTGCAACTGAGTTCTGCTAATGCCAGCTGAGTGTTTTTTTTTCTTGATATCAGAAAAAAATGATTTACTATTTTTGGTGCCCACCATGCTGCTGGACATCTGTCCGGTCACGGACCCTCAGCTGTGGCTTTCCCCATTAGCCACACTCTTGGGCCCCTGGCTTGCCCCCCAGGGCTGGGTCATGGCACCCGACCCAAAGGTGCCACGAATGGTGGGATAGGGCGGAGTCATCCTGGGGAGCTGATTGCAGCTGGAGGCAGGCATCATTGAGGCAGCAGGCAGGATTCATTGTTTTCCCCTGTAAGCAGGGTGCAGGAATGTGCAATGGCGCCAGCATCCGTCCGCCCCTCAAGTCCTTGTAGGCACGGTCACTTGTGGTGCCCCTGGCCTCCGCTGGGGTCCCCATGCACCAGGAGCACACCCCCGGAGGAGAGGGGCAGTCCACAGGATGTAGATCCTTCTCCCGCAGTGTCCCTCTGATGACCCAGGTCCGTTCCCGAACCGGGTCGCCCAGTGTCTGGCGGATATCCAACTGCTCGCTGATGGGCGGCAGAAAATGTTTTAAACATGAGTTGGGGTAAAGTTTTGCTATGGGAAATTACCACTTCATATTTCCTACTGCCTAAAATGTACAGGAAATAGTTTGCACAAAAACAATGTGAGTCTCACAAAAGTGCCCTTTGTGGACTTACTTTAAAACTTTGCAGTTTTATTATTATCTAATGCACTTGACATTTGCAGGAAGTATTTACTATGGTGAAAGTACAATTTATACACAAGCCCTGAGACTTCATTCCTGCACAGATATAATCACGTGGTTCCTGGGTGTCTCTGTAGTCCAAAGAGCATTTCCAGAGTGTCAGGATCTGTTTCAGTTCCTTTGAGAAAAGTTGTTATAGTTCTATAAAATCCACATGTCATACACTTAGAAATCATTGTAAACACCTATATTTTGGAATTAGCTCCCAGAGGAACTTCACACCCTTGAATCCCCACCCTAAGCTTAAAATGCACTCCATAAATGCTCTTATGTTTAGTGCATCCTGCAACTGTTAACCATACTTCCAAACAAGCTCGTTAAAATGAATACCCTGATTTCTTGCCTTCTGTTATGCTATATCAGTGCACCATGCTCCTGTTTACAAATTGTTTCTCCCACTATGTCACTTACCTTCCTGTATTTCTGGACTTTTAATTTGTATAGAATCGAACTGCTAATTTTTATTGAACTTGTAATAACTCTAACATTAACAATTTTATTATTAGCTGTTATTGTAATCTCTATGTTGTTATGTTATTTACTCTATGTGCCATCTAGATGGCCTGGGTCACACCTGAAAACAGTCCCTGGGACCAGTGTACTTACTCAGTTGTCAAATGCATAAATAAAATAAAATACCTCCAGCATGTAATGAATTACTGTGCAGTTTTTAGGGTGGGTTTTTTCTGCTGTGAGGCAGTCTCTGAAGTATGCCTTGTGTGAGTGGGTGCTCTTTTGACCCTCTAAAACTCAAGATTTAAAGGGAAGTGAGACACTTCATTTTATGGAAAATGGAGCTTCTGTTCTCCTTCCTCAGTTTCTTGTTAAACCAAATAGTATGACACTGTTATGGCACAGCAGTGCAACTCTAACAGGAGGCTATACAGGGAAAGCAGGAAGCTGGAATTCATTTGTAAAATATTAAGCACACACACACACACACACACACACTGAAAATTGGACTTTGAGCAAGCAGCAAAGATGTATATCTGGAGGCTACATGCAGGCAGATAGAAATCAGACAGAAAGGGTCTCCTACTAAATAAATATATAAAATCATAGCGAGCAAGGAAGTGCTACAATACAGGCAGGCAGTTTAGGCACAACAGGACACAGGGAAACTGCATTTATTTATGCACCCATAGAAAAACCTTAGCTACTGATAAAGATCTCTGGCAAGAAGAATAAGTACCCAACATCTGTTGGCATGAGTTAAAGGAAGGTCATGCCAGCTAAGTCAAAAGCTGTAGATGCCAGACTTACCAGTGCTGCTGTCACTGTAAATAAAACAAAAGCGCTGGCAAACAGAGGCTGAGCACATGTGACCATAAGGCTGCAGATGTTCCATCTGCTCTTAGACAGCTCTTGTAATGAGCCGGGGAGGAGGTTGTTGAGAGTCTACAGTCCTTTCTGAGTCTAAACTTATATTGCTATAGATTTCAGTAAGGAGGAGGAAGGCAACATAGAGGGTGGTTCTTTTCTTGACAGTGATGATATTAATGATGACGAGAGTCCCTCAGTGTCCCTGAAAAGATCAACTTGGAGGGAAAAGGTAATTCGGGACATTTCTGATAAATCTAATGAAAATGACACAGATGAGGGAAAGATGAGGATAATGTAGCTGACAAGGAAATGACAAAAGTTGGTTTTAGATTTGAAAAGAGGATGCTGTCCCATGGTCAGATACTCAAACCCCATCATATGCATAGTATACTGCAAATGTTGGTAATGAAGAAAAGGCAGAAGATTCTGTTTCAGATTATCATAACACCACACCAGTTGTCCCTCATCCTTCCTCAGTTGAGCCACCGTGAGAGCTGCAGCAGCAAGATGCACTGATCAGAGACCAAGAGCCTTAGTTTGGGATTTCTTTATTTCAGACAGGGAGGATTTAAGAACAGCAGCTGCCAAATGAGTGAAAAAACTATATATATGTGTGGAAAGACAAATACACATTTGGGTGCAGGGGCACAAACTAGAGGTGTAAATATACATTTCTGAATACTCACTGCACATTCATATTTGGACCCCAGATACATGTTGAGTATTTCAATATTTGGGGAGGGGCTGACTCTCCTTCTTCACCCCATTCCACGACAAGTAGTCCCTAGCATCCAGTGGTATACCACCACATCCCCATGACAAGCAGAACCTAGAGTGCAGTGTGATTCCCTCCCTCACCCCATCCCAAGCCAAGCAGGCCCAGGTCTCCAGTGGCACCCACCCCTCACCCCATTCCTGTGATCAGCAGTTCCGTGCTCAGTAGCACTGCCTCTCTCCCAGTCCCATGCTAAACAGTCCCTGCATGAAAACACTGGACAACTTGTTTTTTATTTGAAACTTTCTATAAACTACACTTCCAGCTATAGAATAATTGTTTCATTGAGGCTCTTCCAGTTACAGTTAAACCACAGTAGTGTTTTCACAGAGATCCTGCAGTAAAGTGTGCAATCTGTCCAAAATTAACATTTTAAAGCATCTATTCTAAGTTTGCTAACTGACCTAGTTTATATATTTGTTTCTTTGAAACACTTTACCAGGAAAGAAACACTGAGCTGAATATAGCTCATTTTCAGATGTGTTCTAGGGAAGGGGAAACTGGGTAAGAACAGAATAGAACAATAGTTTATACATAAAATATCTACAGAGATATAAATTAAACAGCACACAACTAGGGTTCATCAGAAATGTGAGGTACTAGGCAAAAAGTAATGAATGTTATAAGGACAGGGAGGAAGGATGTCCCATAGGTTGCATCGGTGAATGCACTAGTGGATTAGGTGCAGTAGGAAGGAGCACAGATGAGGAGGAAGAGGGAAGCACAGAACAGGGGAGGGAGGAATAAGAGGGGAGAGGGCAGAGTGGGGAGTGGCAAGAAGCAGGAGAAATGGGAGGAGAATAAAATGAGGACCAGGGAAGGCGATGGCTTTAAGGGAATTCACAGGAGGGAACCGTGGACATGGAGCATAGAGGAGAGAAAGTGTTTGGAAGAGGTGGAGCAAATGGTTGGGGAGAGAATTCTAAAGTTTAGGAAAGCAGAAAAGAAGGCAACCTGATCAGCGAAGGATTTACGAGAGGGAAGAGTAAAGGAATGATAGCCTGAGTTACGGAGGGTGTATGAGGAGGGGCAAAGGGAGAGGAGAGTGCTAAGGTAAGGGGAGGAAGCCAGCTAGAATTTAAAAATAAAAGAGGCACAATGGGTTAGGTAATGATTTTCCAGGAGGGAGAGGGCAGAGTACAAGGAACACTGGTGAGTGCGGCGGGCAGTCCAAGGTGAAGCGGCAGAAGGTGTGAAACAGGAGGTCCAGTCTGGCTAGGGTGGACTTTGGGCAGTACTGTAGATAATGTCACCATAATCAATAATGGCAAAGATTATTTTAGTGTTATCTCAGGTAGTATGAAGCAGGAAGCAGCTTTTGTTCTATATAGAGCACTGAGCTTGGGGTGGAGTTTTATGTATGGCATCTATGTGTAACCCTAGGTGGCACTATCAGAAGGGCTACTACCTCTGCCTGCTTGGCTAGTTGCAGGTTAAGGGGCCTGGGTTCTGAAACAGGTGCCTCCACCGGAGGACAAGGTTGTTAGTAACAAGGCTAACCTGGGTACAGCCCTCCAGGACACTGTATCCCCCTCTTTCCCCCTCTAGTGGCCTAGACAATATGCAACAAACACTTTCACAGTAGCCCTATTCAGCATACAATTCCCACACTGTTTGCACTTACCACCAGGGCTGGTTCCACTAGTCCAACCCTGGAGACCCCTGTAAAACAAGGTTAGGCACAGCAAATAACAATAGTTCAGTGCTTTTGGTACAAACTGGAACCACAGTCAGATTAAATGCAAAAGAGTTAGATCTGATTTATTCAGGGGACTTGAACAAGGGGGGCATAATCAGGTTGATTGATTCGAAAACTGAGCTAGTCAGGCAATTATGCATGCACTTTTAGTCCCTACACAGTCACACGGTCTGGGTACCCAGTTGGAAGTAAGGTGGGCTAGCCTGGAACATTGTCGGGTAGGCCAGCATCGCAGCTGGTTGGGGCCCTGTGATGAAAAAGAAAAGACATGCACAACCACAGACAATTTGTTATCCAGAGCCTGAAGGCTCAGTTCATGAAAGGAAAACAACAATGCAATCAAATGACAGCACTTGAGATTTAGCTGCTGTTGCAGGAGCTACCCTGATTGTCACTCACGCTACCCAATGCAAGACACAGGAGGGACGAAATGGAGACTGCAGGTTGACAACTGGTATGCCAGGAGAAGTAGGGCCCACACAAATCACCGGGTGTCATTCCTGTCGAGATGTTGAGCAGTGGACTGATCCCGGGTGAGTCTCTCGTCGATGGTGTCTCTGCGTCTGAGTTCGGAAATCAGTCCGGGAAGGCTGGATGCAGCTTCCAGCAAGCGTGGCACACTAAACAGTGGGGAACCAAATCAACCCACTAACAGCACACAGTACATTTATAGTAAAGCAATCACCATACCACAAAGCAGATAGCAGTCTGGCAGCAATATCAGTGTCTGAGCAAAACCAGGAGTTCTATGGTGAATGGATGTCCTGACAGGCGGCGCATACAGCAAATACTGGATATTGCTTTCTCTCTGCAAACCACTGTACATGCCATGCTTAATTCAACTTTGAAATGTAATTTATGTATCAATTGCTTCCTTTGTATTGTTGTTCCTCTACATCCTTTGATGTGGAACCTTTGTAAATGAGCAGTCCCTGCTCAAAGGTACTTGTAATCCTAGAGTTTACTAAATAAAATAAAATAAATAAAATCTTCGGTCCTCTTCAGGTTTAAGCCTGGTCACACTTCAGTGGCTTTTCTCTCACTCAGTTGGATGCAGTCTGGATTATTAAGCCTTTCAAAGGATTCCCGCTCGAGGACTGCAGGTAGACAGGCCAGACTCAGCCTTTCCACCAATCTCCCGCGTGAACTACGCGAGGAGCTGCTGCTCAAGTCACTTGAGCTGTTTACTCTGCAAACTTTAACTCCAGACTGACTGACTGCAGCAGGCAGCTTGAGAATTTCCTTCGGTCCAAAAGGTTCTGGCTGGTTGATCCATCTGTCAAGGCAAGAGCTCCTCCTCCAGGTCTGTTTTGGCACCAAAATGTGAAAACTACAATTCCTACAGAAATTTACTCCCACAAGAGCCCTGGGGACAGGCTCCATTTTAGGTCCCCAAAGGTACTGATTGGTGCTGACTGGCAATCAAAAATCAAAATGGTGGTGCAATACAGAAAGTTAATGCTGCAAAGAAGGCAGGTTAGACAAACTACAATACTATTGCTATTCTAATAGATAATCAGGAAATAAGTACAGCTTCTAACAGAGCTCCTGCATGAAATAGCGATGGCAGAATGGAGCGATTATCTGGCAGCCGGGCAGGTCTTGAGCATAGAAACACTCAGCCTCCTCCCAGATTAAATAAGCACCACATTAGTGGCAGCTCTTGAAGAGAAAGAGCACAGAGGCATTAAGGAACTCTTCACACAAACACTTTTAAAGTGATAAGACACAGGATACCAGCCTGGCAGTGGGCATTGAGGCACACCCAAGAAAGCCTTCGGGAACCCCATTTGTGAGGGGTTACATATGTCTGTGAAAAGTCAAGGTGCTGGTCAAGCCAGACCCCAAGGTACTTAAATGAGGGCACATCATGAATTTTGACCCCATCTAGGGTGTGGAACAAGGGAGGATGGGAGCCTAGAAAGCCTCTGCCTTGTGCCAAAGGTCATGGGGACTGTTTTTTTGGCACTTAAGGATAGCAGATTTAACCTGAACAATGCAAGACAGCATCAAAATCATTTTGGAGCTTGGGTGTTAGCTCAGCAGGGAGGGACCAGAGGCAAACAGGACCATGTTGTCTGCATACATGTGGATGGACACAGAAGAGCAGGCAGAGGGAAGGTCATTTAGGAATATAAAGAAAAGTAGAAGATGAAAGATGGAGCCTTGGGGTCACTGGTGCAAATGGGGATGGGGGATAGAGACTCTCCTGTTCTAACTGATTGTAATATCCCACTAGGTAGGAGCAGAACCAGCTAGTTGCAGAGTCTGAGAGACCCATGACTTCAGCTTGTCAAAGAGGAGAGAGTGGAAACAATGTCAAAAGCTTTGGCTAAATTGTCATAGATGGTGGAGGTGAGGAGGCCCTGGCCCATGCCTTTGTGGATGGAATCAGTGAGCTGGAGGAGGAAGGGAGGCGGTGGGTGGTGTTGCAGAAGTCAGACTGGAATGGGGTGAAAAGGAGGAGGAATCAAAAAGAGTTGAGACAGCACTATGTGCTCTTGGAGTTTAGCTAAGGTTGGGAGAGAGAGATGGGTGGGTTTCGGAGTGTTTTGCCTGGAGTGAGGTGGAGTCATTATTGTAACTTAGCAGAGTTTTTGAGAGCGACTGTAGATTGCTGTGTTTTATTGGACAAAGTATCCCTTGGCTTATGTGGTGGGTAAGTCAACCCTGGGTTGGCTGGCCCACTGGTGCAGCGGTAGCGATAAGTTCATGGGCTGCTGGTAACCTGAGTTCAGGAACAGACCAGGATTGCTGGAGGGCTGGCCATGGGGGTGGTGGATTGAGTAGCCTTTGTATGCTGCACACCTCTGGGTGAAGGGGGGCAGTGTCTCAGTGCAGTGCTCCTGGGTGACTACAGGATGTCCTGCCACCAGAGACCCAGTAATAGTCAGGAGGTGTGCTGGACACATAGCATTCTCACAGTGCAGCATAACTGCATGCCAGGCTTCCACAGTCACAAAAAAAGTTGCCAGGCAGAGCTAGTTGCTGCCAGCCTCATGCCATTGCCATTGCCATCATTCACTTGACCTGTGGCTTCCTCTCTGAACAGTGAGTGTGGCATCTGTTGAGGTAAGAGAAAGGCTCTAGAGGCCCCTGCCCTGGGGTAAGTCAGGAGGAACACTGAGCGAGGTAAGTCCCAGAGTCAATGATGACATTGGTCAGGTCCAAGGTAGGGCTGATGGGTGCCATCATGCATGTGCCACAATAAGTTTTTGGCTTGAAGCCCAGGAAGAGCAGAAAGAAATGAAAGAAGAAAGGTAGCAGGCTGCCCTGCATAGTCTTCTCTGATTTCCAAGCTGAGACACGAGCTGCCACTAAAGATTTGAAGTCGCAGATATCCGAGTTTTCAACTTGGGTGAGCACATTGGAGATGATGCAGAAATCCACTGAGGAAAGGATATCAGATAGAGACTGCCACAATACTGCTCATAATCAGAGACTTGACCACTGACGCTACAAAAACAGCCATCTTACATGACCACATTGCTATCAATTGCAAAACTGAAAGACTGAAGAATGCTCTTCATTCAAAGAATTTACACAAAAGTTTTATCTCCTGACCAATATTCTGACTCTCCTACTTTAAACAATATGCTGTTGGGGTGTTAGTCTGTGTTCTTACTCATCGAGTCAAATGAATTGGAAGTTATCAAGTTAAAGCTAAGAGGAAGCAGAATATTGAAGGTCCCTTGGCACTGATGTCAGAAAATTTTAGTGCTTCAGTTCCAGTTATAATATTGGCATTTTGTCTATTGGCTGACAGAAACAGAATGCTGCAGATTGCCAGGGAAAAAAAACACAGATGTTCCATGACAAGAGGATACAGCTGAACCCCAATGTAATTCTTACCACTCCAGAGTGGAAAAAGACTTTTAGCCATGAAATCTGATTAAATAAGAGCGGGGTGACTGCCACAGTTTTTTCCCGGCAGCTTTAAAAGTAATGTGTAAAGTATACTTTACCAATTTGATGACCCTAATAAAGCTAAACTGTTTTTGACAAAATGTGTTTCTTCCATCACATACGAACATACAAAATTAATGACATCACAACTCAATTCTGAAGATGAGCAAGAAGCGGTGGACTTACTGTAATTAATCCTGTTGAAATTAACTTCGACCTCCTTGCCTGATTAAAATTTAACTTGCTAACGTGAATCGACATTACAGGACATTTCTTTGTTCGACATTGGATGTTTTTGATTTAATCTACTTTTTCTAGTTTTTTCTGAGTGCGTGGATCTCAGAAATGGACATAGGGAATGCTCTAAATATTGCTTTGTTTTTCTTTCCTTTATTCTTAAAAGATATGATCTTTGTGTAGGCTGTGCATGTATAAATAATTTTATTGTATCTACTAATGTAACTAGTTTGAGCTAAATACTAGATTTAGATTACTTTTTTTACTCTCAAAAATATGTACTTAAATAGCTTTTTTTTTTCTCATACAATGCAGTGTCTGGATTTAATAAAAATCAAGTATACAACTACTGTTTCATGCACTGTTAAAGGTATACAACAACAAAGTTGTGAAAAACCTAAGACATGCAGATACTGTCACCACACAGTAACATAAGATTTGTCATCAGAAAAGGACCTTGGCCCACCAGCCTGCCCAGATGTTCTCTGCCTAATCTGTCATGGCAAATCCTAACTGGTCTCTAGTAACCCTTCCTCCTCCCACTTATTTTGCACCCATGTTTATCCAATGCATGCTTGAAACCCCCGCTGTTTTGCCTCCACCACTTAGCTGACAATCTTCAGGCATCTACCACCCTTTCAGTGAAGTAATATTTCCTCAGTGAATTAACGTATTTAATATTTAAAAAGTATATGAGTAAAGTCTTGGAAGGACACCCACAAATTTAAAGATAAACAATCATAGCAAAAGTTTAAATAATGGTAACTTTCCAATTTTAGATAATTTTGTTCCAAAACACCAAAAATACAACCTCCATGTCACTGTCTAACAAATGTCAACATTTCAGAGTTGAGTTTTATTTTATTTTTTTTGCTCACGGCTTACATCCAGAGGGCACCAGCCCCAGCCCCGACATCCACCATCCAGTACTGACCCAGCCCCAGGGCTTGCCCCAGCGGGGCCGATGGGGATCCCCAACCCCACTGGAGACTGGATTCAAGAGATCAGTGCTGTGGCTGGCTGGGAGTGGAGCCTGTGGCGCCCTCCATCACACTGCTGCAGCGTGTATTTGTCTCTGTTCCTTTTCCTAGGGGTTGGGCGTGCAGGGCGCCTGCAGAGTGGATCGCACATCGTTCCACATGTGCTGCCCTACAAGTGTCTGCCCTGACTCCTCCCTGTCTGCAGCGTGGCAGTCATGTCCCCAGCCTCCGCTAGGGCAACCAGGTGTCAGCAACCGAAACTCCTCCCCAGAGAAGGAGAGCAGTCCATCAGATGTTCCATCCTTCCCTGCCTCTGCTGACTCCGGTGGTCCATGCTCATTCCTGAACACGGTTCGCTGGCGTTGCGAGGTAAGGTGACCAGCACCGCACCCTCAGTGCCACTGGGCTGGCAGAGTTGAGTTTTATTACTGTTTTTCCATGTTTTGTGAGCAAAAGAATGTCTTAAAATTGAGTAAGATGCTGTATATGTGAATACTGTTATATCACTTCAAATATGTACAATTACAGTTTTGGGTAGTCACCCACGAAATTAAAGATGTACGATCACAGCAACATTTTGAATAACCATAACTTTACAAATTTAAAGTATTTCATTCCAAAAATATCAAAAGCAACGCACCATCTGTGTGTCACTTTTCAAATCTTTACCATTTTTTCACCTTTAGGAACAAAAATGTCTTAACATCTGCTTAGATATGCAAACATACTGTAACCATACTTCAAATACTGTATAGACAGTTACAGGTTTGAAGGGTCACCAATAAAATTGAAGATATATTGTCACAGTAAAATTTTAAAATAATTATAACTGTCTTTTTATAATACAGTTTTTATTGATTTTATCATTATGACAAAGAACTGGACAAGGACAACAAAATCACCAGCATAACAGTATCATAATAGGTACACTAAGGGACACTGTCAACCCTTTCTGCATCATATTATTTCTAATTGAAAATACACATTTTTTGATTGCTTACCTTCTGTAAATTCACTGATGTTACTGGCTGTGTTATCTGCCTTCTTTCTTACTACAACTGGCGTACATGAAAATAGAATGTTTTATACCCAGCCTGGTTTTGTTTCAAATCCTTGCTCTACCTAACTATATCCCTCCTGAACATTAGAAACACCCCCAAACAGTGGAGCCACTCATGATGCAATAGTCTCTCTCCTCACTGCATCATGGGTGGCTAGACTGTTTTGAGTTTCCCAGTCCTGGAGGGATGCAGGAGTTGATCAGGAAGGTAAACAAACAGTTTTTGTGATAATATCAGTATGGTGGGCAGTCTGTTTTCACTTTTAAAAGAAAAAGAATAATAATCAAAGCACCAGCTACATCAGCATTCTCTACAGAATGTGGTCAATCATAATATGTGTTTTTAAATTAGTGACACTTTGAGGTTTAAGGGGCCTGACAGTGACCTTTAAAACCATTTAAAGCAGCCATGCATGTTAGCAATGAAAACATTGCCCTACACATTTTCATTCCGTTTTAGACTGTCTCATTCAGTCTCATAGGATGATCAGGTTCCCATTCTGTTTGCTTTAGCACTTCTTCCTACATTTGAATTGATAAAGGAACACTCCTTTTATATTGCTGGGTTCAGATTTTCATTAGTATTTATTTTAACAATCAGATTTACAACCTTTGAGCAAGAGGCTCGTTTATAAAGGTACCTCGTCACAGAGAGGACAACAATGACACAAGTTACAGAGTGCTGACATACAAAGTTACACAGATTTTGAAATAATTTGTATACAGACATAGTTACACATATTTTGTACAATTCATACATATAGAATAGTATATGGACAACCATACACAACAAGGCTATGTTTCCATCGAGGGCTTGAGATGACATCACAGGGACCTCGACAATGAAGCTGAGAGGTCCCGATGTCATCTCAAGCCCGATATAGAAAACACAGCCTTTGCTTGTGTATGGTTGCTCCTGCTACTATTTTATAATATAGGTTAAAAACTACTGGGACACAACGGGCTTCCAGCTTATCTTTCCCCACCAGCTTGATCACGTACCTGCCTGCTCGCTAGAAAAGCGGGCTGCCAGCTTCTCTCTCCCACCCGCTTGCTCATTTAACCACCTACAACGCTTGTTTCCCCAACCGCCTGCTCCCTCGTTCACCTCTCTTCGCTCTCATTTCCCTGAACTGCAATACGTGGAAAGATTTAAAAAAAAACAATATTTCTTACATTAAATGAAGTGTTTTTTTAGAGCGTATAGTAGTGTGACTTTTGTTATCAGCTCCGACTGTGACTAAAAACTGCTGCCAGCCCAAACCGTAGAAACAGGCTTGCGCTAATAAGAAAAGAAAAAATATTCCAAATCAGTGTTTTGCTACTGTTCTAGGGCTAAAGGGTAACAGCTGGTTGAGGGTGGTTGTATTAACCTTAAAGTGGCGCACCTTAGAAACCAACCCAAACGGTAACAATGAGCAGGCGGTTCAAATGTCAGAAAAAGTTGTTGTACTATCGATGTGATGTCAAACCAATAGTACAACAGCTTTTCTGACACTGAACTATCCTACAACAAGATTTTGAAAGCCACGGCTTTCTATTCATATCAAGCCCTAACCATACATTTTCTTGATCTGGAAGGACACTACTTCTTTATTCAGCTGTGAGCTGTGTGAGAAATTCTATATTGTACTTGATATCTGCAACAACGAGCACTTTTGCTTAATTCTGTGGGAGGTGAAACTAACTACCCTTAGTAATTGCTTTTTATTCACATATTTATTTAGTGTTTAACCAAGGAGGACTTGCAAACTCTGTTTATCTTGTGAGTAACTCCAGAAGGATTTAAATACTGCATTTGGGTAGATCCTTGAGGTAGCTAGATTGTCTACTAGGATTTTCTGACAGTTAAACTATTTTTAAATAACTTACAGGTGGCTGAGGAGTTGAAAAGGAGCTTGCAAACTCTACTTATCTTGGAAGTAACTTCACAAGTGTTGGAATACTGCATTTTGGTTGTCCCTTGGGGTAGCTGGATTGACTAATAGGATTTTGGGACAGAAACTATTTTTAAATAATTTACTGGTGCGTAGGAGTTTGTGATAGTTAAACTATTTTTAAATAAGTTACTGTGGTTAAGGAGTTGTCATAGCAAAACCTGCAGTGTGAATTAAAACACAGACAGCCTTAGGTGCAAGAAATTGTTTTCAGACCACAACGTGTTGTATTGGAACAGGAAAGGCTACATCATAACCATTGTCAACAGATTGCCCTGGGTGGAGACATCCAGACTAGAGCAGATTACTATAAATTACTGGAGGCTGCAATAGTTAGAGACACAAAAGCACATTTTCTTGACCTGGAAGGACACTACTTCTTTATTCAGCTGTGAGCTATGTGAGAAATTCTATATTGTACTTGATATCTGCAACAACGAGCACTTTTGCTTAATTCTGTGGGAGGTGAAACTAACTATCCTTAGTAATTGCTTTTATTCACATATTTATTTAGTGTTTAACCAAGAAGGGGCTTGCAAACTCTGTTTATCTTGTTAGTAACTTCGAAGGATTTAAATACTGCATTTGGGTAGATCCTTGAGGTAGCTAGATTGTCTACTAGGATTTTCTGACAGTTAAACTATTTTTAAATAACTTACAGGTGGCTGAGGAGTTGAAAAAGGAGCTTGCAAACTCTGCTTATCTTGGAAGTAACTTTACAAGTGTTGGAATACTGCATTTGGTTGTCCCTTGGGGTAGCTGGATTGACTACTAGGATTTTGGGACAGAAACTATTTTTAAATAATTTACTGGTGCGTAGGAGTTTGTGATAGTTAAAATATTTTTAAATAAGTTACTGTGGTTAAGGAGTTGTCATAGCAAAACCTGCAGTGTGAAACAGGAAAAGACAGTCTTTCAAGCAACAGAGGAGGTGGATCTAGGTTCGTTTGTTTCTTACAATTCTTAAGATTTTCAGTGCAGGAAGAGTTTAAAGCACACCTGACTTATTTTGGGGCTGACAGCTTTCAGAGCACAAACCACCAGGTCTGTTTTGGGGCTGGGAGGTTTACCTGTGTCTGACTTGGATGTGTGGATTTTTCTCTGTTTGATTAGCAGGGTATTTTCTATGTCAAATTGTTGGGTAGGGCATCTTGCTGACAGGAAGGCACTCATCGCAGCAGTGGGTCAGAGCTTTTAGCTGATTGTTTTGTGAGGGCACAGTTTAGGTCCAACCCTTCCCACCCCTCACCCCACCACCCCTGAAATAGTTCCTTTATACCTGGGGTTCTGACATCATTTCTCAAGAGTGTCAAGAGTGCAAGGTGCATATCACTGTCATATCCTCTCTAGCACACTGCACTGACAATATAAGCATACACATTGTATAATATATATATATTTCTATATAACAAACCAATCACACACACACACACACACACACACACACAAAAATGTGGGGAGTAGTGCAATGTAATGGCTGTGGGGCAGCAGTCTTCCAGGAGTCTTTCTGAGGCTGAGATGCTGCCTATTTGCAGACAACTCTCTGATCTGAGGAGGAAGTTGCCTGTCTTCAGGCCACTCTGGACAGTAGTAAGGAACCTTCTCCCAGGCCACAATGGACGGTAGGAAGGAACCTCCCCATCCAGGAAGCACCAGAGCCACCACCACTACCTCAGAGGTTGTGAAGAAAGCATAGCAGTTGGACCACAGTGGGCTCAGGGAGGGTGAGGATGGTGGAACAGAGGCACACACAGTCAGTTGTTCCACACCACAATCCATACACCATTCTGGGGAGCATAGCTCCCCTATGGATGCACCCACAGAGGAGACTAAGGAGGCTGAGGACAACTGTCACAAGGGAGGCCCACAGGAAGGAAGCAGAGGACACCACAAGAAAAGGAAGCAGCTCCTGGTGGGGACTCAATTATTGGGGATAGAACTGGGGGTGCAGGGAAAACTGAAGTAAGGTGCCTGCCTGGTGCCATGGCTTGAGAGACAGGAAGCGCATCCTCGGATCACAAGAACAGCTGCAGGAGTCTGAGGCTGGACGTCATTGTCCACCTAGGGACAAATGACTTGCTCATCATGAGATTAGAGCAGTGTAGAAGGACTTTGTGGAATTGGGGAGGGGCCTACGACAAGTAGCACACACAATATCTTCTCTGAGGTGCTGCCTGTCAATGGCATGAGTGAGGCGGTACTTTGCACCATGCAGTTTAATGAATGGTTGGAAAAATGGTGTGGAGCACAGGGTTTGGCTTCATTGGGGACTGGGGTTCCACCTGGAGGACACCAGCCTATACTGGCAGGATGGTCTGCATCTGTCCAGGAAGGAACAAGTCTTTTGAGCAATCGGTTTAAATGCTTTATTGGCAAGCTTTTAAACTAGTCAGAGGGAGGCACTGATAAGCAGCAGGAAAATCCCAGCCTCTCCTACAAAACAGGGTACTAAATGAGAAAAGACTGAGGTAGAAAGGTCAGTGGGGGATGCTGAAAAGAAGGTAAATCCATCAAAAATGGAGAGCAATAGTACCAATGCTCATAGTCTGAGTAACAAGCTTAGTGAATTAGTGGCCTTGATGGAGGAGGAACATCTGGATATCGTGGCAGTCACAGAAACATGGTACACACAAAACCATGACTGGGACATAAACATACCAGGATACACTATCTACAGGAGGGACAGGGAGGGTAAGAGGAGGAGGAGTATCCCTTTACATAAGGAAGGAATCAAAGCAACAGAACAAAGAAAACAGGGAGGAGAAGAAGCTCTGTGGGTAAATTTGGAGACCGGCAATGGCACGACAATCCGCACAGGGGTTGTATACGAACCCCCTTCTCAGGGAGGAAATGGACAAGGAAATGATAGAAAGAATACTTAGAATGGCACAAAAGGGAGATATTGCTGATGGGTGATCTGAATATGCCAGATGTTAACTGGAGTGCAGTTGCAGCAGCCACTTGAAGATGGGGTTATTCTAGATGCCCTGCAGAGGGCATGCCTTAGACAACTAGTATTGGAGCCCACTCGGGAGGGAGCAATCTTAGACCTGGTTCTCTCAAATGGAGATGAAGAGGATCACAGTTGTAGAAGTGGGTAGCCATCTGGGAACTAGTGACCATCGAACAGTATGGTTCACAATAAACACAACAATAGAGGTCAAGCCATACAAAGGAAAAAGTACTGGTCTTTAGGAGGGCTGACTTTGCCAAAATGGGTGAGTGTCTAAGGAATGCGCTAGCAAATGGGCAGGAAGGAGGGTGGAAGAACAATGAGAATAATAAAAACTGCCATCACAGAGGTAACGAGCCTTGTGTGAAACAAATAAACAAAACAAAGCGATGCAAGAAACCATTGTGGTTCTCAAAGGAAGGCAGTGAAGGTTCAAGAAAAAGAAAGCATTCAGGAAGTACAAGGAATCACAGAAGGAGCAGGACAGAGAACTGTATCAGTTAAAGCAAAAGGATGCTGGAAGGCAGTCAGAACAGCAAAGGCCCAAACCGAGAAAAGATAGCCAACTCAGTTAAGAAGGGGATAAAACCTTTTATATGTACATCAGAGAGCAAAGGGAGACCAAGGGAGGGTTAGTGAGGCTTAATAAAGGGGAGGAGGGTGGGCAGAGGGTGACTGTGAAAAGCAGAGATACTAAACAAATATTTTTGCTCAGTATTTACAAAGGAAGGGGAGGTACCTAAAACAAACAGCAGAAACACTCTGGATACAGAAGTTGATACCAGCCCATTTACAGAAGAAAGGGTTCTGAAAGAACTCTTAAAACTGAAGGTGGACAAAGCAATGGGGGCCTGATGGGATTCATCCCAGAATTCTAAAAGAACTAAGGGTAGAACTAGCGACACCACTAACTACCCTCTTTAACAAATCATGGGAGGATGGGGTGGTACCGAGAACTGGAGGAGGGCAGATGTGATTCCCTTCACAAACGTGGGAGCAAGGCAGAAGCAGGAAACTACAGACCTGTTAGTTTAACCTCAGTGGTAGGGAAAATGATGGAATCACTTCTGAAGGAAAGAATTGTTGAGTATCTAGAGGCCAGAGGGGCACAGGACCCAAGGCAGCATGGATTCACAGCGGAAGGTCATGCCAGACAAATCTGATAGATTTATTTGACTGGGTGACCAAGTAGTAGATCAGGGAGGGGCTGCGGACATGGCCTACCTAGACTTTAGCAAGGCATTTGACACAGTCCACACAAAGATTAATATACAAGTTAGCCAGCCTGGGAGTGGGTCCCAAGATGACAGCCTGGGTAAAAATTGGCTGGAGAATAGGACACAGAGGTAATAGTAAATGGAGTCCACTCTGAAGAAATGGGGTTACTAGTTGGGTACATGAGGTTCAGTGATAGGACCGGTCCTCTTCAATGTCTTCATAGCGACATTGCAGAGGACTGGAAGGAAAAAGTATGTCTCTTTGCAGATGACACAAAGATCTGCAACAGAGTTGATGCACAAGGTGGGGTGGAAAGGATGAGAAGGACTTGGCAGAGTTAGAGGAATGGTCAAATGTATGGCAGCTTAGATTCAATGCTAAGAAGTGCAAGGTAATGCACCTGGAAACAAAACCAGGGAAGAGTACACAATGGGGGTGAGATACTAACAACAACAAAAATGGAAAGGGACCTGGGGGTAGTCATATCAGATGACCTAAGGTGGGCAAGCAATGTGAGAGGGCAGCAAGGAGGGCTGGGGGATACTGGGATGCATAGGAAAGGCATCACCAGTAGAAAACAGGAAGTTATTATCCCTCTGTACAGACAGTTGGTGAGACCCGTCTGGAGTACTCGTGCAGTTCTGGAGACCAATCTCCGCAAAGACATAGACAGGATGGAAGCTGTCAGAGGAGGGCAACTAAAATGGTGCAGGGTCTGCACTGGAAGACATATGAAGAGAGAATTAAGGAGCTAAATATGTATAGCCTTGAGGGAAGGAGGGAGAGGGGACATGATAGAAACTTTCAAGTACCTCAAGGGAATCAACAAAGTCAAGAGGTAGCATCTTTCAAAAAAGAGGTGTGCAAGAACAAGGGCACAATTTGAAGATAGAAGGGGCGGCTCAGAGGTAACTTAAGGAAGTATTTTTTCACAGAGAGGGTTGTGGATGCATGGAACGGCCTTCCGGAGGAAGGTTGTGGAGTCAAAACAGTGGTGGAATTCAAGCATGCATGGGACAGTCATAAGGCAATTCTAGGGGGTGGGGTAGGAAGAAGTAGGCTGCTGGTTAACTAGGATCTGCAGCTTATCCATTAGGTAGGGAAATGGGCAGACTGGGTGGGCCAGCGGTCCTTATCTGCCGTCAAAATCTATGTTTCTATGTTTCTATATAATAGTTACATATGTTCAGTTTAGGAGCCCCCTGAATACAGATATCTGGCAGGGAGGGATTAGAGGAACCAGATGGGAGGATGGGGAGGCGTTTGGAGGAAGTCCAGAGGACTTTGCTGATAAAGGTGCACTTGGTAGCATGAAAGCAACCTGTTAGTGACAATTACAGTAGCGGGTGCTGAAGAGGTGGTTCCTAAAGCAGTTTTGAAAGGGGTGATTTTGGAAGTGTTAGTGACGGTTATCTGAAAAGAGTTAAACCAGGAGGGGCCCTGTGGCAAAAGGATCTCTCAGCTAGGGAGGTCCTGGATCTGAGTGCTAATAGTGTGGCCTTGTCCGAGCTGTGAGTGGAGACAGTGGCGAAGGTATATTGAAGGAGGCAGATACCCGGGGAGGCCCAAGCAGAATTTTCTTGGCTAGTAGGCAGGTTTGGTAGTGGAGTCTTTCTGCGAGGTTTAAGGAGTTGGCAGTGGAGTAGAGAGACAGGTGTGGGTGAGCCTGGGGGCACTGGTCAGGAGTCTACAGGCCTTGTTCAGAGTCAGTCAAATGTTATTGAGTGCAGTATTATCAGCGGCTCCATATATAGGTAGGCCATAGTCCACTAGGGACAGAACTTAGAAGGTGATGGCCAGCCGAGAGCATCGGGTGGAAGACAGTCCTTATGGCGGTAAAGGAGGCCAATCCAGGTGTTGGTGGCCAACACGAGGCATTAATGTGGGTGTGAAAAGTGAGGGTAGTGTCAAGGTAACCCCTAGATATTTGTGAGGTGTATACTCGCTCGAGTGGGTGTTGAGTACTGGGAGGATAAGGAGGGTCATTTCTTGCTTTATTTTGATGATGGGAGAAGAGCATCGATGTGGTCTTTTTGAAATTAATGACGACTCTATGCTCCTTGAACCAGCTTTCTGCTGGTTGAAAGTGTGTTGGAGAGAGTCCTGGAGGAGGCAGATTTACGGTGAGAGGCATAAAGAACGCATCATCTGCGTAGAAGAATTTTGCGGAGCAGGCACTGGGCAGGGGTTTAGGTAGAGACCGAAAAGTAGGGGACCCAGGATGGAGCCCTTGGTTCAGGGCAGGTCTCTGTGAGTGTCCTGTTGATTTTAATGCACTGGGTTTGAGCTGATAGGTTGCTACAGCACCAGACAAGGGGACCAGTGGAGAAACCGATTTGGTAGAGGAGTCAAGTAACAGGGGTGGCAGACAGTGTCAAAGGTCTTGGAGATGTCAATGAACACAGCTCCAGCAAGGTTGCCAGAGTCAAGGAGGAGTGCAGAAAGTTGGAGAATTCCAGTAAGGCTGTGCGGTGCTATGCCTGCTCAAGAAACCATGCTGCTCTGGGCATAGAATGGCATATTTAGTCAGATATTCAGTGAGCTGTGTGGCCACCACTTTTCTATAGCTTTGGAAAGTGGGGAAGAATGAAAGTGGCCGATAGTTGATGGGGAGGACCTGTCCCCACCTTTATGAATAGGTGTGATGACAGCCATCTTCCAAACACTGGGAAATTAGCCCAGGCAGCGGGACCAGTTAAGTAAGTTCGTGAGTGGGACTAGGATGTCATCAAGAACCAGCAGTAGAATTTTGGGGTCAGGAGTCATTGCTTGGGCTATTGCTGCATAATGCTTTTAGTAGGAATGGTCTGGCTTCTAGGGGAGATATTTTCGTAAGTGGAACTGAGGATGTTGAAGGACAGGGGATGGGAATCGGGAACTGGGTCAAAGGCTGCTGGGAAGTACAGAGCTAAGATCCATGAAGGAGGTGTTAAGGCAGTTTGCTATGTTAAGAGGGTCCGTGGCAATGGAGCTGTCAATGAAGAGCTGGGACGGGGAGGGGTGTGATTTCCTGTTGAGTTCTTTAATATAGTCCCAAAGTTCGGGCTGACCCCCATGAGGAGGTGAGGGTGGCCTGGTAGTGGTCAGCCCTTAGCTTTATGGCTGGCACGTGCACTTATTAGTGCAGCATTGTAAGCTTGTATGTCTGCCATCCTGCCAGTCTCAATGGCTAGGTGCCAGGAGGTTATCCCTCTCCTGAGTTTCTGGAGCAGGGTGGGGGTGACCCATGGTGCATTTGCTTTCTGGTGCAGAATCTGTTAAGCGGTGCGTGAGATCACAGGCCTTGTTAAAGGCCTGTGTGAAAAGGTGAGTGTAGAGTCAATGCTGGAGGCCTGGTTGATGGGGACCAGTCAATCTGGGCATGAAATTGTTTGACTTTATTCAAGCCACCAGGGCGGAGGTGCCTGCGGAGGTGGTTTGGGTCACTGGTTTGGGGGTAGCGGTGGACCAGAGGAATAGGATAGGGAGTGGTTACTTAAGGAATCGCTGAGAATTTTTATGTCCTGGATTTTGTGGGGCAGTTGGTGACTATAACATCCAGGAGGGTGCTAGATCACTAGAGGGTTGAGTCTAGTGGGCTGGGAGACTAGTTGGGACAAATCAAGGGCAGCGAAGGAGTCCCTTGCATGGAGATGGAGGGACTGAGCCAATTAGCGTTGAGGTCCCCTACAAGGACCTGTTCTGCTTTGTGTGGGAGGGTGGCGAGAGAATCTGTAAGTGATGAGATTGCCAGGTTTTGGTTCCTTGGGGAACATAGGAGACCGTGATGTAGAGCAGTCCCTAGAGGGATCAGGGATGACTTTGAGGGTGAGGGCCTGTGCTCCTTTATCAAGCTTGGGGCAAGGGGCGCATGACCAACAATAGTGTCACATATAAAAATCGCACAGCCACCACCCGTTTTCCTACTCGATCCTCCCGTATAGGGTGTGCCAGGGAGAGAGACAAAGGATCACGGTGGATTTGGAAAGCCAGGTTTCCACTAGGGCAATGATGTCGGGCTGGTGAAGAATGACCCACCATTGGAGAGCAGCAGATTTTTCAGCAAGCTGCAGATGTTCAAGGAAGCAATGTGGAGTCCTGAAGGCAGGGTCTGGAGAGGTAGGGCCCGGGTTAGGGTGGACATTACCAGAGAGGAGCAGTAGCAAAGTAATAATTCTGACCAGGGCAGTAGCCGTTGAACTCCTTGGCTCAACATCGAGATGTGAGTGAGGCCACAGGGGAACAGGGAATGGGTAAAGAGCTGCGAATGGTTGGGATGGCGTAGAGGAGGTGGGTCAGGGGGCCGAGTAGGCAGAGGCATTGGGAGGGTGGCCAGGAGGTGGGTACTGGGGCCCTGGATGTGAGGCCAGAGTTGGGGAGGCCGAGATAATCCAGGGAGGTATGGGGTGCAGTCATCTGAGGGATGGGAGTGTGATCCGGCTGGTGAGGGCGAGCACCAGGATGGCTAAGATAATGAGGCACATTAGTAAGGAGTTTGCATTCATGAGGGCCTAAGGTTGCCGTACTGGTGGATGGTATGAGAGTCTAGTCTGAGTTTTGAAGAGGCGGATGCCACTTTGGAGTAGTGGTAGGGCTGCAGACTTTGGTGCACAGGTACCAGGTTCAAGACTTCCAGGGCGAGTGTCCTAGGACAGGAAATGATGGGATTCAGGTGTTTGGGGTTTGGCATAGACTGGGTTTGAAGCGGATGGGTGGGTGAAATAGCAGCTCTAGTGGTCACAGGGGATATGGGAAAGGTGGGCTGGGGGTGGTCAGCAGGGCACAAGAGTATAGGAGGGTTGCAGAGCAGTGGACTGGGCTAAGGAATAGGGGGTATGGGCTGGGAGAAAGGGGCTAAGCAGGGACAAGAGTGAGGGAGAGGAGTAGCAGGAGTGGATAGAAGGGCTCTAGGTTTGTAGGAGGAGTGGGATTCAGGTGGAGTAGGGAGGCAGGCAGGAGATCCCTCTGGTGGCTGATGGGTATAACCTGCAAATGGAGAAATGGTGACAGGAAGTGATGTCATAGGGTAGGGCAATAAATTGAGGGTCAGGCTTGTGTTGGGCTAACACCCTGACAAACAAGCTTGTTGAGGGAGGCTGTGTCGGTTACCTCTTGTGACCTGCTGGATCCCGTGGTGAGCACTCGGTGCTCCGACACTACATGTGTGGAAAGAAATGCCACAGAATAAACCTGCTATTTAACCACTTTGCAACGTATCATGATATCTTGCCTTTTGGGGTATGTCACAACTGTTATAGCTAGCAAAGTTGGTTCCATCACAGTGGAATACTGAATCATTCAGACAGCAGTTTGCACAGTGCTGACATCACAATACTCATCTGCAGTACTGAAGCAGTAGTGGAAATCAAACAGAAAGTTACATCTTCACACACCAGATGATTTAAAAGTTATACTATGTAAGTAAGTAAAGATTTATGTATATAGCCCAATCCAGGGGCTCTGGGCACCATAAAGGTCAAACAAGCAGAGTTAAACAAACAATAACAAACAGAGTCTATAATTTATACAATAAGTCAAATCCTAAATAAATAATAATAATGAATAGTACATATACGACATTAAAACCAGCTGCAGTTATCAGGATATGCTTGTTTAAAGAGATAGTTTTCAGACCCTCTTAAATGCCTCCACCAGTGACGTCTCCCTCAGAGATCTGGGTAGCGAGTTCCAGAGGATTGGAATGGCCACCTCAAATGCACGGTCACCTGAGGTTTTCAGCCTGGCCCTCTGAACTGCTAGGAGGCCCTCGGTGGTGGAAGGGAGGGGCGCACTGGGATGGCAGGTGTGAGGAGGTCAGACAGGTAGCGAGAACAGAAGCCACACAGGGTCTTATAGGTGAGCAAGCCCAACTTGAGGATGATCCTCCACCTGACAGGTAGCCAATGCAGATCCTGCGACTGAGGTCACATGACAAGACCTGGACAGGCCCATCAGCAACCTGGCCACCATGTTCGGCACCAGCTGCAATCAGCAGAGGTTCCTTCCACTGACCCCAAGAGCGTACAGTAGTCCAGCCTAGATGTAACAAAGGACAGTTAGGGCAGGTCCTTGGGCAGAATTAGGGTTTAAACTGGGCAATGTTCCTTAAGTGGTAAAAACGCTTTTACAACAGGTGACACCTAAGCATCTAGCATCAGCCTGTCATCAAGAGATGAAGCCAGATTTCTCACCCTAGTGGCTTCCATCAACGGGTAGATCCCAGGACCAGCCCTGTTACCACTTGAGCTACCCATCATGCCTGCGGCCGCTGGCAGGAATTTGTCTGACACTCTGTCAAAAAGTAAGAAAACTATATTTTTTATCTTAAGTTTACTTTGCCTTGTGTAACACAAGCTGCTGACTGTAGAAAGATGAGTGAACGAGTTGTCAGTTTCAGAAAAAGTAGATAAGCCAGTGACCATTACTATAGCAACACCTGCTCACCCTTGTATCTACTTTTCTGAAGCCATGACTCACTTGCTCTGCACTTGCTTTCCTCTTGCTACAGTCAGCAGCATCTTTTACACAAACCTAAGTAAACACAACATAAAAACAGTTTTCTTACTTTTGAACAGAGGTGCCTTATTTTAAATTTCTGCCAGTACCGTCATTTACCGCCATTGACAGCACTCGGTCATGCTACATTGCAGTAATAAAAGTGAAAGTGCTTTGTTCTATACGACAGTCTGAAAGTGTCAGGATCAACCAGATAAGTTTTTAAATAGCATATGTTACATAAACAGAACATGACATGGCCTGACTGAAGATATCATATTTCTCATCACTCGAGGCCATTGACATCAAGATATCTTACTCATGGCTTTCCACTCATAACACATCATGATGTCATTGGCCTCTTGTGAAGTTAAATATCATGGGCCTGATTCTAGAAGGATGGCAAAAGTCACTGCCAAAAGTGAGTTGCCCGAACCTCATACGCCAAGGATCCTGTGCCTGATTCTGTAAGGCAGGGTTCCTGCAGCTAAGTTCTGCGACCTTGACAAACCCACAGAGTCACACGCCAAACAAAGGGCATACCTGGAGTGTTTGCCGCAGACACAACCCTAGTTGTGAGGGGCACAATTACCTCCATGCCCCAATCCCAGTCCATCCAGCCCCACAGGGCTTCCCATGCCCCCACCCCCATGTTGCTAAAGCCTGCAGGGCTTGTTCATCCCTGACCCCGATATATTCCCACAGCCCTCTGGGCTTTGTCATGACCCCATATTTTAATACAGCCCCTCTGGGCTTTATGTCCCCCACACTCCCCGATATAGTTACACCGCCAGATCCTGCAATGTGCAAGCAACACCCACCCTCCAATCCTGACCCGATATGCAGGCATATAAAGCAAATATTCCACATTACCCTGGTGGTCTAGAGGCCCCCACCTGGCGGTGCCCAACCTCCCTGCTCCACCCCCAGGCCCCTTACAGTCCAGCAACTGGCACAGCCTACCTCTCACCACGCATGGCCAGCTGCCGAATGAACATGAATGAACACGATTGCGCATGTGCAGGACGGCAGCATGCACTAATTCATGCTCAGTCGGTGGCTGACTTCCGCAGTGTTGAGAGGTGGGCTGGGCTCGGTGCCAGCCTGGGGTCCAGTGGAGATGGGGAGGCAGGCACTGCTATGGGGCAGCCTAGACCACAGGGTGTGAGGAATGTTGCTATACTCTGCTACATATGGGGATGGGTTCACAGGGTGCTATTTCCTGAGAGACCGAACTTACTATCGATCTCTTTAAAGCCCAGAGGACTTTGTTAATATATCGGGGATGCTTGGGGAATGACAAAGCCGGAGGGGCATTAACCAGAGATTGGGTGTGGGGCATGGCTAAACTCTCTTGGGGCTTTACCAAACTGAGTTGGGGGCTATATGCTGCAGGATGGGTAAAGGGCACATTTTGCAACCCCGGCAGTAAGAATCACTTACACCAGCTAAAAGCTGGAGTAACTGTGCTAGTGGATGTCCTCTGAGGGGTTGTTTGAGAATACAAACTAGGAGACTTGGTTGCTGCCTTCCATAATAGACGCAACTGCTGCAGTAAACCCCTAGTGCCATGTGCAAGGATTTAGGGCATAACTACGGTGGCATAAGTCCACTTTGGCACAAGCAGCCTGACATGTTGCAGGCTGCTTTGCAGAATACCAAATGTCATAACTGCTGGTGTAAATTGCTACTTACGCCATTTTTTGGCGTAGGTCACTTTATACCGAGCCGTAACATTTTTGAGAATCGAGGCCCAATATGTTCATTCAGGCGTGTCATATCCCCATTTCTCTGTTGTTTTGAACACCCACTTTTTAACATCACTCTTCTTGCCTGACAAAAACTAGCATGTAAGAGATCCTGCTTCCTGACATTATGGGACAATAGAGATACAAAAATTAGAATACTGATGAAAATCTTGTAATTTCAGTGGTAAATAAATAAAACATACTAAAAGCAGACTCAAAATGGGGAAAGAAGGTTACCATACAAGACAGAAAGCAGGGGTGATCTCAAATAGAAAGAAATATGTAAGTCACAATTTTCACCATAACGCACTCTTACTTTAAGTTTAGTTCATACTTAAAGCTCATCCACATATTCACCAAAAGGGCCCAGAATATCTCTTGTGTAATACCATCTTGTTAGGATAGTCTTTAGTAGGTGTTGATACCACTGGAGTTCTATGCCGTTCCAATATTGGTCCTCTCCAGCCGCAAACAGCAAACATTTATAGTGTGAACTTCTCCTACTGGGGCCTCAAGGGCAGTAAAAGTTTCCATTTCATTAATTGCTTTAAGGAAGGCTGTCTCCTAAACTGTGGAGGCAATCACCAGGGCTGCAAAAACACTTGATTAAAACAACCAATATAGTTTAAAATGAATAAGCGCTAACCTTTTATTAAATTATTTATTGTTGTACAGATTGCTCCTGGATACCATTTTGGAAACACGCCCTTTTGAAGAAACGAACTGTGACCCAGACATCCGGTCCTGTGCGGAATGCTGTCAAAATAGCGGCGAGCATTTACAGTGGATAAAAGAAACACTGTGCCATGTGAGGATCTAATAACTGAACCTCTAAAGTAATTCCCAGTTGAAGCAGACGGTATAAAGGTATTTAAATTGTTCTTAAAGTTGGGCTCAAGCTCAGTCATCGCTGTAGCGCCTAGTGCTCAAGTTCGGGCATGCGCATTGGCGTTAGGTTCTACCATGCATGACTGAGCTTGAGCTCCAACTTTAAGAACAATTTTAAATACCTTACACTGCTCCGCTTAACTGGGAATTACTTAGAGGTTCAGTTAATAGACCTCTACATGGCACAGTGTTTCTTTTATCCACTGTAAATGTGCTCTCTTCGCTTATTTTACTAGCATTCCGGCACAGGACCGGATGTCTGGCTCACACTTGTTTTCCCGTGCGGTGGCAGTTTCAAAATGGTGCATCCAGGAGCAACTGTACAACAATAAATAACTAATAAAAGGTTAGCTTATTCATTTTAAACTATATTGGTTGTTTTAATCGTGCTTTTGCAGCCCTGGTGATTGTCCCCACAGTTTAGACAGCCTTCCTTAAAATGTAAGTGAAAGTGCTCTACTGAAAAGTTCAAGTTCAAGTTTATTGCAGGAAAACTCCATTGAGCAAGCTCATTCACAAGGAGGTCCTGTGACATAAACACTTAAAGTACAAACATAGATAGGTAATAACAGTATATACATGAAATGACGTTATATGATATAGGCTGGACATACATACAAGGGTACCATAGGTGACCGAGGTGGTAAACATTAATATGAGACAGGGAAGCGACTTACAGGTTGCATACTGATAAATGAAACATGATGACTGGTGTGCAATACATATATTTGGCAGCTAGAACAAACAACAGACTACAACTGATATGGGGAGGAGTGATTTGATAGAGTAGCAGTGGAGCGTAAGCATAGATAAAGCCAGGAGTAGAAGGGAAGGGAAAGCAGTTAATATGACAAAGCAATTATACCTTACCAGTGGATAAATATGGCACACATGGGAAGGAAGAGACTTAATGACAGTTACAGGTGTCTTTTATTTTGGCTGAACTTAGCGATTTGTAGAAGTTTATTGAAACTGTGCTAATTAGTTTCAATACGATTTATAATGGTTCCAAATGGAGGGAAGGGCATATGCAATTACGTTTACAAAGGAGAGTCCGTGTCCTTGGTATGTCAAGCATCATAAAGTCAGATTTTCTTAACAGTATGCACTATGTGAGATACTAATAAGGGAAGAGATAACTTGGCAATTTCTGCAGGAGCAGTTTAAGAGTCCATAGCCCAGCATGGAGCAGGCGTCTAGTAGTAAGGATGTCCAACCAACAGCTGCATATAAGTCACAGTGGTGTGAGCAGTGAGGGAGTTGGTAATGAACCGTAAGCATGGTGATAAAGGATGCCCAGTTTACTTAGATTTGCAAGAGTGGTGGAGGAATAAATTACATCGCCATAGTCGAGTAGGGGGAGAAAAGGGCCTGTACAAGCTTGTTTCGAGTTTCAAGGTGAAAAGGGCCTATTTCTGTAGAAGAAACCTAACCTTGCTTTTAACCTTCTAGAGACATCTTCGACGTGGTCATTGAAAGATAATTTATTGTCGATCCAGATACCCAGATATTTAAATTTGGTTACAACTTCCAGAGGCTTGTTTAGCGTGGTGACAATGAAGTCTTGGGCAAAGGTATTGGGGGCCTGTGACAGCACTGCGGGAGAATATCATCACTTTAGTCTTCTTAGCATTGAGCAGAAGCTTTGCCTTTATTAGATTATGCTCAAGTTGTGTGAAGTCCGCTGAAGCACTCCCTTGACTTCAGATAGCGATGAGCCAGAAGTATACAACACAGTATCATCTGCAAAAAGTGCAGATTGGACGTAGATATGTTAGCATCTAAGTCATTAATGTACAAAGAAAACAAGATAGGGCCTAAGATGGATCCTTGGGGACTCCTCTTGCAACTGGCAAGGCAGCAGAAAAAAGCCTTCCGCCTTTACTTTTGGAATCTTCCAGTTAGGTAGCTAGAGAACCACTGGGTGGTATGGTATGTGGCACCCAACTTTGCAAGGCAATTGACTAATAGTTTGTGATCAACAGTATCAAAAGCTTTGCTGAGGTCCAGAAAGACTGCACCAGTTACCTTCTTAGCATCTATAGCAGAGATCAATCATTGGTTACTTTTTGCTAGTGCAGTGATTGTGTCTATGATTAGCCCGGAAGCTTGGATTGAGCTGGGTTAATGAGAGAAGGGTTCAAGTGAGATTTTAACTGAATATGGATCAGTTTTTGAGAACTTTAGAAAGGATAGGCAATATGGAATAGGCCTATAGTTGTTTACATCGCATGGGTCACCAGATTTAAATAGAGGAGGATATGTCTGATTTCCAGCAGGACGGCACAGTAGCAGATGTAATGGAAAGATTGAAGATGTGGAGAATTGGGTCAGTGAGATGGGCGTAGCCTGACCTTAGGAAAAGGGTTCCAAGCCATCGTCCCTGCGCTTTTTGGTGTCTAAGTTAAGAAGAGAATCTTCTACTTCTTTATAAGTTATCTCGTGCAGTTGGAAGGGGCTGGGTGCAGGACTAGATGTAGGGGAGGGTATGCTGGCTCACCGCAGCACCAGCATAAGGTGACGAGTCAAAGCTAATCCAGCTGTGGCAAAGTGGGAGTTAAGTTCCTCCAGGATTAGGGACTTGTTTTCCACAATCTTGCCACTTGCAACTATCTTTGTTGGGACAGAGGGGCCATTGGCCGTCCTTCTATAGCTTTGATAGTCTTCCATATTTTATGAGGGTTACCTTTAGCTTGTTGGAGAGTAGAAATATAATAGTTAGCTTTAGAAGAGCGAAGTTTTTTCACACAGTTATTCCTGGCTGTTCTAAAGGTCTGCCAATCCGAAGATTCTTTGGAATGTCTAGCTTTAGCCCAGAGCTTATCTCGAGCTATAAGGGCTGCCTTGAGATCCGAGGTGAACCAGGGGTTGGAATTGTTCCGACTCCTTACTTTGATGAAAGGGGCATGCTTATTTATTATTGTAGTGAGTTTGTCATTAAGGATGTAAGCTGCCTTGTTGTTGGAAAAGGCTCTTTAAACAACCACATCTATCCAATGATTTTGGTTGCAAAGCAAGGCAATTTATTTATATTGTGCCCATTCCCAGAGGCTCTGTGCACCAACAAAAAATAAGACAAATAAATTAGAACATTGAATAACAAAGCTATAAGTTGTAGCTGTAATGAGTATTTTAAAGAGACACCTACTACTGTTATCCCCTCACCTGCCCTGGGAGCTGACCTAGAATTTATTGATTTGTTTAGATTTTCAGGACTGGGAATGGAGGGCTAATTCTTCTATTTGGGGCCTGAGCTCCTGTAGCCCTTTCACTCTCTTCACCACTGTATTTACACCTTTATGTCTGGTACTTAAATATGCATACCTGCAATTTAATTTGCTGAATCTGTGCCCCACAAGCTGGGGAAAGGATGTTACACATTCTTTCTGATGTGGCAGTGGTCCACTTAATAGCTTCAAAACATCCATTACGTACTGGTTCTGATCTACTCTCAGCTGCACAAGACACACATTATGTTGTAAACTGTTAAAGGAGTTTTGCTCTTGGCCCAAAGCCATTTGAAATGATTCTGTTTTGCAGGTTGGAAGATGGACACCTGTTAGATTACTTGGTGAGGCATGATGAGCTGATGGAGGAGAGGTAGCTTTCTACATCAGAGACACACTGGAAGCGTTACAATATCTCCACAACTGTAGTGTGGCTCACTTGGACATAAAGGTACGGCAAGCTAAATACAAGCTAGTGTTCATTTTATTGACCATACCTCTCAAGTGTCCTCATTATGAGGGACATCCTCATTGCCCCATAAAATTGCTTTGTCCTCATCCGTCCCTCACGGAAAAGGTTCTGCCCACACAGAGAATGTGCTGTAAATTCAAATTTTAAAGCAGAAACCCTTAATATTCTAAAATACTAAATCCAAAATAAACTTTGCACAAGTAAACACTATGGTTTTCACAGTGTTCTGAGGGCGTGTCTCCATGTTTGAGGATGTGTCCCACATTCTGAGGGTCTGTGTCCCTCATTTTGAATGTACAAAAATCCCATGTCCCTCATTTCAGTGACAAAGGTTGAGAGGTATGTTAGTGACATGAATTAAAAATGTACAATGCGTGATTTCCAAATGTTCTTTATGAAAAGTCTCAAATATATTATAATTCAGATATACATATCTGTATTAACTTCATAGCTGTAAAATCTGTCTCCCCAGACTTTACTGAAGAACAAACTGCATAAATACCAGTGCATACTTTCAATAACTCGAAACTACACAAGTAAAACCTGGCTGACTTGCAGTGCTGATAGTGGTGCATGGCACTACCATGAGGGAGGTGCTGGATTCTGTTGTGGGCGTGGGACTTCTGCAGCTGGTCAACATGGAAGATAGTGGCAGCAGTGGACATGCTGTCTTTTTCAGGATGATCAGTTTCCGGCAGTGCTCTACTGACTCCCTAGTGGCCCAGGGAATACAGCAGCAGCACCGCCAGGGGATGGGGTGGGCAAGACCTTGTCTGGAGGTTCACACTGACATCCTAGGGAAGACATGGCCATATTAGAAGGCCTCGGTCCGTCCATGACCACCATACCCTGGCTCTGGTGCATATATTCACCTATTAGCCATGGCAGCTCACTGGGGACCTGCAACAAAAGGCATGTTCTTGTCAACTACCAGATACAGAAGCCAGGAGGTGGTTGGTCTAGACTTCAGCTGTATAGTACGGGATGTAAAAATTATTGAGTAATGCATTATCTCAATTCTACATATGCATTTTCCTTTACTGTGCATCATAGTTAAAGCTGGACTTGTTGACCAGACTTAAATGAAGAGCAAAACCTGTTTTGGAATCTTTTAGTAAACATATGGCCTTGATATTACATTCTTATTGTTACTAATATAAATCACGTGATTTCAACCAGTCAGTGTTCAGAACCACAGATGATCTTATCCGTTAAACAGCTGTCTCCTCGTGCACCAATATAAATGTGGAATTTACCACTACACTGATGTGGAGGAAACCAGTACATTCACTTAAAAATGTAACATTAAACTATTCATTTATTTCTTAGACTGATTAACCAACCGAGCACAACTGCCTGTTTTCATATGCGACTTATTATAAAACATTCTTGCTAACTCAAGTGATTCATTATACTGTAACATGTTTATAGGTGCTCCGAGGTGGCTCTCTTATTGTGTAAGAGCATCATCTGCACAATTGGGACAGCCAGAACTACTCCGCTTCACTGTCCTCTTACCCAAACTACATGAAATGGCACTCTTATACAACAAGAGACATCTCGAACACCTCTAAAGGTATATTACTATTTTGATACTACCCTGTTTATTAATTATAGTCCATGTTTTGTTATTGATTAAGTCCTGTAACCTTTCCTCTGCTATCATTTACAAAATACCTTATTAAAAACTTACTCTGTTTGTATAATACTATGTTTAATGTTTTTTAATTGTATGGGCCTGTTTTATTGCACACTGCACATATCTATATAATCCTTTGTACTCCTCTCACAGGACACATTTGAAAATAGTTATTTTCGGCTCTGTATGCTTTTTCTGGTAAACAATGTAAGCAAATAGATTGTTTACTAAATTAATTGGGTACATAATTTGGTAGTCAGTTACAGTTTCATTTCTGTATAAACTCTAATATTGTACATAAATGAATGCTAAGGGAATGTTTATTTGACCAAGAAAAGCACACTGAGCAGTGACAGTTTACTTCCAGATGCACTTTGGGGCTGGGTTACATGATGGGGAATGCTGATCAGGACTCGGGGCAAATACCCTACTCTTAGAGTAAGAGCCACTGGATCTTTAACTTCCTTGGACAGCCACCAGAGATAGGCAGAAAAGACCCATGTTTGACCTCTCATTCAAAGGACTGCTCCTCCAAAGTGCAGCACCAGTGCAGTGTCATACTGAACATATGAAGAAGCCAGCAGAAGAAGGCCATTTGTCTATCAAGTCTGCTTGTATTGCAGGGTCCACCGCTTGAGCTAATGTCCCTGCCCTCCCTCCCCACCTCCCATCCTCCCTACCCATGATTCTTATCTCCCCCATGCCTATCCCAGCCTCTCTTAAAGCTGCTCACTGTCTTCAATGAGATGACCTCTTCTGGCAGCGCATTCCAAATGTCCACCACCCTTTCTGTGAAGAAGTGCTTCCTGACATCCTCCTAAACCTCCCACCCTCCAGCTTAAGACTGTGCACCCTCGTGATATGGTTGCCACTCAGCTTAAAGAGACTTTCCTTATCAACATTAGTTATCCTTTTCAGTACTTGAATGTCCCAATCATGTCCCCCTTCTCTCTCCTGTCTTCCAAGGAGTACATATTCAGTGCCCTCAACCTCTCCTCGTATGCCTTGCCCTGCTGACCGGCTATCATCTTTGTAGCCCTTCTCTGTACCTTCTCCAGCAGGTTAATGTCCTTTTGAGGTGTGGGCACCAGTACTGAACTCCATACTCTTGATGCAGCCTTACCAGTGACCTGTCACGAGGGCAGTATTACCTCCTCTGTCCTACTACTGATCCCTTAGCTTTGCATCCCAGCATCTTGTTTGCCTTTGCTGCTGCTTTCTTGCACTGCATGGAGTGCTTCAGGTCACTAGTGATCATCACTCCCAGGTCCTTCTTCCCCTGATGCAGCTACTCGGCTCCACCCAGGTAATACTCTGTCCTGGGGTTCTTGGCTCCAGTATGCATAACTTTGCATTTCTTGGCATTAAAGCCAAGCTGCCAGATCCTGAACCACCTCCCAAGCCTTTCCAGATATTTCTGTAGGTCCTGTATCCCTTCAACTGTGTCCACTTCCCACAGAGCTTGGTGTCATTTGCCAGTAGGCACATTTTGCCTTTAATGCCATCCTCAATGTCATTGATGAAGACATTGAACAAAACTGGCCCCAGCATGGAGCCTGTGGGACCCCACTGGTTACATCTCTGGTGCCAGATAACTCTCCCTTCACCACCACCCTCTGGGTTCTGTCCTCAGCCAGTTTTCCACCCATCTGGCCATCTTCTCCCCAACTCCAAGATCCACCAACATCCTGGTCAACCTTTGTGGGGCACAGAGTCAAAGGCCTTACTGAAATCAAGATAGAGGATGCCTACTGCTTGGCTCCTGTCTGCTGTCTTAGTGACACAGTCAAAGTCAATCAGATTTGTTTGACACGATCTCCACCCCATGAACGCATGCTGCCTCTCATCCTGGAGACCATGCTGCTATAGATATGCCACCAACCTTTCCTTTAGTATGGTCTCCATGAGCTTGCCCACAATGGAGGTCAGACTGATGGGTCTGTAATTCCCTGGATCATCCTTGGGCCACTTTTGTGCTGTTGCATATGCTGTTCTCCAGTCCTGTGGTACCACTCCTGACTCTAGTGAACTATTAAATAGGTCTGCTGGTGGCCCTGCCAGCTCCTCAGCCAGTTCCTTTAGTACCCTTGGATGTACTCTGTCCAGGCCTGTATTCATTTTTAACTCAAGCTTCTGCTCTGGGACTAAAACTCACAACCTTCCAGTCTTTCAGCCCCAGAGTGAGAGTGCAACCTAAGCCGCTGATACTGTAGTAGGTAAGCAAACAGCCATGATAGCAACTGCTAATAAATCATGACCAAGGCTCACTTTAGTGGTAAGCAACATATGAGCTGGAGGTTTCTATAGCATCTTTCTGAAAACTTAGAAACATAGATACAGACAGCAAAAGGCCCAGTGTCCCATCTAGTGTTGAGTCTGTCCAGTCCTGGCTGCATCGGCACCCAGCCTCATTCTGGATCAGAGCTACAGTAGTGTACCAGTGACCCTGACTGTATTTCGATGCCAATACCCCTAATCCACTCATCCCCTCCCGTGACTTCTCACCCTTCTCTTCATACCTTGACTAGTTTGGACTATTCCCTGCGCCTATCTTACCTGTGTTTGATAAAGTGATGTACTCTGTACTGAATATTTTTCTGGCAATGCATTCCACTTCTCCACAATCCTTTTGTGAGATACACTATCTTACATCCCTCCCAAAGCTTCTCCTCCCCACCAGTTTTCATCTGAGGCCCTATCACCTTGCCTTCTTGTCCTGTGAACAGTGCATTGCTATTCACTTTATTACTACCCCTAAGGTACATAAAGGTCTCTGTCATCCACTCTCTCTCTCTCACTCTCCTGACCTGCTGGTGGCAGAAGAAAGAACCTTTCCAGCACAGTGCTGGGCATCTTACTTCACAGTTGTGCAGCTCTGCTGCAGTGTGAAGTTTAGAATCATAAATCTACATCGTATTAGGTCAACACTAAAGTGGTCACAACAACCACCAGCACCTCCATTTGCATCTGGAATGGGGCCCAATAAGAGTTGAACTACGACTTCACATCTTCAGTTTAGGCCCTACTTATATCAAATATGTGCCTGGGTAGACTGAGGGATAGTGAGGTCATGTGACTTTCTACCTCCTTAAAACTACTGAAAATGTTATTTAAGTGATTTTCCAGTTTTCAACAAAACAATGAGAGTTGCAATCAGCAGGATTTAGATCTCAATAAACGTAGTATCTTCTTGCCTCCGCTACTGAGGGTATGGGCAAGACTAAAAATCAATGTATTCAGCACAAGGCAGCGACCTAATGCTTCTGTAACTCCCTGCAAATGGGGTTCCCAAAAGTCTTCCAGGAGCTTGCCTGAATGCTCCAAGTCTGGGCAGTGTTCAGTGTCTGAGTTGTTTAAATGTGGTTCCAAGTGAGTGCTATTTGAGCCTCCATGCTGTCTCTTTAAGAGCTGTCTGCTTGCAGACTTAATTAGTCTGTATGGGGACTTTGTATTTAATGCTCAAATCCCACCCGAACTGCTGCCAGTTCGCTCCATTTCTGTCCGCTACATGTGCAGAGGGAGCCTTGTTGAAAGATATAACTGTTTGCCAGAAATCATTTAGAGTGACTGAGAAAATGTAGTTTGTCTAACCTGTCTTTATTTTAGCACAAACTGTTTCAGTGTAGCTCTTTCATTTTGGTCCCTGAACTGCTGTGCTGGGCCAGTTGGTTAAAGGAGCCTAAAATGGAGCCTGTGGACGAATTAGAACTTGGACTCTTAATTTTGAGCCAGCCACAAGGGATTGTATGGGCAGTGACTCTGGGAAACATAGTTTTGACCTTGGCGCCTTTCTCCACCAACAGAGGGAGTCTTATTGTGAGTGACAGCCAAATCAACCAATAGAATGGTGTGGAGCTAAAGAAATGCCCTGCTCTGTGACTGGAAAGATCAGATCAGTTGTGACAGTGAGAGAGAGCTCTGTGCTTCTCGAGTGTATAGTTTCGCGGGAGGTGCGGTGTGAGGCCCTGAGGTTTGGCCTGCAGCCGTTGCAAGTGCCAGTTTGGATGACTCCGATTGTGAGGAAAGAAGGAAGTCTGAAGAGTGGAAACCAGGCTCACCCTGTAGAAGACTGAAGAAATTGCTGAATCGCTCGGTCTTTCAGGAACTGAAGCTGCTGTGTGTGCTCCCGGGTATTTTGCAGTAATTGCGATCAGGATTGAGGAGCAGTCTGCCTGGTATAGTACTTTCCTTTTACATATGAATGTGCTAGTGCTTGTGGGAAATCGCTATTTCCAATCCCGTGCTGTGTGCTGAAGCTGGAAGCAAACCCCAGCTTAGCTTGGACTAAATACGTTGCTATCAACTGCAGTGGGGTCCAGTCACAAGGACCTTGGCTCCATGCCCTGTTGTTCTGGCAGTCTGGAAGAACATCTACCATCCGTCCTCAGCTTGGGTATTGTGAGTTCAAATCAGGGTAATCCCTGCAGTCTGTTTTCAATCACAAGTGTGTCATCTAATTCTTGTTGTTTCCCTGCTTCATGGACTGAGCCATCCAGCTCCGGATTACAATTGGGTGTTGTGCATATATTTTCTTCTACAGGGCCCTATCCATCTGCACCTGCCGCCAACCCTGGGCAACGGACCTGGCTAGCCCCCCCACCTGGGTACCCAGAGTGTGACTTTTCAGACCCTGTATGTGTGCACAGTACTGTGATTTAATGCCACCAATTAACCTGATTCCCCTCCCTTGTTACTGCCCCTAAATAAATCAGATTTGTTGTTGTTGTACTATATACTGTCTGTGGTGTTGGTACTTATGGAAACAGTATTGTGTTTTGCTGTATATGTTGTTTACCTTATTTTACAGGGGTCCTCAGAGGCGTGCTGCAGAATCAGTCTCGAGGTAAGTAGTATCTATATGGTGAACAGTGTGTATACATGAGGTATTGGGGCTATAACTCCAATGTACTGTGTGAGCCACTAGAGGAATAAAAGGGTGTCTCATTGTCCCAGAGGGCTGTGACCAAGCTAGTCTAACCACTACAAACCCTGACCTCTGTCACCGCCAGAGGACCTAGGCCTCTCAACCTGTCCGTAGTCAAACAGGCAGGGTAGTAGCCCTTGGGATAGCGCCACCTAGGGGTTACACTTCAATGGATCAGCAGCCTATCAGCCCTACTCTGTCCAGGTCCTTGGCGTTTGCTACATCGGCTGATGAGGAGGATGATTCTGGATGGGCACTACTACTAACTTTACAAAGGCAGATGGTCACCGCATGTTAAAGATCCTTCACAGAATTGATTCAGAAATCACTGGATTGCAAAAGGACTTCAAAAAACTGGAGGCTTGCACTACTACTGTGGAATTCCAGTTGGAAGTAGAGTAGAATGAACACATGGCCCTTGGCAGGTCTCTGGCCTACCTACTAAGAGAGAGAAAGATTTGACTGTTTCTGGCTGAGGCCTGGGGCCCACTGGCACAAAATCATGGTATTCTATATGTATGTAGGTATACCTGAAGGAGTGGAGGCAGGACAGTATGGAAGACTTCATGGACTGTTGGCTCCATGAGCTGGCCTTGATGATGATTTTGCCCTTGAAATTGAAAGGGCCCACTGAGCAGTTGCCCCAAACTAAAACAGGGCGCCCGATCGATCCTTATTAAGTTCCTACAATACCCAACTAAGGAAAAAATCTTAAGGCTAGCATGGGAAAGAAAGACCTCAATTTAGATGGGCAAAGGTATATGTTGACCAGGATTACCAACCCCTCATGCTGGCCAGGAGGAAGAAAATTCTCCTGTGGTCAAATCACTTGGAAAAGGGTCTTAAGGCATATCTACAATACCCTGTTAGGCTTTAGCTCCAAGATAAGGAGGTCAAGGGCTGTCTTGTCAGTGCAGCGGTTAGATTTTAACTTTGACGCTGGCAACCGGGTTTAGAGCGAGCCGGGTCACTGGGGGCCGGCAGGGGAGAAGGATGGAGTGTCTCATGGACAGCTATCCTTTTCCGGGGAGGGTGAGGGCGCTCCGGTGCCTGCTGGCTCTAGCGGAGGCTGGGAGCATCACAGGACACCGGATCACACATGTCATCGGGAGGGCGGACATTGGCATTAGCCATTATGCCTCATACACCCGAACTGAAAAAGGGGAAAATGGCTGGGTGCTCACGGATGATGGCCTCAGACCCTCTGTGCCTCCAACCCTCCAGGGAGCCGCTTCCCGCAGGCCTCAGCAGCGTCCTCACGGCCTATAAGGTAGGTGCTGGTGTTCCCCTCCACTAGTGCATTCCCCGAGTACCTGCCCGGAATGGAAACGCCGGGATCCGTGGGATGGGCTACAGTCTGGGGTTTGTGGGGGCAGGTCTCGAGTGAGGCAGTAGGGAGATATGGCAGAGCGATCATAGGAGTGCCTGAAGGAGAGGGGCATCTGAGCAGGACTGAGGGCCTAAATAAAATACACACACAAACAAAAGGAGGAAGACAAAACTTCAAATCGCTGTTGGCAGCTACCCCATTTTGAGTCGTTGGGTGTCCTTGTCACTAAAGAAGATCAAGTATAACAGGAGATAGAGGACTTACAGTGGTCAATTGCTCCAGGAGGCAGGCGTTTGGCAAAAAAAATGCTCAGATTCTTTAATTCCACTGCAAGCAGGTCTAGCTAAATGGATCCAGCCAAAAATCGGTAACCTGAAGGCAACGAGGTACTTTTAATATGTCCACAGCATGGATCTTCACTTTGCTTCTTTGGCCCCATCATGGGCCCCTGACTGGGGAGATTCATGAAGTCTAAAATCCAAGTTTGTTCAGATTTCCATCTATTTGGAGGGATTTGTTTTTGCTCCCTATGGGGTTACTAAGAAGGTGCAAGGTAGGTAGGCCCTATTCCCTCCACAGGGAGGTTTCCGGATGAACTTCCTTTGTGGTGGGACTGTTCTGGTGTGCTGGAGCATATCCTGTCCCCTTATAGCCTATTTCCAGCCATAAATCAGCACCAACTTTGGGACCAGATGTCCATCTTCATATACCCATTTGGACTCTTCTAGAGGACACTACAAAGTGCTTTATGTTTTTGGTTGAAAGGGCTCCAGATATTTAATTTACCAGCATCTCTCACGAGTGCTCAGGAGTACTGAATCTAACTACCCTTGGATTATTATAAGACCCTGAACTCAGCGAGATGTTGTGTTTTACTTTCTTTCTGGATATTAATCAAGACAATTATTATATCTGGTAGAGCATTCAGAAGGTTCTGTCTGGTTAAAATGTTATTTTATATCTAATTTGAGCTGGGTTTACAGGACTTTTCTCGGTAACACGCTGTAGGTGAAATGGGGGTCTGGGAATTGACAGCCTTCATTTTGCCCAGCTTATTTTATTTATCTCTGTTTATATAGGGTTAGCTGACACTGGCTGTTAAGGGAAAACAGTTGTTATTTCTTGAGGTGACTGGATTAAGTCATATTCAAGAGGGGATTTCCTTCCATTTTGTCCCCCTTCCTAGTTGAATTAATTTAATGGCGACTGAGATCAGTAAATTGGTCTAGGATGGCCCATAAGAATCTCTAGGTTCAGGGTTCATCATCAACCCAAGGGGACCCTTGGGACATAGTTAATACTTCAGGTCTTCTTTTTTTAGTTTTCCATACATACATTTGGGCCATCCGTTTAAGAAATACTGCAGCTGGAGCTCTCTGCCCAGGCACTCAGGACTTCTGGAGTGTTCCTCCGAGGGAGAAGGTCTGATATTTCTGGCGGAGGCGGAACCTTCAACCTTACAGCACAGTTGTGTGCTTTTCTCCTCGTATAAGCCATACACTACTTGATAGTGAGACACCATCTTCAAGCCCGCTTTTATAGTTTGGGCTTCACCGGCAGCGGAGGGGTTACCATGACAGCTGTACAGAGGGACTAACAGGGCTCCTGCTAATACCTCCTCATTTCTAGTTATGGCTCGCTGTTTGGTCCATGTTTATTTCTATGTCCTTTGTTTGTTATATATGTCCCGGTTCTAGCAGGAGAGAGGTGACTCGGGGTGGGGTGTTCTGGGAAGATAACGCCTCATGCTTTTAAATATGGCATCCCTTTAGATCTGCTCTATCAATGTCAAGGGCATTAATAAAGTTAAAGAGCTAGAATTTTACAAGAATTCAAAAGGGTAAACTGTGACATAGCTGTATACGAGAAGCAATGGTGGAACAAGAAGTTATGGAGGTCTTGGTGGGAAAGTTTTCTCAGATTCACACCCACAATCTACAAAATCAGGGGTGGCTATTCTGATAAAAAGGGGCTTCCGTTCACTGTTCAGAGGGTACAGGTAGCGAGCTTGGGACATCTGGTCCTTCTATCGGGAATTCTCAGGGCACCCCTACATATAGCTTTAGTTTACGCACACATCCCCAACAGGGACATTTTCAGATACTTATTTGACACTATTTCATCCCTTCCTGAGGGCCAAATATCATTGCAGGGGACTGGAACTGTGTGGAGAACCACGTTTTGGATAAGAATCCAGCTTGTCGAGAGGGGAAGATGGCTAGTTCCAAATTGTTAAGAACGCTAATCTTAGAGTCTGGTTTAGCAGACCCTGACATTACAAAACCAGGAGGGATGGGACTTTCGTTCTACTCCCAGCAACCAATTCTTATTCCAGAATTGCCAGATCCTGCACCAGAAGGTATGGGCCCACTTTTTCAGGAGGTGCTTATCCACCCAGTGACATTCTTGACCACACTATGATTCTGCCTGTGGTCAGGTGGAATTCCTTGGGTGGGAGGGAAAGTGGAGATTTGATTCAGGTCTCTTATACCATTAAGCTTTTGTAGACTCTCTTAGAAATACGATTAAGTATTACTTAATTAAGAACCTTGAGACTGACTCCTCTCTCAAATTCATATGGAAGGCTTGAAGGCAGTCCTCGTGGCCAAATCATTGGCCATACATCATACCAAAATAAATACCACCACTTAAAAATCCATAGAATTCTAGAGGAAATTGGGGACTTGGAGAGGAGCATAAGCAGACAAGGGACAAGGCTCTGCTTCCTCAACTCCAGAAACTAGGGCAGTGTATAATAATTTGATGCTGCATTGAACAGAGAATACTTGAGATTTACCAGACAAAAATACTATGAGTAGGGGAAGAGAGGCAGACTGATTGCCCTCCGCCTGTGGAAAACAGAGAGTCTGTTGCTGCTCCGACTCACTGACTCATCCATTCAGCCATGGATAAAGGCCACATTACCTCTGCCATCTTTGTCGACCTTGCTAAGGCCTTTGACACTGTCTCCCACTCCCTCCTCCTCTCGTCAGCTGGCCTGTCTCAGGCTGCCTCGACTGATTCCGAGCCTACCTGGTAGGCAGAACTCAATCTGTTAAAACTGCTGTTTCCTACATCCCTGCCCCTACCAATCTCTACTGGTGTGCCTCAAGGCTCTGTACTTGGCCCAGTCTTATTCTCTGTCTTTATCAATGACCTACCGTCAGTTTGCTCCTCATCCTCTATTCACATGTATGCTGATGATACAGTCTTGTTCACCTCAGGCCACTCCTCATCTGATGTGATTACCAGACTACAGCTTGACTTCACTAATGTTCAACACTGGCTAAACTTGCTTCAACTCTTTCTTAATGCCAAGAAGACAGTCTCCATGACCTTTGGCACGGGAACAGACTCTCTAGATACCTTCCTTCCTCTCCTTCCACACCCTCGACGGACAATACTTGAAGACACCTCCTCATTTAAATACCTGGGTGTCTGGCTTGACTAACACCTTAAGTTTTCTGAATACATTGACGCCATCCTGAAAACATTGCTCCCAAAGCTCAGTGCCTTTTACAGGAACCGCAGTGCCCTGTCACTTCCGGTTAAGCGCGCTCTAGTTCAGAAAATGATACTCTCTATCTTGACTATTATGACATAGTCTACAGTGCTGCTCCCAAGTCTTCCCTTGCCAGGTTGGATACCCTTTTCAATGCTTTCTATCACTTTGTTCTAGACTCCCAGGCCACACTCATCATTGTACCTTGTATCACGCTCTAGCCTTCCCCTCCCTAGAGGGCAGGCGCCTCTCCCACTCGCCAAGTTCACGTTTAAATTCTGAGTTGAGCCCCCTCTTACCTGTCTTCTTCACTCTCTGTTCCACTGACGATCGCACTCTAGCTGTCTCTTGTCATACCACCACCATAGGCCAGGCTGCTTTCTCCTACCGTTTCACAAAGCTCTGGAACTTGCTTCCTTCTCCTATCAGACTTTTCTCTTCTCCTTCTTCTATCTCCCAGGCCCTGCACAACTACTTTTCCCACAACTGTTCATGCATCTAGCCCCTTCTCTACCCCTTGCTCAATGCTCTGCCCTCATCCCCTCTTCAATCCCTATCTTCCATCTCCCTGCCTACACAACTACTGTCCCCTACCTATTATGTCTCTAGCCCCACTCCCAATCCTTCCCTCCTTTTAATTTTATTTATTTATGGTTTCAGAATTAATACCTTTGAGCCATTATGGCTCTTTTACAAAGGTTCCATGCCAGTGAAGTAAGTACAAGACAGAACATACAGGAAGCATAAGACCTAAAACATAATAGCAGATACAGGGTGAGCAGTGATAACACAAAATTAACATGTCAGAAAGCATTCAGTACTAGTCTAATACAAATATATCACTAACTACAAGAAGTCATTTCTAAAGTTACTAACTTGGCGGAGTTTTGTTACTAAGTGCTTAGTCACCAGTGAAGGAAGGAGCCGGGGCTTTGTCAAAGGCTGGTGAGAGAGAGAGAGAGAGGGGTGGTGGTTAGAGTACAGGAGGTGGCTGTAGGGTAAGTAGGTAGCTGGGCTGTTTCAGGGGCCAAGAGAAAGGATAGTGGTGGCCAGTCCCAGGCAGCAGGTTTAAGAGGTTACTGTGAAGAAAGCAGCCAGGAAGCATTGGGACAGAGTAGAAGGGGAGAATGGATACAGTACAGGAGGTGGCTGAGGGGTAAAGATGTAGCTGGGCTGCTTCAGGGGCTGAGGAGAAAGGGTAGTGGCAAACAGAGGAATAGGTTTAGGAGGTTACTGTGAAGGAAGCAGCCAGTAGGCTTTGTCTAACAGCTGATGAAAGAGGATTAGATAGGAGTGGGGTGAATGGACAGAGTTCTCGAGATGGCTATGGGGTAAAAAATAGGTAGCTAGGCTGTTCCAGGGGTCTGAGGAGAATGGGTAGTTGCAACAGAAGGCACTAGTATGGTGATACATGAGCGTCAGGGAGGGAACAAGAGCTTTAGGGACAGCTGTTGCATTGGATTTCAGTAGACAGGGAGGCACACAGGTCTTTCTTAAAAGGCCCCAAATTAGTGAGCTCTAAAAGGGAGGAGGATAGGTCATTAATCCATTTAGGCCCAAGATAGGCTAAGGATCACTGAGCAAGGGAGGTTCGTTTAAGTGGGACTTGGAGTGCACCCTTGGCTGGCAGTAACTTTTTGGTTCTGGGTGCATTGGAACAGAGTGGCTGTGGACACGGGGTGAGTCCCAGTAGTGCTCTTTTACCTATCAAGCAAGCATGGTACCTGGCTCTCCGATCCCTTCTTATCTTTATCTCCAGTATTTGAGCACATTGCCTATCTGATTTTGCCAGACCCTTTCCCAGTCTACTAAACTGGTCCTTCCGCTAAGTATGCCCATAGTGTGTTCCAACTTCTTTCCTTTTTCTCAGCCCTCCTCCCTTACACTCCCAGGATCACACTACTGCTTCCCCTCTGAATTCCTTCCTCCCATTCTCAGATCCCCTATCTCTCCTGCCTCCCAGTGTCCCTATTTTTCCTTCTCCCCCAATCTTGTCTCCCATCCCCCTACTCATGCTCCCACCTCTAATACTCCTCCATGTCCCCCTTTCCTCTCCATCTTTTCTTCCTGGTCCTTCGCCCTTGCTGGGTTTCTCAGCATCCTGGCGGGAAATTTGTTCTTGGTCCCCTCCCCTCCTCCCCCCTTTCTACCTGATTTTTGTCTCCCTTGCCAGGTTCTCAGAATCCAGAAGGGGCACAGATTACGTGGCTGTCTCTCCTCTATACCCTTGACTGTCACATACTCTTCTTACCCTTTCTCAACCCTACACCCTTCATTTCACATACTAGTCCCCTTGGGCTTGTACTGGCACTTAATCAGCTTGTGTGCATCCTCATCCTCTAGCACTTCATTTGTGATGTCTGAGTTACCTCCGTGTGTACCACCATGCTATGCTATAGATATCAATCATTGTATGTGTCAGTTACTGTACATTTTGTTACTTTGTATATGTATTTTGTATGCTCTCCCAAATTCTGAAACCCCTCCCCAGGAAGCTTCTAGAAACAGGCTGTATTTTTCAGCTCATGTTGTCTTTCCTGGTGAAACATTTTGAAAATAAAATAAATATTTCCAAAATTTGTAGGAGGGCTGACCTGGGAAGATGGTTACACGTCCCACCCAAATTGCAAATAAATTCCTTGAGTTCTATGCTCAGCTTTATAGCAAAGAGAGGGTCCAGTCCATGTCCAGGGGTCTCTGATTTTTGGAGAGTGGAATTGTCCTCTTTATCATCAGAACAAAGGGACCTGTTGGATCGCTGATTACAGAGGGGAAGGCGGTCATTAAATCTCTCTCCACGGGTAAATCCCTGGCCTTGATGGGTTTAGTTGAGTTTTTAAACATTTTGCAGTAGATTTGGCACCCCTGCTGACTACCGTATGTAATGAAGCCCACACAGGAAGGAGCTACCCTGGACACCTGGGAGCTGATATAGTACAGTATTACCTAAGCGGGTAAGGACCCCTGGAATGCTCCAGCTACCACACTATCTCCTCTTAAGTCAGGATGCAAAGATTTTTGCTAAAAGTATTGGTTTGTGACTGTAGCAGCTAATCCCTTCTGTGGTGCATCCCGATCAGATGGGTTTTATTCCTGGGCGCCACATTCAAGACAATATTGCCTCCTTCTGAATACTTTGTCTGCCTCCCAAGTCTTTTCCACTGCACACATTACCGCAGTGATCTCCCTGGATGCAGAGAAGGTGTTTGACCACCTGGACTGGGCCTTTTAGACCATACTCTTAAAAATTTGGCTTTGGGGATAAATTCAGAAACTGACTTGGGAATCCTTATAGAAACCTTGGGCACAGGTGAAAGTGGATGGGGTTCTTTCGGCCAGATTTAAAATAGAAAGGGGACTAGGCAGGGTTGCCTGCTGTCTCCCTCTTATTTGCTCTTAGTATGCAGCCCTAGCTGCTCTCATTCGACAATCAGACACATACCAGGGTACTGGAGTTGGAGGACAGAGCTTTGAGAGTCATTATATCACGGATGGTACCTTACTGTATGTTGCAGACCCTGTGTGTTCAGCTCCTTATCTTGAGTCCGTGCTACGATTTTGGACAGATGGCGGGATTCAAGATCAATGAAACAAAAACAGAAATGCTCCCAGTGGGACCAGTTCCACAGGGATCCTGCCAGTGGTGGGCCAGTTCAGATGGGCGAGAGATGGGTTTAGATACTTGGGCATTTCGATTCCCTGAGATCTAAGTAAATTATACCATACTAATCATTTTAAATTGTTACAAGCTGTCCAGGCAGATTTCACGTGTTGGAATAGGCTCCCTCTGTCCCTATCAGGACGGATAGAATGCATTAGAATGGATGTACTGTCCCATTTCTCTTTTGTTCCTTTCCCTACCCTTAAACCCCCTCGCTCCTTTAGAGAGCCTCTAAAACTGCAATATCTAAATTTATTTGGCTGGCAAGCTGCCCAGGATACACTGGCAAACATTATTAGGGCCAAATCCCAGGGGGGACTTGGACTACCTGACCTACATAAATATTTTGGGGCAGCCAAATTACAGGCCTTGCTATCATTAATGGCAAAGGATGAGGTTCCTTGTGGGTTGAATTAAGAGCCTTCCTCTTCTATTGCCACAATAGGGGACTTAATTTTATGGATAAAGCTGGATTGCAATGATTAGTCTTGAGCAGCCCTTGGTCAGTTGTCTTGAAAGACACCTGGCAAACACTATCCTGGCAATTTGGATTGGAATTGAAAATAAGATCCTGTACACCTACACAGGCTTGCTTAGATTTCACTCCTCTTAGGATGGATACAGGGTTCCAAAGATGGGTCAAACAGGGTCTCTGCCTGGTTGGGCAGTTTTCATAGGCAGCATGTTCAAATCATATCAACAGCTAGCTTGGGAATTTAGATAACCTCCCAGGAGCTATTCGATTTCTTCAAATAAGGCATTTCTTAACTGAAAAGACAAGGAATTCTGCTAACAGAGGAACCAACCCACTCCTGGAGTTCCTTCTGCCTCTGGTCACTCAACATGGGCAGAGGAGAATGGTCTCAAAATTATGACTTTTCTTTCGGATCTGGAGCCAGACCCTCTAGATTACCTAGAAGCCAGACTTCAGCTTGGAGAGGGGAATGGCTTCAGGTCTGGAGAAGCATCCACTTCACCGCAGCTTCAAGCTTTTGGAGGAATTCAGATGGCGGGTGGTGCTGTGGTATTTCTGCACCCCAGTGAGTACTAAACATTATGGGCAACACCCTTCTGAATTGTGCTGGAGGATTCAAGGAAAGGGTATACATACTCACATTTTCTGGGCATGTCCTAAACTGAAGGGTTATTCGGACTCAGTCGGACAGTTGCACATATATTTGAAATCCTGCCCCAACTGAATCACATTATTGGTTGTTAGGGTTACTACCCCCAGGTATTAAAACAAAGGCCCAAAGATACCTATATAATATTATATTAGTAATGGCCCTTAAAGTCATCACCCAGAAATGGCTAACACAAGAGTCACCCATGTTAGAGTCCTGGTATACCCTGTGCCTCCGTATATTGGAGATGAGAAGCTCACAGCCAAATTAAGGTTGCCCAAAGATAAATTTACACCCGATGGCTCCCTTTTTCACTTTCAAGCTGAAAGAAAACAGAGATATTTTTGAAGTTTTGGCAGAGCACATTTAGGCTGAAATGTTTGGAGTGCCTGACTAGAATTGGCCTAACCTGATTTTGAACTGCTGGGTCCAAGGGAGGGTGTTGGGATGGACTTGTGGGCTTAGTATTCCTCGCCTCCCACCTCCCCTCCCATACACCCCCAGGGAATATGTTTCCCTTACCCAACTCATGACTTATGTCAATTTCTCTTTGTATTTAAACACCCTCTCGCTTCCACCTGGGGATGTATTAGATGTCTTAGATTTTCTTTATGTTTTACTTGCTGTTAGTTTTTGGTTAATTTCCATTTGATATATGTCTCTTTTATTGTCATTTAAGTTGATTCCTGTCTCGTGCAGAACTGTACAGGGGTTAAAGAGAAGAGATTGCCTGGCTGTAAAACATTCTGCTGAATTATCTAGTGGAGGGGTTGCTGGGTTAACATTTTATTAGTACTACCTAAAATCAATTAATTATTACCCCTGTACTTAATGGAATATTCTATTTCTGTATTTTGGCTTGGTGAGGCCGGATTGTGTTATATTTGTGGATGTATTGTGTTGATGTTTTTATTGAGAAAAAACCAGGAAAAGTCCCCGACTGGCCAACGGATGACAGCTGCGGTCCCTCCACATACCTGAAACCCTAGACAAGTGTGTCCGTACTGACCCCTGCCATGCCTGGGATACATAGGAAGCCTTCCAGGGCGATTCTCCTCCCTGGTTGCCTCCCACAGGGTAGAGGCCCACTTGACAGAGGGTTACATTGGGTTACCAGGGACACAGTAATAAGGGTCAGTGGATGGCGTTTGGGACTTGGCAGTGGTGGTAGGGGGCCTTAGCAGGCCTGAAGGAGTGGATGGCCAGGTGGTCCAAGGAGCAAAAAAAAATGCAGTTTCAGGACAGTCCATCCTTTATTACTATGACATGAAAGCAGGCCCCTTACCATGTAGACTTCCTCTATTCCAGTGGTGTTTCCTGCAGTGGCGTCACCACGTTGATTTTGAGAGGCTACAGCCCCCTAATCTAAGTTAAACCCCCAATCATTTGCACTAAAATAAATAAAATTCCGTTTCTTAACTGTTTAAATTCTGCACCGCATCCGATGCGGCTGCAGAATGTAAACAGTTAAGAAACGGCACTGGCTCGCAATTAACTGTTTCTGCTGCAGAGCAGATTGCAGTTATAACTTTATAGGCTAAGGCTAGCCAGAGGCAGAGAGAGGTAGTAGACTTTTAAAATACGAAAACTGTGAGCCAGGCAGCCACCTGCTTGTCCTGCTGCCAGTAGCGAGTGAAAGCGATGTAGCCGCCAGCAGCATGAGCCGGTCATATGTACTTTAAATAAGTAGACAGTAAAGTATGAGTCACGGTCGAGTGGTCAGTCCCCCTCCCGAGATAGTCGGCGGGTAGCTAGGTGTCCAGTGACAGGCTGCTGCTGTTGTTGTGGTCACAGTGCCTGCAGTGTGGCGGACAAAGGGAGAACTGTACAGAACTTAAGAGTTCAGCTGAGCCAGTGGCGACGGGATGGGAGGAAAACATCACGACTCACCAGTCAGTCACAGACTGAATCGCTATCCCTTCCTGACGTGCGGTGCAAGTAAGTGAAGTGTGTGTGAGACTAAAGGACAAGGTTAGGGTAGTAGGGTTTGGGGACACTTTCACTGCCTGGCCACAATGAATTAAGCGTGGTACATTTATGTTTACAGAGGACAAAAAATGTGCTGCATCAAAATACATTTTGTAATAGAAAAAAAAAGAATGGACTTTGGCTACATACAGCACCTTTCATCCACACTATGGACTATACCTGGGCGCTGACTCAAGGTTAAACACCACCTCACATTGCTTTTATTCAGCTCAGTAAACAACACGGCAGACTGCAAAATCGGGTTAGTAAAAAGAAGAATGAGGTTAACACTAGAATCACGCTCAAAAAGTTTGAGGTTTAGCACAGACAGACAGAGGTTAAATGAGCAGTATTTTGTAGTCAGCAAACCATTCTGTGGTATAGAGTTTTTAAACATCAAGCTTTAGTGAGGTCTGTATTACAGTAAAATGAACTAATCACACTGGCAAAGCGCATCAATCCAGCCGTTCTGTTATTCTTTTATTTCACTCCAGAATGGATACAGGGTTTGGAAGTTTATAAATGTCCCTGATCTCTGCCACCCCCCAATAAATAAATGAAACACCTTGGTGTGGTACTCTGCTGTTTGCCATCACAAACATGTGCCAGCAAGTGTGAGGGGTGCTCAGAGTCAGTCAGTGTTCTATTCCTCTACTCTAGTCTGTATAAATAAATTCACTGGGGTGTGGATTCGGGAAGGTGCGAGGACGGGTTACAGCGAAGAAGGAAGGAGAAGGATCAAGGAGACTTGCTGGAGAGTGACTCTGGGAGAGAGAGACACACACACAGGAGGATGGATTCAGGACAGGGAATTTCAGTGGCAGTTGTTGGCATGATAGCACAGCACTCAGACAGCAGCCTGCACTCAGCAGCAACACCGTGAAGGAGGCTCCTGGCTTGCATGTCACGCTGAGCAAGGACTGGAGTCATCAGTGCGAGTTGTCTGGTGTGTGTGTGTGTGGGCGGGGGCAGCGCCAGCAGATCTGACAGACTGATTGGGAGATTTAATGAAATGGCATCAGTTGTTGGAGGGCGGGGATGATAGACAGGAGGAGAACAGGGAGGGTTCATTCTTGTATTCTGTGACTGGCACCGCCTCTACTCTGCCTACCAACAGGACAGCAGCCTGCTTGCACAGTGAGCCAATCAGTGCACAAACATGTGGTGTGCTTCTCCAACACACACGTGGTACACACTAGTAGTCCCGCTGTGTGCAGTAAGAAAACTAGTGACGAAGTTGTGTTGTAGTTGGTAGAGACAGAGCAGAGGCACTATTTGGGAGATTCAAATCTGAATTCAATCTATATTTCTAGAAAGTTATTATCAAACATTGAATATACTCAGTTCACTTGTTGGGCTAAGAGGCTTGAGAGCTAAATGAATAGTGTAGTGTTTATTTTTTACATTTTTCTCTGAGTGAAATACAAAGGGGTGTTGTGTTTGTGTGTGTCATGGGGTAAATTGGAAAGCTCAGACACAGACAACCTGCTATGAGTGCTGCCATACAGCAGCATTACTAACTACTGCATATATGTTTATTTATTTTCTTACTTACAACTTATTTCCACATTTACTATTTACTGAGTAAATTGAGTACTACACTTACTAGTGAAGAGCTGACAGCTCAGAAAGACTGAAGAACATCACTTTGGTGGTTTATGTTTTAGGCTCACAAATTTAGAATAAAAATAGCAGAACTTGTCTTTTCTAAATTGCCTTATACCTGACCCTGCCTCAGGTTTGTATTGTGTAAAGCTTAACATCACAAGCAAGGGTTAGCCAGTTCAATTTCAGACACTTTTTTGTGAACAAGGGAACCGTCTGTTTTATAAAAAAACAGTTTTCCAGTAGCATACTAATTTTACTTTGCATACTGAGCCCTGTGTGTTAGGCTCCATCTATTGTATTAAATAGCAATTTTCCAGTAAGTTACTCAATACTCATTACTTTGCATACTGTGAGCCCTGTGTTTAGGCTCCATCTATTGTATTAAATAGCAATTTTCCAGTAGGTTACTCAATACTCATTACTTTGCATACTGTGAGCCCTGTGTGTAGGCTCCGTCTATTGTATTAAATAGCAGTTTTCAGTAGGTGGTTAATACTCATTACCAGCATACTGTGAGCCCGGTGTGTTAGGCTCTGTCTATTGTATTAAATAGCAGTTTTATGGTAGGTGGTTACTCAATACTCATTACTTAGCATACTGTGAGCCCTACGTGTTAGGCTCTGTCTATTGTATTAAATAGCAGTTTTCCAGTAGGTTACTCATTACTTTGCATACTGTATGCCCTGCGTGTTAGGCTCCGTCTATTGTATTAAATAGCAGATCTGCTGGAATAATGGTTGGTGTGTCTGGCTGTTCTGTTCTCTCATTTGCTCTGGGGTCCTCCTGCAACCTTCCCAGCAGATCTGCTGGGATAATGGTTGGTGTGTCTGGCTGTTCTGGTCTCTCATTTGCTCTGGGGTCCTCCTGCAACCTGTCCTCGTGGACCAGTAACCACATTTTCCACATGTACCTTATTAAATATATGGCTGATAACTAGGTTTCTCAAACATATTTTTCACCACTAAAATGCAGGAAAAGCCACCATTTGAAGGTAAAATTTCAAAATTTTCCGGGGGGCATGCCCGGACCCCCAACTTTGTTAGGATTTTGACTAAGGGCATTAGCCCCACAACTTGTACCCTGGTGATGCCCTGGTTTCCTGCCCTGAAAGCATAATACTCTGCTTCTGACATCAACATCCTTTTCATGGCAGCAGGCGGTGATGTCATAAATATAAGATTATAAATTCACAGCAGGAAGAAAAAACACGAACACATGAAGTTTGTGGTTAAAATTCTGTTGTCATGAACATGTCTTTAGTAGTAAGAAAGGAAAGTGATAACACTGAGATTGGGGTATATCTTGTGCAACTGACGCCTGCTGATGTCAACGGTGAATGTTTTTGCTAACTGATTTTTGTAATTAACATGATAGGCATTTTGCACATTCATTAGTAAATGACATTTTGTTTCGTTTATGCTTGCTATTGTTGTACTGCAACAAGACTGCTTATCTCCCATATCTGTAGGGAGTTTGTTGCTAAAATGGTGTTCCTTGTCTTTGGCTGTGTAATGTGGTCTATGGCACCACCCTTCCACTTCTTTTCGCTACACTGGACACCCTCTGTAACTCTGCCTGCTGCTTCGCTGCCCCTCCCCCACACACATTATTGTTCATTATATTCATACCTATCCATCCTCCCTCTGCCCTCATATTGCCAGGCTCACTATACCTCTTTCATATCCAAGTACTGGTTTGGTTCTGTTCCCTCTCCTTTCTCGTCTCCCGCTGTCCCCTCCTTCCTGTTCTGTTTGTTCACGGGACCATCACACATTTGCCGCTCCTCACCCCATTCCTCTGCTGGGCAATCTACCTTCTCCTATAAACTTCCCTCACTCTGTAATCAACTCTCCTCTTTCTAACTCTCCCCATTTCCTGGCTCACTCAAGCACCAGTTAAAACTCCAGCCCCTACCAACCTGTTCTTGTTACTCTTCCTCCTGGCACCCCGACAAGCCTTAATCATTTAAGTAGCAAGATGAATTCCGGCCCTGCTTTGTTTCACTACCATACCATTCAATCTCCTCCCTTCAGTATGATGTCAGACATCAGCCCACTCTTCAGGTCAATCATCTGTTATCAACAGTGTGGCATTCACTGAGTACTGCTGCACTTAATGTGCATTAGTTAGGTGTTTTTTGAGCTGTGCCACACTTTATTCTCTACTTATGTAAGTTATGTATTCATTCAAACTTTGTATAATTTTTATCTAATGTTACTGTATAGTTTTGTACATTTATGTAATGTGCTGCTGTTTTCTGTGCTCTTCTCCCACAGGTCGCACCTGGAAACGAGCTTTTGCTCAGTGTTCCTCTCCTAGTTACCAATTTTAAAATAAAATAAATAAATAATAAATGAACATATCTCCCCACTATCCCTTCTTCAAACCCTACCAAGGTCTCCATCTACCTGCCATGGTGCTGTGTTCAGTGCCAGGCAACTCTCTCTTCAGATCTCTGAGAGGTATACTGACTAGGGACAGCTTTGAATTTGGAGGAAGAGGGCTGGTGGGAAGCACAGACTTCGATGTTATGGATCGGGCCATGTGGCCATCATCATATGTGAGGACTGGTGTTTTCCCACATGCAGTCCACCTCCTCTTCCAGCTGCCAGGCACTAATATCATTAAACTTTTCCAAGTACCAGTTATTTATTTATTTATTTAGTTAAACATCAGTTTAGAAACCTTTGAGCCAGAGGCTCATTTACAAAGTACCTCGTCACAAAGAGGACATCAGAACAGTAGTACAAGGGACACAGTACTTACACACAAAAAGTTACAGTTCAATTACAATTTTGTTACAATAGAATACAATCTCCACGAAGCAAAAGATAACAAAAGGTGCAAAACTTATGGTCAGGGGAGAGCTGGTGGGAGTAGAAGGAGGAGATGAGGGAGGAGGAATTAGTAGGGAAAGGAAGGGGGCTGCTCAGTGAGCATTGTCAAACAGAGTATATATATATATATATTTTTTTTATACTAGGCTAGCGGCAGTTGCATTTGGCGCAGCTAAGCAGGAAGTTTCTGAGCCTGGGCTTAAAGCAAGCTAAGGTTAGTGAGTTTGAGACACTGGCAGGAGGGAGTTATACCAGTAGGGGCGCAGTGGGGGAATGCCTCTGACCTTGAAGGTCCTGGCTCTCGGAATAACTAGGGTAGCTCTTGAGGCTGCGGCGTGATCAGGGTCAGTGCAGTGCTGGCCAGATGGAGTTGGATAGGCCTATGGGGATAGGCCATGCAGGGCTTTAAAGGTGAGCTGGCATGTCTGATACATGAGTCACTCTTCCAGGTTGAGTAGGGTAGCCAGGGTGTACAGCTCACATGTGTGAGTGAGTCTGGGAGCACCAGTGATAAGTCTGCAGGCCTTATTAACTGTGAGGCGAACCTTGTTGAGGGCAGTCTGATCTGCTGAGCCATAGACCGGAAGGCCATAGTCAATGAGAGACATGACAGAGGAGGTGACAGCCAGGCGGAGGGCATCAGGAGGGAGGCATTTCTTGTGCCGTAAAGAATGCCTAGCCGGAGTTGGCTTACAGAATTTAGGGCAGATATATGTCCATGGAATGAAAGTGCAGGGTCAAAGGTTATACCAAGATATTTATAGACTGCACCTGGTCAATGACGAGATTGGTGTGTGAAGTGGACAGCTAAGGGTAACTTGCTGTACTTATTTTGGGGGTGGGAGAAGAGCATCGTTTTGTTTTCTTAAGGTTGATAACAAGTCGGTGCTCAGTGAACCAGGTAGCTGCAGAGTCAAAGACTAGTTGGAGGGAGTTCTGTAGCAGCATGGGGTCATTGTGGGAGGCAACGAGAACAGCATCATCAGCATAGAGAAGCATCTTACCCGTATAACTGCTGGGTAGGGAGTTAAGAAAGAGTGAGAATAGTAGGGGTCCAAGAATTGAGCCCTGTGGCACCCCAGAACGAATGGGGCATGTTTCAGAGAGAGTACCGCTGACTTTCACACACTGGGAGCGGGCGGAGAGATAGCTGGTGCACTAGGAAACAGGTCCTGAGGCAAAGCCTATTAGGTCGAGGGTGGAGAGCAAAAGAGGATGTAAACGGTATCGAATGCTTTAGACAGGTCAATGAATATAGCACCAGCCAGGGCACCAGAGTCCAAGGAGGCATGGAGGAAGTTGGAAAATTCCAGGAGTGCTGTTATCACCAAGCATCCTGACACACACTGAAGCATCCCATATACTACATCCATCTGGTGCTAGGAGTCAGCCAAGCAGTGGGATGCACTGATCCTCCACCTCTCCCACACATACACACACAGGCCCTGTACAGACTAAACCGTTTTATAGCACAGTAACCTGAGCATCCGTACTGCATTCCAGTTACTGTGCTGCCCATGGAAGCTCACAGTTATCTTGCAGCACCCATGAAAGCAATGCTCGTGCTGCAGTGCATACCGTGATACCGAGAACGGGATGAACACTGAATAGGACTAAAATGAAGAGGTATAATATCTAGATGTGTAATAACTCCTACTAGTGGTTTGCATGATTTTTGTTGGTTGTGCAAGCCCAGAAATTGCACCAAGAGATGCCCTTAACCTGTGTTACAGTGCAGTACTTGTGCACTGCTGTTAGCACAGTTTAAAGGCAAAAGCAGCGGTCTAAAACTGTTCTTAAGCTTTGCTCGAGAAGTGTTTAAGCATGGTTTTAGGACACAGATTTTACCATGCTACAATTAGGACACAACCCTCTGAAAACATTGTAACAGGCACAGTCTGTAGAGGGCCAGGGACAGACACACACACACACACTAGGAAAGCCATCCAACAGGATACTCGATCCTTCCCTTCCGTCCTCGGCAGCTGATGCTCTGGGTTCAGGCTGTGAACACGGGTCAGCAGTATGCTGAAAGGTCCTGCACCACCACTGCCATGGAGCTAGAAGACTATTACATTAAACCCTGTACAGTGTACTACAAAAGTGCAGTATAAACAGGGCTGAAATAACTTTTGCACAAAAATTCAAATAACTAAGACTGGAGGCCTTAAAGCAGTAGTACAGAGTCTTACTAAAAAATTAAGTTAATTTAGTAAACACAAACAAAATGTTAAAGTACCTATTTATTTTCATTGTATTTAGTTCCTGGACTGAAACAGTTTCAAGGATTATGGCAGCTTGTGCCAAATATCTGGTGCAAGCTCTGTAATAATGGCCCAAGGATTGCCACAAGTTAGACCAGAAACAGTTGGTCTAACTTGCAGCAATGATCAGACGGGATGGAAAATCCTGTTAGATTGCCCCAAGCCCTATAGGGCCACATTGTCGGCACACCCAGGGCTTGTGGTGACCTAACACCTTTGAAAATCCTGCCTCTGCAATTTTTTAAAAGTTCCTTCTCTCTTGCCACACCCACCATACTAAAGCTAAATTTTTGGCATGGTGCTGTGCTTTCTACACACAAGCATGTGCTAGCACCATCCGAATCCATCCACTGTATGAATCTATTCTATACACTGCATGACTATGATATACAGTCAAAACAACCTCAAGGGAAGAGATTTGTAAACACTGCTGGTGGCAGCCATGTTTAAATACTTGAGACACTAATTGCAAATCAAATAAAGAAAACTGTTTATGAATGTCTAAGAGAATTTATAAAATGATGACTCAAAGGATGACAAGTATACATCACTGCAAAACTATGATGATAGTTTTGGCCAACTAACAAATGCTGCTGCTATCTACCAATAAGTTAACTAGAAGCACTTTGTAGGCCTAATTCTTCTGAAGGGCAAACAGCCTTTCAGCTCTGCCAACACACGTTATGGGCCATAACTTATGGCTATACAAAAACTCAGACTTAGTCACTGGGGATGGGGCATTGCCAGATGTTAGTTTTGTGCAAACCCGGTTTAAGGGCACTAGCACTTGATTACCGATATCCATAGTTCTCTGTGTAAGGTAACGTACCAGGCACATTGTGCTCTGCTATACACAGGTCTCTATGGAGCTGACACTGCTGTTGTTCCCCTGCCTCCCAACCCTCCCATTTATGCCCACTAGGGATGTTTGGAAGTCCCAGTCACTAGCACATCAATGGGCGACCGTACATCAGTTTGACATCTGACCTCCTCTGACATGGACACAAATATGGATACTAAGTCAGCCTATTGGTTGCAATCCCACCCCGTTACTGTACTAGGCTGTCTACCCCCAACTTCATCGTTGTTCCTCAAATAATATTGTAAAATGCTTTATTCAAGGTCAAGGGCAGTGGACACAGACCATCCCTCTTCTTCAGCTAACCGATGTACACTGAATGATTGCTAGAACGCATGTTCTTATAATCATTCAGTCTACATGGACAGCTCATGAGGAGGTAGGTTTTGTACTGGTCATCTCTTGACTTTGGTATATAACAAATTACAATATTATCCATGACACCAGGATAAAGTTTTTTTTGGGGACTGACCTAGAGGAGCAGGTGCATGACTGTACAGCTGAGTGGAGTGACATCTATGACCGTTAAAGCAGATGGCAGCACAGCTTCACCATCACTGCTGGATCCTCATACAAAATGCCATGATGCAAGCAGGTTAAAAGTCCAAAAACACTTTATTGTGGACACCAGCACTCAGATACATATGTCCCTCCCGAAAACAGCCAAACGCTTTCTCGCTAAACACTGCACTTTCTCAAGGCAAATGCTTTAGTGAGTACACCCTTGCATTTGGCTTAATTTTTTGCTTTAGCCGCCAGTTTGTTCTGTGGTAACATCCATGACCATGTCAGAGGAGGTCAGATGTTGGAGCCAACTGTGGGTACAGTAACCACTAGCTGCGGCTAGTGACTGAGACTAGAGTCAGAGTGGCCTGGCAGTGGCTACTATTTTACACAGCAGAGTGTGCTAATGGGAAAGGGTAATAGAGGAAGAGTGTTTTGAAGTACCTGCAGTACTTGAGGGTGGGGAGAAGGGAATAATTGATGTGTTTTTGTGGGGAGATAAGGAGGCAAGGACTCAAATCTGAGCCTACAATTACACATCCCTGATACCTGCCTCCAAAATGAAATCTCATGTTGTTACTTTCACTTCTGTGGGTCTTCCTGGTGGTCCAGTGATGCAGACCTAGATCCCAATCCCATATCGTGCCTGGCCACCCATGTAACCACCTCCCTGGCCCCGGTGCCCTTGCTCGCTGAAACTGGAATCGGTCCCTTGCTGAACCCCATGCCCTATGTCAGTCACAGGTACTGCCTTAAAAATGTCTAAAGCCAGGGTCATCATACAACCCTGCATCACAAAAGTGAGGCGCCATGCCTTCAGAATGGCCCAGTGGGTCATCTGCATGGTGATTCCTGCCCGTCTGCACAAATTTGCTAAGTGATTTGTGAATGCAGGGATTGGTATGTTCCCCCCCCACCGAGTATAGCTCAGGGGACTGCAGGCAAGGTGTCAGTGAATAAGTGCCATGTAAGCAATTAGGCTGGTCCCTTGTGACAGAGAAAAAGGTGTTTTACTAGACAACAGCTGTTGATATGCAGTGAATAAATTTGTGAATAGAGTATTACAGTATGCACTGCAAGCCCATTTGGTCCACAGTGTGGACCAGTAGGGGTGCAGCTCCTACTGTAAGCTGTCTTTCAGTGGGCAGTCGCAGTGGTGACTGGGGCTTCAGGCAGGGAGGTGGGAACCACTGGACTACCAGGGCTAGTTTCCAGGATGTGACTATGGCGATCAGTGCAGGGCAGGTGGGGACACTGGACTACCGAGGATATCGCATCTCACTATACAGCGATCAGAGGGTCTGGAAGGGAGGAGGGTATCACTGGACCACCAGGGACTCTTGTGTGTACGGTGTGGGGGTTGCCACCCATGGCGGTGGCTGCCTATGTTCTACTGCAATACAGTGGCCTGCCAGTTTGTAGACATCACTTGAGCCATTTTGTGTGGGATGAACTTTGAGCCCAGGTATGCGGCACATCTCTGGGTTGTGCCAGTAAGTGCGCTGCACATCCTAGGTTGAATATTGGGATGTGCCACATATGCATGGGCATGCCCCTGGAGATGTGCCACATACATTATCTTTGCGCCCTGGTGTGCTGGGGAATTGCATGCACAATTTCCACATTTGAATATTGCCCCAGGGTGCAGATCTGGGTTGCACTGGTGCAGCTCTATTGCGCAAGATGCAACCCCTTTGAATATCTAGCCCCTGTATATCAGAATATTCTTCTTGTGACCAATTATAGCATTTTTGGTGCAAATTACAGCAATTCAATTGTATGGATTTTGAGTGTCTCATGTCTTTTAAAACTTCAATAAAAATATAATTTAAAATAACAATAATACAGTGGAGTCAGCCAGGATGCAATGCTCTGTGATAAGCCTGTCACAGTTTTCTGTGTGACAAATTGGAGTAATGCCATTGGATTGCACTGCATTCTTGCAGTATTCTGCCGATGTCACTGGCAGAAACTGTGATAAGAGCATTGCATCCTGACTGACGCCACCGTACACAGTATTACATATTTAAAAATCCTTCACGAACATACCTGTTTCTAGAGCACCTGTGCATGAGACACTGTTTACGGTATGAGTGTCTTACATACAGGGAGGAGAAACTTTTTTTTTTTTTGTTAAGATTTTTCTTTTGCTCTTTCAGTGTGTGAATTTAGTGTTCATGAAAGGTGCTGGAGTGACAGCACTGGAAGCAGAAGTCCTCTGTCTGCATGACAGGTACAGCACAGGTGATCACAGTGCAAGCTTCCTCACACTGCCCACCAATGTGCCTCAATCGTGCACATGGAGGGACCACTATGTAAGTGAGAGGGTAGTTCAAACTCCATGCCCATTCAGTCATTGGTCTCTCAGGTGAGACAGCCAACAAGGGTGCCAATTGGTGCCAGTTGTGTTGGTGGTTTTATGATGTGGGCACCTGCTCACTGGGAACAGGTCTGAGACCACCATAACTCATTTCACATAGGCCACTGAACAGCCCTCAGGTGATAATGGCTTTTGACCACTACCGACGTGTACCAGATTTGAACCGGTGACCTAGAGGTGAAAGGCTCCTTAACCCACTACCAATCCACTGAGCCATGCACTTCCACATTAGTTGGGAGTGTTCCTCCATCAGTGTATAATTCTGATTGTTTATATAGTATTCATTTAGTTAGACAGGAAGGAAAAGAATACTAGATGGTGGACATTCTAATTTTTTTTCATAAGTCTTTCTAATTCATTGGTTCTCTGTGGTTCTGCAAAGCAGTGGTTAGAGCATAAATCCAGGAGCATGTATGTGGTGGGGCTGGGGGAAGTGCCACCCACAGAGGGGTTGACTAAGGGAGAGGAGAACAAGCAAGACAAGACTGAAAAGAATAGAAATAAAATTGACAACACAAGTTAGTCAAAACTTGGACAAAACACAAACACAGAGATCCTTATTCTTCACACTTCAGATCAGAGTTTTGTAAGTTACTATGCGAGATGAGCAGGGTTGCAATCATGCTGAGACTATCCTAGTTGGGTGTTTTGCTTATTTCAATCATTTTATGACGCTAAACTGCCACATCTCAAAGCTCAGAGTGACTGATTACTGTTTTGGTTCTCTCAACAGCCAGAAAATCTTCTAATAGATCTTGAATAGCAGTGCCTCGTGTCAAGTTGAGATCTGGGAGAGGCAGTACAAATCACAGGCCACCACTATGTACATCAGTTACTTGAAACCCAGAGTTTGCTGCTCCTGAACTCATCCAGGGCTGTCCTGTTTCACTGGCCTCTGATATCTGGAGCATCGCGTCCTTGCCTATGTGATTCTAAGTGGTGTCTCTCCATTCCTGGATGAAAGTTTAGAAGAGACATGCATGAACATATTCATCTTGATTTCTGCTTCCCTGATGAGTATTTTATGGAGTCAGCCATGCTGCTCGAGACTTTATCAAAGTTGTTCTTCAGGGGACTTCAGGAAGAGACCCACAGCAGCCACTTGTTTACAACACCCATGGTTACAGTCACATAATGGCAGTTACTCAAAGAGCTCACTGGACACCACTCGGCTAGCTACTTTTATTGAGAGACGTAAACATCAACACGATGTGCATCCTGTAACCAATGTTAAGAGTTTCTTGCCAAGCAGATATGGCCCAAGAACCTAAATTTTCAAGAGGTATATCTAGAGGTTATGCATATCAGCAAAAGGTCTAGAGCCTGTTTTTACATCACCTTGCAGAATATTTTAGAATGGGAGGACCCCAATGTGCAGTACACAATGAATATAAGTGGGGCTTTGCCTTTCCATCAAGGTGTAATAAAGAATTTTATAAAACAAAAGTGTACTACTATTAATCCGTGGCTTTTGATTTTAAAAAACAAACACAAGGTGGAGCCAGTCCAATCTGAGCATCAATTGTTACAGTACTAAGGATGTTTGGGCTAGCCGATCAGTGACATGATAGCTATTTAGAAACCTTGAGACCTAATTCATATTTTGTCACGTATAATACATTAGTAAGATGAAGTCATATCCCAATACTGATATGTACAATGAATTAAGTACAAATGTGTTTTCTAGTAACCACTGGTCATTGATGGTACATCCATGATATACCGTACTTAATTTATTGTAATGACTGTGAAGCACAGATCATGTATTAAAATACAACTGAGTTTAAACAAAACACAATTAGACTTAGTGCACTTTTACTTTTATTTATACAAGGAAGTTTGCATCATTGAACCTGCTTTCCACCTTTCTGCCTGCTGCTTCATTAAATGCTGTTTTTCTGACAGTACTTAAATGTACAGATCTGCTTTTGATTTTAGCCACTGTTGGATGAACAACAGTCAACTTACACTACTCTGTCCATTTTGTATATTATAGCTAATGTTCCCAGAACTTTTATATCTAATTTGGCTGCACCTAAAAATACATTTAGCTGCTAGTTCTTCAGTCTTGGGCTTTGGACAGTAGGCAAACAAAAACAAAGGCTCCTGGCCCAGTGCGTAGAGGGCTGAGGTACTGGTGCCTTACCTTGACCCACACCTGTGACCCGGGTTGGAAACTGACTCAGGGCGCTGGGATTGGCAGGGGAAGGAGAAGATTGAGCATCCGTGGGACTGCTCTTCTCTCTTAGGGTGGGTAGTGGGGTTGATGTTGTGCTGTAGCAGCCCCTGGTGGAGACGGGAGCACAACAAATGCATGTCAGGGACGCACCAGAAAAAGCGGAAATACTACCCCACCTTAAGTTGGATGATGGCTGCCTGGCTGTCTGGTGCTGTTCATGTCCTTGCCGAGTCCTCCATCCCAGCAGCACCGGGGCCAAGTGTAGTGCTGGATTTGCCCTCGGCTGGCACATTCCCCCTTAGAAGAGGACTCATCCAAGAAGGGTTACTCTGGGTTACCCTGGGGCCAGCTGCTATATGGGACTGAAGGATTGGAGGGCAGACGGACCAGAGCCAGCATTAGGTAAGCCTGAAAGAGAGGCTGAGGTGGTGCATGTAGGAGGAGGTGAAGAGATAATACAAAAAAAAAAAAAAAGGCTGTCTCCGGCTACTGACTCTACAGAAATTAAGGTGCTCTTAGTCCTTCCTTAGCTGTAGTTTGAACAGCTCAAGTGATTGTATCCTTTATGAGATTTTGTTTTATACAATATACTTGTGACCACAAGAAGGAAGCTGAAATGTTCCCTTCTGCTTCTCATGGGGATTGTGTTAACTGTGTAGTTTCTAATTAGTGCCAAAGCTCAAGCAACCACACAAGCTAGTCTTTATACATTTTTATATGGTTTAAGCATTAGTAAAAGCAAGTAACTAGTATAAAACTTGTAGATGTGGCTAAGATTTATAGTGGAGAACCATCATAGCGCAAAGTTTTTTGTTTTTTTCTGGGAACTGTGGTTTAATTAATTCTCTCTCTGACTCGTCACAGTATGGATACACATACATGCTGGCGATTAGAGCTATAAGTATGGAATTTCATCAAAGAAATTCAGGCACAGCAGCTCCATTTTTGAAATAATTTTGAAATTTGTATTTTAATTCTGCAGAATTCTGAAAGTGTTTGAATTTAAACATGGATTAGTTTTCCAAGGTTTACATTAATCCTGGGGTGGTTTCTGCAGTTTTATGAAAACAAATCTGAGGTTTGCTGAAACTGCAGGATGCTAATCCATGGTATATAAACTTCAAACTACTAATCCATGGTTTAAACAAAAGTGGCAAACCTTCAGAATTCCACTTCCAACTGAACTCAACAGAATCAGCTGGAATTTTTAAATTCTGCAGAATTCCATCTGAAACAGACTTAGAAAATTCTGCACAGCTCAGCTGATGATACATCATGGAACTTTTACGACAGACCTTAGCACACCATGTCAGTCAGATTCCATTAGATTACCTTGTTGCATGAACTGTAAAACATTCAGCTCTGTGCCTGCAAGACAGAGGCAGTCTTAACTTGTCACCAATTGAGATAGTCATGCATGGTGGATAAGGCACATTCTTCCCAACTGTGGGTTGGATTCACAAAATAGTTTCTTCAGTTTGTGCCTCTGGCAAAATCTTTTGAGAGACTCCATCTTTACTTGAACTCTGTTGTTGACAAGACAATAATTCATGTGTTTATCTCCTTTTAGTTGATTTTGAAAGGCTCTGTTGGTTGACTTGCCCCTACACAAGCAAGCTTCAGATATGGTATTCACAGCTTCTGTTGTAAGCCGAAACAATCATGAAACTCTGGAGATTTTGCAGAAAGAAAAGTTGGTGAAATATCAGCAGAGAATACATACTGACCCCATCAATCATGTAGCATCAAAAATAGTAAAAATTGCAAAATTCATTGACAGTATGCTGGTGAAACTCCTTTTCGTTTAGCAAAAGTGACAACAAATATTTCTTAACTTTTATTTTACCAGGTAATATCTCACTGAAATGATGCTGCTTTACAAGACAGACCTGGTCAAGGTGACAGGTTAAAAGTATAGAAACCGTATATAATACATAAATATATAATACAATCATGCAAGCGTCAAAACAAGAGTAAAATGTTATACAAAACATAAAAAAATCCATTAAAACAGTAATTAAACATTTTCAAGAGTAGCAAGTATAATTTGCTATTAACTGTAAGAAAGGCCCTCAGTTTACAACGGTGGGCTGAAGTTCTAAGGGCACACAATAAAAGGCAGTTTTGCGAGCCACTGTTATGCACAGACACAAGAAATCTACTGTATCACATTTATACACAAAACACATCTTAATCATTCCGGAGTCTTTGTTCACATTAATTGAAACAAATGGTTAAGCTTTGCATCACATAACCAACCACGTGAGCCTGTAGCTCAGTGAATAGTGCACCAGGATAATATTCTAAGGGCCAGGGTTCAATTCCAAGTTGGCAATATTATGTCTTTCTCACTACAATCTGTGATTTAAATTACTTAGCAGTGGCTAATACTGCACTAGAAAACATCTAGTTGTTATCTTGATTATTCCTAGTTGCAGGATATGCAGTACCAGAGGAAGGAAGTGTGTCCTGGAACCCTGGGTCCAACCATGTAAGCCTTTAGCTCAGTGGTTAGAGCACCGGAATGGAATTCAGAGCACCTGGGTTCAATTCCTTGTAGGTCACATTATTCCTTTCTCACTTCAATTTGTGATTTAAATTGTAGCAGTGGCTAATAACCACACAAAAATATCTAATTGTCATCTTGATCATTCCTAGTTGCAGGATATGCAATACCAGATAAAAAAAGTGTGTCCAGGACCCCAGATCCAATCATGTAAGCCTGTAACTCAGTGGTTAGTGCACTGGGATGGTATTCTGGGGCATGGGTTCAGTTCCTAGCAGGTCACCTTATTTCTTTCTCACTACAATATGTGACTTAAATAGTTTCACAGTGACTAATACTGCACCAAAACATCTAATTGTCATCACATAAAGGCAATTTCAGCAGTTGCCTTGACATAGTGATGAGTTTGACAATTATTTACATTGAGTCCACATGACTAAAGTCTCTTGATATGGCTTGCACTTTTACATGTTTTAATGAAAGACACATAAAGATGCATTTCAGTTATACATTTGTATTTCTAGATGCCATACTACTACTAGGAAAATTAGATGTACAGAAGGCTGACAGTCCATTTATATACATCTCCTACGGATGTAGACATTAGTCCCTCGACCCAAGTTCAGTAGGAAACTATCAAGTTTAGTCTTAAAGCAGTGAAAGAATCAACTTCTACAATGTCCTTTGGAAGGATATTCCACATAGGAATAATACACTGGGTAAAAGTTTCTTCTTAACTGACGTTTTGGGTTAGTAAGCCTTAGTTGATATTTGTGGCTTTTTAATAGGAAGTCCTTTGGATTTGAATCAAACCTAGTTCTGAAAGTAACGTTGGGTCCTTTTAATTTTAAACATTAGTAAAGGTCACTTCTATATCTCCTCGTCTCCAGTGGCTAAAGATTTAATGAACTTAGTCTAGAGCCATAATCAATCCCATGAAGTTCATGAACCATTTCTGTAATTCTCCTCTGGACCCCTTCCACTTTTTAACATCCTCATGCAGAAAAGGGCCCACAAGGAGAGCAATAGTCCAGAATTGGTCGTACATGAGGCTTGAATAAAGGAATTAAGCAAGCCCTGTTCCTAGAAGTTAGAGATCTTCTAATACAGCCACTAAGTCTGTTAGCCTTTTAGTTAGTTCTGTGCACTGAGAACTAAATTTAAACTCACTTGAGACTAGTACACCTAAGTCCTTTTTATCATCCATAGACTGTAACTGCTTCCCGCTAGAGTTTAGTTATGGCGTGGGTTATTGTTTCCCAAATGTATAACTACACTTTTGTCTAGGTTGTACACCACACCATTACTGTTTGCCCAATTCTCCATTTTCAAGAGATCATTACAAAATTGTAATATCCATCCTATGTGCTTACATCTGTAGAATTTTGTGTCATCAGCAAATTTGACTGTGTGTCCATTTAAGTCCTAGCTATGTCAGAGACAAAGGTAGAGAACAATAAGGGGCTTAAGACAGATCCCTAGGGCACCACTAGTTACCTTACCCATACTGGAGGTAAAACCTTTAATTTTAACAACTTGTTCTCTATTCATCAACCATGCATTTACCCATCTGCTAATAAAGCTGTTTATCTCAAGGTTTACCATTTTGTCTACAAGAGTTACATGAGGACTTTATCAAATGCTTTACAAGGTCTAAGAATATAATATCAACAGTTTTGTCATCTAATAATTTACTAACAGTTTCATAGAAAGAGAAATTTGCAGTAAGACATGATCTTTGAGACTTAACGCCATGCTGTGAGTTGTCAACAAAGCATCTTGATTCAAGATCAGAGGAGAGTTTATCTTTGATAATGGATTCCATCACTTTTCCCAAAATGCAAATTAAGCTAATCGGTCTATAATTAGCTGTACAACTATGGTCCCCTTTTTATACATAGGAACAACTACTGCTTGTCTCGAACCATCTGGCAGTTCACCAGTAGTCAAATATTTATTACAGAGAAATGTAATGGCTCAACTAACCATAATTCAATAGCTCTTAAAACCCATGGATGGAGTTGAGCTGGACCAGGGAGGTATTTATTTTAATACGATTTAGCTTATGGAATATTTCTTCCTTAATTATATTTAGTACCTCAGAGGTACTACTTCCAAAATTGAGTGAACTATTATTATTTTTGTGTGCAAACACAGAGCAAAAATAATCATTAAATTCATTAACCATATCAGATGGTTCTTTGATGATGGTGTTAGAAACTTTAATAGGTCCAATTGTGTTGGAAGTTGATTTTTGTTATTTATGTAGGAATAGAAGGATTTCTCCCATCTTTCATGTGTGCCAGTCTAAATTCTATCTTCATTTTTAATGTTAGATTTACAGACTCTTAAAAGCCTTCTTATATTTATTTTATTATAGCCATTATTATCCCTTTTAACAGCCTTATAAGCTCTTTTTTAACTGAGATTGATTTGCGAACTTTATTTGTATACCACATTGGAAGTTTTCCTTTCTTGTTAAACAATGTGTGGTTTGGAATGTATTTATCACACAACTCAAGTTTTATTCTTTAACTTATTCCATAAATTATTAACAGATTCACCTTTATCATTCCAAGTCCAGTCATAAAGTTCTTTATTAATAGTTCCAAAGTTTGCCTTTCTAAAGTCCTTGACAACAGTGATACCAACTTGTTTAATGAATTTGTTAATAATTGAAAAAGTAATGATATTATGGTCACTGTTAAAAGGGATCAGAGATTTTCAGGTCTATGATTTTTCTGGGGTATTAGTCAAGACAAGGTCCAATATATTTTTGCCTCTTGTTGGTGTATCCACTACTTGTTGTAATCCATTATTAATACAAAGATCCAGTAAAAGCTTGTTCCTGAATGGTAGAGGCAGAATAATCATTCCAAGTTACACCAGGAGAATTAAAGTCTCCTAGTAGCAAAGCGTCCTTGTACTTATATTTACCTGAAAAATCATCAAGTAACAGCTGATGATCAGACAGTTTAATGTCAGGAGACCTCGACATACACCCACCAATAGATTTTATTATATTTGGTATCCGATTCAACCCATAAAGTTTCATAGGAGTCATTTAAAGTATTATCTAATTGTCTGAAGATAATATTTTTATTTAGATAAAGCCACCCACCACCCTTCTATTATCTCTATCCTTGTGAACAAGGTTGTATCCAGGGATTGATTTATTCCAAATAGAGGACTCATCCCATCAAGTTTATGAAATAGCCACAATGTCAATGTTTTTATTTAATAACAAGAGCTAAAGTTCATCTTTTTATACTGTATAATGGAGACTTCTTGCGTTGGTGAGTAACACATTTAATTTACGTTTAGTGAAACTAGTGGTCTTGACACCAAATTTCTCAGGGAAGTAATACCAACCCCTTTTGCCCCTTATCTATCAGTTTTTGATAGTTCATTTGTGCAATTGATAGCTTGATGGAAAATATTACCCAAAAGTTTACCACCAAATTTATTCAGGTGGAAACCATCTGGACAGTACAAACGACCATTAGAAGAAGGTTTCCCAAGTCATTAAACATTTTATCTTATTTTCCAAACACCACCTGCAAAGCCAGTTATTAAAGACTTTGATTTTTGTGTTTTGCTTTTGATGCTCTAGGTACTAGTAGGATCTCAGAGATAAAAAAATCTGCTTGTAGGCTCTTTAGGTAGCTACTGCTTCAATCATCATTAATAATGTCTTCTATTTTGGAATTATTTATATTATTTGAACCAGCATGTAAGATTACAGTTTGTGTTCTTTAACTTACTCAGGATACCTGGCAACATGTCAGATATGTCTTTAATTGTTGCACCCTATAACTACAGCTGGTCACATTCAGCTTATTATGTCTACTTGAAAGCGATCTGTGTACCTTATGATTGAGTCCCCAGAATGTAATATTGTTTATTCATGACATTCTCAGAGTTGTTCAAGTCTTCAGTCAACATAGGTGGGATAATATCCTGAGCAAAACTAGGGTTTATGGGATGTAGTTGTTCGTTAATTGACTTATCTTCATTAATTGATTGGTGTCAAGAGGACAAGGAGTAATTTCAGCTATGTTGCTTAATTTAGAGCAATTTCCATTAGGAGTGGCCATTGGGTAAGGACCAGTAAATGGAATTGGTGGGTCTGATGTAACAGTATTACTCTCCATATCTGAGTCATGTAGACTAAGTGGATCAAAACTATTTAGAAGTGGTAAAACAAAATGTTCTGCTTTATGTCCTTTTGGTCACTCATTTACTCTGGATTCCGTACCACCCTCATCATTAGAATAACAGATATCATCATCACTAGCTCTTTTTCTCTTACTGCCTTCATCTGCTTGTATATTGGACTTACAGGGTTTGGGGAGTCAGCATTACAAGGGCTACTGGTATTACATGCTTCAAGTATATTGTCTGTAATTTGGCAAGGTAATAAGAGAAAAAGTACAATTTGATCTGAAAGTGAAACATTTGTATCAACAGTTTTATTTATTGATCCTTTAAGCATAGAAAAGCGGTTGTTGCTAATTTAAAAGCCATTGTTTGCTGTTTAAGTTCAAGGCACTCGAGTCTTTTATGAAAGTTTGCTAGTTCATTCAGTGTAGTTTCATGTTCAGAGCACTTTTGCACACTTATAAGGCAACTGGGGTAGTAGCACCGACATTAAGCTGTACATTTGACAACTAGAGTATTTAAGCCCCATATCCCCTTCCACAGTGGTAATGATATTTGCCATTGTTTAGTATACAACAGAATTAACACAGTCAACAATATAGAATCCCTTTATATCTTATAATAATAAGATTATATAAGAGATATAAACAATACCTTAAGAATGGCAAGCGGCTTCTGATAATGTAATCCTACTTATCACAGCTTAACATGCATAAATGCATGTGTCTTCTATGTTTCTATGAAATTAAAATGAATTCAGCTCATTTAAATCCCCAGGGACCGAAAGTAAAGCAGGTCACAAGACCGTCTCAGGACTACTAGCTTGCCCCAATTAAAACACACCACCACTAAAGGTAAGCTGCAAAATAGCTCAGTGCCTTGCTGAACAAATCAACAATTTTACCAGCACTGTGTCTACAGTACAGCAAATAAGCACTCCACGGCTCTAGGCAATAAGCCAATGATGGAGACACACAGGCGTTTTCTTTTAAAACACAGAAAAGAAGCCCCAGTATATTATTTAGCAATTTGTTAGTACATGACAGAAGCATATAAAGTTGTCATCAGAAAAAGACATACAGTCCATCATGACTGCCCACTTTCCTACCTGTGCTGCACTGATCAACAACGGACAGAAAAGCAACCCTGCAAATCTTTTGTAAACTCAGTCATAGAAAAGATACAAGGAAATCTGCAAACAAGGCATCAAAACTTCAAACTCTGTCAGGTGGCCAGAGTTATTGAACCTAAAGAGATAAGTACCCTAACAGATATGGCAAGAGAATATAATAAATTGCATCCTGATAAACAGTGAAACAGATTTGAACTAATGCTCAGCATTCCTCAAAGTGGAGAATCTGTGAGAGTTTCTTGAAAACTGCTAGTCCTTAAAAAATTTAATATAGTAATAGAATATGCTCAAGAGAATATAGTGTGCAGAAAACTAACCACACATGAGTGCTGGGAAAAAAAGAGGACAAGATTTAAGGAATAGAAATATTTATTTGTTGTACTAACAAACATTTTAATCAAGTTTGCTAATTTACAAAATAAATGAAATAAACAACATGCCAGATAATCTTTTGGCAGGTCACGACCGTCAATAAGATTAACTGACAAAATATTAGAAATACAAAAACCTTTTCCAGTCATTGCAGCAAGAAAAATGATTACTAAGTGGTCAAAACTGATTCTACGTGGAGAAGCTGATATGCACTGTGAGACTGCAGAAGATACTTTTGACAAGTGGGAACTCTGGGTTGTATTTATTGTGTCAAGGGTGATACATTTTGCTCCATTAGGAAATAACCTGGAATACTGAGGATGCCAAAGCAAATATGGAGAGTTGAAAGAGAACTGATAGAAAGAGAGATTCAATAAGGCCCAATGAATCAATTCCCTGGTGCCCAATTAATCAATTCCCTGGCAGGGACAGACTGTCAAACTATTTTTTCTGAAACAGGCATATAGAAAGGAAACTAATTTAGAACCACAGTGTTAGACAGTAAATATTGTATCTGATGAAACATGTCAATAAAGAACTTTAGTCAAAAATGTGGAATATCCTTTAATTATATTTCTAACATGGCAAAAAGAAGAACATGATAAATGAAAACACAACTAGCTCATTCAGTCAGCTGGTACAAGAGCAACATAGCGTTATGGCACGATAGTGCCGTGTTGTTTGTGTAATGCAGAAAGTAGGCAGAGAGGAGAAAGAGCAGTATAGAGAAAGAGAAGAGGTAAGAGGAAGGGATCAAGTTTTGTTAGAGCAAGTACTATAGGTAGATAGAACGGGGTAGGACAACTGTAAGGGAGACAGGAGAGAGAGAGAGAGAGAGAAGTGTATTGGGGATATAGAGGACGAAGAGCTGAATAAGAGATCTTGTGACAAAGTCAATAACAGGTGAGACTAGGAGGGCTGGAGAGAGGAAAGTTGACAGCAGGAGAAAGCTGAAAAGTGTGAACGACAAGGAGAGAACAAGAGACAGAGATGCATGCGAGGAACCTGTTGTCAGACAACATAGTGGGATCGCGGATGGGGAGCATGAGAGAGACGTCCTTGATGAAGCATGGAAACATCCAGTGGAGTTGGACTGGTGCATGGTATATGAGAGGTGAAGTTTAAATAGTCATTACAATGCGTGGAAACTGACATCAACAAGTAGCTGGAAAATGGAGAGCAGGATAACAGAAACAGTACTGTGAACAACAGGTTGTCAGGTAAACAACAGAGGTTATTCAGCAAGTGGGCCAACAGTGTACAAATGAACAAGGAGGCAGCTGAATCTTGAATGAGCAGAAATGCATGGCGCAGTCCTCCTGAGCAGGGTACAAAATAACAGCCGTCAGAAATAGGAAAAAGTAACAGAAATCATTGAGGTTTCGATTGTTGTAGTGTCCTGCAAAAGTGTAAATGAGACATATGTATGTAAGAGTGAGTCATCTTAATGTGTGTAAAGTACAGAAAATTGTACTGTCTTATTGCAATGCTGCTAGCCTCTGATTCATTACAACAGTACACGGTTATGCGTGACACATGTAACTGTCTACAGCCCATGTTACAGCGCGTTAATCCACTCTGAAGGTGGCATCTAATGGGGAAATTAATGCATAGTTGGTCCGTTATAGTCACAACGGTCCCAACCATGCATTAATTCCCACCAGATGCCACCTTCGTCAGATTAATGCTTACATAAATATAATGGAGTTGTAGTTGGTTAATTCTTTGTACAGTAGGGCATTATTTTGTCAACACAATAACAATGACTACACACTCAGTCAATTTAATTTCAGCTGTGACATGATCCAGAGAGAGATAACATTATAAATACAGGAATGTAGGGTGTCACTGGTGTCATTTCTGGAGGAAATAAAAAACATACCTTTTTTTTTAATAAACATATTTTATTGAAGGTACTTCAGAATGATTGAATATATACATTGCATATCATAACAGGATAAAGACATTGCCTCTAGGTCTCCACATTTAATACATTCACATGGAGAACAGTTAATTGAATATCAAGTCTAAGATATATCATTGCAGTCTATTTTCTACAAGCTGAATATAAGAGGGTTTTTAAGCCAGGGTAGGAACCAGACCACACTGAGACTGGCTATTCAATTGTGAGTATGGTCTTAGACCACTACCACTGGACAACATGCCACTCAAATGAAATGTCATTGTTTTCAATAGTATGGAGTAGTGGCTGCCATGTTTGATAAAACAGGTTTCCCTGTCCCATAGCATTAAAATGATAGCTCTCCAACTTCATGCAGAGTAAACGTTATTCAACCAATGTGCTATAGTAGGGGAGAGAACTGAGTCAGTGTAGTAATTTTTATGGCAATAATTTATTTATTTAGTTTTTGTTAACCGGGTAAGTGCACTAGCCATAAAGTGACTATTTTCAGGCACGACCGGAGAGTACAACAAAAGAGAACAGTTGAACAATAGCAACATCGGTACAATAATACAAATAGAGGAACAGTACAGCAGTGCTACAAAATACAATGAGTAGAAACAACAAAAATAATGGCAAGCATTATACAAATAATGGCAGTAAGACATATATAATAAGTGCAGAAACCACTTGACCCGATCCTGTGGAGGAAAGGGTTAATAAGAGAGTAGGTTTATAAGAGAGAAATGTGAGGAATGTTCAAACATAACAAGAAAGACTGACAGAAGGAAGGTCAGGGTGGTAATTGGCAAAACAACAGTGGATGGTCAGCAACAAGGTTAGAAGGAAGAGGCTAGTAGTCGAAGTTGTTTACAAAGAGTAGGAAAAATATGGGAGAGAATCAGTGCATCATCCCCATAACCTGTGGTTTGCCCCACTTCTGCTGTTGGATTTCGGGTCCCCTTCCAGGCCCAATATAAATTCTGAGGAACTGCCAGGAAGCGGGCACTATAGTATTGATTTAATGAGTTTGGCATCTCTACCCAAAAAGAGGCTATTTTACTACATGTCAGTGCCGTGGGGATAAAATCACCCTCCACTGCAAGACATTTAGGACAACACAGGTCTTATATTGATGCAGCTTTTTTGGGGTAAGATAAGGTCTATACAGGAAATAGGAGGCATACCAAACTTCCCTAAGGGAAGCAGGGAAGACAGTAAAGCAGGCAAAGGCCCAAAGCAAGGAAACACTAGCACAAACAGTAAAAGAAGGTGACAAGACTTTCTACAGATACATTACAGAAAGGAGAAAGTCCAGAGGATATTGCTAAGATCAAAGGAGATAAGGGGCGTGTGAGGAGGAGGACCATAAAAGCATCTATCCTAAATAGATACTTCTGCTCAGTATTTACTGAAGAGAAGGTAGGAAGGGCCCACAGCACAGCACCATGGACACAGGGGAGGAGGTGAGCACTAGTCCCTTAACAAAGAAAGGGTCCTACAAGGCTTAGGGTGGACAAGGCAATGGGACCTGATGGCATGCATCCCATGGTACTAAAGGAGGCTAAGGGTGGGACTAGCAGAGTCATTATCAGAACTGTTTAGTGAGTCTCTGAGCACAGGAGAAGTCCCGGAATACTGGAGAAGGGCTCATGTGATCCCACTCCACAACAGTGGTAGCAGGGAGGAGGCAGGGAACTACAGACCAGTCAGTGTTACCTCAGTAGTGGGCAAGATTATGGAGGCACTCCTTAAGGAAAGGATAGTGCAACACCTGGAATCCATAGGACACAGGATCCAAGACAGCATGGGTTTACAAAGGAAGGTCCTGTCAAACTAATCTCATAGATTTCTTTGACTGGGTAACCAGAGTGGTGGACCAAGGGGAGCAGTTGATGTCGCCTACCTTGGCTTCAGCAAAGCTTTCGATACTGTTCCACATAGGAGATTGATTAATAAGCTGGGTAGGCTCGGGGTGGGTCAGAAGTTGGTCAACTGGGTGGCAAACTGGTTGATGGGCAGAAAACAGAGAATGGTGGTAAATGGTATACAGTCAGCAGAAGAGATGCAAGTCACAAGTGGGGTACCTCAGGGATCAGTCCTGGGGCCAGTCCTCTTCAATATCTTCATCAGTGACATTGCACATAGACTAGAGGGTAAGGTTTGTCTGTTAGCAGATGACACCAAGATCTGTAACAGAGTAGATGATCAAGATGGGGTGGGCAGAATGAGAAGAGATCTGGATAAACTAGCAAAATGGTCAGAATAATTGGCAACTGGGTTTTTAATTTTTTATTTTGGTTACTTTATTAACACAGCAATGTACATGAGTATCTCTGACCTTTACCAGGCCAGGTGTTTACAATCCAAACAGGCCTGTGTCAGGGTACATGTAAAATGAAATGGTGAACAATGATATAAGATACACATTCAACATGAATCCTTAACATATTAAACCTAACTAAGCCTTTTACCCAATAACCCACCCTTCAACCACCTCCCCAGCAGCATTTATTACATTAAAGAGATCACTGGAGTACCTCCTAGAAGGAAGAAAACACATAAAGACTCAGGAGCTGCCACAGGTGGAGATGGTGGCTCCCCTGAGTTAAAGGATTACTTGTGCAAGTGACTAGAACTGCATCTAGAGGGCCCATTTGGCATTATAGGATTGCATTCTATTGTTCATTCTTGCTATGTGCGTTCAACTGGCGCCAATATAATCTCCTTATACCATTCAAGCACAGAGGGTGTTGTATCGTCTTTCCAATGCCTTAACATGACTGCTTTGGCCGTGGCAGATATAATAGCCATGTAAAACTTATTCCGTTTACCCATGTCTTTAGGGAAGATATTCAGTAGGCAAATTTCGGGTGTGAAAAAGACTCCAGGCCCATTATAGGTGGCAGTGAGGTTTGAATAGCCCTCCAGAAAGTCTGAATCTTGGGACATACCCATAGCACGTGATATAAGTCCCCTTCTCCAGCATTACACCTATTGCAGTTAGGCGATGTTGATTTACCCATCCTGTGTAACCTAGTGGGGGTATAATATTAGTTGTGTGTGATGTTAAATTGTTGTAACTGTATCTGTCTTGCCTTATGTATTTATGGTTATTTTCCATATTTGCCCCATACACTACTCTCAGCATTTATCCCTAGTTTCTGCATCCAGTAATAACTAATATTGGAGGGCATTTCTTCATCTATCCTCTGCAATTCACGATATAGCCTGGAGACAGAGTGGTGTTGATCTGCAACCTTTAACAACCGGACAGTTCAATCCTGTTTTCCACCCCAACTTTTATCTTACGTAAATGAGCTTTTATGGAATCATAAATTTGTCGAAGTTTAAAGGATGACTTCTTACATCCGGGATTTGAGAACAAATTTATTCATATGGCAATAGTTTCCCTTCGGTGCAAGGTCCCTAGATGTAACCCAGCTATCAGTTCCCAGAATGTAAGAGGATGGGGCATGTTGTATTTGGAAGTGAATGTTGTGCGTCAAGGTTGCTCCGGTGATTTTGCCAATTTACTTTTAAGGGCAACTGGGGTTTTAATGCAAAGAGTGCAAGATCATGCACATAGGGAAGAGAAACCCTGAAGCCACTATAGGCTGGGAGGGAGTTGCTGGCAGTCACAAGGGAAGAAAGAGACTTGGGCATCATCATCACCGATGACCTGAAATCATCAAGCAGACCACTAAAGCAGTAGGTAAGGCTGGGGGATGTTGGAGTGTATTAGCAGGGTATCACAAGTCGGGAAGAAGGAGGTAATAATCCCTCTTTACAAGACACTGGTTAGGCCCATCTGGAGTACTGCATATGCAGTACTGGAGGCCACACCTTCACAAGGACATTAATCAAATTGAGGCAGTCCAGAGAAGGCAGCCAAAATGGTGCAGGGACTGCATCAGAAAACATATATGAGGGAGATAGATGATATGATGAAACATTCAAACACCTTAAGGGCATTAACAAGGTGAAAGAGTCTAACGTTTCAATATAAGAAAAATAGCAGGACAAGAGGACACAGCATGAAGATTAGAGGAGGTCGATTAAGGGGTAATGTGAGGAAGTTCTTTTCACAGAAAGTGTGGTGGATGCATGGAACGGCCTATCTCAGGAAGTGGTGGATACAAAAACAGTGCAGGGCTTAAAACAGGCATGAGATAGGTATAAAGGAGCAATACAGATGAGTATGAATAGATAGGCCATTGACAGAGCAAAGGACAATGGCACATTTATAAGGTAGAAAAGAAATGGGCAGACTGGATGGACCTTGCTGTCCTTATCTGCCTTCAACTTCTATGTTTCTATGAAATTAAAATGAATTCTTCTCAGCTTGTTTGAGCTGGAACACATATGGACATGCTTAATGGCTGCTTGCCCTCCCCAGCACCCAATACCACATTTAAACCATCATTCCTGTGCTCTGCTATAGGAAGGGGGGTTGCTCTACCAGTAATGTACAGAAGGCTGTTAGAGGTCCAGTGATTGGTTACAGTCTGAAGAGAATTTCTATGTGGCTGATAATAGAGGATGACTGGATAGATATTGCCTGATATGAAGATATACAAAGAAGTCTCCTGGCTGCAGGGAGGATGCCTGTCTAATTGCAGTGAAAGATTTCAGTGTGCCCCACCTAGAATTCTTCTACATAATATTTTAACCCCACCTATTCCGTCTTAGTAGGCCTTGATACAAGGGACATTATACTCCCTCATCTGTTTGAAAACAGCAACCAGGGCTGCACAAGGTGAAATTCCCTTTGGATAGTTAATAAATTTGTGGATGCCAACCAGATCCTAGCTAATTGTCATGTGTAGGGACTGCCCTTTGTGGGAAGTGACATCTCTGTTAAGGTAGGAAGCAAGCATCCGTAATAAACTTGAATCATAATGCTCTTCTTCCAGGATTAGCCAGTCAGGAGTGCTCCTCTGGCCCCTTCCACATTGAAGGCCAACCGGGTGGCCCAAAATAATACTTCATGTTGGGCAGTGCCATACCCTTTTACCAATGGTGAGCTGTAAAATGCTCCTTGGCATATGGGCATTTTTCCACCTCAGAGAAATCTATTCAATATTCTATTAAGGGATTTAAAGAATTTTTCTGGGACTCTAAACAGTACATTTTGAAATAGGTAAAGGAATTTGGGGGATAGCACGTTATAATGGCGACTGAAATTAGCGACTCAATTTTGAGTGACTCCAGTTTTGGCACCTGTGATGTGAGCTACGTGAAAGGGTAACACGGCACAGTTATAGTGCCAAATTACAGAAAAACAAGTAGATAGTAGGAGGGCAAAGGAATGGAAGAGGAGGGTTCAGGAAGAAGAAAGTGTGTGGGCTGTAGTTTGGTGGTGTGCTGCTGAGCTGCCATTCTGGTGGGGTGGTGAGGATGCGGGCTGCAGTGAGGGAGGTGCAGGGTTTGGGGCTTGGAAGGGATTTCATTTTTTTAACATGTGGCACTTAAGTTTTTCTGTCAGGTTTCTCCCCTCCCAACATGCACCCCCTGGAGTTGAGAATCCCAATTTAGGGGTGTGTGTGGGGGCTATTGTTTTCCCATCACTGTTGCTGGGTTCGCTGGGGAGCGTACATCGCCTTTTGATTTTCAGCAATGTACACTCGCTCTAACAACAATCGCTGTTATGACATGGAACCCATTTGGAGAGCACATTCATCTTCATGGTGTCAGTTTGGCCTATAAGACTGAGGTAAGGCCCTCCACCATTCACAATCTTGTTTAATAATTTGGTATATTTTCATGAAATAGCTTTGGTCTATTATTAACAATATTGACACCCAGATATTTAAGCATGGTGACCACTTTCATGTTCAGGAGTTGTTAACTAAATGTGTGTGGAGCCCTTCTCACAGGTAGAACCTCACTTTTGGTCCAGTTGATCTTACTGCTGGATATTTTACTATATTCAGACAAAATCTGATGTACACTAGAGATGCCCTCATCAGGCTTGCTCAAAATATTAGATTGTCAGCAGAGATATGTTGTAATGCTGTCTGTTTGCCTGAAACCCAATGATATGGTGTTCAGTCCTGATTGCTACTGCCAGAGGCTCAGGGACAAAACATATACTAATGGGGACAGGGGACACCCCCATAGTTCCCCAGGTAAGTGTAAAGGTTTCTATAGTCTCTTATTGATCCAGTACTTGGGCTGTGGGCTGCTGATAGAAAGTAAATCCATTTCAACATTTTATGTCTCAGGCCAAACTTCTTAAGTTCAACAAACATGTACCCCATTCTATATGGTCAAAGTCCTTTTCAGAACTGTCTCGGTCTTTAATAACTGCCTCATTGAAATCCAGGAGTGGATGGGTGCCAGTTGGTTGAAGTTGAACTCTGATAAGACTGAGGTATTGGTTGTGGCTCGGGTCACTGGTTGGGGGGCAGGTGTGGGTTCACCTGTGGGTCTTTTTCTTGGGGGTGTGCCACTCCTGTCTTCTGAATGGATGCGAAACCTGGGGTAATTTTTGATGAAGGGCTGACCCTGTATTCACAGGTGTCGGCAGTTGTCAAATCCTTGTTTACCATCTGAGAATATCTCCAGGATTAAGCACCTTGTTCCATCTGGCGACCTTCTACTCTGATCACGCCTTTGTGACCTCGTGTTTAAACTACTGCAACTCCCTATACCTAGGGCTGCAGGGATAGAAATCCACCACCTGCAGCTAGTGCAGAACGCGGCAGCCCGCTTTGACGGACTGGTCCTGTCCTGTCATTTTTGCCAGTGCTGCGTGGTTGTACTGGCTGCCCATTCAGTGGCAGATCACCTTTAAAATCAGTCTTTGACTTTAAAGCCCTACACAGACTAGGCCCAGAGTATCTGAAAGAGCTTCTGGTTACTTACTGCCCTGGGCGTTGCTCAGCTCAGGCATCGAGGGTTGCTAGAGATTCCAAGGGTGTGTTTGAAATCTCTGGGGCAAGAGCATTTATGTATGCTTCCCTGCCCTTTGGAATTTCTACCCTGTCGGTTACATGAGTGCATGACCGTGGAGGGGTTTAAGCAAGCATTAAAAACGTTTTGTGGCACCGAGCTTTTGGTGATTAATGAATGAAGGATGTCAGTTTGATTATATTGTTTATTGTTGAGATATTTGTGGGTGATATTGTGATTTTAATATTGTTAAGGCACTTTGGTTTTGAAAGGCACCATATAAATAAAGTTTATTATTATTATTATTATTATTCAGCATCAAGGACTAGTACCATAGCTCCATGTTTGGCCTGTATCCTGCCCCTCACCATATGATGTTCATTGCTTTCCATGCATTATGTTTACCTTGGTGTCCCTGAACAAAGCCCATCTGGTCTGTAAGAATTTATTTATTTATTGAAATTTGTTAACTGGTAAGCCACTGAAATATAACATCCCTTTTTCAGGGGCAGCCCAGAGTTAATACATTCATATAGAAGACATCAATTTACATACAATACAGAGGCATCAGTTTACATACAGAGGCGTATTACAGACAAGCGACAGGATTGTAACATATTAACAATTAACATATGTTAGGTAACAAAACTTATAACTAAACAATTCAAAAGCACATCCAGGCAGGTCAATAACAATAATTGACAGAGTACACGATTGTAATTGCCTGGGTTTGTCACCGACTAGCTAGAGGAAAGACTAGGCAGGTTAGGGTCAGGAAAAGCAGAGTTCTGATGCTATACTTGACCAGCATTGTTAGCACAGCCCATGTAGGCATGTTTAAGTACTTGGAGGTACGGTGGCGTAAGTTAAGTGCCCGTGAGGGTAGTGACCACGCACATCGGTATACCGAAAGTGGCAGTGCCATGATGCAATACCAGCAACATCAATTACAACTACATTTACTGGCTGTATACATGTGGGATTTCAGTGCAGTGTTGAATGTATTCAAAGTGTTGGAGTTAGTCACGTCTGATGACAGGCTATTCCAGAGGATCGGTGCAGAGATGGCAAATGACCTGTCACTTGCACAGGATCTCAACCTGGAACTTCAGGGTGAGGCTAGCAGATGACTGAAGCTCTCGCTTTGAGTCTTGTGACCTGAGTAATCCATTTAGGCTAGATGATGCATAATTTGGCAGTTTTGAAGGCAAGGAGAGGGTGGGGTAGGCCTGGCCTCAAGTGCTGGCCAGTTGAGGGAGGTGAGAACACCACAATGGTGGTCATGGGGTGAGCAGCAGCTACAAAGTGGGCAACTTTGTGATAGAGGACTCTGAGGTTGAAAGTTTGGTACCTCGGAGAGTTTGAAGAGGGAGCACCATATAGAAGAATAGGAGAATAGTTCCTGTAGATTACCAGCCGTGCTTCCTTGCGTTTGTATCCACCTAGTCTATAAGTAGTCCAACTTTTGATGGAGAGACTTGGTTAAGCTTCCACATGTGTTTTCAGGGTTAGCTCTTTATTGAGATGCACCCCAAGGTATTTGATGGAAGAGCAGACCAGACCCCATCCTGGTGCCATTGGTCGAGGATAGTTGAAGGAGATTTTGCCTATTGACACCCAAGCATTTGGGACCAAAAGCATAACCTTAGATTTCTTAAGGTTTAGTACGAGTTTATTGTCCACGCTCATTGTTCCAAGAGCTGGAAGTCCACGCTGAGGTCAAGTTTAATTGGTTAAGATCCTTAGAGCTCCTATAGATGATTGCATCATTTGCATAGAGTTGGATGTTGGCTCCCCACAGTGTTTAGGCATGTTGTTTATGAAAATTGAGAAAGCAGGCGTCCAAAGATGGACCCTTAGGGGTGCCTTGGTTCACGGTTTTAGATCTGATGTCATATCCAACCATTTGACCAGATGTTTCCTATTTGTTTAGTTATTTATTTATTACATTTTCGGATTAATACCTTTGAGCCGAAAGGCTCATTTACAAAGGTTCCAAGTCAGAAAGGAAAACAGGAAAATACAATGGTACAGGTAATAACAGTCAGACGAGACAGTAAAATTTACAGATAAGGTTACAAAGTTCATGTTGCAGAAGTGCTGCAGGTGAGAAGATTACAACTGTACAACATTAGTGCGGTTCACTGTTTTAGGCAGAATCAATATACAGTTTGTGTAAGAGACAAATTCTAGGCTATCTCTGGGTGAAGGGCAGGCGTGATGCAGCCTGAAGGGGCTTTGTCATGGGAACAGCAGAGGAGGAATAGTTGTGGGGAGAGAGAAGGAGGGATGGAGAAGTGGGGAAAGGAGGGATCAGGTTGCAGAGAAAAGAAATAGGCAATAGCGATGGCTATGTCAGGGTACACCTGAGGGGATAGCTTTGAGGGGTGGGTGTAGGAGGTTTGTGTGGGATGGGGAATGAGTCAGAGGGTGGCATGAGGTAGATAAAGGAAGGAGGAGTGAACTCAGGGGTAGGACTTGGTAGTACTAGTTTATAAGGGGCAGCAACAGTCATTTTCGTGGGCTAGGTAGGATCGGAGCCTAGTTTTGAATTGGCCCAGCTTGTTGCAATCAAGAAGGGAGGTGGGGAGGTCATTTAGCCATTTAGGTCCCGGTAAGGTAGGGATCCTTGGCCAGCGTGAGTGCATCTAGTGGCACCAAGAGCTCCCCCTCCCGGCTGCACTCCTGGTGTTTTTGGTAGGTTGGGTGCTCTGAATAGATTGTCGGTGGACTTAGGTGTCAGTCCAGAAGGTTTTTCCCCAGCAGGCAGGCCTGGTATTTTATCCTGAGATGGAGGGGGAGTCACCAGTCTCTTTGTAAAAGCGTGCAAATGTCGTCAGGTGATCAGCCACAATGACCAACCTACCCGACCTCATTAAGGAGGTTTGACCCTTTCAGTGTGTTGTTGAACTAACCCCATATATCACAAGCCCATAATCAATAGGGGACAGCACAGAGCTGCATGTGGCCAGTTTCAGCGCTTCAAGAGTCATAGCATGCTTATTTATTTTATTTATTTATTGAATTTTGGTAACTGGTAAGCCCACTGAGACAACTCAGTCCCTTTTTCGGGGGCGACGCAGGAAGAGTGGATACACATAAATACAGTTGCAATTGACATATAAAGGGCAGAATACAATTAACTCAGATTACAACAGAGTCAAGGCAAATGGGCTACAAAATATATACGTCACATATTATACAATAAAATCAATGGTACTCATAAGAGTTGTTCGTACAATGGCTGACACAGAGAGAACATTTTGAACAGCATAGTGTAAATAGCAGCAAGGGCATGGTAAGGCTTAGTTCCAACACACAGGGAAGGGTAAATTCAGGAAAGTAGGTTATAGGAACAATGGTCTACTGTTAGGAAGTAGAAGAATGGTGTTACACCATAGGGAGAAGATCTGTAGAGTTAGGGAGCAGGTATAAGGTAAGGAGGCAGAAAGGTGGGATAGTAAAGAAGATTTAAATTTGGGGATGGCAGAGCAGGAGAGAAGAGGGGGGCAGAGTTCCAGGAATGGACGGCAGAGTAGGCGAATGATCTATGGGCCACTGCTAGCTGAGGTTTGGGCAAAACAAGCAAGGGTAAGGAGGCAGACCTATGGGCTCGCTGAGGTTGCTGCAGCTGAACAAACTCAGTAAGGCATGGAGGAGTGTATTTATGGACAAGCTTGTGCCTCAGACAAAGGGTGGTAAGACAGAGTTTAGATTCATAGGTTAACCAACCCAAGGGAGAAGGATATCACAGTGGTGATAACAGGCATTGACTCCAAGGGTAAATCTACCCACCCTGTGGTAGCCCTGTTTAAGGCAGGATAGGACTGATGAGTTGGCTGCTAGCAGGAGATGTGTGCAATAGGTAGGAGGGAATAAGTGAGGCAGTAGTGATCTTAAGACGGGAGGCAGAGGTAAGTAAGGGACTAATATGGTAAAGCAAACCAAGTTTCTGGTTTATAGTTTTAGTAAGGAGTGCAATGTGTTTCAAGAGAAAGTGCTATATCAAGGGTTATACCCAGGTATTTAAAGGATAGAAATGTATCAAGGGTATCACCATTGCAAGCAAAGATCACAAGGGGGGATTGCTTTGTGAAGAAGATTCAGGATGGGAGAACAACATACTTTTAGTCTTTTTATGCTCCAAACAAGTTGATATTCAAGAAACCAGTCCTCGAGATCATGAAAATCACATGCAAGCATGTTTCTAATTGACCCAATGTCAGACAAGGAGCGGTATATAATGGCATCATCCACATAGAGATGCACAGAGCCCCTCCACAGATGTTAGGTAACTCGTTAATGAAGAGGGAGAACAGGAGCTTATGGCGATAAAGAACACCCAGCTTTGTATTGGCAGATTTACGACTTGGTCTATGTGTATGGAGAAGGTGAGGGTGGCATCTAGGTGAACACCCAGAGTACTAAAGGTACTCGTGCTCCAGCAGATCACCCTTTTGGCTGTTGATTAGTAGTGGACCATATTTTATTTTGCTATGAGGCATAGTGAAGATCATGCTTTTAGTTTTGTTTGTAATTGAGCAAGAGTCTATTTTGTGTGAACCATGTTTCAAGCCTATGTAAGCTGGCTTCTAGTTCCATCGTTTATTGACTCCTCTCACCTAGGTAGTTTTTGAAGCCAGTTGCAGGCATGGGTATCCAGGCCAAGGTGTCCAAGATTTCTGATGAGAAGAGCATGGTTCACCAGATCAAAACCTTTTCTTAGATCTAGGAATAATGCTCCTGTAGCCAGACCTTTGTCCACCCCGGACCTCCGATGTGAACCTAAGAAGAGCTGTATCCATAACGTGTTTTTCCAGAAACCATGTTGTGCATCCGAGAGTAGGTGGTGGAGTTCCATATAGTCCTGGACCTGACTATAAACCAGCTTCTCCATTGTTCTTGAGTGCACTGATAATGGATATTGGATGATAGTTTTCTACCAGATCTTTAACACTACCTTTATGGATAGGGACTACCATCGCCATTTTCCACTTAGTGGGGGAATTTAGAAGCAGAAGGGATTTGCTAAACAGGTTCTTGAGAGGGGTAGCAAAATTGGTGCTGCAATTTTCGAAACCTGGGCTCTAGTTTATCGAAGCCTGAGAAGCCATCTGGTTTAAGACAGTACAGCACAGTGAGGACTTCCTTCTGAGACACTAGGAAGTGGAATTGAGGACAGAGAGGCATATCAGAGTGCGAGGGGTTTGTGCTTCCGGGTCTAGGCTAGACATTTTGTCCAGGTTGGTGAAAAGTTATTGAATGCATTGGCTAATGCATCTGAAGGGATGTTGGTTTGCCATCGACTGAGATACTCTGGGTTTTATCAGCTGAGCACCCCTAAGTAGGGTATTGATTTGGGCCAAAGTTTTGGGGTCAGACAGGTTATTGGTTTGGAGGGACCTGATATAGTGCCTTTTAGCATTTTTTAGTTCTTTTGCAACTATTCCTCAGGGTCCTATATTTCAGCCAGTCAGTATGCTGTCTGGAATGTTTGAATTGACCTCCACGCCTTATCCCTGAGTTTTAATCATTTTCTTAGTACTCGATCCAACCAGTGTGAGCATTTTCCTCTGACCCTGTGCTGTTTTGGGAGGGCATGCTTGTTAAACACTCTTAAGAAGTTATTGATGAAGAACTTCAGAGCAATGAATAACTTGGCAGTACAGATTCTAGCTGGCAGGCCAGGACACCTGCCATTATTTTATAGTCTACAGTAAGCAGTAAAATCAGCCTGTAGGACCCACAAAGTGTTGGGTCCTTATCCAGTGTGGGAAGGATCGTGATAGTGGTGGACCGCATGGATTGGGGCAGTATACTGCATTCCAGGCACTCAGAGATCTTATCACAGAGTGACTCACACTACTCTGCAATAAAGACCTTATAGAAATATACAGGGAATCCATCAGGGCCCAGTGCCTTCCCCTTTTAGGTGTAGTATGGCCTTCCACATTTCATCCCAAGTAAAGCCCTTCTCCATGTTAATCCTACTTTGTGGTTCAATAATGAGAGTTGGGACCTGATTCAAAAGGCCTCAATATCAGCCTCAGAAGGAGAATTCAAGAATGCATGGGACAGACAGCAGCAACCCTAGTGGTAGGAAGGAGAAGGTAAGCTGCAGATCAAATAGGATCTGGAGTTTATGCAATAAGCAGGGAAATGGGCAAACTAAGTGGTCCAAGCAGTCCTTATCTGCTGTCAGGTTTTATGTTTCTATTTTACCTCCAATGTGTACAGATCTTAATAAAACCTCAAAAGCATTCCTCTACGTCAGCATCTGAATATTTAACATTCCTGTGACTATATTTAATCTGGTTGACATTTTTTAACACTTTCTCTGTGCCTTAACTGCCATGCCAGTCACTTTCCCCTTATTCCCCTCAGAATAGTTAGTCATTTGAGTCAGTAGAACAGCTCACTCAATCTTGGAGCTTGACAGTCAGTTATATTCCCATTTCAATTTTTGTAACTGCTGGTACCCAGCGGGTGTGGGGCTGATCATGTGCTGCTTTTCAATCTGAGGTATCTGTTGTTCCAGAGCTGCAAACTGTTGGTTCTCAGTTTTCTTTTGTGGCTGGAGTAAGAAAGAATACCACCCCCTTAGCACAACCTTCAGGGCCTCCCACCTCATGGTGGCCAATGTGTCCCCTTTTGTTGTTATTGAGATAGTGCAGGATCTGCTCCTTGATGTGTGGTACAAATTCAGCTTTTTTCAGCAGAACAGGATCCAGTTTCCAAGTTTTGTTAGTTGGGAACCCCCACACACTCTTTGTAGATTAAGCATGCAGCACAGGGGCATGGCCAGTGATTGTGATGATTCATACAATACTGAGTGCACTGAAGGAATAAGAGACTAGGACACCAAGCATCCCAGTGTGGCATAACCTGCAGCCGAGTGAGAGTAATATGTGTACTCTACCATTTGGTGAGGAATGCCACCATGCATGTGGTCTGACATTAAGTGCACGAGAGCCTTAGCATTCCTGGATATGGGAGTTAAGGTTCTAGGGAACCTGTCTAGAACTGGGTCTGCTGCAGAATTATAATTCCCACAAAGTATCCATGGGCCCTCAAAGTCTGTCATCTGCACCAATAGCCAGTGGAAAAATTCATGGCCAAACTTCCTAAGTACAGCAAACATGTACACTCATTCCACACAGTCGAAGGCTTTTCGCATCAAGGGCTGGCAACGAGCTCCATGTTTGGCCCTTATCCTGCCCATCACCATACCATGTTCATCGCTTGCACATTATGTTTACCTTGGCATCCCTGAACAAAGCCTGACTGGTCTGTATGAATAACTGGGCAGTACAGACTCCAGCCAGCAGGCCAGTACATGCACTTTTATTTTACAGTCTACAGTAAGCAGCGAAATCAGCCTGTAAGACCCATAAAGTGTTGGGTCCTTATCCGTGTGGGACGGATTGTGATAGTGGCAGATGGCGTGGATGGGGGCAGCATATCACATTAGAGGCACTGAGATCTTATTGCAGAGTGACTCTCACAACTCTGCAATAAAGACTTTATAGAAATCTATAGAATCCATCAGTGTCCGTGCCTCCCCCCACCCGAGGTGTAGAATGGCCTTCCAGATTTCACCCCAAGTAAAGTCCTTCCATGTTGATCCTACTTTGTGGTTCAATAATGGGAGTTGGGGCCTGACCCAAAAAGGCCTGAATATCAGTCTCAGATGGATGTACCTCAGAGGTGTACAGATTTTGAGAAATGCCAGCCACGTTCTGCCTGCCTCCCTCAAAATAGTCATTTGAGTCAGCAGAATAGCTCACTCAATCTTGGAGCTTGACAGTCAGTTATATTCCCATTTTAATTTTTGTAACTGCTGATACCCAGCAGATGTGAGCCTGGTCATGTGCTGCTTTTCAACCTGAGATATCTGTTGTTTCAGGCGCTGCAAACTGTTGGTTCTCAGTTTTCTTTTTGTGGCTAGAGTAAGAAAGAATACTCCTCCCCTTAGCACAACCTCCAGGGCCTCCACCTCATGGTGGGCCAATATGCCCCTTTTGTTGTTATTGAGACAGTACTGCATCTATTCCTTGATGTGTGCACAAATTCAGCTTTTTTCAGCAGAACAGGATCCAGTTTCCAAGTTTTGTTAGTTGTGGAGACCCCCCACCTTTGTAGATTGAGGAGCACAGGGGCATGGTCAGTGACTATGATGGATTCATACAATACTGAGTGCACTGAAGGAATAAGAAACTGGGACACCAAAATCACATCAATCTGGTATAATTTGCAGCTGCATGAGAGTTATGTTGTATTCTCTACCATTTGATGAGGAATGCCGCCATGCATGTGGTCTGACATTAAGTGCATGGCTGTCAGTATAGCCTAGAGGTTAGAGGAACGAGGTATGAATGAGCTTGATACATCCAGCAGACCAGACCTGAGTTTAATTCTCACAACCTCCACTTGCATCCTGTGTCACTCTGAGCAAGTCACTTAACCACCCAGCGCTCCCAGGTCACCTCTGAGAACAGGCAGTTGTGCCTAGTGGGCCTTACCGGTTACCAAAGACTAAAAAGAAGTGCATGAGAGCCTTAGCATTCCTGGATACGGGAGTTATGGTTCTAGGAACCTGTTTAGAATTGTGTCTGCTGCACAGTTATAATTCCCACAAAGTATCCATGGGCCCTCAAAGTCTGCCATCTGACCAATAGCGGTGTAAAATTCAAGACAGTCAATATTGGCCCGTACACTAAGCTTAATAGCCACCTTATGCCGAAAGTTTAGCAGCACTGTACCAAAACATACCCTCCCCCAGTCAGTGCACACCTTGGTTACCACACCAGGAAATGAGGCAAAACCAGACAGCTGTATCTCAAACATTTGAGGATAAGTATAACCCCTACCATTCCCCCAATTCTTTGTCATAGTGACTGCCCTCTTTGTCCCCATATGTGTCTCCTGCAAACAAATGACATCAGTTGTCATAGCCTTGATTTTTACAAGTACCCTATGTCTTTTAACATGAGATTTTAACTGGTTAATGTTCCACAACCTAATTCTAAAGATGTCCTCAGCCATCTTCACGGCCAATAAAAATCTGCAGCACTAATGATATAGGAGATACCCTTGCAATGCCCTTAGAATTTCTGTAAGTACCATTTTTCAAAAACAGATAGGAACTAAAACAAGTCTTATAATGTAGTAAAGAGAACTCATTGCAAAACGTATTAACCTCCCTCCCCACCTTCCCTTCTTTACTCAGAACAAGATTCCTTGTAACAGAATTTCCTTGCCCCTCCCTCCGATTCATTGACTCCATTAACCATACAGAACACAGTAGTAACGTGAAAAGTTGAAGTCTGAATTAACATTCCCCATTAAACAGATAGCAAGATCCATTCCCAGTCCCCTCACCTCCACAGTGCTACCCTTCCCTGCCCAAAGAACCAGTACTACCCCTACCTAGAAACTGAGAAACAAGCCAGCAGTACCCCATGGCTCATGCTGAAAAGTGCAGCATCCTGCCAATACTATAGGTGGAAAAAGTCCAGCATCGCCTATTAACTAAATCATATAACATGTAATACCAATAATTGTGGCTATCAAGGCTACTGTGTCCAAGGGTATCCTGACCCCCCACCCACTAATGCAGAGTAAGGTGTCCAGATCACACCTCCAAACCCAAAGTTATGCCACCGTGGGCAGTAATCAGACAGATTTGATTGTGCAGTCCCCCTCCGTGATTGTTCGGTGACCAAACCATGCCTCTGTGCAGAAGAGCACAGAACTTGCAAGCATAGAGAGCAGCACGCAGCTTATTTGCATGAACATATGCCACTGAACACCGTCTCCCAGCTTCCTCTCCGACTGTATAAAATGTATTCCCAGAGTTTAAAATATCATATCCTTACATGCTCCCCAGGTGAAGTGCATATAGTGTCAGCATGGAAGGTCACATGTCGGTCCCAGAATAACAGCAGCAGAGAGCAAACACAAAAATCAGAAGGTACAGATGCTGGCCGAGTAAGAAGTAATCACGATGCAGCTACTAATACCATACAATATAAAGCGTCAAATGCAGCATTGCCACCATTACTTGTGGAGTCACTCTACTGAACACAGACAAAAAAATAAAGTTTAATTGTCCACTAATCCTAAGGTCCACAAAGTTCAGAAAGACAGTTCAATATAATAAGGTTCATAGTAAGGTTTAAGGAGCAGAGGGGATGGTGGGCCCATGAGAAGCTCTTATCCATCATCCGTAATACACTACACTATTTCCTTGAGAATATAGTTATCCGACCCTTTTTAAATTGAGTCTTATTACTACTGATGATGATAACCTCTAAGGGCAGTTTATTTCAGGAGCAAGTACTCTTTGTTTTAAACCTTTTGTTAGGAATTGCAGCGGGTGGCCTCTGGTTCTCATATTATTACTTTTAAATTCAAGATTTAGGTCATGTATTAAATAGGGATCCTGCATTATGTCATAACACATTAATAGGTCCCCAATCCTTCTAGTCTCCAAGATCATCAAATTCAAACTATGAAGGTGCTCCCTTATGGTTTATTTTTAGGATCATAAATTATTTTCGTAGCTCATCTCTGCACCCTTGCAAGACTCCCAATTCCACCTCTGGATATAGGGCTCCATGGGGCTGCCATGTCCAACAATGGCCTAACATATGCTCTGTACAGAGGCATAACAGCCCCCTACCGCTAGTCCTAACATTTCTTTTTATTGCCCAAAGAACGTTGTTTGCCTTAGCAATTTGTTTTTCATAATGAGAGTTGTATGTTAATTTATCATTTATTGTTATACCCAGATCTTTTTCTTCCTGGGATATCCTCAGTTTTGTCCATTTAGGTAATACTCCTTTATCATTATGTCTCTCAAATGAATAACACAACAGAAACTCCTTGCGGCCTCTCTCACCACATGGGAGCTGGCCATGACGGCCTAGAGGCGAAGCTTCTTAGCTTGGGGTTCCTCACCTCACCAGTCCGATCGCCCACATCTTCAACACCTCACTTATCTCAGGGATCCTCCCTGACCTGTGGAAGGTTGCTGAGGTCATCCCTGTAGTAAACATGGCAACCCAAAGGCGTAAATAACTATTGGCCCATTGCTATACTATGCGCTGCCAGCAAGCTCCTCGAAAGGGTTGCTCAAACTCCACTCACTACCTCCAGGGACATGATGCGCCGTCCCCACCCAGCACGGCTCGCAAAGGGCATAGCACATCGACTGCCCCGCTGCGGGTCACCTCCCAGATCCAGTCCGCAACTGACCAAGGCAAATTGACAGGGACATCTTCGCTGATCTATCGAAGACCTTGACTGGGTGGACCACCCCTCCTCCTCTCTGCCCTGCAGTCCCACAGATTCTCCTCCATGCCCTTGACTGGTTCACCAATTATCTTGGGGCAGGCAGCAATTCACCTGCTTTAATTGAACCCTTTCACCCCTCTCCCCAGTGAACAGCGGATGCCCCAGGATCCGTCCTTGGACCAATCCTGTTCTCCCTGTTCATAAATGATTTACCCTCTGTCACTTCCAATGGGCACCTAACACTTCGCGACGACCTATCATCCTAGCCAGCTCACAGAACATCACCTCCGTCAACTCTCAGCTCAACTCTGATTTCACCGTTATCAGGAACTGGCTTGATGGACACAAACTTACAGTGAACCTGAAGAAAAGCAGGGCCATGCTCTTTGGCTCCATGGCCAAAACCTCCTCCTGCAGATCCCCTAAAAATCCATGGGTCTAGTGACTCCTCCTTCCGAACACTGACTCTGTAAAATACCTAGGCGTCCTCTCAATCCTCAATTGGATCTCTCCCTCATTCGGACCATTTGTAAAACGACTAATGCCAAGCTCGGCCTAGCCTATAGGGGCTAGGACTGCCTCACCCCACAGCTCGGCTTGCCATAGCTAAGGGCATTCTCCTCCCACACTCTCCTACAGGCTCGTTGCCTTTGCCCCTGTCCCATCCTCTAGCCTCGCCAGGTGGGACATCACATACAATAAGCATGCTGCTTCCCATTCGGCCCCCCACCTCACACACAGCTCAGAGCTTTACTCCTAGGTGGCGCTACTCCTAGGAAGTTCTGGACCTACACTCTTGGCAACTTCATTGACAATATAGTTAGAACAGCCACTCCACCTCTCTCGCCTTTTCGCAAAACACGCCTCCCTATCTACAAACTTAGGTTGTGCGCAGCTAAGTCTGCGGGTCCCCAAGACTGGCACCTCACAGGCGATCGGCTTTCACCGTCCATGCACCTAAACTGTGGAACTCCTCCCAGCTCATGTTCGTGCCTTCCCTCCCACCCTTGCTTCAAATCTTCCTTATGGAGCTTCCTAAAACCGCATCCACCTGCCTGTGTTAAGCACCCTCCCCCCCAGCGTGCAGTCTCTCCCAGCGTAAATCTCCGCTGCTGACTGCCCTCCTCAGGCACTTACCGCTCCAGGTGGGCGCATTATCTCTCTCAATCTTTCTCCTCACCCGAGCCAGTACCTCCCCCTCTCTCTATAGGCATCTAGGCCAGGCTATTACTCACCTATGTTCTCCTAACTATTTCTGTTGTTTTTCTCCTGCAGATGTTGTTCTTGCTGTATACTCCCAACTGCTATTTGATGGTATTTCCACTCATGTTCTCTATACCACTTGATGTTCGACTCCTGCCTTGTTGTTCTTGCTGCAAATTCCTAACTGTTATTTGTTGTTACCTCTGTATCACACTATGGCGGAGCATGTTGCTCCTGTATGTAACCTCGATTGTATTACCAACTGTTGGAGCATGTGGCTCCTGCATGTATCCCAACTGTTGGAGCATGTGGCTCCTGTATGTAATTGTGTCTCTATGGATACCCTGTAACTCTCCGGTCGCTCCTGAAAATAGGCATGTTGCTGCCTAGTGTACTTACCTGGTTAACAAAAGCAAATAAATAAATAAAATGTATCTGTATTGAGCTCATCCCTCTAAGGGTGGCCCACATTTGGATGTTTTCAGATCCTGCTGTAAAGAGCCAATATTATCATTTTCTGATACTATCCTGCTAGTTTGGTGTCATCTGCATATTTGATTAGCCAGTTTTCAGCCCCTGCCCATACTAGACATGAATACCCTAAACAGCACGGGCCCCACACGACCCTGTGGCACGCCACTTGTCACATGCACCGAGCTGAGAGAAAGCCATTTATACATACCCTCTGAGTCCTATTCATCAACCAAGCCTCCACCCACCCCACTATGCTTTGGTCAAGTCCTATATCCATCAGGCTTCTAATTATTTTAACGTGTGGCACTTTGTCAAAAGCCTTGGCAAAATCAAAATAGACACAATCTACCTGGTTCCCATCGTCCAACGCATGTGATATTTTTCATATATCAATAAAATAAAGGAATAATGCCTGACAGGGTGGATGTTATGCTGGGATAATATCCGCCTTTGGGTGGTTGGGCCGAGGAGCCAGGCTGAGGGTGTCCAACACCCGAGAAGGATGTTATCCTAGCATAACACCCACCCTGGAGGGCATTATCTTATTATACAATGGCTTGTTTACATTTACAATAGAAAATAGTTTAAAAAATACTGTTTTAATTGTATTTTTGTAATTTTTTATTGTATAAGGATATTGATTAAAAAATAGTGCATTATTATATTATTAGATTTATTATTATACAATGGCAAGAAAGAATCCTGGCTTCTGATTGGTCAGCTGGCTGTCACAGCAGGGATGTTATCCTGGCATAACATCTCTGCTGATTGTTTATAGGTATGGAGCATGCTGCTGCTGAGCTTTTTTCTCTTGAGAAACAAAATATTTTTACCGCTAACAAAACATTCTTTAAAATTATTTTTAACTATAAACAATAAGCCATTGTATTATGGAATAATGCCCTCCAGGGTGGGTGTTATGCTGGGATAACATCCCTTCTCGGGTGTTGGATGCCCTCGGCGGTGGCCTCGGGCCCAACCTCCCGAGGGTGGGATGTATCCCAGCATAATACCCAACCCTGTCGGGCATTATTCCTTTACTATCCCCCCACAGCCCATCTCCATGTTGTCATATTGGTTCCTTTCTTTACTGTTACTGTTTTTCTCCTGCTACTGATCCATGTATTTAGAGAAAAATACATGGAGAAGGAAGACGAGCTGAATGGCGAGCAAGCAACAACGTGTGTGTGCTGACTGTTGAAAGGCACTGTGGCTCACTCACTTGTTCAGCTCCTTCTTCAGTAGGATCCCATGCTCTTTTACTGTTTATATATTTATTTATAATCAAATGAGGAGCAGAGTTAAATCTGTTGTTGTGGGACTCAAGCAAGGAGCAGAGTTAAATCCTTGTTGTGGAAACCAGTAACAGAGGTCGAGGAAGGAGCAAGTGAAGCCAATGGTGGTGTTGGCGGCGGGCACTGAGGAAAGAGTGGGAGACTGCTGTGAAGCCAATCCTGAAAAGACGGCTTTCATTTCAGTTTTTTCTTTTTTAAAAGTAATAGTAAGAAACAACATTTGTTTGGGGGAATGTGTGGGAGCTGTGCCGTGAAGCCAATTGGAAATGGGGCTTTCACTTTCAGTGGGAGCAGGAAACAACGGATGGCTGAGGATGGATTTTTAAAACTTTTCATGCGGTCCTGACTGTACTGGGACTAGAACTGGGATGTTATGCTGGGATAACATCCGGGTCCAGTCCAGTCTGACCAATCAGGGACCAGGATTCTATCTTGCCATTGTATAATATATTTCAATATGTAGCGTGATGTACCTATATTAGTTGCCCCCACTGTTGTTACCTACAGCCCAAGCTGCAGTCAGAGGAGAATGTGCAGTCAGAGGGAAAGTGCAGAGAGAACCCAAACAACACACAGAAGCCGATGGGAGCAAAATGCTGGGTGCTGGTGTCCATATATCCAGAAACAATCCATAACATCACACTGTGCTAGATGGACCCTGCATGGCTAGGGTGCCAAAGGATCTCTGCAGTTACAGGGTTCCCCAACCATCACAACTTCCACAATTAGTAAACAGTACTGTGTCACAGGGTGGCAGCCCGCTACCATGGCAACATCGCTTGCACATTTGTGTGGATCACCTCATGGCAGAGAGATGGCATAGAAACATAGAATTTGACGGCAGATAAGGACCGCTTGGCCCACCCAGTCTGCCCATTTCCCTACCCTGATGGATAAGCTGCAGATTCTAGTTAATCAACAGCTTACTTCCTCCTGCCCCACGAGAATTGCCTTATGCCTGTCCCATGCATTCTTGAATTCCTCCCACTGTTCCTGACTCCACAACCTCCTCAGAAAGGCTGTTCCATGCATCCACAACTCTCTCTGTGAAAAATACTTTCTAACATTACTTCTGAGCTGTCCTCTCTCTATCTTCAAATTGTGCCCTTGTTCTTGCACATCTCTTCTTCTGAAAGATACTACCCTCTTGTACCTTGTTAATTCCCTTGAGATACTTGAAAGTTTCTATCATGTCCCCGTCTCCCTCCTTTCCTCAAGGGTATACATATTAAGCTGCTTTAGTCTCTCCTCAGTATATCTTCTGGTGCAGACCTTGCACCATTTTGGTTGCCTTCCTCTGAACAGCCTCCACTCTGTCTATGTCTTTGCGGAGATAGGGTCTCCAGATTTGCATGCAGTACTCCAGATGGGATCTCACTAACTGTCTGTAGAGAGGGATAACAACTTCCTGTTTTCTACTGTTGATGCCTCTCCCTATGCATCCCAGTATTCCTCCAGCCCTCCTTACTGCCTTCTCACATTGCTTGCCTACCTTTAGGTCATCTGATATAATTACTCCTAGGTCTCTTTCGATTTTTGTAGTTGTTATTAACTCACCCCCATTGTGTACTCTTCCACTGGGTTTTGTTTCCCAGATGCATTACCTTGCACTTCTTTGCATTGAATCTGAGCTGCCACGTATTTGACCATTCCTCCAACCTTGCCAAGTCCTTTTTCATTCTTTCCACCCCACCTTGTGTATCAACCCTGTTGCAGATCTTTGTGTCATCTGCAAAGAGGCATATCTTTCCTTACAGGTGCTCTCAATGTCATTTATAAAGATATTAAAGAGGACCGGTCCCAGTACCGAACCCTGCAGTACCCGCTAGTTATCCTCCTTTCTTCACTGTGGACTCCATTTACTATTACCCTGCGTCCTGTTGTCCAGCCAGTTTTTATCCAGGCTACCACCTTGGGACCCACTCCAAGGCTGGCTAACTTGTATATTAATCTTTTGTGTGAGACGCGTGTCGAATGCCTTTGCTAAAATCTAGGTAGGCCATATCCACAGCCCTCCCTGGTCTACTACTTTGGTCACCTAGTCAATGAAATATATTAGGTTCTGTCTGACATGACCTTCCTGATGTGAAACCATGCTGCCTTGGGTCCTGTGCCCCACTGGCCTCTAGGTACTCAACAATTCTTTCCTTCAGAAGTGATTCCATCATTTTCCTACCACTGAAGTCAAACTAACTGGTCTGTAGTTTCCTGCCTCTGCCTTGCTCCCACTTTTGTGAAGTGGAATCACATTTGCCCTCTTCCATTCCTCAGGTACCACTCCATCCTCCCATGATTTGTTAAAGAGTAGTCAGTGGTGTTACTAGTTCTACCCTTAGTTCTTTTAGTATTCTTGGGTGAATCCCATCAGGCCCCATTGCTTTGTCCACCCTCAGTTTCAAGAGTTCTTTCAAAACCCTTTCTTCTGTGAATGGACTGGTATCGACCACCCTATTCAGAGTTTCTCCCTTGTTTGGTTTAGGCACCTCCCCCTCCTCATCTGTTGTGAATATTGAGCAGAAATATTTGGTCAGTATCCCTGCTTTTCACCTTCACCCTCTACCCACATTCCCTCCCTTTATTAAGTCTCTGTATCCCTCCCTTGGTCTTTCTTCGCTCCTAATGTATCTATAAAGGTTTTATCCCCTTCTTAACAGAGTTGGCTATCTTTTCCTCAGTTTGTGCCTTTGCTATTCTGACTGCCTTCCTGCCTCCTTCTACTTTAACTGATAAAGTTCTCTGTCCTGCTCCTTCTGTGTTCCTTATATTTCCTGAAAGCTATCCTTTTCTCCTTAACCGTCCCTGCCACCTCTTTTTGAGAACCATAGTGGTTTTCCTTCATTTTGTTTTATTGATTTGCTTCACACAAAGGCTTGTTGCCTCTGCGATGGCTGTTTTGATTATTCCTATTGTTCCTCACCCCTCCTTCTTGCCCATTTGCTAGTGCTTTTCTAAGGCACTCTCATTTCCCAAAGTCAGCCTTCCTAAAGTCCAATACTCTTGTTTTTGTGAACTTGACTCTATGGCTGTGTTAATTGTGAACCACACTGTTTGGTGGTCACTTGTTCCCAGATGGCTACCCACTTCTAAATCTGAGATCCTTTCTCCTTCCCATTTGAGAGTACCAGGTCTAAGATTGCTCCCTCCCGGTGGGTTCCAACACTAGCTGTCTGAGGCATGTCCCCTGTAGGGCATCAAGAATGACCCTGCTCTTGGATGTGCCTGCAGAAAGGTACTCTAGTTAACATCTGGCATATTCAGGTCCCCGTCAACAATATCTCCCTTTTTCTACCATTTTAAGGATGCCTTCTATCATTTCCTTGTCCATTTCCTCCCCTGAGATGGGGTCTGTACACAACCCCCATGCGGATTGTGGTGCCATTTCCTGTCTCCAGGGTGACCCATAGTGACTCATCAACTTCCTATTACTCTTTAGTTCTGTTGCTTTAATCCCTTCCCTTAAATAGAGGCTACTCCTCCTCCTTTTTACCCACCCTGTCCCTCCTGTAGACTGTGTATCCTGGCATGTTGACTTCCCACTCATGGTTCTCTGTGTACCATGTTTCAGTGACTGCCACAATATCCAGGCATCCCTCTTCCATTAAGGCCACTAGTTCAGGGAGCTTGTTGTGCAGACTACGGGCATTGGTACTCATCACCCTCCATTCATTTTTTATGGCCTTATCCTTTTAGCCCCATCCCTGTCCATAACACCTTTTTCTGCATTTATCCTGTCCTGCTCCCTACTGACTTCTCTGCTTTGGTGTTTACCTCTCTAACTACTGCGCTTTGTCGGGGAGGCTGGGATTTCCTGCTCCTTTCAGTGCCTCCCCTTGGCTAGTTTAAATGCTTGCCAATGAAGCATTTAAACCTGTCACCTAGGATCCTGGATCCCCCTGGACAGATGCAGACCATTGCGCCAGTATAAGCCTGCATCCCTCCAGGTGGTTCCCCAGTCCCCAATGAAGCCAAAACCCTGAGTTCCACACCAGTTTTCAACCATTCATTGAATCCCATGGTACAGAATACTCTAGCATCATCCTTGCCATAGATAGGCAGCACCTCCGAGAAGGTTACCGTACATGCTACTTGTCTAAGGCCCTCCCCAGCTCCACAAACTCCTCTTGCCGCTCTGATCCCATTTACAGCCAGGTCATTTGTCCCTAGGTGGACAATGACATCCAGCTCCCTCCCTTGTGCAGCTGCTCCCGCGATCCTGAGGATTCGCTTCTTGTCCCGCCAAGCCGTGATGGCGCCAGGCGAGGCTACCCCTATCCCTTCCTCCCCCGTCTACCCCCTAATGATTGAGTCCCTCACCATGAGTTGTTTCCTTCCCTGTAGGGTCTCGTGCCACCCTCCTGTGGGTCTCCTTTGTGGGGTTCCCAGCATCCTCCTTGGTCTCCACTGCAGGTGCCTCCATAGAGGAACCACTCTTTGCCAGAACAGCATATGAATTGTGAAGAGCTACAACTGGAGGATGCACCTCTGTTTCACCACCCTCTCCCTCCTCCTGAGCCCACCTTGGTCCAACCCGCTCCTCTTTCTTGGCAACCTCTGAGGTAATGGTGGTGGCCCTGGTGGTCCTGGGTGGAGGAAGAGGTTTCACAAATCCTAGCCAGGTCAGCCTGGAGACAGGCAACCTCCTCCCTCAGACCAGAGAGGTGCCTGCAAACAGGGCAGCATCGCAGCCTCCAGAATGTCTCCCAGAACACTGCTGCTCCACAGCCATTGCACTGCACCACTCCCATCTTGACTTATTTTGTGCCCTCTCGTTGCTTTGTGTGCTTATTGTCTCCTCCCTATGTATTTTTACACTAACTTTCCTATTGCCTATGTGCCTTACAACTCTCACCCTTCCTGTAGTCTTCAGTAGTCTCCTTCCTCCGTGCTTGGATTCAGACCTCCAGCAGCAGGGGGATAAAGTTTTTTTTTTTTAGGTTCCTTCAAGGTTGCTGAAACTAATGTGTCTCAGTGATCCTTGCTTCCTACTGCCAAACAGGAAGTTCCTGTTGTCAGTCAAATTCAGTGGCTATAAAACTAGAACTGGCTTTAGGTGGGAGGGTGGAGGAGTGGGAAGAGGCGATTAGTAAAAATCTGTAGTTCTGGACAACGACAGCGAGGCTATCCAGTCTGTTCTGCGCAGTCAAGCTGATGCACTCTAGTAAAATAGTGTGGTGGGTATAAACACTTCAGCTCGGTAAACCAAGTCAGCAATCAGCAAACTGTCGTCATTCTCCCGAATCCCATGCTACAATCGATGTGAAAGGAGCAGTATATGGAGTAATCAGGGTGGGTTACAAGACAGGAGCATGATCAAAACAAAAATAGATGGACGGTATAGAATCCATGTTGTATGTTGAAAATATACACACCAGAGACAGTTGAGCTACATATGAGTAGATTAAGCACCAGATCACTCTCTGTACCTCATGTATGCCATCGTACATCTTGAAACACTAGGACCCTCATTTTACTCTCTGTCATTGGTCTCGCACCTCTCATTCCTCCAGCTCTGACCAGGATTATGATCAATGGACTGACAGATTACTTCTGGGCTGAGATCTCCCTTCCTTGGCAGCTTCAACAGTATTAATTAATTCTTTGGTATCCTGTGGTTTAGTGAAAAATTTCAGTGACTGGCCAGGGCAGGTGACTCAGAGCTTGCGGGATATAATAAAGTGAACTCCCATCCAAGGGCATGTAGCTTAGTTTTTACCACAGATAGTTTTGTCTCTGAATCTGCAATTCCCAGCTAAAGTCCTGGAATATAGAGACTTTACCACCATTGATGTCAAGGGGTCTGTGCTGTTGGGCTGCTTAAAACATCCGCTCTTTCTCTGGGTACCAAAGAAACTTAATCCAGGTCACAGTTTAGGGACCATGTGATGGGCCTGCTGAATGTCAAAATCTACTGCTTGAGCACAAGTCCCAGCTTTTGTACCAACATGTCTGGGACTGCTCTGCCACCTTCTTTGCCTTCAAAATTCTCTGAGTCCTATCAGTCGGAGATTGGATCTTCTCCCCGATTTCCTTGGTTTTCTGTCTGTTCACAGAGGGTCTAAACTTTTCAAGAGGATGTTATGGTCCATCATGACATCTGCTATCAGGTCTTCCATCTCTGATCTACTTCTCAGTCTTGTCGAGCCACCTGGTGTGGGTAGCTGAAGTCTCTGCAAGCCCGGTGACCACTGACTGTAGGTCGGTGATTTGTGCCGTATTATTTTAAAACCTGCCTTGACCTGTTTCTGCAGGTTGAGTAGAAGGATGCAATTGATTTATCCTGCCCCTTTATCTTTTCCTGCCTCAGCTGCCATGCTTTGTGATCGGGAGATGGCCTCTCGGTAGGAATAATAGGCTAATTGTAGGCTTGAATGGGACAGTAGTCTGCCACTTACTATTTTTAGGAGTTGCCATCAGTTTGCTGAACTGATTCAGTGTCTTGGAATGTACTGCCCGGTGCTTAGTATTTGGAAGGCTATGCCTGTGGTTCAGCGGGGTGGAGCAGCTAACACACATCCCCACTTGGGCCATAAAAGGCCGCTCCTCTAACTGCTCCTACGATCATTTCCTCATTGCCCCACCATCCTCCCTCCTCCTCCTCCTCCAGCGGCTCATCACTCTTCTGACCACTTCTTCCTAAGGTACTTTTAGCAAGGGAATCATTCCCATGGCACCTCTAGGGGTGGAACCCTCCTCTGAGGTTTCCTTGGCTTCGTGCCGCTACAGGGTGGCATATCCATGGACAGAGAGGCGAACAGCCAAAGATTCTCTAAGTTGCACAAGCATAGCACTATACCAAGTTGCATAGGCCCATTGAACTTATTTTAGCCACTTATTTCTCAGTGCTGTAGAGACCCAAGCTAAAAGATGTCCACCATTGCTGGCTGCTTGACCACACCCCAATCAAAAACATACTGGCATTAAACTATTTTATTGCCTTTTTCTTATACTTTCTTCCAGTGTCAGCCCCCAGTCATCATTTCCCAAAATAACTTCCCCATTCCAGCATACCCTCCCATAATACCTAGAGCTTTTCTAGGAAGCAACACATACTGCTGTCTTACTGGAAGTGGAGCTAGAGGACAGGGAGCACTTACCCCTTCCAGTGCCCCTGATTGTGTAGTGGTGCTCCCCAGAGGCTCTGAACTGATGGTCCTTCTTGTATATGGAGGGAAAGAATGTTGCTCCTTGTGGCTAGGGTGGGGACACTGGAAAATGGTTTTATATGGTGCTTTACATAGTGTAACCCACAGTACTTTCAGTCCAGAACATGGAAGGGGAGAACAGCTGCTGGTTTCAGGGCAGGACCCGGAAACTGGACTGATATGATGCCTTTCATACAAGTGTATTCCATAGCTCAGCAAGAATGGAGAAGAGGTGGTGCTGCATGGTGAGGTACTGTCCTTTGAATGTGACATACACAACCAGGGGCACTGGAAGGAGTAGTGCTCCCTGCCCCCTCTAACTCCACTTCCAGTAAGACAGCAGTGTGTTTGCTTCCTAGAAAAGTTCCAGGTATTACGGAGTGGTGTGCTGGAAGGAGGAAGTTATTTTGGGAAATTATGGCTGGGCAGTATAGCCTAGAGGTTAGAGGAACAAGGTGTGAATGAGCTTGATACATCCAGCAGACCAGACCTGAGTTTGATTCTCTCAACCTCCACTTGCATACTGTGTGACTCTGAGTTAGTCACTTAACCGCCAAGTGCTCCCAGGTCACCACTGAAAACAGGCACTTGTGCCTAGTGGGCCTACCGGTTACCAAAGACAAAATAAAAACATAAATAAAATAAATGAAACCAGTATGGAATTTTTTTATTGAAAAAGAATCTCACAAATAATTGGGTCCTAGCCCCACAGCATTCATGCAAGGGCCATGCACCCTTCAACACGGATCCCTTGTCTGTCTGCTGAACAATGTGCACAGACAGATGGGGGTGGCTAAAGGTGGTCTGGGAGCATAATATGGCTGCATACCAGGCACAATACAAAGCATGCGTTGCAGAGTGTTGGTGAAGGGGCAGAGCTATGGGCAGAAATCTGCCGGGAAACTATAGCGCCCCTCCCATCAGCCACTCAAACACTCAGGCGGGGTATTGTTCACTGCTACCCTGTTACCCCAGACCTCCAATCATACTGTGAGGGCTAGGAGACATGGTGGAGTGTCTTGTTTTAAATGATAGATCCCCTTAAGAGACACCCTGGTCCATGGTGAACTGCTATATCCAACAATCCCTTACTCTGCCTGGAGTCGGGGATCCAGTCCAACAGAAGGCAAGGCATCTAACTGGTTGGCTGCCATCATTCACCGGACCACCGCACCATGCCCCTGGCACCTCTGTGCAACTGCATGTGTGGGAGGTGCCATTAACAGGTGACCCAGAATCATAATTAATGCTTGTTGCATGCTGATCCCCAGACACTGACATCCGTATGGAGTGTGTGTCTTAGCAAGTACCCAGGCCATCTTCATGCACAGGGCCCATTATACATAAACAGAACTACAAAGCATGCATCAAGTGAAATCAAATGTTAAGCATGTCAAGAGATAAAAAACGAAAAGGGGGAACAAAGAGAAACAGATGCATACAAAGAGTGCTGTTTATTGGCCTACTAGCGACATCTCTGCTCTGTTCCAAGACAAAAGCTAGTAGTCACCCTATTTCCAGCCAGGGAATCAAAGAAAAGAAAAGAACATTGCTATTACAAAGGTAAAATAATTGTGTTGTCATTATAATATCAAGTGATATTCATCTGGAGAGTTGAAAGTTTATGAAGTGGCAGAATACTCAACTCCCTACCATATATTTTCTTCATCGCCATATCTGTTAATGTCTGCTGTGTAATTACTGCCTCTTAGGTGACAACACGCCTGCCAGATCAAAAATCTGAAGCAAGCAAATAGACAAAGTACTCTATCATAGTTCTTAAAGCAAAGCAAAAAATCTCTTAAGACAATATTCCTGTACATTTAAACTGCAAGGCCTGGTTCTACCCATTGTTTAACCATGTAATTACAAAAACTACGAGCATAAGGGCAGTCTACCAATAAATGTGTCATCATCTCATATTAAGAAGGGCAGCCTTGTCTGGGGTACAGGCTTTCAGTCATACTTTTATGCTCATGGTTATCACTAGCTCCTAGCGACTATGACAGCTTAGCCAGGTAACATCCACATTCTCACAGAAATTTAGTGCCCAGTTGTGCAACTACCGGGAAATTACTGTAGCTTGGGGGCAGTCCTTGAAATACATTTCAGCCAAAAAGTTTTTTCAAGCATAACATGATATAGACTCTTCCACTTCCACTTATGGTCTGTGACATAGCCACTCTGTGTCACTCTGCAGTACAGTGAAAGTCATTTAGGCTGTATTACACTGTTTGCTAACCTGTTAGATGCCCTGAGCCCTGTCATAGCTACACTGTGTATGATGTCTCTCTGTGGCATAGCAAAAGCCATGGCTGTGTCTACTATGTCTCGTATTTCCCAGTCTAAGTCTACTAAAAGGAAGCACAGTGCCGGTGCACATGCAACTGAAAATGATGTGGACAATATGAACCCTAGCACTAATGAAGAACATAGTGACAATAATAACATCACCAGCACTGGCACTAAATGTCCTCCTGAACCAAAAAGCATGTTGGTAAAGAAATGATAATAGAGTTTCAGAAAGAGCTGACAGGATTAACTTGTATAGGTACTAAACATTTTGCCATGTGCCAGGATACTTACAGCTGCTGAAGCAGCATACAAGGACAAGGAGGCATCCTCCTCAAATATAAGCTCAGATGCTGAGGCAGCACATGCTGATAAAAATGCGGTGATAGTGGGGACTGGGAATGGGATAGCCCAGGCTATGTCTCACATGATGGTGACAGTACTTCCAAGTCTTCTGAATCTTGTGGCAATGAGGTCTGTAGTTTCGATGGAGGCAGTAGGACAGAATGCCACTGTAGGGCATGACAAGCAAGTGCAGAAAAAAAAACATATGCTAAACATAAGAAAAAGAAGATGAGCATGAATAAGAAAATTCATGTGAACAAGAAATAGCAGTGTAGACTTCCTCCAGGTCCATTGACTATACAAGAAATAGTGCCAGGCACCATAGTACAAAGCACAAAGGGTAAATCTTTAGTGTGGAATTTATTTTATATTGACCCTGCAGACAAGTCATGGTGGCAAAGCGGGACATTAGGAACATCGGTAATGACACGACATGCAAAGCAAAACACACAATTGAGTAGGGCAGGCCAAGGGACAGTGTGGTTGTATGGGGGTAGTGGAGGTGGTTGTGATGGTGATCACAGTGACAATGAACTGGAAGCAGGAACTGACACTGAATCACTTGATATGTCCTTGCAGCCTTCCCAGACAAACATAGATTATTTTCTTCTGATACTGTCAAGTACTGCAAAATCCCACAGTAGTACTCCACGTGAAAAGGCGTGAAAAGTACAATCCTCCCAAAATTAAAATATCTCATCATTCTCGCAACTAACATTAAAAGAAAGTGTTGCGAGGACATCAAAATTACCCACAAGCATCCAACATGCCAGCTGTTAAATAGAGCCATTGCAGAGCTGTTGACTGATTGTCAACTCTCTTTGCTTTTGTTGAGCAAAAAGGTTTCCTCACGTTCATGAACCAGACTGAACCATGGTACACGTTTCTTGTAGAACACATTTCTCAAAAAGGCTGACTTGGTGTGGTACGGTCACTAAACAGTTTAAACTCTCTGAGGTGAAGCAGGTTCACATAACCACGGATATATGGACCAGCAACCAAACAACTGACCACATGACTGTTACAGCTCATTGGGCAGATTTCAGTCAGAAAGTAATAATCCCTGCTCTACTGTAAGCAGTAGGAAGCAGGCTATGTTATGTGTTACCACTTTTCAGGAAAACCACACTACTGTGAATATTTTGCATGAGTTGCAAAATCAATTCCAGAAATGGCTTACTCTGTATTCCTTATCTCCGGGTTCATAGTATCATATAATGGTGCCAACATAGTCAAGGCTGTTAGAGATGCAACTACCAACACATACTTTGTTTTGCACATTATTTAAATCTTCTCAGTCATAGTTTCTTAAATGGAAACAGAAATGTTGAAAACCTGTTAGGTTTTGCTAGGAAAATATGTGGACATTTCAGTCACTCTGTAAAAAGCACAAAACTCCTGAAGGGACTGCAGGGTGAAACAACTTACCCTTGCAACTCAAGAAAGCAGGAAGTTCCAACCTGCTGGAATGTCCAACATTTTACATGTTGGAAAAGCTCTTGAACAGAAAAAGCTGTACATGACTACATCATGCAGAATCTAACAGGTGAAGCAGACATCATGTTCAGTTCCAACAGCTGCACTCTACTGGAATCTTTGCTCACCTTATTGGAGCCATTTGAGGCTGCCACATGATGTCAGTGTGGAGAGTGCAACTCTGAGTCAAATTCTTCCTCAAATCAGATTTCTTCACATTTTCTTAATGACATAAAGAAAGACTTTCAGTCAAAAGATGACACCACCGCTGTTATGCTGGCAGATGACTTGAATCTCAGACTGTTGACTGTTCAGAGACTAAGCGTCATGTTTAAGAATGACACCTATGTGTTGGCTCGTTGCTAGATCCTCGCTTTAAGTGGAACACTGAAGCCATCCTTCCTGCAGGGAAGACATTGAGTATTGGAGAGATTTTCTGCTAACCAGGGAGTTGGGTAGGTGCCTGGAGAAAGTAGCAAGCTCTGTGACTTTTCTGAGGTGCTGCCAGTCCATGGTATGGGGGTAGGAATCTCTGTATCAGCAGCTTCAGCTCGTGGTTAAATGGCTGGTGTAGCGAGAAGGGCTTTGGCTTCACTGGGAACTCGGACCCACCTGGAACAATGCAGCCCTGTTCAAGGGGATGGACTGCATCTGTTCAAGAGGGGGACGGCAATTCTCAGTGAAAGGTTTAAATGCTTCCTTGACAAATGTTTAAACTAGCCGGTCAATGGGAACAGGGAGACTCAAAAGCCCACCTCCACAGGAATGAGAAATGAGGAACATGAACATAGGATCGGACAGGAACAACTGTACCAGATACAAAGGGAAAGGCAGGGAAGGATGGCAGCATACAAAGGAAACTGGGTTGGGGAAAGAAGCAGGAGGCCAAACACAGGAGTAGCGGGAGGACAAGCAGCAAAACATAGAAGGCCATGGTTACAAATGCCGCAGCCTGGGAAATAAAATCCCAGGCCTGGAGGCCCTGCTAGTAGAGGCAGACCTGGACATAGTGGCAATAACAGAGACCTGGTACACCACAAATCATGACTGGGATGCAAATGTTCCAGGTTATGCTCTATTCAGGAGAGATAGGGGAGTAAAAAGGAGGGGAGGACCCTGTGCATAAGAGATGGTATAAAAGCAATGGAGGTGCAGGGTAGACAGGGGAGACAGAGGCACTGTGGGTCACCCTTGAGCCAAGCGATGGCACAGCAATCTACTGCGGTGATCTACAGACCTCAGCACAGGGAAGGAGGTGGATAGGATCTAGTGTATCAAATTCAACAAGATGGCAACAAAGGAGAGGTGTTACTGCTGGGTGATTTCAATATCCCAGACGTGGACTGGACCATCCCAGAAGCTGCTTCAACCAGGAGCCAAGACATCCTGGATTCCTACAGGGCAGGCCTCAGACAGCTAGTGATTGATCCCACCAGAGGCAGGACGATTCTGGACCTAGTACTGACCAATGGGGACAGAATCATTGACGTCCAGGTGGAAGGTCAACTGGGATCCAGCGACCACCACATATTGTGGTTTAACATGGGGACAGGGACACAGTCTACTCACACAAAGGCAAAGGTCTTAGATTTCAGGAGGGTGGATTTTGCTAAAATGGGGAGATGTATCAAAGAGGCTGTAGTGCAGAGGGAGATAGGAGGGGTGTTGAGGAGCAGTGGGAACACCTGAAGGGACCCATACAGGAGGTGACAAACCAATCCATCAGGATGGTAAACAAAATGAGGGAAGGAGGAAACCACTATGGTTCTCAAGAGATGGCAGACAAAGTAAGGGCCAAAAGGGCGGGTTTTAGGAAATGTAAGGAGACTCAAATGGAGGAAGATGGGGCTGTGTACCAAAAGAACCTAAGGAAGTAGGAAGGCTGTTAGGAGTGCAAAGGCACAGACTGAGGAAAGATTAGCGCAGATGGTAAAGAAGGGGACAAGACATTCTATAGGTACATCAACAAAAAAGGAAAACTGGGGGCGGTTGTCAGGCTCAGAGGCGATACTGGGGACTGTAAGGAGGAAGACCTGGAAAAGACAGAAATACTGAACAAATACTTCTGTTCAGTGTTCACTGAAGAGGTGGAAGGTCAGTGATCACAGTTGGGTAACAGATTCGAAGGGAGGGAGAGGTAAACACAAGTCACAAGTCCATTCACAGTGGAGACAGTCCTGGAGAGCTCACAAAACTGAAGATCGACAAAGCAATGGGGCCAAATGGCATACACCCGAGGATATTAAGGGAGCTGCGAAGACAGCTAGCAGCGCATGCGGCAGCCATGTTCACCGAGTCACTCAACACAGGAGTGGTTCCAGAGGACTGGAAGAGGGCAAATGTAGTCCCTTTACAAAAAAGAGGTAGCAGGGAGGAGCCAGGGAACTATGGGTCAGTCAGCCTCGCCTCAGTAGTGGATAAAGATCATGGAGGCACTGCTTAAAGAAAGAATAGAGGCACACTTGGAATCCAGTAGTGCCCAGGATCCGAGACAACATGGATTCACAGCAGGAAGGTCATGTCAGAAGAATCTGATAAATTTTTTTGACTGGGTGACGAAGAAGGTAAATTGGGGGAGGGGCGGTGGACATCACCTACCTCGATTTCAACAAGGCCTTCAACACCATCCCACATAAAAGGCTGGTTAACAAGATGGGTAGTTTGGGCATGGGGCACAGGGTGGTATAATGGTTTAGAAACTGGTTAACAGACAGGAGGCAAAAGGTGGTGGTAAATGGGATCCAATCTGGGAGAGGGAGGGTGACCAGTGGGGTACCTCAGGGATCAGTCCTTGGGCCAGGCCTGTATAATGCATTCACTGGTGACACTGCGGAAAGGCTGGATGGAAAAGTCTGCCTGTTTGCAGATGACACCAAGATCTGCAACAGAGTGGATACTTTAGATGGGGTGGAAAATTAGGGACCTGGGGAAGCTTGAAAATGGTCTGAGGTGTGGCAACTGAGGTTCAATTCAAAGTAGTGCAAAATAATGCACCTGGGATGAGGAACCCTGGGAGAAGCGACAGGATGGGGTGGGGAGTTTCTGACAATCACCAAGGAAGAAAGATCGGGGTTATCATTTCAGATGACCTAAAGATGTCTACACAGAGTACAAAGGCTGCAGGGAGGACCAGTGGCATTCTGGGGTGCATAGGAAATATCATGAGCAGAAGGTGGGAGGTGGTCATGCCATTGTATAAATCACTAGTGAGGCCTCACCTAGAGTAATGTGTGCAATTCTGGAGGCTGCACCTTTGTAAGGACATTGACAGGGTGGAGTGATTCAGAGAAGGCGACAAAAGATGGTACAGGGCTTGCACCAGAAGACATATGAGGAGAGATTAAAGGACCTCAATATGTACTCGCTGGAGGAGAGGAGGATCGGGTGACATGATAGAAACATTCAAGTAACTTAAGGGCATAAACAAGGTGCAGGGGGCAACATCTTCCAATATAGGAAGAGTACAGGAACGAGGGGGCATGATATGAATTGGAAGGTGGCAGATTAAGGGGAAATGTGAGGACGTTTTTCATCATGGAGAGGGTGGTGGACACATGGAATAGTCTGCCACAGGAGGTGGAGGAAGCGAGCACAGCGGAATGCTGGGACAGACATAAGGGAACCTTAGAGGTGGGAAGGAGTGGTAAAAGCCATTGGTCAGGTAGGGTCAGAGGCACAAACAAGTGTAAGGCTTACAGGAAGACTGGATGAGCCTAGCGGTCCTTATCTGCTGACAATTTCTATGTTTCTATGTAACCAAATGTGACATTGTCCTACAAACACCATTAACTGATGTACACCAGTCAAACCCTGCTGAACTATCACAGTGCACCTCTGGCACAGACAATAGCACACCTATCAATTCTTACAGCACACAAAAGTATTAGAAAAAGTCCCTGTCACTCAGTGGGGCAAGGGCCTCTTTCAAGATACTTCCTGACCCACAAGAAACATGGGGAGTGGTGACCCATTTTAAAACTCAGATATCTGAACAAACACATAAACAGAGAGGTTTGAGATGATCACATTGGGCACAATGATTCCATCCATACAGTCATTGGCCGGGGTCACTGGATCTAAAAGATGCATACTTTCATATTCCAGTCAGGCCTACCCACAGAAAGTACCTCAGATTCAAGCAAGAAAATTACCAGTACCAGTCTGTATCTCTTCCCTTTGGCCTCACTTCAGCACCAATGGTCTTCACAAAGTGTTTGTCCGTGGTGGCAGCACACCTGAGAAGGCAAGGTGTGCTGTTTTTCCTACCTGGACAACTGGTTAGTCTCATGGAAAACAGAATGAGAGACAAGGTGCTTTATTTGGAAGGTAAAAAGCACCTTGGAAAAGCTGGGTTCCTGATAAATCTGTTGAAGTCTCAAACAGAACTTGTTTAAGTACTGGATTTCCTAGGTGGAGAATTAGGTACCCTGCAGGAGAAAGCAGAAATTGCACAGGTTGAACCTGAAGTGAGTACTGGGGTTCTACCTGGGCAGAACAAAAAATATCAGGTGTCAGGTCGCTCAACAGCAATTTTTTTAAACATAGTTTTATTGTTAGTTATTTAGGACATTACATTGATCAATATATACTGTAACAGTATACATTGTTTTTCCACATACATTGCATTACAGTTTGTTCTTGTTTTCCCCATTTTGTCTTTTCTGTTACCAAGATTTGATTATGTTTATCTGTTTTGTTTCTTATACAAAGTTCCTATCTCAACATCTTATTTTTAAGCTTTCATCAATTACATTACTTGGCAATGGGGTTCATTCCATAAGTTAAGAACTTACCCTCAACTTTTCATCCATTTATATAATCAACTGCGTTTTGTCCTTCTAAACATAACTGTTCAGCTAACAACTTCCAGGATTCTTTTCCTTTACTATTGCTTCTAGGTTTGACCTGAATGATCTAGCTGGGGTCGAAATCATCTTCCACTAAGGAAAACAGCTGAATTCAAACTTCAACTTAAATTTCAACTTAAACTTAAACTTAAAGGTGGGCACTAGGTTGCATCCATTTTCCACCATCTCAATAGTTATTTTCCCATTTCTGAGACCTACCTCTCTATTATTGTCTAGACTCCTGCTTTGTGTGTGACATCTTCCTTCTTCACCTATGTTGATGTCATGGGGACCAAAGTTGGGGAAATCCTTCACTTTGTAGGCTCAACAGCAACTGGGTGGTCACATGACGCAGATGAGCCAGGAGCAGCTGGGCTTCAGAGGCTCTGACAGAGGGAACTATATACACGGTAATCTGCAACACAAAACCCAAGTCTTAACAAAAGCAGTCATCAAACAGTAGCAGCAGATGCCAGGAACCAAGAAATGGCAGAATCAGAAGATCTTATCCTCCCAAAAAACACAAACTGTCAGCATCACCAGGCAGCTGTACAGAAGCAGCTCTAAAATGGCCAACCCGCAGTTTGAAATGGAGTTGGGCTCATCAACAGTGATCTCTTGGAAATAAAGAGCTTCATGGGCATGAAAACAAGAGAACTGGCCAAAGTAACAGCATTCGTAGCAGCAGTAAAGATGTCAATGGATGGATTAAGCATCTGGGTCATGGAGGCAGAAGACCAGACTGGTAAGCTGGAAGATAGGCCTACTGGTGGAGTAGTGGCTAGCAGAGAAAGATATCCACCTGATATGGGGCAAGCTGGATGATCAACAGACCCACAAGAGGAGCAACAATATTAGAATGTTTGGTCTGCCCAAGAAGCTGGAGGGATAGGACATGCTTGATTTTCTCCAGATAATGATCCTCAGCTTATAGAGTACTACTGGGACAGTCCAATAGAAATTGACTGAGCTCACAGGATTCCATTGTGTTCTCCACTGTCCAGGCAGAACACCCGCCCAAGACCAGTGATATTCCAGCTATTAAGGGGTGCCAGAACAGAGGGCAGATACTGATGAAAGCCCAAGCAAAGCAACTGGTTTGGCAGGCCAAATTGTCACTGTAGCCTGACTTCCCAAAGAAGGTGATAGAAAATTTAAGTCTTTTGACAGGGTTCAGAACCTTGCCCTGGAGAAAGGACTGAAATGCTCAATGGGTCCCTCGGCAACCTTAGCGACTCACGATCAGAGACCGTCACTTGCCCAAATACAACAGGTATCCAAAAGTTCACTGCACTCCAGCTGAAATGAAGGACAGACTCTGTTAAGTTCTATTTCCAAACTTTAATTTGGTAGAAAATTCTTAACAGGCTCTCCTCTCAGACCTTGCCTGAAGTAACTCTCCAAGCCAGTTATCCCAGTGCTTCAACCAAGGTATGGTCTTCTCGGGTGGGGTCTGAGTTAATTATCCCTCCCTTAAATAGTCAATTTTCTCTTCTAGGTTCCCCATTGGATCAAGTACATAATGACAAATAACAAATAAGTGACTCTGGAGGATTAGAACCTCTGACCTGTTATACATAGCTAAATAAATATAAATATCAAAATTAATACACTGTCAAAAATGCTATCAAATCACAGCAATTTGAACAAGATAACATTACTGGCTATTAATTAATTTTCAAAAATTATGAGTAATTATGGATTATAGACATTTCCTATGCAGGTAAATGCTTAAGCACTTTTTAATTATTTCTTTTCTTTTCCCTTGCTCAAACTTTCACAACATTCCATATTTGTTTTGGCATATGGAATTTCAACCTGCATCTGATACTCAGACTGCCAGATCTCTGCTAACATCTTAATGATTATTAGGTAATGCATTATTTATTTTTATTTATTTATTGAAATCTAGGATGACAACCTTTGAGCTACAAGCTCATTTACAAAGGTTCCATGTCAGGCATAAAGAATCAAATATACACAGTACAATACAGGAATGCAAGAGACAGTGAAAGCTGTAGGAAAGTAACACAATAACAGGAATAATAATTACAACTACTGTACATTACCTAAAAGATAAAGAATTGTTGGAAGGAAAAAGTTGATTAAGCAATATAGTTGACCTTGATTAGAGGAGAGGGGTAAAGATAGGAGGTGGGGAGAAGGATGGCAGTAACTTCAGGCTCGGGGTCACTTTGTCATAGGGAGTAAGTGAAGGAAGGGTAGTTGTGGCAGAAAGTGAAGAAAATGGGTAGTGAGGTAGGTTGAAGACCTGATGAAATGGATTGGGGGCAGGAGTTGGGGAGCAGGGAAATGGAGTGGGTGTTGGCAAGCGGGTTGGGCAGCTGATAGGTGCAAATGATGGGGGAGTTCCATGTCAGATTTCAGGAGATTCATAATAATTCCTAACTCTTAACCATTGTTAGAAGCTAATCAATTAACTACAACATAATACCTCTCTGACACATAATAACACATACATCAGATCAATTTCTCTTCATGTTATTTTATTTTATATTTTTATCACTTTTTGTTCTTATGCCTATGCCAGATGACTGTATCTTTAATTTAGCCCTTTGTATTTCAAAGTTGATTGCTGGGGATCCATTTTCACAGTCACTAGTTGATCATGGGCAACTAAGAGAAAGAAAGAATACAACATGGGAAACCAGTATAAATGAAACTGTATTCAGGATAGCCCCTAAATCTTTTGGAACACATTAAACACTCAGTTTCCATTTTTTCTTCTTCAGAAAGGGTTTCAGATCCCATTCTAATTTTAATCCTTTGGGAATTAAACTGTTCAAGGTGTAGATCCAGAAGCTCTCCTGTTGGAGGAGCTTATTTAGTCTGCCACCACCTCTTGGATTGCTCCAATGTCATGAATCTTATGCCATTCATACTCTGATTATGCCTTTCCATAAAATGTCTTGCTAGGGTTTTTATTTTATCAGACCTGTTCTTATATTTCTAATATGCTCCTGCACTCTCTGTTTGAGCGATCTGATAGTACGCCTACAAATAGCAAGTGGCATGGTCACCAAATGTCATATATAACGTATGTGCTACTGCAATTCAGGAATGATTTTATTTTTACTTTATACTCATATTCTTCTAAATCCAGCATCTTTCCCTGATTGCAGTAAACACACACGCTACACCTACCACATTTGTGCATCCCTAATGGTAAAGGTGGTAGCCATGTTCTTATTTCACTTTTTAGGGGTGTACCTACTGTGGACCAATTTATCTTTCAAGCTTTCTGCCTTTGAATAGGTGATTCTTGGATTTGGCCTAATTCTTCTGCTAGTAAGAAGTAGTTAAGTAGTATTGGCCAGAATTTTCTGAAAACTGCCCCTACTATTTCAGCCTGATTGCTGAAATGTGTAACAAATCTTACTGGAGATTTCTTATTTATATTATTTTGTTTCTTTTTTTCAAAAGTTGAGATCTATCTTCCTTTCTTGCTCTCTCTAGGGCCTTTCCTAACAATGTGTTGTTATATCCTCTAGCTTCAAATCTAGATTGCATCTCCTGGGCTTGTTTTCAAAGTCTATATCTTTTATTCTTAGAAACTGTCGAAAGGTATGGATCTAATAAGTGCTGGAGGATGGGCACTATCTGCCCTAAGTAGCAGTTTTCTTGCGATAACTTTTTAGTTTGCGCTTTCATATCCTCGTCTACAAACAATGTGAGGTCTAGAAAAGTTCATTTCTGTCTTGCTCATGTTATATGTGATTTTAAATTCAAATTGTTCGATTCATTCAACCACTTCATGAACAGTTCAATCTCTTTCTGGGCCCTCACAGACACATAACATGTCATCTCTAAAATGATACCATTGCTTAATATTTTTCCTAAATGGATTTTCTGTTTCTGAGTGCATCATTTCATTTTCCCAGGCCCCGAGGAAGAGGTTGGCATAACTGGGGGCCATTGCCGTTCCTTGTAGTGGCAGATAGTATTCTCCATTGAATTCAAAGAAATTATGTGACAGAGTGAAATCCAGTGCTGCTTCTATAAATTCTATTGGAAACTCAGAAATTAATGGATGGTTTTCCAGCTATTAAGGGTGCCAGGACAGAGGTCAGATGCTAATGAAAGCCCAAGCAAAAAAGCAACGGTTTGGCAAGGGCCAAATTGTCACTGCAGCCTGATTTCCCAATAAAGGTGATAGAAAAATATAAGTCTTTCGACAGGGTTTGGAACCTTGCCCTGGAGAGGGACGGAAATGCACACTGGGTCTCTCGGCAACCTATGCACTACAATCAGAGACCTTCACTTGCTCCAAATGTAAAAGGGCAGTTTATTCTTCAAGCACGCAAAACAACACCCCAAGCAACTACCATGGGAACCAGGCAGAGATTGGACCAAGCCTAACACACAATCGAACAAGCCAGTTGAAATGTGCTGGTTCAGCAGAAGAAGATCGAAACCAGAGGAACTGAGGGGCTACAGAGGAGGAAGAGGAGCATATGGAGCTGGAAAAGGAGCTGGAAGGCTGATGGGGCTTGATTCTGCACTTCATTGCCTGTCTCGAACCTTTTACTGACTTACTGCATATGAACTACAGACAAAAAATCAGAATAGCCTGAATGGAGAAAGGTGAATCTGCTTAGGATACAGCAGAGAAAAAACATTAAACACTTGTGTTTCTGTTGTTTGAACTGTTTAAACTGGGACTCCAGCTGTTTATCTCTGGGTGGACTTTTTCCTCTTTCCCTTACCAGGTACTGTTTTATTGTTTGATCACCTCACTGATCGATGGGAAAGTATGAGGGAAGCAGAAGGGAGGAATGTGTGAAAATCATGGAATTGCATTATCGTGTGGTCTGTGACAGGGGTGGGGGCAGCCAACTGCTGAAGTGGCAATCGAAGAGGCTGCTGCATAAGTGATGTGGGATAGCAAACTGCAGCTCGAACTGATGAACAGCTTAGCATCGGCATTTGATTTTTTTTCCACTTGAGGTGGAGCATGAGTTCTTATTGGTGTCAGAACAGTATGAAAAGTGGTAAGGCCAAGGATGTATAGGTCCACTTATGAAAGTGGTAGGGCCATGGTCCTAGTGGCCTCCCTGTTGCCTGCACTTACATGAGTTCTAAACTGAGTAGCTCAATGTCAGGTGCAGGGCAGTCATTGCTTCCTCACAGTGCTGTGATGGGAGTACTTTCAGATGATGTTGGGGGATGTCCATGTGAAAGGGAAGGGAGGTGGCAGGGCTGATTTAACCCAGAAGTACATTCCAAGATGGCAAGAGGCACGATGGGTGTATATGGGAGCTCTAAACTGTCACTTTGACTCTTGAAAGTCTTAAGCTTTTCAATAATAATTTTTTTTGTAAGTACTATGAATTTTTTCAGTAAAATTCTCTCTAACTGAATTTGCTGGTCTGGACTCTGGAGTGCTGGTTCTTTACAATTAGTACATTCTATTTCACCTGGTTTTCTTAGGCTGTGTGCCTGCCGCTGGGAGAGAGAATCCCTTCTAAATAACAATGCTGAGACAGTGGAATAGGCAATAACAAGCAGGAAGTAAGGAATTAGGAACTTAGCTTTGGGACTTAATAGAGAAGGCAAAATGAATGGGAATCACCACAAACCACACGAAGGGGATGCTACCAGCACAGGGGACACATGGACAGGAGTGCTCTGGCAGAAAGCATTTCAGTATACGGTACTGCACTCAGGAAGTCACTCTGCATGCCGTACTGGGGGAGGGATGATTTGAAGCTCATCTCAGGAAGATCAGAGGTGGCCTCCATGAACACCACTATTCCGAGCATGGGTGGTATAACAAGCGTTTTCTTACTACCTTAACCCATGTGTGTTGCATTCATACACAGGTGTGCTATTTTCATTTTGGTCCAAGTTCAACAGCCCTGTTGGCTGCAATGCTGGTAAAAGGAAGTGGGACCATCACGCTGGTGGGGCAGAGGGTAACTTCAAGTCTCAAACTTGGTTTCTCAGGTTACATCTTGGGACTCTCAGGAGCCAAATAGCTCAGTCAAATGAAAGCGGTCTTAATGCATTTGAGAACTGGGAGAACTAATCATTTTTTTTCAGGAGACCCATCTGCTAAGTGTAACCCTCTTGCAAATGGGGTTCCTCAAAATGCCAGTCTGGACTTACTTTAGCCCTGCTCCTTTGTTCTTCTCCTGTTCTAGCCTCCTATTTTTTTTTTTTATTCCCCAAGGTCTGTTTGCTCCTCTGATCCCCTGCCATGCTGCCTGACTCAAAAATCCAGCCTCGCGGCCTTGAAATGCCGACCGTGAGCTCCCACTGTGAAAGTGGTGCCTCCAGAGCAGCGGGAATAGTGCTGGTGTGCAAGCGCCTTTGATGTGGAGCCGCGGGGTTTGTGGTCACCTGGGGACATGTCTCATAGGTCCGGGATCCTCCTACCTAATTGGGACCCGGTGACCATGGACAGCCTGTCGGGGGCTGCTCAGATGCAAATTGATCCCGAGTCTAACCGGGCTCATGGCCAATATGCCTGAGCAGGGCCCCGGTCATCTGAATAATAAATAACTTGGGTCTGGCTGCCTCCAGGTTAGCCCTAAACTGCTTCAGCTGAAAGGTACAGAATTTAAATGTTTTAAATAATGTACCGTAACTTGTTGCTGTATAGGGATTTACTGTACATGTGGGGAGAGTGTCTAATTTTGAAATGAATGCTTTTTCCCTGGATTTACCAGTCTTTGTGGGACTCTGTGTCAGCCTGTCAGCTGCTGCAGGAGGAGCTGCATAAGTGCAGTAGCGACAGGAAAACCCAAGGGCCACCTCCTTCATCTGTGCAGTGACTGTAAGTATAGCATCTGGGCTGCTAAACTGTGGGGCATTTGTGGCAAATAATTATTTCTTTCTGGCTGCACCTGCACATTTTTCAGGACTGTGTTGGATCTGCTATAAGGGACAGTGGGTTAAGCAGCCATTGCCAGCAGCTACAGCCAACTGGGAGCCGAGGAATAAAATGCCAGGACTTGTGGGACATTCACTACACCTCATGGGTAACCACTCAAGTGCTCATGGGGATTTACAGGGACATTATTTTAGGCACCAAATCTACAACCTAGTTGTGCCTCGAGTGTTCTGATTGACAGGTCCCTCCGTCATTAGAGACCTGTCACCCCATCTCTGCTGCCAATCAGGAGTCACTAGGAGCCCTATAAGACAGTATCTGCCAGCATTTTGCCAGATTCAAGAGAGTGAGAAGAAGGAGAGCAGGCTCCAGCCTGCTGGGAGCCCCCCACAAGGATGGAGGCTCAGGCCCTGCCATGCCACCAAGCCTGGGCCACTTAGCTATGCTCCTCCAGTCATCAGGGGCGTTTGTTATTTTTATATCCAGTTTAAAAGTTAAAGTAAATAGTTTCTGCAACAGCTAGTGGAGGTTGCCAGGAATGTCCTCCAGAGGCTAGCCCTCCCTCCCACATCGGGGAAAGATGTGGAAAAGAAGAACATCTGTCATGCCTCAGTGGTGAGAGAGCTGAAGAGACTTCAGGATGCCTTCGATTATGGATGAGACCCGTGGAGGACCTGAGTGAGTACCCTCATACCCCCAGTGAGGGAGAAGCTGTACAAGTAATCTTGGGGCCTCAAGCCCGCGACAGATAGTTCTTGCTATGTGATAAGACCTCTGAGTTACCAGTCTGGGATGATGGAGGCAGTATAGTGCAGTGGTTTAAGGCTCTGAGCTGCAAATCTGGTGATATCCAGCAGACCAGACCTGGGTATGAATCCCACAGCTTCCACTTGCATACTGTGTGACCCTGAGCAAGTCACTTAACTTCCCTGTGCTCCCATGTTGCACCTGTAAAAAGGTTTCAGCTTAGTGTGCTACTCCTGGTTAAACAACTAAACAAAAAAAGCCCCTACAGAGACTGTCTAGTCAAAAGTTAGGATGGATGCATCTTGTCTGTGGCCCAATTGGCTAAATCGCAGGTGCAGTAAGATGTCTGACTAGTGAATCATATAAAAGTGTTGCAGGTTGTGTAGCTATGGGTTAGAGTCCTACCTCTGTGGAGCTGTCTGCCAATCCGCCATTGCCACTCCATGGGACAGGAGGCCCTACAGCATATTGTGTCTGAGTTGTTCTGAAGAGAATTTACCTCTGGCTTACCTGGATTTCGTCTAAGAGCACTTGCAATAAGTGTACAATGTCTAGACATGCTGGATGAGACTTTGCTGGTGAATACTGTTTTGGGTATTTAGATGTACTGGATGTGACTTCATATAACTGAATATTGGATGCTTGATAAAAGTGTCATTGTCTGCTTATACTGGATGGATGCCTTTGGTGTGTAAATGTACTGGATGTGACCTTGTTTCAAAGAAATGTTGGATGCTTGATAAAAGTATCCAGTCTCTAATTATATTGGATGGGACTTTCAACTATTGTGCTGAATGTTCAGGATGTAAAACCCAAGCAGCTTGTCCTGGAATGTTGGAAATTCAGTAAGTGCAGGGCAAGCCCTGTCTTCGTTAATGGGCAGGGCAATCCCTGGTTTTCTGTGACCGGCAGGGTCAATGCCTGCTATTTCTGCTAAGATGCAGTGCAATCCCTGCCTTCATTGTACATAGCAGCTACATCCATTGTAGGGATCATTCTCCAAGTTTTCCCCCCTCCTTTGTATCAAAAGCTGGCCACCTCGACCAGCTGTAATGCCCACCAGGCCTGCAACATCTTGGACCGTGGTATCTGGGATTCCAGTATAGTATGAGATTGTGAGGTTTCTACTGTATCTGGGACTGGTACCAGTGTAGGCCATAATGCTAACCATGTATGTAACATCTGATTGGTCAGCAGCTAGATCGCCAGGGCTCTGGGTATCATGTGTCGAATTGAGAAATGTGATTACCTGTAGTCTATTGTATATATAGCCACCCAGCTGGAGGGTTCACCAGCAAAACACCCAATTAAACCTGTACATGTGTATATAGTAATCAGATAACCTCTACTCTACATCCCTGTTCCTAACTCCTTGTCCCCCAAATAAATATCCTGTTATTGTTGTTGAAATATTTGATGTGAGCATGTTATTAGAAAGAGCCTTTAAATGCAAAGTATTGAAATGTGGGAAATGTTTATTGGGGCATGTCTAGGGAAGGTTAATGGTTATAAATGGGTGGTGCAGCATCTAGGGTGCTACACCTAGTACCATCTTACCCGTAAAGCACCCTGAGTGGAGGCACTGCATGAAGGTTAAACAAAATGGTTATGAGTTAACAAACTCAAACCCCTCAGCCTAGCTTGTAAGCAGTGGGCAGGGTGTAACACTGGGGATAGCGCCACCCAGGGTTACATAAGAAAGGAAGCCGAGAAACTGGGACGCTTTTGTGTGTGTGTGTGTGTGTGTGTGTGTGTGTGTGTGTAGCAGGTGTCTGAAGCCTCCTATTCTACTAAGAAACAAAGGAGAGTTGCAGTCTTGTTTAGCAAGAGGGTGAATTGGCTACCTGAACAAACTAAAGGAGACAAGGAGGGAGGTGGATACTAATTAAGAGAAGACCGGATGGGGCTCTGATGATCTTGGGAACAATATATGGCCCAAATACTGAGGATGCTCACTTTGTCCACAGTCTGGCCCAAGTGACCCTGGATATGGTAGTAAAATATATTCTGACACGGGAACATGAATCAGGTCCTAGAATCACTATGTGACAGGAGTGGAGGCAGACCCAGGCAGGAGGCTGCAGGTTCTAAAGCACTCCTAACCACAATGGCTGATCACAACCTCCAGGATGTCTGGAGGCTAGGACACTCAACTGCCAGGGACTATACATATTCTTCCCACACTCGTGGCACATATAGCAGGATAGATATATTCTTGGCACTGGTTAGGAACACCCTAAATGCCACAATAGAACCAACACTCATCTTTGATCACTTTCCTATTACTGTCACTTTTTCAGCCCGGGCCAGGATACAGAGGAGAAAAGATGGAGATGCAATGTAAGCCTCCTAGAGGATGTCAACTTTAAGTTATGGCTGCAGCAAGAGGTTAAAGGTTATTTGGCAAACAATAATGAGGAGAGGCGGCAGATAAATGGGTTTGGGAAAGACTGAAGGCGCAGTTATGGGTGCATCATTGCATATGCTTCTGTCAGCAAGAAAGAGAGGGTAAGAAGATGGAGGTCCTTGTGCAGAAATTCAGTGAACTGAAAAAGAAGCATTAGGAAGGGGCACAGTCTCCACAGTGCAAGACACAAGGGTGCTGAAGTATAAAATAAACACACTGAATACACAAAAGACAGAATTTGGCTTGTTCGCACAAAGCAAGCCTATTGGGAGGAGGGAAAACATGGGGCCTACTTGCCTATCACCTTATGAAGATGGCATCACAAGGAAAACACCAAAGATAAGGAAGGGCACAGAGGTAACAATAGACCCAGAAAGAATTAATAGGGCATTTCATGACTACTATCAGAGGCTGTAAGCTACCAAAGTACAGCATAGAGATAAGTGATACAGAAATCAGGACTTCTTAGCCTCTGACACACTAAGCAAGCTGACTGCAAAAGAAGGTGTGGTCTGGAAGGTCCAATCATGCCCCAAGAAGTAAAGGAAGCAATAGGCAAGATGCAGGTTGGGAAAGCCCTGAGGCTGGATGGCTTCCCAGCGGAGGTATATAAAGCCATCGGGACTTGGTCAGTTCTTAGTTGGCAATCACACTGCAAGGGCAGGGAGGAGAAGGTGCCGCCAGAGACCATGAATGAGGCCACCATCAAGTTTCTTGACAAAAGAGTAAAGACCCTACCAGTGCTCCAGTTACCATCCCATCTCTCTTTTAAATGTGGGCTACAAAATCATGGCCACGGTTCTGGCAATTCGGCTTAACAAGGTGCTGCCATGTTTAGTCCACTTGGACCAAGTCAGGTTTGTGGCAAGAAGAGATGGGACAGATGACATCAGTATGATATGGGCCACAGAATCCTCACAGGACCCTGTGGTAGCTGTAGCACTGGACAGGGAGAAGGTATTCGACTTCACCGAATGGCCTTACTTGACAGAAGTATACTGAAATTTGGGATGGGAGAAACATTTGTCAGATGGATTCAAACAACATACACTGCCCCATAAGGGCAGTTCTTACTAAATGGGAGATTGTCCCCAAATTCCAGTTGGTACAGAAGAATCAAGCAAGGTGTCCTTTATTCCTTGCATTATTTCAATGACCTAAGCAACCAGTATAGTGCTATGCTTGTGCAACTGTGTTACTCGCTTTGGCCATTTGCACTCTCAATTCCATGAGGAACTACCACCCTGTAGGGTATCAAAGGCAAGGAATCCAGGAGGGTTCCACCTAGAGGTGCTGAAGGAAGTTTCCTTTGTCTACAGGTACCTTAGGAAGAATCCCTGGAGGAGAGGCGTGCACTAGGAGGAGGAGGAGGGAGGATGGTGGGGCAAAGAAAAGTGCTTCACAGGGGAGCTGGGAGAAACTGCTTATATACTGAATCCCCTATTATACAATGGCATCAATCAAATTTGAAAATCCCACAATCTGATTGGTTGGCTGGCACCTTCTCAGCATGATAAATCCTCCAGCGTACCCACTGGAAAAGGTGCCAGCCAACCTTGCCCGGTTCTACCCTACTAGTATCACTGCCTCCCACGGACATCAACAGAACCGCTGCCATTTTTGCCACTGCTTGGCAATGTAACCACGGTAAATAAGAAAAAAATGACAGCATCCTTCCAACTGTATCACATGGACAGAACTTGAAATAATATTTAACTGTGAAACGATGTTTCTGACATCCAACCTATGACTGTAAATGTAGAATTACCTCCTCCGGTGATGCTGCTCACCTCCTTGCAAGCATTCACCATAACGACTTTAAAACTGCTTGCTCCTTGTACCTTTACTAATACTGCTACTTGGCTAGTAAAGCATTGATGGATCGCTGGAGAGAGAGGATTAGAACAGAGAACAGCCGTGGGAGTACTGCCAAGCAGAGGAGACTCTCCGAGTTGCTCCAGGAAGGCCTCTTCGAGCGGCTCAAGTTACTACAGGAAAGACTGGCAGGATGCCCAGAGCCTGTGTGACCCTGACATTGGGCACGATGTCGATGGCAACAGCCTGCTAGCACATGGGATAAATTAGCAGCATTTTTTTCCTGTTTTTCTTCCACAAGCATGAGACACGGAGAGCCCCCATCCACCAGACGGCCTACTTATTTTATTTATTTGAATTTAGATGACCGGGTAGGCCTACTGAGACAAACACGTCCCTTTTCAGGGGTGACCCGGGAACCTAGGAACTTAACCTAGAGAGCAAGGATATTTTAATAAAAATCAATAAAAATGATACATTTGTTTCTTTTCATATCTTGTAAAACAAATAACCTAAACATTGCATAATAGCAATATACCACTCCAGGTGTGGGTATATGGGTTGGATTTACCACTTCTGGTGTGATTAAGTCACCAGGCCTGCGTCCTAGGACCGAACCGCACCAGGCGCGATAAATCCACCACAAACCCACACCCTGTCATGTTATATTGCTTAAATATTGTATTAATCTCAAACCATCCCACAGGGGTGGGGATCCATGGCGGTGTGGTGTTGACAGCAAATCTATACTTAAGGGTAAATGTTTTCTAATTCTTGGCTTCCAGCAAGTATTGAGTGACTGGTGACAGTGGAGCGAGTCGGACCACCCGATGTTGCGTAGCATAAAAGCTACAGGAATCTATGCCGCTATAAACGTAAGCGTAACGTAATGCTACATGGGCAAGTTAAGTAACGGTGACGAGACGCGGCAACTGACCTAGCTATCGGGTCTGTGCCCCTCCCCACAAACCCTCCCTCTCCTTCACATCACACAACTACCATCAAGAGGGCAATAAAAAACTGATATGAAAAAGAAAACAAACTAGCAGATAGTGTAGTGTGTCGGACTATCTCTGATCAATCGTAGACATAATCAATTTATTTTACCTTTCATGGGGGCACCCTCTAATTATCCGTTTAATAAAAAAAAATCACAATAAAAATATACAAACACATGCGTACAGTAACACGTAGCTACGCACCATGATGATTGCGCATTGTCAGCTACGCATTAAGCGCAGCACCACGACTGGTCCGACACACTCCGCTATCTCCGAGTGACTCCTGCGGTTGGAAGACCACATCGTAGAATTAATTTCTATGGCGTGCGTGTTCAGTCAATTGGTTAGCTAATAACGGAATAGTTACAGATGTTTAATGCTCGTGTAAAACGAAGCATAACGTGCATTTTGAGCAACCTCTTGTCGCATAAATCAGGGGCAGGGCTTAAAAATTCAGGGCACATCTTAAAATTGGTAATTTTCACCCAGAAAGCTGACAGACCAAGGCACAAGGGATTAGTGTAAGATGTATTTTGTGAAAACAAGAAGTATTTAATTTTAATGCTTTAAAATATTTTGTGCTTACAATCTCAACTGTTCAATCATAAAAAACATCGTTTACAAGGGCAGAAAAACATTTTAAGGCAAATCAGGGACAGTTGAGAGGTATGATTCGAGTTTGGCGGCTCGGGTCGTGATGCCATCAAAGCGCGCGGACTCACGTGGAAGCATTTTAGTGCAGAACTCTTTCCTGCTAGTTCTGTGCATTTTAAACCTCAAGGGCTCAGTGGGTCTTGGGCTCTCAGGTTTAACCAGCTTGGTAACATGGAAGACCGTGGAGGAACTGGTTACTGGGTTGTACGAGATGCAGGCGGTGAAGTTCGGTAGCTTTTTGCTCAAAAGTGGCATCACGTCCCCCATCTATTTTGACCTTCGAGTGATCGTTTCCACCCGGCACTACTGACTCAGGTGAGTAGCTCCTCGTGTTACCGCCTGTGGTCTCCAGCAGTTTATTTAAAACTCTAATGAAAGAAAGAGTGCAAATGCTTTATTGAATGCTGAACAGGGGTGACTTTCATTTACAGTGAAGAAAGCTTTCCTTTCAGAGAGTTCTTTTCGAAGCACATATGTCTCTTCTGAAAATAGGGGTCGGCAGGGATAACAACCTCAGGTTGACCTGATGCCTGAGATGTACTTACTACCTGTCACTTTTCTAACTGTTTGCAGTTTGCATCCCTCCAACACCAATTTTATAAACCTCTCAATAGCTTTCCCCAGGACAAAAGAAGGGATGCATGGAAATCGTATCTCTTGAATTCTGGCAGCAAATCTGCCCAACCTCAGTGAACTTTATTTTATTTGTTGAATTCTTGGTGTTAATTGGTTCCACAGCAGTTGAATTACAGACTGGTACAAAACAAGGACAAAAGTACACATACTTATAAAGTGGAGGTACACATTACACTTGTGCAAGGGTATATCCTACTAAGGTATAATACAATGGCCAGCAGTAAAGGAATAATGTATGACAGGGTGTGTGTTGTGCTGGGATAACTCCACGCCTTGGGATGGGCATGAGGTCGAGGCCGAAAAGGCCCAGTGCCCCAGGCGCTATGCTATCCCAAACGATACACACCCTGGAGTGAATTATTCTTAATATACAATGGCTTGTTGTGTGTGTGTGTGTGTGTGTGTTGTGTTTTTTTTTTTTTTTAATATATATAAAGTTTAAGATTGTTTATTTTAGTTTCTTAGAGAGATGCAAAAAAAGAGAATCATCCGTGCTGGAGGTCATCCTCAATTGGTTCACAGTGCTGAGACTAGACCTGTGGCGTCATGCTGGGATAACGCCATGGGTCCAGCCCCAAACTGACCAATCACAGTTCAAGATTCTTTCTTCTTGCCATTGTATAATGAATGATTACGCCAGTTGTGCAAGTAAACAAGAAAGGTTTATGGTGACAGGCTTGCGTCTTCGTGACGCCACTTAGTTACACCTCTACTGTCACGTCACAGACTTGCATGAGTCAGAATAATAACATTAATAGAGAACAATAAGTGAGTACATAGAAGCAATAAATTGACACATAGGACCGGGGTGTGTGTGTGGAGAGAGCGCTTCACAGAAGAAACAGTACAGTAACATTTAGCAGCCTGCCCAAGTCAGAATAAGAATATTAATAGAGAACAGTAAATAAACATAGAAACATAGACTTTGACGCAGATAAGGACCGCTTGGCCCCACCTAGTGTGCCCATTTACCTACCTACAGGATAAACCACAGATCCTACTTAACCAACAGCCTATTTCTTTCTACCCCACCACAAGAATTGCCTTATGTCTGTCCCATGTATTCTTGAAGGCTGTTCCATGCATCCACTACCCTCTCTGTGGAAAAAATACTTCCTCACATTGTCCCTCTATCTTTAAATTGTGTCCCTTTGTTCTTATATGTCTCTTTTTCTGAAAGATGCTACCCTCTTGCACTTTGTTGATTCCACTGAGGTACTTAAATGTTTCTATCATGTCCACCCTCTCCATCCTTTCCTCAAGGGTATACATATTAAACTCTTTTAGTCTTTCCTCGTATGGCTTCTCTTGCAGACCCTGCACCATTCTAGTTGCCCTCCTCTGGACTGACTCTATCCTGTCTATGTCCTTGCAGAGATGGGGTCTCCAGAACTGGACGCAGTACTCAGATGGGGTCTCACCAACTGTCTGTACAGAGGATAACAACTTCCTGTTTTCTGCTGGTGATGCCTCTTCCTATGCATCCGGTATACCCCAGCTCTCCTACCACCTTCTCACATTGCTTGCTAACCTTAAGGTCATCTGATATGATTACCCCGGTCCCTTTCCTTTTTGTTTTTGTTACTACCTCTCCCCATTGTGTAATCTTCCGCTGGGTTTTGTTTCCCAGCTGCATTATTTATACTTCTTGCATTTAATCCTAGCTGCCATACTTCCGACCATTCCTCCAACCTTGCCAAGTCCCTTCTCATCCTTTCCACGCCTCCTTGTGTATCAACCCTGTTGCAGATCTTTGTGTCATCTGCAAAGAGGCATACTTTCCTTCAGTCCCAATGCAATGTCACTTATAAATACATTAAAAGGACTGGACCAGTACTAAACCCTAATGTCCCCACTAGTACCCCACTTTCTTCAAGTGGACTCCATTTACAATTACTAACAGCTGACTAATATTGTGTGTGGCAAGGAAGTACATAGAAGTAATAAATTGGCACATAGGGACCTGGGGGTGTGGGGGCGGATGCTTCAGCTGAAGAAAGAAACAGTACACTAATATTTTGAAGATATTGTGGCTAGGAGCAGGGCTTGACAAATTTTAAAATTAGGTACTTGTCCAAGGACAAGTGGCTTGTCAAAAGTAGTTGTCCTGGTGCTGGAGTCGGTAGTCCAGGTACAAAATGTCATATTAATGTAAAGTATAAAAATGCAGAAAACCTCAATGGATTTATGTAGAATCAGTTATTTAAGCAATAAGGCGACAAAGTGTGTGTTATCGTGTAATAACGTCCTCCGGGGGTGGGTTGAAGCACGGCGAAGCAGAGTGCTTCCACCACAGGATGTTATTACGATAACACACCCTTGAGAGCCTTATTGCAATTATAATGGCTCGATGTTATATAAAATAAAAAATATTTTAAAAACATTTTAGTAGATTTTAGTGTGACAGTATATCTTTGAGTGGGCATCATGCTCATCTGCCATATCCAGTACAGTGATGTTATGTGTAATAACATCACTGTCTGTGCACACTGACCAATCAGAGTCCAGGAAATGTTCTTGCCATTGTATAATTAGTGTTGTAATAGACAATAAGGAGGATACTGATATTTTTTTGTCAGCATAGAGAGGATTGTTTGTGACAAAAACATCAGCAGTGAGCAGCCGCTAGTGTGTAGTTGTAGCAGCAGTGCCAGCAACACAGTGAGAACATCTACAAACACAGACACGGAGACTGAGAAGAACCATTATTTTGGTTGTTTTCCTGACTGTGAAGAAGAAGAAGGCTTTTTACTTTTTGTTCCTGATGAAGATGAAATAGTGGATGTTCCTGTCCCAGTCCAAACAGAAAATAAGAGTAGTTTCCAATTGCTTATTTCTTTGCATTTTATCTTCAGTGCAATTGTGAAATATTCAAAGAAAGATTGTTGTCCAGTTGTACACAATAAAATTCTATTTTATGTTATCTTTGTATATTGTCATTTTTTTACTTTGAGCTGTTGTGCTTATGCTTACATACAAGAGCAAGAGAGCTGGACAGAGTAGGTGGGAGTGGGGACTATTTATTTATTTATTGAAATTTGTTGACCGGGTAGGCCCACTGAGACAACAAAGTCCCTTTATCAGAGGCGACCGGAATTAATTACAGATAAGAGACAGAGAGCATACAATAGACAAAAATATTACAGTTAATTGCTTAGGTACATACATAGGTAGTAATATAGTACAACACAGAGAACAGGTAGCATTAGAAGCAGGACAAAAACTGGTCAAGACTAAGTAGAGTAAAAGGGCACCAGCAATTCAAGTGCAACTGCACTGATTACCAACCATTGAGTGAGATTTCAGGGCGAGTTTTTAAGTAATGTAAGAGTAGAGCAGTTAGCCACAGCTGCAGGTAAATTGTTCCAGAGTGCAGGGGCAGAAATGGCAAGGGATCTGTCACCAGCTCTGGTTCGTGTCCTGGGGACTTCCAGGACAGGATGGGCAGAAGACCTCGGGTCACGTTTAGCTGATTTATATAGGAGAAGTCCATTTAGGCTCGGGGGCTGGGAGCTTGGCTGTTTTGAAGGTCAGGCAGAGTGTAGGGAATGCAAGCCTGGCCTCAAGTGAAGAGCCAGTTCAAAGAGATGAGGACATTGCAGTGGTGATCACGGGGGTGGGCAGAGGCTGCAAGCGGGTGATTTTATGATAGAGGACTCTGAGCTTGTTGAGATCTGGGCTGCGAAGAGGTTGAAGTATGGGAGCACCATGAGAAGTACAGGAGAATGGTACCAGTGGAGATAGCCATACGGGCTTCCCTGGAGAGAAATCCTCCAAGTCTATATAAGAGGCCAATTCTTTGATGAAGGATTTTGGTGGTAGCCTCAATGTGCGGGCTCGGGTTGGCTCCTGATCAGGTGCATTCCGAGATATTTTGTGGATGGGCAAACCTCAAGTGGAGTCCCGTTGGCAGAAGAGATCTGTAGGAGGTTAGATCTATTAGCTCCTAACCGCTTGGAACGAAAAGCACGGCCTTAGATTCCTTGAGGTTAAGGACTAGTTTCATGTCCACCAGCCACTTTTCCACCTCTCCTCGAAGTCCTTATTGAGTTCTGGCCTAGTTGACATAAGTCCTTGAACTCCTATAGATAATGGCATTGTCTGCATACAGTTGAATGTTGGCCCCACCACAATGCTTTGGCATGCTGTTGATAAAAATAGTAAATAGCAGGGGTCCAAGGATGGAACCATGGGGACTCCTTGGCGCACTGGCTTAATTGAAGAAGGTGTGCCCTTCCATTTTACCAGCTGCTGCCTTCCACAGAGGTAATGATGAAACCAGGAGGAGGCAAGTGGATCAAGTCCGAGGTGCTGAAGACAGGAAACAAGGAGATCGTGGTTCACCAAATCGAAGGCCTCCGTTAGATCCAGGAATAGGGCACCAGTGGCTAGCCCTGATCCATAGCCCAGTACATCGAGGTAAACTTGACTAGGGCAGTGTCAGTGCCATGGTTTTCCTGAAACCATGTTGCACCTCTGTGAGCAGATTATGAGTTTCAAGGTAATCGAGAATCTGTCTGTGCACCAGTTTTTCCAGCATTTTCGCAAGCCCACTGAGGATTGATATGGGACAGTAGTTTTCCATTTGGCCTTTATCTCCACCTTTGTGAATGGGGATAACGGTGGCCATTTTCCATTTGGTGGGAATTGCCCAAGGAGAAGGGATTTGTTAAACAGGTCCCTTAGTGGAACCGCAATAATCGGGGCAGCTATTTTCAGAAATTTAGGCTCCAGATTATCGAACCCAGGAGAGGCATCCAGTTTGATGGTGTTTAGTAGGGAAGGGCGTCCTTTCCGTAACCAGGCGGAAGTGAAAGTTGGGGACAGTGTGGGTGGGAAAGTGAGAGAAGTTGGGTTGCTAGGTGTGGGATCAGTATATCTATCGAGGTCTGTGAAAAATTATTAAAAGCATTGGCTAACTCCACGGGTCAGACATTAGGTTGCCATCAACTGAGATGCTCTGGGGGTTACAGCTGAGCGCCTCTTCAGGAGGCAATTTATTTGAGACCAGAACTTTTGGGGTTTGCCAGGTTAGATGTTTGGAGTCATCTAATGTAAACACTTTTAGCATGTTTGAGCTCTTTCTTACAGCTGTTGTGCAGAGTTCTGTATAATTGCCAATCAGCGTGAACTCCTGAGCATTTGTAGTTGCTCCATGCCTGATCTGAGTTTCATTTGTTTTCTCCTATCCTGATCCAACCAGTAAGCACATTTGCCACTGACTCTCCATTGTTTAAATGGGGCATGCTTATTAAGTACACTTAGGAAGTTGTGGGCAAAGTAATCGAGAGCAACATCAATGTTATCAAGATTATTAATGTCCCCCAGTGTATCCCTCTCAGATCTTGAAGAAAGTAATTGGGAATGAATCTTGACAGGTCCTGGGCTATACGATCCTCGGGAACATTTGGCAAGTTGTTCCTCCAGATGCAAAGAGCGGGAGCATGGTCGCTGAGAGAGTCCGGCATCAGGCCAGCTGCTCTGCATCTGTGTGGGCGATTAACCAGTATCCAGTCTAGAAGGGTATGGTTTCCAGTCTTGGTGTTCTGCCTCGTGAGGTTTATTTATTTATTTATTTATTTTTTAGTTTTTGTTGACGGGTAAGTGCACTAGACAAATCCTGCCTATTTCAGGCACGACCGGGGGAGGATACAGATGAATGCCAACTGACCTTGAACCAGATTAAGCTGTTGGTGGTGTTTTTAGTGAATGAGGAAATTTGGCCAGGACACTGGGAAATTCCCTACTCTTTCGATTAGTGCCATGGGATCTTTAACATCCACCTGAACTACCACCAATCCAGGCAGATGGGACCTCGGTTTAATGTCTCATCCGGAAGGGCACCTCAGAAGTGCAGCACCCTCTCATGCTGCACTACAGTGTCAGTACTGGGATATTAACCCAAGTGCCAGATGTGGGAACTGAACCCACAGTCCTCTGATCTCCTGGCCTCAGAAGTGAGTGTGCTACCCTACTGAGCCACTGACACTAAGGTTCACTAATAACCTGCGTAGGGACGCATCAGATAGTGAGATTTGATAAATGCATTGCTTAGCCAGTTTAAGTTGAAGTCACCCATAAGAATAAGTTCCCCACAGGGTTGCTGGCCAGTTGCCTAGTGAGGAACTCCAGTTCACTTTAGCCACCTTGGGTGGGTTGTAAGTGCACCCAGTGGTTATGGATTTGATTCCACCCAGGGTGAGCTTAATTAGAAGACACTCAATCCCTACTATCCAACCAAGTTGGACCGATATGAAGGGCATTGAGGGAGTTCCGTACATAAATAACACTCCTCCTCCTTTTCTGTCTATTCTGTCTTTCTGGAAAACAAGCGTATCCAGCGATGTCTATCTCATGAGTGAGTATGTAGGGTTTGAGCCATGTTTCTGTGACTCCAATGACATCAGGAGTAGAGATCAACCCAGGCCTCGAGCTCATGCAATTTGTGTCTTACACTACAGATGTTCATTTGAACTATCTTCAACCCTTTGGTCAGGTTCCACATTGGGTCTGAGGGAGGAGATTCTGCAGTTGAGAGGCCAAGGATTCATTTCAATATCTCCTGCCAGGTGGAGGACAAGCTTACCTAGGTACCAGGGCAGGTAGGGTGTAGGCCATTGGGCCATCCGGTGCATCCATGAGGTAAAAAGCGAGCTTGTAGCCATTCCCCATAGCCCTAAGCCCTAGTAGTGTAAGCAACCAGGAGGATAGGTGTCAGCCAAGCAGGAGACTGATAGAGGCCTGCACTCATTTAGTTTACTGTAGTCAGGAGCAGGGCAGAGGAGAGCTCCAGTCCAGAATGACAAGGGAGAGTAGGAGGCTGGCAGGGGCCAGCAGGCCATATGAAGGCATGATTAGAAATGCTGAATCAAGGGTATGCTGGCAGGACCTAGGACTTTAGATGTGGTACCAGACCAAATATTCAGCCACAGCACTCCTGGGGAGCAGCAGGAGGAGTACTACTAGTGGCAAGACAGGATACTCAGGTGTTATTCTAATACTACATACTAGACAGTAGTCCAGGTCTTTCAACCACTTTAGCTAGCTAGGTGTTTGTTTTATTTTTATTTTTTCCTGGATCACAAATTGAAGCACCTGAAAATGCTTTTTCCTTTCATCTACCCTCTTGGGGCATGTCTCACAGTCACACACACACACACACACACCCAACAATGGCGTAGCTAGGGTTTATTTTTATTCTCAAAAATGCTTTTCCCTTGGTATGTAGTTTATTTTTAGTAAGTCCTCAGTTGTTCCCCATGTTCCTTTATGCTCTCAAGGCAGGTTCGATCTCTCAGCCACACAGACACATCTACACCAGTGTAGCTAGGGTTTATTTTATTTTTATTTTTTTTTTATCAAATGCTTTCTCCTCGGTACAGTTAATCTAGTAAGTCCTCAGTTTTCCCCAAGTTTCTCTACCTTCTCAGGGCAGATTCGGTCAGGGACTTAGACACACACACACACACACACACACACACACAAAACCTCCACCAGTGTGGCTAGGAGTATGTTCCTTTTATTTCATTCTTAAAAAAAAAAAAAAAAAAAAAAGCTTTTCCTCTTGGTAATAACAAGATGGACATAATTCACATATACTTTTAGTACTGCAGTAGTATTTTAGCTTCAGTCAGCCCAGTTTCTTTATATATACAGTTGCACTGGCTGATTACTTTTGGCTAGCAGCAGCAATGAGCAATTGCTTCAAGCCAGCCACTGTCTTGACCCCCAACTGCAGTGCCCTTTACAAAAGTCCTACAAAGAACTGACACGGGACCCTCCCCAACTCCAGTTCAAGGCAAGCCTTACTTTACTTACAATAGTTGTTCAGTTACACACAGTAACCAAGTACCCCAGGAGAAGGCCGCCAAGAAAATACACCCTTTATATATTTCTTTTCAATATTAGCCCCCGACTGACTGTACTGCTGAGTCACACTGACACCAAGTGAGTCCGGTCCCCAGCCCGTCTCCTGTTTCAGTCATTCAGTGCTCCTTAATTACAGTGTAATCTCTAGCAGGCATCAAACTACGTTCAAGTTCTTTTGACCCCTAAGTGCGAGTGCAGAACTCCACACAGCACACTGAAGTGAATAACGACGACCAAGTTTGAATTTCAAATACCTCCGACCAGATGGACTGACCGAGTCGGAATACCCGGACCCTCCCCAAAACTGCCAGATCACTCCCCTCTTTCTCAGTATTTATTTTGGCTGCTTTATATTTATGCAGGTAAATACTGATTTTAATGCTGCTGAAAAAGCGAGCGATACAGCAGAGCATGAGAGCAAGAAAAGCGCCCCTCTGCTATGGAGTCAGTCTCTCAAATGGCACTTTCAACAGTAAGACTAGTCTCCCGCATCCCTGGCTAAACCTCCCCCAACCCTGCCCCTACCAGCATCGCAGTCAATTCACAAGGCTGACAGGTACTCAATCCCACATTTAATTTGCAGACTCATCTGTCAGTCCTGGATCAAGCAATCTGTTCTGCAGCTGTGATAAGTGGAGAGGGATAGAGAGTGTCCTGTATTTCTTGCCATTTCTGGCGCTCGGCGTACCAGGCTTGCTCCTCTTGTAAGCTTTCCACGAACTTGGCCACCACCCACATGATTAAACCCTTGGGAAGTTGACAACCTATGTGATCGGACCAAGGGAGCTGGCATGAAGATTGATGGGCAGCCGGCGGCACCCTAGCGATTGATCGGCGCATTGCAGGGCCAGGCAGGTAAACAAAAAACAAACAAAAAGCAAACTTCTCCAGGGTTGGTTGTCCAAGGACAACTGGCAGCTTGCATTACTGATAGTCCGACTGTGAAATCTTTTAGCCGGGACGTCTGGCTATGGGATTTGTCAAGCCCTGCTAGAGTACGTAGGAACAATAAATTAACACATACGACCCCAGGGGTGGAGGGTGGAATGAGCGAGGCGCCCCACAGAAGAAAGATATATGCAAACAGAAGAAACAGTGCGTGACTTGAGTACAAAGAAACAGTGATAATAGTAGGTAGGAAATGCAGAAAAATACGTGCCTTAAGCTATGTCTCAGTATTCTGCCCCACACAATAAATAGACTGATAATAGTAGGTGGAATTTGCAGAACAATTTCAGACTTCAGCTGTGTTTGATGTCTGTAGTACAAAGAAACAGTGATACTGTGGTGTCAGTTTTATTTCAGTCTGTGTTGTGTGTGTTTAGAGTGTCAGCTGTTTTGTAACTTGCTCAAAAGCAGCTCTAAGTGACACATTACGAGTGGTCTCTGAAAGCAGCGCCAGCGGGATCTGGCTGTAATCCTTCACTGTTGCCGTACAATTGTGCCTGCATCCTGGGCATACAACAGCAATTGGAATGAGTACAGGGAAGAAAAGAGTGGAGGGGCTACAGTTAGGATAGCATGAGGGAAAGGTGGGGAGGTAAGAGGGTGGGGTAATAGATCGGGGGTGGTAGTGCCATAGAGGAAGGGCAGGAGTGTAGGGAAGTGCTGAGTCAGTACTACTCTGGCGTAACAATCGGCAGGGCCAGGGTATTCAAGGTGTTGCCCGGCTGTGCCCATGAGTGCGTGACGGGATAATCAGAGCTGCCAGGCGAGCGGCAAGTCTCTCTGCGCTGGGGTGCAGTGGTACGTAAGGGGCGAATGGTGGGGTGTGCCTTGCATATGCGGGCATCACGAGCATTCAGCCTGGGATGTGCAGCGCATATGCTGACACAACCTGCTGTAAGGCCAGACACGGGGCACAAGGTTGAGCCTGTAAAACGTAGGAACAAACCCAGGCCACACACAGGCAGGCTGCATTCATTCACATAATCGTGCCTGTGTGTAGTACAGTATGGTCTCCATGCCCATTGGCCCACAATGTGGACAATGGGTGTACAGCACTATACTATGCGTTGTTGTTCATTGTGGTGGCCAGGTGGTATGTGGGTGGAGTGCAGCCGTCCCCGATGATGGGGGAGGGGAGCTGGGTGGCTGGGTCCTCTGTGGGTGGGATGGAGGGGTTCACTGGGCCACCAGGTAGCATATGTATGTCACATGCCCGCGATCGGGTGATATGGGAGGGAGGGGTTACCACTGGACCACCAGGTCATATTATACATCGCTACTGCCCACCATCGGGCATGATGGAGGTGCACTAGCCCACGAGGACCCAACACCCATTGCTTGTAGCTACGCGGGCGCCAGGTGCATTCTGCCGGGCTGCCCTGTTTAGCGCCCATTCAAATGGGGCCATAATGCATGCAGATGGGCCCCATTTGCACCATGCATACATTATAGCCCCATTTGCATGCCATCTTCTGAATATAAGTAGGTGATGCATCAAGCGCCAATTGCATTTCGCTGGAGCATTCCAGACCTCCTGTCTGTGTGATGCGGCTGGTGTACTTCGCCATGTCACGCATTCTGTGCAATATTCAATGGTTTGGCGCATCACCTTGAATATCACTCCTGTCTTGCCCCGGCAAGAAGTTCAGTTGCACTGCGCCTCTTGCGCCATCACCAGTTGTAACGCTGACTTCAGAAATTGTAGGTAAAGTCATTGATGGGAACTAGCGAGGCAGGCACAGGTATTTGTGGCAAGTAGGTGCTGATTTAAGCGTGTGCTTGAAAGTGCCAATCGTTGCAGTGTCAGAGATGCCTTGAGGTAGTGCATTTGTCAGAAAGGGCATGATAGCGAAGCCTCGTTGAGCCAGTGTAGTGTGACACCTTGGTACACGGAATACTTAAGAGGTGGCACTTCTGGTCTGTTTTGAGCACTGAGGTACGGTCAGAAGGTTCTTTACCCTGGGTGGCAGAAGGTTTTAGAGACTTTTGGCGAGGAGGCAGGTCTGATATCTGATGCTTTCATCAAGCTGCAGCCAACCTGCCATGGCATAGAGATCACGGGTGTGCGTGTCTGGCAGCACCTGTGAGGAGACGACACACTTTATTTAGGGCAGTGGCGATACAGTGGGGCTGTATCTGTTGCAGATCCATAGACCATTAGCCCCTAGTCTATGAGAGGTACAGTAGAGCTATGAATGGCCATGTTCAGGGCTTCATGAGTAAGACCGTGCCTGTGTCGGTAAGATCCCAATTCTTGTATTGCTGGCCTGTGGTATTGTCAATGTACTGGGCATACAGTAGGGTGGAATCAGTTGTGATGCCCAGGTACTTAAAATGCCGAACTAGCTCAAGAGTGGATTTGCAGTCATTTGTGATTGCAAGGGGAAGGTTTTGAGTTTGCGTTGGGGGTAGAGAACATCATAGTCTTAGTTTTTTTTTTTTTTTTTAATAATTCAGGACCAGTCTGTGTTCTTTAAACCACTGTTCTGCAGATGCAAAGCCTTTTGTAGATCTGCCTCTAGAAATTCAGGGTCTCGGTTGTTGATAAACAGGACCGCATCATCTGCATAAAAAGCATTTGACACTGGCAGAATGCCGGGCGATTATTTAAGAATAGGCTGAACAGCAGCGGTCCTAATAGGATCCCTGTGGGACACCAGATCTAGCAGGTCTGCTGTTAGAGAGGACATCAAGGATCCTTACCCGCTGGTGGCGGTTGCTCTGGTAGCTATTGGAACCAGTCCTGGTGTCGGGTGAGAGACCAATGTGGGATAGCTGGTTTAAGAGGATTCCAGATAAATGTACTAGTTAGAATGAAAAACGCATGCAAAAACAGTAGTGATCCTGCATGTTCTGATTGATTGTGTGTGTGCATGCGTGCAAGGCAGCTCCCAAGGGGAGGGGGTGCCAAGGCAGCTCCTGTGTAGTATGATGTTTGGTTTGCCAGAGTCCCTTGTAATTAAACGTAGCACAGCTGGTGCTGCCCTACCTTCTCACTCTTCCCTAGGACAGTAATTATTTTGTTTTGCAAAATTTCTTTAGTAGTGGCTTCATAGTGCATTTTGACAGAGTTACATTATCTTGCTAGAGCTGTGGGAGAGAGGCACGAGACTGTTTAGGCATTGAGATCACTCTTTACAGATACAGAAGTTGTAAGATTAAGGTTTTTATGGACCTCCTTGCACATAGCTTAAACATGCCTTGGTCAGGCCGCAGCTCGAGTACTGTGTACAGTTCTGGAGACCTCATCTGAAGAAGGACATAGCGCTACTGGAGAGGGTCCAGAGGAGAGCGACCAGGATGATTCAGGGCATGGAGGGAAGCCTTATGAGGAGAGACTGGAAGAGCTTGGACTTTACTCACTGGAGGAGAGGAGGGACAGGGGAGATATGATAGAGGTTTTCAAGTATGTAAAAGGAGTAACCAGGAGTGGAACCAAGGAGCTTTTAGGCTAAAGAAGAGGGAACAACCTAGGGCCATGAGTGGAAGCTGGAGGGGAAACTACGGGGAGCATAGGAGGCATTTTTCACTGAGAGGGTGGTGGAGCTGTGGGAATGCACTGCCTGGGAGGCTGGTGGAGGATGGCACAGTGGAGGGATTCAAGAATGGGTGGGAAGGGTACAAGGAAACTGAAACTAAAGAAGACCCTTTTGGGGGCTGGGGGTGGTGGTGGTAGGCGAGGCAACCACTAGGTTGCTGGCTTCGAGCAGACAAAACAGACCATTTGGCCTATTCTGCTGGCTTTAGTATGTTAAACCTTGGATTAAAACTGTAAGCAGGCAGAATAAACGGTACCCAGTATTCCTCTGTCCCAGCCTCTCAAACTGGTGCACTAGTTAACCCCACAGTCCCTGTGGAGCTCCCAGGCACCTTGTGTGCACACTGAGGAGTTGCAGGCTTGTGGCTAGTGGACACTGGATGCAGCACCGCTGCAGTGGTTGGATACTGCAGATGCAAAGTACCAAACCACGCCAGGGGTGTAGGAATACAGTTTATCCTGGCTGTAACTGTTGTTGTGGACGTAGCTAAGGCTGCGCAGGAAGCCCAGATGGAAAGTTGACTAGCTAGCTAGTTAGCTGAACAGTTAGAAAAGTATTTGGGTAAAACCCAATACTACGACCTTTGTAAACAGGAGATGCAGGAGTTAGGGAAATCTCCTTGCATGCAATTTTGGACGACCAGTCAAACTGGCGTGGAATGCAGGCAATGATCCTCTTCACCCATCTTGCCGGGTAGGCAGGCCATCATCTTCACCCCACAGAGGGACTTGTCTTCACCCACCTTGCAGGTAGGCCAGCAGTAGAACAGGCCAGGCAGGAAGGACCTCAGTGCTTGGGTCCCCTGGCAGGAATTTCAGTCTCTTGTGTCAGGACAGTGAGTACAGGATTTGTCACCTCACACAAGCACAAATAAGACTTCTGTCAACAGTCACCGTTATCTGGATTGCCAAATATCAGAGGTCTGGTCCAGGCTGAGGTAAATCCCTTGTCTCTGGGATTTACCAGACAATTAGAACAAGTTCAGAATGTCCTTAGTTTGTTTTGGCACAGACTACTTAGTTTTCTGTGGCAGCTGCAGGAGCTGTCAAAATCAGTGGTTTCTTCCACGCACTCACAGAAAGAGCTAGGTCAAACTGTCAACCCCAGAATGTTTGGTTTGAATCTCAACACCTCATTGGTCCACACTAACCTTGAGCTCCAGTTCCTGATTGGAGTACTGCAGCTACCAATAGATTCCATGCTGTCTTCAAGCAACCTCTGCAAAGATGGCCACCCTCAGACAGTACTTGCTCATCAAAGTCCATTGTAAATAAAAGAAACAGTCTTTGCAGCATCTGGCTGCATGGATGCTAGAGATCCTCCTGGCCCCTTCTGGTGGTCGCTAGGTCTAGGGGGCACTTTGGGGGACAGGGCTCGATTAGAGCTCTGTTTTGGGCTCCCCAGGAGACTGTGAAGCAAATGGCAGTTCTGAGTGCGGTGCATGATGGAACTTAGTCTTAGCAAGCCCATGTTGTCCCCTGACTCCCGACCCTCTTGGGACAAGGATTGGGTGGGAGCCTCTTTCAAAAGTTTTATGTTTATTTTGTTCCCCAGCCCCTTTGCTGTCAGTGGGGCTGGGGAGAAGTATAGAGCTGCGCTTCTGCCACATTCCTGATGAGGCAGAGGCACCAGAACAACTTTGTGGCCTTGTCACTGGCTCCCGCCCGCTGCCAGCGGGCAGTTCGGGGCAGGGGAGCAACACATGTGTCTCACTGGTCGCTTCTTATGGGTGCATGAGGTGCCTGATCAAGTCTGTTGCACTTACCAGCCCTGGCAGCAGTCCAGGATCTGGCTGGGGAGCGGGGACGTGAGCAGCTCATCGGCCGCACGGAAGAGGTGCGGAGGTGCCGCAACAGTCAGTCTGCACCCTCTGCCCTTTGGCAGTCTAGGATCGGGCAGGGGAGTGAAGCCACACAGTGCTGGCATGCAGGGCATTGGGAGGCAGCTGCGGAAGCAGCAGGTAAGCTCCTGACTTGGGAGGGGTTACAAGTATTTATTCCTGTTTCATATTTGAGTTACCAACAGCATCAGTGAAAGAAGGACAACACTTAAAAGCCTCGACCCGTTTTAGCGCATGTGCGCTTCTCAGGAAGGCTGATCATGTGTCACCATCACAGTTTTATGCCTTTATAATAAACAGATGTATACAATTAACAAGACACACACAAATTTAAATACAATTAAAATGGTAATCTGCAGCATACATTTAGTCTCACGAGGACATTATCTTTTTTCCAAGAGAGTTCCCTTTAACGTTAGTTAGTTTTCTGGTGTAGACAGAGACATTAATCTTTACTCATTCAGGTTACTCATTGATGTGTACACAACAGTTATATCTTCACTTCTAACGGTGTAGGCTGTATAGTTATCTTGTTTTATTTCGATGGAACAGCATTTCATTTCAAGTATATTGCTCGTTCCCCAGTGTATACAACTTCCATTTCAGTGCAATTTTTGTTTTTGTATTTATTGATTTTGCAAGTAAAACTTACACAGCAAATTGTAATAGGAGGATAGCATAAAAGTTTACAGTACAAACAATATATTCTTATAAAGATCTTGTGTCGACACCCGTTTTTGTTGTACAACATGGGGAATTCCAAAATAAAAACATGTACTGAATAATTTCACCCATCGCATGCAGCTAGGAAGACCAACAGGGAATCTTAACAGATTGAGCAAATAGATTTTCCTATTACCAAGCGACTATAAAGTCTTGCTGATTCCCCAATTTAATTTACATATATATATTCCAATCTTATACCCAAAACTTCCAGAGAAATTACATTTTCATTTCCCTTTACCAGACAGATCCGAGTCATTATAAAGCACCAACAGCACCGAACAGGAGTTGAGGAGAATATTTGTTTAACCTCAAGTGGCCCCTTTACTCCCACCATGAAAAGAACAGCAATAGGAAAACTAGATATAACAACTCCCTCATTTTGTTATGACATGTTACAAATGCAAGTGGAACTGAACTTAACCCACTATAATAATGGCTCACATATATTTTCCCCAGAGGAGTGAAGACCAGTGGAGTTATGTTAAGTAGTAAAACTAATCAAAATTAGCTTAAGAGTTTGCATTTATCACAAAGCAGGATCGGATTACAGTCCAAAATAAACAATCTATACACGATGCTCACAGTTCCGAAACGTGCCATTAACTACCACAGGCCCAGTCCCCACAGCATGAGTCTACTTTACCGGATACCCCAGATGATCAGTCGCCATCAGACGAGGTTCCTTCTTCTTCTTCTTCTACCCCTCCAGCTCCAATTCAGTTTTCCGCACCATCTTGCCAGCGTCCTGTGGTTCATTGAATAAATACTGCTGCCCATTCCACATTAACTGGAGTTTAGCGGAGAAGTAATGCTGCACTTTAAGTTGGCGCGAGCTGGCTCTTCAGCCCATGAAGGCCTTGCGACGTTGGCGGTGCTGAGTGAGAGGTCTGGAAACAGCATGACTTGCCTTTGCCATATTTAGGATCCTACGGCGCTGGCAATTGTTTCAGTGCAATTTAGCGCTATTTTTCTTTATTCATTCAGCCATAAACCCTCACATTGTGAATGGTAACAAAAATTAATGAAGTAGAAATTTTTATGTTAGTGGATGCCTGGTGCCATTTTTACTGAAAGAAATCCCATGGGTATGAAGGCATACCCATGGGATTTAAACATTAAGTTAAAATGGTGCGGGCATCGGAAAAATATATAGACGTTTAGTTCTATACATAAGGACAGTATTATGGTAGGGTAATGCCACGTTATCGCTCGTGGCATTACCACGAGATCCGGGGTGTCTGAGTGCCATGTTAAAATGCCGCGCCTACCAAGACTTGCATTGAATTTACGGTGATGAGGTAGTAAAACTTTTTCTCTCTAAGCTGGTCTCCGGCTTCATTACGCCTGGGCTGTACCTCCTGATGCTGGTTGTAGGTAGGACTAAAGCTCTGCAGCAGGGGAATAAGAAGCCTCCACATCCGTTGTCTCCAGTTTCACGTCCTGCCTTTAGTGAAGCAGGTACTATGCAGCAGAGTCCTGTCACACATGGCAGGGCTGGAAGAAAACTGTAAGTTTGTTTTGGATTCTATTTTTACTTATTCTACTCGGGGACAACGCTCATCACCCAGCCTAGGTGGGATCCAGTCTCAGCCTTGCAAGCTGCACAGACTTGCCCCACCTCGCAGCAGTCCCTTTTTCCCATGCAGGAGGTCACAGACTAACGGTTGATAGGAGCCTGTTCAAGAGGGCGAAAGCAACACAGGAGTGGGCAGACAAATCTCTGGCAAGGCACTACTCTGCACCGGAGGGTTTCTTGAGCCCCGAGTGCCTTTTTTTTTTTTTTTTTTTTCTGACCAACGAGCTGCTCTGGGGAAACTTTTTCAGCTGCTTGTCGTGGCACATCTCGTCAGCGTGATTCTAGCGCCAGGCGCCTGCTGATGGCCAGACCTCTCATCGATGAACGCTGAAGGGGCCTCGCAGCTGTAGTGCATTCCACGTGCCAGGCTGCTCGCCGATGACTGCTGAGGAAGACATCACGTGGTTCTAGGCTGTAGCACTGCAACGCGACGGAACGGGACCTGGGGATTAACGCCTATGGATCCCTCCCCATGTAATCAGCAACAGGGTGCCTTAAAGGCCAGGATTTCGTACTTTTGCAAGGAGAGCAGTTCTACAGGGACATCACCAACATCTGTGACTCGCAAGGGGGATTACATTGTCTTTGGAATCATGGCCTCAGAAAAATCTAGCAGGGGCAAAAATGTCAATGCTGCAAGTCCCACTCCTGATAACTTTGCTGACTCACTCCGGCTCACATGTGAAAAGCAGCTGCTGCTAATGGGGAGGGCTTCAGCTGATGCAACCTATCTCTGGACACAGATGTCCAAGAAAGGTCTGAATGACCGGCTACTTCCAGGTCGGAGCGAACAGCAATGTCCAGGGACACAGCTGTGCGCACCCCTTCCTGGACCCAGAACTTTATAGACAGGTTAAATAGGGCTTTATTATGAGCCCTTCTTCCTTGAATGGCAGCCCAGGGTCCCCTGATAGAGACCCCACAAAAGGCTAAAAGAAAAGGATCCCTCTCCCATCCTCATCCGAAGAGGGGTGGCTGTCCTCCTTCACTCCGACAAGAAGAAGAAGAAATCCAGAGCCAGGGGTAGGTCATCCGAGGAGGATGATCACCCTTTCTCGCCACGGGAGGAAGAAAGGTCTCATTCCCGGAGTAGATCTGAGGCATGCACAAGGGCAGACGTCCAGGATATTCCCCTGACTGCTCAGTCGCCAGTTCTTCCACCGAGGACGGGAGATAGTAGGCTCCTCATCAGACTCCACTTCCATCCAGAAATTTTGACCTGGAGGACCTAGACTTTTTTTTTTTTTATCAAAATGTCATATCCGAGATGCACCTCAGCTCGTCTCCACCTGTCGCCTCCCAACCAAAACAGACTTTTCGCTTGACATCCGCCAAAACCGCTACAGCCTTCCCAATACCCCCGCCATTGAGGACCTGCTAAAAGAAGAATGGTAAGTCCTAGAACGTGCATATCCGTCCTCGACAGATCTCTATAAACTTCTGAAGTTTTGACAAGAAGCAATCTGAAAAGTGGTTAGACTGCCCCAGAATCGATCCCTTGATATCTAATCTAACCAAGAAAATGGTCATCCCAGCTGAAGGAGGGCTTCTTTCTAAGGGACCCAGTAGACAGAAAGGTGGCCTTCCAAGCTTCGCAACTTATCTCAGTACAGCCACCACAAACCTGTTCTCCGCCAGAGCCACCTGTCCTGGGCATCGGATTTAGCTTTTCAATTCGCAGAGGATCCAGAAAAGAACCTCCCATTATCCATCAGCTACAATTAATGGGGTTGGCCTCAGCCTATGCAGCAGATGTGTCGGAAGAGGTGGTCAGGTGTGCTGCACGGACCATATTCTATCAAACCTCTGCTCACGCAACCTGTGGCTTCGGCCTGGCAAGTGGATGCATCCTCAAAGAGCCATTTGGTGAACGCACCCCACGAAGGCAACTTCCTGTTTGGATCAGCGTGAAGGAATCTACAAACGGCTAGGTGCATATGCCCCAGGGCTGGGGCAAAGTGTGGTCTTCGGGGCTCAAGATGCAGTTTTCTGACAGAGGTTACAACAAGGGAAGAACTCCCAACTTTTCGGGAAAAGAACATGGTTCTCCTGAAACCAGTGTAATTTCAGAGGGTTGGATCCGGAAGTGAAGGCACTAGAGACACTGGAAATAGCAACAACAAATCACAGTGAGGCCATGCGGCCCATCCTGAGTCGGGACAGACTTTCAGAATTACTTGAGGAATGGGCCCTAACCATGTCGGACAGATGGGGTCTAGACATTATCAGCAAGGGTTACCTGATAGTTCGAGTCCAAGCCCCATTACCTCATGTGGTGCCCTCCCCCATCTCAAACAACTCATTCAAAAGACAAGTGATATTGCAGGCTATCGGCGTTTTCTACAAGCGGGGCTATCGAACAGGTTCCTCCCAAGAGGTCAGTTTTGGGGCTACTCCTATTTTCATTGTGCCCAAAACACAGGAGGTCACAGACCAGTCCTAGACCTCAAATTCCTGAATTGCTTTGTACGCAGCAGACCATTCAAAATGGAAACGCTGTCCTCAGTTGTCAAGGAAGTGCAGCAAGGAGATTTTCTGGCATCCATCGACTTGCAAGATGCCTACTCCATATTCCTATTCACAGCCTGCACAGGCAGTATCTCAGATTCAAGGTAGGGAAGCAACACTCCAATTCAAAACTCCTTTCGACCTTTCATCAGCCCCGGAACTTTCTCAAGGTACTGGTAGCAGTGGTAGCTCACCTTGGAATTGAGGATCTAGCTTTTCCCTTACCTGGACAGCATACTGTCATGACAAAGCCCGCAGCTCAACCAAACAGTACAGGCAGTGGTGGAAGTAGTCCAGTGCCTCACAGCACGTGTTTTTCTCATCAACTGGAAGAAGAGTTCCCTGATCTCAAGCCAGAACCTGAACCACCTGGGGCAGAATTCAGGATGCAGGCTAACAAGGTACCCCCACCAAGACAAAATTCAGGGACCTGCTGAAGCTCATCAACAAATTTCAAACGACTGTTCAGCTGCCGCCCAGTCAACTAATCGGACTCTAGTGTCACTGGCAGATTTGGTCCCATGGGCTCTAGTGCACATGACCCATTCAGACGATTTGCTCAGGCTGAGGTCTCAGTCCAGGCACAGTCAGCACCAGCTCATCCCAATTTCTCAGCAGATAAAACCTCCTCAGATGGTGGTCTCGGAGGGCAAATGTTATGAGGGGACGGCTGGGCCATCCACACCAAACAAGAATCGCAACAGATGCAAGCCTCGGTGGGGCTCACCTGGGCTAGCTGTCGCCCAAGGCAAGTGGTCACTGACAGAATCAAGGTACAGCATAAACATCCTATAGATGAGGGTACGGTTCATTTAGCCGCGATACACTGCCATCAGCAAGCACGCAACCAGGACGGTTGATTCCAACAGACAGTCGAACAACCATGGCTCCACGCCAATTATCAGGGCAGCACAAAAGCTCAAAATGCTTTGGGAATCTCTTCCTTCCAATGGGCAGAAAAACAGCTGGCAAGTATAACAGCCATGTACATACCAGGACAGGAAAATGTCAGCAGAGTGGTTAGGCTGCCAAGGCGTCCTCCCGGAGAATGGGAGCTGAAGGACAGCGCCTGATGGCTCCTAATGGAGCGTGGGGCAATCCCAGGTAGATCTGTTTGCATGCCAAACTCCCAAGCACAGCAGTTCTGCCCCTGGCCAGAGACAAGCTAGCACTAGCTCAGGACGCCTTTTCCCTAGACTGGGTCACTTGGCCTCCTGTATGCCTTTCCACCAATTCCGCTGCTATCCAGGGTCCTGCACAAGGTGGCCCGGGACAGGGCAGAGATGATTCTAGTCTGCCTCAGGTGGCTTTGCTGTCCCTGGTTCCCACTCCTCATTCAGCTGTCAAAGGGCCACCTTTTACTTCCAGCTCAGCTCAGACCTTCTTCATCAGGGCCTGGTCTCTACATCACAATCTGAGCAATCTGTCCCTCTCAGCTTGGAGATTGAGCATGAAACCCAAGTGTTAGGCTACATGGCTCTGGTTATGAAATGATGGTAAATTCTTGGCTCTTTTCCTCTAAGGTGTATTACAGAGTCTGGAGAAAATTCTTGTTTTGGCTCCAATGTAAAGATATACAGGATCACCCAATATCGCTACTGGTGCTTTTACAATTTCTTCAAGGGATTTGACAAAGGACTGCAGCCAGCCACCTACGAGTTTGTTTCTGCACTGGGGTACTCTTGTTAGTAGACTTGGGGGACTCGCTGGGATCTCGCCCTCATGTCAGGAGGTTTCTAAGAGCAGCAATGTTAAGCGCTCCCCAATTAAGCCAACCGTACCACCTTGGAGACTTAGTCACATTCTCAAGGCCCCAACTACAGCACCTTTGAGCCTCTGAAGGAGGCGCCAATCCTGCATCTTACAATGAAGGTTTTCTGGTAGCTATTACATCAGCCAGGAGAATCGGTGAACTGGGGCACTGTATACCAAAGAGCCATACACTATTTTTCATCAGGACTCTGTGGTGCTCTGGACGGATCCAGGGTTTTACCTAAGGTTATGTCTCCTTTCCATTGTAACCAAGAGCCAATCCTTCCTTCTGTCCTCACCCGAAAAAGGAAAGAGAGTTTCATACTCTAGATCCGAGAGAGCAATCAAAAGATATATTAAGAGAACGGAGGCTATTCGAAAACATCAAGCTTGTTCATTTTAACTGCAGGCCAAATGTGGGAAAAGCTTCAAAAGGCTCTCTGCCAGATGGATTAGATCAGTAATCACTATGGCGTATGATCAGCTAGAGTAGCTCTACCTGTCCAGTGAGAGCCCATTCCACCGGAGCTATGGCTACTTTTATGGGCAAACTTCAGAGAAGCATCCCCAGCAGACTTATGCAGAGCGACCACTTGGTCATCCATTCATACGCTTACTTAAATTTTACAAACTGGATGTGATGTCCTTGGTGGAAGCATCCTTTGGCCACAGTGTTTCAGGCGGTGGTGGAACCCTAAGAGCATTGACATTCTTCCCACCTGGGACATCTAGGGATGCACTGCTTTTGGATATCCCAGGCGTAATGAAGCCCGGAGACCAGCTTAGGAGAGAAATTGAGATTTAAATATTTGTGAATTTTCTTTCTCCCACGGCTGGCCTCGGCTCGCTCTCCCAGAATGTATAAGTTGGCTGGCCTCAGGGTCAATTATGCCGTAACTTTTTGTGTTTTTGTTTCAAGTTCTGTCCTCTGAGGCAATACTACTGTGTTAGGAATGACTGGAGACGACCGGATATGGAGGGTTTCTTATCCCTGCTGCAGAACTTTAGTCCTGCCTACAACCAGCATCAGGAGGTACAGCCCAGGGGTGTAATGAAACCCAGAGACCATCCTCTGAGAAAGAAAATTTACAGGTATTTAAATTTCGTTTATTTATTTAATTTTATGGCGCAGGGTAGAGCGGAGAGGTGAAGCCCCAATCTGTGCAGCAGTCAGGCTTCACCTCTCCCAGTACAAACTCCTTTAACCAGGTTGGTGCTCAGTACAGGAAAGCCCTAATGGCTTAGCTGGTCCTAATGCATGGGACATAGAGGGCATGTCTTGCAGCACTCCTAGTAGAGTGGTGGTTATAGTGGGTGTGTAGCAGTCTTCAGGTAGGTGTGGGTGGAGTCGGAGTAGGGCCTTCTTACCAACTAGGCAGGTTTGGAATTTGATCCTGAGGTCTCATTGCAGCCATTTGGTGTCCAGATAGAGTTGTGTGTGTGTGTGTGACTGTCCTCATCAAGGACAAAATGACAGGCCTTATTCTCTCTCTCCTAAGCTGGTCTCCGGCTCATAACTAGTGGGAGGTCTTTCCTGGTACCACGTGACAGCAGGAAAAAGTCCCTGCAGAACCAGATCCTCCCTCTGCATCCTGTAGCTCTGTTTATTTCCTGCCTGTCAAGAAGCAGGGCTCTGCTACTGTTGTGGCAGAGCTGAAGACCTCAAACTGTAAGTGCAGTTTACTTTTCTACAAGAAGACAATTTTCCATGGGGAAGCTTAACGGCTTGCCTCTCAGATTCTGTAGGGTCCCCAGTCTCAGTCGTGCATGCTGAACAGACTGGCCCCTTTCTCTCCTCCTACTTTCCGCACTTTGAGGCACACATCTCCCCCACCAGTGCCTTATTAGGAGGGAGGGCACATTGTTTCGACAGTTCCTCTCTTTCAGAAAAATCACAGACCTAGCAATGGGATCCCAGCCTCAGCCCTCGCGTGCTGTACAGACTAACATACTAAAATGCCAACAGAATAGGCCTGTCGGTCTTTTATGCCTGCTTGTTTGGTCAGCCCCCACCCTGGGAACTGACCTTTCTGCCCCCTCGCCTCTATCTGGCTTCTCCTTCCCAGCCCCGGATATTCTTGCTGCACTGGCCTTTGCTTCCAGAACCCTTCCACTGTAACTGTCCCACCACCTCTTAAATCCCTCCTCCGTGTCTGCCTCCACCAGCCCCGGGCAGCATATTCCATGGCTCCACCACCTCTCAGTAAAGTAGCACCTCCTCCTCCTTTCTCCCCAGAATCTTCCCCCTCCCAGCTTCCACCTATGCCCTTAGTTGCCCCCTTCCTCGAGCACCCTGACTTTGCCTCCCATTCACCCCCCATGTACCTGAAGACCGCCATCATATCCCCTGGTCTCTTCTCTCTCCAGTGTGTACATATTTAGCTCCCGAGCCTGTCCCCAAGCCCCAGATCATTTTGTTGCTCGCCCTTGGACCCTCTCCAGGAGTTCAATGTCCTCTTTAAGTGTGGCCTCCAGAACTGCATGCAGTACTCAAGGTGCGGCCTCACCAAGCAGTTGTACAGAGGTAGTATCACTTCCTTCCTTCTGGAGGTGATCCCCTAGCGATGCATCCCAGCATCCTGTTGGCCTTGACCACTGTCCTCCTACAAGTCTCCAAGTTGTTCATCTTGACATCCACCACCACCCCCAGGTCCCTCTCAGCCATCGAGACTTGTACATCCCCGGGGTGTACACTTGGCCTGGGTTTCTGGCCCATGTGCAGTACCTTGCATTTCCTGCATTGAACCTCAGTTTCCACTTTCTAGACCACCTTCCAGACCCTCCAGGTCCCCCTGAAGGCCACCTCCCTCCTCCCCATCCACCACCACTCCCAGCTTTGAGTCATCCATAGAAGAGACTCGTCTCACTCCTGATAGCCTTCCTTATGTCAGAAACGGCGTGCTGAACAGGAGGGCCCCAAGGACCGATCCCTGAGGGACCCCACTAATGACCCTCCTTGGGGATGAGACTATCCCACCAACCATGACCCCTGGTCCTGGAGCCAATTTCTATCCATCTGATCATCTTGTTTCCCATCCCCATTTCCCCAGTTTATCCAACAGGCCCCCATGGGGAACAGAGTTAAATGCCTTGCTGAAGTCAAGAAAGAGGACATCCACCGGTCTACCCAGGTCCAAGGCACTTGTCACCCAGTCATAGAACTCCCACGAGGTTTGTCTGACACAATTTCCTGGGACAGAGCCATGCTGTCTATCATCCTGGAACCCTGACTTTTCCAGGTCTCCCCCAGCCTCTCCTTTACAATGCCCTCCATCACCTTGCCCACCACCAAGGTCAGGCTGACGGGCCTGTAGTTCCCTGCCACCTCCTTTGATCCACCTTTGTGGATAGGCACTATATGTGCCACCTTCCAGTCCTGGGGCACCCACCCTGTCCTCGGGAGATGTTGAAAAGCTCCACCAGGGTTTCGCAGGACATCCGTAAGATCCTTCAGCACTCTGGGATGTAATTTATGCAGCCCCGTGCTTTCTGCCTTAAGGGACCCGAGGGCTTCTCTCACTCTCTCTGCTGTGATTTCTACCTCCACTGCCTGGTCCCCTGCATTGCCTTCACCTTCTGCCAGTGATGCCCCTCCCCAGACCCCCTCCGATTGGTAAGGGTCCCCCCAGTTTCTCACCATCCTCCCATGTATGAGGCAGCCTCCAATTTTCCTTAGGAATACTGAGTAAGCACTCATTTAGTACCTCAGCCTGCTCCCCGGGTCTTGTGCCCATCTCTCCTGTTTTAATCTTTAATCTACCCCTTCACCCTTCGTTTTCCCCAGTGTATCTAAAGAACCCTTGTTCCTCTCCTAATTTCCCTGGCCAGGTTCTGCTCCTTCCTTGCCTTAGCTGCCCTCACTACCCTGGTGGCCCTTCTGGCCATTGCTGTCTCCCTCGATCCCTTTCACTCCTTGAGCACTGAAATGCCTTTGGGCGCCTTCTTTCTTCTCGCGCCTCCCTGAACCTCCCTGGTCCACCAGCAGAGTTTTTTGGCCCTACCAATTTGTGCCTCACTTTTGCACAGGTGCTGGTAGCATTCTGCACCCCACTCCTGATGATTTCCCACCTACTGTTAGTGTCCATGTCTGGCCCAATCCCATCCAAATGCTCCTTAAGGATCCTTCCCATTTCTTTGAAATCTGCCCCCTAAAGTCAGTTAGCTCCGCCTTTGTGCAGCCTTCTACCCTCCTAGGTCCGGGCAGAACCAGACCATTGCATGATCGCTTCCGCTAACGGGTCCCTTACTCCAGGCCTCCAGTCTGATCACTGTCTGCCAGGACCACATCCAGTATCCACTCCTCCCTGGTGGGTTCCCCACCTGCTGGGTTAGGAAGTCGTCCTGAAAGACGCCCAACAACCTCTGTTCCCTGGCCACCGAGGATGTCATAGTCCCCAGTCTGTTCCTGGCATGTTTAAATCCCAACACCACCACCCTTCCCACCCAATCTGCAGTGTCTCCCAATATCTGCCACCAGACTCTCCAGTTCCTCCGCCAGCGCAGAGGTGTACTGTACCCGTTATCAAGATGGCGCAAATCGCCTCCACAGTGCCCTCCGTCTCCTCCACTCCTCCTTATACCAATGCAGTTTTTGACTGTGTACATACTAACATGCCAGCAGAATAGGCTAATGGTCTTTCGTGTGTCTGCTGTTGGTCAGCCCCATCCTGGGAGCTGACCTTGCTGCCCCTCTCCCTCTCTGGCTTCTCCCTTCCATATTGCCACCCCTCCTTCCCATATTGCCACCCCTCTCCTTCCCTCCCCTGTCCTTCCTGACCATGATATAACCCTCCAGAATCAGGTCCCAGTTGTGCCATGCGGTGGCTCAAGTATTAGTGACAGCTGCCACATCCACCTCAGCTAGCATCACCTGAAGCTCCGGCATTTTATTGCCCAAGCTCCTAGCATTTAGCAGGACTACCTTCCATCCATTCCTATACTCCAGTTTCCCTGCTTGCGCTCCAATGGGGATTCTGTCCTCCCTGTCTGCACCTTACCAGACGGCCTTTTCCCACATTTCCACCAGCTCCCCAGGGGGTGGAGGCAGAGTCCCTCCTTTATTAGACCCCTGTACACCTCTTCTCTCATCCTCCCCCACTTCACAAGTTTAATTCCCACCTTTCACAATGAACCTCTATTTTCAACTTTAAGATTTCCTTCCTCCAAGCTGAGATGGAGCCTATCCTTAGCATACAGCCCCTTATCCTCCCAGGTCTCCACCCAATCCCCATCAACCCATACCGTTTGGCCCCACATCATTCTCTGAGCCACTTGTTTATCTCCTGATCTTCCTCTTGTGTTCTCCACTAGCCCATTAGCACCGCAGGATTTCGAGAAGGAAATCATGCATCCTATATCATGACAAACCCTGGCTAGCTCCCTGAACCTTGCCTGTATCTCTAGCTCTCTATTTCCTCAATGTCATTTGTACGTAAGTGAACCAGTATGTCCGGGGAGCCACCACAATCCTTTGCCAGCTGATATACCTCATGTTTGGCCCTGTGCACAGTTAGTCCAGGGAAGCATTTGTTCTAACCGGGCAGGCTCTCCTCCTATCCTGCTTGATCCCCTGGTCATGGAACTCTCCGACAGGAGCACTCTGACTGCCACTTTTCCTCCATTTCCCTCTTCCATGTCCCTGTCCTTTCTATCGGCCCTCCCCCTCAGCTGGCTCCTTGTTCCTCCCCTATCTGGGTGCCACCTCCACCCTCCTTATTTGCCTTGCCTACCTCCTCCATTCCTATGGCTCTCCTCCTCCAGAGTATTCTTCTGTGCCCCTGCCACCACCCCATCACTGCTCGTGAATGGCCCCTCCACTAAGCTAGACTGGCTCATCCTCCTTCTTCCTGTCTCCGCTTAGCCCTCCTTGCCTGTCGTGACCCCCTGACCCAAACCTTCAGCACCCTTTACTGCATTCTCCTTGTACTTGGTTCTTCTCCTTGCCTTTTCCTCCCAACTGGTCCTTCTTGCGCTTTCCTCCCTACCCGCCTCCCCGCTTTCCCGCATTCCAAGTCCCCCATTTTTCCTGCTTTCCGGCCCCTCCTTTTCCCCACTTCCTTTCCATCTCTACCTGCCCTGTCATGGCTACATTCCCACTCTCCCCTTCCTCAAGCATAAGTAAAGAATCAAAATGGTTACATGAGCTTAAAGTCTGATCCACCTCCCCACCTTGCTTCCTTCTCTCTAGCCCCAGCCATCTGCCTGCTTCCTTGAGAATGTCCTCCTTTTGGCCCCACTCTGTGAGGGTCCCCAGTTACCTGCCTGCTACCTTGGTAGTGTCCTCTTTGGGCCCCTCTGTCGGGTCTCCATGCAACCCCAGAGTCCTCTCATGCTTCCTTTCCCTATGCCCCATCCCTAGTGCTAGAGCATCCCTGCAGGTTTACTTTCTTGTAGTAGTCCTCCTTTGGGCCCTCTGTCAGGGTCCCCTGCAACCCCAGAGTCCTCTCCTTCCTATGCCCTCACCCCTAGTGCTTGGTGCATCCCCATGGAGAGCCCCTGCCCTATTCCCCAAACATACCTCTTCTCCCCGGTTGTCTCAATCCCCTCAGTCTCCTCCCTGAGCTGTGCCAGCTGGTAGCACACTGGCAACCACTGAACTTGCAAGCCCAGTCCAGTATCATGGCTGTCCCACACCCTGTGCACCCCACCACCCTCCCAAAGATGCAGTCTTCTGAATCTTGTGGCAATGAGGTCTGTAGTTTCGATGAGGCAGTAGGACAGAATGCCACTGTAGGGCATGACAAGCAAGTGCAGAAAAAAAAACATATGCTAAACATAAGAAAAAGAAGATGAGCATGAATAAGAAAAATTCATGTGAACAAGGAAATGGCAGTGTAGACTTCCTCCAGGTCCATTGACTATACAAGAAATAGTGCCAGGCACCATAGTACAAAGCACAAAGGGTAAATCTTTAGTGTGGAATTTATTTTATATTGACCCTGCAGACAAGTCATGGTGGCAAAGCGGGACATTTAGGAACATCGGTAATGATACGACATGCAAAGGCAAAACACACAATTGAGTGGGGCAGGCCAAGGGACAGTGTGGTTGGTATGGGCGGTAGTGGAGGTGGTTGTGATGGTGATCACAGTGACAATGAACTGGAAGCAGGAACTGACACTGAATCACTTGATATGTCCTTGCAGCCTTCCCAGACAAACATAGATTATTTTCTTCTGATACTGTCAAGTACTGCAAAATCCCACAGTAGTACTCCACGTGAAAAGGCGTGAAAAGTACAATCCTCCCAAAATTAAAAATATCTCATCATTCTCGTCAACTAACATTAAAAGAAAGTGTTGCGAGGACATCAAAATTTTACCCACAAGCATCCAACATGCCAGCTGTTAAATAGAGCCATTGCAGAGCTGTTGACTGATTGTCAACTCTCTTTTGCTTTTGTTGAGCAAAAAGGTTTCCTCACGTTCATGAACCAGACTGAACCATGGTACACCGTTTCTTGTAGAACACATTTCTCAAAAAAGGCTGACTTGGTGTGTAGTGCGGTCACTAAACAGTTTAAACTCTCTGAGGTGAAGCAGGTTCACATAACCACGGATATATGGACCAGCAACCAAACAACTGACCACATGACTGTTACAGCTCATTGGGCAAGTTTTCAGTCAGAAAGTAATAATCCCTGCTCTACTGTAAGCAGTAGGAAGCAGGCTATGTTATGTGTTACCACTTTTCAGGAAAACCACACTACTGTGAATATTTTGCATGAGTTGCAAAATCAATTCCAGAAATGGCTTACTCTGTATTCCTTATCTCCGGGGTTCATAGTATCATATAATGGTGCCAACATAGTCAAGGCTGTTAGAGATGGCAACTACCAACACATACTTTGTTTTGCACATTATTTAAATCTTCTCAGTCATAGTTTCTTAAATGGAAACAGAAATGTTGAAAACCTGTTAGGTTTTGCTAGGAAAATATGTGGACATTTCAGTCACTCTGTAAAAAGCACAAAAACTCCTGAAGGGACTGCAGGGGTGAAACAACTTACCCTTGCACTCAAGAAAGCAGGAAGTTCCAACCTGCTGGAATGTCCAACATTTTACATGTTGGAAAGGCTTCTTGAACAGAAAAAAGCTGTACATGACTACATCATGCAGAATCTAACAGGTGAAGCAGACATCATGTTCAGTTCCAACAGCTGCACTCTACTGGAATCTTTGCTCACCTTATTGGAGCCATTTGAGGCTGCCACACATGATGTCAGTGTGGAGAGTGCAACTCTGAGTCAAATTCTTCCTCAAATCAGATTTCTTCACATTTTTCTTAATGACATAAAGAAAGACTTTCAGTCAAAAGATGACACCACCGCTGTTATGCTGGCAGATGACTTGAATCTCAGACTGTTGACTGTTCAGAGACTAAACGTCATGTTTAAGAATGACACCTATGTGTTGGCTACGTTGCTAGATCCTCGCTTTAAGTGGAACACTGAAGCCATCCTTCCTGCAGGGGAAGACATTGAGTATTGGAGAGATTTTCTGCTAACCAGGGAGTTGGGTAGGTGCCTGGAGAAAGTAGCAAGCTCTGTGACTTTTTCTGAGGTGCTGCCAGTCCATGGTATGGGGGTAGGAATCTCTGTATCAGCAGCTTCAGCTCGTGGTTAAATGGCTGGTGTAGCGAGAAGGGCTTTTGGCTTCACTGGAACTACGGACCCACCTGGAACAATGCAGCCCTGTTCAGGGGATGGACTGCATCTGTTCAAGAGGGGACGGCAATTCTCAGTGAAAGGTTTAAATGCTTCCTTGACAAATGTTTAAACCAGTCGGGGGTCAATGGGAACAGGGAGACTCAAGCCCACCTCCACAGGAATGAGAAATGAGGAACATGAACATAGGATGCGGACAGGAACAACTGTACCAGATACAAAGGGAAAGGCAGGGGAAGGATGGCAGCATACAAAGGGAAACTGGGTTGGGGAAAGAAGCAGGAGGCCAAACACAGGAGTAGCGGGAGGACAAGCAGCAAAACATAGAAGGCCATGGTTACAAATGCCCGCAGCCTGGGAAATAAAATCCCAGGCCTGGAGGCCTTGCTAGTAGAGGCAGACCTGGACATAGTGGCAATAACAGAGACCTGGTACACCACAAATCATGACTGGGATGCAAATGTTCCAGGTTATGCTCTATTCAGGAGAGATAGGGGAGTAAAAAAGGAGGGGGAAGGACCCTGTGCATAAGAGATGGTATAAAAGCAATGGAGGTGCAGGGTAGACAGGGGGGAGACAGAGGCACTGTGGGTCACCCTTGAGCCAGGCGATGGCACAGCAATCTGCACAACGGTGATCTACAGACCTCCAGCACAGGGGAAGGAGGTGGATAGGGATCTAGTGTATCAAATTCAACAAGATGGCAACAAAGGGAGAGGTGTTACTGCTGGGTGATTTCAATATCCCAGACGTGGACTGGACCATCCCAGAAGCTGCTTCAACCAGGAGCCAAGACATCCTGGATTCCCTACAGGGGCAGGCCTCAGACAGCTAGTGATTGATCCCACCAGAGGCAGGACGATTCTGGACCTAGTACTGACCAATGGGGACAGAATCATTGACGTCCAGGTGGAAGGTCAACTGGGATCCAGCGACCACCACATATTGTGGTTTAACATGGGGACAGGGACACAGTCTACTCACACAAAGGCAAAGGTCTTAGATTTCAGGAGGGTGGATTTTGCTAAAATGGGGAGATGTATCAAAGAGGCTGTAGTGCAGAGGGAGATAGGAGGGGGTGTTGAGGAGCAGTGGGAACACCTGAAGGGACCCATACAGGAGGTGACAAACCAATCCATCAGGATGGTAAACAAAGGTAAGGGAAGGAGGAAACCACTATGGTTCTCAAGAGAGATGGCAGACAAAGTAAGGGCCAAAAGGGCGGGTTTTAGGAAATGTAAGGAGACTCAAATGGAGGAAGATGGGGGCTGTGTACCAAAAGAACCTAAGGGAAGTAGGGAAGGCTGTTAGGAGTGCAAAGGCACAGACTGAGGAAAGATTAGCGCAGATGGTAAAGAAAGGGGACAAGACATTCTATAGGTACATCAACAAAAAAAGGAAAACTGGGGGCGGTTGTCAGGCTCAGAGGCGATACTGGGGACTGTAAGGAGGAAGACCTGGAAAAGACAGAAATACTGAACAAATACTTCTGTTCAGTGTTCACTGAAGAGGTGGAAGGTCAGTGATCACAGTTGGGTAACAGATTCGAAGGGAGGAGAGGTAAACACAAGTCACAAGTCCATTCACAGTGGAGACAGTCCTGGAAGCTCACAAAACTGAAGATCGACAAAGCAATGGGGCCAAATGGCATACACCGAGGATATTAGGGAGCTGCGAAGACAGCTAGCAGCGCATGCGGCAGCCATGTTCACCGAGTCACTCAACACAGGAGTGGTTCCAGAGGACTGGAAGAGGGCAAATGTAGTCCCTTTACACAAAAGAGGTAGCAGGGAGGAGCCAGGGAACTATGGGTCAGTCAGCCTCGCCTCAGTAGTGGATAAGATCATGGAGGCACTGCTTAAAGAAAGAATAGAGGCACACTTGGAATCCAGTAGTGCCCAGGATCCGAGACAACATGGATTCACAGCAGGAAGGTCATGTCAGAAGAATCTGATAAATTTTTTTTGACTGGGTGACGAAGAAGGTAAATTGGGGGAGGGGCGGTGGACATCACCTACCTCGATTTCAGCAAGGCCTTCAACACCATCCCACATAAAAGGCTGGTTAACAAGATGGGTAGTTTGGGCATGGGGCACAGGGTGGTATAATGGTTTAGAAACTGGTTAACAGACAGGAGGCAAAAGGTGGTGGTAAATGGGATCCAATCTGGGGAGAGGGAGGGTGACCAGTGGGGTACCTCAGGGATCAGTCCTTGGGCCAGGCCTGTATAATGCATTCACTGGTGACACTGCGGAAAGGCTGGATGGAAAAGTCTGCCTGTTTGCAGATGACACCAAGATCTGCAACAGAGTGGATACTTTAGATGGGGTGGAGAAAATTAGGGACCTGGGGAAGCTTGAAAAATGGTCTGAGGTGTGGCAACTGAGGTTCAATTCAAAGTAGTGCAAAATAATGCACCTGGGATGAGGGAACCCTGGGGAGAGCGACAGGATGGGGGTGGGGGAGTTTCTGACAATCACCAAGGAAGAAAGAGATCGGGGGTTATCATTTCAGATGACCTAAAGATGTCTACACAGAGTACAAAGGCTGCAGGGAGGACCAGTGGCATTCTGGGGTGCATAGGCCGAAATATCATGAGCAGAAGGTGGGAGGTGGTCATGCCATTGTATAAATCACTAGTGAGGCCTCACCTAGAGTAATGTGTGCAATTCTGGAGGCTGCACCTTTGTAAGGACATTGACAGGGTGGAGGTGATTCAGAGAAGGGCGACAAAGATGGTACAGGGCTTGCACCAGAAGACATATGAGGAGAGATTAAAGGACCTCAATATGTACTCGCTGGAGGAGAGGAGGGATCGGGTGACATGATAGAAACATTCAAGTAACTTAAGGGCATAAACAAGGTGCAAGGGGGCAACATCTTCCAATATAGGAAGAGTACAGGAACGAGGGGGGCATGATATGAAATTGGAAGGTGGCAGATTAAGGGGAAATGTGAGGACGTTTTTCATCATGGAGAGGGTGGTGGACACATGGAATAGTCTGCCACAGGAGGTGGAGGAAGCGAGCACAGCGGAATGCCTGGGACAGACATAAGGGAACCTTAGAGGTGGGAAGGAGTGGTAAAAAGCCATTGGTCAGGTAGGGTCAGAGGCCGAAAACAAGTGTAAGGCTTACAGGAAGACTGGATGAGCCTAGCGGTCCTTATCTGCTGACAATTTCTATGTTTCTATGTAACCAAATGTGACATTGTCCTACAAACACCATTAACTGATGTACACCAGTCAAACCCTGCTGAACTATCACAGTGCACCTCTGGCACAGACAATAGCACACCTATCAATTCTTCACAGCACACAAAAGTATTAGAAAAAGTCCCTGTCACTCAGTGGGGCAAGGGCCTCTTTTCAAGATACTTCCTGACCCACAAGAAACATGGGGAGTGGTGACCCATTTTAAAACTCAGATATCTGAACAAACACATAAACAGAGAGTTTGAGATGATCACATTGGGCACAATGATTCCATCCATACAGTCATTGGCCAGGGGTCACTGGATCTAAAAGATGCATACTTTCATATTCCAGTCAGGCCTACCCACAGAAAGTACCTCAGATTCAAGCAAGAAAATTACCAGTACCAGTCTGTATCTCTTCCTTTGGCCTCACTTCAGCACCAATGGTCTTCACAAAGTGTTTGTCCGTGGTGGCAGCACACCTGAGAAGGCAAGGTGTGCTGTTTTTTTCCTACCTGGACAACTGGTTAGTCTCATGGAAAACAGAATGAGAGACAAGGTGCTTTATTTGGAAGGTAAAAAGCACCTTGGAAAAGCTGGGGTTCCTGATAAATCTGTTGAAGTCTCAAACAGAACTTGTTTAAGTACTGGATTTCCTAGGTGGAGAATTAGGTACCCTGCAGGGGAAAGCAGAAATTGCACAGGTTGAACCTGAAGTGAGTACTGGGGTTCTACCTGGGCAGAACAAAAAATATCAGGTGTCAGGTCGCTCAACAGCAATTTTTTTTTAAACATAGTTTTATTGTTAGTTATTTAGGACATTACATTGATCAATATATACTGTAACAGTATACATTGTTTTCCACATACATTGCATTACAGTTTGTTCTTGTTTTCCCCATTTTGTCTTTTTCTGTTACCAAGATTTGATTATGTTTATCTGTTTTGTTTCTTATACAAAGTTCCTATCTCAACATCTTATTTTTAAGCTTTCATCAATTACATTACTTGGCAATGGGGTTCATTCCATAAGTTAAGAACTTACCCCTCAACTTTTCATCCATTTATATAATCAACTGCGTTTTGTCCTTCTAAACATAACTGTTCAGCTAACAACTTCCAGGATTCTTTTCCCTTTACTATTGCTTCTAGGTTTCGACCTGAATGATCTAGCTGGGGTCGAAATCATCTTCCACTTAAGGAAAACAGCTGAATTCAAACTTCAACTTAAATTTCAACTTAAACTTAAACTTAAAGGTGGGCACTAGGTTGCATCCATTTTCCACCATCTCAATAGTTATTTTCCCATTTCTGAGACCTAATTCTCTCTATTATTGTCTAGACTCCTGCTTTGTGTGTGACATCTTTCCTTCTTCACCTATGTTGATGTCATGGGGACCAAAGTTGGGGAAATCCTTCACTTTGTAGGCTCAACAGCAACTGGGTGGTCACATGACGCAGATGAGCCAGGAGCAGCTGGGCTTCAGAGGCTCTGACAGAGGGAACTATATACACGGTAATCTGCAACACAAAACCCAAGTCTTAACAAAAGCAGTCATCAAACAGTAGCAGCAGATGCCAGGAACCAAGAAATGGCAGAATCAGAAGATCTTATCCTCCCAAAAACACAAACTGTCAGCATCACCAGGCAGCTGTACAGAAGCAGCTCTAAAATGGCCAACCCGCAGTTTGAAATGGAGTTGGGCTCATCAACAGTGATCTCTGAAATAAAGAGCTTCATGGGCATGAAAACAAGAGAACTGGCCAAAGTAACAGCATTCGTAGCAGCAGTAAAGATGTCAATGGATGGATTAAGCATCTGGGTCATGGAGGCAGAAGACCAGACTGGTAAGCTGGAAGATAGGCCTACTGGTGGAGTAGTGGCTAACGCAGAGAAAGATATCCACCTGATATGGGGCAAGCTGGATGATCAACAGACCCACAAGAGGAGCAACAATATTAGAATGTTTGGTCTGCCCAAGAAGCTGGAGGGATAGGACATGCTTGATTTTCTCAGATAATGATCCTCAGCTTATAGAGTACTACTGGGACAGTCCAATAGAAATTGACTGAGCTCACAGGATTCCATTGTGTTCTCCACTGTCCAGGCAGAACACCGCCCAAGACCAGTGATATTCCAGCTATTAAGGGGTGCCAGAACAGAGGGCAGATACTGATGAAAGCCCAAGCAAAAAAGCAACTGGTTTGGCAAGGGGCCAAATTGTCACTGTAGCCTGACTTCCCAAAGAAGGTGATAGAAAAATTTAAGTCTTTTGACAGGGTTCAGAACCTTGCCCTGGAGAAAGGACTGAAATGCTCAATGGGTCCCTCGGCAACCTTGCGACTCACGATCAGAGACCGTCACTTGCCCAAATACAACAGGTATCCAAAAAGTTCACTGCACTCCAGCTGAAATGAAGGACAGACTCTGTTAAGTTCTATTTCCAAACTTTAATTTGGTAGAAAATTCTTAACAGGCTCTCCTCTCAGACCTTGCCTGAAGTAACTCTCCAAGCCAGTTATCCCAGTGCTTCAACCAAGGTATGGTCTTCCTCGGGGTGGGGTCTGAGTTAATTATCCCTCCCTTAAATAGTCAATTTTCTCTTCTAGGGTTCCCCCATTGGATCAAGTACATAATGACAAATAACAAATAAGTGACTCTGGAGGGATTAGAACCTCTGACCTGTTATACATAGCTAAATAAATATAAATATCAAAATTAATACACTGTCAAAAATGCTATCAAATCACAGCAATTTGAACAAGATAACATTACTGGCTATTAATTAATTTTCAAAAAATTATGAGTAATTATGGATTATAGACATTTCCTATGCAGGTAAATGCTTAAGCACTTTTTTAATTATTTCTTTTCTTTTTCCCCTTGCTCAAACTTTCACAACATTCCATATTTGTTTTGGCATATGGAATTTCAACCTGCATCTGATACTCAGACTGCCAGATCTCTGCTAACATCTTAATGATTATTAGGTAATGCATTATTTATTTTTATTTATTTATTGAAATCTAGGATGACAACCTTTGAGCTACAAGCTCATTTACAAAGGTTCCATGTCAGGCATAAAGAATCAAATATACACAGTACAATACAGGAATGCGAAGAGACAGTGAAAGCTGTAGGGAAAGTAACACAATAACAGGAATAATAATTACAACTACTGTACATTACCTAAAAGATAAAGAATTGTTGGAAGGAAAAAAGTTGATTAAGCAATATAGTTGACCTTGATTAGAGGAGAGGGGGGTAAAGATAGGAGGTGGGGAGAAGGATGGCAGTAACTTCAGGCTCGGGGTCACTTTGTCATAGGGAGTAAGTGAAGGAAGGGTAGTTGTGGCAGAAAGTGAAGAAAATGGGTAGTGAGGTAGGTTGAAGACCTGATGAAATGGATTGGGGGCAGGAGTTGGGGAGCAGGGGAAATGGAGTGGGTGTTGATGCAACGCCGGGTTGGGCAGCTGATAGGTGCAAATGATGGGGGGAGTTCCATGTCAGATTTCAGGGAGATTCATAATAATTCCTAACTCTTAACCATTGTTAGAAGCTAATCAATTAACTACAACATAATACCTCTCTGACACATAATAACACATACATCAGATCAATTTCTCTTCATGTTATTTTATTTTATATTTTTTATCACTTTTTGTTCTTATGCCTATGCCAGATGACTGTATCTTTAATTTCGCCCTTTGTATTTCAAAGTTGATTGCTGGGGGATCCATTTTCACAGTCACTAGTTGATCATGGGCAACTAAGAGAAAGAAAGAGATACAACATGGGAAACCAGTATAAATGAAACTGTATTCAGGATAGCCCCCTAAATCTTTTGGAACACATTAAACACTCAGTTTCCATTTTTTTCTTCTTCAGAAAGGGTTTCAGATCCCATTCTAATTTTAATCCTTTGGGGAATTAAACTGTTCAAGGTGTAGATCCAGAAGCTCTCCTGTTGGAGGAGCTTATTTAGTCTGCCACCACCTCTTGGATTGCTCCAATGTCATGAATCTTATGCCATTCATACTCTGATTATGCCTTTCCATAAAATGTCTTGCTAGGGTTTTTATTTTATCAGACCTGTTCTTATATTTCTAATATGCTCCTGCACTCTCTGTTTGAGCGATCTGATAGTACGCCCTACAAATAGCAAGTGGCATGGTCACCAAATGTCATATATAACGTATGTGCTACTGCAATTCAGGAATGATTTTATTTTTACTTTATACTCATATTCTTCTAAATCCAGCATCTTTCCCTGATTGCAGTAAACACACACGCTACACCTACCACATTTGTGCATCCCTAATGGTAAAGGTGGTAGCCATGTTCTTATTTCACTTTTTTAGGGGTGTACCTACTGTGGACCAATTTATCTTTCAAGCTTTCTGCCTTTGAATAGGTGATTCTTGGATTTGCCTAATTCTTCTGCTAGTAAGGGTCAGTAAGTAGTATTGGCCAGAATTTTCTGAAAACTGCCCCTACTATTTCAGCCTGATTGCTGAAATGTGTAACAAATCTTACTGGAGATTTCTTATTTATATTATTTTGTTTCTTTTTTTTCAAAAGTTGAGATCTATCTTCCTTTCTTGCTCTCTCTAGGGCCTTTCCTAACAATGTGTTGTTATATCCTCTAGCTTCAAATCTAGATTGCATCTCCTGGGCTTGTTTTTCAAAGTCTATATCTTTTTATTCTTAGAAACTGTCCGAAAGGTATGGATCTAATAAGTGCTGGAGGATGGGCACTATCTGCCCTAAGTAGCAGTTTTCTTGCGATAACTTTTTAGTTTGCGCTTTCATATCCTCGTCTACAAACAATGTGAGGTCTAGAAAAGTTCATTTCTGTCTTGCTCATGTTATATGTGATTTTAAATTCAAATTGTTCGATTCATTCAACCACTTCATGAACAGTTCAATCTCTTTCTCGGGCCCTCACAGACACAAACATGTCATCTCTAAAATGATACCATTGCTTAATATTTTTCCTAAATGGATTTTCTGTTTCTGAGTGCATCATTTCATTTTCCCAGGCCCCGAGGAAGAGGTTGGCATAACTGGGGGCCATTGCCGTTCCTTGTAGTGGCAGATAGTATTCTCCATTGAATTCAAAGAAATTATGTGACAGAGTGAAATCCAGTGCTGCTTCTATAAATTCTATTGGAAACTCAGAAATTAATGGATGGTTTTCCAGCTATTAAGGGGTGCCAGGACAGAGGTCAGATGCTAATGAAAGCCCAAGCAAAAAAGCAACCGGTTTGGCAAGGGGCCAAATTGTCACTGCAGCCTGATTTCCCAATAAAGGTGATAGAAAAATATAAGTCTTTCGACAGGGTTTGGAACCTTGCCCTGGAGAGAGGACGGAAATGCACACTGGGTCTCTCGGCAACCTTGCGACTCACAATCAGAGACCTTCACTTGCCCAAATGTAAAAGGGCAGTTTATTCTTCAAGCCACGAAAACAACACCCCAAGCAACTACCATGGGAACCAGGCAGAGATTGGACCCGAAGCCCAAGCACACAATCGGAACAAGCCAGTTGAAATGTGCTGGTTCAGCAGAAGAAGATCGAAACCAGAGGAACTGAGGGGCTACAGAGGAGGAAGAGGAGCATATGGAGCTGGAAAAGGAGCTGGAAGGCTGATGGGGCTTGATTCTGCACTTCATTGCCTGTCTCGAACCTTTTACTGACTTACTGCATATGAACTACAGACAAAAAATCAGAATAGCCTGAATGGAGAAAGGTGAATCTGCTTAGGATACAGCAGAGAAAAACATTAAACACTTGTGTTTCTGTTGTTTGAACTGTTTAAACTGGGACTCCAGCTGTTTATCTCTGAGTGGACTTTTTCCTCTTTCCCTTACCAGGTACTGTTTTATTGTTTGATCACCTCACTGATCGATGGGAAAGTATGAGGGAAGCAGAAGGGAGGGAATGTGTGAAAAATCATGGAATTGCATTATCGTGTGGTCTGTGACAGGGGGTTGGGGGCAGCCAACTGCTGAAGTGGCAATTCGAAGAGGCTGCTGCATAAGTGATGTGGGGATAGCAAACTGCAGCTCGAACTGATGAACAGCTTAGCATCGGCATTTGATTTTTTTTTCCCACTTGAGGTGGAGCATGAGTTCTTATTGGTGTCAGAACAGTATGAAAAGTGGTAAGGCCAAGGATGTATAGGTCCACTTATGAAAGTGGTAGGGCCATGGTCCTAGTGGCCTCCCCTGTTGCCTGCACTTACATGAGTTCTAAACTGAGTAGCTCGAATGTCAGGTGCAGGGGCAGTCATTGCTTCCCTCACAGTGCTGTGATGGGAGTACTTTCAGATGATGTTGGGGGGGGGGATGTCCATGTGAAAGGGAAGGGAGGTGGCAGGGCTGATTTAACCCAGAAGTACATTCCAAGATGGCAAGAGGCACGATGGGTGTATATGGGAGCTCTAAACTGTCACTTTGACTCTTGAAAGTCTTAAGCTTTTCAATAATAATTTTTTTTTGTAAGTACTATGAATTTTTTTCAGTAAAAATTCTCTCTAACTGAATTTGCTGGTCTGGACTCTGGAGTGCTGGTTCTTTACAATTAGTACATTCTATTTCACCTGGTTTTCTTAGGCTGTGTGCCTGCCGCTGGGGATAGAGAATCCCTTCTAAATAACAATGCTGAGACAGTGGAATAGGCAATAACAAGCAGGAAGTAAGGGAATTAGGGAACTTAGCTTTGGGACTTAATAGAGAAGGCAAAAATGAATGGGAATCACCACAAACCACACCGAAGGGGGATGCTACCAGCACAGGGGGACACATGGACAGGAGTGCTCTGGCAGAAAGCATTTCCAGTATACTGTGCTGCACTCAGGAAGTCCTCTGCATGCCGTACTGGGGGGAGGGATGATTTGAAGCTCATCTCAGGAAGATCAGAGGTGGCCTCCATGAACACCACTATTCCGAGCATGGGTGGTATAACAAGCGTTTTCTTACTACCTTAACCCATGTGTGTTGCATTCATACACAGGTGTGCTATTTTCATTTTGGTCCAAGTTCAACAGCCCTGTTGGCTGCAATGCTGGTAAAAGGAAGTGGGACCATCACGCTGGTGGGGCAGAGGGTAACTTCAAGTCTCAAACTTGGTTTCTCAGGTTACATCTTGGGACTCTCAGGAGCCAAATAGCTCAGTCAAATGAAAGCGTGTCTTAATGCATTTGAGAACTGGGAGAACTAATCATTTTTTTTCAGGAGACCCATCTGCTAAGTGTAACCCTCTTGCAAATGGGGGTTCCTCAAAATGCCAGTCTGGACTTACTTTAGCCCTGCTCCTTTGTTCTTCTCCTGTTCTAGCCTCCTATTTTTTTTTTTTCCCCCAAGGTCTGTTTGCTCCTCTGATCCCTGCCATGCTGCCTGACTCAAAAATCCAGCCCTCGGGCCTTGAAATGCCGACACGTGAGCTCCCACTGTGAAAGTGGTGCCTCCAGAGCAGCGGGAATAGTGCTGGTGTGCAAGCGCCTTTGATGTGGAGCCGCCGGGGTTTGTGGTCACCTGGGGACATGTCCATAGGTCCCGGGATCCCTCCTACCTAATTGGGACCCGGTGACCATGGACAGCCTGTCGGGGGGCTGCTCAGATGCAAATTGATCGAGTCTAACCGGGGCTCATGGCCAATATGCCTGAGCAGGGCCCCGGTCATCTGAATAATAAATAACTTGGGTCTGGCTGCCTCCAGGTTAGCCCTAAACTGCTTCAGCTGAAAGGTACAGAATTTAAATGTTTTAAATAATGTACCGTAACTTGTTGCTGTATAGGGGGGATTTACTGTACATGTGGGGGAGAGTGTCTAATTTTGAAATGAATGCTTTTTCCCTGGATTTACCAGTCTTTGTGGGACTCTGTGTCAGCCTGTCAGCTGCTGCAGGGAGGAGCTTGCATAAGTGCAGTAGCGACAGGAAAACCCAAGGGGCCACCTCCTTCATCTGTGCAGTGACTGTAAGTATAGCATCTGGGCTGCTAAACTGTGGGGCATTTGTGGCAAATAATTATTTCTTTCTGGCTGCACCTGCACATTTTTCAGGACTGTGTTGGATCTGCTATAAGGGACAGTGGGTTAAGCAGCCATTGCCAGCAGCTACAGCCAACTGGGAGCGAGGAATAAAATGCCAGGACTTGTGGGACATTCACTACACCTCATGGGTAACCACTCAAGTGCTCATGGGGATTTACAGGGACATTATTTTAGGCACCAAATCTACAACCTAGTTGTGCCTCGAGTGTTCTGATTGACAGGTCCCTCCGTCATTTAGAGACCTGTCACCCCATCTCTGCTGCCAATCAGGAGTCGTACTAGGAGCCCTATAAGAGACAGTATCTGCCAGCATTTTGCCAGATTCAAGAGAGTGAGAAGAAGGAGAGCAGGCTCCAGCCTGCTGGGAGCCCCCCACAAGGATGGAGGCTCAGGCCCCTGCCATGCCACCAAGCCTGGGCCACTTAGCTATGCTCCTCCAGTCATCAGGGGGCGTTTGTTATTTTTTATATCCAGTTTAAAAGTTAAAGTAAATAGTTTCTGCAACAGCTAGTCTGGAGGTTGCCAGGAATGTCCTCCAGAGGCTAGCCCTCCCTCCCACATCGGGGAAAGATGTGGAAAAGAAGAACATCTGTCATGCCTCAGTGGTGAGAGAGCTGAAGAGACTTCAGGATGCCTTCGATTACGGATGAGACCCGTGGAGGACCTGAGTGAGTACCCTCATACCCCCGGTGCGAGGGAGCTGTACAAGTAATCTTGGGGCCCAAGCCCATCGACAGATAGTTCTTGCTATGTGATAAGACCTCTGAGTTACCAGTCTGGGATGATGGAGGCAGTATAGTGCAGTGGTTTAAGGCTCTGAGCTGCAAATCTGGTGATATCCAGCAGACCAGACCTGGGTATGAATCCCACAGCTTCCACTTGCATACTGTGTGACCCTGAGCAAGTCACTTAACTTCCCTGTGCTCCCATGTTGCACCTGTAAAAAGGTTTCAGCTTAGTGTCTACTCCTGGTTAAACAACTAAACAAAAAAAGCCCCTACAGAGACTGTCTAGTCAAAAGTTAGGATGGATGCATCTTGTCTGTGCCCAATTGGCTAAATCGCAGGTGCAGTAAGATGTCTGACTAGTGAATCATATAAAAGTGTTGCAGGTTGTGTAGCTATGGGTTAGAGTCCTACCTCTCTGTGGAGCTGTCTGCCAATCCGCCATTGCCACTCCATGGGACAGGAGGCCCTACAGCATATTGTGTCTGAGTTGTTCTGAAGAGAATTTACCTCTGGCTTACCTGGATTTCGTCTAAGAGCACTTGCAATAAGTGTACAATGTCTAGACATGCTGGATGAGACTTTGCTGGTGAATACTGTTTTGGGTATTTAGATGTACTGGATGTGACTTCATATAACTGAATATTGGATGCTTGATAAAAGTGTCATTGTCTGCTTATACTGGATGGATGCCTTTGGTGTGTAAATGTACTGGATGTGACCTTGTTTCAAAGAAATGTTGGATGCTTGATAAAAGTATCACGGTCTCTAATTATATTGGATGGGACTTTCAACTATTGTGCTGAATGTTCAGGATGTAAAAACCCAAGCAGCTTGTCCTGGAATGTTCGGAAATTCAGTAAGTGCAGGGCAAGCCCTGTCTTCGTTAATGGGCAGGGCAATCCCTGGTTTTCTGTGACCGGCAGGGTCAATGCCTGCTATTTCTGCTAAGATGCAGCAATCCCTGCCTTCATTGTACATAGCAGCTACATCCATTGTAGGGATCATTCTCCAAGTTTCCCCTCCTTTGTATCAAAAAGCTGGCCACCTCGACCAGCTGTAATGCCCACCAGGCCTGCAACATCTTGGACCGTGGTATCTGGGATTCCAGTATAGTATGAGATTGTGAGGTTTCTCGTATCTGGGACTGGTACCAGTGTAGGCCATAATGCTAACCATGTATGTAACATCTGATTGGTCAGCAGCTAGATCGCCAGGGCTCTGGGTATCATGTGTCGAATTGAGAAATGTGATTACCTGTAGTCTATTAGTATATAGCCACCCAGCTGGAGGGTTCACCAGCAAAACACCCAATTAAACCTGTACATGTGTATATAGTAATCAGATAACCTCTACTCTACATCCCTGTTCCTAACTCCTTGTCCCCCAAATAAATATCCTGTTATTGTTGTTGAAATATTTGATGTGAGCATGTTATTAGAAAGAGCCTTTAAATGCAAAGTATTGAAATGTGGGGAAATGTTTATTGGGGCATGTCTGGGGAAGGTTAATGGTTATCGTGGGTGGTGCAGCATCTCGGGGTGCTACACCTAGTACCATCTTACCCACGTAAAGCACCCTGAGTGGAGGCACTGCGAAAAGGTTAAACAAAATGGTTATGAGTTAACAAACTCAAACCCCTCAGCCTAGCTTGTAAGCAGTGGGCAGGGGTGTAACACTGGGGATAGCGCCACCCAGGGGTTACATAAGAAAGGAAGCCGAGAAACTGGGGACGTTTTGTGTGTGTGTGTGTGTGTGTGTGTGTGTGTGTGTGTGTAGCAGGTGTCTGAAGCCTCCTATTCTACTAAGAAACAAAAGGAGAGTTGCAGTCTTGTTTAGCAAGAGGGTGAATTGGCTACCTGAACAAACTAAAGGAGACAAGGAGGGGAGGTGGATACTAATTAAGAGAAGACCGGATGGGGCTCTGATGATCTTGGGAACAATATATGGCCCAAATACTGAGGATGCTCACTTTGTCCACAGTCTGGCCCAAGTGACCCTGGATATGGTAGTAAAATATATTCTGACAGGAACATGAATCAGGTCCTAGAATCACTATGTGACAGGAGTGGAGGCAGACCCAGGCAGGAGGCTGCAGGTTCTAAAGCACTCCTAACCACAATGGCTGATCACAACCTCCAGGATGTCTGGAGGCTAGGACACTCAACTGCCAGGGACTATACATATTCTTCCCACCACTGTGGCACATATAGCAGGATAGATATATTCTTGGCACTGGTTAGGAACACCCTAAATGCCACAATAGAACCAACACTCATCTTTGATCACTTTCCTATTACTGTCACTTTTCAGCCCGGGGGCCAGGATACAGAGGAGAAAAGATGGAGATGCAATGTAAGCCTCCTAGAGGATGTCAACTTTAAGTTATGGCTGCAGCAAGAGGTTAAAGGTTATTTGGCAAACAATAATGAGGGAGAGGCGGCAGATAAATGGGTTTGGGAAAGACTGAAGGCGCAGTTATGGGGTGCATCATTGCATATGCTTCTGTCAGCAAGAAAGAGAGGGGTAAGAAGATGGAGGTCCTTGTGCAGAAATTCAGTGAACTGAAAAAGAAGCATTAGGAAGGGGGCACAGTCTCCACAGTGCAAGACACAAGGGTGCTGAAGTATAAAATAAACACACTGAATACACAAAAGACAGAATTTGGCTTGTATCGCACAAAGCAAGCCTATTGGGAGGGAGGGGAAAACATGGGGCTTACTCCTATCATACCTTATGAAGATGGCATCACAAGGAAAACACCAAAGATAAGGAAGGGCACAGAGGTAACAATAGACCCAGAAAGAATTAATAGGGCATTTCATGACTACTATCAGAGGCTGTAAGCTACCAAAGTACAGCATAGAGATAAGTGATACAGAAATCAGGGACTTCTTAGCCTCTGACACACTAAGCAAGCTGACTGCAAAAAGAAGGTGTGGTCTGGAAGGTCCAATCATGCCCCAAGAAGTAAAGGAAGCAATAGGCAAGATGCAGGTTGGGAAAGCCCTGAGGCTGGATGGCTTCCCAGCGGAGGTATATAAAGCCATCGGGGACTTGGTCAGTTCTTAGTTGGCAATCACACTGCAAGGGGCAGGGGAGGAGAAGGTGCTGCCAGAGACCATGAATGAGGCCACCATCAAGTTTCTTGACAAAAGAGGTAAAGACCCCTACCAGTGCTCCAGTTACCATCCCATCTCTCTTTTAAATGTGGGCTACAAAATCATGGCCACGGTTCTGGCAATTCGGCTTAACAAGGTGCTGCCATGTTTAGTCCACTTGGACCAAGTCAGGTTTGTGGCAAGAAGAGATGGGACAGATGACATCAGTATGATATGGGCCACAGAATCTCACAGGACCCTGTGGTAGCTGTAGCACTGGACAGGGAGAAGGTATTCGACTTCACCGAATGGCCTTACTTGACAGAAGTATTGGAAATTTGGGATGGGAGAAACATTTGTCAGATGGATTCAAACAACATACACTGCCCCATAAGGGCAGTTCTACTAAATGGAGATTGTCCCCAAATTCCAGTTGGTACAGAAGAATCAGGCAAGGTGTCCTTTATTCCTTGCATTATTTCAATGACCTAAGCAACCAGTATAGTGCTATGCTTGTGCAACTGTGTTACTTCGCTTTGGCCATTTGCACTCTCAATTCCATGAGGAACTACCACCCTGTAGGGGTATCAAAGGCAAGGAATCCAGGAGAGGGTTCCACCCTAGAGGTGCTGAAGGAAGTTTCCTTTGTCTACAGGTACCTTAGGAAGAATCCCCTGGAGGAGAGAGGAGTGCCGCAGGAGGAGGAGGAGGGGAGGATGGTGGGGCAAAGAAAAAGTGCTTCACAGGGGAGCTGGGAGGAACTGCTTATATACTGAATCCCCTATTATACAATGGCATCAATCCAAATTTGAAAATCCCACAATCTGATTGGTTGGCTGGCACCTTCTCAGCATGATAAATCCTCCAGCGTACCCACTGGAAAAGGTGCCAGCCAACCTTGCCCCGGTTCTACCCTACTAGTATCACTGCCTCCCACGGACATCAACAGAACGCTGCCATTTTTGCCACTGCTTGGCAATGTAACCACGGTAAATAAGAAAAAAATGACAGCATCCTTCCAACTGTATCACATGGACGAACTTGAAATAATATTTAACTGTAAAGCGATGTTTCTGACATCCAACCTATGACTGTAAATGTAGAATTACCTCCTCGGTGATGCTGCTCACCTCCTTGCAAGCATTCACCATAACGACTTTAAAACTGCTTGCTCCTTGTACCTTTACTAATACTGCTACTTGGCTAGTAAAGCATTGATGGATCGCTGGAGAGAGAGGATTAGAACAGAGAACAGCCGTGGAAGTACTGCCAAGCAGAGGAGACTCTCGAGTTGCTCCAGGAAGGCCTCTTGAGCGGCTCAAGTTACTACAGGAAAGACTGGCAGGATGCCCAGAGCCTGTGTGACCCTGACATTGGGCACGATGTCGATGGCACAGCCTGCTAGCACATGGGATAAATTAGCAGCATTTTTTTCCCTGTTTTCTTCCACAAGCATGAGACACGGAGAGCCCCCATCCACCAGACGGCCTACTTATTTTATTTATTTGAATTTAGATGACCGGTAGGCCTACTGAGACAAACCGTCCCTTTTCAGGGGTGACCCGGGAACCTAGGAACTTAACCTAGAGAGCAAGGATATTTTAATAAAAATCAATAAAAATGATACATTTAAGTTTCTTTTCATATCTTGTAAAACAAATAAACCTAAACATTGCATAATAGCAATATACCACTCCAGGTGTGGGTATAAAGGTGGATTTACCACTTCTGGTGTGATTAAGTCCGCAGGCCTGCGTCCTTGTGACCAGAACCGCACCAGGCGCATAAATCCACCCACAAACCCACACCCTGTCATGTTATATTGCTTAAATATTGTATTAATCTCAAACCATCCCACAGGGGTGGGGATCCATGGCGTGTGGTGTTGGACAGCAAATCTATACTTAAGGGTAAATGTTTTCTAATTCTTGGCTTCCAGCAAGTATTGAGTGACCAGGACAGTGGAGCGAGTCGGACCACCTGATGTTGCGTAGCATAAAAGCTACAGGAATCTATGCCGCTATAAACGTAAGCGTAACGTAATGCTACATGGGCAAGTTAAGTAACGGTGACGAGACGCGGGCAACTGACCTAGCTATCGGGTCTGTGCCCCTCCCCACAAACCCTCCCTCTCCTTCACATCACACAACTACCATCAAGAGGGCAATAAAAAACTGATATGAAAAAGAAAACAAACTAGCAGATAGTGTAGTGTGTCGGACTATCTCTGATCAATCGTAGACATAATCAATTTATTTTACCTTTCATGGGGGGGGGGCACCCCCTCTAATTATCCGTTTAATAAAAAAAAAAATCACAATAAAAAATATACAAACACATGCGTACAGTAACACGTAGCTACGCACCATGATGATTGCGCATTGTCAGCTACGCATTAAGCGCAGCACCACGACTGGTCCGACACACTCCGCTATCTCCGAGTGACTCCTGCGGTTGGAAGACCACATCGTAGAATTAATTTCTATGGCGTGCGTGTTCAGTCAATTGGTTAGCTAATAACGGAATAGTTACAGATGTTTAATGCTCGTGTAAAACGAAGCATAACGTGCATTTGAGCAACCTCTTGTCGCATAAATCAGGGGCAGGGCTTAAAAATTCAGGGCACATCTTAAAATTGGTAATTTTCACCCAGAAAGCTGACAGACCAAGGCACAAGGGGATTAGTGTAAGATGTATTTTGTGAAAAACAAGAAGTATTTAATTTTAATGCTTTAAAATATTTTGTGCTTACAATCTCAACTGTTCAATCATAAAAAAACATCGTTTACAAGGGGCAGAAAAACATTTTAAGGCAAATCAGGGACAGTTGAGAGGTATGATTCGAGTTTGGCGGCTCGGGGTCGTGATGCCATCAAAGCGCGCGGACTCACGTGGAAGCATTTTAGTGCAGAACTCTTTCCTGCTAGTTCTGTGCATTTTTAAACCTCAAGGGCTCAGTGTGGTCTTGGGCTCTCAGGTTTAACCAGCTTGGTAACATGGAGAAGACCGTGGAGGAACTGGTTACTGGGTTGTACGAGATGCAGGCGGTGAAGTTCGGTAGCTTTTTGCTCAAAAGTGGCATCACGTCCCCATCTATTTTGACCTTCGGTGATCGTTTCCACCCGGCACTACTGACTCAGGTGAGTAGCTCCTCGTGTTACCGCCTGTGGTCTCCAGCAGTTTATTTAAAACTCTAATGAAAGAAAGAGTGCAAATGCTTTATTGAATGCTGAACAGGGGTGACTTTCATTTACAGTGAAGAAAGCTTTCCTTTCAGAGAGTTCTTTTCGAAGCACATATGTCTCTTCTGAAAATAGGGGTCGGTAGGATAACAACCTCAGGTTGACCTGATGCCTGAGATGTACTTACTACCTGTCACTTTTCTAACTGTTTGCAGTTTGCATCCCTCCAACACCAATTTTATAAACCTCTCAATAGCTTTCCCCAGGACAAAAGAAGGGATGCATGGAAATCGTATCTCTTGAATTCTGGCAGCAAATCTGCCCAACCTCAGTGAACTTTATTTTTATTTGTTGAATTCTTGGTGTTAATTGGTTCCACAGCAGTTGAATTACAGACTGGTACAAAACAAGGACAAAAGTACACATACTTATAAAGTGGAGGTACACATTACACTTGTGCAAGGGTATATCCTACTAAGGTATAATACAATGGCCAGCAGTAAAGGAATAATGTATGACAGGGTGTGTGTTGTGCTGGGATAACTCCACGCCTTGGGGGGATGGGCATGAGGCCGCAGGCCAGTGCGTCCAGTGCCCAGGCGTTGCGTTATCCCAAGACGACACACACCCTGGAGTGAATTATTCCTATTATACAATGGCTTGTTGTGTGTGTGTGTGTGTGTGTGTTGTGTTTTTTTTTTTTTTTTAATATATATAAAGTTTAAGATTGTTTATTTTAGTTTCTAAGAGGAGATGCAAAAAAGAGAGATCATCCGTGCTGGAGGTCATCCTCAATTGGTTCACAGTGCTGAGACTAGACCTGTGGCGTCATGCTGGGATAACGCCATGGGTCCAGCCCCAAACTGACCAATCACAGTTCAAGATTCTTTCTTCTTGCCATTGTATAATGAATGATACGACCAGTTGTGCAAGTAAACAAGAAAGGTTTATGGTGACAGGCTTACGTCTCTGCGCACCCATAGTTACACCTCTACTGTCACGTCACAGACTTGCATGAGTCAGAATAATAACATTAATAGAGAACAATAAGTGAGTACATAGAAGCAATAAATTGACACATAGGACCCGGGGTGTGTGGAGGGGGGGGCGGAGCGCCCCCACAGAAGAAACAGTACAGTAACATTTAGCAGCCTGCCCAAGTCAGAATAAGAATATTAATAGAGAACAGTAAATAAACATAGAAACATAGACTTTGACGGCAGATAAGGACCGCTTGGCCCCACCTAGTGTGCCCATTTACCTACCTACAGGATAAACCACAGATCCTACTTAACCAACAGCCTATTTCTTTCTACCCCACCACAAGAATTGCCTTATGTCTGTCCCATGTATTCTTGAAGGCTGTTCCATGCATCCACTACCCTCTCTGTGGAAAAAATACTTCCTCACATTGTCCCTCTATCTTTAAATTGTGTCCCTTTGTTCTTATATGTCTCTTTTCTGAAAGATGCTACCCTCTTGCACTTTGTTGATTCCACTGAGGTACTTAAATGTTTCTATCATGTCCACCCTCTCCATCCTTTCCTCAAGGGTATACATATTAAACTCTTTTAGTCTTTCCTCGTATGGCTTCTCTTGCAGACCCTGCACCATTCTAGTTGCCCTCCTCTGGACTGACTCTATCCTGTCTATGTCCTTGCAGAGATGGGGTCTCCAGAACTGGACGCAGTACTCCAGATGGGGTCTCACCAACTGTCTGTACAGAGGGATAACAACTTCCTGTTTTCTGCTGGTGATGCCTCTTCCTATGCATCCCGGTATACCCCCAGCTCTCCCTACCACCTTCTCACATTGCTTGCTAACCTTAAGGTCATCTGATATGATTACCCCGGTCCCTTTCCTTTTTGTTTTTGTTACTACCTCTCCCCCATTGTGTAATCTTCCGCTGGGTTTTTGTTTCCCAGCTGCATTATTTTGTACTTCTTTGCATTTAATCCTAGCTGCCATACTTCCGACCATTCCTCCAACCTTGCCAAGTCCCTTCTCATCCTTTCCACGCCTCCTTGTGTATCAACCCTGTTGCAGATCTTTGTGTCATCTGCAAAGAGGCATACTTTTCCTTCCAGTCCCAATGCAATGTCACTTATAAATACATTAAAAAGGACTGGACCCAGTACTAAACCCTGCGGTACCCCACTAGTAACCCCACTTTCTTCAGAGTGGACTCCATTTACAATTACTAACAGCTGACTAATATTGTGTGGCAAGGAAGTACATAGAAGTAATAAATTGGCACATAGGACCTGGGGGTGTGGGGGCGGATCGCCCCAGCTGAAGAAAGAAACAGTACACTAATATTTTGAAGATATTGTGTGGCTACGGAGCAGGGCTTGACAAATTTTAAAATTAGGTACTTGTCCAAGGACAAGTGGCTTGTCCAAAAGTAGTTGTCCTGGTGCTGGAGTCGGTAGTCCAGGTACAAAATGTCATATTAATGTAAAGTATAAAAAATGCAGAAAACCTCAATGGATTTATGTAGAATCAGTTATTTAAGCAATAAGGCACGACAAGGTGTGTGTTATCATGTAATAACGTCACTCCGGGGGTGGGTTGAAGCACGAGGCGAAGCAGAGTGCTTCCACCACCCCAGGAGTGATGTTATTACACGATAACACACACCTTGGAGAGCCTTATTGCAATTATACAATGGCTCGATGTTATATAAAATAAAAAAATATTTTAAAAACATTTTAGTAGATTTTTAGTGTGACAGTATATCTTTGAGTGGGCATCATGCTCATCTGCCATATCCGTACAGTGATGTTATTGTGTAATAACATCACTGTCTCGGGCACACACTGACCAATCAGAGTCCAGGAAATGTTCTTGCCATTGTATAATTAGTGTTGTAATAGACAATAAGGAGGATACTGATATTTTTTTTTGTCAGCATAGAGAGGATTGTTTGTGACAAAAACATCAGCAGTGAGCAGCCGCTAGTGTGTAGTTGTAGCAGCAGTGCCAGCAACACAGTGAGAACATCTACAAACACAGACACGGAGACTGAGAAGAACCATTATTTTGGTTGTTTTCCTGACTGTGAAGAAGAAGAAGGCTTTTTACTTTTTGTTCCTGATGAAGATGAAATAGTGGATGTTCCTGTCCCAGTCCAAACAGAAAATAAGAGTAGTTTCCAATTGCTTATTTCTTTGCATTTTATCTTCAGTGCAATTGTGAAATATTCAAAGAAAGATTGTTGTTCCAGTTGTACACAATAAAATTCTATTTTATGTTATCTTTGTGCATATTGTCATTTTTTTTACTTTGAGCTGTTGTGCTTATGCTTACATACAAGAGCAAGAGAGCTGGACAGAGTAGGTGGGAGTGGGGACTATTTATTTATTTATTGAAATTTGTTGACCGGGTAGGCCCACTGAGACAACAAAGTCCCTTTATCAGAAGTGACCGAATTAATTACAGATAAGAGACAAGAGCATACAATAGACAAAATATTACAGTTAATTGCTTAGGTACATACATAGGTAGTAATATAGTACAACACAGAGAACAGGTAGCATTAGAAACGGGACAAAAACTGGTCAAGACTAAGTAGAGTAAAAGGGCACCAGCAATTCAAGTGCAACTGCACTGATTACCAACCATTAAGTGAGATTTCAGGGCCGTTTTTAAATGTGTACAGAGTAGAGCAGTTAGCCACAGCTGCAGGTAAATTGTTCCAGAGTGACGGGGCAGAAATGGCAAGGGATCTGTCACCAGCTCTGGTTCGTGTCCTGGGGACTTCCAGGACAGGATGGGCAGAAGACCTCGGGTCACGTTTAGCTGATTTATATAGGAGAAGTCCATTTAGGCTCGGGGGAGCTGGGAGCTTGGCTGTTTTGAAGGTCAGGCAGAGTGTAGGGAATGCAAGCCTGGCCTCAAGTGAAGGCCAGTTCAAAGAGATGAGGACATTGCAGTGGTGATCACGGGGGTGGGCAGAGGCTGCACAGCGGGTGATTTTATGATAGAGGACTCTGAGCTTGTTGAGATCTGGGCTGCGAAGAGGTTGAAGTATGGGAGCACCATAGAAAGTACAGGGAGAATGGTACCAGTGGAGATAGCCATACGGGCTTCCTGGAGAGAAATCCTCCAAGTCTATATAAGAGGCCAATTCTTTGATGAAGGATTTTGGTGGTAGCCTCAGTAATGGGCTCGGGGTTGGCTCCTGATCCAGGTGCATTCCGAGATATTTTGTGGATGGGCAAACCTCAAGTGGAGTCCGTTGGCAGAAGAGATCTGTAGGAGGTTAGATCTATTAGCTGCTAACCGCTTGGAACCGAAAAGCACGGCCTTAGATTCCTTGAGGTTAAGGACTAGTTTCATGTCCACCAGCCACTTTTCCACCTCTCTGAAGTCCTTATTGAGTTCTGGCCTAGTTGACATAAGTCCTTCGAACTCCTATAGATAATGGCATTGTCTGCATACAGTTGAATGTTGGCCCCACCACAATGCTTTGGCATGCTGTTGATAAAAATAGTAAATAGCAGGGGTCCAAGGATGGAACCATGGGGGACTCCTTGGCGCACTGGCTTAATTGAAGAAGGTGTGCCCTTCCATTTTACCAGCTGCTGCCTTCCACAGAGGTAATGATGAAACCAGGAGGAGGCAAGTGGATCAAGTCCGAGGTGCTGAAGACAGGAAACAAGGAGATCGTGGTTCACCAAATCGAAGGCCTTCGTTAGATCCAGGAATAGGGCACCAGTGGCTAGCCCCTGATCCATAGCCCCGAGTACATCCGAGGTAAACTTGACTAGGGCAGTGTCAGTGCCATGGTTTTTCCTGAAACCATGTTGCACCTCTGTGAGCAGATTATGAGTTTCAAGGTAATCGAGAATCTGTCTGTGCACCAGTTTTTCCAGCATTTTCGCAAGCCCACTGAGGATTGATATGGGACAGTAGTTTTCCATTTGGCCTTTATCTCCACCTTTGTGAATGGGGATAACGGTGGCCATTTTCCATTTGGTGGGGAATTGCCCAAGGAGAAGGGATTTGTTAAACAGGTCCCTTAGTGGAACCCGCAATAATCGGGGCAGCTATTTTCAGAAATTTAGGCTCCAGATTATCGAACCCAGGAGAGGCATCCAGTTTGATGGTGTTTAGTAGGGAGAGGACGTCCTTTCGCGTAACCAGGCGGAAGTGAAAGTTGGGGACAGTGTGGGTGGGAAAGTGAGAGAAGTTGGAGTTGCTAGGTGTGGGATCAGTATATCTATCAAGGTCTGTGAAAAAATTATTAAAAGCATTGGCTAACTCCACCGGGTCAGACATTAGGTTGCCATCAACTGAGATGCTCTGGGGGGGTTACAGCTGAGCGCCTCTTCAGGAGGCAATTTATTTGAGACCAGAACTTTTTGGGGTTTGCCAGGTTAGATGTTTGGAGTCATCTAATGTAAACACTTTTAGCATGTTTGAGCTCTTTCTTACAGCTGTTGTGCAGAGTTCTGTATAATTGCCAATCAGCGTGAACTCCTGAGCATTTGTAGTTGCTCCATGCCTGATCTCTGAGTTTCATTTGTTTTCTCCTATCCTGATCCAACCAGTAAGCACATTTGCCACTGACTCTCCATTGTTTAAATGGGGCATGCTTATTAAGTACACTTAGGAAGTTGTGGGCAAAGTAATCGAGAGCAACATCAATGTTATCAAGATTATTAATGTCCCCCCAGTGTATCCCTCTCAGATCTTGAAGAAAGTAATTGGGAATGAATCTTGACAGGTCCTGGGCTAGCACGATCCTCGGGAACATTTGGCAAGTTGTTCCTCCAGATGCAAAAGACGGGAGCATGGTCGCTGAGAGAGTCCGGCATCAGGCCAGCTGCTCTGCATCTGTGTGGGCGATTAACCAGTATCCAGTCTAGAAGGGTATGGTTTCCAGTCTTGGTGTTCTGCCTCGTAGGTTTATTTATTTATTTATTTATTTTTTTTTTAGTTTTTGTTGACCGGGTAAGTGCACTAGACAAATCCTGCCTATTTCAGGCACGACCCCGGGGGGAGGGGGATACAGATGAATGCCAACTGACCTTGAACCAGATTAAGCTGTTGGTGGTGTTTTTAGTGAATGAGGAAATTTGGCCAGGACACTGGGGAAATTCCCTACTCTTTCGATTAGTGCCATGGATCTTTAACATCCACCTGAACTACCACCAATCCAGGCAGATGGGACCTCGGTTTAATGTCTCATCCGAAAGACGGCACCTCAGAAGTGCAGCACCCCTCTCATGCTGCACTACAGTGTCAGTACTGGGATATTAACCCAAGTGCCAGATGTGGGAACTGAACCCACAGTCCTCTGATCTCCTGGCCTCAGAGGCGAGTGTGCTACCTACTGAGCCACTGACACTAAGGTTCACTAATAACCTGCGTAAGGGACGCATCAGATAGTGAGGATTTGATAAATGCATTGCTTAGCCAGTTTAAGTTGAAGTCACCCATAAGAATAAGTTCCCCCACAGGGTTGCTGGCCAGTTGCCTAGTGAGGAACTCCAGTTCACTTTTAGCCACCTTGGGTGGGTTGTAGGTGCACCCAGTGGTTATGGATTTGATTCCACCCAGGGTGAGCTAATTAGAAGACACTCAATCCCTACTATCCAACCAAGTTGGACCGATATGAAGGGCATTGAGGGAGTTCCGTACATAAATAACCACTCCTCCTCCTTTTCTGTCTATTCTGTCTTTCTGAAAACAAGCGTATCCAGCGATGTCTATCCTCATGAGTGAGTATGTAGGGTTTGAGCCATGTTTCTGTGACTCCAATGACATCAGGGGAGTAGAGATCAACCCAGGCCTCGAGCTCATGCAATTTGTGTCTTACACTACAGATGTTCATTTGAACTATCTTCAACCCTTTGGTCAGGTTCCACATTGGGTCTGAGGGGGAGGAGATTCTGCAGTTGAGAGGCCAAGGATTCATTTCAATATCTCCTGCCAGGTGGAGGACAAGCTTACCTAGGTACCAGGGCAGGTAGGGTGTAGGCCATTTGGGCCATCCCGGTGCATCCATGAGGTAAAAGCAGGCTTGTAGCCATTCCCCATAGCCCTAAGCCCTAGTAGTGTAAGCAACCAGGAGGATGGGTGTCAGCCAAGCAGGAGACTGATAGAGGCCTGCACTCATTTAGTTTACTGTAGTCAGGAGCAGGGCAGAGGGAGAGGCTCCAGTCCAGAATGACAAGGGAGAGTAGGAGGCTGGCAGGGGCCAGCAGGCCATATGAAGGCATGATTAGAAATGCTGAATCAAGGGTATGCTGGCAGGACCTAGGACTTTAGATGTGGTACCAGACCAAATATTCAGCCCACAGCACTCCCTTGGGAGCAGCAGGAGGGAGTACTACTAGTGGCAAGACAGGATACTCAGGTGTTATTCTAATACTACATACTAGACAGTAGTCCAGGTCTTTCAACCACTTTAGCTAGCTAGGTGTTTGTTTTATTTTTTATTTTTTCCTGGATCACAAATTGAAGCACCTGAAAATGCTTTTTCCCTTTCATCTACCCTCTTGGGGCATGTCTCACAGTCACACACACACACACACACACTCCAACAATGACGTAGCTAGGGTTTATTTTTTTATTCTCAAAAAATGCTTTTCCCCTTGGTATGTAGTTTATTTTTAGTAAGTCCTCAGTTGTTCCCCCATGTTCCTTTATGCTCTCAAGGCAGGTTCGATCTCTCAGCCACACAGACACATCTACACCAGTGTAGCTAGGGTTTATTTTATTTTATTTATTTTTTTTTTTTATCAAATGCTTTCTCCCTCGGTACAGTTAATCTAGTAAGTCCTCAGTTTTTCCCCAAGTTTCTCTACCTTCTCAGGGCACATTCGGTCAGGGACTTAGACACACACACACACACACACACACAAAACCTCCACCAGTGTGGCTAGGAGTATGTTCCTTTTATTTCATTCTTAAAAAAAAAAAAAAAAAAAGCTTTCCTCTTGGTAATAACAAGATGGACATAATTCACATATACTTTTAGTACTGCAGTAGTATTTTAGCTTCAGTCAGCTCAGTTTCTTTATATATACAGTTGCACTGGCTGATTACTTTTGGCTAGCAGCAGCAATGAGCAATTGCTTAAGCCAGCCACTGTCTTGACCCCCAACTGCAGTGCCCTTACAAAAGTCCTACAAAGAACTGACACCGGGACCTCTCTCCCAACTCCAGTTCAAGGCAAGCCTTACTTTACTTACAATAGTTGTTCAGTTACACACAGTAACCAAGTACCCCAGGAGAAGGCCGCCAAGAAAATACACCCTTTATATATTTCTTTTCAATATTAGCCCCGACTGACTGTACTGCTGAGTCACACTGACACCAAGTGAGTCCGGTCCCCAGCCGTCTCCTGTTTCAGTCATTCAGTGCTCTTAATTACAGTGTAATCTCTAGCAGGCATCAAACTACGTTCAAGTTCTTTGACCCTAATGCGAGTGCAGAACTCCACACAGCACACTGAAGTGAATAACGACGACCAAGTTTGAATTTCAAATACCTCCGACCAGATGGACTGACCCGAGTCGGAATACCCCGGACCCCTCCCCCAAAACTGCCAGATCACTCCCCCTCTTTCTCAGTATTTATTTTGGCTGCTTTATATTTATGCAGGTAAATACTGATTTTTAATGCTGCTGAAAAAACGAGCGATACAGCAGAGCATGAGAGCAAGAAAAGCGCTCCCTCTGCTATGGAGTCAGTCTCTCAAATGGCACTTTCAACAGTAAGACTAGTCTCCCGCATCCCCTGGCTAAACCTCCCCCAACCCTGCCCTACCAGCATTGCAGTCAATTCACAAGGCTGACAGGTACTCAATCCCACATTTAATTTGCAGACTCATCTGTCAGTCCTGGATCAAGCAATCTGTTCTGCAGCTGTGATAAGTGGAGAGGGATAGAGGAGTGTCCCGTATTTCTTGCCATTTGCGCGCGCCGCGTACCAGGCTTGCTCCTCTTGTAGCTTTCCACCGAACTTGGCCACCACCCACATGATTAAACCCTTGGGAAGTTGACAACCTATGTGATCGACCAAGGGAGCTGGCATGAAGATTGATGGGCAGCGGCGGCACCTAGCGATTGATCGGCGCATTGCAGGGCCAGGCAGGTAAACAAAAAAAACAAACAAAAAAAGCAAACTTCTCCAGGGTTGGTTGTCCAAGGACAACTGGCAGCTTGCATTACTGATAGTCCGACTGTGAAATCTTTTAGCCCGGGACGTCTGGCTATGGGATTTGTCAAGCCCTGCTAGAGAGTACGTAGGAACAATAAATTAACACATCGACCCCAGGGTAAGAATTGGGATTGAGGGCAGGCGCCCCACAGAAGAATAATATGCAAACAGAAGAAACAGTGCGTGACTTGAGTACAAAGAAACAGTGATAATAGTAGGTAGGAAATGCAGAAAAATACGTGCCTTAAGCTATGTCTCAAGTATTCTGCCCCACACAATAAATAGACTGATAATAGTAGGTGAATTTGCAGAACAATTTCAGACTTCAGCTGTGTTTGATGTCTGTAGTACAAAGAAACAGTGATACTGTGGTGTCAGTTTTATTTCAGTCTGTGTTGTGTGTGTTTAGAGTGTCAGCTGTTTTGTAACTTGCTCAAAAGCAGCTCTAAGTGACACATTACGAGTGGTCTCTGAAAGCAGCGCCAGCGGGATCTGGCTGTAATCCTTCACTGTTGCCCGTACAATGTGCCTGCATCCTGGGCATACAACAGCAATTGGAATGAGTACAGGGAAGAAAAGAGTGGAGGGGCTACAGTTAGGATAGCATGAGGGAAAGGTGGGGAGGTAAGAGGGTGGGGTAATAGATCGGGGGTGGTAGTGCCATAGAGGAAGGGCAGGAGTGTGGGGAAGTGCTGAGTCAGTACTACTCTGGCGTAACAATCGGCAGGGCCAGGGTATTCAAGGTGTTGCCCGGCTGTGCCCATGAGTGCGTGACGGGATAAAAGAGCTGCCAGGCGCAGCGGCAAGTCTCTCTGCGCTGGGGTGCAGTGGTACGTAAGGGGCGAATGGTGGGGTGTGCCTTGCATATGCGGGCATCACGAGCATTCAGCCTGGGATGTGCAGCGCATATGCTGACACAACCTGCTGTAAGGCCAGACACGGGGCACAAGGTTGAGCCTGTAAAACGTAGGAACAAACCCAGGCCACACACAGGCAGGCTGCATTCATTCACATAATCGTGCCTGTGTAGTACAGTATGGTCTCCATGCCCATTGGCCCACAATGTGGACCAATGGGTGTACAGCACATACTGTACGTTGTTGTTCGGCTGGTGGCCAGGTGGTATGTGGGTGGAGTGCAGCCGTCCGCCGATGATGGGGGGGAAGGGGAGCTGGGTGGCTGGGTCCTCTGTGGGTGGGATGGGAGAGGGGTTCACTGGGCCACCAGGTAGCATATGTATGTCACATGCCCGCGATCGGGTGATATGGGAGGGAGGGGTTACCACTGGACCACCAGGTCATATTATACATCGCTACTGCCCACCATCGGGCATGATGGGGGGGGTGCACTAGCCCACCGGGGACCCAACACCCATTGCTTGTAGCTACGCGGGGGCGCCAGGTGCATTCTGCCGGGCTGCCCTGTTTTAGCAACCATTCAAATGGGGCCATAATTGCATGCAGATGGGCCCCATTTGCACCATGCATACATTATGGCCCCATTTGCATGCCATCTTCTGAATATCGTAGGTGATGCATCCAGCGCAATTGCATTTGCGCTGGAGCATTCCAGACCTCCTGTCTGTGTGATGCGGCTGGTTGTACTTCGCCATGCACGCATTCTGTGCAATATTCAATGGTTTGGCGCATCACCTTGAATATCACTCCTGTCTTGCCCCGGCAAGAAGTTCAGTTGCACTGCGCCTCTTGCGCCATCACCAGTTGTAACGCTGACTCAGAAATTGTAGGTAAAGTCATTGATGGGAACTAGCGAGGGCAGGCACAGGTATTTGTGGCAAGTAGGTGTTGACGAAGCGTGTGCTTGAAAGTGCCAATCGTTGCAGTGTCAGAGATGCCTTGAGGTAGTGCATTTGTCCAGAAAGGGGCATGATAGCGAAGCCTCGTTGAGCCAGTGTAGTGTGACACCTTGGTACACGGAATACTTAAGAGGCGGCACTTCTGGTCTGTTTTGAGCACTGAGGTACGGTCAGAAGGTTCTTTACCCTGGGTGGCAGAAGGTTTTAGAGAGACTTTTTTTGGCGAGGAGGCAGGTCTGATATCTGATGCTTTCATCAAGCTGCAGCCAACCTGCCATGAGCATAGAGATCACAGGTGTGCGTGTGTCTGGCAGCACCTGTGAGGAGAGCGACACACTTTATTTAGGGCAGTGGCGATACAGTGGGGGGCTGTATCTGTTGCAGATCCATAGACCATTAGCCCCTAGTCTATGAGAGGTACAGTAGAGCTATGAATGGCCATGTTCAGGGCTTCATGAGTAAGACCGTGCCTGTGTCGGTAAGATCCCAATTCTTGTATTGCTGGCCTTCGTGGTATTGTCAATGTACTGGGCATACAGTAGGGTGGAATCAGTTGTGATGCCCAGGTACTTAAAATGCCGAACTAGCTCAAGAGTGGATTTGCAGTCATTTGTGATTGCAAGGGGGAAGGTTTTGAGTTTGCGTTGGGGGGTAGAGAACATCATAGTCTTAGTTTTTTTTTTTTTTTTTAATAATTCAGGACCAGTCTGTGTTCTTTAAACCACTGTTCTGCAGATGCAAAGCCTTTTTGTAGATCTGCCTCTAGAAATTCAGGGTCTCGGTTGCTGATAAACAGGACCGCATCATCTGCATAAAAGAGCATTTGACACTGGCAGAATGCCGGGCGATTATTTAAGAATAGGCTGAACAGCAGCGGTCCTAATATGGATCCCTGTGGGACACCAGATCTAGCAGGTCTGCTGTTAGAGAGGACATCAAGGATCCTTACCCGTTGGTGGCGGTTGCTCTGGTAGCTATTGAACCAGTCCCGGTGTCGGGTGAGAGACCAATGTGGGATAGCTGGTTTAAGAGGATTCCAGATAAATGTACTAGTTAGAATGAAAAAACGCACGCAAAAACAGTAGTGATCCTGCACATGTTCTGATTGATTGTGTGTGTGCGCATGCGTGCCAAGGCAGCTCCTGCGGGGGGGGCATGCCAAGGCAGCTCCTGTGTAGTATGATGTTTGGTTTGCCAGAGTCCCTTGGTAATTAAACGCAGCACAGCTGGTGCTGCCCTACCTTCTCACTCTTCCCTAGGACAGTAATTATTTTGTTTTGCAAAATTTCTTTAGTAGTGCTTCATAGTGCATTTTGACAGAGTTACATTATCTTGCTAGAGCTGTGGGAGAGGCACGCAGACTGTTTAGGCATTGAGATCACTCTTTACAGATACAGAAGTTGTAAGATTAAGGTTTTATGGACCTCCTTGCACATAGCTTAAACATGCCTTGGTCAGGCCGCAGCTCGAGTACTGTGTACAGTTCTGGAGACCTCATCTGAAGAAGGACATAGCGCTACTGGAGAGGGTCCAGAGGAGAGCGACCAGGATGATTCAGGGCATGGAGGGGAAGCCTTATGAGGAGAGACTGGAAGAGCTTGGACTTTACTCACTGGAGGAGAGGAGGGACAGGGGAGATATGATAGAGGTTTTCAAGTATGTAAAAGGAGTAACCAGGAGTGGAACCAAGGAGCTTTTTAGGCTAAAGAAGGGGAACAACCAGGGGCCATGAGTGGAAGCTGGAGGGGAAACTACGGGGAGCATAGGAGGCATTTTTTCACTGAGAGGGTGGTGGAGCTGTGGAATGCACTGCCTGGGAGGCTGGTGGAGGATGGCACAGTGGAGGGATTCAAGAATGGGTGGGAAGGGTACAAGGGGAAACTGAAACTAAAGAAGACCCTTTTGGGGGCTGGGGGTGGTGGTGGTGGTAAGGCGAGCAACCACTAGGTTGCTGGCTTTCGAGCAGACAAAACAGACCATTTGGCCTATTCTGCTGGCTTTTAGTATGTTAAACCTTGGATTAAAAACTGTAAGCAGGCAGAATAAACGGGTACCCAGTATTCTCTGTCCCCCCCCCCCAAACTGGTGCACCAGTTAACCCCACAGTCCCTGTGGGAGCTCCCAGGCACCTTGTGTGCACACTGAGGAGTTGCAGGCTTGTGGCTAGTGGACACTGGATGCAGCACCGTTGCAGTGGTTGGATACTGCAGATGCAAAGTACCAAACTACGCCAGGGGGTGTAGGAATACAGTTTATCCTGGCTGTAACTGTTGTTGTGGACGTAGCTAAGGTTGCGCAGGAAGCCCAGATGGAAAGTTGACTAGCTAGCTAGTTAGCTGAACAGTTAGAAAAGTATTTGGGTAAAACCCAATACTCACGACCTTTTGGTAAACAGGAGATGCAGGAGTTAGGGGAAATCTCCCCTTGCATGCAATTTTGGACGACCAGTCAAACTGGCGTGGAATGCAGGCAATGATCCTCTTCACCCATCTTGCCGGGTAGGCAGGCCATCATCTTCACCCCACAGAGGGACTTGTCTTCACCCACCTTGCAGGTAGGCCAGCAGTAGAACAGGCCAGGCAGGAAGGACCTCAGTGCTTGGGTCCCCTGGCAGGAATTTCAGTCTCTTGTGTCAGGACAGTGAGTACAGGATTTGTCACCTCACACAAGCACAAATAAGACTTCTGTCAACAGTCACCGTTATCTGGATTGCCAAATATCAGAGGTCTGGTCCAGGCTGAGGTAAATCCCCTTGTCTCTGGGATTTACCAGACAATTAGGAACAAGTTCAGAATGTCCTTAGTTTGTTTTGGCACAGACTACTTCAGTTTTCTGTGGCAGCTGCAGGAGCTGTCAAAATCAGTGGTTTCTTCCACGCACTCACAGAAAGAGCTAGGGTCAAACTGTCAACCCCAGAATGTTGGGTTTGAATCTCAACACCTCATTGGTCCACACTAACCTTGAGCTCCAGTTCCTGATTGGAGGTACTGCAGCTACCAATAGGATTCCATGCTGTCTTCAAGCAACCTCTGCAAAGATGGCCACCCTCAGACAGTACTTGCTCATCAAAGTCCATTGTAAATAAAAGGAAACAGTCTTTGCAGCATCTGGCTGCATGGATGGCTAGGATCCTCCTGGCCCCTTCTGGTGGTCGCTAGGTCTAGGGGGCACTTTGGGGGGACAGGAGCTCCGTTGGAAGCTCTGTTTTTTGGGCTCCCCAGGAGGAACTGTGAAGCAAATGGCAGTTCTGGGTGCGGTGCATGATGGAACTTAGTCTTAGCAAGCGCCATGTTGTCCCCTGACTCCCGACCCTCTTGGGACAAGGATTGGGTCGGGAGCCTCTTTCCAAAGTTTTATGTTTATTTTGTTCCCCCAGCCCCCTTTGCTGTCCAGTGGGGCTGGGGAGAGGATTTGTAGAGCTGCGCTTCTGCCACATTCCTGATGGGCGCTTGAGGCACCAGAACAACTTTGTGGCCTTGTCACTGGCTCCCCGCCCCGCTGTGCGGCAGTTCGGGGGCAGGGGAGCAACACACATGTGTCTCACTGGTCGCTTCTTATGGGTGCATGAGGTGCCTGATCAAGTCTGTTGCACTTACCAGCCCTGGCAGCAGTCCAGGATCTGGCTGGGGGAGCGAGGACGTGAGCAGCTCATCGGCCGCACCGGAAGAGGTGCACGGAGGTGCCGCAACAGTCAGTCTGCACCCTCTGCCCTTTGGCAGTCTAGGATCGGGCAGGGGGAGTGAAGCCACACAGTGCTGGCATGCAGGAGCATTGGGAGGCAGCTGCCGGAAGCAGCAGGTAAGCTCCTGACTTGGGAGGGGGGTTACAAGTATTTATTCCTGTTTCATATTTGAGTTACCAACAGCATCAGTGAAAGAAGGACAACACTTACAAAAAGCCTCGACCCGTTTTGCGCATGTGCGCTTCCTCAGGAAGGCTGATCATGTGTCACCATCACAGTTTTATGCCTTTTATAATAAACAGATGTATACAATTAACAAGACACACACAAATTTAAATACAATTAAAATGGTAATCTGCAGCATACATTTAGTCTCACGAGGACATTATCTTTTTTACCCAAGAGAGTTCCCTTTAACGTTAGTTAGTTTTCTGGTGTAGCACAGAGACATTAATCTTTTACTCATTCAGGTTACTCATTGATGTGTACACAACAGTTATATCTTCACTTCGTAACGGTGTAGGCTGTATAGTTATCTTGTTTTATTTCGATGGAACAGCATTTCATTTCTAAGTATATTGCTCGTTCCCCACGTGTATACAACTTCCATTTCAGTGCAATTTTTTGTTTTTGTATTTATTGATTTTGCAAGTAAAACTTACACAGCAAATTGTAATAGGAGGATAGCATAAAAGTTTACAGTACAAACAATATATTCTTATAAAGATCTTGTGTACGACACCCCGTTTTTGTGGTACAACATGGGGGGGAATTCCAAAATAAAAACATGTACTGAATAATTTCACCCATCGCATGCAGCTAGGAAGACCAACAGGGAATCTTAACAGATTGAGCAAATAGATTTTCCCTATTACCAAAGCGACTATAAAGTCTTGCTGATTTCCCCAATTTAATTTACATATATATATTCCAATCTTATACCCAAAACTTCCAGAGAAATTACATTTTCATTTCCCCTTTACCAGACAGATCCCGAGTCATTATAAAGCACCAACAGCACCGAACAGGAGTTGAGGAGAATATTTGTTTTAACCCTCAAGTGGCCCCTTTTACTCCCACCATGAAAAGAACAGCAATAGGAAAACTAGATATAACAACTCCCTCATTTTGTTATGACATGTTACAAATGCAAGTGGAACTGAACTTAACCCACTATAATAATGGCTCCACATATATTTTCCCCAGAGGAGTGAAGACCAGTGGAGTTATGTTAAGTAGTAAACTAATCAAAATTAGCTTAAGAGTTTGCATTTATCACAAAGCAGGATCCGGATTACAGTCCAAAATAAACAATCTATACACGATGCTCACAGTTCTGAACGTGCCATTAACTACCACAGGCCCAGTCCCCACAGCATGAGTCTACTTTACCCGGATACCCCCAGATGATCAGTCGCCATCAGACGAGGTTCCTTCTTCTTCTTCTTCTACCCCCTCCAGCTCCAATTCAGTTTTCCGCACCATCTTGCCAGCGTCCTGTGGTTCATTGAATAAATACTGCTGCCCATTCCACATTAACTGGAGTTTAGCCGGGAGAAGTAGCTAGTGCTGCACTTTAAGTTGACGCAGCTGGCTCTTCAGCCCATCGAAGGCCTTGCGACGTTGGCGGGTGCTGAGTGAGAGGTCTGGAAACAGCATGACTTCGTCTTTGCCATATTTCAGGATCCTACGGCGCCGGGCAATTGCTTCAGTGCAATTTAGCGTTATTTTTCTTTTATTCATTCAGCCATAAACCCTCACATTGTGAATGGTAACAAAAATTAATGAAGTAGAAATTTTTAAGTTAGTGGATGCCTGGTGCCATTTTTACTGAAAGAAATCCCATGGGTATGAAGGCATACCCATGGGATTTAGACATATTAAGTTAAAATGGTGCGGGCATCGAGAAAAATATATAGACGTTTAGTTCTATACATAAGGACAGTATTATGGTAGGGGTAATGCCACGTTATCGTCTGTGGCATTACCACGAGATCCGGGGTCGGAGTGCCATGTTAAAAATGCCGGCGCCACCAAGACTTGCATTGAATTTTACACGTGATGAGGTAGTAAAACTTTTTCTCTCTCCTAAGCTGGTCTCCGGGCTTCATTACACCTGGGCTGTACCTCCTGATGCTGGTTGTAGGTAGGACTAAAGCTCTGCAGCAGGGGAATAAGAAGCCCTCCACATCCGGTTGTCTCCAGTTTACGTCCTGCCTTTAGTGAAGCAGGTACTATGCAGCAGAGTCCTGTCACACATGGCAGGGCTGAAGAAACTGTAAGTTTGTTTTGGATTCTATTTTTACTTATTCTACTCGAAGGACAACGTCATCACCCAGCCTAGGTGGGATCCAGTCTCAGCCTTGCAAGCTGCACAGACTTGCCCCACCTCGCAGCAGTCCCTTTTCCCATGCAGGAGGTCACAGACTAGGTTGATAGGAGCCTGTTCAAGAGTGAAAGCAACACAGAGTGGGCAGACAAATCTCTGGCAAGGCACTACTCTGCACGGAGGGTTCTTGAGCCCACAGTGCCTTTTTCCGATCAGCGGCGGCTCTGGGAAACTTTTCAGCGCTCATTGCGGCACATCTTATTGGCGCGATTCTAGCCCAGGTGCCCGTCGATGGCTCAGACCTCTCATCGATGAACGCTGAAGGGGCCTCGCAGCTGTAGTGCATTCCACGTGCCAGGCTGCTCGTCGATGACTGCTGAGGAAGACATCACGTGGTTCTAGGCAGTAGCACTGCAACGCTGGGCGGGAACGGGACCTGGGGATTAACGCCTATGGATCCCCTTCCCCATGTAATCAGCAACAGGGTGCCTTAAAGGCCAGGATTTCGGTACTTTTGCAAGGAGAGCAGTTCTACAGGGACATCACCAACATCTGTGACTCCGCAAGGGGGGGATTACATTGTCTTTGGAATCATGGCCTCAGAAAAATCTAGCAGGGGCAAAAAATGTCAATGCTGCAAGTCCCCACTCCTGATAACTTTTGCTGACTCACTCCGGCTCACATGTGAAAAGGCAGCGGCTGCTAATGGGGAGGGCTCAGCGGATGCAACCTATCTCTGGACACAGATGTCCAAGAAAGGTCTGAATGACCGGCTACTTCCAGGTCGGAGCGAACAGCAATGTCCAGGGATACACAGCTGTCGACCCCCTTCCTGGACCCAGAACTTTATAGACAGGTTAAATAGGGCTTTTATTATGAGCCCTTCTTCCTTTTGAATGGCAGCCTCCAGGGTCCCCTGATAGGAGACCCCACAAAAAGGCTAAAAGAAAAAGGATCCCCTTCCCATCCTCATCCGAAGAGGGGTGGCTGTCCTCCTTCACTCCGACAAGAAGAAGAGAAATCCAGAGCCAGGGTAGGTCATCCGAGGAGGATGATCACCCTTTCTCTCGCCACGGGAGGAAGAAAAGGTCTCATTCCCGGAGTAGATCTAGGGGCATGCACAAGGGCAGACGTCGCAGGGGATATTCCCCGGACTGCTCAGTCGCCAGTTCTTCCACCGAGGACGGGGAGATAGTAGGCTCCTCATCAGACTCCGACTCCCCATCCAGAAATTTTGACCTGGAGGACCTAGACTTTTTTTTTTTTTTTATCAAAAATGTCATATCCGAGATGCACCTCAGCTCGTCTCCACCTGTCGCTTCCCAACCAAAACAGACTTTTCGCTTGACATCCGCCTACAAACCGGCTACAGCCTTCCCAATACCCCCCCCCCGCCATTGAGGACCTGCTAAAAGAAGAATGGTAAGTCCTAGAACGTGCATATCCGGTCCCCCGACAGATCTCTATAAACTTCTGAAGTTTTGACAAGAAGCAATCTGAAAAGTGGTTAGACTGCCCCAGAATCGATCCCTTGATATCTAATCTAACCAAGAAAATGGTCATCCCAGCTGAAGGAGGGGCTTCTTTCTAAGGGACCCAGTAGACAGAAAGGTGGCCTTCCAAGCTTCGGCAACTTATCTCAGTACAGCCACCACAAACCTGTTCTCCGCCAGAGCCACCCTGTCCTGGGCATCGGATTTAGCTTTTCAATTCGCAGAGGATCCAGAAAAGAACTCTCCCATTATCCATCAGCTACAATTAATGGGTTGGCCTCAGCCTATGCAGCAGATGTGTCGGAAGAGTGGTCAGGTGTGCTGCACGGACCATATTCTATCAAACCTCTGCTGCCGCAACCTGTGGCTTGGGCCTGCAGCGGATGCATCCTCAAAGAGCCATTTGGTGAGCGCACCCCTACGAAGGCAACTTCCTGTTTGGACTAGCGTGAAGGAATCTACAAACGGCTAAGGTGCATATGCCCCAGGGGCTGGGGCAAAGTGTGGTCTTCGGGGCTCAAGATGCAGTTTTCGTGACAGAGGTTACAACAAGGGGAAGAACTCCCCAACTTTTCGGGGAAAAGAACATGGTTCTCCTGAAACCAGTGTAATTTCAGAGGGGTTGGATCCGGCGGAAGTGAAGGCACTAGAGACACTGGAAATAGCAACAACAAATCACAGTGAGGCCATGCGGGCCCATCCTCGAGTCGGGGACAGACTTTCAGAATTACTTGAGGAATGGGCCCTAACCATGTCGGACAGATGGGGTCTAGACATTATCAGCAAGGGTTACCTGATAGTTCGAGTCCAAGCCCCCATTACCTCATGTGGTGCCCTCCCCCCATCTCAAACAACTCATTCAAAAGACAAGTGATATTGCAGGCTATCGCGGCTCTTCTACAAGCGGGGGCTATCGAACAGGTTCCTCCCGAAGAGGTCAGTTTTGGGGGGCTACTCCCTATTTTTCATTGTGCCCAAACACACAGGAGGTCACAGACCAGTCCTAGACCTCAAATTCCTGAATTGCTTTGTACGCAGCAGACCATTCAAAATGGAAACGCTGTCCTCAGTTGTCAAGGAAGTGCAGCAAGGAGATTTTCTGGCATCCATCGACTTGCAAGATGCCTACCTCCATATTCCTATTCACAGCCTGCACAGGCAGTATCTCAGATTCAAGGTAGGGAAGCAACACTTCCAATTCAAAACTCCCTTTCGACCTTTCATCAGCCCCAGGAACTTTCTCGAAGGTACTGGTAGCAGTGGTAGCTCACCTTTGGAATTGAGGGATCTAGCTTTTCCCTTACCTGGACAGCATACTCGTATTAAAGCCCCGCAGCTCAACCAAGCAGTACAGGCAGTGGTGGAAGTAGTCCAGTGCCTCACAGCACGTGTTTTTTCTCATCAACTGGAAGAAGAGTTCCCTGATCTCAAGCCAGAACCTGAACCACCTGGGGGCAGAATTCAGGATGCAGGCTAACAAGGTGTACCCCCCACCAAGACAAAATTCAGGGACCTGCTGAAGCTCATCAACAAATTTCAAACGACTGTTCAGCTGCCGGCCCAGTCAACTAATCGGGACTCTAGTGTCACTGGCAGATTTGGTCCCATGGGCTCTAGTGCACATGTGACCCATTCAGACGCATTTGCTCAGGCTGAGGTCTCAGTCCAGGCACAGTCAGCACCAGCTCATCCCAATTTCTCAGCAGATAAAAAACCTCCCTCAGATGGTGGTCTCGGAGGGCAAATGTTATGAGGGGTCGAAGGCTAGGCCATCCACACCAAACAAGAATCGCAACAGATGCAAGCCTCGGGTGGGGGCTCACCTGGGCTAGCTGTCGGCCCAAGGCAAGTGGTCACTGACAGAATCAAGGTACAGCATAAACATCCTATAGATGAGGGCGGTTCGCCTAGCCGTGATACACTGCCATCAGCAAGTACGCAACCAGGACGTGTTGATTCCAACAGACAGTCGAACAACCATGGCCTACGTCAATTATCAGGGCAGCACAAAAAGCTCAAAAATGCTTTGGGAATCTCTTCTTCTCCTCTTCCAATGGGCAGAAAAACAGCTGGCAAGTATAACAGCCATGTACATACCAGGACAGGAAAATGTCACAGCAGAGTGGTTAGGCTGCCAAGACGTCCTCCCGGGAGAATGGGAGCTGAAGGACAGCCCTACAGCTCCTAATGGAGCGGTGGGGCAATCCCCAGGTAGATCTGTTTGCATGCCGTCAAAACTCCCAAGGCACAGCAGTTCTGCCCCCTGGCCAGAGACAAGCTAGCACTAGCTCAGGACGCCTTTTCCCTAGACTGGGGTCACTTCGGCCTCCTGTATGCCTTTCCACCAATTCCGCTGCTATCCAGGGTCCTGCACAAGGTGGCCGGGACAGGGCAGAGATGATTCTAGTCTGCCTCAGGTGGCTTTGCTGTCCCTGGTTCCCACTCCTCATTCAGCTGTCAAAGGGGCCACCTTTTACTTTCCAGCTCAGCTCAGACCTTCTTCATCAGGGCCTGGTTCTACATCACAATCTGAGCAATCTGTCCCTCTCAGCTTGGAGATTGAGCATGAAACCTCAAGTGTTAGGCTACATGGCTCTGGTTATGAAATGATGGTAAATTCTTGGCGCCCCTTTTCCTCTAAGGTGTATTACAGAGTCTGGAGAAAATTCTTGTTTTGGCTCCAATGTAAAGATATACAGGATCACCCAATATCGCTACTGGTGCTTTTACAATTTCTTCAAGGGATTTGACAAAGGACTGCAGCCAGCCACCTTCTGAGTTTGTTTCTGCACTGGGGCACTCTTGTTAGTAGACTTGGGGGGACTCGCTGGGATCTCGCCCTCATGTCAGGAGGTTTCTAAGAGCAGCAATGTTAAAGCGCTCCCCCAATTAAGCCAACCGTACCACCTTGGAGACTTAGTCACATTCTCAAGGCCCTAACCAAAGCACCTTTTGAGCCTCTGAAGGAGGCGTCAATCCTGCATCTTACAATGAAGGTTTTTCTGGTAGCTATTACATCAGCCAGGAGAATCGGTGAACTGGGGGCACTGTATACCAAAGAGCCATACACTATTTTTCATCAGGACTCTGTGGTGCTCTGGACGGATCCAGGGTTTTTACCTAAGGTTATGTCTCCTTTCCATTGTAACCAAGAGCCAATCCTTCCTTCTGTCCTCACCCGAAAAAGGAAAGAGAGTTTCATACTCTAGATCCGAGGAGAGCAATCAAAAGATATATTAAGAGAACGGAGGCTATTCGGAAAACATCAAGCTTGTTCATTTTAACTGCAGGCCAAAATGTGGGTAAAAAAGCTTCAAAAGGCTCTCTAGCCAGATGGATTAGATCAGTAATCACTATGGCGTATGATCAGGCTAGAGTAGCTCTACCTGTCCAGTGAGAGCCCATTCCACCGGAGCTATGGCTACTTTATGGGCAAACTTCAGAGAAGCATCCCCAGCAGACTTATGCAGAGCGACCACTTGGTCATCCATTCATACGTTTACGAAATTTTACAAACTGGATGTGATGTCCTTGGTGGAAGCATCCTTTGGCCGCCGAGTGTTTCAGGCGGTGGTGGAACCCTAAGAGCATTGACATTCTTCCCACCTGGGACATCTAGGGATGCACTGCTTTTGGATATCCCAGGCGTAATGAAGCCCGGAGACCAGCTTAGGAGAGAGAAATTGAAATTTAAATACCTGTAAATTTTCTTTCTCCGACGGCTGGTCTCCGGGCTTCGGTTTCCCTCCCAGAATGTATATAGTTGGCTGGCCTCAGGGTCAATTATGCCGTAACTTTTTTGTGTTTTTGTTTCCAAGTTCTTGTCCCTCTGAGGCAATACTACTGTGTTAGGAATGACTGGAGACGACCGGATATGGAGGGTTTCTTATCCCCCTGCTGCAGAACTTTAGTCCTGCCTACAACCAGCATCAGGAGGTACAGCCCAGGGGTGTAATGAAACCCAGAGACCATCCCTCTGAGAAAGAAAATTTACAGGTATTTAAATTTCGTTTATTTATTTAATTTTTGGCGCTTGCAGGGTAGGCGGAGAGGTGGCTCCCAATCTGTGCAGCAGTCAGGGCTTCACCTCTCCCAATCTAACTCCTTTAACCAGGTTGGTGCTCAGTACAGGAAAGCCCCTAATGGCTTAGCTGGTCCTAATGCATGGGACATAGAGGGCATGTCTTGCAGCACTCCTAGTAGAGTGGTGGTTATAGTGGGTGTGTAGCAGGGTCTTGCAGGTAGGTGGGTGTGAGTCGGAGTAGGGCCTTCTTACCAACTAGGCAGGTTTGGAATTTGATCCTGAGGTCTCATTGCAGCCATTTGGTGTCCAGATAGAGGTTGTGTGTGTGTGTGTGACTGTCCTCATCAAGGACAAAATGACAGGCCTTATTCTCTCTCTCTCCTAAGCTGGTCTCCGGGCTCATAACTAGTGGGAGGTCTTTCCTGGTACCACGTGACAGCAGGAAAAAGATCCCTGCAGAACCAGATCCTCCCTCTGCATCCTGTAGCTCTGTTTATTTCCTGCCTGTCAAGAAGCAGGGGCTCTGCTACTGTTGTGGCAGAGCTGAAGACCTCAAACTGTAAGTGCAGTTTACTTTTCTACAAGAAGACAATTTTCCATGGGGGAAGCTTAACCGGCTTGCCTCTCAGATTCTGTAGGGTCCCCAGTCTCAGTCGTGCATGCTGAACAGACTGGCCCCCTTTCTCTCCTCCTACTTTCCGCACTTTGAGGCACACATCTCCCCCACCAGTGCCTTATTAGGAGGGAGGCATGATAGCTCGACAGATTCCTCTTTCAGAAAATCACAGACCTAGCAATGGGATCTCAGCCTCAGCCCCGCGTGCTGTACAGACTAACATACTAAAATGCCAACAGAATAGGCCTGTCGGTCTTTTGCGTCTGCTTGTTTGGTCAGCCCCCACCCTGGGAACTGACCTTTCTGCCCCCCTCGCCCTATCTGGCTTCTCCCTTCCCAGCCCCGGATATTCTTGCTGCACTGGCCTTTGCTTCCAGAACCCTTCCACTGTAACTGTCCCACCACCTCTTAAATCCCTCCTCCGTGTCTGCCTCCACCAGCTCCCGGGCAGCATATTCCATGGCTCCACCACCCTCTCAGTAAAGTAGCACCTCCTCCTCCTTTCTCCCCAGAATCTTCCCCCCTCCCCAGCTTCCACCTATGCCCTTTAGTTGCCCCCCCTTCCTTCGGAGCACCCTGACTTTGCCTCCCCATTCACCCCCCATGTACCTGAAGACCGCCATCATATCCCCTGGTCTCTTCTCTCTTCCAGTGTGTACATATTTAGCTCCTCGAGCCTGTCCCCGAAGCCCCAGATCATTTTGGTTGCCGTCCTTTGGACCCTCTCCAGGAGTTCAATGTCCCTCTTTAAGTGTGGCCTCCAGAACTGCATGCAGTACTCAAGGTGCGGCCTCACCAAGCAGTTGTACAGAGGTAGTATCACTTCCTTCCTTCTGGAGGTGATCCCCCTAGCGATGCATCCCAGCATCCTGTTGGCCTTGACCACTGTCCTCCTACAAGTCTCCAAGTTGTTCATCTTGACATCCACCACCACCCCAGGGTCCCTCTCAGCCATCGAGACTTGTGCATCCCAGGGGTGTACACTTGGCCTGGGTTTCTGGCTCCCATGTGCAGTACCTTGCATTTCCCTGCATTGAACCTCAGTTTCCACTTTCTAGACCACCCTTCCAGACCCTCCAGGTCCCCCTGAAGGGCCACCCTTCCCTCCTCCCCATCCACCACCACTCCCAGCTTTGAGTCATCCGCAAAGAGACTCGTCTCACTCCTGATAGCCTTCCTTATGTCAGAAACGAAGGCGTTGAACAGGAGGGCCCCAAGGACCGATCCCTGAGGGACCCCACTAATGACCCTCCTTGGGGATGAGACTATCCCACCAACCATGACCCCCTGGTCCTGGAGCCAATTCTCTATCCATCTGATCATCTTGTTTCCCATCCCCATTTCCCCCAGTTTATCCAACAGGCCCCCATGGGGAACAGAGTTAAATGCCTTGCTGAAGTCAAGAAAGAGGACATCCACCGGTCTACCCAGGTCCAAGGCACTTGTCACCCAGTCATAGAACTCCCACGAGGTTTGTCTGACACAATTTCCCTGGGACAGAGCCATGCTGTCTATCATCCTGGAACCCTGACTTTTCCAGGTCTCCCCCCCCAGCCTCTCCTTTACAATGCCCTCCATCACCTTGCCCACCACCAAGGTCAGGCTGACGGGCCTGTAGTTCCCTGCCACCTCCTTTGATCCACCCTTGTGGATAGGCACTATATGTGCCACCTTCCAGTCCTGGGGCACCCACCCTGTCCTCGGGGAGATGTTGAAAAGCTCCACCAGGGGTTTCGCCAGGACATCCGCAAGATCCTTCAGCACTCTGGGATGTAATTTATGCAGCCCCGGTGCTTTCTTCGTCTTAAGGGACCCGAGGGCTTCTCTCACTCTCTCTGCTGTGATTTCTACCTCCACTGCCTCGTCCCCTGCATTGCCTTCACCCTTCTGCCAGTGATGCCCCCTCCCCAGACCCCCTCCGATGGTAAGGGTCCCCAGTCTCACCATCTCTCCATGTATGAGGCAGCCCCAATTTTCCTTAGGAATACTGAGTAAGCACTCATTTAGTACCTCAGCCTGCTCCCCGGGTCTTGTGCCCATCTCTCTCTGTTTAATCTTTAATCTACCCCTTCACCCTTCGTTTTCCCCAGTGTATCTAAGAACCCTTGTTCCTCTCCTAATTTCCCTGGCCAGGTTCTGCTCCTTCCTTGCCTTAGCTGCCCTCACTACCCTGGTGGCCCTTCTGGCCATTAGCTCGTACTCCCCTCGATCCCTTTCACTCCTTGAGCACTTGAAATGCCTTTAGGCCGCCTTCTTTCTTCTCGCCGCCTCCTGAACCTCCCTGGTCCACCAGCAGAGTTTTTGGGCCCTACCACATTTGCGTCTCACTTTTGCACAGGTGCTGGTAGCATTCTGCACCCCACTCCTGATGATTTCCCACCTACTGTTAGTGTCCATGTCTGGCCCAATCCCATCCAAATGCTCCTTAAGGATCCTTCCCATTTCTTTGAAATCTGCCCCCCTAAAGTCAGTTAGCTCCGTCTTTGTGCAGCCTTCTACCCCTCCTAGGTCCGGGCAGAACCAGACCATTGCATGATCGCTCTCCGCTAACGGGTCCCTTACCTCCAGGCCTCCAGTCTGATCACTGTCTGCCAGGACCACATCCAGTATCCACTCCTCCCTGGTCGGTTCCCCCACCTGCTGGGTTAGGAAGTCGTCCTGAAAGACGCCCAACAACCTCTGTTCCCTGGCCACCGAGGATGTCATAGTCCCCAGTCTGTTCCTGGCATGTTTAAATCCAACACCACCACCTTCCCCTACCCAATCTGCAGTGTCTCCCAATATCTGCCACCAGACTCTCCAGTTCCTCCGCCAGCGCAGGGGGTCTGTACCCCCCCCCCGTTATCAAGATGACGCAAATCGCCTCCACAGTGCCCTCCGTCTCCTCCACTCCTCATATACCAATGCAGTTTTTGACTATTAGTACATACTAACATGCCAGCAGAATAGGCCTAATGGTCTTTCGTGTCTGCTCGTTTGGTCAGCCCCCATCCTGGGAGCTGACCTTGCTGCCCCCTCTCCCTCTCTGGCTTCTCCCTTCCCATATTGCCACCCCTTCCTTCCCATATTGCCACCCCTCCTCTCCTTCCCTCCCCCCTGTCCTTCCTGACCATGATATAACCCTCCAGAATCAGGTCCCAGTTGTGCCATGCGGTGGCCCAAGTATTAGTGACAGCTGCCACATCCACCTCAGCTAGCATCACCTGAAGCTCCGGCATTTTATTGCCCAAGCTCCTAGCATTTAGCAGGACTACCTTCCATCCATTCCCTATACTCCAGTTTCCCCTGCTTGCGTTCCAATGGGGATTCTGTCCTCCCCCTGTCTGCACCTTACCAGACGGCCTTTTCCCACATTTCCACCAGCTCCCCAGGGGGGTGGAGGCAGAGTCCCTCCTTTATTAGACCCCCTGTACACCTCTTCTCTCATCCCTCCCCCCACTTCACAAGTTTAATTCCCACCTTTCACCAATGAACCCCTCTATTTTCAACTTTAAGATTTCCTTCCCCTCCAAGCTGAGATGGAGCCTATCCTTAGCATACAGCCCCTTATCCTCCCAGGTCTCCACCCAATCCCCCATCAACCCATACGCTTTGCCCCACATCATTCCTGAGCCACTTGTTTATCTCCCTGATCTTCCTCTTGTGTTCTCCACTAGCCCATTAGCACCGCAGGATTTCGAGAAGAAATCATGCATCCTATATCATGACAAACCCTGGCTAGCTCCTGAACCTTGCCTGTATCTCTAGCTCTCTATTTCCCTCAATGTCATTTATCAGTAAGTGAACCAGTATGTCCAGGGAGCCACCACAATCCTTTGCCAGCTGATATACCTCATGTTTGGCCCTGTGCACAAGTTAGTCCAGGGAAGCATTTGTTCTAACCGGCAGGCTTCCCCTCCTATCCGTTTGATCCCTGGTCATGGAACTCCCGACAGGAGCACTCTGACTGCCACTTTTCCTCCATTTCCCTCTTCCATGTCCCTGTCCTTTCTATCGCCCCTCCCCCTCAGCTGGCTCCTTGTTCCTCCCCTATCTGGGTGCCACCTGCCACCCTCCTTATTTGCCTTGCCTACCTCCTCCATTCCTATGCCTCTCCTCCTCCAGAGTATTCTTCTGTGCCCTGCCACCACCCCATCACTGCTCGTGGAATGGCCCCCCCCCACTAAGCTAGACTGGCTCATCCTCCCTTTCTTCCTGTCTCCGCTTAGCCCCTCCTTGCCTGTCGTGACCCCCTGACCCAAACCTTCAGCACCCTTTACTGCATTCTCCTTGTACTTGGTTCTTCTCCTTGCCTTTTCCTCCCAACTGGTCCTTCTTGCGCTTTCTCCCTCTACCCGCCCCCTGCTTTCCCGCATTCCAAGTCCCCCATTTTTCCTGCTTTCCGGCCCCTCCTCTTTTCCCCACTTCCTTTCCATCTCTACCTGCCCTGTCATGGCTACATTCCCACTCTCCCTTCCTCAAGCATAAGTAAAGAATCAAAATGGTTACTGAGCTTAAAGTCTGATCCACCTCCCCACCTTGCTTCCTTCTCTCTAGCCCCAGCCATCTGCCTGCTTCCTTGAGAATGTCCTCCTTTTGGCCCCACTCTGTGAGGGTCCCCAGTTACCTGCCTGCTACCTTGGTAGTGTCCTCCTTTTTGAGCCCCCTCTGTCGGGGTCTCCATGCAACCCCAGAGTCCTCTCATGCTTCCTTTCCCTATGCCCCCATCCCTAGTGCTAGGAGCATCCCCGTGGGGGTGCCTACTTTCTTGGTAGTGTCCTCCTTTTGGGCCCCCTCTGTCAGGGTCCCCGTGCAACCCCAGAGTCCTCTCCTTCCTATGCCCTCACCCCTAGTGCTTGGTGCATCCCCATGGAGAGCCCCTGCCCTATTCCCCAAACATACCTCTTCTCCCCGGTTGTCTCCTAATCCCCTCAGTCTCCTCCCTGAGCTGTGCCAGCTGGTAGCACACTGGCAACCACTGAACTTGCAAGCCCAGTCCAGTATCATGGCTGTCCCACACCCTGTGCACCCCACCACCCTCCCAAAGATGCCGGCCCTAATGACGTGTGGTCCCATCCTCCTTCAAGTAGGTTTCCTTGGGTGAACCACCAGGTTCCCCACTAGTCCAGTATATACTCAACACCCCACTAATCAGGTCACCCACTAATCCTAGATACAGTCCCATAGTAGACGGGTACCCTCGTTTCTAGGTGTAATACTACACAGTAAACAGTTTACCTCGTTTTGGCTTAAACTAGAGGGTGCCTCCACCCTCCCTTTCCAGCAATGAGCTCAACACCACATGCTCTTTTTTCCCCTTCCTCCAAGTCCTTCTCCAGCCAGTTCAAAGTGTACAGCTCATTCCCGCTTGTTTGCGATCCGCCAATGGGATCCTTCCTGGTTTCCTTTCTCCGCCCTCCCTGGGCACGTAATAGAACTCGGGGCCGGGTGGTGTGGGACAAAAAAAACAATGCCCTGGCCCGCTCCGTGTGGCCGGGATGGCTCCCCCTATCTGCTGCTGTCCTCTAGCGCCCTGGCCTGCTCTGTGCAGCCAGGAAAGAAACCACAACACAGCTCCTGTGTGAGAATACGAGCTGGGTCGCTTTTAAAGGCAGCCCAGCATATGTATTCCCAGCCACAGCCTCCGATTTGCTGCTGTCCTCTGCACCCGATTGGCACACTTGCTCCTGGCTCCCTGTGGCTGGATTGGCTGCCACAAGAACCCTCTGGTTGCCGTCGAGCTCCTCTGATGCCCTGGCCCGCTCCGTGCAGCCGGGATGGCTTCTCCCGATCTGCTGCTTTCCCCTAGCTCCCTGGCCCGGTCTGTGCGGCCAGGAAAGAAACCACAACACAGCTCCTGTCTGGATCCTCATCTCTGCTCATGGATGTTTGCTGCCCCCCCTCCCCCATCAGCACCCTTAGTTTGGCAGGGCGCGGGAATCTGGGTCCCTCGTGCTCAAATTTATTTTTCGACTCCGGAGAGCTACGCTTTATTCTCCTCGTTGGCGGCCACTGCTGCTCAGGCCATCGAGGCTGCGCACCGTCAATGAGCCCTCTGGTCCTCGGGCTCGTCTGTGAACATGGGAGAAGCCTCTAGGAGCGATCGCGTCCCGCAGCAGCAGGAGTCTTGGAGGAACCTCTAGGAGTGATCACGCCCTGTGGCACCAGGAATCTTCAGTTCAGGAAGAGCCGAGCTTCTCTTCCTCGTCGACTCCACCGAAGTGGTTTTCCATCGATGAGCCCCCGGTCCTCAGGCTTGCCGACGATCGATGGAGGAATACTCTCGGAGCGGTAGCACTCCATTGCAGCAGGAGCTTTATTTTGGCTCGGGAAGTGCCACGTTACAGCCCCTCATCGACGGCCGGGGGGCACAGACAGTTGACTCTGTGGCCTATTCCCGAGACCTATGCTCATCAGGCTCTTTGATTAATGACGGGGGGGAAATGGCCAGAGTGATCGCGCTCCTCTTATGATCCAGCTCGTTGTTGACTGCTGCCCTCAACAAGTCCTGCCAAGGGCGATCGAACAGGGGGAAGGGCGCAGCTCACAACGCGTTGATGAGCCTGTGCTAATTTTGGCTTGTCAATGTCTTTGAAGACCATTTGGACATACAGGCCCTGGCTCCAGGTGGCAGTGCTAACAGGACTCAAAATAGGGTCTCATGCCACCCTACTTTGCAAAAGGTCTACAAGGGCTGTCGGGAACATAGCACAAATCCTCATGGGGCAGAAAGTACCACGGATGTACATTTCCTCCCTTGGGTCACCTTCTCCTGCTCGGTATGCCTAAGAGATGCAGCTACAAGGTCAGAGGAGGTCTGGAGACATCCACTGTGCTCTCACAGGAGCACCAATCCTGCTCAGCAGAGACCCATCATCCCTTTTCCTCCTCCTCCAAGGGGCAGCGTTGTTTTTGCCATCAGACTTGGTCCCTGGCGTAACAGGCAAGCCTCACAGGGCCTTTGCCCTCAACCCTTCATGCCCTGACCATCATGTCTTGGTTTCCTACATAGATTGTAGGGTCCACAGGAAGCCCACCCCAGTGCCTCCTCCCCATCTTCGGACCGGAGGGACATCACTCCTCTCAGCACCATAGGAGAGGAAGATGTCACAAAGTAGGAGCAGATTCAAGGATGTCTACAGTGGAAAATGTCCAGTGGGACAGGCCACCAAGTCCGTCAGAGGTCAGTTAGTCCCCCGAAGAAGAGATGCTACCGAGCAACGATTCTGTCTCTGATGGCTCTCCATCCAGAAACTTAGTCTTGGATGACCTAGATTTCTTCATTAGATGGGTGATTGAGGAGTTTCACTCGGGGTCTCCCTTGTCAGTTCCTAAACCCCCAAAACAAGCGCTCAGACTTGCATCGGCTGCCAGGCAGAAGAGAGAAAGGAAATAGGGAAGAGAGAAAATATCTATATCTATATCTATATATCTATATTCAGTCGGAGGTGGGGCTTCCCTGTGGGACCCAGGGGATACGAAAGTGGATGCATCCCTCAACAAAGGTGCTTTAGTCCTCCGCAACCTCCCTCAAAGCAGCTACAGCCATCCTGTTCTTAGCATGAGCCGCACTACCATGGGCCACTGACCTGGCATTCCAGCGTGCTGATGAGCCAGATATAAACAATCCCACCCCCGCAGCAACTACAGCTCTGGACTAATCTCTGCATTCTCAGCTGACGTCTCGAAGGAGGCTGCCAGATGCGCAGCAAGGGCCGTGCTTTAACTCGTCTCGCCTCAACATACCTAAGGCTGCAGGCATGGCAGGCGGACAGGTTGTCAAGGCACACTTGGTGAATGCCCCTACGAGGGAGCTCTCCTGTTCGGATTGACTCTAAAAGAGGCAGTAAAAGAATCCAGGGAAACAACAAAAACTTAAGTACCACAATCCAGGAGCAGGTACAGACCCTGGTCGTCGGAATCCAGACAGAATGTCCAAGCCCATAACTACTCGGAGGACAAATTAAATCCTGCCTTTGGCAGACGCTCCTGGGTCATCTCTTGCATCCAGTGTGGATTCAGTGGAGGAAGAAGCAGCGTCTGAGATGCCAGAAAGGTCACAGTAAAGGCCCTGGACCCATCCTCGAGTAGGGGGCAAGCTTTCCAGTTTTCTCGAGGAAAGGGTTGGCACATCCACGTTCAAGGGGGTGCCAGACATAGTGCGCAGGGGTTACCCCCTAGAGTTTGAAGCAGGGGCCTCCCACTTCATGTGGTACCCTCACCCTTATCTGCATGGAATATGTCAACTCTCCAAGCACTCACAGACCACATACAGGCTTGAGCAAGCGAGTGGGTGCCCAGCGCAGAAAGGAACTTGGACATTTACTGTCTATTCTTCATAGTCCCAAATCGCTGTTGAGTTTTCAGGCCTGTATGGGTCCTAAAATGTCTGATTGAATTTGTCCACCTCAGGACATTCTAGATGAGAACCCTTGCACCCATCTTCAGGGGAATTCCATCAGGGAGATTAGTTGGTTACAGTAGATTTGCAGTTGCATTTTTGCATATCCTATCTGGGCATCACTCTGGTCAGTGCCCCACAGTGCGAGCAAACAACTCTGGCGGTGACTGAGGTCACCCAATGCCTCTCTTCTGTAGGATTCCTGATCATCAAAAGAGCTCTCTTCCGCCATCCAAGAATCTGAATCATTGAGGAGTAATCTTCTGAACATCCCAAATTAAAGTTTCCCTATGGATTCTAAGTTCAGGGACCTCAGGGTTCTTTTCAGCAAAGACCAAGCGGCCCAATGCATTTTAGCCACACCCTCACGCAGTTTACGGGGACGATGGTCTCACTGGCATTCTCAGTTCCCTGGGCTCTGGTTCTCATGCGTCCCCTGCAGCCGAACCTACTACATCAAGGGTCCCAGTCAAAGGTCAGCCTGGACCAGCAGATTCAAGCATATGGCCAGTCAAACCTACTCCATCAGGGGACCAGCCAAGGGTCGGCCTGAGCCAGCAGATTCAAGGCTATTGCCAGGTGGAAGCACCCCTGCATTGGGGGACTCCTTGTTCCAAATTCACTAAGGGTTTCAAGCGGGGGCACCCTCCCCAGGGGAGAATTACTACCGATACCAGCCTTCGGGGCTTGGGAGCTCATCTGGATCAGTTCTCAGCACAGGGCAAGTGGTCGTGGGTAGAGCCCCACTACAACATCAACATAGTGGAGATACCTCCTGACATTTTAAAGACTAGAAGTACAGATTTCCAATCAGGATGTCCTCATCCTCAGTCAGTCGAACCACAATGGCCTGCATCTATCACCAGGGAGGTACATGAACTCTCGGATGGTACAAGAAAACCCTATTGCACTTCCAGTGGGCAGCGCATTGCCTAGTGACCATGGTGGCCGTATACATACCAAGTCAGGAGAACATCATGGAGGATTGGCTAAATCAGGATGTCTTCCCAGGAGAATGGGATTTAAAGGTCACACCTTCCTCCTCCTTCTATCTGCATGATGGGGCCTCCTGCAGGTAGTTCTTCACCGGTTGGTGAAGCTGCAAAGTTCCCTAGTCCTGCTCTTTAATCAGGGTTGAGCTGGCCATAGCACAGGAGGCATTCTCCCTAGACTGGGGACCCTGCAGTTTCCTGTACGACTTTCCTCCAATTCTGCCAATCTCAAGAATGCAATTCTACTAATCCCAAGATTCCTGCACAAGATCCTCCTGGATTAGGTGGAACTATTCCTAATATGTCCTCGTTGGCCACACCAGCCATGGTTCTCGCGGTGGGTCCAGATGTCTCTACATCTTCTGAGCTCTGGGTACTCTCCCGAGGGCGGACTCGGGGGGAGCCTTTGGGCACTCACCCTTCCGTCAGTTGGTTTCTGAGAGGAGAGCGCTGAAGTGTCATACAATAAAGCCATCATCTCACATTGGACAATCAACCTGGTCCTCGGAACCCTCACCAAGACCCTATTGGAGTTCATTAAGGAAATGCCCATCCTCCTCTTCACGATGAAGGTCGTCTTCTTGCAGCACTCACTTCAGCCTGCTGTATCAGCAGTTAGGAGCTCTGTTTTCCAAGGAACCATACACCATGTTCCTCCAGAGCTCCGTGATTCTGTGAACATTTCCATCTTTTCTGCTGAAGGTGTTATCTCCCTGCCCTATGTCCTAGTCCTAAGAGTGAGAAGGAGAGGGAAATTCTTTTTCTGGGCAAGAGGAGAGCACTCAAGCTTTACAACAGGGCTGAATTTGGACAAAAAAGCCTTAAGTCTCTTGGACCAAATTAATTTGTTCTGTTCTGTTCTTCATCACTTTCCACAAAGTAGGGGTTTCTCTGCCGGGCCCATTGAGGGCACCTTCAACTCGTGCAGTGGCTACCTCCTGGGTGGAATTCAGAGAAGCCTTTCCAGCAGCCTTTCACAGAGTGGCCACTTGGGCATCCATCCATTCCTTGGCAAAGTTCTACAGATTGGATGTGTCTGAGGCATCCTTTGGTCAGTGGTGGGGGACCCATAAATGTCTGCTAACATTCTTCCCACCCGGGAAGCAAAGGGATATACTGCTTTAGTATATCCCACTAGTTATGAGCCAGGAGACCAGCTTAGGAGAGAGAAATAGAAATTTAAATACCTGTAAAATGTTTTTTCTCCGACTGCTGGTCTTCCGGCTCCTCCCCTCCCAGAACGCTGGATGTTGGCCATCTTGCCTGAGTGTTTGAAGTCGACTCTTCCAGGCCGTAAGTGCAGATTAATATTTTTTCTTTCTATTTCTCAGTGATGTATTACTTCAGGGGATACATGCTTTGGAACAAACCTGAGAGCTATAGGATACAGAGGGGAGGATCTGGTTCCCCTGCAGAGATCTTTTTTCTGCCTGTCGCATGGTACCATGAAGGACCTCCCACTAGTTATGAGCCCGGACACCAGCAGTCGGAGAAAGAAAATTTACAGGTATTTAAATTTCTATTTTAGGACAGTTCAGATTCTGTTGAGGCTGGTGTCTTTTGCAGCTCCATAGATTACCAGTTTGTAGTCCAAGGTGGAAAGAACCGAGGAGGCTACAGCAAGTTTCGTGGTCTAGGGTGTCAAAGTGCTTATGTCTGTAGAGCTGGGATTGACAAATTTCAAAATGGTATGCTAGGTCTAGGGCAACTGGCCTTGCCAAAAATGGTAGTCCCGGAGTTTCAAGTGATAGTCCAGTGCATTTCAATGTAAGTTTAAAAAAATTAAAAATAAACTTGCGTAGAAATGAAGTACATGGTGTGTACCCAGCAACCACTAGTTTGGCTAGGCAGGTTTAGGAGAGTTGTGCATAGTCAAGTGACAGTGGCAGCTCACTACCCTGGTCCTTATGGAAACAAAAAAAGCCCAAACAGGAGTGGCACAGCACTGTTGGTGAACAGCCACCACACCACCTCAGCCGTCTTTCCTTCTTTCAGGTAGTTGGCTTGCAATATATATAAATTTTTTTTTTTTTTTTATTATTTATTGCTTTACTGCAGATGAATCACTCGAAATAAGTCACCGACCACAACAGCAGCCAACTTTAGTTAGGCAGGTTTAGTACAGTTCTGTTATCAGAGTTCAGACAAGTGGCTGTGGCAGCACACTCCCTAGGTGCGTGCCCACATGCACACCAATGGAACAGGAGTGGTGCAGATCACCTCAGTCCTTTACTCCTTTCTCGTTGGCTTTTATTATTAGCATTGGCAAGACACAACTAGGCTAGCTCAATGAACTAAAGGCATGACAAAGTTTTTATATAGTTTTCCAGGCGCCCCCCACCCCCAAGTGCAACACTTTTATTTTATTTTTTTCTAGTTTTTTGTTTCATTTACAGTACACACCAATTAGTCTGACCTTGGTTTGTGTTGTATTTGCACCCACACTCTCACCCTCTTCCCTACTGACTTCAGTTTTTTCCCCCTTTGTATTGTAAAACCTTTTCTTTTTTTTTTTTATGTTTGCTAATTTAAAAAACTTTATTTTTTTCTTTTTGCTACTGAATTTGTTCTACACCAACTGGTCCTGGCATGTACACCCGCCTTTGCTTCCCACGATCTCACCCAACCCACACAGACTTCAGGTTTCTTTCTTTAATTTTTTTTTTCTTATTTTGATCTCATTCTGAATTTTTTTTTTTTTTTTTGGGGGGGGGTTTGCTGTTTTACATGTAAGCATTAAGCCACAACGAAGGAGGTTTCTACTGGGGAATTAATGGATGGTTTGGGATCGGAGGCTTTGGCCTCGTGCCTACAACCCAACCTTGCATTAATCCCCCGTAGAAGCCTCCTTCGGAGTGGCTTAATGCACTTGTAACATGGCACGCATAAGTCAAAAATCATTATGGTTTTAGCAATCCATTGACACGTAGAAAACAATAATAGAGAAACGGTTTCTGGGATTGTGCAGTTTCACACTATGCTGTTTGAAGATGAAACATCATAAGGTTGCTGATATTTATTAATACTCATGGGGGATCATCTGTGACCTGCAGATATCCACACTTTTGTTTGAAGTATTACACTTTCTAACATGTTTTACGACTTTTGGAATGGCATAAATTTTAATAAAACTATTGGTATGCCACTCGAAAAATTCTTCAAACGGTACTGTTTAATGCTGTGTTGGATCCTGGGATTGATCTTGCAGATATTTGCATGTGCTTCCCTGTTTTCCCATATTACCAATACAAGTCAATAGGTACAATTTTCCTGTACATGGCTTCATTTATTTGTAAAATACAGGACTCCGGATAGATCTGAGAGCCCAGCATTTGGGACTGGAAATGATCAAAAGTGCCAATAAATGATAGTCATTTGCAACGTGTTGCTAGCAGTGGAGAAGGGCGTTCTGTTTTTTTCATTCAGTGAGGGAGTTACTGCAAGCACTTTCTTGTGGCTGCAGACGTTGAAGAGGAAGAAAAGAGGCAAGCTTCTGGGGAGTTCTGCCTGGGGCCACTGCGTACCTAACGTCACCACTCCGCACTACAGGCATTCCAGGTGGGCAGCGGAGGCAGCAAATGGAGATGACCTTGCTTCTTGACATGTGGCAGGGGGAGCAAACACCATGAAGTGCTGGAAGTATCTGAACAGGAGCATAAAAAACACAGGAACATCAGTCAGGAGAACAGGTGCAATTGAATATTTTAGACAGTTTCGACAGACTGCGATGATGGTGACTGCTTTGTGCAATACTCAGAGTTCCACAGGATGGGAGGGTGGGAGAAAACGTGCTCTTTGCAACATGCCAATTACTGTAACTGTACTCTCCCGGCTCGTGCCTGAAAATAGGCAGGTTTCTTTGCCCAGCGCACTTACCCGGTCATCAAAAGCTAATAAATAAATTGGTGTTCCACTGAAATGCAACAAAAGTTGAGGATGTCATTAATCCCCACATTACTGGCTGGTGATTTCACAGTGGTTGGTTTAAGTACTACAACTCGGAGCGGGCATGAAAAGGGAATTAATGCCGTCCTCAATTTTGGTCATGTGTGGTAGTTTGTCCAATCGATTTGTTGTATTTCAGTGGAATATTAATTGCCATGTTACAAAGAAACATAGAATCTGTCAGCAGAAAAGGACCACCAGGCCCATCCAGTGTGCCCGTTTTCCCTACCTGTAACAGCAGCCAGTGCCAGTAATTGGTCACCTGCTTAAGTTATTCCTTCTGTCTATGGTTCCCTTGTTCCTGTCCCATGCATGTTTGTATCCTACTACAATGCGTGCTTCCACCACCCCCTGGGGCAGTCCATTCCATGCATCCACCTCCCTTTCAGTAAAAAAAATAACTTTCTCCCATTTCCCCATATACGGTCCCCCCTCCAATCTCATGTCATGCCCTCTTGTTCTAGTACTTTTCTTACACCGGAATATGTCTTCACCTTGCACCTTATTTAGGCACTTGAACGTTTCAATCCTGTCCACCTGCTCCCTGCTCTGTTCCATTGAATACATATTGAGGTGCTTAACCTATCCTCGTATGACTTGTGCTGAATTCCCTGCACCATCTTGGTTGCCTCCAGAATTGCATGCAGTACTCCAGATGAGGCCTCACCAGTGTTTTATTTTGTACAGTGGAACGAGTATCTCCCTCCTTCGACTCATGATACCCCTTCCTATACAGCTCAGCATTCCACTGGCCTTCCCCACCACCTTTGCAGCCTGCTTGGTGGCCTTCAGGTCATCTGTGATAATGAACCCCAGATCTCTTTTCTCTTTGGTGACCAACAGCAGCCCCCCCACCACCACTACCTTGGAGTAGAATCTGCTCCCCACATGCATAATTTTGCACTTTTTTGCATTGAACCTCAGTTGCCACTTCTCAGACCATATGTCCAACTTCTCTAGGTCTTTTCTTATTCTTGCCACGCCCTCTGTCGTATCAACTCTGTTGCAGATCTTGGTGTCCTCTGCAAACAGGCAAACATTCCCCTCCAGCCCTTCTTCAATGTCTACATCAGCGACATTGCAGAGGACTGGCCCCAGAACTGAACCCTGAGGCACTCCACTGATCACCTCCATTTCCTCTGACTGGGTTCCACTTACTACTACCCTCTGCTTCCTGTCTCTCAGCCAGTTGCTAACCCAGCTCACCACCTTGTGGCCCAGCCCCAGTCTACCCAATTGGTTGACCAACCTTCTATGGAACTGTATTGAAGGCTTTGCTGAAATCTAGATGGGCGACATCCACTGCTCCTCCTTGGTCCACTATCTTTGTCACCTAGTCAAAGAAATTTTTGTTTGACAGGATCTTCCTGCTATGAATCCATGTTGCCTCGGATCCTGTGCCCCAGTGGATTCCAGGTGTTCCACAATTCATTCCTTAAGGAGTGTCTCCATGATCTTACCCATCACTGATATGAGACTTACTGGCCTGTAGTTCCCTGCCGCCACCCTTATGAAGGACTACATGACTGCCCTTCTCTAGTCCTCAGGGGCCAGTATTCAGGGACTCGGTGAACTGGACTGCCAGTGGGGTGCCAGCTCCCTCGGTTCATTCAGGATCCTGGGATGTATGCCATCCGGACCCATAGCTTTGTCCACTTTTAGCTTTGTAAGCTCTTTTAGTGCATTCTCCTCTGTAAAAGTACTGGTATCCACCACCCCTTGCCTTTGTTTTCTAACCATAGTCCATGTCCTTCCCTTTCCACTGTGAAGACTGAGCAGAAATATGTTTAGAATTGACACCTTGTACTAACATACTAAAATGCCAGTAGAATAGGCTGAACGGTCTTTAGAGTCTGCTTGATTTTCAGCACATGCACTGTGGACTGATTTTGGTGTCCTCCCCTCCCCTTGGGTTACACTGTCCCCAGTCCCAGATGTGCCACCTGCATTGGACCTAGTCAGATTTACCCACCCCCTGTACCTGTCCTATCCTTTCTTAAACCCTTCCACAGTCTCCACCTCTACCAGCTCCCTGGGCAGTGCATTCCATGGCACCACCACCCTTTCAGTGAAATAACACCTTTTCTCCCCTCTGAGTCTGCCCCTTCCAGCTTACACCTATTTCCTCTCATTGCCCCCTTCTCCTTCCTTTTGGAGCACCATGACTGGGTCCGCCTTATTGATCCCTTTTATATACTTAAAGACCTCTATCCTGGCGGGGGACTGGGGGAGACCTGGGAGGATAAGGGGCTGTACGCTAGAGACAGGCTCCACCTTAATTTGGAGGGGAAGGACATCCTTAAGCTCAAACTAGCTGGGTTCATCAGCGAAAGGTGGGGTTTAAACTTGTGAAGGGGGAGGGATCAAAAAAGGGACAGTGCCAGCAGGTACGATAAATGAGGGATGTGGTCTCCACTCCTCTAGGAGGCTAGGGAGATATGGAAATGGGTAACCAGGTAGGGTGCAGGAGCTGAGAAATGGGAGCTCAATAGGGAGAAAGGAGAAGAGAGGTGGGAAAAGGGGTGGAGAGTGGTCCTGATAAATGCCAGGAGCTTAGGAAATAAAATGCCTGAGCTCCAGGCGATGCTAGTTGAGGGGGAGGTAGATGTGGCAGCAGTCATTGAGACCTGGGCCACTCAAGGGCACGAGTGGGACCTAAATCTGGAGGGCTATACTATGTTCAGAAAAGATAGGGGGAGGGAAGGGGTGGTGGTGTAGCACTGTTAGTTAGAAATGGCATGGGTAATGGAGGGGTAGAGGAGGCAGAGGGGAACGTGGAGGCTATTTGGGCATCCTTGCTGGCGTGGGGGGGGTAAGAGAGTAAAGGTCGGAGTGGTATACAGACCACCACCACCACTGGCGGAGGGTCTGGAAGAAAGTTTGGCAAATCTCGAGGGACACTGTAGATTGGGAAAGGGAAGGGTAGTGATAATGGGGGACCTCAACATGCCAGGAACAGACTGGGGGACTATGATGTCACCAGTGGCCAGAGAGCAGAGGCTGCTGAATGTCTTCCAGGATGCGTTTCTGACACAGCAGGTGGGTGAGCCAGCTAGGGAGGCCCGGACACTGGACGTGGTCCTGGCGGACAGTAATCAGATTAGGAGCCTGGAGATGAGGGACTCATTGGCGAGGAGTGATCACGCCATAGTCTGGTTATTCCTGGACCTGGGGGGGGAGGAAAGCCAAACAAGGACAGCAGTAACTGACTTTAGGGGTGCAGACTTCAGGGAAATGGGAAGGATCCTTAAAGATTGTCTGGACAGGTTATGGCCGGATATGGATGCTGACAGTAGGTGGGGGATCATTAGGAGGAGAATACAGGAGGTTACCAGATTCCGCGCAAGGGAAAGGTGTAAGTTTGGTAAGGCCAGAAAACCCTGCTGGTGGACCCAGGAGGTACAGGAGGTGGTGAGGGAAAAGAAAGTGGCCTATAGGCGCTTCAAGTGCTCAAGGAGTGAGAGGGATCAGGAGGAATACGAGCGGACAGCCAAGAGAGTCACCAGGGTGGTGAGAGCAGCCAAGGCAAAAAAAGGAGCAGTCCTTGGCCAGCGGGATCTGGAAGGGGGACAAGGGGTTCTTTAGATACATAGGGGAAAAAAGGAAAGTAAGGAGGCAGATCAGCAAGATAAGGATAGGGGATGGTTGAGCACAGGAGCGGGGAACAGGCAAAAGTCCTAAATGAGTACTTTGCCTCAGTTTTACTGGGGGTGTGGAGGGGCTATGTCTTGCGAGGGGAGCAGGGGCAAACCGGAGGAAGGGGTGGGACCGGTAGAGACCAGGGGTCCTGACTGGTCTGGGGAAAGGGAGTGGTCACCACAGACAGGTGGGAGGCCAGCAGTGCATGGTGAAAAGGGGGAGGCCGTGGAGGCTGAAATTCCGATAGAGTAAGGGAAGCCCTCAGCTCCCTTCGGATGGAGAAAGCACCTGGGCCAGATGAGATGCATCCCAGGGTGCTGAGGGAACTGGCGGATGTCCTGGCAGTCCCTCTAGCAGACTTTTTCAACATCTCTCTGAGGACTGGGTGGGTGCTCCAAGACTCGAGGGTGGCCAATGTCATGCCGATCCACAAGAGGGGATCAAGAGAGGAGGTGGGAAACTACAGGTCCGTTAGCCTGATATCAGTGGTTGGCAAGGTGATGGAGGGTATTGTCAAGGAAAGGCTAATGGGGTTACTGAAGCAAACTGGGTACTTGGACGATAGGCAGCATGGCTTTATCACTGGAAGATCGTGCCAGGCAAATCTTGTTGAGTTCTATGACTGGGTGATGAGGGCCCTGGACCAGTGTAGGCCAGTGGATGTCCTCTTTCTGGGCTTTAGCAAGACGTTTGATTTGGTACCCCACAGTGGTCTGCTGGCTAAGCTGAAGGAAATGGGGGGTAGGGAGACAGTTGTTAAGATGGATAGGAAATTGGCTCTCTGAGCATTCTCAGAAGGTGGTGGTTGGAAGGTTAGTCTCATCCCCAAGGTGGGTTACTAGTGGGGTTCCTTAGGGGTCAGTGCTGGGGCCACTCCTGTTCAACGCCTATGTCTCAGACATCAGGAAGGGGATCAGGAGTGAGATGAGTCTCTTTGCAGACGACTCAAAGCTAGGTGCAGTGGTAGATGATGAGGAGGAGGAGGAGGGGAGGGTGGCCTTGTAAGAGGAACTGGAGGCTCTGGAAAGGTGATTGGGAAAATGGAAGCCAAAATTCAATGCAGGGAAGTGCAAGGTTCTGCATCTGGGAGTTAGAAATCCAGGCTTGGGGTATACCCTGGGAGGAGACATGATTCAAGTCACGGAGGGTGAGAGGGACCTGGGGGTAATGGTAGATGTCAAAATGAACAACTCTGAGATCTGTAGGAGGGCAGCGGCAAGGGCAAATAGGATGCTAGGATGCATTGCCAGGGGGATTACCTCCAGAAAGGTGGAAGTGATCCTTCCACTGTACAACTGCTTGGTTAGGCCACACCTCTAGTATTGTGTGCAGTTGTGGAGACCACATTTAAAGAGGAACATTGCACTCCTAGACAGGGTCAAAAGGAGGGCAACCAAAATTATCTGGGACCTGGGGGAGCGGACCTGGAGAGGCTCAAGGAGCTCGACATGTACACCCTGGAGGAGAAGAGGGACAGGGGGGACATGATAGAGGTCTTTAAGTACATGAGATGGATCAATAAGGGAGGCCCAGTCAGGGTGCTCCAGAGGAAGGAGGGTGGTACAATGAGAGGTCACTGGTGTAAGCTGGACAGGGGCAGGCTCAGAGGGGGAGAGGAGGAGATGTTATTTCACTGAAAGGGTGGTGGAGCCATGGAATGCACTGCCCAGGGAGCTGGTAGAGGTGGAGACTGTGGATGGGTTTAAATGGGGGTGGGACAGGTACAGGGGGAAGGTAAATCTGACCAGGCTCAATACAGGTGGAAAATCTGGGACTGGGGACAGTATATAACCCAAGGGGGAGTGGGGGGACACCAAAATCGGCCCTCAGTGCGGGTGCTGAAAATCCCTCCTCCCCCGTCCCTCCTCTCCTCCAGGGTGTACATATCGAGCTCCCTGAGCCTCTCCTCATAGTTCCTCTCCCCCAGACCCCAGATCATTTTGGTTACACTCCTAAAGAGGGTCCAAAGGAGAGCAACATCCCTCTTTAAATGTGGTCTCCAAAACTGAACACAATACTCGAGGTGTGGCCTAACCAAGCACTTGTACAGGGGCAGGATCTCTTCTGCCCTGTTGATGCATCCCAGCATCCTATTTGCCCTTGACACTGCCCTCCTACAGGTATGAGTTCATTTTGACATCTGCCACTACCCCCCCGGTCCCTCTCACCCTCCGTGATTTGAATTTTGTCCCCTTCCTGGGTATACCCCATGCCTGGATTTCTGATTCCCAGGTGCAGAACCTTGTATTTCCCCACATTGAATTTTAGTTTCCATTTTCCTGACCACCTTTCAGAGCCTCCAGATTCTCCTGCAAAGCCACCCTCCCCTCCTCCTCATCCCCCACTGCGCCCAGCTTTGAGTCATCTGCAGAAAGACTCATTTCACTCCTGATCCCCTTCCTTATATCTGAGACATAGGCATTGAACAGGAGTGGCACCCCACTAGTTACCCACCTTGAGGATGAGGTTAGCCCCCCAACCACCACCCTCTGACTATGCTCAGAGAGCCGATTTCCTATCCATCTTAACAACTGACTCCCTACCCCCATTTCCTTCAGTTTAGCCAGCAGGCCATTGTGGGGTACCGAATCAAATTTCTTGCTGAAGTCCAGAAAGAGGACATCCACTGCCGTACCCTGGTCCAGGGCCCTCGTCACCCAGTCATAGAACTCCACAAGGTTTGTCTGACATAATCTTCACAGGACAGAGCCATGTTGCCCATCATCCAAGTACCCATTTTGCTCCAGTAACCCCCCCCCCAGTCTTTCCTTGACGAAACCCTCCATCACCTTGACTTCCCCCTTGTGGATCGGCACGAGATGGGCCATCCTCCAGTCTTGGGGCACCCATCCAGTCCTCAGAGAGATGTTGAAGAGCTCTGCCAGGGGGACTGCCAGGACATCCGCCAGTTCCCTCAGCACCCTGGGATGTATCTCATCTGGCTGAGGGCTTCCCTTACTCTCTCTATTGGGATTTCAGCCTCCACCTCCTCCCCCTTTGCACCCTGTACTGCTGGCCCCCACCTGTCTGTGGTGGCCACTCCCTTTCCCCAGACTCGTCAGGGCCCCTGATCGCTACAGGTCCCATCCCTTCCTCCGGTTTGCCCCCACTCCCCCTGCAAGACATAGCCCCTCCATCCCCTCTGGCAAAAACTGATGCAGACTACTCATTTAGGACCTCTGCCTGTTTCCCCCAACTCCTGTGCCCAACCCTCCCCTATCCTTATCCAGCTGATCTGCCCCCTTACTTTCCTTTTTTCCTCTGTATCTAAAGAACCTCTTGTCCCCCCTCCGGATCCCCCTGGCCAAGGACTGCTCCTTTTTTGCCTTAGCTGTTCTCACCACCCTGGTAACTCTCTTGGCTGTTGGCTCATACTCCCCCTGATCCCTCTCACTCCTTGAGCGCTTGAAGCGCCTATAGGCTGCCTTCTTGTCCCTCACCACCTCCTGAACCTCCCGGGTCCACCAGCAGAGTTTTCTGGCCTTACCGAATTTGCGCCTTTCCCTTGCGTAGGATCTGGTATCCTCCTGTATTCCCCTCCTAATGATCTCCTACCTGCTGTCAGCATCCATATCCGGCCTTATCCTGTCCAAACTATCTTTAAGGATCCTTCCCATCTCCCTGAAGATGGCACCTCTAAAGTCGGTTACTACCGTCCTTGTTCGGCTCCCTCCCCCACCCCAGGTTTGTCTTGATCTCTCCTATGAACTCTCCTTGTCCCCTCAGAGTTTAGCGGGCCCCTTACTAATGTACCAGTAGAATGTCTTGTCCCCTTTCCTCACTAACTGAGCTAATCTTTCCTCAGTTTGCACCTTTGCGCTCCTTGCAGC